>CM042018.1:72505000-75005000 GCA_023525975.1 Smallanthus sonchifolius | reverse complement strand
GCAAACCAGTGTTCTCGGACACCGGTTTGCCAGTTGCCGAGAACCCGGACCAAACCCTCTGAGTAGTTATCAATTAAACATCCCACACATAACCAGCGATGGGCGATAGCCCGACTGGTTATGCGTGTGTGTTATGTCCGAGGTCTCGGGTTCGATCCTTGTTGGCCTCCGGCCAAACCATTTTTCATTTTATTTTATTTTATTATTTTATTTATCTCATTTTATTATTTTCTCTACACACTAAAAACTATTACGAACCGGTAGACTCGTTCGTTTATTTTGGAAACCTTTAAATTATTACACGTATTTAACCCGTCAAATTTTTATAAAATAATAAGCCCAATATTTTTATAAACTTGTTTAAAAAGTTTTAACTCACAAAAAAAATATATATAATAATAAATAATATAAATAAACAAATAGAAATTTTTATAAATGCAATAAACATAGTAGCTACTTATTTAAAAATATAATATTTTAACAAGATTAAAATATATTTTTAAATGTTAAATTTTACAAAAATCGTTAGTTTTCTACTACATTATTTTATACAAATAATTTTAAGGAATGTTTTTATTTATAAACCCATACACGTTTAAACACGAATACACATATACAAACATACAATAATACATATTCATCTACATAGGGTTTCAACGTGCTTAGATACCAATATCCTTATCACCTACACACGTGGATTAAAACATTCGCTAGCAAGGTGAGTTACATAGCCCCTATTTTACCTTTTTACATGCTTTGGGGTGAAAGATTATTACCTATACACTTCATGCTACTCATCAAATTGTTTATACGTGTTATACATGTGGATTATATGCTTGTTCATCGTGAATTATCTGGGGTGTACATTCATTAACTGTAAACACAAAGAGAACCAACAGTAATATTAATAGATCTATTGTGCCTGACCAGCCCACCCGGGTAGGGTGTTTATTACTGCATACTCGGGTATAGCCGTGTGTTATATTCAAACAATTCGGATATAGTGGATAACTATATTCAATCATACCGGGCCTAGCTGTTGTGCTATGTTCAATCGCGTCAATCAAGGTTTGATTTGTACTTAGATAAACATGAAGGATTCAAACATATATGCTATGTCTAACAAGTTAAACAATGAGTTTGCAAAACGTTTTTATCTACTATTTATCGAGTCCACAAAACCTATGTACTCACCAACTTTATAGTTGACACTTGATTTAACTAATGTTTCAGGTTTGGATATGTGATTGCTTGCTTAAGATTCTTCCACTTAAGAACTTATGGACCTAGTTAATTAAATCAACGTTTTGAAATAGATTAGATTATTTGAATTGTATTGTACTTGAATATTTGTTACCTTTAATTAAATTAATGAATTATGCAACATTTTAGCTATCATGTGCTTTTGAACAATCACCCATTGTCCGCCTCGATGATTCCGCCATCGGTCGGGGTGTGACACATCTCCATCAGGAACACTTGTTAATGACACTGAAGAACACACAAACGTCGACGGAAATGTTGCTCCAACTGATCCTGACATTTTGGAAGGAGAAGCACAAGTTGATCCTATCAATATTTCTTCTTCAAATTCTCAAAATGTGGAGGAAGTTAGTATGAATCTTGATTAAGTTATCCAGGAATAGGATATACCAGAAAACAAGGCTGCATCAGCATCATCCAATTGACAACATCATTGGTGATCCTGATGCTGGAGTTCAAACTCGGAGTCGAACAATTACTGAGAATACTAGTCTGTACGCGTGTAACATTCCAAAAATAAAAAGACGAGTTATAATAATGGGACTAAACGCAAGACGAAAAGAATAAATGAACGAGGCATGATGGGCCGGCAAACATAAGGGTGGCGATCAAGGGAGATGAGCCTCCCAATAAATAGCCAAAACCCTCCCCATTTCTCTCATTTTGCCATCCTAGAGAGAGGAACCGTACAGAGAGAAAGTTGACGGATCGGTCCGAGAAGCTAGCATCTTGTTCCTACTCGTGAGTAGAACCTCCAATTCAGAAGCTCGAAAGAGGTAACAACTCGACTTAGAATTGAGTTTTTAGTTTTTGTTGGGTTTATCGGGTTTTTGGATAAAAGATAACATTTTTACGTATGAAACTTGTAAATAAACATAGATCTAGCATCTAGAGTGAAAAACAAACGTTTTAAACATAAAAAGTTCCAAACTTGACGAATCAATCTATCAAGATCTGAATCGATGCAAAAACATGATTTTTGATGAAGTTCACAGTTTAGAAAGTTCACTGTTTATGAAGTTCACGGTTGAGTGAAGTTCATGGCTGTTGAAGTTCACGACTGATGAAGTTCACGGTTTGGAAAGTTCACGGTTTGTGAGTATTTCACAGTTGAGTGAAGTTCACCGCTGGTGAAGTTCACGACTGATGAAGTTCACTGTTGGGTAAAGTATGCTGTTAGCGTGAAGTATGTGGTTAGGGTGAAGTATGCGGTTAGGGTAAAGTATGCGGTTTGGGTAAAGTTTGCGATTTGGGTGAAGTTCTCGGTATAACGGGATGAAATGTAATGAGTTGTATGAGAAGCTAAGAGCAGGTTGTGCACATACAGGTTAGAAGATCATTTAGAGACCTTTGACCATATTTAATTCAGGTGGGTTCTAGAAGCCCTCTTCTAAATGTTTTAATAATGTTTTTGGGCTGGTGTGCATACGTAACGATGTGACTGTTTTATAAAATGATTTTTATGAATGATGTATGTGACGTTTTATGAAACGATATTTATGAACGACGTTTTGAAAGGAAAGGGTATGAAAGAAGTTTTTATGAAATATTTTGCCAAAAGAAGTTTACAAAGCGTTTACGAATGAATGAATGATTTTTAATAAAACGTACGAATGCTTTAACTAAAGTTTTGAAGTAAAAGAAGTGAATGTTTACAAAAGTCACAAACGAACGAATCTGCCATTATTCCTTAGGGAATGAAGGTTATGGGTATGGGAAGTATGTTATGGGCCTTTACTTTTTAGGGGCCTTTGTGGCTGGCCAACTGTTGTACAACTGGGGTGATGACGGTCACCAAGGGGATTACCGTGATCCTTGATGTTGGTACGATTTTACCTTACGAGGTGCAGTGCTTGAAGTTTGGTACGTCTCATCCTTGTGGTGCCATGCTTGAAGTTCGGTGGTAAATGAACTAAGTATCGGACCCTAGGATTCCCGCCCGAAGGACAGTACGGTGTTAGGGCCTAGTGGTGGTGATCTTTAGGTCATTCCACCAGTATGCGATGTTTGGATTTGACGGTTACGAGAAGGCGCAGATTCGATATATTCTTTGACTTATGGGTATGATGTGTTATGTTTTGTTATTGCATTATTTTACACACGCTTTTATTAAATGAAGTATGAAGTTATGTTTTTGGCAAATATTTGAAGTTAATGTTTTATGAAAAGCTAGAAATCACCAGCGTAGCTGACCTTTTTAAGAACTGTTTGTGTATGAGTAAATCCTACAAGTGAGGCCTCCCGGGTTGGGACGTTATAGGTTGGTATCAGAGAAATAGTTTGAGAGATTTGGGCACTTCCGGTGTCTGAACTTAAACTGTGAATGGGACCGAAAGCGGATGCCAGTACGGGTAACTCGAGCCACAGCATCAGGTATGAAGGCAGTATATATTTACATATATATTATGCCTCAGAAAGTGTTAAGGTTAGGACTTGTGTTTTGATGGAAATCACAAAGGTGGTCAAATAGAAATAGAAAGGTAGTGTAATGGGTAATTGCAGATGGCCAGTGTATATTAACATCTTACAGTACTTGTTGAATTCTATTTGTTAACTAGTGTGATGACATTGGATTCCTTGTATTATAGAACGAAATGGCAAGGAGAGGAAACAGAATACGTGGTGGGGGCCATACCGGTGGTCGTAACGGTGGGCGCGACAGGACCCCTGCGCGCCAAGAGTATAGTGAAGAAGGAACTGTTCACACTGAGCCAGAAGTTAGTATGCACGAGACTGAGCCGACTCTTGTCGAAGAAAAACAATTCACTTTTGAACCGGAAGTGAGAGCGGCTCTGGTACACGAGTTCACAGAGTTGATGAAGGCTTCTTTGCCAGAACTATTGGCAGATGCATTAAAGAAGGCTAGTGAGACGTATGGTCTAACACGGCGGTTGGTACCCCAAACACTGAGGCAGTTAACGCACAGCTTACAAGTGGTTACGACTATAAATCCTTTAAGGCATGTGACCCGCCGGTCCTGACTGAAAAGAAAGACACAGTGGCTACTTTTGATTGGGTAATCCGTATAGAAGCTGCCATTCGTCTAACCGAATGTCGCTCAAACCAGGTTGTGAAGTTTGCTGCTTACTCCTTGAGAGAGGAAGCATCTCATTGGTGGAAGGGAGTGCGTCAAGCCAAGGGAATGAGGCTGTCGACGCAATGATGTGGAATGATCTAAAAACTCTGGTGATCAAGAATTTCTATCCAAGGAATGAGATCGAGATGGTAGAAAGGGAATTTCAGGGGTTGAAGGCCGGGAGCATGACGCACCGGAAGTACACTACCCGATTCAATGAACTGGCACGTCTGGTGCCACATTTTGTCACGACTGAGGAGAGGAAGATTTCCTGCTACATTCATGGGTTGCCGGACCAGGTCCGTACTTATGTTAAGGCAAACACCCCTACTACCTACGATTCGGTAGTGGAACTGAGTGGCGTGGTGTTTGATGATCTGGCATTGAATGTCGTTGTCATTGAAGAGCCTAAGAAGAAACTAGGTTTTCCCGCTAAGCGATCGGGTGGGAAGTTATTTGGGGCTCGGGACAAACAGGCCAGGGTAGGCGAGATGGCAGTATGTGGAAAATGTGGGGTAAGGCATGCGGGTGAATGTCGGCTAGGGTCAAATCTGTGCTTTGAATGCGGCAAGACCGGACACTACTCCCGCGAATGCCCACAAGGCTTCAAATGCTAAAACTGTGGGGAGAGTGGTCATATGAGCCGGGAATGCACTAAGCCTAGGATGGGTGAAGCCGAGAAGGGGAAAGGCCAGGAGAAGAAAGAAGAGAGGCCCAGAGCAAAGACTCGTGCGTATGCACTGACGCAAGAACAGGCCAGGGTAGACCCCGATGTGGCGTCAGGTACGTTCATCCTCGACATCACTTTTGTATCTGTGTTATTTGATTCGGGCTCTAGTAAAATTTTTATATCTGCCACTTTTTGTAAACTGGTAAAATAGTCAGTCAGTAAACTAGAATGGGCCTTTAGTGTAGAAACCGCTGAGGGTAGAAATGCAAGGGTAACCGAAGTAGTTGACAATTCCAATATAAAAAAAGAAGGCCATAGATTCCTCGTCATGTTATTTGTTATGGTTTTTGGGTGGGTTAGATGTCGTGTTAGGTATGGATTGGCTAACTGCCAATGAAGCGCAAATTATATGCAAACGAAAGATAATCCGACTCAAGGCTCCAGATGGTAGCGAAGTTGAAGTTTTTGGAGATCGTGATGCCCTAATGCCCAATGTCATTTCGATGATTAAGGCAACAAAATACTTGAGGCGCAGATGAGAGGCTTATCTCGTGTACGTGACTGACAAGTGTAAGGAAGTGAAGGAACTAGACGATGTACTCGTGGTGCGCGAGTACCCGGAGGTGTTTCGAGAGGATTATCCTGGGATACCACCTGACAGAGAGATTGAGTTCCGAATCGACTTACTACTAGATGCCCAGCCCGTGGCTAAGGCTCCATATCGACTATCACCAGTAGAGAAGAAAGAACTAATGGCACAATTAGATTATTTACTTGAGAAAGGATTTATCTAACCAAGCATCTCATCTTGGGGTGCTCCGGTATTGTTTGTGATGAAGAAAGATGGTTCTATGAGAATGTGTATCGACTATAGGGAGTTGAACAAACGAACGGTGAAGAACAAGTACCCTTTACCAAGGATCGACGACTTGTTCGATCAATTACAGGGTGCAAGTTGGTTCTCAAAAATCGACCTTCGATCCGGGTACCATCAGTTGAAGATGAGGGAATAAGACATACCTAAAACCGTGTTTCGCACGCGTTATGTACATTTCGAGGTTCGCGTGATGTCCTTTGGATTGAAGAACGCCCCCGCGGCGTGCAAGGATTTGATGAATAGGGTGTGTCGACCGATGCTGGACCGATCGGTAATTGTGTTCATCGATGATATCCTCATCTACTCCAAGAATGAGGGTGATCACGCACGTCACTTGAAGGAAGTGTTGGAAGCTCTAAAGAAGGAGAAGTTGTATGCTAAGTTCTCCAAATACGCGTTCTGGCTTAGGGAAGTCCAATTCCTAGGTCACGTCATTAACCCGAACGGCATTATGGTTGACCCAGCAAAGATAATGACGATAAAGGATTGGAATATTCCAAAGACGCCAACTGAGATCCGTAGTTTCTTGGGATTTGCTGGCTACTACCGGAGATTCATCTAGGATTTCTCGAAAATAGCTTTGCCACTAACAAAACTAACATGGAAAGAGGTAAAGTACGAATGGGGTTCGATCCAGGATGAGGCGTTTAAGGAAATGAAGAAGAAGCTAACTCAAGCTCCAGTCTTGGACCTTCCCGAGGGCAATGAAGACTTGGTGGTATACTCTGACGCTTCGGGTCAGGGTTTGGAGTGCGTGTTGATGCAACGCGGAAGAGTGATCGCGTATGCATCACGACAGTTGAAAGTTCACGAAGTTAATTATCCGACTCACGATTTGGAACTTGTTGCTGTCGTATTCGCATTTAAAATCTGGAGGCAGTACCTTTACAGGGTGAAGTTCACTATTTACTCCGACCACAAAAGTTTGAAGTACTTCTTCGAAAAAAGGGAGCTTAATATGAGGCAGAGACGATGGTTGGAACTCTTGAAAGATTATGACTGTGAAATCATATACCATCCTAGAAAGGAAAAGGTGGTGGCTGACGCTCTAAGCCGAAAGGATGTGCCTGCTCCTATTAGAGTGAAAGCTTGCCAGTTGGTGGTAACATCGAATGTGATGAGGGAGATTGAAAAGGCTCAAGATGAGGCACTTAAAGAGGAAAACATAAAGAAGGAAATGATGGTTAGCCAACAGGACAAGTTGGAATATAACACCCTTGGTGTTAGGACACGTTTTGGACGGGTGTGGATACCTATGGGTGGCGAGCTTAGAATCAAAATCTTAGATGAGGCTCATAAGTCTCGTTACTCTATCCATCCCGGTACAAACAAAATGTACCAAGATCTGAAGAAGGAATATTGGTGGCCTCGGATGAAACATGAAGTGACGATATACGTAAGCAAGTGCTTGACTTGCTCACAAGTTAAGGCTGAACACTAGAAACCGTACTGGAAGATTCAACCACTTGATATTCCAGAATGGAAGTGGGAACACATTACCATGGACTTCATAACCAAGATACCTCGCACAGCTAAAGTTCATGACACCATTTGGGTAATTGTGGACCGTTTAACGAAGAGTGCTCATTTCCTACCTATTCGTGAGACGTTCTCATAGAAAAGGTTAGCGGGTGTATTTATTAACGAAGTAGTAGCACGACATGGGATGCATTTAACAATTGTATCTGACCGGGACACACAATTCACATCGAGGTTCTGGAAAATATTTCACGAAGCAATGGGCACGAGGCTTAATATCAGCACGGCATACCACCCGCAAACGGATGGTCAGTCCGAAAGGACCATTCAAACGTTGGAGGACATGCTCTGTGCTTGTATTATAGACTTTGTGGGCAGTTCGGATAGTCACCTGCCATTAACTGAATTCTCCTACAACAATAGTCATCACACGACGATAGGCATGCTGCCTTACGAAATGTTGTATGGGAGAAGATGGACGGTGATGCTGGGCGGCTTGATGAGTTAACCGGGTGATATGAAGACTGTCATCCCATTATGGTTTAGTTATGATATGTTTATGTTTTAGACAATGTTACGCTTCCGCATGTTGAGCAATGATTATGACTATGTCTGAATGAAATTTTCCGCTGCGTTATTCGATATTCAAGTTTAAGAACTATTTGTGTATTAGTAAATCGAACAAGTGAGGCCTCCCGGGTTGGGGCCTTACAACGCGGAGATACTTGATACAGGGATCATGGAGAAATGTTTGCATGCTGCATTTGTATCCCAAATGGAGCGAAAGAATGTAAAAGAGGCTCTTATAGACACCTGCTGGATTGACGCTATGTAAGATGAATTGTTTCAATTCCGCAAGTTGCATGTATGGGATTTGATTGATTTACCAAAAGGAGTACACCCTATTGGTACTAGATGGGTGTTCAAATGTAAAACTGACGATTGGCATGTTGTGATAAGAAACAAGGAACGGCTAGTTGTGTAAGGTTTTTATCAACAAGAGGGCCTGGATTTAACTGAGGTGTATGCCCCAGTTTCTAGAATTGAAGCAATGAGATTATTCTTGGCTTATGCCTCATACGTTGGTTTCAAGGTCTATCAACTTGACGTGAATAGTGATTTCCTATATGGCAAAGTTCATGAAGAAGTCTACGTCACTCAACCACCTGGATTTGAAGATCCACAATTCCCAATTAAAGTGTACAGATTGGATAAAGCACTTTGTGGTCTTCATCAAGCACCAACGACATGGTATGAAACGTTATCGAAGCATCTAATGTCTAATGGTTTCGATTGTGGGCAGATAGATTCGACTCTCTTCATAAGGAAAACAGAAGATGATATTCTTTTAGTACAAGTTTATGTGGATGATATCATATTAGGGTCAACAAACGACGAAATGTGCAAAGAATTTGAAACGGTGATGAAGTTTAAAGCACAACAAGCAAGGATTAACTCACTTGTTGATGAAACCACCGCCCTCCGAAACCAATGTCAAAGCACACAAGAACAGATCAGATCATTAATGAATTTTAATTAAATTCAATTCAAACTCAATGATTCTATTCTTATTCACAATCAAGCAATAGAAGCTCAATTGTAACATCCATGGTTTTTCCGGCCATATTTTTTTATTTATTTTGTACAATAATAACACCCCATTTAAATCCCGTACTTACCACATTATTTAATATTTTAACATGAGACATCCAAAATATTTTCTTTTTATTTTCTTATTTTATTAACTACGTTATTTAATTTTAAGGACGAAAAATCCTTTCAACTAAAGGGATGATGTGACACCCAATAAATTCCGGTTAATCTCGTCAATCTAAACTCCGTTATCTCACAAACTACAAAGGCTAGTTTTGAAATTTATCAAAATATTACTTGGCACGGTCGCGCCATGCCCTGACACGGTTGCGCCCAGTAGACACGGTCGCGCCATACCCTAGCACGGTCGCGCCCAGTAGACACGGTCGCGCCATGCCCTGGCACGGTCGCGCCTCTTACCCAGTTGAAACGCAAATGCAGTCTTTAATCGCAAACATGTTCGGATTCGTAGTTGTAACGCATAGATTCAACCATTATTGTGTCATTACAAACCGTTCATCACTGTTAATCATTGCTAGTTATCCACATTAGTGATTATGAAACCGAAAACATCGATACCTTCATTTTCTAGTATAAAACTTGTCCAATTCATGTATCATTCTCGAAATCAAGCATCTGCACATGATATTCAAACTCCTCTGATCACCTTTCTCATATCAATTTTGCCGGCGTTGCAGCAGGAGACGCCGGGGACCAACGCATCGGAGTCGGGACTGTGTTCTAGCCAATCTCCAACAACTCGAACTCCATTCTGGTAATCAATCACTTCTGTAGATTCGTATTCATGTCTAGAACAAAAGCCCCAAACTAATTCGGGCTTATAACATCGATTTGAACATGAACCAAATCTAGGGTTCATCTCATTACGGATTTAATCGAACACTAATCTAGACCCAACCTCAATGCAATTAATCTATATGGTTAGATTCGCACTCTTCAACTCAGTAAAAGCCCCATGAATTCAACCATTATTAATATAAGAATTAGCCAATTTGTTTTCTAGAAAAAATCATGACACGGTCGTGCTAATGGGTTAGCACGGTCGTGCCTCGTGTCCAAGCATGGTTGTGCCTTCCGGCTAAGCATGGTCGCGTCCCATGCCTAAGCACAGTCGTGCCCTACCTTGGCTCGGTCGTGTATCCCGTGATCAATTTTCTTTTTTTTTAAATAATTTTAACATATTCTGTTTAACCCAAATTTCTTTATAAAAATGATTTTATAAAACCCCAAGGCCCGGGAATGTTTTATGAACCAAATTATCAACTTGAAAATTTTAAAACAATTATTTATACCTTTCTAGCGGATTAAAAACTAGTAAATTCTAAATAAAAAGTTTATATAATTATTTTATTTAAAACCTATAGAAACTATTCCCCTTTCTCAATTTTTAGTGTAACTTATATTTTCTTTAATTACTTTTAGAATTTATAAAGAACTAATTTAACTATTTAACTAATTGAGACATTATAATTATTTATATAAATAATAGTCGAACATTTATTTGTAAACAAAATAACATATATATATTATTAGTATATATATATACTCATATATTCAGTCCTTTATTAACAAACAAGTTATTGCTATTTAAACGAACATATTACTTCATTAATAACAAAGGTATATACAACATTCAATCTAGTCCAATACCTTCATACGTTAGTCCTTTGTGCATATTTCATTGATACATATATAAATCCAATCATAAGTTAAATTCGTGTTAGCTAAACAACTTGCGAGACTACTCGTACTTGTGATTTCAAGCTACAGATCCAAAGTGAGTTTACATAGCCCATTTTTACACTATTTACATTTTTGGGGTGGAACATGAGTTCAATTATACAATGTTTACAAACTACATAATACAGTTCCACCCTATATTCATGTGTCCAAATTTTAGCCTTATGCTTGAGTACTAGGTGTGTAAACAAGCCGACGGTTAACAATGATAGATCTATTGAGTCTGACAAACCCACCCAGGTAGGATGATTGTTACTGACAACACAATTTGGTTTTTGCATGCTAGTTACAAAGGTTTGATTGTACAATTTGGTTTCACAATATTAACTCTCCATATTTGCCTTATTAACCATGATTTGTATGGATTGTATGCACACAACACAATGATACTATTTAGAGTCAAAACCAATGTATGCTCACCAACTTTTTAGTTGACATTGTTTTAACCATGTTTCAGGTACGAATGTTTGAAATTTGTCAAGTTTGCTACACTTAAGTAGTGGACCTAGATAATAAAGGAACTTGTTATGTAATTTGAATTTCATGTACTTTGTTGGATGTTTGTTTGGTTTGAATTTAAATGTGATGATTTAACGTATTATAACTTAGTCAACCATGTGCTCATGAACAGTCACCATGTCCCGCCCCGGTGTTTCCGCCATCGGTTGGGGTTTGACAGATTGGTATCAGAGCCTTAGTTATAGGGAATTAGGTTATTAGACACCCATGACCTAGACTATAACCTTAGGACACCCACCATATGCCATGCTCCATGTTACATGGTATTTGCTACATTACTAAATGCTACATGTTTAATACTATGTGTGATTACCCTACCTATTATTATAAGTATTTCATCGCATGATACAATACATGATAGTCTATGTGCTACACTACTTTATAATTCATGTTCTTATAAACATTTCTATATACATGCTACCTATTTGATTCCATTAAGTGTTATCCTAAGTTTTACCACACACATAACCATACCTAAGTCTTTATACACCATCATCCTTACACACTATGTCAGCATCACCTTTGGTGGACAAAACTTAAACCATTGGACCTAATACTTATTAATAAGAATCTAAGGAACCCACTTACCGTCCAAGAAGAGGAAGCCTGCTGGAGTAAATAAACCTCACCCTTGGGCCTCAAAGCCTAGTCCATAATGATTCTCATCATGACCATGCCCAAACGATAGTGTTATTAGTAAATGATGGCTGGAAGAGTGTGTGTAGACCCATGGGAGATTCTGGCTAAGGAAGGACCGGGTACTTAAGCGTGTCCTTTGTGACGCACCCCTCTTTCCTAGGAATTCTCTCCATAGATACACTACTTATAGGTCAAGTGTTACTTCAAAAATACTATTGTGAAGACTCGGGGTCATGACTAGTCAAACTCTAAATTCATGAAAACTCCTATATCTAATACTTAGTATGTTTTCTATACCGCTTACAATCCTTTCCCTGTTTCTGCTAGATATGGACTCCTACTCTCCTCTCTCCCCGGTATACTATCCCGGAGCAGAGTCTGAACAAGAAGAAGACATTGGATCACCATCACCAGACCATCAGTCACCAACACCCCCAGCTGCGAGATCTATGTTTGACATAAGAGCAGATTGGTTTAGGAGCACCGGCTTGAGACTCCGAGCATTTGAACCACCCCCATCAAGTAATCCTTATCAAGCACCTCATCTACACAACCAGTTACCACGCCCTATGAGAGACCCCTAACTAAAACCGACCCATATCACCCTGACCCAAGGGCAAGGCAAACCATGGTTGTAGGATCAATGTTTGCAAGATGATTCTGTTCTTATTTGAGATTGGGGTAAACAATAACAACTAATCAATGTAAGCAAGAAAACATGTATAATACTGATAAATGCAAAGTGTATTAATCTTCAATGTTTACAAGTTTACAGAGAAAACTCTAAGGAAGCACACTTGTACAAATGGAAGATACAATACATTTAAAGGAACTTAGAATCAAGACAGACCCTTGATTCTAAGGATCAGATCAATCACAAGCCGTTGATCTTTGACAGTTACAAGTTACACTACTATTGGTAGACAACTAAAAGACAAGTAGCTAAAAGACAATTGTAGTGAAAAGACTTCTGCACTGAAAAGACAACAGCAAAACTAAGGTCTTTTTAGAAATCACAGCAGGACAGATCAGAATAGGAGCATTGTCTTTTGTTCTCTGCACCAATAACATTTCTTCTGTTGATAGGTGTGCCAGTGTTGCAGCAAAAGGTGTCGGTAGTAAAGTCAAAGCTGCTGATAATTTGCCTATCAGCAGCATCAAATGTTTGATGCTGCTGAGAAGCCTATCAGCAGCAACTTTGGACTTCAGCAGATAAGGCTATCAGCAGGAAACTTGTTCATCAGCAGGAGAACACAACTATCTGCAGCACTTAGCCTTATCTGCAGCAACTTGTAAGTCAGCAGCAAAATTGTGGAGTCTGCAGCAATCTTACTTAGAGAATTTTGTAGCCATCAGTCTTTATCTCTACAAACTCCCCTAGACTGATGCTACCAAAACTCTCTTATTGCCTTTGTTGTTGAAGCTTTTGCATATGAGAAACAATCCTTGCTGTCTCATAGCCTTTTGGGTCCATGCTTGGATTGTCTAGAGGGAGTTTAGATAGAGTCTTGATGTCCTTGCTTAGCATGCTGAAGATGGTTTTGCTTGAACATCTCATCTTCTGACCTCTGACATCTATCAAAGTGTACTCATCTTAAACAACATTGTAGGACCAACTGACAAATGGATAGTGGGATTGAAGACGTTTAACATCAATAACCACATCTTTGTTGGGGTTGAAGTGATGCTTGATCACCAGCAACAGATGTCTTCCACTATCATTTTCAGGCTCATGAGCTTCACCCAGATCCATCATTCTTTGAAGATCATAATCTGGAAGCTGCATCACCTCATTAACTCATCTGTAGATTAATCTTTTAAACACTGCCATTCCCCTAAAAACTTTAAACCATTACTCTTGATTGCTGTAGAACCATACTACAATTTCTCCTGAATCTTCTGGTGTGGTAGTAGGTTTGGTTTTCATCTTGGGAGGCTATTGATGAGGAGGAGCTGGGTGAGAGGATTTAGACTCTTTAGGAGGAGATGAGGGAGGTCTAAGAGGGAGAGTGGAAGGTTGTTGGATAGAGGAAGGAGTGGATGAGAGAGTAGGCTTGGGTTTCTTTTGTTTTCTTTCATCAGTTTGAGTGTTTACCCTTCTTTTTAAGTATGTCTTCCCCAGTCTCTCTTCCTCTTCCTTCTTAACTTTGACATACAAGGCTTGCAGGTTCATGAAGCTCATGGGACCCAGCCTCTTTCCACATTCTCCTCTAGCCTTTAGGAAGTCCATCATGACCTTCCTTTCTTCATGGGATCTAACATTGAATGCATTGGTCTTCCTGGATTTATGTTTGGCTTTTTCTTCTTCTTCAGCCCTTTTCTTATTTGTCAGTTGATCTTGCTATCCCATGAAAGCTATGTATATTTCTTTATTTGATAATTTCTCAAGGTATTCTGCATCCTCACCTTGAGAAATCAGAGCTTTAGTCCACTTTTCCCTCATTTATTTAGCAAGTTAAGAGTCAGTGATTCTAAACTTGGCTTCTTCTTTTCTTTTCCTCTCCCTCTCTTCTTCTTCTTTATTGAACTGTTCCTGCAGCTGAAGAGCTAAGGCTTCATCTTCTTTTAGTTGTGAAGCTACAAGAACATGAAATCTTGTTTCATTCGGTTGCCTAGCATACAACTGGATTTGTTGTTCTCTGAGGAGTATAGCAGTTTTTCTTTCTTGAGCCTTTTTATGCTCAGCCATCTCCTCCTCTTCTCTTTCTCTTCTTCTGCTTTCAATCTCCTTCTTTTCTTGCTCTATCCTCTTTTCTTCTTCTTCTATCATGATACCCTTCCCTTTGTCTTTATTGGATGCCTCTACTTCAGCTTCATTGGCAATTTGAGGAAAGGACAAAGGGGGGCAGTTTCTTCATCTTCACTTACTACCCATTCTTCTCCGGTTACTTCCTTACATTCTATCATAATCTTCTGTTTCTCTTTTCTTTTAGATTATTCTTCAATGTTTAGGATGACAGTTGGAGAAGAGGGAAAGGACATGTCTGAATCAGATTCATCCATTGCAATCCATCCCTCCTTCTCAAGAAAGGATTTGACAATGGTGATCATTTCTTGACTTTTCTTGGAGTTGACATTGCAGATGTGTGATCTGATTTCAAATACCTTACAAAGGAAGTCTGGATTGAGCAGTAGGATCTCATGGATATTGTTGATTATGAATGTAGATCCATCACACAGAAAGAATTAAAACCCCGAAGGCTCTGTGCTTAACCACCCATGAACTTCCAGACCCTTACTACCTCATTATACAGGAATTTTCTTAAATGTTGGAATTGTTCTTCAGTTAAGACCCTGCTTCTTATCAGCTCCATTTGTTGGCTTTGCCTTTCATGTCTTTCTTCTACCGCTCTTGAGGACTCTGCTTCTACATCCTCAAGTTTTGGATAAGCCACCCGTTTTGCTTTTCAATGAACTTTTCAAACCGAGGCATATTGTCTTCACATATATCGTGTCAATGAACTTTTCAAACCGAGGCATATTGTCTTCACATATATCGTGAAACCTTTCAATAGCAAGCCTGGCATATAGGTTCTTGGAAGTGTTGACACTTTCAGTCAGGTGTAGGGTCAGGATTTCAAACAAATTTAGGTTATCCAAGATAAGCTCTTTGACTCCAGCAAATCCCCACCCAATCCAGAATCTTTGAGATAGTCCATCTTATCCCCATGACAAAATGGAGTCAAACTCCAGATTGTGTGTAGTTAGTGGGAAATGAGGGGATATGGCTTGTCCTGAGATAGTAGTAGCAGCTGGAAGAATAGTGACTAAGAGAGGTATTTCTTCATCTTCATCTTCAATTTCCATCTCCTTAGGGAATACTTCATCTACAGCCCTGGTCACTAACTTCCATTCCTCAGAGATCACTTCCTCTTCATCTCTGAGAGGCATCAAATCATGGACTAGAACAAAGGCAGGCTGAAATAGTGTTCTTTTAAAGGCAACCTGCTCTTGTTTCCAATCATCCAGACTATCAGTGTCTTTTTTAGTAGTAACTATCTCCCCCTTTTTGGTCGCATCAGTGTATAGGGACAGATCTGTTTGAGTTCCCACTGATACAAGGGAAGGAGAAGTCACAGTTGGGCAATGATGGGCTTCATGCATAGAGACTTGGTGTCTTAATTTGGACACTTCAGCCTCTTGCATAGCCACCCTGGCCGTCAATTCCAAGTTATGAAGTTTCAGTCTGTCCTCATCCACAGTTGTGGAATCCTTGGAACTAGATGGGGCCTTAGTCCTAGCCTCTGCATCCCCATCACCCTGGTTTTCTTGGCGTCTGAGATTCCTCTCAGTTAATGATGTTTCAAGAGAAACATTCTCACCTTGAGTTGCCATGGTTAGGGTCTTAATTATGTTAACATTGTCCTCCTGGTCAATTGATGGAGTAGAAGTAGTGACAGCCCCTTCCATATCCACTCTTTCATGACTCCCAGAGTGGACCTTCTTGGGTGATGAACTTGGGATGGGTACATTAGCAGCCAAGTCAATCAGTACCTCCTTGATAATGGCATTTGGAGAAGGTACATCATCTTGACAAGGATCCTCTACACTTAAGTTCAGAGAAGAAAAATGTATGGGCTCAGTAGGGATTTCTATGGACCTGTGATGTGGTCCTTATCCTAATAGGGATCCTTCCGAGGAAGTTTCCCTAATCATGTGGCTATTCCTTATGGTAATCTAATCATAGTGTTGTGACTCTGGATGAGGGCTTTGGGTTGGGATTGGACCTGTGAGACAAGAATAGAAGGAGTCTTCTTGCTCCTTTTTTGCTTTCTAGTATAACTTGCCTCAACTGGGGCCCTGTCTTCCAGTTGGGCTTCAAGGACTGGTGTAAGTATTTGTTGTGCATGTGCACCCTTAATAGGCTGCACAGGGGTTCGATCAAGGGAAGCAGAAGTATGTTCATGTTGTGAAGTGGAGGGTGTGGGATCAGTATCAATTGAGACTGTTGAACTGTCACCCTGGGTGCTTTGTATGTTCAACATTGTAGATAACAATGGAACATTAACCCCTAAGAACTTTTTGGAAACAGCTCTCATACTTTGAAAAATGTTATTTTTATGATCCAATATTATGTAGATTCTTGTAGGTTTTGAAATATCTTTTAATTCATGGTTAAAAACTTCCTGCAAGAATCTAGGGTACATAAAGAAGGATTGTCTTGCCCTTTCTTAAGGATATATCTCAAACCTTCGAAGATCAAATGAGAAAAATTAAATCCTTCCCCCGTTACCATACCATGAACAGCAGAGGCAAGAGCAGAGTTCAGTTGATTCCATCCACTCCTCTTCTGAGATATACATTGTAGAAGAGTGTGGCACATGAACTTCCATGGAGGACCCATCAGTGCCTTCTCTATTGTGTATTCATCTTGATTTTCTAGTGTACCCTATGGATACAAAGGTCCTCATGTACTTTGTTTTGGTGTATAAGTTGGCTGCACCCTCGTCCTGAAGCCTGAGATGTTTTCTGAGTGTTGCTTTTGTAATGGTGATGTCTTTGCCATACCTTGGCTTTGATTTGGGGAGTCCCCTGTTCGATAGAGAAGATGGCAGAATTACAGAGATCTTCCATATGGGGTATGTAGATTGTAGGGTTGACCGTCAGAGCAAAGTGTATTTTTGACCGACACAGAAAGTCGATCATATCATTGAACCCTTTATGATTTCTTACCCTTAACAAGATATGTCGTTAAATTGTGGTAAGTTGAGAACTTGTCATCAGGGTTATTGATGTCAATGTTTGCCATTAAGGTTTTGGAGGGAAGGATGAAGCTTTTAAAAGTTGGTTAAGTGTGAAGAAGCTTTGAATGCTTGGGAGAGATGGAGGGTTAGGTAAAAATTGAATGTGAAGAGGTGAAGGAGAAATTTGATTTGTGTTATAACAGCAAAGGAGGGAAAAAAGAAGATTTACTTGTACTGTAAAACCCATTTGCTTTTCACTGTTTTAAAGCTGTAACACACTATAGCAGCCATGGTAAAGACTGAAGGTGGTTTTTACAGCGGGTAAAAGTTAATTTCGATCTGTCTTACCGATCAGTAGCAAACTTGGTAGCTGTGGATGATTAAGCCTATCAGCAACAAACTTGGTTGCTGCTGATGGCTAAGTCTATCAACAACAAACTTGGTTGTTGCTGATGGATGTAATGGTCCGAAGAAAAAATGTTGCTGCTGATTGTCATAAAGCTATCTGTAGGAAACTTGTTCCTGTTGATAACTTAAGGCAGTAAGAGGCAAATTCTTTGCTGCTGAAGCTTAAACCTGTCAGCAGCAAATTTTTTTGCTGCTGACTTTTAATTTTTATTTAAAACAGAAGACAAACACATTTTATTTAAAAAAAATTGAGACAAACTTTAATCAAAGTTCATTATTCCAATGGATTCAACTAAATATCTAAATCTAGCTTCATCAAAAGATTTTGTAAACAAGTCAGCATATTGCTCATTGGTATGAAATTTGGTTAAAATGATTCTCTTTTTATCAGCTTGATCTCTTATGAAATGATACCTGATACCAATGTGCTTTATCTAGGAGTGCTGCATAGGATTGTTTGTAATTGATATAACACTCGTGTTGTCAACGTGAATGGGAGTTACCATGAAAGCCATCCCATAATCCAGCATTTGATTTTGTATCCAGATGACTTATGCACAACAACTGGAAGATGCAATGTATTTTGCTTCTACTGTAGAGGTTGATACACACGCTTTCTTTTTGCATTGCCATGAATTCAGTCTTCCTCCCAGAAACTGACATCCCCCTTATGTGGACTTCTTGTCCAAGTTGCATCCTCCATAGTCACTGTCAGTGTATGCATACAGGTTGAATTTGTCATTTTTAGAGTACCATAGCCCAAGTCTTGGGGCTCCCTTTAGGTATCTAAAAATTCTCTTGACTGCTTGAAGGTGTGTATTCTTTGGAGCTACGTGGAATCTTACACACAGGCATACTGCAAACATGATATATGGCCTTGAGGCAGTTAGATACACGAGTGATCCTATTAATGCACTGTACTGATGTTGATCAGTGTCTTGTCCATCTTTATCTGGAGTCAGTTGATGGTGCACTTGCATGGGGGTTCATGCAGCAGAGCAGTCAGCCAGTTTGAATCTTTCTAAGATACTTTTGACATATTTGGATTGGCTGATAAAGATTCCATTTGGAACTTGTTTGACTTGGAGACCCAAAAAGAAATTTAGTTCACCCATTGAACTCATTTCAAACTTTGAGTGCATTAGAATCTCTAACTCTTTGCATAATTTCTTCTTTGTTGATCCAAAGATGATGTCATCTACAAAGATTTGTACCAATAGAATTTCTCCCCCTTCATCTTTGATAAACAATGTCTGATTAATGGCAACTCTTCTGAAATTGTTGCTTAGTAGATATCCTGACAAAGTCTCATACCAAGCTCTTGGGGCTTGGTGTAGTCCATATAGAGCTTTGTCTAGTTTGAAAACTTTGTTTGGTTGTGATGGATCTACAAAGCCTGGAGGGTGTCTGACGTAAACTTCCTCACCAATCTTCCCATACAGAAAGGCACTCTTGACATCCATTTGATAAACAGTAAAGCTCTTAGATGCAGCATAAGCTAAGAAGATTCGGATGGCCTCCAGTCTAGGAATAGGAGTAAAGACTTCATCATAGTCAACTCCCTCTTCCTGAGTGTAGCCTTGAGCTACAAGTCTGGCTTTGTTCTTGAATAAAATCCCTCTCTCATCTTGCTTGTTCTTGAATACCCATCTTGTGCCTATAGCAGTTTGACCAGGTGGAAGATCAACCAGGGTCCATACTTCTTGTCTTTTGAATTGCAGCAACTCTTCCTGCATTGCTTCAATCCAACTTCTATGTTTCAAAGCTTCATCTATCTTCTTTGGTTCTACTTGAGATAGAAAGCAAGAATACATACATATATTGGCCTCATGAGTCTTTCTTGTTGTTTAGAATCCTTGATGAACTTGGAAAATTATATTTTCCAATGGATATTCCTTGTTGATTCTCTGTGCTGGAACAACATCCATCTGTATTCCTTGCTCCAGATTGCTTTGATTTTGATCAGGAAGATGATGATTGTCAAGAGGGCTGTTTGCAAAAATTTCTTCAACAGCAACAGCATTTCTAGATAAGTTATTAGCAGCATCAGCAACATCAAAAGCATCAGCAGTATCAGCAGCATCAGCAACATCAGCAGCATTATTAGCATAATCAGCATCAGCTGCATCAGATGCAATACCCTCATCTTCATCTTCACTGTCAAAGAGATTGTTGCTGGTGACATTAGAGTTGCTTGTTATGGCTTCACTAGATTCAATAGCATCAACGACAGATGGAGGATCAATGGATGGTCTTTTGATTCTTATTGATGGACCATTGAGACCAACTATGTAGTCTTCAAATGATGTAGATGCTTTCTTTTGGGAAGAGGTAGACACCATATTTGAGAAGATGAAAGGCTCAAATACTTGTGAAAAGGAATCAATATCAAAAAGCCAGTCTGGTCCTTTACCCTTTTCACATGGAATGTGTTCCCTACATTCGACATTTGCTGATTCTTCAACTATACTTGGTTTGGAGTTGAATACTCTTTAAGCCTTGGATTGAGAGGAATAGCCCACAAAGTATCCTTCATCTGATTTTGCACCAAACTTTGGAAGACTTCCATTGGTGATAAGAATGGTTTATGGACATCCAAAGGGTTTCAAGAATCCAATGTAGGGAACTCTTTTGAACCAAAGCCCATAAGTTGTTTTGTTAAGAGGCTTGACCATGACAACTCTATTTTGCATGTGTTCGAGTGCTACGGACAAACATGTTGTTTGGCGCTCTTTCATAATGTGGTAGTTAGGTTCAAGTCCTCAAATCTCATTGAGGTTGGTGGGAAGGGTTAACGTTTACGCGGTACAGGTCGTTTCTTGAAACGTCAAGTGAAAGGTAACGAGGAGGTTTTGGAGATATTCGGGAATTGTGTTTACAAATACAGGTCTTTGTTTGACCATAGAAAGTGGGAAATTCGTTCTTGATTGTAGATATATAAAGTAGTGAAATCATTGAACCGCATATTTTAAATGAATATGCAATTTATGGGAAAAGTATTTTTTTATTTAAACTTTCAACTATTAATAAAAGAATATTTTTAAGTGGAACCATTGGCTAAACAAGTAGTCTATAATTTAGCCAAAGTTTAGAAATATTTACTTTAATGAAGAAAAATCATAATTATTTATCAATTTGAAATAATGTTTTTATAAAATTGGTTGTATTAACTTTCCTTATCAGGTGAAAAAGTTTTATGGAAAATTTATGTTTTTGATATTATCTAAAAATTTGATAAACATTTTGATTAAACAAGGTAACGAAGTTTTTGTTTAAATCATAAAATAGGATGATTGGTTTATGAATGAGATTGTTGGTAGTGTACTAAGTCGTATTTGAATGAATAAGGTGATACTTGAGAAAATTTGATGGAAATATGACGGGTGTAATTTACGCTCCACGGGTCAAATCAATGAACAATAACTGTAGAGTTGAAATATATGGAATTGATTAAATACTGAAATGTTAAACATTACTCAAAACATAGGGGAAATGGTTCTCAAATCGAAAATTTAAAGGAAATCAGTAGAAGCTCCTTCTAACGTCTCTGGTAGCTTTCCACTAGGAAGAAGATAATCACCAAGATGAGCACCGCTATAGTCACTCGAGTAGCAGATCTGGCTTCAGTCCTGGCGGTCTCCGTGCGATGTTCTTGTATTTCTTTTTCGAGGATGGAGATTAACTCCTTTTGGTATCCTAATTGGTTTGCTAGGCTATCCATTCTTTGTCTTTGTAAGTCGTGTATTACTCCCTGCTCTATCCTTTGCCTCTCAAATTCTGAATTTCTTACATATTGATGGAAGTCATTGGTTGGAATTCCCATAACACCAGGGGGTGCCATAGTATGCCTTACCCAAGGGTTAGGAAGGTACGGGTCGGGCATTAGGTATGGGTCTCTTAGTGGGGGTGGCAATTGATTGTGGAGGTGAGGTGTTTGGTACGGGTTTCTGGGTGCGGGTGATCCAAGTGTTCGAAGTCTCGGGCCGGTGTTCCTAATCCAGTCCGCCCTTACATCAAACCTTGTCCAAGCAGTTGGGGGTGTTGGTGACCGATACACGGGTGTCTCAGTGTCTTTTCCCAATCAGATTCTGTTTCGGGATGGTATACCGGAGAGGGAGGAGGGTAGGAGTCCATGTCTAGCAGAAAAATAATGAAAAAGTTGTAAGTGATAATGAAATATTGCGGGTTGGACATAGGAGTACTTATAGGTTTTAGAGTTTTACTAGTCATAACACCGAACCTTCACGATAGTATTTTAGAAATACACTTGACCTATAAGCAATGCATCCCTGAGGAGAATTCCCAGGAAAGAGGGGTGGGTCACTAAAACACACTTAAGTACCCTATCTTTCCTTAGCCAGAATTCCTCATGGGCTTACATACTCTTCCAGCCATCATGTATTAATAATAGTATTGTTGGGCTCATGGTTATGATGGGAATTGTTGTGAATTGGGCTTTGAGGCCCAAAAGTAGGGTTTATGCATTTTAATGGGCTTCTTCTTCTTGGAGGATAGATGGGCTTCTTGGTTTATTTTTGGTGGCATTAGGCCCAATAGTTTAAGTCTTTGTTCATAAAAGGTGATGGTATCATGTATGGGAGTCCAAATGTGTATGAATAGTTTGGTGTGTATATGTGTGTGTTAAACTTAGGATAGTGTTTTAAATAATTTAAGTAGGTAGCTATGCATATAAGAAAAAGTGGGCAGGTAACGTGACACATAAACTATTGAGTATTGTATCATGTGATGTAATCATATGGTATAACAATGTAAAAATATTCACATAGGAGGATAATCATATAGCATGTAGGTAGTAATGAGTGTAAGCACAAGAGTTATCGAGTAGTGTGACACATAAGTCATTATGTATTGTATCATGTAGTGTAAGTACTTAGGATAGTATGTAAAAATAATCACACGGAAATTGATAATGTAACATGTAGTAGCATGACATTGTATGGGTGTCCTAAAGTTATAGTCTAGGTCAAGAGTGTCTAATAACCTAGTTCCCTATAACCAAGGCTCTGATACCAATCTGTCACACCCCAACCGATGGCGGAATCATCGGGGCGGGACATGTAGACTGTTCATGAGCACAAGGTTGACTAGATTGTAATATATATTAAATCCATTTCCATTCAAACATGAAACAAGTTCGAAGTACATAATGAAATACAATTTGTCTTTGATTTAATATTAACTAGGTCCAAAGCCTATGTGTAGCATGTCTTGATCTAGCTCATATGAAAGCACCTGAAACATGAATAAAATAAGGTCAACTAAAAAGTTGGTGAGTATAACACAGGTTTGTATAAAGGTAGCATATAATTTGTAAACCAAATCCTTTACATAACATGATAAATAAGGCGTTTATGGGGAGCAGCTATTGTGTAACCAAGTACAATAAAACCTTTGTAACTAGCATGCAAAAATTGTGTTGTCGGTTTCAATCACCGCGCACCTGGGTGGGTTTGTCAGAATCAATAGATCTATCATTGAAAACCGTCGGCTTGTATAGTTAATGATTGCACATAGTTTTCACAAAGATTAGCACAACTAGCACTCGGGCACAAAGCACAAATTTTGCACACATGTATGTAAATAGGATTTTGCACTTGTGTTGTTTGTGTAAATGTAAATGTGTAATGTGTATAAAGTTCATGTTCCACCCCAAAAGTGTAAAAGAGTAAAAGGGGTTGTGAATACTCACTTGATTCGAAGGCGTAGCTAACACGAGATACTAGAAAGTAATGTGATCCTTGTATCGCACAACGCTAACCTAGAGTGTAATGTATATTGCATTAATAATGCACAATAGTCTAAGTCTAAGTCTAAGGTTGAATTGGATAAAGTTAGTGATAAGTATTTGGAAGTATTGTATAAAACGGAAGATTTGAAATGAATATTTTTACAACATTTTGAATAAGGTTGGGAATTGAATAGTAAAATAGAATATTTATAAAATCATTGATTATGAAAATAAAGTATGTGTTAAATGTAATTTAATAAATAAATAAATGTTTTTATTTAAAATGAGGAATAAATAATCTTTATTTATTTATTTATAAAGTATGTAACTTACAAATAAAATGTTTTAAGTGAAAAGTTTAATAACAAATTTAATTTTATAAACTTTTAATTAAATGATTTTCCATTTATTCCAAGATTAATTATTTGATCTTTTCAAATACTTTTTTTTTATAAAACTAACTATTTTTTATTTAAAAACTAAATCTGGAATTTTTTTACAGATTAAAATAAAACAACAATAATTCTGATCAAAGGTTCTGACCTAGACACGACCGTGCCTGGGAAGGACACGACCGCGCTCGAACCAAGGGCGCGACCGCGCTAGTCGGGACGCGACCGGGTTTGATCAAACAGAGGCCAACTTGGATAATTTACGAGGCACGACCGTGCCTTAGCTCGGCACGGTTGTGTCTATGATTCTAAGACACAATAGAGATTAGCCCAGAGGGCATGACTAGGTCTGGATAGGAGGACACGACCGCGCTACATGAGGCACGGCCGCGCTAGATGATTAGCGCGACCGTGTCTCTTCCAAATAAGACACGAATTGACAAATTCTTGTATTTTAAATACTGAAATTGTTAGGGCTTTTGATTATTGAGTTGTTACGAGTCTTTTCATATAAGTTAATTGTATGTAAATCGTGTTTAAGAATGGGTTCAATTAAATCATTTTTATTAAAATAAGAATTTCGGTTCATGATGATTTCTTTAATGGAAGCCCAGATTAACATGGGGCTTTTGATATATCGACTGAAACGAATGAGAGGAATGTTTCAATTACCCAAAACCGTAGAGAAATGATAGAGATCGGTAGAAGGAAGTTTCGACGTCGACAAGCTTGACTTCCGGCGACTTCTGCTGGGATTCCGAGTGCTTCAATGGCTTCGGGTGTTCCAGAGAGGATTGTATATCGTATAGAGATGGATTGATCGGGAGTATTCGGATTGTAGAGAGGATTTGTGGTCTTGTAGAGAGGATTGTATATCGTATAGAGATGGATTGAACGATTTCAGGATTAATTGGTAGTAAAGGGAATGATTAGTAGTATTATTTTCTTGGTTAATGAGAATAAAACGTAAAACGGTTTTGAATTCAAACGATCGGGTGATTAAAGTCAAAATTACGTTTCAACTGGTACGCAGGCGCGACCGTGCCAAGATAGGCGCGACCGTGCCAAGATAGGCGCGACCGTGCCTAGACACCGGGCGCGATCGTTCCGAAGCAAGTCGCGCGACCGTGCCAGGACGAGACGCGACCGTGCTTACCTAGGGTTTCTTGATATATTTCAACTTTAGTCCTTGTAACTTTAGTTTTGACATGTTTGTATAAAATAGTTACTTGTATAGTGATTAATTGCGTATAACTGAGTAAAACTTGCGGATTTGTATAGAGTCATTGCATTTAATTTATGGCGAAATATATAATAAGACAATGCACGAGAATTTGGTTTAAAATGCGTTACATTGAATTGAAATACGAATTACTAAAAATCAGAAATGTTACAGGCGAACTTAGCAAGCGAACTTATTATGTTCACTTCTCTCAGTTTAGGCGAACTTACCGGATTTTCTTGGGTACGTGAACTTATTAAGTTCGCTTGATATCAAATTCGCTTGTTTGGATTTGAAGCGAACTTGTTATCTTCGCCTAAGGGAAGTACTTGTTCAACACTTTGAATTTTTTTTTCTGAAAATGGCAAATATGGTGCAAGTGACTAATTTGTTAAATTACGATAACGAGATTGGTACATCTCAGAAACCACCCAAATTGTTAAGTCTTGCTGATTATTCTAACTGGAAAGATCGGTTTGATCAGTTTGTGTCTTTCACTGACACAAGTTTGTGGATTCCAATCTTGGAAGGATATACTCATCCGACATATACTTGGATGTGAAAGGATGATGTTCCTAAATCGGTATCTGCGTTAACCACAGAAGAAAAAATATTGTTTGGTAGGAAAAAGAAGGCAATGGCTAATATTTCTATGTCTCTTCCTAAAGAAATTTATCATAGCTTTAAACAATTCAGGACATCTCAACAATTGTGGGAAGCTTTACAAAAGCAGTGTGAAGGTAGTTTAGATGTTAAGAAAAGCATAAAAGAATTACTGAAGAAGCAGTTCTTAGTATTCAAGCACTTTCAAAATGAATCTTTAGATGATCTTGCAATGAGATTTTATCATTTTCTGAGTGATATGTCAAGTGCTCAGTGGTTTATGAGACTGAAGAGATAAATGAAAAGTTTTTGGAGGCATTACCATCTAAATTTGATGTGTATACGGTTTTGATAAAAAAGAATGTCAAGTGTAAAACTATGTCTCTTGAAGAGGTTCTTGGCTAGATTCAATCACATGATTTGAATATGAAGAAGAAGGAAACTAATATGGAGCATATCCTAGATCCTTCAATGTATTTTGCTAATTCTTCTAGCAAAACTGGTGCAGGGGTTGCGTTCTTTTCTGGTGATACTCAAGATGTTTCCAATGATCATTGTTCTGGGGTTCCAAGTCATTCGGGTTTCTCTGCAAATACAGCTTCTTCATCATCTGGAACACATAATATGAATCAAAGAGTTGCTGATGATTGTTTAGCGATGTTTTCTTCCTTTATGGCTTCTTATGAAAAGTGTGTTGGAGGAAAGATTCATGATCCAGATGTTATTGAGGAGGATTTTAGACAGATTGATCCTGTTGATCTGGAAGAGATAAACATTCAATGGAATATGGCTATGTT
Source organism: Smallanthus sonchifolius (assembly GCA_023525975.1). Classification (NCBI taxonomy): domain Eukaryota; kingdom Viridiplantae; phylum Streptophyta; class Magnoliopsida; order Asterales; family Asteraceae; genus Smallanthus; species Smallanthus sonchifolius. The sequence continues at coordinate 74,978,268 of CM042018.1, read as the reverse complement.
GATGCGACAAGAAAAGGAATTTTTGAAGAAGACTGGAAGAAAGTATATTGGTTCTAACAGCCGTTCACGTATGGGATTGACAAAACCAAAGTTCGTTGCTATAATTTTCAAGAGTATGGTCATTTTGCCAAAGAATGTGTGAAGTCAAAAGTTGAATTTGATTCTCAGAAGAAGCCTAATAACTTTCAGAACAATCGTAATCAGTCACATGGCTCCTCTGGTTCTGGAAATTCTAATCATGCATCTGCATCATCTGCTTTGGTTGCTCAGAATGATGAAAATTATGACTGGGGTATTCATCTTGAAGATTTGGTTGGTTCGGTAAGTCAAGCGTTTGTAGCTGAGATTCATTCTACTAAATCCGAAGAGTCAACTGATGATGATAGCTCAAGTGATGGTGAGAGTTTGCCAAGTGCTGATGAAGAAAGTGATCAAGTACAAAATGGGGAGACTGAGATTGCATCTAGTGTATGTGAAGATGATATTGTTTTAACTCAAAATTCTTCTGATGGCGCTGATTATAAAAATATCCCGAATGCAAAAGTCTTCATGGCAGATATGTCAGATCCTTCAAAGGTAAAAGATTATGTCTGTCACATTTACTGCTCAAATTGCATAAGTATAAAATATAAAATGCAAAAAGTAATGGATGATAACACAAATTTAATTTGTGATATGAAATCGATGCATTCAGTTAATCAAAAATTGAAAGATAATGATAAATTGTGTATAGATAGAATTGAGTCTTTGAAAAGAGATTTGAACTCTGTGGGATTGAAATATAAGAAACAAGCATATCATCTGGATATGGCTTATGCTGAGATTGAGAAGCGAAATGAAATTGTCGCTTAGAAGAAAATAGAAATTTCTGATAAAGAATCTGAAGTGATCAAATTACATAGAAAGCTGGAGAATTTTGAAAATTCGTCAGTGGTATTGGATTACTTTAATGCTAATGCTGATCCTACTAATAGGTTTGGTCGTATTAGATTTGTTCCTCCACCATTCAATGCAAATTATGTGGTTGAACCATAAATTATTCATGAAGAGGAAATTGATCCAAAGACAGTGTTGAAAATAAATCCAGTAACTGGTGAAGATATGTTCTATGATTCTGATTCGGAAGATGAAGTTTTTGATGATAAAAAGATTGAAGGCATTCCTAAGGAAGTGCAACTTGATGAACTAAAGGTAGTAAAAAATGTTACCCGTGATAGATGCATTTTAACAAAACCTGATGAGGTGAAAGTTGATCAACTTAAACTTTTCAAAATGTTACAATCAAGTGGTTTTGTTGCTGCTGGTCATCAGAAGAAGAATACATCAACGGTGACTAAACAAGTTTTTGTTCAAAAGAAGTCAGTTAATTATTTAGTAAAATCTTCTGAAGCTTGTTCATCAGACGGGTCATCAAATTCAAGAAAAACTCCTTATATCAGAAATCATCAAGATAGAAGAGTTTGTTTTTCATTGTAATGAGGCTGGTCATATTCTGATTCACTATCCTTATAAGAATCAAGGCAAATTAAAGTGTGATCCCTCACAACATAGAGCGGTGAAGATTCTGAAGAGATAAAATGTGGGAAAGCCTACGTCTAGTGTTGTAAAGAATATGCCTTGTCAATCATTTGCTAAATCTTCGGGATTTAAGCAACATGATAAGCGTATTTCTAAAAAAGTTGTTTTTCAAAAGAAGTTTGAGATTCCACATGTTGGAATTCCAAAAGGTTCTCAACTTGAGGTCAAACTTTCTTGACCACAACGAAGAAGGCGTAACATAAAACTAAAGAAACTTTTGGAAATACCTGAATCTGATAATCATAATTCTAATAATGTTTTTCCAATTAATCATACTATGTCTTCATTGAGAAGGTCTAGTTGTGGATCTTACGTTCCAAAGGTTGATGACAATGTTGATTGTAAATTGCTTGAAGTTGTTTATTTTGATCCATCTGGACGACCCAAGACCACAATGGCTTGGGTTCCTATTTCTATCTAATTTTCTTTGTTTATGTAGGGACAACCAAGGAGGACTATCAACAATACATGGTATGTGGATAGTGGTTGTTCTCGACATATGACAAGGAATATTCGTTTGTTGGAAGTTGTGATTAATATTGATGGAGGTTATGTCGCTTTTGCTGGAAATAAAGGCGGGTACATAACTGGTAAGGGTACTTTAAAAAAAGATAAAGTCAAATTTGAGAAAGTGAACTATGTGGAGCAACTTGAACACAATCTTTTGAGTGTATCTCAAGTGTGTGACAAGAAATTTTTATTTCATTTCAATGATTCTGAGTGTTATATCTTGAAACCGGGCTTTGTTATTCCCGACGAATGGATTCTAATGAAGGCTCCGAGGAGAAATGACACATATATCCTAGACATGAGTGTTGCTACTACAACGGATTCAATTCCTACTTGTCTACTCTCCAAGGCGTCTGAGTCAGATTCTATTTTGTGGCACAGGAAACTTGCTCACATCAATTATCAAAAAATGAATTATCTCGTGAAGAATGATTTGGTTTTTGGTGTTCCAAAAATGAAATTTTCAGTTCCTGATGACTGTATTCCTTGCAAGAAGGGGAAACAACACAAGAAGTCCCACAAATCTAAGACAAAGAATTCTATTATGACTCATTTGGAGCTACTGCATATGGATTTGTTCGGACCGGTTAATATCAGGAGCATTAGCGGTAAATCTTACTGTCTGGTAGTAACAGATGATTTCTCTAGATTTTCATGGGTTAATTTCCTTGCTTATAAAGCCAAAACCACATAGTTGGTACAATTCTTAATCCTGGGTTTAGAGAATTTGTTCAAATAGAAGGTCAGAAGAATTAGGAGTGACAATGGCAGCGAATTTAAAAATAGCAAGATGGGTTTATTTTGTCTTCAAAAGGGAATTCATCATGAATTCAGTGCGCCATATGTACCTCAACAAAATGGAGTTGCTGAACGAAAGAACAGGACTTTGGTTTAAACGGCATGTACGATGCTTGCCGATTGAAAGCTTCCAGTAACTTTTTGGGCTGAGGCTGTGAATACTGCGTGTCACATTTTGAACAGAGTTTTGACCGTTAACCGACACAACAAGAAATGCTATGAGTTGCTTAATAATCGTAAGCTGAATCTGGAATATTTACTACCTTTTGGTAATCCATGCACCCTATTGAAATTCAGAGATGTCCCAACCAAGTTCAGTGCTAAGGCTATCGAAGGGATCTTTCTGGGGTATGTTGCAAATTCTACTACCAAGAGGGTTTATAACAAAGAGACTCGTCAGGTTGAAGAATGGTTTCATATTGATTGTTCTAATCGGTCTTTACCTCAAATGGCGATTGGACCAGACTGGGCCTTTAATTATGACAATTTATTCAAGTCTTTTCATTTACCTTAAGATATTTCTCCTGAGGAAGCTGCTGTTTTATATGATTCATGTAAGGATGCGCAGAATAGTGGTTTTCTACCGACTGCGGTTCCACAATCATCTGTTCCTTCTACATCTGCTATAGATCCCAATGTTGCTTCTTGTTCGGGAACACAAGAGTCTGATAGTGAGGATGAAAATGTTATTTTCCAAGATTCTTCTGCTGATTCTTTGATAATTGATGAACCTTCTAATTTGACACCGGATCAGGGGGAGATTCCTACAAATCTGGACTCAGAGTTACCAGTTAATCAAGATCTGTCCTATCAATCTGATACAACTCAAGTTGATGTGTTGCCGGTTCCTGAGGTTGCATCAATCAAGGAGCTCAAAGCTCATCTGATTTCAAATATCATTGGGAATTTGCATGATGGAGTGCAAACGTGTTCTATTATTAACAACACTTGCTTGTATACAGGTTTTAAGGATACTGGTGTTTTTTTATATATGCTCACATTCCAGTTTTATTTCACAGGTCGAACCAAAGAATGTTGAAATGGCGTTACTTTATTCTCAAGTCTAGCAACTGGGGCATATACTTTAGTGTAATCTAGGCCCTCTAAAATCCTTGAACAACCAACCTTGGTTTATTCTTCACTACGACATGACGATCATCCACTTTGCACTTGAACAACCATCTGGTTCCAATTGGTTGTACGCCTCTTGGCAAGTCAACTAAATACCACACATGCAACTTTTGGAATTGGGATAGTTCATCTTGCATCGCCTCAATCCAGCAGTTGTCAGTGAGAACCTCCTTCACATTCTTCGGCTACAACTGGGACACGAATGCAGCATACGAACATGTTTCCATGATACTAGTGTCAAGTATCTCAGCGTACCAACTAGTGTTCTCAGCAATGGTTCTATGACGAGTCTGAACACCGGCATGAGGATCACCAATAATGTTTTCAATTGGATGATTCTTATGCACTCTCGTCTCTGGTATGAGCGGTTCCTGGAGATTTGTGTCTATATTCGTGCTCAACTCCCCCCTATTCTGATCTAGAGGATGATGATTCAATTTTTATTGGATCAACTGGAGCTTCATTTCCTACACGAGTGTTAGGATTAGCTAGAGCGTCATATCCATCAACATGGACAACTTCAACATCATCACTGTCATGAGTTCCAGATGCAGATGCAGCATTGGAATCAGGAGTTTCAATGGGCACCATGGCACGAGTGGAGAAATTTGAATCATCACCACCATTAAAGAAATCGTACACATTTGCGACATTATTGGCAGACAAATCAAGATGGTTGAAAGACTTGAATAGGGCATCATAATCAAAACCCCAAGTTAGACCAGTTGGTTCAGGTGGAATGCTGTGTTTACTCCAATACACTTTGTTGAAGCACTTTCCTATGACAAACACTCTGGATAGATTATGGATAGATAGAGTCTTAGTTTACTACTTTCATGTATGTATTTGTCTTTGTTTGTAAGTGTCTGTATGTATTAGTAATCGAGTTGTATTTACTTTTACATATTGATTGTTGCAATTTTCTATAAGTGTTTTGCGCACTTGTATTTGCGCAGGAAGTAGTTCCTGCGTACTTAGCAAGTATGCAAGAATACCTATGCGTACTTACTAAGTACGCATGAGCAAATTGTCCTGCGCACTTGCTAAGTGCGCAGACATCAGGTCATGTATAAATAGGAATGGTTGACAGGAGATAAGTACGCAATCCTAGACTCAGCAAATACGCAAATTGTAATCTCAGTACTTCTCTCTGTAACCTTCAAGTGTTTATAGTAGACGAACGTTTATAGTGATTATTTTGTAGGTTTACTTTGTTTCGTAAGACTCTCCACCTAGTCACGGGTATTCCGCACCCGGTCCGACTAGTAGACCCACTTGCATGTGACGATCCGCCACACCCGAGGGACCAACAAGTGGTATCAGATCGTTGCTCTTGATTTCGAGTGTTGTGAGTGAGTTTGGAGAGTTTTCTACATTGTTTTACAAGCAAAAGGAGGTGTTTTTGTTGATTTTTGTGATAAAATTGGGGTAGCTCTTGAGCACTATTTTAGAAGCAAAAATCACTCAAAAACCGACTTTTGTTGTGTATTTTGAGTGTTTTGAGCATCAAAGGTTGGTTAGAAACAAGTTTCTGAACCTTTGGCTCATTTTGATTGTTCATCCGTCCGATTTTTGCCATCTCCGGTGTGTTTCCAGCTACCGGAATAGTTTGGTGAGAGTTGGTGAAAAGGTGTTCTGCGTACTTACCATATCTGGCAAAAAGTACAGTCTTGCTGCGTACTTACTAAATACGCAAGACTAATCTTCTGTGTACTTAGTTAATACGCAAGACTAATCTTGTGCGTACTTAAGTTATATCCTGCGTACTTATCATTTAACCTTGCGTACTTATCAAGTACGCAAGAGCAAATCTTAAATACGCAAGACCATTCCTCTAAGTGCGCAATGCCAATATCAAGTGCGCAAGTGTTTCTGATTTTTCTGAAATTTGACTAAGTGTTCACCATGTCGAATTTTCAGAACCTTGGAAACCTTTTAAACTATGACAATGAAATCGGTACTCCTCAGAAACTGCCAAAGCTGCTAAATGTAAATGATTATTCTAATTAGAAGGCACGCTTTGAGCATTACATTTCATACATTGATTCTTCGTTATGGATTCCAATTCTAGAAGGCTATAAGCATCCCACACACATTTATCTTGAAGATGAACTGCCTAAGCCAATCTCTAAACTCGTTGAAGAGGAAAAGAAAGCTTATGATCGAGAGAAGAAGGCTCTTAGTTCAATCACTATGGCATTAACTTAGGAGTTGTTCCACAGCTTCAGAGGTTATGACAACTCTTAGGATCTTTGGAAGGCGTTACAGAAAAGATTCAAAGGATGTAGGTCCAGATTTCCCTTGAAATCACTAATTTGATCGATTACGCACACACACAGGCGGAAACTGTGTGTATGGTGGTGAAGCAGATGATAGAAACAGTGTTGGTGAAGATAACAGGCTAACCACACTATGAATCAACATGCAAATGGTAAGAAAATGTAAGAACACAGTGAATAAACAACTGCAAATTGTATTGATTCAAGAACAATGTGAAAGAGAAGGTTCAGGGTTACAGCCGCTACTCATACCCTAAACATTCTCAAACTAGGCTATTTATAGTAGTGACAAGTATCGAAACTATGTTCAATCGAAACTACTAGTTTCGATTGACCATTTACAAGTGATACACAGACTGTCGAAACTACCATCTATCGAAACTACTAGTTTCGATTAAACAAACTCAATCGAAACTAAGTAGTTTCAATGGCCCAGACTTAGAAATAAAAAAAAACAGTAAATTACAGAAAACTGAAATTACGTTTAATGAAATGACAGAAAGTAAACTAGTCTAAAACTATTTAAACAAACAATAAATGACAACAGCTTATACATAAGATATGACTCTACAATCTCCCCCTAAGCTGTTGCATTACCGTCTTCAGCTCTTCATCAAGCAGCTGGTCCTTCAGTTGTCCTCGGTATAAAAGGTTTAACATGGAGAGATACAACCTGTGGTAGGCCTTAGCATCAGCTTCATCTTCATCACTGTATGCCTGAATGTGATTCTGAAAAAGGATTTCCAGATCTTTAGGCTGAAACTTCAACAGCTCCATGGGCTCAAAGATGGTGATGTCTTCCTTGCCCTCACACTCTATTACTGCACTGCCAATGATTGGGTTATAATACCACTTTCTGAAAGTTTGTAGCTGGACAGGTACAGATTTTGGAATGGTGATGGTCTTGTGAGTTTGGGCAGGCTTGTACCTTAAGAACACATATGGCTTGTTAGTCTTAGGATGAAACCTAGTCTTTGAGATTTACTTTTGAGTTTTCCTAGGCTTCATTCCCTTGAAATCATTATTGACTTGAGAATGCAGAAATTTCTCGAAGTCATAAGCCATCATGACCTTCCCAGGGTTTTGAAGGGGAAGTTTGGCTAAATCCCTGAGGTCATAGAAAGGAAGGGTTTGGAAGTCAGTCATATTTTTAAAGTGCTGAACTCCCCCTCTATATCTTCTTATAATAAAGAGCTTCCTTTCAGCATCATACTTCCAGCCAATTGGAGGCCTTTTTAGTTCTTGATGCTCTGCTATCCATTCATATGTCTTAGGAGTTTCCTCCTGAATTATTTTCTTAAACCAAGACTTTCTTGAAATTGGAGTTTCAGGAGCAACAGAGGGTGGATCTTGTGCTGGACTGGATTCGGAGACTGTAGTGCTTGGTTCAGGAGTGACTGTTTTGATAAGATTAATCTGAACATCTTCTTCACCTTTTTCTTCGTCAGATAAGGTTTGAATTTCATCTCCGTCTTTCGTAAAGTATCTAGTTCTCTCAGTCTCTTTTTCTTCAGTTGTCAGGATTTCTGGATAAAGATCATTATACCCAAAGTTTTCAATGTCATCTAAAAGGGCATTCAGCTCATCATCAGATGGGATGTCTTCTTCATCAAGAATCACGGTCTCTATTTCAGTGGAAGTCCCTTTCCCTCTCTTCCTTGCATCTCTTCTCTCACTAGCCAAGGGAAGGTTTAGTTCTGTACCTTCAACTTTGACTTCAACCGCCTCTTTTATTTTTTCAGTATGGGCAGCAAATATAGTTAGTGCAGATTCTGGATTAGTCACAAGGTCAGGAGATGAGGGTTCAACTACAGATGTGGTCTCCCCCTGAGCTGTTCAAGTAGTTGGTTGTTTTTGCACAGGTTTAACTATTGAGGCTTTGAGCTGCTCCACTGCTTCAGCTAAGGCCTTGAATTCTTCTTTTTGCTTTGAGATTAGTTTATGTTGTGTTTCAAGTTGAGTTTGTTGGACCTCAATCTGGGTATGTAAACCCCCAACTTCCAGCTTCAGGTCTTTAACCTCTTTCTGGACGTCATGCAAATTAGTTTTTAATCCTTCAATTTCTTCATCTTTCTCTTGAATCTTATCCTGCATTTTCTTCAGTTCAAGGCTTAAAGTTTTAACTCTTGGTACAGGAGAGGTTGAATCATGAGTTGGTGATGTGGGAGGAGTATGGATGGGTGATTGTTGTGGAGATGGTTGTGGAGTGGGTTGTGGAGTAGGTTGTGGAGATGGTTGTGGAGATGGTTGTGGAGATGGTTGTGGAGTAGCTAATAGAGAATCTGATGAGGATGACAAGTCTTCAAATCCAGTCTTGATTTTCTTTGCCTTAGGCTCTTCTTCCTAAAAATCAGAACCTGACTCAACTTGTCGTTTGGAGGAAGATGCAAGATGCATTGTTCTATCATCTGAATCAGACTTGTAGTAGTCAGATCCATAAATTCCTGCATCCAGAGTTCCACTTGATTCTACAACTTCCTCCTCAGCTTCATGCATGCCAGCTTCAACATTAACTGCTGGCTCTTGAATTATTTGTATTTGTTCAACAAAAGGGGCCTCTATCACAGGCTCAATTATGGGTTGTTCTTCTTCTTGAACAATAGGGACGTTTATCTCAATCTCAGCTTCATCAATAGGTGGATTACCTTGATCTTGCTCAACTTCTATTTCTTCTTCTTCAGATGATGAGTTCTCTTCTTCAAGATCAGGGTCAATATCAGGGATAAATTCTTCTTCTTCAGCAATAATATGACCAAACAGGGGAACGTCAGCTATAGCCCTGTTGGTTCTCTTGTTAGTACTTCTCATATAGCTGAGAGTCTTGGCAATCATATGGTCGAACACAAAGATGTTCCCACCTTGTTGTAGCTCAGGATGAAGATGATTGATGATAATTTGTAAAAATCTAGGATATGCCAGAAATTTCTCCTTCACGGCTCCTGTTAGATTGTCCTTTAACTGTCTGAAGATGAAGCCAGAGAAATTGTAATCTCTTCCCTTGATTATCCCCAAAATAGCTGAGCCCAGAGTGCTGTTTTCTGAATCAAACCCTCCTTTTCTGATTGATAGGCAGTGAATAAACACGTGCACTATGTATCTCCAGTGGCTTGGTAAGGAGTTCTTGATTTTCTGGCCAGTTTTGATTTCATCTGGATGACCCAATCTTCTGAAGCATTATTTAACATAAAAGATTGGAAAATCAATGGGTGCATCTGGATTGTCATTAAACTGCAGCACCTCTCTAACTGTAGCTTCAGAAAGTAAGACTTCTTGGCCAAGCACAGTTGCTCTAATGTGCTCTACATTTTCAATTGTGATGATTTCTGCAGTCTCCCAAAATTCTCTTATAGATGTCTCAAACACCGGCAGATTGTTGCTGATGGCAAAGCTGATGTTGGAGTTTGCCAGGAAGTTTAAGACAGGAATAAACTCTGCAGCTTTTGGATCATTGGCATTAAGGAATGCACAGACATTGTGTCTTTTTACAAATAAGAGATCCATACCTGTAAAATTCATCAATTTTGCACAATAAGTAAGATTTCTGAAAATACTTAATCGAAACAAGGTATATCAACACTTAGAAAAATTTTGAAGTCCTAACTGTCGAAACAACTAGTTTCGATTTGAGATGAACTTGGTTAATTTAACAGACAGCTGTATCGAAACAAGTAGTTTCTGTAGAGGCTATAAGCTTTGATCAACACTTAGAGAAATTTTAAATCAACACTGTCGAAACAACTAGTTTCGATGGAGATCAACACTGTCGAAACAACTAGTTTCGATGGAGATCAACACTGTCGAAACAACTAGTTTCGATGGAGATGAACTTATCGAAACTATCTAGTTTCGATCAGAGATACTAGGGCAAGTTTGAGTGTCGAAACTAGTAGTTTCGATTGAAAACCTTTTAAGATAATTTTTGAAAGTGTTGAACCCCTTTATCGAAACTACTTGGTTTTGAAACCCAAACCCCTCTGATTCGTTATACTCAGACTAATATAAACAATTTAAAGAAGGGTTTAGAGTGGCCTGTAAGTGACGGAACTTCATCTTACAGAGTGTGAGACGTTATCTGCAAGAATACACATTAAACGTGAGTTCAAAGATGATAGAGTGTATGCAAACACGGATAAGCACAAAACGACTGTTATTATGAAGATTTCGTCGAACAAATTTTAAACTTTGAAATTCTAGGTCTGCCGATATGCAAAAATCATCCAAAATGAAGTAGTGAGACGTTACCTGATGATGAAGACGATAGAGACAGCGGGGTAAATCAGCTGATATCTTGCAACTCAGACCGACGGTTCGAGAGATTTTGTGAATGACGGAGAAGGCGAAGAGGTTTTGAAAAAGACGAGTAAGAATCAGTATGAAGGGAGGGATTGCTTATGAAGGCTTTTAATTCTCATGAGACAAAAGACAAAATTGCCCCTGTCGAAACAACTAGTTTCGATAGGACAAACTAGTTTCGATATGCACAAAGTAGTTTCGATATGTCAAAGTTGTTTTGATAGTTCAAATTAGTTTCGATATGTACAACTAGTTTCTATAGTTCAAAGTAGTTTCGATATGTACAACTAGTTTCGATAGATTAAAGTAGTTTTGATATGTACAACTAGTTTCGATAGTTCAAAGTAGTTTCGATATGTACAACTAGTTTCGATAGTTCAAAGTAGTTTCGATATGTACAACTAGTTTCGATAGTTCAAATAGCAGAAACAAGACTAACATATAGAAATGAAATTATACACAAGATATTTACACTTTTCTTCTTGAAAAAGATCCAACATGAGATCAGATCTGGTCAGTCTCTTGAAACACTTCCTTTTGCAATTCACTACTGTGAGTCCCTGAAGATAGTTGGTATTTGTGCAAAGTAAACCCGAACATTTGTTTGTACAAAGATTTCATGTGATTAGAAGGTACCATTTAAGCAATATAGAAGGTGTACCCCACATATTAAAATAAAATGATTTTGAAAACCTATCAATCCTGAAGAAGTACCCATCTTCATCCTATCATCTCTTTCTGATTAACCAAGGTACCGTCTTAGTAATGTCAAAGTACCACCAAAATAAAATAAGATATCCAAGTGGATTTAGAAAATTAAAATAAAATATATCCAAATAGATATTAAAAAGGTACGAGCATTTTAGATCTTTGCGTAAGCAAAACAGAAGAAGTCCTAAAATTATCCAAGCGGATAGAAAAATGTTGAACACCCGAGATCTTTGCGTAAGCAAAACAGACGGGGTCAAATCATCCAAGTGGATGGGAAAAGGATGAGCACCCGAGATCATTGCGTAAGCAAAACATACGGGGTCATCGGTGGTAAATATCGTTATATTGACGGTCACTTGGCGTATGAATAGGAATCCAATACGTAAGCCTATATCTGATTGAATCGGTTTTCTTATATATAAAAATGGGTTAGATGTTTCAATAATGGATTCAAACACACAAGTATGAGATATATATTAGGTTTTCACACTACTTACAAGTTTTAACCATATGTCGGGCCTACCAGCTATACCTCAGTAAACACCATCGCTTTTGGTCTATTCCATGTCCAAGAGATGAGATCAGACACTATCATTTCTCAAAGATCAGATTCAATTTTTCCTGCAACTTGTAAGATTATATACACAGCAATTTTTTTCAACATTAAAATATTATATTTCTCCCCCAAAAGATTTGCGTGGATACGGTACAAAAAGAATAAAATCTTTTTGGAATTTTCTTAGACAATTTAAACAGAATTAAAAAAAATACTATTTACACAATTTACTGAAAATTGATCATTCCAAGCATCTCCACCAGTTGGGCAAATCTGGTAGAGTCAAAAGCCTTTGTGAAGATGTCTGCGGTTTGTTTATTAGTTTTGACTTCAACAATTTGAATATGCTTCTTTTCCACACAATCACGGATAAAATGATGTTTGATTTCAATGTGTTTTGTTTTGGAATGCTGAACGGGGTTTTTGGTGATATGGGGAACAGCAGTGTTGTCACACAGAATGGGTGTCACATGGAATGTGATCCCATAGTCAAGCATCTGATGGTGTATCCATCTGACTTGGGAACAACAGAGGGTTGCGACAATGTATTCGGCTTCAGCGGTGGATTGGGAAACGGTGGATTGTTTCGTACATTGCCATGAGACAAGGCGGTTGCCAAGGAATTGACAACCTCCACAAGTGGATTTTTGGTCTAAGTTGCAACCCCCGTAGTCTGAATCTGAATAAGCCACAAGATCAAACAAGTCAGTTTTAGGATACCACAGACCCAATTTTGGCTTATACCTTAAATATCTTAAAATACGTTTGACAGCAGATAAATGAGAGAGTTTAGGATTAGCCTGAAAACGTGCACACAAGCACACTGCAAACATGATGTCGGGTTTGCTGGCCATGAGATACATGAGAGATCCTATCTTAGAGCGATATAGATGCGGATCAACGCTTTCCCCATCCACATCAGGAGTCAAACAATGTCGAACTTCCGCAGGAGTTTTTACTGGATGGGAATCAGCCATTTTGAACTTGGTCAAGATTTCCTTTACGTATTTTTCTTGATGGATAAGGATTCCCGACTCAGACTGATCAACTTGTAGTCCCAAAAAGAACTTCATTTCCCCCATGGAGCTCATTTCAAACTTAGATCGCACCACTTCTTCAAATTCTTTGCAGAGACGGGGATTTGTAGATCCAAAAATGATATCATCCACATAAATTTGCACCATGATTGTATCCTTTTCATCCTTCCGTTTGAACAAAGTTTGGTCAATTGCTCCTCATGTGAAACCATTCTCAAGCACATGCTTTGATAAAGTTTCATACCACGCACGAGGTGCTTGGTGAAGACCGTACAATGCTTTGTCTAACGTGTAAACACGGTCTGGAAAATTAGGATCAATGAAACCCGGCGGCTGCTTGACATATACTTCCTCTTGAACTTTGCCATACAAAAATGCGCTTTTGACATCCATTTGATGGACAGTGAAGTCCATGTAGGCTGCATAGGCGAGAAACATTCTGATGGCTTCCAAGCGAGCCACTGGTGCAAAGACTTCCTCATAGTCAATCCCTTCTTCTTGATAGAAACCTTGAACCACCAGACGAGCTTTATTTCGAATCACAGTGCCGCCTTCATCCTTTTTGTTACGAAAAAGCCAACGAGTGCCGATTGGAACTTTGTTCTTGGGAAGATCTACCAAATTCCACACATGCAGCTTTGAGAATTGCTGTAGCTCTTCCTGCATTGCTTCCACCCAGCTGTTTTCTAGTAGAGCTGCTTTGATGTTCTTTGGTTCAGTTTGAGAAATGAAGCAAGAAAACATGTTGTTTTCAAATGCTTCATAGGCACTTCGGGTACTAACACCCACATTGAGTGGTCCAATGATGTTAGTGGTTGGATGAATCTTGTGAATTCGCAGTTGAGGAATTTCATCTTCTTCCACAACTTCTTCCAAATTTGTAAGATTTTCAGCATGAGGAATGGCAGTATCATTAATAGGATCTTCAGCAGGTGATTATGGTGCAACATCTACTATTGGAATGGAGTTGTCTTCAACAGTTTCACTTGTTGCACCAGAACCGGAAGACTCCATATCAGATTCAACATTAGCAACCACAGGAATTTCAACGTGAGCAGATGAGGAAGAGCCTTGATCATTTATGTTCCCTAGATTGGTCACAGAGAAATAAGGATTAGCATGAGTTGATTCAATAGAAAAATCAGGAAGATTAAATGACTTAAAAACTGAATCGACGTCAAAGAGCCAATTGGGACCGTCTCCTGCGTCCGTATGATTGTTTTCATGCCAGTTGATATCAATGGACTCCATCACTATCCTTTTCTTCTTATGGTAGACATGAAAAGCACGTTGATTGGATGAGTAACCAACAAAATAGCATTCATCAGCTTTGGCTTCAAACTTGTTGAGCTGATCTGAAGTGTTCAGCATTGTGCACATACACCCAAATTTTATGAAGAAATCAATAACTGGCTTGCACTTGTACATGATCTCATAAGGTGTCTTGTTGCAACTTTTAGTGATAAGAACCCGATTTTGCACAAAACATGCAGTGTTGACCGCCTCAGCCCAGAAAGTCACGGGAAGCTAAGAGTCAACAATCATAGTTCGTGCAGCTTCAATTAAAGTGCGGTTTCTTCTTTCAGCTACACCGTTTTGTTGAGGAGTACGAGGTGCACTAAATTGTCGACAAATTCCTTTGCTTTCACAGAAGGAATCAAGAGTTGCATTTTTGAATTCTGTTCCATGATTGCTGCGGATAGTCTTCACACTTAGATTGAAGAGGTTCTCAATTTGAAGCAGATAGTTTTTAAAATCTCTGGCGTCTCATCTTTCGTGGCTAAGAAAAACACCCAAGTGAATCGAGAAAAATCATCTGTTACTACCAGACAGTATGACTTTCGTCCAAGACTCATGACACTCACCGGACCAAAAAGATCCATGTGAAGTAATTGGAGAGGAGAGTCAATGGAATTGGTGGTTTTAGGCTTATGTGAAGATTTGTGCTGTTTTCCTTTGGAACATGAGATACAGTGTTCCATAGGAGTGAAATCTTTGAGAGGTAATCCAGTGACTAGGTTGCCTCGAACCAGTCGATTCATTGTTTTGAAATTGACATGTCCCAACCTCTTATGCCACAGGAAAGATTCATCTTCAGAAGCCTTTGAGAGAAAACACGATTCAATGCCCGATGGGTTGTTCATATCCAAGCTATATGTGTTGTATCTTCTGGGAGCACGCATGAGAATAAGTTCTTCTGGAATCACCACTCCTGGCTTCAAGATAAGACATTCTTTTGAATTGAATAAGGCACAAAAGTCCTTGTCACAAATCTGTGAGACACTCATCAGATTGTATTTCAACTGAGGAACAAAGTTGACAAATTCCAGACTATTTACTCCATTTGATACTGTTCCTTGTCCTTCAATCTTTCCTCCTCTTGGGTTTCCAGCAAAAGCAACATACTCTCCATCAATTTGATGATAATCTTGCAGCAAGTTAAAGTGCCCAGTCATATGTCTTGAACATCCACTATCTACATGCCAGATGTTATCGCCGGTTCTTCTTGATTGTCCCTATACACAACAAACCATTTATACGTTTTGACCAAAATTGTTTCAATCAAGAGATCTTAGTGTCAGGATATGACATCTCATTGGAATCAGAATTACAACCATCCTTTGAAGAAGCACGGTCATCGAATAGAACATTATTTTTAATTTTCCACGTTCGTTTTAAATAATTTTTAGCATTTTTAATTCTTTTACGCCTAGATTTTCTACTTTGAGAAGACTTAGGCAACACGCATGAATTTAATGAACTTTTGGAAGGCGATTCTTCATTAGAATTTGTGGTTATCAATTTACAACTTTTTGAAAAATGGTTTGAGGCACCACAACTAAAACAAACGTTTTCACAAGATATCTTAGCCTGATAATAGTCATCACAATATGAAGATGATTGTGATGTTGAGGAATCTGAACATGAGACAGTTCTCTCATCAATAACTTTGTCTTGAAGATGATGTGCTTCCTTTAATCTGAAAAATTCCATGTTGCTCATGGTTTCACGTGGTACATCATTCACAATAATTCCTGCACTTTTAAATTTGGTAACACATGGCATAACATTCAAAGATTTAGGAACAAAAGGCAGAGCATTTTTAAATTTAGAAACATCACATCCCAAACCCGTATGCTCAGCAGGCATCGAATCAAAATACAAGTTTTTAACGTGTTCACACATATTTGGTTTTGACACGGACATATTATTACATTCATCCGACTCAAGTTCTTTTAAAATAGTTCTATCATTAGCACTCTTATCAAAATCATCTTCGGCATTTACACAATTTGATTCTGCACAAGAAGCAAAACTGTCAGAATCGGAGGACGTAATATAATCATCAGTAGATAATGTACAAACAAAAGGTGTGGAAACATGTGGAGTTGGCATATCAGCAAATCTCCCTGATTTAGAATAAGGAGGTGGATGAGAGTTATACCCAAGACCTTCTGTGCCTTTTCTATTAAATTGTTTATCAATTATTCCAAACAGAATTTTCTGATCCATATCCATGTGGTCAACCTGTAATTTGGCTTTTTCTGCCTTTTGGACTCTTTCAGTTAAAATTGTATTATTAATGGTTTGAGTATTTAGTTGAACAATTAAAGAACGATTTTCACCAGATATGTCACGAATTTTTTTTAAGTAAAGTTTCTCATTTTTGGCAACAGAGTCATACATCACCTTAATGTGATTTCGTTCATCAATCAAGGCTTGATTGATGAATCTGTATTTTTGAATCTCATTTAAGCAAGATCTGGAATTACAAAGTTTAGAAATAACCTCAGCAGGTACAGCAGTGAGATCCTCAGCAGGTTCAATCATGACACACTTGCCCGTATCCTCCACATCAGCCATCAAGGCTTTATTAGCAGCTTCCTCAGCTTGTTCTCCCCAATGATAGTGTCCATCAGATTGACACACAAGAGCTGTGGAACTGGAAGATGTGTTTGTCTTTGAAGGATTGGCAGCTTGTTTTCCAGAGGAAATCTTCTTTTCTTGCTGATCCTTGGAGGACGGCTCCTTGCAGTTTCTGGCAAAGTGACCCAGCTGATCACAATTGTAGCATCTCACCTTCTTGATATCAAACCCAAGTGTCTTTCCCTGCTTGAATCTGTCTATGCCAGTCCTTTTGATGAATCTTTTGGCTCTTAAGGTTAACATGGCCATGCACCAATCAATGTCCATTTTCTACAAATCATCAGGATTAATCTGCTCCAACTCATCAGGTTTAAAGCTAACCGGTGTTAGATTTCCATAAATCAGTGCATCATAGCACGACATGAAAGCAGTCATGATTGGGACATAATCATCAGGAATCATGGTGACAGTCTTTTGAGGAGCAGAGGAGCTGGTAGAATTAATTGTAGCAGCTGAAGGAGGGACATCAGTCTGAAAGTATGGGCTACCGGATGAGCTTGATCCAGCAATAAGAGCTGTGTTTCCAGACTGATTTGACGGGGTGACTGCTCCTTCTTTATCTCAATTTCATAAGATTCAAGAATGCTATAGACTTCCTGTTGAGACAAAGCACTCAGATTCTTAGTCTTTTTTATCATGATTTGATACATATTCCATTCCTCAGGAAGAGAATCTAGGAGTTTCTTGTTTAGATCAAGAGTAGGGTACTCAACTCCCATTACTTTCAACCTTGATACGATGCTTGAGAAACGGTTGATCAAATAAGATATTGATTCTCCCCTTACACTGCTGAACATCGCATATTGTTTCTTGATCAGATCTCTTTTGCTTTCCCTGACATCCTCACTTCCCTCATATCTTGTGCACAATGCAGCCCATAAATCTTTGGCAGTTGTGTACTCAGCAAAGATGTTGAAAATATCCATAGGAAGAGCCATGGCAATAGTCCCGTAGGCCTTGTTATCTCTGGCAATCAAGGCAAGATCTTTCTCATCATACTCAGATACTAACTTAGGACGTTGAACATCAGCAGTGGTAGTTACGGGCTTGTGGGGACCATCAGTGATAGAACTCAACAATGTATAATGAAGGGAGCCTAGGAGCATAGTTTGGCCTGTGTTCCAAATTCAATGCTAAAATTCCAGCTTCTAGCGTTCTGCAGCTCATAATCATATTATGGAAAGTGAGGCATGGCACCAATTCTGTCCAATAACACAAAAAACGGATTTTTAAGTCCTTCGGCCTTCGCAAACAAATAGCCCGGCCAACCCAAGTAATCCCCCATAACATCAATCAGTACCGCAAGCTTCATCTTTTTAGTCTAGTCATCAAATTCTCTTGTGGACACAAGAGCAGGTATTCTATTTCCCCCAGAATGTTCTGTTGAACTTGAAGTGGCCATGATATTCGGAATCAAAACTAAAACAGTAACTAGTTTCGATAGAACAACTTCTATCGAAAGAACTAGTTTCGATAGAACAACTTTTATCGAAACAACTAGTTTCGATAGGACAACTTTTATCGAAACAACTAGTTTCGATAAGACAGCTTTTATCGAAACAACTAGTTTCGATACTGAAAATTTTCCAGGCAAGTTCCGATAACCATAGTTTCGATAGAAATAAGACAAAGATCTAGTTTCGATAGTACCTTCTCCCGACAAAATGTAGACAAGAAGTTTCGATGATCAACAGAAATCAGAAACTGTCCCCAGTAGTTTCGATGCCTTCTTCTCCAAGCTCAGAAATACTCCATTAATGATAATCTCCAGAAATCAATAGTGCAGAAATGACAAACCAATCCAGCGAAAACCTTCGTCTAACACTCCTGATCACTAATCCAACCTTCGATTCTGAAAATACGAGCAAAAACCCTTGGAAATCGATGAAACAGTAACTTTCAATCAATAAACCAGTACTTCCGAGAATAGATGTGCAAAAACCCAAAATGAGCTTCGAATACCATCAGTAATCATCTAGAATCGATCAATAAACCTGATAACACTCAAAAACACTAGAGCATAAAGCTCTGATACCAATTGTAGGTCCAGATTTCGCTTGAAATCACTAATTTGATCGATTACGCACACACACAGACGGAAACTCTGTGTGTGGTGGTGAAGCAGATGATAGAAACAGTGTTGGTGAAGATAACAGGCTAACCACACTATGAATCAACACGCAAATGGTATGAAAATGTAAGAGACAGTGAATAAACAACTGCAAATTGTATTGATTCAAGAACAATGTGAAAGAGAAGGTTCAGGGTTACAGCCGCTACTCACACCCTAAACATTCTCAAACTAGGGTATTTATAGTAGTGACAAGTATCGAAACTATGTTCAATCAAAACTACTAGTTTCGATTGAACAAACTCAATCGAAACTAAGTAGTTTCAATGGCCCAGACTTGGAAATAAAAAAAAACAGTAAATTACAGAAAACTGAAATTACATTTAATGAAATGACAGAAAGTAAACTAGTCTAAAACTGTTTAAACAAACAATAAATGACAACAGCTTATACATAAGATATGACTCTACAAAGGAAATAGTGATATCAAGAAGAGTAAACGGGATCTACTCAGGAAGCAGTATGGATGCTTTAGATTTTTGGAGAATGAGTGTTTAGATGACCTCATCTCTAGATTCTATCATCTGCAGACACAATTGAAAGCTTTTGAACTCAAGTATCCCGATGAAGAGTTGTTGGAAATGTTTCTGGATGCCTTGCCACCCAGGTTTGAAATGTACACAACCTTGATGAGAGAGAATCCAAAATTCTATGAGATGATAGTGGAGGAGGCAATTGGAAAGGTTCAAGCTCATAACATGAACCTAAGAAAGAAGGAGAGCTCAGGAAGACCTCAGATACAAGACCCTTCTATGTATCATGGGACGTCTTCTACAACTAAGTCATCAGGCTCTGGAATTACCCTTTTCTCTGGAAACTCTACAGAAGAAGACCACTCAACCGGTTGTGGTGGTCATGCATGCTATGCATGTGGATCAGGTTGTGGATCTCATCAACAACATACCTCAAGAAATCCTCCCGCTACAACTTCAGCTAACCAATCAGCTATAGCCAAAATAGCTGAAGATCATGTAGCACTATTTTCATCTTGTATGCTGGCCTACGAGAACTTCATAGATGGCAAGCTTACAGATCCCAAGACGATTGAAGAAGATTTTAATCAAGTGGATCCTGATGACATGGTTATTCAGTGGAATATGGCCATGATACTGAGAAGAGCCAAGCGCTTCCTGAACAAACATGAAGAAAGTGCATTGGCGGGCATTCTAATGCCAAGGTTGGTTTTGACAAATCCAAGGCCAAATGCTACAAGTGACTGAACTATGGACACTTTGCTCGTGAATGTCAAAAAGACAGAGCACCGGCTTTGGGTTTCACCAGACCTAGCCAAGGAAACAGCAATGACTACAACAACTCAAACAACCACAATCAAAGCCAAACTGGAACGTCCAAGGCACTGGTAGCTCAACAGGACGACAACTTTGATTGGGGTGTTCATCTGGAAGATGCCATCATTTCACAAACTCAAGTTGGTCTCATGGCTGAGATCATGGAGTTGATGGAAGCTGAGAAAAAGGAAGCTAAGGATAAGGAAGCTGAAGAAAAGGAAGCTTCTATAGCTGATCAAGTGGAATCTACTACTGCTGTTGCTCTCATGGCTATTGGAGAGGCAAAAATTTCATCAACTGAGGTAGATTCTAATCCTTTTTCTGTTATTTCTTGTTCTAAATGTCTTTGCTTAAAACTTGAAAATTCTAAGCTTCAAGACAATGTCGAACCCCTTCGCATTATGGCTCTAAGTTATAAAGAAAATGAAAAACGTTTTAAAGATTCAATTGAAACATTGAAAAAGGAAAAAACGTTATTATTCACTAAAAATAAGCGATCACCAGCTTCACTTGGATATTGCATATAAGGGGTTAGAGAAAAGGAACAATTAAATTAACAAGCTGTAAAATGAGATCTTGCAGTTGAAATGTTCTAATGAGAAGTTGAAAAACTCTCGTTTTGTGGTGGAACACTACGAGTCTGTAGTAAGGCAAATGAATGGCTTAGGGCTGGGTATTAATGCCATTCCTCCACCAGTTAGCGGGACGTTTGTCAACAGCTTGGTAGACAATGATCTAACTTGTCTTGATGAGTCCTAAGGAAAGGATGATTCCTCTAAATGGGATGATTCCTCAAGTAAGGCCAACTCCGCATCTGATGACGAGTTCTTTACTGCTTCTGATGATGGGTCGGTTAACACTTGCCCTGAAGCAGTAGTATCTGAGGAGTTGTTATCTGAACAGACACTCAAGAAAAACATTATCACTAATAGTGATAACTGTATTCTAACTGAACCCGATATAATTGAATCTAATGATAAATTAAAAGTAATGCTTTATGGGGGGTATAAAAATCTTAATCAAGTAAAGAAAGAGGCTTTTTCAGCTCACTATGGGCTTGGTTACAAAGAAAATTTGCAAAAATACTATACTCCCAAGAACCAATATGTATCGGGTCAAACTCTTGTTCACAAACCAACTCCTCCTGCTCATAAGGCTGAGTCATCTAATGCAAGATCTAATGAGCCTTACAGGAGAACTTACACAGACAAGAGGACTTGCTTTCACTGTGGCTTGGTTGGTCACATTTTTGTGAATTGTCCTTCAAAGAACCAAGGGAAACGGCCTATTGTTTCACAACCGGCTATCATCCCTAAGTCGCCATTAGTGAAACCTCCAAAATGTCCAAAACAAAATGTGGTGAAACCACCAGTTAAACCGATGGAAAATCCAAAGATCAAATCTGAGGCCAAACCATCTGTTTCAACAAAGGTAAAGAAACCTGCTGTACCTTGTGTATCTACCTCTGGTAGTACACGTACTGGTGAGAAGGCTGTGGTGAAACTCTCTAAGCCACAGAGAAGGAGAAGGAATAAGAGGTTGAGAAAGCTAGAGCAGCTGACTTCAGTTCAATCAGGTGAAGCTTCCACAAGTTCACTTGCTGTTGTTGAACCAAAGTCTACTGTTCCGGATAAGAAAAAGAAGAGGTCATGGACTGCCAAATCTAAAAATTCTCAATCTCCTAGTCCAAATTCTTTTAAAGATTCATCCATTTCGAACAGTCATCACGACTGTGAGTTAAAACAGGTAGTTTATTTTGAAAAGGATGGACGACCCAAGACCACTATGTCTTGGTTCTCCAAATCTAACTAATTCTTTTGTTACTTGTGCAGGGACGTCCGAAGGGTACTATCTCTAACCGCTGGTATGTAGATAGTGGATGTTCCCGGCACATGACAGAAAACATGGCCTTGCTTCAAGACGTGAAACCATTCAGAGGCGGCTATGTGGCCTTTGCTGGAGAAAAAGGTGGAAGTACCACGTGTCAAGGCGTGGTATCAAATGGTTGTGTCAGTTTTGACAATGTCAACTTTTGCGAGCAGCTGAAGCATAACCTGCTGAGTGTCTCCCGAATGTGCGACAAGGAGTACTCGGTGATGTGTGATAAGAATGAATGCTTGATTCTCAAGCCTGGTTTTAAAGTTCCTAATGATTGGATCCTGATGAGAGCGTCAAGAACAAATGACACCTATCAGATTGATATGAGCATGGCAACAACCACCTCATCAGTTGCTACTTCCTTGATTATCAAAGCGACAGAGCTTTACTCTATCTTGTGGCTTAGGAAACTCGGACATATTTGTATCGTAAAATGAACCATCTTGTCCGAAACGGCTTGGTAACCGGGGTTCCTAAGCTGAGATTTACCGTTGCAGATGATTGTATGCCTTGTAAAAAGGGCAAACAGCAGCGGAAGTCTCACAAGCCCAAGCTCCAAAACTCCATTGATACCCCTTTGGAGCTATTACACATGGATCTGTTTGGCCCCATAAGTATGAGGAGTATTGGAGGTAAGTCGTTCTGTCTGGTTGTAACTGATGATTTCTCACGTTTTTCTTGGGTGCATTTTTTAGGTACTAAGGACGAGACTGTTGATATTCTTCAATACTTGATCCGGAGCTTGTAATCTCTTTGCAAACTGAAAGTTAGAAGAATAAGGAGTGAAAACAGAACTGAGTTCAATAATAATTTGATGGAACTTTTCTTTCTAAAGAAGGGGATCCGTCATGAATTCAGCGCCCCGTATACACCTCAGCAGAATGGAGTTGCTGAACGGAAGAACAGAATACTGATTGAGACTGCAAGGACTAAACTGTCGGATGCAAAGCTTCCTCTCACTTTCTGGGCAGAAGCAGTTAATACAGCTTGTCACGTCTTGAACAGAGTTTTGGTTGTGAAAAGGCACAACAAGACTTGTTACGAGTTGATCAACAATCGACTTCCCAATCTTGATTACCTAGTTCCTTTTGGTAGTCCTTGTTCCTTGTTGCTACAGTACAAAGACCGCCAGTCTAAGTTTCATGCAAAAGCAGTGGAAGGCATCTTCTTAGGATACGTTGCCAACACGCCTTGCAAGAGAGTGTACAATATAGGAACTCGTACTGTCGAGGAATGGTTTGAACTGGATTGCAGTAAACACAGTATTCCACCAGAACCAACAGGTCCAGCTTGGGGTTTTGAATATGATGAGCTATTCAAGTCATTCAATCTTCCTGATCTACCTGCAGTTGACGTCTCAAATGTTTATGAATTATTGGGTGGCGGCGATGACTCCAGTTTCTCTACTCGTGCTACTGTACCGATTGTAACTCGTGATTCCAATGCTGCATCTGCATCTGGAACTCATGACAGTGATAACAGTGAAGATGCTCATGTTAATGAAATGACGCTCAAGCTAATCCTAACACATTTGTAGGAAATGAAGCTCCAGCTGATCCAATTAACATTGAATCTTCTTCTTTTGGAACACAGGAAATGGGGGAGTTAGACACAAATCTCGATTCAGAAATTCAGGAACCGAATGTACCAGAGACAAGAGTGCATAAGAATCATCCAATCTACAACATTGTTGGTGATCCTCATGCCGGTGTTCAAACTCGTCATCGAACCATTGCACAGAACACTAGTCTTTACTCAGAGATACTTGACACAGGTGTCATGGAAACATGTCTGCATGCTGTATTCGTATCCATGTTAGAGCCGAAGAATGTGAAGGAGGCTCTGACGGACAACTGCTAGATTGAGGCGATGCAAGATGAATTGTCTCAATTCCAAAAGTTTCACGTGTGGGATTTGGTTGACTTGCCAAAAGGATTTCCGCCAATTGGAACCAGATGGGTGTTCAAATCCAAGATGGATGATCGTCATGTGGTTGTGAAGAACAAAGCAAGATTGGTTGTTCAGGGTTTTTATCAATAAGAGGGCTTGGATTACACCGAAGTATATGCCCTAGTTGCTAGAATTGAGGCCATTCGACTATTCTTGGCTTATGCCACATATGTCGGCTTCAAGGTCTAGCAACTTGATGTGAAGAGTGCTTTCCTATATGGAAAAGTACATGAAGAGGTCTATGTCACTCAACCTCCCGGCTTTGAACATCCGCATAATATTAATAAAGTGTATAAGCTCGACAAAGCAGTTTATGGTCTTCATCAAGCACCGCGAGCATGGTATGAGACATTATCTAAGCATCTACAGTCTAATGGTTTCGACCGTGGATAGATTGACTCGACCCTCTTCATTAGGAAAGCAGGAGGTGACATTCTTCTTGTACAAGTCTACGTCGACGACATTATTTTTGGATCTACCAATGAAGGGATGTGTTGGGAATTCGAAAAGGTGATGAAGTCCAAGTTTGAAATGAGTAACATGGGTGAATTGTCATTCTTCCTGGGTCTGCAAGTCAGTCAAAGAGAGGATGGGATTTATCTACATCAAACAAAGTATGTGCAGGACATCTTTTCAAAATACAAGATGAATGATAGCAGTACTTATGGCACACCTATCCCAGTCAATCATGGTCTGCACCCTAACAAAGATGGAAAGGATGTGGATTGAAGATTGTACCGTGGGATGATCGGATTACTTATGTATCTCACAGCTTCAAGACCTGGTATAATGTTTGCTGTGTGCTTGTGCTCATGGTTTCAGTCTCAACCGGAGGAGTCACATATGATAGCAAAGAGAATTTTTAGATACTTGAAAAGGAAACCCCGATTAGGTCTTTGGTACTCTAAGCAGCAGTCATTTGATTTCAAATCCTACACTGATTCAGATTATGGCGGTTGTAACCTTGACAGAAAGTCAACTTCTGGTGGATGTCAATTCTTAGGAGACAGACTGGTTTCCTGGCAGTGTAAGAAGCAGTCAACTGTTTCTGTCTCAACTTATGAAGAAGAATACATTGCTGCGGCGAGCGGTTGTTCTCAAATATTGTGGATTCAGCAGCAATTGAGAGACTATGGCTTAAACTTTACTGGAACTCCTCTATTCATTGACAAAAATGCCACCATGTCCATCACAAATAACCCGGTGAAACATTCCAAAACAAAACATTTAGAGATTCGCCATCATTTCATCCGTGATTGTGCTGAAAAGCATTTAATTGAACTTGTAAAGGTTCACACGGATGATAATCTTGCTGACCTTTTCACAAATTCATTTGATCAATCCCGTTTTGAGCATCTTGTCAACTTGATAGGAATGTTCAATCCTGAGTGAAAACTTGTTTTCTTAAATCAATTCAATTCATGAAAGTTAAATTTTATTTTCTTTTAAGTATTCTGTATAGTTCGTTTAGTTTTTTAAAATATTTTACAAAATCAAAAACAAAATAGAAAACGGAGAAAATTTCAAAGTTAACTTGAGAAAAGAGGAAATGATAGTATATCAGAAATGATCTAAACGTCATAAACTGCTCATATGGGAAATGATTGCGTCATGCTTACTTAATTGTTTAAATTATTATGTTTTTAATCTGCTTATTTACAAGTAATTTAAATTGTCAATAGGCTGTGTGCGTCTTTGAATCACTAGTAGTGTGGAAACTAAAGTCTAAATTACAACTGTGATTTGAACCCATGTTTGCTAGTGTGTGTGCGTAAAAGAATAGAAAAGATCATTATCAGATAAAGGATGTAAAATTTTGGCAATAATTTTCTTTTGAGGTCAGTTTCGGGTTATGTCGTTAGCACAATTAATGCTGTTCATCTCATTGCCTATACTCACAAGTATGCAATGAGAGATTGAATCAAGACATGTCTCTACATTAACCGTTGAGCATGTATTCACACTTGAATCACTCCTGATTCATTGAAATCAAATCCAGATAAAAGTTGGATTCCCTTACCTTATTCATACACCATACTCATTATCCTGAATCATCATACCGATATTCAATGAAGAAAATCAAATGAAACCAAGACAAATGAATCACACGATTCTGAATCTTATGATTCCTAATAATCCTTATGGATTCTGCTTGAATTTTCCTATGCTAATTGATGTAGCTTCATTCTGAAAATTTAGAAAAGCATTGGAAAAATCTTAGATGCCTTGAGATAGTGCAATTTACATTATTGTAGCATATCAATGGGGTACACGTTGTATATCTTATAATTAATACCTTAATACACAAGAACGTGATACAAAGATGCTTATAGTTTCAAATCTTATAATATTGTCAACTTGAATTACTTGTCTATATGCTTATTATGTATGAATAAATAGTAAATCCATGACATGATCCCATATTCTTTAATGTTTATATTGTATCGTTTTTGCTATAAGTTAGCCTGATATGATCCTCTGCTCGTGTCTTTGATCAAAAATAGTTTGTGTAAATATGTGTATATTTCAATCTAGAAACGATCAAAAAGATTTTAAGTTTATGAACAGTTCAAGTTTAATCAGATAAATCCAAAAATATTTATGTTTAACCTTCCTGAATTGATTGTGAATCCTCCTGATTGAATATTTTTATCTTGTTCGTTATTTGACTTGAAAATCTTCATAATTTGAGTTGAAAGTTTGCGCACTTAAGGGTTAGTGCGTACTTGACAAATGCGCATGAAGTAAGCCCTGCGTACTTAACAAGTATGTAAGAGTTAAGCCTTGCACACTTACAAGTACGCAGGATTTAAAGCGTGCGCACTTAGCAAGTACGCACGACTGTTTGGTGTTGGGTATAAATATGGGACTTAGAAATTTTTCAGAGTTTTCATCGCATTCAAATTTTCACCTGTTCAAATTCCCTCCGACAAACTTTTACTCAAAATTCAAAGTGTTCTTAAACCGATTTCTCATCCCGTTACTTGTTTCATCATCATATAACATTCAATCGGTGAGATTTCAGGCTCAATCCATCCTCGAAGTTCACCATTTTGGCCAATTTCAGTGACTTAGAAAATCTAGGTTTATTCCGTGATTGTTTAGGGCAAATTTTGGGTTGTTTGGGTAAACTCTTATCATTAAAACTTGATTAGAAACAATAATCGACCCTTAATCGTCCATTCTTGTCTTTGATTTTGACATTTGGCTCGAATTTGAACCGGCAATGGTTTCGGTCGACTTTTAGGTCAAAATTGGTCAAGTATAGCAAGTATTTGGTGTTGATATTGGTCCCATAGGCTAGAATCATCGATTCCGACCTTGTGGTGACCCAATACACACCGATTTTTGAACATCAGTTAAATTTTCAAATTTCTGGAATTTTCACCAAGTGTAGTTCTTGCGCACTTAGCAAGTACCCAAGAAGCAATTCATGCGTACTTGTTAAGTACGCAAGAGGAAATTCCTGCGTACTTGCTAAGTACGCAGGACCAACACATGGAAAAAATTTCTGTCTGAAATTTCAGTTCAAAGAGTAACTGCTATACTGAGTCATGTTTATTCATTTCCAATGATACTTGTTGTTCTAATTATGTTTTCTGTGTATTTTTGCAGATTAAGGCTCGGGCGTTTACTAACGAATTCAATCTGTTAGCTAATACTGAACCATAATGGAAGGGTGCAGTACTACAGTATAGAGAAATAGTTGATTTCTTGAACCGTTCAAGAATCAGCTACGCTATTTCTGCTGCCCGATCGTTTCAAGACCCTATCTGGAGCAGTTTTGGGAGAGCGCTGAGCATGATTGCACGGTAACCCCCAACGTTATAAGGGCTACCGTTGAAGGTCATTCTATCGCCTTTTCTGAAGATTCTATTAGAAGGGTCCTGCAATTCAGAGATCTCTCGACCGACCCGACAGCCTATCCAAACTACATTGTGGATGGATGTTGGAGGCAAAGAATGGAATATGTCGGTGCGAGAGACTATGCTTCTTATAAGAAGATGTGGGTGCTAGACCAATGGAGATACTTTGCCCACGTCATGATCATGTGCATCTCCTCAAGGAAAGCTAGAAAGGATGCCTTGGGTCATGACCCTGCTGTAGCCATGGTTGGCTTATCACTCAATAAGGGCTCCAACTTCTCACGCTACATCTTTAAAGCCATCAATGACCAGATCAACACAACTGAGAGGTTTAGGTTCTTATTATACCCTAGGTTTGTGTAACTTCTGATAAACTATGCGTTGCCAAACCTACCTGCTACAGGGGAGAGGTTGCAAGTGAAAAGGGTGGACAAGAGGGTGTTCGCACAATTCTTATAGCCAGGCAGTGTAGAACCTACCCCTGAGCATACAGAACTCTTTGGCTAGATTCTGACTCTGAAGAAATTAATTAGATTTGGAAACCCAAGCCATGGTGGTCTTGGGTCTTCCGTCTTTCTCAAAATAAACTACTTCAATTAATTCACAGTCGTGACTGTAAAAAATGGGTGAATCTTTAGAAGACTTGGGACCAGGAGATTGAGAACTTTTAGATTTCTTGTTCTAGGACCTTTTCTTTTGTTTTATTGGAACAGTTGGCTTGCATTCAGAAGCACAAGGAGAACTAGTAGAAGTCTTACCTGATTGAATTCCAGCCAGTTGTTCCAGCTTCCTCAATCTCTTGTTCCTTCTTCTCCTCTGTGGCTTAGAAAGCTTAACCACAAGTTTCTCACCAGTTGGTGCACTACCAGAGGTAGACACACATGGTTTAGCAGGTTGCTTTTCCCTTTTTGGAACATATGGCTTAGCCTCAGATGTGATCTTTGGCTTCACCATAGGTATCACTGGTGGTTTCACCACATTTGATTTGGGATTCTTGGGTTGCTTCGCAGGTGGTGACTTAGAGATAACAACCGGTTGTGAAACAATTGGGCGTTTCCCTTGGTTCTTAGCAGGGCAGTTCACAAGGATATGACCAACCATACCACAGTGAAAGCAAGCACGCCTTTCCTTATAAATCCTCCTGTAGGGCTCATTTGATTTGATGTTTGATGACTCAGAATGATGAACAGGAGAAGTTGTTTGGTGAACATGAGTAGTGGTTTTTGATGTACCTGATGTTGATTCATTTTTGGAAATGTAGAATTTTTCTAAATTTGCTTTATAACCAAGCCCATAATGATTTGCAAAGTTTTGCAAGACCCCAAACCCGGGAGGCCTCACTTGTTGGATTTACTCATTCACAAACAGTTCTTAATTTGAATATCACATAACGCAGCAGAAAATAGTTCAATAAAAAATAACCATTACATTGTTTGACAAACGAATGCGTGACATAGTCTATTACATAAACAAAACATAATCTAAGCTTAACGGGATGCCAGTCCTCATGTCATCCGGGTAACTCATCAAGCCGCCCAACATCATCTTCCATCATCATAACCTCGCATACTAAAAAGTCAGCTACGCTGGTGAGTTCTAGTTTTAACATAAAACTTTAACTTCAAATAATTTGCCAAAAACATAACTTCACACTTCATTTAATAAAAAGCGTACGTAAAATAATACAATAACAAAACATAACACTTCCTAAACATAAGTCAACGAACATATCAAATATGCGCCTTCTCGTAACCGTCAATTCCAAACGTCACATACTGGCTGAATAACCTAAAGATCACCACCACTAGGCCCATCAATCACCGTACAATCCCTCGGGTGAAGAACTCCTAGGGCCCAATACTTAGGTTCTTCAACACTACTTCAAGCACGGCATCACAAGGATGACACGTACCAAACTTCAAGCACTACGCCCCGTAGGGCTCAAGTACCAAACTTCAAGCACGACTACCCCGTGAGGTAAATCGTACCAAACTTCAAGGATCACGATAATCACCTTGGAGACCGTCATCGCCCCAGTTGTACAACAGTTGGCCAGCCACAGAGGCCCCTAAAAGCTAAAGGCCCATAACATACTTCCCATACCCATAACCTTCATTCCCTAAGGAATATTGGCAGATTCGTTCGTTTGTGACTTTCGTAAACCTTCGCTTCTTTTACTTCAAAACTTCAGTTAAAGCATTCGTACGTTCTATTAAAAACATTCATTCATTCATAAACACTTCATAAACTTCTTTTGGCAAAATATTTCATAAACACTTCTTTCATAACCCTTCCTTCCAAAACATCGTTCATAAACATCATTTTATAAAACGTCACATACAACATTCATAAACATCGTTTTATAAAATAGTCACATCGTTACGTATGCACACCAGCCCAAAAATATTATTAAAACATTTAAAAGAGGGCTTCTAGAAGTCACCTGCTAAGCTAGTCTTGGTTGTCCTAAACAAAGGTCCCACTACGTCACTTCCGATCTGAATTGATTAGTTAAGTGCGCAGGGACTTATTCTTGCGTACTTAATAAGCGCGCAGACTTTGCTTCATGCGTACTTGAAAAATACGCAGTATCTTCTTCATGCGTACTTGATAAGTACGCATGACCCTCTTCATGCGTACTTGATAAGTACGCAGGATCCTCTTCTTACGTACTTGGTAATGACACAGGATCATCTTCATGCGTACTTGATAAGTACGCACGAATTGCTTATTCGTAAAAACCCTAACTTTCGTCTGCGGGTCTAATCACGTCAAGATCCCGAACTTGTTTACTTCAAAATGTTTGCTTTCCATTAAGGAACTCAAATATATGTTTATCTTTCAGTTTTATCCGTGAAAACGTTACCTTTTCACCCAAAACCCAAAAAACCCAAAAACGAACAAAAACTCAGATTTAGGCCCGATCGTTACCTGAATCGAGTTTCTGATCCGGAGGTTCTTCTCACAAGCTATGGAGCAACACTTTGCTGAAATCACGGGTCGATCCGCCATCTTTCTCTCTCTACGATTTCTCTCTCTAGAACTTGCAAATAAGAGAAATGATGGAGACCTAAGCTATTTATAGGGGAGGCTCCCCTTCCAGCCCGCCGGCCCATCCGGCCCGACCCGACATGTCTCGTTCGTTTATTCCGTTATAATAACTGTCGTTTTATTTTTGGGATGTTACAAGTTTTCTTTCTTAACTTGGTTAATATTCTTATAACACCCATAAAGCATCACTTTTAGTTTTTCATTTTTTCAACGGTATCAGGCTCACTCAAAATGCAATTATCACGATCAGTGATAATGTTTTTCACAACTTTGTGTTCATCAATCAACTCCTCTGAGACAGCACCATCAGTGATGGTGTTCTCAGAGTCTTCATCAGCAAAGAACTCCTGATCAGAAGCAGAGTCAGCCTTGCTTGAGGAATCATCCTTGTTTGAGGAATCATCCTTGTTTGAGGAATCATCCTGACTTGGGGATTCATCAAGGCATAACAAGTCAATATCAATTAAGCCGTTGACAAATTTTCCGCTTACTGGTGGAGGAATGGCATTAGTATCCAACCCTAAGCCATTCACTTGTCTCACTACTGATTCATAATGTTCCACCACAAAGAGAGAATTTTTCAACTTCTTAATTTTACCATTTAACTGCAAGACCTCATTCTGCAGCTTGGTAATTTCATTATTTATATTTTCTAACCCCTTGTACGCAGCATCCAAATGAAACTGTTGTTCGCTGATTTTAAGTGAAAAATCAAATTTTTCTTTCTTTAAAGTTTTAATTGAATCTTTGTAACGTTTTTCATTTTCTTTGTAGCTTAAAGCTGCAATACGAAGGGGTTCGACTTTGTCCTAAAGCTTAGAATTTTCTTCTTTCAAGCCAAGACATTTGGAACATGAAATGACAGCAAAAGAATTAGAGTCTACCTCAGTTCACAAACTTGATGCCTCTCCAATAGGCATGAGGGCAAATGCAGTTGTAAACTCCTCTTGGTCAGCTACAGAAGCTTCCCGTTCTTTTGCTTCCATCATCTCTACTATCTCAGCCTTTAGACCAACTTGTGTTTGAGCAATAAGGGCATCCTACAAATGAACACCCCAATCAATGCTTTCCTCCTGTTGAGCTACCAAAGCGTTGGACGTTCCACCTTGACCTTGATTGCGGTTGTTAGAATTGTTGTACCCTTGATTATTTCCTTGGTTGTTTCCCTGGCT
This sequence comes from Smallanthus sonchifolius, assembly GCA_023525975.1. Taxonomy (NCBI): domain Eukaryota; kingdom Viridiplantae; phylum Streptophyta; class Magnoliopsida; order Asterales; family Asteraceae; genus Smallanthus; species Smallanthus sonchifolius. Next base: position 74,946,111 of record CM042018.1, on the reverse strand, counting down.
TTGTCTAGTGAATCCTGAGGCAGGTGCTTTATCCTTCTGACATTCACGAGCAAAGTGTCCAAAGTTCTGACACATCTAGCACTTGGCCTTGGATTTATGAAAACCAACCTTGGCATTTGAATGCCCACCAATAAACTTTTGGCCAGTTCTATTCATGAAAGGCTTGGCCCTTCTCAAGATGATGGCCATATTCCATTGAATATCCATGTCCTCCATGTCATCTGGATCCACCTGATTAAAATCTTCTTCAATTGTTTCAGGATTTGTAAGCTTGCCACAAATGAAGTTCTCATAGGCAAGCATACACGATGAAAACAATGCTACATGATCTTCAGCTATCTTGGCTATTGCAGTCTGGTTAGCTGAAGATGTGGAGGTAGGATTTCTTGAGAAATGTTGGTGGTGAGGACCAGATCCAGATGCTGTAAAGCATGTATGACCCCCATAACCATTCTAGTTATCTTCATCATGAGAGTTCCCTGAGAATAAGGCGATTCCTAAACCCGATGATTTAGCTGTGGAAGACATCCCATAATAAATAGAAGGGTCTTGGATTTGAGGTCTCCCTGAGCTTTCTTTTCTCTTAAGGTTCATATAGTGTGGTTGAACCTTATCGATTGCTTCTTCAATCGTCATCTCATAGAACTTAGGGTTCTCTCTTAGTAGAGTGGTATACATCTCAAACTTTGGTGGTAACGCATCCAGAAAATTTTCAACTAATTCCTTATCAGGATACTTCAGCTTAAAAGCTTTTAACTCAGTTTGCAGATGATAGAATCTAGATATAAGTTCATCTGTATATTTATTCTCCAGGTATCGGAAGCACTCATACTGCTTTCTTAGGAGATCGCTTTTGCTCTTCTTGATGTCATTGTTCCCCTCACATATTTTCTGCAATTCCTTCCAGAGATCTTTCGAATTATCATATCCTCTGAAGCTGTGAAAGAGTTCTCAAGTTAGGGCCATTGGGATAGATCCATGTGCTTTCTTTTCTCTGTCATAAACTTTCTTTTCTTCTTCATCTAGCTTAGATATAGGCTTGGGAACAATTTCATCAAGATATGTATAAGTAGGATGCTTATAACCCTCAAGTATAGGTATCCACAAAGAGGAATCAGTGTATGAGATATAATGCTCAAAGCGTGCTTTCCAATTCGAATAATCATTAACATTAAACAGCTTTGGCGGTTTTTGCGGAGTGCCTATCTCGTTATCATAGTTAAGTAGGTTACCAAGATTCTAAAGATTTGCCATAGGGTAAAACTTAGTCAAAAACTTAGAAAGTCAATACAACTTGCGCACTTAAGAATGGCCTTGCGCACCTAAGAAGCTGTTCTTGCGCACTTGAGATTTCCTCTTGCGTACTTAGTAAGTAGGCAGGAGTAAATGTTAATTACGTACGAGGCAAAGTTAAGTACGCTCAAGAATGGTCTTACGTACTTGTCAAGTATGCACGAAGACTGTCATTTTAGCCAAAAAGGGTAATTACGCAGGTCACTTTTTCACCTGCTCTCACCAACTTTTTCTGATCGCCGTAAATACCTCAGATCTTCAAATTTTGAAGATATGAACAAATTGATAAAGCCAAAAGGTTAGAAACATATTTCTAACAAACCCTTGATGATCAAAACACTCAAACAAACAAGAAAATAGTCGGATTTTGAAGGATTTTTGCTTTTAAAATATCGCTCAATAGCTACCTCTATTTTATCACAAAAATACCAAAATCAGTCACTTTTCCTTGTAGAAAGGCTGTAGATTGTGTCGAAAATGCTCCTAGCACACTCAGAGCACTCGAAATAAAAAACAAATGCTCTGATACCACTTGTAGGTCCCTCGGGTGTCTCGGATCGTCACATGCAAGTGTGTTCCTGGTTGAACCGGGTGCGGAATGCCCGTGACTAGGTGGAGTATCAATCAACACAAAGTAAACTGACAACAAAGACATAAGATACTTTCAAACTTCGTCTATTGATAATCATAGCTGGTTACAGAGAGAATGAGTGCGTACACACATTCTGTCACTAACAGCTATATATACTAGACCTGTTGCCTGCGCACTTAGCAATTGTGCAGGGTTTAACTAATGCATACTTAGCAAGTACGCAGACTTTGTTCTTGCGTACTTGCTAAGTACGCAGGATATACATCCAGCGCACTTACTAAGTGCGCACAACACTTAACAGAAACAGATAAGACTAAGTACATACATATGTGATTACAACTCGATAATCAATACATACAGATACTTAAATACAAGTACAAATACATAAAGACAAGTACATAAGCTAAGACAACATCCAGAGTGTCTATCACACAAACGTGCTTCAACACATAATCTTTTATTTTGAATAGAAATTTGAAGTTCCAGGGATGAGCTTTGTTATGTTCAAAAGTGGCTTCCTCTAATGTTTTCTAAACATATGGAGGTCTCTCTCCAGGTGCATGAAAAATGTCAAACACCTTCATGGGTTGATTGGATTTTGATTGAGGAATGGTGTAGGTTGAAGATTGTCCCTGTTCAACTTTTAACTTTCTTCCTACAGGAAGATAGCTAATTTTGATTATTTTGGTGGGAGGAGTTACTGGTGTAGAGGGAATAAAGGGACTTGGACGATTGGTTTGGATTACTTTACTAGATTTGTTGGTTTTGAGAATTACTTCATTGGTAGGGTGTAATGGAGCTTCACTTGTTTGAGTGGATTCTGAGCATGTGGACCCAGATTCAGAGGGGGTATCGCAGTCTTGCACAGATTATGCTTCCTTGGAAGGATCAAGGTTTAGGTTTGCATGGTCAAGATTTGTGAGATTGAAGTTTGATTCATGGATGGTTACATAGTCTCCTGGTGGGGGGACGGTGTTGTAGGGCTTTTCAGCTTGAAACCCAAGGCCAGCAGTCACCTTTTCATGAATTTGAGTATCCAAAAGTCTTTGTAGCTTTTTAGATGCAAACTCATATTTGTCAACATGAAATTTTTGGTCTTCCAACTCAACTCTTGTAGCTTTTAACTTAACCAATAGATCATCAATCTGAGTTTCAAGATTTGTTTGTTCATGTTTTTGTTGGAGCATATTCTGGTAACAACGAGCTTGAAGATATTATGTCTTAGTCTTAGAGTCTTTGACTTGTAATTGATATAATTGTTAGCAACAGTTAAAGGGGAGTCTGTTAGGAGATGTTTTGAAACTGTTGATAAAATTCTGTGTAAGTTCATAGAGAGGCGAACTTAACAAGTTCGTAGTTTATCAAAGGCGAACTTATTAAGTTCGCTTAGTATATCTGAGGCGAACTTGTTAAGTTCGCTTAGCCTATTAGAGGCGAACTTAATAAGTTCGCCTACTGCAGAACTGGTGCATATAAATAGAGTTTACAATTTCAGTGTAGAAGAGATATCAGAGATATCAGAGGTGACTAGAGAGAATCGTGTGAATCTTGTAACCTGATATTGTGGTGGAAATACAAAGCGTTTATTTACACCGTTGTTGTTGATTGAGTTACACGAGCACGTTGATCATTGATTACGCACGTTATCATCGTGTCGTACCGCGAGTCTAGAGATCCGTCACGCACCGAATTAGGGACCTTCAAGTGGTATTTGAGCTTTTGCTCTTGATTAGTAGAAGATTCGTGATGTTTTCATGTCCAATCAATATCAAATTTCAGAGATTTTGAGATTTTTCATCTTTTTTGCGTTCTTGATAAAAATGGAGATTTTTTTATCATTTTGGATTGATTTTGGATTCTTTTGATGAAATTGATCCGATAGAAGTGTTCCTAATCAGTTCCTACACATTCCTACGGTTCAATTTAATCAAATTCCATCAATTCAGCAAGATATGATGATTTTCGGAATTTTTGGTTCATGTTTGGTTGAACACCTGATGCAGGCGAACTCAGCAATTCTGTTGTAGGCGAACTTAGAGAGGCGAACTTAATAAGTTCGCTTGGTGCAGATTAGGCGAACTTAACAAGTTCGCTCGGGTCATGTTCGCTTGGGGTCAAGTTCACTCAGTAAAGTTCAGGCGAACTTATTAAGTTCGCTTAGGCAATATCATGCGAACTTAGCTAGTGTTCTTAAAAAAAATATAAAAAAAAATAAATAAAAATTTAGACTAGATGAAATTCTGTAACTAGAGAGAATTTTTTTGGGAAAGCTTATATGGTTGTTTTGAATCATTTTTGAAATTTTGAATTTTCAAAATTTTTTAAAACGAGTATTTTGGCGGGAAATTTTTTTTCGGATATTTTCATAAAAATTTCAAAATGTCAATTTCATGTGATGATAATGAGAATGAAACTATGCCACTGAGACTTTTGTGCATATCAGATTACTGTAGCTGGAAAGTCCGGTTCAAACAGTTCGTATCAGAAACTGATGAAAAGTTTTGGACATCCATATTTTAAGGATATGTGCATCCTACTTATGACTATATGGGATATTATGATGTTCCTAAACCAGTGACAGCTCTTACTAAAGTAGAAAAGCAGAAGTTTGATCGAGAGATGAAGACGAGTGAAACTTTAACGATGTCTTTACCTAAAGAAATCATTCATAGTCTCGGGAAGTGTCCAACTTCAAGAGATCTATGGGAAGCTTTGAAGAAAAAGGGTGAAGCAACTTCTCAAGCATTTGTGGTCTTGATCAAAGAAGTTTTGGAGAAGCCGAGTTATTCTCAAAGTGATTCTTCTGCAGAGTTAAGTGACAGTGAGAGTATTAGATCTGGTGAAAGTACTCAGTCTACCGAGAGTGATATGATGACTAACGTAAGCTTCCAGACAGTTGAAGATGATTTGAATGAATCAGAAATTGATACAAAGCCTGTCATTGTTGATCAAAAGGATGAAGCTAATGATGACGTACTCATGGCTCCTGCTGCATCTTCTTCAGAAGTAAAACCTGAGGTACTTTCTAACTCTAAAACTTTTTGTTCTAACTGTATTTTAGTTAAGGATAAAATGATGAGGGTTATGGATGGCAATGTAAACCTCATTTGTGATATGAAATCGATGCATATGGTTATCAGAAATTAAAAGATAATGAGAATGTGTGTATTGAGAGAATAGAATCACTGAAGAGGGATATAAGTTCTCTGACTTTGAAGATCAAAGAGCAGGCATATGACCTGGATATATCCTTTGCAAAAATTGAGAAAAGAAATAATGATCTTGTTGAGAAAGATAAGGAACTAGCTGAATCTAAAGCAGAGGTGATCAGATTGCATAGAAAGTTAGAAAGCTTTGGAAATTCATCATTCTTATTAGAATATTATCATAATAATACTGAAGAGGGGAAGGGAACTAATGGTATTGGTTATGTTCCTCCAACATTCAACGGAAATTATTCTGTTACACCTGAGTTATAAAAGATGAGGATTTAGATCCTAAGACTGTGTTGAAGGTAAATCCAGTCACAGGTGAAGATATGGTGTATTCTGATGAGAGTGATGATGATTATTTTGATGAAGCTAAGGTAGAGGGGATACCGAAAGTTTTTAAGAAAGAAGACTCAAAGGTTGATTCTAATTCATCTGGAAATTATACATTTGGAAGTTCTTCAAACTCAAGGAGAGTTCCATATGTCAGAGATTATACAGACAGGCGTACATGTTTTCATTGTAATGAGATGGGACACATTGTGGTGACCTGTCCTTACAAAAATAAAGGGAAGAAGCATGTATTTCCTGAGAAGATAAAGCCTGAATCAAAACTTGTTGCAAAATCTGGAGTTCCAGAGAAAATAAAGCAAAAATAAGTTCATGTAGGAGAATCTTCTTCAAGTGCATCTTATCGTGTGAAGATTCCTTATATGAGAGATTATCGTGAGACGAGATCTTGCTTTTCTTGTGGTCACATTAGGATTGCTTGTCCTCACAACGACAAAGGTAACCGACATGTTACTCCAGAAAAGGTAAGAACACATGGTAAGTCTTATGTTAACCCAAATGTGGTTAAACCTCATGATACACCAAAGGGTAATTCAAAATCTGAGGTTAGGCTTTCTAGACCTCAAAGACGGAGGAGAAATAGAAGATTGAGAAAACTTTTAGAAAAACAAGAGTTTTCACAATCAAATCAATTTTCAAATGAAAGAAAATGTTCAAACACTTCACATTTTAAACAAAAAAAAACTTAATGAACAGAAGTATGTTTGGAAATCTAAAGTTTCTGTTTCTGACTCGTCGGAACAATCTCCGAAAATTGATGAGAGATTCAATAGTGAATGGAGTGAGGTTTATTAGTTTGATACAGATGGAAGACCCATGACTACCATAGCTTGGGTCCCAATTTCAAATTAATGTTTCTTGTTAGATGTGTAGGATTAACCAAGAGGGACAATTAATATCATTTTGGTTGTTGATAGTGGTTCTTTTAAGCACATGACAAGGAATGACATCTGCATGATTAAAGAGTTGTTGATAACTGAGAAATCTATTTGATTCAACGACTTGATGCTCAAGGGGGAGAATATGTCACACACAATGTTTTGTAAAGAGTTTTACAAAGTCCAAATGATAACCTGAAACTTAGGATGACAATGATGAGCATAAAGTCGTTGATGCAACCATTTGACTAGTTGAGGGGGAGTCTACAGGACGGGGGGGAGTACAGAACTGTGTTGGTGACAAAAGGCAAAGGCATTCAATTACAGGATTACATCGGTTTGAGTTTTTAATTGATTGACTTGCTTAATCCTGAGTAACCAAGTAAAATGTTTTTCTTAAAATGTTTTCATGGAAGATTTTATTTTCGTTTGTTTTACTTTCTTTCATAAAGATTTTGAAAAAGCCAAACAAATTGAAAAAGATAAAATTGACATTACTTGAAGTTAAAGGAGAAATGATAGTACATCAGTACATGTTCTTTCACACATGACCTTAGATTGACTGGTTGGTGCTTTATGTTAATATATCTGAATTCTATGTTTTGATCTAAACTTCAGAGACTGCACAAAAAGGAAATGAGAGTGTTGTGTATGCATATAATTTGAATTGTCAGTAGACTAAAAGCGTCACTAAACCATTAGTAGTGTTAAAACATAATTGCATATGTTACAACTGTGATTTTAACCCATTTTATGCCTGGGTGTGTGTGTTAAAATATCACTATCAGATAAAGAATATTAGCTTTTAATAAATATTTTCCTATGATATTAGTTTCGGGTTATGTCCTTAGCACTATTCATTCGATTTGTTTTAGTGCCCATGTCCCGAAAAGCATGCAATTTGAAGTATAATCAAGATATGTACTTGACAACATCTGTCAAACATATACCAGCCCTTGGATCATATTGATAAATCATCTTTACTGATTCCATTGAATTCATAGACCAGATAACAGTTGGATCCACGTACCTGAATCTTATGATTCCACATATATAAGCCAAAAAATTGAATCATTCGATTCTGAATCTCATTGATTCCTATACAATCCAATTTGGATTCTGCTATTCATGTGCTAAGTGATGTCTCCTCATTCTAGAAATTTGGATAATCTTTAGTAAAATCACATATGTCTTGAAGATAGTGCATTTACTTTCTGTTGGCATACTAGTGGGGTACATGTTGTATTTCATACTTAAATGGTACCTTAACTCACAAGAAAATGGGAATGAGATGCTTTAGTTTCAAATCTTATAATATTGACATTTTGAATTTGTGTGTCATAGCCTGATCCTATTTTCTTTGAATATTTATCGCGTATCATAACATGCAATATGAAAGTATTGAAAAGATAGAGTGTAATAATCTTGAAAGATATTGGTTTAATTGGTCAAGGCTTGAAAGAATGACATAGGATACCATTTGATATTATATGGATTTTATATCCAAGATGTGTGATTGATATCTCATATATACTGATATGATCTTCTTACTCGTGATGTTCGATTAAAAATGTTTGATTTTGTATTTTACATTTCAGTTTATATAGAGAAAAACCAAAAGGATTTTGTGTTTCTTATGTTTGAAAAACCAAAAAGATTTTATTTTTCCAGCTTCAATGGAAATCTTAATTGTTGGTTATTCTTGGTTGTTATCCTTTGCAAAAACTGAATATTGCAAACAGAAGTTGACAAGGGGTCCTTCTCCCAAGTTTTCTTCTAGATAGAAAGAGAGAGTGTGCAGATGAACAAGATGAAGACTACAACTTGTTTGATGATGTTTGAAAACGGATGACAATCTTCTGAAGTTGTTGTCAAGGGGGAGTCTGTTGGAGCATATTCTGGTGAAAACGAGCTTGAAGATATTATGTCTTAGAGTCTTTGACTTGTAATTGATAGAATTGTTAGCAACAATTAAAGGGGAGTCTGTTAGGACATGTTTTGTAACTGTTGATAAAATTCTATGTAAGTTCATAGAGAAGCGAACTTAACAAGTTCGCCTGGTTTATCAGAGGCGAACTTGTTAAGTTCGCTTAGTATATCTGAGGCGAACTTGTTAAGTTCGCTTAGCATATTAGAGGGGAACTTAATAAGTTCACCTAAGCATCTATGAGGCGAACTACTACAGAACTGGTGCTTATAAATAGAGTTTACAGTTTCAGTGTAGAAGAGATATCAGAGGTGACTAGAGAGAATCGTGTGAATCTTGTAACCTGATATTGTGGTGGAAATACAAAGCATTTATTTACACCGTTGTTGTTGATTGAGTTACACGAGCACATTGATCATGGATTTCGCACGTTATCACCGTGTCATACCGCGAGTCTAGAGATCCGTCACGCACCGAATAAGGGACCTACAGTTTTAGTGATGAAATCTCTTTCTTTAGGCAGTTAATCTTTTCTTTATAACTGGTTTCAACCTTTTTAAATTCAAATTTCATTTGGTGAAACTCTTCATTTTGATCTATAAGGTTTTGGTTATGTTTCATGTATCCTAGAACCTTATCAATGCAAGCTTGAGTACAAATATGTTCATATACCTGAGGTGGTATCTCTGTTGTGTCTGCCATGAGTGCTTGGTTGTTGGCAGGAAGATCTTCATACTGGAAGCTCCAATCAAAATCAGCTGTTCCAACAGCTGCACAAGCTGTAGTTTGAGCAGAAGTGGTGTTGCCTTGACTTGCTTGACCATGATGGGTCTGTCTAGGTTGTGCCACAGCTGGGTTTGCCTTTGGTGCCTTGCATTCTCTAGCAATGTGACCAAGTTGGCTAAAATTGTAACATCTTAGCTTGCTCTTGTCCAAGCCAACTCTAGTGTTAGAGTTGTTGCTTGGAATTGGTCTTCTAGTCCTAGAGTAGAACCGTTTTGCTCTGAGAGAAAGCATGGAATAGGAGTGTTGTATGTCCATTTCTTCTAAGTCATCTGGATGAAAGTATTCCAGAACTTCTTTGATGAAGGACATGTTGATAGAAGTTTCGAAGATAAAGGCAGCGGAGTTTGGTTGAGGTGGAGCTTCAAGAAGAAATGATGAGTTGTTTGTTTGTGAGTTGGGAGTATGAGGGTGGGTGACAATGGGAAGATATTAGTTACTAGAACTGGGAGCTGAGTGGTAAGAGTGTAGTGCATATGAAGTGGTGGTTGTTGATGAAGCTGTTGAATGACCTGAGCTTCTTTCTTTGACTTGAATCATTTCTAATTCATATGTCTTTAGCATGCCATACAGCTCAGTCATTTTAAGAGTTTTCAAGTTTTCAGTTCTTCTAACTGACACTGTATAGAGTGTCCAGCAGCTTGGAAGAGATCTGATAAACTTTTTGAGAATGTCTTCATTCTCCAGCTTCACTTTAGAGCACCGTAGCTCTCCCACCAAATAGGTGTACCTATTGAACAAAACAGTAAGAGACTCACCTTCCTTCCAGACAAAGTTCTCATATTGTTGCTTCAGAATGTCTCTTCTATTATCCTTCACCTCCTCAGAACAGGCAAAAATCTTCTCAAGAGCTTCCCATAGCTCCTTAGAAGTCTTGTATTCTCTGAAGTTATGGAAAACTTCATTCGGCAAGCACATCTGAATGGCTCCCAAAGCTTTGAAATCTACCTCCATCTTCTTGATGTCTTCCTCTGAGTACTTTAAGGCATCTTTAGGGACTGATGGACCTCCGGAATCAGCAGAAGCCACCATATGCACACATGGACCATCAACTATGGATCTCCACATTCCATATTCTTGGTAGCAGAAGAAACTTTCCATTCTTTTCTTCCACATATCATAATCTTCTCCAGACACCCGTCTTGGTGCTCTGTGAAAGCTTCCAACATCATCAAATCCAGTATTTTGTGCCATACTATGGATAGATGGTTCATCAGCAAATAGATAACAAAACCAGATAGTGATTAAACAAGTGTTAGTTTGTTTAATCTAGGAGCCAAAGATCTGATACCACTTGTAGGATCGGTGTTTACAAGATGAGTCTGTTCTTAGTTGAGATTTGCGGAAATAATAACAACTAATCAATGTAAACAAGAAAAATGGGATAATACTGATAAATGCAAAGTGTATTAATCTTCAATGCTTACAAGTTTACAGGGAAAACTCTAAGGAAACGCACTTGTACAAATGGAAGAAATAATACATTTAAAGGAACTTAGAATCAAGACAGACCCTTGATTCTGAGTATCAGATCAAACACAAGCCATTGATCTTTGACAGTTACAAGTTACACTACTATTGGTAGACAACTAAAAGACAAGTAGCTAAAAGACAACTGCAGTGAAAAGACTTATGCACTGAAAAGACAACAGCAAAAGTAAGGTCTTCTCAGAAATCATTGTAGGACAAATCAAAATAAGAGCATTGTTTTTTGTTCTGTACACAAATAACATTCCTTCTGCTGATAGGTGTGTCAGTGTTGCAGCAAAAGGTGTCAGTAGTAAAGTCAAAGCTGCTGATGATTTGCCTAACAGCAGCATCAAATGTTTGAAGCTGCTGAGAAGCCAATCAACAGAAACTTTGGACTTTAGCAGATAAGGCTATCAGTAGGAGAACACAACTATCTGTAGCACTTAGCCTTATCTGCATCAACTTGTAAGTCAGCAGCAAAATTGTGGAGTCCGCATCAATCTTACTTAGAGAATTTTGTAGTCATCGGTCTTTATCTCTACAATGACACCCACTAGTGCTATGGGAGTCCCATTTGATGTCATCCACCAATACGTGAGAACCTCAGAGTTTGCGAGACAAAGGATAGAGCACTGGATAAGACACGACCTGCTAGGTCAAAGGATTGACAGCCTAGGGAATCAAGTGTTGTGCCAGGAGGAGAAAATTGCAAGCCTGGAAGAAGACATGGGGATACTTATTGCACGCACAGAAGCAGCAAGAGCTGAGGCCCATTTTGCTATCCGAGTGACCATAGCAATGTTCATCTTGGTGCTCATCTGTTTCCTCATTGAGAGCTATCTGAGACACTATCTGTATTGTTCTACTTTTGTCTTTAAATTACCTTATGTTTGGATTAAGCTTTTGACATTTTATCATTTATGCTAAGTTTTGTTTTACAACTTTAATGCTATTATTAATTGATTCCATATTACTGTCATATTTTCATCAAGATCACCCAAACATCGCCATCTCATTCATTACAAATTAGTATGTGTACCTAAGTCTCCCTTGCAAACCAATCATTTTAGTTATTTAAACAACATCGTTATTTTGCTCAAGCTAAGAGTCTATCAAGCCCTTAGTTTATAAATATTATTTGGAATATAAAAATTTTCAACGAACCTTTGTACTTTGAAAGAAAATTTAAATACGATTCACTTTATAAAATATTATTTAAATAAATTATAACTTCGGTTTCAATAAACTTAATTATTATCAAACTTTTACTTAATTACTAAATGATCTAGCCATTTTCTCCCCTTAATTACTAATTATAAATTTCTTTTGATTATTCAACTAATTAGTTTCACTATCTTATTTACCTACAAACAGGAATAAATTACAATTACTTATTTATTTACAAACAAAATCGGTTATTCGTAGGCACATTACTCTGAATATCTACAAAACCTTCTCGTTACCTTACACCTTCAGAAATACATGAGCGTACTAGGCACCTCAAAGAAATGAATCATTCTGCAGAGGCACTAACCCACCATATAAACCTCCAAGAAGATTGGAAACCTGACTACCCAGATTATATATGAACACCAAACAACACGCTTGTCTGCAACACTCGACCACCTACAAAATTCGATAGTTTACGTTACCCATAAGATTCAACAGCTTACACATGAACGTCCACAATACACATGAAACTCAGTTGTTTACAATATACGTGATACAAGATGGATTACATGATACATAAAATTTAGTTGCTTACAATATACATGATACAAGATTGATTACATGAAACTCAGTTGTTTACAATACACATAATACAAGATAGATTACATGATACATAAAACTTAGTTGCTTACAATATACATAATACAAGATTGATTACATGAAACTCAGTTGTTTACAATACACATGATACAAGATTGATTACATGATACATGAAACTTAGTTGTTTACAATATACATGATACAGGATTGATTACATGATACATGAAACTTAGTTGTTTGCAATATACACGATACTAGGTTGACGATACAAGTGATACTCAATTTGTTTACATTATACATGAAAACTTATTTGTTCCCATTATACATGAAACTCATTTGGTTGCTACACACATGATACTAAACTACTCACATTGTACATGAACTCCATCTACTTACAATGTACATAACACTAGATCATACGTGTAACTCGAGCGTTTACATTATACACGAAAGTAAATTGCTTACAATTGTTGCAATTGACTGATCACATTATACGCAATGCATGATCATACACTTTATTCATTAAAGTTGAAAGCTGTAACACTTTGGAATTACTCGGAGTTTGACGTATTTTTGTTCAAACACGAGTAAGCTATGAAACTTTAAGTTATACTACATTATTACTCTTTAGTTTCTTGACTGACCTTACTATCTAGGGACACATATATTTATTAGCAGCTTATACGTGAAAACAATACACATGAACTAAGTAATTTAGTGCCCTCTCTTGACCCGCACACAGCGGAAGAATCTATTCGGACCATGCGACGATTCGAGTAATTACTGGTGCACACGTAATTATAAAAGTCAGTGCATGAAAAACATAGTGAATTATGTCGTGTGTTATGACATAAAACTTATCGTGATATATAGTAACGAAAATAATGAGGTATGATAAGGGCATGGTGGATACGCCGCTGGTACTTCCTATATATAGGTGTTCCTGTCATATTGTCAGAAGTAGCGTTGCTCGTGTCACGTGAAAATTTTATGTCATTTTGACCTTGACCTCTGTTCGGTAAATCCCTTAACCAGTAACGCATCTTGAACATATTAGACTACATCCTAAACAAGTCTTGATTATCAAATTCTCATCGTTCTCATTTCAATGGATACATTTCATCATTGACGTCCAGAATATTCTTCGACAATATTCTCCTTGACTCTCTCCAAACCAAAATTTACTATCATCATTCATGCCCTCGAGTATCAGACCTGAACCTTGTCATCAATTATACTCCTCAAACCAATTTTTTTTGAAGTTCATTGGGAATCCGAACGTGACTCGGAGTTCACTTGGGAATCCGAGAAACAAATGAAGCTCAAGTACTTGCATCTCGTTCCTAAATCAGTAACCTCCACTAGTTGAATTTAGGGACGAAATTCCCTCAACTTGGAGATACTGTAACATCCGTGGTTTTTTCGGCCTTATTTTTTATTTATTTTGTACAATAATAACACCCCATTTAAATCCCGTACTTACCACATTATTTAATATTTTAACATGAGACATCCGAAATATTTTCTTTTTATTTTCTTATTTTATTAACTACGTTATTTAATTTTAAGGACGAAAAATCCTTTAAACTAAGGGGATGATGTGACACCCGATAAATTCCAGTTAATCTCGTCAATCTAAACTCCGTTATCTAACAAACTACAAAGGCTAGTTTTGAAATTTATCAAAATATTACTTGGCACGGTCGCGCCCAGTAGACACGGTCGCGCCATGCCCTGACACGGTCGCGCCTCTTACCCAGTTGAAACGCAAATGCAGTCTATAATCGCAAACCTGTTCAAATCCGTAGTTGTAACGCATAGATTCAACCATTATTGTGCCGTTTCAAACCGTTCATCACTGTTAATCATTGCGAGTTAACCACATTAGTGATTATGAAACCGAAACCATCGATACCTTCATTTTCATATCCTTCTCGAAATCAAGCATCTGCGCATGATATTCAAACTCCTCTGACCACCTTTCTCATATCAATTTTGCCGGAGACGCCGGGGACCAACGCATCAGAGTTGGGACTGTGTTCTAGCCAATCTCCAATAATTCGAACACCATTCTGGTAATCAATCACTTCTGTAGATTCGTATTCATGTCTAGAACAAAAACCCCAAACTAATTCGGGCTTACAACATCGATTTGAACATGAACCAAATCTAGGGTTCATCTCATTACGGATTTAATCGAACACTAACCTAGACCCAACCTCAATGCAGTTAATCTATACGGTTAGATTCGCAATCTTCAACTCAGTAAAAGCCCCATGAATTCAACCATTATTAATACAAGAATTAGCCAATTTGTTTTCTAGAAAAAATCCAGACACGGTCGTGCTAATGGGTTAGCACGGTCGTGACTCGTGTCGAGGCATGGTTGTGCATCCCGTCTAAGCACGGTCGCGTCCCATTCCTATGCACGGTCGGGCCCTACCTTGGCACGGTTATGTTGTAACATCCATGATTTCCAGGCCATAATCTTTTCCCTTTTTGTTTTATTATGTACAATAATAAACACTTGAAGCCTTATACTTGTTCAAACATAATATGTTATAGTAATTGTTATTTTAACATACACAAATTCAAAATTTCCAAACTTCACTTTTGCATATAATTTCCTTATTTTATGTAATTCATGTAGTGTCACACCCCCAATTTCAACTAACGGAGTTTTACCGTTTAGGAAGTGACAAACCAGGATCTCAGTCATTAGTTACATTGAACGAATCTATATGGGACTAAAATGAAAATATATCATAAATGATCAAAGTAAGTGCGGAAGCGTAAAACCAAAGTAAATGCGCAAAACAAACGCGCCCAAGAAAAGTCTCAAAGTGTTCAGTCCAAACAAAGTCCAAAAATAAAGTACAAGAAATTCAGCAATATTATTTTAAAAATAAATCATAATACTCCATGCATGCCCTATGCGTGCGCTTGTGCCTTATCTTAAGCGACATGAGAAAACATGTAAGAAGATGTCAACACAAGGTTGGTGAGTTCATAGGTTTCATATTTAAATAAACGTTTACCAGATTTATTGTATAATCAATATATATATCAACAGGTAGCAAACCCATGTTCATGTTTGCTATTACGCTCGCAACCGTAAACTGACTGTTTGACTGCCTCCCAGCAGGCCTATCAACCATGGTGCATGATTTGGTCAATATTGCACCCGTTCGATATCCAATCGAGTTAGCACGACTAACGCGGGTGAGGTTTGTCAAACCCAGTAGTACTACCCAACATACCTCGCTATACTCATATTTAAACGATTCGATGTGAGGACTTTCATGATAGAGTTTACGCATAGTCATAACAAGTGATATATAATGAAGTACAAAAATCAAAAAGTGTTTGCGACATGTTTTCTCCCCTAGTTTAAAAGCAGTAAAAGGGGCCGTGAAAACTCACCTGGGTTAATTAGTGGATTGGATCACACAGGAGATAAGTTGGAACCACGATTGTAAGTCTCAGACAACTTACGTATGCCCTAAAATTATAAACACATAAATTAGGGACAAGTTGGTATTTGAAACGACGACACGGAAGTTAGAACATCTTAACGCTCTTAGGATTTAATAGTAGACAAACGTGTCTACGGAATTATATAAATTTCTTAATATAATCATTAAGGGAAAAGCGTTATGTGTCGTACGTTAATAACGAAAAATAAATAAATAAATACATTTGTACGTTAAAGTCGTTTATAAAAGTTAGGAAAATAATATAATTTAATATATTTTTTTTAGGTTCGTAGTAGTATCAAAATAATCATTTGTGTGGAAAAATAATAAATATATTATTTTTAATCGAGTATATAAACATGAGTAAATAATATAAATGATTATATTATTTTTAGTTTAAACGTCACACAAAGTAATTAAACGAGTTGAAATAATATAAAAATATATATTATTTAATAGTGGGAGTTACAGGTTGAAAATAATATAAAAATATTATTTTAATCGAATTCGTGGTTTGAACATAATATAAACATATTATTTTTAAAAGTGGGAATAATAATAAAAAAAGGTTATGAAACCAAACCCGAGCCTACGGGTTATTTTTCGGGTTAAAACTCTTTAATATAATAATATAATGTTTGATTTTTAATAATTAAATATAATTAAAACTCCTCAAAAAAAGAATGTAGGAGACCGGACTCAAACCCGGGTCTCCTTCCTAGAAGTCAAGTGTCTTAACCGAGTCTGCCCGCTAGGGTATCGCAACTAAACCCGGAACGAATTGGTTTTAGCACACAATTGCCTATGGTATCCCTCCCATACGCATACCTAGTTCGAAACCCGTCCCGATCCATCGATTTCGACAACGAATAAGCAAGACTGATTAGGGGTTTTGATAACTGGTCAATTACGAACCTGTGGGTGTATTTAATTTCAAAACCAACTAGTTTAGGATCATTTAATTTCATATTCAAAAAGCCTTAAACCCTAGGTTTGATCCTGAATCGATTTGATTGATTATGATATAGAAAGGTGTTGGATTCATAGGGCTTTCAATAAACAGAGGGTTGCGAATCGAACTCAGTAGTTTAATTTGAGTTAGGAAGTTGTTAAGATTAAAACCCCCAAATCGATTATGAACAAACCCTAGGTTACTGGATCGTGTTCAGTTCGATGCTGGTTAGCATATGGATTTTAAAAGGTATGAGATTGCGAAGCTAATCATATAGTTTGATTGAATTTAAATCGGGTTTATAGAGGAGTTCGATTAAACAGGTTTCGCATGAACCCTAGAATCTGGTTCATGTTAAATCCGATGATATAAGCCCAAATAATCATAGTGCTTTTATTCTAGAGACTGAAACGAAGCTAATGGTGTAGGTATTTACCGAAATTGGATTCGAATTTGTAGTGTTCGACTAAAGCTCAGTTCCGGCTTGAATGTGTTGGTCTCCGACGATTCTGATTATGTCTATAGCCAAGTTGATGCGTGCAAAGATTCAGAGGGATTCGCCTAGTGTGTGCAGATGTTCAATTGAGAGAATAACAGACGAATTGATGTGAATTTGATGAATGTATGGTAGTGGTCGACGGTTAAGACTTGCATTCTCATTCTTGAGTTTAATTCCACGTAATGTCGATGATTAAGGGCTTAATGATGAACGTTAATGCCTTGAATGTGTGTAACCATTACAATATCAAACAAAATTCGGTTAAAGCTTGCGAACATGGGGTTTGACTTTCAGAAGTCAACAAAATTAGAATTGCCTTAATTACAGATTCAGTCCATGTGGTTTCAGGTATTTTAAATTCAGAATTTGACAGAATTAGTCCTTAAGATTTGGATTGAGTTAAGAACATGTGATTTGACTTTCAAAAGTTAACAGAATCACTAAACACTTAATTTTGACTTTGCAAGTCAATGATTCAGGATTTGGAATTTGGCAGAAATAGTCCCTGAAGTTTGAGTTAAGTTAATTAGTGTTAACTTTAACTGGATTTGATTAACGGAGTTAACCTGGAAAGTCCGGATTGTCACATCATCCCATAGTTGAAAGAATTTTCGTCCCAAAAATTAAAATAAAAAAAAAAATTTCTGAGGTGTCACATCATCCCATAGTTGAAAGAATTTTCCACTGGTTCTTTGATGAAACACAACTATTCATCAATGTGTAGTTCTTCAAGAGGAACCGCGAGTGACTCGTCTGCTAAACATTTCTTCAAATTTGAGACGTGAGAGATGTTGTGTACACCACTAAGTCCTTCAGGTAGGTCCAGTTGATATGATACTGGGCCAAGTCTCTTCACTATCTTGAACGGTCCAACATAACGGGGGTTTAGTTTGAGACCTGTGGAGTTTTCATACTTAACCAAATTTCCACCATTTTACATTTCAACACGACACCAAAAATTCCCTACACTTGCGTTTAGACCAATTGCATTTAAAACAATTTTCATTCCTTTCATAACACCACATATATATTACCATTAGTAAAGGATATAAACATTATAACAAGTAGTTACAACTTGTTTTCACCCATTCTCCCATTTGACCCGGTTACACCCAATTTGTCATTAGACTACATATAAATTGCATTACACTTTATAAAGTTCCATTCCTTTCATTTGTCATCCACAATTTCCATTATTTCCATTTCCATTATGGCACATAGGCCATATCTTCATCACCACATTTCCATTATGATGCTTAGATCATAACTTCATATTCGCCTATCCATTATGGTACTTAGGCCATAAATCCATATTCACATATCCATTATGGTATAAAATCCCATAATTTCATTCATTCACATATCCATATAGTATTAAAACTTTAATTACATTCATTCATTACACATACTATTTCATACACATTCATTCACAACACATTGTATGCACACATAACACATATACCACCCTTTATTAACAATACTAAGTAAGTGCGTGAGCACTTACTTTGTGGTTTAGAAGATCCCGCACCACCTACAAGTTTTGAAATTTGATTACCTAAACATATACACCTAGTTTAGTAATCTAGTCATACATCAAAATCATATAATAATTGGGTTTACAACCTAATTTCCCATTTTCAACTCAAATTGACCAGTTTGGGTTATTTCCATATCCAAACACCCTATTTCAATCTAAACTCACCTACTTAAGTTTCCTTTCCAATACCTTGACACTAATTTTTCAATAAATTAGTATCTTTAAGTTAATTTGGTGTTTGTTCAAGTGTCTAAGATCTTATAATCACTTAATCATCATTAGTTTATCATCAATTCATCATAATCCAAAAACCCCCAATTTTCCCCATATGAACCTTAACTTCTCATAATCAAAATAAAATGGTTGTAGGATGTTAATCACCATTCTTTACCTTTAGTTAAGCTAGATTATCAACAATCTAACACTAATTAGCCACATGCATTCATAAATTTTGGACTTCTATAAAACCCACCAACTAACACATAAATGGTGAAATCAAAAGTAAGATAATCACTTACTTGATGTTAGGAAGGTGATGTGCAATCTAAAACCTTCACAAATCAAGCTTCAATTGCAAGATTCTTGCTTCAACACTCTTTTCTCTCGAGAGCATCGACACCGAACAAAAACAAACTTCAGAATTTTGACTTCTTTTAGTCAAATATGGCAGATTTGCGATATTTAAAATTCCAGTCCCTCAACTTTCAATTCACCCATTTCATCCATAACTAGATAGAATCTAGCATAACCTCATTACTTAACTTGAAACCCAATTGCTTTAACTTATTTTCCAATATTATTTTCACCATAATATTTATTTTAGAAATATTTAATTATTTATAACGAAACCCGGATTTTGGTTCGTTACAAAATTTACCGCAACGGTCGCAGAAGTTGCACTGACCAGTGTGAAAATAACCACATTTTTTTCACTTTAGGTTAGGACCCTGATACTTTCTTGTTTCCATGGTGTTGGTTGCATACATCCTTCCCTGATTCTTCCTTTTGTTCTGAGAGTTACGAGCATGACTCCCAGATCCTTCAGACCACTTACGTTTTCCTTTAGTTGACATTTTTCCTTTCTCGTTCGTTCCATTAACAACTTCCACCGGCTCCACCAATATAACACCTTAAGGTCGTGGTACATCTTGTCAGAACCTTGATGAATAGAGTATCAGGATTTGTGTGCTTCATCCATGACTAGTTCTCTTAAGTTCCTATACACTGGAATCCAAATTCGCTCTGCGAAGTAGCAAATGCCGTCTGACTTAATTTCAAATTATTGTTCCATTCCCCGTGTACCTTCAGAATGTAAATTTTCCTCTTTTAAGGCTTCAATTTGAGCACCGCGGATCTTGTCAGGCAATCTGCTGTGTATGGTAAGTTGTAGTGCTCGTATTCGCTTGGGTTTTGTTTCCTTACGGATCAGGGCATCAGCTACCACATTAGCCTTCCCTGGTTGATATTTGATCGCACAGTCATAATCGTTCAAGAGTTCAACCCAACGTCGTTGTCTCATGTTCAGCTCTTTCTACTCAAAGATATGCTGAAGACTCTTGTGATCGATGTAAATTGAACACTTGGTACCGTACAAGTAGTGTCTTCATATCTTCAGTGCAAATATTACTGCCCCCAATTGTAAGTCATGGTTCGTGTAGTTTTTCTCATGTACTTTCAATTGACGAGAAGCATAGGCGATGACCTTATCGCGTTGCATTAGAGCACAACCAAGACCTCGAATGGATGCATCGCAATACACCACAAAATCATCCGTTCCCTTAGGAGGAGATAGGATGGGCGCACTGCAAGGTTTCTACTTCAAGAGTTGGAATGCTGACTCTTGAGTTTCACCACAGCTATAAGGTTTACTCTTCTGAGTTAATGTTGTGAGGGGTTGTGCAATTTTGGAGAATCCTTCAATGAAACGCTGGTAATAGTCAGCCAATCCCAGAAATTGTCGCACCTCAGTTGGTGTTGTCGGTGCTACCTAATTCTTGATGGCATCTATCTTGGAAGGATTGACATGTATTCCCTTTTCATTGACTACATGTCCTAGGAATTGTACTTCGTGAATCCAGAATTCGCACTTAGAGGTTTTTGCATACTGTTGTTCCTTCCTTAGCAATTCCAGAATCAAACGAAGATGTTCCTCATGTTCATCCCTGTTCTTGGAATAGATGAGGATGTCATCATTGAAGACGATAACGAATTTGTCAAGGTACGATTTAGACGCACGGTTCATGAGATCCATGAACATTGCGGGTGCGTTGGTCAGTCCGAATGGCATGACCATGAATTCGTAGTGACCATTCCTAGTCCTAAATGTTGTCTTTGAGGTGTCCTCCTCTCGAACTCTCAGTTGATGGTAACCGGATCTATGATCTATCTTGGAATAGAAGCTTGACTCTTGGATTTTATCGAATAGATCGTTGATGCGGGATAGAGGATAACGGTTCTTGATGGTTACTTTATTAAGCCCATAGTAGTCGATGCACATGCGGAAGGTCCCGTCTTCCTTCTTGGCGAGTATGACCCTTACGTAGACGCTTTTGTGCTTTCATGAAGGATATGATGCCTATGACTACACCACTCCGTATGCCTTGGGCAGAAAGGGTCTCTCCACTCGGGAGTGGAAGGCGAACAATTTCCTCACGACAGCTATCCTCGGCTTGGTTCTTTAGATAACCAATCCAGACCGACGATTTCGTCAATGCTGCCAAGTGTAATTGGCGTGAGGTCAATGTCAAACTTATGACCAGTCAATCTTAGTTAACACGCCTTTAGATTGTGAATTATTTCGATTATTTGACCGTCTGCTATCCCTATAGTGTACTTAGTTTCTAATAAGTCGGAGTACGACCGTACCAACACGAAATTCATGAAGTCATGCGAAGACTTCTAGTGAGATCCGTGCATATAAGGTAAGCATAGGTCATCACGAAGACTAAGAGGTTCACATGTAGGGAAAAATTTTAATGAGATACAGATATCAGGAGTACAAGGAATAGGATGTCTGTTTAAGTAATTGCGTTCAACTGATGATTAGTTAGATGAAATCCTTGTTTTCTAATGTCATTGAAATAGCTGGATATGCTGGGGTATAGATCAAAATAGACTCAGGATTAGTCACAGGATAAGGTAACAAGGTCAAATGGAATCTATTATTGGAGTGTAAGGAGTAACGTGTTAGTTTAGAAAGAATTTCTCAAATTCTGCTTGCATAGTTGGAGTCGATGGGTTTACCATGAGGTTCTACTAGAGTTTCAATCTAGATGGTTTCATTAATCAAGTCTAGATGAGAGTCTTAAGTTCACTAAGGATCTTACATGAGTGGAATCAAATGATGGATCATATGGATGATAGTTCAGTGTGTTCGTAATTACCTCCAACATGATAGTAGCGTCTATCAACTGTTAAACAGGTTTAACGATACCAACTAGTCGTTGAATGGTTTAAGAGAATTTCTACAGACAGTGGAAACTTAAGTCTGTAAATCATGATTAGGACCATTTATCTAGACACTAGGTTTCACCAGGACTTACATGCACCTCAAATTATTATTACATGTGCACCCATAATGGTAATTTGCCTTGCATGCTCACCCTAGTTCTCCCTGTCGTGTCAACATGTCCTTTAGTTTGTATTGCCGAGTACAGAGTGTTGTCAGATATGATAAGTCATTGAAAGGTGTAGTCAGCAGCCATAAGTTGATCGACTAGGACTCATATCAGGATGAGTAGTCGGAAATCGTTTGATGTGAGTATTTACTCGAGTTGAAATACACTAAGATGGCCCAATCCAACGGATTGTAGATGATACCATATACGCAAAATGCGACTTCAAGAAGTGAAACTAGTTCATGGATATGTGTTACTAGAAGAGACAAAGTAGCCGTCTTTCCAACTGAGTTAGAATAGGGTTTGAGTATGCAATAAGTAAGGCGTTCTCAACCTTGTGGTCAATCTTTCTTCAACAGGATATCGACAAAAGTGCAAGCCCATGGCTCGGGAAAGTGATGACATCTACGTGTCATGAATTCTGCAATGATGCGTGCAACAGTCTGCCTTCACACGGCGTATTGTTGCTAGTGGGTACGGTAGGGACTCGCCTCTGACGATCCCAAATCCCAAAGAGACATGTATTACTGCTGAGTGTCGTCCATAACATGGACCTGAGAAAGCTCACCATACTCGACAGTTGATGGTGGTGTGAGAGACTCTCCCGAAGGCTTCGTCTTGCTGCCCACGGATGGGAGCGGATGTTGTTCTAATGGTTCCCCTAGTGTCACTACTGGGAATGGTGATGCAATGTGAACGACTTGTTCGTCGTCAGTAGTGGGTGACATGAAAGATGTCAACATGCTTGCAATGCAATGTATGTGTAGATGCTATGTGTAGCATGTATGAGTGTCTGTGTTGTGTAACTAATGTGTGTGGGTTACAGTCTAGTATGCAACCCTAGTTCTATATAACCAATGGCTCTGATACCAATCTGTCATACCCCCAATTTCAACAAACAGAGTTTTACTGTTTGGGAAGTGACAAACCAGGATCTCAGTCATTAGTTACATCAAACGACACTATATGGGACTCAAATTGAAATATTATAAAAGTTCACAGTAGATACGGAAGCGTATAAAGAAAGTAAATGCGCGAAACAACGCACCCAAGTCTAACAATAACAGAAACATAATAAATGATCAGTAGATTGAAAACTATTGAATACATCATGTTGACACCATGCATGCCCTAACGTGCACCTGTGCCTTAGCTTAGCGTCCTAAGAAAACATGTAAGAAAAGTGTAAACACAAGGTTGGTGAGTTCACAGGTTTCAGGTTGCACAAAGTTCAATAGGTTAATGTACATTCAATATATAAATCAGTGGGTAGCTAACCAACAAGCATGTTAACTAATGCACTTGCAACCGGCAGCTGACTGTTTATATGCCTCCCACCACCATGGTGCATGTTTAGGTCAATATTGCACCCGTTCGACCTCCAACCGAGTTAGCGCGACTAACGCGGGTGAGTTTGTTAAACCCAGTAGTACTACTCAAATTACCTCGCTATGTTCATATTAACGGTCCGATGTGAGGACTTAAAGGATAATGTATACGCATAGTCATACAAGTGATATCATATATGAATTACAAGAATCAAAAAGCATTTACGACATGTTTTCTCCCCGAGTTTAAAACAGTAAAAAGGGGCTGTGAAAACTCACCTGCGTTGCGTAGTAGGTAGTATCACACAAAGGAAAGATTTGGAATCTCAAGCGTTAGCCTGCACGGCTTACGTATGCCCTAAAATTATAAACAGATAAATTATGGACTACTCGGGAATTGTGACGACGACACGGAAAGTTAGAATGTCTTAACGCATTCTACGATTTAGGAATAAACAAACGTGTCGACGGAGTTTTATATATATATAAATATATACATATCTTATTATAATGATTTTAGGTCATTTGCGTTACGCGTCGAACGTTGATAACGGATAATAATTATTTTCATGCGTTTCAGTCGATTACAACGGTTAGGGAAATAATATAATTTAATATATTATTTTTATGTTCGAAAGATTTACTAAATAATCATTGGAATGGAAAAATAATAAATATATTATTTTTAATCGAGGTAAATAACGTAGGTAAATAATATAACTATTTATATTATTTATACTTTCAAAAATGTCACACAAGATAATTAAATGAGTCGAAATAATATAATATATATATATTATTTTATTAACGTTGAATACGGGTTGAAAATAATATAATTATATTATTTTATACGAGATTACGGTTTGAAAAATACATTAATACATTATTTTTAAAAGTGGAAATAATAGTAAAATTGGTTACAAAGTTCAAACCCGAGCCCACGGGTAGTTTCCCGGACAAAAACACGTTTATATAATATTATAATAATATAGGGTTTGATTTTTAATAATTTAATATAAATAAAAAAATCGTTCAAATATTAATTGTGGGAGCCCGGTCTCGAACCCGGGTCTCTCCCACACACGCACAAGTCTCTAACCAGTCCCGCCCGCTAGGTTACCGCGAACTAATCCAACTTGGAATGGTTTTATCAAGGAACTCCCGTGAGCTCCTTCCCACATCCATTCGCGATCGAAACCAGCCCTAAGCCGTCAATTTCGGTATTGATCGATCGAAACAGCAAAGGGGTTCTGATTATGAGGTATAAGCGAATCTGGTTTTAGGATTAATTGGAAAAATATCAACTTTTGAATCGTTTAATCCTCGTTTTAGGAACCGAAAACCCTGTTATGAACATCGAATCAATTTATTCAAATATGATATTAATAGTCGATGAAAACATAGGGCTTTTGAAGATTAGGGTATTGCGAAACTACTGATATGATTTAATTTAATTAAAATTGAGATTAAGATCAAAAACCCTAAAACAGTTCATGAACAAACCCTAGTTTCTGCATTTATAAAAATTCTATTATATCAGATTAAATTGATAGAGGACTTTCATTACAGAGATGATTACGAGTCTAGTGATATATATTAATTGGATTTAAACAAAGTTAAAGGTCTAGTTCGATTGAGTAGGTTTCATATGAACCCTAGATTACGGATTGAGATTAATTTGATAATAGAACGTTGAATTAGCATAGGGCTTTTAATGATTAGATGATTGCGAAGCTAATGGTATACTTTAATTTGATTTAAATTGATTCTGCAATGACGTTCGATCAAACCGTAAATATCAAGAACCCTAGAATCGGTTCCTGTTTGAATTTATGAAATAAGCCCGATTAATCATAGGGCTTTCAATCTAAATACATAAACGAAGCTAAAGGTGAGACCAATTACCAGAATTGATCTCGGATTGTTGGAGTTCGACTGAAACACAGCCCTGTCGACGAGTTCTTGCTCTCCGGTGGCTCCTGTTACGTTTCCGACGGACTTGAAGTGTGAAATTGCTTCAGGGAGTTCGAATGAGGTTCGCAGGTGTTCAATTCGTGAGAATAACAGACAATTAGGGTGAATTTGATTATTGTAGGTCCCTAATTAGGTGCGTGACGGATCTCTAGACTCGCGGTACGACACGGTGATAACGTGCGGAATCCATGATCAACGTGCTCGTGTAACTCAATCAACAACAACGGTGTAAATAAACTCTTTGTATTTCCACCACGATATCAGGTTACAAGATTTCACAGAATTTCTCTCATCTCTAATCTGTCTTGTAACTCACTCTGTTCTGTCTCAGTAAACACCTATATATAAGCACTGTTCTGCACCAGGCGAACTTAACAAGTTCGCTTCACTGTGCTTAGGCGAACTTATTAAGTTCGCCTCTAATAGGCTAAGCGAACTTAATAAGTTCGCCTCTGATAGACTTAAGCGAACTTATTAAGTTCACCTCTGATAGACTAAGCGAACTTATTAAGTTCGCCTCTGATAGGCTAGGCGAACTTGTTAAGTTCGCCTCTAGCAGAACTTACACAGAATTTTATCAACAGTTACAAAACATGTCCTAACAGACTCCCCTATAACTGTTGCTAACAATTCTATCAATTACAAGTCAAAGACTATAAGACTAAGACATAATATCTTCAAGCTCGTTGTCACCAGAATATGCTCCAACAGACTCCCCCTTGACAACAGCTTTAGAAGATTGTCATATGTCTTCAAATATCATCAAACAAGTTGTAGTCTTCGTCTAGTTCATCTGTACAATCTCTCTTTATTCTAGAAGAAAACTTGGGAGAAGGACCCCTTGTCAACTTCTATCTGCAATATTCAGTTTTTGCAAAGCAGAACAACCAAGAATAACCAACAATTACGATTTCCATGGAAGCTAGAAAAAATAAAATCTTTTTGGTTTTTCAAACATAAGAAACACAAAATCTTTTTAGTTTTTCTCTATATAAACTGAAATGTAAAATACAAAATCACATATTTTTGGTCGAACATCACGAGTAAGAAGATCATATCAGTATATATGAGATATCAATCACACATCTTGGATAAAAAAATCCATATAATATCAAATGGTATCCTATGTCATTCTTTCAAGCCTTGACCAATCAAACCAATATGTTTCAAGATTATCACATTCTATCTTTTCAAGACTTTCATATTGCATGTTATGATATGCGATAAACATTCAAAGAAAATAGGATCAGGCTATGACACACCAATTCAAATTGTCAATATTATAAGATTTGAAACTAAAGCATCTCATTCCCACTTTCTTGTGATTAAGGTACCATTTAAGTATGAAATACAACGTGTACCCCACTAGTATGGAAACAGAAAGTAAATGCACTATCTTCAAGACATATAAGATTTTACAAAAGATTATCCGAATTTCCAGAATGAGGAGACATCACTTAGCACATGAATAGCAGAATCCAAATTGGATTGTATAGGAATCAATGAGATTCAGAATCAAATGATTCAATGTCTTGGCTTATATATGTGGAATCATAAGATTCAGGTACGTGGATCCAACTGTTATCTGGATTATGAATTCAATGGAATCAGTAAAGATGAATTATCAATATGATCCAAGGACTAGTATATGTTTGACAGATGTTGTCAAGTACATATCTTGATTATACTTCAAATTGCATGCTTTTCGGGACATGGGCACTGAAGCAAATCGAATGAATAGTGCTAAGGACATAACCCGAAACTGATCTCATAGGAAAATCTTTATTAAAAGCTAATATTCTATATCTGATAGTGATCTTTTAACACACACACCTAGGCATAAAATGGGTTCAAATCACAGTTGTAACATATGCAATTATGTTTTCACACTACTAATGTTTAGTGACGCTTTTAGTCTACTGACAATTCAAATTATATGCATACACAACACTATCATTTCCTATTTGTGCAGTCTCTGAAGTTTAGATCAAAACATATAATTCTGAGATATTAACATAAAGCACCAACAAGTCAATCTAAGGTCATGTGTGAAAGAACATCTACTGATGTACTATCATCTCTTCTTTAACTTCAAGTAATGTCGATTTTATCTTTTTCAATTTGTTTGGCTTTTTTTTTAAATCTTTTTCAAAGAAATAAAAAAAAACGAAAATAAAATCTTCCATGAAAACATTTTATGAAAAACATTTTACTTGGTTACTCAGGATTAAGCAATTCAATCAATTTAAAAACTCAAACCGATGTAATGCTGTAATTAAATGTCATTGCCTCTGTCACCAACACAGTTCTGTACTCCCCCTGTCCTGTAGACTTCCCCTCAACTAGTCAAATGGTTGCATCAACGACTTTATGCTCACCATCATCATCCTAAGTTTCAGGTTATCATTTGGACTTTGTAAAACTCTTTCCAAAACATTATGTGTGACATATTCTCCCCCTTGAGCATCAAGTCATTGAAACAAATAGATTCTCAGTTATCAACAACTCGTTACCCTTGCAGATGTCATTCCCTGTCATGTGCTAAGAACCACCACTATCAACAACCAAAATGGTATTAATAGTCCCTCTGGGTAAATCCTGCACATCTAACAAGAAACATTAATTTGAAATTGGGACCCAAGCCATGGTAGTCATGGGTCGTCCATCTGTATCAAAATAATAAACCTCACTCCATTCACAATCGAATCTCTCATCAATTTTAGGAGATTGTTCCGACGAGTCAGAAACAGAAACTTTAGATTTCCAAACATACTTCTTTTCATTAAGTTCTTTTTGCTTAAAATGTGAAGTGTTTGAACATTTTCTTTCATTTGAAAATTGCTTTGATTGTGAAAACTCTTGTTGTTTTAAAAGTTTTCTCAATCTTCTGTTTCTCCTCCGTCTTTGAGGTCTAGAAAGCCTAACCTCAGATTTTGAAATACCCTTTGGTATAGCATGAGGTTTAACCACATTTGGGTTAACATAAGGCTTACCAGGAGTTCTTACCTTTTCTGGAGTAACATGTCGGTTACCTTTGGCTTTGTGAGGACAAGCAATCCGAATATGACCAACAAGACCACAGTAAAAGCAAGATCTCGTCTCATTATAATATCTCATATAAGGAATCTTCACACGATTAGATGCATTTGAAGAAGATTCTCCTACATGAACTTCTTTTGGAGTTTGAGACGGAACAAACTTTTTCTCAATAGGTCTTGATTCAGTCTTCACCTTCTCAGGAACTACATGCTTCTTTCCTTTATTTTTGTAAGGACAGTTCACCACAATGTGTCCTATCTCATTACAATGAAAACATGTACGCCTGCCTTTATAATCTCTGACATATGGAACTCTCCTTGAGTTTGAAGAACTTCCAAATATAGAATTTCCAGATGAATTAGAATCAACCTTTGAGTCTTCTTTCTTAACCTCTTTTGGTATCCCCTCTACCTTAGCTTCATCAAAATATTCATCATCACTCTCATCAGAATACACCATATCTTCACCTGTGACTGGATTCACCTTCAACACAGTCTTAGGATCTAAATCCTCATCATTTATAATCTCAGGTGCAACAGAATAATTGTCATTGAATGATGGAGGAACATAGCCAATACCACTAGTTCCCTTCCCTTCTTCAGTATTATCGTGATAATATCCTAATAAGAATGATGAATTTCCAAAGCTTTCTAACTTTCTGTGCAATCTGAGCACCTCTGCTTTAGATTCAGCTAGTTCATTATCTTTCTCAACAAGATCATTATTTCTTTTCTCAATTTCTGCAAAGGACATATCCAGGTGATATGCCTGCTCTTTGATCTTCAAAGTCAGAGAATTTATATCCTTCTTCAGTGATTCTATTCTCTCAATACACACATTCTCATTATCTTTTAGTTTCTGATTTACCATGTGCATTGATTTCATATCACAAATGAGGTTGACGTTGTCATCCATAACCCTCATCATTTTATCCTTAACTGAAACACAGTTAGAACAAAACGTTTCAGAGTTAGAAACTACCTCAGGTTTTAGTTCTAAAGAAGATGCACCAGGATCCATGAAAACGTCATCATCAACGTCACTCTTTTGATCAACAATGACAGGCTCAACATCAGTGTCTGATACACTCAGATCATCTTCAACTGTCTGGAAGCTTACTTCAGTCTCTACATCACTCTCGGTAGACTGAGTACTTTCACCAGATCGAATACTCTCACTATCACTTCACTCGGTAGACGAATCACTTTCAGAAACACTCTGCTTTACTACTTCTTCTTAGATCAAGACCACAAACGCTTGAGTAGTAGCTTCACCCTTTTTCTTCAAAGTTTCCCATAGTTCTTTTGAAGTTGGACACTTCCCGAGACTATGAAAGATTTCTTTTGGTAAAGACATCGTTAAAGTTTCACGCGTCTTCATCTCTCGAGCAAACATCTGCTTTTCTACTTTATTAAGAGCTGACAATGGTTTAGGAATATCATGAAATCCCATATAGTCATAAGTAGGATGCACATATCCATCAAATATTGATGTCCAAAAGTTTTCATCAGTTTCTAATACGAACTGTTCGAACCGGACTTTCCAGCTACGAAAATCTGATATTCACAAAAGTCTCGGTGGCATAGTTCCAATCTCATTATCATTACATGAAATTGACATTTTAAAATTTTTGTGAAAATATCTGGAAAAAATTTTCCCGCCAAAATACTCTTTTTAAAAAATTTCAAAAATTCAAAATTTCAAAAATGATTCAAAATAAGCATATAAACTTTCCCTAAAAAATTTGAACAAGATGAATTTTCCCGCCAAAATACCACGAATCTTCTGCTAATCAAGAGCAAAGGCTCTGATACCACTTGTAGGTCCCTAATTCGGTGCGTGACGGATCTCTAGACTCGCGGTACGACACGGTGATAACGTGCGAAATCCATGATCAACGTGCTCGTGTAACTCAATCAACAACGGTGTAAATAAACTATTTGTATTTCCACCACGATATCAGGTTACAAGATTTCACAGAATTTCTCTCGTCTCTAATCTCTCTTGTAACTCACTCTGTTCTGTCTCAGTAAACACCTATATATAAGCACTGTTCTGCACCAGGCGAACTTAACAAGTTCGCTTCACTGTGCTTAGGTGAACTTATTAAGTTCGCCTCTAATAGGCTAAGCGAACTTAATAAGTTCGCCTCTGATAGACTTAAGCGAACTTATTAAGTTCGCCTCTGATAGACTAAGCGAACTTATTAAGTTCGCCTCTGATAGGCTTGGCGAACTTGTTAAGTTCGCCTCTATCAGAACTTACACAGAATTTTATCAACAGTTACAAAACATGTCCTAACAGACTCCCCTATAACTGTTGCTAACAATTCTATCAATTACAAGTCAAAGACTATAAGACTAAGACATAATATCTTCAAGCTCGTTGTCACCAGAATATGCTCCAACAATTATGATCGAGGGGGTTTCGACGGTTATTCGCTTAATACCCATAATTGAGTTTTAATTCGTGCATTAAGGTTGTTTAATCCGACTGTTATGGTGGTTAATACCGAGTACGTGCTATTTCGGTTACAAATTCACACAGAAGTCGATCAAAGCTTACGAATTTGTCTCAAGAACACCGGTTTGACTTTTTTAAAGACAACAAATTGAGGATGGGTGAATTACAAAACCAGTCCCTATGTTTTCATGTAAATTGAAGTTTGAAACTTGGCAGAAACAGTCCCTAAGGTTTGAACTTGGTTACTTAGGTTAAGATTTGGTTAGTTTGACTTTATAAAAGTCAACAGGAAAACAATTTTGACTTAAAAAGTCAATGGAATAGTTTAAGAGTATTACAAAACTAGTCCCTGGAGTTTAAGTTTGGATTATTGATAGAATTAGTCCTTGAAGTTTGAGTTAAGTAAATTTAAGTTAACTTTAACTCGATTTTGTTAACGGAGTTAACTGGAAAAGTCCAGATTGTCACAAGTACTTTGACAAGCTACCAAAACTGAAGATCTTGAATGAAGGAACAGGAGATACGGTGGAAGTCGATGGCTCCCACCTAAAGAAAGACTGATGAAACACGTACGGGTCGGGCTAAAGACCCTTAAATAAACGTAGTGCTTCCGGGAGGCAACCCGCTGATCATGAATAAATTGAGAGGTTGGTGCATACGGCAGAATCATGGATCTCAGGTTTGACTTTTCAAATTTAAGTTTCTCATATTTCAGCCCCAGGTATGCCCTCTCGATACTAGGACCTTAGTAGCTTAACTACTACCTTTTATTTTCCTTGTCTGCTTTTATGTTTTTCCTTATGTGTCAGGTAGAATAGCATCACAAGATAGTCTCTCTACTTCTTTGAGGAATCACACTCCATCTCTACAACCTGAGGAATCGGAAACCACATCAAATTTCTGTGAAATTCGATGAAGTTTTTGAAGCAAAGTGTTGACATCACCAATAAGTTTTGGCCTTAGGTTATACACCGAATTGACCGGGGGAGTACCAGTTTCTTTTCCCTTAAAACTTCATGCATTTAAATTCTTGCATAGCATTTCATTACATGCATTTGTACATTGAGGGCAATGCACAGTTTTATGTGTGGGGTGGGGAATTAAGAGATTCAGGACAACTTGTAACCTCAAAGTAGTAAAATTTCAACTTATGATTTTCTACCCATTTGACTAAAACATTACAAAAACCTACCTTTTTCAAAACCCGGAAAATTTCAAAATTTGAAACTTTAAAACCTCTTTGAGTTCGCACCTAATAAAGTAAAGGGAATACATGGCAAGTAGAAACAAATGAATATTATGCATAACGATTCGCTAAACCCTATTCCATCCGTTTCCATGTGAGGAAAATCACGCCTATTACATAGCATCAAATTCTTGGCGCAGTATATAATTATTCACATGCTCTTTCGTTTGTCGTTAGTGATTGTTTTTCGATTGAATTTTATGCATAATTAGAACTTCTGTGACTTATACATATCAAGACCATGAACTAGTAGAAGTTTGAAAGTGATTGAGGCACCTAGGACTTTATTACCCTTATCCTTAAATCCAAAAATCCCAAAAATATAATCCGCTTAGATAGCCCTTTGAGCCTTAGCCTTTTCTTTTCTACTACCTACAATTATCACCCAACCAGCTTTTCGTAAATACCGGTTATTGGCTAACTGTCTTCAAAATGGAAAAATTATCCTATGACGTTATTTCAAGTTTAGTACCATTGAGGCAACTTCGGAAAGAATCTATTTTACTCAAAGGAATTGTAATATACAAGAAGGTGGATATATTAGGAAGAAACAGCCGAACTATCTGCAAGAAATTTATGGAAATATTATTTCAAGGAAATTGAGGAAAGAGGGTTATTGAAGAATTTATCTTGATTCAAAAAAAAAAGAGAAGAAGAAGTTGGTCTTTTACCGGTTAGACCTTAAAGAGCTGGATATGCATTCTTTTGATTTCAATTTGTTTTTCTGACTTCATTTCGCAAAGCATGAATTACCGCTCGAAATCCGAGAGAAAGTTTTCAAAGCAACTAGTGATGTAAGAAAACGGTGGCGCAAGCAAGAACAACTACCACCATTCTGTGTCCTGTCAAAAAGTGCCGCCAAAAGAAGAGACAAAAGTTATGAAAAATGTGTGAAGTGTGGCAACCGGAGCCACAATGGAAAATGTAGGAAGAATCAAACTCATTCCCAAAGTGAGTACACGCATCTGATCAAAGTTGGAGCGGTTAGGCTACAAGCCAAAAGTTCCATACAGAGAGGCAGCAATGTGTACTACGTAATAAAGAAAGAGTTGGCACTAATGAGAGATCTTGGTCTTGGAAATCTGACCATAAACGAGCCCTCGTGTTAGTTATACCCTCATGATCCGAGTAATATAAAGGGACCTGTTAGTATTTTCCATTTTAAGCCATGAAGCCGTAGCTGTGTGTTTCACGATAGCTGCAACCCGTCAAACCTTTTAAATCCCTAAAAACCCAAAATGATTTTCATCTTCACCTCTTTATTTTTATTTTAGCCACATTACAACCCTTTTAAAGTCCTCTTGATTCATGAATACTACTTAGTTAATTGGTGTAGACTTGATTTGCATACAAGCTTATGATCACTGCAAAATTTGATTCGAACTTGAGTGTTCCACTTAACTTACATTATCCATACATATATAAACCTAGAGTTGAGTGAACAGTGTGAGGAGTGAAAGTTTATGCATAATTGAAATTCTAGTAGGCTTGTCATGGATTCCATCATAAAAAAATACAAAAATAGAATAAGTAACTCAAGAGTTATCCTGGAATTTCCAACTACTTGGAGTTCCATTTCCCTTATAAAGTTTTTAGTTATGGGTATGATCATGCATGAGTTTTCTTGAGGACAAGCAATGTAACATCTGAAAATATAAAACGACAATTATAATAACGGAATAAACGAATGAGGCATGACGGGCCAGGCCGGATGGGCCGGCGGGCTTGAACGGGTGAACATAGGGGAGCTTCCTCTATAAATAGCCTAAGTCAATCCATATTTCTCTCATTTACAGGTTCTAGAGAGAGAAACTGTAGAGAGAGAAAGTTGGTGGATCGACCCGAGATTGAAGAAGTGCGTTGCTCCATAGCTCGTGAGAAGAACCTCTGAATCAGAAGCTCGATACAGGTAACGATCCAACCTAGATCTGAGTTTTTATTCGTTTTTGGGTTTTGGACGAAAATGTGACGTTTTTACGGATGACACTGGAAGAAAAACATAGTTATGAGTTCCTTAATGAAAAGCAAACGTTTTGAATTTAAACAAGTTCGGGATCTTGACGTGATCAAACCCGAAGGCGAAAATTAGGGTTTTTGCAAGGAAGCAGATCCTGTGTATTTATCAAGTACGCAGGAAGAGGGTTCTGCGTACTTATCAAGTACGCAGGAAGAGGGTCCTATGTACTTATCAAGTACGCAGGAAGAGGGTCATGCGTACTTATCAAGTACGCATGAAGCAAGGTTTGCGCACTTATTAAGTACGCAAGAGCAAGGCCATGCGCACTTGCTAAGTGCGCAGGCATCAAGCTGTTTAGGTAAAGTCGGTATGTTTAGAAGGTTAAACCGTTAGAGTCAGGATTTGGTCTGATTTGTATTTAACTAATCAATTCAGATCGGAAGTCACGTAGTGGGACCCTTGTTTAGGACAACCCAGATTAGCTTATCAGGTGAGTTCTAGAAGCCCACTTTTAAATGTTTTATATAATGTTTTCGGGCTGGTGTGCATACATATGAAATGATGTTTTACGAAACGATGTTTATGAAACTATGTTTACAAAATGATGCTCATGAAACTATGTTTACGAAATGAAATGATTTGGAACGAACGGTTTATGAAAACAAAGTTTTATGAACGAAATGTTTATAAAGAAATGGTTTAACTAAAGGTAAAGTGTTTTGAAAATGAATGAAAGGTTTTATGAAAAGAAAAGAAAAGGGGCAAAGGTTTTAAAGAAGTCATTACAAATCAAATCTGTTGAATGAATGGAATTGACGAATGAAGTCTTGAAATGTGATTCCCAGCCTTGTGGTAGATTATGGACAGCGAGCCATAGTTTCCATAAGAACAACAGGGGCAGTGTCTTGGTGGCCTGCCAATGGTTATGATGTTGTACAACTGGTAAGGGAGTAACGACGGTTACTCAGGGTTAACGTGACCCTATGAAGGTTAAATTATGATCCGACGGGGTTATGGCCATGAGCCATAGCCGTCGATGGAAGTTGTCGGTTTATGGACATGAGAGCCATAGGGGCAACTAAATGGGAATTGTCGGTCTTCGTGCGGTTAAGCCTTAGGGGAAATACAAAAGGGAATTGACGGAATGTATTGTATTGTCGGTCTTCGTGCAGTTAAGCCTTAGGGGCAATACAACAGGGAATTGACGGAATGTATTGTATTGTCGGTCTTCTTGCAGTTATGCCTTAGGGGCATTACAATACTAAATGACGGAACAAATGGTAACACAGATTTAGATAGTAATGTATGACTTAAATGAATGTTAAATGTTTTAAACGAATGATCCGTTCAACGTGTTTATGATGATGATAAATGTTTGAATGTTTTTAATGATGAACAAAAGGCCCTGTTTTCTTATACATGATGTTAAACCCTAATGAATTATTGAATGATGAACCATTTATTAAATCGAATGAAAAACTGGAACTCACCAGCGTAGCTGACTTTTTAGTATGCACATTCAGGTTAAGGGCAGGTTATGATGATGGACGGTGATGCTTGGCAAGCGAGAAGAGTTACCCGGTTGATCATGAAAAATGGCATCCCGTTATGATTAGTTAATGTTATGTTTATGTATTAGACTATGTTACGCTTCCGCATGATTGAACAATGCTATGAGTATGTTTTAATGAAATTTTTCGCTGCGTTATTTGAAATTCGAGTTTAATAACTGTTTGTGAATGAGTAAATCCAACAAGTGGTGCCTCCCAGGTTTGGGGCCTTACAATTGGTATCAGAGTAATAGTTTGAGAGATTCGAACACTCCTAGTGTCTGAACTTAAACTATGAATGGGACCGAAAGCGGATGCCAGTACGGGTAACTCGAGCCACAGCATCAGGTATAAACGTAGTATATATTTACATGTATAGTATGCCTTAGAAAGGGTTAGGTAAGGACTTGTGTTCTGATGGAATCACAAAGGTGGTCAAATAGAAATCAAAAGGTAGTGTAATGGTTAATTGCAGATGGCCAGTGTATATTAACATCTTACAATGCTTGTTGAATTTTATTTGTTAACTAGCGTGATGACATTGGATTCTTGTCTTATAGAACGAAATGGCAAGAAGTGGAACCGGAAGGCGTGGTGGGGGCCGTATCGGCGGTCGTACCGGTGGTCGTAATGGCGGTCGCGGCAGGACCCCTGCACGGCAAGAGTACAGTGAAGAAGGATGTGTTCACACTGAGCCAGAAATTAGTGTGCATGGGACTGAGCCGACTCATGTCAGAGAACAACAATTCACTTTTGAACCGGAAGTGAGAGCAACTCTGGCACGCGAGTTCACTGAGTTGATGAAGGTTTCTCTGCCAGGACTGTTGGCAGAAGCGTTAAAGAAGGCTAGTGAGATGGGTGGGTCTAACAAGGCGGTTGGTACCCCGAACACTAAGGCAATCAACGCACCGCTTAACCGTGGATGCGACTATAAGTACTTTAAGGCATGTGACCCACCGGTCCTGACTGGGAAGAAGGACGCGATGACTACTTTTGACTGGGTGATACGTATGGAAGCTGCCATCCGTCTGAGCGACTGTCGAGCAAATCAAGTTGTGAAATTTGTTGCTAACTCCTTGAGAGAGGAAGCATCCCATTGGTGGGAAGGTGTGCGTCAGGCTAAGGGGGGCGAGACGGTTGACGCAATGATGTGGTCTGATTTAAAAACTTTGGTGATCAAGAATTTCTGTCCAAAGAATGAGATCGAAAAGGTAGAAAGGGATTTTCTGGGGATTAAGGTCGGGAGCATGACGCACCGGCAGTACACCACACGGTTCAATGAACTGGCACGTCTGGTGCCACACCTTATCACGATTAAGGAAAGAAAGAGTTCATGTTACATTCAAGGGCTGCCGGACCAGGTCCGCACCTATGTTAAGGCAAACGCCCCAACTACCTACGATTCGGTAGTAGAACTGAGCGGCGTGGTATTTGATGATCTAGCGCTGAATGTCGTTGCCATTGAAGAGCCTAAGAAGAAGCTGAGTTTCCCCGCTAAGCGATTGGGACAAACAGGCCAGGGTAGGCGAGACGACAGTCTGTGGAAGATGTGGGGTAAGACATGCGTGTGAATGTCGGTTAGGGTCAAATCTATGCTTTAAATGCGGCAAAATCGGACACTACGCCCGTGAATGTCCCCAGCTATTCAAATGCTACAACTGTGGGGAGAGTGGTCATATGAGCCGGGAATGCACCAAGCCCAGAATGGGTGAAGCCAGGAAGGGGAAAGGCCCGGAAAATAAAGAAGAGAGGCCCCGTGTAAAGACTGGTGCGTACACGCTGACGCGACCAAGCCAGGGAAGACCCCGATGTGATGTCAGGTACGTTCATCCTTGACAACACTTTTGTTTCTGTGTTTGACTCTGGTGCCAGTAAGAGTTTTATATCTGTGAATTTTTGTAAACGAGTGAAGTGCACTGTCAGTAAGCTAGAAAGGGCCTTTAGCGTAGAAACCACTGAGGGTAGAACTGCGAGAGTGACCGATGTAGTTGATAATTCCACGATAAAAATAGAAGGCCATATATTCCCCGTCAGGTTGTTTGTTATGGTTTTGGGTGGGTTCGATGTCGTGTTAGGTATGGATTGGCTAACTGCCAATGAAGCGTGGTACGCGAGTACCCGGAGGTGTTTCCAGAAGAGTTGCCTGAGATACCACCCGATAGAGAGATTGAATTTCGAATCGACTTAGTACCAGATGTCTAGCCCGTGGCTAAGGCTCCATATCGACTAGCACCAGTGGAAATGAAAGAACTTATGGCCCAATTAGACGAACTACTTGAGAAGGGATTTATACAACCGAGCATCTCGCCTTAGGATGCTCCGGTGTTGTTTGTGAAGAAGAAGGATGGTTCGATAAGAATGTGTATTGAATATCGCGAGTTGAACAAACGAATGGTGAAGAACAAGTACCTTTTTACCAAGGATCGATGACCTGTTCGATCAATTGCAAGGCGCAAGTTGGTTCTCAAAAATTAACCTTCGATTCGGGTACCATCAGTTGAAGGTGAGGGAAAAAGACGTACCGAAAACCACATTTCGCACGCGTCATGGGCATTTCGCACGCGTTATGGACATTTCGAGTTCCGCGTAATGTCTTTTGGATTGACGAACGCCCCCGTAGAGTTCATGGATTTGATGAATAGGGTTTGCGCATTTATTAAGTACGCAAGAGCAAGGCCCTGCGCACTTGCTAAGTGCGCAGGCATCATGCTGTTTAGGTAAAGTCGGTATGTTTAGAAGGTTAAACTGTTAGAGTAGGGATTTGGTCTGATGTGTATTTAACTAATCAATTCAGATCGGAAGTGACGTAGTGGGACCCTTGTTTAGGACAACCCAGATTAGCTTATCAGGTGAGTTCTATAACCCTCTTTTAAATGTTTTATAAAATTTTTTCAGGCTGGTGTGCATACATACGAAATGATGTTTTACGAAACGATGTTTATGAAACTATGTTTACAAAATGATGCTCATGAAACTGTGTTTACAAAATCAAATAATTTGGAACGAACGGTTTATGAAAAGAAAGTTTTATGAACGAAATGTTTATAAATAAATGGTTTAAACTAAAGGTAAAGGGTTATGAAAATGAATGAAAGGTTTTATGAAAAGAAAAGAAAAGGGGAAAGGTTTTAAAAAAGTCATTACAAATCTAATCTGTCGAATGAATGGAATTGATGAATTAAGCCTGGGAATGTGATTCCCAGCCTTGTGATTGATTATGGACAGCGAGCCATAGTTGCCATTAGAACAACAGGGGCAGTGTCTTGGTGGCCTGCCAATGGTTATGATGTTGTACAACTGGTAAGGGAGTAACGACGGTTACTTAGGGGTTAACGTGACCCTATGAAGGTTAAATTGTGATCCGATGGGGTTATGGCCGTGAGCCATAGCCGTCGATGGAAGTTGTCGGTTTATGGACATGAGAGCCATAGGGGCAACTAAATGGGTATTGTCGGTCCTCGTGCGGTTAAGCCTTGGGGGCAATACAAAAGGGAATTGAAGGAATGTATTGTATTGCCGGTCTTCGTGTAGTTAAGCCTTAGGGGCAATACAATAGGGAATTGACGGAATGTATTGTATTGTCGGTCTTCGTGAAGTTATGCCTTTGGGGCAATACAATACTAAATGACGGAACGAATGGTAACACAGATTTAGATAGTAATGTATGACTTAAATGAATGTTAAATGTTTTAAACGAACGATCCGTTCAACGTGTTTATGATGATGATAAATGTTTGAATGTTTTTAATGATGAACGAAAGGCCCTGTTTTCTTATACATGATGTTAAACCCTAATGAATTATTGAATGATGAACAATTTATTAAATCGAATGAAAAACTGGAACTCACCAGCGTAGCTGACTTTTTAGTATGCACATTTGGTTAACGGCAGGTTATGATGATGGATGGTGATGCTTGGCAAGAGAGAAGAGTTACCGGGTTGATCATGAACACTGACATCCCGTTATGATTAGTTTATGTTATGTTTATGTATTAGACTATGTTACGCTTCCGCTTGATTGAACAATGTTATGAGTATGTTTTAATGAAATTTTTCGCTGCGTTATTTCAAATTCGAGTTTAATAACTGTTTGTGAATGAGTAAATCCAACAAGTGGGGCCTCCCGGGTGTGGGGCCTTACAAGCAAAGTCTAAGTGTGGGGTAATATGATATGTCCTAAATTATACATGTTTTGCATACATAATAATCCCCATATTATGGTACTAATTGATTAATAACCTTACAATTGATACTTAAAACGTTAATATTTCACAATTGCAGTTTATTTGGTCCTCCAAGATAAACAAACCAAAAACAAGCTTAAAACATGAAGAAATCAAGCTTTTGGAGGACCAAACCCGAGCAATGACACCCAAGAAGTCAAACCAGGTCAACACAAGTCAACCAGCCGCTAAAAGAAGAGCCTGGGGAGCAGGCAGAGGGTTGCACGGCCGTGAAACCCATTGCACGGTTGTGCAATGCCCTTCTGCCATCCCTAGAGTCCGGTACACTGTCCTTTGTACCCTGTTTGATTCCCGATGTGTTTGCACACCCGTGCAATCCAATGCACGATCGTGCATTGCTCATTTTGAGGCCTATAAATAGATGTCTTGAGTTCATCATTGAGGCATCCCTTACACACCCCAAGAACACACCGAAGAAAGCTTATTTCATAGTTAGAGTGTAGTAGTAGTGAGTAGAGGGGCTCTTCCTCCTTGTTCCGTAATAGGGGAGCTTACCAAACTCAGCGTGATGCTAGTTAGTATGGCCATTCATGGCTAGACTCTTTGTATTGTGTAGGTCCTCATGGCACTTCTATGGATCGTTCTCGTGATAAGACGTGTCGTTAACTCGAAGTACGGAATCCAACGAATCAACGATTGCATACACAAAAGACAATAGAGACAATCAAGTAAATAACATTCACGCTTGTATTCCAATTCTCAATAGAGTTTACAGACTCAATCAGACAAAATCATACAACTCTGTTCTCTCTTTTTCGGCTGACTCTGTAAACCCTAGTTATAGACATCTGACCTGCATTAGGCGAACTTAACAAGTTCGCCTCTAACAGACTAAGCGAACTTAACAAGTTCGCCTCAGATAGACTTAAGCGAACTTAACAAGTTCGCCTCTGTTAGACTAGGGGAACTTAACAAGTTCGCCTCTAGCATAACTTGCATAAACACTTAAAACATTTTACATTACAAAAACATAAAGACATTAGATCTAAACTATTACAAAGCTTTTGACATTACAAACTATGTCCTAACAGACTCCCCCTTGACGATAGCTTGATCTTCAGTCTTCTGTCTTTATGATGAGCTCTTACAATTATCCGGTAATCTGCTGCCTGCATGCACTCATATCTTCTACATATCTCCAACACTCTCTTGTACTGCAATCCTTGTTCTTTCCATTCATCAGTGTACATGATCTCATTCTTTCTCAATGTCCTATGATCTTTCTTTGAAAAGTTAATAAGATTCATTGCATCAAAGAAACACACAATGACCTTATTGTCTTTATCTTCAATCCTTGCTTCACCAGTATTAACATCGACATACCACCATTTAATATTCCCAAGGAAATCTTGAGAAATCTTCTTCAGTGGTATTTTGTGTACAGTACGTACTGGTTTGAATTTGTACTTCCAGGTAACTTTCCCAGTCTTTTGATCTTTGTTCTTCACTCTCTTTCCTTTTTGAGGCTTTAGCCTTTCATATATCCCCGAACCACCTTCTCTCTTGATCAGCTTTGCAATCACATCAGCTAAACCAAACTTGGATCTATTAATAAGTGGCTTTGAAGCTAGACCATTCATTTCAAACCTTGGAAAGGTATTGAAATACTTGATCCTCGGCTTTAAGTACTAAACACCATCAGATCATTTAATAGCAAATAATTTTGTGTCATTATCATAAAACCAACTTATGATTCTTCCTACACACCCCTATTTATTCACATATTTTTTTTCTTTCTGAGCAGGTTGTGCTTGAGACTTGGGTATCACCTTCATCCAGCTATTCACAACTTCTCTCCACTGTTCTCTAGTCATACCTGTATTTCTGTGCATCACAGGTTCTTCATTCACCTTTGGAGACTCAGTGTGAGTAGTATCAGATTCAGCATCTTTATTGGATTGAATGTGTTCATCATCAGTATCAATCTTAGAATCAGCAGTATCTTCAGGCAGTGTGATGTCTTCAAAAGAGTCCATAGAATCTGTTACTCCTTCATAAGTGAACTCAGGAATAACATCATATTGGATGAAGTTATAAGGGACATTAAGACCATCACAGCCTTCATAAGTCACTTTATCTTGACCTTTCTCTATCTCTATCTCCACTATCTCTCCTTCTTCTATTTCATTATCCGACACATCATCTTCTATGTCATTGAATAATTCATCAATGTCATCAAGACATGCTATCTTTTCAGCTTCTTCCTCTTCAGAATCTGCAAAGAACTCCAATAATAAAATATCTTCTTCATTAACTCCAGAAGTATCTTTGTTTCCTTCAATGGATTGTGATGTCGACTCCCCCTTAACTCTAGATATAGGATTAACGTCAGCGTATTGACGATCACCCTCAATATTACCAGAAGGATCAGTGTCTTCATCATCATGTCTTTGAATAGACTTAGTGTGACATGTATCACGTATCCTTAACTCCCCTTGAGCGTCAAAAAGCTCAACAAGTTTGGACACTAATGCCTGCATGGCAGCAATCTGCGTAGCTTGAGTCTGAATCACAAGCTGTCTTTGAGTATCAGTAGATACAAGAGTATCCACCTGAGTTTGTAAAGCAAGCACTTGAGATTCAAGGAAAGTAATCCTAGCAGAATCAGAAGGCTTGGAAGGACCAGCTGAAGATTGAGGAACCGAAGGACTAGGAGTAGGAATAATCACAGGAGGAACAAGAGTTAGAACAGGAAATGGATCGTTAGAACTTGGAGGTGTAACTAGTAAGGAAGCAACAAAAGTAGCATCCTCTACACCCTGTGAAGATTGAGCAGCAGCAATTGAAGCAGACATAAGCTTTTGAGTTTTAGGATCCGGATTGAAATCACTATCAAAACTCTCATCCACCAATGTTCTTTTTCCAAGTACTGATCCGGAAGGAGGATCCCGAACAGACTTATGTCTTTGTCTTCTGGCTGTAGATTTAATACGTTTATCAGCATTAGCCAATGGTATACTAGCCAACCTTTCATAATGATCTGAGGGAAAATCTCTAGATTCATCAGATTCAGTTTCTTCAGAAATAGGTAAAATCGTATCACTTGAGCTAGAACTCGACTCATTATCTGTCACCACTTTCCCTTTAGCTTCATGAATGGGTGAGTTCACAACGTCATCAACAAAATCATCCATATTCATCCCTAGATCTTGTTCATGTTCATGAACGACCTCTTCTGGAACATGTCATTAACAGGTATATCAACCTTTTGCTTCACACACTCTTTAGCAAAGTGACCATAATCTTGACAGTTATAACAACGCACTTTGGTTTTATCAAATCCCATGCGTGATCGACTATTAGACCCAATATACTTTCTGCCAGTTTTCTTCAAGAAATCCTTTGCTTGACGCATCAACATGGCCATATTCCATTGGATGTTCATTTCTTCCAGATCAACAGGGTTGATCTGTCTGAAATCTTCTTCAATAACCTCAGGATCATGAATTTTCCCTCTAATAAAATTCTCATACGAAGCCATCAATGAGGAAAACATAGCTAGATAATCAGCAACAACCTTTTGATTTATATGAGATCCAGAAGATGTAGAAGTTGTAGTCGCAGAAAATCCAGAATGACCAGAATGAATAGGAACTACAGAACACTGATCATTAGAAGAATCTTGAGCATCGCCAGAAAAGAATGCAACTCCTGTACCAGTTTTACCAGAAGTCTTGGCAAAATACATTGAAGGATCCTGGATATGCTCCATGTTAGTCTCCTTCTTCTTCATATTCAGGACATGCGATTGAATCTTCCCAAGAACTTCTTCAAGAGACATGGTTATATACTTGATATTTTCTTTTATCAAAACCGTATACACATCAAATTTTGATGGTATCATTAATTTCTACAGTCTCATACACCACATAAGCACTCGACAGTTCACTAAGCAGATGATAGAATCTGGTAGAAAGATCATCCAAGGATTCATTTTGAAAATGTTTGAAGACCAAGAATTGCTTCTTCAGTAGCTCTTTTCTACTCTTCTTCACATCCAAACTACCTTCACATCTTTTCTGTAATGCTTCCCACAGTTGTTGAGAAGATTTGAATTGTTTGAAACTGTGATATATTTCCTTCGGAAGAGACATCGAAATACTTGCTATTGCTTTCTTTTCCCTATCAAACAGCAACTTTTCTTCAGTAGTTAACGCTGACACCGGCTTTGGAACATCATCTTTTCCCATCCACAAATAAGTCGGATGCGTATAACCTTCTAAAATAGGAATCCATAGACCGGTATCGGTAAAAGATACGAACTCATCAAACCTATCTTTCCAATTAGAATAATCAACAAGATTCAACAACGTCGACGGTTTTTGAGATGTACCATTCTCATTATCATAATTGAACATATTCGTTACTTATATCATATTTGCCATTTTTCTGAAAAATTTCCAAGTGTTGAACACCCACTACCCTTAGGCGAAGATAATAAGTTCGCTTATGTGATACCCAAGCGAAGTTAATATGAAGCGAACTTAATAAGTTCGCTTAAACCCGAATCTAGAAATCTAATTAAGTTCGCCTAAAAATAAGTTCGCCTAATTTGTGAGAAGCGAACTTGACAAGTTCACATGCTAAGTTCGCCTACACACCAAATCAGCAAGTTCGCTTGCTTCAGCAGAATCAA
The DNA here is from genome assembly GCA_023525975.1 of Smallanthus sonchifolius. Lineage (NCBI taxonomy): Eukaryota > Viridiplantae > Streptophyta > Magnoliopsida > Asterales > Asteraceae > Smallanthus > Smallanthus sonchifolius. Next base: position 74,901,319 of record CM042018.1, on the reverse strand, counting down.
AATCAAGAACAGTTCAGTCCAGAAACCATGAACCAAAAATCAACATAAAACTTCATAATTCACTGATTTGAAGGAATTAGTCAAAATCAAACCATAGGATTGTGTAATTTCTCAATTATAACCTTTCTATCGGATCAATTTATTCAAAATCCTCTTCAATAACACCAAATCAGAACCAAATTAAGCTTGAAAACTCCATGGAAATTAAAATTTCAAAGATGATGAATTTCTTGTTAATTTGCATACAAAACCGTCTAGAATCACCAAGAATCACGAGCATAAGCTCTGATACCACTTGTAGGTCCTCATGGCACTTCTACAGATCGTTCTCGTGATAAGACGTGTCATTAACTCGAAGTGCGGAATCCAACGAATCAACGATTGCATAAACAAAAGACAATAGAGACAATCAAGTAAATAACATTCACGCTTGTATTCCAATTCTCAATAGAGTTTACAGACTCAATCAGACCAAATCGTACAACTCTGTTCTCTCTTTTTCGGCTGACTCTGTAAACCTTATTTATAGACATCTGAACTACATTAGGCGAACTTAACAAGTTCGCCTCTAACATACTAAGGGAACGTAACAAGTTTGCCTCAGATAGACTTAAGCGAACTTAACAAGTTCGTCTCTGAGTTCGCCTCTAGCATAACTTGCATAAACACTTAGAACATTTTACATTACAAAAACATAAAGACATTAGATCTAAACTATTACAAAGCTTTTGTCATTACAAACTATGTCCTAACACAAGCATTTAACTGGTCCTGAGGTTATTCAGGAAACCACTGACAAGATTTTCAAAATCAAGGATCGTCTGATGGCCGCCCGTGACAGGCAAAAGAGTTACGCGGATAATAGACGAAGACCATTAGAATTCCAAGTTGGGGACCGGGTCATGTTGAAGGTCTCACCTTGGAAGGGATTTGCAAGGTTTGGCAACTGTGGCAAGCTTAACCCTAGGTATATTGGACCATTTGAAATATTGGCTAGGGTTGGCTCTATAGCATACAAGTTCAAGTTGCCATAGGATCTAAACAATGTACATGATACGTTTCATGTGTCAAATCTCAAGAAGTGCTTATCAGAAGAGACGTTAATTATACCACCTAATGAATCTCACATAGATGACAAGCTGCACTTCGTCAAGGAACCCATTGAAGTCACAGATTGGAAGGTTCAGAAAACAGGGCATAGCCGTGTTAAATTGGTTAGGTAGGTTGGAATTCAAAGCGTGGCCCTGAGTATACGTGGGAACGAGAAGATCAAATGAAAGCCAAGTACCCGTCCTTGTTAACGAACACTCCAAGTCAAGATGACCTCAACTGAATTTCGGGACGAAATTCTATTTAACATGGGCGGAATGTGACACCCAGCATTTCAGGTCAATATCCATATCCATAATTGTACGTTCATATATTATATTTCTTGTTTATTATTTTGACATAGTATTGTCAAGGAGGCTAGCAAAGGAACACACATATTATTTTAGTAATTTTAAGAATTACTAGGAAATAAACAATGATAACCCGCAAGGTACGTTCGTTGGTGAATAACAAGATTTTATTTAAATATAGTCTAGTGACGCTTTATAATATAGAAACTTAAATATTGGTGACTAAACTTTTAAAAGTTGACGTCTAAATGTTTATTACATGACGTTAAGTTATTTTTAGGTGTATACATGTATATGTATTAGTTAAAGTAATAACTAGGTCGGGTTAACTAGTAGGCTATTAAAACTAATAAAGGTACACAATATATATAAGTTTTTCAAGTATGTTTCTCAGGTAACCCTTAGCCATGGCACGGTTGGAATAGGCAAGCTATGTTGGACCAGTTCCTAGTAGCTGGAAGGACATAGAATATCAAGTATCAAGTCTATCGTTGATCTAAAAGAACCTAGATCATTGTATTACTTAGTTTTAGTAATTGTATATGTAATCAAGTCTTAGAAATCACTATTATAGCTTTCGCTATCGTGTAATGAACCAATCGTTGCAACCTGTATTTATTTATTAAGTAAATAAATTTGGGGGTGTGACAGAATGAGTTAGGTTGAATGGGTGCGTATTCGTTTGTTGTGAATAATGTGTTTGTTAATAAGGAAATAATATGTTCATTTAATAAACAAATTGTAGGTCCACATGACTCATCTAATATCGATCTCGTGACAAGATGTCTCGTTAACACAGAGTGCGGAATCCTACCATATTAACGTTCGTATACTAATTGACAATAGAAATAGCATGTAAATAAACTTTCTCTTTGTATTCACCAAACACAGAGTTTACAGCATATACTTGTTTGATTCAAACTCTGATTACAGAACAGATTCTGTAAACTCCTATTTATAAACACCAGTTCTGCAGTAGGCGAACTTAACAAGTTCGCCTAAAAGATGCTTAGGCGAACTTAACAAGTTCGGCTCTAATAGGCTAGGCGAACTTATCAAGTTCGCCTCTAGCAGAACTTGTTCTAATACTTAGACAAAATCTAAACATATACATAAAAACATAAAGACAATAAGACCTAAACTATTACAAAGCTTTTGTCATACAATCTATGTCCTAACAGACTCCCCCTTGACAATAGCTTGATCTTCTGTCTTTAGTCTTTATGACGAGCTCTTCCAGTTATCTGGTAATCTGCTTCCTGCATGCACTCCATATCTCTGACATATCTCCAACACTCTTTTATACTACAATCCTTGTTCTCTCCATTCATCAGTAAACATAATATCATTCTTTCTTAACGTCCTCTGATCTTTCTTTAAGAAATTAATAAGATTCATTGCATCATAGAAACTAACAATGACCTTATTATCTTTATCATCAATCATAGTACCACCATTTCATATTCCCCAGAGAGTCTTGTGGTATTTTCTTCAATGGTATCTTCTATACAGCACGTACTGGCTTGAACTTATACTTCCATGTCACATTCTTAGTCTTTTGATCTACAATCTTCACTCTTTTTCCCTTCTGTGGCTTTAATTTTTCATACGTCCCTGATCCACCTTCTATTTTAATCAAATTGACAATCACATCGGCTAATCCACACTTTGATCTATTAATCAATGGTTTCGTAGCTAGACCATTCATTTCACACCTTGGCAAGGTATTGAAATACTTGATCCTAGGCTTTAAGTATTGAACACCATCAGATCTTTTAAGAGCAAACAACTTAGTGTCATCATCATAAAACCAACTTATGATATTTCCAATACACCTCTCTTTATTCACATATCTTTCTTTCTGAGCAGGTTGTATAGGTGACTTTGGTAGTACTTTCATCCAACTGTTAACTACTTCACTCCACTATTCTCTAGTCATTCATGTATTTCTATACATCACATGTTCTTCATTCAGCTTAGGAGACACAGTATGAGTAGTATCAACATCAGAATCTATCTTGGATTGAGCAGTACCATCGGGTGTAGTGATATCTTCAACGGAGTCCATAGAATCTGTTACTCAATCATAAGAAAATTCAGTAATAACATCATCTTGGATGAAGTTATACGGTACATTCAGACAATCACTTCCTTCATATGTAACTTTATCTTTACTCTTTTCTATCTCAATTTCTACAATCTCTCCTTCTTCAACTTCATTATCCATCACATCCTCTTCACATCACTAAACAATTCGTCAATATCATCAAGACATTCTAACTTCTCCGCTTCTTCTTCTTCAGAATCTTGAAAGAATTCCAATAATAATATTTTTTCATTTACTCCAGAATCATTCTTGGTTCCTTCAATATTTCCTGATGTAGACTCCCCCTGAACTCTTGATATAGGATTCACGTCAGCGTATTGACGATCACCCTCAACATTACCACTAGGATCACTGTCATCATCATTCTTTCTTTGAACAGAATCAGCATGACAAGTATCATGTATCCTTAACTCCCCTTGAGCGTCAAGATGCTCAACAAGTTTGGACACCAATAACTGCATGTCAGCAATCTGTGTAGCTTGAGCTTGAATGACTAACTGTCTTTGAGTATCAGTGGACACAAGAGTATCTACTTGAGTCTGCAAAGCTAGCACCTGTGATTCAAGGAAGGTAATTCTTTCAGAATCAGACGACTTTGAAGGACCAGCTTCAGATGAGTGTGGAACATGTGGAGAAAGCACCGGAGATGGATGTTTAGAAGTAGGAGGTGTAATCAGTAAGGAAGCAACAAAAGTAGCATCCTCAACACCTTGAGATGAATGAGCAACAGCAATAGAAGCAGACATAAGCTTTTGAGCTTTTGGAACTGGAATATCATCACTATCCGAGTCAGAACTCTCATTGATCAAAGTTCTCTTGCCAAGTACTGTTCCAGAAGGAGGATTCCGAACAGACTTACACCTCGGCTTTCTGGCTTTAGATTTAATGCGTTTCCCTGCATTTACCAATGGTAACGTAGCCAACCTTGCATAATGATCTGAGCTAAAATCTCTAGACGAATCAAAATCAGTAGCTTCAGAATTAGGTAAGATAGTATCATCGGAACTCGTATCTACAACATTTCCTTCAACTTCATGAATAGGTGAGTTCACAGCTTCATGTTCAAAATCATCCATATTCATACCCAAATCTTGGTCATTATCTTGAGCAATCCCTTCTTGAACTAGTTCATTAACACGAATGTGAACCTGTTCTTGTGGAATAGGAACTTGTTGTTGTTGTTGTTGTTGTTGTTGAGCAGGGACTTGTTGTTGTTGTTGTTGTTGAGCAGGAACTTGTTGTTGAACTGGAACTTGTTGTACTTGAATAGGAACTTGTTGTTGTTGAGCTTGAACTGGTTGTTGAATTGGAACTTGATTCTGGAATTGTCCTTGTACTAACTCCTTAGGATGAAACCAATTATCATTTGGTGGTTCAACATAATCAGGATTGATTAAGTGACCAAACAAAGGAGTTGGAACAGGAACTAGAACAACATTTTGTTGTTTCACCTTAGTACAATCAGTAAAGATTCTTTTTGTCATAGGAGTCAAAGTCAAGCGGATTGGATGCTGAGGTAAATCCGAAATTAAATGGTTCAGAATCATTTGCCGAACCTATGATACATAAGAAATCCTTGACCTTCTAGAGGATTGATTTACATGACCAACTCACAGTATATATATAAAGCAAAGTTAAACCATTTGTTGAGGGTCAATGCAACCATTGCAGCTTGTAATGCACTCTTCAAACCATCAGTACCAGCCTTTCTTGGAGACAAACATTGTATGATGACGTGCATAAAATACCTCCATTCGCCAACTAAATCTCGTTTTCTTGTTTGAGTGTCATTGGGTCTGCCTCTGTAACCCATCCTCTGAAAACACCCCATAATTAGTGTTCCAGGATAAGACATAGGATCGTCAACAACACCTCCTAATGCCAAAGCAGCACGAATAGTTTCCACTGAAATAGCTACCTCAGTATTATTCACTGTAGCACAAAGTACGTGAGGTTCAACATCTGTATCTTGATGTACGGTATCTCAGAATTGTTAAATATATGGTAAAGTGATGTACGGATTAGAAGATAAGGCCACATGCAAACGTGAACGATTTAGAAAGTTGATAATTCCTTGAAAATTAACAGCTTCAGACATATTCGGATCTAATAACGCCACTTCATTATGTTTGTACTCAACACGACGAGCCATCTGTAATGTAATGGACAAAAAACACATTAGTCATTTAACAAACAAACAAAACAACAAAAAAAAAATTTTCAACACAAAGAAAAAATCACAAGTCCAAACACTACTAAGCCCTTAGGAGAACTTAATAAGTTCGCTTAGTGTTGCAAGAGGCGAACATAATAAGTTCGCCTAAACAAGTTCGCTTGAATAAGTTCGCCTGAACCAGTTTGTCGATACAACTTATACAGCAGAATCTCACAAATGTCTAAATCATCAATAAAAGCTCAATTCAAACATAACAATAGCATCGATTAACAATCACGACACAAGTTTAAGCAACAATTTCAAGATTTAGTCCAGAAAATCTAGGTTGTCTCAGAAAACGTAAAAAATTTAAAAATCGACGAACACAGGGTAAAAAGGACAAATTCCCGACGATTTAACGAATAAAAATCTTCGAAAGTACCTTAGAAAGATGCGCAAACCAAAACCGATCCAGAAACAAACAAAAAAATTTCAAATCAGAAACCCTAGATCAGAAAATCACAAGTTCGCTAAACACTCTGTATGTTCGCTCGATAAGTTCGCTGTCACAGTGAACAAGATAAAATGAATAAGTTCGCCTGAACAAAATATTAAATCACAATTAAGTTCGCTTCATTAGGCGAACTTGTTAAGTTCGCTTAACAAGCCTCAGGCGAACATAGTAAGTTCGCTTAATCAGAACCAGGCGAACATAGTAAGTTCGCTCCAAACCTTTTCCATGAACAATTTCTTCACTTTAAACACTTCACATTCTTGTGAACTTCCATCTGTAGCATGTATCCGATCCAATCCCGAATCATTTTAATAAAATATAAAATTCCCATGGGAGACAGAAACAAAATATTTTTGGATTTTATCTGTACAAACGGAATCACATATTTTTGGTTTTTATCTGAGCAAACTGAAAACACATATTTTTTTGGATTTTATATAAGCAAGCTAAAATACATATTTTTGGATGAACATCATGAGCAAGAAGATCATATCAGTATATGAGCAATTCATCTCACAGTTTATTATCAGCTATGGGTAACCTATGATATGAAACAATCAAACTCATTCTTTTGTAACTCAAATCTTTTTCAATTTTATGTAACTTTTGCAATCAATTTGAATAATATTTGAAATGATACGCGATAAATTTTAAAGTAAACAAGATCAGATTATGAAATTCTCAATTTTTCATTCCGAATTTGTAATACAAAGCATGAATTTTTAAATTGTCAATATTCTATAATTTGAAACTATAAGCATTTTTGTTCCAAATTCATGTGAGTTAGTACCATTTAGATGAAAAACATCGTATACCCCACATATATGCCAACATAAATTAAATTTGCACTATCTTCAAGACATACACAGTTTATTGCAAGATTAGATCAATATCCAAGATGAAATTATCTCTATTAGCACAATTATAGAATAGCAGATCCTAAAGGATATAAGAATCAGAATGATTCAGAATCGAAAGATTCTAATAAATTGGCTTTATAATGAGAATCAATAGATTCAGGTAGGAGGATCCAACTATTATCTGGATAAATTTCAATGAAATCAGAATAGATGATGTATCTAACTTATTCAAGGGTGAATATATGTTCTAACAGATGTTGTCAGAAACATATCTTAGTTCAGCAACACATTGCATGTTTTTCGGTGCATGGGCAGTGAAGTGAACTAAAAGAGATTGTGCTAAAGACATAATTCGATATTGGTGTCATGAAATTCTTAAAACCATATATTCTATATCTGATAATGATCTTTTACACACACACCCAGGCATATAATGGATTCAAATCATAGATGTAATCATATCATATTTAATTTTCACACTACTATTGGTTCAAAAACGCTTCTAGTCTATTGACAATTTAAGTTTCAAACTCATATTCAAATTAAAACATATTATCAAGATTAGAGCATTCAAAATACTATCATTTCTTATTTATGCAGACTTTGAAATTTAGATCAATTCAAATTACTTTAAACTATCATATATCAAAGGTCTACTAAGGTCATGTGTAATGAACTATTCACTGATGTAATATCATTTCTTCTATAACTTCAAATGATGTTAATTTTATATTTTTCATTTTGTTTTGAATTTTTATAAATAATAATTTTTGACTGAAATTTAAAATGCATAAATGTAATAAAGCAATAAAAGAAATTTAAAACAAAAACTACCATGAAAAATTTTTTTCAAAAATTTTTATTCGGGATTGATCATACCTATCATTTTGATCATAAACTCAAACCTGGTACGATCAAATGCCTTGGTAAAAAGATCAACAAAATTATCATATGTATGTACCTTTACCAGCTCAATCAACTTCTTATCTGCACAATCACGAATAAAATGATATCTAATTTCAATGTGCTTTGTTTTACTGTGCTTAACAGGATTATTTGTGATAGACATTGTAGCATTATTATCAATAAACATGGGGGTTCCTGTAAAATTCAAACCGTAGTCTCTTAATTGCTGATGGATCCACAAGATCTGTGAACAACAACTTGCAGCAGCAATGTATTCTGCTTCACATGTTGAAATGGAGACCGTAGTTTGCTTTTTGCATTGCCAGGAAACTTGACGATTACCCAAGAAATGGCAACCACCTGTAGTAGATTTCCTGTCCAAACAACAACCACCAAAATCAGAATCAGTGTATGCATTGAATTCAAAGTTAGAACCATGAGGAAACCATAGTCCCAATCTTTGTTTTCCTTTCAGATAACGATAGATTCTCTTTACTGCAATCAAATGAGATTCTTTTGGTTTTGCTTGGAACCTGGAACAAATACACACATCGAACATTATGTCTGGCCTTGAAGCGGTTAAGTACATGAGAGATCCAATCATTGCACGATAGAGTCGGCAATCAACTTCTTTTCCATCCTGGTCAGAATTCAATTTATGATTGACTGGAATCGGAGTATCATATGGGGTACAGTCCTCCATCTTGAACCGGCTCAAGATGTCCTTTACATACTTGGACTGGTGAATAAAGAAACCATCTCCCATAGCTAACATCTCAAACTTTGATTTCATAATACTCTCAAACTCTTTGCACAACCCTTCATTTGTAGAGTCAAAAATAATATCATCTACATATATCTGCACCAGTAGATATTCTCCCCTTGCTTTCTTAATGAATAAAGTCGAGTCAATATGTCCACGAACAAAATCATTTTCCAAAAGATGTGCAGACAATGTTTCATACCACGCTCGAGGAGCTTGATGAAGACCATAGAGAGCTTTATCAAGCTTAAAAACTTTAGACGGATTAAGTGGATCTTCAAACCCCGGCGGCTGACACACATAAACCTCTTCCTTGACTTTACCATATAAGAAAGCACTTTTTACATCTAATTGAAACACCTCAAACCCTTTGTATGAAGCAAAAGCAAGAAACAACTGTATAGCTTCAAGCCTAGAAACAGGCGCATAAACCTCGGTGTAATCAATTCCCTCTTGTTGATTGAAACCTTGTACAACTAATCTTGCCTTATTTCTCACCACAACACCTCGATCGTCTTTCTTACATTTAAACACCCACTTCGTACCAATTGGATACACTCCTTTTGGAAGATCAACAAGATTCCAAACTTTGAGTTTGTCAAACTGAGCAAGTTCTTCCTGCATGGCCTCTATCCAATTTTTATCACGTAACGCCATTTCGACATTCTTTGGTTCGACCTGAGAAATAAAACAGGAATGTGAGCTTACATCAAAAACACCATTATCCTTAAAACCTGTATACAAGCAAGTGTTGTCAAGAATAGAACGCGTTTGCACTCCATCACGCAAATTCCTAATGATATTTATAATCGGATGAGCATTGAGTTCCTTGATTGATGCAACCTCGGGAACCGGCAATATATCAACTTGAGTTGTATCCGATTGATTGGACAGATCTTGATTAACTTGTATCTCCGAGTTCAGATTTGTAGGAATCTCCCCCTGATCCGGTGACAAATTAGAAGGTTCATCAACTATCAAAGGATCAGCAGAAGAATCTTGGAAAATAACATTTTAATCTTCACTATCAGACGCTTGTGTTCCCGAACAAGAAGCATCATTAGGATCTAGAGCAGATGTAGAAGGAACAGATGATTGTGGAACCAAAGTCGGTAGAAAACCACTATTCTGTGCATCCTGACATGAATCATATTAAACAGCAGCTTCCTCAGGAGAAATATCAGAAGGTAAATGAAAAGACTTGAATAAATTCTCATAATCAAAAGCCTAGTCTGGTCTAATCGCCATTTGAGGTAAAGACCGAGTAGAACAGTCAATATGAAACCATTCTTCAACCTGGCAAGTCTCTTTGTTATAAACCCTCTTGGTAGTAGAATTTGAAACATACCCCAGAAAGATCCCTTCAATCACCTTAGCACTGAACTTAGTTGGGACATCATGAACTTTCAAAAGGGTGCATGGATTACCAAAAGGTAGTAAATATTCCAGATTTGGCTTTCGATTATTAAGCAACTCATAGCATGTCTTGTTGTGTCGCTTAACGGTCAAAACTCGGTTCAAAACTTGACACGCAGTATTCACAGCCTCAGCCCAAAACGTTACCGGAAGCTTAGAATCAGCAAGCATCGTACGTGCCGTTTCAACTACAGTCCTGTTCTTTCATTCAGCAACTCCATTTTGTTGAGGTACATATGGCGCACTGAATTCATGATGAATTCCCTTTTGAAGACAGAATAAACCCATCTTGCTATTCTTAAATTCAATGTCATTGTCACTCCTAATTCTTCTGACCTTCTGTTTGAACAAATTTTTCTAAACCCAGGATTAAGAATTGTACCAACTCTGTGGTTTCGGCTTTAGAAGCAAGGAACTTAACTCATGAAAATCTAGAGAAATCATCTGTTAATACCAGACAGTAAGATTTACCGCCAATGCTCCTGATACTAATCGGTCCAAACAAATCCATATGCAGTAGCTCCAAAGGAGTTACAATAGAATTCTTTGTCTTAGATTTGTGGGACTTCTTGTGTTGTTTCCCCTTCTTGCAAGGAATACAGTCATCAGAAACTAAAAATTTCATTTTCGGAACACCAAAAAGCAGATCATTCTTCACGGATAATTCATTTTCCGATAATTGATGTGAGCAAGTTTCCTGTGCCACAAAATAGAATCCGACTCAGACGCCTTGGAGAGTAGACATGTAGGAATTGAATTCATTGTAGTAGCAACACTCATGTCTATGACATATGTGTCATTTCTCCTCGGAGCCTTCATTAGAATCCATTCGTCAGGAATCACAAAGCCCGGTTTCAAGATATAACACTAAGAATCATTGAAATGAAATGAAAATTTCTTGTCACACACTTTAGATACACTTAAAAGATTATGTTCAAGTTGCTCCACATAGTTCACTTTCTCAAATTTGACTTTTTCGTTCTTTAAAGTACCCTGACAAGTTGTGTACCCGCCTTTATTTCCAGCAAAAGCGACATAACCACCATCAATATTAATCACATCTTCCAACAAACGAATATTCCCTGTTGTAACATCTCTGAATTTAGTATTCATATTTCAATTCAATGTAATGAAATTTCAAATTCAATACTCGTGCATTGCCTTGTTATTTTGCTTATAGTAAACTAAATGCAATGATTCAATACAAATTTACAAGTTTTGCTCGATTATATACACTTAAACGCTATACAAGTAACTATTTATATCAAACTAATCAAACCTGAAAAGTCAAGGACAAAAGTTGAAAATTTATCAAGAAACCCTAATTAGCACGGTCGTGCTTCGTCCTGGCACGGTCGCGCCAAGTGCCTCGGCACGATCGCGCGACTGGTCGTGGAACGATCGCGCCCGGTTCCTAGGCACGGTCGCGCCTCTCTTGGGCACGGTCGCGCCTGCGTAACAGTTGAAACGTAAATGCAGTTTAATCACCCCATCATTGGAAATCCGTAACAGTCAGCCGTTTCTTTTCCCCCTTAACGAATGAATCACAATTATCGAATTCCTCAAACGTCTCAGTTTCATATTACCAATTTCGAAAAACTCTCTCAAGCTTTCCAAGAAACTAGAATCCGCTGTTCGATCCGAATCCTCTCAATCCAGCAGCAGAGACTCGATACTCAATCATTCCTGAAGTTCCCAGGCTATTTGGATTGGCCGGAGTTGCAGTAAAGATCTCCGGAACTCAAGCCATCGACGCCGGAACTCCTTCTTGCCGATCTCTATCAGTCCTCTACTGTTTCGGGTAATTGAAATCATTTATTTCAGTTAATTAGTCTCTATATCGAAAGCCCCATAATAAATTAGGCTTCCATCATAGAATTTACCCCTAATCAGAATCGATGTTTTATTTAAAATAATTTAATCGAATCCACTGTTAAAAATGTTGTTAATACAATTAAAATATCCCAAAAGACTCGTAATAACCCAGTAATCAAAAGCCCTAACAATTCCAACGCTATAAATATAAGAATTGTTCAATTCGTGTCTGATTTGGAAGAGACACGGTCACGCTAATCATCTAGCGCGACCGTGCCTCATGAAACGCGGTCGTGCCGATTAGCAGCGCGGTCGTGTCCTCCTGTCCAGACCTGGTCATGCCCTTTGGGCTAATCTCTGTTGTGTCTAAGAATCATAGACACGACCGTGCCAGGCCAAGGCACGGTTGTGCCTGTTGACTTGTCTAGATTGTGCTCCTGTTGATCAACCCGGTCGTGCCCCGACTAGCGCGGTCGCGCCCCTGGCTTGAGCACGATCGTGCCCTTCCGAGGCACGGTCGTGTGTGACTCAGAAATTGTATCAGAATTATAATTTTACATTTTTCGATCAATAAATGTTTCGATTTTATAAAAATATGTTTTCTGTATTTAAAAATGGATTAAAAGTTTAATCTTGGCATAAATATAATTTATTTAAAAGTTTATGAAAATTAAATTTATATTTATTATCTTACACTTAAATGACATTTTAAATAATTAAGTTACAAAATTTATAAATAAATAAGATAATGATTATTTATTTAATTTACATTTTAAATCAAAATCATTTATTTATTTATACTTAATTACAATTAATATTTACATTATTTCATAAACCATAATTATATAGTTATTCAATTATCAAATTCAAACCTAATCAAATTGTTTCAAAAATATTTTATTTCAAACTCTATATATTTTATTCAATACATTTAAATACAAATCAATAGTTTTATACACAAATTCAACTTTCATTCTAGACTTAAACTTTATGCATCTATTTGATTCAATACACATTACTCTTTAGGTTAAATTGTGCGTTTCGAGGATCATATTTGCTATCTATAATCTTTGTTAGCTACACTTCCATACCAAGTGAGTATTCACAACCCCTTTTACTCTTTTACACTTTTGGGGTGAAACATGAACTCTATACACATTATACATTACATATTACATTTACACAAACAACACAAAGTACATATCCTATTTACTTTCATGTGTGCAAATTTGAGCTTTATGCACGAGTGCTAGGTGTGCTAACCTTTGTATGCGATTATGTGCAATCATTAACTATACAAGCCGACGGTTTTCTATGATAGATCTATTGAGTCTGACAAACCCACCAATGGTACGCAGTGATTGAAACCGAAAATACAATTTTTGCATGTTAGTTACAAGGTTTGATTGTACATGGTTAGACAATAGCTGCTCCCCATAAATGCCTTATTTATCATGATATGTAAAGGATTTGTTTTCATCTATATGCTATCTATATACAACTGTGTTATACTCACCAACTTTTTAGTTGACTTTATTTTATTCATATTTCAGGCCCCAATATGTGAGATTGATTCAAGACGTGTTCAACATAGGATTTGGACTTAGCAATTTAATTCAAAAATTTTATGAGTTGTTTTATGTTTCATGTTTGAATTGGATTTTGTACTTGGATTATTTGTAATGCAAATTTGACTTTAATATATTTCAATTTAGTCAACCATGTGCTATGAACAGTCTTACATGTCCCGCCCCGATGATTCCGCCATCGGTCGGGGTGTGTCAGATTGGTATCAGAGCCTTGGTTATAGGGAATTAGGTTATTAGACACCTTGACCTAGACTATAACTTTAGGACACCCATTTATACTATGCTTCATGATTTTTGTGCTATATGTTACATGCTATGTGCTATATGTTATATGTTACATGTTTAGTATGATTACTTATTGCATTACGATGACTTATGTGTTTTAAATCCATGACTTATTAGGATATTCTTAATAATTAAATAAATAATATCCTTTCCTATATTCTAAAACCTCATAATATTTCTATCTTCTTTTCTATCTTTATCCTTTCTAAGCATGTGGAACATTCTTGAAGCAGAAATCTCTAAAATTTTTATTTCTTCGTTAAGGTTTTAAACTTGTTAAATTATTTGAGGACACGTGCAATCTGGAAGGGTGACACCTGTATTTTGGGTCTTCTGTGTAGGAAAGCATTTCGCATAAATCCCAATCAACCGAGGGACCCGTATGCTTTCCTGGGAAGTCCCGAGATGAGTGTTTACTTATAGGCTAAAGCATGTCTCCTTGAAAAATTATATAAGTTTAAATTAACCTTAATGTGCCATAGTATTCAAGTGATTTTGTCACTTTTGAGTACAATCCAAACTAAGAATATCTATTTTATTTTGCTATCTCATTCTATTAAATCCTATCAAATCTCATAAGTTCTTACAATTTTTCTTGTATTGTGAAAATCTGTAGAATGCCTCCTCGTCGTGCTCCCGCAACCAACGCCAACACCGACATTGCTGCTATTCTTACCCAATTGGTGACACAACTCACCTAAGCCAATGGTGCCACCAATGGCAACAATGGTGGAAATGGAAGCAATAGTGGTAATAATGGTGGAAATGGTGGTAACAATCCATCTCAACGCACCTTCAAGCACTTCAACTCGTGCAATCCCCTAAAGTTCTATGGTACCGAAGGAGCTCATGGACTCCTTCAGTGGTTCGAAAGCATTGAGAATACCTTTCTCAATAGTGACTGTCCCGACAACCTCCGTGTTCGTCATGCTACAAGTGTCCTACAAAAACGGGCACTTACATGGTGGAATGGGGAGAAAAGGAATAGGGGTGTTGACATAGCTATGGCCTTACCTTGGGATGAGGTCAAAAGGCTTATGACTGAGGAGTTCTGTCCTCGAAATGAAGTGAAAAAGTTAGAAGCTGAATTTTGCGATCTTGCCCAAGATAGTGGGGAAAGCTTAGCATATACAACTCGGTTCCATGAGTTGAGTCTTCTAGTGCCCCACATGGAGACTCCTTTGTCCCGTTGTATAGAAAAGTATATTGGTGGGCTACCAAGACAAATCCAAGATACCGTCTTAGGTAGAAATCCTGCTACTCTGGAGGATGCTATTCGTCTATCCGCTACCCTAACTGATAATCATGTGAAAGCTGGAACTCTTACCAAAAAGGGTTCTAAGAAAGTTTCTGAAACCGTAACCCCTCCTACTCACATCAAAGAAGCCACAACCGAGCCCTCTCGCAATAATAGAAAGAGGAAAGTTAGAAATTTTGCTGTGGTTACTCCTGCTGTTCCCGTCAACCAAGCTGCACCTATGGTTCAAGCACCGGTCAAAAAGCCATATGGTGGAATTTACCCACTTTGTGCCATCTGCAACTACCATCATCCCCAAAACATCCCATGTCGCCTTTGTACTTATTGTGGGAGATATGGTCATACGGTTAGTGTTTGTAGGACCAAAGCTCTTACGGACCAAGTCAACCCTCCAAACCTAACCGTACCTCAAGTGGCTAACCAAGGTGCTCCCGCCATTGCTAATGGGTTTGCTTGTTATGAGTGTGGTGACCCGAACCATTTTCGTAATCAATGTCCAAGACTTGCAAATGCTAGACAAGGTGGAGCTCGCGGGCGTGCGTTCAACATAAACGCCAACGAAGCTCAAGCCAACAACGACGTGGTTAATGGTACGTTCCTTGTTAATAGTCAATATGCCTCCATTTTATTCGATACCGGTGCCGATAAAAGTTTTGTGTCACTTAATTTTGAGCCTTTACTTGCAAAGACACGATCCCAATTAGAGAAAACCTTCACCGTTGAAATAGCAAATGGTGACTCCCATACCATTGAGTCCATTATTTATGATTGCTCCTTAGAACTAAATGATCATTCATTTCCAATCAACCTTTTTCCAATGCCACTAGGAAGCTTTGATATTATCATAGGTATGGATTGGCTATCAAATCATCATGCCGAAGTCATTTGCTTTGAAAAGTGTATCCGAATTCCGCTTCCATCGGGAGAAACCTTAAGGGTTTTTGGTGAAAAGCCTTGCAAGGGTCTTAAGTTGATGTCATGCACTACCGCTCAAAAGTACTTACGTAAGAAGTACATTGCTTTCTTAGCTCATATTGTTCAAAAGGATGTCAAGGAGAAGAGTATCGAAGACATTCCGATCATTCGGGATTTCCCCGAAGTTTTTCCTAAGGATTTATCCGGTCTTCCTCCCGTTCGTCAAGTAGAGTTCCGTATTGATCTTATACCTGGAGCTAACCCCATTGCTAGAGCTCCCTATCGTCTTGCACCTTACGAAATGCAAGAGCTTGCAAGTCAACTTCAAGAGCTCTCCGACAAAGGTTTCATTCGCCCAAGTCATTCACCGTGGGGTGCACCCGTCTTATTTGTTAAGAAGAAGGATGGATCATTTCGCATGTGTATTGACTACCGCAAACTTAATAAGCTTACTATCAAGAACCATTATCCCTTACCTAGAATTGATGATCTCTTTGATCAACTTCAAGGTTCCACTTGTTTCTCGAAGATTGATCTTCGATCCGGTTATCATCAGCTTCGTGTTCAAGAAGATGACATTCCCAAGACTGCTTTTCGAACAAGGTATGGTCATTACGAGTTCATGGTTATGCCTTTCGGGTTGACCAATGCACCCGCAGTTTTCATGGATCTCATGAATCGTGTGTGCAAACCGTACCTTGATAAATTCGTGATCGTTTTCATTGATGATATCTTAATCTATTCCAAGACTAAAGCCGACCATGAAGAACACCTTAGATTGGTTTTGGACCTCTTGAGAAAAGAACAACTATTTGCCAAATTCTCCAAATGCGAATTTTGGCTAAAAGAAGTTCAATTTCTTGGTCACATCGTCAACGACAAGGGTATTCATGTTGATCCTGCTAAGATTGAAACGGTTAAGAATTGGAATGCCCCGAAGACTCCTACCGAAGTTCGTTCATTTCTTGGCCTTGCGGGTTATTATCGTCGTTTCATCTCAAACTTCTCAAAGATTGTTGTCCCTCTTACCGCTTTGACCCACAAGGGTAAGACTTATGAATGGGGACCGAAACAAGAAGAAGCTTTTCAAACCCTCAAGCAAAAGTTGTGCAATGCTCCCATATTGACTCTCCCCGATGGAAATGATGATTTAGTTGTCTATTGTGATGCTTCTAACCAAGGTCTTGGTTGTGTTCTCATGCAACGAGGCAAAGTAATCGCTTATGCATCTAGGCAACTCAAAGTTCATGAGAAGAATTATACGACGCACGATCTCGAGTTGGGTGCGGTCGTATTCGCGTTAAAGATTTGGAGACATTACCTATATGGCACGAAATGTGTGGTGTTCACCGACCACAAAAGTCTTCAACATATTTTCAACCAAAAAGAACTTAATATGAGGCAACGACGTTGGGTCGAACTCCTTAACGAGTGCGACTGCGAGATTCGTTACCATCCCGGCAAAGCGATTGTTGTAGCCGATGCTTTGAGTCGAAAGGACCATGTTATGCTTCATTGTGCCCGTATTCAAACCGATATTCAAACCCGTATCTTAGAAGCTCAACACGTCTCGGTAACCGAGGGTAATATGTACGAAAAAATGTCATGTGGTGTTGAACTCCTTCTTGAATCAAAGCCCAATGGCTTACTCTATTACTTGAACCGTATTTGGATTCCCGATCGCGACGATCTCCGTACATTTCTCATGAACGAGGCTCATAAGACTCGTTATTCTATTCATCCTGGTGCGGATAAAATGTACCAAGATCTTCGCCAACTTTATTGGTGGCCCGGTATGAAGAAAGACATTGCTCTTTATGTGGCCAAATGCTTAACCTGTTCCAAAGTCAAAGCCGAACATCAATGTCCATCTGGTTTACTCGAACAACCAGAAATTCCCGTGTGGAAATGGGAGAATCTAGCTATGGATTTTATTACCAAACTCCCTCGCACCTCGAGTGGTTATGATAGTATTTGGGTGATCATTGATCGCCTCACCAAATCTGCTCATTTCTTGCCTATTCGTGAAGACTATCGGGTTGAGAAACTAGCCCGAATTTACATTGATGAAATTGTGAGCCGTCATGGTGTTCCTTTGAACATAATATCTGATCGAGATGCCCGGTTCACTTCTCGATTTTGGCAATCTCTCCAAAAGGCTCTTGGTACTCGATTGGATTTGAGCACGGCTTACCATCCGCAAACTGATGGTCAAACCGAGTGAACAATACAAACTCTTGAAGACATGCTTAGAGCTTGTGTAATCGATTTTGGTGGCAATTGGGATTCACATTTATCCCTTATTGAGTTTTCGTACAACAATAGCTACCACACAAGTATCAACATGGCTCCATTCGAAGGTCTCTATGGTCGCAAGTGTCGTTCTCCTATCTGTTGGAACGAGATTGGTGAAGCACATATCACCGGTCCCGAGTTAATTCAAGAAACATCCGACAAGATTATTCAAATCCGTGACAATATTCGAGTAGCGAGGAGTCGGCAAAAGAGTTATGCCGACAAACGTCGAAAACCGTTGGAATTTCAAGTCGGTGATCTTGTTCTTCTTAAGGTGTCTCTGTGGAAGGGTGTGATCCGTTTTTGAAAGAAAGGCAAGTTTGCACCTCGTTATGTTGGTCCATTCAAGATCCTTGAAACGATTGGGAAGGTGGCGTACAAGCTCGAGTTACCTCCATCTCTTGGCAATGTGCATCCTACATTTCATATATCTAATCTGAAGAAGTGTCTCGCTGATGAAAATCTCCATATACCACTTGACGACGTGCGCATTGATGAAACGATGCACTTCGTTGAGAAGCCGGTGGAAATTATGGATCGCGAACTCAAACAGCTCAAGCGAAGTCGCATTCCCATTGTCAAAGTTCGTTGGGAATCTAAGCGTGGTCCTGAGTTCACTTGGGAACAAGAAGACCAAATGAAGCTCAAGTACCCCATCTTTTTACTAATACTGTTGTATCCTCTAGCTAAATTTCGGGACGAAATTCTCTCAACGTGGGGAGACTGTAACATCTCTGAATTTAGTATTCATATTTCAATTCAATGTAATGAAATTTCAAATTCAATACTCGTGCATTGCCTTGTTATTTTGCTTACAGTAAACTAAATGCAATGATTGAATACAAATTTACAAGTTTTGCTCGATTATATACACTTAAATGCTATACAAGTAACTATTTATATCAAACTAATCAAACCTGAAAAGTCAAGGACAAAAGTTGAAAATTTATCAAGAAACCCTAATTATCACGGTCGTGCTTCGTCCTGGCACGGTCGCGCCAAGTGCCTCGGCACGATCGCGCGACTGGTCCTGGAACGATCGCGCTCGGTGCCTAGGCACGGTCGCGCCTCTCTTGGGCACGGTCGCGCCTGCGTAACAGTTGAAACGTAAATGCAGTTTAATCACCCGATCATTGGAAATCCGTAACAGTCATCCGTTTCTTTTCCCCCTTAACGAATGAATCACAATTATCGAATTCCTCAAACGTCTCAGTTTCATATTACCAATTTCAAAAAACTCTCTCAAGCTTTCCAAGAAACTAGAATCCGCTGTTCGATTCGAATCCTCTCAATCCAGCAGCAGAGACTCGATACTCAATCATCCCTGAAGTTCCCAGGCTATTTGGATTGGCCGGAGTTGCAGTAAAGATCGCCGGAACTCAAGCCGTTGACGCCGGAACTCCTTCTTGCCGATCTCTATCAGTCCTCTACTGTTTCGGGTAATTGAAATCATTTATTTCAGTTAATTAGTCTCTATATCGAAAGCCCCATATTAATTTAGGCTTCCATCATAGAATTTACCCCGAATCAGAATCGATGTTTTATTTAAAATAATTTAATCGAATCCACTGTTAAAAATGTTATTAATACAATTAAAATATCCCAAAAGACTCGTAATAACCCAGTAATCAAAAGCCCTAACAATTCCAACGCTATAAATACAAGAATTGTTCAATTCGTGTCTGATTTGGAAGAGACACGGTCGCGCTAATCATCTAGCGCGGCCGTGCCTCATGAAACGCGGTCGTGCCGATTAGCAGCGCGGTCGTGTCCTCCTGTCCAGACCTGGTCATGCCCTTTGGGCTAATCTCTGTTGTGTCTAAGAACCATAGACACGACCGTGCCAGGCCAAGGCAAGGTCGTGCCTGTTGACTTGTCTAGATTGTGCTCCTGTTGATCAACCCGGTCGTGCCCCGACTAGCGCGGTCGCGCCCCTGGCTTGAGCACGATCGTGCCCTTCCGAGGCACGGTCGTGTGTGACTCATAAATTGTATCAGAATTATAATTTTACATTTTTCGATCAATAAATGTTTCGATTTTATAAAAATATGTTTTCTGTATTTAAAAATGGATTAAAAGTTTAATCTTGACATAAATATAATTTATTTAAAAGTTTATGAAAATTAAATTTATATTTATTATCTTACACTTAAATGACATTTTAAATAATTAAGTTACAAAATTTATAAATAAATAAGATAATGATTATTTATTTAATTTACATTTTAAATCAAAATCATTTATTTATTTATACTTAATTACAATTAATATTTACATTATTTCATAAACCATAATTATATAGTTATTCAATTATCCAATTCAAACCTAATCAAATTGTTTCAAAAATATTTTATTTCAAACTCTATATATTTTATTCAATACTTTTAAATACAAATAAATAGTTTTATACACAAATTCAACTTTCATTCTAGACTTAAACTTTATGCATCTATTTGATTCAATACACATTACTCTTTAGGTTAAATTGTGCGTTTCGAGGATCATATTTGCTATCTATAATCTTTGTTAGCTACACTTCCATACCAAGTGAGTATTCACAACCCCTTTTGCTCTTTTACACTTTTGGGGTGGAACATGAACTCTATACACATTACACATTACACATTACATTTACACAAACAACACAAAGTACAAATCCTATTTACTTTCATGTGTGCAAATTTGAGCTTTATGCCCGAGTGCTAGGTGTGCTAACCTTTGTATGCGATTATGTGCAATCATTAACTATATAAGCCGACGGTTTTCAATGATAGATCTATTGAGTCTGACAAACCCACCCATGGTACGCGGTGATTGAAACCGACAATACAATTTTTGCATGCTAGTTACAAGGTTTGATTGTACATGGTTAGACAATAGCTGCTCCCCATAAATGCCTTATTTATCATGATATGTAAAGGATTTGTTTTCATCTATATGCTATCTATATACAACTGTGTTATACTCACCAACTTTTTAGTTGACTTTATTTTATTCATGTTTCAGGCCCCAATATGTGAGATTGATTCAAGACGTGTTCAACATAGGATTTGGACTTAGCAATTTAAATCAAAAATTTTATAAGTTGTTTTATGTTTCATGTTTGAATTTGATTTTGTACTTGGATTATTTGTAATGCAAATTTGACTTTAATATATTTCAATTTAGTCAACCATGTGCTATGAACAGTCTTACATGTCCCGCCCCGATGATTCCGCCATTGGTCGGGGTGTGACACATGTCATATGTTGAGAACAACCACTATCCACATACCACGTATTGTTGATAGTCCTCCTTGGTTATCCCTACACAAACAGAGAAAATTAGTTAGAAATTGGAACCCAAGCCATTATGGTCTTGGGTCGTCCAGATGGATCAAAATAAACAACTTCAAGCAATTCACAATCAACATTGTCAACAACCTTTGGAACATAAGATCCACAACTAGACCTTCTCAATGAAGACATAGTATGATGAATTGGAAACACATTATTAGATTGATGATTATCAGATTCAGGTATTTCCAAAATTTTCTTTAGTTTTCTGTTACATCTTCGTTGTGGTCTAGAAAGTTTGACCTCAGGTTGAGACTCTTTTGAAATTCCAACACGTGGAATCTCAAACTTCTTTTGAAAAACAACTGGTTTAGAAATACGCTTATCATGTTGCTTAAATCCTGAAGATTTTGCAAATGATTGACAAGGCATATTCTTTACACCACTAGATGTAGGCTTTTCCCCATTTTGTCTTTTCAGAATCGTCACCGCTTGTTTTTGTGGGGGATCACTCTTTAATTTGCCTTGATTCTTATAAGGACAGTGAATCAGAATATGACCAGCCTCATTACAATGAAAACAAACTCTTCTATCTTGATGATTTCTGATATAAGGAGTTTTTCTTGAATATGATGACCCGTCTGATGAACAAGCTTCAAAAGATTTTACTGAACAGTTAACTAACTTCTTTTGAACAAAAACATGTTTAATCACCGTTGATGAATTCTTCTTCTGATGACCAGCAGCAACAAAACCACTTGATTGGAACATTTTGGAAAGTTTAGGTTGATCAACTTTCACCTCATCCGGTTCTGTTAAAATGCATCTATCACGGGTAACATTTTTCACTACCTTTGGTTCATCAATTCGCACTTCCTTAGGAATGCCTTCAACCTTTTTATCCTCAAAAACCTCATCCTCAGAATCAAAATCATAGATCATATCTTCACCAGTTACTAGATTTACCTTCAACACAGTCTTTGGATCAATTTTCCCTTCATGAATAAATTCTGGTTCAACCACATAATTTGCATTGAATGGTGGAGGAATAAATCCAATTCCAACAACCCTCTTTGTAGGATCAACATTAGCATTAAAATAATCCAATACCACAGATGAATTTTCAAAATTTTCCAGCTTTCTATGTAATTTGATCACTTCAGATTCTTTATCAGAAATTTCTCTATTCTTCTGAGCGACAATTTCATTTCGCTTCTCAATCTCAGCATAAGCCATATCCAGATGATATGCTTGCTCCTTATATTTCAATCCCAAAGATTTCAAATCTCTTTTCAACGACTCAATTCTATCTATACACAATTTATCATTATCTTTCAATTTTTGATTAACAGAATGCATCGATTTCATGTCACAAATTAAATTTGTCTTATCATCCATTACTTTTTGCATTTTATCTTTTATACTTATGCAATTTGAGCAATAAATGTGACAGACATAATCTTTTACCTTTGAAGGACCTGACATATCTGCCATGAAGACCTTTACAATCGGAATATTTTCAGAATCAGCAACATTAGAAGAATTTTGAGTTAATGCAATATCATCTTCAGAGACACCAGATGCAATATCAGATTCAACATTATGTACTTGATCACGTTCTTCATCAGCACTAGGCAAACTCTCACCATCACTTGAGCTATCATCATCAGTTGACTCTTCAGATTTTATAGAATGAATCTCAGCTACAAACGCTTGACTTACAGTACCAACCAGATCTTCAAGATGAATACCCCAGTCATAATTTCCATCATTCTGAGCAACCAAAGCAGATGATGCAGATGCATGATTAGAATTTCTAGTGCTAGAGGAGCCATGTGACTGATTACGATTGTTCTGAAAGTTATTAGGATTCTTCTGAGAATCAAATTCAACTTTTGGTTTCACACATTCTTTGGAAAAATGACCATACTCCTGACAATTATAGCAACGAACTTTGGTTTTATCAAATCCCATACGTGAACGACTGTTAGAACCAATATACTTTCTTCCAGTCTTCTTCAAAAAATCCTTTACTTGTCGCATCAGCATAGCCATGTTCCATTGAATGTTCATCTCTTCTAGATCAACATGATCAATCTGTCTGAAATCTTCTTCAATAACCTCTAAATCATTAATCTTTCCTCCAATATAATTTTCATATGAAGCTATAAAGGAAGAAAACATCGCTAAATAATCATCAGCAACTCTTTATGTGTTCTAGATGATGAAGAAGTTGTATTTGCAGAGAAACCTGAATGACTTGGAACCCCAGAACAATGATCATGAGAAACATCTTGAGTATCACCAGAAAAGAACGCAACCCCTGCACTAGTTTTGCCAGAAGACTTAGCAAAATACATTGAAGGATCTTGAATATGCTACATATTGGTTTCCTTCTTCTTCATATTCAAATCATGTGATTGAATCTTGCCAAGAACCTTTTCAAGAGACATAGTTTTATACTTGACATTCTCTTTTATCAAAACTGTATACACATCAAATTTAGATGGTAATGCCTCCAAAAACTTATCAATTATCTCTTCAGTCTCATAAACCACTGAAGCACTTGACAACTCACTCAGCAAATGATAGAATCTCGTTTCAAGATCATCTTGTAGGATCGGTGAATACAAGATGGTTCTATTCTAGTTGAGATTGGCGGAAACAATCACAACTAAGAAATGTAAACAAGTAAACAATAAGAATACTGATAAAAGCAATTTGTATTAAGCTTCAAGGTTTACAAGATTACAGAGAAAACTCTTAAGTAAAAAGCACTGCTTTACAATGACTCTCGGTACTGCTTATATAATAACTTAGAATCAAGACAGACCCTTGATTCTAAGGATCAGATCTAACACAAATCGTTGATCTTGTATTGAAGCTATTCTACATGTAATGACAATAAACACTACAAAAGTTAACTTTACTCAAACGTCTTCTTAGGCATCATTGCTTGCATGCTTGGAGAAGAGCGTTGTAGTTCTTTATTGTCTGCACCAGTGACATTCTTTCTGCGTGGAGTGTGTCAGTGTTGCAGCAAAAAGTTGTCAGTGGTAATGGTTACTTTATCGAAGCCAGTCAGCTGCAACGTTTGATCTTCAGTGGAAATGGCTATCAGCTGCAAAGTTGGAGACCAGCAGCAAGACACAACTTGTGCTTTAAAACTATATGTTTTGAAATATTTTATAAAATTGTCAAACATATATGTACCTTTAAAACTAATCAATGGGTTGTATATATATTGTCATGATTTATAAGAATGTAAAATATATTTATTTTTAGAATCTAGAAAACTCACACATACATATATATATATATATATACTTATATAAAAGAGTGGAATCTAAATAAATATTGTATGTGATCTATTAAAATACATTGTCATGAATTTACACCAAATCATATGTGAATTAAATTCTTAATTAAAGGAATTAAATGTAAGTACATTATATTATATGTAATCATAGTGATGAATGCACAACTTGTATTTAATATAACAAAATGAAATGATCGAGAACTGAAATTGTAATAATGTTATTGTACAAATCAAAGAATGAGGAAAACCCAAGATGTTACATGATTTGTCATCTTCAAAATTAAATGTAGACTCCCCCTGAACAGTTGAAGTCGGGAACACTTCGAATTGACACTCACCCTTATCTCCTGTAATAGGATCATCATCTTCATCATTATTTATGTGTATAGCCTCAGTATGACATGCATCAGCACTGACATTCTCCACATGAGCGTTAATACGCTCAACAAACTGTGCTAATAAGATCCGCATTTCCGCCAACTGACGGTTCTGAGATTAAATCTCCATTTGTCTTTGACAATTAGCAGTTTGTCACACATCAACTTGCCCTTGCAAGCCAACAACTTGTGCTTCAAGGCATGCTACCCTTGATTCAAGTGCTTTAATTTATTTATCTTTGTCGGTAGAGGACGATGGAACTGCTTGCTCAGTTGTCTTATGAGCCGACGGTATAACTTGAGGAGTATTTGTAATTGATGGAGTAGGAGTAACGATCAATGAATCTACAAAGACTATATCATCATCAACTTGAGTACTAGATTTAGCCACTTTTTTTTGGATTTCGGTGAGTCAGGCACATACTCTGAGTCAGATGTATCATCTCGTAGAGATCTTTTTCCAACTACAGACCCGAAAGGAGGAACTCGAACGGAGTTCCTTCAAGGAATAGACTTCTTTCTCCCTTGAGTAGTTTTTGGTACTCTTGGATGTTTATCATGTTGAGCATAATGATCTGAGTCAAAGTCAAGCTATGTTTCCTCATAATCCTCTTCATTTCCTTTATCTCCAACATTACCTTCACTTTCACTGCTAGAACTAGAACTCATACTAGTACTTTCTGTATGAATATTCTCTTGTTGTGGGGGTGACGGTACATTTACATCATCATTGACAGGCTCATCAACTTAAATATTTTCACACTAAACTTCATCACGTTGTTGTTGTTCTTTACCTTGAACAGGATCAGGAACTTGAACATCTTGATCATGTTTTTCTACTTGCTGTGCTGGTTGTTCATGAACCGGTTGTTGTACTTGGGGTTGTAGTGGGGGTGATTGTACGTGTGCTTATGCTTGATCCTGTGCTTGTGCTTCATCAGGTTTAATCCAGTTGTCATTAGCAAGTGTAACCTAATCATAATTGATTATGTGCCCAAATAACGCTGTAGGAACTGGAATCAAAGCCGGATTTTGTTGTTTAACGTTGTTACAATCAGTGAAAATCCTCTTTGTCATAGGAGTAATATTAAGACGTTGTCCTTCTGGTGGAAGATCTGGTACGAAATGATTTATGATTACTTATAGAAATCTTGGATACATGATGAAACCTTGACCTTTCGGTGGTGTAATCTATGCTATCAACTCCTTGTAGATGTAGAGAGAAAAGTTATACCCTCTGTTCAATGTAAGAGCAACCATGGCAGCTTGAAGTAAAGACTTCAAAGCCATTCTCGGAGACAAATACTGAATGATTACATGCATGAAATACCTCCACTGACTAACAATCCCTCCTTTCCTATCTTATGAATCATTTGCTTTTCCTCTATAGCCCATATAGTAGAAACACCCCATAACGAGAGTGTTCGGGAGCATAATAGGATCAGTATCAGCACCTCCAACAGATAATGCTTCCCTAATAGTCTGCACCGATATTTCTATAGGCTGAATGTTCACTGTGGCCCGGATGACGTTTGGATTTACTATGTAGTCATGCTCTTCTGTATCCCAGAATTGTTGTATGTACTGCAAGCTTATTATGGGATTTGCAGATAAAGCAACCTTTAATCTTGATCGGTTCATATATGTAATAATCTCCCTGTAATTCACCACTTCAGGTAACTCCGGATCAAGTAATGCCACCTGATTATGCTTACATTCAACACGACGATCCATCTTCACAAGATTAAGATTTAGGCTTTGCAAAAAAAAAATAAACAAGAATTAAAAAAACAAAACTAAAAACAATGTTAAAATCTTTTTTAAAAAAAATTGCTAAGTGAAAATCAGTATTGCACCCTAGGGCGAACTTATCAAGTTCGCTTAGAGTCGCAAGAGGCGAACTTGATAAGTTCGCCTGAACATGTTCGCTCAAACCCAACATCAACAGAAAAAATTTCGAACTTCTAATATGATGATATGCAATGTAATCAATGAGTCAAAAACAATCTAAACACTCCGAGAAGCATCATGGAATGCTCAATTTCTGTTTTAACCACACAAGCAAGGTCACAAAGACACCAATTGAACAACCCGTAACCCTAACCATCACAATTCCTTGTTCTGATCAAATCAGTGGATGAAAACAGATAGAAATACCTTCAATGGATTCGCATGATGAAATGGAATATGAATCAATCAGTTAGACACCTTGAGATAACACAGAAATCACAAGAGAACAAGTTCGCCAAATTTCTGAATATGTTCGCTTAAAAAGTTCGCTGCTCAAATAAAGGGTAAAATGATCAAGTTCGCAATATTGTTCTTTTTATACCCAAAGGACTAAGTTCGCTAAACCAGGCGAACTTGTCAAGTTCGCTCCCAGGCAAACAAAACCAAGCGAACTTATTAAGTTCGTTCAAACTTCCACACTTAGGAAATTTTGAACTTTCAAGCTCCAACTTTCAAATTTCAATCTTTCTTTCCTCCCATCTTGAACCTGTACATGATATAATCCCAAACATATGTAAAAATGAAGAGATTTTCATTGAAGCAAGAAAGAAAAAATATATTTGGATTTTCATTAAGACGAACTCTAAAATAATAAACATGTTTTTATACTTTTTGAATTTTAGGCTAAAACACACGTAAAATCTTTTTGAATTTTTTCAAAATGAGATAAAGCAGAAAATAAAAATAAAATCTTTTTGGTTTTTATCTATACAAACTGAAACGCATATTTTTGGTCAAACATCACGAGTAAGAAGATCATATTAGTAACTTTGATGAATCAATCACAATATCGGATGTAAAATCCATAGCAGATCTAAGCGTGACCTATGGTTTTCTATACAAATATAGTTCTCAGCTCATCAAACATGCAACTTTTACAACACTATATGATACGATCTCAGGATTATCAAACATTTCTTATCAAATAATTATGAAATGATACGCGATAAACTTCAAAGTAAACAGGATCAGCTCATGACTTTCCAACTTATTCAACACAAATTTGAAATACACAACATGTCAATTTATGTTGTCAATATTATAGAATTTTAAACTACAAGCGTTTTTCTCCCTCGTTCTTGTGAGTTAAGGTACCATTTATATGAAAACAACATGTACCCCACATATATGCCAACAGAAATATAAATTTGCATTATCTTCAAGACATATACGACTCGGAGCAAGATTAGACCAATCTCCAGGATGAAATTACATCAATTAGCATAGGAAAAACAAGCAGATCCCGAAGGATATATGGAATCAGAATGATTCAGAATCGAATGATTCAAAAGGTTTGGCTTATATATAAGGAATTATAAGACTCAGGTACGATGATCCAACTATTATCTGGATATCATCAATGGATCAGGATAATCAAGTGATATGATCCGAGGGCTAGCATATGCTTGACAGATGTTATCAAGACATTGTTGGGATATCGTGCACCGGTTTTAACATTTAAAATGAAAACACATAAAATCATATTTACAACAGCGGAAATGTTTACAAAAGCACATGATAATAAAGATCCGATCTTTATTCTTCAGTGATCCGATTACACAACGTTTAGACAATAATAATAAATAAACAAACACAACCATAGGGTGTTTAGGGTTTATACCTTTGACGACTGACCGGTTTGTAACACTCGGGTACAAAGAACGTCACGCTAGACGACAAAAACGAACTCGTCACATGAACTCGTCTCAAAAACACTTTAAACGAGAACCTGGTTCTCTCCTCCTTGTCCGGTTCAACTCACGAGAAAACAAGGCGACACAGCGATGGCGCACGGCTCACGACGCAAGGGGTGGCAGTGACCTTCGGTGGCTGGTTGCGGTGGTAGCAGTGGCAGCCGGTGGTGGCGTCGGACGGAATAGGCGAAGGAAGGGGGGCGGTTTCCGGTCGACGATCGCAAGGGGGAAGGGAGGCACACCCAAAATAACTTATTAGGGTTTAAGAGTTTGCATGTATTTATAATCATAATATTTACATCTTAAACCCTTGTGTAATTAACACTTAATTACTAACTGAATAACCCTTAATCAGTTTCAGTCCCTTTAGTTTATGATTACATTAATCATAAATAAAAACTTGCGTAAACCGATCACGTATATTCATCTATTAAATATAAAACCCATCTATATATATCACCAGTATATATAACCTTATTCCGTCTATTGTTATATTTAATTATTCTAAATAATTAAATACGACATATCCAATAAATATTTCTCTAAATATTTAATCCACTGAATTCTAAAATTCGCGTTTCATGTAATAACGTTTAACAATTAAATGATATAATTTGTTCTTTGCTCAAAGTGTAACTCTTCAGATCGTACCATGATAGTAACGTTGATATTAACTATGATCGGACATCTAATATCCAACAATCTCCCACTTGGACTATTCATCGATTAATCGGGTCAACGTAGACAGTGGTGGACGCCTAGCTGCATCTCATTGCCCCTAATAAGGTATGACGTATTTACAATCGTCAACTAATTCCTTATGTTCAAGTAACCTTAACTTAACTAAGTACAATAGCTATGGCAAACATATCTATGTGTCCTTTCTGTTTAGGTCATCCATTGAACATGAGACGTGGATACAAGTCACTTCTCATATGTGGTTCAACTATTCTTGTTCTCGTTCTCCAATTCAATAATGGTCTAAACAAACTACTCTTTAGTTTGTGCGTGGCCACACGATTTATACCAGCTTGAATCAACGAGGGTGCCAGAATGTCCAGATCCTAATCAAAGGATAACAGAATTCCTTTGGCCACGTACAACTCCCACTTAACTTCAGATTACTCCTGATCATATCCTTATTACTGCCTGTTAAGGTACATCGTTAGATAAGATCATAGAATAAACTTTAGTCAGAGTTAGTTCTAGTGCGTGCCTCGGGTCGAAGGATCAATAAATCTTACTATATTCAAAAGTTCTCAAGACTTGATCCATGAAGATAGTTTTGAAGCGAGTTACGTTGAATAATCATTCTCTAATGATTATCTGTGAATATGACGTCCAATCGTTTGGACTTTCATTCCTAATGAACCAATCATCCAATTCACAATAGTCTTTCGTTCAGATTGATTCCTATGAATCTGATCGACTACGAACATTTAGAATATATATATATATATAAATATATATATTCAAGGATTTCTAAAACGTATAAAATATCGAATCATAGAAGCATCTATTTATAATGCACTTAACCGTTAAGTCAATATAAAACACTAATGTTTCTATATAATGTTCGAAAGCACCCAATACTAACAAATCAAACTCAAGTATAGCATGTCTAACACCTATCAACATGCTCCTCATATACAGGTTGAGGTATAGGTTTACCGAATGGGTCAACTAGATATTGACTTGTGTGAATTTTGTTTTATCATGATATCTCTAAGTTTCATGATCCCATTAATGAAACTTATGGTGAAAAATCTCTTTTGGAACTCCTTTCCAAACTATTAGAAGTTATCTAAACTCATTTCAGAATAACATCTTCTAATGTTTTCAGGTCACAACATCTCATGTTTGTGCAATTGTTATTGATGGAACTTTTCTATCAGATAACGTTGATGTTTCGTGTAAGCATTCTTAACGATCATCTCATGGTGTATTCATCTAATCATTCTCAATGATCATCCTTTTGGTATCTATATCTTAACTTTTAAGATAGTAGTGCTTTGACTGACAGGTTGTCATAACTAGTTATGATCTTGTTTCAAGAACCCTTTTTGATAGTCAAAGTTGGTACTCTTAGCATCTTATCTAATAAGATAGAATTATCTCATCATAACACTTTATGATTACCATTATGTGCTTCTCAAGCAGTATCCTTTTCTTCTGTCATAATTAAATTTTAAAGTTCTTTCATCGTATGAAAAATATAGACAACGCTCATTATCCCTTTTAGATGAAACTACATGAACCATTTCATTTTCATCTTATCCCTATCATTAGGGGTTATAGATAATGTTAACAGAAAATGTAAATGGTATGCCTTTTTTGATTTGTCATACAAAACATTTAAGACAGCTTTATTAAAGTAAATAGATTGTTGTGATTCTTACTTTAGAATCTCTCCCTTTTATATATCATATATATACGAATGTAATCAATGCTAGCTTTGAAATCAATCTCTAAATGTGACATTTCAAAATTTTCCTTGTGGAATTTATCATGAAAATATTAACATTTTATTTCAAAACATGTACACGTATATTTAATCACATTTATACAAATTGGTGTATTGACAAATTACAATTTACGTAATTTTTAATTTTTAATAATATTTAAACATTATAAACTATATAAATTATGTTATTAAATTAAATAATTTATATAAATAAATAAATGGTTTTAAATTTTATTAAATTAACCATTCAAAATGATTAATTTTAAATAAAAACATAAGTTTTACAAAAATATATATACTTAAGTTTTATTTAGTTTAAAAGAACTTAAGTTAAATAAACTTAATAATTTAAATAAATAACTTAAGGTATTATTTCAATAAGATAATTATTTAAAAATAATTAGTTTTAATAAAGAAAATGGATTTATAAAATATATAAATTAAAGTTTAAAAAGAGATGAAAGTTTGTAAATAAATTAAAGTAGGAGGGCTATTCTGAATTAAACAGAACTATAAGGGCGGGAATGAATTTATTCTGGGGTACATTTTAAACAACCTGGAAAGTTTGAGGACTGAAAGTGTCAAGTTGCAAATCGTTTATCCAGCCGGTGTACCTCCTTCTCCGGCGAGACTCCCTTTTTCCGGCGAGATCTTGCTAAGCCGATGTACTACACCTCGACACGCGAGAAAAGCACCTCTGTGCTCGCCTTTTTCCCCCGATCCTTTCCCCTCGACCAATTTCTCTTTTCAACATCGGATTCCCGAGAAAACAGGTAATGCTCCTAGGGTCAACCTACGAATTCGCACGCGGTATCGTACCTCTACGGCTATAGCCTGGTCCCTTTTGTTCCTCTGGTCGATGCGCGTGAACCCAAGCCGCCAATTGCTGTTTGTACTATCGGGATACTGATTCGAGTTAAAAGTTCACTCCGGACCTCCATTTGAGCATCACACCCTCTCTGTCTACTCTCTCTCTAAATCGAGAATACCTCTGTACTCGCGACATCCAGGCGAAGCTCCCCAGCCCCTTTGAAGTTTCAATTTGAACCAGAACCCGAATTCAGATTGTGCACTTCTTCGAGCCTTTGATTCAACTTCGCAGACAATTTTGGTTCAGGTATTATCCTTGCATTTCGTCCCCTAACCTTCGTGTATCTTAGTGTTAACAATTCTGAGCATAATCAAGACCATAGCCCACTGATTCCCGGCCAAACGAGATTGCCCGGACACGACTCCTGGTCGTTGCCGAGAACCAGTGGACAATCCTCTAAGTGGTTATCATTTAATTAACGTATTCCTGACCAGCGATGGGCTATAGCCCGGCTGGTCAGTGTTGTGTGCGGTGAGTGTAGTTACCCGGGTTCGAAACCTATGGCCTCCGGCCCAAACCCCCTTTTTCTCATTTTAAGCCTCTGAACCTGGATTCGGGTCTGGGCCGACCCGGTTACCGTTGACCCGCGTGTTTCCTCCCTGGGCCGACCCGATCCGACCGTCTCCCTATTATATATATATATATATTATTATAATTATTAATTAATTAACTTAATTAATTTTTAAATCCCTTTAAATTATTTCAAGCCCGTTAGCTCGGCCCGTTTATTTTTAACCCAACTTTTGAACATATTCAAACCCGTTATATTTTATAAAATAATAAAACCGACATTTTTCATAAGTTATTTAATTATTTAAGCCCTCGAAAAATAATAAAATAACATTTTTATAAATAAATAAAAATACGCGTTATTTAAAATATAATGTTTTCACGAAATTTAAAATAGGTAATTTATGATTTATAAAATGCAAGTGTTATTAAAATATATATTTTGTTTTTGAGAAGTTTAAATATTTGATTCGGAATTTTATAAAAATACGAAGTCTTCCAAAAATTAATTTGTACAATGATTTTAAAACATATAATTTTTCACAAAGGCTATTCCATTTACAAATCCACATATATTTAAATAAATATACGCGTACGCGAATATATAATTGATACATATTCGTTTACATAGGATTTCATCATGTATAACAACAATACAAATATCACCAACGCGCGTGGAAAAATACCCGCTTGCAAGGTGAGTTACATAGCCCCTATTTTTACATTTTTATACGTTTTGGAATGAAACATTATACATGCTACTCACATTGTTTATACGTGTTATACATGAGACTATATGCTTATTCTTTGGATGTACATACATTTAAACACAAGACAACCAACTGTAATATTGATAGATCTATTGTGCCTGACCAGCCCACCCGGTTAGGGTGTTTATTACTGCATACTCGGATATAACCGCACGTTATATTCAATCATATCGAATATAGTGGGTAACTATATTCAAACATACGGGACTTAGCTGTTGTGCTCTGTTCAAGTGCGTCAAACTTGGTTTGAATTGTGATTAAATAAATGATACATCATATATACTATGTTTAACAAGATAAACAATGAGTTGCAAAACGATTTACACTACTATTTACCGGAATTTCTAAACCTATGTACTCACCAACTTTTTAGTTGACACTTGATTTAAAATAATGTTTCAGGTTTGGATTTGTGACTGCTTGCCGAAGATTTCTCCACTTAGGAACTACGGACCTAGTTAAATAAATCAATGTTTTGAACTAGACTAGGTTATTTGAAATGTATTGTATTTGGATCTTGTTGTCTTTAAATTTAATTAATGAATTATGCAACCTTTTAGTTATCATGAGCCTTTGAACAATCATTCTATTGTCCGCCTCGATGATTCCGCCATCGGTCGGGGTGTGACAGATTGGTATCAGAGCCATGGTTATAGGGAATTAGGTTATTAGACACAATGACCTAGACTATAACCCTAGGACTCCCTTTTATGTGTTATGTGCTAAATGATAAATTGCTATGTGAATTATTTGTAGTTAGGTATTATTTGAATTTTCCTGAGTTTGGTACATGAGGCTTATACACATACATACAAGACTTTGATACATGGTACATACTTTACATACATATTTGACAAACAAACTTATGCAAACAAATACACTACCCATCCTTATCCATACTCTTTCCTAATCCGTATTAATTGCAACAATTCCTACACATTTTATACTCATAGACTCTCAAGTCTATCAAAATCTTATCTCGTCAACGACTTAATTTCTTGAGACCAGTAAAGGACACGTGCAATCTGGAAGGGTGACACCTGTACATTGGGTTTTCTGTCTAGGAAAGCATTTCGTATAAATCCAAATAAACGGACCCGTATGCTTTCCTGGGAATTCCTGAAGTGAGTGTTTACCTATAGGCTAAAGCATGTCTCTTGGAAAGTTTCGGGGAATTATTTAACGTTGATAAGTCAATGTATTCGCAAGGATACAATCCAAACTTAAACTCAAAATTTGGGGACATTATAGCAAGGTAGGAAGAACTAGACGAACATGTAAAACAAATCATTATTACGGGTGCACACGTAATAACAATTTGTAGTGCATGCGAATCCCGGCCATTCCTATCGCGCGAATAATGATCTATGTTATCATATCCTCCCAGGAATAGATTTAATGGCTTATTTCCCCTATCCTTTAGTGTTACAAATTTTGGATGAATTATGTGATCAGTGTTAGTCAGAACTTACATACATTATCATGCTACATGATGAGTGTCATATCACGTTCCTGCTTACATTATTATGAACAGTCTACCAACTGTAGCACATGCATGCCTATTTTATCCGAAGTCTCATAAAATTTTGTCTTTTCTTGTGGTATTTTATAGAATGCCTCCCCGTCGCGCAGCTAATGCTAACTCCAGCAATCCCAACACTGACCTTGCTGCACTACTTACTCAACTAGTAGGCCAAATGATCCAAGCTAACAACAACAGTGATGGGTCTAATACGCAAGGGAATGGTGCAAACCCACCGTACTGTACATTCAAGCATTTCAATTCTTGCAACCCCACCAAATTCTTCGGGACGGAAGGTGCTACTGGCCTTCTTCAATGGTTTGAAGGTATGGAGAGTACTTTCCTAAACAGCGATTGTGCCGACAACCTCAAAGTCCGTTATGCTGCCAGCGTCTTCCAAAAACGAGCACTCATCTGGTGGAACGGTGAGAAACGTACTCGAGGCAATGAATCTGCTATGTCCTTGTCTTGGGACGAAATGAAACGACTTATGACCGACGAGTTCTGTCCTCGCAACGAAATGAGGAAGCTCGAAGCTGAATTTTGGGATCTCACCCAAGATAGCGGAGAAAATTTGGCATACACCACTCGTTTTCAAGAACTAAGTCTGCCCGTGTCCCACATGGTTACTCCCTTAGCACGGGGAATTGAGAAATACATTGGTGGACTGCCTATGCCGCTCCAAGACACCGTATTAGGAAGTAATCCCTCCACACTCGAAGACGCTATCCGTTTGTCTGCTGTGTTGACTGACAACCACGTCAAAGCGGGTACCTTATCTAGGAAGGGTACCAAGAAAGTGGTCGACAAAGCTGCTATTTCCGTGTCCGACAAAGATGAAGAACCCAATTCTTCCCATCATGATAGGAAGCGTAAGGCCCAAAACTTTGCGGCTATCATTCCTGCCGTACCTGTGACCCAAGTTACTCCTGCGGGTCAAATTCTGAGAAATTATGTAGGTTCATTTCCCCAATGCCCTACTTGCAAGTATCACCATGCCCCGCATGCTGCATGCCGTCTATGCTCAAAATGTGGACGCTATGGACACGTTGTTACTACTTGCCGTTCTCGCACTATTGTTAATCGAGCTACTCAAGGCAATCATCCAGTGCCTCTCACTATCACCTATGGACGGGCCTGTTACGAATGTGGAGACCCAAACCACTTTCGGAACCAATGTCCAAGACTTCAAAATCAAGGTGGTCCTCGTGGACGAGCATTTAATATAAATGCTAACGAGGCTCCGGCCAATGACGACACTGTCAACGGTACGTTAATTTGTTCACTACCTTTATACATCCGTTTTATTCAATATTCATGCCAATAGAAAATTGTGTCTCTTGCTTTTAACCAACTATCTGCTAAACAACCAACCAATCTTGATAACTCGTATATCATGGAAATAGCGGATGGGGAAATCCACTGCTATGAGTTCTATAACCCGTGATTGCATATAACAGCTATGCTATCACCATTCATCTCATCCCTATACTTTTGTGAAACAAACCTATTATGTTTAAACTCGGTCATACAACTTGCTAGCTCTGTTAAAGTTTACTTAAATTGTTGAAGTTCCAAATCCTAGTAATTATGCACGGGGAATCCCCGGTATATCAAAGGGGTGGTGGGTTAGCCGCTGGTACACCCTATACATAAACCCACTTGATATAACGAGTATAAACCATGCATAAGTACTAGGAGGAGGACCGGTTTTTGAAAATGTCTTTGCAAAATTTGAAAATAAGAACACCCGTGGGGTGGAGTTTTGAAGGAAAATGCCACGTTGCAAGGTGATTGGCACCAATATTGTTAAATCTGGTTTCTAGTAGTTTACATTCATGCGTTGTACGAGCAACTGTATGCATAAATCTCATTATACTATTAGAACAATTAGTTGACAACTCGACTCAAATTAACACCATCATCCGTTATCATACGCTATTTCCCCGTTGAATCTTTCTCTTGTGAAGTAATTCCATTCTAAGTCCTTGGGCATCTCTTTCCCGCTTCTATAACGTTCGCTAATCGAATTTCGGGACGAAATTCCTTCAACTTGGGGAGACTGTGACATTTCAAAATTTTCGTTGTGGAATTTATCATGAAAATATTAACATTTTATTTCA
This sequence comes from Smallanthus sonchifolius, assembly GCA_023525975.1. Lineage (NCBI taxonomy): Eukaryota > Viridiplantae > Streptophyta > Magnoliopsida > Asterales > Asteraceae > Smallanthus > Smallanthus sonchifolius. Next base: position 74,864,106 of record CM042018.1, on the reverse strand, counting down.
AAACATGTACATGTATATTTAATCACATTTATACAAATTGGTGTATTGACAAATTACAATTTACGTAATTTTTAATTTTTAAAAATATTTAAAGATTATAAACTATATAAATTATGTTATTAAATTAAATAATTTATATAAATAAATCAATGGTTTTAAATTTTATTAAATTAACCATTCAAAATGATTAATTTTAAATCAAAACATAAGTTTTACAAAAATATATACACTTAAGTTTTATTTAGTTTAAAAGAACTTAAGTTAAATAAACTTAATAATTTAAATAAATAACTTAAGGTATTATTTCAATAAGATAATTATTTAAAAATAATTAGTTTTAATAAAGAAAATGGATTTATAAAATATATAAATTAAAGTTTAAAAAGAGATGAAAGTTTGTAAATACATTAAAGTAGGAGGGCCATTCTGAATTAAACAGAACTATAAGGACTAGAATGAATCTATTCTGGGGTACATTTTAAACAACCTAGAAAGTTTGAGGACTGAAAGTGTCAAGTTGCAAATCGTTTATCCGGCCGGTGTACCTCCTTCTCCGGCGAGACTCCCTTTTCCGGCGAGATCCTGCTAAGCCGATGTACTACACCTCGACACGCGAGAAAAGCACCTCTGTGCTCGCCTTTTTCCCCCGATCCTTTCCCCTCGACCAATTTCTCTTTTCAACATCGGATTCCTGAGAAAACAGGTAATGCTCGTAGGGTCAACCTATGAATTCGCACGCGGTATCGTACCTCTACGGCTATAGCCTGGTCCCTTTTGTTCCTCTGGTCGGTGCGCGTGAACCCAAGCCGCCAATTGCTGTTTGTACTATCGGGATACTGATTCGAGTTAAAAGTTCACTCCAGACCTCCATTCGAGCATCACACCCTCTCTGTCTACTCTCTCTCTAAATCGAGAATACCGCTGTGCTCTCGACATCCAGGCGAAGCTCCCCAGCCCCTTTGAAGTTTCAATTTGAACCAGAACCCGAATTCAGATTGTGCACTTTTTCGAGCCTTTGATTCAACTTCGCAGACCATTTTGATTCAGGTATTATCCTTGCATTTCGTCCCCTAACCTTCGTGTATCTTAGTGTTAACAATTCTGAGCATAATCCAGACCATAGCCCACTGATTCCCGGCCAAACGAGATTGCCCGGACACGACTCCTGGTCGTTGCCGAGAACCAGTGGACACTCCTCTAAATGGTTATCATTTAATTAACGTATTCCTGACGAGCGATGGGCTATAGCTCGCCTGGTCAGTGTTGTGTGCGGTGAGTGTAGTGACCCGGGTTCGAAACCTATGGCCTCCGGCCCAAACCCCCTTTTTCTCATTTTAAGCCTCTGAACCCGGATTCGGGTCTGGGCCGACTCGGTTACCGTTGACCCGCGTGTTTCCTCCCTAGGCCGACCCGATCCGACCGTCTCCCTTTTATATATATATATATATTATTATAATTATTAATTAATTAACTTAATTAATTTTTAAATCCCTTTAAATTATTTCAAGTCCGTTAGCTCGGCCCGTTTATTTTTAACCCAACTTTTGAACATATTCAAACCCGTTAGGTTTTATAAAATAATAAAACCGACATTTTTCATAAGTTAATTAATTACTTAAGCCCTCGAAAAATAATAAAATAACATTTTTATAAATAAATAAAAATACGCGTTATTTAAAATATAATGTTTTCACGAAATTTAAAATAGGTAATTTATGATTTATAAAATGCAAGTGTTATTAAAATATATATATTTTTTTTGAGAAGTTTAAATATTTGATTCGGAATTTTATAAAAATACAAAGTCTTCCAAAAATTAATTTGTACAATGATTTTAAAACATATAATTTTTCACAAAGGCTATTCCATTTACAAATCCACATATATTTAAACAAATATACGCGTGCGCGAATATATAATTGATACATATTCGTTTCCATAGGATTTCATCGTGTATAACAACAATACAAATATCACCAACGCGCGTGGAAAAATACCCGCTTGCAAGGTGAGTTACATAGCCCCTATTTTTACATTTTTATACGTTTTGGGGTGAAACATTATACATGCTACTCACATTGTTTATACGTGTTATACATGAGACTATATGCTTATTCTTTGGATGTACATACATTTAAACACAAGACAACCAACTGTAATATTGATAGATCTATTGTGTCTGACCAGCCCACCCGGTTAGGGTGTTTATTACTGCGTACTCGGATATAACCGCGCGTTATATTCAATCATATCGGATATAGTGGGTAACTATATTCAAACATACGGGACTTAGCTGTTGTGCTCTGTTCAAGCGCGTCAAACTCGGTTTGAATTGTGATTAAATAAATGATACATCATATATACTATGTTTAACAAGATAAACAATGAGTTGCAAAACGATTTACACTACTATTTACCGGAATTTCTAAACCTATGTACTCACCAACTTTTTAGTTGGCACTTGATTTCAATAATGTTCCAGGTTTGGATATGTGACTGCTTGCCTAAGATTTCTCCACTTAGGAACTACGGACCTAGTTAAATAAATCAATGTTTTGAACTAGACTAGGTTATTTGAAATGTATTGTATTTGGATCTTGTTGTCTTTAAATTTAATTAATGAATTATGCAACCTTTTAGATATCATGAGCTTTTGAACAATCATTCTATTGTCCGCCTCGATGATTCCGTCATCGGTCGGGGTGTGACACTAAAGGTACTATATCTTTCAATGATATGTTTAAACTCGTAATTTTAGCAATGTATCACTGTACACTCTATGATAACACTTATCATCCCTTTTCCATGGTGTTTCCATGTATCTCTTATACATTCCTCTTGATGATATGTCTTTACAGATTTCTTTGTTATAGGTACTTACTCCCACTGGCCTTTGCATCTATCATATTGAATCTTCTCCGATTTGATCTCATTAATTTAATGATTCAACAACCTTAGACATATTTAGACATTTATACTCCACTTGAAGCCACTTATTTTAAGAACATTCTAGTATTCATAATACTTGTTCATTTTGATTTGTTCATGTAAGGCCCCAAACCCGGGAGGCCTCAAGTATTGGATTTACTCATCAACACATAGCACTTTAAACATAAGGCATTCATTAACACAGCGGAAACGATTGAAAACTTCAACATACGCAGCGGAAACATAAACATGTCTAATAAAATTTGTCTTTAACAATATAAACGTAAATGGGATGCCAAACGCTGATTTTTGGGTAACTCTTCTCGCTAAGCCAAGCATCCACATCCATCAATTGCACCTGCATTTAACTAATATGCATACTAAAAATCAGCAACGCTGAGTGAGTTCTTACGTTTATTTTAAATCAATTATGCAAAAGATTTACTAATACATACATACTGCCCTTAAGGAAAAACTTTACATACTTCACTTTTCAAAAACAGTTTAAGACATTCACAAGGTAGCCGTCAATCCCTTGTCAATGTTGGTACTGCCCTCATGATCAATACCGCTTAACCGTCGATTCTTATCACCGCTGGTATTGTCCTCGTGATTAGTACCACTTATCCGTCAAATCCTTGTCACTACTGGTATTGTCCTCATGAGCAATACCGCTTAGCATGATGTTGTCCTCGTGATCAAAAACTAGTATTATCCTCGTGATCAATACCGCTCAGCATAATTTGGTCCTCGTGACCCAAGGTCCTCGTGACCCATTGATGTTGTCCTCATGACCAACACCACATGACACGATGTTGTCCTCGTGATCAACACCGGGTATTGTCCTCGTGATCAATACCTCTTAACTTGTAAATGGGGGATTGCGTAGTCCCCCGAGCAACCGTCGTAACTCATCCCAATTATACAACTGTTAATGAGCATTAAGACTCTTACTAATGGGTAGCACCCATATCTGGCATCCTTTACAAGTAACATCTGTCCCAAGGACCTTATCCAACCGGTTCACTTCCCATAGGAAGACTGTTCACTTTCTGTTCATAAACTTTCTTTAACTTGATCATACGAAACATACATCATGCCTTTGTTTATGTATATGAAAATATAGTAAACGCTTACCCATGATATAACTATACTTTACTGGAACATAACTTGTCATAAATATCATGTCTTTGTTTATGTATATGAAAATATAGTAAACGCTTGCCAATGATATAACTATACTTTACTCAAAACGTACATTTGCCTCTTTTAAACTTGTCACAAAAATACAGCTTTCACAATGTTTATTAATATAAAAATATGTAATAAACTCTTTACACTAAGTATGCACACCACCCCTAAAGAAGGCAAAAAGGGGATTAGAACTCACCTGTGATAAACACGGTCAAGGGTCTCTAAGAGATCTTCTGACATATACGTACGCAACCTAGTCTTAGCTTACATACATCTCGTTACATTTTGACCCCCACTATACCGAGAACCTAGGGGTACATGGTTCTTTCCCGTGACTTTTAGGAGTTCACGGCTTAATCTCGTGAACAGGGAAGTATACGGCTTAAGGAAAGTTCTCAGGATTTTATCCACGAACTAGGTCCGAGAACTCTAACCGTGAACTTTACCCAGACCGCAAACTTTACCCAGACCGCAAACTTTACCCCAACCGTGAACTTTACCCCATATCGCAAACTTTACCCAGTCCACAAACTTTACCCCAACCGTGAACTTCATCCCAACCGTGAACTTCATCCCAACCGCAAACTTTATCCCAAACCGCAAACTTGCATGGATTCAGATCTGGATCGATTGATTCATCAAGTTTGAAACTTTTTACGTTCAAAACATGAATTTTCCTCTCGTTATTCCAAATCCATAATCCTTTTCTCACTTGGTTCATAAAAACCCGTCCTTTTTACGAAAATACCCGAAAACCCAAAAAGAATAAAAACTCGGATTTGGTTCGGGTCATTACCTGTTTCGAGATTCCGAATCGGAGAACCTACTCACGAGTAGTAGAGGAACGATATGCTAGCTCTTCGGGTCGATCCGTCAACTTTCTCTCTCTACGGTTTCCCTCTCTAGGAAGTGTGGAATTTTGAAGTGTGAAATAAGATGGTTGGAATGAGGGTTAGGGTCATAAGGCCCATCCTCATCCTTAGCTCAGCCCACCTAGTGACCCGGCCCAAGGCCCGGTCCATCTCACTTCCTTTTCCTTAATTTCATGTAAATCCCGTGTTCGTTCTATCACTTCGAAATACTGGATGTTACAGTTCGTTCAACTGTTAAAAAACTTGTAATCTGTTTCCTTTTAAGGAAACTTGGAATACATTTCCAATTTTATCAATCTTTGATAATATGTTATCAACTTTTGATAATATGCCGGGCTTCTAGTATGAACGATCCATTTGTTTTTTTCAAAACAACTTCTACATATTGATGAATCTTATTCATGTGTAGTCTGATCAAATCTTTATTTGTCATAATATGGATTGTGTGTCTAGATCATCACCAAGTGATTTACTAGAGAATCTCATTCTTTCATCACATGATCTCAAATGTCTATTGTAAAAGATCTCATCTTTTGTTTATGATAAACTTTCATATATTATTAAAAGATCACATCTTTGTGTGTATATATGAACTTTGTGTTTATGCAATTGAATAATACCATTTATTCAGAATTTTAAACAACAATTGTTTATTGTTTAAGAACCAGGTATATCTTAGTCATGAACATTTTCAATCTCATGATTAAGCTTGAAGGTTTATTAAGGTGGCTCACGAAACTCTTTCGTAAAGGAGTTCATAACGTCCTATCCTTAATAGTTCATTGGACTCTTTCTACATATTCATATCACATATGAATTGTCATACCTGTTCTAGATGAACCTTATGGTTCAAGGCTAGTGTTTAGACTATGTCAATTTTGGGCGGCTATTTTTCACATGAATAACCATTTAGTCTTGAAGTAGTGATAACTTTATCGCTCTTTTATATCTTATCTCATAAGATTGTTTCTAGAGGAATTTCATTGAAACTATTTCAATCATAAAGTCGTATGTAAACATTACATCTTAAATATACCTTTTACAAGACTTAATATGTTTCATGATATCTATTAGATCCGATCTAATGAAGTATCTACTGGACTTGAATAACATGTCTCACATGTCTTTAATATTTCATGTCAAAATAGATTGGTATTGAATTCATAATTGATAATCAGGCAACAATCATAATGCATAAAAGATTTAAATAAGTCATACTTAAAATAATCAAGCAATATTCATAAGAAAGCAAATCCAAATTTAAATTTGTTCTAAACAAAATAAAATAACATCATCAAATGGTGTAATCAAGAACTTGAAACAATCTTCAAGCTATGTCCGTCTTCCTTTTCTTCTTCCTTTCCTTCTCTTCTTTCATCTCTACAAAAAGCAAGTTTGCATATGTTAAAAGACTAGCTTCAAAACGATAAAAAAAGTATGGAAAAGTTGCCAAGATACCAGGAGTATATGCATATAAGCATCCTCTAGCTTCAGCAGCTTCGAGCATCTCTCTCACATGGCATTTCGGTTTAGAGATATTAGCCTTGGTCTCACCTACAGCTTTGCCGTTATCCCCGGTTTCGACAGTCTCTACCGGTACCTTTTTACTTGTGAAACACAAGTGAAGTTCATCATCAATCATAGCTGTCAAGATGTTGTTATTAGGATAAATCCTTATTCTTTCAAGCTGGTCAATGAATCATGGCATCTTTAAAGCATCATCGGGCACCCACTCGGCATACCGAGAGTTGAAATCCCCAACGTAGTCATAACGGCTATGTAGGTGCCCTTCCCATTTATAGTCATCAAATGCATTTTAAACAGTAATATCAATGATTAAGTGGTCATCTATGGGAATGCATGCTTTCTCGATGTCTGATACTTTCTTCCTCATGACCACAGCACGTTCTGGATTCTTCAAGGCAACGTCCCTAATGTGTGACATTAAAGAATGAGAAGGATCCTTGTTGTAATCTTGATGGTATCTCTCCTTCAAGTTACGGATCATGTCATAAGCAGTCAAGCTCTGGAGTGATTATTTAATCCCAGTGCTAACAGATGCAAGCATAAGGTTTGATATAGCCTGGGTATCATCCCTACGTTTGTTCCAGGCATTTAGAGCAAACTCGCTAGCATCCTCAGGTGGCTGATTAGGTAAGGGGTTCTTAAAAACATGTAATTTCTTGTTGTATTTGAGGACGTTCTTCAGATTGTAGTACCAGGTCAAGAAATTTGTTCCATCGAGTTTAATGTTTAGGATGTTGTTAAGACGTTCTAGAATAACCAAATCAGCAGATTGAGACATCTACAAAATTCAAATAAAGTTTAGTACTTTCATGCTTGAACTTCCTAATTAAATTAATGCCCCAAGGGCAAAAATATATATTTAGGAATGAGATTCCGGTTCACCATGACTCGGTGAATGGCTGAGCACTCTCCACTAGCATACCTAGATAGATAGGTATGAGAATACCAATTGTGTCGACTACACAATTCTGGGTTTGAGGGGCATGACGAGCAAGGTCAAGCTTTCTATGCGCACTTATACGACTTAAGTGATATTTGTCCTTCAATTGTGACTGTAGACCCGTCCTAAGTAATTCAGGAATCGCGGTCCTACCTTCAACCAAAACCATGGCGCCGGATGCAGGGTAATTCACTAACACCGACGTTTCGGATAAATTAGTTGAAGTGTCACAATTTAGGGTGGCACAGAAATACCGATTTTAATTAGAATTTCTTTAATGTTTTAAATTACCGGTTAATGGTCAAAAACATTTTGGACGACGAGTAGCATGAAACAAGTCATGCAAATTTTAGTAAACCAATTTTACTATATAAGTTCGTGAAACGTTTTCAACACTCGACACGGTCCAATTTTAAATACGTTATTTATAAACTAAATTGGTGGTTAGTCGCGAACTTATTTTTAAACTAATTACCCTTTACTTAATTTAAATGTGTTTTTAAATAAAACAATTAAATTTAAAAACCCATTTTAATCTTTTAAATAAAAATTACTTTTATTTAATTACCTTTCCGAGAAATTTTAAACCTTTTAATATTCTCGTCGTTTTATAAGATTGTGTTAAATGTTTTATAAAAAATATTTGCAGTTAAATTATTATCCTAAGTTATAGTAGCAACCACAAAAAATATAAAACAACCATCGAGTCACTAGTAAGAATGTTCGGTTTCATTCGAGCCATCAAACGAGTAACCGAACCGGTCTAAGGGACAACAAATAAAATATAAACTTGTCGCCTCCCACTTAGTCCAAGATCTCTATCTTCAAGTTCCTGTCTTTGTCAATCCTTGTCTTCAAATCTTCTTCTTGTTAGGTTTACAACTTTTATACTTTTACATTAAAAATAAATAAATAAAAAAACCTAACTATTACATCCGGGTTCCAAATAACCAAAAAAAAAAAATACAAATACAAAGAAAATAAAAACAACCATGACAAATAAAAACCACGGGTCACTAGGGCTCGATGTATCAAACACAATCACAACCAAAACGATAAAGGCTCGATCTTTTGTTAACCAAAAGTGTTAACAAATAAAATAGAGATCGAAAAACAAACAATTATGTCTAAACACACGTAGAGGTGGCTCTGATACCCCTGTTGGGATATCGTGCACCGGTTTTAACATTTAAAATGAAAACATATAAAATCAGATTTACAACAACGGAAGCATTTACAAAAGCACACGATAATAAAGATCCGATCTTTATCCGACAGTGATCCGATTACACAATGTTTAGACAATAATAATAAATAAACAAACACAACCATAGGGTCTTTAGGGTTTATACCTTTGACGAATGACCGGGTTGTAACATTCAGGTACAAAGAACGTCACGCTAGATGACAACAACGAACTCGTCACACGAACTCGTCTCACAAAACACTTTAAACGAGAACCCGATTCTCTCTCCTTGTCCGGTTCGGCTCGTGAGAAAACAAGGCAACACAGCAGTGGCGCACGACTCTCGAAGGGGTGGCGGCTGGTCACGGCGGTAGCAGTGGCAGCTGGTGGTGGTGTCGGACGGAAAAGGGGAAGGAAGGGGGCGGTTTTCGGTCGACGATCGCAAGGCGGAAGGGAGGCACACCCAAAAAAAACTTATTAAGGTTTAAGAGGTTGCATGTATTTATAATAATAATATTTACATCTTAAACCCTTGTGTAATTAACACTTAATTACTACCTGAATAACCCTTAATCAGTTTCAGTCCCTTTAGTTTATGATTACATTAATCATAAATAAAAACTTACGTAAACTGATCACGTATATTCAACTATTAAATATAAAACCCATCTATACATATCACCAATATATATATATATAACCTCATTTCGTCTATCGATATATTTAATTATTCTAAATAATTAAATACGACATATCCAATAAATATTTCTCTAAATATTTAATCCACTGAATTCTAAAATTCGTGTTTCTTGTAATAATGTTTAATAATTAAACGATATAATTTGTTCTTTGCCCAAAGTGTAACTATTCGGATCATACCATAATAGTAACGTTGATATTAACGATGATCGGTGTAACATCCCAAAAATAAAACAAAAATTTTGATCACGGGTTAAACATGAGACGAACCGAATAAACAAGCAAGGCATGATGGGCCGGGCCGGATGGGCCAGGCGCGCATGAGGGTGGCAAACAAGGGAAGAGAGACCTCCATAAATAGCATAAACCACCACCTTTTCTCTCGTTTGCAAGTTCTAGAGAGAGAAACCGTAGAGAGAGAAAGTTGGCGGATCGACCCCAGATTCAAGAAGTGTGTTACCACATAGCTTGGGAGCAAGACCTCCGAATCAAACGCTCGATTCAGGTAACGACTTATTCCGAATCTGGGTTTTTGTTTAAAGTCTGGTTCCCGAATATTTTTGGTAAAAAGGCTGGGTTTTTATTAACCAAAAGAGAAAAGGATTATAGATCTGGAATCACGAGAGGAAGATACGCGTTTTGAACGTAAAAAGTTTCAAACTTTACGAAACTGTCAATCCAGATCTGAATCCATGCAAAAACGGGTTGTTGGGATGAAGTTTACGATTTGGGTAAAGTTTAAGGATGAAGTTTACTGTTTCGGTAAAGTTTACGGTAGGATGAAGTTTGCGATTTGGGTGAAGTTCACGGTTGGGTGAAGTTTGCAGTTTGTGTGAAGTTCACGGTTGGGTGAAGTTTGTGTTTTCGGTTAAGTTCACGGTTGGGTAAAGTTCACGGTTGGATGAAGTTCACGGTTGGGTAAAGTTTGCGTTTTGGTAAAGTTTACGATTGGGTGAAGTTTGCGGTTAGGAATGAAATGTAATGAGTTGTATGAGAAGCTAAAACTAGGTTGTGTACGTAGTTAGAAGATCCTTTAGAGACCATTAACCCTGTTTATCTCAGGTGAGTTCTAGAAGCCCTTATTTAAATGTTTTAAATAAATGTTTTTGGGCTGGTGTGCATACGTAACGATGTGACTGTTTTATAAAACGATGTTTATGAATGATGTATGTGACGTTTTATGAAACAATGTTTATGAACGATGTTTTGAAGGGAAAGGTTATGAAAGAAATGTTTATGAAATATTTTTCCAAAAGAAGTTTACGAAGTGTTTACGAATGAATGAATTATTTTTAATAAAACGTACGAATGCTTTAACTGAAGTTTTGAAGTAAAAGAAGTGAATGTTTATGAAAGTCACAAACGAACGAATCTGCCATGATTCCTACGGGAATCGAAGCTATAGGTATGGGATGTATGTTATGGGCCTTACCTTTTAAGGGCCTATGTGGCTGGCCAACTGTTGTACAACTGGGGTGATGACGGTCACCAAGGGGATTATCGTGATCCTTGAAGTTGGTACGATTTACCTTACGGGGTAGTCGTGCTTGAAGTTTGGTACTTGTGTCTTACGGGGTGCGGTACTTGATGTTTGGTACGTGTCATCCTTGTGGTGCCGTGCTTGAAGTTCGGTGGTAAATGACTTATGTATCGGGCCCTAGGATTCCCGCCCGAAGGACAGTACAGTGGAAGGCCTAGTGGTGGTGATCTTTAGGTCATTCCACCAGTATGCGATGTTTGGAATTGACGATTACGAGAAGGTACAGATTCGATATGTTCGTTGACTTATGTTTATGACGTTATATTATGTTATTGCATGTTTTCATACGCTTTTATTAATGAAGTTAAATGATATGTGTAACATTTTTGATTTTCATTATCTGTATTTCAATTCAAGGTGAAACATTTCAAACCCAATTCTAGTACACTGATTTATTCTATTCGTACCAACAATTAAATACTATATTTCAATGCAAATCCGCAAATTTTACACGAGTATATCCTACTAAATTCTACATAAGTTCATATTTATACAAATCTATCAAAACTGAAATTTGCAAGGACTAATTTTATAAATTAACAAGAAACCCTAATAGGCACGGTCGCGCCTTGTTCTGGCACGGTCGCGCCTCGCGTCAGTTAAAATGTAAATACAGTTTTAAACGCAGGATCGTTTGAGTTCGTAACCGATATACACATCATTACCAGTAACGAAAACAATTAATCGAATAATCTCCACAATTACATCCAATAACTTCAAGAAATTCAATTAGTCTAAAAAAAAACCGAAATTATTTCATTTGAACCACAATTCCTCTAATCTGAATTGAAATCCTCCCAAGCAAACACTCCATCGAACCCCTCTGAAACTCCCGAAAACATTGAAGCAGCCAGAATTGCAGAAGAAGAAGCCGGAAACCAAAACCGTCGACGCTGGAACTCGCCTCTACCGTACGCTATCGATTCATCGTCTTTTCGGGTAATTGAAACCTCATACACATTCGACTTAGTCTATGGATCAAAAGCCCCAACTCAATTGGGGCCTACAGTAGCAAAATTAACACGAACCCGAATCTAGGGTTCGTTCTAAAATGGGTTAATCGAATACTACTTTAGAGATGTTTTAAATACAATTAATCTATAAAAAAAGACTCGTAATAACCTAACGGGTGAAAGCCCTATGATTTCCAACATTAACATCATAAGATTTAAGCAATTCGTTTCTGTTTTGGAACAGACACGGTCGCGCTAATCTCCTAGCGCGGTCGTGCCTCATGGAGACACGGCCGTGCCAATCCAAGCGCGGTCGTGCCTCAAACACTCAGACCCGATCGTGCCACTTGGCTAGACTTGGTCGTGCCTCAGAACCCTAGACACGGTCGTGCCTGGCCCAGACACGGTCGTGCCTAGTGAACAGCTTAGTTATGCCTTCTGTTTGATCAACACGGTCGCGCCCTGACTAGCACGGTCGCGCCCGTGGTTCTAGCACGATTGTGCCTTGTCCCAAGCACGGTCGTGTGTGTGAGAAAATCTTGGCAGAATACTAAAATTTATATTTTAAAATCAATAAGCATTCCAAATGAATTTTCAAATAAAAGTAATTGATTTTATAAAGATTTATATTAACCTTATTTAAAAATATCAAATGCCTATTTCTAGAATAAATAGAAGTTATACATTTAAATCTACAAAATTATATTTACACATATTTATAAAAATAGATTAACAAAAGTTAATTATTAAATTATAATTAATATAAAACACCCGATACATTTTTATAACTAAAAGACTAGGTTACATATTGTATAAATAAATAAATAAGGTAAAAATTATTTATTTAAGTTATACTTAATACCCCTAATACCTACATTATTTCTATAACTAAGTAAATAAATAGTAATTTTGTAATTTATTTATTTAGTTATTCAAACTCAAACTTTGATCAAAATGTTCTAAAAATATCCATTTCAAACCTTTCATTTATGCAATACCTTCCAAGAACAAACCACTAACTTTATACACACGTCCAATTCAACCCTAGACTTAGACATAGACTATTGTGCACACTATTAATTCAATATACATTCCAATCTAGGTTCACGTTGTGCATTACAAGGATCATATTACTATCTAGTCTCTCGTGTTAGCTACGCCTTTTGAATCAAGTGAGTATTACATAGCCCCTTTTACTCTTTTACACTTTTTAGGGTGGAACATGAACACTATACAAACTATTGCTTACATTTAAACAAACTACACAAATACAAATCCTTTTTACATTCATGTGTTCAATTTGAGCTTTATGCCTGAGTGCTAGTTGTGCTAACTTTTGTGTGCAATTTATGTGCAATCATTAACTATTCAAGCCGACGGTAAACGATGATAGATCTACTGAGTCTGACAAACCCACCCAGATTGGGGTGATTGTTACCGACAACACAATTTTGCATGATAGTTACAAAGGTTTGATTGTACTTTGGTTACACAATAGCTGCTCTCCATAAATGCCTTATTTTATCATGTTATGTAAGGATTTGATCATCTATAATTATTCAATATCTATGTATAAACCTGTGTATGCTCACCAACTTTTTAGTTGACCTTATTTTATTCATGTTTCAGGTACTAATGTGTGATTTTGATCAAGACTTTCTACACATAAGTTTTGGACCTAGATAATTTTAAATAAAGGATTATGTTTTTCATTTTATGTATTTGGTTTGATTTGGTTTTTGTCTTGAATACTTGAAATTAATTTGAATGATTAATATATTTCAATTTAGTCAACCTTGTGCTCATGAACAGTCTACATGTCCCGCCCCGATGATTCCGCCGTCGGTTAGGGTGTGACAGATTGGTATCAGAGCCTTGGTTATAGGGAACTAGGTTATTAGACACCCTTGACCTAGACTATAACTTTAGGACACCCACTTATGCCATGCTTCATGATTATGTGTTGTGTGCTACATGCTATGTGTTACATGCTTACTATTATTAGTTATTATTTAGTTTTTGATGCCTTACTTGTTAAAAATTCATGACTTATTAAGATATACTTAAATAATAATTAAACAAACAATATCCCTACCTATACCCTAAAACCTCATAATATTCTTACCTACTTCTCTATCATCATCTTCGTAGCATGTGGAGACTTCATGGATCTAAAACTATAAAAATCTTTTTATGCCCTCGTTAAGGTTTTTAAACTTATCAATTATTTGAGAACACGTGCAATCTGGAAGAGTGACACCTGTATTCTAGGTTTTCTGTCTAGGAAAGCATTTCCCATAAATCCCAATCAACCGAGGGACCCGTATGCTTTCCTGGGAATTCCCAGGGTGAGTGTTTACTTATAGGCTAAAGCATGTCTCCTTGAAAATTATATGAGTTTAATTAACCTTAATGCGTCATAGTATTCAAGTGATTATATCACTATTTGAGTGCAATCCAAATCATGATTAACTATATTTTTGTTATCTTATTCTTTTAAATCCAAGCAATCTTCATTAGTTCTTACATCTTTTCTTGTGTTGTGCAATTTTGTAGAATGCCTCCCCGTCGTGCTCCCATGACCAACAACAATACCGACATTGCTGCTATCCTTGCACAACTTGTAACTCAACTCACTCAAGCTAATGGTGCCACAAATAGTAACCATGGGGCTATTGGTAATGGTGGTGCCAACCCATCACAATGCACCTTCAAGCATTTCAACTCATGTAATCCTCTTAAGTTCTATGGTACTGAAGGAGCTACAGGACTTCTTCAATGGTTCGAAAGTATTGAGAATACCTTCCTCAATAGTGACTGCCCCGATAACCTCCGTGTTCGTCATGCCACAAGTATCTTACAAAAACGGGCACTCACGTGGTGGAATGGGGAAAAAAGAACTAGAGGCGTGGAAGTAGCAATGGCCTTACCTTAGGATGTGGTTAAAAGGCTAATGACCGAAGAATTTTGTCCTCGAAATGAGGTAAAGAAACTTGAAGCCGAGTTTGGGAATCTTACCCAAGATAGTGGTGAAAGTCTAGCTTATACAACTCGGTTCCATGAGTTGAGTCTCCTTGTGCCCCATATGGTCACACCTTTATCCCGCTGCATTGAGAAGTATATTGGTGGATTACCTAGGCAAATTCAAGATACTGTCTTAGGGAGAAATCCCGCAACACTCGAAGATGCTATCCGCTTATCTGCTATATTAACCGACAACCATGTGAAAGCGGGAACTCTGACTAGAAAAGCCACCAAGAAAGCTCCCGACACCACAACCCCTCCTGTACACATCAAAGAAGCCAAAACTGAACCCTACCACAATAATAAAAAAAGGAAGTCTAGAAATTTTGATGTGGTCACTCCTGCTATGCCTGTTAACCAAGTTGCTCCTATGGTTCAAGCACCAGCCAAAAAGCCATATGTTGGGATCTACCCACTCTATGCCACATGCAACTATCACCATCTCCAAAACATTCCATGTCGCCTTTGCACTCACTGTGGGAAATATGGCCATACGGTCAATGTTTGTACAGCCAAAGCACTTATAGGCCAAGTCAACCCAGCAAACCGAACCAACCCCCAAGTGGCTAATCAAGGTGTTCCCGCTATTGCAAATAGGCATGCTTGTTATGAATGTGGTAACCCAAAGCATTTTCGTGACCAGTGCCCAAGGTTCATCAATGCTAGACAAGGCGGAGCTCGTGGGCATGCTTTCAACATAAACGCCAATGAAGCTCAAGCCAACAATGATGTGGTCAATGGTACGTTCCTTGTTAATAGTCAATATGCCTCCATTTTAATTGATACCGATGCCGATAAAAGTTTTGTGTCACTTAACTTTGATCCCTTACATGCAAAGACACGTTCCCAATTAGAGAAAACCTTCACCGTCGAAGTAGCAAATGGTGACTCACTTACAATTGCCTCTGTTATTCACGACTGCTCTCTAGAACTTAATGATCATACATTTTCAATCAACCTTGTACCAATGCCACTAGGAAGTTTTGATATCATCATAGGCATGGATTGGCTATCAAATCACCATGATGAAGTCATCTGTTTCGAGAAGTGCATCCGAATACCTCTACCGTCGGGAGAAACGTTAAGAGTCTTTGGTGAAAAGCCTTGCAAAGGACTCAAGTTAATGTCATGCACTACCACCCAAAAGTACCTAAGAAAGAAGTACGTAGCCTTCTTAGCTCATGTTGTTAAAAAAGATGTCAAAGAGAAGAGTATCCAAGACATTCCCATCATTAGGGATTTTCCCGAAGTATTTCCCAAAGATCTATCCGGTCTTCCACCCGTTCGACAAGTAGAATTTCGCATTGAACTTATACCCGGAGCTAACCCCGTGGCTAGAGCTCCTTACCGTCTTGCACCTTCTGAGATGCAAGAACTTGCAAGTCAACTCCAAGAGCTCTCCGACAAGGGCTTCATTCGTCCAAGTCATTCACCGTGGGGTGCACCCGTCTTATTCGTCAAGAAGAAGGATAGATCATTTCACATGTGTATTGACTACCGCGAACTCAACAAGCTTTCCATCAAGAACTGTTATCCCTTGCCTAGAATTGATGATCTCTTTGAACAACTTCAAGGTTCTACTTGCTTCTCGAAGATTGACCTTCGATCTGGTTATCACCAACTCTGTGTACAAGAGGAAGATATTCCAAAGACTGCCTTCCGAACAAGGTATGGTCACTACGAGTTCATGGTCATGCCTTTTGGGCTAACCAATACACCCGCAGTTTTCATGGACCTCATGAATCTTGTGTGCAAACCATACCTTGATAAATTCATGATCGTCTTCATTGATGATATCTTAATCTACTCCAAGACTAAAGCCGACCATGAGTAACACCTTAGACTGGTTTTGGACCTCTTGAGGAAGGAACAACTATATGCCAAATTCTCCAAATGTGAATTTTGGCTAAAGGAAGTTCAATTTCTTGGTCATATCGTCAACGACAAGGGAATTCATGTGGACCCTACTAAGATCGAAGCGGTTAAGAATTGGAATGCCCCGAAGACCCCCACCGATGTTCGTTCATTTCTTGGTCTTGCGGGATATTATCGTCGCTTCATCTCAAATTTCTCTAAGATTGTTGTCCCTCTTACCGCTTTAACCCACAAGGGTAAACCTTATGAATGGGGACCAAAACAAGAAGAAGCTTTCCAAAATCTCAAGCAAAAGTTGTGCAATGCTCCTATTTTGACTCTCCCTGATGGGAATGATGATCTAGTTGTCTACTGTGATGCTTCTAACCAAGGTCTCGGTTGTGTCCTCATGCAACGAGGCAAAGTAATCGCTTATGCATCAAGGCAACTTAAGATTCATGAGAAGAATTATACGACGCACGACCTCCAATTGGGTGCGGTCGTATTCGCATTGAAGATTTGGAGACATTACCTCTATGGCACAAAATGTGTGGTGTTCACTGACCACAAAAGTCTCCAACACATCATCAACCAAAAAGAACTCAATATGAGGCAACGACGTTGGGTTGAACTCATTAACGACTATGACTGCGAGATTCGTTACCATCCCGGCAAAGCGAATGTTGTAGCCGACGCTTTGAGCCGAAAGGACCATGTCATGCTTCATTGCATCCAAATTCAAACCGACATTCAAAATCGTATCTTAAAAGCTCAACACGTCTCAATCACCGAGGGTAACATGTACAAGGAAATGTCGTGTGGTGTTGAACTTCAGCTTGAATCAAAACCCAATGGCTTAATTTATTACTTAAACCGTATTTGGGTTCCCGATCGCGATGATCTCCATGCATTTCTCATGAACGAGGCTCACAAGACTCGTTATTCTATTCATCCTGGTGCGGATAAGATGTACCAAGATCTTCGCCAACAATATTGGTGGCCCGGTATGAAGAAAGACATTGCTCTCTATGTTGTCAAATGTCTAAGTTGCTCCAAAGTCAAAGCCGAACACCAACGTCCTTCCGGTTTACTTGAACAACCAGAAATTCCCATATGGAAATGGGAAAACTTAGCCATGGATTTCATTACCAAGCTCCCTCGCACCTCAAGTGGTTATGATAGCATTTGGGTAATCATTGACCGTCTCACCAAATATGATCATTTCTTGCCTATCCGTGAAGACTATCGGGTTGAGAAACTAGCCCGAATTTACATTGACGAAATTGTGAGACGTCACGGTGTTCCCTTAAACATAATATCCGATAGAGATGCTCGATTCACTTCCCATTTTTGGCAATCTCTCCAAACTGCTCTTGGTACACGATTGGATTTGAGCACTGCTTACCATCCCCAAACTGATGGTCAGACCGAATGAACAATCCAAACTCTTGAGGATATGCTTAGAGCTTGTGTAATTGATTTTGGTGGTAATTGGGATTCACATCTATCCCTAATCGAGTTCTCCTACAATAATAGCTACCACACGAGTATCAACATGGCTCCATTTGAAGCTCTCTATGGTCGTAAATGCCGTTCTCCTATCTGTTGGAACGAGATTGGTGAAGAACAAATCACCGGTCCCGAGCTAATTCAAGAAACATCCGACAAGATTATCCAAATCCGTGACAACATTCGAGTAGCGAGAAGTCGGCAAAAGAGTTAAGCCAACAAACGACGAAAACCCTTGGAATTCTAAGTCGGTGACCTTATTCTTCTAAAGGTGTCTCTGTGGAATGGTGTAATCCGTTTTGGAAAGAAAGGCAAGTTAGCACGTCGCTATGTGGGTCCATTCAAGATCCTAGAAACGATTGGGAAAGTGGCTTACAAACTCGAGTTACCTCCATCACTTGCCAATGTGCATCCTACATTTCATGTATCTAATCTGAAGAAATGCCTTGTTGATGAAAATTTCCACCTCTTGACGACGTGCGCATTGACGAAACGATGCACTTCGTTGAGAGACCGGTAGAAATCATGGATCGTGAGATCAAGCAGCTCAAGCGAAGTCGCATCCCTATTATCAAAGTTCGTTGGGAATCTAAACGTGGTCCTGAATTCACTTGGGAACGAGAGGACCAAATGAAGCTCAAGTACCCCCATATCTTCACTGATGTTGTCGCCTTGTCACACCTCGACCGATGGCGGAATCATCGGGGCGGGACATGTAAGACTGTTCATAGCACATGGTTGACTAAATTGAAATATATTAAAGTCAAATTTTCATTACAAATAATCCAAGTACAAAATCAAATTCAAACATGAAACATAAAACAACTCATAAAATTTTTGATTTAAATTGCTTAGTCCAAATCCTATGTTGAACACGTCTTGAATCATTCTCACATATTGGGGCCTGAAACATGAATAAAATAAAGTCAACTAAAAAGTTGGAGAGTATAACACAGTTGTATATAGATAGCATATAGATGAAAACAAATCCTTTACATATCATGATAAATAAGGCATTTATGGGGAGCAGCTATTGTCTAACTATGTACAATCAAACCTTGTAACTAGCATGCAAAAATTGTATTGTCGGTTTCAATCACCGCGTACCATGGGTGGGTTTGTCAGACTCAATAGATCTATCATTGAAAACCATCGGCTTGTATAGTTAATGATTGCACATAATGGCATACAAAGGTTAGCACACCTAGCACTCGGGCATAAAGCTCAAATTTGCACACATGAAAGTAAATAGGATTTGTACTTTGTGTTGTTTGTGTAAATGTAATGTGTAATGTCTATAGAGTTCATGTTCCACCCCAAAAGTGTAAAAGAGTAAAAGGGGTTGTGAATACTCACTTGGTATGGAAGTGTTGCTAACAAAGATTATAGATAGCAAATATGATACTCGAAACGCACAATTTAACCTAAATAGTAACGTGTATTGAATCAAATAGATGCATAAGGTTTAAGTCTAAAATGAAAGTTGAATTTGTGTAATTTGATTAGGTTTGAATTGGATAATTGAGTAACTATATAATTATAGTTTATGAAATAATGTAAATATTAATTGTAATTAAGTATAAATAAATAAATGAGTTTGATTTATATTGTAAATTAAATAAATAATCATTATCTTATTTATTTATAAACTTTGTAACTTAATTATTTAAAATATCATTTAAGTGTGAGATAGTAAATATGAATTTAATTTTCATAAACTTTTAAATAAATTATATTTATGCCAAGATTTAAACTTTTAATCCATTTCTAAATACAGAAAACATATTTTTATAAAATCTGAAACATTTACTGATTAAAATATATAAAATTATAATTCTGTTAAAAGTTCTGAATCTCACACGACCGTGCCTCGGAAGGGCACGATCGTGCTCAAGCAACGGGCGCGACCGGGTTGATCAACAGGAGCACAATCTAGACAAGTCAACAGGCACGACCGTGCCTTGGCCCGGCACGGTCGTGTCTATGATCTTTAGACACAACACAGACTAGCCCAGAGGGCATGACAAGGTCTGGACAGGAGGACACGACCGCGCAGCTATTCGACACGACCGCGCTACATGAGGCACGGCCGCGCTAGATGATTAGCGCGACCGTGTCTCTTCCAAATCAGACACGAATTGACAAATTCTTGTATTTTAAACGCTGGAGTTGTTAGGACTTTTGATTAATGGGTTATTACGAGTCTTTTCATATGACTTAATTGCATGTACATCGTGTTTAAGCAGGGATTCGATTAAATCATCTTTTTATAAAACATGAGTTCTGATTCGGACGATTTCTGTAATGAAAGCCCAAATTGATAGGGGGCTTTTGATATATGGACCGAAACGAAAAGGAGGGATGATTCAATTACCTCAAATAGTAAGGAATTGATAGCGATCGGTAGGAGGGAGTTCCGGCGTCGGCGGTAGCGGCTTCGGGCGACTTCGGTTGCAATTCCGGCTAGGCCAGAGAGTCCAGAGACTTGACGAGATTCAGGAGATGCGAATTCCTTTCTTGATTGGGAGGATTTGGGTTCAGAGGAGGATTCGAGTTTTTTTGCTTGAAATGCTTGAGAGATATTTCGAGATTGATGGTATGAAACTGAAGCGTTTGTAAAATTTGAAAATGGTAATACATTCGTTAAGGGGAAAAGAAACGTATGGATGTTAAGGATTCGAACGATCGGGTAATTAAAGTTGCAGTTACGTTTCAGCTGTTACACAGGCGCGACCGTGCCCAAAAGAGGCGCGACCGTGCTTAGGCACCGGGCGCGATCGTTCCAGGACCAGTCGCGCGATCGTGCCGAGGCACTTGGCGCGACCGTGCTAGGACGAAGCACGACCGTGCTAATTAGGGTTTCTTGCTAAATTTTCAACTTTAGTCCTTAACCTTTCAGGTTTGATTAGTTTGAAACAAATAGTTACTTGTATAGCGTTTAAGTGTATATAATCGAGCCAAACTTGTAAATTTGTATTGAATCATTGCATTTAATTTATGGCGAAAAGTATAATAAGACAGTGCACGAGTATTGAGTTTGAAATGCATTACATTGAATCGAAATATGGTTACTAAAAAATCAGAAATGTTACACGCCTCCACTAGCTAAATTTCGGGACGAAATTCCCTCATCATGGGGATACTGTAACATTTCTGATTTTCATTATCTGTATTTCAATTCAAGGTGAAACATTTCAAACCCAATTCTAGAACACTGATTTATTCTATTCGTACCAACAATTAAAAACTATATTTCAATGCAAATCCGCAAATTTTACACGAGTATATCCTATTAAATTCTACATAAGTTCATATTTATACAAATCTATCAAAACTGAAATTTGCAAGGACTAATTTTATAAATTAACAAGAAACCCTAATAGGCACGGTCGCGCCTCTTATAGGCACGGTCGTGCCTCGCGTCAGTTGAAACATAAATACAGTTTTAAACGCAGGATCGTTTGAGTTCGTAACCGATATACACATCATTACCAGTAACGAAAACAATTAATCGAATAATGTACACAATTACATCCAATAACTTCAAGAAATTCAATTAGTCTAAAAAAAACACCGAAATTCTTTCATTTGAACCACAATTCGTATAATCTGAATTGAAATCCTCCCAAGCAAACACTCCATTGAACCCCTCTGAAACTCCCGAAAACATTGAAGCAGCCGGAATTGCAGCAGAAGACGCCGGAAACCAAAACCGTCGACGCTAGAACTCGCCTCTACCGTACGCTATCGATTCATCGTCTTTTCCGGTAATTGAAACCTCATACACATTCGACTTAGTCGATAGATCAAAAGCCCCAACTCAATTGGGGCCTACAATAGCAAAATTAACACGAACCCGAATCTAGGGTTCGTTCTAAAATGGGTTAATCGAATACTACTTTGGAGATGTTTTATATACAATTAATCTATACAAAAAGACTCGTGATAACCCAACGGGTGAAAGCCCTATGATTTCCAACATTAACATCATAAGATTTAAGAATTTCGTTTCTGTTTTCGAACAGACACGGTCGCGCTAATCTCCTAGCGCGGTCGTGCCTCATGGAGACACGGTCGTGCCAATCCAAGCGCGGTCGTGCCTCAAACACTCAGACCTGATCGTGCCCCTTGGCTAGACTTGGTTGTGCCTTAGAACCCTAGACACGGTCATGCCTAGTGAACAACTTAGTTATGCCTTCTGTTTGATCAACACGGTTGCGCCCTGACTAGCACGGTCGCGCCCGTGGTTATAGCACGATTGTGCCTTGTCCCAAGCACGGTCGTGTGTGTGAGAAAATATTGGCAGAATACTAAAATTTATATTTTAAAATCAATAAGCATTCCAAATGAATTTTCAAATAAAAATAATTGATTTTATAAAGATTTATATTAACCTTATTTAAAAAGATCAAATGCCTATTTCTAGAATAAATAGAAGTTATACATTTAAATCTACAAAATTATATTTACACATATTTATAAAAATATATGAACAAAAGTTAATTATTAAATTATAATTAATATAAAACACCCGATACAGTTTTATAACTAAAAGACTAGGTTACATATTCTATAAATAAATAAATAAATAAGGTAAAAATTATTTATTAAATTTATATTTAAGAATTATTTATTTAAGTTATGCTTAATACCCCTAATACCTACATTATTTCTATAACTAAGTAAATAAATAATAATTTTGTAATTTATTTATTTAGTTATTCAAACTAAAACTTTGATCAAAATGTTCTAAAAATATCCATTTCAAAACCTTTCATTTATGCAATACATTCCAAGAACAAACCACTAACTTTATACACACGTCCAATTCAACCCTAGACTTAGACATAGACTATTGTGCACACTATTAATTCAATATACATTCCAATCTAGGTTAACGTTGTGCATTACAAGGATCATATTACTATCTAGTCTCTCGTGTTAGCTACGCCTTTCGAATCAAGTGAGTATTACATAGCCCCTTTTACTCTTTTACACTTTTGGGATGGAACATGAACACTATACAAACTATTGCTTACATTTACACAAACTACACAAATACAAATCCTCTTTACATTCATGTGTGCAATTTGAGCTTTATGCTTGAGTGCTAGTTGTGCTAACTTTTGTGTGCAATTTATGTGCAATCATTAACTATTCAAGCCGACGGTAAACGATGATAGATCTATTGAGTCTGACAAACCCACCCTGATTGGGGTGATTGTTACCGACAACACAATTTTGCATGCTAGTTACAAAGGTTTGATTGTACTTTGGTTACACAATAGCTGCTCTCCATGAATGCCTTATTTTATCGTGTTATGTAAGGATTTGACCATCTACAATTATTCAATATCTATGTATAAACCTGTGTATGCTCGCCAACTTTTTAGTTGACCTTATTTTATTCATGTTTCAGGTACTAATGTGTGATTTTGATCAAAACTTGCTACACATAAGTTTTGGACCTAGATAATTTTAAATAAAGGATTATGTATTTCATTTTATGTATTTGGTTTGATTTGGTTTTTGTCTTGAATACTTGAAATGAATTTGAATGATTAATATATTTCAATTTAGTCAACCTTGTGCTCATGAACAGTCTACATGTCCCGCCCCGATGATTCTGCCGTCGGTTGGGGTGTGACAATATGTTTTTGGAAAATATTTGAAGTTAATGTTTTATGAAAAGCTAGAACTCACCAGCGTAGCTGACTTTTTAGTATGCACATTCAGGTTAAGGCAGGTTATGATGATGGGCGGTGATGTTGGGCGGCGTGATGAGTTACCCGGGTGATATGAAGACTGGCATCCCGTTATGAAGTTGGTTGTGTTATGTTTATGTAATAGACAATGTTACGCTTCCGCATGTTGAACGATGATATGTTATGTTTGAAATGAAAATTTCCGCTGTGTTATTTGATATTCAAGTTTAAGAACTGTTTGTGAATGAGTAAATCCAACAAGGGAGGCCTCCCGGGTTTGGGGCCTTACAATCGGACATCTATTATCTAACAGACATATCTTAGGTCAACATCAAATTGCATATTTTTCGGGGCATTGGCAGTGAAGTGAACTAAAAAATGGTGCTAACGACATAATCCGAACTGGTGTCATGAAATTCTTAAAGTCATATATTCTATTTCTGATAATGAACTTTTAACTCACACACCCGACATAATATGGGTTCAAGTCACAATTGTGACATAGATCATTATGTTTTCACACTACTAATGGTCTAAAAACGCTTCTAGCCTACTGAAAATTCAAATTACATGCAGATATCCAAATTAAAATATATATAAATGCATTGTCAAGCAGTAATGAAGCTATCATTTCCTGTTTATGCAGACTAGGATGTTTAAATCAAATCAAATCAGCACAACATCAATCATAAATACAGAAAACAGGTAGTCATTCTATGGTCATGTGTGTATGATCACCTACTGATGTACTATCATTTCTTCTATAACTTCAAGTGATGTCGATTTTAAACTTTTTCAAATTTGTTTTGAATTTTTATAAATAACCAAATTTTGACAATAAAACAAAATGCATCAAAGTAATAAAGCAGTAAATCTAAACTACATAAAAGAAATAAAATAAAAATAAGAACTTCCATGAAAATAATTTTTGAAAATGTTTTACTCGGGATTAATCATTCCGGTTATTTTTACAAAAAACTCGCAGCGGGTCTGATCAAATGCCTTGGTGAAAAGGTCCGCAAAGTTATTGTCACACCCCAACCAACGACGGAATACGTCGGGGCGGACGTGTAGACTGTTCATAAGAACATGATCAAACTAACGTTTCATATTCCATTAAACTCAAATTTCATAACAATTGTTTCATCAAAACATAGACAAACAAGAAATAAAGTACTTCAGCAAAATTTAACTGTCTTATTTAACTAAGTCTGCAAATCCTATGTGAAGCATCTTGAGACTTGATTCTCAGTTATTAGCACCTTAAACATGATGAAAACAAAGTCAACTAAAAATAGTTGGTGAGCATACATAGGTTTTGGTACGACAAGTAAAATCAAGAGTTTGTGTACAATTGGGGCGCACAATCAAAACTTGTGACTGATAGGCATAACACTAAATTTTATCCTTAAGTGTTGTCGGCAACAATCACCCTACCGGGTTGATTGGTCAGATGCAATAGATCTATCATTGTTACCGTTGGCTAGTACTGAGTTAATGATTGTACTTGCACTATGCATAAAAGTATGTAAAGGTAGTTTGCACTAATAGTGTTCAAGCATAAGGCACAAATTGAACACGTGATCATAATGTCTGAATTGTATAAGTTGCAAATAGTTTCAAATGAAAATCATGTTTCTCCCCAAAGATGTAAATATGAAAAAGGGGCAATGTAAACTCACATTGAATTATGTAGCTTGTAAATCACAAGGACGAGTAGTTGCACAAGTGTTTAGCTAACCACAAGGTTAACCTATGTTTGAATAATATATATGTATCGCTGATATGCTCAAGAGACTAATGAATTGGGCTTGGTTGAATGAGTGTGTATTTTTTGTGTGTAGATAATATGTTTGTTTGTAAGAATGTAACATCCCGAAAAAAATAAACGACAATAAATGGAAATGGGTTAAACGCGAGATGAACGGAATAAGCGAGTGTAGAATGGGCTGGTTATGGGCTTGCGCGCGTATGGGCTCAAGGGTAGTCTCTCCCTATAAATACCCTAGCCCATCTCTCCTATCTCATTTTACAAGTTCTAGAGAGAGAAACTGAAGAGAGAGAAACTGAAGAGAGAGAAAGTAGACGAATCGGCCGAAGATTCCAGCAAAGTGTTGCTCCATAGTTCGTGAGAAGAACCTCCGAATCAGAAGCTCGATACAGGTAACGATCTGATCTAGATCTGAGTTTTTTGTTCGTTTTGTGGTTTTCAGGTTTTGGATGAAAAGGTAACGTTTTTACGTATAAAACTTGAAAATGAACACAGATCTAGCATCTAGAAGGAAAAATGAACATTTTGAACATAAAAAGTCAGGATCTGGACGTGATCAGATCTGCATGCAAAAGGTTAGGGTTTTTGCGGGGAAGAAGGTCCTGCGTACTTTTCAAGTACGCAAGAAGTAGGTCCTGCGTAGTTATCAAGTATGCAAGAAGCAGGTCATGCGTACTTATCAAGTACAAAAGAAGCAGGTCCTGTGTACTTATCAAGTACGCATGAAGCAAAGCCTGTGTACTTATCAAGTATGCATGAAGCGAAGTCTGCGCACTTATTAAGTACGCAAGAACAAGGCCATACGCACTTGCTATGTGCGCAGGCATCAGGCTGGTTAGTAAAGTCATTATGTTCGCCTAAAACAGAACGAGTAAACCATTAAAGTCGGGATTAGGTCTGATGTGTATTTAACTAATCAATTCAGATCGGAAGTGACGTTGTTAGATCTTGTTTAGGACAACCAAGACTAGCTTATCAGGTGAGTTCTAGAATCCCTTCTTTAAATGTTTTAATTAATGTTTTTGGGCTGGTGTGCATACATACGAAATGATGTTTTACGAAACGATGCTTACGAAATGACGTTTATGAAATGATGTTTACGAAGGATGATGTTTATGAAATGTTTTTCCAAATGAAGTTTACGAAAGGTTTAAGAATGAAATAATGTATTGTTTAATAAAATGTACGAAGGCTTTAACTAAGATGAGGTAAAGGTTTTATGAAAGTCACGAATGAACGAATCTGCCACGAGTTCCTACGGGAGCTAGAGTATGTATGTATGTATGTATGTATTGGCCTGACCGTTACGGGGGGCCTTTGTGGCTGGCTAATGGTTGTACAACTAGGTGGATAAAGGGGTGACGACGGTCACCATGGGATTACCGGGATCCCGATGGAAGGTACTATTCCTTGCGGGGAAATAGTACCTAAGTTATGTTCAGTCTACCTAGAGGTAACGAGCCTTAGGAGACATATGTTTGGTCCACCTAGAGGTAACGAGCCTTAGGAGAACTGGGTGACGGAAGACTTAGAGGTAACGAGCCTTAAGTTCATCCGCTGGTATGCGATGTATGGAATTGACGGTTACGAGAAGGCGCAGATTCGATTCATGTTGACTTATGTTATGATGCTATGTTACGATGTTATGATGATGTTAATTTATTGCATGTTTTACGTACGCTTTTGTTAAACAAATGTTTATTATGTTTTTGGCAAAATGTTTATGTTAAGATTTTATGTAAAGCTCTAACTCACCAGCGTAGCTGACTTTTAGTATGCACATTCAGGTTAAGGCAGGTATGGAAGTTGATCGGTGATGCTTGGATGACGAAAGGAGTTACCCGGTTGATCATGAAGACTTGCATCCCGATTTGAGACGTTTATGTTATGTTTATGTAATTGACAATGTTATGCTTCCTCATGTTTTAACAAGTTTTAATTATGCTGAATGAATGATTCTGCTGCGTTATTTAGATATTCAAGTTTAAAAACTGTTTGTGAATGAGTAAATCCAACAAGTGAGGCCTCCTGGGTTTGGGGCCTTACAAGTTGGTATCAGAGCAATAGTTTGAGAGATTCGGACACTCCTAGTGTCTGGACTTAAATGGTGAATGGGACCTAATGCGGATGCCAGTACGGGTAACTCGAGACACAGCATCAGGTATGAAAAATAGAGTATGTGTATGAAGTATGCCTTAGAAAGTAATAGATTAGGAAATTTGTTCTGATGGAATCACAAAGGTGGTCAAATAGAAATCGAAAGGTAGTGTAATGGTTAATTGCAGATGGCCAGTGTATATTAACATCTTACAGTACTTGTTGAATTATATTTGTTAACTAGCGTGATGACATTAGATTCCTTGTCTTATATAATGAAATGGCGGGACGAAAGAGGGGAAGGCATGGTGGGGGCCGTGCCTGTGGCCGTAATAGGACTCCTGCTCGTTAGGAGTACAGTGAACAGGGAAGTGTCCACATGGAACCAGAAATCAGCATGCATGGAACTGAACGGACTCCCATGGAAGAACAACACTTCACTTTCGAACCGGAAGGGAAGGCGGCCCTGGCACACGAGTTTACTGAGTTGATGAAAGCTACCCTGCCAGATCTGGTAGCAGAGGCAATGAAGAAGGCTAATAAGGCGGGCGGGTCCAACACGACAACTGATGCCCCGATCATTGAGGCAGTTAACGCACCGCCTGCTCGCGGTTGCGATTATAAGTCCTTCAAGGCATGTGATCCGGCAGTTCTCACTGGAAGGAAAGACGCGGTGGCCACGTTTGGTTGGGTGATTCGTATGGAGGCCGCCATTCGTCTGAGCGAATGCCGAGCGAGTCAAGTTGTGATGTTTGCTGCTAACTCCTTGAGGTAGGAAGCATCCCACTGGTGGGAAGGTGTACGTCAGGCTAAGGGGGATGAGGTTGTTGACTCGATGATGTGGAATGAATTCAAAACTCTGGTAATCAAGAACTTATGTCCGAGGAACGAGATTGAGAAGGTAGAGAGGGAATTTTTATGTTAGAAGGCCAGGAGCATGAAACACTGGCAGTACACTACCCAATTCAATGAACTGGCACGCCTGGTGCCACATCTTGTCACGACTGAGGAAATAAAGATTGCATGCTACATTTAGGGACTGCCGGACAAGATTCGCACCTACGTTAAAGCAAACGCTCCTACTACCCACGATTCAGTGGTGGAACTGAGTGGCGTGGTGTTCGATGACCTACCTCTGAATGTTGTTTCTTTTGACGATCCGATGAAGAAACCAAGCTTTCCGGCCAAACGATATGTCGAGAGACTGTTTTGAACTCGAGAGAAGCAGGCTAGGGTAGGTGAGGTCACGGTATGTGGGAAGTGTGGTAGTAGGCATCTTGGAGAATGCAAGCTATGGACAAATCTGTGCTACAAATGTGGCAAGACTGGGCACTACTCAAGTGAATGCATGCAAGGCATTAAATGTTATAATTGTGGCGAAGATGGCCACATGAGCCGGGAGTGCACTAAACCAAGAATGGGTAAAACAGGAAAAGGGAAAGGCCCTGAGTAGAAAGAAGAGAGGCCCCGAGCGAAGACTCGAGCCTATGCGCTGACGCAGGAACAAGCCAGAGTAGACGCCGAGGTGGCATCAGGTACATTTATCCTTTACAACACTTTTGTATATGTGTTTTTTGATTCGGGTGCCAGTAAGAGTTTTATATCTCCGACTTTTTGTAAAAGAGTAAAGTACACAGTAAGTAAGCTAGAAAGGGCCTTTAGCGTACAAACCGCTGAGGGTAAAACTGCAAGGGTGACTGATGTAGTTGACAATTCCACGATAAAAATAGAAGGCCATAGATTCCCTGTCAGGTTGTTTGTAATGGTTTTGGGTGGGTTCGATGTCGTGTTAGGTATGGATTGGCTAACTGCCAATGAATCACAAATTATAAGTAAACGAAAGATAATCCGACTTAAGGCTCTAGATGGTAGCGAAATAAAGGTTTTTGGAGATCGTGACGCCCCGATGCCTAACACCATCTCAATGATTAAGGCATCAGATTACCTGAGGCGCGGATGCGA
The DNA here is from genome assembly GCA_023525975.1 of Smallanthus sonchifolius. Taxonomy (NCBI): domain Eukaryota; kingdom Viridiplantae; phylum Streptophyta; class Magnoliopsida; order Asterales; family Asteraceae; genus Smallanthus; species Smallanthus sonchifolius. The sequence continues at coordinate 74,834,345 of CM042018.1, read as the reverse complement.
GGCCTATCTGGTGTACGTAGTTGACAAGTGTAAGGAGGTGAAGGAACTAGACGATGTACCTGTGGTACACGAGTACCCGAAGGTGTTTCCAGAGGATTTGCCTGGGATACCACCCGATAGAGAAATTGAGTTCCGAATTGACTTAGTACCATATGCCCAGCCCATGGCTAAGGCTCCATATCGACTAGCACCAGTGGAGATGAAAGAACTAATGACACAACTAGACTAATTGCTTGAGAAAGGATTTATCCAACCGAGCATCTCGCCTTGGGGTGCTCGGGTATTGTTTGTAAAGAAGAAGGATGGCTCTATGAGGATGTGTATTGACTGTCGTGTGTTAAACAAACAAATGGTGAAGAACATGTACCCTTTACCAAGGATCGACGACTTGTTTGATCAATTACAAGGCACAAGTTGGTTCTCAAAAATTGACCTTCGATCCGGGTACCATCAGTTAAAGGTGAGGGAAGAAGACATACCAAAAACCGTGTTTCACATGCGTTATGAACATTTCGAGTTCGGCGTAATGTCCTTCGGATTGACGAACGCCCCCGCAGCGTTTATGGATTTGATGAATAGGGTGTGTCGACCGATGTTGGACCGATCTGTAATTTTGTTCATCGATGATATCCTCATCTACTCCAAGAATGAGGGTGATCACGCATGTCACTTAAAGGAGGTGTTGGAGGCTCTAAAAAAGGAAAAGTTATATGCTAAGTTCTCTAAATGCGCGTTCTAGCTTAGGGAAGTCCAATTCCTAGGTCACGTCATTAACCCGAACGACATTATGGTTGATCCAGTAAAGATAATGACAATAACAGAGCGGGATATTCCTAAGATGCCAACTGAGGTTCGTAGTTTCTTGGGGTTGGCGGGCTACTATCGGAGATTCATCCATGATTTTTCGAAAATAGCTTCGCCGTTGACAAAGTTGACTCGGAGGAAGGTAAACTGCGAATGGGGTTTGACCCAGGATGAGGCGTTTAAGGAATTGAAGGAGAAGCTAACCCAAGCTCCAGTCTTGGCCCTTCCCGAGGGCAATGAAGACTTGGTGGTATACTCTGACGCTTCGGGTCAGGGATTAGGGTGTGTGCTGATGCAACGTGAGAGAGTGATCGCGTATGCATCACGACAGTTGAAGGTTCACGAAGCCAATTATCCGACACACGATTTGGAACTTGCTGCTGCCGTATTCGCATTTAAAATCTGGAGGCACAACCTTTACGGGGTGAAGTTTACTATTTACTCCCCACAAAAGTTTGAAGTATTTTTTCGAACAAAGGGAACTTATAATGAGGCAGAGACGATGGTTGGAACTATTGAAAGACTATGACTGTGAAATCATATACCATCCTGGAAAGGCAAACGTGGTGGCTGGCGCTCTAAGCCGAAAGGATGTGCCTGCTCCTATTAGAGTGAAAGCTTGCCAGTTGGTGGTAACATCAGATGTGATGAGGGAAATTGAAAGAGCTTAAGATGAAGCACTTAAGGAAGAAAACATAAAGAAGGAAAGAATGGTTGGCGAACATGACAAGTTGGAATATAACACCCTTGGTGTTAGGACACGTTTTGGACGGGTATGGATACCTATGGGTGGCGAGCTTAGAACCAAGATCTTAGATGAGGCTCATAAGCCTCGTTACTCTATCCGTCCTGGTACCAACAAAATGTACCAAGATCTGAGTAAGGAATACTGGTGGCCTAGGATGAAGCATGAGGTGACGAAATACGTAAGCAAGTGTCTGACTTGCTCGCAAGTAAAGGCCGAACACTAGAAACCGTATGGAAAGATTCAACCTATTGATATACTGGAATGGAAATGGGAACACATTACGATGGACTTCATAACTAACCTACCTCGCACAGCTAAAGGTCATGACACCATTTGGGTAATTGTGGACCGTTTAACGAAGAGTGCTCGTTTCCTACCTATTCGCGAGACGTTCTCATCGGAAAGGTTAGCGAAAGTATTTATTAATGAAGTAGTAGCACGACATGGGATGCCTTTAACGATTGTATCTGCCCGCGACACACGATTCACATCGAGGTTCTGGAAAAGATCTCACGAGGCGATGGGCACGAGGCTTAATATCAGCACGACATACCACCCGCAAACGGATGGTCAGTCCAAAAGGACCATTCAAACATTGGAGGATACGCTTCGTGCTTGTATTATCGACTTCGGTGGTAGTTGGGGTAGTCATTTGCCGTTAGTCGAATTCTCCTACAACAACAGTCATCACATGACCATAGGCATGCCGCCTTATGAAATGTTGTATGGGAGAAGATGCAGGACGCCGGTTTGTTGGGGTGCGATTGGACAGAAGGAATTAGAAAGTCTTGAAGTCGTAAGAGAAACGTCGGAAAGGTTTGATCAAATCAAAGCATGAATGAAGGCCGCACAAGATCGTTAGAAATCCTATGCGGATAAACGACGAAGGCCTATTGACTTTGATATTGGGGACAGAGTAATGTTGAAATGTCGCCATGGAAGGGAATCATACGATTCAGAAAGAGAGGAAATTAAAGTCCGAGTTTTGTAGGACCATTCAGGATAATGGCACGGCTTGGTGAAGTCGCTTATCGGTTGGAGTTGCCTGAAGAGTTAAGTGGGAGTCATTTTGTAATTGGTTCGTTATAGATGATCCTAACAGTCGCACGAAGGTTTACAAGTGATTGATTATAGTTTAACACTCGAATTCAAGGAAAACATAATCGAATTTGTGAGAATTATCACTGTTTGACTTTTCAAAGTCAAACCTGCGTGAAATGGGTTCAAGATTATAAGGAGGGTTCGAATTTAGGGGTATAATGCATTCAAGAGGGTAAGGGGGTTCAATGGTTCAAGGGGGGGGGGGGGGTTCAAACCAAGCTTAGTTGCTTTAAAACTTTGTTGTTTATATAATTAAATTTTGTTTCTTTATAAAATCTATAAATATTGTATGGGGGGTAGACTTGTAACATCCTGAAAATAATAAACGACGATAAATGGAAACGGGTTTAACACGAGACGAACAGAATAAGTGAGCATGGAATGGGCCGGCTATGGGCTTGCGTACGTATGGGCTCAAGGGTAGCCTCTCCCTATAAATACCCTAGCCCATCTCTCTTCTCTCATTTTACAAGTTCTAGAGAGAGAAACCAAATAGAGAGAAAGTAAACGGATCGGCCGAGATTCCAACAAAGTGTGGCTCCATAGCTCGTGAAAAGAACCTCCGAATCAGAAGCTCAATACAGGTAACGATCTGATCTAGATCTGATTTTTTTGTTCGTTTTCGGGTTTTGGATGAAACGGTAACGTTTTTATGCATAAAACAAGAAAATGAACATAGATCTAGCATCTAGAAGGAAAAACGAACGTTTTGAACGTAAAAAATCAGGATCTTGACGTGATCAGATATGCATGCAAAAATTTAGGGTTTTTGCGGGGAAGAAGGTCCTACGTAGTTATCAAGTACGCTAGAAGCACGTCCTGCGTTCTTATCAAGTACGCATGAAGCAAAGCCTGTGTACTTATCAAGTACGCATGAAGCGAAGTCTGCGTACTTATTAAGTCGGGATTAGGTCTGATTTGTATTTAACTAATCAATTCAGATCGGAAGTGACGTTGTTAGACCTTTGTTTTGGACAACCGAGACTAGTTTATCCGGTGAGTTCTAGAAGCCCTTCTTTAAATGTTTTAATTAATGTTTTTGGGCTGGTGTGCATACATACGAAATGATGTTTTACGAAACGATGCTTACGAAATGACGTTTATGAAATGATGTTTACGAAGGATGATGTTTATTAAATGTTTTTCCAAATGAAGTTTACGAAAGGTTTACGAATCAAATGATGTATTGTTTAATAAAATGTACGAAGGCTTTAACGAAGATGAGGTAAAGGTTTTATGAAAGTCACGAATGAACGAATCTGCCACGAGTTCCTATGGGAGCTAGGGTATGTATGTATGTATGTATTGGCCTGACCGTTACGGGGGGCCTTTGTGGCTGGCTAATGGTTGTACAACTGGGTGGATAAAGGGGTGACGACGGTCACCATGGGATTACCGGGATCCCGATGGAAGGTACTATTCCTTGCGGGGAAATAGTACCTAAGTTATGTTCTGTCTACCTAGAGGTAACGAGCCTTAGGAGACATATGTTTGGTCCACCTAGAGGTAACGAGCCTTAGGAGAACTGGGTGATGGAAGACTTAGAGTTAACGAGCCTTAAGTTCATCCGCTGGTATGCGATGTATGGAATTGACGGTTACGAGAAGGCGCAGATTCGGTTCATGTTGACTTATGTTATGATGCTATGTTACGATGTTATGATGATGTTAAGTTATTGCGTGTTTTACGTACGCTTTTGTTAAACAAATGTATGTTATGTTTTTGGCAAAATGTTTATGTTAAGGTTTTATGTAAAGCTAGAACTCACAAGCGTAGCTGACTTTTAGTATGCACATTCAGGTTAAGGCAGGTATGGAAGTTGATCGGTGATGCTTGGCTGGCGAAAGGAGTTACCCGGTTGATCATGAAGACTAGCATCCCGTTATGGGTCATTTATATTATGTTTATGTAATTGACAATGTTATGCTTCCGCATGCTTGAAAAAGTTTTAATTATGTTGAATGAATGATTCCGCTGCGTTATTTTGATATTCAAGTTTAAGAACTGTTTGTGAATTAGTAAATCCAACAAGTGAGGCCTCCCGGGTTTGGGGCCTTACAAAGAAATTGAATACATTTATATATATATATATATATATATATATATATATATGAATAACAATTTTTGTTTACAAATAAACGATTAGGTGGTTATATAATATTTAATTTGAATAAGTTGGTCATTGGGTTAAAAATGTTTCGATTAATTAAATAGTTAGATTAACTCTTCATTAATTAAAATAAACAATAAGGAAATATAAGTGGTACAAAATAATCGGGTTTAAAAGTACCTCGTAGTGGTTTTAAATAAATAATTTCTTTTTTTTAATTAGAAATTATTAGTTTTTAAATCTCTAAAACGATTAAATAATTATTTTTATTTGATACATTAATAGTTTGGTTCGTAAAATATTCTCGAGCCTTGGGAGTTTTATAAAATAATTTTTATAAGGAAAATTGGGTTAAAAATATGTTTTAAAAAATAGTTTAAAAAGAAAACTGACCAGGGGAGTCGAACCCGGGCCTATTCTGCAAAGGCTAAGCGAACCAACCACTGGACCAGTGGTCCGGTAGTGGTTTTATGGTCTGCTAGAATGGTTTTAAACCAAAGGAGCAAGGGAGTCGGCTTCAGGGGCGCGCGAAAAGAAAGAGAATGAGGTGCAGGGCTTGACTCGAACCCGCGACCTCCTCACTATTTGTCAAACGCTTTAACCGGTGGACCTGGGCTTGTGCCTTGGTTAATAACAGACGTGGAATGTTTTTAACACCCAACCACCTACTCATCTTCTTCCCCAATCTTCCCTATCCCAAACCCTAACCTCAAATCAACCCGATTCGACACTGATCGATGTCGAATTCATGGGGCTTTTGAACCTTGGATCAAAACAAAATTAATGGAACCAATTTTACCTGAAATGGTTGTGGATGGAGGGAGAACGACAGAGATGCCCAATTCGGCAATCTTTAAACTCGACCGGGCTTTGGAGAGGAAATGCAATGCTAATAGATGTGTTGAAAGTTTGTAGTGGGTGTTATGAAGGTGTGGGGTCAGTTTTTATTGGCCAATTTCACGTTTAATTCTCAAATTGATGTCGAGTTTGATTAAGGACGGTTACGGGTCGATTGAACTTGAATCCATTGATTTCTGATGTAATTGGTTCGTTATAGACGATCCTAACAGTCGCACGAAGGTTTACAAGTGATTGATTACAGTTTAACACTCGAATTCAAGGAAAACATAATCGAATTTGTGAGAATTATCACTGTTTGACTTTTCAAAGTCAAACCTGCGTGAAATGGGTTCAAGATTATAAGAAGGGTTCGAATTTAGGGGTATAATGCATTCAAGACGGTTCAATGGTTCAAGGGGGTTCAATGGTTCAAGGGAGGGGGGGGGGGTTCAAACCAAGCTTAGTTGCCTTAAAACTTTGTTGTTTATATAATTAAATTTTGTTTCTTTATAAAACATTTAAAATTATAACATTGAAATGTTTTATAAAATTGTCCAACATATATATTTCTAAAATTAAACAATTATTTATATGGGTTACTAATAATACATATAGGTTTATAAAGTGTAAAAGTATATATATATATATATATATTTAAAATCTGGATATTTCATATGTGTACATATATCTATATAAAAGAGTGGAAATTAAATAAATATTTTAGATGATTTAAAAATACACTGTCATTTATTTATATCTAATCATATTTATTTACCTGTATCATAATGTAAATTAAATTTTTAATTAAATAGAATAAATATATGTATATAGAGATATACTATATTATATATAACCATAGTGATGTTGAAATACTAATGCACAAATTGTAATTAATATAACACCATGAAATGATCTAGAATTGAAATTGGAATTATATTATTGCACAATTCAAGCATGAGAAAACCCTAGATGTTACAGTATCCCCTAGTTGAGGGAATTTCGTCCCAAAATTCAACTAGTTGAAGCTACTGAATCAGGAAAGAGGTGTGGGTATTTGAGCTTCATCTGATCCTCACGTTCCCAAGTGAACTCTTGGCCACGTTTAGATTCCCAACCGACTTTGACAATCGGAATGCGGCTACTCTTGAGTTGTTTAATCTCACGGTCCATTATCTCTATGGGTTTTTCAACAAAATGCATTGTGTCATCAATGTGCACTTCCTCAAGCGGAATGTGAAGATTCTCGTCAGCTAAACATTTCTTTAGGTTGGATACATAAAATGTAGGATGCACATTGCCAAGTGCTGTAGGTAACTCGAGTTTGTAAGCCACTTTTCCAATTTCAGGGATCTTGAATGGACCTACTGTAAGGCCCCAAACCCGAGAGGCCTCACTTGCTGGATTTACACATTCACAAACAGATCTTAAACTTGAATATTAAATAACGCAGCGTAAAATTTCATTTAAAACGTAACATAACATTGTTCAACATGCGGAAGCGTAACATAGTCTAAAACATAAACATAACATAACTAATCATAATGGGATGCTAGTCTTCATATCATCTGGGTAACTCATCATGCCGCCCAGCATCACCGTCCATCATCATAACCTGCCTTAACCTGAATGTGCATACTAAAAAGTCAGCTACGCTGGTGAGTTCTAGCTTTTCATAAAACATTAACTTCAAATATTTGCCAAAAACGTATCATTTACTTCATTAATAAAAGCGTACGAAAACATGCAATAACATAACATCATAATCAAAAGTCAACGAACATATCGAATATGCTCCTTCTCGTAACTGTCAATTCCAAACATCGCATACTGGCGGAATAACCTAAAGTTCACCACCACTAGGTCCATCAACACCGTACTGTCCTTCGGGTGAAGAAATCCTAGGGCCCGATACTTAGGTCATTCAACACCAAATTTCAAGCACGGACACGTACCAAACTTCAAGCACTTCATCCCGTAAGGCACAAGTACCAAACTTCAAGCACGACTACTCCATAAGGTAAATCGTACCAACTTCAAGGATCACGATAATCTCCTTGGTGACCGACATCACCCCAGTTGTACAACAGTTGGCCAGCCACAAAGGCCCCTAAAAGGTAAAGGCCCATAACATACATCCCATAACCATAACCTTCATTCCCTTAGGAATAATGGCAGATTCGTTCGTTTGTGACCTTCGTAAACATTCACTTCTTTTACTTTAAAACTTCAGTTAAAGCATTCGTATATTTTATTAAATATCATTCATTCATTCATAAACACTTCGTAAACTTCTTTTGGAAAAATATTTCATAAACACTTCTTTCATAACCTTTCCTTCCAAAACATCGTTTCATAAAACGTCACATACATCATTCATAAACATTGTTTTATAAAACAGTCGCATTGTTACGTATGCACACCAGCCCAAAAACATTATTTAAACATTTAAAAGAGGGCTTCTAGAACTCACCTGATAAGCTAGTCTCGTTGTCCAAATCGAAGGCCCAACAACGTCACGTACGATCTGGATTGAGTAGTTACATATACATCAGACCTAATCCAGAATCTAACAGTTTAATCAAACTGAATTAGGAGAACATACTGACTTCACTAACCAGCTATTTATCCCCATAGACCTGATGCCTGCGCACTTAGCAAGTGCGCAGGGCCGTGTTCTTGCGTATTTGATAAGTACGCAGGCTTGCTTCTTGCGTACTTGATAAGTACGCATGACCTGTTTCTTGCGTACTTGATAAGTACAAAGGACCTGCTTCTTGCGTACTTGATAATTACACAGGACCTGCTTCTTGCGTACTTGATAAATATGTAGGACCTTCTTCTTGCGTACTTGTTAAATACGTAGGACCTGCTTCTTGTGTACATGATAAATACGCAGGACCTGCTTGCGGGCAGCCTTCTTCCTTGCAAAAACCATAACTTTTTGCATGCAGACCCGACCTCATCAAGATCTGAACTTTTTACATTCAAAACGTTTGCTTTTCATTCTAGATGCTAGATCTATGTTTATATTCAAGTTTCATATGTAAAAATGCCATCTTTTTATCCAAAACCCGAAAAACCCAAAACAAACAAAAACTCAGATCTAGACAGATCGTTACCTGTATCGAGATTCTGATTCGGAGGTTTCGCTCACGAGCTATGGAATAACACACTTCTTCAAACTCGGGTCGATCCCCCAACTTTCTCTCTCTATGGTTTCTCTCTCTAGAACATGCAAATGAGAGAATGGTGGAGTGTGTTGGCTATTTAAAGGGAAGGGACTCCCCCCCTCAAGTTTGCCGGCCCATCTGGCCCGACCCGTCACGCCTCGTTCATTTATTCCGTTCATCTCGCGTTTAACCTGTTATTTTAATCGTCATTTTATTTTTGTGTTGTTACACCCACATAGCGAGGTGCTAGTTTACCTTTCTTCCCAAAACGAACCACGCCCTTCCAAGGAGACACCTTTAGAGGTACAAGGTCACCGATTTGGAATTCTAATGGTTTTCGTCATTTGTCGGCATAGCTCTTTTGCTGACTCCTCGCTACTCGAATATTGTCACGGATTTGAATTATCTTGTGAGATGTTTCTTGTATCAACTCGGGACCGGTGATTTGTGCTTCACCAATCTCGTTCCAACAGATAGGTGAATGGCACTTGCGACCATAAAGAGCTTCAAAGGGAGCCATGTTAATGCTCGTACGGTAGCTGTTGTTGTATGAAAATTCAATCAATGGTAGATGAGAGTCCCAATTGCCACCAACGTCAATGACACTTGCACTAAGCATATCCTCGAGGGTTTGGATCGTTCGCTAGGTTTGACCATCAATTTGAGGATGGTAAGCCGTACTTAAATCCAATCGTGTGCCAAGGGCAGTTTGCAGGGATTGCCATAATTGGGAGGTGAATCGGGCATCTCGATCAGAAATTATATTCAAAGGAACACCGTGTCGACTCATAATTTCGTCAATGTAAATTCGAGCTAATTTATCAACTCGATAGTCTTCACGGATTGGCAAGAAGTGAGCTGATTTGGTGAGGCGGTCAATGATCACCCATATACTATCATGACCACTCGAGGTGCGAGGGAGTTTAGTGATAAAATCTATAGCTAGATTCTCCCATTTCCACACGGGGATTTCCGGTTGTTCATGTAATCCCAATGGAATTTGATGTTCGGATTTGACCTTTGAACGAGTAAGACATTTTGCTACATAAAGGGCAATGTCTTTCTTCATGCCGGGCCACCAATATTGCAGGTGAAGGTCCTAGTACATTTTATCCGCTCTGGGATGTATGAAGCAACGAGTTTTGTGTGCCTCGTTCATAAGAAATGTACGGAGATCGTCACGATCGGGAACCCGGATACGATTCAAGAAATAAAGTAGGCCATTGTATTTGGTTTCCAATTGAAGTTCAACTCCACATGACATTTCATCGTACATGTTACCCTCGGTGACCGAGACATGTTGTGCTTCAAGAATGCGAATTTGAATGTCGGTTTGTGTAGGATCATGAAATTACAAGATGGTTCTATTCTTAGTTGAGATTGGCGGAAACAATATCAACTACACAATTACAATCGAGTTGACAGAAAGAATACTGATAAGAACACTGTTGTATTAAGCTTAGTGAATAAACGATTACAAGTGAAAACTCTAATTCAAAAGCACACTTACAATGAAGTGTTTACACAGTATTTATACTAACTTAAAATCAAGACAGACCCTTGATTCTAAGGATCAGATCGAACACAGACCGTTGATCTTTTATACAAAAGCTAATTTTACACGTTAAGGCTAAACTAGCTAACTTTATTGAAGCGTCTTCTTTATGCATCATTGCTTGCATGTCTGGAGAAGAGCATTGCCGTCCGTCATTGGTTGCACCATTGAGGTTCCTTCTGCTGTGAGTGTGTCAGTTGCTTTTGCAGAAAGTTATCAGTGACGCTTGGCATGGATAGTCAGCTGCAACGATTTGTCTTCAAGGAACATAGCTATCAGCAGCAAGAATGAGAATGATGCTGCTGATAAGCCTATCAGCAGCAACATTGGTCTTCAGCAGATAAGGCTATCCGCAGCAGATTTGTTCTTCAGCAGGAGAACAGGTATCCGCAGCAGATAAACTTGTCCGCAGCAGTTTGTTGGTCAGCAGCAAACTCTGAGATCAGCTGCATTTGTACTTAAAGAATTTTGTAGTCATCAGTCTTTGTTTCTACAAACTCCCCCTAGACTGATGCTACCATAATTCTCTTACTGTCTTTGTTGCTGAAGCCTTTGCATGTTTCTGACTATCCTTTCGACCTTATTTCCTCCATTGGGACCATCTCCCCCTTTTTGGGTGCATCAGTGGACGAATAAGCATCAGTTTGGGTTCCTATTAATACAAGGAAGAGAGTAGATAAAGTTTGGAATTTATGAGCTTCATGCATAGAGACTTGGTGTCTTAATTTGGACACTTCAGCCTCTAGCATGACCATCCTGGCCGTCAATATCAAGATATGAAGTTACAGTCTGTCCTTATCCATAGCTGTGGAATCCTTGGATCCAGATGGGGTCTTAGGCCTGGCCTCTTCATCCCCATCACCCATGGTTTCTTGGCACCTGGGATTCCTCTCAGTGAAGGGAGTTTCCAAGGAAACATCCTCACTGTGAGTTGCCGTGGTTGAGGTCTTAACAATGTTGTCACTGTCTTCCTTGTCATTTAATGGACCAGCAGTAGTGACAGCCTCTTCCACATCCACTCTTTCATAATTCCTAGAGTGAACCTTTAGGGTAGATGAACTTGGGTTGGGTGTGTTGGAAGCAAGATCAATCAGTACCTCCGAGATAGTGGTAGTTGGAGAAGGTACATCATCTTGATCAGGTTCCTCAACACTTAAGTTCAGAAGAGAAAGGAAGGGCTCAAGGGGCTGTTCTACGGATCCGGGAAGTGATCCTGATACTAATAGAGAGGCATCCGAAGGAGTCTCCCTAATGATGTGGCTTTCCCTTATGATATTCTCACCAGAATGTTGTGATTATGAGTGAGGGCTGTTAGGTTAGGTTTGGGCCTTTGAGGCAAGAGAAGAAGGAGATTCCTTGCCCCTTTTCTTAGTCGTCGCAACCCGGGCCCTGTATTCCGGTTGAACGATAACATACAAAAGAGGTGAAGTGATTTTTGTACCTGTGCATCCTTAGTGGTATGCACAGGGGTTCGAATGGTAGAAGCAGACTGTTGTTCAAGTTGTGAGGTGGAGGGTGTGAGATCAGTATCAGCTGGGATTGCTGAACTATAAACCGGGGTACTTTGTATGTTCGGCTTTGTAGATAACAATGGAACATTGACCCCTGAGTACCTTTTTGGAAACAGCTTCATCTTATCACTCCAAATCGGCGAAAATGCAAATCTTCGTGAAAACCCTAACTGGTAAGACGGTCACGTTTGAGATCGAATCCTTTGACACAATCGACAACGTGAAGGCAAAGATCCAGGACAAGGAAGGCATCCCGTCAGACCAGCAGCGTCTAATCTTCGCCGGAAAACAGCTCGAGGATGGCAGAGCCTTAGCCGATTACAACATCCAGAAGGAGTCAACTCTACACCTTGTCCTTCTTCTCTGTGGTGGCAAGAGCGGAGCTTACGTGATGCCATCTGCTTTTCTTATGAGATATGCATTGGAGAAGAGTGTGACAAAGATACTTCCATGGAGGGCCTATCAGCGCCTTCTCTACTATATACCCATTTTGATTTCCAGAGATACTTCCATGGAGAGAAGGTTTGAAGGTTGGTGGATGAGGGTTGGTTGGGACTTGTGAGAAAGTGATGCTGGTGGGTGGAGGTTGGTGGGGACTTCCATGATAAAGTGATGTTGGTTTGTGGAGGAAGGTGAAGAGGTGGTAAGGAAATTTGATTTTGTTTCTATAAGGGCAGAGATGAGAAAAAGCAAAATGACTTGTACCATACAACCTTATTTACCTTTTATTGTTACAGCTGTAATGCACCGAGGCAGTCATGGTAAAGACTGACGTTGATTTCTTTTACAGCGGGTAAAGGTTAATTTGGACTTAAATTTACGCATCAGCAGCAAACTTGGTTGATGTGGATGAAAAGCCTGTCCACTGCAAGCTTGGTTGCTGCGGAAGGTTAAGTCTGTCAGCAGCAAACTCTATTGCTGCTGATGGATTCAGTGATCTGCAGCAAGGATGTTGCTGCTGATGGCTTTAAAGCTATCCGCAGGAAACTTGTTCCTACTGATAACTTAAGGCAGTCAGTGGCAAATCCTTTACTTCTGATGATTAAACCTGTCAGCCGCGAAAGGACAAAAATGCTGCTGACTTGTAGCTTTTATTTACAACATAAGACAAAACACTTTTTAAATAAAAATTTTAGAGAAAGATTTTAATCAAGGTTCATCATACCAATGGATTCAACTAAATATTTAAATCTGGCTTCATCAAAAGGTTTTGTAAACAGATCAGCATATTGCTCATTTGTATGAACTTTGGTTAGAATAATCCTCTTTTTCTCAGCTTGATATCTTATGAAATGATACCTGATGTCAATGTGCTTTGTCTTTGAGTGCTTCACCGGATTGTTTGTGATTGAGATAACACTCATGTTGTCAATGTGAATTGGAGTTGCCATAAAACTCTTCCCATAGTCCAACATTTGATTTTGTATCCAAATGACTTGTGCACAGCAACTTGAAGCTGCAACGTATTCTGCTTCAGCTGTAGAAGTTGAAACACATGTTTGCTTCTTGCACTGCCATGAAATCAACCTCCCTCCCAGAAACTGACATCCCCCTGAAGTGGACTTTTTATCCAAGTTGCATCCCCCATAGTCACTGTCAGTGTATGCATACAGATTAAACATGTCATTTTTTGAGTACCATAGTCCAAGTCTTGAGGCACCCTTTAGGTATCTAAAGATTCTCTTGACAGCCTGAAGATGTGAAGCTTTTGGAGCTGCTTGAAATCTTGCACAGAGACATACTGCAAACATGATATCATTGCACGGTACTGATGTTGATCAGTATCTTGGCCATCTTTGTCTGGAGTCAGTTGATGATGAACTTGCATAGGGGTTCTTGCAGCAGAGCAGTCATCCATTTTGAATTTTTCCAAAATGCTTTTTACATATTTGGATTGGCTGATGAAGATTCCATTTGGGACCTGTTTGACTTGTAGACCCAAGAAGAAATTTAGTTCTCCCATTGAACTCATTTCAAACTTTGAGTGCATCAGAATCTCAAAGTCTTTGCACAACTGTTTCCTTGTTGATCCAAAGATGATATCATCAACATAAATTTGAACTAGTAAGATTTCTCCCCCTTCATCTTTGATAAACAAGGTCTGGTCTATGGCACCTCTTCTGAAATTGTTGCTTAGTAGATATCCTGATAAGGTTTCATACCAGGCCCTTGGTGCCTGATGTAGGCCATATAGAGCTTTGTCTAGTTTGAACACTTGAGTAGGATGTGCAGGATCTATAAAGCCTGGAGGCTGTTTGACATATACTTCCTCACCAATCTTCCCATATAGAAAGGCACTTTTTACATCCATTTGATAGACAGTGAAATTCTTGGATGCAGCATATGCTAGGAAGATTTTGATGGCCTCTAGTCTGGCAACAGGAGCAAAGACTTCATCATAGTCAATTCCTTCTTCCTGAGTGTAGCCCTGAGCTACAAGTCTGGCTTTGTTTTTTATTACAATGCCTCTCTCGTCTTGCTTGTTCCTGAAGACCCATCGTGTGCCGATGGCATATTTTCCTGGTGGAAGATCAACAAGTTTCCAGACATCCTGCCTCTTGAATTGCAGCAATTCTTCCTGCATTGCTTCAATCCAGCTGCTGTGTGTCACACCCCAACCGACGGCGAAAAACGTCGGGGCGTGAAGCTGTGCAGACTGTTCATAGCTCGTAGTTGCTAAAGTTTGAATAATTTAAACATTCATTTTCATTACACGTAGCAAGTTCATACCATACAAGAACCAAATGTAGCGATTACAAAATATAAATAGTTTAGATTAATTGCTAGGTCCAAATCCTATATGTAGCAGCTTGTAATACTTCAAACATTGTCACCTGAAACATGGTTAAAAACAAAGTCAACTAAAAAGTTGGTGAGAATACATAGGTTTTCGTGTCATGTAATAGAATATAGTGTCGTGTGCATACAATTCATACAAACATGGCAATTAAGGCATTTATGGAGAGATACCATCGTGTGACCAGGTAGTACAATCAAACCTTTGTAACTAGCATGCAAAACAAACGCGTGTTGGCAGTAACAGTCACCCTACCTGGGTGGGTTTGTCAGACTCAATAGATCTATCACTGTTTACTGTAGGCTATAAAATAGTTAATGATTGCACGTGAATAGCAAACTGCGTGTTGGTCTACACACCTAGTACTCAAGCACAAAGCTCAAAATTGTAACACATGATTGTAGGGTGGAATTGTATATTGTGTAGTTTGTAAACATAGTAAATAGAACGCATGTTCCACCCCAAAAGTTTGTAAATAGAGTAAAAGAGGGGCTATGTAACTCACTTGTGTTGGAGCGTGTAGTTTGCACAGATCAACAAAAATACCAAGCGTGTTGTAGGTCGCTACGTTTGACCTATCGAATGAGGGTATAACACGTGTCACTGTTTGTGTTATTTTGTGTCCAAAGTAGGTTCGTTGGTGGTTTGTGTGTTTAGGGTTGGTTTTGGAATAATAAATTAGTAGCGATATATATATATATATATTTATTTAAATAAAATTTAAATAAACGATATTTGTTTAAATCAAAATATATATATTTGTATAAATAGTTTTATAAAAATGATTATATAAACTCATGATTTCATCGGTTTTGAAACTATCGGGAATTAATCGTTTTAAATTTCTAAATCAAAGATTTGGTTTATAAATGATTCCCGGGTCTTGGGATTTTATAACGTAACTTTTATAATTACATTTTGAAATTTTTTTGTTAAAATATGTTAAATAGACTTTAAAACAGAAAAATAATTGATTCTGGTCAAGGAGCACGACCGTGCTCAAGTAGGGCACGACCGCGCTCGTTGCCGGGCGTGACCGTGGTGGTCTGAAACGCGCCCGTGGTCGAGTCAGAAGGTACTTCATAGGTTCTGGACATAGAGCACGACCGTGCTCGTATCTGGCACGACCGCGTCTAGTGTTTGTTTTTGATGAAGACTTGTTTTCTCGGTAAGCACGACCGGGCCACACCAGGGGCACGATTGTGCTTGGTCAGGCACGACCGCGCTCAGTGATGAGCGCGACCGTGTCGGGTCTTTTTCAGACACAATTCGATCGATTCTTATAATATATGCTTCTGTATTCTTAGGGCTTTCATAGATTAGGTGCTTGCGAATGTATCTACATAGTTTGATTGTATTTATATCGTGTTTAAGTGGTAGTTTGAGTAAAAGTTTAGTTTTCGGCTCTTTGGTTTAAAATCGAATTGATTGTGTGATATAACTACGATTTAGTATAGGGCTTTCATCCTAGGGGTAGATACGAAGCTAAGGAAGTGTTACTTACTCGTTAACAATGGGCAATTTAATGCAGTCGGCTACGGGTCAAAGAGTCGAGCTTCTTGGCGATCGATTGGACTCCAGAGACTGTTTGAGCGTCGAACAAGTGTTTTGGGAGACTGAGTGGGCTTATATGAAGGCGTAGAAATCGTGCAAGTTGCTTTATATCCACGAATTCGAGAGACTCGGTTGTGGTGTGAATGGGATTAAAAAAATTGTGCAAATTGGACGACATTTGATGCGTGTTTCAGACGGAATTCAGTGGAGTATGGTCTGACGCGCGAAGACCGGCTTTTCTCCATTTTAAATTTCGCGAATTCAGTGGGTATGGTATGATTTGACTTCTGCAGAGTCAAGTGGGTTCATCAGCGCGACCGTGCCTACTTTAGGCGCGACCGTGCTTAGGTCTGCAGGCGCGACCGTGCCTAGTCCTAGGCGCAACCGTGCTTGCCTAGTTTTGTAGTTTTTGAGTTTTGTCAGTTTTTGGTCCTCGGGGCTTGTGAGATAATGGTGTTTTTGTTTAATTTGTTATTGTAATAGAATAGTTTGTATATGTAACTGCATCGTAGTTTGTTTGTACACGAATCGAAACTGAAATGTGTTTGTTTATTGAAATCAAACGATTACATGATGAAAATCAGAAATGTTACACTATGTTTGAGTGCTTCATCTATCTTCTTGGGTTCCACCTGAGATAGGAAACATGAAAACAAGCATATATTGGCCTCATGAGATTTGCTTCTTGTGAGAACTCCTTGGTGTATTTGGCCAATAAAATTCTCTTGAGGATGTTCTTTGTGAATCCTGTGTGTTGGTACCACCTCCAGCTGTATCCCTTCTTCCAGATTGCTTTGATTTTGATCAGGAGACTCTTCATTCAAGGTGGAAGAGTTTTCAATAGCAGGGGACTGCTGTGTTTGCTGCTGTGTTTGGGTTGGGCTTGTCTTGACTGAGAAGTGACTGGATTTGCTCTTGGTGCCTTGCATTCTCTAGCAAAGTGACTCAGTAGGTTACAGTTGTAACATCTGAGTTTACTTTTATCCAATCCAACTCTGGTGTTGGAGTTATTACTTGGAATGGGTCTTCCGGTTCTAGAGTAGAACCTCTTTGCTCTTATAGAGAGCATGGGATATGAGTGTTGTATGTCCATTTCTTCTAAATCTTCTGGATGAAAGCATTCCAGATCCTCCTTGATAAAGGACATATTGTTTGAGCTATCCTAAACAAAAGCAACAGGGGTTGATGTTTGAGGAGGAGCTTCTAGGAGAAATGGTGAGCTGTTTGTTTGAGAGCTTGGAGTTTGAGGCTGGTTGATGATGGGAAGATAGTAGTTACTTGAACTAGGACCCGAGTGTTCAGAATGGAGTGCAGAGGAGGTGGTGGTGGATGTTGAGGCTGTTTGATAGCTTGAGCTTCTTTCTTTTGCCTGAATCATCTCTAGCTCATAGGTTTTTAACATTCCAAAGGCTCAGTCATCTGGAGAGTCTTCAGATTCTCCGTTCTTCTGATTGACACTGTGTAAAGTGTCCAGCAGCTTGGTAGAGACCTGATGAACTTCTTGAGAATATCTTCATTCTCTAGCTTCACCCTTGAGCACTGCAGCTCCCCTACAAGATAGGTAAATCTGTTGTATAGAACAGTTAGAGACTCACCTTCTTTCCAGAGGAAGTTTTCATACTGCTGCTTCAGGATGTCTCTTCTGTTCTCTTTGACTTCCTCTGAGCCAGCAAACATTTTCTCAAGAGCTTCCCAGAGCTCTTTGGCAGTTTTGTAGCTTCTGAAGTTATGAAAAACTTTATTTGGAAGGCACATTTGGATAGCTCCTAGTGCCTTGAAGTCTACCTCCATCTTTTTTATATCCTCTTCTGAGTACTTGGAGGGATCCTTTGGAACTGATGGTCCTCCAGAGTCAGCAGATGCCACCATTGGAATGTAGGGTCCATCCCTGATGGATTTCCACATTCCGTACTCTTGATAGCAGAAAAAACTTTCCATGCGATTTTTCCACATGTCGTAGTCTTCTCCCGAAACCAATCTTGGTGGTCGGTTGATGTTTCCGATGTCTTCAAAACCATTGCTTCGTGACATTTTTGTTTCATGGTTTTGGGTGACTTGATAAAACAAACGAGTTTAGAATAAAACCAGAAGTGATTAAAGAAGTGTTAGTTTGTTTAATCTGAGCCAAAGCTCTGATACCACTTTTAGGATCGTGAAATTACAAGATGGTTCTGTTCTTAGATGAGATTGGCGGAAACGATAACAACTACACAATTACAATCGAGTAGACAGAAATAATACTGATAAGAACACTGTTGTATTAAGCTTAGTGAATAAACGATTACAAATGAAAACTCTAATTCAAAAGCACACTTACAATGAAGTGTTTACACAATATTTATACTAACTTAGAATCAAGACAGACCCTTGATTCTAAGGATCAGATCGAACACAGACCGTTGATCTTTTACAAAAGCTAATTTTACACGTTAAGGCTAAACTAGCTAACTTTATTGAAGCGTCTTCTTTATGCATCATTGCTTGAATGTCTAGAGAAGAGCTTTGCCGTCCGTCATTGGTTGCACCGTTGAGCACCATTAGTTGCTTTTGCAGAAAGTTGTCAGTGACGCTTGGCATGGATAGTCAGCTGCAACGATTTATCTTCAAGGAACATAGCTATCAGCAGCAAGAATGAGAATGATGCTGCTGATAAGCCTATCAGCAGCAACATTGGTCTTCAGCAGATAAGGCTATCCGCAGCAGATTTGTTCTTCAGCAGAAGAACAGGTATCCGCAGCAGATAAGCTTGTCCGCAGCAGTTTGTTGGTCAGCAGCAAACTCTGAGATCAGCTGCATCTGTACTTAAAGAATTTTGTAGTCACCAGTCTTTGTTTCTATAGTTTGAATCTTGACAGTATGAAGCATAATGTGCTCTTTACGACTTAATGCATCGGCTACAACATTCGCCTTGCCGGGATGGTAACAAATTTCGCAATTATAGTCTTTAAGAAGTTTAACCCAACGTCGATGCCTCATGTCGTTCCTTTTGATTGAAGATGTGCTGGAGGCTCTTATGATCGGTAAACACCACACATTTGGTTCCATAAAGGTAATGCCTCCAAATCTTTAATGCGAAGACGACCACACCCAGCTCAAGATCGTGCGTCGTATAATTCTTCTCATGGATCTTAAGCTGTCTTGATGTATATGCGATCACCTTGCCTCGTTGCATAAGTACATAACCAAGACCTTGGTTTAGTTCATCACAGTATACAACAAGATCATCATTCCCATCAGGAAGGGTTAGAATAGGGGCATTGCACAACTTCTGTTTGAAAGTTTGAAAAGCTTCTTCTTGCTTTGGTCCCCACTCATAAGGTTTACCCTTATGTGTCAAAGCAGTGAGAGGGACGACAATCTTGGAAAAGTTAGAGATGAATCGACGGTAGTAACCCGCTAGACCAAGGAATGAACGAACCTTGGTAGGGGTTTTAGGCATACTCCAATTCTTTACGTCTTCGATCTTAGCATGATCCACATGAATTCCTTTCTCGTTGACAATATGACCCAAAAATTGAACCTCATTCAACCAAAATTTACACTTGGAGAATTTAGCATAGAGTTTTTCTTTCTTCAAAAGGTCCAAAATCAACCTAGGGTGTTGCTCATGATCCGCTTTAGTCTTGGACTAGATCAGGATGTCATCAATGAAGACGCTTACGAATTTGTCTAAGTAAGGTTTACACATACGGTTCATGAGGTCCATGAAAACCGCGGGTGCATTGGTTAACCCAAAAGGCATAACCATAAATTTGTAGGGACCGTACCTCATACGAAAGGCAGTCTTTGGAATATCTTCTTCATGCACACGAAGTTGGTGATAACCGGATCAAAGATCAATCTTTGAAAAGCAAGTCGAACCATGAAGTTGGTCAAAGCGATTGTCAATCCTCGGTAATGGGTAACGGTTCTTAATGGTAAGTTTGCAAAGTTCTCGATAGTCAATGCACATCTGGAATGAACCATCTTTCTCTTTGACGAACAAGACAGGTGCACCCTAGGGTGAATGACTTGGACGGATGAAACCTTTATCTTCAAGTTCTTGGAGCTGACCAAGTTCTTTCATCTCAGAATGTGCGAGTCGGTATGGAACTTTGGCTACGGGATTAGCTCCAGGTGTAAGGTCGATGCGAAACTCCACTTGACGTACGGGCGACAAACCGGTTAGATCTTCAGGAAATACCTCGAGGAAATCTCGAATGATTGGAATGTCTTGAATCTCTTTCCCCTTGTCTTTCTTTTCAACAATATGCTCTAGGAAGGCTGCGTACTTCTTTCGTAAGTATTTTTAGGCCATGGTGCAAGACATGAGTTTGAGTCCACTGTTAGGCTTCTCACCAAAGACTCGTAATGTGTCGCCTGATGGAAGAGGGATTCGAATAAACTTCTCAAAGTAAATGACTTCGGCATGGTGGTTGGATAACCAATCCATACCTAAGATGACATCGAAGCTTCCCAGTTGCATTAGTATGAGGTTAACAGAAAAAGTGTGTTCGTTAAGCTCAAGAGAACAATCGCGGACAATAGAGTCTATAGTGATGGGATTTCCATCCGCTACCTCAACAGTAAAAGTTTTTTCTAACTTAGTTCGTGTTTTTGCAAGTAATGGTTCAAATTTGTGTGATACAAAGCTCCTATCGGCACCGATATCAAATAAAATGGAAGCATATTGGTTATTGACGAGAAACGTATCGTTAACCACATCGTTGTTAGCTCGGGCTTGATTGGTGTTTATATTGAAATCACGCCCGCGAGCACCCTCTACTTTGCATTAACCAACCTTGGGCAATGATCTCGAAAGTGGTTTGGGTCACCACACTCATAGCAAGCGCGCCCATTAGCAATAGCCAGTACAACTTGATTGGCGACTGGCGGATCGACTCCCTGGATTGACTTGGGCAACGGGGGGCCTAGATAGGCAAGTGTTATCCACATGGCCATATCTTCCACAACTTCTACACAAACGGCACCGTACAGTCACGTAATGATGATACCTGCAGGTGTTGCATTGGGGATTGACGCCCACATAAGGCCTCCTGTCCAGATTTGGGGCAACGGGAGCAACTTGGGTGATGGGTGCCAAAGGGGTAACGAAGGAAAAGTTCTTAGCCTTGCGCTTCTTATTGTTGAAAGAAGGTTCGGGCTTATCTACCTTGGTCGTTTCAGATGGGGTTACCTGGTCATTGGTCTTCTTTGCACCCTTTCTTGTCAACGTGCCTGCCTTCACGTGATTGTCGGTTAACGTGGCAGCTAGGCGTTTGGCGTCTTAAAGAGTAGTGGGATTTCTCCCCAACAATATGTCTTGGATTTTCATAGGCAGACCACCTATGTGCTTCTCAATACCCCAAGACAGTGGGGTGACCATGTGATATGACGTAAATTATACATGTTTTGCATGCATAATTATCCCCGAAATCATCACAATTAGAGACAATATGATAATAATTGATGCCTAATCCACACATTTGTGTTCTGCTAGGATAATTGACCCGGATTTGCAAAAACATGAAGAAAACACTCAAAATCAAGGTAAAATCAACATTCGGGGGCCAATTGAACGAAACCGGACGTAGGAAGTCAAACCAGAAGATCAAAAAGCCAACAGGGACCAGAAAAGGACAATGCATGGCCGTGCATTGCCTTACACGGTAGTGCAAACCCTAATCTGGGTCCCTGTACTCTCATGTAATGCCAGATTCCGCATGTGAAAGAATAGGGTACTTTGCACGCCCGTGTAATCTAATGCACGACCGTGCATTGCCAAAATCTTAGCCTATAAATAGCAAGCTCATTCTAGTGTTTTAGGTGTCCATTACCAAGAGGTGTGAAGGCCTTAGTGCTCTGCTAAGAGCCGAAACTCTCTCGGTTTTGGTCCATTAAGCTTTTCTTTTTTATTTTCTTTTAAAGTCTTGTAATATGAACTTATTCTTCTCGTTCGAGTAAAACAAGAGGCATTCTATACCCGCTCTCCCTTGGTGTTGGAATACTTCCACACATTATCTAAGGGTTAGTGGAGTCATTTGTATGGCCATTCATGGCTACTCTTGCGTTACTTGAGTTTGTTGAACTTTAATTAATTAATGAAGTATTTTTAGTATGTTATGTTTTTAAAGTCTTTACTATGAGTTATCTTAAAAAGACAACAATAAGTGATCTTTAAACCAATCTAATAACCTTAAATCTTGTGAGTTACTTAAGCAAGACTTCTTGTTTGGGAAGCTTATTCGAGTTTGTACGGTCTATACACAAATCTTGGTGCTAGCATGGCCAGTTAGTATAGATTTAATATTATGGGTTGATTGGAGGTTTGGGTATTCAGCAAGCCATTTGAGCTCTAAACAGACCGGGTGGTTTTTGTCGGTATTTCCTTACTTCTCTCGTATCAGCTTGTAGAGAACTTCTAGCGGGAGCCATGGGGTTTGATCTTGAGAAGGAAAGTCTTATTTATTTAAAATAGTATTATAAGTAAAGGCAACTATTTAAGAACATAATTTGTTAGGTCCAAACGTTCATAAAGTAGCTCTGGAGGAGGTCGTGCATTCCGACTTTCCAAAGGAAGTTACAAGACCAGACGTACACCGGTCACAGGGATAATATTAGTTCGAATAATGAATTGTGAGATACCGACGGACTTGAGGCCCCGTTTAGGCTCCGTTATATTCATTAAGGAACACTTGGCCGACCGTATCTACTGTTCCGTTACGAGATACTAACGCCCCTATCGAAAGGGTTAGTACTAGTAACTATGACCAAACTTAATTTAAATATAACATAATGAACAAGTGATAACAACCATAGTAACACCTTAAACATGATAATACTTCTAATTACATTTCTTAACCGTTTATTTTCTTCTAAATCAAAACCCATTTTTCAACTAATTATCCTAGTCAGGCAATAGCGAGGGTTGAGTACGGGATCCGTGTCCATGTTTCGATACTTGGTTCTTACCCATACTATACTACGCTACGATAGATACACTTGCCTATTGTGTGTGTATTTAGTTGAAGTAATTATCAATTTACTTTATAAATTTAAAACCTGATTTTGTGTAGCTATAAATAGAATATATTTATTACTACTAAAAACACGCAATCATGTCTTTGGCGTTGTTGCCAGGGTTATATATATATTTCCATTTTTATCTACATATAAAACACAAATCAAGTTTTTGGCGCCGTTGTCGGGGACACGGTAATTCTTTGAAAAATCTAAGTCGTTGGACTGTGTATTTATTTCTATTTTATTTTTGTTTTATTTCTACTTTGTTTTTTATTTTTCTTTTATCTTCATCCTTATTTTATTTTTGTTTTATTTCTACTTTATTTTTCCTTTTCATTTTTATTCTTACTACTTTGTTTTTATTTTGGTACTTGTGCTAGTTCATCTATCTTTGTAGGAATTTTCAAGGATCGCAACCTAGGAATTATTGCTAAGTAAATTAAACGGATACAAGTACCGCCATTCGAAATCATTTTCAAAATAGGTGTAACACTTTCGAACGGTTTTACGTGTTTAAATTTTACATTCTTCTTTGTTTTTGATAACGACAAGCCCGATACTCAAAACTTGGGATTTCAGCAAACGAGGTAAGTTTTCAAATATAAATTCGGGAATTTTGTTAGTGATGCTCCCCGTTGACCAAGGTTATTTCTTTAGGTAATATGTTTTGGAAAAATTAAATTAGTTTTTAATTAATTTTTAATTAAAAATATGTAATTTTAATTTCTAAAAACATTAAGCTGAGAATAACTCAAAAAGTCAAAAGGTTGGTCAACAGAGGGGGTGCATGGCCGTGCATCCCATTGCACGACCGTGCATCGGCCAAGTGTGGGTCTGGTGTTAAAATGGTTCAGTAACAACACTTTTCTCAAAACCCCAAGACCCAAACTCATTCGGAGTCGGCCGAAAACACCTCAAAACCTCCGATTTCTAACGGTTTCTCTCGTTTCTTGCTTCTAATCTTTCCCCTAAGGTATGTAAACTTGTCCATTATCATTTTTGAGTCGATTCTTGCTTCATTCATGGGTAATTTTTCCCAAATAGGGCTAGGGTTTCGTTTTGGATTTTGGTATGAGTATGTTTGAATCTAAGCGTATTGCTTGACTGTAACACCCCAGTTTTAAAGAAATTACAAGTCAAAGGACTTCAATAGTTATTTGATGAAACCCTAGGGGGTTAGGGTGGCATTATATTAAAATATAGGGGTTAAAGTAACAATAAGTTAAAGTGTAAGGGGATAAAATATAATTAGATCAAAGTCTAGGGACTAACAGCGAAAATTTGAAAGATATGTAAGATTTCGGACAAACATCATTGGGATAACGGTCCGCTATGTAGGGGGCAAGGAAACACTCAAGAGGTAACACGTGTTGGGTGACTAATTGCTGAAATCTGGCACGTGGAGGACCGATAGCGGACCGATATGGGATCCGTTGCAGTCCGCTAGCCGCAATCCATCCATTGGGGACTGATATTAGAAGCATAACGGTCCGTTATTTGCCCGCTAAGCAAATTACACCGCCACACTTGGATAGCGGACCGACATGTATATAGATAACGGTCCGACATGGACCCATCGGGCAGCCTATAAATAGTTGGACATGTTGGTCTAGTTTAGAGCATTCACACAGTTCCAACGCCTCACAAAACACACACTAAGCCTAGAGAAGCGTGCCTCGAGCCCCCGTTTGTGTAGGAAGTCCGGTTTTCAGTTTTTCGACCCCAATACGCAAGAGATAGTGCTGAGGTAAGGTTCTGACGAGTTCCTAATGACTTGGTTATTTCCATTTAAGCTAGGAACTTTTGATTAAGTAATGTTATAATGACTTAGGACTTGATCCAAAGTCGTTGTGCTACTCATATTAGCACGTAAAGATTATTTAAACAAGCAAGAAGTTAGAGGTGAGTTCTATGATGCCCCTTTTAAAAGTTTTTAAATGTTTTGGGCATGATGCACGCGTTATGAATGTTTTGATATTGTATACCATTGATTTAAATCTTTGAGCCATTATCCATGATGTTGCAAGGAATGTTTTATGTTGTAAAATAAAAGGTAAACTTCCAACCGGTATGTACTTATCTGATAAACGAAATGTTCTGTCTAAGGAAAGAATGGTGTATAAATCCATCCTGGACCCGTGATTTGTAACATCCTAAAAATAAAAAGACGATTTATAATAATGGGATTAAACGCGTGACGAAAAGAATAAATGAACGAGGCATGATGGGCCGGGTCGGATGGGCCGGCAAACATAAATGTGACGATCAAGGGAGATGAGCCTCTCTATAAATAGCCAAAACCCTCCAAATTTCTCTCATTTTTCCATCCTAGAGAGAGAAACCGTAGAGAGAGAAAGTTGACGGATCGGTCCGAGAAGCTAGCATCTTGTTCCTACACTACTCGTGAGCAGAACCTCCGATTCAGAAGCTCGAAAGAGGTGACAACTCGACCTAGAATTGAGTTTTTAGTTTTGTTTGGTTTCTTGGGTTTTTGGATAAAAGATGGCATTTTTACGTATGAAACTTTGAAATAAACATAGATCTAGCATCTAGAGTGGAAAACAAACGTTTTGAACGTAAAAAGTTCCAAACTTAACTAATCAATCGATCCAGATCTGAATTCATGCAAAAACACGGTTTTTGATGAAGTTCACGGTTTGTAAAAGTTCACGGTTTGTGAAGTTCACGGTTGAGTGAAGTTCACGGTTGGTGAAGTTCACGGCTGATGAAGTTCACGGTTTGGAAAGTTCACGGTTTGTGAAGTTCACGGTTGAGTGAAGTTCACGCCTGGTGAAGTTCACGGCTGATGAAGTTTGCGGTTGAGTAAAGTATGCGGTTAGGGTGAAGTATGCGGTTAGCGTAAAGTATGAGGTTTGGGTAAAGTTTGCGGTTTGGGCGAAGTTCTCGGTATAACGGG
Source organism: Smallanthus sonchifolius (assembly GCA_023525975.1). Taxonomy (NCBI): domain Eukaryota; kingdom Viridiplantae; phylum Streptophyta; class Magnoliopsida; order Asterales; family Asteraceae; genus Smallanthus; species Smallanthus sonchifolius. The sequence goes on along the minus strand of CM042018.1, from coordinate 74,808,236 downwards.
ATAAAATGTAATGAGTTGTATGAGAAGCTAAGACCAGGTTGTGCACGTACAAGTTAGAAGATCCTTTGGAGACATTTGACCCTGTTTATTTCAGGTGAGTTCTAGAAGCCCTTATTTAAATGTTTTAAACAAATATTTTTGGGCTGGTGTGCATACGTAACGATGTGACAGTTTCATAAAACAATGTTTATGAATGATGTATGTGACGTTTTATGAAACGATGTTTATCAACGATGTTTTGAAAGGAAAGGTTATGAAAGAAGGGTTTATGAAATATTTTGCCAAAAGAAGTTTACGAATGAATGAATGATTTTTAATAAAAAGGTACGAATGCTTTAACTGAAGTTTTGGATTAAAAGAAGTGAATGTTTATGAAACTCACAAACGAACAAATCTGCCATTATTCCTTAGGGAATGAAGGTTATGGGTGTGGGATGTATGTTATGGGCCTTTACCTTTTAGGGGCCTTTGTGGCTGGCCAACTGTTGTACAACTTGGGTGATGGCGGTCACCAAGGGGATTACCATGATCCTTGAAGTTGGTACAATTTTACCTTGTGGGGTAGTCGTGCTTGAAGTGTCGTACTTGTGCCTTACGGGGTGTAGTGCTTGAAGTTTGGTACGTGTCATCCTTGTGGTTCCGTGCTTGAAGTTCGGTGGTAAATGACCTAAGTATCGAGCCCTGGGATTCCTACCCGAAGTATAATACTGTGTAAGGGCCTAGTGGTGGTGATCTTTAGGTCATTCCACCAGTATGCGATGTTTGGATTTGACGGTTACGATAAGGCGCATATTCGATAAATCTTTGACTTATGGGTTATGATGTGTTATGTTTTGTTATTACATTATTTTCCGTATGCTTTTATTAAATGAAGTATGAAGTTATATTTTTGGCAAATATTTGAAGTTAATGTTTTATGAAAAGCTAGAACTCACCAGCGTAGCTGACTTTTTAGTATGCACATTCAGGTTAAGGCAGGTTATGATGATGGACGGTGATGTTGGGCGGCTTGATGAGTTACCCGGCTGATATGAATACTGGCATCCCGTTATGAAGTTGGTTATTTTATGTTTATGTAATAGACAATGTTACCCTTCCGTATGTTGAACGTTGCTATGTTATGTTTGAAATGAAATTTTCCGTTGCGTTATTTAATATTCAAGTTTAAGAACTGTTTATGAATGATTAAATCCATCAAGTGAGGCCTCCCGGGTTTGGGGCTTACAAGTTGGTATCAGAGCAATAGTTTGATAGATTTGGGCACTTCCGGTGTCTGAACTTAAACTGTGAATGGGACCGAAATCGGATGCCAGTACGGGTAACTCGAGCCACAGCATCAGGTATGAAGGTAGTATATATTTACATATATAGTATGCCTTAGAAAGTGTTAAGGTTAGGACTTGTGTTCCGATGGAAATCACAAAGGTGGTCAAATAGAAATCGAAAGGTAGTGTAATGGTTAATTGCAGATGGCCAGTGTATATTAACATCTTACAGTACTTGTTGAATTCTATTTGTTAACTAGTGTGATGACATTGGATTCCTTGTCTTATAGAACGAAATGGCAAGGAGAGGAAACGGAAGGCGTGGTGGGGGCCATACCGGTGGTCGTAACGGTGGGCGCGACAGGACCCATGCGCGCCAAGAGTATAGTGAAAAAGGAAGTGTTCACACTGAGTCAGAAGTTAGTATGCACGGGACTGAGCCGACTCCTGTCGATGTGTCACACCTCGCCACGGCGGAAACGCGAGGCGTAACATTCACGGTTTACAAAGCATATGATTATTGCAAACTCCTATATGAAATTGGATACATAACCAAGTTTAAAAATATTTACATCCCAAAACATAATTTAAATTGTACAAAGTTTAGGATTTCGTAATATGACTCAAGACCATGAGTTATATAAGTGAAACCCTTCCAAAAGCTGTATCCACATGTATGTATGCAACCTACATTGCTAGTCTGAAGACCACGTTCAATTTCCTGAAAACATACTTAAAAACGTCAACACGAAGTTGGTGAGTTCACAAATTATTATCAAGAGTTATCATAAATACATTGTTTAAACCTAATCATTTACCGATCAAAACTCTTAGTATGTATTACCAATGAATCCGAATACTAACCCGATCAATTGAACCCATTTGTAAACTTGCAAGGAATACAAAATAATATGTAATATACGAGACCGTAACCAAACCCCAACTTTCTGTGCCTCCCCTCGCCTTTCTGCGAATTAAGACAATATGCGGTCATTCTGCCATTTGGACCCCTGATTAGCGTGTTGGAGCATATTCTGGTGACAACGAGTTTGAAGATATTATGTCTTAGTCTTAGAGTCTTTGACTTGTAATTGATAGAATTGTTAGCAACAGTTAAAGGGGAGTCTGTTAGGACATGTTTTTTAACTGTTGATAAAATTCTGTGTAAGTTCATAGAGAGGCAAACTTGGTTTATCAGAGGCGAACTTGTTAAGTTCGCTTAGTCTATCTGAGGCGAACTTGTTAAGTTCGCTTAGCCTATAAGAGGCGAACTTAATAAGTTCGCCTAAGCATCTATGAGGCAAACTTAATAAGTTCGCCTACTGCAGGACTGGTGCTTATATATACAGTTACAGAGTCTGTTATCAGAGATGAGATATTAGTATGAGACGATATCAGGAGGGAACTGATTAGAGACAGAATTATTGTAACCTGATATTGTGGTGGAAATACAAAGCGTTTATTTACACCATTGTTGTTGATTTAGTTACACGAGTACATTGATCATGGATTCCGCACGTTATCACCGTGTCGTACAACAAGTCTAGAGGCGTCACCCCCAATAGTACTATCCATAAAATCCCGGGCTAAGTCCATAGCTAATGGTTACTAATTTTTTTCCGAGGACTTTAAGCGCTTTATTTTTCCCTCAATACACACATACAGTCTGATCATTAGTTCATTCATTTACATACGAAAATTCTTTATAAATATGTTTCCACCACAAAACATTTCAAAAACTTAAAAAAAAATTAAAAAGGGGTTAGTGAAACTCACATCGACAGAAGTAAATGCTAGCAAATATTTCAAATAATAATAGCCCCGCCTATCCGTATCCTATTTACACAAGGATACTAAACACGTTACGACTACCCGTCTTAAACACAAGTTGTTCACCCGACTTAACTATTCCTGTTGAGTACGGCTTTGTTTATTTAAAACAATGTTTTCTTGTAATGACTCGTTGGTGATTATTATTCAAGTTTAGACACTTTACTTATTTTCCGGAAAAGTATATATATATTTCCACATTGGTGACTTATTATAGATATTAAAAAATAAGTATTATTTTTGCAATATTTTATAATATTTTACATTAAAGTCACTTATAAACACATAATTATTTCTTTTTAATAATTATACAAAATCATAGATATTGATCAAGTATGTTATACGTATGACTACTCCTATTTACACATAATCCATGTTAACACACACATATACGATTACGTGTTCCGAACGACATGTACTAACTTGACATATATTTATATTTTCACCAATATCTACATACACGTATAACCATATTTCAACATATATTTAAATATGTTTAGTGAATACATACAATCATTTATTTTAACCCGAACGTCTTTAGATTTCATTAATCAAGTCCACGTTCCACATTATACACAAGTTATAATCATATATATGATTTCAATTATTTAGTCGTTTCATAGTTCATTCCAAGTTATGATTATATTCTATATTTACACATTTTTCGGTTGCTAAACACTCATACATACTCTAGTTCATTCATTCAAGTATATGTTTAAATCCTTTTATATGAACTCATGCTTTTCATGCTTACCAAGTTTCCAACTTCAAACACACATAAATATATATATATATATATTACATGTTTCATGCGGTCACACACATATATATACATATACACATATATTTTACTTATCCAAGTATTATTCCTAGTTTTTATTTTACTATTTCCCTTTTAACATTAAATATTCCAACAAGAAAATCCACCTATAAATACATGTATAAATTTCGATATATATATATATACATGTAGGTATATATTATTACCATTTCGAGTCACTAAGCTCAACAATATGCATATACATGTGTTTTCTATAATTTCGATCCTTTTATTTATTTACACTCATCTTTTAGTTTAACAACTCATAATTTAGTATCATGACATCAAAATAACCAATATTCCATGAAACATGTTAAGACAATAATCTAAGTATATAAGCCTATCATTTTTGAATCACATATATATATTTTATATAAAATTCTAGTTTTTGAACATAATAAAGTTAAACTTTATAAAACTCTTTAGCTTTTTAAATATTCTTTGATTATTAGGATGAACAACATGATTTATTAAGGAAGTAAGGAAGACATAAAAGATGGATGACAGTTTCATACCACTAGACAAGCTAGGTGAAGAATCACAACAAAAAGATGAGAAATGGCTTGTCTTGTTAGCAAAACCGACTCCTAGACCTCAAGAACTCCCTTGCATCTTCAAGCTTCTAGTCAAACTCTCTTAGGATTTTTTGAACTTGGATTATTTTGAAAGAGTGTGTGTGTGTATGTGTGTCGAGTATATGTATATAGATGGAGAAGGAGTTGAGTGCTTGATTAGATATTCATTTATTACTACTTGATTGATTGAATTTGCATGTCATCATTTGGAAGAGAGGTGTGCATGTGTGCCAAGTTTGCATGCAATTTAATGAGTTAGTGGAGAGGGGCTAGGCCCTCTATTTTGGCAGAGAGGGTGTGGGTGGGGGGGTTGGGTGTTGTCTTGTCTACTAATGACCAAATAAGTGGGTTGTTTTAGTGGTAAAAATCCTCTAGGTGGTTGCGTGATCTAATACCCGGTGTAAAAACTTTTAAATGGTTTAATACCTGTATGATTTTATGTGGTTTGTCTAATTTCAATTGATCACTAGATAACCCGACATAGTCACTACTATGCTATATTATACATGTATACACATAAGATGACTTAGAGTCATGTAACAATTATTTATGTGTCAAATTTTTATAAAAGTTTAGTCATTAATATTTACGTTTTTATACTTAACTGTGTCACTAGACTTTTCTAGAATGAAATTCTTTTTAATCACCAATGACTGTATTTTGCGGGTTATAACTGCTTACCTTTTTCTAGTAATTCTCTAATAATTACTAATCATGAAATAAGATCCTTTGCTAGACTCCTTGACTTTACTTAGTAAAAATAAAACTTCAGGAAATATATTTTATGAATGTGCATTTATGTAATATGGATATTGACCTGAGATGCTCGGTGTCACATTCTCCCCATGTTAAAGAGAATTTCGTCCCGAAATTCATTTCTTGTCATCTTGACTTGGAGCGTTCGTGAACTCGGGGCCGCACTTCGAATTCCACGTATACTCGGGGCCGCACTTCGAATTCCAACGTACCTTGACCAGCTTAACACGACTGCGCCTTGTTCTCTGAACCTTCCAATCTGCGACTTCAATTGGTTCTTCAATGAAGTGCAACTTGTCGTCTATGTAAACCTCATCAGGCGGTATAATTAACCTCTCGTCTAATAAACACTTCTTGAGATTAGACACATGAAATGTATCATGTATATTTCTTAGCTCTTGTGGCAACTTGAGTTTATAAGCTACCGAGCCAACCCTAGCCAGTATGTCAAATGGTCCAATGTACCTAGGGTTAAGCTTGCCACGGTTGCCAAATCTTGCAATTCCCCTCCAAGGTGAGACCTTTAACATGACTTTGTCTCCCACTTGGAATTATAAAGATCTTCATCTGTTATCCGCGTAACTCTTTTGTCTGTCACGGGCGGCCTTCAGACGATCCTTGATTTTGAAAATCTTGTCCGTGGTCTCTTGAATAACCTTAGGACCAGTTAAGTTCTTGTCGCCAACCTCCGCCCAACATAGCAGTGAGCGACATTTACGACCATACAAAGCCTCGAATGGAGCGGCTTTTATGCTGGTATGGTAACTATTATTGTACGAAAACTCAGCCAACGGTAGGTGAGTATCCCAATTTCCTCCGAAATCAATTGCACACGCACGAAGCATATCTTCTAAAGTCTGAATGGTCCTTTCACTTTGACCATATGTTTGAGGGTGATATGCTGTGCTCATGTCAAGACGTGAGCCTAAGGCTTCTTGTAAGGATTGCCAGATTCTAGACTCGAATCTGCTATCTCTATCAGAGATAATAGAGCTTGACACTCCATGCCTGGCTACAATTTCCTTCTTATATAGCCTTGCGAGCTTCTCGGTTTTATCCGTCTCTTTGATAGGTAGGAAATGTGCTGACTTTGTCAAACGATCAACGATTACCCATATATTATCATACCCGCTTGAAGTCTTGGGTAACTTTGTAATGAAATCCATGGAGATTTGTTCCCATTTCCATTGAAGAATCTCGGGTTGTTGTAATAATCCTGACGGTTTCTGATATTCTGCTTTTACTTTTGAACACGTCAGACATTTGCCAACATAGATAACAATCTCCCGTAAATAGTGTTCTTTCAGATCCTTAAACATCTTATCCGAACATGGGTGAATGGAGTACCTAGACTTATGGGCTTCGTCCATAACCAACTCCCGTAAATTACCAAGACATGGAACCCAAATTCTATTCATGAAGTATAAAGTATTATCTGACTTTGGTTCCATCTGTTTTATCATTCCCCTTAATGCCTCATTTTTAACATTCTTTTCTTTGATTGCCTCCTGTTGTGTCATCCGGATTTGAGTCGTGAGACTCATATGTATTGTTAGTCCTAGGGCACGAACATGAAGAGTTTTAACTCGCTCCTTACGACTCAAGGCGTCTACTACGACATTCTCCTTCTCAGGGTGGTACTTGATCTCGCAATCGTAATCATTTAGCAGTTCTACCCAACGGCGTTGCCTCATGTTGAGTTCTTTCTGATTAAATATGTGTTGGAGACTCTTGTGGTCCGTAAAGATAGTGCATCTTGTACCATAGAGGTAATGTCTCCATATTTTGAGTGCAAACACAACAACACCCAATTTTAAATCATGAGTAGTATAATTTTTCTCACGGACCTTCAGCTGTCTGGATGCATATGCTATGACTTTTTCTCTCTGCATCAGTACACATCCCAGACCTTGGTGTGATGCGTCACAGTACACGATGAAATCATCGGTTCCTTCAGGAAGTGAGAGGATTGGTGCACTGCAAAGCTTCTGCTTTAATAATTGAAAAGCTGACTCTTGTTTATCGGTCCAATCAAACTTTTTGTGTTAACATTGTCAAGGGTGGGGCTATTTTTGAAAAGTTCTCGATGAATCGCCTGTAATAACCTGCCAATCCCAGAAATTGACGCACCTCAGTTGGGTTCTTGGTGCTTCACAGTTTTTGATAGCTTCAATCTTGGATGGGTCTACATGAATACCCTTCTTATTGATGTCATGCCCGAGAAATTGAACCACTCGGATCCAAAACTCACACTTGGAGAATTTTGCATATAACTTCTCATTCCTAAGTAGTTCCAAGATTAGCTTCAAGTGATGTTCATGTTCTTCCTTGGTTCGTGAATATATCAATATGTCATCGATAAATACAATCACGAATTTATCCAGGTATGGTTTGCTCACACGATTCATGAGATCCATGAAAACTGTCGGTGCATTAGTCAAACCAAATGGCATGACTAGGAATTCGTAATGACCATAATGAGTCCTAAAAGCTGTCTTTGGTATATCATCCTCCTGGACTCTTAGTTAATGGTATCCTGATCGTAGATCAATCTTAGAATAGAAACTTGAACCTTAAAGTTGATGGAATAGGTCGTCTATTCGAGGAAGAGGATACACATTCTAAAGGTTCCATCCATTTTCTTCACAAATAACACCGGAGCTCCCCAAGGTGAAAAACTCGGTCTTGTGAAACCTTTATCAAGTAACTATTGCAGTTGGTTTGATAATTCTTGCATCTCAGAAGGTGCTAAACGATATGGTGATCGTGCAACTGGTGCAACACCTGGTGCTAAGTCGATCCAGAACTCAACTTGCCTCGGTGGTGGTAAACCAGGTAAGCCTTCGGGAAATACTTCGGGGTAATCCCTAACGATCGGTATGTCCTCAAGTTGACGTTCCTCAGGTTTCTTCTCGATGATATGAGCTAGATACGCACAATAACCCTTGCGTAGATATTTATGAGCTTTCATGCAGTTTATCATCTTCAGCATCGTTCTACACCTTTCGCCTTGAATTGAAAGAATTTATCCGCTTGGTAATGGAATAAGTATAATATTCTCAAAGCATATGATCTCGGCATGACTCTTTGATAACCAATTCATACCAATAACAATATCAAAACTCCCTAGTTCGACGGGTAGAAGGTCTATACTGAATGTATGATTTTCTACACATAAAGTACAACCCTTAATGACCTCGCTGGTTTTAATTAGCTTCCCATTTGCTAATTCGATTGTATAACTTTGATCTAGTTTGCTGGCCTTAATACCAAGTAAGGGTTTAAAATCATTCGACACAAAGCTCATATCCGCACCAGAATCTAAAAGTATAGAGGCATAGTGATTATTTATTGGGAACGTACCAGTGACAATGTTCGGGTCCTGACGTATGCTATGACTTTTTCTCATGGAGTTGTATATTTTTTCTAAATCATGAGTAGTATAATTTTTCTCATGGACCTTCAGCTGTCTGGATGCATATGCTATGACTTTTTCTCTCTGCATCAGTACACATCCCAGACCTTGGTGTGACGCGTCGCAGTACACGATGAAATCATCGGTTCCTTCAGGAAGTGAGAGGATTGGTGCACTGCAAAGCTTCTGCTTTAATAATTGAAAAGCTGACTCTTGTTTATCGGTCCAATCAAACTTTTTGTGTTAATATTGTCAAGGGTGGGGCTATTTTTGAAAAGTTCTCGATGAATCGCCTGTAATAACCTGCCAATCCCAGAAATTGACACACCTCAGTTGGGTTCTTGGTGCTTCCCAGTTTTTGATAGCTTCCATCTTGGATGGGTCTACATGAATACCCTTCTTATTGATGACATGCCCGAGAAAGTGAACCACTCGGATCCAAAACTCACACTTGGAGAATTTTGCATATAACTTCTCATTCCTAAGTAGTTCCAAGATTAGCTTCAAGTGATGTTCATGTTCTTCCTTGGTTCATGAATATATCAATATGTCATCGATAAATACAATCATGAATTTATCCAGGTATGGTTTGCACACACGATTCATGAGATCCATGAAAACTGTCGGTGCATTAGTCAAACCAAATGGCATGACTAGGAATTCGTAATGAGCATAACGAGTCCTAAAAGCTGTCTTTGGTATATCATCCTCCTGGACTCTTAGTTGATGGTATCCTGATCATAGATCAATCTTAGAATAGAAACTTGAAAATTGAAGTTGATCGAATAGGTCGTCTATTCGAGGAAGAGGATACACATTCTAAAGGTTCCATCCATTTTCTTCACAAATAAGACCGGAGCTCCCCAAGGTGAAAAAATCGGTCTTGTGAAACCTTTATCAAGTAACTCTTGCAGTTGGTTTGATAATTCTTGCATCTCAGAAGGTGCTAAACGATATGGTGATCGTGCAACTGGTGCAACTCCTGGTGCTAAGTCGATCCGGAACTCAACTTGCCTTGGTGGTGGTAAACCAGGTAAGCCTTCGGGAAATACTTCGGGGTAATCCCTAACGATCGGTATGTCCTCAAGTTGACGTTCCTCAGGTTTCTTCTCGATGATATGAGCCAGATACGCACAATAACCCTTGCGTAGATATTTATGAGCTTTCATGCAGTTTATCATCTTTAGCATCGTTCTACACCTTTCGCCTAGAATTGAAAGAATTTATCCGCTTGGTAATGGAATACGTACAATCTTCTCAAAGCATATGATCTCGGCATGATTCTTTGATAACCAATTCATACCAATAACAATATCAAAACTCCCTAGTTCAACGGGTAGAAGCTCTATATGGAATGTATGATTTTCTAGACAAAAAGTACAACCCTTAATGACCTCGCTGGTTTTAATTAGCTTCCCAATTGCTAATTTGATTGTATAACTTTGATCTAGTTTGCTGGCCTTAATACCAAGTAAGGGTTTAAAATCATTCGACACAAAGCTCATATCCGCACCAGAATCTAAAAGTATAGAGGCATAGTGATTATTTATTGGGAACGTACCAGTGACAATGTTCGGGTCCTGGCGTATGCTATGACTTTTTCTCATGGAGTTGTATATTTTTTCTAAATCATGAGTAGTATAATTTTTCTCATGGACCTTCAGCTGTCTGGATGCATATGCTATGACTTTTTCTCTCTGCATCAGTACACATCCCAGACCTTGGTGTGACGCGTCGCAGTACACGATGTAATCATCTGTTCCTTCAGGAAGTGAGAGGATTGGTGCACTGCAAAGCTTCTGCTTTAATAATTGAAAAGCTGACTCTTGTTTATCGGTCCAATCAAACTTTTTGTGTTAACATTGTCAAGGGTGGGGCTATTTTTGAAAAGTTCTCGATGAATCGCCTGTAATAACCTGCCAATCCCAGAAATTGACACACCTCAGTTGGGTTCTTGGTGCTTCCCAGTTTTTGATAGCTTCCATCTTGGATGGGTCTACATGAATACCCTTCTTATTGATGACATGCCCGAGAAAGTGAACCACTCGGATCCAAAACTCACACTTGGAGAATTTTGCATATAACTTCTCATTCCTAAGTAGTTCCAAGATTAGCTTCAAGTGATGTTCATGTTCTTCCTTGGTTCATGAATATATCAATATGTCATCGATAAATACAATCATGAATTTATCCAGGTATGGTTTGCACACACGATTCATGAGATCCATGAAAACTGTCGGTGCATTAGTCAAACCAAATGGCATGACTAGGAATTCGTAATGAGCATAACGAGTCCTAAAAGTTGTCTTTGGTATATCATCCTCCTGGACTCTTAGTTGATGGTATCCTGATCATAGATCAATCTTAGAATAGAAACTTGAAAATTGAAGTTGATCGAATAGGTCGTCTATTCGAGGAAGAGGATACACATTCTAAAGGTTCCATCCATTTTCTTCACAAATAAGACCGGAGCTCCCCAAGGTGAAAAAATCGGTCTTGTGAAACCTTTATCAAGTAACTCTTGCAGTTGGTTTGATAATTCTTGCATCTCAGAAGGTGCTAAACGATATGGTGATCGTGCAACTGGTGCAACTCCTGGTGCTAAGTCGATCCGGAACTCAACTTGCCTTGGTGGTGGTAAACCAGGTAAGCCTTCGGGAAATACTTCGGGGTAATCCCTAACGATTGGTATGTCCTCAAGTTGACGTTCCTCAGGTTTCTTCTCGATGATATGAGCCAGATACGCACAATAACCCTTGCGTAGATATTTATGAGCTTTCATGCAGTTTATCATCTTTAGCATCGTTCTACACCTTTCGCCTAGAATTGAAAGAATTTATCCGCTTGGTAATGGAATACGTACAATCTTCTCAAAGCATATGATCTCGGCATGATTCTTTGATAACCAATTCATACCAATAACAATATCAAAACTCCCTAGTTCAACGGGTAGAAGCTCTATACTGAATGTATGATTTTCTAGACAAAAAGTACAACCCTTAATGACCTCGCTGGTTTTAATTAGCTTCCCAATTGCTAATTTGATTGTATAACTTTGATCTAGTTTGCTGGCCTTAGTACCAAGTAAGGGTTTAAAATCATTCGACACAAAGCTCATATCCGCACCAGAATAAAAAAGTATAGAGGCATAGTGATTATTTATTGGGAACGTACCAGTGACAATTTTCGGGTCCTGGCGTATGCTATGACTTTTTCTCATGGAGTTGTATAATTTTTCTAAATCATGAGTAGTATAATTTTTCTCATGGACCTTCAGCTATCTGGATGCATATGCTATGACTTTTTCTCTCTGCATCAGTACACATCCCAGACCTTGGTGTGACGCGTCGCAGTACACGATGAAATCATCGGTTCCTTCAGGAAGTGAGAGGATTGGTGCACTGCAAAGCTTCTGCTTTAATAATTGAAAAGCTGACTCTTGTTTATCGGTCCAATCAAACTTTTTGTGTTAACATTGTCAAGGGTGGGGCTATTTTTGAAAAGTTCTCGATGAATCGCCTGTAATAACCTTCCAATCCCAGAAATTGACGCACCTCAGTTGGGTTCTTGGTGCTTCCCAGTTTTTGATAGCTTCAATCTTGGATGGGTCTACATGAATAACCTTCTTATTGATGACATGCCCGAGAAAGTGAACCACTCGGATCCAAAACTCACACTTGGAGAATTTTGCATATAACTTCTCATTCCTAAGTAGTTCCAAGATTAGCTTCAAGTGATGTTCATGTTCTTCCTTGGTTCATGAATATATCAATATGTCATCGATAAATAAAATCACGAATTTATCCAGGTATGGTTTGCACACACGATTCATGAGATCCATGAAAACTGTCGGTGCATTAGTCAAACCAAATGGCATGACTAGGAATTCGTAATGAGCATAACGAGTCCTAAAAGCTGTCTTTGGTATATCATCCTCCTGGACTCTTAGTTGATGGTGTCCTGATCATAGATCAATCTTAGAATAGAAACTTGAAAATTGAAGTTGATCGAATAGGTCGTCTATTCGAGGAAGAGGATACACATTCTAAAGGTTCCATCCATTTTCTTCACAAATAAGACCGGAGCTCCCCAAGGTGAAAAAATCGGTCTTGTGAAACCTTTATCAAGTAACTCTTGCAGTTGGTTTGATAATTCTTGCATCTCAGAAGGTGCTAAACGATATGGTGATCGTGCAACTGGTGCAACTCCTGGTGCTAAGTCGATCCGGAACTCAACTTGCCTTGGTGGTGGTAAACCAGGTAAGCCTTCGGGAAATACTTCGGGGTAATCCCTAACGATTGGTATGTCCTCAAGTTGACGTTCCTCAGGTTTCTTCTCGATGATATGAGCCAGATACGCACAATAACCCTTGCGTAGATATTTATGAGCTTTCATGCAGTTTATCATCTTTAGCATCGTTCTACACCTTTCGCCTAGAATTGAAAGAATTTATCCGCTTGGTAATGGAATACGTACAATCTTCTCAAAGCATATGATCTCGGCATGATTCTTTGATAACCAATTCATACCAATAACAATATCAAAACTCCCTAGTTCAACGGGTAGAAGCTCTATACTGAATGTATGATTTTCTAGACAAAAAGTACAACCCTTAATGACCTCGCTGGTTTTAATTAGCTTCCCAATTGCTAATTTGATTGTATAACTTTGATCTAGTTTGCTGGCCTTAGTACCAAGTAAGGGTTTAAAATCATTCGACACAAAGCTCATATCCGCACCAGAATAAAAAAGTATAGAGGCATAGTGATTATTTATTGGGAACGTACCAGTGACAATTTTCGGGTCCTGGCGTATGCTATGACTTTTTCTCATGGAGTTGTATAATTTTTCTAAATCATGAGTAGTATAATTTTTCTCATGGACCTTCAGCTATCTGGATGCATATGCTATGACTTTTTCTCTCTGCATCAGTACACATCCCAGACCTTGGTGTGACGCGTCGCAGTACACGATGAAATCATCGGTTCCTTCAGGAAGTGAGAGGATTGGTGCACTGCAAAGCTTCTGCTTTAATAATTGAAAAGCTGACTCTTGTTTATCGGTCCAATCAAACTTTTTGTGTTAACATTGTCAAGGGTGGGGCTATTTTTGAAAAGTTCTCGATGAATCGCCTGTAATAACCTTCCAATCCCAGAAATTGACGCACCTCAGTTGGGTTCTTGGTGCTTCCCAGTTTTTGATAGCTTCAATCTTGGATGGGTCTACATGAATAACCTTCTTATTGATGACATGCCCGAGAAAGTGAACCACTCGGATCCAAAACTCACACTTGGAGAATTTTGCATATAACTTCTCATTCCTAAGTAGTTCCAAGATTAGCTTCAAGTGATGTTCATGTTCTTCCTTGGTTCATGAATATATCAATATGTCATCGATAAATAAAATCACGAATTTATCCAGGTATGGTTTGCACACACGATTCATGAGATCCATGAAAACTGTCGGTGCATTAGTCAAACCAAATGGCATGACTAGGAATTCGTAATGAGCATAACGAGTCCTAAAAGCTGTCTTTGGTATATCATCCTCCTGGACTCTTAGTTGATGGTGTCCTGATCATAGATCAATCTTAGAATAGAAACTTGAAAATTGAAGTTGATCGAATAGGTCGTCTATTCGAGGAAGAGGATACACATTCTAAAGGTTCCATCCATTTTCTTCACAAATAAGACCGGAGCTCCCCAAGGTGAAAAAATCGGTCTTGTGAAACCTTTATCAAGTAACTTTTGCAGTTTGTTTGATAATTCTTCCATCTCAGAAGGTGCTAAACGATATGGTAATCGTGCAACTGGTGCAACTCCTGGTGCTAAGTCGATCCGGAACTCAACTTGCCTCCGTGGTGGTAAACCAGGTAAGCCTTCAGGAAATACTTCGGGGTAATCCCTAACGATCGGTATGTCCTCAAGTTGACGTTACTCAGGTTTCTTCTTGACGATATGAGCCAGATACGCACAATAACCCTTGCGTAGATATTTATGAGCTTTCATGCAGTTTATCATCTTCAGCATCGTTCTGCACCTTTCGCCTTGAATTGAAAGAATTTATCCGCTTGGTAATGGGATACGTACAATCTTCTCAAAGCATATGATCTCGGCATGATTCTTTGATAACCAATTCATACCAATAACTATATCGAAACTCCCTAGTTCGACGGGTAGAAGGTCTATACTGAATGTATGATTTTCTAGACATAAAGTACAACCCTTAATGACCTCTCTGGTTTTAATTAGCTTCCCATTTACTAATTCTATTGTATAACTTTGATCTAGTTTGCTGGCCTTAATACCAAGTAAGGGTATAAAATCATTCGACACAAAGCTCATATCCGCACCAGAATCGAAAAGTATAGAGGCATAGTGATTATTTAATGGGAACGTACCAGTGACAATGTTCGGGTCCTGGCGTATGCTATGACTTTTTCTCATGGAGTTGTATAATTTTTCTAAATCATGAGTAGTATAATTTTTCTCATGGACCTTCAGCTGTCTGGATGCATATGCTATGACTTTTTCTCTCTGCATCAGTACACATCCCAGACCTTGGTGTGACGCGTCGCAGTACACGATGAAATCATCGGTTCCTTCAGGAAGTGAGAGGATTGGTGCACTGCAAAGCTTCTTCTTTAATAATTGAAAAGATGACTCTTGTTTATCGGTCCAATCAAACTTTTTGTGTTAACATTGTCAAGGGTGGGGCTATTTTTGAAAAGTTCTCGATGAATCGCCTGTAATAACCTGCCAATCCCAGAAATTGATGCACCTCAGTTGGGTTCTTGGTGCTTCCTAGTTTTTAATAGCTTCAATCTTGGATGGGTCTACATGAATACCCTTCTTATTGATGACATGCCCGAGAAAGTGAACCACTTGGATCCAAAACTCACACTTGGAGAATTTTGCATATAACTTCTCATTCCTAAGTAGTTCCAAGATTAGCTTCAAGTGATGTTCATGTTCTTCCTTGGTTCGTGAATATATCAATAAGTCATCGATAAATACAATCACGAATTTATCCACGTATGGTTTGCACACACGATTCATGAGATCCATGAAAACTATAGGTGCATTAGTCAAACCAAATGGCATGACTAGGAATTCGTAATGACCATAAAGTGTCCTAAAAGTTGTCTTTGGTATATCATCCTCCTGGACTCTTAGTTGATGGTATCCTGATCGTAGATCAATCTTAGAATAAAAACTTGAACCTTGAAGTTGATCGAATAGGTCGTCTATTCGAGGAAGAGGATACACATTCTAAAGGTTCCATCCATTTTCTTCACAAATAAGACCGGAGCTCCCCAAGGTGAAAAACTCGGTCTTGTGAAACCTTTATCAAGTAACTCTTGCAGTTGGTTTGATAATTCTTGTGTCTCAGAAGGTGCTAAACGATATGGTGATCGTGCAATTGGTGCAACTCCTAGTGCTAAGTCGATCCGGAACTCAACTTGCGTCGGTGGTGGTAAGCCTTCGAGAAATACTTCGGGGTAATCCCTAACGATCGGTATGTCCTCAAATTGACGTTCCTCAGGTTTCTTCTCGATGATATGAGCCAGATACGCACAATAACCCTTGCGTAGATATTTATGAGCTTTCATGCAGTTTATCATCTTCAGCATCGTTCTACACCTTTCGCCTTGAATTGAAAGAATTTATCAGCTTGGTAATGGGATACGTACAATCTTCTCAAAGCATATGATCTCGGCATGATTCTTTGATAACCAATTCATACCAATAACAATATCGAAACTCCCTAGTTCGACGGGTAGAAGGTCTATACTGAATGTATGATTTTCTAGACATACAGTACAACCCTTAATGACCTCTCTGTTTTAATTAGCTTACCATTTGATAATTAGATTGTATAACTTTGATCTAGTTTGCTGGCCTTAATACCAAGTAAGGGTTTAAAATCATTCGACACAAAGCTCATATCCGCACCAGAATCAAAAAGTATAGAGGCATAGTGATTATTTATTGGGAACGTACCAGTGACAATGTTCGGGTCCTGGCGTGCGTCCCCTGAACCCATCACAAATGCCCTCCCCTGTGCCTGAGCGTTCATCTGATTCTTCCACTTGGGACAGTCCTTCTTGAAGTGCTTCAGATCACCACAAACAAAACATCCCGGTTTATTCTTCCACATTCGGTTATTAACTCGACAAGCTTGTGTGGTGTGTCCAAACCTGTCGAATTGTCTACTTCTGATACATTCATTGGTGTGATGATTTCCGCACTTCTTACACCTCGGGAGGCCCCTATCATATTCCTTCCTTTCTACAGTGTTGGTTGCAAAAGCCTTCACAGTTCCTTGTTTCTTAAATCCTTGTTTCCGGATCTGTTACTTGAATTTCCCCTCCATTTCCTTTTCTCTCCAGATCTACCTTCTTCGTTCTCCTTCCTCGCAAACAATCCGTTACGTACCGCATCATCCCTTAGCTTGAATGCTAAACTTGTAGCACGTTTGGCATCTATTAGGTTAGATGACGTTACCATACTACGAATTTGAGGCGCAAGGCCCCACAGATACCTTTCCACACGCTTATGTTCTGGTGTGACCATATGCGGTACTAGAATTTCCAATTCATTGAAACGGTCGGTGTACCCTTCCACATCATCTCCGATCATTTGTAGGTTCCACATTTCAGTTTCAATCTTTTGCAATTCGTTTCGAGGACAATATTCCTCGATCATCATGGTTTTCAAGTCTTCCCAAGACAATTGACACGCTGTCTCTCTCCCCAAAGTCTTTATTTGAGTATTCCACCAAGTTAAAGCTTTGTCAGTGAGCGTGCAAGTAGAATACTTCACCATGCAGTCAGCGGTGCATTCACTAATATCAATCACCGACTCCATCTTTTCTATCCACCTCATTAGCACCACTTCACCCTCTGTGCCATTGAAACTTTGGGGGTTGTAGGATAGGAATGCTTTGTAGGTGTACTTCCTGCTTGGAGCATCTGTAGGGTCACGAGTCACTATTTTAATAATGCTATTAATTTAGACCATGACTATGTGTTTCAGGTGAGGTTACTCGATCCATTACCTCCAGAACCTCTGGCTGTACCACTACCTCCTGCCCCTCCTCTACCGGTACCGCTGCCATTTCCTCCACCACTATTTCAATTTGCTTCATACTGCTCCATAGCGGCAGCTACTCGTTGTGCTATGAGTTGTTCTACGTTTGGGGAAAATGTGTTGTTGTTGTTCTCACAAGTGGTGTCACGGGGTGTCCTTCGCTTAGGTTCCATGACGTTCTTTCTAACATAACATTTAGAAAGAAGTAACATTATATAATGATAATGATACCATACGACATACAGATACAACAACATCAAACGTTCATAACAATCATCACAACATAAACCATTTATTTCATAGATAAGCATGCGAAGTACATAGTTTCAAAAGACAAGGATACAAAAATAGATGGGTTCATATGACCACATCAGTACTTAAAGTTTTAAAATACATAACATGCTACGGTACAACCTGCCCTTAATAGATCTAAAAATAAGAAAACGTTCCCGTCGAAACGATAGATGAGATCATCATATCCTCCACACGTGCCTCAGCTAGGGTAGCCCGGAGCTCAGAATCAATAGCCCTCTGCCTGTCTGCCTCTGCATGGCTGCCTCTGCATGGCTGCCTCTGCCTTCTATTCAGCTGCGGCAGTCCTCCTCTCCATCTCAGTTAGTCTTTTATCCAATTCCATCATATGACTAGATTGTTGAAGCACTTTCCTGTGACAACACTCTGGATAGAGTCTTAGTTTGTATTTTCATGTCTGTAATTGTCTTTGTATGTAAGAGTCTTTATGTATTAGTTTATCGAGTTGTATTTACTTTTACATATTGAATGTTGCATTTCTTTCTAAGTGTTTTGAACACTTACATGTGCGCAGGAGAATGCTCATGCGTACTTAGCAAGTACGCAAGAATACCTTTGCGTACATGTTAAGTACGCAAGAGCAATTTGCTCTACGCACTTGTTAAGTGCGCAGGCATCAGGTCTGGTATAAGTAGGATAGGTTGACAGAAGTTAAGTACGCAGTCCTCATAGCAAATACGCAGATAGTAAACCAAGTGCTTTTCTCTGTAACCTTCAAGTGTTTATAATACAAAGAAAGTTTAAAGTGTCTTCTCTTGTCGGTTTACTTTGTTTAGCTAGACTCTCCACCTAGTCACAGGCATTCCGCACCCGGTTCGACTAGTAGACCCACTTGCATGTGACGATCCGCCACACCCGAGGGACCTACAAGTGGTATCAGAGCACTTGCTCCTGATTTCGAGTGTTGTGAGTGTGTTTGGAGAGTTTTTACAAGCAAAAAGAGGTATTTTTGTTGATTTTTGTGATAAAATAGGGGTAGCTCTTGAGCACTATTTTAGAAACAAAAATCACTCAAAAACTGATTTTTGTTGTGTATTTGAGTGTTTTGAGCATCAAAGGTTGGTTAGAAACAAGTTTCTGACCCTTTAGCTCATTTGCATTGATCATCAGACGAATTTTTACCATCTCCGGTGAGTTTCAGGTGATCGCAAAAGTTTGGTGAAAGTTGCTGAAAAGGTATCCTGCGTACTTACCATTTCTGGCAAAAAGTACAGTTTTGTGCGTACTTACTAAATACGCAAGACTTATCTCCTGCGTACTTATAAGTGCCCAAGACTGAACTTGTGCGAACTTAAGTTATATCCAGCATATATCAAGTACGCAAGAGAAAATCTAAATACGCAAGACTATTTCTCAAGTGCGCAAGGCCAAAATCAAGTGCGCAACTGTGTCTGACTTTTCTGAAATTTGACTAAGTGTTCACTATGTCGAATCTTCAAAATCTTGGAAACCTGTTGAATTACGAAAATGAGATCGGTACACCACAGAAACCACCAAAGTTGCTGAATGTGAACGATTATTCTAATTGGAAAGCACGTTTCGAGCACTACATTTCTTATACCGACTCATCATTATGGATACCAATCCTTCAGGGATATAAGCATCCCACACACATCTATCTTGATGAAACCCTGCCCAAATCTATCTCTAAGCTTACTGACGAAGAAAAGAAAGCTTATGATCGTGAAAAGAAGGCACTTGGTTCGATCACTATGGCATTAACTCGGGAATTGTTCCACAGTTTTCGAGGGTATGACAATTCTAAGGATCTCTGGAAAGCTTTACACAAGAGATTCGAAGGAAATAGTGACATCAAGAAGAGTAAGCGGGATCTTTTCAGGAAGCTGTATGAGTGCTTCATATTTTTAGAGAACGAATCTTTAGATGACCTCATCTCTAGATTCTATCAGTTACAGACTGAGTTGAAGGCTTTTGAACTCAAGTATCCAGATGAAGAGATGGTGGAAAAGATTTTGGATGCTTTACCACCAAAATTTGTGATGTACACAACCCTGATGAGGGAAAATCCTAAATTCTATGAACTGACAGTTGAAGAGGCAATAGGAAAGGTTCAAGCTCATGACATGAACATAAGAAGAAATGAGAGCTCTGGAAGACCCCAGATACAAGACCCTTCTATGTATCATGGGACGACTTCTACATCCAAGTCATTGGGCTCTGGAATTGCCCTCTTCACTGGAAATCCTACTGAAGAAGACCACTCAACTGGGTGTGGTGGTCATGCTTGCTATGCATCAGGATCAGGGTTGGGGTCTCATCATCAAAATACCTCAAGAAATCCTCCTGCTACGTCTTCACCTAACAACTCAGCTATAGCCAGAATAGCTGAAGATCATGTAGCATTATTCTCATCTTGTATGCTTGCATATGAAAGTTTCATTGGTGGCAAGCGTACTGATCCAGAGACGATTGAAGAAGATTTTAATAAAGTGGATCCTGATGACATGGAGGACATGGATATTCAATGGAATATGGCCATGCTATTGAGGAGAGTCAAGCGTTTCCTGAACAGAACAGGAAGAAAGTTTATTGGCGGGCATCCTAATGCCAAGGTCGGGTTTGACAAATCCAAGGCCAAATGCTACAAGTGTCTGAACTATGGACACTTTGCTCGTGAGTGTCAGAAAGACAGAGCACCTGCCTCTGGTTTTACCCGACCCAGCCAAGGAAACAGCCATGGCCACAACAATCCAAACCACCACAATCAAAGCCAAAGTGGAACGTCCAATGCACTGGTAGCACAACAGGATAACAGCTTTGACTGGGGTGTTCATCTTGAGGATGCCATCATTGCACAAACCCAGGTTGGTCTCATGGATGAGATCATGGAGATGATGGAAGCAGAGAAAAGGGAAGCTTCTATGGCTGATCTAGAAGAATCTACAACTGCTGCTACAGAGGAGGTGAAGGAAGCTGAGGAAATGGAAGCTCCTGTAGCTGATGAAGAGGAATCGACCACTGCTGTTGCTCTCATGGCCATTGGAAAAGCAACAAGTTCATCGTCTAAAGTAGATTCTAACCCTTTCTCTGTTATTTCATGTTCTAAATGTCTAGGGCTAAAACTTGAAAATTCTAGGCTCCAAGACAAAATCGAACCCCTAAGTTTGGCAGCTCTAAACTATAAAGAAAATGAAAAACATTTTAAAGATTCTATTGAAACGTTAAAAAAGGAAAAATCTGAATATTCTTTAAAAATAAGTGATCAACAGCTTCACTTAGATGTTGCATACATGGGGTTAGAAAAACGGAACAATGAAATCAACAAACTGCAAAATAAGATCTTGCGGTTAAAATGCACTAATGAGAAGTTGAAAAACTCTTGCTTTGTGGTGGAACACTACGAGTCTGTGGTGAGACAACTGAATGGGTTAGGTTTGCGTACTAATGCCATTCCTCCACCAGTGAGCGGGAAGTTTGTCAATAGCTTAATAGACATTGATCTCACCTGTCTAGATGAGTGTAACATTCCTGTTTTTTAGTATTCATATTTCAATCCAATGTAATGCAATTTCGAATTCAATACTCGTGCACTGTCTCATTATTTTCTCGCCGTAAATTAAATGCAACGATTCTATACAAATTAGCAAATTTTACTCGGTTATATACGTTTAAACACTATGCAAAAAACTATTTAATTCAAACACATTAAACCTGAAAAGTCAAGGACTAAAGTTGAAAAATGTCAAGAAACCCTAGTCTAGCACGGTCGTGCTTCGTCCTGGCACGGTCGCGCCAAGTGCCTCGTCACGATCGCGCGACTGGTCCTGGAACGATCGCGCCCGGTACCAAGGCACGGTGGCGCCTCTCTTGGGCACGGTCGCGCCTGCGTAACAGCTGAAACGTAACTGCAACTTTAATCGCCCGATCGTTCGAATCCGTAACAGTCATACGTTTATTTTCCCTTAACAATTGTATTACCACTTTTTCAAATTCTCAAAACGCCTCAGTTTCATTTCAACAATTCAAGAAAAACTCTCCCAATTCAAGAAAAACTCTCTTAAGCTTTTTCGATCAGAATTATCTCAAGCAATCCAGTCAAACGTTTCCCAAATCATCTCTGAATCATCCGAAGCCGCTGAAGCATTCGGAACCGCAGCAGAGGTCGCCGGAAACCAGTCTTGTCGTCGCTGGAACTTCCTCCCTACCTTTCTTTATCAATTCGCTGTTGTTCAGGGTAATTGAATCCTTTAATTCATTCATTTCAGTATCTGTATCGAAAGCCCCTATTCAATTTGGGCTTCCATTATAGAAATCGATCTGAATCAGAACTCATGCTTTATTAAAAATGATTTAATCGAACCCCTACTAAAACGCGGTGTACATACAATTAAATTATATGAAAAGACTCGTAATAACCCATTAATCAAAAGCCCTAACAATTCCAACGTTTAAAATACAAGAATTTGTCAATTCGTGTCTGATTTGGATTAGACACGGTCGCGCTAATCATCTAGCGCGGCCGTGCCTCATGAAACGCGATCGTGCCGAGTAGCAGCGCGGTCGTGTCCTCCTGTCCAGACCTAGTCATGCCCTCTGGGCTAGTCTCTTTTGTGTCTAAAGATCATAGACACGACCGTGCCGGGCCAAGGCACGGTCGTGCCTGTTGACTTGTCTAGATTGTGCCCTCTGTTGATCAACCCGGTCGCGCTCCGACTAGCGCGGTCGCGCCCGTGGCTCGAGCACGATCGTGCCCTTCCGAGGCACGGTCGTGTGTGACTAAGGAATTTTAACAGAATTATAATTTTATATTTTTCAATCAATAAATGTTTCAAATTTTATAAAAAAATATGTTTTTCTGTATTTGAAAGGATTAAAAGTTTAATCTTGGCATAAATTTTATTTATTTAAAGTTATAAAAAAATTAAATTTATATTTATTGTAAAAGCTTACACAAATGATATTTTAAATAATTAAGTTACAAAATTTATAAATAAATAAGATAATGATTATTTATTTAATTTACATTTTAAATCAAAATCATTTATTTATTTATACTTAATTACAATTAATATTTACATTATTTCATAAACTATACTTATATAATTATTCAATTCAAACCTAATTAAATAGTTTTAAAAATATTTTACTTCAAACCCTATATATTTTATTCAATACTTTTTAAATACAAATCAATAGTTTTATACACAAATTCAACTTTCATTTTAGACTTAAACTTTATGCATCTATTTGATTCAATACACATTACTCTTTAGGTTAAATTGTGCATTTCGAGGATCATATTTGCTATCTATAATCTTTGTTAGCTACACTTCCATACCAGGTGAGTAATCACAACCCCTTTTACTCTTTTACACTTTTGGGGTGGAACATGAACTCTATACGCATTACACATTACACATTTACATTTACACAAGTGCAAAAATCCTATTTACATACATGTGTGCAAAATTTGAGCTTTGTGCCCGAGTGCTAGGTGTGCTAACCTTTGTATGCTCTTATGTGCAATCATTAACTATACAAGCCGACTGTTTTCAATGATGGATCTATTGAGTCTGACAAACCCACCCATGGTACGCGGTGATTGAAACCGACAACACAATTTTTGCATGCTAGTTACAAGGTTTGATTGTACATTTGGTTACACAATAGCTGCTCCACATAAACGCCTTATTTATCATGTCATGTAAAGGATTTGTTTTCATCTATATGCTATCTATATACAACTGTGTTATACTCACCAACTATTTAGTTGACTTTATTTTATTCATGTTTCATGTCACACCCCAACCGGCGGCGGAAACGTCAGGGCGTGAAGCGTGCAGACTGTTCATAGCTCATGGTTTGCTAAGGTTGAAATAATTAAACATGCAGTTTTCATTGAAATCAAACAACAATCCAACAAGTACACGAAACATAACAAAATACATAACAATGTTTATTTTAGAGCCTTTTTAACTAGGTCCTCAAACTAGGTGGAAGCAACTTGTAATCATCTCAATTGTTAGCACCTGAAACATGATTTAAAAACAAGGGTCAACTAAAGAGTTGGTGAGCATACATAAGTTTTGACATACAAATAAAAGTTCAAAACTGTTTATACAATTCCTTGATTCACATGGTATATAAGACAAATATGGAGAATCTATAGTTATACTAGGTGCACAATCAAACCTTGTGACTGAGGCATAACACGCAGGTTACCCTAATGTAAAGTCGGTAACAAACACCCTACCCGGGTGGGTTTGTCAGACTCAATAGTACTATCCTTGTTTACCGTTGGCTTGTACAGAGTTAATGATTTGCACGAGTTGCGTCATGTATGTATAGTAATGACTCATAGCATTCAAGCATATTGCACAAATAATTCATGTAATCAAGTAAGAATTGTACTATGAAAGAGTTGCAATTTGTTTAATGTAAATCATGTCCACCCCAAAGGTGAAAAAGAGTAAAAGTGGGGTTATGTAGACTCACATGTGTTGGAGAGTGTAGATTGCACAACCAAGTAAATGTTAAGTGTTTGTGGGTCACGAAGCTTGACCTATCGAGTAAATGTATGACGTGTATTAATGCGGTGTATAAGGTTTAAAGTAACTATAGTGTTTCAGTGTATTGCAAGCGTAAGGATTTGCACTAATGAATTGTATCGTTTAGTTACGTAATTAAAATATAAGGTAGTGTGGTATGTATATTTAATTGAATGTAATATAAACAAACGAATTCGTTTTATCTACTTATTTTAGAAAACGTCACAAAATATAAAGTAGTTTATATTTATATAAGTTTTATTTGATGTAACTAGGATTTATACAATTGGTTTATAAAAGTCTTTTTCATAATAAAGTGTTTTATAAAATCTTGTTATAACTTTTTATAAATTTAGAAATTTTAAATGAAAATGTATTTTCAAATGGTAAGAATCGGTTTAAAACAATTTAATCGATGAAAATAATTGTTGTGCTTAATAATGGTGAGATTCTGTTTAAACAGTTAAGTTTATAACATAAGTTTTATAAAAATCATCAAATCTGAGAAACTGTAAAGATTCAGTTCTGACTGAGCACGACCGTGCTCATCAACGGCACGACCGCGCTCGCCTCCGGGCGTAACCGTGGTGATCTGGAGCGCGCCCGTGGTCGAGTCAGAAGGCTACAGAGGTTCTGGTCATGGAGCACGACCGTGTTCGTGTCCGGCACGACCGCGCCTAGTGTTTGTTTTTGTTCAGGACTTGATTGCTCGGTAAGCACGACCGGGCCTTACTCAGACCACGACCGTGCTTGGTTGGGCACGACCGCGCTCAGTGATGAGCGCGACCGTGTCGGGTCTTTTCCAGACATAATTCGATCGATTCTTATATTAAAAGCTTCTGTATTCTTAGGGCTTTCACTTAGTGGATGCTTTTCGAAGCTATTTACATAGTTTAATTGTATTTATATCGTGTTTAAGTGGTAGTTCGACTAAAAGTGTAGTTTCGACTTTTTAGGTTCAAAATCGGATCGATCGCGTATTTTTACTACGAATTGACATAGGGCTTTCGTGGTAGAGGTAGATACGAAGCTAGAGACATATTACTTACTTGTTTAAATCGGGCAATTTAATGCAGTCGGCTACAAGTCGTGAGGTCGGGTTTCTCGGCGATCGATCGGACGACAGAGGTTGTATGCGAGTCGAGTGAATGCTCCGAGAGGTCGAGAGGGTGCATGTGAAGGTGTAGGGGGCATTGGATTCTCCTTATAACGTCAAATTTGCGAATTCATGATTGTGGTGGGAGTGGGTAGTTGATGATTGAAATAGGTCGATTGGAGTACGAAATTGGAGACGTGTTTCAGATGGTGTACAGTTGCGTATGGTCGGACGCGTGAAATCCGGCCTTAACGCGATTTGATTCGACGAGCATGGACCACTGACTGACTCTGCGGAGTCACGTGGTTTCAGCAGCGCGACCGTGTCTGTATTAGGCACGACCGTGCTTTGACTCTAGGCGCGACCGTGCTTGTATCTAGGCACGATCGTGTTTGACACTTTTTATCGTTTTTGAGTTTTTTTTTTTTGTCAATTTTGGTCCACGAGGTTTGTGAGATAATGGCGTTTTCAGTTGTTATTGTAACATAATGTATTGTATGTGTAATTGCTTTTACGGTTGTTGCACACGAATTGAAATTGAAATACTAGTTTTATTGCATCGAAACGTTTACATGGTAAAAAAAAGAAACCAGAAATGTTACAGTCTCCCCATGTTGAGGGGATTTCGTCCCGAAATTCAACTAGTTGAGGCTGCTGAATCGGTGAAGAGGTGAGGATACTTGAGTTTCATTTGGTCTTCACGTTCCCATGTAAACTCAGGACCACGTTTAGAATCCCAACGGACTTTGACTATAGGAATACGGCTGCGTTTGATCTGCTTGATCTCACGGTCCATGATTTCCACCGGTTTCTCGACAAAGTGCATCGTTTCATCAATGCGCACGTCGTCAAGAGGTATGTGGAGGTTCTCATCAGCAAGACATTTCTTCAGGTTGGACACGTGGAAGGTTGGATGAACATTGTTGAGTGCTGGAGGTAGCTCAAGTTTGTAAGCCACTTTCCCGATTCTTTCAAGGATCTTGAACGGGCCTACGTAACGAGGTGCTAGCTTGCCTTTCTTTCCAAAGCGGATCACACCCTTCCAAGGGGATACTTTGAGAAAGCACAAGGTCACCCACTTGGAATTCCAAGGGTTTTCGTCGCTTGTCGGCATAGCTCTTTTGTCGACTTCTCGCTACTCGGATGTTGTCACGGATTTGAAGGATTTTGTCTGATGTTTCCTTAATTAACTCAGGACCGGTGATTTGTGCTTCACCAATCTCGTTCCAACAGATGGGAGAACGGCATTTGCGACCATAAAGAGCTTCGAATGGAGCCATGTTGATGCTGGTGTGGTAGCTGTTATTGTAGGAGAATTCAATAAGTGTCAAGTGTGAATCCCAATTGCCACCAAAGTCTATGACACAGGCTCTCAGCATATCTTCGAGCGTTTGGATTGTTCGTTCAGTTTGGCCATCAGTTTGGGGATGGTAGGCTGTGCTTAAATCCAATCGTGTGCCAAGTGCCTTTTGCAGAGATTGCCAAAATCTGGAAGTGAAACGAGCATCTCTGTCGGAGATTATGTTCAAAGGTATACCGTGTCGACTCACAATTTCGTCAATATAGATTCGGGCCAATTTCTCAACCCGATAGTCTTCACGGATGGGCAGGAAGTGTGCGGACTTTGTGAGACGGTCGATGATTACCCAAATGCTATCATAGCCGTTTGAAGTACGGGGGAGTTTAGTAATGAAGTCCATGGCTAGATTTTCCCATTTCCACACGGGGATTTCCGGTTGTTCAAGTAAGCCGGAAGGACATTGATGTTCGGCTTTGACTTTAGAGCAGGTTAGACATTTTGCAATATAGAGTGCAATGTCTTTCTTCATACCAGGCCACCAATATTGTGGTCGAAGATTGTGATACATTTTATCCGCACCGGGATGGATAGAATACCGAGACTTGTGTGCTTCAGTCATGAGGAATTCCCGGAGATCATTGCGATTGGGAACCCAAATACGATCCAAGAAATAAAGCAAGCCATTGTTTTTAGTCTCTAGTTGGAATTCAGCACCACACGACATTTCCTCATACATATTGCCCTCGGTAATCGAGACGTGTTGAGCTGCTAGAATACGGGTTTGAATGTCGGAATGAATCTTGACACTTTGGAGCATGACACGTTCTTTACGGCTCAGCGCATCGGCTACTACGTTTGCCTTGCCGGGATGATAACGAATCTCGCAATCGTAATCATTGAGGAGTTCAACCCAACGTCGTTGCCTCATGTTGAGTTCTTTTTGGTTGAAGATGTGTTGGAGGCTTTTGTGGTCGGTGAATACCACACATTTTGTGCCATATAGATAATGTCTCCAAATCTTCAAGGAAAATATGACTGCACCCAACTCCAAATCGTGCGTCGTATAGTTTTTCTCGTGGATCTTGAGTTGCCTCGATGCATAAGCGATTACCTTGCCTCGTTGCATGAGAACACAACCAAGGCCTAGGTTAGAGGCATCACAGTAGACGACTAGATCTTCGTTTCCTTCGGGAAGAGTCAGAATAGGAGCATCACATAACTTCTGTTTAAGAGTTTGGAAAGCTTCTTCTTGTTTCGGTCCCCATACATAAGGTTTACTTTTATGCGTGAAGGCGGTGAGGGGAACAGCAATCTTGGAGAAATTGGAAATGAATCTTCGGTAATAACCCGCTAAACCAAGGAACGAACGAACCTCGGTAGGGGTTTGAGGAGCACTCCAATTCTTGACAGCTTCGATCTTGGCAGGGTCGACATGTATTCCCTTTTTATTGACAACATGACCCAAAAATTGAACCTCCTTTTGCCAAAATTCACATTTGGAGAACTTGGCGTATAATTGTTCGGTTCTCAGGAGATCCAAAATCAGTCTAAGGTGCAGTTCATGTTCTTCCTCAGTCTTGGAATAGATCAAGATGTCATCGATGAAAACAATCACGAATTTGTCAAGGTATGGTTTGCACATGCGGTTCATGAGATCCATAAAGACAGCAGGTGCATTGGTCAACCCAAAAGGCATAACCGTGAACTCGTAATGACCATATCTTGTTCGGAAGGCGGTCTTTGGAATATCTTCTTCTCGGACACGCAGTTGGTGATAACCAGATCGAAGATCAATCTTCGAGAAACAAGTAGAACCTTGGAGTTGATCGAAGAGGTCGTCAATCCTAGGTAACGGGTAGCGGTTTTTGATTGTAAGCTTGTTGAGCTCTCGATAGTCAATACACATGCGGAATGAACCATCCTTCTTTTTAACAAACAAGACTGGTGCACCCCACGGTGAATGACTTGGCCGTATGAAACCTTTGTCAGCGAGTTCTTGAAGTTGACTTGCAAGTTCTTGCAATTCGGAAGGTGCAAGCCGGTATGGAGCTTTAGCCACAGGGTTTGCTCCGGGTATAAGATCGATTCGAAACTTTACTTCCCGAACAGGTGGAAGGCCAGGCAAGTCATCGGGAAAGACTTCGGGAAACTCCCGAATGATGGGAATATCTTCTATTCTTCTTTCCTTGTCTTCTTTTTGGATTACATGAGCTAGGAAAACCATGCACTTCTTTCGTAAGTATTTCTGGGTGGCGATGCAGGACATCAGTTTGAGTCCTTTGCAAGGTTTCTCGCCAAAGACTTTCAATATGTCTCCCGATGGAAGAGGTATTCGGATGTATTTTTCAAAACACATGACTTCGGCGTGGTTTTTAGACAACCAATCCATGCCGATGATGACGTCAAAACTCCCCAATGGCATTGGTATTAGGTTGACTGGAAATGTGTGACCATTGAGTTCTAGTGAGCAGTCATGGACAATGGAGTCAATAGTGATGGAATTTCCATCCGCTACTTCAACGGTGAAGGTTTTCTCTAGTTTGGATCGTGTTTTTGCAAGTAAAGGTTCAAAGTTAAGGGACACAAAACTCTTATCGGCTCCGGTATCAAATAGTATAGAAGCATATTGGTTATTCATAAGAAACGTACCGTTGACCACATGATCGCTGGCCTGAGCCTCGATGGCGTTGATGTTGAAGGCACGCCCACGAGCTCCGCCTTGAGTATTGTTCACAAGTTTTGGACATCGGTCTCGGAAGTGGTTTGGGTCGCCACACTCAAAGCAGGCATGCCCATTACCAATAGCTGGAACTGCTGGATTAGCCCCGTTTCCCCGGTTGACTTGATTACCAGATGGATTACTTCTGCAGGTGTTAGCTACATGCCCATATCTTCCACAGCTGACACATAGGCGGCAGGGTACATTTGGGAAATGGTGATAATTGCAGGTGTTGCACAACGGATTGTTTCCCACATATTGTTTCTTGACTTGGTTCTGAGCCATAGGAGCAACTTGGTTGACTGGGGCAGCCGGAGTGATCACGGCATAGTTGTTAGCTTTCCTCTTCCTCGTGTTGTTGTTCGGTTCGGCTTTGACCTCCTTGACATGAGCAGGAGGTGTTGTGGTGTCAGAAACTTTCTTGGCCCCCTTTCTGGTAAGAGTACCTGCTTTAACGTGATTATCAGTCAAAGTAGCAGCCAGACGAATAGCATCCTACAGGCTTGCAGGATTTCTTCCCAAAACAGTGTCCTGGATTTGTCTTGGTAGGCCACCGATATATTTTTCAATACACCTAGACAAAGGCGTAACCATGTGAGGTACCAGCATGCTCAGTTCGTGAAAACGGTTGGTGTATGCTAAGCTTTCACCACTATCTTGGGTAAGATCCCAAAATTCTGCTTCCAGCTTTTTCATTTCGTTCCGAGGATAGAATTCCTCGGTCATGATCCTTTTTAGCTCATCCCATGGCAGAGCCATTGCTACTTCTACTCCCCTTGTTCTCTTCTCCCCATTCCACCAGGTTAGTGCCCGTTTTTGGAAGACACTAGTGGCATGGCGGACTCGCAGATTGTCCGGACAGTCACTATTGAGGAAGGTGCCCTCAATATTTTCGAACCATTGAAGGAGTCCCGTGGCTCCTTCGGTACCATAAAATTTCAGGGAATTGCAAGAGTTGAAATGCTTGAAGGTACATTGTGGCGGGTTGGCACCACCGCCACCACCAGTATTAGCACTACCACTGGCGTTCCCATTGTTGTTGTTATTGGCTTGAGTTAGTTGAGTTACTAGCTGAGTGAGGAGAGCAGCATGGTCGGTATTATTGTTGTTGTTGGCATTGCCGGTATTGGTGTTGGTGCTATTGTTGGCGTTGTCGGTGTTGTTGCGGTTGATGTTACGACGAGGAGGCATTCTATAAAAAGAGAATGATACAAAAGTGTTGTGAGAATTTAAAAAAAATCCGTTGAAATTTAGGATAGGAGGAATAATAACACATTTATTTCATAGTTCGGATTGTTTTCAAGTAATCACATTTCTACTTGAACACAATGACATATTAAGGTTAATTAGACTTATATAATTTTCAAGGAGACGTGCTTTAGCCTATAGGTAAACACTCATCCCGGGAATTCCCAGGAAAGCATACGGATCCCTCGGTTGATTGGGATTTATATGAAATGCTTTCCTAGACAGAAAACCCAGAATACAGGTGTCACCCTTCCAGATTGCACATGTCCTTTAATAATTAACAGAGTCTAAAACCTTAACGGGTATATAAAAATATTTTTGATAGACTAGTGTCTACGAGTATGAGTTTTTCCACAAGTTATGGCGATGATGACATAGAAGCAGTTAAGGAGGATACGCGGCTTAGGATACGGGTATGGATACGATTTATTTAATTTATTATTTACGTATGCTTATTAAGTCGTGTAGTCTAAACATTTTAAGTATCAAATAACTAACACATAAAGCATGTGACATATAGCAAATAGCACGTATCACATAAAACATGTAGCATGGCATTGTTGGGTGTCCTAAAGTTATAGTCTAGGTCAATGGTGTCTAATAACCTAATTCCCTATAACCAAGGCTCTGATACCAATCTGTCACACCCCAACCGGCGGCGGAAACGTCGGGGCGTGAAGCGTGCAGACTGTTCATAGCTCATGGTTTGCTAAGGTTGAAATAATTAAACATGCAGTTTTCATTGGAATCAAACAACAATCCAACAAGTACACGAAACATAACAAAATACATAACAATGTTTATTTTAGAGCCTTTTTAACTAGGTCCTCAAACTAGGTGGAAGCAACTTGTAATCATCTCAATTGTTAGCACCTGAAACATGATTTAAAAACAAGGGTCAACTAAAGAGTTGGTGAGCATACATAAGTTTTGACATACAAATAAAAGTTCAAAACTGTTTATACAATTCTTTGATTCACATGGTATATAAGACAAATATAGAGAATCTATAGTTATACTAGGTGCACAATCAAACCTTGTGACTGAGGCATAACACGCAGGTTACCCTAATGTAAAGTCGGTAACAAACACCCTACCCGGGTGGGTTTGTCAGACTCAATAGTACTATCCTTGTTTAACGTTGGCTTGTACAGAGTTAATGATTTGCACGAGTTGCGTCATGTATGTATAGTAATGACTCATAGCATTCAAGCATATTGCACAAATAATTCATGTAATCAAGTATGAATTGTACTATGAAAGAGTTGCAATTTGTTTAATGTAAATCATGTCCACCCCAAAGGTGAAAAAGAGTAAAAGTGGGGTTATGTAGACTCACATGTGTTAGAGAGTGTAGATTGCACAACCAAGTAAATGTTAAGTGTTTGTGGGTCACGAAGCTTGACCTATCGAGTAAATGTATGACGTGTATTAATGCGGTGTATAAGGTTTAAAGTAAATATAGTGTTTCAGTGTATTGCAAGCGTAAGGATTTGCACTAATGAATTGTATCGTTTAGTTACGTAATTAAAATATAAGGTAGTGTGGTATGTATATTTAATTGAATGTAATATAAACAAACGAATTCGTTTTATCTACTTATTTTAGAAAACGTCACAAAATATAAAGTAGTTTATATTTATATAAGTTTTATTTGATGTAACTAGGATTTATACAATTGGTTTATAAAAGTCTTTTTCATAATAAAGTGTTTTATAAAATCTTGTTATAACTTTTTATAAATTTAGAAATTTTAAATGAAAATGTATTTTCAAATGGTAAGAATCGGTTTAAAACAATTTAAGCGATGAAAATAATTGTTGTGCTTAATAATGGTGAGATTCTGTTTAAACAGTTAAGTTTATAACATAAGTTTTATAAAAATCATCAAATCTGAGAAACTGTAAAGATTCAGTTCTGACTGAGCACGACCGTGCTCATCAACGGCACGACCGCGCTCGCCTCCGGGCGTGACCGTGGTGGTCTGGAGCGCGCCCGTGGTCGAGTCA
This sequence comes from Smallanthus sonchifolius, assembly GCA_023525975.1. Classification (NCBI taxonomy): domain Eukaryota; kingdom Viridiplantae; phylum Streptophyta; class Magnoliopsida; order Asterales; family Asteraceae; genus Smallanthus; species Smallanthus sonchifolius. Next base: position 74,775,290 of record CM042018.1, on the reverse strand, counting down.
GAAGGCTACAGAGGTTCTGGTCATGGAGCACGACCGTGTTCGTGTCCGGCACGACCGCGCCTAGTGTTTGTTTTTGGTCAGGACTTGATTGCTCGGTAAGCACGACCGGGCCTTACTCGGACCACGACTGTGCTTGGTTGGGCACGACCGCGCTCAGTGATGAGCGCGACCGTGTCGGGTCTTTTCCAGACATAATTCGATCGATTCTTATATTAAAAGCTTCTGTATTCTTAGGGCTTTCACTTAGTGGATGCTTTCGAAGCTATTTACATAGTTTAATTGTATTTATATCGTGTTTAAGTGGTAGTTCGACTAAAAGTGTAGTTTCGACTTTTTAGGTTCAAAATCGGATCGATCGCGTATTTTTAATACGAATTGACATAGGGCTTTCGTGGTAGAGGTAGATACGAAGCTAGAGACATATTACTTACTTGTTTAAATCAGGCAATTTAATGCAGTCGGCTACAAGTCGTGAGGTCGGGTTTCTCGGCGATCGATCGGACGACAGAGGTTGTATGCGAGTCGAGTGAATGCTCCGAGAGGTCGAGAGGGTGCATGTGAAGGTGTAGGGGGCATTGGATTCTCCTTATAACGTCAAATTTGCGAATTCATGATTGTGGTGGGAGTGGGTAGTTGATGATTGAAATAGGTCGATTGGAGTACGAAATTGGAGACGTGTTTCAGATGGTGTACAGTTGCGTATGGTCGGACGCGTGAAATCCGGCCTTAACGCGATTTGATTCGACGAGCATGGACCACTGACTGACTCTGCGGAGTCACGTGGTTTCAGCAGCGCGACCGTGTCTGTATTAGGCACGACCGTGCTTTGACTCTAGGCGCGACCGTGCTTGTATCTAGGCACGATCGTGTTTGACACTTTTTATCGTTTTTGAGTTTTTTTTTGTCAATTTTGGTCCACGAGGTTTGTGAGATAATGGCGTTTTCAGTTGTTATTGTAACATAATGTATTGTATGTGTAATTGCTTTTACGGTTGTTGCACACGAATTGAAATTGAAATACTAGTTTTATTGCATCGAAACGTTTACATGGTAAAAAAAAGAAACCAGAAATGTTACATTTCAGGCCCCAATATGTGAGATTGATTCAAGACGTGTTCAACATAGGATTTGGACTTAGCAATTTAAATCAAGAATTTTATGAGTTATTTTATGTATCTTGTTTGAATTTGGTTTTGTACTTGGATTATTTGTAATGCAAATTTGACTTTAATATATTTCAATTTAGTCAACCATGTGCTATGAATAGTCTACATGTCCCACCCCGATGATTCCGCCATCGGTCGGGGTGTGACAATGAGTCCTCTGATAAGGATGATTCCCCTAAAAATGATGAATCCTCAAGTAAGGCTAACTCCACATCTAGTGAGGAGTTTGTTACTGCTTCTGAAGACGGGTCGGTTAACTCTTGCCCTGAAGGAGTAGTATCTGAGGAGTTGTTGACTGAACAAAAGGTAAAGAAAAACGTTATCACTAATGGTGATAATTGCATTTTAACTGAACCCGATATCATTGAAACAAATGTAAATCTAAAGGTAATGCTTTATGGGGGGTATAAAAGTATTAACAAGCCAAGAAAGAAGCTTTTTCAGCTCATTATGGGCTTGGGTATAAAGAAAATTTGGAAAAATATTATACTCCCAAAAACCAAACTGTTAAGGTTTAGACTAATGTTCATAAACCAACTCCTCCTTCTCATAATGTTGAGTTATCTAAGGCAAGATCTAATGAGCCTTACAAGAGAACTTAAGTAGACAATAGGAACTGTTTTCACTGTGGCTTGGTTGGTCACATTTTTGTGAACTGTCCTTCTAAGAACCAAGGGAAATGGCCTGTTGTTTCACAACCAGCTGTTATCCCCAGGTCACCACCAGTGAAACCATCTCCCAAACATCCAAAGCAAAATGTGGTGAAACCACCAGTCAAACCGATGGTAAAGCCTAAGATCATATCTGAAGCTAAACCATATGTTCCAAGAAAGGTAACGCAACCTGCTGTACCTCGTGTATCTACCTCTGGTAGTACACATACTGGTGAGAAACCTGTGGCAAGACTCTCTAAGCCACAGAGCAGGAGACGGAACAAGAGGTTGAGAAAGCTTGAACAGCTGACTTCAGTTCAATCAGGTGAAGCTTCCACAAGTTCACCTGCTTTAGTTGAACCAAAGTCTCATGTTCCGGTTAAGAAACAGAAGAGATCCTGGACTGCAAAAATCCAAAACTTCTCAATCTCCTAGTTCTATTTCTTCTAAAGATTCATCAATTTTGAACAGTCATCAGGACTGTGAGTTAAAGGAAGTAGTTTATTTTGAAAAGGATGGACGACCCAAGACCACAATGGCTTGGGTCTCCAAATCTATCTAATTATTTTGTGACTCGTGCAGGGACGTCCGAAGGGTACTATCTCTAACCGCTGGTATGTAGATAGTGGATGTTCCAGGCACATGACAGGAAACAAGGCCTGCTTCAAGATGTTAAACCATTCAGAGGCGGCTATGTGGCCTTTGCCGGAGAAAAAGGCGGCAGCTTCACGTGTCAAGGCGTGGTCTCGAACGGTTGTGTCAGCTTTGACAATGTCAACTTCTGCGAGCAGCTTAAGCATAACCTGTTGAGTGTCTCCCAAATGTGTGATAAGGAGTACTCGGTGATGTTTGACAAGTCAGAATGCCTGATTCTCAAACCCGGTTTTGAAGTTCCGGAAGACTGGATCCTGATGAGAGCGCCAAGAACAAACGACACCTATCAGATCGATATGAGCGTGGCAACAACCACCTCATCAGTTCCTACCTGTTTGCTTTCTAAAGCGATAGAGCTCGACTCCATCTTGTGGCATAGGAAACTCGGACATATTTCGTATCGTAAAATGAATCATCTTGTCCGAAACGATTTGGTAAGGTTCCTAAGCTGAGGTTTACCGTTGCAGATAACTGTATGCCTTGTAAAAAGGGCAAACAGCAACGGAAATCTCACAAGCCCAAGCTCCAAAACTCTATTGATACCCCTTTGGAGCTATTACACATGGATCTGTTTGGCCCCATAAATATCAGGAGTATTGGAGGTAAGTCGTTCTGTCTAGTAGTAACTGATGATTTCTCACGTTTTTCTTGGGTGCATTTCTTAGGTACTAAAGACGAGACTGCTGATATTCTTCAATATTTGATCCTGAGCTTGGAATCTCTTTACAAGCTGAAAGTTAGAAGAATTAGGAATGACAACGGAACTAAGTTCAAGAATAATTTGATGGAGCTTTTATGTCTCAAGAAAGGGATCCGTCACGAATTCAGCGCGCCGTACACGCCTCAGCAGAATGGAGTTGCTGAATGGAAGAACAGAACACTGATTGAGACTGCAAGGACTATGCTGTCGGATGCAAAGCTTCCTGTCACTTTCTGGGCAGAAGCCGTTAATACAGCTTGTCACGTCTTGATTACCTAGTTCCTTTCGGTAGTCCTTGTTCCTTGTTGCTACAATCGACTTCCCAATCTTGATTACCCAGTTTCATCGCATTCAAACAAAGTTCTGGTTATGAAGAGGCACAACAAGACTTGTTACGAGTTGATCAACAATTGACTTCCCAATCTTGATTACCTAGTTCCTTTCGGTAGTCCTTGTTCCTTGTTGCTACAGTACAAAGACCGCCAGTCTAAGTTTCATGCAAAAGAGGTGGAAGGCATCTTCTTAGGATACGTTGCCAACTCGCCTTGTAAGAGAGTGTACAACATAGGAACTCATACTGTCGAGGAATGGTTTGAAGTGGATTGTAGTAAACACAGCATTCCACCCGAACCAACAGGTCCAACTTGGGGTTTTGATTATGATGTGCTATTCAAGTCATTCAATCTTCCTGATCTAGCTGCAGTTGACGTCGCAAATGTTTATGAATTATTGGGTGGCGGTGATGACTCCAGCTTCTCTACTCATGCTACTATACCAATTATAACTCCTGATTCCAATGATGCATCTGCATCTGCAACTCATGACACTGATGACAGTGAAGATGTTCTTGTTGTTGGAGATGACGCTAAAGCCAATCCTAACACAACTGTAGGAAATGAAGCTCCAGCTGATCCAATTAACATTGAATCTTCTTCCTTTGGAACACAGGAAATAGGGGAGTTAAGCACGAATCTAGATCCATAAATTCAGGAACCGATTGTACCGAAGATGAGAGTGCATAGGAATCATCCAATCGACAACATTATTGGTGATCCTTATGCCGGTGTTCAGACTCGTCATCGAACCATCACTGAGAACACCAGTCTTTACACAGAGATATTTGACACTGGTGTCATGGAAACATGTCTGCATGCTGCATTCGTGTCCCACTTAGAGCCAAAGAATGTGAAGGAGGCTCTCACTGACAACTGTTGGATTGAGGCGATGCAAGATGAACTGTCTCAATTCCAAAAGTTGCACGTGTGGGATTTGGTTGACTTGCCAAAGGGCTTTCAATCAATTGGAAACAGATGGGTGTTCAAATGCAAGACGGATGATCGTCATGTTGTTGTGAAGAAAAAAGCAAGATTGGTTGTTTAGGGTTTTTATCAGCAAGAGGGCTTGGATTACACAGAAGTATATGCCCCAGTTGCTAGAATTGAGGCCATTCGACTGTTCTTGGCTTATGCCACTTATGTCGGCTTCAAGGTCTATCAACTTGATGTGAAGAGTGCTTTCCTTTATGGTAAAGTTCATGAAGAGGTCTGTGTCACTCAACCTCCCGGTTTTGAAGATCCGCATAATATTAATAAAGTGTATAAGCTCGACAAAGCACTTTATGGTCTTCATCAAGCACCGCGGGCATGGTTTGAGACATTATCTAAGCATTTACTGTCTAATGGTTTCGACCGTGGACAGATTGACTCGACCCTCTTCATTAGGAAAGCAGGAGGTGACATTCTTCTTGTACAAGTATATGTCGATGACATTATCTTTGGATCTACCAATGAAGGGATGTGTAGGGAATTCAAGCAGGTGATGAAGTCCAAATTTGAAATGAGTAATATGGGTGAATTGTCGTTCTTCCTGGGTCTGCAAGTCTTATGGCACACCTATCCCAGTCAATCATGGTTTGCACCCTGACAAAGATGGAAAGGACGTAGATAGCAGATTGTATCGTGGGATGATCAGATCACTTATGTATCTCACAGCTTCAAGACCTGATATAATGTTTGCTGCGTGCTTGTGCTCAAGGTTTCAGTCTCAACCGAAGGAGTCACATATGATAGCCGTGAAGAGAATTTTCAGAAACCTGAAAGGGAAACCTCGATTAGGTCATTGGTACTCTAAGCAGTAGTCATTCGACTTCAAAGCCTACACTGATTCAGATTATGGCGGTTGTAACCTTGACAGAAAGTCAACTTCTGGTGGATGTCAATTCTTAGGAGATAGACTGGTCTCCTGGCAGTGTAAGAAGCAGTCAATGGTTTCTGTCTCAACTTGTGAAGCAGAATACATTACTGCAGCGAGCGGTTGTTCTCAGATACTGTGGATTCAGCAGCAGTTGAGAGACTACGGCTTAAACTTCACTGGAACTCCTCTATTCATTGACAACAATGCCACAATGTCCATCACAAATAACCCGGTGAAACATTCCAAAACTAAACATATAGAGATTCGCCATCATTTCATCCGTGACTGTGCTGAAAAGCATTTAATTGAACTTGTAAAAGTTCACACGGATGACAATCTTGCTGAACTTGTAAAGGCATTTGATCGATCCCGTTTTGAGCATCTTGTCAACTTTATAGGAATGTTCAATCCTGAGTGAAAATTAATTTTTCTTAAATCAATTCAATTCATGGAAGTTAAACTTTATTTCTCTTAAATTTTCTGTATAGTTCTTTTAAGTTTCAAATTATTTTACAAACACAAAAAAATAGAAAATGGAGAAAATTTCAAAGTTAACTTGAGAAAAGAGGAAATGATAGTACATCAGAAATGATCTAAACGTCACAGACTGCTCATATGGGAAATGATTGTGTCATGCTTACTTAATTGCTTAAATTATTGTGTTTTTAATCTGCTTATTTACAAGTAATTTAAATTATCAGTAGGCTGTATGCGTCTTTGAATCACTAGTAGTGTGGAAACTAAATCTAAATTACAACTGTGATTTGAACCCATGTTTGCAAGTGTGTGTGCGTAAAAGAATAGAAAAGATCATTATCAGATAAAGGATGTTAGATTTTGGCAATAATTTTCTTTTGAGGTCAGTTTCGGGTTATGTCGTTAGCACAATTAATGCGGTTCATCTCACTGCCCATACTCACAAGTATGCTAGGAGAGATTGAATCAAGACATGTCTCTGCATTAACCGTTGAGCATGTATTCACCCTTGAATCACTCCTGATTCATTGAAATCAAATCCAAATAAAAGTTGGATCCCCTTACCTTATTCAAACACCATATATATTATCCTGAATCATCATTCCGATATTCAATAAAGAAAATCAAATGAAACCAAGACAAATGAATCACTCGATTCTGAATCTTATGATTCCTGATAATCCTTATGGATTCTGCTTGATTTTTCCTGTGCTAATAGATGTAGCGTCATTCTGAAAATTTAGAAAATCATTGGTAAAATCTTAAGATGCCTTGAGATAGTGCAAGTTAGAATAGCATATCAGTGGGGTACACGTTGCATATCTTATAATTAATACCTTAATACACAAGAATGTGATACAAAGATGCGTATAGTTTCAAATCTTATAATATTGTCAACTTGAATTACTTGTTTATGTGCTTATTACGTACGAATAAAGAGTAATCCATGACATGATCTCATATTCTTTGATGTTTATTTTGTATCGTTTTTGCTAAAAGATAGCCTGATATGATCCTCTGCTCATGTCTTTGATAAAAAATAAAATAAAATAGTTTGTGTAAATACTTGTATATTTCTATGAGAAAAGATCAAAAATATTTTAAGTTTATGCATAGTTCAATTTTATTCAGAAAAGCCAAAAATATTTGTGTTTAACCTTTCTGAATTGTATTTGAAACCTCGTGATTGAATATTCTTATCTTGATCGTTAGTTGATTTGAAAGACTTCATAAATTCTGAGTTGAAATTTTGCGTACTTAATCATTGTGCGTACTTGTCAAGTTCGCACGAAGTAACTCTTACGCACTTATAAATTCGCAAGAGTTAAAGCTTGCGTACTTGTAAGTACGCAAGAGTTAACTCGTGCACACCTAACAAGTACGCATGACTGATTGCGGCTGGGTATATAAGGGACACTTAGAAATTTTTCTCAGTTTCATCGCATTCAAACCAAAGTTTTCCCTCTGCAAATTTCACTCAAAATCAAAATGTGTTCCTAAACCATCTTTTCGTCCCGTCTATTGTTTCATCATCTCATTTCATCGACTTGGTGAGATTCTAGGCTAAATCCATCCGTAATTTCGTAACTTTTGGACCGATTGTCGACTTAAAAAATTTAGGGTTATTCTTGAATTTTTGGGTAAAATTGGGGATTGTTTGGGTAATTTCCTATCACTAATCCGGATTAGAAAACTTAATCGACTCTTAATCATCCCGTTTGGTCCTTGATTTGATCCGTCGGTTGAAGTTGAATCGGTAGTGGGTCGAGGGCCATTTTAGGTCAAAATTGGTCCTGGTTAGGTAGTTTGTGGTGTTGATACCGGTCCCATAGGTTAGAATCATTGATTCCGACCTAGTGGTGACCTATTCGACCCGCTTTTTGAACGATCAATCAAATTCTAAACTTTCTGGAATTTTTCTTAAGTGTTGTTCTTGCGCACTTAGCAAGTACGCAAGAGATACTTCTTGCGTACTTGTTAAGTACGCAAGAAGAAAAAGCTGCGCACTTGCTAAGTGCGCAGCACCAACACTTAGGAAATTTTCTAAGTCTGAAATTTCTGTTCAAAGAGTAACTACTATACCGTGTCATGTTTGTTCATTTCCAATGATACGTGTTGTTCTGATTGTGCTTTCTGTGTGATTTTGAAGATTATGGCTCGGGCGTTTACTAACGAATTCAACATGTTAGCGAACACTCAACCCGAATGGAAAGGTGCAGCATTACAATATAGGGAGATAGTTGACTTCTTGAACCGCTCAAGAGTCAGCTATGCTATCTCAGCTGACCCGACCGTGTCAAGACCATACTTGGAACAATTATGGGAGACGGCGGAGCACGACTGCACGGTATCCCCCAATGTCATTAGGGCTACCGTTGCAGGTCAGGCTATTGCTTTCTCGAAAGATACTATAAGAAGAGTCCTGCAGTTCAGAGACCTCGCGACCAACCCGACAGCCTATCCAGACTACTTTGTGGATGGCTGTTGGAGACAAAGAATGGGATATGTCGGAGCGACGGACTATGCTTCATACAAAAAAATGTGGGTATTAGACCAATGGCAGTATTTCGCCCACGTCATGATCGTGTGCATCTCGTCAAGGAAAGCTGGTAAAGATGCCATGGGTCATGACCTTGCAGCAGCCATGTTGGGCTTGTCTCTTAATACGGGCTATAACTTCTCGCGCTACATCTTCAAAGCAATCAATGACCAGATCAACACAGCAGAGAAGTTTAGATTCTTGTTGTACCCTAGGTTTGTGCAACTCTTGATCGATGATGCGTTGCCAAACCTTCCAGCTATAGGGAAATGACTGCAAGTCAAACGGGTGGATAAAAGAGTATTTGCTCAATTTCTGAAGCCAGGCAGTGTAGAACCTACCCCTGTGCACACAGAACTCTTTGGCCACCTTTTAAATGAAGCATATGTAGCACCTGAAGACTAGAGATGGTACAGCCACGACTTGGAACCTGAACTGAGTGAACATTCTGATGAACAGCAGGAACAACACGATGAGGAGAATAATAGTGATGATGGTTCGTCTGAGGATGGAGACGACGAAGGCGGTGAGGGTGGTGCTGAGGAATCCGATTCAGAAGCAACAGAATCAGATTCTTCTGATTTCGATGACGCACCATCACAGGCACACCCCAGGAGATCGGCACAGGTAACCCTACCTGAGTCGTCCTCCAAAAGAAAGCGACAGAGCTCGAGCAGCGAATATGAGCCAACATCTGACTCTGACGCTGCTCTACAAAGACAAAGAAGAGAAAGTCTTCAGAAGAGCAGGGGAGATAGGCTAGAGGTTTCTATCCCCAGTGTGGTAGAGGTACCGATTGTGCAGCAAGTACATGTCTCAGCTGCCCGTCCGGATTCAGCCTCTACCCCACCAGCACAGCAATTGTACCGTAGGAGGAGAAGACCACAAGTTCAAGCTGACGTGGTAGTTACGGCAGTCACAGAGGAGGTTCCTGTGACGGTGACCCTCCCTACAACCTCAGTTCAAGTAGAGGTGACTATTCCAATTGTCACGGAGTCTGTCACCATCACCCCTACCATAACACCCACTCCCATCATCTCATCCCAAATCCCAACACCCACCATTGATCCTCCAAGTCAACCCTTCACTTATGATGATTTCTCATAAGGGTTTGACTTTGGTATCATCTTCTCCTCCCCTATCCATAATGCCGAAGTGTCATCGTCTAGGCATCCTGATCCGAATGAGGCAAGGATCGATGTGCTAGAAACCCAAGTTGCTGCACTGCTGAAGACTATTCAGAAGTCAAAGGAGGAATCTGATGCTCAACAAGCACAGATTAATTCACTGGCCGATGAAGTTAGGATTCTACATAGCCAGAGAACGGGGACTAATGAGCGACTGAAGAACGTAATGGCACAGAATGAGCTATTAATGAAGACAAATGAAATGATTCTAGGCCACAGAACGTCACTTGAGCTAAGGCTGGATTGTAAAAGAAAAGAGCACGAAGCGATGGTCAAATTAGTTGCAGAACTGAACAAGAAGCTTGATGCTCGGGGGGGAAAGAGAAAGAGAAGGAGAAAGAGAAAGAGAAAGAAAAGAAATCCACCGGTGTTGAGCCTTGTCATCCAGTCGACTTAACTAAGGATGACGATAAAGACAAGGATCCTGAAGCCGGTCCTAGTGGAGGTGAGCACCAAGCTTTGGCAATTGTGCCCATCTCTGCTATTCCAATGGCTAAGGGGGAGTCTACTCAGCAAGAGGGTGGTGATACCTCTGGTGGTTAGTAGGTCCTCGATTCGGTGCGTGACGGATCTCTAGACTCGCGGTACGACACGGTGATAACGTGCGGAATCCATGATCAACGTGCTCGTGTAACTCAATCAACAACAACGGTGTAAATAAACGCTTTGTATTTCCACCACAATATCTGGTTACAAGAATTCAGTCTCTAATCAGTTCCTCTGATATCGTCTCACCTCTGTGTCTAAGCTATCTTTCTAACAGACTCTGTTCTGTATTTATAAACTAATGTTCTGCACCAGGCGAACTTATTAAGTTCGCCTCTAACAGATTAAGCGAACTTAATAAGTTCGCCTCTGATAGACTTAAGCGAACTTATTAAGTTCGCCTCTGATATAAGTTCGCCTCTGATAGGCTAGGAGAACTTATTAAGTTCGCCTCTAGCAGAACTTATACAGAATTTTATCAACAGTTACAAAACATGTCCTAACACTGGTGGTGGTGATATAGGGAAGTCAGTAGCCGATGTGCTCAAGGACTTATCTGATGATGGGATCCTTTATCTTGAGCCTGATTATTCCAAGGAAGCACAGATCGATGCTCTCCTTAATCTGGAAGAACGAGAAATCTACTCTGGTGATGACTGGAATGATGATGATGAAGACGTGGTGATAGAGATTCCCAAGGGTGACGGGGAAGGAGAGTACGAGCTAGAAGATGGAGAGATCTTTGAATTTCCATCTTTCGATGCTCCGCTTGACACAGGTTCAGTCGAGCAGGCTAGTAATGTAGAAGCCTCGACTGAAGCCTCCCCAGTCGACCCTGCACCTGTGGACCAAGAGGCACCAAAAGAGACAGATATGCCTTCTACTAGTTCAAAGGGTCCAGATCCGGTGTGGCAAACGACGTCTATCATAGACAAGCACGGAGCAACAGGGATGATCTTGGCTGTAAGGTTTGAGGAGGACAAGCAGCTGTTCGCTATCAAAAGATCTGGCGGGGTTCAATACTTGAAACCCACCAGTGAAGCGTTCAGCTCCTTGCCCAAATACGACCTTGTGAACCTAGCAAACCGAGAGCTGCTTGGTCATTCCAATCACGCAGTGGCGATGGGTTTGTGGGTGGTTCTGCAACGTGAAGCAAGATCTGAGAACTTTGAAATGTTCAAGCCTTAGGTGCCGAAGAGAGTTAAGGATAAGCACGCTGTACATCCCGTGACTAAGAAGCACTTAAAGAAATTGGTATACAAGCCAGTGCGATGTGAAACTAAGATTCCCCTGACCAAGTTATCTCAGGATATTCTTGGTGACATGTGGTACTGGTACGTAGATACAAAAACGGGCGAGGCTGTGATCATGGGAAAGGGACGTTCCGAGGCGGGAACATAGTGCCAAAAGAACTGATCAGAATATTTGATGAAGCTTGCTTCATCAACTTTTCTGTGAAAGATCTGGAGGTACTAGCTGATAGGTATTGTGTCCACACGGATGAATGGACAAAGGTCCTTGCTTCTAAATATGACAAGGTGATCAAGTTCTGCCTTGAATACAAGAAGAAGATGGAAGCTAAGGATGGATAGAGTCTTAGTTTGTATTTTCATGTATGTAATTGTCTTTGTATGTAAGAGTCTTTATGTATTAGTTTATTGAGTTGTATTTACTTTTACATATTGAATGTTGCATTTCTTTCTAAGTGTTTTGCGCACTTACATGTGCGCAGGAGAATGCTCCTGTGTACTTAGCAAGTACGCAAGAATACCTTTTGCGTACTTGTTAAGTACGCAAGAGCAATTTGCCCTGCGCACTCGCAGGCATCAGGTCAGGTATAAGTAGGATAGGTTGACAGAAGTTAAGTACGCAGTTCTCATAGCAAATACGCAGATTGTAAACCAAGTGCTTTTCTCTGTAATCTTCAGGTGTTTATAATACAAAGAAAGTTTAAAGTGTATTCTCTTGTCGGTTTACTTTGTTTAGCTAGACTCTCCACCTAGTCACGGGCATTCCGCACCCGGTCCGACTAGTAGACCCACTTGCATGTGACGATCCGCCACACCCGAGGGACCTACATAGATGCATGTTGAAGGGACTGGTCGATCAATATATGATCTTCCATTATCCCATTAACATTTTCCATTAAGGTTGGAAAAATTGTCAAGTCTCTTCGAATGGATTTCACATCCCTTTCCAATTGGTGAATTTCTAACTCTTGCTTACTGCTTCAGGACACGTTCAATTTCCTGAAAACATACTTAAAAACGTCAACACGAGGTTGGTGAGTTCACAAATTATTATCAAGAGTTATCATAAATACATTGTTTAAACCTGATCATTTACCGATCAAAACTCTTAGTATGTATTACCAATGAATCCGAATACTAACCCGATCAATTGACCCCATTTGTAAACCTGCAAGGAATACAAAATAATATGTGATGTACGAGACCGTAACAAAACCCCAACTTTCTGTGCCTCCCCTCGCCTTTCTGCGAGTTAAGACAATATGCTGTCATTCGGCCATTTGGACCCCTGATTAGCGCTACTAATCATGACCGGAGGCGTCACCCCGAAGAGTACTATCCATAAAATCCCGGGCAAAGTCCATAGCTAATGGTTACTATTTTTTATTCCGAGGACTTTAAGCGCTTTATTTTTCCCTCAATAAACACATCCGGTTTGATCATTAGTTTATTCATTTACATACGAAAATTCTTTATAAATATGTTTCCACCCCAAAACATTTCAAAAACTAAGAAAAAAAATAAAAGGGGTTAGTGAAACTCACCTCGACAGAAGTAAATGCTAGCAAATATTTCAAATAATGTTTCCACCCCTATCCGTATCCTATTTACACAAGGATACTAAACACGTTAAGACTACCCGTCTTAAACGCAAGTTGTTCAACCGACTTAACTATTCTTGTTAAGTACGAATTTGTTTATTTAAAACAATGTTTTCTTGTAATGACTCGTTGGTGATTATTTTTCAAGTTTAGACACTTTACTTATTTTCTGAAAAAGTATATATATTTCCACATTGGTGACTTATTATATATATTCAAAAATAAGTATTATTTTTGCAATATTTTATAATATTTTACATTAAAGTCACTTATAAACACATAATTATTTCTTTCCAATAATTATACAAAACCATAGATATTGATCAAGTATGTTATACGTATGACTACTCCTATATGCACATAATCCATGTTAACACACCCATATACGATTACTTGTTCCGAACGACATGTACTAACTTGACATATATTTATATTTTCACCAATATATACACACACGTATAACCATATTTCAACATATATTTAAATATGTTTAGTGAATACATACAATCATTTATTTTAACCCGAACGTCTTTAGATTTCATTAATCAAGTCCACGTTCCACATTATACACAAGTTATAATCATATATATGATTTTAAATATTTAGTCATTTCATAGTTCATTCCAAGTTATGATTATATTCTATATTTACACATTTTTCAGTTGCTAAACACTCATACATACTCTAGTTCATTCATTCAAGTATATTTTTCAAGTTTAGACACTTTACTTATTTTCTGAAAAATTATATATATTTCCACATTGGTGACTTATTATATATATTAAAAAATAAGTATTATTTTTGCAATATTTTATAATATTTTACATTAAAGTCACTTATAAACACATAATTATTTCTTTCCAATAATTATACAAAACCATAGATATTGATCAAGTATGTTATACGTATGACTACTCCTATGTGCACATAATCCATGTTAACACACCCATATACGATTACTTGTTCCGAACGACATGTACTAACTTGACATATATTTATATTTTCACCAATATATACACACACGTATAACCATATTTCAACATATATTTAAATATGTTTAGTGAATACATACAATCATTTATTTTAACCCGAACGTCTTTAGATTTCATTAATCAAGTCCACGTTCCACATTATACACAAGTTATAATCATATATATGATTTTAAATATTTAGTCATTTCATAGTTCATTCCAAGTTATGATTATATTCTATATTTACACATTTTTCAGTTGCTAAACACTCATACATACTCTAGTTCATTCATTCCAAGCGTATACATACTTTCGTGATCCTTTTATATGAACTCATGCTTTTCGGGTCTGGGGTAAATTGGTAAACATGAAAAGCATGAGTTCATATAAAAGGATTTAAACATGAAAAGCATGAATGCATCACGAAAGTTGAAAGTTCATGAATTCAATTATCCGACTTATGATTTGGAACTTGCTGCAGTCGTATTCGTATTGAATGTGACAATCCGGACTTTTCAGTTAGTTCCGTTAGTAACTCCGTTAAATATTCAGTTAATTTCTAACCTAGTTAATCCAATATTAAACCCCAGGGATTAATTCTGTCATTTTCTGATCTCAAACTTCATGGACTAATCCTGCAAAATCCCTAAACCCAATATATTGACTATTGAAAGTCAAATTTGATGAAATTTTGTTCTTGTTGACTTTTAAAAATCAAATTCGTAGCCTTGTTGATCCAAATTCTCGAGCTATAACTGACATTGGTTCAAATCTATAACTAACGTTCATAATTGAATCAATTAACATCTCCATTACGCGTAATTAATCTCATTATTGGATGTTAAAGCCATAACCGTCGTCCCTATCATCGATCATTATCAAATTCACCCAAATTCTATATTTTTCGCACAAATTGGATACCTGCACATCTCAATAGAGTCTCAGAGAACCTGTATCACAATTCAATTCAATCGGAAATAGCAGTTAGGATTACTGGAGCTAAAACCGTTCACAGTCGGAGTCTGTTTAATCGGACACCATCAAATCGAGCATCGTTCTGGTAATTACGTACGTCTTTAACTTCATTTCAATCTGTTAATCAATAGCCCTATGCTAATTTGGCTCCATATCATCAAAATTAACAAGAACCCGATTCTAGGGTTCATATGAATGATATGTAATCGAACCCCATCAATCCGATAATTAAAACTGAAATTTATCATGCCCACAGATTCGCCTCGATGTCTAGATCAAAAGCCCTATGTTATTTGAGGCTTACATGATCGAATTGATCATGATCGAGAATCTAGGGTTCATACGATTCGGGTTTAATCGAACCCTACTCTAAACACTGTTTTAATACAATTAAAGCATACCATTCGATTCGTAATCGTCTGTATAATGAAAGCCCTCTATCAATTTAATCTGATATCATCGAATTGTTTGTGATCCGGATTCTAGGGTTTATCCATAATCCGATTTGGGGCTTTCGATCCTAGACACAACCTAAATCAAATTAAACCATATCAGTAGCTTCGAAACACCCTAATCATCGAAAGCCCTATGTTTTCAACAAGTATTAACATCAGATTTGATTAATTTGATTCGGTATTCATACTCAGGGTTTTCGAGTTCTAAAAAGAGAATTAAACTATTCAAAAGTTGAGGTTTTTCCAATTAAACTTAAAATCAGGTTCGCATATACGCCGTAATCAAAACCCCTTTGCTATTATGATCGATCATTATCAAAATCGACGGATCGGGACGGGTTTCGATCTTAGTATACATGTGGGGGGGAAGAACACGGGAACCATCAGTGTTAAAACAAATCCGATCCGGGATTTGTAGCGAAACCCTAGCGGGATATGATGGTTAAAACGTTGACTGTGGGAGTGGAGACCCGGGTTCGAGTCCCTCCACCCCCAATTCGTTTTTTGAACAGTTTTTATTATTATTTTAATTATAAAAATCTATCCCATATTATTATAATATCATATTACAGTGTTTTAGCCCGGAAAACAAACCGTAGGCTCGGGTTTGAATTGATAATCCATTTTTATAAATAAAATAGTATTATTATTATCAAATAAAAATAATATGGTTATATTATTTTAAAACCGTAACTTCGTATAAAATAATAGGTTTATATTAATTTTAAACCGTGACGCGTATTATTAAATAATATATATTTATATTATGTCGTTTCATTTTGTAACCTCGTATAACATTTGGAACTAAATAATAATATAATTAATTATATTATTTACTCGCATTTATCGCGTTCATAAAAATAATATATTGTACCACAAATGAGTAAATAGAATATCCTGTCGAACCTAAAAATAATATAAAATTATATTATTTTCCTAATTTTTGTAAATGACAAAACGCTCGAATATATTTATTATTGTTTTGTCATTCGTCGCGCAACGTATATATATAATCTATTTACTAATTAAAGAATTACTTTTCCCGTGGACACGTTCGTCTACTCTCGGTTACCAGAGAGTTTCTTTAGGACATCTCTCATTCCGTGTCATTGTCACTTTCCTGTGACAACACTCTGGATAGAGTCTAGGTTTGTATGTCTAATGTCTGTATTTTGTCTTTGTATGTAAGAGTCATTATGTAAAAGTTTATCGAGTTGTATTTACTTTTACTTAATGTTTTGTTGATTTCTTCTAAGTGTTTTGCGCACTTGTATGTGCGCAGGAGAATGCTCCTGCGTACTTAGTAAGTACGCAGGAATACCTATGCGTACTTGTTAAGTACGCAGGAGTAATTGGTCCTGCGCACTTGCTAAGTGCGCAGGCATCAGGTCAGTATAAATAGGATAGGTTCACAGAAGCTAAGTGCGCAGAACCATTTGTTCATACGAACTCAGTTTTGCTAAGTACGCAGCTTGTATTCTCTCTATAACCGTCGAGTGTTTATAATACAAAGAACGTTTATTGTGACTCTTGTGTTCGGTTTACTTTGTTCAGTTAGACTCTCCACCTAGTCACGGGTATTCCGCACCCGGTCCGACTAGTAGACCACTTGCATGTGACGATCCACCACACCCGAGGGACCTACAAGTGGTATCAGAGCATTGCTCTTGAATTCGAGTGTTGTAAGTGAGTTTGGAGACGTTTTTACTGAGTTTTACAAGCAAAGAGAGGTTATTTTGTTGATTTTTGTGATAAAAAAGGGGTAGCTCTTGAGCACTTTTTTAGAAGCAAAAATCTCTCAAAAACCGATCTTTGTTGTGTGTTTGTGTGTTTTGAGCATCATAGGTTGGTTAGAAACTTGTTTCTGACCCTTTGACTCAATTGCATTGATCATCAGACCATTTTTTTACCAACTCCAATGAGTTTCAGGTCACCGGAAAGGTTTGGTGAGAGTTGCTGAAAAGGTGTCCTGCGTACTTACCATTTTTGGCAAAAAGTACAGTTTTCTGCGAACTTGCTAAATATGCAAGAGTTATCTCCTGCGTACTTACAAGTGCGCAAGACTGAGCTGCGAACTTAAGACTTATCCTGCGTACTTAACAATTTACTCCTGCGTACTTACAAATACGCAAGGGCAAATATTAAATACGCAAGACCATTCATAAGTGCGCAAGGCCAATCCTAAGTGCGCAATAGCTACTGACTTTTCTGATTTTTGACCAAGTGTTCACCATGTCAAACCTTCAGAACCTTAGTAGTATGTTAAATTATGATAATGAAATCGGTACTCCACAGAAACCTCCCAAGTTGCTCAATGTAAACGATTATTCCAATTGGAAAGCCCGCTTTGAGCACTATATTTCATACACCGATTCATCGTTATGGATACCTATTCTTGAGGGATATAAGCATCCAACCCACTTGTATCTTGATGAAAACGTACCTAAGCCTATCTCTAAGCTGGATGCAGAAGAAAAGAAAATTTATGATCGAGAGAAGAAGGCAATGGGTTCAATCACTATGTCATTAACTCGGGATTTGTTCCACAGTTTCCGAGGATATGAATCTTCTAAGGATCTTTGGAAAGCTTTACAGAAAAGATTCGAAGGAAATAGTGACATCAAGAAAAGCAAGAGGGATCTTCTCCGGAAGCAATACGAGTGCTTCAGATTTATAGAAAATGAATCTTTAGATGATCTTATCTCTAGATTCTATCACCTACAAACGGAGTTGAAATCGTTTGAGCTTAAATATCCAGAAGAGGAAATGGTGGAAAAGTTTTTGGATGCTCTGCCACCGAGATATGAGATGTATACAACCCTGATGAGGGAAAGTTCAAAGTTCTACGAGATGATAGTAGATGAGGCAGTCGGTAAGATTCAGGCTCATAACATGAATCTTATAAAAAGGGAGAATTCTGGAAGACCTCAGATACAGGACCCTTCCATGTATCACGGGACGACTTCCACGTCAATGTCTTTCGGCTCTGGATTGCACTCTTTACTGGGAAATCCATTGAAGAAGACCACTCTAATGGTTGTGGTGGTCATGCATGTTATGCATCAAGATCAGGGTTTGGATCTCATCAACAAAATCAACAAAACTCAAAGACTCCTCAGAATACGTGCTCAGCCAACCAGTCAGCCATTGCCAAGATAGCTGAAGATCATGTAGCACTATTCTCATCTTGCATGCTGGCATATGAGAATTTCATTGGTGGAAAGCTAACGGATCCTGAGACTATTGAAGAGGACTTCAATCAAGTGGATCCTAATGATATTGAAGACATGGATATTCAGTGGAATATGGCCATGTTACTGAGGAGGGCCAAGCGTTTCCTGAACAGAACATGAAGAAAGTATATTGGCGGGCATTCTAATGCCAAGGTTGGATTTGACAAATCCAAGGCCAAGTGCTACAAGTGTCAAAACTATGGACACTTTGCTCGTGAATGTCAAAATGACAGAGCACCTGCATCTGGTTTTACCAGACCTAGCCAGGGAAACAGCCATGGCCAAAACAACCAAAGTCACCACAATCATACCCAAAGTAATCAGTCCAATGCACTGGTCGCACAGAATGACGAAAATTTTGATTGGGGTGTGCATCTAGAAGACGCCATCATTGCTCAAGCACAGGTTGGTCTCATGGCAGAAATCATGGAGCTGATGGAGGCCGAGAGGAAGGAAGCTGAAGAAGAGGAATCTTCTGAAACTGAAGGAGAGGAATCTTCTGAATCTGAAGAAGAGGAAGCTTCTGTAGCTGATGAAAAGGAGTCTACCACTGCTGTCGCTCTCATGGAAATTGGAGAAGGACAAAGTTCATCATCTGAGGTAGATTCTAACCCTTTCTCTGTTGTTTCTTGTTCTAAATGTCTAGGGCTAAAAAATGAAATTTCTGATCTCCAAGACATATATGAACCCCTAAAGTTGGCAGCTAAAAATTACAAAATGAATGAATCACGTTTTAAAGAATCAGTTGAAATGCTACAGAACGAAAAACAAGACTATTCTTTAAAAATAAGCGACCAACAGGTTCATTTGGACATTGCGTATAGGGCTTTGGAAAAGAAGAACAATGAAATTAACAAACTGCAAAATGAGATCTTGCAGCTCAAATGCACTAACGAGAAATTGAAAAACTCTCGCTTCGTGGTGGAACACTACGAATCCGTGGTGAGAAAAATGAATGGCCTAGGACTTGGTACCAATGCCATTCCTCCACCAATAAGTGGCAGTTTGTCAATAGCTTGATAGACATTGATCTCACTTGTCTAGATGAGCCCTCTGATAAGGATGATTCCCCTAAAAAGGATGAATCCTCAAGTAAGGCTAACTCCACATCTAGTGAGGAGTATGTTACTGCTTCTGAGGATGGGTCGGTTAACACTTGCCCTGAAGGAGTAGTGTCTAAGGAGTTGTTGACTGAACAGAAAGTCCAGAAAAACATTATCACTAATGGTGATAATTGCATTTTAACTGAACCTGATATCATTGAAACAAATGATAAACTTAAGGGAATGCTTTACGGGGGTTTTAAAAATATTAACCAAGCTAAGAAAGAGGCTTTTTCATCTCATTATGGGCTAGGTTACAAAGAAAATTTGCAAAAGTATTATACCCCCAAACATCAAACTGTAAAAGTTCAAACTTCTGTTCATAAACCAACTCTTCCTTCTCACAATGGTGAGTTTTCTAAGGCCAGAACTAAAGAGCCTTACATGAGAACTTATGTTGATAAGAGGAATTGCTTTCACTGTGGCTTGGTTGGTCACATTGTTGTGAACTGTCCTTCTAAGAACCCAGGGAAACGGCATGTTGTTTCACGACCAGCTGTTATCCCTAAGTCGCCAGTAGTGAAAGCTCCTATCAGACCAAAGCTAAATGTGGTGAAACCACCAGTGCAACCGATAGCTAAGCCAAAGATCAAATCTGAGGCCAAGCCATCTGTTGTAAGAAAGGTAAAGCAACCTGCTGTACCTCGTGTGTCTACATCTGGTAGTACACGCACTGGTGAGAAACCTGTGGCTAGACTCTCTAAGCCACAGAGAAGAAGAAGGAATAAGAGGTTGAGAAAGCTGGAACAGCTGACTAAAGCTCAATCAGGTGAAGCTTCCATAAGTTCACCGGCTGTGATTGAACCAAAGTCTTCTGTTCTGGTTAAGATTCAAAAGAGATCCTGGAACAAGAAAGTTAAAGATTCTCAATCTCCTGTTCCCAATTCCTCCAAAGATTCACCAATTTTTGACAGTCATCATGACTGTGAGTTGAAAGAAGTAGTTTATTTTGAGAAGGATGGACGACCCAAGACCACAATGGCTTGGGTCTCCAAATCTAACTAATTCTTTTGTTACTCGTGCAGGGACGTCCGAAGGGTACTATCTCTAACCGCTGGTATGTAGATAGTGGATGCTCCCGGCACATGACAGGAAACATGGCCTTGCTTCAAGACGTTAAACCATTTAGAGGCGGCTATGTGGCCTTTGCCGGAGAAAAAGGCGGCAGTATCACGTGTCAAGGCGTGGTTTCGAACGGTTGTGTTAGCTTTGACAATGTCAACTTCTGCGAGCAGCTGAAGCATAACCTGTTGAGTGTCTCACAAATGTGTGACAAGGAGTACTCAGTGATGTTTGACAAGTCAGAATGTCTGATTCTCAAACCCGGTTTCAAAGTTCCTGATGACTGGATTCTGATGAGAGCACCAAGAACAAACGACACTTATCAGATTGATATGAGCGTGGCAAAAACCACCTCATCAGTTGCTACTTGTTTGCTTACAAAAGCGACAGAGCTTGACTCCATCTTGTGGCATAGGAAACTCGGACATATTTCTTATCGTAATATGAATCATCTTGTCCAAAACGGTTTGGTAACCGGGGTTCCTAAGCTGAGATTTACCGTTGCAGATGATTGTATGCCTTGTAAAAAGGGTAAACAGCAACGGAAGTCTCACAAGCCCAAGCTCCAAAACTCTATCGATACCCCTTTGGAGCTATTACATATGGATCTGTTTGGCCCCATAAGTATCAGGAGTATTGGAGGTAAGTCATTCTGTCTAGTTGTAACTGATGATTTCTCACGTTTTTCTTGGGTGCATTTTTTAGGTACAAAAGATGAGACTGCTGATATTCTTCAATACTTGATCCTGAGCTTGGAATCTCTTTGCAAGCTGAAAGTTAGAAGAATAAGGAGTGACAACGGAACTGAGTTCAAGAATAATTTGATGGAACTTTTCTGTCTCAAGAAAGGGATCCGTCACGAATTCAGCGCGCCGTACACGCCTCAGCAGAATGGAGTTGCTGAACGGAAGAACAGAACACTGATTGAGACTGCAAGGACTATGCTGTCAGATGCAAAGCTTCCTGTCACTTTCTGGGCAGAAGCAGTAAATACAGCTTGTCACGTCTTAAACAGAGTTTTGGTGGTGAAAAGACACAACAAGACTTGTTATGAGTTGATCAAAAATCGACTTCCTAATCTTGATTACCTAGTTCCTTTTGGTAGTCCTTGTTCCTTGTTGCTACCGTATAAAGATCGTAAATCTAAATTTCATGCGAAAGCGGTGGAAGGCATCTTCTTAGGATATGTTGCCAATTCGCCCTGCAAGAGAGTGTACAACATAGGAACTCGTACTGTCGAGGAATGGTTCGAAGTGGATTGTAGTAAACACAGCATTCCACCAGAACCAAAAGGTCCAGCTTGGGGTTTTGATTATGATGCGCTATTCAAGTCTTTTAATCTTCCTGAGCTATCTGCAGAAGATGCCGAAAATGTTTATAATCTATTGAATGGCGGCAGTTTTTCTACTCGTGCTACTGTACCAATTATAACTCATGATTCCAATGCTGCATCTGCATCTGGAACTCATGACAGTGATAACAGT
Source organism: Smallanthus sonchifolius (assembly GCA_023525975.1). Classification (NCBI taxonomy): domain Eukaryota; kingdom Viridiplantae; phylum Streptophyta; class Magnoliopsida; order Asterales; family Asteraceae; genus Smallanthus; species Smallanthus sonchifolius. The sequence continues at coordinate 74,753,101 of CM042018.1, read as the reverse complement.
GAAAGTGTTCATGTTGTTGGAGATGACACTCAAGCCAATCCTAACACAACTGTAGGAAATGAAGCTCCAGCTGATCCAATTAACATTGAATCTTCTTCTGCTGAAACACAGGAAATGGGGGAGTTGAGCACAAATTTAGATCCAGAAATTCAAGAACCAATTGTACCGGAGACGAGAGTGCATAGGAATCATCCAATCGACAACATTATTGGTGATCCTTATGCCGGTGTTCAGACTCGTCATAGAACCATCACTGAGAACACCAGTCTTTACACAGGGATATTTGACACTGATGTCATGGAAACATGTCTGCATGATGCATTCGTGTCCCAGATAGAGCCGAAGAATGTGAAGGAGGCTCTCACTGACAACTGCTGGATTGAGGCGATGCAAGATGAATTGTCCCAATTCCAAAAGTTGCATGTATGGGATTTGGTTGACTTGCCAAAAGGCTTTCAGCCAATTGGAACCAGATGGGTGTTCAAATGCAAGACGGATGATCGTCATGTAGTTGTGAAGAACAAGGCAAGATTGGTTGTTCAGGGTTTTTATCAACAAGAGGGCTTGGATTACACGGAAGTATATGCCCCAGTTGCTAGAATTGAGGCCATTCGACTGTTCTTGGCTTATGCCACATATGTCGGCTTCAAGGTCTACCAACTTGATGTGAAGAGTGCTTTCCTTTATGGTAAAGTTCATGAAGAAGTCTATGTCACTCAACCTCCCGGTTTTGAAGATCCGCATAATATCAATAAAGTGTACAAGCTCGATAAAGCACTTTATGGTCTTCATCAAGCACCGCGGGCATGGTATGAGACACTATCAAAGCATTTACTGTCTAATGGTTTCGACCGTGGACAGATTGACTCGACTCTCTTCATAAGGAAAGCAGGAGGTGACATTCTACTTGTGCAAGTATATGTCGACGACATCATCTTTGGGTCGACCAATGAAGGGATGTGTAGGGAATTCGAGAAGGTGATGAAGTCCAAGTTTGAAATGAGCAATATGGGTGAACTGTCGTTCTTCCTGGGTCTGCAAGTCAGTCAAAGAGAGGATGGCATTTATCTACATCAAACTAAGTACGTGCAAGACATCCTGTCAAAATACAAGATGAGTGATAGCACTACTTATGGCACACCAATCCCAGTCAATCATGGTTTGCATCCTGACAAAGATGGGAAGGATGTAGACAGCAGGTTGTACCGTGGGATGATCGGATCACTTATGTATCTCACAGCTTCAAGACCCGATATTATGTTTGCTGTATGCTTGTGCTCAAGGTTTCAGTCTCAACCGAAGGAGTCACATATGATAGCCGTGAAGAGGATTTTCAGATACCTGAAAGGGAAACCCCGATTGGGTCTTTGGTACTCCAAGCAGCAGTCATTCGACTTCAAAGCCTACACTGATTCAGATTATGGCGGTTGTAACCTTGACAGAAAGTCAACTTCTGGCGGATGTCAATTCTTGGGAGACAGACTGGTCTCCTGGCAGTGCAAGAAGCAGTCAACGGTTTCTGTCTCAACTTGTGAAGCAGAATACATTGCTGCAGCTAGCGGTTGTTCTCAGATATTGTGGATTCAGCAGCAATTGCGAGACTACGGCTTGAACTTCACTGGAACTCCTTTATTCATTGACAACAATGCCACCATGTCCATCACAAATAACCCGGTGAAACATTCCAAAACTAAGCATATTGAAATTCGCCATCATTTCATCCGTGATTGTGCTGAAAAACATTTAATTGAACTTGTAAAGGTTCACACGGATGACAATCTTGCTGACCTTTTCACAAAGGCATTTGATCGGTCCCGTTTTGAGCATCTTGTCAACTTGATAGGAATGTTCAATCCCGAGTGAAAAATTAATTTTCTTAAATCAATTCAATTCATGGAAGTTCAATTTTATTTCTTTTAAAATTTTTTTTTTGTATAGTTCTGTTAGTTTAAAATACTTTACAAAAAAAAAAAAATTAAAAAAAAAAAAAAAATGTTTGTACATCTGAAATATTAGAAAATGGAGAAAATTTCAAAAGTTCACTTGAGAAACGAGGAAATGATAGTACATCTGAAATGATCTAACCATCATAGACTGCTCATGGGAAATGATTGCGTCATGTTTACTTAATTGTTTAAATTATTATGTTTTTAATCTGTTTACTTACAAGTAATTTGAATTGTCAGTAGGCTGTATGCGTCTTTGAATCACTAGTAGTGTGGAAACTAAATCTAAATTACAACTGTGATTTGAACCCATATTTGCAAGTGTGTGTGTGTAAAAGAATAGAAAAGATCATTATCAGATAAAGGATGTTAGATTTTGGCAGTAATTTTCTTTTGAGATCAGTTTCGGGTTATGTTGTTAGCACAATTAATGCGGTTCATCTCACTGCCCATACTCACAAGTATGCAAGGAGAGATTGAATCAAGACATGTCTCTACATCAACCGTTGAGCATGTATTCACCCTTGAATCATTCCTGGTTCATTGAAATCAAATCCAGATAAAAGTTGGATCCCGTTACCTTATAATCAAACACCATGTTCCTTATCCCGAATCATCATACCGATATTCAAAGAAGAAAATCACATGAAACCAAGACAATTGAATCACTCGATTTTGAATCTTATGATTCTTGATAATCCTCATGGATTCTGCTTGATTTTTCTGTGCTAATTGATGTAACTTCATTCTGAAAATTAAGAATATCATTGGAAAAATCTTAGATGCCTTGAGATAGTGCAAAATATCATAGCATTTAAGTGGGGTACACGTTGTATATTTTATAATTAATAACTTAATACACAAGAACATGATACAAAGATGCATATAGTTTCAAATCTTATAATATTGTCAACTTGAATTACTTGTTTATTTGCTTATTACGTAAGAATAAAGAGTAATACATGACATGATCCCATATTCTTTGATGTTTATATTGTATCGTTTTTGCTATAAGTTAGCCTGATATGATCCTCTGCTCGTGTCTTTGATCAAAAATAGCTTGTGTGAATACTTGTACATATCTATTTTGAAAAGAACAAAAAGATTTTAAGTTTATGCATTGTTTAAGTTTAATTCAGAAAAGGCCAAAAATATTTTATGTTTAACCTTCATGAATTGTATTTGAATCCTCCCGATTGAATATTTTTATCTTGTTCGTTATTTGACTTGAAAATCTTCATAATTCTGAGTTGAAAATTACGCACTTAAAGTTTCTGCGCACTTGTCAAGTACGCACGAAGTAAGACTTGCGCACTTAGCAAGTACGCAAGAGTTAATTCCTGCGTACTTGTTAAGTACGCAAGAGTTAATTCGTGCGCACTTAGCAAGTACGCACGAACATTATCAGTGGGGTATAAGTTCGACACTTAGAAAAATTTTCAGGTTAAGCTTTCAAACCGAAATTTTTCCCCCTGCAATTTTCTCTCAAAATCGAGTGTGTTCAAACCCGTTTTTCATCCCTTCCACATTATCATCTTCGTATTTCATCTCCTTGGTGAGATTTTAGACCGATTTCATCCGTAAATTCGTGAAATTTTGGACCGATTTTTGACTTAGAATTTTTAGGTTAAATCCGTAGAATTTTTGGGGTAAAATGGGTTGTTTGGGTAACTAATGTCACTAACAAGCTATTAGATTGCCTAATCGATCATACATTTTCCCTTTGGTCATCGATTGATCCGACGGGTTGAAGTCGAACCGTCAGTGGGTCGATCACTGACCTAGGTCAAAATTTGATCGTGTCGTAGTGGTTAATGGTGTTGATCATGGTACCATAGGTTCGAATCCCTGATTCCGACCTAGTGGCTACCTAATCAACCCGCTTTTTGAACGAATTTAAATCTTTGAAATTTTTGCTAAGGGTTGTTCTTGCGCACTTAGCAAGTACGCAAGAAGTAATTCCTGCGTACTTGTTAAGTACGCAAGAGTAAAATCCTGCGCACTTGCTAAGTGCGCAGGACCAACACTTAGAAAATTTTTCAAAGTCTGAAATTTTTTACAAAGTGTAACTACTATTCTATGTCTAGTGAGTCTACTTCCATTGTTATTAATTGATCTAATTATGTTTTCTGTGTGTGTTTGCAGATAATGGCTCGTGCATTCACTGACGAATTCAATCTGTTGGCGCACACTGAACCAGAATGGAAAGGGGCAGCCTTACAATATAGAGAGATTGTGGACTTCCTGAACAGATCTAAAATAAGTTATGCAATCTCGGCTAATCCAACAGTCTCAAGACCTTGCTTAGAGCAATTCTGGGAGACAGCAGAGCACGATTGCACGGTATCTCCAAATGTCATAAGGGCTATCGTTGACGGTCGGGCTATTGCCATCTCTGAGGATACAATAAGGAGAGTACTGCAGTTTGGAGACCTTCCCACCGACCCGACATCCTATCCAGATTACTACGTGGATGGGTGTTGGAGGCAGAGAATGGGATATGTCGGGGAAAGGGACTATGCTTCATACAAGAAAATGTGGGTTCTAGATCAATGGCGTTACTTTGCCCACATCATGATCATGTGCATCTCATCAAGGAAAGCAGGGAAGGATGCCATGGGTCATGACCTTGCCGCAGCCATGGTGGGCTTGTCTCTCAATCGGGGCTACAACTTCTCCCGCTTTATTTTCAAAGCAATCAATGACCAGATAAATACGGCGGAGAGGTTTAGGTTCCTTTTATACCCGAGGTTTGTGCAACTTTTGATCGATGATGCGTTGCCAAACCTGCGTGCGATCGGGGAGAGACTGCAAGTGAAGAGAGTGGCCAAGAGAGTTTTTGCATAGTTTCTAAAGCCAGGCAGTGTAGATCCTACCCCTGAGCACACTGAACTCTTTGGCCACCTATTGAATGAAGCATACGTCGCTCCGGAGGATTGGAACTGGTATAGTCCCAACTCGGGACCAGAGATGAGTGATCACTCTGATGAAGAACAAGATGAAGAGAATGAGGATGATGAAGGTAATGATGAGGGTGATGATGAAGGTGGTGTTGGTGGTGCTGAGGAATCCGATTCGGAGGCTACAGAATCAGATTCTTCTGATTCCGATGATGCACCATCACAGGCACGTCCGAGGAGACAGGCACAGGTAACCCAGCCTGCGTCGTCTTCAAAAAGAAAGAGACAAAGCTCCAGCAGCGAATATGAGCCGGATTCCGACTCTGACGCTGCTTTACAAAGACAGAGGCATGAGAGCACCAACAAGAAAAGGGGCGATAGGCAAGAGGTTGCCATCCCCAGGGTTGAAGAGATTCCAACTGTGCAACCAGTACAAGTTGAGGCTTCCATTCCAGAATCTACCATGCCAGCACGGCAACTGTTTAGTAGGAGGAGAAGGCCACTGGTACAAGCAGATGTGGCGGTCACGGCGGTCACAGAGGTGATTCCTGTGACGGTGACCCTCCCTATTCCAACCGTCCAGGTGACGGTGACTGCTCCACTTCTCACGTAGTCAGTCACAGTCACCCCAACAATAACACCCACTCACATCATACCATCCCCAACCCCAGCACCTACCAAAGAGCCATCAGGTCAACCCTTCAACTACGGTGATTTCTCACAGGGGTTCGACTTTGACACAATCTTCTCTTCCCCCATCCACAACGCCGAAGCCTCATCATCTAGGCATCCGGATCCAAATGAAGCTAGGATCGATGTGCTAGAAACCCAAGTTGCTGGCTTGTTGAAGACTATTCAAACGTCAAAGGAGGAGTCTGATGCTCAACAAGCACAGATAAACTCTCTGGCAGATGAAGTTAGGATTCTGCGTAGCCAGAGAACGGGGACTGATGAACGGCTGAAGAATGTGATGGCGCAGAATGAACTATTAATGAAGATGAATGGAATGATTCTGGCCCACAGAACTTCAATTGAGCTAAGGATGGATGCTCAAAGGCAGGAGCACGCTACTATGGTCAAATTGATTGCTGAACTGACCGAGAAGCTAGGTGCTCAGGGGGAGAAGGAAAAAGAAAAATCCACCGGTGCAGAGGTCTGTCATCCAGTCGATTTGACTAAGGATGATGACAAAGACAAGGATCCTGAAGTCGGTCCTAGTGGAGGTGAGCACCAAGCTTCGGCAATTGTGCCCATCTCTACTACGTCAATGGCTGAGGGGGAGTCTACTACGCAAGAGGGTGGTGATACCTCAGCAGGTGGTGGTGGCGGTGATAAAGGGAAGTCAGTGGCTGGTGAGATTCTATGTCTCGAGCCTGACTATTCTAAAGAAGCACAGATCGATGCTCTCCTTAATATGGAAGAAGGAGAGATCGACTCTGGTGATGATTGGAATGATGATGATGATGATGTGATAATCGAGATTCCCAAAGGCGACGGGGATCTAGAGTATGAGTTAGAGGATTGTGAGATCTTTGAAATACCATCGCTCGAATCTCTGCTCGAAACAGACACAGGCTCAGTTGATACAGCAAGTAATGTTGAAGCTACAACTGATGCCCCCCCGGTCGACCCTATACCTGCGGACCTCGAGGCACAAAAAGAGAAAGACATGCCTTCTGCATCTACAAAAGGTCCAGCTCCAGTGTGGCAAAAGACGTCTATCAAAGACAAGTATGGAGCGACAGGTATGATCTTAGCTGTCAGGTTTGAGGAGGACAAGCAGCTGTTCGCCATCAAAAGATCTGGAGGGGTTCAATACTTGAAACCAACCAGTGAGGCTTTCAACTCTTTGCCCAGGTACGACCTAGTTACCTTGCAAACCGCGACCTGCTGAATCATTCGAATCATGCAGTAGCAATGGGTTTGTGGAGTATACTACAGCGTGAAGCAAGATCGGGAAAGTATGAGTATCTCAAGCCTCAAGTGCCCAGAAGAGTCAAGGATAAGCACGCTGTGCATCCTGTGACTAAGAAGCCGTTAAAGAGATTGGTATACAAGCCAGTGCGATGTGAAACCAAGATTCCCCTGAGCAAGTTACCTCAGGATATTCTTGGTGACATGTGGTACTGGTACGTTGATCCAAAAACGGGCGAGGCTGTGATCATGGGTAAAGGTAAGTCAGATAGTGGAAACACAGTGCCAAAGGAAGTGATCAGGGTTTTTGATGAAGTCTGCTTCATCAATTTCTCTGTGAACGATCTGGAGGTACTAGCAGACAAATTCTGCATCCACACTAACGAATGGACAAAGCTTCTCTCGGCCAAATACGACAAGTTAATCAAGTTCTGTCTTGATTACAAAAAGAAGATGGAAGCTAAGGAAGCAGTGCTGTGAAGACTGAAGATTGAAGACTGAAGACGATGAAGATCCCGAGCTGTTGTCAAGGGGGAGTTTGTTGATGCACTTTCCTGTGACAACACTCTGGATAGAGTCTAGGTTTGTATGTCTAATGTCTGTATTTTGTCTTTGTATGTAAGAGTCATTATGTAAAAGTTTATCGAGTTGTATTTACTTTTACTTAATGTTTTGTTGATTTCTTCTAAGTGTTTTGCGCACTTGTATGTGCGCAGGAGAATGCTCCTGCGTACTTAGTAAGTACGCAGGAATACCTATGCGTACTTGTTAAGTACGCAGGAGTAATTGGTCCTGCGCACTTGCTAAGTGCGCAAGCATTAGGTCAGTATAAATAGGATAGGTTCACAGAAGCTAAGTGCGCAGAACCATTTGTTCATACGAACTCAGTTTTGCTAAGTACGCAGCTTGTATTCTCTCTGTAACCGTCGAGTGTTTATAATACAAAGAACGTTTATTGTGACTCTTGTGTTCGGTTTACTTTGTTCAGTTAGACTCTCCACCTAGTCACGGGTATTCCGCACCCGGTCCGACTAGTAGACCACTTGTATGTGACGATCCACCACACCCGAGGGACCTACAGTTTTTATTATTATTTTAATTATAAAAATCTATCCCATATTATTATAATATCATATTACAGTGTTTTAGCCCGGAAAACAAACCGTAGGCTTGGGTTTGAATTGATAATCCATTTTTATAAATAAAATAGTATTATTATTATCAAATAAAAATAATATGGTTATATTATTTTAAAACCGTAACTTCGTATAAAATAATAGGTTTATATTAATTTTAAACCGTGACTCGTATTATTAAATAATATATATTTATATTATGTCGTTTCATTTTGTAACCTCGTATAACATTTGGAACTAAATAATAATATAATTAATTATATTATTTACTCGCATTTATCGCGTTCATAAAAATAATATATTGTACCACAAATGAGTAAATAGAATATCCTGTCGAACCTAAAAATAATATAAAATTATATTATTTTCCTAATTTTTGTAAATGACAAAACACTCGAATATATTTATTATTGTTGTTGTCATTCGTCGCGCAACGTATATATATAATCTATTTACTAATTAAAGAATTACTATTCCCGTGGACACGTTCGTCTACTCTCGGTTACCAGAGAGTTTCTTTAGGACATCTCTCATTCCGTGTCATTGTCACAATTCCCATTTTTATCCCTAATTTATGTGTTTATAATTTTAGGGCATTCGTAAGCCGTTGAGACTTACACTCATGGTTCTAACTTGTCCAATGTGTGATACTACCTACAACGCACCGCAGGTGAGTTTTCACGGCCCCTTTTACTGTTTTAACTTGGGGGAGAAAACATGACTAAACAATTTTGGATTTTTAATTTGTATGATATCAATGTTAAATGCTAAGCGTAACACGCTATCAAAGAAAGTCCTCAACTAATATCGGACCGTTAATATGGATCTTAGCGAGGTAATATTTAGTAGTACTACTGGGTTTGACAAATCCCACCCGCGTTAGTCGTGCTAACTCGATTAGATATCGAACAGGTGAAATGTTAGCCTACTCACACCGCCAGTGTTGATAGACCTGGCAGGAGGCAATAAACAAATAGTCAACTTCGGTTGCGAGCGCTTGAGTTGAACATGAACATAGGTTAGCTACCTATAGATACGTACTGAATGAACATAAATCCGGTAAACGCTTATTTACTTATATTGAAACCTGTGGACTCACCAACCTCGTGTTGACATATTTTCTTACATGTTTTCTCAGGTCGCTAAGCTAAGACACAAGTGCACGTTAGGACATGCATGGGTATCAACTGCTTGATTTTGATTTAATTATGTTTACTTGAGTTATTCTATTGTACTTGTTTTGATGGGACGTTTGGACTTTTGGACTTTTGAAGTTTGGTTTTGGGCGCGTGTATTTTGCGCATTTACTTTTTTTACGTTTCCGCATTGATACTCTGATTTAAAAGATATTTTCATTTTGAGTCCCATGTAGAGTCGGTCAAAGTAACTAATGTCTAAGATCCTGGTTCGTCACTTCCCAAATGGTAAAACTCCATTAGTTGAAATTGTGGGTGTGACAGATTGTTATCAGAGCCATTGGTTATAGAGAACTAGGATTGCATACTAGACTATAACCTTACACATTAGTTACACGGCACAGACACTCATACATGATACATATAGCACCTATACATACATTGCAGTGCAGGCATGTTAATACCATCCGTATCACCCTCAGTTGGCAAGGGACACATCATTTGCATTACATCATCATTTCCAGTGGCAACACTCGGGGGATCATCATAGCAGCATCCACTCCCTTCCGAGGGCAACGAGACGGAGCCTTCGGAGGAGTCACTTACATCACCATCACCCATGGGGTATGGTGGGCCTTCTCAGGTCCATGTTACGGACGACACTCAGCACTATAGCATATCTCTTTGGGAGTTGGGATCGTCGGAGGGAGTCCCTATTGTACCCGCCAGCAACAATACGCCGAATGAAGGCAAATCGTTACACGCATTATTTCAGAATCTATTGACACGTAGATGTCATCACCTTCCCGAGCCATGGGCTCGCTTCTTTGGTTGAAATTCTGTTGAGAATAGATTGACCACAAATCTGAGAACGCATTGCTCAATGCATACTCAAACCCTATCTTGACTAAGTTGAAAGGACGGCTACCTTGCTGCTTTCTGTAACTTGTATTCATGAATTAGTTTCATTTCTCGAAGTTGCATTTCATGTACATGTTTGTTACATGTTCTCATTTACAATCCGCTGGATTGGACTCCTGTATTGTATTTCAACTCGAGTGAATACTCGGAGCAAACCATCCTTGACTACTCATCTCGATATAAGTTCTAATTGATCAAAGTATTGTCGATGACTTAGCATATCTGAGAACACTATGTACTCATCAATACATGCTAAAGGACATTATGACACAGGACAAGGAGAACTAGGGTGAGCATGCAAAGAAAATTATCATTACGGGTGCACACGTAATAGTAATTTGAGGTACATGTAAGTCCTGGTGAAACTTAATGTATGGATGAATGGTCCTAATCAGTGATTTACAGACTTAAGTTTCCACTATCTGTAGAGATTCTCATAACCCGCTCAACGACTAGTTGGTATCGTTAGACTCGTTTAACAGCTGATAGACGCGACTATCAAGTTGAAAATGTTTACGGGCACACTGAATTATCATCAATGGAATCCATCAATGTTATTTTCACTCATGTAAGAGTCTTAGTGATCTTACGACTCTCATTCAAACTTAATCAATGGAACCACCTAGAGTGAAACTCTAGTAGAACCTCAGGGTAAAACCACCGACCCCAAGTATGTAAGCAGAATTAGAAGAATTCCTTCCTACTAACACGTTATTCCTTACATTCCAATAATAAATTCCAGTTGACGCTATTACCTTATCCTGTGACTAATCCTTGGTTTAATTTGATTTATACCCCATCATATCCAGTTGTTCCAATGACATTGGTAAACGAAAATTTGTCTAGCTAACCATCAGTTGAGCACTATTACTTAAACAAACAACCTATCCCTTTGTATTACTCGAATCTATATCTCATTAGACTTTTCTTTCCTATATGTTAAACTTTTCCTTTGTCCTTTGCGTTGACTGACGCTTACCTCATAAGCACAGGCCTCATCAAAAGTCCCAGCATGACTTCACAGATTTCATATTAGTGCGTCGCGCTCCAACCCTATTAGAAACTATGTACACTATAGGATATAGTGGGCGGTCAAATAACCAAAGCAACTCCCATTCCTAGAGGATGTAAGCTAGGATTGGTTAGTCAAAAGATTAACATTGACATTATGCCAGTCACACTGGGCAGCTTTGACGTGATCATCGATATGGATTGGTTATCTAAGAACCAATCCGAAATTGTTTGTTGTGATAAAATCGTTCGCATTCCCCTCCCGAGTGGAGAAACCATTCCGTCCAAGGCGAAAGGATTGGTGCAGTCGTTGGCATCATGTCCTTCATGAAAGCAAGAAAGTGTCTTCGAAAAGACCGTGCTGCCATTTTGGCTCTCGTAACGAAGCAGCCATCTGAGGAGAAGGAGATTGACGACATCCCAATCATGTGTGACTATCCGAAAGTATTTCTTGAAGATTTTCCTGGTCTGCCACCACACTGTCAAGTTGAATTTCAAATCGATCTAGCACCCGGAGCGGCACCGATCGCTCGGGCACCTTACAAACTGGCACCTAGTGAATTGCAAGAGCTATCTACTCAGTTACAGGATTTGTTAGATAAAGGTTTCATCCAACCTAACTCATCGCCATGGGGAGCTCCAGTCCTATTTGTCAAGAAGAAGGACGGAACTTTTCATGTGTGTATCGACTACCGTGAACTGAATAAGGTCACAATCAAGAACCGCTACCCTTTGCCTCGCATAGATGACCTCTTTGATCAACTCCAAGGATCAAGTTTCTATTCCAAAATAGATCTTAGGTCCGGCTACCATCATTTAAGAGTCCGAGAAAAGGATATCTCTAAGACTGCATTCAGAATAAAGTACGGCCATTACAAGTTTATGGTCATGCCTTTCGGATTAACCAACGCACCTGCGGTATTCATGGACCTCATGAACGGTGTGTGCAAGCCTTACCGTGACCAATTCGTTATCGTTTTCATCGACGACATCCTCATTTATTCCAAGAACAAGGAAGAACATGAGGAACATCTACGCCTAATTTTGGAATTACTTAAGCGAGAGCAACTGTATGCTAAGTTTTCCAAGTGTGAATTCTGGATCCGGGAAGTTCAGTTTCTAGGGCATGTGGTTAACGAGAAAGGTATACATGTCGACCCATCCAAAATAGAAGCCATCAAGAATTGGGTAGCACCGACGACTCCGACTGAGGTGCGATAATTTCTGGGATTGGCTGGATATTACCGTCGATTCATCGAAGGATTTTCAAAAATTGCTCAACCTCTCACTGCTTTAACTCAAAAGGGTAAAGCCTAAAATTGGGGCGATAACCAAGAGCCAGCATTCCAACATCTTAAACAAAAACTCTGTAGTGCACCTATTCTAGCTCTTCCGGAAGGAACCGATGATTTTGTAGTGTATTGTGATGCATCTATTCAGGGTCTGGGTTGTGTTCTAATGCAACGAGAAAAAGTGATCGCATACGCTTCACGTCAACTAAAGGTCCACGAGAGAAACTACACCACTCATGACTTAGAGTTGGGAGCCGTAGTCTTCGCTCTTAAGATATGGATACATTACTTGTACGGTACCAAATGCACCATCTACACCGATCACAAGAGTCTTCAGCACATCTTCGAACAGAAAGAGTTGAACATGCGACAACGTCATTGGGTCAAACTCTTAAACGATTATGACTGTGCGATCTGATACCACCCCGGTAAAGCTAATGTTGTAGCTGATGCCTTAAGTCGAAAAGAAACAAAACCCAAACGAGTTCAAGCATTACAGCTTACTATTCACCCCGGATTACCTGACAAAATCCGTAGCGCTCAACTCGAAGCCCTAAAAGAAGAAAATCTACCGCTGGAAAGTACACGCGGTCTGGAAGCACAACTTGAAGTCAAATCTGACGGTATTCGCTACTTTGCCGAGCGAAAATGGGTTCCAGTATTCGGAAACCTAAGGGAACTAGTTATGGATGAATCTCATAAATCTCGTTACTCGATACATCCAGGTTCTGACAAAATGTACCATGATCTAATGATACTATATTGATGGCCGAAGATGAAGGCCGATATAGCCACCTATGTTAGTAAGTGTCTGACTTGCGCGAAGGTCAAAGTTGAATATCAAAAACCATCCGGTCTTCTGCAACAACCAGAAATCCCCATGTGGAAATGGGAACAAATATCCATTGACTTCATCACCAAATTACCACGAACCCCTACCGGATGTGATACCATATGGGGTAATCGTTGATCGATTAACAAAGTCCGCTCACTTCTTAGCAATCAAAGAGACCGACAAAATGGATAAACTTACTCGTACTTACTTGAAAGAAATAGTCTCTCGGCACGGGGTGCCAATCTCTATTATTTCGGATCGTGATGCACGATTCACTTCTCGTTTCTGGCAGTTGTTACATAAGGCCTTAGGCACGCGTCTAGATATGAGTACAACATACCATCCTCAAACTGATGGCCAAACGAAACGTACAATCCAAACTCTGGAGGACATGCTACGAGCTTGTGTGATTGATTTCGGTAACACTTGGGAGTCTCACCTACCGTTGGTGGAGTTCTCCTACAACAACAGTTATTACACTAGCATCAAGTCAGGTCCATTTGAAGCACTTTATGGACGGAAATGTCGTTCTCCTATTTGTTGGACCGAGTTTGGGGATAGCCAACTCACAGGTCCTGAACTTATATTTGAAACTTCCGAAAAGATCGTTCAAATTAGAAACCGTATGGCAGCAGCTCATGATCGTCAAAAGAGCTATGCCGATAAGCGTCGTAAACCTTTGGAGTTTCAAATAGGTGACATGGTCTTACTCAAAGTCTCACCTTGGAATGGTGTCATTCGTTTCGGGAAACGAGGCAAACTAAATCCTCGCTATGTTGGACCATTCAAGATAATGAAGAGAATCGGGCCAGTAGCGTATCAACTGGACCTACCGGAAGGACTTAGTGGTGTGCACAACGTCTTTCACGTCTCAAATTTAAAGAAATGCCTAGCAGACGAATCACTCGCAGTTCCTCTTGAGGAACTACACGTTGATGAACAGTTACGTTTCATCGAAGAACCTGTGGAAATTATGGATAGGGAAGTTAAAATGTTAAAGCACAGTAAGATCCCTATTGTCAGAGTTCGTTGGAACTCGAATTGCGGACCGGAATTCACATGGGAGCGCGAAGATCAGATGATGCACAAATATCCAAATCTGTTCAAGCACTCCGTGTCAAATTCTTACGGTACTATTTAATTTTCGGGACGAAAATTCTTTCAACTAGGGGATGATGTGATATCCTGAGAAATTTTTTTTTATTTATTTAATTTTCGGGACGAAAATTCTTTCAACTAGGGGATGATGTGACAATCCGGACTTTTCAGTTAGTTCCGTTAGTAACTACGTTAAATATTCAGTTAATTCCTAACCCAGATAATCCAATATTAAACCCTAGGGATTAATTCTGTCATTTCCTGATCACAAACTTCAGGGACTAATCCTACCAAATCCTTAAACCCAATATATTGACTATTGAAAGTCAAAATTGATGAAATTTTGTTCTTGTTGACTTTTGAAAGTCAAATCCGTAGCCTTGTTGATCCAAATTCTCGAGCTATAACTGACATTAGTTCAAATCTATAACTGAAATGCACGTTGATGTCATAAACGTTCATAATTGAATCAATTAACATCACCATTACGCGTAATTAATCTCATTATTGGATGTTAAAGCCATAACCGTCGTCCCTATCATCGACCATTATCAAATTTACCCAAATTCTTTATTTTTCGCATGAATTGGATACCTGCACATCTCAATAGAGTCTCAGAGAACCTGTATCACACTTCAATTCAATCGGAAATAGCAGTTAGGATTACTAGAGCTAAAACCGTTCACAGTCGGAGTCTGTTTACTCGGACACCATCAAATCGAGCATCGTTCTGGTAATTACGTACCTCTTTAACTTCATTTCAATCTGTTAATAAATAGCCCTATGCTAATTTGGCTCCATATCATCGAAATTAACAAGAACCCGATTCTAGGGTTCATATGAATGATATGTAATAGAACCCCATCAATCCGATAGTTAAAACTGAAATTGATCATGCCCACAGACTCGCCTCGAATTCTAGATCAAAAGCCCTATGTTTTTTGAGGCTTACATGATCGAGAATCTAGGGTTCATATGATTCGGGTTTAATCGAACCCTACTCTAAACACTGTTTTAATACAGTTAAAGCATACCATTCGATTCGTAATCGTCTGTATAATGAAAGCCCTCTATCAATTTAATCTGATATCATCGAATTGTTTGTGATCCGGAATCTAGGGTTTCTCCATAATTCGATTTTGGGCTTTCGATCCTAGACACAACCTAAATCAAATTAAACTATATCAGTAGCTTCGAAACACCCTAATCATCGAAAGCCCTATGTTTTCAACAAGTATTAACATCAGATTTGAGTAATTTGATTCGGTATTCATACTCAGGGTTTTCGAGTTCTAAAAAGAGAATTAAACGATTCAAAAGTTGAGGTTTTTCCAATTAAACTTAAAATCAGGTTCGCCTATACGCCGTAATCAAAACCCCTTTGCTGTTGTGATCGATCATTATCAAAATCGACGGATCGGGACGGGTTTCGATCTTGGTATACATATGGGGGGAAGAACACAGGAACCATCAGTGTTAAAACAAATCCGATCCGGGATTTGTCGCGAAACCCTAGCGGGATGTGATGGTTAAAACGTTTGACTGTGGGAGTGGAGACCTGGGTTCGAGTCCCTCCACCCCCGATTCGTTTTTAGAACAGTTTTTATTATTATTTTAATTATAAAAATCTATCCCATATTATTATAATATCATATTAAAGTGTTTTAGCCCGAAAAAAAAACCGTAGGCTCGGGTTTGAATTGATAATCCATTTTTATATTATTCACCACTTTTATAAATAAAATAGTATTATTATTATCAAATAAAAATAATATGGTTATATTATTTTAAAACCGTAACTTCGTATAAAATAATAGGTTTATATTAATTTTAAACCGTGACTCGTATTATTAAATAATATATAGAATTATATATTTCGTATCATTTTGTAACTTCGTATAACATTTGGAACTAAATAATAATATAATTAATTATATTATTTACTCGCATTTATCGCGTTCATAAAAATAATATATTGTACCACAAATGAGTAAATAGAATATCCTGTCGAACCTAAAAATAATATAAAATTATATTATTTTTCTAATTTTTGTAAATGACAAAACGCTCGAATATATTTATTATTGTTGTTGTCATTCGTCGCGCAACGTATATATATAATCTATTTACTAATTAAAGAATTACTATTTCCGTGGACACGTTCGTCTACTCTCGGTTACCAGAGAGTTTCTTTAGGACCTCTCTCATTCCGTGTCATTGTCACAATTCCTATTTTTTTCCCTAATTTACGTGTTTATAATTTTAGGGCATTCGTAAGTCGTTGAGACTTACACTCGTGGTTTCAACTTGTCCATTGTGTGATACTACCTACAACGCAACGCAGGTGAGTTTTCACGGCCCCTTTTACTGTTTTAACTTGGGGGAGAAAACATGACTAAACAATTTTGGATTTTTAATTCGTAT
Source organism: Smallanthus sonchifolius (assembly GCA_023525975.1). Taxonomy (NCBI): domain Eukaryota; kingdom Viridiplantae; phylum Streptophyta; class Magnoliopsida; order Asterales; family Asteraceae; genus Smallanthus; species Smallanthus sonchifolius. The sequence continues at coordinate 74,736,488 of CM042018.1, read as the reverse complement.
GATATCAATGTTAAATGCTAAGCGTAACACGCTACCACAGAAAGTCCTCAACTAATATCAGACCATTAATATGGATCTTAGCGAGGTAATATTTAGTAGTACTACTGGGTTTGACAAATCCCACCCGCGTTAGTCGCGCAAACTCGATTAGATATCGAATGGGTGAAATGTTAGCCTACTCACACCGCCAGTGTTGATAGACCTGGTAGGAGGCAATAAACAAACAGTCAGCTTCGGTTGCGAGCGCTGAAGCTGAACATGAACATAGGTTAGCTACCTATAGATACGTACTGAATGAACATAAATCCGGTAAACGCTTATTTACGTATATTAAAACCTGTGGACTCACCAACCTCGTGTTGGCATATTTTCTTACATGTTTTCTCAGGTCCCTAAGCTAAGACACAGGTGCACGTTAGGACATGCATGGGATTCAACTGCTTGATTTTGATTTAATTATGTTTACTTGAGTTATCCTATTGTACTTGTTTTGATGGGACGTTTGGACTTTTGGACTTTTGAACTTTGGTTTTGGGCGCAGGTATTTTGCGCATTTACTTTCTTTACGTTTCCGCATTGATACTCTGATTTAAAAGATATTTTCATTTTGAGTCCCATGTAGAGTCGTTCAAAGTAACTAATGTCTGAGATCCTGGTTCGTCACTTCCCAAACGGTAAAACTCTGTTAGTTGAAATTGGGGGTGTGACATTGAAAATCTGAAGGCACTACCTTTACGAGGTGAAGTTCACTATTTACTCCGACCACAAAAGTTTGAAGTACTTCTTCGAACAAAGGGAGATTAATATGAGGCAGAGACGATGGTTGGAACTCTTGAAAGATTATGACTGTGAAATCATATACCATCCTAGAAAGGCAAACGTGGTGGCTGACGATCTAAGTTGAAAGGATATGCCTGCTCCTATTAGCGTGAAAGCTTGCTAGTTGGTGGTAACATCGGATGTGATGAGGGAAATTGAAAAGGTTCAAGATGAGGCACTTAAAGAGGAAAACATAAACAAGGAAAGGATGGTTGGCCAACAGGACAAGTTGGAATATAACACCCTTGGTGTTAGGACACATTTTGGACGGGTATGGATACCTATGGTTGGCGAGCTTAGAACCAAGATCCTAGATGAGGCTCATAAGTCTCGTTACTCTATCCATCCTAGTACAAATAAAATGTACCAAGATCTGAGGAAGGAATACTGGTGGCCTGGAATGAAACATGAGGTGACGATGTATGTAAGCAAGTGCTTGACTTGCTCACAAGTAAAGGCCGAACACTAGAAACCGTATTGAAAGATTCAACCACTTGATATACCGGAATGAAAGTGGGAACACATTACCATGGACCTCATAACCAAGCTACCTCGCACAGCTAAAGGTCATGACACCATTTGGGTAAGTGTGGACCGTTTAAGTGCTCATTTCCTACCTATTTGCGAGGCGTTCTCATCGGAAAGGTTAGCAAAAGTATTTATTAACGAAGTAGTAGCATGGCATGGGATGCCTTTAACAATTGTATCTGACCGGGACACATGATTCACATCGAGGTTCGGGAAAAGATTTCACGAAGCAATGGGCACGAGGCTTAATATCAGCACGACATACCACCCGTAAACGGATGGTCAGTCCGAAAGGACCATTCAAACGTTGGAGGACATGCTCCGTGCTTGTATTATAGACTTTGGGGGGCAGTTGGGATAGTCACCTGCCATTAGCCGAATTCTCCTACAACAATAGTCATCACACGACGATAGGCATGCCGCCTTTTGAAATGTTGTATGGGAGAAGATGCAGGACCCCGGTCTGTTGGGGTGAGATTGTAGAGAAGGAATTAGGAAGCCTTGAGGTCGTACGAGAAACATCGGAAAGGGTTGATCAAATCAAAGCACGAATGAAGGCTGCCCAAGATCGTCATAAATCCTACGCAGATAAACGACGAAGGCCTATTGAGTATGATGTTGGGGACAGAGTAATGTTGAAAGTGTCGCCCTGGAAGGGAATCATACGATTCGGAAAGAGAGGAAAGTTAAGTCCAAGGTTTGTCAAACTATTCAGAATAATCGCGCGGGTGCCTGATGAGTTAAGTGGGATCCATCCTACCTTCCATGTATCACACTTGAGAGAGTGTTTGGCGGATGAATCAGCTCACGTACCACTTAATGACATCGAGGTTGACAACAGCCTTAACTACATCGAAGAACCCGTGGCCATCCTAGACAGGAAGGAGAAACGTTTGCGTAACAAAGTTATCCAATTGGTTAAATTCCAATGGAAGCACCGAAAGGGGCCGGAGGCTACATGGGAAATTGAGACGGAAATGAGGGAGTCGTACCCTCAACTGTTTGATTTATGATAGGTTTTGGGGACGAAAACTATTGTAAAAGGGTAGACTTGTAACATCTCAAAAATAAAAATACGAGTTATAATATTGGGATTAAATGTGAAACAAAAAGAATAAATGAACGAGGCATGATGGGCCGGGTCGGATAGGCCGACAAAAATAAGGGTGGAGATCAAGGGAGATGAGCCTCCCTATAAATAGCCAAAACCCTCCTCATTTCTCTCATTTTGCCATCCTAGAGAGAGAAACCGTAGAGAGAAAATGTTGACGGATCGGTCCGAGAAGCTAGCATCTTGTTCCTACACTACTCATGAGCAGAACCTCGGATTCAAAAGCTCGAAAGAGGTAACAACTCGACCTAGAATTAAGTTTTTTGTTTTGTTGGTTTCTCGGGTTTTTGGATAAAAGATGGCATTTTTACGTATGAAACATGGAAATAAAGATAGATCTAGCATCTAGAGTGGAAAACAAACATTTTGAACATAAAAAGTTCCAAACTTGAAGAATCAATCGATCCAGATCTGAATCCATGCAAAAACACGGTTTTTGATGAAGTTCACGGTTAGAAAAAGTTCACGGTTGATGTTCAAGGCTGATGAAGTTCGCGGTTAGGTAAAGTATGCGGTTAGGGTGAAGTATGCGGTTAGGGTAAAGTATGCAGTTAGGGTGAAGTATGTGATTAGTGTAAAGTATGCGGTTTGGGTAAAGTTTACGGTTTGGGCGAAGTTCTCGGTATAACGGGATGAAATGTAATGAGTTGGATGAGAAGCTAAGACTAGGTTGTGAACGTACAGGTTAGAAGATCCTTTAGAGACCTTTGACCCTGTTTCTTTCAGGTGAGTTATAGAAGCCCTTATATAAATGTTTTAAACAAATTTTTTTTAGCTGGTGTGCATACGTAACGATGTGACTGTTTTATAAAACGCTGTTTATGAATGATGTATGTGACGTTTTATGAAATGATGTTTATGAATGATGTTTTGAAAGGAAAGGTTATGAAAGAAGTGTTTTTGAAATATTTTGCAAAAAGAAGTTTACGAAGTGTTTACAAATGAATGAATGATTTTTTTAAAAACGTACGAATGCTATAACAGAAGTTTTGAAGTAAAAGAAGTGAATGTTTACGAAAGTCACAAACGAACGAATCTGCCATTATTCCTTAGGGAATGAAGATTATGGGTATGGGATGTATGTTATGGGCCTTTACCTTTTAGGGGCCTTCGTGGCTGGCCAACTGTTGTACAACTAGGGTGATGACGGTTACCAAGGGGATTACCGTGATCCTTGAAGTTGGTACGATTTTACCTTGCGGGGTAGTCGTGCTTGAAGTTTAGTACTTGTGCCTTACGGGGTGCAGTGCTTGAAGTTTGGTACGTGTCATCCTTGTGGTGCCGTGCTTGAAGTTCGGTGGTAAATGACCTAAGTATCGGGCCCTAGGATTCCCGCCCGAAAGACAGTACCGTGGAAGGGCCTAGTGGAGGTGATCTTTAGGTCATTCCACCAGTATACGAAGTTTGGATTTGACGGTTACGAGATGGCGCAGATTTGAAATGTCCGTTGACTTATGTGTTATGATGTGTTATGCTTTGTTATTGCATTATTTTACGTACGCTTTTATTAAATGAAGTATGAAGTTATGTTTTTGGCAAATATTTGAAGTTAATATTTTATGAAAAACTAGAACTCACCAGCGTAGCTGACTTTTTAGTATGCACATTCAGGTTAAGGCAGGTTATAATGATGGACGGTGATGTTGGGCGGCTTGATGAGTTACTCAGCTGATATGAAGACTGGCATCCCATTATGAAGTTGGTTATGTTATGTTTATGTTTATGTAATAGACAATGTTACGCTTCCGCACATTGAACGATGCTATGTTATGTTTGAAAAGAAATTTTCAGCTGCGTTATTTGATATTCACGTTTAAGAACTGTTTGTGAATGACTAAATCCAACAAGTAAGGCCTCTCGGGTTTGGGGCCTTACATCATTCTTCCCTGCGAACATATCTGTTGGAGGTACTACTCTGGGAAGATAACTACTTTATTTTTGTAAAGGAAAGGATCATAATTTTGATATGTGAAATGTTTTAAGACTTGTCTTGGTTTACCAAGTTGAGTGATGATAAAAGGATGTCATTGGCAGTGATTGCATTGACATACCATTTTGGTCTGTAATGGAATTTTTTGCCATGTATGGTCAAATCCCACATAATATCTTGCAACTTATGGAATGGAATGCGGACCGTTACATTTCGTGGTATGTAACGGTGAAATAACCTTTATATAAAGGGAATGGTAAGTGATGACTATCACTTAAGAGGTTTACGAACCTCGATAAGATATAAGTTGTGCAAGATTAATGTTATGTCTGGATAAAGCCTACGTGAAACGGAAAGATGATAAGTCAAAGATATTTTGATTAAAACCTAGAACTCACCAGCGTAAAGCTGACCGATGTTTAAGCATGAGTGTCAGGTAAGAGTATGGTTTCAAGCAAGAAAGGAAAGGAGGCATTTTGAGCAGGTTGTCTAGCATCAAATTTAAAGGCTGGCATTAGTATAACAATGTACTTTCCTTAGAATGTACTAAGACAAGTTCATAAATAAAAAGATGTTTTAAAGTCTTCCACTGTGTATCTCTCTCTAATTACTATATGTTCATGAGTAAATCCGACAAGTGACCGGCACCCCGGATGATCTGGGATGTGGGTGTCACAAGTTGGTATCAGAGCTATAGTTTAAGAGATTTGGATACTTCCCAAGTAACTAGACTTAAATTAGGATTAAGGGACCATAAGAATGCCAGCAGAGACGCCAGTCAAGATAGCCTGATGCCAAGGGTAAAAGGAAAATGTATGAGTATTTAGTGGAAACATAATGGAAGAATAACTAGAGCACCGAAAGTGGCGTAAATGATTAATTTCCTTATGGCCACAGTTATTAATATTTACAATACGCTTGTGTCTAGCTATCAATCCATCATATGAATACTAAAACACTTCATATCTTTTGTAGAAAATGGATGGTAAAGGAAAAAATAAAAGGGGAGGAAAGGTTAATCCCAATACTCCCAGAAGGCAGATGCGGTCTACCACAAATGTTGAACCTGAAATAGAAAATAGGGATCATGTGGAAGTAAATGAACCGATAGTTGAACCTCAAATGAAAAGTGCAATAGACACGGCTGTGGCTAAAGCTTTGGATACGGCTTTGCATATCCTATTAGCTAGCCTAGAGGAAAGTGGAAGGAATGATAAGTGTTGGAGCATATTCTGGTGACAACGAGCTTGAAGATATTATGTCTTAGTCTTAGAGTCATTGACTTGTAATTGATAGAATTGTTAGCAACAGTTAACGGGGAGTCTGTTAGGACATATTTTGTAACTGTTGATAAAATATTGTACAAGTTCATAGAGAGGCGAACTTAACAAGTTCGCCCAAGCATCTTTAGGAGCGAACTTGTTAAGTTCGCCTATTGTATAGCTTGTGTCTATAAATAGGTGTTTTACAGATTCTGTTCTAGGGCTTGAACGATTGTATTCTGAGAATCTTGTAAACTCTATGTATTGTGGAATACAAAGAGAAGTTTATTTACCTGCTGTTTATATTGTCAATTCGTATACAAACGTTAACACGGTAGGATTCCGCACTCCGTGTTATCGAGACGTCTTGTCACGAGATCGATCTGCAGATGAGTCATGTGGACCTATAATAAGACAGAAGAGGTCATTAAGAATGTAGACGATGTCGGTATTTATGAATACGAATCCGACGATTCTTATGAAGTCAGACCAGTGAAGAAAGGAAGGAAGGGATGATCTTACAAAGCATTCAAAGACATCAGTCCTCCAAATTTTGACGGTATAAAGGATGCCACGGTCACTCATCAGTGGATCCGGGAAATTGAAGAATGATCAAAATTAGCGAATGTAGAGATGATTAGAAAGTAAAATACGCCGCTCACTCATTCGTATCAGAGGCGTTATGTTGGTGGGAAAATCTGGTTATAGCTATGGGTGAGAAGGCTATTGACCGGATGTCTTGGGAAGAGCTGAAGAGATTGCTGATTGAGGAGTTTTGTCTGGATGACGAAATAGACAAACCCGAGAGAGATTTTCTCAGGCTAGAAGCCGGTAGTATGACTCACCGAGAGTATACTACAAAATTCAATAGGATGGCCTGCTTGGTACAACATCTGGTGACCCCTGAAGCTATACGTATTAAGAGATATATAAAAGGGTTGCCATCTGAAATCCTGTTAGGACATAGTTTGTAATGACAAAAGCTTTGTAATAGTTTAGATCTAATGTCTTTATGTTTTTGTAATGTAAAATGTTCTAAGTGTTTATGCAAGTTATGCTAGAGGCGAACTTGTTAAGTTCGCCTAGTCTAACAAAGGCGAACTTATTAAGTTCGCTTAAGTCTATCTGAGGCGAACTTATTAAGTTCGCTTAGTCTGTTAGAGGCGAACTTGTTAAGTTCGCCTAATGCAGGTCAGATGTCTATATATAGATGTTTACAGAGTCAACAGTAAGAAAATGAACAAAGTTGAATGATTTGGTCTGATTGAGTCTGTAAACTCTATGAGAATTGGAATACAAGCGTGGATGTTATTTATTTGATTGTCTCTATTGTCTTTTGTGTATGCAATCGTTGATTCGTTGGATTCCGCACTTCGAGTTAACGACACGTCTTATCACGAGAACGATCCGTAGAAGTGCCATGAGGACCTACAAGTGGTATCAGAGCTTATGCTCATGATTCTTGGTGATTCTAGATGGTTTTGTATGCAAATTGACAAGAAATTCATCATCTTTGAAATTTTCATTTCCATGGAGTTTTCAAGCTTAATTTCGTTCTGATTTGGTGTTTTTGAAGAGGATTTTTGAAGAAATTGATCCGATAGAAAGGTTCTAATTAAGAAATTACACAATCCTACGGTTTGATTTTGACTAATTCCTTCAAATCAGTGAATTATGAAGTTTTATGTTGATTTTTGGTTCTCGGTTTCTGGACTGAACTGTTCTTGATTTTGATTCTGCTGAAGCAAGCGAACTTGCTGATTTGGTGTGCGTAGTTTGAAATTGATCCGATAGAAAGGTTCTAATTGAGAAACTAAGTTCGCTTCTCACAAATTAAGCGAACTTAGTTTTAGGCGAACTTAATTAGATTTTCTGGATTCTGGTTAAGCGAACTTATTAAGTTCGCTTCATATTAACTTCGCTTGGGTATCACAGAAGCGAGCTTATTATCTTCGCCTAAGGGTAGTAGGTGTTCAACACTTGGAAATTTTTCAGGAAAATGGCAACTATGGTACAAGTAACGAATATGTCCAATTTGGATAATGAGTTTGGTTCAACTCAAAAACCACCGAAGTTGTTGAATCTTGCTGACTATTCTAATTGGAAAGATAGGTTTAATCAGTTAGTATCTTTTACTCATACCAGTCTATGGATTCCTATTTTAGAAGGTTATACGCATCCGACTTATTCGTGGATGGGAAAGGATGATGTTCCAAAGCCGGTGTCAGCGTTAACTACTGAATAAAAGTTGTTGTTTGATAGGGAAAAGAAAGCGATTGCAAGTATTTCGATGTCTCTTCCGAAGGAAATATATCACAGTTTCCAACAAATCAGTCTTCTCAACAACTGTGGGAAGCATTACAAAAAAGATGTGAAGGTAGTTTGGATGTAAAGAAGAGTAGAAAAGAGCTACTGAAGAAGTAATTATTGGTCTTCAAACATTTTCAAAATGAATCCTTGGATGATCTTGCTACCAGATTTTATCATCTGCTTAGTGAACTGTCGAGTGCGTCTGTGGTGTATGAGACTGAAGAAATTAATGATAAGTTCTTGGAGGCATTACCATCAAAATTTGATGTGTATACGGTTTTGATAAAAGAAAATATCAAGTACAAAACCATGTCTCTTGAAGAAGTTCTTGGGAAGATTCAATCGCATGACCTGAATATGAAGAAGAAAGAGACTAACATGGAGCATATCCAGGATCCTTCAATGTATTTTGCCAAGAATTTTGGTAAAACTGGTACAGGATTTGCATTCTTTTCTGGCGATGCTCAAGATTCTTCTAATGATCAGTGTTCTGGAGTTCTTATTCATTCTAGTCATTCTGGATTTTCTGCGACTACAGCTTCTACATCTTCTGGATCTCATATAAATCAAAAGGTTGCTGATGATTATCTAGCTATGTTTTCCTCATTCATGGCTTCGTATGAGAATTTTATTGGAGGGAAAATTCATGATCCTGAGGTTATTGAAGAAGATTTCAGACATATCGACCCTGTTAATCTGGAAGAAATGAACATCCAATGGAATATGGCCATGTTAATGCGTCAAGCAAAGGATTTCTTGAAGAAAATTGACTGAAAGTATATTGGGTCTAATAGTCGATCACGCATGGGATTTGATAAAACCAAAGTGCGTTGTTATAACTGCCAAGAGTATGGTCACTTTGCTAAAGAGTGTGTGAAGCAAAAGGTTGAGTTTGATTCTCAGAAGAAGCAGAATAATTTTCAGAATAATCGTAATCAGTCACATGGTTCATCTGGAAATTCAAATCATGCATCTACATCATCGGCGTTGGTTGCTCAGAACGATGAAAACTATGACTGGGGTATTCACCTGGAAGATTTAGTGGGTGCTGTAAGTCAAGCCTTTGTAGCAGAAATTCATTCTGAAAAATCAGAAGAGGTGATTGATGATGACAGTTCGAGTGATGGTTTGAGTGATGGTTCAAGTGATGGTTCGAGTGATGGTGAAAGTGTGCATATTGTTGATGAAGAGATAGAACAAGTGCATAATATTGATTCTGATGTTGCATCAGGTGTTGCTGAAGATGCTATTGTTCTAACACAAAATGATTCAGATGGTGCTGATTCAGAGAATATTCCCATTGCCAAAGTTTTAATGGCAGATATGTCCGATCCGTCAAAGGTAAAAGACTCTGTTTGTCATATTTACTATTCTAACTGCATAACTGTAAAAGATAAATTGCACAAAGTCATGGATGATAACACACACTTGATTTGTGATATGAAATCGATGCATTCAGTTAATCAGAAACTGAAAGATAATGATAAATTGTGCATCAATAGAATTGAGTCTTTGAAAAGAGACTTAAATTCTCTGGGGTTGAAATATAAAGAACAAGCTTATCATCTGGATATGACTTATGCTGAGATAGAAAAACGAAATGAAGTTGTCACACAAAAGAATAAAGAAATTTCTGACAAAGAGTCTGAGGTGATCAAACTTCATAGAAAGTTGGAAAATTTTGAAAATTCATCGGTTGTTTTGGATTATTTTAATGCTAATGCTGATCCTACTAAGAGAGTTGCTGGGATTGGATTTGTTCCTCCTCCACTTAATGCAAATTATGTGGTTGAACCTGAAATCATACATGAAGAGGAAATAGATCCAAAAACAGTGTTGAAAGTCAATCCGGTAACTGGTGAGGATATGGTGTATGAATCTGATTCTGAGGATGAGGTATTTGATGAGAATAAAATCGAAGGTATTCCAAAAGAGGTGAAACTTGATGAACCAACAGTTGTAAAAACTGTTACCCGTGATAGATGCATTCAGACTGAACCTGATGAGGTGAAAGTTGTTACACCTAAACTTTCTCCAATTTTACAGTCAAGTGGTTTGTTGCTGCTAGTCATCAAAAGGTGCATTCATCAAATGTGCCTACACAGGTTTATGTTGCAAAGAAGTCAGTAAACTGTTCTGGAAAATCTTCTGAAGCTTATTCAAACTCAAAGAACACTTCTTATTTCAGAACTTATAAAGAGAGAAGAGTTTGTTTTCATTGCAACGAGGCTGGTCAAATTCTGGTCAATTGTCCCTATAAGAACCAGGGCAAATTGAAGACTGTTCCTTCACAACCAAAAGTGGTGAAGATTCTGAAAAGAACAGATGAGGGAAAGTCATCATTTAGTTTGGAGAAAAATATGTCATGTCGATCTTTTGTTAGATCCTCTGGATTTAAACAGCAGGATAAATTGAATTCTAAATCATTTTTTTGTCAAGAGAAACTTGAGATCCTCATGTTAGAATTTCAAAAGATTCTCATTTTGAAGTTAAATTGTCTAGACCACCAAGGAGAAGACGAAACAGAAAATTGAAGAAAATTTTGGAAACATCTGAATCTGATAATAATATATCAAATAATGTTTTTCAAAGTAATCAAAATGTGTCTTCTTTGAAAAATTCTGATGGTGAAACTTCTATTCCAAAGATTAATGATAACATGGATTGTGAATTGCTAGAAGTTGTTTATTTTGATCAATCTGGACGACCCAAGTCCACAATGGCTTGGGTTCCTATTTCTAACTGATTTTCATTGTTTATGTAGGGACAACCAAGGAGGACTATCAACAATACATGGTATGTGGATAGTGGTTGCTCTCGACATATGACAGGGAATATTACATTGCTTGAAGATGTTAAAAATATTGATGGAGGTTATGTCGCTTTTGCGGGTAATAAAGGCGGGTACATAACTGGACATGATACTTTAAGGAATGACAAAGTCAACTTTGAGAAGGTGAATTATGTGGAGCAGCTTGAACACAATCTTTTGAGTGTATCACAAGTTTGTGACAAGAAGTTTTCGTTCCATTTCAATGATGCTGAGTGTTATATCTTGAAACCGGGTTTCGTTATTCCTGATGAATGGATTCTCATGAAGGCTCCGAGGAGAAATTACACGTATGTCCTTGACATGAGTGTTGCTACTACAACGGATTCAATTCCTACATGTTTACTCTCCAAGGCGTCGGAATCAGATTCTATTTTGTGGCACAGGAAGCTAGCTCACATCAACAGTAAGAAAATGAACAAAGTTGAACGATTTGGTCTGATTGAGTCTGTAAACTCTATGAGAATTGGAAAACAAGCGTGAATGTTATTTACTTGATTGTCTCTATTGTCTTTTGTGTATGCAATCGTTGATTCGTTGGATTCTGCACTTCGAGTTAACGACACGTCTTATCACGAGAACGATCCGTAGAAGTGCCATGAGGACCTACAAATCCGAAGGCTAGTGAAAACTTCAGAGTTAAAAAGATTTAGATCCGCCGTACAACTTGCTTCGACTATGTACGACGAGGTCTATGGTTCCCTCCCAGTGGAATCGAAAAGGAAATGGTCTGAAAGTTCTCAGGGCCAGAAGATGCAAAACGATGGTGGGTGGAAGAAAAGGATAACTACTAGTGGTGTCACCACGTGTACCACCTGTGGTAAGAATCATGCCGGAGAATGTAGATTAAAGTCCAGCGTTTGTTTCAAATGTGGCAAGGCAGGGCATTTGCCGCTCCACTGTCCTATCAGACCTAAGTGTTTTAAGTGTGGAGAAAGTGGGCGTAGAATGTTAGAATGCCCAACACTTATGATTAACAATCCCGAGCCATTAAAAGCAAAGGAAGGAGAAGCCTTGAAAGCCAAAAGTAGAGCTTATACGCTGACCACCGAAGAGGCTAAAACATTACCAAACGTAGTATCCGGTACGTTCCTTGTTAACCACGTACCTGATACTGTGTTATTTGATTCTGGTGCAAGTAGAAGTTTTGTATCCCTAGATTTCTATCCTTCCTTAAATAAACCTACATTAAGATTAGACGAAACTTTTGAGGTCGAAACGGCTATCGGGAAAACAATGAAAGTAGCAGAAGCCATCCAAGATTGTTCTATCGATCTTGAAGGGCACAGATTTCCCGTCAGACTATATTCGATGATCCTCGAAGGATTTAATATAGTTATGGGAATGGACTGGTTGACAGCAAACGATGCCCAGATCATTGGCAAGTATAAAGTAGTTCAAATACGGACTACTGACAGCGATTGGATTACGACTCACTGAGATAAGATAAGATCAGCCGTTAGAATCATTTCCATGATGAAAGCTATGAAGTTTATAACTCGAGGCAATGAGGCTTACTTGGCATACGCAATTGATTCCAAAGTAAAAACTAAGGAATTAAAAGACGTACCAGCAGTATGTGATTCTCCTGATGTCTTCCCAGAAGAATTGTCAAGAATACCTCTAGAAATAGAAGTAGACTTTCGAATCGACTTAGTGCCTGGTGCTAAACCTGTAGCTAAGGCACCGTATCGTTTAAATCCGTCAGAAATGAAGGAACTGATGTCACAACTGCAAGAGTTGTTAGACAAAGATTTCATAAGACCAAGTATCTCACCTTGGGGTGCTCCGGTTCTTTTCGTAAAGAAGAAAGATGGTAGTATGCGTATGTGCATAGACTACCGGGAGCTAAATAAGCTTACCATAAAGAATAAATATCCGCTATCTAGGATCGATGACTTGTTCGATCAGTTGCAAGGAGCAAGTTGGCTCTCAAAGATCGATCTTAGGTCAGGTTATCATCAATTAAAGGTTAGAGATGAAGACATTCCAAAGACGGCTTTTCTTACGAGATATGGACACTATGAGTTTTTAGTAATGTCAATTGGTTTGACTAATTCCCCTACTACATTCATGGACCTTATGAATAGGGTTTGTCGACCAATGTTGGACCGATCTGTGATCGTGTTCATTGATGATATTCTAATCTACTCAAAGAATGAAAGAGATCATGCATGTCATCTCAAGGAAGTGCTAGAAACTCTGAGGAAAGAGAAAGCAAAATTCTCTAAGTGTGCGTTTGGGCTCCGAGAAGTTCAGTTCTTGGGTCATGTGATAAACGCAGAAGGAATTCTGGTAGATCCTTCAAAGATAGAGACTGTGATGAAATGGAACCCGCCAAAAACACCTACAGATATACGCAATTTCTTAGGTTTGGTTGGTTACTATATAAGGTTTATCCAAGATTTCTCCAAGATTGCAACCCCATTAACAAAACTCACGAAGAAGGAGACAAAGTTTATATAGGAAGTAGAGCAAGATAACGCTTTTCAAAAGCTAAAATAGAAATTAACTCAAGCTCTGGTTTTGTCTCAACCGGAAGGAGTAGAGGGTCTAGTAGTTTACTCTAATGCTTCGTATAATGGATTGGGATGTGTATTAATGCAAAGAGGTAATGTCATAGCCTATGCTTCACGGCAACTCAAACCCAATTAAACTAACTATCCAACTCATAATTTGGAATTAGTTGTAGTAGTATTTGCACTTAAAATATGGGGACATTATCTATATGGAGTTAAGTGCACAATCTACACAAATCATAAAAGCTTGAAGTATTTCCTTGAGCAAAAAGATCTAAACATAAGGCAGCGAAGGTGGTTAGAGCTGATAAAGGATTATGATTGTCAAATCCTATATCACCCAGGGAAAGCCAACGTAGTGGTAGACGCTCTAAGTCGTAAAGAAGAGCATCCTCCTATCAGGGTGAAGTCATACATGTTAGTTATAACTCCTGACTTTATGACTCAGCTCAGAAATGTCCAGATAGACGCATAGCAGAAAATGTTAAGAAAGAGAGAATGGTTGGACAAGAGAAATACTTGGAAGAGAATGAGTATGAAGTTAAGATTCGATTCGGCCATATGTGGATACCACATATGGGTGAATTCAGAGTTAAAATTCTAGATGAAGCTCGTAAATCACGATATTCAATTCATCCGGGTACTGCAAAAATGTACCAAGATCTGCGCCAAGATTATTGGTGGCCCGGTATGAAAGTTGATGTCATGAAATATGTGGCTAAGTGCCTAACTTGTTCTCAAGTTAAAGCAGAGCATCAAAGGCCTTATGGCAGATTACAGCTACTAGACATTCCCAAATGGAAATGGGAACATTTTACTGTGGGCTTCATAACTAAGCTACACAAGACAGCTAAGGGTTATGATACCATATGGGTGATAGTTGATAGGCTAACTAAAAGTGCTCACTTCTTACCAATACGTGAGACTTACTCTTCTGAAAGGTTAGCAGAAACGTGTATTAAAGAAATTGTGACAAGGCATGGAGTGCCAGTTTCAATTGTATCTGACAGAAACACACATTTTACGTCGCGTTTCTGGAAGAAGTTACACGAAGAGATGGGAACTAAGTTATTAATTAGCACAGCATATCATCCTCAAACGGATGGTCAAGTGAAAGAACAATTCAAACACTTGAAGATATGTTGCGTGCTTGCATTATCGACTTTGGTGGAATTTGGGATAATCATCTACCTTTGGTAGAATTCTCGTATAACAACAACTATCATGAAAGTATTGGCATGCCGCCATACGAAATGTTGTACGGAAGAAGATGTAGAACTCCCATATGTTAGGGAGAAGTTGGACAGAAAGAACTTGGAAGTAAAGAAATTGTACAAGCAACGGGTATAAAGTTAGATCAGATTCGAGCTCGCCTAAAAGCCGCACAGGACAGACAGAAGTCTTATGCAGATAAAAGGCGAAGACCAATAGAATTCTATTTCGGAGATTACGTCCTACTAAAAGTATCTTCGTGGAAAGGAATCATTAGATTCAGGAAAAGAGAAAAGTTTGTCCAAAATTCATTTAACCATTTAAGATTATAGGTTGAGTAGGGAAAGTTGCTTATAGACTAGAATTTCCAGAAGAGTTGAGTGGAATCACTCAACATTCCATGTATCACACTTACGAAAGTGTTTGGCAGACGAAACCTCTCATGTACCACTGAATGACATTGAAATAGATGAAAGATTGAATTATGTCGAGAAGCCAGTGGCAATACTCGACTGGAAAGAAAAGTGATTATGAAATAAAGTAATCAGACAAGTGAAAGTTCAGTGGCAACTTCGGAAGGGATTTGAAGGCACATGGGAAACAGAGGAAGAAATGAGGCAGTCTTTTCCCTACTTATTCAAGTAAGTGTCCGGTTTCGAGGACGAAACCTTTGTAACGGGGGGGGGGGGATATTTGTAACACCCCAATTTTAAAGAAAACGCAAGTCAAAAGACTAAAATAGTTATTTGATGAAACCCTAGGGGGTTAGGGTGGCATTATATTAAATTATAGGGGTTAAAGTAATAATAAGTTAAAGTGTAAGGGGATAAAATATAAATAGGTCAAAGTCTAGGGTTTAAAAGTGAAAACTTTAAAGATAGGTAAGATGTCGGACCGACATCATTGGGATATATGTAGGGGTCAAGGAAACACTCAGGAGGTGACACGTTTTGGGTGACTAATCGCTGAAATCTGACACGTGGAGGACCGATAGCGGACCGATATGGGATCCGTTGTGGTCCGCTAGCCGCAATCCGTCCATTGCGGACCGATATGAGAAGCATAACGGTCCGTTATGTGCCGGCTAAGCAAATTACACTGACACACTTGGATAGCGGACAGACATGTATATAGATAACGGTCCGACATGGACCCATCGGGCAGCCTATAAATAGTTGGACATGTTGGTCGACTTTAGAGCATTCACACAGTTCCAACACCTCACAAAACACACACTAAGCCTAGAGAAGCGTGCCTCGAGCCCCGGTTTATGTAGGGAAGTCCGGTTTTCAGTTTTTTGACCCGAATACGCCAGAGATAGTGCTGAGGTAAGGTTCCGACTAGTTCCTAATGACTTGGTTATTTCCATTTAAGCTAGGAACTGATGATTAAGTAATGTTATAATGACTTAGGACTTGATCCAAATTCGTTGTGCTGCTCATATTAGCACGTAAAGATTATTTAAACAAGCAGGAAGTTAGAGGTGAGTTCTATGATGTCCCTTTTAAACGTTTTTAAATGTTTTGGGCATGATGCACGTATTATGAATGTTTTGATACTGTATACCATTGATTTAAATATTTGAGCCAGTATTCATGATGTTGCAAGGAATGTTTTATGTTGTAAAATAAAAGGTAACCTTCCGACCGGTATGTATAAATCCCTCCTGGACCCGTCATTCTTTCCTGGGAACATATCTGTTCGAGGTACTACTCTGGGAAGATAACCAACTTATTTTTGTAAGGAAAGGATCATGATTTTGATATGTGAAATGTTTTAGGACTTGTCTTGGTTTACCAAGATGAGTGATGATAAAAGGATGTCATTAGCAGTGATTGCAATGACATGAAATGATTTGACCATTTTGTTCTGTAAAGGAATGTTTTGCTATGTATGGTCAAATCCCACATAACACCTTGCAACTTATGGAAAGGAATGCGGACCATTACATTCCTTCGTGGTATGTAACGGGGGAATGGCCTTTATATAAAGGGAATGGTAAGTGATGACGATCACTTAAGAGGCTTACGAACCTCGATAAGATATAAGTTGTGCAAGATTAATGTTATGTTTGGATAAAGCCTACGTGAAATGGAAAGATGATATGTCAAAGATATTTTGATTAAAACCTAGAACTCACCAGCGTAAAGCTGACCCGTGTTTAAGCATGTGTGTCAGGTAAGAGTATGGTTTCAAGCAGCAAAGGAAATGAGGCATTTTGAGCAAGCTGTTTGGCATATAATTTAAAGGCTGGCATTAGTTTAACAATGTACTTTCCTTAGAATGTACTAAGACAAGTTCATAAATAAAAATATGTTTTAAAGTCTTCCGCTGTGTATCTCTCTCTAATTACTATATGTTCATGAGTAAATTCGACAAGTGACCGGCACCCCGGGTGATCTAGGATGTGGGTGTCACATTGACCTAAATGCATATTTAACAATGAGAGATCTTAATGTAACTCTTTTTAGCCTTGTTTAGACAGATTTGTCCTACCATGTGATTCATGTTCTTGATTTTTGTCTAAAAAATTTGAACTTAATTGTATGAATTGAAGCATAAATCTTGTTTGATTGTGTTTAGCTATTAATATAGTTTGAGCAAAATTGATGATTAGTTGAATTAGGCCAAGATTTTTGACGGTTTGACTTTTCAAAAGTCAACAATTTGACCATCTATTTTGATAGTCAAATTGCACCGTTTGAATTTGCGCCTTGCTTGATTGATTATAATTGACCATTTAGGGACTCGAGAAAGACAAACGTGCCATAACCATGCCCGAATTTGTGTTTCCCTTGTGTGGTCCAAAAATTATATACATATATATTTTTCTAAAACATGATTCATATCAAGTTTTTGGCACCAATATGCATCGTAATGTACATCATATCAAGTTTTTGGCGCTACTAAAATGTATATGTTGAGTTACTCTTATTTCTTTGGGCTAACTCCTTTACATGATGATTGTATAGGTCATGGCTGAGTCTTCCCGACAAGCGGGCTCTAGATCGGGTTCATCCTCGTCGGCTCATAGGGGTGGCTCACCACAGACTCCACCATCTCCTCCACCGCCTTTTCACCCACAGCCTATGCCCGAAGGACAACAAGACTTGCACCTATGGCTTATTTTTGTCCAAGATGATGCTATTAAGGTCCATGCT
Source organism: Smallanthus sonchifolius (assembly GCA_023525975.1). Lineage (NCBI taxonomy): Eukaryota > Viridiplantae > Streptophyta > Magnoliopsida > Asterales > Asteraceae > Smallanthus > Smallanthus sonchifolius. The sequence continues at coordinate 74,718,806 of CM042018.1, read as the reverse complement.
TACCAGACTTTGCCCACATTGCTAAGTCAAACCTTCGGGGCACACAAGACCATCTGCTACCCAACCTTAGAGGACATAAATATCTTGGAGAGTGCAGTTCATTTGATCACAAAGCCATGGCAAAGATTCTTCGCCATCAGAGAGACCACCTATTATGAGCTTACACTCGAGTTTTTAGCATCCTTTCAGTTCGATAGACCGGTGGTAGGTATGGCAATGCACGACTGTGTGCGTTTCAGGATGGCTAGACATTGGTATGAGATGTCTTTGGCACAGTTTGGGGTAAGGATGGGGTTCTATAGGCATAGGGAGATTACTGAGCTAATCTTTACTAACAGTAAAGGGGAGTTTGTAGAGGGAGAAGCATCAGCATTCTGGAGTAGGATCGGGTCTGGGCCATTTGACCTGCATAGCCAAAAGAGTACTAAGATTAGACATCCTCTTCACAGGTACCTACACCGTTGCATTGTCCTTTCTATCGGGGGAAGAAAAGACAGCACACGGGTAGTGACCATCAGAGATCTTCTCCACTTGAACTGTTTGATTGATGGAGTTCCTTGCAACTTGGCTTATAGTTTGGCCAAGTTCTTCACGAGAGCCACTGGCTACTATTCCAACAGCCATATTTTTAGTGGACCATGCATTACTCACCTTGCTTTCAACCTGGGAGTCTTGTCTCCTGAGCACCTTGGTATACTTACAGAGATGGACATACCCATTTTGCCTATTGACACCCAAGTATTGTTCAACATGCTCATGATGAAGAAGTTCAATGGGGTATACCGACTAGTAGGACACCGGGGAAATATTTGGACTGGTGAGGTTGAAGAATCAGAGGACGAGGGAGCGCCCATGGGACAACTAGGGCATCAAGGCCTAGGTATCTACCACACTACCGCTGACCCCACATTGTTAGATTTAATGATCCGTATGGGTCAGATCGGACATACGATGAATGGCATACGGCAGGACTTCTATGATCACACCCATGATCCGTATCCCCATCAGCAATATCAGCAGCAGCTTCCCGGCCCACACCAGTAGTGGCAGCGTCCTCCTTTTCAGTAGCAGCTCTGTACACCCTTCATCTTTGGTACCCGTGGTTATTTTCTAACCTAGTTTGTGATTCTTGACTTTTGACGTTGGTTTGTTTGACTAAACACGGCACCATTATTTTTTACCAGTTACAGGAGTAACCGTTGACATGGTGGCACTGCCACCCACCTTATTCGGTCGCTTTGTTAAGCGAATATTAATTTAATTTTTCCTTTTAGTACTTACTTTATGTGTTGAGCATTGCATGGCATTACATGTGATACATATTTTGGTTCGTGCCCGGAAATACGATCTAGGCATTGATAAGAATCGATTACATGTCCGACAATTACGTCTCATCAAAGGAGTATTAGTTTTACCACACTCTTATTATTCATGACACATATCATATTACATACATTCATATTGTCAGAAACTAAGTGTGGGGTGTAACCCCGTTGATATTTTGACTGCCTGATCTTGTCTTAAGTGTTACAATTGCATGATTAACAAATACCCAATTCTTGAAATCAAAATTTATGTATAGAAGTAATAAAAACATTTTCTAAAATAATCTTAAAGAAAAAGTCTTAAAAATCATTTGGCATAAACGAGCTTATAAAAACAGCAATTTGAAATACCGTTGAAGTGAATCAAGGAAACAAATAGGGAAGATTAGGAAGCACAACAGAAAGAAAGAAATAAGTTTATGCACATTTTTACTTTATTACCCTTTACCTTCCGTTTCCATGAGAGAATTTGAGCCTATCCGAGCATTATCATGAAAGTCATCAAGTTTTTGGCGCAGTTAATTATTACATATTTCACATCCTCATTTCATTTGTTAGAGTGTTTTGCTAATTATTGCTTTGCATGTTATAACTTATGTAAAATATACACTTCAAGATCATGGACTAAAAGAATGCATAAAAATAATTGAGGCATTAGGATTATCCCATTTTCTTTAGCCTTTTCTTTTCCCTTACCTACCCTAAACATTATCCCCTAGTTAGCCCATTTGAGCCTAAACCTTTTCGTTTCTAAACCCACATCTCAAAACCCATAAACCCAAAAAATAGCCTTTTATTTTTTAACCCTTTTAGTTGAAAATCGACTTGGCTATGATTCAAGGAATTATCATCCGCCGGAAGACTATAGATCCGTCCTATGTTCGAAGAAAGAAACTCATGAAAAGAAGAATTATTATGAAAAGAAGAAGTATTGTGATAAGAAAAAGGGGCAACCAAAAAGGAATTCATAATCGCCCAAGTTTGTGAAGAAATCTCATCAAAAGAAATCAAACTTACTCGAAAAATTGGAGTATGCAAAGCTAATCAAAGTGGATGTATTAGGAAGAAACAACCGAATGATTCATGAAGAATTGATAGCAATGGATATTTCAACAATAAGAAGAAGTTAACATTCTTGAAGGAAGGGATTTGGTCTTGACAATCTGACCTTAAAAGAGTCCTTAGATTAGTCACAATGTCTAATCTAGGTTGAATAACGGGATCATTTTCATTTTTATCATTAAGTCAAGACAGATTTTCAACATTTAGCCACTCCTCCCAAATACTTCCTACCCTAACCCTATGCCAATCATTACAACCCTGTATAAAGCACTCTTAATTTATGCACATATTTTAAGTCCATTGATGGAGATTTGATTTCTATACAAGCCTATGATTATGCAATCATTAATTATAGCATTGAGTGTTGTCCTTAGCATACTATATCCATATATTTAACCCGAGTGTTGAGTGAACATTGGTGAGACTGTAATTTTGTGCATAAACATAGTTCCATCAAGAATGTTGGGCTTGCTACCCTATTGTTGAGAAACACTCGAAAGGTATAACCACCAAATAATTATTTTTTAGAGGCCATTCAGCCATTTGGGACAAAATCTCTGGATTAACATTTAATCAATATCTTACTTCTACGGGTATAATCATGCATGAGTTTGCTTGAGGACAAGCAAAGTTTAAGTGTGGGGTATTATGATATGACGTAAAATATACATGTTTTGCACGTATAATTATCCCTGAAATCATCACAATTAGAGACAATATGATAATAATTGATGCCTAATCCACTCATTTGTGTTCCGATAGGATAATTGACCCAGATTTACAAAAAAATGAAGAAAACACTCAAAATCAAGGTAAAATCATCATTCGGGGGCCAATTGAATGAAACCGGACGTAGGAAGTCAAACCAGAAGATCAAAAAGTCAACAGGGACCAGAAAAGGGCAATGCACGACCGTGCATTGCCTTGCACGGTCGTGCAAACCCTAATATGGGTCCCTGTACTCTCCTGTACTGCCAGATTCCGCACGTGAAAGAAAAAATAAATAAAATCAAATCAAATGCATGGCCGTGCATTGCCAAAATCTTAGCCTATAAATAGCAAGCTCATTCTAGTGTGTTAGGATATTGTTTGTAATGACAAAAGCTTGTAATAGTTAGTTCTTATGTCTTTATGTTTTTGTTATGTAAAAGTTACTAAGTGTTTATTCAACTTTACCTAGAGGCGAACTTGTTAAGTTCGCCTGGTTTATCAGAGGCGAACTTAATAAGTTCGCTTAAGTCTATCTGAGGCGAACTTGTTAAGTTCGCTTAGTCTGTTAGAGGCGAACATAATAAGTTCGCTTATAGCATGTCAGACGGCTATATATTTGTGTGTTGATAGAGTCAATCATTAGTGATTGAAAGAGAACAGAGAATTATCTAATTGAGTCTGTAAACCAGTGTGATCTGGAATACAATTGAGAAGGTTATTTACGTGATTGTCTACATTGTCTTGTATGCATATAAACGTTGATTCGTTGGATTCCGCACTCCGAGTTAACGTCACGTCTTATCACGAGATCGATTCGTAGAAGCGTCATGAGGACCTACAAGTGGTATCAGAGCTATTGCTTGTCATTCTTGTTGATTCTAGACGATTTTATATGCAAATTGACATGAAATTCGTAATTTTTGAGTTTTTAATTTCCATGGAGTTTTCAAGACTGATTCAGATCTGATTTGGTGTTTTTGAAGAGAATTTTGACGAAATTGATCCGATAGAAAACTTCTAATTGACAAATTACACAATCATACGGTCCAATTTTGATTAATTCCTTCAAATCAGTGATTAATGATGATTTCAGTATGTCTCTGGTTCGCGAAAGTGGTCTGAAGTGTTCTTGATCTTGATTCTGTTACTGCAAGCGAACTTGCTGATTTGTGTGCAGGCAAACTTAGCAGGCGAACTTGTCAAGTTCGCTTCTCACAGGATTAAGCGAAGTTATTTTAGGCAAACTTAATCAGATTTTTGAATTCTGATTTAGGCGAACTTATTTTTAAGCGAACTTAAGCCGATTTCAAGTTTCTAGTTTAAGCCAACTTATTAAGTTCGCTTAGGTGTCTCAGAGGCGAACTTATTATCTTCGCCTAAGGGTAAAGGAAGACCAACACTTGGAAAAATTTTCAAAAAAAAAATGGCAAATATGGTTCAAGTCACGAATATGTTCAATTATGACAATGAGATCGGTACATCTCATAAACCTTCGAAGTTGTTGAATCTAGCTGATTATTCAAATTGGAAAGATTGGTTCGACCAGATTGTATCTTTACCGATACCAGTTTGTGGATTCCGATTTTGGAAGGTTATACGCATCCGACTTATTCTTGGATGGGACAGGATGATGTTCCAAAGCCGGTGTAGCGTTAACTACTGAAGAGAAGCTACTATTTGACAGGGAAAAGAAAGCGATGGCTAGTATTTCGATGTCTCTTTCGAAGGAAATATATCACAGTTTCAAACAGTTCAAGTCTTCTCAACAACTGTGGGAAGCATTACAAAAAAGGTGTGAAGGAAGTTTGGATGTGAAGAAGAGTAGAAAGGAGCTATTGAAGAAGCAGTTCTTGGTCTTTAAACATTTTCAAAACGAATCCTTGGATGATCTTGCTACAAGATTCTATCATCTTCTTAGTGAACTGGCAAGTGCTTCTGTGGTGTCTGAGACTGAAGAAGTCAATGATAAATTCTTGGAGGCTTTACCATCAAAATTGGATGTGTACACGGTTTAATCAAAGAGAACATTAAGTATAAAACCATGTCTGTTGAAGAAGTTCTAGGTAAGATTCAGTCGCATGACATGAATATGAAGAAGAAAGAGACTAACTTGGAGCATATCCAGGATCCCTCAATGTATTTTGCCAAATCTACCGTAAATCTGGTAATGGAGTGGCATTCTTTTCTGGTGATGCTCAAGATTCTTCTAATGATCAGTGTTCTAGAGTTCCAATTCATTCTGGTAATTCAAGCCATTCTGGATTTTCTGCGACTACAGCTTCTACTTCATCTGGATCTCATTTGAATCAGAAGGTTGCTGATGATTATCTTGCTATGTTTTCTTCATTCATGGCATCATATGAGAATTTTATTGGAGGTAAAATACATGATCCTGAGGTTATAGAAGAAGATTTCAGACAGATTGACCCTGTTGATCTGGAAGAAATGAATATCCAATGGAATATGGCCATTTTAATGCGTCAAGCTAAAGATTTCTTAAAGAAAACTGGCAGAAAATATATTGGTTCAAATAGTCGATCTCGCATGGGTTTTGATAAAAGCAAATTTCGGTGCTACAACTGTCAAGAATATGGTCACTTTGCTATGGAATGTGTGAAGCCAAAGGTCGAGTTTGATTCTCAAATTAAGCAGCCTAATTTTCAGGATAATAGGAATGAGTCACATGGTTCATCTGGTAATACATATCATGCATCTGCTTCATCGGCATTGGTTGCTTAGAACGATGAAAACTATGACTGGGCATTCATCTGGAAGACTTGGTGGGTGCTGTGAGTCAGGCTTTTGTAGCAGAAATTCATTCTGAAAAACCTGAGGAGTCGACTGATGATGAAAGTTCTAGTGATGATTCTTGTGATGGTGACAGTGTTCCAAGCGTTGATGAAGAAGTAGAACAAGTGCAGAATATTGATTCTGATGATGCATCAGGTGTTGCTGAGAAGGATATTGTTCTTACTCAAAATGCTTCTGATGGTGCTGATTCAGAAAATATTCCCATTGCCAAAGTATTCATGGCAGACATGTCTGATCCGTCTAAGGTAAAAGACTCTGGTTGTCATATTTACTATTCTAACTGCATTTCTGTTAAAGATAAATTGCAAAAGGTCATGGATGATAACATAAACTTGATTTGTGACATGAAATCGATGCATATTGTTAATCAGAAACTGAAAGATAATGATAAATTGTGCATCGATATAATTGAGTCTTTGAAAAGAGACTTAAATTCTCTGGGGTTGAAATATAAAGAGCAAGGTTATCATCTAGATATGGATTATGTTGAGATAGAAAAACGTAATGAAGTTGTTGCTCAAAAGAATAAAGAAATATCTGACAAAGAGTCTGAAGTGATCAAACTTCATAGAAAGATGGAAAAATTTGAAAATTCTTCGGTTATTTTGGATTATTTTAACTCTAATGCTGATCCTACTAAGTGTGTTGCTAGAATTGGATTTATTCCTCCACCGTTTAATGCAAATTATGTGGTGGAACCTGAAATCATACATGAAGAGGAGATAGATCCAAAGACTGTGTTAAAGGTGAATCCGATAACTGGGGAGGATATGATGTATGAGTCTGATTCTGAAGATGAGGTGTTTGATGAGAAGAAGGTTGAAGGCATTCCAAAAGAGGTAAAAATTGATGACCCAACAGTTGTTAAAACTGTTACCCGAGATAGATGCATTTTGACTGAACCTGAAGAGGTGAAAGTTGGTCCATCTAAGCTTTCTCCGATTTTACAGTCGAGTGGTTTCATAGCGGCAGGTTATCAAAAAGTGTATTCTTCAAAGGTGCCAACACAGGCTTATGTTCCAAAGAAGCCGATAAACTATTCTGGACATTCCTCTGAAGCTTATACCTCTGATGGATCCTCACATTCAAAGAAAACTCCTTATTTCAGAAGTTATCAAGAAAGAAGAGTGTGTTTTCATTGCAACGAGGCTGGTCACATTTTGCTCCATTGTCCTTACAAGAACCAGGGTAAAATGAAGACTGTTCCTTCACAACCAAAAGTGGTGAAGATTCTGAAAAGAAAAGATGAGGGAAAGTCTTCTTCTAGTTTGGAGAAATATTTTTGCCTGGTCGATCTTTTGTTAAATTCTCTGGATTTAAACAACAGGATAAATTGAATGCTAAATCTTTTGTATGCAAAGAGAAGCTTGAGATTCCTAATGTTGGAATTTCAAAAGATTCTCATCAGGAAGTTAAATTGTCTAGACCTCAAAGGAGAAGACGAAACAGAAAATTGAAGAAAATTTTGGAAACATCCGAATCTGACAATAATATATCAAATAATGTTTTTCAAAATAATAAAAATGGATCTTCTTCGAAAAAGTCTGATTGTCAAACTTCTGTTCCAAAAGTGAATGATAAGATTCATTGTAATTACAAGAAGTTGTTTATTTTAATCAAACTTGACGACCCAAGACCACGATGGCTTGGGTTCCTATTTCTAACTGATTCTCGTTGTTTATGAAGGGACAACCAAGGAGGACTATCAACAATACATGGTATGTGGATAGTGGTTGTTCTCGACATATGACAGGGAATGTTAGATTGATGGAGGTTATGTCGCTTTTGCGGGTAATAAAGGCGGGTACATAACTGGACAGGGTACGTTAAAGAATGACAAAGTCAAATTTGAGAAAGTGAATTATGTTGAGCAGTTGGAACACAATCTTTTAAGTGTATCACAAGTTTGTGACAAGAAGTTTTCGTTCCATTTCAACGATGCTGAATGTTATATTTTGAAACCGGGATTCCTGATTCCTGATGAATAGATTCTTATGAAGGCTCCGAGAAGAAATGACACGTATGTCCTTGACATGAGTGTTGCCACTACAACGGATTCAATTCCAACATGTTTTCTCTCCAAGGCGTCAGAATCTGATTCAATATTGTGGCACATGAAGCTAGCTCACATTAACTTTAGGAAGATGAACTACATTGTTAGGAATGATTTGGTTCTTGGTATTCCGAAGATGAAATTCTCAGTTCCTGATGATTGTATTCCTTGCAAGAAGGGGAAGCAAAGAAAGAAATCTCAGAAATCTAAATCGACGAATTCTATTGTAACTCCTTTGGAGCTGCTGCATATGGATTTGTTCGGTCCTATCAGTATCAGGAGCATTGGTGGAAAATCGTACTGCTTGGTAGTAACTGATGATTACTCCAGATTTGCATGGGTTAAGTTTCTTTCCTCTAAAGCTGAAACCACTAAGTTAGTACAATACTTAATCCTAGGTTTGGAGAATTTAATCAATCAGAAAGTCAGAAGAATCAGGAGTGACAATGGCAGCGAATTTAAGAATAGCAAAATGGGCTTATTCTGTCTACAAAAAGGAATTCATCATGAATTCAGTGCGCCATATGTTCCTCAACAAAACGGTGTCTCTGAACAAAAGAACAGGACTTTAGTCTAAACGGCTCGCATGATGCTTGCAGATTCTAAACTTCCAGTTACCTTTTGGGCTGAAGCTGTGAATACTGCGTGTCACGTTTTGAACAGGGTCTTGACCGTCAAGCGACATAACAAGACTTGCTATGAATTGCTGAATAATCGAAAGCTGAATTTGGATTATTTACTACCTTTTGGTAATCCTTGCACCCTATTGAAAGTTAGAGATGTCCCAACAAAATTCAGTGCGAAGGATATTGAAGGGATTTTACTGGGGTATGTGGTGAATTCGGCAACCAAAAGGGTTTATAACAAAAAGACGCGCCAAGTTGAAGAATGGTTCCATATTTGTTAGGACATAGTTTTGTAATGACAAAAGCTTGTAATAGTTAGATTTTATGTCTTTATGTTTTTGGTATGTAATTGTTTAAAAGTTGCTAAGTGTTTAACTAGTGAGCCTAGAGGCGAACTTGTTAAGTTCGCCTGGTCTATCAGAGGCGAACTTAATAAGTTCGCTTAGGTATAACTGAGGCGAACTTGTTAAGTTTGCTTAATCTGTTTCAGGCGAACTTAACAAGTTCGCTTACAGCAGGTTTGGTTCTATATATATGTGTTACAGAGTCATTAGACAGTAGAGAACAAAAATCAATCTGAGAGAGAAACAATTGTCTGATTGAGTCTGTAACCATTGTTATTTGGAATATAACCGAGAAGTTTATTTACGCGTGTTTTTTGAATTGTCAATTAGTATACAAACGTTAATACGAAGGATTCCGCACTTCGTGTTATAGAAACGTCATATCACGAGTTCGATCAGTAGTTGAGTTACCTGGACCTACAAGTGGTATCAGAGCAAAGTGCTCGTGAATTAAGTACGATTCTTGGTGATAATTGAAGGTTTTTGTGTACAATTCGACAAGATATACAACTTTTTGAAGTTTCTGCAACAATGGAGTTTTTCAAGTTCTTGAAGATTGTTTCTTTACTGATTTCGTGATTTTGGAAGTGTTTTTGACGAAATTAGTCCGATAGAACTGTTCCATTTTTTAAAATTCATAATCCTACGGATCAATTTTCTTAAATTCCATCAATTCACTGAGAAATCATGAATTTTGAAGGTTTCGGTTCGTGTTTGGACGAAGACTCAGTTGATTCTGTTACAGCAGTTTAAGCGAACTTGCTGAGTTCCTGTCCAGGAGAACTTAGCAAGCGAACTTATTAAGTTCGCTTCTCACATTTCAAGCAAACTTAGCTGTTAAGCGAACTTACCGGATTTCCTCCTTAAGCGAACTTGTCTTGTTCGCCTGATCTTAAGTTCGCTTAGTATTCCCTAAAGCGAACTTATTAAGTTCGCCTAAGGGTAAAATCAGTTCAGTACTTCGAAATTTTTCAGAAATTTTTTAACATGGCAAATATGGTTTAAGTCACAAACATGTTCAATTATGACAATGAGATAGGTACATCTCAAAAACCTCCGAAGTTGCTGAATCTAGCTGATTATTCAAACTGGAAAGATCGGTTTGACCAATTCGTATCTTTTACCGATACTAGTTTGTGGATTCCAATTTTGGAAGGATATACACACCCTACTTATTCATGGATGGGAAAAGATGATGTTCCAAAACCAGTGTCAGCTTTATCTACTGAAGAGAAGTTGTTATTTGATCGAGAAAAGAAAGCAATAGCTAGCATTTCGATGTCTCTACCAAAGGAAATTTATCACAGTTTTAAACAGTTCAAGTCTTCTCAACAGCAGTGGGAAGCTCTACAGAAAAGGTGTGAAGGGAGTTTAGATGTTAAGAAAAGTAGAAAAGAATTACTAAAGAAGCAGTTCCTAGTTTTTAAACATTTTCAAAATGAATCTTTGGATGATCTTGCTACAAGATTTTATCATCTTCTTAGTGAACTGGATAGTGCATCTGTGGTATATGAGACTGAGGAAATCAATGATAAATTCTTAGAGGCTTTACCATCAAAGTTTGATGTGTATACGGTTTTGATTAAGGAAAATGTTAAGTACAAAACCATGTCTCTTGAAGAAGTCCTAGGGAAGATCCAGTCACATGACATGAATTTGAAAAAGAAAGAGACTAATTTGGAGCATATCCAGGATCCCTCGATGTATTTTGCCAAATCTGTTGGTAAATCTGGTACTGGTGTGGCATTCTTTTCTGGTGATGCTCAAGAGTCTTCAAATGATCAGTGTTCTGGAGTTCCAATCTATTCTGGTAATACAAGCCATTCTGGATTTTCTGCTACTACTGCTTCAACATCATCTGGATCTCATGTGAATCAGAAAGTTGCTGATGATTATTTGGCTATGTTTTCTTCATTCATGGCATCATATGAAAATTTCATTGGAGGAAAAATACATGATCCTGAGGTAATAGAAGAAGATTTCAGACAGATTGACCCTGTTGATCTGGAAGAAATGAATATTCAATGGAATATGGCCATGTTAATGAGACAAGCTAAAGATTTTTTGAAGAGAACTGGGAGAAAATATATTGGTTCAAATAGTCGATCGCGTATGGGTTTTGATAAGAGCAAAGTTAGGTGTTACAACTGTCAATAGTATGGTCACTTTGCTAAGGAGTGTGTGAAACCAAAGGTAGAATTTGATTCTCAAAAGAAGCAATCTAACTTTCAGCATAATAGGAATCAGCCTCATGGTTCATCTGGTAATCAAAATCATGGTCCTTCTGGTAATACAAATCATGCATCTGCATCATCAGCTCTAGTTGCTCAAAACGATGAAAACTATGATTGGGGCATTCATCTGGAAGATTTGGTGGGTGCTGTGAGTCAGGCTTTTGTTGCAGAAATTCATTCAGAAAAACAAGAAGAGTCTACTGATGATGAAAGTTCTAGTGATGATTCATGTGATGGTGATAGTGTTCCAAGTGTTGATGATGAGGAAGAAAGAGAGCAAAGTAGTGTTTCTGATGCTGTGACAGAGGTTGCTGAGGAAGAAATTGTTCTTACAGAAAATGCGTCAGTTGGTGAAGATTCAGAAAACATTCCGATTGCCAAAGTATTCATGGCAGACATGTCTGACCCGACTAAGGTAAAAGACTCTGTTTGTCATATATTTTGTACTAATTGCATTTCTGTTAAAGATAAACTACAAAAAGTCATGGATGATAACACCAATTTGATTTGTGACACGAAATCAATGCATTCAGTAAATCAGAAACTGAAAGATAATGATAAACTGTGCATTGATAAAATTGAGTCTTTGAAAAGAGACTTAAATTCTCTTGGGTTAAAATACAAATAGCAGGGTTATCATCTTGATATTGCTTATGCTGAAATTGAAAAACGAAATGAAGTGGTTGCCCAAAAGAACAAGGAGATTTCTGAAAAAGAATATGAGGTGATAAAGTTACATAGAAAGTTGGAACAGTTTGAGAATTCATCTGTAGTGTTGGATTATTTTAATGCTAATGCTGATCCCACAAAAAGGGTTGCTGGTATTGGGTTTGTTCCTCCTCCGTTCAATGGGAATTATGTAGTTGAGCCTGAAATAATTCATGAAGAGGAGATTGATCCCAAGACAGTATTAAAAGTGAATCCAGTGACGGGTGAAGACATGGTGTATGATTCTGATACAGAGGATGAAGTATTTGATGATTCAAAGGTTGAAGGCATTCCAAGAGAGGTGAAAATTGAGGAACCAAATGTTGTGAAGAATGTTACTCGGGATAGGTGCATTTTGACTGAACCTGAAGAGGTGAAAGTGGTTCAAACTAAACTTTCTCCAATCTTACAGTCAAGTGGGTTTGTGGTGGCTGGTTTTCAAAAGGTAAACTCTTCAAAGGTGCCAAAACAGACTTATGTTCCTAAGAAGCCGATAAATTGTTCAGGGCATTCCTCTGAAGCTTATTCTTCTGACGGTTCTTCAAATTCAAAGAAATCATCTTATTTCAGAAGTTATCAAGAAAGAAGAGTGTGCTTTCATTGCAATGAGCCTGGTCATATTTTGATTAATTGTCCATACAAGAACAAGGGTAAACTGAAGACTGTTCCTTCACAACCGAGAGTGGTGAAAATTCTGAAAAGGAAAGATGAGGGAAAATCGTCTTCTAGTTTGGGAAAAGATATGACTGGACGATCTTTTGTTAATTCCCCTGGAATTAAACAACTGAATACAGTGCATGCTAAATCTTTTGTATGCAGAGAAAATCTTGAGATTCCAAAAGTTGGGATTTCAAAAGATACTTTTCAAGAGGTTAAATTGTCTAGACCTCAAAGAAGAAGGAGAAACAGAAAATTAAAGAAAATTTTGGAAACATCTGAATCTGACAATAATTTTTCAAATAATGTTTCTAAAAATAATAAAAATGGTTCTTCTTTGAAAAGGTCTGATTGTCAAACTTCTGTTCCAACAGTGAATGATAAAATTGATTGTAAATTACAAGAAGTTGTTTATTTTGATCAATCCGGACGACCCAAGACCACGATGGCTTGGGTTCCACTTTCTAACTGATTCTCGTTGTTTATGTAGGGACAACCAAGGAGGACTATCAACAATACATGGTATGTGGATAGTGGTTGCTCTCGACATATGACAGGGAATGTGAAATTACTTGAGGATGTGATTAAAATTGATGGTGGTTATGTCGCTTTTGCGGGTAATAAAGGCGGGTACATAACAGGCCAGGGAACGTTAAAGAATGACAAAGTAAAATTTGAAAAGGTGAATTATGTTGAGCAGCTGGAACACAATCTTTTAAGCGTATCACAAGTCTGTGACAAGAAGTTTTCGTTTCATTTCAACGATCATGAATGTTATATTCTGAAACCGGGTTTTGTGATTCCTGATGATTGGATTCTTATGAAGGCTCCAAGGAGAAATGACACGTATGTCCTTGACATGAGTGTCGCCACTACAACGGATTCAATTCCAACATGTTTACTCTCCAAGGCGTCGGAATCTGATTCAATATTGTGGCACAGGAAGCTAGCTCACATAAACTACAGGAAGATGAACTACATTGTTAGGAATGATCTTGTGCTTGGTATTCCGAAAATGAAATTTTCAGTTCCTGATAATTGTATTCCGTGCAAGAAGGGGAAGCAAAGAAAGAAATCTCACAAATCGAAATCGACAAATTCTATCGTAACTCCCTTGGAGTTGCTGCATATGGATTTGTTCGGTCCTATCAGTATTAGGAGCATTGGTGGGAAATCGTATTGTTTGGTCGTAACTGATGATTACTCCAGATTTTCATGGGTTAAGTTTCTTTCTTCTAAAGTTGAGACTACTGAGTTGGTACAATACTTAATCCTGGGTTTGGAGAATTTATTAAATCTAAAAGTCAGAAGAATCAGGAGTGACAATGGCAGCGAATTTAAGAATAGAAAAATGGGCTTATTCTATTTACAAAAAGGAATTCATCATGAATTCAGTGCGCCATATGTTCCTCAACAAAACGATGTCGCTGAACGAAAGAACAGGACGTTGGTCGAAACAGCTCGCACGATGCTTGCAGATTCTAAGCTTCCAGTCACCTTTTGGGCTGAAGCTGTGAATACTGCGTGTCATGTTTTGAACAGGGTCTTGACCGTCAAGCGGCATAACAAGACTTGCTATGAATTGTTAAACAATCGAAAGCCGAATCTGGAATATTTATTACCTTTTGGTAATCCGTGTACCCTACTGAAGGTTCGAGATGTCCCAACAAAATTCAGTACAAAGGCTATTGAAGGGATTTTTCTGGGGTATGTGGCTAATTCGACAACCAAGAGGGTTTATAACAAAGAGACACGCCAAGTTGAAGAATGGTTCCATATTGACTGTTCAAATCGGTCGTTACCACAAATGGCGATTGGTCCGGATTGGGCATTTGATTATGAAAACTTATTCAAGTCTTTTCATTTACCTTCTGACATTTCTGATGAAGATGCTGCTGTTCTTTATGATTCTTGTCAAGATGCACAGCATAATGGATTTCTACCAAATGCAGTTCCCAATTCATCGATTCCATCTACTTCTACTCCCGATCCTAATGTTGCTTCTTGTTCCGGTCCGCAAGATTCAGAGAGTGTGGAGGATAATGCTATTTTTCAAGATTCTTCTGCTGATCCGCTGTTGAGTGATGATCCATTACCTTCAACACAGGATCAGGGGGAGATTCCAACAAATTTAGACTCGAAAATTCCAATTCCTCAAGATTATTCTTATCAATTTGACTCTACTCAAGTTGATGTGTTGCCGGTTCCTGAGGTCGCATCCTTCAAGGAACACAAAGATCATCCAGTAACAAATATAATTGGAAATTTACAGGATGGAGTGAAAACTCGTTCTCTTGTTGACAATACTTGTTTGTATACTTGCATTAAAGATTCTGGTGTTCTTGATGATTGCTCACATTCTTGCTTTATTTCGCAGGTTGAACCCAAGAATGTAGAGATGGCTTTACATGACAATAACTGGATAGAAGCTATGCAGGAAGAACTAGCTCAATTTGATAAACTGAAGGTTTGGAATCTGGTTGATTTACCGAAAGGTGCGTATCCGATAGGAACAAAATGGGTTTTTAAATGTAAAAAGGACGATCGAGGTGTCGTGGTACGCAATAAGGCAAGATTTGTTGTCCAGGGCTTCAATCAACAAGAAGGAATTGATTACACCGAAGTTTATGCGCCGGTTGAAAGGCTTGAAGCTATAAGGCTGTTTCTAGCTTTTGCTTCCTTTAAAGGTTTTAAGGTGTTTCAATTAGATGTCAAGAGTGCATTTTTATATGGAAAGGTCAAGGAGGAAGTCTATGTGTGTCAGCCGCCGGGGTTTGAAGATCCACTGAATCCGAACATGGTTTTCAAGCTAGATAAGGCCCTCTATGGTCTTCATCAGGCTCCTCGTGCGTGGTATGAGACTTTATTAACTCATCTTTTGGCGAATGACTTTGTTCGTGGAAAGATAGACTCGACCTTATTCATAAAGAAATCACTGGATTTATGTGGATGATATTAGGGTTGTGCAAAGAATTTGAGGGTGTTATGAAGTCGAAATTTGAAATGTCTGCTATGGGAGAGTTATCGTTTTTCTTAGGTTTACAAGTAAATCAAAAGGAAGATGGTTTCTTTATTCATCAGTCCAAGTATGTCAAAGACATCTTGAGCCGGTTCAAGATGGAGGACTGTACTTCATACGATACTCCAATTCCGGTCAATCATAAGTTAAATTCTGACCCGGAAGGAAAAGATGTGGACTGTCGACTTTACCGAGCTATGATTGGATCCATCATGTACTTAAACGCTTCAAGGCCGGATATAATGTTCGCCGTGTGTATCTGTTCCAGATTTCAGGCAAAGCCAAAAGAATCTCACTTAATTGCTGTGAAAAGAATCTTTCGGTATTTAAAAGGAAAACGACGTTTAGGGCTATGGTATCCTCATGGTTCTAACTTTGATTTCAATGCTTATACTGATTCTGATTTTGGTGGTTGTTGTCTGGACAGGAAATCTACAACAGGTGGTTGCCAGTTCTTAGGTAATCGACTTGTATCCTGGAAATGCAAAAAGCAAACCACGGTCTCGATTTCAACATGCGAAGCAGAATACATCGCTGCTGCAAGTTGCTGTTCACAGATCCTGTGGATACAACAACAATTGAGAGATTAGGGTTTGAATTTCACAGGAACCCCAATGTTTATTGATAACAATGCTACTATGTCAATAACGAATAATCCTATTAAACATAGTAAAACTAAGCACATCGAAATTCGATATCATTTTATATGTGATTGTGCAGAGAAAAGGTTGATTGAGCGGGTCAAGGTATATACTGAAGATAATTTTGCTGATTTGTTTACTAAGGCATTTGATCGTACCATGTTTGAGTTCCTAATTAAAATGATTGGTATGATCAATCCCGAATAAAAATTTTTCAAAATTAGAATTTCATGGAAAATTTATCTTTTAGGTTCTTTTATTGCTTTATTACATTTCTGCAGTTACATTTTCAGTCAAAAAGTCTAAATTATAAAAAGTCAAAACAAATTGAAAAATATAAAATTTGACATCATTTGAGGTTAGAGAAGAAATGATAGTACATCAGTGATTAGTTCATTTCACACGACCTTAGTAGACCTTGATATATGAATGATTAAAATAAGTTGATCTGATCTAAATTTCAAAGTCTGCATAAATAAGAAATGATAGTGTTATGAATGTTCTATTCTTGATAATTTGTTTTAAAATTTGTGCATAAAATTTGAAACTTGAATTGTCAATAGGCTAAAAGCGTTTTGAAACTAATAGTAGTGTGAAAATTAAATATAATATGATTACATCTGTGATTTAAACCCATTGTATGCCTGGGTGTGTGTGTTAAAAGATCATTATCAGATAAAGAATATTAGCTTTTAATAAGGATTTTCCTATGAGATCAGTTTCGGGTTATGTCCTTAGCACTATTCATTCGATTTGCTTCAGTGCCCATGTCCCGAAAAGCATGCAATTTGAAGTATAATCAAGATATGTACTTGACAACATCTGTCAATCATATACTAGCCCTTGGATCATATTGATACATTATCTTTACTGATTCCATTGAATTCATAATCTAGATAACAGTTGGATCCTCGTACCTGAATCTTATGATTCCACAAATATAAGCCAAAACATTGAATCATTCGATTCTGAATCTCATTGATTCCTATACAATCCAATTTGGATTCTGCTATTCATGTGCTAAGTGATGTTTCCTCATTCTGAATATCGGAAAATTTTTAGTAAAATCTTATATGTGTCTTGAAGATAGTGCATTTATTTTCTATTTGGCATATATGTGGGGTACAAGATGTTTATCATCTAAATGGTACTAAATCACATGAATTTGGAGAATAAACGCTTATAGTTTCAAATAATATAATATTGACAATTTTAAGAATTCAGGCTTTATATTTCAAATTCGGTATAAATAAAAGAACATTTTATAACCTGATCTTATTTACTTTGAAATTTATCGCGTATCATTTCAAATATTATTCAAATTGAATGAGTTTCAAAATGAAAAAGATGCAATATGCACAAAATTGAGTTGAATGGTCTCTTACTTCAGGTTACCCTTTGTTATTGAGAATATGTGTGATGAATTAATTGAATACTTATATGATCTTCTTGCTCATGATGTTCAAACCAAAAATATGTCATTTCAGTTTATTAAAAGAAAAACCAAAAATATGTGATTCTGTTTGTACAGAGAAAAATCAAAAATATGTGATTCTGTTTGTATAGAGAAAAACCAAAAATATGTGTTTCCGTCTGTATAGATAAAATTCAAAAAGATTTTATTTTTACTTTCCATGAAAATTCTAAACTTTTATTAAAATTGTTCGGGATTGGATCAAATATGTGTTGCTGACGGAAGTTCAAGATTTGAAAGGTTGAAGTTGGGAAAGTTTGTGTTCAAGGCAAAAAGGTTGAAAAAGTAATTAAGTTCGCCTGTGAACAGTGAAGCGAACTTAATATGTTCGCTTAAATTGGTGAAGAGAACTTAATTTTCAGTCTCGGGTGAAGCGAACTTATCTTGTTCGCCGAAGGCTTGTTAAGCGAACTTAACAAGTTCGCTTAATCAAGCAAACTTAATCTGAATAAGTTTTGAATCAGGCGAACTTGACTCTCATCGTTTTCATCAGAAAATTAGGCGAACTTGTTCAAATTTCTCAAAATTTTAAATCTGTGTTGTGGGTGTTAATTTTTGGTTGCCTCTTGATCGGAATCACGTTGCGAATCTAACAAAGGTATTTTCGTTGGATTTCATCCGATAAATTGAGCGTATTCGATGCTTTTTAGTTTCGGTTTTTAGTCGGACTGTTTCCAGACCGTTTTTGACCTAACTATGAAATTGATCATCATTGTTGGTTATATTGTGTTATTCGATTGATTGTTCATGGTTATTTCATGATAATTATCGATTTGCCGGAGTTTGAAAATTTCAGTGTTTGAATTTGAAACGTCTCAAGTTCAGGCGAACTTGTTCCAAGCGAACTTGTTCGAAGCGAACTTAATAAGTACGCCTCTTGCACTACTAAGCGAACTTATTAAGTTCGCCTAGGGGTCAGAAGTGAAAAAGAGTTGTGATTTTTTTTTTTGTGTTTGAAATTTTTTTAAATTTTTTGTTTGAAATTTTTTTTTTTTCATTTTTGTTGTTGTTTTGTTTGTGTGTTTTATTAAATGTGTATTCTATATGTGTACGTGTTCTAATGTTTGTTAAGTTGTCCAATATTTTCACAGATGGCTCGTCGTGTCGAATACAAGCATAATCAAGTAGCGTTGTTAGATCCAAATTTGCCTGAAGCAGTTCACTATCAAGGCATTATCAATTTTCTGAATAGATCAAGACTACATGTTGCATTATCTGCGGATCCTTATATTAGTTTGGTGTACATCCAACAATTCTGGGATACTGTACATCAAGATATCGATGTGGAACCACATGTCCTTCGTGCAACAGTCAATAATACAGAGATTGCTATTTCAGAAGAGATAATTCGGGCTGCTCTAGTTTTGGGAGGCAATGCTGAAGATCCAATATCTTATCCCAATACTCTTATTATGGGGTGTTTTCAAAGGATGGGATATCGTGGAAGACAAAATGATACACAAGCTAGGGAAGGTGGATTAGTCGGAGAATGGAGGTACTTTATGCATGTGATTATACAATGCATCTCTCCGCGAAAAGCTGGTACAGATGGCTTGAAGATGGCACTTCAAACAGCGATGGTGGCCTTAACTTTGAATAAAAGATTCAATTTTCCACTTTATTTTTGCCGAGAGATGGTAATGCAGATCAATCCAGCTGAAGGTCAAGGTTTCTTGATGTATCCACGATTCATTCAAATGATACTCAATCATCTTATTCCGGATCTTCCACAACATGCCATACGATTGAATTTGACTCCGATGTCAAAACGTATCTTTACAGATTGTACAAAAGTGAAACAGCAAAATGCTGCATTGATTCCAGTTAATACTCCACTGTTTGGGCACTTAATCAATCCTGATTATGTTGCACCACCTAATGATAATTGGTTTCATACCAATGAACTTGCTCAAGTTCAAGGAGTTAATGTTCAACCACAACCACAGCAACCATAGCAACAACCACAACAACAACCTACACAACAACAACAGATACAAGTTCCACAAATTCAAGTTCAAATACCACAAATACATATTCCTTTACAACCTCAAATTCCTATTCTTGAACAAGTTCCTATTCCACAGGCTGCAGTTAATATTCCTATTCAGGAACCAGTTCTAGAAGAGGTCGTTCATGATCCTAATCAAGATATGGGTATGAACATGGATGATTTTATTGATGAAGCTGTGAACTCGCCCATTCATGAACAAGAAGGGAATGTGGTGACAGACGCTGAGTCTAGTTCCAGTTCAAGTGATACATCATCATCTGATGATGACAGCACTGATTCTAATGAATCTAGAGATTTTTCTCCAGGTCATTATGAACGGTTGGCTGCTATTCCACTGGCTAATGCTGGAAAACGCATTAAATCTCAAGCCAGACGACCACGACGCAAGTCTGTTCGGGATCCTCCTTCCGGTTCAGTTCTTGGAAAAAGATCGTTGGTAGATGAAAGTTTTGACACTGACAGTGACTTTAATCCAGATCCTTCACGTCAAAAGTTAATGTCTGCGTCAATTGCTGCTGTACAATCTTCTCAAGGAGTTGAAGATGCTAATTTTGTTGCTTCTTTGATAGTTACTCCTCCAAGATCTAAAGATCCATCTCCAGTTCCATCTCATATTCCTACAGAGATTCCTACTACTTCAAGTCCTTCTATTCCACAATCAACAGCTGGTCCATCAAAGCCTTCTGATTCTGACAGGATAACTTTCCTTGAATCTCAAGTGCTATCTTTACAAACACAAGTTAACTCTATTGTGTCTATTGATTCTCAACGACAGCTGGTGATTCAGACTCATGCTCAACAGATTGCCGATATGCAAGCTTTAGTGTCCAAACTTGTTCAGCGTCTTGACGCTCAGGGGGAGTTGAGGATACCTGATACTTGTCACACTGACTCAATACAAAGACGTGATGATGAAGACAATGATCCTGCTGGAAATATTGAGGGTGATCGTCAATACACTGACGCTAATCCTATATCTAGAGTTCAGGGGGAGTCGACATCACAATCTCTTGAAGGAAACAAAGATAAAGATACTTCGGGTAATAATGAAGAAGAAATTCTGTTATTAGAATTCTTTCAAGATTCAGAAGAAGAGGAAGCTGAAAAGATTGAATGTCTTGATGACATTGATGATTTATTCAATGACATGGAAGATGATATGTCAGACACTGAGATAGAAGGAGAAATAGTGGAGATAGAAATAGAGAAAGATAAAGACAATGTTACATATGAAGGCTGTGACGGTCTTAAGGTGCCGTATAACTTCATCCAAGAGGATGTTGTTCCTGAGTTCTCTTATGACGGAATAACTGACTCTATGGACTCTATTGAAGACGTCACATTTCCTGATGATACAGCTGACTCAAAGATGGATACTGATGATGAGAATCTTCAATTCAATAAGGGTGCTGAAACTGAAACTACTCACACTGAGTCTCCAAAGATTAATGAAGAACCTGTGATGTTCAGAGATACAGGAATGACACGAGAACAGTGGAGAGAAGTAGTAAACAGTTGGATGAAGGTGCTACCCAAGTCTCCAATACAACCTGCTCAGAAAGAGAAATATGTGAATAAAGACCAGTGTATAGGAAGGATCATTAGTTGGTTCTATGATGGTGAATCAAAATTGTTTGTAATCAAACGATCTGATGGTGTTCAATACTTAAAGCCAAGGATCAAATATTTCAATACCTTGCCGAGGTGTGAAATAAATGGTCTAGCTTTAAAGCCACTCATAAATAGATCGAATAATGGTTTGGCTGATGTGATAGCAAACCTGATAAAGAAAGAAGGAAGTTCGGGTAAGTATGAACGGCTGAAACCACAGAAGGGAAAGAGAGTGAAGATTACAGATCCTAAGACTGGGAAAGTAACATGGAGATACAAGTATAGACCAGTGCGTGCTATTCACAAGATACCATTAAAGAATATTCCTCAAGACTTTCTTGGGAATATGAAATGGTGGTATGTTGATGTCAATACTGGTGAAGCAAGGGTTGAAGATAAAGATAATAAGGTCATTGTGTGTTTTTATGAGGCAATGAATCTTATTAATTTTTCAAAGAAAGATCAGAGGACGCTGCGAAAGAATGAGATCATGTATACTGATGAATGGAGAGAACAAGGTCCACAGTATAAAAGGGTTTTGGAGATATGCAGAAGATACGGTGTGCATGTTGGCAGCAGACTACCAGACAACTGGAAGAGTTCAAGATAAAGACTGAAGACAGAAGATCAAGCTATTGTCAAGGGGGAGTCTGTTAGGACATAGTTTTGTAATGACAAAATCTTGTAATAGTTAGATTTTATGTCTTTATGTTTTTGGTATGTAATTGTTTAAAAGTTGCTAAGTGTTTAACTAGTGAGCCTAGAGGCGAACTTGTTAAGTTCGCCTGGTCTATCAGAGGCGAACTTAATAAGTTCGCTTAGGTATAACTGAGGCGAACTTGTTAAGTTCGCTTAATCTGTTTCAGGCGAACTTAACAAGTTCGCTTACAGCAGGTTTGGTTCTATATATATGTGTTACAGAGTCATTAGACAGTAGAGAACAGAAATCAATCTGAGAGAGAAACAATTGTCTGATTGAGTCTGTAACCATTGTTATTTGGAATATAATCGAGAAGTTTATTTACGCGTGTTGTTTGAATTGTCAATTAGTATACAAACGTTAATATAAAGGATTCCGCACTTCGTGTTATAGAAACGTCATATCACGAGTTCGATCAGTAGTTGAGTTACCTGGACCTACAATATTGACTGTTCAAATTGGTCTTTACCACAAATTGCGATTGGTCCGGATTGGGCATTTGATTATGACAACTTATTCAAGTCTTTTCATTTACCTTCTGATATTTCTGCTGAAGATGTTGCTGTTCTTTATGATTCTTGTCAGGATGCACAGCACAATGGATTTCTACCAAATGCAGTTCCAAATTCATCGATTCCATCTACTTCTGCTCCCAATCCAAATGTTGCTTCTTGTTCAGGTCCACAAGATTCAGAGAGTGAGGAGGATAATGCTATTTTTCAAGATTCTTCTGCTGATCCGTTGTTGGGTGATGATCTATTACCTTCGCCACAGGCTCAGGGGGGAGATTCCTACAAATTTAACCTCAGATATTCATCTTAATCAAGATTATTCTTATCAATCTGACTCTACTTAAGTTGACGTGTTGCCTGCATTAAAGATTCTGGGTGATGCATCCATCAAGGAACTCAAAGATCATCCCGTGACAAATATAATTGGAAATTTACAGGATGTAGTGAAAACTCGTTCTCTTGTTGACAATACTTGTTTCTATACCTGCATTAAAGATTCTGGTGTTCTTGATGATTGCTCATAATACTCGTTCTCTTGTTGACAATACGCAGGTTGAACCCAAGAATGTTGAGATGGCTTTATATGACAACAATTGGATAGAAGCTATGCAGGAAGAACTTGCTCAATTTGACAAACTTAAGGTTTGGAATCTTGTTGGATCCGTCATGTACTTAACCGCTTCAAGGCCAGATATAATGTTCGCAGTGTGCATCTGTTCCAGATTCCAGGCAAAGCCAAAAGAATATCACTTAATTGCTGTGAAAAGAATCTTTTGATATTTGAAAGGAAAACAACGTTTGGGGCTATGGTATCCTCATGGTTCTAACTTTGATTTCAATGCTTATACTGATTCTGATTTTTGTAGTTGTTGTTTGGACAGGAAATATACAACAGGTGGTTGCCAGTTCTTAGGAAATCGACTTGTGTCCTGGCAATGCAAAAAGCAAACCACAATCTCTATTTCTACATGCGAAGCAGAATATATCGCTGCTGCGAGTTGTTGTTCACAGATCCTGTGGATACAACAGCAATTGAGAGATTACGGTTTGAATTTCACAGGAACCCCTATGCTTACTGATAATAATGCTACTATGTCCATAACTAATAATCCTGTTAAACATAGTAAAACTAAGCACATCGAAATTCGATATCATTTTATTCGTGATTGTGCAGAGAAAAGGTTGATTGAGCTGGTCAAGGTACACACTGACGATAATTTTGCTGATTTGTTTACCAAGGCATTTGATCGTACCAGGTTTGAATTCCTAATTTAAATGATTGGTATGATCAATCCCGAATAAAAGCTTTTCAAAATCAGAATTTCATGGAAAATTTTGTTTTTTAATTTTTTTTATTGCTTTATTACATTTTTGCATTTACATTTTCAGTCAAAAAGTTTTTAATTTATAAAAAGTCAAAACAAATTGAAAAATATAAAATTGTACATCATTTGAGGTTAGAGAAGAAATGATAGTACATCAGTGATTAGTTCATTTCACACGACCTTAGTAGACCTTTGATATATGATTGATTAAACTGAGTTGATTTGATCTAAATTTCAAAGTCTGCATAAATAAGAAATGATAGTGTTGTGAATGCTTTAATCTTGATAATTTGTTTTCAAATTTGTGTATGAGTTTTGAAAATTAAATTATCAATAGACTAAAAGCGTTTTGAAACTAATAGTAGTGTGAAAATTAAATATAATATGATTACATTTGTGATTTAAATCATTATATGCCTGTATGTGTGTGTAAAAGATCATTATCAGATAAATAATATATGGTTATAAAGAATTTCATGAGACCAATATCGAATTATATCTTTAGCACAAATTGATTTCAATTCACTTCACTGCCCATGCACCGAAAAACATGCAAGGTGTTGTTGAACTAAGATATGCTTTCAGAATCTGTTGAAACATATATTCGCCCTTGGATCAGTTAGATACATCATCTAGTCTGACTCCATTGAATTTTATCCAGATAATAGTTGGATCCTCATACTTGAATCAGTTGATTCTCATTATACAGCCAATCCATTAGAATCTTCTGATTCTGAATCATCATGATTCTTATATCCTTTGGGATCTGCTTCTATGCTTGTGCTAAATGAAATAATTTCATCTTGGAAATTGATCTAATCTTCACATAAACTGTATATGTCTTGAAGATAGTGCAATTTATATTTCTGTTTGGCATATATGTGGGGTACACGATGTTTTTCATCTAAATGGTACTAAATCACATGAATTTGGAGAATAAACGCTTATAGTTTCAAATTTTATAATATTGAAAAATTTAAGAATTCATGCTTTATATTTCAAATTCGGTATACATAAAAGAGCATTTTATAACCTGATCTTATTTACTTTGAAATTTATCGCGTATCATTTCAAATATTATTCAAATTGAATGAGTTTCAAAATGAAAACGATGTGAAGTGCACAAAACTGAGTTGGATGGTTTCATATTATAGGTTACCCTTTGTTATTGCTAAAATGTGTGAAGTTGGTAAAATTTTGTTCAAGGCAAAAGTGAATAGATATTAAGTTCGCCTGTGTACAGTGAAGCGAACTTAATAAGTTCGCTTAAGAACAATGAAGCGAACTTAATCTGTTTGCCTGTGGATGGTGAAGCGAACTTAGCATGTTCGCTGATGGCTTGTTAAACGAACTTAACAAGTTCGCCTAAATAAGCGAACTTAATGTGTTTAAGGCTCTTGGCCAAGCGAACTTAACAGTCATCGTCTTCATTTTTAAAGCGAACTTATCTGCAATTTCTTTGAAATTTTTAATCTATGTTGTTCGGGTTGTTTGTTGATTCCGTCATATTCCAAATTGATTTGCGAACAAAACTACGGTAATTTCACTGATTTTCATCCGGTCAATCGTGTGTATTTTGTTTTCATCTCGGTTCACTTCGTAAGTTTGAAAGAACGGTTTTTGGCCTAATTTTGACTGGATGATATTCGACTGATGTTCGTTGCTTATTTCATGAGTTTAACTCGATTTGCCGATTTTTGAAATTATGTGTTTGAATTTGTATCGTCACAGGTTCAAGCGAACTTGTTCCAAGCGAACTTGTTTGAAGCGAACTTGTCCAGTTCGCCTCTTGCAACACTAAGCGAACTTATTAAGTTCGCCTAGAGGTCAGAGAGTATTTGGACTTGTGATTTTTGAGTGTTAGAAAAAGATTTTTAAATTTTTTTTGTTTAAAATTTGTTTTGTTTGTGTTTGTTATTTTTACTAATGTGTTTGTTGTCCGAATGTTTTCAGATGGCTCGACGTGTCGAATATAAACATAACCAGGTGGCATTGTTAGATCCTAACATGTCCGAGGCAGTAAATTTTCAAGGAATAATCGGATTTCTGAACCGTTCACGTCTTCATACTGCTTTATCTGTTGATCCTTATATTAGTCTGGTATACATACAACAATTTTGGGATACAGTTCATCAGGATACGGACGTAGAACCTCATGTTCTTCGTGCCACTATCAATAATACTGAAATTGTAATATTTGAAGAAACAATTCGTGCTGCTCTTGATTTGGGTGGTAATGCTGAAGACTCACTGTCTTATCCGGGCACTCTTATTATGGGTTGTTTTCAAAGAATGGGTTATCGTGGGAGACAGAATGATACACAAGCACGTAAAGGTGGCTTAGTCGGTGAATGGAGATATTTCATGCATGTGATTATTTAATGCATTTCTCCTCGTAAAGCTGGAACCGATGGTTTAAAGATGGCTCTTCAAACTGTAATGGTGGCTTTAACGTTGAATAAGCGATTCAATTTTGCCCTTTGCTTCTATCGAGAGATGGTCATGCAGATTAATCCTGCTGAAGGTCAAGGATTTTTGATGTATCCTCGCTTTATTCAAATGATTTTAAATCATCTTATTCCGGATATTCCACAACATCCTATAAGATTAACTTTGACTCCAATGTCAAAGCGAATCTTTACTGATTGCACGAAGGTGAAACAGCAGAATGCCGCATTGATACCGGTTAATACTCCTTTGTTTGGTCACTTAATCAATCCTGATTATGTTGCACCACCTAATGACAACTGGTTTCATCCTGATGAAATTGCTTAAGCTCAAGGTTTAAATGTTCCACAACAACAACAGCAACCACAACAACCACAACAACAACAACAAATTCCACAACAACTGATACAACAACAAGTTCTAGTTCCACAAGTTCAGGTTCCCGTACAACCACAAATTCCTATTCCTGAACAAGTTCCAATTCTACAGGCTGAGGTTGAAATACCTATTCATGAACCTGTTCAAGAGGAGGTCGTTCATGCACATGAGCATGATCTAGGAATGAACATGGATGATTTCGTTGATGACGCTGTGAACTCGCCCATTCATGAAGCTGAAGGGAATGTGGTGACTGATGATGAATCTAGTTCAAGCTCAAGTGAGACGATATTATCTGTTAATGAAAGCACTGACTCTGATGAATCTAGGGATTTTTCCTCAGATCATTATGAACGGTTAGCTGCTATTCCACTGGCTAATGCTGGAAAACGCATTAAATCTCAAGCCAGACGACCAAAAGAAAGTCTGTTCGGGATCCTCCTTCCGGTTCAGTACTTGGAAAAAGATCCTTGGTTGATGAACGTACTGATTCTGATAGTGACTTCAATCCAGATCCAAAAACTCAAAAGCTAATGTCTGCTTCAATAGCTGCTGCTCAATCTTCGCAGGGAGTAGATGATGCTAATTTTGTTGCTTCCTTGATTATTACTCCTCCAAGATCTAAAGATACATCTCCGGTGATAACTTCTGTTCCTCCAATCATTACTCCTACTACAAGTCCTTCGATTCCATAATCGTCAACTGGCCCATCAAAGCCTTCTGATTCTGAAAGGATTACTATCCTTGAATCTCAAGTGCTTACACTTCAAGCTCAGGTGGATACTCTTGTGTCTACTGATTCACAACGGAAGCTGGTGATTCAGACTCAAGCTCAACAGATAGCTAACATGCAAGCATTGGTGTCTAAACTCGTTCTGCGTCTTGACGCTCAGGGGGAGTTGAGGATACACGATACATGTCACACAGAGTCTATTCAAAGACGTGATGATGAAGACAATGATCGTGCTGGAAATGTTGAGGGTGATCGTTAATACACTGACACTAATCCTATATCAAAGGTTCAGGGGGAGTCGACATCACAATCACTTGAAGGAAACAAAGATACTTCTGGTGCAAATGAAGAAGAAATTCTATTATTGGAGTTCTTTGCAGATTATGAAGAAGAAGAAGCTGAAAAGATTGCATGTCTTGATGACATTGATGATTTATTCAATGACATGGATGATGAAGTGTCTGATAATGAAATAGAAGAAGGAGAGATAGTAGAGATAGAGATAGAGAAAGATAAAGATAATGTTACTTATGAAGGCTGTGATGGTCTTAAATTGCCTTATGTAGAAGCATGTTTTGTAACTATAGATTAAATTCTATGTATCGGTGTACGTGGCTAGTACGTAGGAGGGTGTTCCTGAGTACTTAGACCGCACACCAGTTTGGTCCAGCGTACTTAGTAAGTACAAAAGGCTTTTTCCTTGCGTACTTGTCAAGTACGCATGACCAAACCATGCGCACTTAGTAAGTACGCAAGGCTTTTTCCTTGCGTACTTGTCAAGTACGCAGGAAGTGTTCCTGCCCCTATAAATAGAAGACTTGTCTTCATTTGTAGGTGGAACTTTGGAACAGGTTGAGAGGTGTCCGGGTCGGGACGAGCTCTCCCGACCCCTGGACCGTGATCTTAGATGAGAGATGTGTGTTCCTTCGGTATGTAGTCTGTAATACGGGATGACTTCTTTGTTTTGGATTACGTTTCATTTCATTATCTTTTGTCTTTGTTTGTGTTTCTCTGTCTCGTTTCTTGGTTCCCACACAAATCACAGAACAGATCGTGTTATTTCCGCTGCGCGACGAGGCTCCCGGGACCTACACCATATAACTTCATCCAGGATGATGTTATTCCTGAATTCACTTATGAAGGAGTAACAGATTCTATGGACTCTGTTGAAGACGTCACACTGCCTGAAGATACTGCTGATTCAAAGATGGATACTGACGATGAGAATATTCAATTTGATAAAGATGCTGAAACTAAAACTACTCACACTGAGTCTCCGAAGGTTAATGAAGAACCTGTGATGTATAGAAATACAGGGATGACAAGAGAACAGTGGAGAGAAGTTGTAAACAGTTGGCTGAAGGTGCTACCCAAGTCTCCAGCACAACCTGCTCAGAAAGAGAAATATGTGAATAAAGAGTGATGTGTAGGAAGGATCATAAGTAGGTTCTATGATTGTGATACAAAATTATTTGCAATTAAAAGATTTGACGGTGTTCAATACTTAAAGTCGAGGATCAAGTATTTCAATACCTTGCCAAGGTGTGAAATGAGTGGTCTAGCTTCAAAGCGTCTTATTAATAGATCAAAGAATGGTTTGGCTGATGTGATAGCAAACTTGATCAAGAGAGAAGGTAGTTCAGGAAAGTATGAACGGCTGAAACCACAAAAAGGAAAGAGAGTGAAGAACACAGATCAAAAGACTAGGAAGGTAACCTGGAATTACAAGTATAAACCAGTTCGTGTTGTACACAAGATACCGTTGAAGAAGATTCCTCAAGACTGTCTTGGGAATATGAAATGGTGGTATGTTGATGTCAATACTGGTGAAGCAAGGATTGAAGATAAAGATAACAAGGTCATTGTATGTTTCTATGATGCAATGAATTTTATAAATTTCTCAAAGTAAGACCAGAGAACGTTGCGAAAGAATGAAATAATGTTCACTGATGAATGGAAAGAACAAGGATTACAGTACAAGAGAGTTTTGGAGATATGCAGAAGATATGGAGTGCATGCTGGCAGCAGACAACCGGATAACTGGAAAAGCTCGTCATGAAGACTGAAGACTGAAGATCAAGCTATTGTCAAGGGGGAGTCTGTTAGGACATAGTTTGTAATGACAAAAGCTTGTAATAGTTAGATCTTATGTCATTATGTTTTTGTTATGTAAAAGTTACTAAGTGTTTATTCAAGTTTACCTAGAGGCGAACTTGTTAAGTTCGCCTGGTCTATCAGAGGCGAACTTAATAAGTTCGCCTGGTCTATCAGAGGCGAACTTAATAAGTTCGCTTAAGTCTATCTGAGGCGAACTTGTAAAGTTCGCTTAGTCTGTTAAAGGCGAACTTAATAAGTTCGCTTATAGCAGGTCAGACAGCTATATATTTGTGTGTTTACAGAGTCAGTCATTATTGATTGAAAAAGAGCAGAGAATTATCTGATCGAGTCTGTAAACCAGTGTGATTTGGAATACAATTGAGAAGGTTATTTACGTGATTGTCTACATTGTCTTTTATGCATATAAACGTTGATTCGTTGGATTCCGCACTCCGAGTTAACGTCACGTCTTATCACGAGATCGATTCGTAGAAGCGTCATGAGGACCTACATAGTGTTTTAGGTGTCCATTACCAAGAGGTGTGAAGGCCTTAGTGCTCTGCTAAGAGACGGAACTCTCTCGGTTTTGGTCCATTTAGCTTTTCTTTGTTTATTTTCTTTTAAAGTCTTGTAATATGAACTTATTCTTCTCGTTCGAGTAAAACAAGAGGCATTCTATACCCGTTTTCCCTTGGTTTTGGAACACTTTCACACATTATCTAAGGGTTAGTGGAGTTACTTGTATGGCCATTCATGGCTAGTCCTCTTGCGTTACTTGAGTTGGTTGAACTTTAATTAATTAAAGAAGTATTTTTAGTATGTTTTGTTTTTAAAATCTTTACTATGAGTTATCTTAAAAAGACAAGAATAAGTGATCTTTAAACCAATCTAATAACCTTAAATCTTGTTAGTTACTTAAGCAAGACTTCTTGTTTGGGAAGCTTATTCGAGTTTGTACGGTTTATATACAAATCTTGGTGCTAGAATGGCCAGTTAGTATAGATTTAATATTATGGGAGGTTTGGGTATTCAGCAGGTCGTTTAAGCCCTAAACAGACCGGGCGGTTTGTGTCAGTATTTCCTTACTTCTCTCGTATCAGCTTGCAGAAGACTTCTAGCGGGAGCCTTGGGGTTTGATCTTGAGAAGGAAAGTCTTATTTATTTAAAAAGGTATTATAAGTAAAGGCAACTATTTAAGAACATAATTTGTTAGGTCCGAACGTTCAGAAAGTAGCTCTGGAGGAAGTCGTGCATTCCGACTTTCCAAAGGAAGTTACAAGACTAGACGTACGTCAGTCACAGGGATAATATTAGTCCGAATAATGAATTGTGAGATACCGACGGACTTGAGACCCCGTTTAGGGTCCGTTATATTCATTAAGGAACAGTTGGCCGACCGTATCCACTGTTCCATTACGAGATACTAACTCCCCTATCGAAAGGGTTAGTACTAGTAACTATGACCAACCTTACTTTAAATATATCATTAATGAACAAGTGATAACAACCGGAGTAACACCTTAAACAAGACAATACTTCTAATTACATTTCTTAACCTTTTATTTTCCTTTAAAGCAAGACCCATTTTCCAACTTATTATCCTAGTCAAACAATAGAGAGGGTTGAGTACAGGATTCGTGTCCATGGTTCGATACTTGGTTCTTACCCATACTATACTACGCTGCGATAGGTACACTTGCCTATTGTGTTTGTATTTAGTTGAAGTAATTATCATTTTAATTTATAAATTTAAAACTTGATTTTGTGTAGCTCTAAATAGAATATATTTATTACTACTAAAAACACGCCATCATGTCTTTGGCGTTGTTGCCAGGGTTATATATATATATTTCCATTTTTATCTACATATAAAACACACATCACCATGTGTGGCACCAGGAGGCTCAACTCATGGAAACGAGTTGTGTATACTAGGTTTTCACCACTGTCTTGGGTAAGATCCCAAAACTCAGCTGCCAGTTTCTTCATCTCATTCTGAGGGCAAAATTCCTCGGTCATCAACCTCTTCGTTTCATCCCATGGTAAGGCCATTGCCACATCCACCCCGTGAGTCGGTTTTTCACTGTTTCACCAAGTGAGCGCTCGTTTCTTGAAGACGCTCATAGCATAGCGGACTCGGAGATTATCGAGGCAATCACTATTGTGAAAAGTGTTCTCAATGCCTTCGAACCATTGGAGAATGCCTGTAGCTCCCTCGGTACCATAGAACTTGATGGAGTTGCATGAGTTTAAGTGTTTGAAGGTGCATTGGGGTGGATTGGCACCACCGCCACCACCATTTGCACTACCACTAGCACCACCATTGCTGTTATTGTTTAGTTGTGTGAGTGGATTCACAAGCTGGGTAAGGAGGGCAGCGAGGTCATTGTTGTTGCTGGTACTGTCGTTACGATGGGGAGTCATGCTATAGAAGAAACAACACAAGGATAAGAATAATTATACTTGGATTGTACCATGTTGGTAATATAACCATTTGAATACTATGACTTATCAAGTTTATTTAAATTCATATAGTTTTCGGGAAGACATGAATTAGCCTACAAGTAAACACACATCCTGGGAATTCCCAGGAAAGCATACGGATCCTTCAATTGATTTGGATTTATACAAAATGCTTTCCTATCCAGAAGACCCAGAATACAGGTGTCACCCTTCCATATTACACATGTTCCCCACTAATTAGTAGAATTTAAAGCCTTGACAAGGTTTAAGAATTTTAACGGACTTGTGTCTATGAGTATAACATTTCACATGCGGAGATGATGATGACATAGAAAGGTGGTAAGAAGGATGGGAGACTTAGGATAAGGGAACAAGTAGGGCATCAAGTAAGTTAACACATGAAGTAGTAAGCAAGTAGTTCAAAGCACGTAGCATGGCATGAAATGGGTGTCCTAAGGTTATAGTCTTGGTTATGGGTTTCTAATAACCTAATTCCCTATAACCATGGCTCTGATACCAATCTGTCACACCCCAACTGACGGCGGAATACGTCGAGGCGGATGTGTAGACTGTTGATAAGCACATGATCAAACTAACGTTTCATATTCCATTAAACTCAAATTTTATAACAATTGTTTCATCAAAACATAGACAAACAAGAAATAAAGTACTTCAACAACATTTAACTGACTTATTTAACTATGTCTGCAAATCCTATGTGAAGCATCTTGAGATATGATTCTCAGTTATTAGCACCTGAAACATGATGAAAACAAAGTCAACTAAAAATAGTTGGTAAGCATACATAGGTTTTGGCATGACAAGTTAAATCAAGAGTTTGTGTACAATTCATATGATACATGTTTTAATAAGGCAATTATGGAGAACTAATATAGTTAAAAATGGGGCGCACAATCAAACCTTGTGAATGATAGGCATAACACTAAATGTTATCCTTAAGTGTTATCGGCAATAACCACCCTACCCGGGTGGATTGGTCAGATGCAATAGATCTATCATTGTTACCGTTGGCTTGTACTGAGTTAATGATTGTACTTGCACTATGCACAAAAGTATGTAAATCTAGTTTGCACTAATAGTGTTCAAGCATAAGCCACAAATTGCAGACATGATCATAATGTTTGAATTGTATAAGTTGCAAATAGTTTCAAATGAAAATCATGTTTCACCCCAAAGATGTAAATATGAAAAAGGGGCAATGTAAACTCACATTGAATTATGTAGCACGCAAATCACAAGGACGAGTAGTTGCACAAGTGTTTAGCTAACCACAAGGTTAACCTATGTTTGAATAATATATATGTATCAATGATATACTCAAGAGACTAATGAATTGGGCTTGGTTGAATGAGTATGTATTTTTTTTGTTTGTAGATATTATGTTTGTTAGTAAGAATGTAGTTACATGTTTATATATATATATATATATATACATATGAATAACAATTTTGTTTACAAATAAACGAGTAGGTGGTTATATAATATTTAATTTGAATAACTAGGTAATTGGGTTAAAAATGTTTCGATTAATTAAATAGTTAGATTAACTCTTCATTAATTAAAATAAATAATAGGAAAATATAAGTGGTACAAAATAATCGGGTTAAAAAGTACCTCGTAGAGGTTTAAAATAAATAATTATATGAGTTCTTTTTTTTAATTAGAAATTATTAGTTTTTAATTATCTAAAACGATTAAATAATTGTTTATATTTGATACATAAAAGTTTGGTTAATAAAATATTCCTGAGCCTTGGGAGTTTTGAAAAATAATTTTTATAAGGAAAGTTGGGTTAAAAATATGTTTTGAAAAATAGTTTAAAAAGAAAACTCGCCACGGGACTCGAACCCGGGCCTATTCTACAAAGGCTAAGTGAACCAACCATAGGACCAGTGGTTCGGTAGTGATTTTATGGTCTGCTGGAATGGTTTTAAACCAAAGGAAAAAGGGAGTCGGGTTCAGGGGCGCGCAAAAAGAAAGAGAATGAGGTGCGGTGCTGGACTCGAACCCGCGACCTCCTCCCTACTTTTTAAACGCTTTAACCGGTGGACCTGGGCTTGTGCCTTGGTTAATAACAGACGCGAAATGTTTTTAACACCCAACCCCCCACTCATCTTCTTCCCCAATCGTCCTCATCCCAAACCCTAACCTCAAATCACCCCGATTCGACACTGATCGTTGATGAATTCATGGGGTTTTTGAAACTTGGATCAAAACGAAACTAATGCAACCAATTTTACCTGAAATGGTTGTGGATTGAGGGAGAACGACAGAGATGCCCGAGTCGGCAATCCTCGAGCTCGACAGGGCTTTGGAGAGGGAATGCGATGCTAACATATACGTAGAAAGTTTGTAGTGGGTGTTATGAAGGTATGGGGTCAGTTTTTATAGGCAAATTTCACGTTTAATGCTCAAATTGATGTCGAGTTTGATTAAGGAAGGTTACGGGTCGATTGAAATCCAATCCATTGATTTTTGATGTAATTGGTTCGTTATAGACGATCCTAACAGTCACACGAAGGTTTACAAGTGATTGATTACAGTTTAAAACTCGAATTCAAGGAATACATAATCGAATTTGTGAGAATTGTCCCAGTTTGACTTTCCAAAGTCAAAGCTGCGTGAAATGGGTTCAAGATCATAAGGGGGTTCGAATTTAGGGGTCTAATGCATTCAAGAGGGTTCAATGGTTCAAGAGGGTTCAATGGTTTAAGAGGGGGGGGGGGTTCAAACCAAGCTTAGTTGCTTTAAAACTTTGTTGTTTATATAATTAAATTTTGTTCTTTATAAAATCTATAAAATTAAAATTATAAGTTTGAAATGTTTTATAAAATTGTCCAACATATATATTTCTAAAATTAAACAATTATTTATATGGGTTACTAATAATACCTATAGGTTTATAAAGTGTAAAAGTATATATATATATATATATATATTTAGAATCTGGATAATTCATATGTACATATATCTTTATAAAAGAGTGGGAATTAAACAAATATTTTAGATGATTTAAAAATACATTGTCATGTATTTATACCAAATCATATTTATTTACCTGTATCATAATGTAAAATAAATGAAATAAATATATGTATATAGAGATATATTATATTATATTTTACCATAGTGATGTTGAAATACGAATGCACAACATCTAATTAATATAACACCATGAAATGATCCAGAACTAAAATTGGTATTATATTATTGCACAATTCAAGCATGAGAAAACCCTAGATGTTACAGTTATCATCGGTATGTACCTTCACAAGTTCAATCAACCTTTTATCTACACAATCACGAATAAAATGATATCTTATTTCAATGTGCTTAGTTTTATTGTGCTTGACAGGGTTATTAGTTATGGATATGGTGGCATTGTGTCTATAAACATAGGGGTGCATGTAAAATTCAAACCGCAGTCTCGTAATTGTTGATGGATCCACAATATTTGTGAATAACAACTGGAAGCTGCAATGTACTCCGCGTCAGATGTTGAAATTGAGACTATAGTCTGCTTTTTGCACTGCCATGATACAAGCCAATTACCAAGGAACTAGCAACCTCCTGTTGTAGACTTCGTGTCCATGCAGAAACCTACAAAATCAGAATATGTATATGAAACAAAATCGAAATTAGATTCATGAGGAAACCAAAGTCCTAATCTCGGTTTCCCTTTCAAGTACCGGAATATCCTTTTGCTACAATAAGATGAGATTCTTTCGGTTTCGCTTGAAATCTGGAACAGCGACACATGGCAAACATTATATCTAGCCTTGATGTTGTTAAGTACATGAAGGATCCGATCATTGCTCTGTACAATCGACTGTCAATATCCTTTCCTTCCTGATTTGGACTTAACTTGTGATTCACAAGAATCGGTGTGTCATATGGGGAACAATCTTCCATCTTGAACCGGCTCAAGATGTCATTTACGTACTTAGATTGGTGAATAAAAAAGCCATCTTCCTTCTAGTTAACTTGTAACCCTAAGAAAAAGGACAACTCTCCCATAGCGGACATTTCGAACTTTGATTTCATGAATCCTCAAACTCTTTGCATAACTTTTCATTTCTTGAATCAAATATAATATCATCCTTGTAAGTCTGAACCATCAGGTAATATCCCCCGAGTCAATCTGGCCACGATCAAAACCATTGTCCAAAAGATGCTGAGACAACATTTCTTACCAAGCTTTGGGCGCCTGATGAAGTCCATATAAAGCTTTATCTAGCTTGAACACTCTCGAAGGATATAATAGATATTCAAAGCCCGGTGGCTGACACATGTACACTTCTTCTTTAACCTTGCCATAAAGGAAAGCACTCTTGACATCTAATTGATACACCTTAAACCCCTTAAATGAAGAAAAATCCATAAACAAACGAACTGCTTCCAACCTTGCTACAGGTGCGTACACCTCGGTGTAATCTATTCCCTCTTGTTGATTAAACCCTTGGACGACCAAGCTCGCTTTATTCCTCACCACGACACCTCTATCATCTTTCTTACATTTAAAGACCCATTTTGTGCCGATCGGATACACTCCCTTTGGAAGATCAACCAAATTCCAAACGTTCAATTTATCAAATGAGCTAGCTCTTCCTACATAGCCGCAATCCAGATGTTATCTTGTAACTCCATTTCCATGTTCTTTGGTTCAATATGAGAAATAAAAAAAGAATATGAGCAAACATCAAGTACTCTAGTATCCCTAATGTTAAAATATAAACAAGTATTTTCAAGTATAGAACGAGTTTTGACCCCATCCTATATATTCCCAATGATATTCTGCACCGGGTGATCTTTTAATTCTTTGATGGAAGCCACCTCAGGAAAACAGGTAATACATTCACTTGAACAGATTCATCTTGAGAATGAAAAATGTGAGGAACTGGTATCACTGCATTGAGATTAGAAGATATCTCCCACGAACCTTTTGTAGATATAGACGAATCATTAACAACAATCAAAGGATCAGTTAAAGAATCTTGGAATGTTGAATCATCTTCGTCACTATCAGTTTCATGAGTACCCGAACAAGATGCACCATTAGGATCTGGGATTGATGAAGGAACTGATAATGGAACCGCTGATCTTGGTGTAAAACCGCAATCTTGGTCACCATTGCATGACTCATAAAGCAAAGTAGCTTCTTTAGCAGACAAATCAGGAGCAAAATTGAAAGACTTGAACAAACTGTCATAATCAAACACCCACTCTGGACCAACCGCCTTCTGAGGAATAGAACGATTCGAACAATCGATATGGAACCATTCTTCAACCTATCTTGTTTCCTTGTTATACACTCTTTTATTCAACGAATTAGCTACATATCCAAGGAAAACCCCTTTAATGGCCTTTTCGCTAAACATTGTAGGAACATTTATAGTCTTCAGAAGAGTACACTGATTCCCAAAAGCTAGAAGATAATCCAAATTAGGCTTTCGGTTATTTAACAGCTCATAACACGTCTTGTTGTGT
Organism: Smallanthus sonchifolius; assembly: GCA_023525975.1. Taxonomy (NCBI): domain Eukaryota; kingdom Viridiplantae; phylum Streptophyta; class Magnoliopsida; order Asterales; family Asteraceae; genus Smallanthus; species Smallanthus sonchifolius. The sequence goes on along the minus strand of CM042018.1, from coordinate 74,681,355 downwards.
CACTTCACGGTCAGAACACGATTCAGGAAATGACAAGCAGTATTCACAGCTTCGGCCCAGAAAAGTAACTGGTAGCTTAGAATCCGCCAACATAGTTCTCGCTGCTTCAACTAATGTTATGTTCTTTCCTTCAACCACACCATTCTGTTGAGGAACATATGGCGTGCTAAATTCATGATGAATACTCTTTTGTAAACAAAAGAATCCTATCTTTTTGTTTTTTAATTCAGTGCCATTGTCATTTCTAATACGCCTGACCTTCTGCTTGCAAAGATTCTCCAACCCTAGAATCAAGAATTGAACAGTCTCAGTTGTTTGATCTTTCGTTGCCAAGAACTTGACCCATGAGAATCTTGAGAAGTCATCAGTTACCACCAGACAATATGATTTTTCTCCAATACTTCGAATACTTATCGGTCTAAACAAATCCATGTGTATTAGCTCCAAAGGAGTAACAATAGAATTTTGTTTCTTAGATTTGTGGGACTCTCTGTGTTGCTTGCCTTTCTTACAAGGTATACAATCCTCGGGCACAGAGAACCTCATTTTGGGAACACACTACTAACTAAGTCATTCTTCACCAAGTAATTCATCTTTCTGAAATTTATGTGTGCTAGCTTCCGAAGCCAAAGAATAGAGTCAGATTCAGACGCCGTGGAGAGTAAGCAAGTAGGAACTGAATCCGTTGTAGTAGCCACACTCATGTCTAGGACATATGTGTCATTTTTCCTCGAAGCCCTCATCAGAATCCATTCCTCAGGTATAATAAATCTCGGCTTCAGAATAAAGCACTCAGAATCATTAAAATAGAAAGAAAACTTTTTATCATACGCTGAGTAAATTGTGCTAGAGTTGCTCAACATAATTGACTTTCTCAAATTTCACTTTCTCATTCTTCAGCGTTCCTTGACCAGTTAGGCATCCACCTTTATCACCCGCAAAAAACAACATAACCTCCATCGATCTTTTTCACATCTTCAAGCAAATGAATATTTCCAGTCATATGTCGGGAGCAACCACTTTCAACATACCAATTGTTGTTTACAGTCCTCCTTGGTTGACCCTACATAAACAAGAAAAACCAGTTAGAACCGGATACCCAAGCCATTGTGGTCTTGGGTCGGCCATTAGCATCAAAATAAACTACTTCACGTTTTTTATTTTCACCAGCTCTTAATGATTGACACGATGAACCAGAACTAGACAATTTTGAATTATGAACATTCTTTTTCTTTTCAAAATTAGATTGATTATGAAACTCATGATTGTTTGAAAAAGAATTAATTTGATCAATTTCCAAAAGTTTCTTTAATTGTTTGTTCTGTCTCCGTCTTTGAGGATTTGAAAGCTTAACCTCAGATTGTGGATTCTCTTTGAATCCAAAATTCAGATTCACAATAGATTGTGGACAAACCACTTGGATTCTATCACCAGGTTGAACAAACCCTGGTTTACTCACACCAACTTGAACATCCACATGATGTCTCATATCTTGCTTAAAACCAGATGGTTTAACAACTGTCTGTTTAGTCACATTCTGTCTCACTTTATCAGATGTAGGCTGTACCACAACAGGCCTTTTCAAAATCTTTACTATTTGAGGTTTTGATTGACAAATAACGGGATTAGGAATAGGCTTTGGTTTCTCTAAAATGACATGATTCTTCTCTTTGTTCTTGTAAGGACAATTCACCAGAATATGCCCCACTTCAATACAGTAAAAACAAACACGCCTTTCCCTGTATTCTCTGACATAAGGAACTTTTCTTGAATTAGAAGAACTTCCCGATGTATAACCTCCAGAAGATTGAACTTCAACACCCTCTTGCTTCTTTGGAACATACACTTTCCTTGATGATTCACCAAAACGAACCTTTGGAGTTTGAGACTAAACAACCTTAGGTTTTTCCAACTTCACCTTTTGTTTGATAAACTCATCTGTTGATTTGTTCTCCACTTTAGAAATCTCAGTTTTAATGTCACCAGCAGTTACAAAACCCTTCTTGTCAATCACTGGTGTTGATTGCACACCCTCACCAAGTTCCTTCAGTATACATCTGTCTCTTAGTAACTTGCTTGACAATCTTAGGTTCCTCAATCGTGACTTCTTTTGGAACACCTTCTGTCTTGGATTCATTAAACTCTTCATCATCACTTTCTATATCATATATCGTGTCTTCCCCAGTGACAGTATTGACTTTGAGCACTGTCATAGGATCTAAATCCTCATCCCTCTCAACTTCAGCTTCAACTGTATAGTTTCCATTAAAAGGTGGAGGTAAAAATCCAACACCACTAACTCGTTTATTTTGATCAATGTTGTCATTGTAGTATCCCAGCAAAAATGAAGAATTTCCAAAACCCTCTAACTTTCTGTGAAGTCTAATCACCTCTGCTTCAGAATCAGCAAGCTCCTTATTTTTCTCAGCAAGAATCGTGTTTCCGTTCTCAATTTCTGCATAGGACATATCTAGATGATACGCCTTCTCCGTCATCTTCAAGGTCAGTGAATTGATATCCCTTTTAAATGATTCAATCCTTTCAACACACAACTTTTCATTATCCCTCAAAGTTGATTTACCGTATGCATAGATTTCATATTACAATTGAGGTTTGTGTTATCCTCCATAACCCTTATCATTTTATCCTTCACAGAAACACAGTTAGAACAAAATATTTCACAAATAACATCTTTTACCTTAGTAGGATCGGATGTATCAGCCATGAATACATTCTCCTTTGCTGTAGGAATCTCTTCTTTCATTTCAGGTTCTCTTTTCTTCAAAACTATCTCATCTTCAGAAGCACTTGTAGTTGAATCTTTATCATCAGAATGACTTTCATCAGAAACACCATCTTCAGTATTACTCTCTTCAGATGCATCATTCTGACTTTCAGTTTCACTTGCTGAACATTCTTCTTCATTAGAACTACTTGAACCATCATCCTCTGATGTATCAGTTGTATGAATTTCAGCAACAAACGCTTGACTTACAATACTAACCAAGTCTTCTAAATTAATTCCCCTATCATAATTGTCATCCCCTTGAGCAACTAAGGCAGATGATGTTGATAAATTTCCAGAATTTCCAGAACTTCCAGATCCCTGTTGATATTGTGTTGTCTGTTTCCTTGATAATTGTTCTTCTTTTGAGAATTCTCCATATTAAAATCTTGACCTTCTCTAGAAAATAAAGCAACTCCAGATCCAGATTTAGCAGCAGCTTTTGCAAAATACATAGAAGGATCTTGAACATGCTCCATGTTTGTTTCTTTCTTCTTTAATTTCAGATCATGAGATTGTATCTTCCCCATCACATCCTCTAATGACATTGTCTTATACTTTTCACTTTCTTTAATAAGCACATAATACACATCAAATTTTGATGGTAAGGCATCCAAGAACTTGTCATTGATATCTTCTGTTTCATAAACCACCTTAGCACTTGCAAGCTCACTAAGAAAATGATCAAATCTTGTAGCCAGCTCATCCAAAGTTTCATTTTGAAAATGCTTGAAAACCAGAAACTGTTTCTTCAGTAACTCTTTTTGGCTTTTCTTAACATCCAAACTGCCCTCACATCTTTTCTACAAACCTTCCCATAATTGTTTTAAAGTTTTGAACTGTTTGAACCCATGGAGAATTTCTTTTGGTAAAGACATCGAGATACATGCCATTGCCTTCTCTCTGTCAAAAATTAATTTTTCTACAGTCAAAGCAGAAACAGGCTTTGGAAGATTATCATTGTCCAAAAATTAATAAGTCGGATGAACATAGCCTTCACGAATTGGAATCCACAAGCTAGTATCGGTAAATGAGATAAACTGATCAAATCTGTCTTTCTAGTTCGAATAGTCAGCTAGACTCATAAGCTTTGGCGGTTTCTGAGGAGTTCAAATTTCGTTGTCGTAGTTAAACATGTTGGTAACCTGCACCATCTTAGCCATAACAGCAAGTATACAAAAAACAATTATCAAGTAAAAAAAAGTAAATTTGAACAAGTATGAACTCAAGCGAACTTGATAAGTTCGCTTCTTACTACCACCAAGCGAAGTTGTCCAAGCGAACTTGATAAGTTCCCCTAAACCAGAAATCAAGTGAAGAAGGTAAGTTCGCCTGATAAGTTCTCTAGTAACTGAATAGGCTAAGTTCGCTTGTATTAGCTGAAACCCAGGAAGATGAACCTTCCACCAATACATGAACCAGAACTTTTGAAAATCGCCATTTCTTATATATTTGAAGGAATTTGATCAATTTGAACCGTAGGAATGTATAGAAGATCAATTAGAACACTTTGAACGTATCAATTTCTTCAAAACACTCCAAAATTGAAGAATTCAGCCCAAAAATCAACTCAAAAACCTAAAAACTCCATTGATATGAAATCCTTGTAAAAACTCAAGCTTTTGATGTCAAATCTCACACAAAAAGTCACTAGTCAATCTCGATCATGAGCATATGCTATGATACCAGATGTAGGTCCCCTCGGGGTCAATACGGATCTCTCTAGACAAGCTACTCGACACACACACGAAGTGCGGAATCCAACGTATGCATGTTTGTGTATAGATGACAAGAACAATAGCAATGAACATAGGATGTGAATAATATTCTCTTCTATTGCTCTCAAAAATCTGAGTATTTACAGGAGTGAATGACAAAAACTTACAAAATAGAACATGCAAACATTATATATAGGCACACAAACTGCCACATGCGAACTTAACAGGTTCACCAGAAACTTGTCCTAGGCAAACTTGTTAAGTTCGCCTAATACAAAACTTAACCAACTATTACTACTTCAAACATAAAAGACAATACATGAAACATAAAGACAATATAAAGACCTATTCTATTACAAAGCTCATTGTCATCACCAAAACATGTCTCTACATCATCTGTTCCGAATAAGGAACATATCATTCGGGACTTATAGCTCCAGGCATGCCCATCATCTGGATCGTTCATCGTTTCATTCTAGTCCTGGAAATGCCTCATCTATTGTCTACATGTGATGCGTACAAAAATATTTGATAAACCATGGGTCAGCATAAAGCTGGTGAAACCATAAAATAAAATAGTTTATTAAAATGACCCGCCAAAGTATCTTGAAAACAGATCTGGGGTTCCACCCCCGCTTATAGTCAACTATGTGTAATCATTCAGCCTATATATAACCAAAGATCGTTCCATGGGTCCTGTCCAACATGCCGTTCCATGGGCAAGTGAAACACAATATGTACTTAGAATGCATTATATATAACCAATCGGTGCAATCGTTTCAAGATACTCAAAATGTTTTCATAAATCAATCATGCCAGACAAGGTCATGATTGTGTTCATGAATCACAATTTAAGAACTAACATCGGCAGTATTTCGGCTTATCAATTCAGTAATATGGCAAACACCTCGGAAAAAGCTCCTAGATATATATCGACATTACTTAATTACATAATTCTAGCTTAATGGTTTATAACCAAAGCTTAACAGTAGGTTGGAACCTTACCTCAGCACTATATACAGAAATTTAAAGTCGAAACGTTGGAAACCGAACTCTCGTATGCGAACCAGGGCTCGGGATCGGAATGTCAGAGTGTATGTGTGTGTTTTAGAGTGTGTGAAGTGTAGGAAAGTGGCAGAGATTGTGGAGTTATTTATAGGTCCAAAAGCACACCCATAGCGGACCGTTTTATAAGGTGATGTCGGTCAGACATCACCTCCAACCATAATTTCGTCTTTGGGACCACGTAACGGCCTGTTACGGGTCCCTTAGCACACCGTTTAAGTTCATCGGTCCCATAGCGGACCGTTATGGTCTGAATGGCGGACCGTTATGGTCTGAATGTCGGTCCGACATAGGGTTTTGGATAACGTGAGTCAGCTTGACACGTGGCAGATCATCATTACTTCTGTAGGATCGTGAGAATACAAGATGGTTCTGTTCTTAGTTGAGGTTGGCAGAAACAAAATCAACTACACAATTTATAATCAAGTAAACACAAAGAATACTGATAAACACTGTTGTATTAAGCTTTTGTGAATGCAAAGATTACAAGTGAGAAACTCAATGAATAAGTATGACAAGCACTACTAGCACGATCAATACACACTTACAATGAAGTGGTAACACAGTATTTATAGTAACTTAGAATCAAGACAGACCCTTGATTCTAAGGATCAGATCGAACACAAGCCGTTGATCTTGTTTATTAATTTACATTAAACGTAAAGGCTAATCTAGTTAACTTTACTGAAACGTTTTCTTTATTCATGATTGTTTGCATGCTTGGAGAAGTGTATTGTTGTCCGTCATTGGTTGACCATAGCGGTTCCTTATGCTTAGAGTCTGTCAGTTGCTTTTGCAGAAAGGTGTCAGAGACGCTTGGCCTGGATAGTCAGCTGCAATGTTTGGTCTTCAGTGAATAAGGCTATCAGCTGCAAAGAGTGAAGGTTGCTGCTGGTAAGCCTATCAGCAGCAAACATGGATGACCGCTGCTGATAAGCCTATCAGCAGCAACTTGTGCAGAATGCTGCTGATAAGCCTATCAGCAGCAACAAGTGTTGAATGCTGCTGATAAGCCTATCAACAACATTTGTACTTAGAATAATTTGGTAGCAATCAGTCTTTGGTTCTACAAACTCCCCCTAGACTGATGCAACCAAAAATTCTTCTAATCACTTTGCTGCTGAAGCTTTTGCATGTGGCTGACTATCCTTTCAACCTCATAGCCTCTTGGATCCTTGCTGGGATTGTTCAGTGGAAGTTCAGACAGAGTCTTGATGTCTTTGTGTTGCATTTTGTAGATTGCTTTGCTTGAACATCTCATCTGCTGCTTCTTTACATCAGTCAGTGTGAACTCATCCAAATCAGCATTGTAGGTCCAGGATACAAATGGAGAGTGGGACTTGAGTGGTTTGATGTTTATGATCACATCTTTGCTAGGGTTGAAGTAGTGTTTGATTGCTAGCACAAGACGTTTCCCACTCTCATTTGCAGGCTCATGAGCTTCACCCAGCTCTAAAATTCTTTGAAGGTCGGAATCAGGTAGTTGCAGAACCTCATCAACAGACCTGTAAGTGGATCTTCTTCTCTCAGTTCTCCCCCTGAAGATCTCAAACACTTGATCTTGTGAATTGTGGAACCAGTTAACTATATTTCTTGAGTCTTCTGGTTTAGGAGTGGGTTTGGGTATCTTCAATGGAGGCTGTTGATGAGTGGGAGCTGGGTGGGATGACTTGGACTTTTTGGGTGGAGGAGTGGAAGGTTTGGGGAGGAGAGTGGAAGGATGATGGACTGAGGAAGAGGTAGGTGGGTGAGAAGGCTTGGGTTTCTTTGTCTTTGGTTCTTCATCTTCTTTGATAAGTACCCTTTTCTTGGAGCCCTTCTTCCCTAGTCTTTCTTCCTCATCCTTTTTAACTTTAAAGTAGAGGGCTTGCAGGTTCATGAAATTCATAGGACCTAGCCTCTTTCCACTATCTCCTCTGGCCTTAAGGAAGTCAATCATGACCTTCCTTTCTTCATGTGTCCTTTTATTGAAGGCAACAGTCTTTTTGGACTGTTGTTTGGCTTTTTCTTCTTCTTCAGCCTTTTTCTTCTTTGCCAACTGACCTTGCTGACCCATGAAGGCTCTGTAGATCTCTTTGTTTGAAAGTTTTTCAAGGTAGTCTTCATCCTCACCTTGATAGATCAGAGCTTCAGTCCACTCCTACCTTCATTCTTTTGCTAATTTAGAATCAGTGATTCTAAACTTAGCATCTTCCTTCCTTTTCTCTTTAGCTTCTTCTTCTTCTTCTTTTGCAAACTATTCCTACAGCTGTCTAGCAAGTTGTTCATCTTCCTCAACTTGAGACCCTGCAAGGACTTTTACCTTCATTTCATCCAGCTGTTTGGCATACAGCTGGATTGTTTGTTGTCTGAGAAGTATGGCTGTCTTTCTATCTTCATGCCTTTGTTTTTGAGCCATTTCTTCAGCCAACTCTTCTTCTTCTCTTTTCCTTCTTCTCTCTTCTTTCTCTTTCTTTTCCTTTTGCAACCTCTCTTCATCCTCTTTTGTCATGATGCCCTTCCCTTTATTAATATAGGATGCCTCTGCTCTGGCTTCACTGATCACAGAAACAGCTGATTGTTGTGCTGTTGGGATCTCTGCCTCGGCTTCATTGGTAATTTGAGATGTGAATAAGGGAAGGTCATCGTCTTCATCAAGTTGATACTCAGGACCTTCTATTTCTCTCAGTTTTTCTTTGATAGTTGATCTTGACTCATAAGCTGCAGTGCAGATATTAACTCGAGGAGAAGCTGAGTCAGTGTCAGTGTCAGAGTTTGACACATATACTGCCTCAGTAATTCTTCCTACTTGTTCAAGATTGGCTCTGACAGTATCTATCATTGCCTGGCTTTCAAGTGAGTTGACATTGCAGATGTTGGTTCTGAGCTGATAGATCTTGAAGAGAAAGTCTGAGGGCAGATGAAGGATGTTTCTGGTGTTGATGATGAGAGAGGAGCCGTTGCTGAGCAGAAAAGTGTGGTCAAGAGACTTAGTGCTCACCCAACCTAGCACATCCAAGTCCTTGACCAGGAAGGCATACAGGAACCTTCGAAGGCCCAGAACTTCTTCTTCAGTGAGAAGACTGCTCCTTGTTATTTCAAGATTGCTAGGAGTCAGTCTTCTTTCTGCGGCCGCCGAGGATTCAGGATAAGCTACCCGATGTGCTGCTTGTAGGAATCTTTGGAACCTGGGTAGATTATCCTCCATCGGGTCATGGAACCTGCCAATGGCAAGTTCAGCTGAGAGATCTGCTGAAGTGTAGATGCAGTCAGTTAGATGCAGTTCTAGGACTTGGAGGGCATTGAGAGAGTTCCAGTTCAGTTCTTCTATTCCGCTGAACTCCCATCCAATCCAAAATCTCTCAGCTGATCCATCATACCCCCAAGCTAGAATAGAGTCAAACTCTAGCTTCTTTGAAGATTTGAAGATTTGGGGGGTAGTGGATTGACCTATGATGGCTGCTGCTTCAGGGATGATGCTGACCAATGTAGATGTTTGATCTTTGTCTTCAACATCAGTCAGCATTTCATCCACAGCCCTGACAACCAACTTCCAGTCTTCAGAGATCTCTTCTTCTTCATCTTCTGTTACTGGCAAGTCGTAGACCTGTACAAAAGCTGGCCTGTAAAGTGAGCTTTGGAAGGCAGCCTGCTCCTGTATCCAGTCGTCAAGACTGTCTGTATCATCTTCCATAGAAACCATCTCCCCCTTTTTGGTTGCATCAGCAGACAGGTAAGCATCAGTTTGGGTGCCTACTGATACAAGAGAGGGAGAGTCTAGAGTTGGGCATTGATGGGCTTCATGCATAGCGACTTGGTGTCTTAGTTTGGACATTTCAGCCTCTAGCATAGCCACCCTGGCCGTCAATTCCATGTTATGAAGTTTCAGTCTGTCCTCATCCACAGTTGTGGAATCCTTGGACCCAGATGGGGCCGTAGGCCTAGCCTCAGCATCCCCATCACCCGTGGTTTCTTGGCGCCTGGGATTCCTCTCAGTGAAGGGAGTTTCCAAGGAAACACCCTCACCGTGAGTTGCCATGGTTGAGGTTATAAAGATGGTGTCACTGTCCTCCTGGTCAGTTGATGGACCAGCAGTAGTGACAGCCTCGTCCACATCCACTCTTTCAATACTCCTAGAGTGGACCTTCAAGGGTGAAGAACTTGGGCTGGGTGTTTCGGAAGCAAGACCAATCAGTACCTCCTTGATAGTGGTAGTTGGAGAAGGTACATCACTTTGGTCAGGTTCCTCTACACTTAAGTTCAAAGAAGAGAGGAATGGCTCGAAGGGCTGTTCTATGGATCCGGGAAGTGATCCTAATCCTAATAGAGAGACTTCCGAAGGAGTCTCCCTAGCAATGTGGCTTTCCCTTATGATATTCTCACTAGAATGTTGTGATTCTGAGTGAGGGATGTTGGCTTGGGTTTCGGCCTTGGAGGCAAGAGAAGAAGGAGTTCTCTTGCCCCTCTTCCTTGTATACTTGGCTGCAACTGGGGCCCTGTGTTCCGGTTGAGCAATCAAACTGGGGGTGAGTAATGTATGTGCCTGTGCATCCTTACTGGAATGCACAGGGGTTTGATCAAGGGAAACAGTAGGTTGAGTTTGTGGCAGTGAGGTGGAGGGTGTGGGATCAGTATCAACTGGGTTTGCTGAACTGTCACCCTGGGCACTATGTGTGTTCAACATTGTAGATAACAATGGAACATCGGCCCCTGAGAACTTTGATGAAACTGTTCTCATGCTCTGAAAAATGTTGTTCTTATGTCCCAGAATGGAGTAGATTCTTGCAGTTTTTGAAAGATCTTGGTGCTCAAAATTGAACACTTCCTGCAAGAATCTTGGGTACATGAAGAACTGTGATTTCACCCCTTCTTGAAGGTTGTATCTCAAACCTTCAAGAATGAGGTGGGAAAAATTGAAACCTGCTCCTGTTATCATACCGTGAACTGCCGACGCAGGTCCGGAGCTGAGTTGGTTCCAGCCACTCCTCTTTTGAGATATGCATTGGAGAAGAGTGTGGCAGAGATACTTCCATTTGGGACCCATGAGTGCCTTCTCTATCGTATACTCTGTTTGATTCCCAGTGTACCCTATGGATACAAAGGTCCTCATGTATACGTCTTTTGGGTAAGAGAGGGCGTCCCCTTCATCCTGAAGCTTGAGGTGTTGGCGGAGTTTTGCTTCAGTGATGATCATTTCCTTACCGTCAACTGTGCCTCTGATTTGTGGAGTGCCCTGTTCAATAGAATACACGGCTGAGCTCCAAAAATCTTCCATGTGTGAAGTATATATGGTTGGGTTGATGGTTAGGGCATGGTAAATTTGGACCGACAGAGGAAGTCGATCATACCGTCGAAACCTTCGGATTTCTTGCCCTTGATTAGGTATGCAGTTAGGTTGTGGTATGGAGCAAACTTGTCGTTTGGGTTGTTTATGTCTGCGCCTGCCATTGTGATGGATTTTGGAGGGAAAAGAGAAGGGTATTTGAATGGTGGTTGATTATGGAGGGCTTTGAATGCTGTGGGGACGGGAGAGAAAGTGATGGGAGCTAGGTTTGAAATTGAATATGAAGAGGTAGAGGGATGATTTGAGTTGGTGATATAACGACAGACGAAGAAAAAGCAACTCTACTTGTACAGTACAACCTGTTTCACTTTTCATTGTTACAGCTGTAAAACAGTCGAGCAGTCATGGTGAAGACTGACGATATTTACTTTTACAGCGGGTAAATGTTAATTTAGACTTATGTTCACCCATCAGCAGCAAACTTGGTTGCTGCTGAAAGATAAGAGTATCCGCAGCAAAATTGGTTACAGCCGATGGATAAGCCTATCCGCTGCAAACTTGGTTGCTGCGGAAAGATAAGTCTGTCAGCAGCAGATTTTGCTGCTGAAAGGTTTAAAGATCCGCAGCAAAGGAATTGCTGCTGAAAGCCTTAAAGCTATCCGCAAGAAACATGTACCTGCTGATAACTTAAAGCTATCAGTGGCAAAACTTTTGCTGCTGATGCTTTTACCTGTCAGTAGCTGAAGGGCAAAAATGCTGCTGACCCATAACTTTTATTTACAACAAGGGACAAAAAGACACATTTTAAGGAGAAACTTGAGATGAATTTTAATCAAAGTTCATCATACCAATTGATTCAACTAAATATCTGAATCTAGCTTCATCAAAAGGTTTTGTAAACAGATCAGCATATTGCTCATTTGTATGAACTTTGGTTAAAATAATTCTCTTTTTCTCAGCCTGATCTCTTATGAAATGGTACCTGATGTCGATGTGCTTTGTCTTTGAGTGCTGCACCGGATTGTTTGTGATAGAGATAGCACTCATGTTGTCAATGTGAATTGGAGTCTGCATGAAGGTCATTCCATAGTCAAGCATTTGATTTTGGATCCAGATGACCTGTGCACAGCAGCTTGAAGCTGCAATGTATTCTGCTTCAGCTGTTGAAGTAGAAACACATGTTTGCATTTTGCATTGCCATGAGATGAGCCTTCCTCTAAGAAATTGACATCCCCCAGATGTGGACTTTTTGTCCAAGTTACAACCCCCATAGTCACTGTCAGTGTAAGCATAGAGATTAACATTTTCATTCTTTGGATACCATAGCCCAAGTTTTGGAGCTCCCTTTAGGTATCTAAGGATCCTTTTGACATCTTGAAGATGAGACACTTTTGGAGCTGCTTGAAATCTTGCGCAGAGACAAACTGCAAACATGATATCTGGTCTTGAGGCAGTGAGGTACATGAGAGACCCTATCATAGCTCGGTACTGATGTTGGTCAGTGTCTTGTCCTTCTTTATCCGGAGATAAATGATGGTGCACTTGCATAGGAGTTCTTGCAACAGAGCAGTCAGTCATTTTGAACCTTTCCAAGATGCTTTTGACATACTTGGATTGACTTATGAAGATTCCAGTTGGTACCTGTTTGACTTGAAGTCCTAAAAAGAAATTTAGTTCACCCATTGAACTCATTTCAAATTTGGAATGCATCAGAACTTCAAAGTCTTTGCAGAGCTTCTTTCTTGTAGATCCAAAGATAATGTCATGAACATAAATCTGAACCAACAAAATTTCTCCCCCTTCATCTTTGATGAAAAGTGTCTGATCAATGGCCCCCCTTCTGAAGTTGTTACTAAGTAGATATCCAGATAAAGTTTCATACCAGGCTCTTGGGGCTTGGTGTAAGCCATAGAGAGCTTTGTCCAGTTTTAAGACCTTATTTGGATGTGCAGGATCTACAAAGCCTGGAGGCTGTTTGACATAGACCTCTTCATCAATCGTGCCATACAGAAAGGCACTCTTCACATCCATTTGATAGACCATAAAGTTTTTGGATGCTGCATAAGCCAGAAAAATTCTAATGGCTTCCAGACCGGCAACGGGAGCAAAAACTTCATCATAGTCAATGCCTTCTTCTTGAGTGTAACCTTGAGCTACCAGTCTGGCTTTGTTCTTGACTACGATGCCCCTCTCATCTTGCTTGTTTCTGAAAACCCATCTTGTTCCAATGGCTGTTTGACCAGGTGGAAGATCAACAAGCTTCCAAACATCTTGTCTGTTGAATTGCAGCAATTCTTCCTGCATTGATTCAATCCAGCTGTTGTGCTTGAGAGCTTCATCGATCCTTTTGGGTTCCAACTGTGATAGAAAGCAAGAGAACAAACAAATGTTGGCTTCATGAGACTTACTTCTTGTCTGGATGCCTGTGTGGACTTGGCCAATGATGTTTTCCAGAGGATGCTCTTTGTTTATTCTCTGAGCAGGTATCACATCCAGCCGTATTCCCTCTTCAAGATTACTGTGGTTTAGATCAGTATTGTCTTCAAATGGGTGGAGAGGAGCTTGGAGGATCTGATCATTGTGTTCCACATAGTCAGCAGCATTAGCATCAGAGGCCTCTTTACCATGAATTGAGGAGGCTTCATTTAGGATTTCATTGTCAGAGAGATTGCTGCTTGTGGTGTTGGATGTAATGGCTTCACCTGAACTGGCTTCAATAGCTTCTGCCACTGATAGAGGATCAATGGATGGCCTTTTCATCCTGATGTAGGGACTGGGAAACTCCAGTCTGTAGTCAGAAGAAGAGGTTGAGGTAGAAGGTGTTGAGTTTGAAGAAGGAGGCTCCATATTTGAGAATATGAGGGGCTCAAATATCTGGGTGAAGGAGTCTATATCAAAAAGCCAGTTGGGACCTTTGCCTTGTTCATAGACAACGTGTTCCCTGCATTCCACATTAGCAGATTCTTCCACAATCCGAGTCCTATAATTGAACACTCGGTCGGCCTTCGATTGAGAGGAGTAACCCACAAAGTAACCTTCATCAGAATTTGCACCGAATTTAGGAAGAACTCCATGTGTGATGAGGATGGTACATAGACATCCAAAGGGCTTCAGGAAGCCAATGTAGGGAACTCTTTTGAGCCAGAGTTCATAGGGAGTTTTCTGGAGAGGCTTAACAATAGGGACTCTATTCTGCACATAACAAGCTGCGCTTACTGCTTCTGCCCAGAAAGTAAGGGGCAGCTTTGAGTCAGCCAGCATAGATCTTGCTGATTCAATCAGAGTCCTGTTTCTTCTTTCAGCAACCCCATTTTGTTGAGGAGTTCTTGGAGCACTGTACTGCCTTTCAATGCCCTTGCTCTCACAGAAACTGTTCAAAGTGTGATTTTTGAACTCTGTTCCCTGATCACACCTTATGATCTTTACCTTTAGATTACTTTGATTCTCTACCCTGAGAATATAGGATTTGAGAATCTCAGCAGTTTCTTCTTTTGTTCTTAGGAAGAATACCCAAGAGAATCTGGAGAAGTCATCAGTGATCACCAGACAGTAGGACTTTTTGCCCATTGACATGACATTTGTAGGACCAAAGAGATCCATATGCAGTAGCTGGAGAGGAGTGTCATTTGTGTTCAATGTCTTGGGCTTATGGGAACTTTTGTGTTGTTTTCCCTTCAAGCAGGCAATGCAATGATCGTCTAGCTGGAATTCTTTGTCAGGAAGCCCTCTGACAAGATTGTCCTTCACTAATTTATTGATTGTTTTGATGTTAACATGGCTTAACCTCCTGTGCCAGAGAGCGGATTCATCAACTGATGCCTTTGACAGAAAACATGAAACACTACCGATAACTGGGGAGGATATGATGTATGAGTCTGATTCTGAAGATGAGGTGTTTGATGAGAAGAAGGTTGAAGGCATTCCAAAAGAGGTAAAAATTGATGACCCAACAGTTGTTAAAACTGTTACCCGAGATAGATGCATTTTGACTGAACCTGAAGAGGTGAAAGTTGGTCCATCTAAGCTTTCTCCGATTTTACAGTCGAGTGGTTTCATAGCGGCAGGTTATCAAAAAGTGTATTCTTCAAAGGTGCCAACACAGGCTTATGTTCCAAAGAAGCCGATAAACTATTCTGGACATTCCTTTGAAGCTTACACCTCTGATGGATCCTCACATTCAAAGAAAACTCCTTATTTCAGAAGTTATCAAGAAAGAAGAGTGTGTTTTCATTGCAACGAGGCTGGTCACATTTTGCTCAATTGTCCTTACAAGAACCAGGGTAAAATGAAGACTGTTCCTTCACAACCAAAAGTGGTGAAGATTCTGAAAAGAAAAGATGAGGGAAAGTCGTCTTCTAGTTTGGAGAAAAATTTGCCTGGTCGATCTTTTGTTAAATTCTCTGGATTTAAACAACAGGATAAATTGAATGCTAAATCTTTTGTATGCAAGGAGAAGCTTGAGATTCCTAATGTTGGAATTTCAAAAGATTCTCATCAGGAAGTTAAATTGTCTAGACCTCAAAGGAGAAGACGAAACAGAAAATTGAAGAAAATTTTGGAAACATCCGAATCTGACAATAATATATCAAATAATGTTTTTCAAAATAATAAAAATGGATCTTCTTTGAAAAAGTCTGATTGTCAAACTTCTGTTCCAAAAGTGAATGATAAGATTCATTGTAATTACAAGAAGTTGTTTATTTTAATCAAACTGGACGACCCAAGACCACGATGGCTTGGGTTCTTATTTCTAACTGATTCTCGTTGTTTATGAAGGGACAACCAAGGAGGACTATCAACAATACATGGTATGTGGATAATGGTTCTTCTCGACATATGACAGGGAATGTTAGATTGATGGAGGTTATGTCGCTTTTGTGGGTAATAAAGGTGGGTACATAACTGGACAGGGTACGTTAAAGAATGACAAAGTCAAATTTGAGAAAGTGAATTATGTTGAGCAGTTGGAACACAATATTTTAAGTGTATCACAAGTTTGTGACAAGAAGTTTTCGTTCCATTTCAACGATGCTGAATGTTATATTTTGAAACCGGGATTCCTGATTCCTGATGAATAGATTCTTATGAAGGCTCCGAGAAGAAATGACACGTATGTCCTTGACATGAGTGTTGCCACTACAACGGATTCAATTCCAACATGTTTACTCTCCAAGGCGTCAGAATCTGATTCAATATTGTGGCACAGGAAGCTAGCTCACATTAACTTTAGGAAGATGAACTACATTGTTAGGAATGATTTGGTTCTTGGTATTCCGAAGATGAAATTCTCAGATCCTGATGATTGTATTCCTTGCAAGAAGGGGAAGCAAAGAAAGAAATCTCAGAAATCTAAATCGACGAATTCTATTGTAACTCCTTTGGAGCTGCTGCACATGGATTTGTTCGGTTCTATCAGTATCAGGAGCATTGGTGGAAAATCGTACTGCTTGGTAGTAACTGATGATTACTCCAGATTTTCATGGGTTAAGTTTCTTTCCTCTAAAGCTGAAACCACTAAGTTAGTACAATACTTAATCCTAGGTTTGGAGAATTTAATCAATCTGAAAGTCAGAAGAATCAGGAGTGACAATGGTAGCGAATTTAAGAATAGCAAAATGGGCTTATTCTGTCTACAAAAAGGAATTCATCATGAATTCAGTGCGCCATATGTTCATCAACAAAACGGTGTCGCTGAACGAAAGAACAGGACTTTAGTCGAAACGGCTCGCACGATGCTTGCAGATTCTAAACTTCCAGTTACCTTTTGGGCTGAAGCTGTGAATACTGCGTGTCACGTTTTGAACATGGTCTTGACCGTCAAGCGACATAACAAGACTTGCTATGAATTGCTGAATAATCGAAAGCTGAATTTGGATTATTTACTACCTTTTGGTAATCCTTGCACCCTATTGAAAGTTCAAGATGTCCCAACAAAATTCAGTGCGAAGGATATTGAAGGGATTTTACTGGGGTATGTGGTGAATTCGACAACCAAAAGGGTTTATAACAAAAAGACGCGCCAAGTTGAAGAATGGTTCCATATTTGTTAGGACATAGTTTTGTAATGACAAAAGCTTGTAATAGTTAGATTTTATGTCTTTATGTTTTTGGTATGTAATTGTTTAAAAGTTGCTAAGTGTTTAACTAGTGAGCCTAGAGGCGAACTTGTTAAGTTCGCCTGGTCTATCAGAGGCGAACTTAATAAGTTCGCTTAGGTATAACTGAGGCGAACTTGTTAAGTTCGCTTAATCTGTTTCAGGCGAACTTAACAAGTTCGCTTACAGCAGGTTTGGTTCTATATATATGTGTTACAGAGTCATTAGATAGTAGAGAACATAAATCAATCTGAGAGAGAAACAATTGTCTGATTGAGTCTGTAACCATTGTTATTTGGAATATAACCGAGAAGTTTGTTTACGCGTGTTGTTTGAATTGTCAATTAGTATACAAACGTTAATACGAAGGATTCCGCACTTCGTGTTATAGAAACGTCATATCATGAGTTCGATCAGTAGTTGAGTTACCTGGACCTACAAGTGGTATCAGAGCAAAGTGCTCGTGAATTAAGTACGATTCTTGGTGATAATTGACGGTTTTTGTGTACAATTCGACAAGATATACAACTTTTTAAAGTTTTTGCAACAATGGAGTTTTTCAAGTTCTTGAAGATTGTTTCTTTACTTAATTCGTGATTTTGGAAGTGTTTTTGACGAAATTAGTCCGATAGAACTGTTCCATTTTTTAAAATTCATAATCCTACGGATCAATTTTCTTAAATTCCATCAATTCACTGAGAAATCATGAATTTTGAAGGTTTCGGTTCGTGTTTGGACGAAGACTCTGTTGATTCTGTTACAGCAGTTTAAGCGAACTTGCTGAGTTCCTGTGCAGGAGAACTTACGCTTCTCACATTTCAAGCAAACTTAGCTGTTAAGCGAACTTACCGGATTTCCTCCTTAAGCGAACTTGTCTTGTTCGCCTGATCTTAAGTTCGCTTAGTATTCCCTAAAGCGAACTTAATAAGTTCGCCTGAGGGTAAAATCAGTTCAGTACTTAGAAATTTTTCAGAAATTTTTTAACATGGCAAATATGGTTCAAGTCACAAACATGTTCAATTATGACAATGAGATAGGTACATCTCAAAAACCTCCGAAGTTGCTGAATCTAGCTGATTATTCAAACTGGAAAGATCGATTTGACCAATTCGTGTCTTTTACCGATACTAGTTTGTGGATTCCAATTTTGGAAGGATATACACACCCTACTTATTCATGGATGGGAAAAGATGATGTTCCAAAACTAGTGTCAGCTTTATCTACTGAAGAGAAGTTGTTATTTGATCGAGAAAAGAAAGCAATGGCTAGCATTTCGATGTCTCTACCAAAGGAAATTTATCACAGTTTTAAACAGTTCAAGTCTTCTCAACAGCTGTGGGAAGCTCTACAGAAAAGGTGTGAAGGAGTTTAGATGTTAAGAAAAGTAGAAAAGAATTACTAAAGAAGCAGTTCCTAGTTTTTAAACATTTTCAAAATGAATCTTTGGATGATCTTGCTACAAGATTTTATCATCTTCTTAGTGAACTGGATAGTGCATCTGTGGTATATGAGATTGAGGAAATCAATGATAAATTCTTAGAGGCTTTACCATCAAAGTTTGATGTGTATACGGTTTTGATCAAGGAAAATGTTAAGTACAAAACCATGTCTCTTGAAGAAGTCCTAGGGAAGATCCAGTCACATGACATGAATTTGAAAAAGAAAGAGACTAATTTGGAGCATATCCAGGATCCCTCGATGTATTTTTCCAAATCTGTTGGTAAATCTGGTACTGGTGTGGCATTCTTTTCTGGTGATGCTCAAGAGTCTTCAAATGATCAGTGTTCTGGAGTTCCAATCTATTCTGGTCATACAAGCCATTCTGGATTTTCTACTACTACTGCTTCAACATCATCTGGATCTCATGTGAATCAGAAAGTTGCTGATGATTATTTGGCTATGTTTTCTTCATTCATGGCATCATATGAAAATTTCATTGGAGGAAAAATACATGATCCTGAGGTAATAGAAGAAGATTTCAGACAGATTGACCCTGTTGATCTGGAAGAAATGAATATTCAATGGAATATGGCCATGTTAATGAGACAAGCTAAAGATTTTTTGAAGAGAACTGGGAGAAAATATATTGGTTCAAATAGTCGATCGCGTATGGGTTTTGATAAGAGCAAAGTTAGGTGTTACAACTGCCAATAGTATGGTCACTTTGCTAAGGAGTGTGTGAAACCAAAGGTAGAATTTGATTCTCAAAAGAAGCAATCTAACTTTCAGCATAATAGGAATCAGCCTCATGGTTCATCTGGTAATCAAAATCATGGTCCTTCTGGTAATACAAATCATGCATCTGCATCATCAGCTCTAGTTGCTCAAAATGATGAAAACTATGATTGGGGCATTCATCTGGAAGATTTGGTGGGTGCTGTGAGTCAGGCTTTTGTTGCAGAAATTCATTTAGAAAAACCAGAAGAGTCTACTGATGATGAAAGTTCTAGTGATGATTCATGTGATGGTGATAGTGTTCCAAGTGTTGATGATGAGGAAGAAAGAGAGCAAAGTAGTGTTTCTGATGCTGTGACAGGGGTTGCTGAGGAAGAAATTGTTCTTACAGAAAATGCGTCAGTTGGTGAAGATTCAGAAAACATTCCGATTGCCAAAGTATTCATGGCAGACATGTCTGACCCGACTAAGGTAAAAGACTCTGTTTGTCATATATTTTGTACTAATTGCATTTCTGTTAAAGATAAACTACAAAAAGTCATGGATGATAACACCAATTTGATTTGTGACACGAAATCAATGCATTCAGTAAATCAGAAACTGAAAGATAATGATAAACTGTGCATTGATAGAATTGAGTCTTTGAAAAGAGACTTAAATTCTCTTGGGTTAAAATACAAAGAGCAGGGTTATCATCTTGATATTGCTTATGCTGAAATTGAAAAACGAAATGAAGTGGTTACCCAAAAGAACAAGGAGATTTCTGAAAAAGAATATGAGGTGATAAAGTTACATAGAAAGTTGGAACAGTTTGAGAATTCATCTGTAGTGTTGGATTATTTTAATGCTAATGCTGATCCCACAAAAAGGGTTGCTGGTATTGGGTTTGTTCCTCCTCCGTTCAATGGGAATTATGTAGTTGAGCCTGAAATAATTCATGAAGAGGAGATTGATCCCAAGACAGTATTAAAAGTGAATCCAGTGACGGGTGAAGACATGGTGTATGATTCTGATACAGAGGATGAAGTATTTGATGATTCAAAGGTTGAAGGCATTCCAAGAGAGGTGAAAATTGAGGAACCAAATGTTGTGAAGAATGTTACTCGGGATAGGTGCATTTTGACTGAACCTGAAGAGGTGAAAGTTGTTCAAACTAAACTTTCTCCAATCTTACAGTCAAGTGGGTTTGTGGTGGCTGGTTTTCAAAAGGTAAATTCTTCAAAGGTGCCAAAACAGACTTATGTTCCTAAGAAGCCGATAAATTGTTCAGGGCATTCCTCTGAAGCTTATTCTTCTGACGGTTCTTCAAATTCAAAGAAATCATCTTATTTCAGAAGTTATCAAGAAAGAAGAGTGTGCTTTCATTGCAATGAGCCTGGTCATATTTTGATTAATTGTCCATACAAGAACAAGGGTAAACTGAAGACTGTTCCTTCACAACCGAGAGTGGTGAAAATTCTGAAAAGGAAAGATGAGGGAAAATCGTCTTCTAGTTTGGGAAAAGATATGACTGGACGAACTTTTGTTAATTCCCCTGGAATTAAACAACAGAATACAGTGCATGCTAAATCTTTTGTATGCAGAGAAAATCTTGAGATTCCAAAAGTTGGGATTTCAAAAGATACTTTTCAAGAGGTTAAATTGTCTAGACCTCAAAGAAGAAGGAGAAATAGAAAATTAAAGAAAATTTTGGAAACATCTGAATCTGACAATAATTTTTCAAATAATGTTTCTAAAAATAATAAAAATGGTTCTTCTTTGAAAAGGTCTGATTGTCAAACTTCTGTTCCAACAGTGAATGATAAAATTGATTGTAAATTACAAGAAGTTGTTTATTTTGATCAATCCGGACGACCCAAGACCACGATGGCTTGGGTTCCACTTTCTAACTGATTCTCGTTGTTTATGTAGGGACAACCAAGGAGGACTATCAACAATACATGGTATGTGGATAGTGGTTGCTCTCGACATATGACAGGGAATGTGAAATTACTTGAGGATGTGATTAAAATTGATGGTGGTTATGTCGCTTTTGCGGGTACATAACAGGCCAGGGAACGTTAAAGAATGACAAAGTAAAATTTGAAAAGGTGAATTATGTTGAGCAGCTGGAACACAATCTTTTAAGCGTATCACAAGTCTGTGACAAGAAGTTTTCGTTTCATTTCAACGATCATGAATGTTATATTCTGAAACCGGGTTTTGTGATTCCTGATGATTGGATTCTTATGAAGGCTCCAAGGAGAAATGACACGTATGTCCTTGACATGAGTGTCGCCACTACAACGGATTCAATTCCAACATGTTTACTCTCCAAGGCGTCGGAATCTGATTCAATATTGTGGCACAGGAAGCTAGCTCACATAAACTATAGGAGGATGAACTACATTGTTAGGAATGATCTTGTGCTTGGTATTCCGAAAATGAAATTTTCAGTTCCTGATAATTGTATTCCGTGCAAGAAGGGGAAGCAAAGAAAGAAATCTCACAAATCGAAATCGACAAATTCTATCGTAACTCCCTTGGAGTTGCTGCATATGGATTTGTTCGGTCCTATCAGTATTAGGAGCATTGGTGGGAAATCTTATTGTTTGGTCGTAACTGATGATTACTCCAGATTTTCATGGGTTAAGTTTCTTTCTTCTAAAGTTGAGACTACTGAGTTGGTACAATACTTAATCCTGGGTTTGGAGAATTTATTAAATCTAAAAGTCAGAAGAATCAGGAGTGACAATGGCAGCGAATTTAAGAATAGCAAAATGGGCTTATTCTATTTACAAACAGGAATTCATCATGAGTTCAGTGCGCCATATGTTCCTCAACAAAACGGTGTCGCTGAACGAAAGAACAGGACGTTGGTCGAAACAGCTCGCACGATGCTTGCAGATTCTAAGCTTCCAGTCACCTTTTGGGCTGAAGCTGTGAATACTGCGTGTCATGTTTTGAACAGGGTCTTGACCGTCAAGCGGCATAACAAGACTTGCTATGAATTGTTAAACAATCGAAAGCCGAATCTGGAATATTTATTACCTTTTGGTAATCCGTGTACCCTACTGAAGGTTCGAGATGTCCCAACAAAATTCAGTACAAAGGCTATTGAAGGGATTTTTCTGGGGTATGTGGCTAATTCGACAACCAAGAGGGTTTATAACAAAGAGACACGCCAAGTTGAAGAATGGTTCCATATTGACTGTTCAAATCGGTCGTTACCACAAATGGCGATTGGTCCGGATTGGGCATTTGATTATGAAAACTTATTCAAGTCTTTTCATTTACCTTCTGACATTTCTGATGAAGATGCTGTTGTTCTTTATGATTCTTGTCAAGATGCACAGCATAATGGATTTCTACCAAATGCAGATCCCAATTCATCGATTCCATCTACTTCTGCTCCCGATCCTAATGTTGCTTCTTGTTCCGGTCCGCAAGATTCAGAGAGTGAGGAGGATAATGCTATTTTTCAAGATTCTTCTGCTGATCCGCTGTTGAGTGATGATCCATTACCTTCGACACAGGATCAGGGGGAGATTCCAACAAATTTAGACTCGGAAATTCCAATTCCTCAAGATTATTCTTATCAATCTGACTCTACTCAAGTTGATGTATTGCCGGTTCCTGAGGTCGCATCCTTCAAGGAACACAAAGATCATCCAGTAACAAATATAATTGGAAATTTACAAGATGGAGTGAAAACTCGTTCTCTTGTTGACAATACTTGTTTGTATACTTGCATTAAAGATTCTGGTGTTCTTGATGATTGCTCACATTCTTGCTTTATTTCGCAGGTTGAACCCAAGAATGTAGAGATGGCTTTACATGACAATAACTGGATAGAAGCTATGCAGGAAGAACTAGCTCAATTTGATAAACTGAAGGTTTGGAATCTGGTTGATTTACCGAAAGGTGCGTATCCGATAGGAACAAAATGGGTTTTTAAATGTAAAAAGGACGATCGAGGTGTCGTGGTACGCAATAAGGCAAGATTAGTTGTCCAGGGCTTCAATCAACAAGAAGGAATTGATTACACCGAAGTTTATGCGCCGGTTGCAAGGCTTGAAGCTATAAGGCTGTTTCTAGCTTTTGCTTCCTTTAAAGGTTTTAAGGTGTTTCAATTAGATGTCAAGAGTGCATTTTTATATGGAATGGTCAAGGAGGAAGTCTATGTGTGTCAGCCGCCGGGGTTTGAAGATCCACTGAATCCGAACATGGTTTTCAAGCTAGATAAGGCCCTCTATGGTCTTCATCAGGCTCCTCGTGCGTGGTATGAGACTTTATTAACACATCTTTTGGCGAATGACTTTGTTCGTGGAAAGATAGACTCGACCTTATTCATAAAGAAATCACTGGATTTATGTGGATGATATTATATTTGGCTCGACAAATGAAGGGTTGTGCAAAGAATTTGAGGGTGTTATGAAGTCGAAATTTGAAATGTCTGCTATGGGAGAGTTATCGTTTTTCTTAGGTTTACAAGTAAATCAAAAGGAAGATGGTTTCTTTATTCATCAGTCCAAGTATGTCAAAGACATCTTGAGCCGGTTCAAGATGGAGGACTGTACTTCATACGATACTCCAATTCCGGTCAATCATAAGTTAAATTCTGACCCGGAAGGAAAAGATATGGACTGTCGACTTTACAGAGCTATGATTGGATCCCTCATGTACTTAAACGCTTCAAGGCCGGATATAATGTTCGCCGTGTGTATCTGTTCCAGATTTCAGGCAAAGCCAAAAGAATCTCACTTAATTGCTGTGAAAAGAATCTTTCGGTATTTAAAAGGAAAACGACGTTTAGGGCTATGGTATCCTCATGGTTCTAACTTTGATTTCAATGCTTATACTGATTCTGATTTTGGTGGTTGTGGTCTGGACAGGAAATCTACAACAGGTGGTTGCCAGTTCTTAGGTAATCGACTTGTATCCTGGAAATGCAAAAAGCAAACCACAGTCTCGATTTCAACATGCGAAGCAGAATACATCGCTGCTTCAAGTTGCTGTTCACAGATCCTGTGGATACAACAATAATTGAGAGATTACGGTTTGAATTTCACAGGAACCCCAATGTTTATTGATAACAATGCTACTATGTCAATAACGAATAATCCTGTTAAACATAGTAAAACTAAGCACATCGAAATTCGATATCATTTTATACGTGATTGTGCAGAGAAAAGGTTGACTGAGCTGGTCAAGGTACATACTGAAGATAATTTTGCTGATTTGTTTACTAAGGCATTTGATCGTACCAGGTTTGAGTTCCTAATTAAAATGATTGGTATGATCAATCCCGAATAAAAATTTTTCAAAATTAGAATTTCATGGAAAATTTATCTTTTAGGTTCTTTTATTGCTTTATTACATTTCTGCAGTTACATTTTAAGTCAAAAAGTCTAAATTATAAAAAGTCAAAACAAATTGAAAAATATAAAATTTGACATCATTTGAGGTTAGAGAAGAAATGATAGTACATCAGTGATTAGTTCATTTCACACGACCTTAGTAGACCTTGATATATGAATGATTAAAATAAGTTGATCTGATCTAAATTTCAAAGTCTGCATAAATAAGAAATGATAGTGTTATGAATGTTCTATTCTTGATAATTTGTTTTAAAATTTGTGTATAAAATTTGAAACTTGAATTGTCAATAGGCTAAAAGCGTTTTGAAACTAATAGTAGTGTGAAAATTAAATATAATATGATTACATCTGTGATTTAAACCCATTGTATGCCTGGGTGTGTGTGTTAAAAGATCATTATCAGATAAAGAATATTAGCTTTTAATAAGGATTTTCCTATGAGATCAGTTTCGGGTTATGTCCTTAGCACTATTCATTCGATTTGCTTCAGTGCCCATGTCCCGAAAAGCATGCAATTTGAAGTATAATCAAGATATGTACTTGACAACATCTGTCAATCATATACTAGCCCTTGGATCATATTGATACATTATCTTTACGGATTCCATTGAATTCATAATCCAGATAACAGTTGGATCATCGTACCTGAATCTTATGATTCCACAAATATAAGCCAAAACATTGAATCATTCGATTCTGAATCTCATTGATTCCTATACAATCCAATTTGGATTCTACTATTCATGTGCTAAGTGATGTTTCCTCATTCTGAATATTCGGAAAATTTTTAGTAAAATCTTATATGTGTCTTGAAGATAGTGCATTTATTTTCTATTTGGCATATATGTGGGGTACACGATGTTTATCATCTAAATGGTACTAAATCACATGAATTTGGAGAATAAACGCTTATAGTTTCAAATAATAAAATATTGACAATTTTAAGAATTCAGGCTTTATATTTCAAATTCGGTATAAATAAAAGAACATTTTATAACCTGATCTTATTTACTTTGAAATTTATCGCGTATCATTTCAAATATTATTCAAATTGAATGAGTTTCAAAATGAAAAAGATGCAATATGCACAAAATTGAGTTGAATGGTCTCTTACTTCAGGTTACCTTTTGTTATTGAGAATATGTGTGATGAATTAATTGAATACTTATATGATCTTCTTGCTCATGATGTTCAAACCAAAAATATGTCATTTCAGTTTATTAAAAGAAAAACCAAAAATATGTGATTCTGTTTGTACAGAGAAAAATCAAAAATATGTGATTCTGTTTGTATAGAGAAAAACCAAAAATATGTGTTTCCGTCTGTATAGATAAAATTCAAAAAGATTTTATTTTTACTTTCCATGAAAATTCTAAACTTTTATTAAAATTGTTCGGGATTGGATCAAATATGTGTTGCTGACGGAAGTTCAAGATTTGAAAGGTTGAAGTTGGGAAAGTTTGTGTTCAAGGCAAAAAGGTTGAAAAAGTAATTAAGTTCGCCTGTGAACAGTGAAGCGAACTTAATATGTTCGCTTAAATTGGTGAAGCGAACTTAATTTTCAGTCTCGGGTGAAGCGAACTTATCTTGTTCGCCGAAGGCTTGTTAAGCGAACTTAACAAGTTCGCTTAATCAAGCGAACTTAATCTGAATAAGTTTTGAATCAGGCGAACTTGACTCTCATCGTTTTCATCAGAAAATTAGGCGAACTTGTTCAAATTTCTCAAAATTTTAAATCTGTGTTGTGGGTGTTAATTTTTGGTTGCCTCTTGATCGGAATCACGTTGCGAATCTAACAAAGGTATTTTCGTTGGATTTCATCCGATAAATTGAGCGTATTCGATGCTTTTTAGTTTCGGTTTTTAGTCGGACTGTTTCCAGACCGTTTTTGACCTAACTATGAAATTGATCATCATTGTTGGTTATATTGTGTTATTCGATTGATTGTTCATGGTTATTTCATGATAATTATCGATTTGCCGGAGTTTGAAAATTTCAGTGTTTGAATTTGAAACGTCTCAAGTTCAGGCGAACTTGTTTCAAGCGAACTTGTTCCAAGCGAACTTGTTCGAAGCGAACTTGTCAGCTTCTTGCACTACTAAGCGAACTTATTAAGTTCGCCTAGGGGTCAGAAGTGAAAAAGAGTTGTGATTTTTTTTTTGTGTTTGAAATTTTTTTAAATTTTTTGTTTGAAATTTTTTTTTTTTTTTCATTTTTGTTGTTGTTTTGTTTGTGTGTTTTATTAAATGTGTATTCTATATGTGTACGTGTTCTAATGTTTGTTAAGTTGTCCAATATTTTCACAGATGGCTCGTCGTGTCGAATACAAGCATAATCAAGTAGCGTTGTTAGATCCAAATTTGCCTGAAGCAGTTCACTATCAAGGCATTATCAATTTTCTGAATAGATCAAGACTACATGTTGCATTATCTGCGGATCCTTATATTAGTTTGGTGTACATCCAACAATTCTGGGATACTGTACATCAAGATATCGATGTGGAACCACATGTCCTTCGTGCAACAGTCAATAATACAGAGATTGCTATTTCAGAAGAGACAATTCGGGCTGCTCTAGTTTTGGGAGGCAATGCTGAAGATCCAATATCTTATCCCAATACTCTTATTATGGGGTGTTTTCAAAGGATGGGATATCGTGGAAGACAAAATGATACACAAGCTAGGAAAGGTGGATTAGTGGGAGAATGGAGGTACTTTATGCATGTGATTATACAATGCATCTCTCCGCGAAAAGCTGGTACAGATGGCTTGAAGATGGCACTTCAAACAGCGATGGTGGCCTTAACTTTGAATAAAAGATTCAATTTTCCACTTTATTTTTGCCGAGAGATGGTAATGCAGATCAATCCAGCTGAAGGTCAAGGTTTCTTGATGTATCCACGATTCATTCAAATGATACTCAATCATCTTATTCCGGATCTTCCACAACATGCCATACGATTGACTTTGACTCCGATGTCAAAACGTATCTTTACAGATTGTACAAAAGTGAAACAGCAAAATGCTGCATTGATTCCAGTTGATACTCCACTGTTTGGGCAATTAATCAATCCTGATTATGTTGCACCACCTAATGATAATTGGTTTCATCCCAATGAACTTGCTCAAGTTCAGGGAGTTAATGTTCAACCACAACCACAGCAACCACAGCAACAACCACAACAACAACCTGCACAACAACAACAGATACAAGTTCCACAAATTCAAGTTCAAATACCACAAATACATATTCCTGTACAACCTCAAATTCCTATTCTTGAACAAGTTCCTATTCCACAGGCTGCAGTTAATATTCCTATTCAGGAACCAGTTCTAGAAGAGGTCGTTCATGATCCTAATCAAGATATGGGTATGAACATGGATGATTTTATTGATGAAGCTGTGAACTCGCCCATTCATGAACAAGAAGGGAATGTGGTGACATACGCTGAGTCTAGTTCCAGTTCAAGTGATACATCATCATCTGATGATGACAGCACTGATTCTGATGAATCTAGAGATTTTTCTCCAGGTCATTATGAACGGTTGGCTGCTATTCCACTGGCTAATGCTGGAAAACGCATTAAATCTCAAGCCAGACGACCACGACGCAAGTCTGTTCGGGATCCTCCTTCCGGTTCAGTTCTTGGAAAAAGATCGTTGGTAGATGAAAGTTTTGACACTGACAGTGACTTTAATCCAGATCCTTCACGTCAAAAGTTAATGTCTGCGTCAATTGCTGCTGCACAATCTTCTCAAGGAGTTGAAGATGCTAATTTTGTTGCTTCTTTGATAGTTACTCCTCCAAGATCTAAAGATCCATCTCCAGTTCCATCTCCTATTCCTACAGAGATTCCTACTACTTCAAGTCCTTCTATTCCACAATCAACAGCTGGTCCATCAAAGCCTTCTGATTCTGACAGGATAACTTTCCTTGAATCTCAAGTGCTATCTTTACAAACACAAGTTAACTCTCTTGTGTCTATTGATTCTCAACGACAGCTGGTGATTCAGACTCAAGCTCAACAGATTGCCGATATGCAAGCTTTAGTGTCCAAACTCGTTCAGCGTCTTGACGCTCAGGGGGAGTTGAGGATACCTGATACTTGTCACACTGACTCAATACAAAGACGTGATGATGAAGACAATGATCCTGCTGGAAATATTGAGGGTGATCGTCAATACACTGACGCTAATCCTATATCTAGAGTTCAGGGGGAGTCGACATCACAATCTCTTGAAGGAAACAAAGATAAAGATACTTCGGGTAATAATGAAGAAGAAATTCTGTTATTAGAATTCTTTCAAGATTCAGAAGAAGAGGAAGCTAAAAAGATTGAATGTCTTGATGACATTGATGATTTATTCAATGACATGGAAGATGATATGTCAGACACTGAGATAGAAGAAGGAGAAATAGTGGAGATAGAAATAGAGAAAGATAAAGACAGTGTTACATATGAAGGCTGTGACGGTCTTAAGGTGCCGTATAACTTCATCCAAGAGGATGTTGTTCCTGAGTTCTCTTATGACGGAATAACTGACTCTATGGACTCTATTGAAGACGTCACATTGCCTGATGATACAGCTGACTCAAAGATGGATACTGATGATGAGAATCTTCAATTCAATAAGGGTGCTGAAACTGAAACTACTCACACTGAGTCTCCAAAGATTAATGAAGAACCTGTGATGTTCAGAGATACAGGAATGACACGAGAACAGTGGAGAGAAGTAGTAAACAGTTGGATGAAGGTGCTACCCAAGTCTCCAATACAACCTGCCTAGAAAGAGAAATATGTGAATAAAGAGCAGTGTATAGGAAGGATCATTAGTTGGTTCTATGATGGTGAATCAAAATTGTTTGTAATCAAACGATCTGATGGTGTTCAATACTTAAAGCCAAGGATCAAATATTTCAATACCTTGCCGAGGTGTGAAATAAATGGTCTAGCTTTAAAGCCACTCATAAATAGATCGAATAATGGTTTGGCTGATGTGATAGCAAACCTGATAAAGAAAGAAGGAAGTTCGGGTAAGTATGAACGGATGAAACCACAGAAGGGAAAGAGAGTGAAGATTATAGATCCTAAGACTGGGAAAGTAACCTGGAGATACAAGTATAGACCAGTGCGTGCTATTCACAAGATACCATTAAAGAATATTCCTCAAGACTTTCTTGGGAATATGAAATGGTGGTATGTTGATGTCAATACTGGTGAAGCAAAGGTTGAAGATAAAGATAATAAGGTCATTGTGTGTTTTTATGAGGCAATGAATCTTATTAATTTTTCAAAGAAAGATCAGAGGACGCTGCGAAAGATTGAGATCATGTATACTGATGAATGGAGAGAACAAGGTCCACAGTATAAAAGGGTTTTGGAGATATGCAGAAGATACGGTGTGCATGCTGGCAGCAGACTACCAGACAACTGGAAGAGTTCAAGATAAAGACTGAAGACAGAAGATCAAGCTATTGTCAAGGGGGAGTCTGTTAGGACATAGTTTTGTAATGACAAAAGCTTGTAATAGTTAGATTTTATGTCTTTATGTTTTTGGTATGTAATTGTTTAAAAGTTGCTAAGTGTTTAACTAGTGAGCCTAGAGGCGAACTTGTTAAGTTCGCCTGGTCTATCAGAGGCGAACTTAATAAGTTCGCTTAGGTATAACTGAGGCGAACTTGTTAAGTTCGCTTAATCTGTTTCAGGCGAACTTAACAAGTTCGCTTACAGCAGGTTTGGTTCTATATATATGTGTTACAGAGTCATTAGACAGTAGAGAACAGAAATCAATCTGAGAGAGAAACAATTGTCTGATTGAGTCTGTAACCATTGTTATTTGGAATATAATCGAGAAGTTTATTTACGCGTGTTGTTTGAATTGTCAATTAGTATACAAACGTTAATATGAAGGATTCCGCACTTCGTGTTATAGAAACGTCATATCACGAGTTCGATCAGTAGTTGAGTTACCTGGACCTACAATATTGACTGTTCAAATTGGTCTTTACCACAAATGGCGATTGGTCCGGATTGGGCATTTGATTATGACAACTTATTCAAGTCTTTTCATTTACCTTCTGATATTTCTGCTGAAGATGCTGCTGTTCTTTATGATTCTTGTCAGGATGCACAGCACAATGGATTTCTACCAAATGCAGTTCCAAATTCATCGATTCCATCTACTTCTGCTCCCAATCCAAATGTTGCTTCTTGTTCAGGTCCACAAGATTCAGAGAGTGAGGAGGATAATGCTATTTTTCAAGATTCTTCTGCTGATCCGTTGTTGGGTGATGATCTATTACCTTCGCCACATGCTCAGGGGGGAGATTCCTACAAATTTAACCTCAGATATTCATCTTAATCAAGATTATTCTTATCAATCTGACTCTACTTAAGTTGACGTGTTGCCGGTTCCAGAGGTTGCATCCATCAAGGAACTCAAAGATCATCCCGTGACAAATATAATTGGAAATTTACAGGATGGAGTGAAAACTCGTTCTCTTGTTGACAATACTTGTTTGTATACCTGCATTAAAGATTCTGGTGTTCTTGATGATTGCTCATAATACTCGTTCTCTTGTTGACAATACGCAGGTTGAACCCAAGAATGTTGAGATGGCTTTATATGACAACAATTGGATAGAAGCTATGCAGGAAGAACTTGCTCAATTTGACAAACTTAAGGTTTGGAATCTTGTTGGATCCCTTATGTACTTAACCGCTTCAAGGCCAGATATAATGTTCGCTGTGTGCATCTGTTCCAGATTCCAGGCAAAGCCAAAAGAATCTCACTTAATTGCTGTGAAAAGAATCTTTTGATATTTGAAAGGAAAACAACGTTTGGGGCTATGGTATCCTCATGGTTCTAACTTTGATTTCAATGCTTATACTGATTCTGATTTTGGTAGTTGTTGTTTGGACTGGAAATCTACAACAGGTGGTTGCCAGTTCTTAGGAAATCGACTTGTGTCCTGGCAATGCAAAAAGCAAACCACAATCTCTATTTCTACATGCGAAGCAGAATATATCGCTGCTGCGAGTTGTTGTTCACAGATCCTGTGGATACAACAGTAATTGAGAGATTACGGTTTGAATTTCACAGGAACCCCTATGCTTACTGATAATAATGCTACTATGTCCATAACTAATAATCCTGTTAAACATAGTAAAACTAAGCACATCGAAATTCGATATCATTTTATTCGTGATTGTGCAGAGAAAAGGTTGATTGAGCTGGTCAAGGTACACACTGAAGATAATTTTGCTGATTTGTTTACCAAGGCATTTGATCGTACCAGGTTTGAATTCCTAATTTAAATGATTGGTATGATCAATCCCGAATAAAAGCTTTTCAAAATCAGAATTTCATGGAAAATTTTGTTTTTTAATTTTTTTTATTACTTTATTACATTTTTGCATTTACATTTTCAGTCAAAAAGTTTTTAATTTATAAAAAGTCAAAACAAATTGAAAAATATAAAATTGTACATCATTTGAGGTTAGAGAAGAAATGATATTACATCAGTGATTAGTTCATTTCACACGACTTTAGTAGACCTTTGATATATGATTGATTAAACTGAGTTGATTTGATCTAAATTTCAAAGTCTGCATAAATAAGAAATGATAGTGTTGTGAATGCTTTAATCTTGATAATTTGTTTTCAAATTTGTGTATGAGTTTTGAAACTTAAATTATCAATAGACTAAAAGCGTTTTGAAACTAATAGTAGTGTGAAAATTAAATATAATATGATTACATTTGTGATTTAAATCATTATATGCCTGTGTGTGTGTAAAAGATCATTATCAGATAAATAATATATGGTTATAAAGAATTTCATGAGACCAATATCGAATTATATCTTTAGCACAAATTGATTTCAATTCACTTCACTGCCCATGCACCGAAAAACATGCAAGGTGTTGTTGAACTAAGATATGCTTTCAAAATCTGTTG
The DNA here is from genome assembly GCA_023525975.1 of Smallanthus sonchifolius. NCBI lineage: Eukaryota > Viridiplantae > Streptophyta > Magnoliopsida > Asterales > Asteraceae > Smallanthus > Smallanthus sonchifolius. The sequence continues at coordinate 74,648,934 of CM042018.1, read as the reverse complement.
AAACATATATTCGCCCTTGGATCAGTTAGATACATCATCTAGTCTGACTCCATTGAATTTTATCCAGATAATAGTTGGATCCTCATACCTGAATCAGTTGATTCTCATTATACAGCCAATCCATTAGAATCTTCTGATTCTGAATCATCATGATTCTTATATCCTTTGGGATCTGCTTCTATGCTTGTGCTAAATGAAATAATTTCATCTTGGAAATTGATCTAATCTTAACATAAACTGTATATGTCTTGAAGATAGTGCAATTTATATTTCTGTTTGGCATATATGTGGGGTACACGATGTTTTTCATCTAAATGGTACTAAATCACATGAATTTGGAGAATAAACGCTTATAGTTTCAAATTTTATAATATTGAAAAATTTAAGAATTCATGCTTTATATTTCAAATTCGGTATACATAAAAGAGCATTTTATAACCTGATCTTATTTACTTTGAAATTTATCGCGTATCATTTCAAATATTATTCAAATTGAATGAGTTTCAAAATAAAAACGATGTGAAGTGCACAAAACTGAGTTGGATGGTTTCATATTATAGGTTACCCTTTGTTATTGCTAAAATGTGTGATGAATTAATTGGATACTGATATGATCTTCTTGCTCATGATGTTTTGTCAAAAATATGTGATTTCAGTGTATTCAGATAAAAATCCAAAAATATGTGTTTCCGTTTGTACAGATAAAATCCAAAAATATGTGATTCCGTTTGTATAGATAAAACTCAAAAAGATTTTTATTTTCCATGAAAATTCAAAACTTTTATTAAAATTGTTCGGGATTGGATCGGATACATGATGCTGATGAAAGTTCAAGACTTGAAAGGTTGAAGTTGGTAAAATTTTGTTCAAGGCAAAAGTGAATAGATATTAAGTTCGCCTGTGTACAGTGAAGCGAACTTAATAAGTTCGCTTAAGAACAATGAAGCGAACTTAATCTGTTTGCCTGTGGATGGTGAAGCGAACTTAGCATGTTCGCTGATGGCTTGTTAAACGAACTTAACAAGTTCGCCTAAATAAGCGAACTTAATGTGTTTAAGGCTCTTGGCCAAGCGAACTTAACAGTCATCGTCTTCATTTTTAAAGCGAACTTATTTGCAATTTCCTCAAAATTTTTAATCTATGTTGTTCGGGTTGTTTGTTGATTCCGTCATATTCCAAATTGATTTGCGAACAAAACTACGGTAATTTCACTGATTTTCATCCGGTCAATCGTGTGTATTTTGTTTTCATCTCGGTTCACTTCGTAAGTTTGAAAGAACGGTTTTTGGCCTAATTTTGACTGGATGATATTCGACTGATGTTCGTTGCTTATTTCATGAGTTTAACTCGATTTGCCGATTTTTGAAATTATGTGTTTGAATTTGTATCGTCACAGGTTCAAGCGAACTTGTTCCAAGCGAACTTGTTTGAAGCGAACTTGTCCAGTTCGCCTCTTGCAACACTAAGCGAACTTATTAAGTTCGCCTAGAGGTCAGAGAGTATTTGGACTTGTGATTTTTGAGTGTTAGAAAAAGATTTTTAAATTTTTTTTGTTTAAAATTTGTTTTGTTTGTGTTTGTTATTTTTACTAATGTGTTTGTTGCCCGAATGTTTTCAGATGGCTCGACGTGTCGAATATAAACATAACTAGGTGGCATTGTTAGATCCTAACATGTCCGAGGAAGTAAATTTTCAAGGAATAATCGGATTTCTGAACCGTTCACGTCTTCATACTGCTTTATCTGTTGATCCTTATATTAGTCTGGTATACATACAACAATTTTGGGATACAGTTCATCAGGATACGGACGTAGAACCTCATGTTCTTCGTGCCACTATCAATAATACTGAAATTGCAATATTTGAAGAAACAATTCGTGCTGCTCTTGATTTGGGTGGTAATGCTGAAGACTCACTGTCTTATCCGGGCACTCTTATTATGGGTTGTTTTCAAAGAATGGGTTATCGTGGGAGACAGAATGATACACAAGCACGTAAAGGTGGCTTAGTCGGTGAATGGAGATATTTCATGCTTGTGATTATTTAATGCATTTCTCCTCGTAAAGCTGGAACCGATGGTTTAAAGATGGCTTTTCAAACTGTAATGGTGGCTTTAACGTTGAATAAGCGATTCAATTTTGCCCTTTGCTTCTATCGAGAGATGGTCATGCAGATTAATCCTGCTGAAGGTCAAGGATTTTTGATGTATCCTCGCTTTATTCAAATGATTTTAAATCATCTTATTCCGGATCTTCCACAACATCCTATAAGATTAACTTTGACTCCAATGTCAAAGCGAATCTTTACTGATTGCACGAAGGTGAAACAGCAGAATGCCGCATTGATACCGGTTAATACTCCTTTGTTTGGTCACTTAATCAATCCTGATTATGTTGCACCACCTAATGACAACTGGTTTCATCCTGATGAAATTGCTCAAGCTCAAGGTTTAAATGTTCCACAACAACAACAGCAACCACAGCAACCACAACAACAACAACAAATTCCACAGCAACTGATACAACAACAAGTTCCAGTTCCACAAGTTCAGGTTCCCGTACAACCACAAATTCCTATTCCTGAACAAGTTCCAATTCCACAGGCTGAGGTTGAAATACCTATTCATGAACCTGTTCAAGAGGAGGTCGTTCATGCACATGAGCATGATCTAGGAATGAACATGGATGATTTCGTTGATGACGCTGTGAACTCGCCCATTCATGAAGCTGAAGGGAATGTGGTGACTGATGATGAATCTAGTTCAAGCTCAAGTGAGACGATATTATCTGTTAATGAAAGCACTGACTCTGATGAATCTAGGGATTTTTCCTCAGATCATTATGAACGGTTAGCTGCTATTCCACTGGCTAATGCTGGAAAACGCATTAAATCTCAAGCCAGACGACCAAGAAGAAAGTCTGTTCGGGATCCTCCTTCCGGTTCAGTACATGGAAAAAGATCCTTGGTTGATGAACGTACTGATTCTGATAGTGACTTCAATCCAGATCCAAAAACTCAAAAGCTAATGTCTGCTTCAATAGCTGCTGCTCAATCTTCGCAGGGAGTAGATGATGCTAATTTTGTTACTTCCTTGATTATTACTCCTCCAAGATCTAAAGATACATCTCCGGTGATAACTTCTGTTCCTCCAATCATTACTCCTACTACAAGTCCTTCGATTCCATAATCGTCAACTGGCCCATCAAAGCCTTCTGATTCTGAAAGGATTACTATCCTTGAATCTCAAGTGCTCACACTTCAAGCTCAGGTGGATACTCTTGTGTCTACTGATTCACAACGGAAGCTGGTGATTCAGACTCAAGCTCAACAGATAGCTAACATGCAAGCATTGGTGTCTAAACTCGTTCAGCGTCTTGACGCTCAGGGGGAGTTGAGGATACATTATACATGTCACACAGAGTCTATTCAAAGACGTGATGATGAAGACAATGATCCTGCTGGAAATGTTGAGGGTGATCGTTAATACACTGACACTAATCCTATATCAAAGGTTCAGGGGGAGTCGACATCACAATCACTTGAAGGAAACAAAGATACTTCTGGTGCAAATGAAGAAGAAATTCTATTATTGGAGTTCTTTGCAGATTATGAAGAAGAAGAAGCTGAAAAGATTGCATGTCTTGATGACATTGATGATTTATTCAATAACATGGATGATGAAGTGTCTGATAATGAAATAGAAGAAGGAGAGATAGTAGAGATAGAGATAGAGAAAGATAAAGATAATGTTACTTATGAAGGTTGTGATGGTCTTAAAGTGCATTATGTAGAAGCATGTTTTGTAACTATAGATTAAATTCTATGTATCGGTGTACGTGGCTAGTACGTAGGAGGGTGTTCCTGAGTACTTAGCCCGCACACCAGTTTGGTCCAGCGTACTTAGTAAGTACAAAAGGCTTTTTCCTTGCGTACTTGTCAAGTACGCATGACCAAACCATGCGCACTTAGTAAGTACGCAAGGCTTTTTCCTTGCGTACTTGTCAAGTACGCAGGAAGTGTTCCTGCCCCTATAAATAGAAGACTTGTCTTCATTTGTAGGTGGAACTTTGGAACAGGTTGAGAGGTGTCCGGGTCGGGACGAGCTCTCCCGACCCCTGGACCGTGATCTTAGATGAGAGATGTGTGTTCCTTCGGTATGTAGTCTGTAATACGGGATGACTTCTTTGTTATGGATTACGTTTTGTTTCATTATCTTTTGTCTTTGTTTGTGTTTCTCTGTCTCGTTTCTTGGTTCCCACACAAATCACAGAACAGTTCGTGTTATTTCCGCTGCGCGACGAGGCTCCCGGGAGCTACACCATATAACTTCATCCAGGATGATGTTATTCCTGAATTCACTTATGAAGGAGTAACAGATTCTATGGACTCTGTTGAAGACGTCACACTGCCTGAAGATACTGCTGCTTCAAAGATGGATACTGACGATGAGAATATTCAATTTGATAAAGATGCTGAAACTAAAACTACTCACACTGAGTCTCCGAAGGTTAATGAAGAACCTGTGATGTATAGAAATACAGGGATGACAAGAGAACAGTGGAGAGAAGTTGTAAACAGTTGGCTGAAGGTGCTACCCAAGTCTCCAGCACAACCTGCTCAGAAAGAGAAATATGTGAATAAAGAGCGATGTGTAGGAAGGATCATAAGTAGGTTCTATGATTGTGATACAAAATTAATTGCAATTAAAAGATTTGACGGTGTTCAATACTTAAAGTCGAGGATCAAGTATTTCAATACCTTGCCAAGGTGTGAAATGAATGGTCTAGCTTCAAAGCGTCTTATTAATAGATCAAAGAATGGTTTGGCTGATGTGATAGCAAACTTGATCAAGAGAGAAGGTAGTTCAGGAAAGTATGAACGGATGAAACCACAAAAAGGAAAGAGAGTGAAGAACACAGATCAAAAGACTAGGAAGGTAACCTGGAATTACAAGTATAAACCAGTTCGTGTTGTACACAAGATACCGTTGAAGAAGATTCCTCAAGACTGTCTTGGGAATATGAAATGGTGGTATGTTGATGTCAATACAGGTGAAGCAAGGATTGAAGATAAAGACAACAAGGTCATTGTATGTTTCTATGATCCAATGAATTTTATAAATTTCTCAAAGTAAGATCAGAGAACGTTGCGAAAAAATGAAATAATGTTCACTGATGAATGGAAAGAACAAGGATTATAGTACAAGAGAGTTTTGGAGATATGCAGAAGATATGGAGTGCATGCTGGCAGCAGACAACCGGATAACTGGAAAAGCTCGTCATGAAGACTGAAGACTGAAGATCAAGCTATTGTCAAGGGGGAGTCTATTAGGACATAGTTTGTAATGACAAAAGCTTGTAATAGTTAGATCTTATGTCATTATGTTTTTGTGATGTAAAAGTTACTAAGTGTTTATTCAAGTTTACCTAGAGGCGAACTTGTTAAGTTCGCCTGGTCTATCAGAGGCGAACTTAATAAGTTCGCCTGTTCTTTCAGAGGCGAACTTAATAAGTTCGCTTAAGTCTATCTGAGGCGAACTTGTTAAGTTCGCTTAGTCTGTTAAAGGCGAACTTAATAAGTTCGCTTATAGCAGGTCAGACAGCTATATATTTGTGTGTTTACAGAGTCAGTCATTATTGATTGAAAAAGAGCAGAGAATTATCTGATTGAGTCTGTAAACCAGTGTGATTTGGAATACAATTGAGAAGGTTATTTACGTGATTTTCTACATTGTCTTTTATGCATATAAACGTTGATTCGTTGGATTCCGCACTCCGAGTTAACGTCACGTCTTATCACGAGATCGATTCGTAGAAGCGTCTTGAGGACCTACATAGTGTTTTAGGTGTCCATTACCAAGAGGTGTGAAGGCCTTAGTGCTCTGCTAAGAGACGGAACTCTCTCGGTTTTGGTCCATTTAGCTTTTCTTTGTTTATTTTCTTTTAAAGTCTTGTAATATGAACTTATTCTTCTCGTTCGAGTAAAACAAGAGGCATTCTATACCCGTTTTCCCTTGGTTTTGGAACACTTTCACACATTATCTAAGGGTTAGTGGAGTTACTTGTATGGCCATTCATGGCTAGTCCTCTTGCGTTACTTGAGTTGGTTGAACTTTAATTAATTAATGAAGTATTTTTAGTATGTTTTGTTTTTAAAATCTTTACTATGAGTTATCTTAAAAAGACAAGAATAAGTGATCTTTAAACCAATCTAATAACCTTAAATCTTGTTAGTTACTTAAGCAAGACTTCTTGTTTGGGAAGCTTATTCGAGTTTGTACGGTTTATATACAAATCTTGGTGCTAGAATGGCCAGTTAGTATAGATTTAATATTATGGGAGGTTTGGGTATTCAGCAGGTCGTTTGAGCCCTAAACAGATCGGGCGGTTTGTGTCAGTATTTCCTTACTTCTCTCGTATCAGCTTGCAGAAGACTTCTAGCGGGAGCCTTGGGGTTTGATCTTGAGAAGGAAAGTCTTATTTATTTAAAAAGGTATTATAAGTAAAGGCAACTATTTAAGAACATAATTTGTTAGGTCCGAACGTTCAGAAAGTAGCTCTGGAGGAAGTCGTGCATTCCGACTTTCCAAAGGAAGTTACAAGACTAGACGTACGTCAGTCACAGGGATAATATTAGTCCGAATAATGAATTGTGAGATACCGACGGACTTGAGACCCCGTTTAGGGTCCGTTATATTCATTAAGGAACAGTTGGCCGACCGTATCCACTGTTCCATTACGAGATACTAACTCCCCTATCGAAAGGGTTAGTACTAGTAACTATGACCAACCTTACTTTAAATATATCATTAATGAACAAGTGATAACAACCGGAGTAACACCTTAAACAAGACAATACTTCTAATTACATTTCTTAACCTTTTATTTTCCTTCTAAAGCAAAACCCATTTTCCAACTTATTATCCTAGTCAAACAATAGAGAGGGTTGAGTACAGGATTCGTGTCCATGGTTCGATACTTGGTTCTTACCCATACTATACTACGCTGCGATAGGTACACTTGCCTATTGTGTTTGTATTTAGTTGAAGTAATTATCATTTTAATTTATAAATTTAAAACTTGATTTTGTGTAGCTCTAAATAGAATATATTTATTACTACTAAAAACACGCCATCATGTCTTTGGCGTTGTTGCCAGGGTTATATATATATATTTCTATTTTTATCTACATATAAAACACACATCACCATGTGTGGCACCAGGAGGCTCAACTCATGGAAACGAGTTGTGTACACTAGGTTTTCACCACTGTCTTGGGTAAGATCCCAAAACTCAGCTGCCAGTTTCTTCATCTCATTCTGAGGGCAAAATTCCTCGGTCATCAACCTCTTCGTTTCATCCCATGGTAAGGCCATTGCCACATCCACCCCGTGAGTCCGTTTTTCACCCTTTCACCAAGTGAGCGCTCGTTTCTTGAAGACGCTCGTAGCATAGCGGACTCGGAGATTATCGAGGCAATCACTATTGTGAAAAGTGTTCTCAATGCCTTCGAACCATTGGAGAATGCCTGTAGCTCCCTCGGTACCATAGAACTTGATGGAGTTGCATGACTTTATGTGTTTGAAGGTGCATTGGGGTGGATTGGCACCACCGCCACCACCATTTGCACTACCACTAGCACCACCATTGCTGTTATTGTTTACTTGTGTGAGTGGATTCACAAGCTGGGTAAGGAGGGCAGCGAGGTCATTGTTGTTGCTGGTACTGTCGTTATTTAAATTCATATAGTTTTCGGGAAGACATGAATTAGCCTACAAGTAAACACACATCCTGGGAATTCCCAGGAAAGCATACGAATCCTTCAATTGATTTGGATTTATACGAAATGCTTTCCTATCCAAAAGACCCAGAATACAGGTGTCACCCTTCCATATTACACATGTTCCCCACTAATTAGTAGAATTTAAAGCCTTGACAAGGTTTAAGAATTTTAACGGACTTGTGTCTATGAGTATAACATTTCACATGCGGAGATGATGATGACATAGAAAGGTGGTAAGAAGGATGGGAGACTTAGGATAAGGGAACAAGTAGGGCATCAAGTAAGTTAACATATGAAGTAGTAAGCAAGTAGTTCAAAGCACGTAGCATGGCATGAAATGGGTGTCCTAAGGTTATAGTCTTGGTTATGGGTTTCTAATAACCTATATCCCTATAACCATGGCTCTGATACCAATCTGTCACACCCCAACTGACGGCGGAATACGTCGAGGCGGATGTGTAGACTGTTGATAAGCACATGATCAAACTAACGTTTCATATTCCATTAAACTCAAATTTCATAACAATTGTTTCATCAAAACATAGACAAACAAGAAATAAAGTACTTCAACAACATTTAACTGACTTATTTAACTATGTCTGCAAATCCTATGTGAAGCATCTTGAGATATGATTCTCAGTTATTAGCACCTGAAACATGAAGAAAACAAAGTCAACTAAAAATAGTTGGTAAGCATACATAGGTTTTGGCACGACAAGTTAAATCAAGAGTTTGTGTATAATTCATATGATACATGTTTTAATAAGGCAATTATGGAGAACTAATATAGTTAAAAATGGGGCGCACAATCAAACCTTGTGAATGATAGGCATAACACTAAATGTTATCCTTAAGTGTTATCGGCAATAACCACCCTACCCGGGTGGATTGGTCAGATGCAATAGATCTATCATTGTTACCGTTGGCTTGTACTGAGTTAATGATTGTACTTGCACTATGCACAAAAGTATGTAAATCTAGTTTGCACTAATAGTGTTCAAGCATATGCCACAAATTGCAGACATGATCATAATGTTTGAATTGTATAAGTTGCAAATAGTTTCAAATGAAAATCATGTTTCACCCCAAAGATGTAAATATGAAAAAGGGGCAATGTAAACTCACATTGAATTATGTAGCACGCAAATCACAAGGACGAGTAGTTGCACAAGTGTTTAGCTAACCACAAGGTTAACCTATGTTTGAATAATATATATGTATCAATGATATGCTCAAGAGACTAATGAATTGGGCTTGGTTGAATGAGTATGTATTTTTTTTTTTTGTAGATATTATGTTTGTTAGTAAGAATGTAGTTACATGTTTATATATATATATATATATATATATATATATATATATATATATACACACACATATGAATAACAATTTTGTTTACAAATAAACGAGTAGGTGGTTATATAATATTTAATTTGAATAACTAGGTAATTGGGTTAAAAATGTTTCGATTAATTAAATAGTTAGATTAACTCTTCATTAATTAAAATAAATAATAGGGAAATATAAGTGGTACAAAATAATCGGGTTAAAAAGTACCTCGTAGAGGTTTAAAATAAATAATTATATGAGTTCTTTTTTTTAATTAGAAATTATTAGTTTTTAATTATCTAAAACGATTAAATAATTGTTTATATTTGATACATAAAAGTTTGGTTAATAAAATATTCCTGAGCCTTGGGAGTTTTAAAAAATAATTTTTATAAGGAAAGTTGGGTTAAAAATATGTTTTGAAAAATAGTTTAAAAAGAAAACTCGCCACGGGACTCGAACCCGGGCCTATTCTACAAAGGCTAAGTGAACCAACCACAGGACCAGTGGTTCGGTAGTGATTTTATGGTCTGCTGGAATGGTTTTAAACCAAAGGAAAAAGGGAGTCCGGTTCAGGGGCGCGCAAAAAGAAAGAGAATGAGGTGCGGTGCTGGACTCGAACCCGCGACCTCCTCCCTATTTTTTAAACGCTTTAACCGGTGGACCTGGGCTTGTGCCTTGGTTAATAACAGACGCGAAATGTTTTTAACACCCAACCCCCCACTCATCTTCTTCCCCAATAGTCCTCATCCCAAACCCTAACCTCAAATCACCCCGATTTGATGATGAATTCATGGGGTTTTTGAAACTTGGATCAAAACGAAACTAATGCAACCAATTTTACCTGAAATGGTTGTGGATTGAGGGAGAACGACAGAGATGCCCGAGTCGGCAATCCTCGAGCTCGACGGGGCTTCGGAGAGGGAATGCGATGCTAACAGATACGTAGAAAGTTTGTAGTGGGTGTTATGAAGGTGTGGGGTCAGTTTTTATAGGCAAATTTCACGTTTAATGCTCAAATTGATGTCGAGTTTGATTAAGGAAGGTTACGGGTCGATTGAAATCCAATCCATTGATTTTTGATGTAATTGGTTCGTTATAGACGATCCTAACAGTCACACGAAGGTTTACAAGTGATTGATTACAGTTTAAAACTCGAATTCAAGGAATACATAATCGAATTTGTGAGAATTGTCCCAGTTTGATTTTCCAAAGTCAAAGCTGCGTGAAATGGGTTCAAGATCATAAGGGGGGTTCGAATTTAGGGGTCTAATGCATTCAAGAGGGTTCAATGGTTCAAGAGGGTTCAATGGTTTAAGAGGGGGGGGGGGGGGTTCAAACCAAGCTTAGTTGCTTTAAAACTTTGTTGTTTATATAATTAAATTTTGTTCTTTATAAAATCTATAAAATTAAAATTATAAGTTTGAAATGTTTTATAAAATTGTCCAACATTAATATTTCTAAAATTAAACAATTATTTATATGGGTTACTAATAATACCTATAGGTTTATAAAGTGTAAAAGTATATATATATATATATATATATATATATATATATATATATATATATATTTAGAATCTGGATAATTCATATGTACATATATCTTTATAAAAGAGTGGGAATTAAACAAATATTTTAGATGATTTAAAAATACATTGTCATGTATTTATACCTAATCATATTTATTTACCTGTATCATAATGTAAAATAAATTTTTAATTAAATGAAATAAATATATGTATATAGAGATATATTATATTATATTTTACCATAGTGATGTTGAAATACGAATGCACAACATCTAATTAATATAACACCATGAAATGATCCAGAACTAAAATTGGTATTATATTATTGCACAATTCAAGCATGAGAAAACCCTAGATGTTACAGTTATCATCGGTATGCACCTTCACAAGTTCAATCAACCTTTTATCTACACAATCACGAATAAAATGATATCTTATTTCAATGTGCTTAGTTTTATTGTGCTTGACAGGGTTATTAGTTATGGATATGGTGGCATTGTGTCTATAAACATGGGGTTGCATGTAAAATTCAAACCGCAGTCTCGTAATTGTTGATGGATCCATAATATTTGTGAATAACAACTGGAAGCTGCAATGTACTCCGCGTCAGATGTTGAAATTGAGACTATAGTCTGCTTTTTACACTGCCATGATACAAGCCAATTACCAAGGAACTGGCAACCTCCTGTTGTAGACTTCGTGTCCAAGCAGAAACCTACAAAATCAGAATATGTATATGAAACAAAATCGAAATTAGATTCATGAGGAAACCAAAAGTCCTAATCTCGGTTTCCCTTTCAAGTACCGGAATATCCTTTTGCTACAATAAGATGAGATTCTTTCGGTTTCGCTTGAAATCTGGAACAGAGACACATGGCAAACATTATATCTGGCCTTGATGTTGTTAAGTACATGAAGGATCCGATCATTGCTCTGTACAATCGACTGTCAATATCCTTTCCTTCCTGATTTGGACTTAACTTGTGATTCACAAGAATCGGTGTGTCATATGGGGAACAATCTTCCATCTTGAACCGGCTCAAGATGTCATTTACGTACTTAGATTGGTGAATAAAAAAGCCATCTTCCTTCTAGTTAACTTGTAACCCTAAGAAAATGGACAACTCTCCCATAGCGGACATTTCGAACTTTGATTTCATGAATCCCTCAAACTCTTTGCATAACTTTTCATTTCTTGAACCAAATATAATATCATCCTTGTAAGTCTGAACCATCAGGTAATATCCCCCGAGTCAATCTGGCCACGATCAAAACCATTGTCCAAAAGATGCTGAGACAACATTTCTTACCAAGCTCTGGGCGCCTGATGAAGTCCATATAAAGCTTTATCTAGCTTGAACACTCTCGAAGGATATAATAGATATTCAAAGCCCGGTGGCTGACACTTGTACACTTCTTCTTTAACCTTGCCATAAAGGAAAGCACTCTTGACATCTAATTGATACACCTTAAACCCCTTAAATGAAGAAAAATCCATAAACAAACGAACTGCTTCCAACCTTGCTACAGGTGCGTACACCTCGGTGTAATCTATTCCCTCTTGTTGATTAAACCCTTGGACGACCAAGCTCGCTTTATTCCTCACCACGACACCTCTATCATCTTTCTTACATTTAAAGACCCATTTTGTGCCGATCGGATACACTCCCTTTGGAAGATCAACCAAATTCCAAACGTTCAATTTATCAAATGAGCTAGCTCTTCCTACATAGCCGCAATCCAGTTGTTATCTTGTAACTCCATTTCCATGTTCTTTGGTTCAATATGAGAAATAAAAAAAGAATATGAGCAAACATCAAGTACTCTAGTATCCCTAATGTTAAAATATAAACAAGTATTTTCAAGTATAGAACGAGTTTTGACTCCATCCTGTATATTCCCAATGATATTCTGCACCGGGTGATCTTTTAATTCTTTGATGGAAGCCACCTCAGGAACAGGTAAAACATTCACTTGAACAGATTCATCTTGAGAATGAAAAATGTGAGGAACTGGTATCACTGCATTGAGATTAGAAGAGATCTCCCACGAACCTTTTGTAGATATAGACGAATCATTAACAACAATCAAAAGATCAGTTAAAGAATCTTGGAATGTTGAATCATCTTCGTCACTATCAGTTTCATGAGTACCCGAACAAGATGCACCATTAGGATCTGGGATTGATGAAGGAACTGATAATGGAACCGCTGATCTTGGTGTAAAACCGCAATCTTGGTCACCATTGCATGACTCATAAAGCAAAGTAGCTTCTTTAGCAGACAAATCAGGGGCAAAATTGAAAGACTTGAACAAACTGTCATAATCAAACACCCACTCTGGACCAACCGCCTTCTGAGGAATAGAACGATTCGAACAATCGATATGGAACCATTCTTCAACCTATATTGTTTCTTTGTTATACACTCTTTTATTCAACGAATTAGCCACATATCCAAGGAAAACCCCTTTAATGGCCTTTTCGCTAAACATTGTAGGAACATTTATAGTCTTCAGAAGAGTACACTGATTCCCAAAAGGTAGAAGATAATCCAAATTAGGCTTTCGGTTATTTAACAGCTCATAACACGTCTTGTTGTGTCACTTCACGGTCAGAACACGATTCCGGAAATGACAAGCAGTATTCACAGCTTCGGCCCAGAAAAGTAACTGGTAGCTTAGAATCCGCCAACATAGTTCTCGCTGCTTCAACTAATGTTATGTTCTTTCCTTCAACCACACCATTCTGTTGAGGAACATATGGCGTGCTAAATTCATGATGAATACTCTTTTGTAAACAAAAGAATCCTATCTTTTTGTTTTTTAATTCAGTGCCATTGTCATTTCTAATACGCCTGACCTTCTGCTTGCAAAGATTCTCCAACCCTAGAATCAAGAATTGAACAGTCTCAGTTTTTTGATCTTTCGTTGCCAAGAACTTGACCCATGAGAATCTTGAGAAGTCATCAGTTACCACCAGACAATATGATTTTTCTCCAATACTTCGAATACTTATCGGTCTAAACAAATCCATGTGTATTAGCTCCAAAGGAGTAACAATAGAATTTTGTTTCTTAGATTTGTGGGACTCTCTGTGTTGCTTGCCTTTCTTACAAGGTATACAATCCTCGGGCACAGAGAACCTCATTTTGGGAACACACTACTAACTAAGTCATTCTTCACCAAGTAATTCATCTTTCTGAAATTTATGTGTGCTAGCTTCTGAAGCCAAAGAATAGAGTCAGATTCAGACGCCGTGGAGACTAAGCAAGTAGGAACTGAATCCGTTGTAGTAGCCACACTCATGTCTAGGATATATGTGTCATTTTTCCTCGAAGCCCTCATCAGAATCCATTCCTCAGGTATAATAAATCTCGGCTTCAGAATAAAGCACTCAGAATCATTAAAATGGAAAGAAAACTTTTTATCACACGCTGAGTAAATTGTGCTAGAGTTGCTCAACATAATTGACTTTCTCAAATTTCACTTTCTCATTCTTCAGCGTTCCTTGACCAGTTAGGTATCCGCCTTTATCACCCGCAAAAAACAACATAACCTCCATCGATCTTTTTCACATCTTCAAGCAAATGAATATTTCCAGTCATATGTCGGGAGCAACCACTTTCAACATACCAATTGTTGTTTACAGTCCTCCTTGGTTGACCCTACATAAACAAGAAAAACCAGTTAGAACCGGAGACCCAAGCCATTGTGGTCTTGGGTCGGCCATTAGCATCAAAATAAACTACTTCACGTTTTTTATTTTCACCAGCTCTTAATGATTGACACGATGAACCAGAACTAGACAATTTTGAATTATGAACATTCTTTTTCTTTTCAAAATTAGATTAATTATGAAACTCATGATTGTTTGAAAAAGAATTAATTTGATCAATTTCCAAAAGTTTCTTTAATTGTTTGTTCTGTCTCCGTCTTTGAGGATTTGAAAGCTTAACCTCAGATTGTGGATTCTCTTTGAATCCAAAATTCAGATTCACAATAGATTGTGGACAAACCACTTGGATTCTATCACCAGGTTGAAGAAACCCTGGTTTACTCACACCAACTTGAACATCCACATGATGTCTCATATCTTGCTTAAAACCAGATGGTTTAACAACTGTCTGTTTAGTCACATTCTGTCTCACTTTATCAGATGTAGGCTGTACCACAACAGGCCTTTTCAAAATCTTTACTATTTGAGGTTTTGATTGACAAATAACGGGATTAGGAATAGGCTTTGGTTTCTCTAAAATGACATGATTCTTCTCTTTGTTCTTGTAAGGACAATTCACCAGAATATGCCCCACTTCAATACAGTAAAAACAAACACGCCTTTCCCTGTATTCTCTGACATAAGGAACTTTTCTTGAATTAGAAGAACTTCCCGATGTATAACCTCCAGAAGATTGAACTTCAACACCCTCTTGCTTCTTTGGAACATACACTTTCCTTGATGATTCACCAAAACGAACCTTTGGAGTTTGAGACTAAACAACCTTAGGTTTTTCCAACTTCACCTTTTGTTTGATAAACTCATCTGTTGATTTGTTCTCCACTTTAGAAATCTCAGTTTTAATGTCACCAGCAGTTACAAAACCCTTCTTGTCAATCACTGGTGTTGATTGCACACCCTCACCAAGTTCCTTCAGTATACATCTGTCTCTAGTAACTTGCTTGACAATCTTAGGTTCCTCAATCATGACTTCTTTTGGAACACCTTCTGTCTTGGATTCATTAAACTCTTCATCATCACTTTCTATATCATATATCGTGTCTTCCCCAGTGACAGTATTGACTTTGAGCACTGTCATAGGATCTAAATCCTCATCCCTCTCAACTTCAGCTTCAACTGTACAGTTTCCATTAAAAGGTGGATGTAAAAATCCAACACCACTAACTCGTTTATTTTGATCAATGTTGTCATTGTAGTATCCCAGCAAAAATGAAGAATTTCCAAAACCCTCTAACTTTCTGTGAAGTCTAATCACCTCTGCTTCAGAATCAGCAAGCTCCTTATTTTTCTCAGCAAGAATCTTGTTTCCGTTCTCAATTTCTGCATAGGACATATCTAGATGATACGCCTTCTCCGTCATCTTCAAGGTCAGTGAATTGATATCCCTTTTAAATGATTCAATCCTTTCAACACACAACTTTTCATTATCCCTCAAAGTTGATTTACCGTATGCATAGATTTCATATCACAATTGAGGTTTGTGTTATCCTCCATAACCCTTATCATTTTATCCTTCACAGAAACACACTTAGAACAAAATATTTCACAAATAACATCTTTTACCTTAGTAGGATCAGATGTATCAGCCATGAATACATTCTCCTTTGCTGTAGGAATCTCTTCTTTCATTTCAGGTTCTCTTTTCTTCAAAACTATCTCATCTTCAGAAGCACTTGTAGTTGAATCTTTATCATCAGAATGACTTTCATCAGAAACACCATCTTCAGTATTACTCTCTTCAGATGCATCATTCTGACTTTCAGTTTCACTTGCTGAACATTCTTCTTCATTAGAACTACTTGAACCATCATCCTCTGATGTATCAGTTGTATGAATTTCAGCGACAAACGCTTGACTTACAATACCAACCAAGTCTTCTAAATTAATTCCCCTATCATAATTGTCATCCCCTTGAGCAACTAAGGCAGATGATGTTGACAAATTTCCAGAATTTCCAGAACTTCCAGATCCCTGTTGATATTGTGTTGTCTGTTTCCTTGATAATTGTTCTTCTTTTGAGAATTCTCCACATTAAAATCTTGACCTTCTCTAGAAAATAAAGCAACTCCAGATCCAGATTTAGCAGCAGCTTTTGCAAAATACATAGAATGATCTTGAACATGCTCCATGTTTGTTTCTTTCTTCTTTAATTTCAGATCATGAGATTGTATCTTCCCCAGCACATCCTCTAATGACATTGTCTTATACTTTTCACTTTCTTTAATAAGCACATAATACACATCAAATTTTGATGGTAAGGCATCCAAGAACTTGTCATTGATTTCTTCTGTTTCATAAACCACCTTAGCACTTGCAAGCTCACTAAGAAAATGATCAAATCTTGTAGCCAGCTCATCCAAAGTTTCATTTTGAAAATGCTTGAAAACCAGAAACTGTTTCTTCAGTAACTCTTTTCGGCTTTTCTTAACATCCAAACTGCCCTCACATCTTTTCTACAAACCTTCCCATAATTGTTTTAAAGTTTTAAACTGTTTGAACCCATGGAGAATTTATTTTGGTAAAGACATCGAGATACATGCCATTGCCTTCTCTCTGTCAAAAATTAATTTTTCTACAGTCAAAGCAGAAACAGGCTTTGGAAGATTATCATTGTCCAAAAATTAATAAGTCGGATGAACATAGCCTTCACGAATTGGAATCCACAAGCTAGTATCGGTGAATGAGATAAACTGATCAAATCTGTCTTTCCAGTTCGAATAGTCAGCTAGACTCATAAGCTTTGGCGGTTTCTGAGGAGTTCCAATTTCGTTGTCGTAGTTAAACATGTTGGTAACCTGCACCATCTTAGCCATAACATTAAGTATACAAAAAACAATTATCAAGTAAAAAAAAGTAAATTTGAACAAGTATGAACTCAAGCGAACTTGATAAGTTCCCTTCTTACTACCACCAAGCGAAGTTGTCCAAGCGAACTTGATAAGTTCCCCTAAACCAGAAATCAAGCGAAGAAGGTAAGTTCGCCTGATAAGTTCTCTAGTAACTGAATAGGCTAAGTTCGCCTGTATTAGCTGAAACTCAGGAAGATGAACCTTCCACCAATACATGAACCAGAACTTTTGAAAATCGCCATTTCTTATATATTTGAAGGAATTTGATCAATTTGAACCGTAGGAATGTATAGAAGATCAATTAGAACACTTTGAACGTATCAATTTCTTCAAAAACACTCCAAAATTGAAGAATTCAGCCCAAAAATCAACTCAAAAACCTAAAAACTCCATTGATATGAAATCCTTGTAAAAACTCAAGCTTTTGATGTCAAATCTCACACAAAAAGTCACTAGTCAATCTCGATCATGAGCATATGCTATGATACCAGATGTAGGTCCCCTCGGGGTCAATACGGATCCCTCTAGACAAGCTACTCGACACACACACGAAGTGCGGAATCCAACGTATGCATGTTTGTGTATAGATGACAAGAACAATAGCAATGAACATAGGATGTGAATAATATTCTCTTCTATTGCTCTCAAAAATCTGAGTATTTACAGGAGTGAATGACAAAAACTTACAAAATAGAACATGCAAACATTATATATAGGCACACAAACTGCCACAGGCGAACTTAACAGGTTCACCAGAAACTTGTCCTAGGCAAACTTGTTAAGTTCGCCTAATACAAAACTTAACCAACTATTACTACTTCAAACATAAAAGACAATACATGAAACATAAAGACAATATAAAGACCTATTCTATTACAAAGCTCATTGTCATCACCAAAACATGTCTCTACATCATCTGTTCCGAATAAGGAACATATCATTCGGGACTTATAGCTCCAGGCATGCCCATCATCTGGATCGTTCATCGTTTCATTCTAGTCCTGGAAATGCCTCATCTATTGTCTACATGTGATGCGTACAAAAATATTTGATAAACCATGGGTCAGCATAAAGCTGGTGAAACCATAAAATAAAATAGTTTATTAAAATGACCCGCCAAAGTATCTTGAAAACAGATCTGGGGTTCCACCCCCGCTTATAGTCAACTATGAGTAATCATTCAGTCTATATATAACCAAAGATCGTTCCATGGGTCCTGTCCAACATGCCGTTCCATGGGCAAGTGAAACACAATATGTACTTAGAATGCATTATATATAACCAATCGGTGCAATCGTTTCAAGATACTCAAAATGTTTTCATAAATCAATCATGCCAGACAAGGTCATGATTGTGTTCATGAATCACAATTTAAGAACTCACATCGGCAGTATTTCGGCTTATCAATTCAGAAATATAGCAAACACCTCGGACAAAGCTCCTAGATATATATCGACATTACTTAATTACATAATTCTAGCTTAATGGTTTATAACCAAAGCTTAACAGTAGGTTGGAACCTTACCTCAACACTATATACAGAAATTTAAAGTCGAAACGTTGGAAACCGAACTCTCGTATGCGAACCAGGGCTCGGGATCGGAACGTCAGAGTGTATGTGTGTGTTTTAGAGTGTGTGAAGTGTAAGAAAGTGGCAGAGATTGTGGACTTATTTATAGGTCCAAAAGCACACCCATAGCGGACCGTTTTATAAGGTGATGTCGGTCAGACATCACCTCCAACCATAATTTCATCTTTGGGACCACGTAACGACCTGTTACGGGTCCCTTAGCACACCGTTTAAGTTCATCGGTCCCATAGCGGACCGTTATGGTCTGAATGGCGGACCGTTATGGTCTGAATGTCGGTCCGACATAGGGTTTTGAATAACGTGAGTCAGCTTGACACGTGGCAGATCATCATTACTTCCTTCTTGACCACATAGCGGAACGTTAGGGACCTAGATAGCGGTCCGCTATCCCCTTGAGTTTTCAGAATTTTCACTTTTAGTCCTTGATCTTTAGAATATTTCATATAAACCCTTCAACTATGAATTTTGGCAAGTTTGGTGCTTTATTTTCCGGTGAATTTTCGAGGTGTTACAGATGCATGGCCGTGCAACCCAATGCACGACCGTGCATCGGAATGCGTGCGCCCATATGTTAAAATGAAGCAGTAGCTTCACTTTCCTCAAAACCCCAAACCCAAAGACGCTCGATTTTGGCCGACACCACCCAAAAACCACCAATTTCTCACGATTTTCGCCGTTTCTTGCTTTCAATCTCGCCCCTAAGGTATGTAAACTTGTTCATTATCATTTTTAGGTCGATTTATGCTCCAAATAGAGCTAATTTTTGGTTGAACGAGGCTAGGGTTTCATTTTGAAATTTGGTTTGAATGTGGATGAATCTTGACTTAATGCTTACATTAAACACATATTTAACCTTGTTTGATGATTATGTAACACATTTTGCCTCATTTGACCGGATTTGTTCGACTCGTATGTTTGGGTTTTTGATTTTTGTCTTAGAAATTTGAACTTAGAACTATGAATTGAAGCATGAAACTCGTATATATGTATTTAGGATTTATATTAGTTTGTTGAAAAATTGTTGATTTGTTGAAATGAGTCAAAAAATTTGACGAGTTTGACTTTTCAGAAGTCAACTGAAATGTCGTCCGCCTATATTTTTAGTCGTATTACTCCGTTTGAATTTGCGCCTTGTTTGACTAGTTGCAATTAACCATTTTAGGACTTGAGAGACATGACCTTGCCATAACCATACATGAATTTGTGTCTTTTTTTGTGTGGTCCAACATATATATATATATATATATATATATTATTTTTAGTATTCTTATTCTTTTGTACTAACTTCTCTAATTGGTGATTATGTAGGACATGGTAGAGTCATCTAGACAAGGTCAAAAAAGAAGAAACATTCGATCAGGTTCAAGGTCGGGTTCGTCCTCGTCTGCTCATATGGGTGGCTCGCCACAAACCCCACTATCACCACCTCCACCTTTTCACCCATAACCTATGCTTGAGGGGCCGCAAGACTTACATTCGTGTCTGATCTTTGACCCGACGATGCTATCGAGGATCAAACCCTACCTGCATTACTGAGACAAACCTTCACGGAACACAAAACCATTTGCTACCCCAACCTTGGAGGATGTAAATCTCTTGGATAGTGTCATACCCCTTATCACAAAGCCATGGAAAAGGTTCTTTTCCATTAGAGAGACCACCTATCATGAACTCACTCTAGAGTTTCTAGCATCTTTCCAGTTCGATAGGCCGGTGGTGAGCATGGAAATGCATAACTATGTGCGTTTCAGGATGGCAAGGCATTGGTATGAAATGTCCTTAGCACAATTTGGGGTAAAGGCATGACTTTATAGGCACAGGGAGATAACAGAGCCAATCTTTACTGAAAGTAAAGGGGTGTTTGTAGAGTGAGAAGCATCAACATTCTGGAGTAGGATTAGGTTCGGGCCATTTTACCCGCATAGCCAAAAGAGCACCAAGATCAAACATCCTCTCCACCGTTACTGTTAGGACATAGATTGAATGACAAAAGCTTTGTAATAGTTTAGGTCTTATTGTCTTTATGTTTTGTATGTAATTGTTTAGATTTGTCTAAGTATATATACAATAAGTTCGCCTAGTCTATTAGAGGCGAACTTGTTAAGTTCGCCTAAGCATCTTTGAAGCGAACTTGTTAAGTTCTCCTATTGCAGAACATGTGTCTATAAATATAGAGTTTACAGAGTCTGTTCTGTACACGAATGAGATAGATTGAACGATCAAGTATTCTATAAACTATGTTTGGTGATATAAAAGAGAAAGTTTATTTACTTGTTGTTTCTATTGTCGATTAGTATATAAAACGTTAATACGGTAGGATTCCGCACTCCGCGTTAACGATACGTCCTGTCACGAGATCGATCTAAGATGAGTCATGTGGAACTACAAGTGGTATCAGAGCTTTTGCTCGTGATTTGCGTTTGATTCTTGGTGATTAGAGACGTTTTTATGTACAATTTGATAAGAAACTGAGCATTTTTGTATCCATGGAGTTTTCAAGTTCTTGAAACTGATTTTACTGCTAAATTCATGAATTTTAGGTTGATTTTGGTGAAATTGATCCGATAGAAGTGTTCTAATTCATGAAATACTAAATCCTACGGTTCAATTTTTTAAATTCCTTAAAATCTATGAGAAATAATGATTTTTGGTGTTGTTTCTTCGTGTTTGGGTTAAAGTTCTTGCTGAGTTTGTTTCAGCTGTTTTAGGCAAACTTACTGAAAGTTGTTGCAGGCGAACTTAGCAAGCGAACTTATTAAGTTCGCTTCTCTCAGTTTAAGCGAACTTAGTAGGCGAACTTATCAGTAAGCGAACTTATTGGATTTCTTGGGTAAGCGAACTTGTCAAGTTCGCTTGATATCAAATTCACGTGTTTGGCTGAAGCGAACTTATTATCTTCGCCTATGGGAAGTTTGTGTTCAACACTTGGAAATTTTTCTGAAAAATGGCAAATATGGCACAAGTGACTAATATGTTAAATTACGACAACGAGATTGGTACATCTCAGAAACTGCCCAAATTGTTAAGTCTTGCAGATTATTCCAACTTGAAAGATCAGTTCGTATCTTTTACTGATACAAGCTTATGGATTCCAATTTTGGAGGGTTATACGCATCCGACATATACTTGGATGGGAAAGGATGATGTTCCGAAATCAGTATCTGCGTTAACCACAGAAGAAAAATTATTGTTTGATAGAGAAAAGAAGGCAATGGCAAGTATCTCAATGTCTCTTCCTAAAGAAATTTATCACAACTTTAAACAATTCAGAACTTCTCCACAATTGTGGGAGGCGTTGCAAAAGAGTTGTGAAGGTAGTTTGGATGTTAAGAAAAGCCGAAAAGAATTACTGAAGAAGCAGTTCTTAGTATTCAAGCACTTTCAAAATGAATCTTTAGATGATCTTGCAACGAGATTCTATCATTTGCTAAGTGAGTTGTCAAGTGCTTCAGTGGTTTATGAGACTGAAGAGATAAATGATAAGTTTTTGGAGGCATTACCATCTAATTTGATGTGTATACGGTTTTGATTAAAAAGAATGTCAAATATAAAACAATGTCTCTTGAAGAGGTTCTTGGCAAGATTCAATCACATGATTTGAATATGAAGAAGAAGGAAACCAATATGGAGCATATTCAAGATCCTTCAATGTATTTTGCTAAGTATTCTAGTAAAACTGGTGCAGGGGTTGCATTCTTTTCTGGTGATACTCAAGATATTTCTCATGATCATTGGTCTGGGGTTTCAAGTCATTCAGGTTTCTCTGCAAATACAACTTCTTCATCGTCTGGAACACATAATATGAATCAAGGGGTTGCTGATGATTATTTAGCTATGTTTTCTTCCTTTATGGCTTCTTATGAAAATTTTATTGGAGGAAAGATTCATGATCCCGAGGTTATTGAAGAAGATTTCAGACAGATTGATCCTGTTGATCTAGAAGAGATGAACATTCAATGGAACATGGCTATGCTTATGCGACAAGAAAAGGATTTTTTGAAGAAGACCAGAAGAAAGTATATTGGGTCTAACAGTCGTTCACGCAAGGGATGTAACATTTCTGATTTTAGTATTCATATTTCAATTCAATGTAATGTATTTCGAACTCAATACCCATGCACTGTCTTAATATTTTTCTCGCCATAAACTAAATGCAATGATTCGATACAAATTTACAAGTTTTGCTCGATTATATCCACTTAAACGCTATACAAGTAACTATTTATTTTAAACTAATCAAACCTGAAAAGTCAAGGACTAAAGTTGAAGATTTATCAAGAAACCCTAATTAGCACGGTCGTGCTTCATCCTGGCACGGTCGCGCCAAGTGCCTCGGCACGATCGCGCGACTGGTCCTGGAACGATCGCGCCCAGTGCCTAAGCACGGTCGCGCCTCTCTTGGGCACGGTCGCGCCTGCGTAACAGTCGAAACGTAAATGCAGTTTCAAAACGCTCGATCGTTCGAATTCAAATCCGATTTACGTTTTACTTTTGTTATCAAGGAAAATATCTCCGTCAATTACCATTATCATTTCCAAAATACAAATTACTCTCAAAAGAAACCGTCCAAATTATCTCCCAAGCCTCAAATCTCTATTTTCGATCCAATTGTTACCAAATAATCAAGGAACTCGATCCTCCGATCATCTCTAAGGTTTCTGAAGGGTTGAATCAGTTGGAATCGCAGCAGAAAACGCCGGAAAGTAATCTTGCCGTCACCGGAACTTCCTTCTATCGACCTCCATCGATTCCCTACTCTTTCGGGTAATTGATCACTTGTTATTATCCGTTTTAGTATTTAGATCGAAAGCCCCATGTTAATCTGGGCTTCCATTAAAGAAATTATCCTGAACCGAAATTCCTATTTTTAATAAAAAGGATTTAATCGAATCCATTCTTAAACACGTTTTCCATACAATTAATTTATATGAATAGACTCGTAACAACTCATTATTCAAAAGCCCTAACAATTCCAACGCTATAAATACAAGATTTGTTCAATTCGTGTCTGATTTGGAATAGACACGGTCGCGCTAATCATCTAGCGCGGCCGTGCCTCATGAAACGCGGTCGTGCCGAGTAGCAGCGCGGTCGTGTCCTCCTGTCCAGACCTAGTTATGCCCTTTGGGCTAGCCTCTGTTGTGTCTAAAAATCATAGACACGACCGTGCCGAGCCAAGGCACGGTCGTGCCTGTTGACTTGTCTAGTTTGTGCCCTCTGTTGATCAACCCGGTCGCGCCCGTGGCTTGAGCACGATCGTGCTCTTCCGAGGCACGGTCGTGTGTGACTCAGAAATTTTAACAGAATTATAATTTTATATTTTTCAATCAATAAATGTTTCAAATTTTATAAAAATATGTCTTCTGTATTTGAAAGGATTAAAAGTTTAATCTTGGCATAAATATTATTTATTTAAAGTTATAAAAATTAAATTTATATTTATTGTAAAAGCTTACACATAAATGATATTTTAAATGTCTAAGTTACAAATTTTTATAAATGAATAAGATAATGACTATTTATTTAATTCATTTTTAAACAAAATCAATTATTTATTTATTTTCATAAGCAATAATTTTATACCTTACTTAATTGTTTATTCAAACTCAAACCTTAATCAAAATTTTTGATAATATTCATTTTAAACTTTATATTTTATTCAACACATCCAAGTTCAAATCAATAACATTTTACTCAAGTCCAAACCATCGTTTAACTTACACTGTTGTGCACACTATTGATACAACATACATTACTCTTTAGGTTGATTTGTGCACTCGATGATCTTTATTTTTCTATCTATTATCCTTGTTCGCTACACCTCCTTATCAAGTGAGTATTCACAACCCCTTTTACTCTTTTACACTTTTGGGGTGAAACATGAACATTATTCAAATTACACATTACATTTACACAAACAACACAAAGTACAAATCCTATTTACTTTCATGTGTGCAATTTGAGCTTTATGCCCGAGTGCTAGGTGTGCTAACCTTTGTATGCGATTATGTGCAATCATTAACTATACAAGCCGACGATTTTCAATGATAGATCTATTAAGTCTGATAAACCCACCCAGGTGCGCGGTGATGAAACCGACAACACAATTTTTACATGCTAGTTACAAGGTTTGATTGTACATGGTTACACAATAGCTGCTCCCCATAAATGCCTTATCTATCATGATATGTAAAGGATTTGTTTTCAACTATATGCTATCTATATACAACTGTGTTATATTCACCAACTTTTTAGTTGACTTTATTTTATTCTGGTTTCAGGCCCTAATATGTGAGAATGATTCAAGACGTGCTCAATATAGGATTTAGACTTAGCAATTTAAATCAAGAATTCTATGAGTTGTTTTATGTTTCTTTGTTTGAATTTGGTTTGTACTTGGATTATTTGTAATGGAAATTTGACTTTAATATATTTCAATTTAGTAAACCATGTGCTATGAACAGTCTTACATGTCCCGCCCCGATGATTTCGCCATCGGCCGGGGTGTGACAGATTGGTATCAGAGCCTTGGTTATAGGGAATTAGGTTATTAGACACCTTGACCTAGACTATAACTTTAGGACACCCACTTATACTATGTTTCATGATTTTGGTGCTATGTGTTACATGCTATGTGCTACATGCTTACCATGATTAAATATTATTATATTTGATACCTTACTTGTTATCATGACTTAGTAGGATCTTCTTAAATAATAATTTAATAAATAATATCCGTTCCTATATTCTAAAACCTCATACTATTTCTATCTTCTTTCTATCTTTATCTTTTCTAAGCATGTGGAAAATTCTTGAAGCAAAAATCTTTAAAATTTTTTTTATTTCTTCGTTAAGGTTTTTAAACTTGTTAAATTATTTGAGGACACGTGCAATCTGGAAGGGTGACACCTGTATTTTGGGTTTTCTGTCTAGGAAAGCATTTCGCATAAATCCCAATCAACCGAGGGACCCGTATGCTTTCCTGGGAATTCCCGAGATGAGTGTTTACTTATAGGATAAAGCATGTCTCCTTGAAAATTATATAAGTTTAATTAACCTTAATGAGCCATGGTATTCAAGTGATTTTGTCACTTTTGAGTACAATCCAAACTAAGAATATCTATTTTTATTATCTCATTCTATTAAATCCTATCAAATCTCATAAGTTCTTACAATCTTTCTTGTCTTGTGAAAATCTGTAGAATGCCTCCTCGTCGTGCTCCCGCAACCAACGCCAACACCGACATTGCTACTATTCTTACTCAATTGGTGACACAACTCACCCAAGCCAATGGAGCCACCAATGGCAACAATGGTGGAAATGGAAGCAATAGTGGTAATAATGGTGGAAATGGTGGTAACAATCCACCTCAATGCACCTTCAAGCACTTCAACTCGTGCAATCCCCTCAAGTTTTATGGAACCGAAGGAGCTACTGGACTCCTTCAATGGTTTGAAAGCATTGAGAATACCTTTCTCAATAGTGACTGTCCCGACAACCTCCGTGTTCGTCATGCTACAAGTGTCCTACAAAAACGGGCACTTACATGGTGGAATGGGGAGAAAAGGAATAGGGGTGTGGACATAGCTATGGCCTTACCTTGGGATGAGGTCAAAAGGCTTATGACCGAGGAGTTCTGCCCTCGAAATGAAGTGAAAAAGTTAGAAGCTGAATTTTGGGATCTTGCCCAAGATAGTGGGGAAAGCTTAGCATATACAACTCGGTTCCATGAGTTGAGTCTTCTCGTGCCCCACATGGTCACTCCTTTGTCCCGTTGTATCGAAAAGTATATTGGTGGGCTACCAAGACAAATCCAAGATACTGTCTTAGGTAGAAATCCTGCTACTCTGGAAGATGCTATTCGTCTAGCCGCTACCCTAACTGATAATCATGTGAAAGCTGGAACTCTTACCAAAAAGGGTTCTAAGAAAGTTTCTGAAACCGTAACCCCTCCTACTCACAACAAAGAAGCCACAACCGAGCCCTCTCGCAATAATAGAAAGTGGAAAGTTAGAAATTTGCTGTGGTTACTCCTACTATTCCGGTTATCCAAGCTGCACCTATGGTTCAAACACCGGTTAAAAAGCCATATGTTGGAATCTACCCACTTTGTGCCACCTGCAACTACCATCATCCCCAAAACATCCCATGTCGCCTTTGTACTTATTGTGGGAGATATGGTCATACGGTTAGTGTTTGTAGGACCAAAGCTCTTACGGGCCAAGTCAACCCTCCAAACCGAACCATACCTCAAGTGGCTAACCAAGGTGCTCCCGCCATTGCTATTGGGTGTGCTTGTTATGAGTGTGGTGACCCGAACCATTTTCGTGATCAATGTCCAAGACTTGCAAATGCTAGACAAGGTGGAGCTCGTGGGCGTGCGTTCAACATAAACGCCAACGAAGCTCAAGCCAACAACGACGTGGTTAATGGTACGTTCCTTGTTAATAGTCAATATGCCTCCATTTTGTTCGATACCGGTGCCGATAAAAGTTTTGTGTCACTTAATTTTGAGCCTTTACTTGTAAAGACACGATCCCATCTAGTGAAAACCTTCACCGTTGAAATAGCAAATGGTGACTCCCTTACAATTGACTCCATTATTTATGATTGCTCCTTAGAACTAAATGATCATTCATTCCCAATCAACCTTGTTCCAATGCCACTAGGAAGCTTTGATATTATCATAGGTATGGATTGGCTATCAAATCATCATGCCGAAGTCATTTGCTTTGAAAAGTGTATCCGAATTCCGCTACCATCGGGAGAAACCTTAAGGGTTTTTGGTGAAAAGCCTTGCAAGGGACTTAAGTTGATGTCGTGTACTACCACTCAAAAGTACTTACGAAAGAAGTACATTGCTTTCTTAGCTCATATTGTTCAAAAGAATGTCAAGGAGAAGAGTATCCAAGACATTCCGATTATTCAAGATTTTCCCGAAGTTTTTCCTAAGGATTTATCCGGTCTTCCTCCCGTTCGTTAAGTAGAGTTCCGTATTGATCTTATACCTGGAGCTAACCCCGTTGCTAGAGCTCCTTATCGTCTTGCACCTTCCGAAATGCAAGAGCTTGCAAGTCAACTTCAAGAGCTCTCTGACAAAGGTTTCATTCGCCCAAGTCATTCACCGTGGGGTGCACCCGTCTTATTTGTTAAGAAGAAGGATGGATCATTTCGCATGTGTATTGACTACCGCGAACTCAACAAGCTTACTATCAAGAACCGTTATCCTTTGCCTAGAATCGATGATCTCTTTGATCAACTTCAAGGTTCTACTTGTTTCTCAAAGATTGATCTTCGATCCGGTTATCATCAGCTTCGTGTCCAAGAAGATGACATTCCTAAGACTGCCTTTTGAACAAGATATGGTCATTACAAGTTCATGGTTATGCCTTTCGGGCTAACCAATGCACCCGCAGTTTTCATGGATCTCATGAATCGTGTGTGCAAACCATACCTTGATAAATTTGTGATCGTCTTCATTGACGATATCTTAATCTATTCCAAGACTAAAGCCGATCATGAACAACACCTTAGATTGGTTTTGGACAAAGAACAACTATATGCCAAATTCTCCAAATGTGAATTCTGGCTAAAGGAAGTTCAATTTCTTGGTCACATCGTCAACGACAAGGGTATTCATGTTGATCCTGCTAAGATTGAAACGGTTAAAAATTGGAATGCCCCGAAGACTCCAACCGAAGTTCGTTCATTTCTTGGTCTTGCGGGTTATTATCGTCGCTTCATCTCAAACTTCTCAAAGATTGCTGTCCCTCTTACCGCTTTGACCCACAAGGGTAAGACTTATGAATGCAGACCGAAACAAGAAGAAGCTTTCCAAACCCTCAAGCAAAAGTTGTGCAATGCTCCTATATTGACTCTCCCCGAGGGAAATGATGATTTAGTTGTCTATTGTGATGCTTCTAACCAAGGTCTTGGTTGTGTTCTCATGCAACGAGGCAAGGTAATCACTTATGCATCAAGACAACTCAAAATTCATGAGAAGAATTATACGACGCACGATCTCGAGCTGGGTGCGGTCGTATTCGCGTTAAAGATTTGGAGACATTACCTATATGGCACAAAATGTGTGGTATTCACCGACCACAAAAGTCTTCAACATATTTTCAACCAAAAAGAACTCAATATGAGGCAACGACGTTGGGTCGAACTCCTTAACGACTACGACTGCGAGATTCGTTACCATCCCGGCAAAGCGAATGTTGTAGCCGATGCTTAGAGTCAAAAGGACCATGTTATGCTTAATTGTGCCCGTATTCAAACCGATATTCAAACCCGTATCTTAGAAGCTCAACACGTCTCGGTAACCGAGGGTAACATGTATGAAGAAATGTCGTGTGGTGTTGAACTCCTTCTTGAATCAAAACCCAATGGATTACTATATTACTTGAACCGTATTTGGGTTCCCGATCGCGATGATCTCCGTACATTTCTCATGAACGAGGCTCATAAGACTCGTTATTCTATTCATCCTGGTGCGGATAAAATGTACCAAGATCATCGCCAACTTTATTGGTGGCCCGGTATGAAGAAAGACATTGCTCTTTATGTGGCCAAATGCTTAACTTGTTCCAAAGTCAAAGCCGAACATCAACGTCCTTCTGGTTTGCTCGAACAACCAGAAATTCCCGTGTGGAAATGGGAGAATATAACTATGGATTTCATTACCAAGCTCCCTCACACCTCGAGTGGATATGATAGTATTTGGGTGATCATTGATCGTCTCACTAAATCCGCTCATTTCTTGCCTATCCGTGAAGACTTCAAAGTGTAGAAACTAGCCCGAATTTACATTGATGAAGTTGTGAGCCGTCATGGTGTTCCATTGAACATAATATCCGATAGAGACGCTCGGTTCACCTCTCGATTTTGGCAATCTCTCCAAAAGGCTCTTGGTACTCGATTGGATTTGAGCACGGCTTACCATTCGCAAACTGATGGTCAAACCGAGCGAACAATCCAAACTCTTGAAGACATGCTTAGAGCTTGTGTAATCGATTTTGGTGGCAATTGGGATTCACATCTATCCCTCATTGAGTTTTCTTACAACAATAGCTACCACACAAGTATCAGCATGGCTCCATTCGAAGCTCTCTATGGTCGCAAGTGTCGTTCTCCTATATATTGGAACGAGATTGGTGAAGCACAAATCACTGGTCCCGAGTTAATTCAAGAAACATCCGACAAGATTATTCAAATCCGTGACAATATTCGAGTAGCGAGGAGTCGGCAAAAGAGTTATGCCGACAAACGTCGAATACCCTTGGAATTCCAAGTCAGCGATCTTGTTCTTCTTAAGGTGTCTCCATGGAAGGGCGTGATCCGTTTTGGAAAGAAAGGCAAGTTAGCACCTCGTTATGTTGGTCCATTCAAAATCCTTGAAAGGATTGGGAAAGTGGCTTACAAGCTCGAGTTACCTCCATCTCTTGGCAATGTACATCCTACATTTCATGTATCTAATCTGAAGAAGTGTCTCGCTGATGAAAACCTCCATATACCGCTTGACGACGTGCGCATTGATGAAACGATGCATTTCGTTGAGAAGCCGGTGGAAATTATGAATCGTGAAGTCAAACAGCTCAAGAGAAGTCGCATTCCTATTGTCAAAGTTCATTGGGAATCTAAGCGTGGTCCTGAGTTCACTTGGGAACGAGAAGACCAGATGAATCTCAAGTACCCTCATCTTTTTACCGATAACGTCGCTTCCTCAAACTAAATTTCGGTACGAAATTCTCTCAACATGGGGAGACTGTAACATTTCTGATTTTAGTATTCATATTTCAATTCAATGTAATGTATTTCGAACTCAATACCCGTGCACTGTCTTAATATTTTTCTGGCCATAAACTAAATGCAATGATTCGATACAAATTTACAAGTTTTGCTCGATTATATACACTTAAACGCTATACAAGTAACTATTTATTTCAAACTAATCAAACCTGAAAAGTCAAGGACTAAAGTTGAAAATTTATCAAGAAACCCTAATTAGCACGGTCGTGCTTCGTCCTGGCACGATCGCGCCAAATGCCTCGGCACGATCGCGCGACTGGTCCTGGAACGATCGCGCCCAGTGCCTAAGCACGGTCGCGCCTCTCTTGGGCACGGTCGCGCCTGCGTAACAGTCGAAACGTAAATGCAGTTTCAAAACGCTCGATCGTTCGAATTCAAATCCGATTTACGTTTTACTTTTGTTATCAAGGAAAATATCTCCGTCAATTACCATTATCATTTCCAAAATACAAATTACTCTCAAAAGAAACCGTCCAAATTATCTCCCAAGCCTCAAATCTCTATTTTCGATCCAATTGCTACCAAATAATCAAGGAACTCGATCCTCCGATCATCTCTAAGGTTTCTGAAGGGTTGAATCAGTTGGAATCGCAGCAGAAGACGCCGGAAAGTAATCTTGCCGTCACCGGAACTTCCTTCTACCGACCTCCATCGATTCCCTACTCTTTCGGGTAATTGATCACTTGTTATTATCCGTTTTAGTATTTAGATCGAAAGCCCCATGTTAATCTGGGCTTCCATTACAGAAATTATCCGGAACCGAAATTCCTATTTTTAATAAAAAGGATTTAATCGAATCCATTCTTAAACACGTTTTCCATACAATTAATTTATATGAATAGACTCGTAACAACTCATTATTCAAAAGCCCTAACAATTCCAACGCTATAAATACAAGATTTGTTCAATTCGTGTCTGATTTGGAATAGACACGGTCGCGCTAATCATCTAGCGCGGCCGTGCCTCATGAAACGCGGTCGTGCCGAGTAGCAGCGCGGTCGTGTCCTCCTGTCCAGACCTAGTCATGCCCTTTGGGCTAGCCTCTGTTGTGTCTAAAAATCATAGACACAACCGTGCCGAGCCAAGGCACGGTCGTGCCTGTTGACTTGTCTAGTTTGTGCCCTCTGTTGATCAACCCGGTCGCGCCCGTGGCTTGAGCACGATCGTGCCCTTCCGAGGCACGGTCGTGTGTGACTCATAAATTATAACAGAATTATAATTTTATATTTTTCAATCAATAAATGTTTCAAATTTTATAAAAATATGTTTTCTGTATTTGAAAGGATTAAAAGTTTAATCTTGGTATAAATATTATTTATTTAAAGTTATAAAAATTAAATTTATATTTATTGTAAAAGCTTACACATAAATGATATTTTAAATGTCTAAGTTACAAATGTTTATAAATGAATAAGATAATGACTATTTATTTAATTCATGTTTAAACAAAATCAATTATTTATTTATTTTCATAAGCAATAATTTTATACCTTACTTAATTGTTTATTCAAACTCAAACCTTAATCAAAATGTTTTGATAATATTCATTTTAAACTTTATATTTTATTGAACACATCCAAGTTCAAATCAATAACATTTTACTCAAGTCCAAACCATCGTTTAACTTACACTGTTGTGCACACTATTTGATACAACATACATTACTCTTTAGGTTGATTTGTGCACTCGAGGATCTTTATTTTTCTATCTATTATCCTTGTTCGCTACACCTCCTTATCAAGTGAGTATTCACAACCCCTTTTACTCTTTTACACTTTTGGGGTGAAACATGAACATTATTCAAATTACACATTACATTTACACAAACAACACAAAGTACAAATCCTATTTACTTTCATGTATGCAATTTGAGCTTTATGCCCGAGTGCTAGATGTGCTAACCTTTGTATGCGATTATGTGCAATCATTAACTATACAAGCCGACGGTTTTCAATGAGAGATCTATTGAGTCTGACAAACCCACCCAGGTGCGCGGTGATTGAAACCGACAACACAATTTTTTGCATGCTAGTTACAAGGTTTGATTGTACATGGTTACACAATAGCTGCTCCCCATAAATGCCTTATTTATCATGATATGTAAAGGATTTGTTTTCAACTATATGCTATCTATATACAACTGTGTCATACTCACCAACTTTTTAGTTGACTTTATTTTATTCATGTTTCAGGCCCTAATATGTGAGAATGATTCAAGACGTGCTCAATATAGGATTTGGACTTACCAATTTAAATCAAGAATTCTATGAGTTGTTTTATGTTTCTTTGTTTGAATTTGGTTTGTACTTGGATTATTTGTAATGGAAATTTGACTTTAATATATTTCAATTTAGTCAACCATGTGCTATGAACAGTCTTACATGTCCCGCCCCGATGATTCCGTCATCGGTCGGGGTGTGACATGGTATTTGATAAAACCAAAGTTCGTTGCTATAATTGTCAAGAGTATGGTCATTTTTCCAAAGAATGTGTGAATACGAAAGTTGAATTTGATTCTTAGAAGAAGCCTAATAACTTTCAGAACAATCGTAATCAGTCACATGGTTCTTCTAATTCTGGAAATTCTAACATGCATCTGTATCATCTGCTTTGGTTGCTCAGAATGATGAAAAATATTACTGGGGTATTCATCTTGAAGATTTGGTTGGTTCGGTAAGTCAAGTGTTTGTAGCTAAGATTCATTCTACTAAATCTGAATAGTCAACTAATGATGATAGCTCAAGTGATGGTGAGAGTTTGCTGAGTGCTGATGAAGAAAGTGATCAAGTACAAAATTGTGAGACTGAGATTGCATCTTGTGTATCTGAAGATGATATTGTTTTAACTCAAAATTCTTCTGATGGTACTGATTCTGAAAATTTCCCGATTGCAAAAGTCTTCATGGCAGATATGTCAGATCCTTCAAAGGTAAAAGATTCTGTCTGTCACCTTTATTGCTCAAATTGCGTAAGTATAAAAGATAAAATGCAAAAAGTAATGGATGATAACACAAATTTAATTTGTGATATGAAATCGATGCATTTAGTTAATCAAAAATTGAAAGATAATGATAAAATGTGTATAGATAGAATTGAGTCTTTGAAAAGAGATTTGAACTCTTTGGGATTGAAATATAAGGAACAAGCATATCATCTGGATATGGCTTATGCTGAGATTGAGAAGCGAAATAAAATTGTCGCTCAGAAGAACAAAGAAATTTCTGATAAAGAATCTGAGGTGATCAAATTACATAGAAAGCTGGAAAACTTGGAAAATTCATCTGTAGTATTGGATTACTTTAATGCTAATGCTGATCCTACTAAGAGGGTTGCTGTAATTGGATTTCTTCCTCCACCATTCAATGTAAATTATGTGGTTGAACCAGAGATTATTCATGAATAGGAAATTGATCCAAAGACAGTGTTGAAGGTGAATACAGTAACTTGTGAAGATATGATCTATGATTCTGATTCTGAGGATGAGGTGTTTGATGATAATAAGGTTGAAGGCATTCCAAAGAAAGTGCAAACTGATGAACCAAAAGTAGTGAAGAATGTTACCCGTGATAGATGCATTTTAACAGAACCGGATGAGGTGAAAGATGTTCAACCTAATCTTTCAAAAATGCTACAATCAAGTGGTTTTGGTGTAACTGGTTATCAGAAGAAGAATTCATCGACAGTGACTAAACAAAATTTTGTTCCAAAGAAGTCAGTCAACTGTTCAGAAAATTATTCTGAAGCTTGTTCATCAAACGGGTCATAAAATTCAAGAAAAACTCCTTATATCAGAAATCATCAAGATAGAAGAGTTTGTTTTCATTGTAATGAGGGTAGTCATATTCTGATTCACTATCCTTATAAGAATCAAGGCAAATTAAAGAGTGATCCCTCACAAAAACAAGGAGTGACGATTCTGAAAAGACAAACTGGGAAAAGCCTAAGTGTAGTGTTGAAAAGAATATGCCTTGTCAATCATTTTCTAAATCTTTGGGATTTAAGCAACATGATAAGCGTATTTTTAAACCTGTTGTTTTTCAAAAGTAGTTTGAGATTCCACCTGTTGGAATTCAAAAAGAGTCTCAACCTGAGGTCAAACTTTCTAGACCACAACAAAGAAGACGTAACAGAAAACTAAAGAAATTTTTGGAAATACCAGAATCTGATAATCATAAATCTAATAATGTTTTTCCAACAAATCATAATATGTCTTCATTGAAAAGGTCTAATCATAAATCTTATATTCCAAAGGTTGATGACAATGTTGATTGTGAGTTGCTTGAAGTTGTTTATTTTGATCCATCTGGATGACCCAAGACCACAATGGCTTGGGTTCCAATTTCTAACTGATTTTCTTTGTTTATGTAAGGACAACCAAGGAGGACTATTAACAATACGTGGTATGTGGATAGTGGTTGTTCTCGACATATGACAAGGAATATTCGTTTGTTGGAAGATGTGATTAATATTGATGGTGGTTATATCGCTTTTGCTGGTAATAAAGGCGGGTACATAACTGGTTAGGGTACTTTAAAGAATGAAAAAGTCAAATTTGAGAAGGTGAACTATGTGTGTCACACCCCGACCGATGGCGGAATCATCGGGGCGGGACATGTAAGACTGTTCATAGCACATGGTTGACTAAATTGAAATATATTAAAGTCAAATTTACATTACAAATAATCCAAGTACAAACCAAATTCAAACAAAGAAACATAAAAAAACTCATAGAATTCTTGATTTAAATTGCTAAGTCCAAATCCTATATTGAGCACGTCTTGAATCATTCTCACATATTAGGGCCTGAAACATGAATAAAATAAAGTCAACTAAAAAGTTGGTGAGTATAACACAGTTGTATATAGATAGCATATAGTTGAAAACAAATCCTTTACATATCATGATAAATAAGGCATTTATGGGGAGCAGCTATTGTGTAACCACGTACAATCAAACCTTGTAACTAGCATGCAAAAATTGTGTTGTCGGTTTCAATCACCGCGCACCTGGGTGGGTTTGTCAGACTCAATAGATCTATCATTGAAAACCGTCGGCTTGTATAGTTAATGATTGCACATAATCGCATACAAAGGTTAGCACACCTAGCACTCGGGCATAAATCTCAAATTGCACACGTGAAAGTAAATAGGATTTGTACTTTGTGTTGTTTGTGTAAATGTAATGTGTAATTTGAATAATGTTCATGTTTCACCCCAAAAGTGTAAAAGAGTAAAAGAGGTTGTGAATACTCACTTGATAAGGAGGTGTAGCGAACAAGGATAATAGATAGAAAAATAAAGATCCTCGAGTGCACAAATCAACCTAGAGAGTAATGTATGTTGTATCAACTAGTGTGCACGACAGTGTAAGTTAAACGATGGTTTGGACTTGAGTAAAATGTTATTGATTTGAACTTGGATGTGTTGAATAAAATATAAAGTTTAAAATGAATATTATCAAAACATTTTGATTAAGGTTTGAGTTTGAATAAACAATTAAGTAAGGTATAAAATTATTGCTTATGAAAATAAATAAATAATTGATTTTGTTTAAACATGAATTAAATAAATAGTCATTATCTTATTCATTTATAAAAATTTGTAACTTAGACATTTAAAATATCATTTATGTGTAAGCTTTAACAATAAATATAAATTTAATTTTTATAATTTTAAATAAATAAAATTTTTGCCAAGATTAAACTTTTAATCCTTTCAAATATAGAAAACATATTTTTATAAAATTTGAAACATTTATTGATTAAAAAATATAAAATTTATAATTCTGTTAAAATTTCTGAGTCACACACGACCGTGCCTCGGAAGGGCACGATCGTGCTCAAGCCACGGGCGCGACCGCGCTAGTCGGGGCGCGACCGGGTTGATCAACAGAGGGCACAAACTAGACAAGTCAACAGGCACGACCGTGCCTTGGCTCGGCACGGTCGTGTCTATGATTTTTAGACACAACAGAGGCTAACCCAAAGGGCATGAATAGGTCTGGACAGGAGGACACGACCGCGCTGCTAGTCGGCACGACCGCGTTTCATGAGGCACGGCCGCGCTAGATGATTAGCGCGACTGTGTCTATTCCAAATCAGACACGAATTGAACAAATCTTGTATTTATAGCGTTGGAATTGTTAGGGCTTTTGATTACTGAGTTGTTACGAGTCTATTCATATAAATTAATTGTATGGAAAACGTGTTTAAGAATGGATTCGATTAAATCCTTTTTATTAAAAATATGAATTTCGGTTCCGGATAATTTCTGTAATGGAAGCCCAGATTAACATGGGGCTTTCGATCTAAATACTAAAACGGATAATAACAAGTGATCAATTACCCGAAAGAGTAGGGAATCGATGGAGGTCGGTAGAAGGAAGTTCCGGCGACGGCATGATTACTTTCCGGCGTCTTCTGCTGCGATTCCGACTGATTCAACCCTTCAAAAACCTTAGAGATGATCGGAGGATCGAGTTCCTTGATTATTTGGTAGCAATTAGATCGAAAATAGAGATTTGAGGATTGGGAGATAATTTGGACGGTTTCTTTTGAGAGTAATTTGTATTTTGGAAATGATAATGGTAATTGACGGAGATATTTTCTATGATAACAAAAGTAAAACGTAAATCGGATTTGAATTCGAACGATCGAGCGTTTTGAAACTGCATTTACGTTTCGACTGTTACGCAGGCGCGACCGTGCCCAAGAGAGGCGCGATCGTTCCAGGACCAGTCGTGCGATCGTACCGAGGCACTTAGCGCGACCGTGCCAGGACGAAGCACGACCGTGCTAATTAGGGTTTCTTGATAAATTTTCAACTTTAGTCCTTGACTCTTCAGGTTTGATTAGTTTGAAATAAATAGTTACTTGTATAGCGTTTAAGTGTATATAATCGAGCAAAACTTGTAAATTTGTATCGAATCATTGCATTTAGTTTATGGAGAGAAAAATATTAAGACAGTGCACGGGTATTGAGTTCGAAATACATTACATTTAATTGAAATATGAATAATAAAATCAGAAATGTTACAGTCTCCCCATGTTGAGAGAATTTCGTCCCGAAATTTAGTTTGATGAAGCGACGGTATCGGTAAAAAGATGAGGGTACTTGAGCTTCATTTGGTCTTCTCGTTCCCAAGTGAACTCAGGTCCACGCTTAGATTCCCAACGAACTTTGACAATAGGAATGCGACTTCGCTTGAGCTGTTTGACTTCACGATCCATAATTTCCATCGGCTTCTCAACGAAATGCATCGTTTCATCAATGCGCACGTCGTCAAGCGGTATATGGAGATTTTCATCAGCGAGACACTTCTTCAGATTAGATACATGAAATGTAGGATGCACATTGCCAAGAGATGGAGGTAACTCGAGTTTGTAAGCCACTTTCCCAATCCTTTCATGGATTTTGAATGGACCAACATAACGAGGTGCTAACTTGCCTTTCTTTCCAAAACGGATCACGCCCTTCCATGGAGACACCTTAAGAAGAACAAGATCGCTGACTTGGAATTCCAAGGGTTTTCGACGTTTGTCGGCATAACTCTTTTGCTGACTCCTCGCTACTCGAATATTGTCACGGATTTGAATAATCTTGTCGGATGTTTCTTGAATTAACTCGGGACCGGTGATTTATGCTTCACCAATCTCGTTCCAACAGATAGGAGAACGACACTTGCGACCATAGAGAGCTTCGAATGGAGCCATGTTGATACTTGTGTGGTAGTTATTATTGTAAGAGAACTCAATGAGGGATAGATGTGAATCCCAATTGCCACCAAAATCGATTACACAAGCTCTAAGCATGTCTTCAAGAGTTTGGATTGTTGGCTCGGTTTGACCATCAGTTTGCGGATGGTAAGCCATGCTCAAATCCAATCGAGTACTAAGAGCAGTTTGGAGAGATTAACAAAATCGAGAAGTGAACCAGGCATCTCGATCAGATATTATGTTCAAGGGAACACCAAGACGGCTCACAATTTCATCAATGTAAATTCGGGCTAGTTTCTCCACTTTGAAGTCTTCACGGATAGGCAAGAAATGAGCGGATTTAGTGAGACGATCAAAGATCACCCAAATACTATCATGTCCACTCGAGGTGCGAGGGAGTTTGGTAATAAAATCCATAGCTAGATTCTCCTATTTCTACACGGGAATTTCTGGTTGTTCGAGCAAACCAGAAGGACGTTGATGTTCGGCTTTGACTTTGGAACAAGTTAAGCATTTGGCCACATAAAGAGCAATGTCTTTCTTCATACCGGGCCACCAATAAAGTTGGCGAAGATCTTGGTACATTTTATCCGCACCAGGATGAATAGAATAACGAGTCTTATGAGCCTCGTTCATGAGAACTGTACGGCGATCATCGCGATCGGGAACCCAAATACGGTTCAAGTAATATAGTAAGCCATTGGGTTTTGATTCAAGAAGGAGTTCAACACCACATGACATTTCTTCGTACACGTTACCCTCGGTTACCGAGACGTGTTGAGCTTCTAAGATACGAGTTTGAATATCGGTTTGAATACGGGCACAATGAAGCATAACATGGTCCTTTCGACTTAAAGCATCGGCTACAACATTCGCTTTGCCGGGATGGTAACAAATCTCGCAGTCGTAGTCGTTAAGGAGTTCGACCCAACGTCGTTGCCTCATATTGAGTTCTTTTTGGTTGAAAATATGTTGAAGACTTTTGTGGTCGGTGAACACCACACATTTCGTGCCATATAGGTAATGTCTCCAAATCTTTAATGCGAATACGACCGCACCCAGCTCGAGATCGTGCGTCGTATAATTCTTCTCATGAATTTTGAGTTGTCTTGATGCATAAGCTATTACCTTGCCTCGTTGCATGAGAACACAACCAAGACCTTGGTTAGAAGCATCACAATAGACAACTAAATCATCATTTCCCTCGGGGAGAGTCAATATGGGAGCATTGCACAACTTTTGCTTGAGGGTTTGGAAAGCTTCTTCTTGTTTCGGTCCCCATTCATAAGTCTTACCCTTGTGGGTCAAAGCGGTAAGAGGGACAGCAATCTTTGAGAAGTTTGAGATGAAGCGACGATAATAACCCGCAAGACCAAGAAATGAATGAACTTCGGTAGGAGTCTTCGGGGCATTCCAATTTTTAACCGTTTCAATCTTAGCACGATCAACATGAATACCCTTGTCGTTGACGATGTGACCAAGAAATTGAACTTCCTTTAGCCAGAATTCACATTTGGAGAATTTGGCATATAGTTGTTCTTTTCTCAAGAGGTCCAAAACCAATCTAAGGTGTTGTTCATGATCGGCTTTAGTCTTGGAATAGATTAAGATATCGTCAATGAAGACGATCACGAATTTATCAAGGTATGGTTTGCACACACGATTCATGAGATCCATGAAAACTGCGGGTGCATTGGTTAGCCCGAAAGGCATAACCATGAACTCGTAATGACCATATCTTGTTCGGAAGGCAGTCTTAGGAATGTCATCTTCACCGGATCGAAGATCAATCTTTGAGAAACAAGTAGAACCTTGAAGTTGATCAAAGAGATCATCGATTCTAGGCAAAGGATAACGGTTCTTGATAGTAAGCTTGTTGAGTTCGCGGTAGTCAATACACATGCAAAATGATCCATCCTTCTTCTTAACAAATAAGACTGGTGCACCCCACGGTGAATGACTTGGGCGAATGAAACCTTTGTCGGAGAGCTCTTGAAGTTGACTTGCAAGCTCTTGCATTTCGAAAGGTGCAAGACGATAAGGAGCTCTAGCAACGGGGTTAGCTCCAGGTATAAGATCAATACGGAACTCTACTTGACGAACGGGAGGAAGACCAGATAAATCCTTAGGAAAAACTTCGGGAAAATCTCGAATAATCGGAATGTCTTGGATACTCTTCTCCTTGACATCCTTTTGAACAATATGAGCTAAGAAAGAAATGTACTTCTTTCGTAAGTACTTTTGAGCGGTAGTACACGACATCAACTTAAGTCCCTTGCAAGGCTTTTCACCAAAAACCCTTAAGGTTTCTCCCGATGGTAGCGGAATTCGGATACACTTTTCAAAGCAAATGACTTCGGCATGATGATTTGATAGCCAATCCATTCCTATGATAATATCAAAGCTTCCTAGTGGCATTGGAACAAGGTTGATTGGGAATGAATGATCATTTAGTTCTAAGGAGCAATCATAAATAATGGAGTCAATGGTAAGGGAGTCACCATTTGCTATTTCAACGGTGAAGGTTTTCACTAATTGGGATCGTGTCTTTGCAAGTAAAGGCTCAAAATTAAGTGACACAAAACTTTTATCGGCACCGGTATCGAACAAAATGGAGGCATATTGACTATTAACAAGGAACGTACCATTAACCACCCATGAGAATCTTGAGAAGTCATCAGTTACCACCAGACAATATGATTTTTCTCCAATACTTCGAATACTTATCGGTCTAAACAAATCCATGTGTATTAGCTCCAAAGGAGTAACAATAGAATTTTGTTTCTTAGATTTGTGGGACTCTCTGTGTTGCTTGCCTTTCTTACAAGGTATACAATCCTCGGGCACAGAGAACCTCATTTTGGGAACACACTACTAACTAAGTCATTCTTCACCAAGTAATTCATCTTTCTGAAATTTATGTGTGCTAGCTTCTGAAGCCAAAGAATAGAGTCAGATTCAGACGCCGTGGAGACTAAGCAAGTAGGAACTGAATCCGTTGTAGTAGCCACACTCATGTCTAGGATATATGTGTCATTTTTCCTCGAAGCCCTCATCAGAATCCATTCCTCAGGTATAATAAATCTCGGCTTCAGAATAAAGCACTCAGAATCATTAAAATGGAAAGAAAACTTTTTATCACACGCTGAGTAAATTGTGCTAGAGTTGCTCAACATAATTGACTTTCTCAAATTTCACTTTCTCATTCTTCAGCGTTCCTTGACCAGTTAGGTATCCGCCTTTATCACCCGCAAAAAACAACATAACCTCCATCGATCTTTTTCACATCTTCAAGCAAATGAATATTTCCAGTCATATGTCGGGAGCAACCACTTTCAACATACCAATTGTTGTTTACAGTCCTCCTTGGTTGACCCTACATAAACAAGAAAAACCAGTTAGAACCGGAGACCCAAGCCATTGTGGTCTTGGGTCGGCCATTAGCATCAAAATAAACTACTTCACGTTTTTTATTTTCACCAGCTCTTAATGATTGACACGATGAACCAGAACTAGACAATTTTGAATTATGAACATTCTTTTTCTTTTCAAAATTAGATTAATTATGAAACTCATGATTGTTTGAAAAAGAATTAATTTGATCAATTTCCAAAAGTTTCTTTAATTGTTTGTTCTGTCTCCGTCTTTGAGGATTTGAAAGCTTAACCTCAGATTGTGGATTCTCTTTGAATCCAAAATTCAGATTCACAATAGATTGTGGACAAACCACTTGGATTCTATCACCAGGTTGAAGAAACCCTGGTTTACTCACACCAACTTGAACATCCACATGATGTCTCATATCTTGCTTAAAACCAGATGGTTTAACAACTGTCTGTTTAGTCACATTCTGTCTCACTTTATCAGATGTAGGCTGTACCACAACAGGCCTTTTCAAAATCTTTACTATTTGAGGTTTTGATTGACAAATAACGGGATTAGGAATAGGCTTTGGTTTCTCTAAAATGACATGATTCTTCTCTTTGTTCTTGTAAGGACAATTCACCAGAATATGCCCCACTTCAATACAGTAAAAACAAACACGCCTTTCCCTGTATTCTCTGACATAAGGAACTTTTCTTGAATTAGAAGAACTTCCTGATGTATAACCTCCAGAAGATTGAACTTCAACACCCTCTTGCTTCTTTGGAACATACACTTTCCTTGATGATTCACCAAAACGAACCTTTGGAGTTTGAGACTAAACAACCTTAGGTTTTTCCAACTTCACCTTTTGTTTGATAAACTCATCTGTTGATTTGTTCTCCACTTTAGAAATCTCAGTTTTAATGTCACCAGCAGTTACAAAACCCTTCTTGTCAATCACTGGTGTTGATTGCACACCCTCACCAAGTTCCTTCAGTATACATCTG
This sequence comes from Smallanthus sonchifolius, assembly GCA_023525975.1. Classification (NCBI taxonomy): domain Eukaryota; kingdom Viridiplantae; phylum Streptophyta; class Magnoliopsida; order Asterales; family Asteraceae; genus Smallanthus; species Smallanthus sonchifolius. The sequence goes on along the minus strand of CM042018.1, from coordinate 74,606,218 downwards.
TCTCTAGTAACTTGCTTGACAATCTTAGGTTCCTCAATCATGACTTCTTTTGGAACACCTTCTGTCTTGGATTCATTAAACTCTTCATCATCACTTTCTATATCATATATCGTGTCTTCCCCAGTGACAGTATTGACTTTGAGCACTGTCATAGGATCTAAATCCTCATCCCTCTCAACTTCAGCTTCAACTGTATAGTTTCCATTAAAAGGTGGATGTAAAAATCCAACACCACTAACTCGTTTATTTTGATCAATGTTGTCATTGTAGTATCCCAGCAAAAATGAAGAATTTCCAAAACCCTCTAACTTTCTGTGAAGTCTAATCACCTCTGCTTCAGAATCAGCAAGCTCCTTATTTTTCTCAGCAAGAATCTTGTTTCCGTTCTCAATTTCTGCATAGGACATATCTAGATGATACGCCTTCTCCGTCATCTTCAAGGTCAGTGAATTGATATCCCTTTTAAATGATTCAATCCTTTCAACACACAACTTTTCATTATCCCTCAAAGTTGATTTACCGTATGCATAGATTTCATATCACAATTGAGGTTTGTGTTATCCTCCATAACCCTTATCATTTTATCCTTCACAGAAACACACTTAGAACAAAATATTTCACAAATAACATCTTTTACCTTAGTAGGATCAGATGTATCAGCCATGAATACATTCTCCTTTGCTGTAGGAATCTCTTCTTTCATTTCAGGTTCTCTTTTCTTCAAAACTATCTCATCTTCAGAAGCACTTGTAGTTGAATCTTTATCATCAGAATGACTTTCATCAGAAACACCATCTTCAGTATTACTCTCTTCAGATGCATCATTCTGACTTTCAGTTTCACTTGCTGAACATTCTTCTTCATTAGAACTACTTGAACCATCATCCTCTGATGTATCAGTTGTATGAATTTCAGCGACAAACGCTTGACTTACAATACCAACCAAGTCTTCTAAATTAATTCCCCTATCATAATTGTCATCCCCTTGAGCAACTAAGGCAGATGATGTTGACAAATTTCCAGAATTTCCAGAACTTCCAGATCCCTGTTGATATTGTGTTGTCTGTTTCCTTGATAATTGTTCTTCTTTTGAGAATTCTCCACATTAAAATCTTGACCTTCTCTAGAAAATAAAGCAACTCCAGATCCAGATTTAGCAGCAGCTTTTGCAAAATACATAGAATGATCTTGAACATGCTCCATGTTTGTTTCTTTCTTCTTTAATTTCAGATCATGAGATTGTATCTTCCCCAGCACATCCTCTAATGACATTGTCTTATACTTTTCACTTTCTTTAATAAGCACATAATACACATCAAATTTTGATGGTAAGGCATCCAAGAACTTGTCATTGATTTCTTCTGTTTCATAAACCACCTTAGCACTTGCAAGCTCACTAAGAAAATGATCAAATCTTGTAGCCAGCTCATCCAAAGTTTCATTTTGAAAATGCTTGAAAACCAGAAACTGTTTCTTCATTAACTCTTTTCGGCTTTTCTTAACATCCAAACTGCCCTCACATCTTTTCTACAAACCTTCCCATAATTGTTTTAAAGTTTTAAACTGTTTGAACCCATGGAGAATTTATTTTGGTAAAGACATCGAGATACATGCCATTGCCTTCTCTCTGTCAAAAATTAATTTTTCTACAGTCAAAGCAGAAACAGGCTTTGGAAGATTATCATTGTCCAAAAATTAATAAGTCGGATGAACATAGCCTTCACGAATTGGAATCCACAAGCTAGTATCGGTGAATGAGATAAACTGATCAAATCTGTCTTTCCAGTTCGAATAGTCAGCTAGACTCATAAGCTTTGGCGGTTTCTGAGGAGTTCCAATTTCGTTGTCGTAGTTAAACATGTTGGTAACCTGCACCATCTTAGCCATAACATTAAGTATACAAAAAACAATTATCAAGTAAAAAAAAGTAAATTTGAACAAGTATGAACTCAAGCGAACTTGATAAGTTCGCTTCTTACTACCACCAAGCGAAGTTGTCCAAGCGAACTTGATAAGTTCCCCTAAACCAGAAATCAAGCGAAGAAGGTAAGTTCGCCTGATAAGTTCTCTAGTAACTGAATAGGCTAAGTTCGCCTGTATTAGCTGAAACTCAGGAAGATGAACCTTCCACCAATACATGAACCAGAACTTTTGAAAATCGCCATTTCTTATATATTTGAAGGAATTTGATCAATTTGAACCGTAGGAATGTATAGAAGATCAATTAGAACACTTTGAACGTATCAATTTCTTCAAAAACACTCCAAAATTGAAGAATTCAGCCCAAAAATCAACTCAAAAACCTAAAAACTCCATTGATATGAAATCCTTGTAAAAACTCAAGCTTTTGATGTCAAATCTCACACAAAAAGTCACTAGTCAATCTCGATCATGAGCATATGCTATGATACCAGATGTAGGTCCCCTCGGGGTCAATACGGATCCCTCTAGACAAGCTACTCGACACACACACGAAGTGCGGAATCCAACGTATGCATGTTTGTGTATAGATGACAAGAACAATAGCAATGAACATAGGATGTGAATAATATTCACTTCTATTGCTCTCAAAAATCTGAGTATTTACAGGAGTGAATGACAAAAACTTACAAAATAGAACATGCAAACATTATATATAGGCACACAAACTGCCACAGGCGAACTTAACAGGTTCACCAGAAACTTGTCCTAGGCAAACTTGTTAAGTTCGCCTAATACAAAACTTAACCAACTATTACTACTTCAAACATAAAAGACAATACATGAAACATAAAGACAATATAAAGACCTATTCTATTACAAAGCTCATTGTCATCACCAAAACATGTCTCTACATCATCTGTTCCGAATAAGGAACATATCATTCGGGACTTATAGCTCCAGGCATGCCCATCATCTGGATCGTTCATCGTTTCATTCTAGTCCTGGAAATGCCTCATCTATTGTCTACATGTGATGCGTACAAAAATATTTGATAAACCATGGGTCAGCATAAAGCTGGTGAAACCATAAAATAAAATAGTTTATTAAAATGACCCGCCAAAGTATCTTGAAAACAGATCTGGGGTTCCACCCCCGCTTATAGTCAACTATGAGTAATCATTCAGTCTATATATAACCAAAGATCGTTCCATGGGTCCTGTCCAACATGCCGTTCCATGGGCAAGTGAAACACAATATGTACTTAGAATGCATTATATATAACCAATCGGTGCAATCGTTTCAAGATACTCAAAATGTTTTCATAAATCAATCATGCCAGACAAGGTCATGATTGTGTTCATGAATCACAATTTAAGAACTCACATCGGCAGTATTTCGGCTTATCAATTCAGAAATATAGCAAACACCTCGGACAAAGCTCCTAGATATATATCGACATTACTTAATTACATAATTCTAGCTTAATGGTTTATAACCAAAGCTTAACAGTAGGTTGGAACCTTACCTCAACACTATATACAGAAATTTAAAGTCGAAACGTTGGAAACCGAACTCTCGTATGCGAACCAGGGCTCGGGATCGGAACGTCAGAGTGTATGTGTGTGTTTTAGAGTGTGTGAAGTGTAAGAAAGTGGCAGAGATTGTGGACTTATTTATAGGTCCAAAAGCACACCCATAGCGGACCGTTTTATAAGGTGATGTCGGTCAGACATCACCTCCAACCATAATTTCATCTTTGGGACCACGTAACGACCTGTTACGGGTCCCTTAGCACACCGTTTAAGTTCATCGGTCCCATAGCGGACCGTTATGGTCTGAATGGCGGACCGTTATGGTCTGAATGTCGGTCCGACATAGGGTTTTGGATAACGTGAGTCAGCTTGACACGTGGCAGATCATCATTACTTCCTTCTTGACCACATAGCGGAACGTTAGGGACCTAGATAGCGGTCCGCTATCCCCTTGAGTTTTCAGAATTTTCACTTTTAGTCCTTGATCTTTAGAATATTTCATATAAACCCTTCAACTATGAATTTTGGCAAGTTTGGTGCTTTATTTTCCGGTGAATTTTCGAGGTGTTACAGATGCATGGCCGTGCAACCCAATGCACGACCGTGCATCGGAATGCGTGCGCCCATATGTTAAAATGAAGCAGTAGCTTCACTTTCCTCAAAACCCCAAACCCAAAGACGCTCGATTTTGGCCGACACCACCCAAAAACCACCAATTTCTCACGATTTTCGCCGTTTCTTGCTTTCAATCTCGCCCCTAAGGTATGTAAACTTGTTCATTATCATTTTTAGGTCGATTTATGCTCCAAATAGAGCTAATTTTTGGTTGAACGAGGCTAGGGTTTCATTTTGAAATTTGGTTTGAATGTGGATGAATCTTGACTTAATGCTTACATTAAACACATATTTAACCTTGTTTGATGATTATGTAACACATTTTGCCTCATTTGACCGGATTTGTTCGACTCGTATGTTTGGGTTTTTGATTTTTGTCTTAGAAATTTGAACTTAGAACTATGAATTGAAGCATGAAACTCGTATATATGTATTTAGGATTTATATTAGTTTGTTGAAAAATTGTTGATTTGTTGAAATGAGTCAAAAAATTTGACGAGTTTGACTTTTCAGAAGTCAACTGAAATGTCGTCCGCCTATATTTTTAGTCGTATTACTCCGTTTGAATTTGCGCCTTGTTTGACTAGTTGCAATTAACCATTTTAGGACTTGAGAGACATGACCTTGCCATAACCATACATGAATTTGTGTCTATTTTTGTGTGGTCCAACATATATATATATATATATATATATATATTATTTTTAGTATTCTTATTCTTTTGTACTAACTTCTCTAATTGGTGATTATGTAGGACATGGTAGAGTCATCTAGACAAGGTCAAAAAAGAAGAAACATTCGATCAGGTTCAAGGTCGGGTTCGTCCTCGTCTGCTCATATGGGTGGCTCGCCACAAACCCCACTATCACCACCTCCACCTTTTCACCCATAACCTATGCTTGAGGGGCCGCAAGACTTACATTCGTGTCTGATCTTTGACCCGACGATGCTATCGAGGTATCAAACCCTACCTGCATTACTGAGACAAATCTTCACGGAACACAAAACCATTTGCTACCCCAACCTTGGAGGATGTAAATCTCTTGGATAGTGTCATACCCCTTATCACAAAGCCATGGAAAAGGTTCTTTTCCATTAGAGAGACCACCTATCATGAACTCACTCTAGAGTTTCTAGCATCTTTCCAGTTCGATAGGCCGGTGGTGAGCATGGAAATGCATAACTATGTGCGTTTCAGGATGGCAAGGCATTGGTATGAAATGTCCTTAGCACAATTTGGGGTAAAGGCATGACTTTATAGGCACAGGGAGATAACAGAGCCAATCTTTACTGAAAGTAAAGGGGTGTTTGTAGAGTGAGAAGCATCAACATTCTGGAGTAGGATTAGGTTCGGGCCATTTTACCCGCATAGCCAAAAGAGCACCAAGATCAAACATCCTCTCCACCGTTACTGTTAGGACATAGATTGAATGACAAAAGCTTTGTAATAGTTTAGGTCTTATTGTCTTTATGTTTTGTATGTAATTGTTTAGATTTGTCTAAGTATATATACAATAAGTTCGCCTAGTCTATTAGAGGCGAACTTGTTAAGTTCGCCTAAGCATCTTTGAAGCGAACTTGTTAAGTTCTCCTATTGCAGAACATGTGTCTATAAATATAGAGTTTACAGAGTCTGTTCTGTACACGAATGAGATAGATTGAACGATCAAGTATTCTATAAACTATGTTTGGTGATATAAAAGAGAAAGTTTATTTACTTGTTGTTTCTATTGTCGATTAGTATATAAAACGTTAATACGGTAGGATTCCGCACTCCGCGTTAACGATACGTCCTGTCACGAGATCGATCTAAGATGAGTCATGTGGAACTACAAGTGGTATCAGAGCTTTTGCTCGTGATTTGCGTTTGATTCTTGGTGATTAGAGACGTTTTTATGTACAATTTGATAAGAAACTGAGCATTTTTGTATCCATGGAGTTTTCAAGTTCTTGAAACTGATTTTACTGCTAAATTCATGAATTTTAGGTTGATTTTGGTGAAATTGATCCGATAGAAGTGTTCTAATTCATGAAATACTAAATCCTACGGTTCAATTTTTTAAATTCCTTAAAATCTATGAGAAATGATGATTTTTGGTGTTGTTTCTTCGTGTTTGGGTTAAAGTTCTTGCTGAGTTTGTTTCAGCTGTTTTAGGCAAACTTACTGAAAGTTGTTGCAGGCGAACTTAGCAAGCGAACTTATTAAGTTCGCTTCTCTCAGTTTAAGCGAACTTAGTAGGCGAACTTATCAGTAAGCGAACTTATTGGATTTCTTGGGTAAGCGAACTTGTCAAGTTCGCTTGATATCAAATTCACGTGTTTGGCTGAAGCGAACTTATTATCTTCGCCTATGGGAAGTTTGTGTTCAACACTTGGAAATTTTTTTGAAAAATGGCAAATATGGCACAAGTGACTAATATGTTAAATTACGACAACGAGATTGGTACATCTCAGAAACTGCCCAAATTGTTAAGTCTTGCAAATTATTCCAACTTGAAAGATCAGTTCGTATCTTTTACTGATACAAGCTTATGGATTCCAATTTTGGAGGGTTATACGCATCCGACATATACTTGGATGGGAAAGGATGATGTTCCGAAATCAGTATCTGCGTTAACCACAGAAGAAAAATTATTGTTTGATAGAGAAAAGAAGGCAATGGCAAGTATCTCAATGTCTCTTCCTAAAGAAATTTATCACAACTTTAAACAATTCAGAACTTCTCCACAATTGTGGGAGGCGTTGCAAAAGAGTTGTGAAGGTAGTTTGGATGTTAAGAAAAGCCGAAAAGAATTACTGAAGAAGCAGTTCTTAGTATTCAAGCACTTTCAAAATGAATCTTTAGATGATCTTGCAACGAGATTCTATCATTTGCTAAGTGAGTTGTCAAGTGCTTCAGTGGTTTATGAGACTGAAGAGATAAATGATAAGTTTTTGGAGGCATTACCATCTAATTTGATGTGTATACGGTTTTGATTAAAGAGAATGTCAAATATAAAACAATGTCTCTTGAAGAGGTTCTTGGCAAGATTCAATCACATGATTTGAATATGAAGAAGAAGGAAACCAATATGGAGCATATTCAAGATCCTTCAATGTATTTTGCTAAGTATTCTAGTAAAACTGGTGCAGGGGTTGCATTCTTTTCTGGTGATACTCAAGATATTTCTCATGATCATTGGTCTGGGGTTTCAAGTCATTCAGGTTTCTCTGCAAATACAACTTCTTCATCGTCTGGAACACATAATATGAATCAAGGGGTTGCTGATGATTATTTAGCTATGTTTTCTTCCTTTATGGCTTCTTATGAAAATTTTATTGGAGGAAAGATTCATGATCCCGAGGTTATTGAAGAAGATTTCAGACAGATTGATCCTGTTGATCTAGAAGAGATGAAGATTCAATGGAACATGGCTATGCTTATGCGACAAGAAAAGGATTTTTTGAAGAAGACCAGAAGAAAGTATATTGGGTCTAACAGTCGTTCACGCAAGGGATGTAACATTTCTGATTTTAGTATTCATATTTCAATTCAATGTAATGTATTTCGAACTCAATACCCATGCACTGTCTTAATATTTTTCTCGCCATAAACTAAATGCAATGATTCGATACAAATTTACAAGTTTTGCTCGATTATATCCACTTAAACGCTATACAAGTAACTATTTATTTTAAACTAATTAAACCTGAAAAGTCAAGGACTAAAGTTGAAGATTTATCAAGAAACCCTAATTAGCACGGTCGTGCTTCATCCTGGCACGGTCGCGCCAAGTGCCTCGGCACGATCGCGCGACTGGTCCTGGAACGATCGCGCCCAGTGCCTAAGCACGGTCGCGCCTCTCTTGGGCACGGTCGCGCCTGCGTAACAGTCGAAACGTAAATGCAGTTTCAAAACGCTCGATCGTTCGAATTCAAATCCGATTTACGTTTTACTTTTGTTATCAAGGAAAATATCTCCGTCAATTACCATTATCATTTCCAAAATACAAATTACTCTCAAAAGAAACCGTCCAAATTATCTCCCAAGCCTCAAATCTCTATTTTCGATCCAATTGTTACCAAATAATCAAGGAACTCGATCCTCCGATCATCTCTAAGGTTTCTGAAGGGTTGAATCAGTTGGAATCGCAGCAGAAAACGCCGGAAAGTAATCTTGCCGTCACCGGAACTTCCTTCTATCGACCTCCATCGATTCCCTACTCTTTCGGGTAATTGATCACTTGTTATTATCCGTTTTAGTATTTAGATCGAAAGCCCCATGTTAATCTGGGCTTCCATTAAAGAAATTATCCGGAACCGAAATTCCTATTTTTAATAAAAAGGATTTAATCGAATCCATTCTTAAACACGTTTTCCATACAATTAATTTATATGAATAGACTCGTAACAACTCATTATTCAAAAGCCCTAACAATTCCAACGCTATAAATACAAGATTTGTTCAATTCGTGTCTGATTTGGAATAGACACGGTCGCGCTAATCATCTAGCGCGGCCGTGCCTCATGAAACGCGGTCGTGCCGAGTAGCAGCGCGGTCGTGTCCTCCTGTCCAGACCTAGTTATGCCCTTTGGGCTAGCCTCTGTTGTGTCTAAAAATCATAGACACGACCGTGCCGAGCCAAGGCGCGGTCGTGCCTGTTGACTTGTCTAGTTTGTGCCCTCTGTTGATCAACCCGGTCGCGCCCGTGGCTTGAGCACGATCGTGCTCTTCCGAGGCACGGTCGTGTGTGACTCAGAAATTTTAACAGAATTATAATTTTATATTTTTCAATCAATAAATGTTTCAAATTTTATAAAAATATGTCTTCTGTATTTGAAAGGATTAAAAGTTTAATCTTGGCATAAATATTATTTATTTAAAGTTATAAAAATTAAATTTATATTTATTGTAAAAGCTTACACATAAATGATATTTTAAATGTCTAAGTTACAAATTTTTATAAATGAATAAGATAATGACTATTTATTTAATTCATTTTTAAACAAAATCAATTATTTATTTATTTTCATAAGCAATAATTTTATACCTTACTTAATTGTTTATTCAAACTCAAACCTTAATCAAAATTTTTGATAATATTCATTTTAAACTTTATATTTTATTCAACACATCCAAGTTCAAATCAATAACATTTTACTCAAGTCCAAACCATCGTTTAACTTACACTGTTGTGCACACTATTGATACAACATACATTACTCTTTAGGTTGATTTGTGCACTCGATGATCTTTATTTTTCTATCTATTATCCTTGTTCGCTACACCTCCTTATCAAGTGAGTATTCACAACCCCTTTTACTCTTTTACACTTTTGGGGTGAAACATGAACATTATTCAAATTACACATTACATTTACACAAACAACACAAAGTACAAATCCTATTTACTTTCATGTGTGCAATTTGAGCTTTATGCCCGAGTGCTAGGTGTGCTAACCTTTGTATGCGATTATGTGCAATCATTAACTATACAAGCCGACGATTTTCAATGATAGATCTATTAAGTCTGATAAACCCACCCAGGTGCGCGGTGATGAAACCGACAACACAATTTTTACATGCTAGTTACAAGGTTTGATTGTACATGGTTACACAATAGCTGCTCCCCATAAATGCCTTATCTATCATGATATGTAAAGGATTTGTTTTCAACTATATGCTATCTATATACAACTGTGTTATATTCACCAACTTTTTAGTTGACTTTATTTTATTCTGGTTTCAGGCCCTAATATGTGAGAATGATTCAAGACGTGCTCAATATAGGATTTAGACTTAGCAATTTAAATCAAGAATTCTATGAGTTGTTTTATGTTTCTTTGTTTGAATTTGGTTTGTACTTGGATTATTTGTAATGGAAATTTGACTTTAATATATTTCAATTTAGTAAACCATGTGCTATGAACAGTCTTACATGTCCCGCCCCGATGATTTCGCCATCGGCCGGGGTGTGACAGATTGGTATCAGAGCCTTGGTTATAGGGAATTAGGTTATTAGACACCTTGACCTAGACTATAACTTTAGGACACCCACTTATACTATGTTTCATGATTTTGGTGCTATGTGTTACATGCTATGTGCTACATGCTTACCATGATTAAATATTATTATATTTGATACCTTACTTGTTATCATGACTTAGTAGGATCTTCTTAAATAATAATTTAATAAATAATATCCGTTCCTATATTCTAAAACCTCATACTATTTCTATCTTCTTTCTATCTTTATCTTTTCTAAGCATGTGGAAAATTCTTGAAGCAAAAATCTTTAAAATTTTTTTTATTTCTTCGTTAAGGTTTTTAAACTTGTTAAATTATTTGAGGACACGTGCAATCTGGAAGGGTGACACCTGTATTTTGGGTTTTCTGTCTAGGAAAGCATTTCGCATAAATCCCAATCAACCGAGGGACCCGTATGCTTTCCTGGGAATTCCCGAGATGAGTGTTTACTTATAGGATAAAGCATGTCTCCTTGAAAATTATATAAGTTTAATTAACCTTAATGAGCCATGGTATTCAAGTGATTTTGTCACTTTTGAGTACAATCCAAACTAAGAATATCTATTTTTATTATCTCATTCTATTAAATCCTATCAAATCTCATAAGTTCTTACAATCTTTCTTGTCTTGTGAAAATCTGTAGAATGCCTCCTCGTCGTGCTCCCGCAACCAACGCCAACACCGACATTGCTACTATTCTTACTCAATTGGTGACACAACTCACCCAAGCCAATGGAGCCACCAATGGCAACAATGGTGGAAATGGAAGCAATAGTGGTAATAATGGTGGAAATGGTGGTAACAATCCACCTCAATGCACCTTCAAGCACTTCAACTCGTGCAATCCCCTCAAGTTTTATGGAACCGAAGGAGCTACTGGACTCCTTCAATGGTTTGAAAGCATTGAGAATACCTTTCTCAATAGTGACTGTCCCGACAACCTCCGTGTTCGTCATGCTACAAGTGTCCTACAAAAACGGGCACTTACATGGTGGAATGGGGAGAAAAGGAATAGGGGTGTGGACATAGCTATGGCCTTACCTTGGGATGAGGTCAAAAGGCTTATGACCGAGGAGTTCTGCCCTCGAAATGAAGTGAAAAAGTTAGAAGCTGAATTTTGGGATCTTGCCCAAGATAGTGGGGAAAGCTTAGCATATACAACTCGGTTCCATGAGTTGAGTCTTCTCGTGCCCCACATGGTCACTCCTTTGTCCCGTTGTATCGAAAAGTATATTGGTGGGCTACCAAGACAAATCCAAGATACTGTCTTAGGTAGAAATCCTGCTACTCTGGAAGATGCTATTCGTCTAGCCGCTACCCTAACTGATAATCATGTGAAAGCTGGAACTCTTACCAAAAAGGGTTCTAAGAAAGTTTCTGAAACCGTAACCCCTCCTACTCACAACAAAGAAGCCACAACCGAGCCCTCTCGCAATAATAGAAAGTGGAAAGTTAGAAATTTGCTGTGGTTACTCCTACTATTCCGGTTATCCAAGCTGCACCTATGGTTCAAACACCGGTTAAAAAGCCATATGTTGGAATCTACCCACTTTGTGCCACCTGCAACTACCATCATCCCCAAAACATCCCATGTCGCCTTTGTACTTATTGTGGGAGATATGGTCATACGGTTAGTGTTTGTAGGACCAAAGCTCTTACGGGCCAAGTCAACCCTCCAAACCGAACCATACCTCAAGTGGCTAACCAAGGTGCTCCCGCCATTGCTATTGGGTGTGCTTGTTATGAGTGTGGTGACCCGAACCATTTTCGTGATCAATGTCCAAGACTTGCAAATGCTAGACAAGGTGGAGCTCGTGGGCGTGCGTTCAACATAAACGCCAACGAAGCTCAAGCCAACAACGACGTGGTTAATGGTACGTTCCTTGTTAATAGTCAATATGCCTCCATTTTGTTCGATACCGGTGCCGATAAAAGTTTTGTGTCACTTAATTTTGAGCCTTTACTTGCAAAGACACGATCCCATCTAGTGAAAACCTTCACCGTTGAAATAGCAAATGGTGACTCCCTTACAATTGACTCCATTATTTATGATTGCTCCTTAGAACTAAATGATCATTCATTCCCAATCAACCTTGTTCCAATGCCACTAGGAAGCTTTGATATTATCATAGGTATGGATTGGCTATCAAATCATCATGCCGAAGTCATTTGCTTTGAAAAGTGTATCCGAATTCCGCTACCATCGGGAGAAACCTTAAGGGTTTTTGGTGAAAAGCCTTGCAATGGACTTAAGTTGATGTCGTGTACTACCACTCAAAAGTACTTACGAAAGAAGTACATTGCTTTCTTAGCTCATATTGTTCAAAAGAATGTCAAGGAGAAGAGTATCCAAGACATTCCGATTATTCAAGATTTTCCCGAAGTTTTTCCTAAGGATTTATCCGGTCTTCCTCCCGTTCGTTAAGTAGAGTTCCGTATTGATCTTATACCTGGAGCTAACCCCGTTGCTAGAGCTCCTTATCGTCTTGCACCTTCCGAAATGCAAGAGCTTGCAAGTCAACTTCAAGAGCTCTCTGACAAAGGTTTCATTCGCCCAAGTCATTCACCGTGGGGTGCACCCGTCTTATTTGTTAAGAAGAAGGATGGATCATTTCGCATGTGTATTGACTACCGCGAACTCAACAAGCTTACTATCAAGAACCGTTATCCTTTGCCTAGAATCGATGATCTCTTTGATCAACTTCAAGGTTCTACTTGTTTCTCAAAGATTGATCTTCGATCCGGTTATCATCAGCTTCGTGTCCAAGAAGATGACATTCCTAAGACTGCCTTTTGAACAAGATATGGTCATTACAAGTTCATGGTTATGCCTTTCGGGCTAACCAATGCACCCGCAGTTTTCATGGATCTCATGAATCGTGTGTGCAAACCATACCTTGATAAATTTGTGATCGTCTTCATTGACGATATCTTAATCTATTCCAAGACTAAAGCCGATCATGAACAACACCTTAGATTGGTTTTGGACAAAGAACAACTATATGCCAAATTCTCCAAATGTGAATTCTGGCTAAAGGAAGTTCAATTTCTTGGTCACATCGTCAACGACAAGGGTATTCATGTTGATCCTGCTAAGATTGAAACGGTTAAAAATTGGAATGCCCCGAAGACTCCAACCGAAGTTCGTTCATTTCTTGGTCTTACGGGTTATTATCGTCGCTTCATCTCAAACTTCTCAAAGATTGCTGTCCCTCTTACCGCTTTGACCCACAAGGGTAAGACTTATGAATGGAGACCGAAACAAGAAGAAGCTTTCCAAACCCTCAAGCAAAAGTTGTGCAATGCTCCTATATTGACTCTCCCCGAGGGAAATGATGATTTAGTTGTCTATTGTGATGCTTCTAACCAAGGTCTTGGTTGTGTTCTCATGCAACGAGGCAAGGTAATCACTTATGCATCAAGACAACTCAAAATTCATGAGAAGAATTATACGACGCACGATCTCGAGCTGGGTGCGGTCGTATTCGCGTTAAAGATTTGGAGACATTACCTATATGGCACAAAATGTGTGGTATTCACCGACCACAAAAGTCTTCAACATATTTTCAACCAAAAAGAACTCAATATGAGGCAACGACGTTGGGTCGAACTCCTTAACGACTACGACTGCGAGATTCGTTACCATCCCGGCAAAGCGAATGTTGTAGCCGATGCTTAGAGTCAAAAGGACCATGTTATGCTTAATTGTGCCCGTATTCAAACCGATATTCAAACCCGTATCTTAGAAGCTCAACACGTCTCGGTAACCGAGGGTAACATGTATGAAGAAATGTCGTGTGGTGTTGAACTCTTCTTGAATCAAAACCCAATGGATTACTATATTACTTGAACCGTATTTGGGTTCCCGATCGCGATGATCTCCGTACATTTCTCATGAACGAGGCTCATAAGACTCGTTATTCTATTCATCCTGGTGCGGATAAAATGTACCAAGATCATCGCCAACTTTATTGGTGGCCCGGTATGAAGAAAGACATTGCTCTTTATGTGGCCAAATGCTTAACTTGTTCCAAAGTCAAAGCCGAACATCAACGTCCTTCTGGTTTGCTCGAACAACCAGAAATTCCCGTGTGGAAATGGGAGAATATAACTATGGATTTCATTACCAAGCTCCCTCACACCTCGAGTGGATATGATAGTATTTGGGTGATCATTGATCGTCTCACTAAATCCGCTCATTTCTTGCCTATCCGTGAAGACTTCAAAGTGGAGAAACTAGCCCGAATTTACATTGATGAAGTTGTGAGCCGTCATGGTGTTCCATTGAACATAATATCCGATAGAGACGCTCGGTTCACCTCTCGATTTTGGCAATCTCTCCAAAAGGCTCTTGGTACTCGATTGGATTTGAGCACGGCTTACCATTCGCAAACTGATGGTCAAACCGAGCGAACAATCCAAACTCTTGAAGACATGCTTAGAGCTTGTGTAATCGATTTTGGTGGCAATTGGGATTCACATCTATCCCTCATTGAGTTTTCTTACAACAATAGCTACCACACAAGTATCAGCATGGCTCCATTCGAAGCTCTCTATGGTCGCAAGTGTCGTTCTCCTATCTGTTGGAACGAGATTGGTGAAGCACAAATCACTGGTCCCGAGTTAATTCAAGAAACATCCGACAAGATTATTCAAATCCGTGACAATATTCGAGTAGCGAGGAGTCGGCAAAAGAGTTATGCCGACAAACGTCGAATACCCTTGGAATTCCAAGTCAGCGATCTTGTTCTTCTTAAGGTGTCTCCATGGAAGGGCGTGATCCGTTTTGGAAAGAAAGGCAAGTTAGCACCTCGTTATGTTGGTCCATTCAAAATCCTTGAAAGGATTGGGAAAGTGGCTTACAAGCTCGAGTTACCTCCATCTCTTGGCAATGTACATCCTACATTTCATGTATCTAATCTGAAGAAGTGTCTCGCTGATGAAAACCTCCATATACCGCTTGACGACGTGCGCATTGATGAAACGATGCATTTCGTTGAGAAGCCGGTGGAAATTATGAATCGTGAAGTCAAACAGCTCAAGAGAAGTCGCATTCCTATTGTCAAAGTTCATTGGGAATCTAAGCGTGGTCCTGAGTTCACTTGGGAACGAGAAGACCAGATGAATCTCAAGTACCCTCATCTTTTTACCGATAACGTCGCTTCCTCAAACTAAATTTCGGGACAAAATTCTCTCAACATGGGGAGACTGTAACATTTCTGATTTTAGTATTCATATTTCAATTCAATGTAATGTATTTCGAACTCAATACCCGTGCACTGTCTTAATATTTTTCTGGCCATAAACTAAATGCAATGATTCGATACAAATTTACAAGTTTTGCTCGATTATATACACTTAAACGCTATACAAGTAACTATTTATTTCAAACTAATCAAACCTGAAAAGTCAAGGACTAAAGTTGAAAATTTATCAAGAAACCCTAATTAGCACGGTCGTGCTTCGTCCTGGCACGATCGCGCCAAATGCCTCGGCACGATCGCGCGACTGGTCCTGGAACGATCGCGCCCAGTGCCTAAGCACGGTCGCGCCTCTCTTGGGCACGGTCGCGCCTGCGTAACAGTCGAAACGTAAATGCAGTTTCAAAACGCTCGATCGTTCGAATTCAAATCCGATTTACGTTTTACTTTTGTTATCAAGGAAAATATCTCCGTCAATTACCATTATCATTTCCAAAATACAAATTACTCTCAAAAGAAACCGTCCAAATTATCTCCCAAGCCTCAAATCTCTATTTTCGATCCAATTGCTACCAAATAATCAAGGAACTCGATCCTCCGATCATCTCTAAGGTTTCTGAAGGGTTGAATCAGTTGGAATCGCAGCAGAAGACGCCGGAAAGTAATCTTGCCGTCACCGGAACTTCCTTCTACCGACCTCCATCGATTCCCTACTCTTTCGGGTAATTGATCACTTGTTATTATCCGTTTTAGTATTTAGATCGAAAGCCCCATGTTAATCTGGGCTTCCATTACAGAAATTATCCGGAACCGAAATTCCTATTTTTAATAAAAAGGATTTAATCGAATCCATTCTTAAACACGTTTTCCATACAATTAATTTATATGAATAGACTCGTAACAACTCATTATTCAAAAGCCCTAACAATTCCAACGCTATAAATACAAGATTTGTTCAATTCGTGTCTGATTTGGAATAGACACGGTCACGCTAATCATCTAGCGCGGCCGTGCCTCATGAAACGCGGTCGTGCCGAGTAGCAGCGCGGTCGTGTCCTCCTGTCCAGACCTAGTCATGCCCTTTGGGCTAGCCTCTGTTGTGTCTAAAAATCATAGACACAACCGTGCCGAGCCAAGGCACGGTCGTGCCTGTTGACTTGTCTAGTTTGTGCCCTCTGTTGATCAACCCGGTCGCGCCCGTGGCTTGAGCACGATCGTGCCCTTCCGAGGCACGGTCGTGTGTGACTCATAAATTATAACAGAATTATAATTTTATATTTTTCAATCAATAAATGTTTCAAATTTTATAAAAATATGTTTTCTGTATTTGAAAGGATTAAAAGTTTAATCTTGGTATAAATATTATTTATTTAAAGTTATAAAAATTAAATTTATATTTATTGTAAAAGCTTACACATAAATGATATTTTAAATGTCTAAGTTACAAATTTTTATAAATGAATAAGATAATGACTATTTATTTAATTCATGTTTAAACAAAATCAATTATTTATTTATTTTCATAAGCAATAATTTTATACCTTACTTAATTGTTTATTCAAACTCAAACCTTAATCAAAATGTTTTGATAATATTCATTTTAAACTTTATATTTTATTGAACACATCCAAGTTCAAATCAATAACATTTTACTCAAGTCCAAACCATCGTTTAACTTACACTGTTGTGCACACTATTTGATACAACATACATTACTCTTTAGGTTGATTTGTGCACTCGAGGATCTTTATTTTTCTATCTATTATCCTTGTTCGCTACACCTCCTTATCAAGTGAGTATTCACAACCCCTTTTACTCTTTTACACTTTTGGGGTGAAACATGAACATTATTCAAATTACACATTACATTTACACAAACAACACAAAGTACAAATCCTATTTACTTTCATGTATGCAATTTGAGCTTTATGCCCGAGTGCTAGATGTGCTAACCTTTGTATGCGATTATGTGCAATCATTAACTATACAAGCCGACGGTTTTCAATGAGAGATCTATTGAGTCTGACAAACCCACCCAGGTGCGCGGTGATTGAAACCGACAACACAATTTTTTGCATGCTAGTTACAAGGTTTGATTGTACATGGTTACACAATAGCTGCTCCCCATAAATGCCTTATTTATCATGATATGTAAAGGATTTGTTTTCAACTATATGCTATCTATATACAACTGTGTCATACTCACCAACTTTTTAGTTGACTTTATTTTATTCATGTTTCAGGCCCTAATATGTGAGAATGATTCAAGACGTGCTCAATATAGGATTTGGACTTACCAATTTAAATCAAGAATTCTATGAGTTGTTTTATGTTTCTTTGTTTGAATTTGGTTTGTACTTGGATTATTTGTAATGGAAATTTGACTTTAATATATTTCAATTTAGTCAACCATGTGCTATGAACAGTCTTACATGTCCCGCCCCGATGATTCCGTCATCGGTCGGGGTGTGACATGGGATTTGATAAAACCAAAGTTCGTTGCTATAATTGTCAAGAGTATGGTCATTTTTCCAAAGAATGTGTGAATACGAAAGTTGAATTTGATTCTTAGAAGAAGCCTAATAACTTTCAGAACAATCGTAATCAGTCACTTGGTTCTTCTAATTCTGGAAATTCTAACATGCATCTGTATCATCTGCTTTGGTTGCTCAGAATGATGAAAAATATTACTGGGGTATTCATCTTGAAGATTTGGTTGGTTCGGTAAGTCAAGTGTTTGTAGCTAAGATTCATTCTACTAAATCTGAATAGTCAACTAATGATGATAGCTCAAGTGATGGTGAGAGTTTGCTGAGTGCTGATGAAGAAAGTGATCAAGTACAAAATTGTGAGACTGAGATTGCATCTTGTGTATCTGAAGATGATATTGTTTTAACTCAAAATTCTTCTGATGGTACTGATTCTGAAAATTTCCCGATTGCAAAAGTCTTCATGGCAGATATGTCAGATCCTTCAAAGGTAAAAGATTCTGTCTGTCACCTTTATTGCTCAAATTGCGTAAGTATAAAAGATAAAATGCAAAAAGTAATGGATGATAACACAAATTTAATTTGTGATATGAAATCGATGCATTTAGTTAATCAAAAATTGAAAGATAATGATAAAATGTGTATAGATAGAATTGAGTCTTTGAAAAGAGATTTGAACTCTTTGGGATTGAAATATAAGGAACAAGCATATCATCTGGATATGGCTTATGCTGAGATTGAGAAGCGAAATAAAATTGTCGCTCAGAAGAACAAAGAAATTTCTGATAAAGAATCTGAGGTGATCAAATTACATAGAAAGCTGGAAAACTTGGAAAATTCATCTGTAGTATTGGATTACTTTAATGCTAATGCTGATCCTACTAAGAGGGTTGCTGTAATTGGATTTCTTCCTCCACCATTCAATGTAAATTATGTGGTTGAACCAGAGATTATTCATGAATAGGAAATTGATCCAAAGACAGTGTTGAAGGTGAATACAGTAACTTGTGAAGATATGATCTATGATTCTGATTCTGAGGATGAGGTGTTTGATGATAATAAGGTTGAAGGCATTCCAAAGAAAGTGCAAACTGATGAACCAAAAGTAGTGAAGAATGTTACCCGTGATAGATGCATTTTAACAGAACCGGATGAGGTGAAAGATGTTCAACCTAATCTTTCAAAAATGCTACAATCAAGTGGTTTTGGTGCAACTGGTTATCAGAAGAAGAATTCATCGACAGTGACTAAACAAAATTTTGTTCCAAAGAAGTCAGTCAACTGTTTAGAAAATTATTCTGAAGCTTGTTCATCAAACGGGTCATAAAATTCAAGAAAAACTCCTTATATCAGAAATCATCAAGATAGAAGAGTTTGTTTTCATTGTAATGAGGGTAGTCATATTCTGATTCACTATCCTTATAAGAATCAAGGCAAATTAAAGAGTGATCCCTCACAAAAACAAGGAGTGACGATTCTGAAAAGACAAACTGGGAAAAGCCTAAGTGTAGTGTTGAAAAGAATATGCCTTGTCAATCATTTTCTAAATCTTTGGGATTTAAGCAACATGATAAGCGTATTTTTAAACCTGTTGTTTTTCAAAAGTAGTTTGAGATTCCACCTGTTGGAATTCAAAAAGAGTCTCAACCTGAGGTCAAACTTTCTAGACCACAACAAAGAAGACGTAACAGAAAACTAAAGAAATTTTTGGAAATACCAGAATCTGATAATCATAAATCTAATAATGTTTTTCCAACAAATCATAATATGTCTTCATTGAAAAGGTCTAATCATAAATCTTATATTCCAAAGGTTGATGACAATGTTGATTGTGAGTTGCTTGAAGTTGTTTATTTTGATCCATCTGGATGACCCAAGACCACAATGGCTTGGGTTCCAATTTCTAACTGATTTTCTTTGTTTATGTAAGGACAACCAAGGAGGACTATCAACAATACGTGGTATGTGGATAGTGCTTGTCATCGACATATGACAAGGAATATTCGTTTGTTGGAAGATGTGATTAATATTGATGGTGGTTATGTCGCTTTTGCTGGTAATAAAGGCGGGTACATAACTGGTTAGGGTACTTTAAAGAATGAAAAAGTCAAATTTGAGAAGGTGAACTATGTGTGTCACACCCCGACCGATGGCGGAATCATCGGGGCGGGACATGTAAGACTGTTCATAGCACATGGTTGACTAAATTGAAATATATTAAAGTCAAATTTACATTACAAATAATCCAAGTACAAACCAAATTCAAACAAAGAAACATAAAAAAACTCATAGAATTCTTGATTTAAATTGCTAAGTCCAAATCCTATATTGAGCACGTCTTGAATCATTCTCACATATTAGGGCCTGAAACATGAATAAAATAAAGTCAACTAAAAAGTTGGTGAGTATAACACAGTTGTATATAGATAGCATATAGTTGAAAACAAATCCTTTACATATCATGATAAATAAGGCATTTATGGGGAGCAGCTATTGTGTAACCACGTACAATCAAACCTTGTAACTAGCATGCAAAAATTGTGTTGTCGGTTTCTATCACCGCGCACCTGGGTGGGTTTGTCAGACTCAATAGATCTATCATTGAAAACCGTCGGCTTGTATAGTTAATGATTGCACATAATCGCATACAAAGGTTAGCACACCTAGCACTCGGGCATAAATCTCAAATTGCACACGTGAAAGTAAATAGGATTTGTACTTTGTGTTGTTTGTGTAAATGTAATGTGTAATTTGAATAATGTTCATGTTTCACCCCAAAAGTGTAAAAGAGTAAAAGAGGTTGTGAATACTCACTTGATAAGGAGGTGTAGCGAACAAGGATAATAGATAGAAAAATAAAGATCCTCGAGTGCACAAATCAACCTAGAGAGTAATGTATGTTGTATCAACTAGTGTGCACGACAGTGTAAGTTAAACGATGGTTTGGACTTGAGTAAAATGTTATTGATTTGAACTTGGATGTGTTGAATAAAATATAAAGTTTAAAATGAATATTATCAAAACATTTTGATTAAGGTTTGAGTTTGAATAAACAATTAAGTAAGGTATAAAATTATTGCTTATGAAAATAAATAAATAATTGATTTTGTTTAAACATGAATTAAATAAATAGTCATTATCTTATTCATTTATAAAAATTTGTAACTTAGACATTTAAAATATCATTTATGTGTAAGCTTTAACAATAAATATAAATTTAATTTTTATAATTTTAAATAAATAAAATTTTTGCCAAGATTAAACTTTTAATCCTTTCAAATACAGAAAACATATTTTTATAAAATTTGAAACATTTATTGATTAAAAAATATAAAATTTATAATTCTGTTAAAATTTCTGAGTCACACACGACCGTGCCTCGGAAGGGCACGATCGTGCTCAAGCCACGGGCGCGACCGCGCTAGTCGGGGCGCGACCGGGTTGATCAACAGAGGGCACAAACTAGACAAGTCAACAGGCACGACCGTGCCTTGGCTCGGCACGGTCGTGTCTATGATTTTTAGACACAACAGAGGCTAACCCAAAGGGCATGAATAGGTCTGGACAGGAGGACACGACCGCGCTGCTAGTCGGCACGACCGCGTTTCATGAGGCACGGCCGCGCTAGATGATTAGCGCGACTGTGTCTATTCCAAATCAGACACGAATTGAACAAATCTTGTATTTATAGCGTTGGAATTGTTAGGGCTTTTGATTACTGAGTTGTTACGAGTCTATTCATATAAATTAATTGTATGGAAAACGTGTTTAAGAATGGATTCGATTAAATCCTTTTTATTAAAAATATGAATTTCGGTTCCGGATAATTTCTGTAATGGAAGCCCAGATTAACATGGGGCTTTCGATCTAAATACTAAAACGGATAATAACAAGTGATCAATTACCCGAAAGAGTAGGGAATCGATGGAGGTCGGTAGAAGGAAGTTCCGGCGACGGCATGATTACTTTCCGGCGTCTTCTGCTGCGATTCCGACTGATTCAACCCTTCAGAAACCTTAGAGATGATCGGAGGATCGAGTTCCTTGATTATTTGGTAGCAATTAGATCAAAAATAGAGATTTGAGGCTTGGGAGATAATTTGGACGGTTTCTTTTGAGAGTAATTTGTATTTTGGAAATGATAATGGTAATTGACGGAGATATTTTCTATGATAACAAAAGTAAAACGTAAATCGGATTTGAATTCGAACGATCGAGCGTTTTGAAACTGCATTTACGTTTCGACTGTTACGCAGGCGCGACCGTGCCCAAGAGAGGCGCGACCGTGCTTAGGCACTGGGCGCGATCGTTCCAGGACCAGTCGTGCGATCGTACCGAGGCACTTAGCGCGACCGTGCCAGGACGAAGCACGACCGTGCTAATTAGGGTTTCTTGATAAATTTTCAACTTTAGTCCTTGACTCTTCAGGTTTGATTAGTTTGAAATAAATAGTTACTTGTATAGCGTTTAAGTGTATATAATCGAGCAAAACTTGTAAATTTGTATCGAATCATTGCATTTAGTTTATGGAGAGAAAAATATTAAGACAGTGCACGGGTATTGAGTTCGAAATACATTACATTTAATTGAAATATGAATAATAAAATCAGAAATGTTACAGTCTCCCCATGTTGAGAGAATTTCGTCCCGAAATTTAGTTTGATGAAGCGACGGTATCGGTAAAAAGATGAGGGTACTTGAGCTTCATTTGGTCTTCTCGTTCCCAAGTGAACTCAGGTCCACGCTTAGATTCCCAACGAACTTTGACAATAGGAATGCGACTTCGCTTGAGCTGTTTGACTTCACGATCCATAATTTCCATCGGCTTCTCAACGAAATGCATCGTTTCATCAATGCGCACGTCGTCAAGCGGTATATGGAGATTTTCATCAGCGAGACACTTCTTCAGATTAGATACATGAAATGTAGGATGCACATTGCCAAGAGATGGAGGTAACTCGAGTTTGTAAGCCACTTTCCCAATCCTTTCATGGATTTTGAATGGACCAACATAACGAGGTGCTAACTTGCCTTTCTTTCCAAAACGGATCACGCCCTTCCATGGAGACACCTTAAGAAGAACAAGATCGCTGACTTGGAATTCCAAGGGTTTTCGACGTTTGTCGGCATAACTCTTTTGCTGACTCCTCGCTACTCGAATATTGTCACGGATTTGAATAATCTTGTCGGATGTTTCTTGAATTAACTCGGGACCGGTGATTTATGCTTCACCAATCTCGTTCCAACAGATAGGAGAACGACACTTGCGACCATAGAGAGCTTCGAATGGAGCCATGTTGATACTTGTGTGGTAGTTATTATTGTAAGAGAACTCAATGAGGGATAGATGTGAATCCCAATTGCCACCAAAATCGATTACACAAGCTCTAAGCATGTCTTCAAGAGTTTGGATTGTTGGCTCGGTTTGACCATCAGTTTGCGGATGGTAAGCCATGCTCAAATCCAATCGAGTACTAAGAGCAGTTTGGAGAGATTAACAAAATCGAGAAGTGAACCAGGCATCTCGATCAGATATTATGTTCAAGGGAACACCAAGACGGCTCACAATTTCATCAATGTAAATTCGGGCTAGTTTCTCCACTTTGAAGTCTTCACGGATAGGCAAGAAATGAGCGGATTTAGTGAGACGATCAAAGATCACCCAAATACTATCATGTCCACTCGAGGTGCGAGGGAGTTTGGTAATAAAATCCATAGCTAGATTCTCCTATTTCTACACGGGAATTTCTGGTTGTTCGAGCAAACCAGAAGGACGTTGATGTTCGGCTTTGACTTTGGAACAAGTTAAGCATTTGGCCACATAAAGAGCAATGTCTTTCTTCATACCGGGCCACCAATAAAGTTGGCGAAGATCTTGGTACATTTTATCCGCACCAGGATGAATAGAATAACGAGTCTTATGAGCCTCGTTCATGAGAACTGTACGGCGATCATCGCGATCGGGAACCCAAATACGGTTCAAGTAATATAGTAAGCCATTGGGTTTTGATTCAAGAAGGAGTTCAACACCACATGACATTTCTTCGTACACGTTACCCTCGGTTACCGAGACGTGTTGAGCTTCTAAGATACGAGTTTGAATATCGGTTTGAATACGGGCACAATGAAGCATAACATGGTCCTTTCGACTTAAAGCATCGGCTACAACATTCGCTTTGCCGGGATGGTAACAAATCTCGCAGTCGTAGTCGTTAAGGAGTTCGACCCAACGTCGTTGCCTCATATTGAGTTCTTTTTGGTTGAAAATATGTTGAAGACTTTTGTGGTCGGTGAACACCACACATTTCGTGCCATATAGGTAATGTCTCCAAATCTTTAATGCGAATACGACCGCACCCAGCTCGAGATCGTGCGTCGTATAATTCTTCTCATGAATTTTGAGTTGTCTTGATGCATAAGCTATTACCTTGCCTCGTTGCATGAGAACACAACCAAGACCTTGGTTAGAAGCATCACAATAGACAACTAAATCATCATTTCCCTCGGGGAGAGTCAATATGGGAGCATTGCACAACTTTTGCTTGAGGGTTTGGAAAGCTTCTTCTTGTTTCGGTCCCCATTCATAAGTCTTACCCTTGTGGGTCAAAGCGGTAAGAGGGACAGCAATCTTTGAGAAGTTTGAGATGAAGCGACGATAATAACCCGCAAGACCAAGAAATGAATGAACTTCGGTAGGAGTCTTCGGGGCATTCCAATTTTTAACCGTTTCAATCTTAGCACGATCAACATGAATACCCTTGTCGTTGACGATGTGACCAAGAAATTGAACTTCCTTTAGCCAGAATTCACATTTGGAGAATTTGGCATATAGTTGTTCTTTTCTCAAGAGGTCCAAAACCAATCTAAGGTGTTGTTCATGATCGGCTTTAGTCTTGGAATAGATTAAGATATCGTCAATGAAGACGATCACGAATTTATCAAGGTATGGTTTGCACACACGATTCATGAGATCCATGAAAACTGCGGGTGCATTGGTTAGCCCGAAAGGCATAACCATGAACTCGTAATGACCATATCTTGTTCGGAAGGCAGTCTTAGGAATGTCATCTTCACCGGATCGAAGATCAATCTTTGAGAAACAAGTAGAACCTTGAAGTTGATCAAAGAGATCATCAATTCTAGGCAAAGGATAACGGTTCTTGATAGTAAGCTTGTTGAGTTCGCGGTAGTCAATACACATGCAAAATGATCCATCCTTCTTCTTAACAAATAAGACTGGTGCACCCCACGGTGAATGACTTGGGCGAATGAAACCTTTGTCGGAGAGCTCTTGAAGTTGACTTGCAAGCTCTTGCATTTCGAAAGGTGCAAGACGATAAGGAGCTCTAGCAACGGGGTTAGCTCCAGGTATAAGATCAATACGGAACTCTACTTGACGAACGGGAGGAAGACCGGATAAATCCTTAGGAAAAACTTCGGGAAAATCTCGAATAATCGGAATGTCTTGGATACTCTTCTCCTTGACATCCTTTTGAACAATATGAGCTAAGAAAGAAATGTACTTCTTTCGTAAGTACTTTTGAGCGGTAGTACACGACATCAACTTAAGTCCCTTGCAAGGCTTTTCACCAAAAACCCTTAAGGTTTCTCCCGATGGTAGCGGAATTCGGATACACTTTTCAAAGCAAATGACTTCGGCATGATGATTTGATAGCCAATCCATTCCTATGATAATATCAAAGCTTCCTAGTGGCATTGGAACAAGGTTGATTGGGAATGAATGATCATTT
The DNA here is from genome assembly GCA_023525975.1 of Smallanthus sonchifolius. Lineage (NCBI taxonomy): Eukaryota > Viridiplantae > Streptophyta > Magnoliopsida > Asterales > Asteraceae > Smallanthus > Smallanthus sonchifolius. The sequence goes on along the minus strand of CM042018.1, from coordinate 74,580,702 downwards.
AGTTCTAAGGAGCAATCATAAATAATGGAGTCAATGATAAGGGAGTCACCATTTGCTATTTCAACGGTGAAGGTTTTCACTAATTGGGATCGTGTCTTTGCAAGTAAAGGCTCAAAATTAAGTGACACAAAACTTTTATCGGCACCGGTATCGAACAAAATGGAGGCATATTGACTATTAACAAGGAACGTACCATTAACCACGTCGTTGTTGGCTTGAGATTCGTTGGCGTTTATGTTGAACGCACGCCCACGAGCTCCACCTTGTCTAGCATTTGCAAGTCTTGGACATTGATCACGAAAATGGTTCGGGTCACCACACTCATAACAAGCACGCCCAATAGCAATGGCGGGAGCACCTTGGTTAGCCACTTGAGGTACGGTTCGGTTTGGAGGGTTGACTTGGCCCGTAAGAGCTTTGGTCCTACAAACACTAACCGTATGACCATATCTCCCACAATAAGTACAAAGGCGACATGGGATGTTTTGGGGATGATGGTAGTTGCAGGTGGCACAAAGTGGGTAGATTCCAACATATGGCTTTTTAACCGGTGTTTGAACCATAGGTGCAGCTTGGATAACCGGAATAGTAGGAGTAACCACAGCAAAATTTCTAACTTTCGTCTTTCTATTATTGCGAGAGGGCTCGGTTGTGGCTTCTTTGTTGTGAGTAGGAGGGGTTACGGTTTCAGAAACTTTCTTAGAACCCTTTTTGGTAAGAGTTCCAGCTTTCACATGATTATCAGTTAGGGTAGCGGCTAGACGAATAGCATCTTCCAGAGTAGCAGGATTTCTACCTAAGACAGTATCTTGGATTTGTCTTGGTAGCCCACCAATATACTTTTCGATACAACGGGACAAAGGAGTGACCATGTGGGGCACGAGAAGACTCAACTCATGGAACCGAGTTGTATATGCTAAGCTTTCCCCACTATCTTAGGCAAGATCCCAAAATTCAGCTTCTAACTTTTTCACTTCATTTCGAGGGCAGAACTCCTCGGTCATAAGCCTTTTGACCTCATCCCAAGGTAAGGCCATATCTATGTCAACACCCCTATTCCTTTTCTCCCCATTCCACCATGTAAGTGCCCGTTTTTGTAGGACACTTGTAGCATGACGAACACGGAGGTTGTCGGGACAGTCACTATTGAGAAAGGTATTCTCTATGCTTTCAAACCATTGAAGGAGTCCAGTAGCTCCTTCGGTTCCATAAAAATTGAGGGGATTGCACGAGTTGAAGTGCTTGAAGGTGCATTGAGGTGGACTGTTACCACCATTTCCACCATTATTACCACTATTGCTTCCATTTCCACCATTGTTGCCATTGGTGGCTCCATTGGCTTGGGTGAGTTGTGTCACCAATTGAGTACGAATAGTAGCAATGTCGGTGTTGGCGTTGGTTGCGGGAGCACAACGAGGAGGCATTCTACAGATTTTCACAAGACAAGAAAGTTTGTAAGAACTTATGAGAGTTGATAGGATTTAATAGAATGAGATAACAAAAATAAAAATAGATATTCTTAGTTTGGATTGTACTCAAAAGTGACAAAATCACTTGAATACTATGGCACATTAAGGTTAATTAAACTTATATAATTTTCAAGGAGACATGCTTTAGCCTATAAGTAAACACTCATCTCGGGAATTCCCAAGAGAGCATACGGGTCCCTCGGTTGATTGGGATTTATGCGAAATGCTTTCCTAGACAGAAAACCCAAAATACAGGTGTCACCCTTCCAGATTGCACGTGTCCTCAAATAATTTAACAAGTTTAAACACCTTAATGAATAAATAAAAATTTTTTTAAAGATTTTTGCTTCAAGAATTTTCCACATGCTTAGAAAAGATAAAGATAGAAAGAAGATAGAAATATTATGAGGTTTTAGAATATAGGAACGGATATTATTTATTAAATTATGATTTAAGAAGATCCTACTAAGTCATGATAACAAGTAAGGTATCAAATATAATAATAATTAATCATGGTAAGCATGTAGCACATAGCATGTAACACATAGCACAAAAATCACGAAACATAGTATAAGTGGGTGTCCTAAAGTTATAGTCTAGGTCAAGGTGTCTAATAACCTAATTCCCTATAACCAAGGCTCTGATACCAATCTGTCACACCCCGACCGATGGCGGAATCATCGGGGCGGGACATGTAAGACTGTTCATAGCACATGGTTGACTAAATTGAAATATATTAAAGTCAAATTTCCATTACAAATAATCCAAGTACAAACTAAATTCAAACAAAGAAACATAAAACAACTCATAGAATTTTTGATTTAAATTGCTAAGTCCAAATCTTATATTGAGCACGTCTTGAATCATTCTCACATATTAGGGCCTGAAACATGAATAAAATAAAGTCAACTAAAAAGTTGGTGAGTATAACACAGTTGTATATAGATAGCATATAGTTGAAAACAAATCCTTTACATATCATGATAAATAAGGCATTTATGGGGAGCAGCTATTGTGTAACCACGTACAATCAAACCTTGTAACTAGCATGCAAAAATTGTGTTGTCGGTTTCAATCACCGCGCACCTGGGTGGGTTTGTCAGACTCAATAGATCTATCATTGAAAATCGTCGGCTTGTATAGTTAATGATTGCACATAATCGCATACAAAGGTTAGCACACCTAGCACTCGGGCATAAAGCTCAAATTGCACACATGAAAGTAAATAGGATTTGTACTTTGTGTTGTTTGTGTAAATGTAATGTGTAATTTGAATAATGTTCATGTTTCACCCCAAAAGTGTAAAAGGGTAAAAAGGGTTGTGAATTCTCACTTGATAAGGAGGTGTAGCGAACAAGGATAATAGATAGAAAAATAAAGATCCTCGAGTGCACAAATCAACCTAAAGAGTAATGTATGTTGTATCAAATAGTGTGCACGACAGTGTAAGTTAAACGATGGTTTGGACTTGAGTAAAATGTTATTGATTTGAACTTGGATGTGTTGAATAAAATATAAAGTTTAAAACGAATATTATCAAAACATTTTGATTAAGGTTTGAGTTTGAATAAACAATTAAGTAAGGTATAAAATCATTTCTTATGAAAATAAATAAATATTTGATTTTGTTTAAACATGAATTAAATAAATAGTCATTATCTTATTCATTTATAAAAATTTGTAACTTAGACATTTAAAATATCATTTATGTGTAAGCTTTTACAATAAATATAAATTTAATTTTTATAATATTAAATAAATAAAATTTATGCAAAGATTAAACTTTTAATCCTTTCAAATACAGAAAACAGATTTTTATAAAATTTGAAACATTTATTGATTAAAAAATATAAAATTTATAATTCTGTTAAAATTTCTGAGTCACACACGACCGTGCCTCGGAAGGGCACGATCGTGCTCAAGCCACGGGAGCGACCGCGCTAGTCGGGCCGCCACCGGGTTGATCAACAGAGGGCACAAACTAGACAAGTCAACAGGCACGACCGTGCCTTGGCTCGGCACGGTCGTGTCTATGATTTTTAGACACAACAGAGGCTAGCCCAAAGGGCATGACTAGGTCTGGACAGGAAGACACGACCGCGCTGCTACTCGGCACGACCGCGTTTCATGAGGCACGGCCGCGCTAGATGATTAGCGCGACCGTGTCTATTCCAAATCAGACACGAATTGAACAAATCTTGTATTTATAGCGTTGGAATTGTTAGGGCTTTTTATTACTGAGTTGTTACGAGTCTATTCATATAAATTAATTGTATGGAAAACGTGTTTAAGAATGGATTCGATTAAATCCTTTTTATTAAAAATAGGAATTTCGGTTCAGGATAATTTCTGTAATGGAAGCCCAGATTAACATGGGGCTTTCGATCTAAATACTAAAACGGATAATAACAAGTGATCAATTACCCGAAAGAGTAGGGAATCGATGGAGGTCGGTAGAAGGAAGTTCCGGCGACGGCAAGATTACTTTCCGGCGTCTTCTGCTGCGATTCCGACTGATTCAACCCTTCAGAAACCTTAGAGATGATCGGAGGATCGAGTTCCTTGATTATTTGGTAGCAATTGGATCGAAAATAGAGATTTGAGGCTTGGGAGATAATTTGGACGGTTTCTTTTGAGAGTAATTTGTATTTTGGAAATGATAATGGTAATTGACGGAGATATTTTCCTTGATAACAAAAGTAAAACGTAAATCGGAATTGAATTCGAACGATCGAGCGTTTTGAAACTGCATTTACGTTTCGACTGTTACGCAGGCGCGACCGTGCCCAAGAGAGGCGCGACCGTGCTTAGGCACTGGGCGCGATCGTTCTAGCACCAGTCGCGCGATCGTGCCGAGGCACTTGGCGCGACCGTGCCAGGACGAAGCACGACCGTGCTAATTAGGGTTTCTTGATAAATTTTCAACTTTAGTCCTTGACTTTTCAGGTTTGTTTAGTTTGAAATAAATAGTTACTTGTATAGCGTTTAAGTGTATATAATCGAGCAAAACATGTAAATTTGTTTCGAATCATTGCATTTAGTTTATGGCGAGAAAAATATTAAGACAGTGCACGGGTATTGAGTTCGAAATACATTACATTGAATTGAAATATGAATACTAAAATCAGAAATGTTACAATGTGGAGCAACTTGAACATAATCTTTTAAGTGTATCTCAAGTGTGTGACAAGAAATTTTCATTTCATTTCAATAATTCTGAGTGTTATATCTTGAAACCAGGCTTTGTGATTCTTGACGTATGGATTCTAATGAAGGCTCCAAGGAGAAATGACACTTATGTCCTAGACATGAGTGTTGCTACTACTACGGATTCAATTCCTAGTTGTTTACTCTCCTAGGCATCTGAGTTAGATTCTATTTTGTGACACAGGAAACTTGCTCACATCAATTATCAGAAAATGAATTATCTAGTGAAGAATGATCTGGTTTTTGGTGTTCCAAAAATGAAATTTTCAGTTCCTGATGACTGTATTCCTTGCAAGAAGGGGAAACAACACAAGAAGTCCCACAAGTCTAAGACAAAAGAATTCTATTGTAACTCCTTTGGAGCTACTGTATATGGATTTGTTTGGACCGATTAGTATCAGGAGCATTGGTGGTAAATCTTACTGTCTGGTAGTAACAGATGATTTCTCTAGATTTTCATGGGTTAAGTTCCTTGCTTTTAAAGCCGAAACCACAGAGTTGGTACACTTCTTAATCCTGGGTTTAGAGAATTTATTCAAACAGAAAGTCAGAAGAATTAGGAGTGACAATGGCAGTGAATTTAACAATAGCAAAATGGGGTTATTCTATCTTCAAAAGGGAATTCATCATGAATTCAGTGCGCCATATGTACCTCAACAAAATGGTGTTACTGAACGAAAGAACAGGACTTTAGTTGAAACTGCACGTACGATGCTTGCTGATTCTAAGCTTCAAGTAACTTTTTGGGCTGAGGCTGTGAATACTGCGTGTCATGTTTTGAACCGAGTCTTGACCGTTAAGCGACACAACAAGATGTGCTATGAGTTGCTTAATAATCGTAAGCCGAATCTGGAATATTTACTACCTTTTGGTAATCCATGCACCCTTTTGAAAGTTCGCGATGTCCCAACAAAGTTCAGTGCTAAGGCAATTGAAGGGATCTTTCTGGGGTATGTTGCTAATTCTACTACCAAGAGAGTTTATAACAAAGAGACTCGCCAAGTTGAAGAATGGTTTCATATTGACTGTTCTAATCGGTCTTTACATCAAATGGTGATTGGACCAGACTGGGCTTTTGATTATGAAAATTTATTCAAGTCTTTTCATTTACCTTCTGATATTTATCCTGCGGAAGCTACTGTTTTATATGACTCATGTCAATATGCATAGAATAGTGGTTTTCTACCGACTACGGTTCCACATTCATCTGTTCCTTCTACATCTGCTCCAGATCCTAGTGCTGCTTCTTGTTCGGGAACACAAGAGTCTGATAGTGAAGATGAAAATGTTATTTTTCAAGATTCTTCTGATGAACCTTCTAATTTGTCACAGGATCAGGGGGAGATTCCTACAAATCTGGACTCGGGGATACCAGTTAGTCAAGATCTGTCTTATCAATCTGATACAACTCAAGTTGATGTGTTGCCAGTTCCTAAGGTTGCATCAATCAAGAAACTCAAAGCTCATCCGATTTCAAATATCATTGGGGATTTGCATGATGGAGTGCAAACTCGTTCTACTCTTGACAACACTTGCTTGTATACAGGTTTTAAAGAGACTGGTGTTTTTGATGTATGCTAACATTCCTGTTTTATTTCTCAGGTCGAACCAAAGAATGTCGAAATGGCATTAAGTGATAACAATTGGATAGAGGCCATGCAGGAAGAACTTACTCAGTTTGACAAACTTAAAGTTTGGAATCTTATAGATCTTCCAAAGGGTGTGTATCCAATTGGTACGAAGTGGGTGTTTGTAGATGCATATTATGTCCCTAATCCCTTGTAATATGTATTTCATCTATGTTTAATGTAACTATTTGATGTATTAATGAAATTACATGTTTATCCTTAATGTTTACTCATATATAACGACTGTGTATTAAATGATCTGATAAATATCGATAACGTTAATCAATCGTGCTATTGAAAGGCCCATTCGCACGAATGGATCATGAGAATGATCCATTCGCACGAATAGATCATGAGAATGATTCATTCACTAGAATAAGTCATGAGAATGATTCATTCGTACGAATGAACCATTCTGATGATTCATTCTTACGAATGAACCATTCTGTTGATTCATTCGCACGAATGAGTCCATTCACATGGCTCATTCGTACGAATGGCCTCTGCACTATATATAGAAGTTTCACTTCATGAGCACAAAACAGAGAAGATATACAACACATATACATATACTGTCCAGAGTAGAACAAGAAAAAGAACAGAACACACAAACTCTCTGCATCTGTATTGTCGAATCTCGGTTCTTGAGAGTTTCCAGGTCTTGTATCCAACTTCTCTACACCAAAGGGTCGATAGAAACCTTCGATTCGTCGTCTAATCCGCTCGTTTCTTACGACCTGATTCGTGTCATAGATTGGATTGCCAATCAAATCGGATTCCGCACGATTTGGTTCGGTTAATGTGTTGAATCATTGGATCAAGGTAGATCCCGATCCAACAAAGTGGTATCAGAGCCTGATTGTGCTCTAGATTCAACATAGAAAATCTGATCTTGCTTTTGATCTTGCTTTTTCTAGCTTCTTGAATGTTATAAAGATCACTTGATCGTTGTTTTTCCACGTTCATATCTTGTGATTATTGCTTCTGAGTGATCTGATCATCTCAGATTCCAGATCTGATAAAAGGCTCAATCATTGGTGCTTTTTGGTGCAAAAAAGTCAAACTGCCCTCTGTCGTACGAATGGCTACTATGATGAACTTCATTCGCACGAATGGCTCCTACCATTCGCACGAATAGATCAAGTCTCCCGCTCGTTTGTTCAAACTTCCAATCGCACGAATAGAAATTCCAGTCGCACGAATAGAAAATTCCAGTCGCACGAATAGAAAATTCCATTCGCACGAATATAAAATTCCAGTCGCACGAATAGAAAATTCCATTCGCACGAATAGACCCATTCGTACAAATCTCTTCTGAATTTTTTCTAAGTGTCGAAAAACTTCGTTTTTTATCATGTCGGACTTAGCCTTTGTTGCCAGTCAGAACAGCAAAATCCAAAACTTGTTATTAATCGATAATGAAGCTGGAAATGCTAACAAGGCTCCAAAACTCATGACAATGGACGAATATCATCACTAGAAAAACAGGTTTGAGATACACATTAATGGAGTTGATACAAACTTATGGATGATGATAGAGAATGGATATCAAAAAGTGTTGAGTGAGGATGGAACTCCTGTTTTGGCTTCACTTTTAAGCGAACAACAAAGAAAAGATTATGACTTAGAAAAGAAGGCATATGCTATCCTATCTCAGGCCATGTCAAGAGAAATATTTCATCAATTCAGGCTGTTTACATCTTCAAAATCTCTGTGGGATGCCTTAGAACAACGTCACGAAGGAAATGCTTTGTTGAAAGCTATCAATGCTAAGGCCATTCGGAAGGAATTTGATAATTTTATGTATATTGGAAATGAGTCCTTAGATGATCTATTTGAGAGATTCTATCACTTGATGAGTGAATTACATGCCCATGGGGTCAAAACAACGAAAGAAGAAAAGGTTCAATGCATGGCAGATGCACTACCACCAAAATGGGATTCATTCTTGATGGTTCTCAAACAGAACAATACTCTTGAAACTATTGACATCAATGAATTTCTTCAGAAATTGAGAGAACAAGAGGTGATGAATAAGTGGAAGTTAAAGAGAGGTGTACAAGCTCAGGATCCTTCATTGTACTATTCTACATCAACTCAACAAAATGCTCCTTTGCAGACTGCGTTTGTATCAAACAAGTCAAATGTTTCAGCCAGCCAGTCTTCAACAGCTCATGCTTCAGTTTCATCAAGCTCGGTTCCACAGCAGGGAAATTCTGCTAGTACTCCTCCACCAAGCCCCATTAAATTGCAAACAGACAACTTCGACAAGGTTACTATCGAAGTGGCCAAGGAACACATGGCACTGTTGTCTACCGTTGTCAATTCATATGACAGTCTTGTTGCTGGACAGGTTGGAACCAGTCATCTGACAGCAGAAGACTATGCTCAGATTGATAAGGATGAAATGGATAGAATTGATATAATGTGGGCTCTTGCAAGTGCAGTCAGAAGAGCGAGAGATTATGTAAAAAGGACAGGAAAAACTCTCGAAGGGAACAAAGACACTACTTATGGTTTTGATCTGTCTGCTGTTGTTTGTTTTAACTGTGGTGAGAAAGGTCATTTTGCTAGGCAATGTGAAAAGCCTAAACAGACTGGAAACCGTAACCCTTTCAACAACCGTCAAAGCCAACCGAAGCCACAAACTCAAAATACAGAAACAAACATTGTTCCAGTTACTCTTGCACAAGATAAAGGAACTTCAAGTGGAACAAAAGCTATGGTTGTTCAAACAGATGAGACTGTTGACTGGTCTTTTAAATTTGGAGCTGATGTCAGTTCAGGGGATAGAGCTTGCATGGCAAAGGCTGTAGAAATCAATGAAGAATCAGATTCTGATGCTGATAAAGAGATTGCTTCAGAAAGTTCATCGGATGAAGACGACACATCTTCAAACAGTTCTGGCTTCACAGCTGAGAATGAGGATAAATCATCTGTCGTCTCTGCAAGTCAATCGACAGCTGATGTGGATGATAACAATTCCTCTTCTGAATCTACCTGTAGATGTGCTTTTATGGTAAAAACATCCACAGGCATTCAGGTAAATTCTGACAGTTTTGAAAGTGAGTCTAAATCTCAACCGTGTTTAATTTGTGATGAACTTGAAAAGAAAGTTGAGGCACTTAAAAGTCACAACACAGACTTAATTACTGATTTAACTGCTTGTCTTGAGGCAAACCGTGTTTTAAAGGGAAACGAACTTGCCTTCAAAAACAAAATTGATCTTTTAAACAGACAAGTTCATGAATTAGAAATCTGTGTTATCAACAAACAAAATGCCATCACTTTTTATTTAAACACGATTGATGAAACAAAGAGAAAGCTGGCGCTAGTCGAATGTGATTATGAAACTTTAAATCAAAAGCTAAAAAGTTATTCAAATTCTTCTTACATTCTTGATTACATGATTTCACGGAGTCCAGGAAAGAAAAATGTTGGGATGGGGTATAAAAATTGTCCTCCTCCGGTGTTGAATACTATGGTAAACACACCTGATGATAACCCAATCATTGACTTTAAGGTTAAAACGCCTCTTGTCGTTGATCCAACAGAAAACAAAATTTGTCAACCAAAGGTTAACGATAATGGTGATTCGACCTCGAAGTCCCAGTGTGTTGATGGAATGGTAGAAGAGTGGGATGAAGACGACGATGAATGCTCTACTCGTGGTTTGGGACACAAAATCTCGTCTGCTCCACAGAATGACAGCATTGGTATTTCAAAATCAGCTTCTAAAAATGTTTTTAAAATTAAACAAACCAATCGCCGTCCATCTTATCCCACTACTTCTGATCAGAAGAGTCAAGTAACCAAAGCCTCAATCAAAAAGGTTAATTTTGTTAAAGCTGGAGAGTCTGTTCAATCAAACAAGTCACTCTCTTCAGCTGAACAAAAAGAAGCTAAGGCTGGTGGTTCAAAAACTCACCAAAGTGAAAATCATTACAGATCTCAGAGGTTGGTTGAGCGGAGATACTGTTTTGAGTGCGGTACAAAAGGACACGTTGTTGTCAACTGTCCTTATCTTCAGAAACCAAGTAAAAGAGTTAACCATTTTCCAGAAAATAAACAAAAGTTTTTAAAGTCAAAATCTAACTCTTTTACCCAACAACAAGTGCATCAAAAGAAAGTTAAACAAAAGATACATGACTTGTTGGTCTCTGATTCGAGTTCCACACATGTACAAATCGTTAAGCAATCCACTGTTTACCACAAACAGTCGTTGCACAACCAACATGTGTGGAAAGCAAAATCAGACGATGCTTCTGACGACTGTACTTCAAAGTCAAATGGTTGTTCCAAAAGTCCACAAGGACAGTGGATGGATTGTACTGTTGTAGATGAGTCTGGGAAACCCAAGACCGTAAAGGCTTGGGTTCCTAACCTAAACTAATTACCTTCTTTCTTGTGCAGGTTGTCCTTTACAATCCTATTAGCAATAATTAGATTGTTGATAGTGGGGCATCCAGGCACATGACTGGAAACTTAGCTCTTCTTTTCGACGTCAGAAATATCAAAGGGGGCTATGTTTCATTTGCAGGCGATAAAGGTGGTTTTATCTCAAGGGAACACTGTCTAATGGAGCTGTCAGTTTTGAGAAGGTCAACTTTGTCAAACAGTTGGATAACAACTTGCTTTCTGTTTCTCAAATCTGTGATAAGGAGTTCAAGGTTATTTTTGATGACAAGCATTGTTATATCTTGAAAAAGGAGTTTATAATTCCAGAAGACATGGTGGTTATGTCTGCTCCAAGAGTGAATGACCTTTATATTCTTGACATGTCACAAGCATCATCCTCAGTGTCCACAGCATCATGTTTTGTTTCAAAAGCCACTGAGAAGGATTCTATTTTATGGCACAAAAGAATGGGACATCTTAGTCTCAGAAAAATGAATCATTTGGTGCACAAAAATCTTGTTGAAGGAGTCACTGTGAAAAGTTTTCATCTTCCTGACGTGTGTGTTTCTTGCAAGAAAGGCAAACAAACCAAGAAATCTCATAAACCCAAATCTCAACATTCCATCACTATACCACTAGAGCTCTTACACATGGACTTGTTTGGTCCTATCAACCGGAAGAGCATTGCTGGAGACTTATATTGTTTAGTTGTGACGGATGAGTATTCGAGATATTCTTGGGTGATGTTCTTGAAAGAAAAATTTGAGACTTTTGAATATGTGGAGATTCTGATTACCAAATTGGAGTCTCTGTATAGGCTAAAGGTTAGGAGGATCCGTTCTGACAATGGTACTGAATTTAAAAATCACCTTATGGAAACGTTCTGTCAAAAACTTGGTATTCACCATGAATTCAGTGCGCCATATGTTCCACAAATGAACGGTGTTGCTGAGAGGAAGAATCGGACCTTGATAGAAGCGGCAAGGACTATTCTCGCTGACTCACATTTACCCGTGCAGTTATGGAATGAAGCTATTGCTAATGCGTGTTACACGCTCAACCGGGTTCTAGTTGTCAAGCGTCACGATAAAACTTGTTTTGAATTGTTGCATCGATGGAAACCGAACTTACAGTATCTTGAACCGTTCGGCGCTCCATGTACCATGTTGAAAAAAGATGCTCATGGCAAGTTTAACGAGAAAGTAGAAGAAGGTTACTTCTTAGGGTACAGCACTCCCAATAAAAGAGTTTACAACAAAGCTTCTGGGAATGTAGAAGAATGGTACCATGTTGATGTTCAAAAGTATACCTCTCCTGCTGCTGGAAAAGGTCTTCCTTGGATGTTTGATTATGAAGAACTTTTTGCCTCGTTTAATCTTCCTCCAGAATGTTCAGATGAGGAAGTTGCTGTTCAAATGATGTATGATGCTCAAAATGCACCTGATGAACATGTGCAACCTACTCCCTCATCATCTGACATTCCTGAGTCCTCCAGTAACACACAAGTCACACAGGATGATGATTCTTCTTCTTCTTCAGAGTATGAGGATTCTATACAAGAAATAGACCAGCAAATTGAAGATCCTTCCCATGATGTTGTACAACTTAGTGATGATGTTTCACATTCTGTGGCAATTGAACAGAGTATCACAAATCTTGATCAAACTGTTGAGGTTCCTGCTCATCCTGTGGGTAGGATTGATAGAATTCATCCTCAACAGAACATTATTGGTGATCCCACATCTGGTGTCAAAACTAGGGGTCAGATCAACTCTGGAGTCTACTCAGAAATCATGGAATCTGGTGTGGTCAACGATTGTGCGCATTCATGTTTCGTCTCGCAAATCGAACCACGGTCTATAACAGATGCTTTAAAAGAAGAATCTTGGGTAAATGCAATGCAGGAAGAACTACTCCAATTTCAGAAGCTCGGAGTTTGGAAGTTAGTTGATTTACCAAAAGGAGCTAAGAAGATTGGCACTCGATGGGTTCTTCGTTGCAAAAGGGATGATCAAGGAATAGTCATAAGAAATAAGGCTCGTTTGGTCGTTCAGGGATTTAGGCAAATTGAAGGTATAGACTACAATGAAGTGTTTGCACCGGTTGCTCGTCTGGAAGCAATTCGAATTTTTCTTACTTATGCATCCTACAAAAGGTTCAAAGTCTATCAAATGGATGTAAAGAGTGCATTCCTTCATGGAGAAATCAGTGAAGTCGTATACGTCAGTCAACCTCCCGGGTTTGAAGATCCTATGCATCGTGACCGTGTCTACAAATTGGACAAGGCACTGTACGGATTGCACCAAGCTCCACGAGCGTGGTACGAGACACTTTCCACTCATCTTCTGAACAACGGATTTTGAAGAGGTGTCATCGACTGCACGTTGTTTATTCAGGAAAAGGGTGGAGAACTTTTAATGGTACAGGTATACGTGGATGACATTATTTTTGGATCGACGAATGATGTTCTGTGCAAAGAATTTGAAAGAGTTATGCAGGACAAGTTCGAGATGAGTTCTATGGGAGAGATGAAGTTCTTTCTAGGGCTACAAGTAGATCAATCTGAGACAGGGATTTTCCTTCATCAAACCAATTATGTTGGAGACATACTGAGCCGATTCAGTATGACTGATGCCAAACCTGCTGGTACTCCATTGGCGATCAATCACGGGATTTCGCCTGATGACAAGGGGGAGTATATTGATGCTACTCTCTATCGAGCCATGATCGGATCTCTCATGTATCTCACGGCATCTCGACCAGACATCATGTTCGCCACGTGTCTCTGTGCCCGATATCAGTCAAAACCAAAAGTCTCCCACTTAACTGCTGTCAAAAGGATTCTTCGTTATCTGAAGGGTACTCCTGATCTTGGATTATGGTAATCTAATGATGATAACTTTGAGCTTACTGCATATAGTGATTCTGATTATGGTGGTTGCAAAACAGACTTCAAGTCTACATCTGCAGGGTGTCAGTTCTTTGGAAACCGTCTCGTGACATGGCAATGCAAAAAGCAGACTTCAGTGGCTACATCTACATCTGAAGCTGAATACATCGCTGCTGCCAGTTGCTGTTCTCAGATTATCTGGATTCAACAGCAACTTCGGGACTACGGTTTGCAATTCTCTAACACTCCTATTTATGTAGATAATTCTGCTGCCATAACTATCACTAAGAATCCGGTTCAACATTCAAAAACCAAACACATCGGCATAAAATATCACTTCATTCGTGATTGTTTTGAAAAGAAACTGATTGATATGGTTCAAATTAACACTGATTTCCAAAAGGCCGACCTCTATACAAAAGCCTTTGACAAACCAAGATTTTTATTCTTGTTAGAGGTAAACGGCATGAAAAAGAAGGATAACGTTGTTCCGGACCAAGAGTCGAGTCAATAATCATTTTTATCAATTACGTTCCTGTATATATTTTCTTTCTTGCGTTTATTAAAAATCTCAAAAACTCAAAAAGATTTTTCATTTTGAAATTTTAGGGGGAGAAAATGTCAGTAAGAAAATGATCTCTCACTAAGAAAAATGATAGTACACAGACGCTAGTTATCTGAGACTCCAAAAAGATTTCTAAATTGTGTACAGTAAAAAAAAAAAAAAAAAAAAAAAGATTTTCCATTTTTGTACAGTCTAAAACCCAAAAACATCTGAAAAACTCAAAAAATGAGAAATCGTATCCAACCTTTGGGAAGTGATGGCACACTAACCATATGTATGAAACACATTGCATTTAATGTCATAGTGAATAGTCACACTAAGTCGACATGTGATGCATTGATAGGCTTATCTTACTGAATCTCGACCATTGATGATTGATCTATACCATATTAGATATTGTCTTGTGAGTCACATAATGGTGAAAGGATTGACGAAAATCAACAATAGAAACTGAAGGTGTTTCTCATTCTGTGCACACCAGTTATCATCGGTTTAATGAGATATCAGAAAGTAGTTATAAAATTAAAAATTAGATTCCGAAGTCGTATACGTGCCATATTGCCTTGTAAATACCTGGCTGAAGCCGTCCATGCGATTAAGAATAAAATAAAAGTATGAATCCGAATCCGTATATGTGCCATATTACCGGGTTGCAGCCTGGTTGAAGCCATCCATGGGATAGGATGAACACAAACACCGTTAGCTGCATACGTGCCATATTGCCTTGTAAATACCTGGCTGAAGCCGTCCATGAGCTGATGGCTGTCACTGTGAATACTAAAAAAAAAAAAAAAAAAAAATTGGTGTAGTAAAGAAGTAACAGGAAATAACTGAGATCTCATGAACTTATGATGACTGGTTAAGTAAGTTGTGCTGATTTGAAACATTAACATGTTTTGAAAAGTAATTGAAGTTAATTCTTAACTAGTGTGGGACACACAGATAATGGACTTAATCCTTCAAGATCATCTTGTAAGTGTTGAGAAAAGGTATGCATAAGTTTAAGATAGACAAACATATCTATGATCGCATTTTGACTAAGTGTACTTAAAGCTCAGATAATTTGCAATGTTGATGATTGCTATGAGTCTAGTACTGATCCCATGTTCGGATCTTTCTCACAAAAAGATGTGTAAATACCATTGTATAGTTGTATCTACAAAATTCAAAATGTCTCAGATCATTAGTCATTAAGTCTGTATGATTTCTCATAAGGATCATTCTTACTAAGACATGTGTGTATATATCTTGTTGATATTATTTTCAGTATTACATATTCAAAAAATCCAAAAAGATTTTAATTTTTCTGAATTTTAGATTATTCGATAAGACTCGAACGACTGTTATCAACCAAATTTGAAAACCGCTTGACTTCCTTATTGATCAAATCGTTCCTTTACTTCATAACCTATTCCAAAACTTCATAATTGATCCCTCACTTCATAATTTAATACTTCATAATCAAATTGTTGTCAAGACCAATGTGGTCGGATATCCCATTTAACCTGAAAAGTTTAATTTGCATAAGGGGATTGTCCTATTCGTACGAATGGATGAGCAGAATGGCTCACTCGTACGAATGGATAAGGAGAATAGCTCATTCACACGAATGGACTGACCAGAATGGTCCACTCGTACGAATGAGTGGCAGAATGAATCAAGTTTAGCTCATTCACACGAATGGACTGACCAGAATGGTCCACTCGTACGAATGAGTGACAGAATGAATCAAGTCTAGCTCATTCGCACGAATGGAATGACTAGAATGGTCCATTCGTACGACTGAACCAGGCCATCTTATAAATATGCCATTCATTCGCATGTGCAGTCTCATTCGCACATTTCAGAAAGCATTCGCACGTCTGTTTGATTGAAATTCTGATTTTGAACAAAACTCCATCCAATCACCGATCTAATCATTTGATTTCATTTTACAGGTATAACCCCACAAGTATTCATCAAATGTAAAACGATTTGAGGATGTTCGATTAGATTTAGGGCTCAAAACCGAAAACCAAACTTAAAAACGTAAAAAATGACTTAATAAACCGATTAAAATGCTAAATACTGGTTGAAAACCATAGTCGAGTGTTTTGGTGTCTTTTTCGGCAAATCTTTTCAAGTGTTGGTTGATTTTTGGACAAATTGGATCGCGACCCGTCTGTCATACGAATGGACACACTCTTCATGTTCATTCGTACGAATGAACGCTCATTCACACGAATGAACGCTCATTCACATGAATGAAACTCATTCGCACGAATGAATAGGCAGAATGATCCATTCGCACGAATGAACCAACTTTTAGGGTTCATTCGTACAGAGGGAAAAAGGTCCAAAAGTTCATATTTCCAAAATCTTGCATGTACTGATCTGCTTCATGTTTTTGTGTTTGCAGACTGATCGTTATGGCGCACAGAGCTCCAGTTGTTCTTAAAGCTTCAACAAAAAGCAACATTTGTGCTTACATGATCCCAACTTCAAAGAATGCAAGACCGTTCATTGGAATGATCGAGTTCTTGTCTCGATCCAGGATAGCCCATGCTATATCTTATATCTGCACTCCCTATGCTTCTCATCAACGGGAATTCTGGGCCACAGCTGAAATAAACTGTGAAGTTTCTCCAACTGTGATACGGGGAAAGATTGCAGGACAGGAGGTTATTGTATCTGCCTCTCACATTCGCCGATTGTGTCAATTCGGTGATCATCCTGAAGATCCAGTGACACTGGATAAATATCTGGTCCGTGGATGCTTCATGAGAATAAAGTACGACGGAAATGTCGCCGAAGGCATTCTCAACAAGGCGAACCTCTGTCCCCAGTATAAATATCTAGGACACGTTCTTCTTCACTGCCTCGGTTCCCGTCGTGGCGGATTTGATGATATGCGCGAAACAATACAGAGCGCATTTGTGGCACTGGTGTTGAACATACCATTCAACTTTTCAGAGATGGTGTTCACACACCTGAAGGAAAACATCTCGCTAAAAGGGGACAATGTGTATCTCATGTACCCCCGATTCTTACAGATGATAATCGATGACCAACTTCCTCTACTGCCACGATCCGATATTGACATGATAAGGCTGGAGCATATGACTGATGTCACACTAAACCGGGTACAGACTTATAGGGGAAGACTAACAAAGCCTCCACATAAACGCCTTATTGGACATCTGGCAAATTCTGATTATATGGCACCTGCAAACAGAAATTGGCGTCACGATAATAGTGATTCTGACAGGGAGGATATTGTTGTGCCTCCAGCTGACGACCAAGATGACGACGACCAAGATGGCCAGGGAGGTGGTGGCAATGCTCCTAATGTTCCATCTACCGCTGCCACCACTCCTACTGTTACTGCTATCGATTCATCCCTTCCAACTAACCCAGAAGACGTTAACCTGGACACCGTCCTGTTTACTGATTCTGAGGAAACTGAAGATGAATTCGAAATCAGTCAACAAGGGGCAAGATTGGTCGCCACAAAACGAAAGAGGGGAGCAGATCAAGGAAGCTCAAGGGTTGATGATGATGACGTCAGGGATGCTGACTTTGTCCCTGACTGTCCACAAGTATCTGCTGCTCCTTCTTCCCAATCAACCCCAGTCAAGAAAGGAAGAATGAAGAGAATGGCCAAACGCCAAAAGTTCAAACTTGTCAGAAGGACGGAGAGCACCTCTGCTACAACAGCAACTGCCACCAGGTCTGAGGCTCCAATGTCAACATCCATGCCTCAGACACAAACTGTGCCTCCGATTCCTCCTCCCATCTACACGACTGCTCATACATCACAGCCAGCCACTACTCGAGCTGAGCCATCAACATCATTGCCGACTATTTCGTTGAACGATCAAATCATCACTCTAAACAGCTTGGTACTGCAGCTTCTAGCTCAAAATCAAGAACGGTCAAAGCGTTTAGATCTTCAGGGCTCGCAGATCAGTCAGTTGACTCTGCAAAATACTGAACAAGCCCAAGCCATCACAAGTCTTTCCAATAGATGCAATGATCAACAAGCCCTCCTTCTCACTGCTACAAACCAGAATCAACAGTTGTCTAAAACTGTTGATGCACATGCTCAGAGAATACAAAGGATAGAGGAGGAAAATAAGAGACTGTTGGAAGACTTAGAAAGCAGAAGGGACACAACACCTAGAATTGAGGGTGCTCGAAATGATGGTGATGATGGTGATGATGATGATGATGATGATGAGGATGATGATGGTGACGATGATGATGATGATAGTGATGATGATGATGATGACAAGAATGACGAAGATAAGGATGATGGTGCCAATGCTGGTGCTGCATCAAGTGCTTCAAAGACAGCAGAAGCAGAGGCACACACGAAGCAAAAATTAGACAAACCAGTAGGCCCATCATCAGATACACAAAAGGGAACTGAAGGTTGATAGTTTTTGTTTTAAGTGTTTTAAGTTGTCTTATTGTAAATATTAGATTATTATGTAAATAATTTCAGTTTTATTTTGATTAAATCAATGAAATTTCAAACTCTCACATGTTTATTCTTTGTTTGTTTATGAAAATAGTTTTGGATGTGATGCCTCTCAAGCAACAACCTTCAAAGTTAACTTATGTGCTTGACATGCAAGGGATCATCCAACATTCAGTGATTTATGATAAAGAGGAAGAGGAAATCGTACACTGCTTGTCAAAAGAACAGATTGCCGAGCTATTTCAAATGAATCCCGACGAAGTCATTACTGAAGAGGCATCTGTTCCTACAACTGATTATCCCTCCTCTGACGAACTAGAAGACGTTGATGAGGTTGAAGTCGAAGACATCACTGATCAAGAATATCCAAAGTACGCATCAGTAGATGGTGATGATCTTCCCTCCTTCGCGGACTTATTCACTCAGCAGTCCGACGAGGAGGTCAACCGCATTATCGACAACAAAGAGGATGAAGCCGGTCCCTCCACTTTTGACATTGAAGAGCTGAATGAACGTAAAAGTCAGTGGATGGAATACATGGCTGAACTAAAGAAGAACTCAAAGCCCTCTCCTCCAACCAAGTACACTAAAGTTTATCGACTCAAAGGACACAAGTCTGATGGTCGTATAATCAGTTGGGCATACTTCAAAGACTTAAGCTGCTATGCTATAAAAAGAGAGAAGGGCATACAATATTTCAGGTACCCTCATGACTTCAAGACGCTGCCCGCATTTGAAGTAAATCAATTGGCGCGTCTAAAGCTTCTATACAGCGAATCTTCCGGTCTGTCCGAATGGTTTGAACGTCAATTACAGTATGAATACCGGAAGAATTGGGTGAACTTCAAGCCACAAATGCCTACACGTTACATTCACAAGGAAAAGGTTCATCCAATCACCAAGAAGCCCCTAATTGTATTAAAGTGGAAACCTCCAACGATCATGAAGAAGATTCCTTTAAGGAAAATGATCCAGGACTTCTCATATCAGTTCAAATGGTGGTACTATGATGGGCGTACTGGTGAAGCTGTAATAGTGCTTTGTAAAGAAGGGTCATGGGAGACCATCAGGGTCTTTGATCCGTTGTGGCTGACCAACTTGTTTGAACAAGATGTTACCACTTTATACAAGTGTCAGCCGTTTTTTGAAGTTGAAGATATAGACCAGGCGTTGCAGTATGTGAAGGTGATACGTATATGCTTTGCTTTTAACATACACGCGGGGGTCAACTGGAAAACTCGTTCAAAAGAGATGTTGAAGACCAACTAATGTTAGTTAGGTCATTTTGAAGGGATCTAGGTCCAAGGGGGAGTATGTAGATGCATATTATGTCCCTAATCCCTTGTAATATGTATTTCATCTATGTTTAATGTAACTATTTGATGTATTAATGAAATTACATGTTTATCCTTAATGTTTACTCATATATAACGACTGTGTATTAAATGATCTGATAAATATCGATAACGTTAATCAATCGTGCTATTGAAAGGCCCATTCGCACGAATGGATCATGAGAATGATCCATTCGCACGAATAGATCATGAGAATGATTCATTCACTAGAATAAGTCATGAGAATGATTCATTCGTACGAATGAACCATTCTGATGATTCATTCTTACGAATGAACCATTCTGTTGATTCATTCGCACGAATGAGTCCATTCACATGGCTCATTCGTACGAATGGCCTCTGCACTATATATAGAAGTTTCACTTCATGAGCACAAAACAGAGAAGATATACAACACATATACATATACTGTCCAGAGTAGAACAAGAAAAAGAACAGAACACACAAACTCTCTGCATCTGTATTGTCGAATCTCGGTTCTTGAGAGTTTCCAGGTCTTGTATCCAACTTCTCTACACCAAAGGGTCGATAGAAACCTTCGATTCGTCGTCTAATCCGCTCGTTTCTTACGACCCGATCCGTGTCATAGATTGGATTGCCAATCAAATCGGATTCCGCACGATTTGGTTCGGTTAATGTGTTGAATCATTGGATCAAGGTAGATCCCGATCCAACAGTGTTTAAATGCAAGAAAGATAATCGAGGTGTTGTGGTGAGAAATAAGACAAGATTAGTTGTACAAGGTTTCAATCAACAAGTGGGAATTGATTACACCGAGGTTTATGCGTCTGTTGCTAGGCTTGAAGCTATAAGGTTGTTTCTTGCTTTTGCTTCATACAAAGGGTTTAATGTGACAACCCGACTTTTCATGATCAACCTCGTTAACAACTTCGTTAAATTTCCTCCTAAAAACTTAACTCCGTTAAACAAATCCGGTTAAATCCTAACTTAGTTAATGAAATTTAATCCCAAGGACTAATCCTGTCAAATACCTGAATTCAAACTACAAGGATCAAATTGTAATTCATTCAATTTCAATTAGATTGATTTAGAAAGTCAAAGTTTACAAGTTTAAGTTCATGTTTGACTTGAAAAAGTCAAACCTCTCATTCCTTAAACGAATTCGTGAATACCAACCGAATTTGATTGGAATTCGTAACTGAAACGGACTTGAATATCATTCACGATCATCATGAAGCTTTTAATTCGAGTATTGAATCGAATTAAACCCAATAATGGGATATCTATTTGTAACCGTCGACCGCACCTCTATCATTCACAAATTCATGATCAATTGATCGAATACTCTAAAATCGAACACTCTCACCTACAAGTCGCAACTGTTGGAACCTGTTACACACAAGAATTTGGACCGAAATCGTCACGAGTGTCGCTAAGGATCAAGGTCATCGCCGTCGACACCCATTTAGTCGAAACCTACCAATTCGACATCCAATCTGGTAACCATTAACACCTATAGTTTCGTTTTTACTCATAGAATGAAAGCCCTAAATTAATTGGGGCTCATATCATCGAATTAATCCAGACCATAATCTAGGGTTCATACGAAACCCAATTTGGGGCTTTCGATCCTCAACTTGATTAAAATTCAATTAAAGTACATGGGTAGACTCGCAATTACATACTCTTTGAAAGCCCCACATCAAATAAATCAAATAATATCGAATCGATTAAAATCTGTTATCTAGGGTTCATAGCCAATCGGGTTTAATGGAACCCTAACCTAGACATGGTCTAAATCCAATTAAATGGTGTGGTTAGAATCGTAATCCCTCACTGATCAATAGCCCCATGAATCCAGAAGCTAATATTACAAGAATTATACAAATCGATTAAAAATTCTAACCTAGGGTTCGGTTTCTAAAACAAAGATTTAAACGGATCAAATACTTATCATTTTTGAAATAAAACCCACCCTCAGACTCGATTTTTAGTGATTAACAAAACCCTTATGTCAATTTCGTGTACCATGGCCGAATTCGGTGTGATTGGGGGGAGTACCGATCACGATCGAAAATGGGGAGGGGGCTCTCGGGAATTACTAATCAAAAGGATTTCGATCTGGGTTCTGTTGCGATAGCCTAGCGGCCGGGACTGGTTAAGGTGTTGTGCTTGTGGGGAGAGACCCGAGTTCGAGTCTCTCCACACTGTTTTTATTTTTGAATTGTTTTAATAATGGTTTTAGCATTTTAAAACCATCCCTATGTTATTTACATATTATATAAACATATTTGAAACCCGGAAAACGACCAAAGGCTCGGGATTTATTTTATAAAGCATTTTAAAGAAATTTAGTGGTATTAAAAGAATATATATCGATTATATTATTTCACAAAAATTATTATTTAAAATCTCAAACGTTTGTTCTTAAATTTTATGTTCGGGCTTAGTTTTATAACCATTTTTAATACTATCTCCCACTATTAAAAATAATATATACATATATATATTATTTTCGTCGCTTTATCAAGCGTTGTGTAAACGCCGAAATTTTTAAATAATCTAACTAGTTATATTATTTTCCTCGTATATACATACTCGCAATAAAAATAATGTAGTTATTATTTTTGACACATAAAAGGTGACCGTACTAATTCTACGAGTTTAGAAAATAATATAATTTTCTAAATCACTACTTAATAACGACGATGCATGATCATGTTTATTAAATACTACTTTGTCATTCGTCGTGTAACGCATATGTCCTAATTTAAGAATTCTTATTCCCGTGGACGCGTTGGTCTACTCTTAATCAATAGAATGTTCTTTTAGGACGTTTCTTATTCAGTGTCGTCATCATATATTCCCATGTTTATCTCTAATCTTATGTGTAATAATTCTAGGACATTCGTAAGTCGTCTGAGACTTACACTCATGGTTCTAACATACTTTCCGTGTAGTCCATCTACCATTCAACTCAGGTGAGTTTCACGGCCCCTTTTTACTTGTTTTACTATTGGGGGAGAAACATGCTTAAACACAAACATATTTTACTTGTTTTCCTGTTGAGGAGAAACAAGCATGAACACCAACTATCATACTTTTACTTGTTTTCCCCGTGAGAGAGAAACAGGTACGCAGATAAACATTATGTTACATGTTTTTCCCGTTGGGGGAGAAAGCATGACACAACTATTTTAGATTATTGTAATTCATATGTTATTACTGTTGAGGTTAAGCATGACACACTATCACAGAAAGTCCTCATCATACATCGAACCGTTAATATGGATCTTAGCGAGATAATGTTTAGTAGTACTACTGGGTTTGAGAAATCCCACCCGCGTTAGTCGCGCTAACTCGATTGGATATCGAACGGGTGAAATGTTAGCCTACTCACATTTGCCAGAGTTGATAGACCTGGCAGGAGGCAATAAACAAACAGTCAGCTTCGGTTGCGAGCGCTTTAGTAAGATATGAACATAGGCTAGCTACCTATAAATATGCATATTGAATGTACATAATATGGTAAACACTCTCATATTGCAAACTTGAAACCTGTGAACTCACCAACCTCGTGTTGACACTTTTTCTACATGTTTCTCAGGTCGCTTTGGCACAGGTTGCGTACTTAGGACATGCATGGAGTCCTACTGTCATATCATTCATTTCAAATATTTTAAACAGTTTATTTAATTACATTAATTGACGCTTGTTGCGTGTAATTACATTTGACTTCATTGTAACGTTTGCGCTTCCGCATTAACTCTGAACTTTTATGTTATGGCATTTCAAGTCCCATATAGTGTCGTTTGATGTAACTAATGACTAAGATCCTGGTGTGTCACCTTCCAAACGGTAAAACTCCGTTAGTGGAATTTGGGGTTGTGACATTTAAGGTGTATCAATTAGATGTAAAAAGTGCTTTCTTATATGGTAAAGTCAAGGAGGAAGTTTATGTGTGTCAGCCGCCGGGGTTTGAAGATCCAATTAATCCGTCCAAAGTTTTCAAGCTTGATAAAGCTCTCTATGGTCTTCATCAAGCTCCTCGAGCGTGGTATGAAACATTGTCTACACATCTTCTGGAGAATGATTTTTTTCGTGGCCATATTGACTCGACTTTATTCATTAAGAAAACAGGGGGAGAATACCTACTGGTACAAATATATATAGACGATATTATTTTTGGCTCTACAAATGAAGGGTTATGCAAAGAGTTTGAGAGTATTATGAAATCAAAGTTGAGATGTCAGCTATGGGAGAGTTATCATTTTTCCTAGGTCTTCAAGTAAATCAGAAGGAAGATGGTTTTATTATTCATCAGTCCAAGTATGTAAAGGACATCTTGAGCCGATTCAAGATGGAAGACTGTACCCCATATGATACTCCGATTCCGGTCAACCATAAATTGAATTCTGACCCGGATGGAAAAGAAGTCGATTGCCGACTCTACCATGCTATGATTGGATCCCTCATGTACTTAACTGTTTCAAGGCCAGATATAATGTTCGCTTTGTGTATTTGTTCCAGGTTCCAAGCAAAACCAAAAGAATCTCATTTGATTGTAGTAAAGAGAATTTTTCGTTATCTGAAAGGAAAACAAAGATTGGGACTATGGTTTCCTCACGGTTCTAACTTTGAATTCAATGCTTAAACGGATTTTGATTTTGGTGGTTGTTGTTTGGACAGGAAATCTACTATAGGTGGTTGCCAGTTATTGGGTAATCGTCTAGTTTCCTAGCAATGCAAAAAGAAAACTACAGTTTCCATTTCAACATGCGAAGCAGAATACATTGCTGCTGTAAGTTGTTGTTCACAGATCTTGTGGATCCAACAGTAATTAAGAGACTACGGTTTGAATTTTACTGGAACCCCCATGTTTATTGATAATAATGTTACAATGTCTATCACAAATAATCCTGTTAAGCACAGTAAAACAAAGCACATTGAAATTATATATCATTTTATTCGTGATTGTGCAGATAAGAAGTTGATTGAGCTGGTAAAGGTACATACAGATGACACTTTTGCTGATCTTTTTACCAAAGCATTTGATCGTACCAGGTTTGAATTTCTGATCAAGATGATTGGTATGATCAATCCCGAATAAAAGTTTTTCAAAACAATTTTCATGGGAGATTTTGTTTTCAATTTCTTTTATTGCTTTATTACATTTCTGCATTTTACATTTTAGTCAAAAATTGTTATTTATAAAAAAATTCAAAACAAAATGAAAAATATAAAATTGACATCATTCGAAGTTATAGAAGAAATGATAGTACATCAGTGAATAATTCATTACACATGACCTTAGTAGACCTTTGATATATGAAAGTTTAAAATAATTTGATTTGATCTAAATTTCAAAGTCTGCATAAATGAGAAATGATAGTGTTTTGAATGCTCTAATCTTGACAACATGTTTTAATTTGAATATGAGTTTGAAACTTGAATTGTCAATAGACTAGAAGCGTTTTTGAACCAATAGTAGTGTGAAAATTAAATATGATATGATTACATCTGTGATTTGAATCCATTATATGCCTGAGTGTGTGTGTAAAAGATCATTATCAGATATAGAATATATGGTTTTAAGAATTTCATGAGACCAATATCGAATTATGTATTTAGCACAAACTCTTTCAGTTCACTTCACTTCCCATGCCCCGAAAATATGCAATGTGTTGCTGAACTAAGATATGTTTCTGACAACATCTGTTAGAACATATATTCACTCTTGGATCCGTTAGATACATCATCTATTCTGATTTCATTGAAATTTATCCAGATAATAGTTGGATCCTCCAACCTGGATCTATTGATTCTCATTATAAAGCCAATTCATTAGAATCTTTCGATTCTGAATCATTCTGATTCTTATATCCTTTGGGATTTTCTATTCTATAATTGTGCTAATAGAGATAATTTCATCTTGGAGATTGATCTAATCTTTCAATAAACTGTGTTTGTCTTGAAGATAATGCAAATTTAATTTATGTTGGCATATATGTGGGGTACACGATATTTTTCATCTAAATGGTACTAACTCATATGAATTTGGAAGAAAAATGCTTATAGTTTCAAATCATATAATATTGACAATTTAAAACTTCATGCTTTGTATTGCAAATTCGGAATGAAAAATTGAGCATTTCATAACCTGATCTTGTTTACTTTGAAATTTATCGCGTATCATTTCAAGTATTATTCAAATAGATTGCAAAAGTTTCATAAAATTGAAAAAGTATGAGTTACATAAGTATGAGTTTGATTGTTTCATATCATAGGTTACCCTTAATTGATTATAAATTGTGTGATGAATTGCTCATATACTGATATGATCTTCTTGCTCATGATGTTCATCCAAAAATATGTATTTTAGTTTACTCATATACAAACCAAAAATATGTGTTTTCAGTTTGCTCAGATAAAAACCAAAAATATGTGATTCCGTTTGTACAGATAAAATCCAAAAATATTTTGTTTCTATCTTCCATGAAAATTTTATTTTTAAAATGTTTCGGGATTGGATCAGATACTTGCTACAGATGGAAGTTCACAAGAATGTGTCGTGTTGAAAGTGAAGAATTTTGGTCAAAGGAAAAGGTTTGGAGCAAACTTAATATGTTCGCCTGGTTCTGAGTAAGCGAACTTAATATGTTCGCTTGAGGCTTGTTAAGCGAACTTAACAAGTTCGCCTAATGGAGCGAACTTAATGGTGATTTAGTATTGTGTTCAGGCGAACTTATTCATTTATCCTATTCATTGTTTTAGCGAACTTGTAGAATATTTTAGCGAACTTGTGATTTCAGATCTAGGGTTTCTGATTAGAATTTTGTGTGGTTGTTTCTGAATCGGTTTTCGATTGCGAGTAATTCTAGGGTAATTTCAACGAATTTTATCTGGTAAATCTTCTGGATTTTGAAATTTTTTACTCCGAGTTCTTCGTTTTGAAAGTTTTCACGTTTGATGATATTTGAACATAGTTGTTGTATTAACACTTGAAATTGTTGATTTAAAATGTGTCGTCAGTCTTAATCGATGATATTGGAAAGTTTGAATTGAGAATTTATACTTGATTTAGACATGTTTTTGATTCTGTGTGGAATTTGTATCGACAGACAGGTTTAGGCGAACTTGTTATGTTCGCCTCTTGAAACACTAAGCGAACTTAGTAAGTTCGCCTAAGGGCTCAGGAGTCTTTTGGACTTGTGAATTTTTTGTTAAAAAAAATTTCGTGTTAAATTTTTTTTTAAAATTCTTTTTGTTTGTTTTGTTTACTAATGTGTTTTTGTCCTCTACATTTACAGATGGCTCGTCGTGTTGAGTACAAACATAATCAAGTGGCGTTATTGGATCCGAATATGTCTGAAGCTGTTAATTTTCAAGGAATTATCAACTTTCTAAATCGTTCAAGATTGCAAGTAGCTTTATCTACTAATCCATATATAAGTTTACCGTATATTCAACAATTCTGGGATACCGTCCATCAAGACACGGATGTTGAACCTCACGTACTTCGTGCTACAGTAAATAATACTGATGTTGCTATTTCAGTAGAAACTATTTGTGCTGCATTGGGATTAGGAGGTGATGTGGACGATCCTATGTCATATCCTGGAACACTTATTATGGGGTGTTTTCAGCGGATGGGTTACAGAGGAAGACCGAATGATACACAAGCAAGAAAAGGAGGTTTAGTTGGCGAATGGAGATATTTTATGCACGTCATCATACAATGTCTGCCTCCACGGAAGGCTGGTACTGATGGGTTGAAGAGTGCACTACAGGCTGTTATGGTTGCTTTGACACTCAATAAACGGTTTAACTTTGCTTTTACTTCTACCGTGAGTTGGTCATGCAAATAAATCCTCTAGAAGGACAAGGGTTCCTTATGTATCCTAGGTTCGTGCAAATGATTTTGATTCATTTAATTCCGGATTTACCTCAGCATCCAATCCATTTAACTTTGACTCCTATGTCAAAAAGGATTTTTACCGATTTTACTAAGGTGAAACAACAAAATGCTGCTCTTATTCATGTTCCTACTCCTCTGTTAGGTCACATAATCAATCCTGATTATGTTGAGCCACCTAATGATAATTGGTTTCATCCTGAGGAGTTAGTACAATGCCAAGTCCAGAATCAAGTTCAAGTACAACAAGTTCAAGCTCAACAACAACAAGTTCCTCAACAACAACTACAACAACAAGTTCCTGCTCAACAACAACAACAACAAGTTCCTATTCCATAGGAATAGGTTCAAATTCCTGTTAATGAACAAGTTCAAGAAGAGATTGCTCAAGATAATGATCAAGAGTTGGGTATGAATATGGATGATTTTGATCATGAAGCTATGAACTCACCTATTCATGAAGCTGAAGGCAATGTTGAAGATACGAGTTCCGGTGATACTATATTACCTAATTCTGAAGCTACCGATACTGATTCATCTAGAGATTTTAGCTCAGATCATTATGCAAGGTTGGCTACATTACCATTTGCTAATGTGGGAAGACGTATTAATTCTACAGCCAGAAAACCGAGGCGTAAGACTGTACAAAATCCTCCTTCTGGATCAGTTCTTGGCAAGAGAACTTTAATAGATGAAAGTTCTGACTCGGATAGTGATGCTATTCCAGTTCCTAAAGCTCAGAAGCTTATGTTTGCTTCTATTGCTGTTGCTAATTCATCTCAGGGTGTAGAGGATGCAAATTTTTTTGCTTCCTTATTGATTACACCTCCTGTTTCTAAACATACATCTCCAGTGCTTTCTCCACATGTTCCTCACACATCTGAAGCTGGTTCTTCAACGCAGTCTGATTCTGAAAGAATTACATTCCTTGAATCACAAGTGCTAGCTTTACAAACTCAAGTAGATACTCTTGTGTCTACTGATCCTCAGAGACAGTTGGTCCTTCAAGCTCAAGCTACATAGATTGCTGACAAGCAGTTATTGGTGTCTAAACTTGTTGAGCGTCTTGAAGCTCAGGGGGAGTTAAGGCTACATGATACGTGTCATGCTGAATCAATTCAACGAAAAGATAATGATGACAATGATCCTAGTGGTAATGTTGTAGGTGATCGTCAATACGCTGACGTGAATCCAATTTCCAGAGCTCAGGGGGAATCGACATCACATAATATTGAAGGAACCAAACATGATTCTGGAGCGAATGAAGAAATATTGTTATTAGAATTCTTTCAAGATTCTGAAGAAGAAGAAGCTGAGAAATTAGAATGACTAGATGATATTGACGAGTTATTTGATGATGATGAAGAAGATGTGTTGGATAACGAAGTTGAAGAAGGAGAGATTGTAGAGATTGAAATAGAAAAGAGTAAATCTAAGGTTACATATGAAGGATGTGATGGTCTGAATGTTTCATATAACTTCATCCAAGATGATGTTATTCCTGAGTTTTCTTATGATGGAGTAACAGATTCTATGGACTCTGTTAAAGACATCGCTACACCTAATGATACTGCTAAATCCAAGATAGATTCTGATGTTGATACGACTCATACAGTGTCTCCTAAGCTGAATGAAGAACCTGTGATGTATAGAAATACAGGTATGACTAGAGAACAGTGGAGAGAAGTTGTTAACAGTTGGATAAATGTACTACCAAAGTCACCTATACAACCTGCTCAGAAAGAAAGATATGTGAATAAAGAGAGGTGTATTGGAATGATCATAAATTTGTTTGATGATGATGAAACTAAGCTGTTTGCTCTTAAAAGATCTAATGGTATTCAATACTTAAAGCCTGGGGTCAGGTATTTCAATACCTTGCCAAGGTGTGAAATGAATGGTCTAGCTACGAAACCATTGATTAATAGATCTAAGTGTGGATTAGCCGAAGTGATTGCCAATTTGATAAAGAGAGAAGGTGGATCAGGGAAATATGAAAGGTTAAAACCACAAAAGGGAAAAAGAGTGAAGATCGTAGATCAAAAGACTAAGAATGTGACTTGGAAGTATAAGTTCAAGCTAGTACGTGTTGTACAGAAGATACCATTGAAGAAAATTCCACAAGATTTTCTGGGGAATATGAAATGGTGGTATGTAGATGTGAATACTGGTGAAGCTAAGATTGATGATAAAGATAATAAGGTCATTGTTAGTTTCTATGATGCAATGAATCTTATTAATTTCTCAAAGAAAGATCAGAGGACGTTAAGAAAGAATGAGATCATGTTCACTGATGAATGGAGAGAATAAGGATTGCGGTATAAAAGAGTGTTGGAGATACGTCAAAGATATGGAGTGGATGCAGGAAGCAGATTACCAGACAACTGGAAGAGTTCGTCATAAAGACTGAAGACAGAAGATCAAGCTATTGTCAAGGGGGAGTCTGTTAGGACATAGATTGAATGACAAAAGCTTTGTAATAGTTTAGGTCTTATTGTCTTTATGTTTTGTATGTAATTGTTTAGATTTGTCCAAGTATAAATACAAGTTCTGCTAGAGGCGAACTTGATAAGTTCGCCTGGTCTATTAGAGGCGAACTTGTTAAGTTCGCCTAAGCATCTTTGAAGCGAACTTGTTATGTTCGCCTATTGCAGAACATGTGTCTATAAATATAGAGTTTACAGAGTCTGTTCTGTACACGAATGAGATAGATTGAACAATCAAGTATTCTGTAAACTCTGTTTGGTGATATAAAAGAGAGTTTATTTACCTGCTGTTTCTATTGTCGATTAGAATACAAAAAGTTAATACGGTAGGATTCCGCACTCCTCGTTAACGATATGTCCTGTCACGAGATCGATCTAAGATGAGTAATGTGGACCTACAGTTACCTGCATCGGTGCATTATCCTTTCCATTGGGGGGAAGGAAGGACAGCACAGGGGTAGTGAGCATTAGAGATTTCCTCCACCTGCACTGCTTGTTTGATGGGGTTCCATGCTACTTGGTCAACAGCTTGGCCAAGTTCTTTACTCGAGCTGTTGGCTACTATTCCAATAGCCATATCTTTTGTGGACCCTACATTACTCATCTTGCCTCGTATCTTGGCGTCTTATCTCCTATGCATCTAGGTATACTCACAGAGATGGACCTACCCATTCAACCAGTGGACACCCAAATGTTAATCAACATGCACATGATGAAGAAGTTCAATGGGTGTACGTGTTGGTGGGCCATCGAGGTAATATTTCGACGTGTGAATTAGAAGAGTCAGAGGATGAGGAAGCACCTGTGGGATGACTGGGACATCAAGGCCCAAGTATGTATCATACTACTGCTAACCCCACCATGCTAGATATTATGATCCGTATGGGTCAATTGGGGAACACGATGGACGGCATTCGGCAGGGACGTATGATTCGTATGCCCACCAGGAGTATCAGCAGCAGCCTCCCGGTCCACACTAGCAGTGGCCCCATCCTCCATTCCATTAGTAGCTCTCTCCTCTTTCACCTTGATATTTATGGCTCTTTTCATTATTATGATGTTTGTGGTTCATAACACTTGACAATTGTTTGTTTGCTTGACTGGATACACTATCATTTTTACCAGTTACATGGGTAACCGTTGATTTGGTGGCACCGCCACCAACCTTTTTCGGCCGCCACTATTGGTGAATATTAGTTTAAATTTCTTTATTATAAGTACTTATTTTGTGTGTTGAACATTGCATAGCATAACAGGGAAATACAGGTTTTGGTTTTGTGATTTGGAGCACGTTTTAGGCAGCCGTGGAGATCGACCATACGCATGGTGATGACGTATCATCAGGGGCGTATTAGTTTCCTTTCACCCTCATTTTATCCATGACATTTACTGCATAGCATATTTTCATACAATGAGGACATTGTCAAATTTTAAGTATGTGGTGGAAGTTTACCAATACATTGGCAACCTAATTTTTTCCCAAGCACTACGATTGCATGATTCATAATTAAATATATAAAAGAACTAAAACATTTTCAAAATTAAACATGTAAGCATGAAAACTTTTGATTAGAAGTTTGGCAGCTTCTTAAATAATCTAAAAACAAGGGTCTTAAAAGAATCATTTGACATAAACAGGCTTATAAAAACAGCAATTTGAAATACCGTTGATGTGAATCAAGTAAACAAATAGGGATGATTAGAAAGAACAACAAAAAGAAAGAAATAAGTTTATGTACATTTTTACTTTTATACCCCCTATCTTTCATTTCATGTGAGAATTTGAGCATATTCGAGCATTATCATACACATACGTATATTTTTACAGGCTCATTTCGTTTGACAGAGTGTTTGCTAATTAATACTTTGCATGTTAGAACTTGTGTAAAGTGTACATTTCAATATCATGGACTAAAAGAATGCAAAAAAATTATTGAGGCATTAGGATTAACCCGTTTTCTTTAAGCCTTTCTTCTCTTACCTACCCTAAACATTATCCCCTAGTTAGCCCCTTTGAGCCTAAACCTTTTTCTTTTCTAAAACCATATTTCACACCCATAAATCCAAAAAATTAGCTTTTTTATATTTTTACCCCTTTTCGTAAAAAATCGACTTGGCTATAATTTAAGAAATAACTATCCGCCAATAGTTTATGGATTCATCTTACGTCCGAAGAGTGAAACTCGTTCGTTTCTAAAAAACAAAAAAAACCAAAAAAAAAAAGAAAAAGAAAGATATTATGAAAAGAAGGGGCAAAAATAAGTAATTTGTAACCGCCCAAGTTATTGAATAAATCTCATCAAAAGAGAATTAAACCTACTCGAAAAATTGGAGTATTAAAAGTTGATCAAAAGTGGATGTATTAGTAAGAAACAATCGCACAATCCATGGGGGATTGATAGTAATAAGTATTTCAAAAACAAGAAGAACTTGACATTCTTAAAGAAGGGATGTGGTCTGGACGATCTGACCTTAAAAGAGTCCTTAGATTAGTCACAATATCTAATCTAAGTTTAATAAGAGATTTTATACCTTTTAATCATTAAGCCAAGTCAGATTTTCAACCTTTAGCCACTCTTCCCAAATAATTCCTACCCTAACCCCAAGCCAATCATTACAACATTTTTTTTTACAAAACCCTCTTGATTTATGTCACACCCCCAACTTTATTTACTTAATAAATAAATAAAGGTTGCAACGATTGGTTCATTACACGGTAGCGGAAGCTGTAAAAGTGATTTCTAAGACTTGATTACATATACAATTACTAAAACTAAGTAATACAATGATCCAAGTTCTTCTAGATCAACGATAGACTTGAGACTTAATACTCTATGCCCTTCCAGTTACTAGGAATTAATCCAGCATAGCTAGCATATTCTAACCACGCCATGGCTAAGGATTACCTGAGAAACATACTTTAAAGTGTCAACACAAAGGTTGGTGAGTTCACAGAGTTTGTTATTTCAGTGCAAGTAGTTTTCCCCGAAAACATGTAATACTTAACAGTCATAAAATTAAATAGTTTTCACCAAAAACATATACATGATTTAATCATCATAAAAAAAAGTATTTTTCACCGAAAACATATACATGACTTAACCGACATAAAAATAAGTAGTTTTCACCGAAAACATATACATGACTTAATCGTCATAAAAATAAGTAGTTTTCCCTGAAAACATGTACATGACCTTACCATCATAAAGTAAGTAGTTTTCCCCGAAAACATATACATGACCTTACCGTCATAAAATAAGTAGTTTTCACCGAAAACATATACATGAATTAACCGTCATAAAAATAAGTAGTTTTCACCGAAAACATATACATGACTTAACCGTCATAAAAATAAGTAGTTTTCCCCAAAAACATGTAGATGACCTTACCGTCATAAAATAAGTAGTTTTCCCCTGAAAACATATACATGACCTTACCATCATAAAATAAGTAGTTTTCCCCGAAAACATATACATGACCTTACCGTCATAAAATAAGTAGTTTTTCCCAAAAATATATACATGACTTAACCGTCATAAAAATAAGTAGTTTTACCCGAAAACATGCCCATGACATTACCGTCATAAAAAACAAGCACATGACATTACTGTCATAAATAAGTAGTTTTACCCGAAAACATGCACATGACATTACCGTCCTAAATAAGTAGTTTTATCCGAAAACATGCCCATGACATTACTGTCATAATTAAGTACAAATAATTCTAAACGCATATGATAAACAAAACAAGTGTTATTGATCCATTTGTAAGCTAGCTAGGCTTACAAATACCTATATTCATACATGAGACCATAACCAAACCATGAGAAATGAATGCCCCTCCCTCGCTATACCACGAGAATAAAGACAATATGCGGCCATTGACCCTTCAAGTCCAGGTTAGCGCGACTAACCATGACCGTGGACGTCACCCCAATAGTACTATTCATAGAATCCTAGGCTAAGACCATAGCTAAATGGTTACAAAATGTTAATGTTGTTCCGGGGACTTTTAGCGCTCTATTGTTCCTCATGTACAACATAATGTTAGTGTCTTGTTTCCTTGTTATCAAATAAAAATGTTTACAATGTTTTCTTAGTTGTATAAAACAAGAATGTTTCCAAATGTATTAAACAATAATGTAATACATAATATGTAAGTATGTTTCTCCCCCGCAGTTTACAAAACATTAAAGAGCGAAAAGGTGGCCGTGAACTCGCCTTGTGTCCGATGAAATCCTAACAAATAACAGTGTGCTAAAAGTTCTTGTCTATTCGTACCCTAATCAAACAAGTGTAATAATATGTTAAGACTACTCGTCTTAAAAGCAAGCTGTTCACCCGACTTAACGAGTCACATTAAGTACGCATTTGTTTAGTAAAACAGTGTTTTCATGTGACGACTCATTGGTGATTATTTTTCCAGTCTAGACGCTTACATATTTTCCAAAAAAAATATCATGTTTCCATATTGGTGACTTATTAAGTGTACCAAAAATAAATATTATTTTTGTAACAACTTATAATATATTCACATTATAGTTCATGTATAAACATATAATTATTTCCTAAAAATAATTATATACAACCTCAAATGTCGTTCAAGTATATCCTATGCATGTTAATTATTCTCCGTTCGTACAATCCACGTTACTACGTCCACATGCAAATACTTATTTTCCGAACGATAATTATTAACTTAGTTATGTTTGTCACGTATTCATCTTTATTTATTTTTATCAATTGCATGCGTACATGTATTTCTACATCACTACATATATTCATATTAGGATACTAATCTTTAATTCTTAGAACATTTCCATGATTTAACCAAAACCGTACATGTATTTTTAGACGAACTCGTCAACATGCTTCCAGGATTTATGTATCTACACATACATACACTTCATGTATACACATACGTTGATAATAGACTTTTATAAATGCATGAACTTGCATAAGTGATCGTTGTTTACGTATATATTTTAGTAACACCTTTCACGTTCATATGTTAATGATAATCGTTCGTATGTTTTCTTGAATCATAGGACACTACCTCGGGTCTTGCGAGGTAAGTCACACATGATCATATAATTTCACGAACATGTATCCTTCAACATAACACATGAATGGAATGAAGGGTTTTTGAAGAACACCATCATCCAAGTGTTATTTTATGTGATAGTATATATATATATATATATATATATGTAATTTATATTTGATGTGTCCTTGTCTTGTCCATGGTCCTTCTAGTTTGGTATTTTATGTATGAACATGTACGCGTATAAATATATGTATTCAAACATGACTCATGAAGACATAAACCAAAACTCATCAAGACTTTTATGTTTTATTTTGTTCTGGAAAACTCATATTTTAGGCGTACTTCGAGTAGACTTTTGGATGGTTTAAAAAGACCAAATGACTTGGGGTTTTCTTCTAAAATCAAGTTTATTGAAACCAAAGGAGATGTGAAAAAGAATTTCTAGAGTTAGAGTTGTGTAGGTACCTCAAAACAAGAAAATGAAAAGAGGTGTCCATATTCGACCTGCACTGAGCGTCCTTCTTACGCAGGCTTTTTGGGGGTCGAATACTTCATGGATTTGAGTGACTCCACTTGGGTTCTTCCTTCTTAACATATAACTTCATTCTAGAAAAATAATGGACTGATTTAGCCAAAGAAAGAAGGAGATATGGTCTTGCTAAGTTGGCCAAAAATCTGGCAGAAACTGAGTTACGGGATTTTGGGTATTCTTTTGGTTTTGGGGCTGGTTAAAACCGAGAGTGTCACACCCCAACCGACGGCGGAAACGTCGGGGCGGGACATGTAGACTGTTCATGAGCACAAGGTTGACTAAATTGAAATATATTAATCATTCAAATTCATTTCAAATATTCACGACAAAACAAAATCAAACCAAGTACATAAAAGGAAATACATAATCCTTTATTAAAATTATCTAGGTCCAAAACTTATGTGTAGCAAGTCTTGATCAAAATAACACATTAACACCTGAAACATGAATAAAATAAGGTCAACTAAAAAGTTGGTGAGCATATACAGGTTTAATCATAAATAGTGTGTAGATGTAAATAGTCAAATCCTTACATAACATGATAAAATAAGTCATTTATGGGGAGAAACTATTGTGTAACTAAAGTACACTCAAACCTTTGTAACTAGCATGCAAATTGTGTTGTCGGTAACAATCACCCCAATCTGGGTGGGTTTGTCAGACTCAATAGATCTATCATTGTTAACCGTCAGCTTGAATAGTTAATGATTGCATATAAATTACACACAAGAGTTAACACACCTAGCACTCAAACATAAAGCTTAAATTTGCACACATGAATGTAAAGATGATTTGTGTTTGTGTAGTTTGTGTAAATATAAGCAATTGTTTGTATAGAGTTCATGATTCACCCCAAAAAGTGTAAAAGAGTAAAAAGGGGCTATGTAATACTCACTTGAATCGAGGGTGTAGCTAGCACGAGAGTCTAGGTAGCGAAGTGATCCTTGTGACTCACCACGTTAATCTAGTGTGTAACATATATATATATATATATATATATATATATATATATATATATTAAATTAATAATGTGTACAATAGTCTAGATCTAAGTCTAGGATTTAATTGGATGTGAGTGTAGGGTATTGTACAAAGGTAGTGTCACGGTGGCATTTGTGAATTAGTGATGGTATTTGAGTAGGAAATTCGTAAGTTCAAGATATATATATATATATATGTAAATTAAATAAAATATTAGTGGACTTAGGGTTTAGTTTTTGAATATTTAACTAAATTAAATAAATAAATTCTTTTTATTTGTTTATTTAGAAAGAGTAGTGTGGATTATTTTCATTCAAATATAATAAATAAATCTAATTTATTTATTTATTTATGAAAACGTGTCAAAATATAGTGTAAGTATATATTAGTTTATATAATTTAGAAATTATACTAATTGTAATTTAAAATCTAAGTGGTTTGTGAATGTAACAAATAGAAATAATAAATAATTTCTTTTATTTATCATTAAAAATAGTATATTCTTCTAAGAATTATGGAAAGTGAAAGTATGTATTTATATTTAGAAATGTTTTTATTTATTTAAATATAATTTAACCCTTAAATGATTTTTATATAAAAATGAAGTTATAAACAATTAAATGGTTTTTTTTAAATAATGTGTATTATTGTGCAAATCTGTCCTGGATGATATAGGTTTTTATAAAACAATTTATATGAATTATTTGGAGTTGTAAAACAGAATTTAAAAAATAAATAGGCTCGCTCGGATCGAACCCGGGTCTGCCTAGTCAAGGGAAACAAGTACCAACCACTGGACCAGTTGCGCGTCCTTGATACAGACTGATTCGAATTTGTTTTAACACGTGATTGAGAGGGGACCGGGTTCAGGACAGGTTCCACGCGCAAAAGGTCAGGGTTTCGAACCCACACCATCTAGTTCAGTCGCACACGCACCAAACCGACTGAACTAGATGGTTCGCTAGTATAACATGAAAAGTAAAAACTTAAATGGTTTACCCGAATTAAATCGAAATCCCCTTTTTAAAAGAAAACGTATGAACAAGTTGGAGAAATCATTAGAATTCGAATTCGATTTGGATTAGCTTTAGTAAATTGATAAGGGGCTTTCGATGAGCGGGTAAGAACGGAATGAATGGTGTAAACCATACCTGTAATGGTTGCGTAACGAAGGTCGTCGACTAGATGGACAGAGACGATGTTCTTGGTGATCGATCGGTAAGCAGGAGGTGAAATGAGGACGATAGGGTGTTTAGGGAGTTTGTAATGATCTGTGCGAAAGTGTGGTAGTGTGTAATTTCGTTTTATTCCCTCTTAATTACGTGATTCGACTGTGATTTGCAAGTAACACCCGTCGACTATGATTACACGTAAATTCGATCTGCTGTGAATGAATTGGGTCGGGAAATAGGCTCTAATACATGCGAGATCAATCATGGAAGGATGTTGTAGGTCCCCATGGCGCATCTACGAATCGATCTCGTGATAAGACGTGACGTTTACTCGAAGTGCGGAATCCAACGAGTTAACGTTTATACGCATAAAAGACAAAGCAAACAATCAAGTAAATAAACTTCTCAATTTGTATTCCAATCACAATGATGTTTACAGACTCAATCTGATCTCTCTGATTCGTTCTGGTTCACTCTTTTTGACTGACTCTGTAAACACACATATATATAATCAACTGATCTGATATAAGCGAACTTATTAAGTTCGCCTCTAACAGCTTAAGCGAAGGCGAACTTAATAAGTTCGCATGGTCTATCAGAGGCGAACTTAATAAGTTCGCTTAAGTCTATCAGAGGCGAACTTATTAAGTTCGCTTAGCCTATTAGAGGCGAACTTAATAAGTTCGCCTATAGCAGATTGTTTGTCTATAAATAGGATATTTTAGCAGAAACAGAATTAGGATATCAGAGATACTGAGAGAAATTCTGTGAAATCTTGTAAACTGATATCTTCGTGGAATACAAAGAGTTTATTTACACCGTTGTTGTTGATTGAGTTACACGAGCACGTTGATCATGGATTTCGCACGTTATCACCGTGTCATACCGCGAGTCTAGAGATCCGTCACGCACCAAATTTGGGACCTTCAAGTGGTATCAGAGCTATTGCTCTCGATTAGCAGCAGATTCGTGATGTTTTCGTGTCCAATCAACATCAAAATTCAGAGAATTTGAAGGATTTTTCATCTTTTTCGTGTTCTTGATAAAAATGGAAGATTTTTTATTAATTTGGATTTATTTTGGATTGGTTTGAAGAAATTGATCCGATAGGATTGTTCCTAATCAGTTTCTACACAATCATACGGTTCAGAATTGCTTCATTCCATCATTTTGATAAGAAATCATGATTTTCAGCCGAGTTTGTTCGTGTTTGGGTTTCTGAGTTTGTTTCAGCTGTTTTAGGCGAACTTGCTGAGTTCTTGTGCAGGCGAACTTAGCAAGCGAACTTATTAAGTTCGCTTCTCACAGTTTAAGCGAACTTAATCAGTAGGCGAACTTATCAAGTTCGCTCAGGCAGTATTAGGCGAACTTAACAAATTCGCTTGGGGTCAAGTTCGCTCAGGCTTGTGTTAAAAAAATAAAAATAAAATAAAATGTCGGGAAGCTTATATGGTCGGTAAATTTGGTCTTGTCTAAATTCTTTACGGAAAGCTTATATGGTCGTTTTGAATCATTTTTTAAATTTTGAATTTTTGAAATTTTTTAAAAAGAGTATTTTGGCGGAAAATTTTTTCCGGATATTTTCGCAAAAATTTCAAAATGTCAATTTCATGTGATGATAATAAGATTGGAACTACGCCACCGAGACTTTTGTGCATATCAGATTTTCGTAGCTGGAAAGTCCAGTTCGAACAGTTCGTATCAGAAACTGATGAAAACTTTTGGACATCCATATTTGAAGGATATGTGCATCCTACTTATTACTATATGGGATATTATGATGTTCCTAAACCAATGACAGCTCTTACTAAAGTAGAAAATCAGAAGTTTGATCGAGAGATGAAGACGCGTGAAACTTTAACGTTGTCTTTACCAAAAGAAATCATTCATAGTCTCGGGAAGTGTCCAACTTCAAGAGAACTATGGGAAGCTTTGAAGAAAAAGGGTGAAGCAACTTCTCAAGCGTTTGTAGTCTTGATCAAAAAAGTATTGGAGAAGCCGAGTTATTCTCAAAGTGATTCTTCTGTAGATTTAACTGATAGTGAGAGTATTCGTTCTGATGAAAGTACTCAATCTACTGAGACTGATGTGATGAGTGAAGAAAGTTTTTAGACATTTGAAGATGATCTGAGTGAATTAGAAACTGATGCAGAGCCTGTCATTGTTGAACAAAAGAGCGAAGCTGATGATGACGTTTTCATGGCTCCTGGTGCATCTTCTTCAGAAGTAAAATCTGAGGTATTTTCTAACTCTGAAACATTTTGTTCTAACTGTGTTTCAGTTAAGGATAAAATGATGAGGGTTATGGATGACAACGTCAACCTCATTTGTGATATGAAATCCATGCACATCAGAAATTAAAGGATAATGAGAATGTGTGTATTGAGAGGATAGAATCACTGAAGAGGGATATAAATTCTCTGACTTTAAAGATCAAAGAGCAGGCATATCACCTTGATATGTCCTTTGCAGAAATTGAGAAAAGAAATAATGATCTTGTTGAGAAATATAAGGAACTAGCTGAATCTAAAGCAGAGGTAATCAGATTGCATAGAAATTTAGAAAGCTTTTCAAATTCATCATTCTTATTAGGATATTATTGTGATAATACTGAAGAGGGGAAGGGAACTAATGGTATTGGTTATGTTCCTCCACCATTCAACGGAAATTATTCTGTTACACCTGAGATTATAAAAGATGAGGATTTAGATACTAAGACTGTGTTGAAAGTGAATACAGTCACAGGTGAAGATATGGTGTATTCTGATGAGAGTGATGATGAATATTTTGATGAAGCTAAGGTAGAAGGGATACCGAAAGAGGTTAATAAAGAAGACTCAAAGGTTGATTCTAATTCATCTGGAAATTATACATTTGGAAGTTCTTCAAATTCAAGGAGTGTTCCGTATGTCAGAGATTATAAAGATAGGCGTACATGTTTTCATTGTAA
The DNA here is from genome assembly GCA_023525975.1 of Smallanthus sonchifolius. Lineage (NCBI taxonomy): Eukaryota > Viridiplantae > Streptophyta > Magnoliopsida > Asterales > Asteraceae > Smallanthus > Smallanthus sonchifolius. The sequence goes on along the minus strand of CM042018.1, from coordinate 74,539,684 downwards.
TGAGATGGGACACATTGTGGTGAACTGTCCTTACAAAAATAAAGGGAAGAAGCATGTAGTTCCTGAGAAGGTGAAGCCTGAATCAAAACCTGTTGAGAAAAAGTTTATTCATTCTCAAACTCCAAAAGAAGTTCATGTAGGAGAATCTTCTTCAAATGCTTCTTATCGTGTGAAGATTCCTTATATGAGAGATTATCGTGAGACGAGATCTTGCTTTTCTTGTGGTATTGTTGGTCATATTCGGATTGCTTGTCCACACAAAGCCAAAGGTAACCGACATGTTACTCCAGAAAAGGTAAGAACTCATGGTAAGCCTTATGTTAACCTAAATGTGGTTAAACCTCATGATACACCAAAGGGTAAGTCAAAATATGAGGTTAGGCTTTCTAGACCTCAAAGACGGAGGAGAAATAGAAGATTGAGAAAAGTTTTAGAACAACAAGAGTTTTCACAATCTAAACATTTTTCAAATGAACATGATTGTTCAAACACTTCACATTTTAAGCAAAAAGAACTTAATGAAAAGAAGTATGTTTGGAAATCTAAAGTTTCTGTTTCTGACTCGTCGGAACAATCTCCTAAAATTGATGAGAGATTCGATTGTGAAAAGAGTGAGGTTTATTATTTTGATACAGATGGACGACCCATGACTACCATGGCTTGGGTCCCAATTTCAAATTAATGTTTCTTGTTAGTTGTGCAGGATTTACCAAGAGGGACTATTAATAACATTTTGGTTGTTGATAGTGGTGATTCTAAGCACATGACAGGGAATGACATCTGCATGAGTAAAGAGTTGTTGATAACTGAGACTCTATTTGATTCAACGACTTGATGCTCAAGGGGGAGAATATGTCACACACAATGTTTTGGAAATAGTTTTACAAAGTCCAAATGATAACCTGAAACTTAGGATGAAGATGGTGAGCATAAAGTCGTTAATGCAACCATTTGAACAGTTAAAGGGGAGTCTACAGGACAGGGGGAGTACAGAACTGTGTTGGTGACAGAGGCAATGGCATTCAATTACAGGATTACATCGATTCGGTTTGAGTTTTTAATTGATTGAATTGCTTAATCCTGAGTAATCAAGTAAAATGTTTTTCTTAAAATGTTTTCATGGAAGGTTTATTTTCGTTTGTTTTATTTTCTTTGAAAAAAGATTTTGAAAAAGCCAAACAAATTGAAAAAGATAAAATCGACATTACTTGAAGTTAAAGAAGAGATGATAGTACATCAGTAGATGTTCTTTCACACATGACCTTAGATTGACTGGTTGGTGCTTTATGTTAATATATCTAAATTATATGTTTTGATCTAAACTTCAGAGACTACACAAATAGGAAATGATAGTGTTGTGTATGCATATAATTTGAATTGTCAGTAGACTAAAAGCGTCACTGAACCATTAGTAGTGTGAAAACATAATTGCATATGTTACAACTGTGATTTTAACCCATTTTATGCCTGGGTGTGTGTGTTAAAAGATCACTATCAGCTAAAGAATATTAGCTTTTAATAAAGATTTTCCTATGAGATCAGTTTCGGGTTATGTCCTTAGCACTATTCATTCGATTTGCTTCATTGCCCATGTCCCGAAAAGAATGCAATTTGAAGTATAATCAAGATATGTACTTGACAACATCTGTCAAACATATACTAGCCCTTGGATCATATTGATAAATCATTTTTACTGATTCCAATGAATTCATAATCCAGATAACAGTTGGATCCACGTACCTGAATCTTATGATTCCACATATATAAGCCAAAACATTGAATCATTCGATTCTGAATCTCATTGATTCCTATACAATCCAATTTGGATTCTGCTATTCATGTGCTAAGTGATGTCTCCTCATTCTGGAAATTCGGATAATCTTTTGTAAAATCTCATATGTCTTGAAGATAGTGCATTTACTTTCTGTTGGCATACTAGTGGGGTACACGTTGTATTTCATACTTAAATGGTACCTTAACTCACAAGAAAGTGGGAATGAGATGCTTTAGTTTCAAATCATATAATATTGACAATTTGAATTTTCGTGTCATAACGTGATCCTATTTTCTTTGAATGTTTATCGCCTATCATAACATGCAATATGAAAGTCTTGAAAAGATAGAGTGTGATAATCTTGAAAAATATTGGTTTGGTTGGTCAAGGCTTGAAAAAATAGCATAGGATACCTTTTGATATTATATGGATTTTATATCCAAGATGTGTGATTGATGCATTGTTATTACTGATATGATCTTCTTACTCGTGATGTTCGACCAAAAAGATGTGATTTTGTATTTTACATTTCAGTTTATACAGAGAAAAACCAAAAAGATTTTGTGTTTCTTATGTTTGAAAAACCAAAAAGATTTTATTTTTCCAGCTTCCATGGAAATCTTAATTGTTGGTTATTCTTGGTTGTTCTCCTTTGCAAAAACTGAATATTGTAGATAGAAGTTGACAAGGGGTCCTTCTCCCAAGTTTTCTTCTAGATAGAAAGAGAGAATGTGCAGATGAACAAGACGAAGACTACAACTTGTTTGATGATATTTGAAGACGGATGACAATCTTCTAAAGCTGTTGTCAAGGGGGAGTCTGTTGGAGCATATTCTGGTGACAACGAGCTTGAAGATTATATGACTTAGTCTTAGAGTCTTTGACTTGTAATTGATAGAATTGTTAGCAACAGTTATAGGGGAGTCTGTTAGGACATGTTTTGTAACTGTTGATAAAATTCTGTGTAAGTTCTGCTAGAGGCGAGCTTAACAAGTTCGCCTAGCCTATCAGAGGCGAACTTATTAAGTTCGCCTAGTATATCAGAGGCGAACTTATTAAGTTCGCTTAGCCTATAAGAGGCGAACTTATTAAGTTCGCCTAAGCATCTATAAGGCGAACTTATTAAGTTCGCCTACTGCAGAACAGTAGTTTATAAATACAGAACAGAGTCTGTTGAGAGAAGACAGAGGAGGATATCAGAGATACTGAGAGAAATTCTGTGAAATCTTGTAAACTGATATCTTGGTGGAATACAAAGAGTTTCTTTACACTGTTGTTGTTGATTGAGTTACACGAGCACGTTGATCATGGATTCCGCACGTTATCACCGTGTACGGGTGTTAATTGCATTTAATGTCTTGATTTGGAAAGGATTTGAACGCGGTTTGACTATAGGAGGTCAAACTATTCGAAATATGAAATAATCCGCGTAAATGGTCGAATTGGGCTGTTAAGTGGGTCAGAATATGGTCGATTATGGATTTTTTTTAAATCGAGAAGCCCGAAACAGTCGGAATCCATCGAGGGCAGCCTTGATTTGCAAAGTTTTGAGCTGTTTGACTTTCAGGGTCAAACTGGGTCAACATGGGTCAAAATTTGAGGGTTTGAGGGTTCAAACCAAAAGGTGGGGGTTCAAAGTGGGTGTTCAATTGTCCAAGTGTTCAAATGAAAGAATTTTTACTTGTCAATTGAGTGTATATATGTTTATGTACTTGTGTGATGTATATATATATAGATATACATACATTTATATGCTCACATATATATATATAGTGTTTTCAAGTGTAAAAATTTGTTAATTTGTTTCGAACATAGGGTTTAATTATTTGTACGAATAAAATGACCATTGCACTAGAATTGGATTTCAAACATGATTAATTATACTGGAATGAAAATCAGAAATGTTACAGTATCCCCATGTTGAGTGAATTTTGTCCCAAAATTTAGCTAGTTGGGGCGACTGCATCGGCAAAGAGGTGGGGGTACTTGAGTTTCATTTGGTCCTCTCGTTCCCAAGTAAACTCAGGACCACGTTTTGATTCCCAACGAAATTTGACAATAGGGATACGGCTTCGCTTGAGCTGCTTGATCTCACGATCCATGATTTCTACCGGTCTCTTAACGAAGTGCATCGTTTCGTCAATGCGCACGTCGTCAAGAGGTATATGGAGATTCTCATCCGCAAGGCATTTCTTCAGATTAGACACATGAAATGTAGGATGCACATTGCCAACTGATGGAGGTAACTCGAATTTGTAAGCCACTTTTCCAATCCTTTCAAGGATCTTGAATGGACCCACATAGCGAGGTGCTAACTTGCCTTTCTTTCCAAAACGGATCACACCCTTGCACGGAGACACCTTTAGAACAACAAGGTCACTGACTTGGAATTCCAAGGGTTTTTGTCGTTTGTCGGCATAACTCTTTTGCCGACTCCTCGCTACTCGAATGTTGTCACGGATTTGAATGATCTTGTCGGATGTTTCTTGGATTAGCTCGGGACCGGTGATTTGTGCTTCACCAATCTCGTTCCAACAGATAGGAGAACGGCACTTACGTCCATAGAGAGCTTCAAATGGAGCCATATTGATACTTGTGTGGTAGCTATTGTTGTAAGAGAACTCAATTAGGGATAGATGTGAATCCCAATTGCCACCAAAATCAATTACTTTGACAATCCGAACTTTTCTAGTTAACTCCGTTAACAAAATCCAGTTAAAGTTAACTAAATTAACTTAACTCAAACTTCAGGGACTAATTCTGTCAATAGTCCAAACTTAAACTCCAAGGACTAGTTATGTAATATCCCTAAACTATCCTGTTGACTTTTAGAAATTCAAAATCCTAATTCTGTTGACTTTGGAAGTCAAACTAACTGTAGAAATAAAGACTGATGGCTACAAAATTCTCTAAGTACAAATGCTGCTGATCTCAGAGTTTGCTGCTGACCCACAAATTGCTGCGGACAAGCTTATCTGCTGCGGATACTTGTTCTCCTGTTGAAGAACAAATCTGCTGCGGATAGCCTTATCTGCTGAAGACCAAAGTTGTTGCGGATAGGCTTCTCAGCAGCATCAACACTTGATGCTGCTGACAGGCAAATCATCAGCAGCTTTGGATGGTCACATCTTGCTGTTGATCATCATCTTTGCTGCTGACCGCCTTGTGCCTTGAATACAAATCGTTGCAGCTGACTATCCATGCCAAGCATCACTGACAACTTTCTGCAAAAGCCACTGACACACTCAAAGCAGAAGGAACCTCAATGGCACAACCAATGACAGACAACAATGCTCTTCTCCAAGCATGCAAGAAATAATGCATAAAGAAGACGCTTCAACAAAGTTAACTAGTTTTAGACTAAACGTGTAATAGTTAGCTATATACAACAGATCAACGATCTGTGTTAACTCTGATCCTTAGAATCAAGGGTCTGTCTTGATTCTAAGTGAGTATAAATACTGTGTAAACAGTTCATTGTAAGTGTGCTTTTTGATTGAGTTTTCATTTGTAATCGTTTATTTACAAAAGCTTAATACAACAGTGTTCTTAAAAGTATTCTTTCTGTTTACTCGATTATACTTGTGTAGTTGTTATTATTTCCGCCAATTTCAACTAAGAACCTAACCATCTTGTACTTTCACGATCCTACAAGTGGTATCAGAGCTTTGGCTCAGATTAAACAAACTCACACTTGTTTAATCACTTCTGGTTATATTCTAAACTCTCTCTTTCACTAAGTCACCAAAAACAAAGATGGCACAGAGCAATGGATTTGAAGATATCGGCAGCATCAACCGACCACCAAGATTGGTATCTGGGGAACACTACGACATGTGGAAGAATCGCATGGAAAGCTTTTTCTGTTATCAGAAGTACGGAATGTGGAAATCCATCAGCGATGGACCCTACACTCCCATGGTGGCCTCTGCTGACTCTGGAGGACCACCAGTTCCAAAGGAGCCCTCCGAGTACTCAGAAGAGGACATAAAGAAGATGGAGGTGGACTTCAAGGCACTAGGAGCTATCCAAATGTGCCTTCCAAATGAAGTTTTTCAAAACTTCAGAAGTTACAAAACTGCTAAAGAGCTCTGGGAGGCTCTTGAGAAGATGTTTGCTCGCTCTGAGGAAGTCAAAGAAAACAGAAGAGACGTCCTGAAACAGCAATACGAAAACTTCATATGGAAGGAAGGTGAGTCACTAACCGTTTTGTATAACAGGTACACTTACCTGGTGGGTGAACTGCAGTGCTCCAAAGTAAAGCTAGAGAATGAAGATATTCTCAAAAAGTTTATCAGATCTCTCCCAATCTGCTGGAACTATACACAGTGTCTATAAGAAGAACGGAGAATTTAAAAACTCTCCAGATAACAGAGCTCTTTGGCATGCTTAAAACATATGAATTAGAAATGATTCAAGCCAAGGAAAGGAGCTCCAATCATCAATTAGCATCTTCTTCCTCCAGCATCTCATCTGCGCTTCACTCCGACCACTCAGTTCCTAGTTCAAGCAACTACTATCCTCCCATTGTCACCCATCCACAAACTCCCCCTTGATGTTTGAGGGGGAGCTTCTAGGAGAAATGGTGAGCTATTTGTTTGAAGTGTTCAGATGTTCATACAGCCTTGAAGACCAATGGTTTGAAGTGTTCAGGGGGAGGATAAAAGCTAAAAGATCAATCTATACATCTGTTGATGAGGTACTACAGCTTCCAGATTCTGATCTAAGAAGAATGATGGAGCTAGGTGAATCCTCTGAGCCTGAGAATGAAGGTGGGAGACATCTATTGCTGGCAATCAGACATTACTTCAACCCCAGCAAAGATGAAATCATTGATGCCAAACCTCTTCAATCCCACTCTCCAATCATCAGCTGGTCCTACAATGCTGAGAAGAATGAATTCACTCTGACAGATGTTAAAGGACAGAAGATGAGGTGTTCAAGCAAAGTTATCTTCAAAATGGCAAGCAAAGACATCAAGACTCTATCCGAGCTTCCTCTTAACAATCCCAGCATGGACCAAAGAGGATATGAGGTTGAAAGGATAGTCAGCAACATGCAAAAGATTCAGCAACAAAAGCAGTAAGAGAGTTTTGGTAGCATCAGTCTAGGGGGAGTTTGTAGAAATAAAGACTGATGGCTACAAAATTCTCTACGTACAAATGCTGCTGATCTCAGAGTTTGCTGCTGACCAACAAATTGCTGCGGACAAGCTTATCTGCTGCGGATACTTGTGCTCCTGCTGAAGAACAAATCTGCTGCGGATAGCCTTATCTGCTGAAGACCAAAGTTGCTGCGGATAGGCTTCTCAGCAGCATCAACACTTGATGCTACTGACAGGTAAATCATCAGCAGCTTTGGATGGTTACATTTTGCTGCTGATCATCATCTTTGCTGTTGACCGCCTTGTGCCTTGAAGACAAATCGTTGCAGCTGACTATCCATGCCAAGCGTCACTGACAACTTTCTGCAAAAGTCACATATCCTCAAACTCCTACCTCTCAATCAAATACCTCACCATTTCTTCTAGAAGCTCCTCCTCAAGCCTCAACCTCTGCTGCTTTTGTTTATGAAAACTCAAGCAACATGTCCTTTATCAAGGAGGATCTGGAATGTTTCCATCCAAATGATCTAGAAGAAATGGATATACAGCACTCGTATGCCATGCTCTCTCTAAGAGCAAAAAAGGTTCTACTCTAGAACCGAAAGACCCATTCCAAGAAACAACTCCAACACCAGAGTTGGCTTGGATAAAAGCAAATTGAGATGTTACAACTGTAACCAACTGGGTCATTTTGCTAGAGAATGCAAGGCACCTAGGGCAAACCCAGCTGATGATCAAACAAGACAATCTCACCAAGCCCAACCTAGACAACAACAGCAACAAGCTACTCCTCCAGCTCAAACTGCAGCTTGTGCAGCTGTTGGAACTTCTGACTTTGACTTTCAGTATAAAGATATGCCTACCAACAACCAAGCTCTTATAGCAGACACAACTGAGATACCGCCTCAGGTATATGAACATCTATGTTCCCAAGCCTGTATTGATAAGGTTTTAGGCTACATAAAGCATAATCAAAACCTCATAGATCAAAATGAAGAGTTTCATCAAATGAAATCTGAATTTAAAAAGGTCGAAGACAGTTATAAAGAAAAAATTAACTGCCTACAGAAAGATATTTCATTATTAAGAAATGAACAAACCAATCTTGAAACTCAGATTGATGATCTACTGGTTAGATTAAAAGCTACCAGAGCAGAATTGGCAGAACAGAAAGTCCATATTGACAAATATGAATTTGCATCAAAAAAACTGCAAAGACTTTTAGATGCTCAAGTTCATGACAAGGTAAAAACTGGTATGGGGTACCATGCCGAACAATACAATATCATTTCACCTCCTGCTGACTACGTTGCCATCCATGAACCAAGCTTCAATCTTGCAAATCTTGATATGGCCAACAGAAATCTTGATCCTTCTAAGGATGAACCTTTGGTGCAAGAATGCACTACTTCATTAGAGTCTGAATCAACTTGCTCAGACTCCACTGAAACAAGTGAAGCTTCGTCTCCTCCTACCCCTCAAGTTATTCTGACTAAAGATGAAGTCCCCATTATCCATTCAGCACCAGTACCAGCCATTTCAGTACCAGTTCCTACACCATTCAAACAAATCAAAATTGGCTATCCTCCATAAGGTAGGAAGCTAAATATTGAAAAGGGCCAGTTTTCAACCTCAAAGCCTCAGAGAAAGGTGTTTGACATATGTCATGCGCCTGGAGAAAGAGTTCCACATGTTCAAAAGACATTGGAAGAAGCCACCTTTGAGCACAACCATGGAAATTTAAAGACCTATTCAAAAGAAAGGACTATGTTTACCTTTCAAGGGAGAAACTAGCCAAATCATGCTTTGTCTGTGGAAAATACAACCACACTGCCAGCACCAGCTTCTACTACCTTCAGCAGAAAAGAAACCTCAAGCAACATGCTTTTGAGAAGACAAAGAAGAACAAACAGGTAAGAAGGTTTGAAGCCAAGACAACTCAATTCAGAAACTCTTTTTCTCCACCAAGGGAGCAGTTGTCAAAACCTCAACAATCTTGCATCATCTGTGGTGAATCAGACTACTTTGCTGCAAATTGTAAGTTTAATCCTTTCAATCAGATTCTTCTTCCAACCCCAATTATATAAAAGCCTATCAGTAAGGTGAAGAAGGATAGGCATACGTCTGTTCTTAAACCATCAGCAGCCAACAAAACTGCTGCTGATCGAGTAAAGCCCAAGCAACCAAAAGGAAAGCCTTCAGCAGCAACAAAGTCTACAGCTGCTCAAGTAAAACCATCAGCAGCAACAAAATCTGCTGCTGATAAGTCAAAGTCCTCAGATGCAGCTTCTACTGCTGAAAAGGCAAAGAGAGCTGGAAAACCACCAACTCAACAATGGAAGGTAAAGAAACCACCAAGCATCATCATTGGTTCAGTTGAATGCATCTATCCTTTGTTGTAAATGTGTCTTTCCTTTGTTGTAAATAAAAGTTATAAGTCAGCAGCATCCTTTTTGGCTGCTGACAGGTCTGATCTTCAGCAGCAAAGAATTTGCCCTTGACTGCTTTAACTTATCAGCAGGAACAAGTTTCCTGCGGATAGATTTAAGGCTGTCAGCAGCAACATCCTTCCTACAGATCATTGCATCCATCAGCAGCAATTGAGTTTGCGGATGATAGACTTAACCTTCCATAACAACCAAGTTTGCAGCGGACAGGCTTATTCATCCACAGCAACCAAGTTTGCTGCCGATGTCACATTTAAGTCCAAATTAACTTTTACCCTATGTAAAAATTAACGTCAGTCTTTACCATGACTGCCTCGGTGTATTACAGCTGTAACAGTAAACAATAAATAAGGTTGTACTGTACAAGTCATTCTGTTTTTTCTCTCCTCTGCCGTTATAAGAACAAATCAAATTTCCTTACCACCTCTTCACCTTTAAATTCACCCTAAACCCACATCACTTTCTCTCAAGTCCCCACCACATTCAAAGCCCTTCATCTTTAAAACATTCAAAGCCTCCCATATTCTAACCTTCTATCCAAGTGAAACAACAATGGCAGACATCAATAACCCTGATGATAAGTTCTCCCCATACCACAACCTTACAGCATACCTAACCAAGGGAAAGAAATCCGAAGGATTCAATGATATGATCGACTTCTTATGTCGATCAAAGATCCAATTTGCCCTCACAACCAACCCTACCATATATATCCCTCATATGGAGGATTTCTGGAGTACTGTCGTCTACTCTACCGAACAGGGGATTCCCCAATTCAAAGCCAAGGTAGATGGCAAGGATATCACCATCTCGAAAGCCACACTTATAAAACATCTTAAGCTTCAAGATGAGGGAGCAGCCATCTCATACTCAAAGGACGAGTACATGAGGACCTTTGTATCCATAGGGTACAATGGAAATCAAAATGAGTATACAGTCGAGAAGGCACTGATGGGCCCTCCATGGAAGTATCTTTGCCACACTCTTCTCCAACGCATATCCCAAAAGAGGAGTGGATGGCATCAGGTGAGCTCCGCACTTGCCTCCGCCTTCCATGGTATGGTCACTAACCAAGGCTTCAAGTTTGCACACCTCATCTTTAAGAGTTTGAGATATAACCTTCAAGAGGGTGCAAAGCAAAAAAATTTTATGTACCCAAGATTCTTGCAGGAAGTTTTCAATCAAGAACTAAAAGAACTTTCAAAATCTGCAAGAATCTACATCATGTTGGGACATAAAAATAATATTTTTCAAAGCATGAGAACTGTTTCCAAAAAGTTCTCAGGGGTCAATGTTCCATTATTATCTACAATGCTGAACATACAGAGTACCCCAGGTGACAGTTCACCAATCCCAGCTGATACTGATCCCACACCCTCCACCTCACATCCTGAACAACAGTGTGCTTCTACCATTCGAACCCCTGTGCATACTACTAAGGATGCACATGCACAAAAATTACTTACACCTCTTTTGGATGTTATTGTTTAACCGGAACACAGCGCCCCGGTTGCAACGACATATACTAGGAAAAGGGGCAAGAGAACTCCTTCTTCTCTTGCCTCCAAAGCCCAAACCAAACCTAACAGCCCTCACTCGGAATCACAACATTCTGGTAAGAATATCATAAGGGACAGCCACATTATTAGGGAGACTCCTTTGGATGTCTCTCTATTAGGATCAGGATCACTTCCCGAATCCATATAACAGCCCATTGAGCCTTTCCTTTCTCTTCTAAACTTAAGTGTTGAGGAACCTGATCAAGATGATGTACCATCTCAAACTACCACTATCTCAAATGTACTGATTGATATTGCTTCTAACACACCCAACCCAAGTTCTTCTACCCTGAAGGTCCACTCTAGGAGTTCTGAAAGAGTGGATGTGGAAGAGGATGTCACTACTGCTGGTCCATCAAATGACCAGGAGGACAGTGACAACATTGCTAAGACATCAACCACGGCAACTCACGGTGAGGATGCTTCCTTGGAAACTCCCCTCACTGAGAGGAATCCCAGGTGCCAAGAAACCATGGGTTATGGGGATGAAGAGGCTAGGCCTAAGGCCCCATCTAGATCCAAGGATTCCCCAACTGTAGATGAGGACAGACTGAAACTTCATAACTTGGAATTGACGGCCAGGGTGGCTATGCTAGAGGTTGAAGTGTCCAAACTAAGACACCAAGTCTCTATGCATGAAGCCCATCAATGCCCAAATGTACCTACTCCCTCTCTTGTATCAGTGGGCACCCAAACTGATGCTTATTTGTCCACTGATGCAACCAAAAAGGGGGAGATGGTCCCAATGGAGGAAGACTCAGACAGTCTTGACGACTGGATTCAAGAGCAGGCTACATTTCAAAGAACACTTTTCAAGCCAGCTTTTGTACAGGTTCATGACTTACCAGCTTCAGATAACGAAGAAGAAGAGACATCTGAAGACTGGAAGTTAGTCGTCAGGGCTGTTGATGAGATGATGAATGATGTTGAAGACACAGAACAAACATATACATCTTTCAGCATCATCCCTGAAGCAACAGCCATCATAAGTCACCCCACTGCCCCCTAATTTCCACTGACTTCAACACAGCTAGAGTTTGATACAATACTAGCTTGGGAGTATGATGGAAAGTCTGAGAGGTTCTGGATTGGTTGGGAGTTTGGCGGAGTAGAAGAGCTAAACTGGGACTTTCTCAACAGCATCCAAGTCCTTCACCTATACCATCTACAATGCATCAACAACTCAACGGACCTCTCAGCAGAACTTGCTATTGGCAGGTTCTATGAATTGATGGAGGATAATCTACCCAACTTTGAAAGACAAATACATGCAGCAAAAAGGGTAGCCTATCCTGAATCTTGAACAACAGCAGAAAGAAGACTGACTCCTAGAAGACTTGAAATAATAAGGAGCAGTCTTCTCCCTGAAGAAGAAGTTATGCGCTTAAGAAGATTTCTGTATAACTCCATTGTCAAGGACTTAGATGTGCTAGGATGGGTAAGCACTAAGTCTCTTGACCACACCTTTCTGCTAAGCAATGGCTCCTCTCTCACCATCAACACCACGAACATCCTGCTACTGCCTACAGACTTTCTTTACAAGATCTTTCAACTCAGAGCAAATATCTGCAATGTCAACTCCCTCGAAAGCCAGGCAATGATAGCTACTGTCAGAGCCCATCTTGAACAAGAAGAAAGGATTGCTGAAGCGGTATATGTGTCAAATTCTGACACTGATTCTGACTCAGCTTCCCCTCGAGTAGACATCTTTGCTGCTGCATATGAATCAAGATCCACTGTCAAAGAAATGTTAATAGAATTAACAAGTCCTGAGTGCGAAACAGATGAAGCTAATGACCTTCCCTTATCAACCTCTCAAATTTCCAATGAAGCTAAGGCTGAGATTCCCACAGTAGCACAATCATCTGCTGTTGTGATCAGTGAAGCCGAATCAGAGGTATCCAACAAAGATAAGGGAAAGGGAATTATGACCAAAGAAGATGAAATGAGGCTGCTAAGAGAAAAGAAAGAGAAAGAAGAAAGGAGAAGAAGAAGAAGAGAAGAAGAGGAGATGACTGAAACAAAGAAAGCTCAAGATAGACTCACAGCCATTCTCCTCAGAGAACAACAAATCCAACTGTATGCAAAACAGTTGGATGAGCTCAAAGTAAAGATTCCTGCAGTTTATCAGATTGAAGAAGATGAAGCTCTTGCTCTTCAACTGTAGGAACAATTTGACAAGGAAGAAGAAGAACTAGAGAAGAAGAAGAAGGAAGAGGCTAAGTTCAGAATAATTGATTCTGAACTAGCCAAAGAAATAAGAGAGGAGTGGGTAAAGGCTCTAGTTTCTCAAGGTGAGGATGCAGACTACCTTGAGAAACTATCAAACAAAGAAATTTACAGAGCCTTCATGGGTCAGAAGGGTCAATTGGCAAAGAAGAAGAAGGCTGAAGAAGAAGAAGAAAAAGCCAAACAAAAGTCCAAAAAGACCATTGCCTTTAACAAAAGGACCCATGAAAAAAGAAAGATCAGGATTGACTTCCTTAAGGCTAGAGGAGAGAGTGGAAAGAGGCTAGGCCCTATGAATTTCATGAACCTGCAAGCCCTCTATTTTAAAGTAAAGTAGGATGAGGAAGAAAGATTGGAGAACAAAGGCTCAAAGAAAAGGGTAAACATTCAAGAAGAAGAAAGGAAATCAAAGAAACCCAAGCCTTCTCTCTCACCCAACACTTCCTCAATCCAACAACCTTCCACTCTCCTTCCTAGACCTCCCTCCTCTCATCCCTCAAAGTCCAAATCCTCACACCCAGCACCTACTCATCAACATCCTCCCAAAAAGAAAAACAAACTCACTTCCAAACCAGAAGCCTCAAGAGAAATAATCAGATGGTCATACAGCCCTGAAGACCAATGGTTTGAAGTGTTCAGGGGGAGGACAGAAGCTAAAAGATCAATCTATACATCTGTTGATGAGGTACTACAGCTTCCAGATTCTGATCTAAGAAGAATGATGGAGCTGGTGAATCCTCTAAGCCTGAGAATGAAGGTGGGAGACATCTATTGCTGGCAATCAGACATTACTTCAACCCCTGCAAAGATGAAATCATTTATGCCAAACCTCTTAAATCCCACTCTCCATTCATCAGCTGGTCCTACAATGCTGAGAAGAATGAATTCACTCTGACAAATGTTAAAGGACAGAAGATGAGGTGTTCAAGCAAAGCTATCTTCAAAATGGCAAGAAAAGACATCAAGACTCTATCTGAGCTTCCTCTTAACAATCCCAGCATGGACCAAAGAGGATATGAGGTTGAAAGGATAGTCAGCAACATGCAAAAGCTTCAGCAACAAAAGCAGTAAGAGAGTTTTGGTAGCATCAGTCTAGAGGGAGTTTGTAGAAATAAAGACTGATGGCTACAAAATTCTCTAAGTACAAATGCTGTTGATCTCAGAGTTTGCTGCTGACCAACAAATTTTTGCGGACAAGCTTAGCTGTTGCGGATACTTGTTCTCCTGCTGAAGAACAAATCTGCTGCGGATAGCCTTATCTGCTGAAGACCAAAGTTGCTGCGGATAGGCTTTTCAGCAGCATCAACACTTGAAGTTGCTGACATGCAAATCATCAGCAGCTTTTGATGGTCACATCTTGCTGCTGATCATCATCTTTGTTGCTGACCGCCTGGCGCCTTGAAGACAAATCGTTGCAGCTGACTATCCATGCCAAGCGTCACTAACAACTTTCTGCAAAAGCCACTGACACACTCAAAGCAGAAGGAACCTCAATGGCACAACCAATGACAGACAACAATGCTCTTCTCCAAGCATGCAAGCAATAATGCATAAAGAAGACGCTTCAATAAAGTTAACTAGTTTTAGACTAAACGTGTAATAGTTATCTATATACAACAGATCAACGGTCTGTGTTAACTCTGATCCTTAGAATCAAGGGTCTATCTTGATTCTAAGTGAGTATAAATATTGTGTAAACACTTCATTATAAGTGTGCTTTTTGATTGAGTTTTCATTTGTAATCATTTATTTGCAAAAGCTTAATACAACAGTGTTCTTAAAAGTATTCTTTCTATTTATGTTAGGACATAGATTTGTAATGACAAAAGCTTGTAATAGTTAGATTTTATGTCTTTGTGTTTTTGATATGTAAATGTATAAAGTTGCTAAGTGTTTTTACTAGTGAGCCTAGAGGCGAACTTGTTAAGTTCGCCTGGTCTATCAGAGGCGAACTTAATAAGTTCGCCTAGGTCTAACTGAGGCGAACTTGTTAAGTTCACTTAGTCTGTTTCAGGCGAACTTAATAAGTTCGCTTACTGCAGGTTAGTTTCTATATATATGTGTTTACAGAGTCATTAGATATAGAACAGAACAGAGAGAAAAGAGAGAGAGATTTGTCTGACTGAGTCTGTAAACCATTGTGAATCTGAATATATTTGAGAAGTTTATTTACGCGTGTTGTTTGAATTGTCGGTTAGTATACAAACGTTAACACGAAGGATTCCGCACTTCGTGTTATAGCAACGTCATATCACGAGTTCGATCAGTAGTTGAGTTACCTGGACCTACAAGTGGTATCAGAGCTTATGCTCGTGAATTAAGTACGATTCTCGGTGATTAGTGACGGTTTTTGTGTACAATTCGACAAGAAATTCAACATTTTTGAATTTTCTGCAACAATGGAGTTTTTCAAGTTCTTGAAGATCGTTTCTCTGCTGAATTCGTGTTTTTGGAAGTGTTTTTGACGAAATTAGTCCGATAGAACTGTTCTATTTGATAAAATTCATAATCCTACGGATCAATTTCCTTAAATTCCATCAATTCGCTGAGAAATCATGATTTTTGAAGTTCTTGGTTCGTGTTTGAGAAAAGATTCCTCTGAATCTGTTACAGCAGTTTAAGCGAACCTGCTGAGTTCCTGTGCAGGCGAACTTAGCAAGCGAACTTATTTTTTAAGCGAACTTACCAGATTTCCTCCTTAAGCGAATTTGTCTTATTCGCCTGATATCAAGTTCGCTTAGTACTCACTAAAGCGAACATATTAAGTTCGCCTGAGGGTAAAACTGCTCAATACTTAGAAATTTTTCAGAATTTTTTTTTAACATGGCAAATATGGTTCAAGTCACAAACATGTTCAATTATGACAATGAGATTGGTACATCTCAAAAACCTCCGAAGTTGCTGAATCTAGCTGATTATTCAAATTGGAAAGATCGGTTTGACCAATTCGTATCTTTTACCGATACTAGTTTGTGGATTCCGATTTTGGAAGGATGTACGCATCCTACTTATTCATGGATGGCAAAGGATGATGTTCCGAAACCAGTGTCAGCTTTAACTACAGAAAAAAAGCTGCTATTTGATTGAGAAAAGAAAGCAATGGCTAGCATTTCGATGTCTCTACCAAAGGAAATTTATCACAGTTTTAAACAGTTCAAGTCTTCTCAACAACTGTGGGAAGCATTACAGAAAAGGTGTGAAGGGAGTTTAGATGTGAAGAAAAGTAGAAAAGAGTTACTAAATAAGTAGTTCCTAGTCTTTAAACATTTTCAAAATGAATCTTTGGATGATCTTGCTACAAGATTCTATCATCTTCTTAGTGAACTGGCTAGTGCATCTGTGGTATATTAGACTGAGGAAATCAATGATAAATTCTTGGAGGCTTTACCATCAAAGTTTGATGTGTATACGGTTTTGATCAAAGAAAATGTTATGTACAAAACCATGTTTCTTGAAGAAGTCCTAGGGAAGATTCAGTCACATGACATGAATATGAAGAAGAAAGAGACTAATATGGAGCATATCCAGGATCCCTCAATGTATTTTGCCAAATCTGTTGGTAAACCTGGTACTAGAGTGGCTTTCTTTTCTGGTGATGCTCAAGAGTCTTCAAATGATCAGTGTTCTGGAGTTCCAATTTATTCTGGTCATTCAAGCCATTCTGGATTTTCTGCTACTACTGCTTCAACATCATCTGGATCTCATGTGAATCAGAAAGTTGCTGATGATTATCTTGCTATGTTTTCTTCATTCATGGCATCATATGAAAATTTCATTGGAGGTAAAATACATGATCCTGAGGTAATAGAAGAAGATTTCAGACAGATTGACCCTGTTCATCTGGAAGAAATGAATATCCAATGGAATATGGCCATGTCAATGCGACAAGCTAAAGATTTCTTGAAGAGAACTGGCAGAAAATATATTGGTTCAAATAGTCCATCGCGTATGGGTTTTGATAAGAGCAAAGTTAGGTGTTACAATTCCCAAGAGTATGGTCACTTTGCTAAGGAGTGTGTGAAGCCAAAGGTAGAATTTGATTCAGTTGTCATATATACAGAAAGTTAGGTCTTACAGAAAATGCTTCAGTTGGTGAAGATTCAGAAAATATTCCAATTGCCAAAGTATTCATGGCAGACATGTCTGATCCGACTAAGGTAAAAGACTCTGTTTGTCATATATACTGTTCTAATTGCATTTCTGTTAAAGATAAACTGCAAAAAGTCATGGATGATAACACAAATTTGATTTGTGACATGAAATCAATGCATTCAGTTAATCAGAAACTGAAAGATAATGATAAGTTGTGCATTGATAGAATTGAGTCTTTAAAAAAAGACTTAAATTCTCTTGGGTTAAAATACAAAGAGCAAGGTTATCATCTAGATATGGCTTATGCTGAAATCGAAAAACGAAATGAAGTAGTTGCCCAAAAGAACAAGGAGATTTCTGAAAAAGAATCTGAGGTGATAAAGTTAAATAGAAAGCTGGAACAGTTTGAGAATTCATCTGTAGTTCTGGATTATTTCAATGCTAATGCTGATCCCACAAAAAGGGTTGCTGGTATTAGGTTTGTTCCTCCTCCGTTCAATGCAAATTATGTGGTTGAGCCTGAAATCATTCATGAAGAGGAAATTGATCCCAAGACAATATTAAAGGTGAATCCAGTGACGGGTGAAGACATGGTGTATGATTCTGATACAGAGGATGAAGTGTTTGATGATTCAAAGGTTGAAGGCATTCCGAGAGAAGTGAAAATTGAGGAACCAAAGGTTGTGAAGAATGTTACTCGGGATAGCTGCATCTTGACAAAACCTGAAGAGGTGAAAGTGGTTCCAACTAAACTTTCTCCAATCTTACAGTGAAGTGGGTTTCTTGCTGCTGGTTTTCAAAAAGGTGCCAAAACAGACTTATGTTCCAAAGAAGCCAATAAATTGTTCTGGGCATTCCTCCGAAGCTTATTCTTCTGATGGTTCTTCAAATTCAAAGAAAACATCTTATTTCAGAAGTTATCATGAAAGAAGAGTGTGTTTTCATTGCAATGAGGCTGGTCATATTTTGATTAATTGTCCATACAAGAACCAGGGTAAAATGAAGACTGTTCCTTCACAACCGAAAGTGGTGAAGATTCTTAAAAGAAACGATGAGGGAAAGTCGTCTTCTAGTTTGGAGAAAAATATGACTGGTCATTCTTTTGTTAAATCCCATGGATTTAAACAACAGAATTTATTGAATGCTAAATCCTTTGTTTGCAAAGAGAAACTTGAGATTCCAAAAGTTGGAATTTCAAAAGATTCTTTTCAGGAGGTTAAATTGTCTAGACCTCAAAGAAGAAGAAGAAACAGAAAATTAAAGAAAATTTTGGAAACATCTGAATCTGACAATAATATATCACATAATGTTTTTCAAAATAATAAAAATGATTCTGCTTTGCAAAGGTCTGATTGTCAAACTTTTGTTCCAAAAGTGAATGATAAAATTGATTGTAAATTACAAGAAGTTGTTTATTTTGATCAATCCGGATGACCCAAGACCACGATGGCTTGGGTTCCATTTTCTAACTGATTCTCGTTGTTTATGTAGGGACAACCAAGGAGGACTATCAACAATACATGGTATGTGGATAGTGGTTGCTCTCGACATATAACAGGGAATGTTAGATTGCTTGAGGATGTGATTAAAATTGATGGTGGTTATGTCGCTTTTGCGGGTAATAAAGGCGGGTACATAACAGGCCAGGGAACGTTAAAGAATGACAAAGTAAAATTTGAAAAGGTGAATTATGTTGAGCAGCTGGAACACAATCTTTTAAGCGTATCACAAGTCTGTGACAAGAAGTTTTCGTTCCATTTCAACGATCATGAATGCTATATTCTGAAACCGGGTTTTGTGATTCCTGATGAATGGATTCTCATGAAGGCTCCAAGGAGAAATGACACGTATGTCCTTGACATGAGTGTCGCCACTACAACGAATTCAATTCCAACATGTTTACTCTCCAAGGCGTCGGAATCTGATTCAATATTGTGGCACAGGAAGCTAGCTCACATAAACTACAGGAAGATGAACTACATTGTTAGGAATGATCTTGTGCTTGGTATTCCGAAAATGAAATTCTCAGTTCCTGATGATTGTATTCCGTGCAAGAAGGGGAAGCAAAGAAAGAAATCTCACAAATCGAAATCGACGAATTCTATCGTAACTCCTTTGGAGTTGCTGCATATGGATTTGTTCGGTCCTATCAGTATTAGGAGCATTGGTGGGAAATCGTATTTCTTGGTCGTAACTGATGATTACTCCAGATTTTCATGGGTTAAGTTTCTTTCCTCTAAAGCTGAAACTACTGAGTTGGTACAATACTTAATCCTGGGTTTGGAGAATTTATTCAATCTGAAAGTCAGAAGAATCAGGAGTGATAATGGTAGCGAATTTAAGAATAGCAAAATGGGCTTATTCTGTCTACAAAAAGGAATTCATCATGAATTCAGTGCGCCATATGTTCCTCAACAAAACGGTGTCGCTGAACGAAAGAACAGGACGTTGGTCGAAACAGCTCGCACGATGCTTGCAGATTCAAATCTTCCAGTTACCTTTTGGGCTGAAGCTGTGAATACTGTGTGTCATGTTTTGAACAGGGTCTTGACCGTCAAGCGACAAAAAAAGACTTGCTACGAGTTGTTGAATAATCGAAAGCCGAATCTGGAATACTTACTACCTTTTGGTAATCCGTGTACCCTATTGAAGGTTCGAGATGTCCCAACAAAATTCAGTGCAAAGGCTATTGAAGGGATTTTTCTGGGGTATGTGGCTAATTCAACAACCAAGAGGGTATATAACAAAGAGACACGCCAAGTTGAAGAATGGTTCCATATTGACTGTTCAAATAGGTCTTTACCACAAATGGCGATTGGTCCGGATTGGGCATTTGATTATGAAAACTTATTCAAGTCTTATAATTTACCTTCTGACATTTCTGATGAAGATGCTGATGTTCTTTATAATTCTTGTCAAGATGCACAGCACAATGGATTTCTACCAAATGCAGTTCCCAATTCATCGATTCCATCTACTTCTGCTCCCGATCCTAATGTTGCTTCTTGTTCCGGTCCACAAGATTCAGAGACTGAGGAGGATAATGCTATTTTTCAGGATTCGTCTGCTGATCCGTTGTTGGGAGATGATCCATTACCTTCGACACAGGATCAGGGGGAGATTCCTACAAATTTAGACTCGGAAATTCCAATTCCTCAAGATTATTCTTATCAATCTACATCTACTCAAGTTGAAGTGTTGCCAGTTCCTGAGGTCGCATCCATCAAGGAACACAAACATCATCCAGTAACAAATATAATTGGAAATTTACAGGATGGAGTGAAAACCCGTTCTCTTGTTGATAATACTTGTTTGTATACTTGCATTAAAGATTCTGGTGTTCTTGATGATTGCTCACATTCTTGCTTTATTTCACAGGTTGAACCCAAGAATGTCCGGATGGCTTTAAATGACAATAACTGGATAGAAGCTATGTAGGAAGAACTTGCTCAATTTGACAAACATAAGGTTTGGAATCTTGTTGATCTTCCGGTAGGTGCATATCCGATAGGAACAAAATGGGTGTTTAAATGTAAAAATGACGATCTAGGTGTCGTGGTACGCAATAAAGCAAGATTAGTTGTCCAGGGCTTCAATCAACAAGAAGGAATTGATTACACCGAGGTTTATGCGCCGGTTGCGAGGCTTGAAGCTATAAGGCTGTTTCTAGCTTTTGCTTCTTTTAAAGGTTTTAAGGTGTTTCAATTAGATGTCAAGAGTGCATTTTTATATGGAAAGGTCAAGGAGGAAGTCTATGTGTGTCAGCCGCCGGGGTTTGATGATCCACTGAATCCGAACATGGTTTTCAAGCTAGATAAGGCCCTCTATGGTCTTCATCAGGCTCCTCGTGCGTAGTATGAAACATTATCCACACATCTTTTGGCGAATGACTTTGTTCGTGGAAAGATAGACTCGACCTTATTCATAAAGAAATCAGGGGGAGATTACTTACTGGTGCAGATTTATGTGGATGATATTATTTTTGGCTCGACAAATGAAGGGTTGTGCAAAGACTTTGAGGGTGTTATGAAGTCGAAATTTGAAATGTCTGCTATGGGAGAGTTATCATTTTTCTTAGGTTTACAAGTAAATCAAAAGGAAGATGGTTTCTTTATTCATCAGTCCAAGTATGTCAAAGACATCTTGAGCCGGTTCAAGATGGAGGACTGTACCCCATATGATACTCCAATTCCGGTCAATCATAAGTTAAATTCTGACCCGGAAGGAAAAAATGTGGATTGTTGACTTTACAGAGCTATGATTGGATCCCTCATGTACTTAACCGCTTCAAGGCCGGATATAATGTTCGCCGTGTGTATCTGTTGTAGATTTCAGGCAAAGCCAAAAGAATCTCACTTAATTGCTGTAAAAAGAATCTTTCGGTATTTAAAAGGAAAACAACGTTTAGGGCTATGGTATCCTCATGGTTCTAACTTTGATTTCAATGCTTATACTGATTCTGATTTTGGTGGTTGTTGTCTGGACAGGAAATCTACAACAGGTGGTTGCCAGTTTTTAGGTAATCGACTTGTATCCTGGCAATGAAAAAAGCAAACCACAGTCTCGATTTCAACATGCGAAGCAGAATACATCGCTGCTGCAAGTTGCTGTTCACAGATCATGTGGATACAACAACAATTAAGAGATTACGAATTGAATTTCACGGGAACCCCCATGCTTATTGATAACAATGCTACTATGTCCATAACGAATAATCCTGTTAAACATAGTAAAACTAAGCACATTGAAATTCGATATCATTTTATACGTGATTGTGCAGAGAAAAGGTTGATTGAGCTGGTCAAGGTACACACTGAAGATAATTTTGCTGATTTGTTTACCAAGGCATTTGATCGTACCAGGTTTGAATTCCTAATAAAAATGATTGGAATGATCAATCCTGAATAAAAGATTTTCAAAATCAGAATTTCATGGAAATATTTTTTTTGTTCTTTTATTGCTTTATTACATTTCTGCATTTATATTTTTAGTCAAAAAGCTTAAGTTATAAAAAGTTAAAACAAATTGAAAAGTATAAAATTTTGACATCATTTGAGGTTTGAGAAGAAACGATAGTACATCAGTGATTAGTTCATTTCACACGACCTTAGTAGACCTTGATATATGATTGATTAAAATAAGTTGATGTGATCTAAATTTCAAAGTCTGCATAAATAAGAAATGATAGTGTTGTGAATGCTCTATTCTTGATAATTTGTTTTAAAATTTGTGTATAAAATTTGAAACTTGAATTGTCAATAGGCTAAAAGCGTTTTGAAACTAATAACAGTGTGAAAATTAAATATAATATGATTACATCTGTGATTTAAATCTATTTTATGCCTGGGTGTGTGTGTTAAAAGATTACTATCAGATAAAGAATATTAGTTTTTAATAAGGATTGTCCTATGAGATCAGTTTCGGGTTATGTCCTTAGCACTATTCATTCGATTTGCTTCAGTGCCCATGTTCCGAAAAGCATGCAATTTGAAGTATAATTAAGATATGTACTTGACATCATCTGTCAAACATATACTAGCCCTTGGATCATATTGATAAATCATCTTTACTGATTCCATTGAATTCATAATCCAGATAATAGTTGGATCCATGTACCTGAATCTTATGATTCCACAAATATAAGCCAAAACATTGAATCATTTGATTCTGAATCTCATTGATTCCTATACAATCCAATTTGGATTCTGCTATTCATGTGCTAAGTGATGTCTCCTCATTCTGAATATTCGGATAATCTTTGGTAAAATCTTATATATGTCTTGAAGATAGTGCATTTACTTTCTATTTGGCATATATGTGGGGTACACGATGTTTATCATCTAAATGGTACTAAATCACATGAATTTGGAGAATAAACGCTTATAGTTTCAAATAATATAATATTGACAATTTTAAGAATTCAGGCTTTATATTTCAAATTCGGTATAAATAAAAGAGCATTTTATAACCTGATCTTATTTACATTGAAATTTATCGCGTATCATTTCAAATATTATTCAAATTGAATGAGTTTCAAAATGAAAAAGATGCAAAATGCACAAAATTGAGTTGAATGGTCTCTTACTATAGGTTACCCTTTGTTATTGATAATATGTGTGATGAATTAATTAAATACTGATATGATCTTCTTGCTCATGATGTTAAAACCAAAAATATATGATTTCAGTTTGTACAGAGAAAAACCAAAAATATGTGATTTCAGTTTGTACAGAGAAAAACAAAAAATATGTGATTTCAGTTTATTCAGATAAAAGTCAAAAATATGTGATTCTGTTTGTATAGATAAAATACAAAAATATGTGTTTCCATCTGTATAGATAAAACTCAAAAAGATTTTGATTTTTATTTTTCATGAAAATTCTAAACTTTTATTAAAATTGTTCGGGATTGGATCAAATATGTGTTGCTGACGGAAGTTCAAGATTTGACAGATTGAAGTTGGTAAAATTTGTGTTCAAGGCAAAATGGTTGAAAAGTAATTAAGTTCGCCTGCTACAGTGAAGCGAACTTAATAAGTTCGCTTAAATCAGTGAAGCGAACTTAATCTACAGTCTGGGGTGAAGCGAACTTAAGGGTAAAGCGAACTTAAGGGTGAAGCGAACTTATCTTGTTCGCCGAAGGCTTGTTAAGCGAACTTAACAAGTTCTCTTAATCAAGCGAACTTAATCTGAATAAGGGTTTAATCAGGCGAACTTATCTGTTTTCATCGTCTTCCTCAGAACTTAAGCGAACTTGCCTAAAATTCTCAAAACTTTAAAACTGTGTTGTGAGTGTTATTTTCTGGTTGAATCTTGATCAAAATTGAATTGCGAATCTAACAAAGGTATTTTTGTCGATTTTCATCCGCTAAATTGAGAGTATTTGGGGTTTTTAGTCTCGGTTTTCGTCGAATGTTTCCAAGGATGATTTTGACCTAATTTTTGACCGAAATATAAAATTGATCATCATTTTTTGTTATAATTTGATATTCGATTGATTGTATATGCTTATTTCTTGATTCTCTATCGATTTACCAAAGTTTTTGAAAATCTGTGTTTGAATTTGAAACGTCTCAGGTTCAGGGGAACTTGTTCCCAGCGAATTTGTTCGAAGCGAACTTGTCAGGCGAACTTAATAAGTTCGCCTCTTGCACTACTAAGCGAACTTAATAAGTTCGCCTAGGGGTCAGAAGTGAAATGGACTTGTGATTTTTTTAAAATTTTTTTTGTTTTTGTTTAAAAAATTTTTTTATTTTTTTTTGTTTTGTTGTTTTGTTTGTGTGTATTATTAAATGTGTGTTTCATATATGTGTAAGTGTACTAATGTTTGTTGTGTTGTCCGATATTTTCATAGATGGCTCGTCGTGTCGAATATAAACATAATCAAGTGGCGTTGTTAGATCCTAATATGCCAGAAGCAGTTCATTTTCAAGGCATCATAAATTTTCTGAATCGATCAAGACTGCATGTTGCTTTATCTGCAGATCCCTATATCAACTTGGTGTACATACAGCAATTCTGGGATACGGTACATCAAGATACTGACGTGGAACCGCATGTACTTCGTGCAACAGTAAATAACACTGAGATTGCAATTTCTGAAGCGACGATTCGTGCTGCTCTTGATTTAGGTGGAAATGCTGACGATCCAATATCTTATCCTAACACTCTTATTATGGGTTGTTTTCAACGGATGGGTTATCGTGGACGACAAAATGATACACAAGCTCGGAAAGGTGGATTAGTAGGTGAATGGAGGTATTTTATGCATGTGATTATTCAATGCATCTCTCCGCGAAAAGCTGGTACCGATGGATTGAAAATGGCTCTTCAAACAGCTATGGTGGCCTTAACATTGAATAAACGATTCAATTTTCCTCTTTATTTCAATCGGGAGATGGTAATGCAGATCAATCCAGCTGAAGGTCAAGGTTTCTTGATGTATCCTCGATTCATTCAAATGATACTCAATCACCTTATTCCAGATCTTCCACAACATGCTATAAGATTAACTTTGACTCCGATGTCAAAACGTATTTTTACCGACTGTACTAAGGTAAAACAACATAATGCTGCATTGATTCCAGTCAATACTCCACTGTTTGGGCACTTAATTAATCCTGATTATGTTGCACCACCAAATGACAACTGGTTTCATCCTAATGAACTTGATCAAGCTCAAGGAGTTAATGTACAACCACAACAACTCGCACAACAACAACAGATACCAGTTCTACAAATACAAGTTCCTGTACAACCTCAAATTCCTATTCCTGAACAAGTTCCTATTCCACAAGCTGCAGTTGATATTCCTATTCAGGAACCAGTTCAAGAAGAGGTCGTTCATGACCCTAATCAAGATCTAGGAATGAACATGGATGATTTTCTTGATGATGCTGTGAACTTGCCCATTCATGAACAAGAAGGGAATGTGGTGACAGAAGCTGAGTCTAGTCCCAGTTCAAGTGATACAATATCATCTGATGATGACAACACTGATTCTGATGAATCTAGGGATTTTTCTCCAGGTCATTATGAACGGTTGGCTGCTATTCCACTAGCTAATGCTGGAAAACGCATTAAATCTCAAGCCAGACGACCACGACGCAAGTCTGTTCGGGATCCTCCTTCCAGATCAGTACTTGGAAAAAGATCTTTGGTCGATGAGAGTTCTGACACTGATAGTGACTTTACTCCAGATCCTACATGGCAAAAGTTAATGTCTGCGTCGATTGCTACTGCAAAATCTTCTCAAGGAGTTGAGGATGCTAATTTTGTTGCTTCTCTGATCATTACTCCTCCAAGATCTAAGGATCCATCTCCAGTTCAATCTCTTGTTCCTCCAGAGATTCCTACTACTTCAAGTCCTTCAATTCCACAATCAACAGCTGGTCCGTCAAAGCCTTATGATTCTGACAGGATAACTTTCCTTGAATCTCAAGTGCTGTCTCTACAAACACAAGTTAATTCTCTTGTAACTATTGATTCACAACGGCAGCTGGTGATTCAGACTCAAGCTCAACAGATTGTTGATATGCAAGCATTAGTTTCCAAACTCGTTCAGCGTCTTGACGCTCAGGGGGAGTTGAGGATACCTGATACTTGTCACACAGAGTCAATTCAAAGACGTGATGATGAAGACAATGAACCTGCTGGAAATATTGAGGGTGATCGTCAATATACTGACGCTAATCCTATATCTAGAGTTCAGGGGGAGTCGACATCACAATCAATTGAACGAAAGAAAGACAAAGATACTTCGGGTACTAATGACGAAGAAATTCTGTTATTAGAATTCTTTCAAGATTCAGAAGAAGAGGAAGCTGAAAAGATTGAATGTCTTGATGACATTGACGATTTATTCAATGACATGGAAGATGATATGTCGAATACTGAGATAGAAGAAGGAGAAATAGTAGAGATTGAAATAGAGAAAGATAAAGACAGTGTTACCTATGAAGGTTGTGACGGTCTTAAGGTGCCGTATAACTTCATCCAAGAGGATGTTGTTCCTGAGTTCTCTTATGTCGGAATAACTGATTCTATGGACTCTGTTGAAGACGTCACACTGCCTGATGATACAGCTTAGTCAAAGATGGATACTGATGATGAGAATCTTCAATTCAATAAGGGTGCTGAAACTGAAACTACTCACACTGAGTCTCCGAAGATTAATGAAGAACCTGTGATGTACAGAGATACAGGAATGACACGAGAACAGTGGAGAGAAGTAGTAAACAGTTGGATGAAGGTGCTACCCAAGTCTCCAGCACAACCTGCTCAGAAAGAGAAATATGTGAATAAAGAGCAGTGTGAAGGAAGGATCATAAGTTGGTTCTATGATGGTGAATCAAAATTATTTGTAATCAAACGATCTGACGGTATTCAATACTTAAAGTCGAGGATCAAATATTTCAACACCTTGCCGAGGTGTGAAATAAATGGTCTAGCTTCAAAGCCACTCATAAATAGATCGAAGAATGGTTTGGCTGATGTGATAGCAAACCTGATAAAGAAAGAAGGTAGTTCGGGTAAGTATGAACGGCTGAAACCACAGAAGGGAAAGAGAGTGAAGAACACAGATCCTAAGACTGGGAAAGTAACCTGGAGATACAAGTATAGACCAGTGCGTGCTATTCAAAAGATACCATTAAAGAATATTCCTCAAGACTTTCTTGGGAATATGAAATGGTGGTACGTTGATGTTAATACTGGTGAAGCAAGGATTGAAGATAAAGATAATAAGGTCATTGTGTGTTTCTATGACGCAATGAATCTTATTAATTTTTCAAAGAAAGATCAGAGGACGCTGCTAAAGAATGAGATCATGTATACTGATGAATGGAGAGAACAAGGTCTACAGTATAAAAGAGTTTTGGAGATATGCAGAAGATATGGAGTGCATGCTGGCAGCAGACTACCGGACAACTGGAAGAGTTCAAGATAAAGACTGAAGACAGAAGATCAAGCTATTGTCAAGGGGGAGTCTGTTAGGACATAGATTTCTAATGATAAAAGCTTGTAATAGTTAGATTTTATGTCTTTGTGTTTTTAATATGTAAATGTATAAAGTTGCTAAGTGTTTTTACTAGTGAGCCTAGAGGCGAACTTGTTAAGTTCGCTTGGTCTATCAGAGGCGAACTTAATAAGTTCGCCTAGGTCTAACTGAGGCGAACTTTTTAAGTTCGCTTAGTCTGTTTCAGGTGAAATTAATAAGTTCTCTTACAGCAGGTTAGTTTCTATATATATGTGTTTATAGAGTCATTAGATATAGAACAGAACAGAGAGAACCGAGAGAGAGATTTGTCAGACTGAGTCTGTAAACCATTGTGAATCTGAATATATTTGAGAAGTTTATTTACGCGTGTTGTTTGAATTGTCGGTTAGTATACAAACGTTAACACGAAGGATTCCGCACTTCGTGTTATAGCAACGTCATATCACGAGTTCGATCAGTAGTTGAGTTACCTGGACCTACAATTTACTCGATTATACTTGTGTAGTTGTTATTGTTTCCACCAATTTCAACTAAGAACAGAACCATCTTGTACTTTCACGATCCTACACTAACAAAGTTCTAACTCCATCCAAACTTGAGGGACCAATTCTGCCATTGTCTAAACTCAAGAACATGAAACCTCAGGGACTAGTTCTGTAATTAAGCTAACTTTGATTTTGTTGACTTTCAAAAGTCAAACCGTGCGTTCTTTGATCCAAGTTCACGACTGATAACTGAAATTCGTCCAAATTAATAACCGAATTGGACATTAAAAACATAACGTTCGTCTTTAAACCCCTAATCATCGACATTAAGTCGAATTAAACCTAATAATGCTAATTCAAGTCATAACCATTGACACGTTCATGGAAGACAATCAAATTCGACGAATTCGTGTGATAACCTCACAATCTACCACTCTGCGCACTTCATTCGATCGTCATTAGAGCAATTGCACACACCGGACGAGGCAGAATCACTGTAGAAGCCGCCGAAGATCAACCCAGTTGCCGTCGACACATGTTGTAGCCGATCTCCATCAATCCGACACTTGTTGTGGTAAATTCTTGAACCTTTAACTTTGTCTTAATCCTCTAATGGAAAGCCTGTTGAAGCACTTTCCTGTGACAAACACTCTGGATAGATTGAGTCTTAGTTTGTACTTTAATGTTTGTAATTGTCTTTGTATGTAAGATTCTTTATGTATTAGTTTATCAAGTTGTATTTACTTTTACATATTGAATGTTGCATAATTCTCTAAGTGTTTGGCGCACTTGTATGTGCGCAGGAGAAAGCTCCTGCGTACTTAGCAAGTACGCAAGAATACCTATGCATACTTGCTAAGTACGCATGAGCAAATTGCCCTGCGCACTTGCTAAGTGCGCAGGCATCAGGTCATGTATAAATAGGAATGGTTGACAGTAGATAAGTACACAGATATAGGCAATCAGAATAGCAAATACGCAAATTGTAATCTCAGTACTTCTCTCTGTAATCTTCAAGTGTTTATAATAAAAAGAACGTTTAAAGTGATTCTCTTGTTGGTTTACATTGTTTTAGTAAGACTCTCCGCCTAGTCACGGGTATTCCGCACCCGATCCGACTAGTAGACCTACTTGCATGTAACGATCCGCCACACCCGAGGGACCTACAAGTGGTATCAGAGCATTGCTCTTGATTTTGAGTGTTGTGAGTGAGTTTGGAGAGTTTCTACATAGATTTTACAAGCAAAAGGAGGTATTTTTGTGATAAAATAGGGGTAGCTCTTGAGCACTATTTTAGAAGCAAAAATCACTCAAAAACCAAATTTTGTTGTGTATTTAAGTGATTTGAGTATCAAAGGTTGGTTAGAAACAAGTTTCTGACCCTTTGGCTCATTTGCATTGTTCATCAGTCCAATTTTTACCATCTCCGACGATTTTTCCAATGACCAGAATAGTTTGGTGAGAGTTGCTGAAAAGGTGTCGTGCGTACTTACCATTTCTCGCAAAAAGTACAGTTCTGTTGCGTACTTACTAAATACGCAAGATTAATCTCCTGCGTACTTACAAGTGCGCAAGACTAATCTTGTACGAACTTAAGTTATATCCTGCTACTTATAATTTACTCCTGCGTACTTATCAAGTACGCAAGAGCAAATCTTAAATACCCAAGACCATTTCTCAAGTGCGCAAGGCCAATATCAAGTGCACAACAGTGTCTGATTTTTCTGAAATTTGACTAAGTGTTCACTATGTCGAATCTTCAGAATCTTGGAAACCTTTTAAACTATGATAATGAGATCGGTACACCATAGAAACCGCCCAAGTTGATGAACGTAAATGATTATTCTAATTGGAAAGCACGTTTTGAGCACAACATTTCTTATACCTACTCATCGCTATGGATACCAATCCTTGAGGGATATAAGCATCCCACACATATTTACCTTGATGTAGTAATGCCCAAGCCTATCTCTAAACTCGACGAAGAAGAAAAGAAAGTTTATGATCGAGAGAAGAAGGCTCACGGTTCTATCACTATGGCCTTGACTAGGGAGTTATTCCACAGTTTCAGAGGATATGATAACTCCAAGGATCTTTGGAAGGCATTACAGAAAAGATTCGAGGACAATAGTGACATCAAGAAAAGTAAAAGGGGTCTTCTCAGGAAGCAGT
The DNA here is from genome assembly GCA_023525975.1 of Smallanthus sonchifolius. NCBI lineage: Eukaryota > Viridiplantae > Streptophyta > Magnoliopsida > Asterales > Asteraceae > Smallanthus > Smallanthus sonchifolius. The sequence continues at coordinate 74,509,325 of CM042018.1, read as the reverse complement.
ATGAGTGCTTCAGATTTCTGGAGAACGAATCTATAGACGAGCTCATCTCTAGATTCTATCATCTGCAGACCGAGTTGAAAGCTTTTGAGCTAAAGTATCCTGATGAACAATTAGTTGAAAAGTTTCTAGATGCTTTGCCTCCCAAGTTTGAGATGTATACAACCCTGATGAGAGAGAATCCTAAATTATATGAGATGACAATTGATGAGGTAATTGGAAAGGTTCAAGCTCATGACATGAACCTAAAAAGAAAGGAGAGCTCAGGAAGACCCCAGATACAAGACCCTTCTATGTATCATGGGACGTCTTCTACAACCAAGTCATCGGGCTCTGGAACTGCCCTTTTCTCTGGAAACTCTCATGAGGAAGAAACTGTAAAAACTTGTGCTGGTCATGCATGTTATGCAGCATCCGGATCTGGTTCTGGATCTTATCAACAACATCCCTCAAGAAATCCTCCTGCTACAACTTCAGCTAACCTATCAGCTATAGCCAAAATAGCTGAAGATCATGTAGCACTATTTTCATCTTGTATGCTGGCCTACAAGAACTTCATAGGTGGCAAGCTTACAGATCCCGAGATGATTGAAGAAGATTTTAATCAAGTGGATCCTGATGACATGGAGGACATGGATATTCAGTGGAATATGGCCATGATATTGAGGAGAGCCAAGCGTTTCCTGAACAGAACAGGAAGAAAGTTCATTGGCAGACATTCTAATGCCAAGGTTGGTTTTGAAAAATCCAAGGCCAAATGCTACAAGTGTCTGAACTATGGACACTTTGCTCGTGAAGGTCAAAAAGACAGAGCACCTGCCTCGGGTTTCACCAGACCTAGCAAAGGAAACAACCATGGCTACAACAACTCAAACAACCACAATCAAAGCCAAACTGGAACGTCCAATGCACTGGTAGCTCAACAGGACGACAGCTTTGATTCGGGTGTTCATCTGGAGGATGCTATCATTGCACAAACTCAGGTTGGCCTCATGGCTGAGATCATGGAGATGATGGAAGCTGAGAAAAAGGAAGCTAAGGAGAAGGAAGCTAAGGAAAAGGAAGCTTCTGTGGCTGACATAAAGAGTCTACTTCTGCTGTTGCCCTAATGGCTATTGGAGAGGCAATAAGTTCATCGAGTGAGGTAGATTCTAATCCTTTTTCTGTCATTTCTTGTTCCAAATGTCTAGGCTTAAAAATTGAAAACTCTAAACTTCAAGACAAAGTCGAACCCCTTCGTATTGCAGCTTTAAGCTACAAAGAAAACAAAAAATGATTTAAAGATTCAATTAAAACATTGAAGAAAGAAAAATGTGATTATTCACTTAAAATGAGCGATCAACATCTTCACTTGGATATTGCATACAAGGGGTTAGAGAAAAGGAACAATGAGATCAACAAGCTGCAAAATGAGATCTTACAGTTGAAATGTACTAATGAGAAGTTGAAAAATTCACGTTTTGTGGTGGAACACTACGAATCTGTAGTGAGACAAATGAATGGCTTAGGGTTGGGTACTAATGCCATTCCTCCACCAGTTAGCGGGAAATTTGTCAACGGCTTAGTAGACATTGATCTAACTTGTCTTGATGAGTCCTCAGGAAAGGATGACTCCTCTAAAAGGGATGATTCCTCAAGTAAGTCCAATTCCGCATCTGATGAGGAGTTCTTTACTGCTTCTGATGATGGGTCGGTTAACACTTGCCCTGAAGGAGTAGTATCTGAGGAGTTGCTATCTGAACAGACAGTCAAGAAAAACATTAACACTAATAGTGATAACTGTATTCTAACTGAACCCGATATCATTGAATCTAATGATAAATTAAAGGTAATGCTTTATGGGGGGTATAAAAATCTTAATCAAGTAAAGAAAAAGGCTTTTTCAGCTCACTTTGGGCTTGGTTACAAAGAAAATTTGCAAAAATACTATACTCCCAAGAACCAATCTGTTTCGGGTCAAACTTCTGTTCACAAACCAACTCCTCCTGCTCATCATGCTGAGTCATCTAATGCCAGATCCAATGAGCCTTACAGGAGAACTTACACAGACAAGAGAACTTCTTTTCACTGTGGTATGGTTGGTCACATTTTTGTGAACTGCCCTTCTAAGAACCAAGGTAAACGGCCTATTGTTTCACAACCGGTTGTCATCCCTAAGTCGCCATCAGTGAAACCTCCCAAATGTCCAAAACAAAATGTGGTGAAACCACCAGTTAAACCTATGGAAAGGCCAAAGATCACATCTGAGGCCAAACCATCTGTTTCAACAAAGGTAAAGCAACCTACTATACCTTGTATATCTACCTCTGGTAGTACACGTACTGGTGAGAAACCTGTGGTGAAACTCTCTAAGCCACAGAGAAGGAGAAGGAATAAGAGGTTGAGAAAGCTAGAACAGCTGACTGGAGTTCAATCAGGTGAAGCTTCCACAAGTTCACCTGCTGTTGTTGACCATAAGTCTATTGTTCCAGCTAAGTAACAGAAGAGGTCCTGGACTAACAAATTAAAAAATTCTCAATCTCCTAGTCCTAATTCTTTTAAAGATTCATCCATTTCGAACAGTCATCACGACTGTGAGTTAAAAGAGGTAGCTTATTTTGAAAAGGATGGACGACCCAAGACCACTATGGCTTGGGTATCCAGATCTAACTAATTATTTTTGTGACTCGTGCAGGGACGTCCGAAGGGTACTATCTCTAACCGCTGGTATGTAGATAGTGGATGCTCCCGGCACATGACAGGAAACATGGCCTTGATTCAAGACGTGAAACCATTCATAGGTGGCTATGTGGCCTTTGCTGGAGAAAAAAGGCGGTAGTATCATGTGTTAAGGCATGGTATCAAATGGTTGTGTCAGTTTTGACAATGTCAACTTTTGCGAGCAGCTGAAGCATAACCTGCTGAGTGTTTCCCAAATGTGCGACAAGGAGTACTCGGTGATGTTTGATAAGAATGAATGCTTGATTCTCAAGCCTGGTTTTGAAGTTCCTGATGATTGGATCCTGATGAGAGCGCCAAGGACAAACGACACCTATCAGATTGATATGAGCGTGGCAACAACCACCTCATCAGTTGCTACTTGCTTGCTTACCAAAGCGATAGAGCTTGACTCTATCTTGTGGCATAGGAAACTCGGACATATTTCGTATCGTAAAAGGAACCAACTTGTCCGAAACGGTTTGGTAACCGGGGTTCATAAGCTGAGATTTACCGTTGCAAATGACTGTATGCCTTGTAAAAAGGGCAAACAGCAGCGAAAGTCTCACAAGCCCAAGCTCCAAAACTCCATTGATACCCCTTTGGAGCTATCACACATGGATCTGTTTGGCCCCATAAGTATCAGGAGTATTGGAGGTATGTCGTTCTGTCTGGTTGTAACTGATGATTTCTCACGTTTTTCTTGGGTGCATTTTTTAGGTACTAAGGACGAGACTGCTGATATTCTTCAATACCTGATCCTGAGCTTGGAATCCCTTTGCAAGCTGAAGGTTAGAAGAATAAGAAGTGACAACGGAACTGAGTTCAAGAATAAATTGATGGAGCTTTTCAGCGCGCCGTACACGCCTCAGTGGAATGGAGTTACTGAACGAAAGAACAGAACACTGATTGAGACTGCAAGGACTATGTTGTCGGATACAAAGCTTCCTGACACTTTCTGGGCAGAAGCAGTTAATACAGCTTGTCACGTCTTGAACAGAGATCTGGTTATGAAGAGGCACAACAAGACTTGTTACGAGTTGATCAACAATTGACTTCCCAATCTTGATTACCTAGTTCCTTTTGGTAGTCCCTGTTCCTTGTTGCTACAATACAAAGACCGCCAGTCTAAGTTTCATGCAAAAGCGGAGGAAGGCATCTTCTTAGGATACGTTGCCAACTCGCCTTGCAAGAGAGTGTACAACATAGGAACTCGTACTGTCGAGGAATGGTTTGAAGTGGATTGCAGTAAACACAGCATTCCACCAGAACCTACAGGTCCAGCTTGGGGTTTTGATTATGATGCTCTATCCAAGTCATTCAATCTTCCTGATCTATCTGCATTTGACGCCGCAAATGTTTATGAATTATTGGGTGGCGGCGATTGTAACTCATGATTCCAATGATGCATCTGCATATGGAACTCATGACAGTGATAACATTGAAGATGATCATGTTAATGGAGATGACGCTCAAGCTAATCCTAACACAACTGTAGGAAATGAAGCTCCAGCTGATCCAATTAACATTGAATCTTCTTCTTCTGGAACACAGGAAATAGGGGAGTTAAGCACAAATCTTGATTCAGAAATTCAGGAACCAAATGTACCAGAGACGAGAGTGCATAAGAATCATCCAATCGACAACATTATTGGTGATCCTCATGCCGGTGTTCAAACTCGTCATCGAACCAATGCAGAGAACACTAGTCTTTACTCGGAGATACTTGACACTTGTGTCATGGAAACATGTATGCATGCTACATTCGTATCCCAGTTAGAGCCGAAGAATGTGAAGGAGGCTCTGACAGACAACTGCTGGATTGAGGTGATGCAAGATGAATTATCTCAATTCCAAAAGTTGCACGTGTGGGATTTGGTTGACTTACCAAAAGGTTTCCAGCCAATTAGAACCAGATGGGTGTTCAAATGCAAGACGGATGATCATCATGTGGTTGTGAAGAACAAAGCAAGATTGGTTGTTCAGGGTTTTTACCAACAAGAGGGCTTGGATTACACAGAAGTATATGCCCCAGTTGCTAGAATTGAGGCCATTCGACTGTTCTTGGCTTATACCACATATGTCGGCTTCAAGGTCTATCAACTTGATGTGAAGAGTGCTTTCCTATATGGAAAAGTTCATGAAGAGGTCTATGTCACTCAACTTCCCGGCTTTGAAGATCCGCATAATATCAATAAAGTGTATAAGCTCGACAAAGCACTTTATGGTCTTCATCAAGCACTGCGGGCATGGTATGTGACATTATCTAAGCATCTACTGTCTAATGGTTTCAACCGTGGACAGACTGACTCGACCCTCTTCATTAGGAAAGCAGGAGGTGACATTCTTCTTGTACAAGTCTACGTCGACGACATTATTTTTGGATCTACCAATGAAGGGATGTGTAGGGAATTCGAACAGGTGATGAAGTCTAAGTTTGAAATGAGTAACATGGGTGAATTGTCGTTCTTCCTGGGTCTGCAAGTCTGTCAAAGAGAGGATGGCATTTATCTACATCAAACAAAGTACGTGCAGGACATCTTGTCAAAATATAAGATTAATGATAGCAGTACTTAAGGCACACCTATCCCAGTCAATCATGGTCTGCATCCTGACAAAGATGGAAAGGATGTGGATTTTAGATTGTACCATGGGATGATTGGATCACTTATGTATCTCACAGCTTCAAGACCCGATATAATGTTTGATGTGTGCTTATGCTCAAGGTTTCAGTCTCAACTGAAGGAGTCACATATGATAGCCGTGAAGAGAATTTTCAGATACTTGAAAGGGAAACCTCGATTGGGTATTTGGTACTCTAAGCAGCAGTCATTCGACTTCAAAGCCTACACTAATTCAGACTATGGCGGTTGTAACCTTGACAGAAAGTCAACTTCTAGTGGATGTCAATTCTTAGGAGAGAGACTGGTCTCCTGGCAGTGCAAGAAGCAGTCAACGGTTTCTGTCTCAACTTGTGAAGCAGAGTACATTGCTGCGGCAAGCGGTTGTTCTCAGATATTGTGGATTCAGCAGCAATTGAGAGACTACGGCTTAAACTTCACTAGAACTCCTTTATTCATTGACAATAATGCCACCATGTCCATCACAAATAACCCGGTGAAACATTCCAAAACTAAACATATAGAAATTCGCCATCATTTCATCCGTGATTGTGCTAAAAAGCATTTAATTGAACTTGTAAAAGTTCACACGGATAACAATCTTGCTGACCTTTTCACAAAGGCATTTGATCGATCCCGTTTTGAGCATCTTGTCAATTTGATAGGAATGTTCAATCCTGAGTGAAAATTATTTTTTCTTAAATCAATTCAATTCATGGAAGTTAAATTTTATTTCTTTTAAATTTTCTGTATAGTTCTTTTAGTTTTTAAAATATTTTACAAAATCAAAAACAAAATAGAAAATGGAGAAAATTTCAAAGTTAACTTGAGAAAAGAGGAAATGATAGTACATCAGAAATGATCTAAACGTCATAGACTGCTCATATGGGAAATGATTGCGTCATGCTTACTTAATTGTTTAAATTATTATGTTTTTTAATCTGCTTATTTACAAGTAATTTAAATTGCCAGTAGGCTGTATGCGTCTTTGAATCACTTGTAGTGTGAAAACTAAATCTAAATTACAACTGTGATTTGAACCCATGTTTGCTAGTGTGTGTGCGTAAAAGAATAGAAAAGATCATTATCAGATAAAGGATGTTAGATTTTGGCAACAATTTTCTTTTGAGATCAGTTTCGGGTTATGTCGTTAGCACAACTAATGCGGTTCATCTCACTGCCCATACTCACAAGTATGCAAGGAGAGTTGAATCAAGACATGTCTCTACATCAACCGTTAAGCATGTATTCACCCTTGAATCACTCCTGATTCATTGAAATTAAATCCAGATAAAAGTTGGATTTCCTTACCTTATTCAAACACCATACTCATTATCATGAATCATCATACCGATATTCAATGAAGAAAATCATATGAAACCAAGACATATGAATCCCTTGATTCTGAATCTTATGATTCCTGATAATCCTTATGGATTCTACTTGATTTTTCCTGTGCTAATAGATGTAACTTCATTCTGAAAATTTAGAAAATCGTTAGGAAAATCTTAGATGCCTTGAGATAGTGCAATTTACATTATTGTAGCATATCAGTGGGGTACTCGTTGTATATCTTATAATTAATACCTTAATACACAAGAACGTGATACAAAGATGCATATAGTTTCAAATCTTATAATATTGTCAACTTGAATTACTTGTTTATATGCTTATTACGTATGCATAAAGAGTAATCCATGACATGATCCCATATTCTTTGATGTTTATATTGTATCACTTTTGCTAAAAGATAGCCTGATATGATCCTCTGCTCGTGTCTTTGATCAAAAATAGTTTGTGTGAATACTTGTATATTTCTATGAGAAAAGATCAAAAAGATTTTAAGTTTATGCATAGTTCAATTTTATTCAGAAAAGCCAAAAATATTTGTGTTTAACCTTCCTGAATTGTATTTGAATCCTCATGATTGAATACTTTTATCTTGTTCGTTATTTGATTTGAAAATCTTCATAAATTTGAGTTGAAAGCCTGCGCACTTAAGGGTTTGTGCGTACTTGTAAGTGCGCATGAAATAAGTCCTGCGTACTTAACAAGTACGCAAGAGTTAAGTCTTGCGCACTTGTAAGTACGCAAGAGTTAAAGCGTGCGCACTTGCTAAGTACGCACGACCTTTTTGCGTGGGGTATATAAACTGGACTTAGAAAAATTTTCAGAGTTTCATCACTTTCAAACCGGTTCAAATTCCCTCCGACTTTTACTCAAAAATTAATGTGTTCCTAAACCGATTTTTCGTCCCGTTGCTAGTTTCATCATTTCATTAAAATCAATTCAGTGAGAAACTAGGCTTAATCCATCCACATAATCACTTAGTATGGACCGATTTCAACTGTAAAATTGATTAGGGTTTGAATCGCAGTTTTGAACAAATCATTGGTTGTTTTGATAAAACTTGATACCTAAAAATTGTATAGAACCCGTACTAGACCCTTAATCGTCCATTTTAGTCTTTGATTTTGCCATTTGAACCTCGTTTGATCGTCGTTTCATCTAAGTGTTAATTTAGGTCAAAATTGGACAAGTAAAGCAGCGTTTTGGTGTTGATGTTGGTCCCATAGGCTAGAATCATCAATTCCGACCTAGTGGCGACCTAATCTACCCGTTGTTTGAACTCCTGTTGATTTTTCAAATTCTGAAATTTTTCACCAAGTGTGTTTCCGGCGCACTTAGCAAGTACGCAAGAAGCAATTCATGCATACTTGTTAACTACGCAAAAGGAAATTCGTGCGTACTTGCTAAGTACGCAGGACCAACACTTGGGAAAAATTTCTAATTCTGAAATTTCAGTTCAAAGAGTAACTGCTATACTAAGTCATTTTTATTCATTTCCAATGATACTTGTTGTTCTGATTATGTTTTCTGTGTGTTTTTGCAGATTATGGCTCGGGCGTTTACTAACGAATTCAATCTGTTAGCTAACACTGAACCAGAATGGAAGGGTGCAGCACTGCAATATAGAGAAATAGTTGATTTCTTGAACTGTTCAAGAATCAGCTACGCTATTTCTGCTGACCCGATCGTTTCAAGACCCTATTCGGAGCAGTTTTGGGAGACTACGGAGCATGATTGCACGGTAACCCCCAACGATATAAGGTCTACCGTTGTTGGTCATGCTATCGCCTTTTCTGAAGATTCTATTAGAAGGGTCCTGCATTTCAGAGATCTCTCGACCGACCCGACAGCCTATCCAGACTACTTTGTGGACGGCTTTTGGAGGCAAAGAATGGGATATGTCGGTGCGAGAGACTATGCTTCATATAAGAAGATGTGGGTGCTAGACCATTGGAGATACTTCGCCCACGTCATGATTATGTGCATCTCCTCAAGGAAAGCTAGAAAGGATGCCATGGGTCATGACCTTGCAGCAGCCATGGTTGGCCTATCTCTCAATAAGGGTTACAACTTCTCCCGCTACATATTCAAAGCCATCAATGACCAGATCAACACGGCGGAGAGGTTTAGGTTCTTATTATACCCTAGGTTTGTGCAACTTTTGATTAACGACGCGTTGCCAAACCTTCCTACTATAGGGGAGAGATTGCAAGTAAAAAAGGGTGGACAAGAGGGTGTTCGCACAATTCTTAAAGCCAGGCAGTGTAGAACCTACCCCTGTGCATACAAAACTCTTTGGCCACCTAATCAATGAAGCATATGTGGCACCAGGTGACTAGAGATGGTATAGTCACGATTCGGAGCCTGAATTGAGTGAACACTCTGATGAACAACAGCAACAACAACAGGTGGAAGTGGAAAGTGAAGATGGATCGTCTGTTAATGGAGATGAAGAAGGAGGAAATGATGGTGCTGAGGGATCTGACTCGGAAGAGACAGAGTCGGATTCTTCTGATTCCGATGATGCACCATCCCAGGTACACCCAAGGAGATCGACAAAGGTAACCCTACCTGAGTCGTCCTCCAAGACAAAGCGACAGTCTTCTAGCAGCGAATATGAGCCAGACTCTAACTCTGACGCTGCTATACAGAGAAAAGACGAGAAAGCATTCATAAAAACAGGGGCGAAAGGCAACAACTTTCTATCCCTAGTGAGGTGGAGGCTCAGCAGCAAGTACAAGTTTCAGCTGCTAGTCCTAATTTGGCCTCCACCCCACCTTCACAGCAACTATACCGTAGGAGGAGGAGGCCAAAGATGCAACTTGACATGGCAGTTACTTCAGTCACAGAGGAGGTTCCTGTGATAGTGACCCTCCCTATCACATCTACCCAGGTGGCGGTGACTACTCCAATTCTCACGAAGTCAGTCACCATCACCCCTTCCATAACACCTACAACCCTCATCACATCCTCAATCCCAACAACCACCATTGATCCTCTAAGTCAACCCTTCAATTATGGAGATTTCACACAAGGGTTTGACTTCGATACCATCTTCTCTTCCTGTAGAACCAAAAGACTGATTGCTACCAAATTATTCTAAGTACAAATGCTGCTGATAGGCTTATCAGCAGTATTCAACACATATGGCTGCTGATAGGCTTATCAGCAGCATTCAGCACATGTTGCTGCTGATAGGCTTATCAGCAGCATTCAACACTTGTTGCTGCTGATAGGTTTATCAGCAGCGTTCAACACAAGTTGCTGCTGATAGGCTTATCAGCAGCATTATTCTCATTCTTGCTGCTGATAGCTATGTTCCTTGAAGACAAATCGTTGCAGCTGACTATCCATGCCAAGTGTCACTGACAACTTTCTGCAAAAGCAACTGACACACTCAAAGCAGAAGGAACCTCAATGGTGCAACCAATGATGGACGACAATGCTCTTCCCCGAGCATGCAAACAATGATGAATAAAGTAAACACTTCAATAAAGTTAGCTAGTTTAGCTTTAACGTGTATTATTAGCTTTAGTGTAAAAGATCAACGGTCTGTGTTTGATCTGATACTTAGAATCAAGGGTCTGTCTTGATTCTAAGTTAGTATAAATAATGTGTAAACACTTCATTGTAAGTGTGCTTCTTGACAGAGTTTTCATTTGTAATCGTTTATTCACAAAGCTTAATACAACAGTGTTCTTATCAGTATTCTTTCTGTTTACTCGATTGTAACTGTGTAGTTGATATTGTTTTCGCCAATCTCAACTAAGAATAGAACCATCTTGTAATTTCACGATCCTACAAGTGGTATCAGAGCTTTGGCTCAGATTAAACAAACTAACACTTGTTTAATCACTTCTGGTTCTATTATAAACTCTCTCTCCTTCAAAAAGTCACCAAGAACAAAAATGGCACAAAGCAACGGGCTTGAAGACATCCTGAAGCAACAGTACAAAAATTTTGTCTGCAATGAAGGTGAGTCACTAACCAGTGTGTATAACAGGTACACTTACTTGGTAGGAGAGCTGCAGTGCTCTAAGGTGAAGCTGGAGAATGAAGACATTCTCAAAAGGTTCATCAGATCTCTTCCTAGTTGCTGGACACTTTACACAGTGTCAATAAGAAGAACTGAGAATCTGAAGACTCTGCAGATGACCGAGCTCTTTTGTATGCTAAAAGCCTATGAATTAGAAATAATTCAAGCCAAAGAAAGAAGCTCAAGCCATCAATCAGCCTCTTCCACCACCTCTCCCGCGCTTCACTCTGACCACTCAGGTCCTAGTTCAAGCGACTACTATCCTACCAGACAAGCACACCAAGCTCAGCCAAGACACCAACAACAGCAACATGTCAATCCTCCAGCATAAACTACAGCCTGTGCAAATGTTGGAACTACAGACTTTGACTGGAGTTTTCAATATGAAGATGTTCCTGCCTCCAACCAAGCACTTATGGCAGAGATACCACCTCAGGTATTTGAACATCTTTGCTCTCAAGCTTGCATTGACAAAGTTTTAGGTTATAGAAAGCATAACCAAAATCTGATAGATCAAAATGAAGAGTTTCATCAAATGAAATCTGAATTCAAAAAGGTCGAAAATACTTACAAAGAAAAGAATAACTGCCTTAAGAAAGAGATTTCTTCATTAAAACATGAACAAACCAATCTTGAAACTTAGATTGATGATCTATTAGTAAAACTTAAAGCTACCAGAGCTGAACTGGCTGAACAGAAAGTTCATGTTGAAAAATATGAATTTTCATCTAAAAAGTTACAAAGATTGTTAGATATTCAAGTCCATGAAAAGGTAAAAACTGGACTTGGATATCATAATGACCAGTACAAGACAGTTCCTCCTCCTGCTGACTACGTGACCATTCATGAACCAAGCTTCAATCTGGCAAATCTTGACATGGCCAACCGAAATCTTGACCCTGTTGTCAAAGAAACCCCTGTGCAAGAATGCACTACTTCATCAGAGTCTGAGTCAACTTGCTCAGACTCCACTGAAACAAGTGAGGATTCATCTCCTCCTGTCCCTCAAGTGACACTCACTAAAGATGAAGTCCCCATTATCCCCTCAATACCAGTTCCTAAACCCTTCAAACAAATCAGAATTAGCTATCCTCCAGAAGGAAGAAAGCTAACTATTGAAAAGGGACAGTCTTCAACCTCCACCAACTCCCAGCCTCTTTCCAAATCAATCCAACTAAGGAAGGTGTTTGACACATGTCATGCGCCTGAAGAAAGGGTTCCATATGTTCAAAAAACATTGGAAGAAGCTACTTTTGAGCACAACAAAGCTCACCCTTGGAATTTCAAAGACCTTTTCAAAAGAAAGGATTATGTGCATCTTTCAAAGGATAAACTGGCAAAATCATGTTTTGTCTGTGGGAAATATAACCACACTGCCAGCACCTGCTTCTACTACCTACAGCAGCAAAGAAACCTCAAGCAACATGCTTTTGAGAAGACAAAGAAGAACAAACAGGTAAGAAGCTTTGAAGCTAAGACAACTCAATTCAGAAAATCTCTTTCTCCACCAAGGGAGCAGTTGTCAAAGCCTCAAAAATCTTGCATCATCTGTGGAGAATCAGACCACTTTGCAGCAAACTGTAAGTTTAACCCTTTCAACCAGATTCTTCATCAAGCCCCTCAAAGACAAAGGGTAAAGAAGGATCAACATACATCGGTTGTTAGTCCAGTTAAGCCCAAGAAAACGGAGCAGAAGCTTTCAGCAGCAACCAAATCTGCTGCTGATAAGCTAACAAAGTCCGCAGCAAAAGTGTTCACTGCTGATAAGGCAAGATCAAAGGGAAAGCCTTCAACAGCAACAAAGTCTGCAGCTGCTCAAGTAAAATCATCAGAAACAACGTCTGCTGCTGAAAAGACAAAGAAAGCTGGAAAACCACCAACTCAACAATGGAAGGCAAAGAAACCACCAAGCATCATCATCGGTTCAGTTGAGTGTATCTATCCTTTAATGTAAATATGTATGTCTTATGTTGTAAATAAAAGTAATAAGTCAGCAGCACTTTTGCTTTTCAGCTGCTGACAGGTTTAATATTCAGCAGCAGAGGTTTTGCCACTGACTGCCTTAAGTTATCAGCAGGAACAAGTTTCCTGTGGATAGCTTTAAGGCCTTCAGCAGTAACATCCCTGCTGCAGATCATTGCATCTATCAGTAGCAATTAAGTTTGCTACTTACAGACTTAACCATCCGCAGCAACCAAAGTTGCTGCGGACAGGCTTTCTCATCCACAGCAACCAAGTTTGCTGCTGATGGGTAAACTTAAGTCCAAAATTAACTTTTACCCGCTGTAAAAGAAAATAACGTCAGTCTTTACCATGACTGCTCGAGTGCTTTACAGCTGTAACAATGAAAAGTGAAACAGGTTGTACTGTACAAGTAAAGTTGCTTTTTCTTCGTCTGCCGTTATATCACAATCTCAAACATTCCCACAACCTCTTCATATTCAATTTCAAACCTATATCCCATCACTTTCTCTCCCGTCCCCACAGCATTCAAAGCCCTCCATAATTAACCACCATTCAAACACCCATCTCTCTTCCCTCCAAATCCATAACAATGGCAGGCGCAGACCTAAACAACCCCAACGACAAGTTTTCCCCATATCACAACCTCACTGCATACCTAATAAAGGGTAAGAAATCCAAAGGTTTCGATGATATGATCGACTTCCTTTGTCGGTCCAAAATCCACCATGCCTTAACAGTCAACCCAACCATTTATACTTCCCACATGGAAGAGTTTTGGAGCTCAGCCGTGTATTCTACTGACCAAGGCACTCCCCAAATCAGAGGCACATTAGACGACAAGGAGATGATTATCACTGAAGCAAAGCTCCGCCAACACCTCAAGCTTCAGGATGAAGGGGACGCCATCTCTTACCCAAGAGACGTATACATGAGGACCTTTGTATCCATAGGGTACACTGGGAATCAAACAGAGTATACAATAGAGAAGGTACTCATGGGTCCCAAATGGAAGTATCTCTGCCACACTCTTCTCCAATGCATATCCCAGAAGAGGAGTGGTTGGAACCAACTTAGCTCCGGACTTGCGTCGGCAATTCACGGTATGATAACGGGGGCTGGTTTCAATTTTTCCCACCTCATTCTTGAAGGTTTGAGATACAACCTTCAAGAAGGGGTGAAATCTTAGTTCTTCATGTACCCAAGATTCTTGCAGGAAGTGTTCAACATTGAGCACCAAGATCTTTCAAAAACTGCAAGAATCTACATAATGCTGGGACATAAGAACAACATTTTTCAAAGCATAAGAACAGTTTCATCAAAGTTCTCAGGGGCAGATGTTCCATTGTTGTCTACAATGTTGAACACGCAAAGTGCCCATGGTGATAGTTCAGCAAACCCAGCTGATACTGATCCCACACCCTCCACCTCACTGCCACAAACTCAAACTGCTGCTTCCCTTGATCGAACCCCTGTGCATTCTACTGAGGATGTACAGGCACATACTTTACTCACCCACAGTTTGATTGCTCAACCGGAACACAGGGCCTCGGTTGCAGCCAAATATACAAGGAAGAGGGGCAAGAGAACTCCTTCTTCTCTTGCCTCCAAGGCCCAAACCCAAGCCAACATCCCTCACTCAGAATCCCAACATTCCAGTGAGAATATCATAAGGGAAAGCCACACTGTTCGGGAGACTCCTTCGGAAGTCTCTCTATTAGGATTAGGATCACTTCCCGGATCCATATAACAGCCCTTTGAGCCATTCCTATCTTCTTTGGACTTAAGTGTTGAGTGACCAAAGTGATGTACCTTCTCCAACTACCACTATCAAGGAGGTACTGATTGGTCTTGCTTCCGAAACACCAAACTCAAGTTCTTCACCCTTGAAGGTCCACTCTAGGAGTAATGAAAGAGTGGATGTGGAAGAGGCTGTCACTACTGCTGGTCCATCAAATGACCAGGAGGACAGTGACAACATCTTTAAGACCTCAACCACGGCAACTCATGGTGAGGGTGTTTCCTTGGAAACTCCCCTCACTGAGAGGAATCCTAGGCGCCAAGAAACCACGGGTGATGGGGATGCTGAGTCTCGGCCTACGGCCCCATCTGGGTCCAAGGATTCCACAACTGTGGATGAGGACAGACTGAAACTTCATAACTTGGAATTGACGGCCAGGGTGGCTAGGCTAGAGGCTGAAGTGTCCAAACTAAGACACCAAGTCTCTATGCATGAAGCCCATCAATGCCCAACTTTAGCCACTCCCTATCTTGTATCACTAGGCACCCAAACTGATGCTTACTTGTCTGCTGATGCAACCAAAAAGGGGGAGATGGTCTCTATGGAGGAAGACACAGACAGTCTTGACGACTGGATTCAAGAGCAGGTTGAAATTCAAAGCTCACTATTCAAGCCGGCTTTTGTACAAATTCATGACTTGCCAGTCTCAGATAATGAAGCAGAAGAGACATCTGAAGACTGGAAGTTGGTCGTCAGGGCTGTTGATGAAATGCTGAATGATGCTGAAGACACAGAACAAACAAATACATCATTCAGCATCCTTCCTGAAGCAGCAGCCATCACAAGTCAATCCATAACCCCCCAACTCCTTCAAACAACACAGAAGCTAGAATTTGACTGCATTCTAGCTTGGGGGTATGATGGATCAGCTGAGAGATTTTGGATTGGATGGGAGTTTAGTGGTGTAAAAGAGCTAAACTAGAACTCTCTCAATGCCCTCCAAGTCCTACAACTGCATTTAACTAACTGCATCAACACTTCATCAGATCTCTCAGCTGAACTTGCCATTGGCAGGTTCCATGACTTGATGGAGGATAATCTACCCCACTTCCAAAGACTAATACAAACAGCAAAATGGGTAGCTTATCCTGAATCTTCGGCAGCAGCAGAAAGAAGACTGACTCTTAGAAGACTTGACATTATAAGGAGCAGTCTTCTCACTAACGAAGAAATTTGCTGCTTAAGAAGATTTCTATACTCCTTCATTGTCAAAGACTTAGATGTGCTGGGATGGACAAGCACTAAGTCTCTTGACCACACCTTCTTACTAAGCAACGGCTCCTCTCTCACCATCAACACCAGGAACATCTTGTCTCTTCCTACAGACTTTCTCTACAAGATCTTTCAACTCAGGGAAAACATCTGCAATGTCAACTCACTTGAAAGCCAGGCAATGATAGCTACTGTCAGAGACAAACTTGAACAAGTAGGAAGAATTACTGAGGCAGTATATGTGTCAAACTCTGACACTGACACTGACTCAGCTTCCCCTCGAGTAGACATCTGCACTGCAGCATATGGGTCAAGATCAACTATCAAAGAAATGCTGAAAGAAGTCACAAGTCCTGAGTGCAAATCGAACGAGGCCAATGACCTTCCCATGTGTAGAAGCATGTTTTGTAACTATAGATTAAATTCTATGTATCAGTGTACGTGGCTAGTACGCGGGAGGGTGTTCCAGAGTACTTAGTCCGCACACCAGTTTGGTCCTGCGTACTTAGTAAGTACGCAAGGCTTTTAACTTGCGTACTTGTCAAGTACGCATGACCAAACCATGCGTACTTAGTAAGTACACAAGGCTTTTGCCTTGCGTACTTGTCAAGTACGCAGGAAGTGTTCCTGCCCCTATAAATAGAAGACTTGTCTTCATTTGTAGGTGGAACTCTGGAACAGGTTGAGAGGTGTCCGGGTCGGGAAGAGCTCTCCCGACCCCTGGATCGTGAGCTTAGATGAGAGATGTGTGTTCCTTCGGTATGTAGTCTGTAATACGGGATGACTTCTTTGTTATGGATTATGTTTCGTTTCATCGTCTTTTGTCTTTGTTCTTGTTTCTCTTTCTAGTTTCTTTGTTCCCACACAAATCACAGAACAGATCGTGTTATTATCCGCTGCGCGACGAGGCTTCCGGGACCTACACCATGTTCACATCCCAAATTACCAATGAAGCCGAGGCAGAGATCCCAATAGCAGCATCATCATCTGCTGTTGTGGTCAGTGAAGTTGAAGCAGAGGCATCCAATGTAAACAAAGGAAAGGGAATCATGACAGATGAAGATGAAGAGAGGCTGCTAAAAGAGAAAAGAGAGAGGGAAGAGAAAAGAAGAAGAAGAGAAGAAGAGGAGATGGCTGACATGAAAAAGGCTCAAGAAAGAAAAACAGCCATTCTCCTAAGAGAACAAACCATCCAGCTGTATGCTAGACAGCTGGATGAACTGAAAAGAAAGATTCCTGCAGTTGACTGGATTGAAGAAGATGCAGCTCTTGCTCTTCAACTGCAGGAACAGTTCAATAGAGAAGAGGAAGAATTGGAGAAAAAGAATAAAGAAGAAGCTAAGTTCAGAATAACCGATTCTGAACTAGCTAAAGAAATGAGGGAGGAGTGGGTAAAGACTCTAGTCTCTCAAGGTGAGGATGCAGACTAACTTGAGAAACTATCAACTAAAGAAGTCTACAGAGCCTTCATGGGTCAGCAAGGTCAGTTGGCAAAGAAGAAACAGGCTGAAGAAGAAGAAGAAAAATCCAAACAACAGTCCAAAAAGACCATTGCCTTTAATAAACGGACCATGAAGAAAGGAAGGTCATGATTGACTTCCTTAAGGCTAGAGGAGAGAATGGAAAGAGGCTAGGTCCTATGAACTTCATGAACCTGCAAGCCCTCTACTTTAAAGTCAAAAAGGATGAGGAAGAAAGAGTGGGCAAGAAGGGCTCCAAGAAAAGGGTACCTATTCAGGAAGAAGGAGAAACAAAAGGAAAGAAACCCAAGCCTTCTCCCTCACCTACCTCTTCCTCAATCCAACAACCTTCCACTCTCCTCCCCAAACCTTCCACTCCTCCACCCAAAAAGTCCAAACCATCTCACCCAGCCCCCACTCATCAACAGCCTCCATTAAAGAAATCCAAAACCTCACCTAAACCAGAAGACTCAAGAGACATAGTTGATTGGGTCTATAATCCACAGGATCAAAGGTTTGAGGTCTTCAGGGGGAGAACTGAAAGAAGAAGATCTTACTACAGCACTGTTGATGAAATTCTGCAATTGCCAGATTCAGATCTTGGCAGAATTCTGGAGCTAGGTGAAGCTCATGAGCTTGCAAATGAGAGAGGGAAACTTCTTGTGCTAGCAATCAAACACTACTTCAACCCTAGCAAAGATGCGATCATTGACATCAAACCACTCAAGTCCCACTCTCCATTTGTAAGTTGGTCCTATAATGTTGATTTGGACGAGTTCACCTTAACTGATGTAAGGAAGCAGAAAATGAGATGTTCAAGCAAAAAAATCTACAAAATGCCAAATAAAGACATCAAGACTCTGTCTGCACTTCCACTGAATAATCCCAGCAAGGATCCAAGAGGCTATGAGGTTGAAAGGATAGTCAGCCACATGCAAAAGCTTCGGCAGCAGAGTGATTAGAAGAATTTTGGTTGCACCAGTCTAGGGGGAGTTTGTAGAACCAAAGACTGATTGATACCAAATTATTCTAAGTACAAATGCTGCTGATAGGCTTATCAGCAGCATTCAACACATATGGCTGCTGATAGGCTTATCAGCAGCATTCAGCACATGTTGCTGCTGATAGGTTTATCAGCAGCATTCAACACTTGTTGCTGCTGATAGGTTTATCAGCAGCGTTCAACACAAGTTACTGCTGATAGGCTTATCAGCAGCATTATTCTCATTCTTGCTGCTGATAGCTATGTTCCTTGAAGACAAATCGTTGCAGCTGACTATCCATGCCAAGCATCACTGACAACTTTCTGCAAAAGCAACTGACACACTCAAAGCAGAAGGAACCTCAATGGTGCAACCAATGATGGACGACAATGCTCTTCCCCGAGCATGCAAACAATGCTGAATAAAGTAAACGCTTCAATAAAGTTAACTAGTTTAGCTTTAACGTGTATTATTAGCTTTTGTGTAAAAGATCAACGGTCTGTGTTTGATTTGATCCTTAGAATCAAGGGTCTGTCTTGATTCTAAGTTAGTATAAATACTGTGTAAACACTTCATTGTAAGTGTGCTTCTTGATAGAGTTTTCATTTGTAATCGTTTATTCACAAAGCTTAATACAACAGTGTTCTTATCAGTATTCTTTCTGTTTACTCGATTGTAACTGTGTAGTTGATATTGTTTCCGCCAATCTCAACTAAGAATAGAACCATCTTGTAATTTCACGATCCTACACTTCCCCAATTCACAATGCCGAGGCGTCATCATCCAGACATCCTGATCCGAATGCTGCAAGGATAGATGTTCTGGAAACCTAAGTTGCTGGATTATTGGAAACTATTCGGAAATCAAAGGAGGAGTCTGACGCTCAACAAGCACAGATTAATTCATTGGTAGACGAAGTTAGAATCCTACGTAGCCGGAGAACGGAGACTGATGAAAGACTGAAGAACGTCATGGCCCAGAACAAGCTCCTAATCAAGACAAATGAAATGATTCTGGGTCACAGGTCATCCTTGGAGCTGAGGTTTGATGTACAGAGGAAAGAGAATGAAGCAATGGTCAAACTAATTGCCGAACTGACCAAGAAGCTTGATGCTCAGGGGGAGAAAGAGAAAGAAAAGACACCCACTGGTGATGAACCTTGTCATCCTGTCGACTTGACTAAGGAAGACGACAAAGACAAGGATCCCGAAGCCGGTCCTAGTGGAGGTGAGCACCAAGTTTTAGCAATTGTGCCCATCTCTGCTATTCCAATGGCTCAGGGGGAGTCTACTCATCAAGTAGGTGGTGATACATCTGGTGGTGGTGGTGAGAATGGAAAGTCAGCGGCTGACGTGCTTAAGGACTTATCTGATGATGAGATACTATTCCTAGAGCCTGACTATTCCAAGGAAGCACAGATTGATGCTCTCTTTAATCTAGAAGAAGGAGATATCGACTCTGGTGATGATTGGGATGATGATGATGAGGATGTTGTAATTGAAATTCCCAAGGGTGACGGGGAAGGAGAGTATGAGTTAGAAGATGGAGAGATCTTTTAATTTCCATCCTTTGAAGCACAGCTCAACACGGGTTCAATCGAGCATGCAAGTAATGTGGAAGCCTCGACTGAAGCCTCCCCAGTTGACCCTACACCTGTGGACCCAGAGGCACCGAAAGAAAAACATATGCCTTCTACGTCATCAAAGGGTCCAGCTCCTGTGTGGAAAAAGACGTCTATAATAGACAAACAAGGAGCAACAGGGATGATCTTGGCTGTAAGGTTCGAGGAGGATAAGCAGCTGTTCGCAATCAAAAGATCTGGGGGGTTCAATACTTGAAACCCACCAATGAAGCGTTCAGCTCCTTACCCAAATACGACCTTGTGAACCTAGCAAACCGAGAGCTGCTGGGTCATTCTAATCATGCAGTGGCGATGGGTTTGTGGGTGGTTCTACAGTGGGAAGCAAGATCTGGGAAGTTCGAAGTGTTCAAGCCTCAGGTGCCCAAGAGAGTAAAGGATAAGACAGCAAGACATCCTGTGACTAAGAAATTCTTAAAGAAATTGGTATACAAGCCAGTGCTATGTGAAACTAAGATTCCCCTGAGCAAGTTATCTCAGGATATCCTTGGTGACATGTGGTACTGGTACGTAGATCCAAAGACGGGCGAGGCTGTGGTGATTGGAAAGGTGAGGTCAGAAAGTGGATGCTTAGTGCCAAGGGAAGTAATTAGAGTATTTGATGAAGTCTGCTTCATCAACTTCTCTGTGAAAGATCTGGAGGCACTAGCAGACACGTATTGCATGCATACTGACTAGTGGACAAAATTCCTTGCTTCTAAATATGACAAGGTGATTAAGTTCAGCCTTGAATACAAGAAGAAGATGGAAGCTAAAGATCAAGTGCTGTGAAGACCGAAGATGTGAAGACTGAAGACTGAAGATTATCCAGAGCTGTTGTCAAGGGGGAGTTTGTTGAAGCACTTTCCTGGGACAAACACTCTGGATAGATAGAGTCTTAGTTTGTACTTTAATGTTTGTAATTGTCTTTGTATGTAAGAGTCTTTATGTATTAGTTTATCGAGTTGTATTTACTTTTACATATTGAATGTTGCATAATTCTCTAAGTGTTTTGCGCACTTGTATGTGCGCACGAGAAAGCTCCTGCATACTTAGCAAGTACGCAAGAATACTTATGCGTACTTGCTAAGTACGCATGAGCAAATTGTCCTGCGCACTCAGGCATATGGTCATGTATAAACAGGAATGGTTGACAGTAGACAAGTACGCAGATATAGGCAATCGGAATAGCAAATACGCAAATTGTAATCTCAGTACTTCTCTCTGTAACCTTCAAGTGTTTAAAATAGAAAGAACGTTTATAGTGATTCTCTTGTTAGTTTACTTTGTTTTAGTAAGACTCTCTGCCTAGTCACGGGTATTCCGCACCCGGTCCGACTAGTAGACCTACTTACATGTGACGATCCGCCACACCCGAGGGACCTACAAAGCCCTATCACAATTGGGGCTTATACCATCCAATTCGATCAATTCAGAATATAGGGTTCATCACAGACCGGTTTAATCGAACCCTAGTCTAGACCCAATCAAAATGAAATTAATCTATATAGTTAGATTCGCAATACCTTACTCTTTGAAAACCCTTTGTCAATTCGATGTTTTATTATCAGAATCGTTGTAACCCGTAATCTAGGGTTCATATGAAACCAAGTTGTCCAATTCAACTCTAAACCGTGTTTAAACTAAATCAAAGTATACCATTAGACTCGTAGTCTTCTTTAGATTGAAAGCCCTATGAAATATCGGGCTCCCATCATCGAATTGATCTTGATCCAGTAATTAGGGTTCATCCTGGAATTACGATTTGGGGTTTTCGATCTAAAACACAAAATTAATGCAATTAAACCACATCTTCAGATTCGCAATGTCGTTTTTGTTAAAAGCCCTATCATTCTATAAACTTTTATTATCAAAATACTTCAAATCGATTCAGTGTTCATAAACTAGGGTTACGGCTTTTCTTTCTGTAATTAAACAATCTTAAACATGAAAACTTTGCAATTAAACCTAACCTCGGGACCGCCACAACTCAATTATCAAAACCCACGACTGTTATTGCCAATCAATATCGGGAACGAGGGATTCGAGCTTGGGTTGGTTCGGCCCGCGTGGGGAAGAAGAACCCATGAGGGTTGTTTGATAAAGGATTTTTGATCTGGTTATCATCGCGACACCCTAGCGGGCGGGACTGGTTAGAGGCTTGGGCGTGTGTGGGAGAGACCCGGGTTCGAGACCGGGCTCCCACAAACATTTTTGAACATTTATTTTCAGTATATTTAAATATTAAAAATCAAACCCCCTATTATTATAATATTGTATAAATGTGTTTTATCCCGGGAAACAACCCGTAGGCTCGGGTTTGAATTATTAAACCATTTTTTATTATTATTTCCTACTATTAAAAATAATATATTTACACTATTTGCAAACCATAACTTTGTATAAAATATATGTTTATAATGACCCGTATTATTAAATACTGTATATTTATATTATTTCGAATCATTTTATAACCTCGTGTAACGTATGTGATTAAATAATAATATAATTGATTATATTATTTACTCGTGTTTATTACTTCAATAATAATAATGTATTTATTATTCTTACCTCAAATGAGTAATTAGAATATTCATTCGAACCTAAAAATAATATATTATATTATTTTCTTAGTTTTTATGAATGACAAAACACTCGATTATATTTATTATTATTTTTGTCATTCGTCACGTAACGTACTTATAATTTGATTATTTAAGTAATTCCTATCTCCGTGGACACGTTCGTCCACTTTTGAATATTAGAGCGTTTCTTTAGGACGTTTCTCATTCCGTGTCGCTGTCACAATTCCTATTATTATCCCTAATTTATGTGTTTCTAATTTTAGGGCATTCGTAAGTCTTTTGAGACTTACACTCGTGGTTCCAACTTATCCTTTGTGTGATACTACCTACAACGCAACGCAGGTGAGTTTGCACGGCCCCTTTTTACTGTTTTAACCTGGGTGAGAAAACATGATTAAACTATTTTGAGATTTTGTAATTCGTATGTTATCGATGTTAAAGCTAAGCGTAACACGCTATCACAGAAAGTCCTCATCTTATATCGGACCGTTAATATGGATCTTAGCGAGTTATTATTTAGTAGTACTACTGGGTTTGACAAATCCCACCCGCGTTAGTCGCGCTAACTCGATTAGAGATCGAACGGGTGAAATGTTAGCCTACTCACACCGCCAGTGTTGATAGACCTGGCAGGAGGCAAATAAACAAACAGTCAGCTTCGGTTGTGAGCGCTTGAGTTAAACATGAACATAGGTTAGCTACCTATAGATACATATTGAATGATCATAAATCTGGTAAACGCTTATTTATATATTGAAACCTGTGAACTCACCAACCTCGTGTTGACATATTTTCTTACATGTTTTCTCAGGACGCTAAAATAAGGTACAGGTGCACATTAGGGCAAGCATGGGATTAATCTATTTTGATTGTTGCTTATTTATGTTTGTTTGGATTATTTTGTATTGTACTTGTTTTGGTTGGACGTTTGGACTTTTGGACTTTTGGTTTGGGCGCGTGTGTTTGCGCATTTACTTTTCTTTATGTTTCCGCATTAACTCTGATTGATATGATATTTTCATTTGAGTCCCATGTAGAGTCGTTCAATATAACTAATGTCTGATATTCTGGTTCGTCACTTCCCAAACGGTAAAACTCCGTTAGTTGAAATTTGGGGGTGTGACAGATTGGTATCAGAGCCATTGGTTATAGAGAACTAGGATTGCATACTAGACTATAGCCTCACACATTAGTTATATGTCATTTGGATTTTGGCACGTATATATGTTGTTACAGAAACATGTCGTCAACTCCACCTCCATCACCTAAGGCACCAGGACACGATGCACCTATCTTACCATCCCCGGAGCCCAAAAGGCGTCGGACTAGTTCTAGCGACAATTCAGTTGACCAGGGTGAACCGAGTAGCGCGCAAGAAATGAATCATGCTCGTAATTGGAATGCGTACCCGCAAATGATTCAAAGGTGGATCGAAATGGGAAATGTCCCATCACCTTACTTTGGTTGTGCTTCCTCATCATCTACTTTACCTAGCTTGTCATGCACTATGGAACAAGTTTTTGCAGCCTTTGTATTTTACATGTCTAGGGAGTTGAGCATTCTGAAGGATGCTACTGAGGAGATACCTGACATTCTACAACGAGAGTCACAAATGGAGGAGAACAAGGTAGGAATTGAGTTGTTGACTGCCGAGCTAGCAGTGACGGATCAGGTCCATAACGTTTTGGTGGATCGGGTGACACATTTGGAGACGAGGGTGGACACCTCAGATCAGGATGTAGAAGGGATTCTGGAGAGAGTGGCTAATCTGGGAGGCCAGCTACAAGTAGCAAATCATGCTGCCGAAGGACTTCAATAAAGAGTGACTCACTTGGAAGCCTAACTGCAAGCAGCCCTATTTCCTGAGGAAATTCCACTTTCGGACGGCGAGGAGGAGCCTTTCGAGGAGGAACCTTTCGAGGATGAGCCCCTAGAGGAGGAGCCACCCGAGGAGGAACCAGTGGAGATCGACGATGCACAATCATATGTTTCTTCCAATGACGAGGATGTTTGATGATCTTCCTATTCTATCTTTCTTTCTTTCATGTTTTACTTATGTTGTTTCTCTTTTCAAACCTAGACGGGTAAGGTTGTTCCCATTCAATAAAAGCATGAGAAGTTTAATGTTTGAATTATTTATTTTGTAGCCTTACAATTTATTTAATTTCCAAAATATTAGATGTTGTATTTCCTTATTTGTACATAAATAATGTTTAATATGCATTATATTTCTCATTGTTTTGTGTTTGTGAATGTGAAGAATCATGTCGGGAAGAGGACGTGGAGGTCGTGCTGGTGGCCGAGGTACCATCAACATGACAGCAGCGGAGCTAACGGCACTAATAAACGATAGTGAGGTGGAGGCTCTAGCAGCACAGAATGTCGCAGGTAAATGCTTTAGTTATTGACTAATGAGGTCAATTCATCTCTTAAAAAAAATCCTGTCCTAAGCTCTATAATTTTGATCCTTTATTGTTTCTAAATCCAGGCCAGCAAAACTAGCAGAATCAGCAACCAGCCTACACCTTCAAAGCATTTATGGACTGTAAGCCCCATGCCTTTAGTGGAGCTGAAGGAGCTGTCGGACTACTCTGGTGGTTCGAAAAGGTAGAATCGGTGATTGCCATGTGCAACTGCCCAGTGGCCAATCAGATCAAGTTCGCTGCTTGTACTTTGGAGGGCCCGGCTCTCACGTGGTGGAACGCTCAAGTCCAGATGTTGGGTCTGGCCATGGCAAAGGGACTCCCGTGGGAGGAGTTTAAGTCGATGATGAAGGAGGAGTACTGTCCTCGCGATGAAATTCAGAAGTTAGAGGGAGAGTTCTGGAACCTAAAGATGGAGGGTTCTGAAATTGAACTCTATACCACACGTTCACATGAACTTGCTACTATGTGCCCGCATATGTTGACCCCTGATTACAAGAGAATTGAACTATATATTGGAGGTCTATTGCCTCAAATACAAAGCATGGTTACTTCATCCAACCCTACCACTATCTAGCAAACTATCCGACTTGCCCATAAGTTAACCGATCTGGCGATGACTCAAGGGACTCTACCTCCGAGGGGTTCAGTCTCTAAACCCATCGACAATCATAAACGCAAGTTTGACCACCACTCCAACACTCACACCAACTCCAAAGGACCCCAATTCAACCAACCCCAGCTTAATCAACTACAGCATCAGCAGCGTAAGTTTGAGCCTGCTAAGAACTTCAACCAGTCGACCTCTTCAGGTCAAAATCAGGGTAGTTATACGGGAAAATCTCCTAAGTGTAACAAGTGCAACTTCCATCACTTCGGGTTTTGCAACCGTTGTCAGCGGTGTGGCAAAATAGGTCATGCTGCCAAAGATTGTTGGGGTGATTTGCAAACCAAGCAACCTTTTCAATAGCCTGGATCTACAAGGGGTTGTTTCGAGTGTGGGAAGGAGGGACATATTCGGAAGAATTATCCTCAGTTAAAGAAAGGGGGTAATGGAAACGACAACCATAACCAGAATAACAACAATGGTGGTATCAACGGCAATGGTGGAGGAAATGGTGCGAAGGGACGAGCCTTCGTGCTAGGATCTGGAGAAGCTAGTTACGATCATAATGTGGTCACCGGTAAGTTTCTCTTAAATAATTACTTTGCTTCTGTCCTTTTTGACACTGGCGTTGATAGGAGTTTTATATCTAAGAAACTTAGTGATATGATGTTAGGACATAGTTTGTAATGACAAAAGCTTGTAATAGTTAGATCTTATGTCTTTATGTTTTTGTTATGTAAAATGTCACTAAGTGTTTATTCAAATTTACATAGAGGCGAACTTGTTAAGTTCGCCTGGTCTATCAGAGGCGAACTTAATAAGTTCGCTTAAGTCTATCAGAGGCGAACTTGTTAAGTTCGCTTAGTCTGTTAGAGGCGAACTTAATAAGTTCGCTTATTTCAGGTCAGACGGCTATATATATGTATGTTTACAGAGTCAGTCATAGACGCATAGAACAGAGAATTATCGATTAGTCTGATTGAGTCTGTAAACAACATTGTGATTTGGAATACAATTGAGAATGTTATTTTCGTGATTGTCTACATTGTCTTTTATGCATATAAAAGTTGATTCGTTGGATTCCGCACTCCGAGTTAACGTCACGTCTTATCACGAGATCGATCCGTAGAAGCGCCATGAGGACCTACAAGTGGTATCAGAGCTATTGCTCGTGATTCTTGTTGATTCTAGATGGTTTTATATGCAAATTGACATGAAATTCGTAATTTTTGAGTTTTTCCTTTCCATGGAGTTTTCAAGACTAATTTTGATCTGATTTGGTGTTTTTGAAGAGGATTTTGACTAAATTGATCCGATAGAAAGCTTCTATTTGACAAATTACACAATCCTACGGTCCAAATTTGATTAATTCCTTCAAATAAGTGATTAATGATGATTTTCGTATGTTTCTGGTTCGCGAGTTTGGTCTGAAGAGTTCTTGATCTTGATTCTGTTACTACAAGAGAACTTGCTGAATTGTGTGCAGGCGAACTTGTCAAGTTCGCTTCTCACAGGATTAACGAACTTATTTTAGGCGAACTTAATCAGATTTTTGAATTCTGATTTAAGCGAACTTAAGCAGATTTCAAGTTTCTGGTTTAAGCGAACTTATTAAGTTCGCTTCTCATTAAGTTCGCTTGGGTGTATCAAAGGCGAACTTATTATCTTCGCCTAAGGGTAAAGGGAGTTCAACACTTGGAAAATTTTTCAGGAAAAATGGCAAATATGGTTCAAGTCACGAATATGTTCAATTATGACGATGAGATCGATACATCTCAAAAACCTCCGAAGTTGTTGAATCTAGCTGATTATTCAAATTGGAAAGATCGGTTCGACCAGTTTGTATCTTTTACCGATACCAGTTTGTGGATTCCGATTTTGGAAGGTTATACGCATCCGACTTATTCTTGGATGGGACAGGATAATGTTCCAAAGCCGGTGTCAGCGTTAACTACTGAAGAGAAGCTACTATTTGACAGGGAAAAGAAAGAGATGGCTAGTATTTCGATGTCTCTTCCAAAGGAAATATATCACAGTTTTAAACAGTTCAAGTCTTCTCAACAACTGTGGGAAGCATTACAGAAAAGGTGTGAAGGAAGTTTGGATGTGAAGAAGAGTAGAAAGGAGCTATTAAAGAAGCAGTTCTTGGTCTTTAAACATTTTCAAAACGAATCCTTGGATGATCTTGCTACAAGATTCTATCATGTTCTTAGTGAACTAGCAAGTGCTTCTGTGGTGTATGAGACTGAGGAAATCAATGATAAATTCTTGGAGGCTTTACCATCAAAATTTGATGTGTACACGGTTTTAATCAAAGAGAATATTAAGTATAAAACCATGTCTCTTGAAGAAGTTCTAGGGAAGATTCAGTCGCATGACATGAATATGAAGAAGAAAGAGACTAACTTGGAGTATATCCAGGATCCCTCAATGTATTTTGCCAAATCTACCGGTAAATCTGGTAATGGAGTGGCATTATTTTCTAGTGATGCTCAAGATTCTTCAAATGATCAGTGTTCTGGAGTTCCAATTCATTCTGGTCATTCAAGCCATTCTGGATTTTCTGCGACTACAGCTTCTACTTCATCTGGATCTCATTTGAATCAGAAGGTTGCTGATGATTATCTTGCTATGTTTTCTTCATTCATGGCATCATATGAAAATTTTATTGGAGGTAAAATACATGATCCTGAGGTTATAGAAGAAGATTTCAGACAAATTGACCTTGTTGATCTGGAAGAAATGAATATCCAATGGAATATGGCCAAGTTAATGCGTCAAGCTAAAGATTTCTTGAAGAAAACTGGCAGAAAATATATTGGCTCAAATAGTCGATCTCGCATGGGTTTTGATAAAAGCAAAGTTCGGTGTTACAACTGTCAAGAATATAGTCACTTTGCTAAGGAATGTGTGAAGCCAAAGGTAGAGTTTGATTCTCAAAAGAAGCAACCTAATTTTCAGCATAATAGGAATCAGTCACATGGTTCATCTGGTAATACAAATCATGCATCTGCTTCATCGGCATTGGTTGCTCAGAACGACGAAAACTATGACTGGGGCATTCATCTGGAAGACTTGGTGGGTGCTGTGAGTCAGGCTTTTGTAGCAGAAATTCATTCTAAAAAACCAGAGGAGTCGACCGATGATGAAAGTTCTAGTGATGATTCTTGTGATGATGACAGTGTTCCAAGCGTTGATGAAGAAATAGAACAAGTGCAGAATATTGATTCTGATGCTGCATCAAGTATTGCTAAGGAGGATATTGTTCTTACTAAAAATACTTCTGATGCTGCTGATTCGGAAATATTCCCATTGCCAAAGTATTCATGGCAGACATGTCTGATCCGTCTAAGGTAAAAGACTCTGTTTGTCATATTTACTGTTCTAACTGCATTTCTGTTAAAGATAAATTGCAAAAGGTCATGGATGATAACACAAACTAGATTTGTGACATGAAATCGATGCATACTGTTAATCAGAAACTGAAAGTTAATGATAAATTGTGCATCGATAGAATTGAGTCTTTGAAAAGAGACTTAAATTCTATGGGGTTGAAATATAAAGAGCAAGGTTATCATCTAGATATGGCTTATGCTGAGATAGAAAAACGTAATGAAGTTGTTGCTCAAAAGAATAAAGAAATATCTAACAAAGAGTCTGAAGTGATCAAACTTCATAGAAAGATAGAAAAATTTGAAAATTCTTCGGTTATTTTGGATTATTTTAACTCAAATGCTGATCCTACTAAGCGTGTTGCTGGAATTGGATTTATTCCTCCACCGTTTAATGCAAATTATGTGGTGGAACCTGAAATCATACATGAAGAGGAGATAGATCCAAAGACTGTGTTAAAGGTGAATCCGGTAACTGGGGAGGATATGGTGTATGAGCCTGATTCTGAAGATAAGGTGTTTGATGAGAAGAAGGTTGAAGGCATTCCAAAAGAGGTAAAAATTGATGACCCAACAGTTGTTAAAACTGTTACCCGAGATAGATGCATTTTGACTGAACCTGAACAGGTGAAAGTTGGTCCATCTAAGCTTTCTCCGATTTTACAGTCGAGTGGATTTGTCGCAGCTGGTTATCAAAAAGTGTATTCTTCAAAGGTTCCAACACAGGCTTATGTTCCAAAGAAGCCGATAAACTGTTCTGGACATTCCTTTGAAGCTTATACCTCTGATGGATCCTCACATTCAAAGAAAACTCCTTATTTCAAAAGTTATCAAGAAAGAAGAGTGTGTTTTCATTGCAACGAGGCAGGACACATTTTGCTCAATTGTCCTTACAAGAGCCAAGGTAAAATGAAGACTGTTCCTTCACAACCTAAAGTGGTGAAGATTCTGAAAAGAAAAGATGAGGGAAAGTCGTCTTCAAGTCTGGAGAAAATCTTGCCTGGTCGATCTTTTATTAAATCCTCTGGATTTAAACAGCAGGATAAATTGAATGTTAAATCTTTTGTAAGCAAAGAGAAGCTTGAGATTACTAATGTTGGAATTTCAAAAGATTCTCATCAGAAAGTTAAATTGTCTAGACCTCAAAGGAGAAGATGAAACAGAGAATTGAAAAAAATTTTGGAAACATCCGAATCCGACAATAATATATCAAATAATGTTTTTCAAAATAATAAAATTGGATCTTCTTTGAAAAAGTCTGATTGTCAAACTACTGTTCCAAAAGTGAATGATAAGATTGATTGTAAATTACAAGAAGTTGTTTATTTTGATTAAACTGGACGACCCAAGACCACGATGGCTTGGGTTCCTCTTTCTAACTGATTCTCGTTGTTTATGTAGGGACAACCAAGGAGGACTATCAACAATACATGGTATGTGGATAGTGGTTGTTCTCGACATATGACAGGGAATGTTAGATTGCTTGAGGATGTTAAACAAATTGATGGGGGTTATGTCGCTTTTACGGGTAATAAAGGCGGGTACATAACTGGACAGGGTATGTTAAAGAATGACAAAGTCAAATTTGAGAAAGTGAATTATGTTGAGCAGCTGGAACACAATCTTTTAAGTGTATCACAAGTTTGTGACAAGAAGTTTTCGTTCTATTTCAACGATGTTGAATGCTATATTTTGAAACGGGGCTTCGTGATTCCTGATGAATGGATTCTTATGAAGGATCCGAGGAGAAATGACACGTATGTCGTTGACATGAGTGTCGCCACTAAAACGGATTCAATTCCAATTTTTTACTCTCCAAGGCGTCAGAATCTGATTCAATATTGTGGCATAGGAAGCTAGCTCACATTAACTTTAGGAAGATGAACTATATTGTTAGGAATGACTTGGTTCTTGGTATTTCGAAGATGAAATTCTCAGTTCCTGATGATTGTATTCCTTGCAAGAAGGGGAGAAAAGAAATAAATCTCAGAAATCTAAATCGACGAATTCTATCGTAACTCTGTTGGAGCTGCTGCATATGGATTTGTTCGGTCCTATCAGTATCAGGAGCATTGGTGGAAAATCGTACTGCTTAGTAGTAACTGATGATTACTCCAGATTTTCATGGGTTAAGTTTCTTTCTTCTAAAACCACTGAGTTGGTACAATACATCCTGGGTTTGGAAAATTTATTCAATCAGAAAGTCAGAAGAATCAGGAGTGACAATGGCAGCGAATTTAGGAATAGTAAAATGGACTTATTCTGTCTTCAAAAGGGAATTCATCATGAATTCAATGCGCCATATGTTCCTCAACAAAACGGTGTCGCGGAACGAAAGAACAGGACTTTAGTCGAAACGGCTCGCACGATGCTTGCAGATTCTAAGCTTCCAGTCACCTTTTGGGCTGAAGCTGTGAATACTGCGTGTCACGTTTTGAACAGGGTCTTGACCGTCAAGCGACATAACAAGACTTGCTATGAATTGCTGAATATACGAAAGCCGAATCTGGATTATTTACTACCTTTTGGTAATCCTTGCACCCTATTGAAAGTTCGAGATGTCCCAACAAAATTCAGTGCGAAGGCTATTGAAGGGATTTTTCTGGGGTATGAGGCGAATTCGACAACCAAGAGGGTTTATAACAAAGAGACGCGCCAAGTTGAAGAATGTTTCCATATTGACTGTTCAAATCGGTGTTTACCACAAATGTCGATTGGTCCGGATTGGGCATTTGATTATGAAAACTTATTCAAGTCTTTTCATTTACCTTCTGATATTTCTGCTGAAGATGTTGTTGTTCTTTATGATTCTTGTCAAGATGCACAGCACAATGGATTTCTACCAACTGCAGTTCCAAATTCATCGATTCCATCTACTTCTGCTCCCGATCCTAATGTTTCTTCTTGTTCAGGTCCACAAGATTCATAGAGTGAGGAGGATAATGCTATTTTTCAATATTCTTCTGCTGATCCGTTGTTGGGTGATGATCAATTACCTTCGACACAGACTCAGGGGGAGATTCCTACAAATTTAGACTCGGATATTCCTTTTCATCAAGATTATTCTTATCAATCTGACTCTACTCAAGTTGAAGTGTTGCCAGTTCCAGAGGTTGTATCCATCAAGGACCTTAAAGATCATCCCGTGACGAATATAATTGGAAATTTACAGGATGGAGTGAAAACACGTTCTCTTGTTGACAATACTTGTTTGTATATATGCATTAAAGATTCTAGTGTTCTTGATGATTGCTCACATTCTTGCTTTATTTCGCAGGTTGAACCCAAGAATGTTGAGATGGCTTTAAATGACAACAATTGGATAGAAGCTATGCAGGAAGAACTTGCTCAATTTGACAAACTTAAGGTTTGGAATCTTGTTGATCTTCCGAAGGGTGCGTATCCGATAGGAACAAAATGGGTGTTTAAATGTAAGAAAGACGATCGAGGTGTCGTGGTACGCAACAACGCAAGATTAGTTGTCCAAGGCTTCAATCAACAAGAAGGAATTGATTACACCGAGGTTTATGTGCCGGTTGCAAGGCTCGAAGCTATAAGGTTTTTTCTCGCTTTTGCTTCTTTTAAAGGTTTTAAGGTGTTTCAATTAGACGTCAAAAGTGCGTTTTTATATGGAAAGGTCAAGGAGGAAGTCTATGCTTGTCAGCCGCCGGGGTTTGAAAATCCACTGAATCCGAATATGGTTTTCAAGCTTGATAAGGCCCTCTATGGTCTTCATCAGGCTCCTCGTGCGTGGTATGAAACTTTATCCACCATCTTTTGGCAAATGAATTTGTTCGTGGAAAGATAGACTCGACCTTATTCATAAAGAAATCAGGGGAAGATTACCTACTGGTGTAGATTTATGTGGATGATATTATTTTTGGCTCAACAAACGAAGGGTTATGTAAAGATTTTGAGGGAGTAATGAAGTCGAAGTTTGAAATGTCTACTATGGGAGAGTTATCATTTTTCTTAGGTTTGCAAGTAAATCAAAAGGAAGATGGTTTCTTTATTCATCAGTCCAAGTATGTCAAAGACATCTTGAGCCGGTTCAAGATGGACGACTGTACCTCATATGATACTCCAATTCCGGTCAATCATAAGTTGAATTCTGACCCGGATGGAAAAGATGTGGATTGTCGACTTTACAGAGCTATGATTGGATCTCTCATGTACTTAACTGCTTCAAGGCCAGATATAATGTTTGTTGTGTGCATCTGTTCTAGATTCCAGGAAAAGCCAAAAGAATCTCACTTAATTGCTGTGAAAAGAATATTTCGATATTTGAAAGGAAAACAACGTTTGGGGCTATGGTATCCTCATGGTTCTAACTTTGATTTCAATGCTTATACTGATTCTGATTTTGGTGGTTGTTGTTTGGACAGGAAATCTACAACAGCTGGTTGCCAGTTCTTAGGTAATCGACTTGTGTCCAGGCAATGCAAAAAGCAAACCACAGTCTCGATTTCTACATGCGAAGCAGAATATATCGCTGCTGCGAGTTGTTGTTCACAGATCCTGTGGATACAACAGCAATTGAGAGATTACTGTTTGAATTTCACAGGAACCCCTATGCTTATTGATAATAATGCTACTATGTCCATAACTAATAATCTTGTTAAACATAGTAAAACTAAGCACATCGAAATTCGATATCATTTTATTCGTGATTGTGCAGAGAAAAGGTTGATTGAGCTGGTCAAGGTACAAACTGAAGATAATTTTGCTGATTTATTTACCAAGGCATTTGATCGTACCAGGTTTGAATT
Organism: Smallanthus sonchifolius; assembly: GCA_023525975.1. Classification (NCBI taxonomy): domain Eukaryota; kingdom Viridiplantae; phylum Streptophyta; class Magnoliopsida; order Asterales; family Asteraceae; genus Smallanthus; species Smallanthus sonchifolius. The sequence continues at coordinate 74,475,812 of CM042018.1, read as the reverse complement.
CCTAATTAAATTATTGGTATGATCAATCCCGAATAAAAGCTTTTCAAATTCAGAATTTCATGGAAAATTTTGTTTTTAAATTTCTTTATTGCTTTATCACATTTCTGCATTTACATTTTCAGTCAAAAAGTTCCTAATTTATAAAAAGTCAAAACAAATTGAAAAAAATATAAAATTTGACATCATTTGAGGTTAGAGAAGAAATGATAGTACATCCGTGATTAATTCATTTCACACGACCTTAGTAGACCTTTAATATATGATTGATTAAACTGAGTTGATTTGATCAAAATTTCAAAGTCTGCATAAATGAGAAATGATAGTGTTTTGAATGCTCTAATCTTGATAATTTGTTTTCAAATTTGTGTATGAGTTTTGAAACTTAAATTGTCAATAGACTAAAAGCGTTTTGAAACTAATAGTAGTGTGAAAATTAAATATAATATGATTACATCTGTGATTTAAATCCATTATATGCCTGGGTGTGTGTGTAAAAGATCATTATCAGATAAAGAATATATGGTTATAAAGAATTTCATGAGACCAATATCGAATTATATCATTAGCACAAATTGATTTCAGTTCACTTCACTGCCCATGCCCCGAAAAACATGCAAGGTGTTGTTGAACTAAGATATGCTTTCAAAATCTGTTGAAGCATATATTCGCCCTTCGATCAGTTAGATACATCATCTAGTCTGACTCCATTGAATTTTATCCAGATAATAGTTGGATCCTCATACCTGAATCAGTTGATTCTCATTATACAGCCAATCTATTAGAATCTTCTGATTCTGAATCATCATGATTCTTATATCCTTTGGGATCTGCTTTTATACTTGTGCTAAAAGAGATAATTTCATCTTGGAAATTGATCTAATCTAAACATTAACTGTATATGTCTTGAAGATAGTGCAATTTATATTTCTGTTTGGCATATATGTGGGGTACACGATGTTTTTCATCTAAATGGTACTAAATCACATGAATTTGGAGAATAAACGCTTATAGTTTCAAATCATATAATATTGACAAATTTAAGAATTCATGCTTTATATTTCAAATTCGGTACAAATAAATGAGCATTTTATAACCTGATCTTATTTACTATGAAATTTATCGCGTATCATTTCAAATATTATTCAAATTGAGTGAGTTTCAAAATGAAAAAGATGCGAAGTGCACAAAACTGAGTAGGATGGTTTCATATTATAGGTTACCCTTTGTTATTATTAAAATGTGTGATGAATTAATTGGATACTGATATGATCTTCTTGCTCATGATGTTTAGTCAAAAATATGTGATTTTAGTTTATTCAGATAAAAATCCAAAAATATGTGTTTCTGTTTGTAAAGATAAAATCCAAAAATATGTGATTCTGTTTGTATAGATAAAACTCAAAATGATTTTGATTTTTATTTTCCATGAAAATTCTAAACTGTTATTAAAATTGTTCGGGATTGGATCGGATACATGATGATGACGAAAGTTCAAGACTTGAAAGGTTGAAGTTGGTAAAATTTTGTTCAAGGCAAAAGTGAATAGATATTAAGTTCGCCTGTGTACAATGAAGCGAACTTAATAAGTTCGCTTAAGAACAGTGAAGCGAACTTAATCTGTTTGCTTAAGAACAGTGAAGCGAACTTAATCTGGTTGTCTGTGGATGGTGAAGCGAACTTAGCATGTTCGCCGAAGGCTTGTTAAGCGAACTTAACAAGTTCGCCTAAATAAGCGAACTTAATGTGTTTAAGGTTCTTGGCCAAGCGAACTTGTCTGAAAATTTTTCGAAATTTTTAATCTGTGTTGTTGGAGTTGTTTGCTGGTTCTATCATATTCAAAATTGATTTGTGAACTCAACTAAGGTAATTTTGTTGAATTTCATCCGTTCAATTGTGAGTATTTGGTGTTTTTCTTCTCGGCTCACTTCGTAAATTTGAACGAACGGTTTTAGCCCTAATTTTGACTGGAAATATAAAATTGATCATTCTAATTGGTTTCTAAGTGATAATCGACTGATGTTCATTGCTTATTTCATGCCTTTTACTTGATTAGCCGATTTTTGAAATTCTGTGTTTGAATTTGTATCGTCACAGGTTCAAGCGAACTTGTTTGAAGTGAACTTGTCTAAGTTCGCCTCTTGCAACACTAAGCGAACTTATTAAGTTCCCCTAGGGGTCAGAGAGTATTTGGACTTGTGATTTTTTGAGTGTTAGAAATTTTTTTTGTTAAAATTTTTTTTTAAATTTTTTTGTTTGTTTTTGTTTGTGTTTGTTATGTTTACTAATGTGTTTTGTTGTCCGAATGTTTTCAGATGGCTAAACGTGTCGAATATAAGCATAATCAGGTGTCATTGTTAGATCCTAACATGTCAGAGGCAGTCAATTTTCAAGGAATAATCGGATTTCTGAACCGTTCGCATCTTCATACTACTTTATCTGCTGATCCTTATATCAGTCTGGTATACATACAGCAATTTTGGGATACAGTTCATCAGGATACGGACGTAGAACCTCATGTTCTTCGTGCCACTGTCAATAATACTGAAATTGCCATTTCTGAAGAAACTATTCGTGTTGCTCTTAATTTGGGTGGTAATGCTGAAGACCCATTGTCATATCCGGGCACTCTTATTATGGGTTGTTTTCAAAGAATGGGTTATCATGGGAGACATAATGATACACAAGCACGAAAAGGTGGCTTAGTCGGTGAATGGAGATATTTTATGCATGTGATTATTCAATGCATCTCTCCTCGTAAAGCTGGAACCGATGGTTTAAAGATGGCTCTTCAAACTGCAATGGTGGCTTTAACGTTGAATAAGCGATTCAATTTTCCACTTTACTTCTATCGAGAGATGGTCATGCAGATTAATCCGGCTGAAGGTCAAGGATTTATTATGTATCCTCGCTTTATTCAAATGATTTTAAATCATCTTATTCCGGATCTTCCACAACATCCTATAAGATTGACTTTGACTCCGATGTCAAAGCGTATCTTTACTGATTGCACGAATGTGAAACAGCAGAATGCTGCATTGATACCGGTTAATACTCCTTTGTTTGGTCACTTAATCAATCCTGATTATGTTGCACCACCTAATGACAACTGGTTTCATCCTGATGAAATTGCTCAAGCTCAAGGTTTAAATGTTCCACAGAAACCACAACAACAACAACAAATTCCACAGCAACCGATACAACAACAAGTTCCAGTTCCACAAGTTCAGGTTCCCGTACAACCACAAATTCCTATTCCTGAACAAGTTCCAATTCCACAAGCTGAGGTTGAAATACCTATTCATGAACCTGTTCAAGAGGAGGTCGTTCATGCAAATGAACATGATCTAGGAATGAACATGGATGATTTCGTTGATGACGCTGTGAACTCGCCCATTCATGAAGCTGAAGGGAATGTGGTGACTGATGATGAATCTAGTTCAAGCTCAAGTGAGACGATATTATCTGTTAATGAAAGCACTGACTCTGATGAATCTAGGGATTTTTCCTCAGATCATTATGAACGGTTAGCTGCTATTCCACTGGCTAATGCTGGAAAACGAATTAAATCTCAAGCCAGACGACCAAGAAGAAAGTATGTTCGGGATCCTCCTTACGGTTCAGTACTTGGAAAAAGATCCTTGGTTGATGAGAGTACTGAGTCTGATAGTGACTTCAATCAAGATCCAAAAACTCAAAAGCTAATGTCTGCTTCAATAGCTGCTGCTCATTCTTCGCAGGGAGTAGAGGATGCTAATTTTGTTGCTTCCTTGATTATTATTCCTCCAAGATCTAAAGATACATCTCCGGTGATAACTCCTGTTCCTCCAGTTATTACTCCTATTGCAAGTCCTTCGATTCCACAATCGTCAGCTCGTCCGTCAAAGCCTTCTGATTCTGAAAGGATTACTATCCTTGAATCTCAAGTGCTTACACTTCAAGCTCAGGTGGATACTCTTGTGTCTACTGATTCACAACGGCAGCTGGTGATTCAAACTCAAGCTCAACAAATAGCTGACATGCAAGCATTGGTGTCTAAACTCGTTCAGCGTCTTGACGCTCAGGGGGAGTTGAGGATACACGATACATGTCACACAGAGTCTATTCAAAGACGTGATGATGAAGACAATGATCCTGATGGAAATGTTGAGGGTGATCGTCAATACACTGACGCTAATCCTATATCAAAGGTTCAGGGGGAGTCGACATCACAATCACTTGAAGGAAACAAAGATACTTCTGGTGCTAATGAAGAAGAAGTTCTATTATTGGAGTTCTTTGCAGATTCTGAAGAAGAAGCTGAAAAGATTGCATGTCTTGATGACATTGATGATTTATTCAATGACATGGATGATGAAGTGTCTGAAAATGAAATAGAAAAAGGAGCAATAGTAGAGATAGAGATAAAGAAAGATAAAGATAATGTTCCATATGAAGGCTGTGATGGTCTTAAAGTGCCGTATAACTTCATCCAGGATGATGTTATTCCTGAATTCACTTATGAAGGAGTAACAGATTCTATGGACTCTGTTGAAGACGTCACACTGCCTGAAGATACTGTTGATTCAAAGATGGATACTGATGATGAGAATATTCAATCAAATAAAGATGCTGAAACTGAAACAACTCTCACTGAGTCTTCGAAGGTTAATGAAGAACCTGTGATGTACAGAAATACAGGGATGACAAGAGAACAGTGGAGAGAAGTTGTAAATAGTTGGATGAAGGTGCTACCCAAGTCTCCAGCACAACCTGCTCAGAAAGAGAAATATGTGAATAAAGAGCGGTGTGTAGGAAGGATTATAAGTTGGTTCTATGATGGTGATACAAAATTATTTGCAATTAAAAGATCTGACGGTGTTCAATACTTAAAGCCAAGGATCAAGTATTTCAATACCTTACCAAGGTGTGAAATGAATGGTCTAGCTTCAAAGCCTCTTATTAATAGATCAAAGAATGGTTTGGCTGATGTGATAGCAAACTTGATCAAGAGAGAAGGTAGTTCAGGAAAGTATGAACGACTGAAACCACAAAAACGAAAGAGAGTGAAGAACACAGATCAAAAGACAGGGAAGGTAACCTGGAAGTACAAGTATAAACCAGTTCGTGCTGTACACAAGATACCATTGAAGAAGATTCCTCAAGACTTTCTTGGGAATATGAAATGGTGGTATGTTGATGTTAATACTGGTGAAGCAAGGATTGAAGATAAAGACAATAAGGTCATTGTATGTTTCTATGATGCAATGAATCTTATAAATTTCTCAAAGAAAGATCAGAGGACGTTGTGAAAGAATGAAATAATGTTCACTGATGAATGGAAAGAACAAGGATTACAGTACAAGAGAGTTTTGGAGATATGCAGAAGATATGGAGTGCATGTTGGCAGCAGACTACCGGATAACTGGAAAAGCTCATCATGAAGACTGAAGACTGTAGATCAAGCTATTGTCAAGGGGGAGTCTGTTAGGACATAGTTTGTAATGATAAAAGCTTGTAATAGTTAGATCTTAGGTCTTTATGTTTTTGTTATGTAAAAAGTCACTAAGTGTTTATTCAAGTTTACCTAGAGGCGAACTTGTTAAGTTCGCCTGGTTTAACAGAGGCGAACTTAATAAGTTCTCTTAAGTCTATCTGAGGCGAACTTGTTAAGTTCGCTTAGTCTGTTAGAGGCGAACTTAATAAGTTCACTTATATCAGGTCAGACGGCTATATATATGTATGTTTACAGAGTCAGTCATAGACGCATAGAACAGAGAATTATCGATTAGTCTGATTGAGTCTGTAAACAACATTGTGATTTGGAATACAATTGAGAATGTTATTTACGTGATTGTCTAGATTGTCTTTTATACATATAAACGTTGATTCGTTGGATTTCGCACTCCGAGTTAACGTCATGTCTTATCACGAGATCGATCCGTAGAAGCGCCATGAGGACCTACATATGATAAAAGGAATTCCAACCTTGTTAGAAGCTAAGTATATAATAGAGATAGCTGATGGCCAAATAATTGAAGCAACGCACATTCTTAAGGGTTGTAAGCTTGAGCTAGCTAGTCATAAACTTGATATCGACCTTATGTCAGTCACGCTTGGTACTTTTGATGTAATTTTCGACATGGATTGGTTATCTAAAAACCAAGCTGAAATCATCTGTAGCGAGAAAATTGTTCGCATCCCTCTCCCGGGTGGAAAACTCTCTCCGTTCAGGACGAAAAAGTTGGTGCAGTCATGGGCATCATATCCTTTATGAAAGCACAAAAATGCCTTCGAAAAGGGCATACGACTATTTTGGCTCTCGTTGTTGAGCAGCCATCAGAAGAGAAGAAGATTGATGACATTCCCATCGTTCGTGAATTTTTGGAAGTATTTCCCCAAGATCTGCCTGGTCTGTCACCCACCGTCAAGTTGAATTTCAAATCGATCTAACACCCGGAGCAGCACCGATCGCCCGGGCACCTTATAGGTTAGCACCTAGTGAATTACAAGAATTGTCCACTCGGTTACAGGATTTGTTGGATAAAGGTTTCATTCGACCTAGCTCATCGCCATGGGGAGCTCCAGTCCTGTTTGTCAAGAAGAAGGACGGGACTTTCCGTATGTGTATCGACTACCGTGAGCTAAATAAAGTCACAATCAAGAATCGTTATCCTTTTCCTCGTATAGATGATCTATTTGATCAACTCCTAGGATCAACTTTCTATTCCAAGATAGATCTTAGGTCCGGTTACCACCAATTAAAAGTCCGAGATGAGGATATCTCTAAGACTGCTTTTAGGACAAGGTACGGCCACTATGAATTTATGGTCATGCCTTTCGGATTAACCAACGCACCCGCGGTATTCATGGACCTCATAAACCGTGTGTGTAAGCCATATCTCGATCAATTTGTCATCGTTTTCATCGACGACATTCTCATTTATTCCAAGAACAAAGAGGAACAACTACGCCTAATTTTGGAATTACTTAAAAAGGAGCAACTATATCCTAAGTTTTCAAAGTGTGAATTTTGGATCCGGGAAGTTCAATTCTTAGGACACATGGTTAACGAGAAAGGAATACATGTCGATCCATCAAAGATAGAAGCCATCAAGAATTGGGCAGCACCGACGACTCCGACTGAGGTGCGACAATTTCTGGGATTGGCGGGTTATTACCGTCGATTCATCGAAGGATTTTCAAAAATTGCACAACCTCTCACTACCTTAACTCAAAAGGGTAAAGCCTATAACTGGGGCGATAACCAAGAGTCAGCATTCCAACATTTTAAACAGAAACTTTGCAGTGCACCTATTCTAGCTTTTCCGGAAGGAACGGATGATTTTGTGGTGTATTGTGACGCGTCTATTCAGGGTCTAGGTTGTGTGTTAATGCAACGGGAAAAGGTGATCGCATACGCTTCATATCAACTAAAGATTCACGAGAAAAACTTGAAAAACTACACCACTCATGACCTAGAGTTGGGAGCCGTAGTTTTCGCACTTAAGATATGGAGACATTACTTGTACGGTACCAAGTGCACTATCTACACCGATCACAAGAGTCTTCAGCACATCTTCGAGCAGAAAGATTTAAACATGCGACAACGTCGTTGGGTCGAGCTCTTAAATGATTATGACTGTGCGATCCGGTATCATCCGGGTAAGGCTAATGTTGTAGCTGATGCCCTAAGTCGAAAGGAAACGAAACCCAAACGAGTTCGAGCATTACAACTTACTATTCACCCCGGATTACCTGACAAAATCCATAGTGCTCAACTCGAAGCCTTGAAAGAGGAAAACCTACCGCTGGAAGGTACACGTGGCATGGAAGTACAACTCGAGGTCAAATCTGACGGTATTCGCTACTTCGCAGAGCGAATATGGATTCCAGTATTCAGAAATTTAAGGGAACTAGTCATGGATGAGTCTCATAAATCTCGTTACTCTATTCACCCAGGTTCCGACAAAATGTACCATGATCTAAAAGTGTTGTATTGGTGGCCAAAGATGAAAGACGATATAGCCACCTATGTGAGTAAGTGTCTGACTTGCGCGAAGGTCAAAGTTGAATATCAAAAGCCATCCGGTCTTCTCCAACAACCAGAAATTCCCATGTGGAAATGGGAACAAATATCCATGGACTTTATCACGAAATTGCCACGAACTCCTACCAGATGTGATACCATTTGGGTAATTGTTGATCGTTTAACAAAGTCTGCTCACTTCTTAGCAATCAAGGAAACCGAAAAATGGATAAGCTTACTCGTATTTACTTGAAAGAAGTAGTCTCCCGGCACGGAGTGCCAATCTCTATCATTTCGGATCGTGATGCACGATTCACTTCTCATTTCTGGGAGTCGTTACATAAAGATTTAGGCACGCGTATAGATATGAGCACAGCATACCATCCTCAAACTGATGGCCAAACAGAACGTACTATCCAAACTCTGGAGGACATGCTACGAGCTTGTGTGATCGATTTCGGTAACACTTGGGAGCCTCACCTACCGTTGGTGGAGTTCTCCTACAACAACAGTTATCACACTAGCATCAAGGCAGCTCCATTTGAAGCACTATATGGATGGAAATGCCGTTCTCCTATTTGTTGGGCCGAGGTTGGGGATAGTCAAACAGGTCCCGAACTCGTGCTTGAAACTTCTGAGAAAATTGTTTAAATTAGAAACCGTATGGCAGCAGCTCGTGATTGTCAAAAGAGCTATGCCGACAAGCGTCGTAAACCGTTAGAATTTCAAGTAGGGGATATGGTCTTGTGAAAAATTTCACCTTGGAAGGGTGTCATTCGTTTTGGGAAACGAGGCAAACTAAATCCTCGTTATGTTGGGCCATTAAAGATATTTAAAAGAATCGGACCAGTAGCGTACCAACTGGACCTACCTGAAGGACTTAGTGGTGTACACAACGTCTTTCATATCTCGAACTTGAAGAAATGCCTAGTAGACGAATCACTCACGGTTCCTCTTGAGGAACTACACATTGATGAACAGTTACGTTTCGTCGAAGAACCTATGGAAATTATGGATAGGGAAGTCAAAACGTTAAAACGCAGTAAAATCCTTATTGTTAGAGTCTGTTGGAACTCGAAATGTGGACCGAAATTTACGTGGGAATGCGAGGATCAGATGATGAGTAAATATCCTAATCTGTTCAAACACTCTGCGTCAAATTCTTAAGGTACTATTTAATTTTCGGGACGAAAATTCTTTCAACTAGGGGATGATGTGATCCCCGGAATTTTTTTTTTATTTAATTTTTGGGACGAAAATTCTTTCAACTAGGGGATGATGTGACAATCCGAACATTTCCAGTTAACTCCGTTAACAAAATCCAGTTAAAGTTAACTAAATTAACTTAACTCAAACTTCAGGGACTAATTCTGTCAATAGTCCAAACTTAAACTCCAAGGACTAGTTATGTAATATCCCTAAACTATCCTGTTGACTTTTAAAAAGTCAAAATCCTAATTCTGTTGACTTTGGAAGTCAAACTAACAAAGTTCTAACTCCATCCAAACTTGAGGGACCAATTCTGCCATTGTCTAAACTCAAGAACATGAAACCTCAGGGACTAGTTCTGTAATTAAGCTAACTTTGATTTTGTTGACTTTCAAAAGTCAAACCGTGCGTTCTTTGATCCAAGTTCGCGAGTGATAACTGAAATTCGTCCAAATTAATAACCGAATTGGACATTAAAAACATTAACGTTCGTCTTTAAACCCCTAATCATCGACATTAAGTTGAATTAAACCTAATAATGCTAATTCAAGTCATAACCGTTGACACGTTCATGGTAGACAATCAAATTCGACGAACTCATGTGATAACCTCACAATCTAGCACTTTGCGCACTTCATTCGATCGTCATTAGAGCAATTGCACACACCGGACGAGGCAGAATCACTGCAGAAGCCGCCGGAGATCAACCCAGTTGCCGTCGACACCTGTTCTAGCCGATCTCCATCAATCCAACACTTGTAGTGGTAAATTCTTGAATCTTTAACTTTGTGTTAATCCTTTGTGGAAAGCCCTATCACAATTGGGGCTTATACCATCCAATTCGATCAATTCAGAATCTTGGGTTCATCACAGACCGGTTTAATCGATCCCTAGTCTAGCCCAATCAAAATGAAATTAATCTATACAGTTAGATTCGCAATACCTTACTCTTTGAAAACCATTGTCAATTCGATGTTTTATTATCAGAATCGTTGTAACCCGTAATCTAGGGTTTTAATGAAACCAAGTTGTCGAATTCAACTCTAACCCGTGTTTAAACTAAATCAAACTATACCATTAGACTCGTAGTCTTCTGTATATTGAAAGCCCTATGAAATATCGGGCTCCCATCATCGAATTGATCTTGATCCAGTAATTAGGGTTCATCCTGGAATTACGATTTGGGGTTTTCGATCTTGAACACAAAATTAATGCAATTAAACCACATCTTCAGATTCGCAATGTCGTTTTTGTTAAAAGTCCTATCATTCTATCAACTTTTATTATCAGAATACTTCAAATCGATTCAGTGTTCATAAACTAGGGTTACGGCTTTTCTTTCTGTAATTAAACAATCTTAAACATGAAAACTTTGCAATTAAACCTAACCTCGGGACCGCCACAACTCGATTATCAAAACCCACGCACTGTTATTGCTAATCAATATCGGGATCAAGATATTCGAGCTTGGGTTGGTTCGGCCCGCGTGGGGAAGAAGAACCCATGAGGGTTGTTTGATAAAGGATTTCTGATCTGGTTATCATTATCGGGCGGGACTAGTTAGAGGCTTGGGCGTGTGTGGGAGAGACCCGGGTTCGAGACCTGGCTCCCACAAACATTTTTGAACATTTATTTTTAGTATATTTAAATATTAAAAATCAAACCCCCTATTATTATAATATTGTATAAATGTGTTTTAGCCCGGGAAACAACCTGTAGGCTCGGGTTTGAATTATTAAACCATTTTTTATTATTATTTCCTACTCTTAAAAATAATGTATTTACACTATTTGCAAACCATAACTTTGTATAAAATATATGTTTATATTATTTTCAACCCATGACCCGTATTATTAAATAATATATATTTATATTATTTCGAATCGTTTTATAACCTCGTGTAACGTTTGGGATTAAATAATAATATAATTGGTTATATTATTTACTCGTGTTTATTACTTCAATAATAATAATGTATTTATTATTCTTACCTCAAATGAGTAATTAGAATATTCCTTCGAACCTAAAAATAATATATTATATTATTTTCTTAGTTTTTGTGAATGACAAAACACTCGATTATATTTATTATTATTTTTGTCATTCGTCGCGTAACGTAATTATAATTTGATTATTTAAGGAATTCCTATCTCGGTGGACACGTTCATCCACTTTTGAATATTAGAGCGTTTTTTTAGGACGTTTCTCATTCCGTGTCGCTGTCACAATTCCTATTATTATCCCTAATTTATGTGTTTCTAATTTTAGGGCATTCGTAAGTCTTTTGAGACTTACACTCGTGGTTCCAACTTATCCTTTGTGTGATACTACCTACAACGCAACGCAGGTGAGTTTTCACGGCCCCTTTTTAATGTTTTAACCTGGGGGAGAAAACATGATTAAACTATTTTGAGATTTTGTAATTCGTATGTTATCGATGTTAAAGCTAAGCGTAACACGCTATCACAGAAATTCCTCATCTTATATCGGACCGTTAATATGGATCTTAGCGAGGTAATATTTAGTAGTACTACTGGGTTTGACAAATCCCACCCGCGTTAGTCGCGCTAACTCGATTAGAGATCGAACGGGTGAAATGTTAGCCAACTCACATCGCCAGTGTTGATAGACCTGGCAGGAGGCAAATAAACAAACAGTCAGCTTCGGGCGCTTGAGTTAAACATGAACATAGGTTAGCTACCTATAGATACATATTGAATGATCATAAATCTGGTAAACGCTTATTTATATATTGAAACCTGTGAACTCACCAACCTCGTGTTGACATATTTTCTTACATATTTTCTCAGGACGCTAAGATAAGGCAAAGGTGCACATTAGGGTATGCATGGGATTAATCTATTTTGATTGTTGCTTATTTATGTTTGTTTGGATTATTTTGTATTGTACTTGTTTTGGTTGGACGTTTGGACTTTTGGTTTGGGCGCGTGTGTTTGCGCATTTACTTTTCTTTACACTTTCGCATTAACTTTGATTGATATGATATTTTCATTTTAGTCCCATGTAGAGTCGTTCAATGTAACTAATGTCTGAGATCCTGGTTCGTCACTTCCCAAACGGTAAAACTCCGTTAGTTGAAATGTGGGGGTGTGACAATTACACAAGCTCTAAGCATGTCCTCAAGAGTTTGGATTGTACGCTCAGTCTGACCATCAGTTTGGGGATGGTAAGCCGTGCTCAAATCCAATCGTGTACCAAGAGCAGTTTGGAGGGATTGCCAGAAACGGGAGGTGAACCGAGCATCTCTATCAGAGATTATGTTTAATGGAACACAGTGACGGCTCACAACTTCATCAATGTAAATTCGGGCCAATTTCTCGACCCGATAGTCTTCACGGATAGGTAAGAAATGAGCAGATTTGGTGAGGCGGTCAATGATCACCCAGATGCTATCATGACCACTTGAGATGCGAGGGAGTTTGGTAATGAAATCCATAGCTAAGTTCTCCCATTTCCACATGGGAATTTCCGGTTGTTCAAGTAAACCGGAAGGACGTTGGTGTTCGGCTTTGACTTTGGAGCAAGTTAGACATTTGGCAACATAGAGAGCAATGTCTTTCTTCATATCGGGCCACCAATATTGTTGCCGCAGATCTTGATACATTTTATCCGCACCAGGATGAATAGGATAATGAGTCTTATGAGCCTCGTTCATAAGAAATGCACGGAGATCATCACGATCGGGAACCCAAATACGAAGCCATTGGGTTTAGATTCAAGCTGAAGTTCCACACCACACGATATTTCATCGTACATGTTACCCTCGGTGACCGAGACGTGTTGAGCTTCTAGGATACGATTTTGAATGTCGGTTTGAATTCGGATACAATTAAGCATTACATGGTCCTTACGACTCAAAGCGTCGGCTACAACATTCGCTTTGCCGGGATGGTAACGAATTCGCACTCATAGTCGTTAAGGAGTTCAACCCAACGTGTTGGAGACTTTTATGGTCGGTGAACACCACACATTTTATGCCATAAAGGTAATGTCTCCAAATCTTCAATGCAAATACAACCGCACCCAATTCAAGGTCGTGCGTCGTATAATTCTTCTCATGAATCTTAAGTTGCCTTGATGCATAAGCGATTACTTTGCCTCGTTTCATGAGGACACAACCGAGACCTTGGTTGGAGGCATCACAGAAGATAACTAGATCATCATTCCCATCAGGGAGAGTCAAAACAAGAGCATTGCACAACTTTTGCTTGAGAGTTTGGAAAGCTTCTCCTTGTTTTGGTCCCAATTCATAAGGTTTACCCTTGTGGGTTAAGGCAGTGAGAGGAATAGAAATCTTAGAGAAATTTGAAATGAAACGACGATAATATCCCGCAAGGCCAAGAAATGAACGAACTTCGGTGGGGGTCTTAGGGGCATGCCAGTTCTTAACAGCTTCGATCTTAGCAGGGTCAACATGAATCCCTTTTACGTTGACGATATGACCCAGGAGTTGAACCTCCTTTAGCCAAAATTCACATTTGGAGAACTTGGCATATAGTTGCTCTTTTCTCAAGAGATCCAAAACCAACCTAAGGTGTTGTTCATGATCGGATTTATTCTTGGAGTAGATTAAGATATCATCAATGAAGACGATTACAAATTTATCAAGGCACGGTTTGTACACACGATTCATGAGGTCCATGAAAACCACGGGTGCATTGGTTAGCCCAAAAGGCATGACCATGAACTCGTAGTGACCATACCTTGTTCGGAAGGCAGTCTTTGGAATATCTTGCTCTTGTACACGGAGTTGGTGAAAACCAGATCGAAGATCAATCTTCGAGAAACAATTAGAGCCTTGAAGTTGATCGAAGAGGTCATCAATCCTAGGCAATGGATAACGGTTCTTGATGGTAAGCTTGTTGAGTTCGCGGTAGTCAATACACATGCGGAATGATCCATCCTTCTTCTTGACGAATAAGACGGGTGCACTGAATTGGACGGATGAAGCCCTTGTCGGAGAGCTCTAGGAGTTGGCTTGCAAGTTCTTGCAATTCAGAAGGTGCAAGACGGTATGGAGCTCTAGCCACGGGGTTAGCCCCGGGTACAAGGTCAATGCGAAATTCTACTTGTCGAACGGGTGGAAGACCGGATAGGTCTTCGGGGAATACTTCGGGAAAGTCCCGGATGATGGGGATGTCTTGCATACTCTTCTCTTTGACATCCTTTTAAACAATATGGGCTAAGAAGGCTACATACTTCTTTCATAAGTACTTTTGGGCAATAGTGCATGACATTAACTTGAGTCCTTTACAAGGCTTTTCACCAAAGACTCTTAACGTTTCTCCCGACGGAAAGGATATTCGGATGCACTTCTCAAAACAGATGACCTCGGCATGGTGATTTGAAAGCCAATCCATGCCTATGATGATATCAAAACTTCCTAGTTTTATTGGCACGAGGTTGATTGGAAATGTATGATCATTAAGTTCTAGAGAGCAGTCATGGATCATGGAGTCAATTGTAAGAGAGTCACCATTTGCTACTTCGACGGTGAAGGTTTTCTCTAATTTTGATCATGTTTTTGCATGTAAGGGTTCAAATTTAAGTGACACAAAACTTTTATTTGCACCGGTATCAAATAAAATGGAGGCATATTGACTATTAACAAGGAATGTACCGTTGACTACATCATTGTTGGCCTGAGCTTCATTGGCGTTTATGTTGAAAGCACGCCCACGAGCTCCGCCTTGTTTAGCATTGTTGAACTTCGGGCACTGGTCACGGAAATTATTTGGGTTGCCACATTCATAACAGGCACGCCCATTTGCAATAGCGGGAGCACCTTGATTAGCCACTTGCTGGTTGGTTCAGGTTGGTGGGTTGACTTGCCTTGCAAGTGCCTTGGCTCTACAAACATTGACCGTATGGCCATATTTCCCACAGTGAGAGCAAAGGCGACAGGGAATGTTTTGGAGATGGTGATAATTGCATGTGGTACAGAGTGGGTAGATCCCAACATATGGCTTCTTGATTGGTGCTTGAACCATGGGAGCAACTTAGGTAACAGGGATAACAGGGGTGACCACAACATAGTTCTTAGCCTTTCTTTTCTTATTATTGTGGTAGGGTTCAATTTTGGCTTCTTTGATGTGTGTAGGAGGGGTTGCGGTGTCGGGAACTTTCTTGGTGCCTTTTCTAGTCAGAATCCCTGCTTTCACATGGTTTTCGGTTATAGTAGCAGATAGGCGGATAGCATCTTCGAGTGTTGCGGGATTTCTCCCTAAGACAGTATCCTGAATCTACCTAGGTAATCCACCAATATACTTCTCAATGCGGCGGGATAAAGGTGTGACCATATGGGGCACAAGGAGACTCAACTCATGGAACCAAGTTGTATAAGCCAGACTCTGTTGGATCAGGATCTACCTTGATCCAATGATTCAACACATTAACCGAACCAAATCGTGCGGAATCCGATTTGATTGGCAATCCAATCTATGACACGGATCGGGTCGTGAGAAACGAGCGGATTAGATGTCGAAACGAAGGTTTCTATCGACCCTTTGGTGTAGAGAAGTTGGATACAAGACCTGGAAACTCTCAACGGACAGAGATTCGACAATGCCGGTGCAAAGAGTTTGTGTGTGTTCTGTTGCTTAGTCTGGTTCTGCTCTGGTTAGTCACACTTATCTTCTATTTTGTATATTTGTGCTCATGAAGTGAAAGCACTATATATAGTGCAGAGGCCATTCGTACGAATGAGCCATGTGAATGGACTCATTCGTGCGAATGAATCAGCAGAATGGTTCATTCGTAAGAATGAATCATCAGAATGGTTCATTCGTACAAATGAATCATTCTCATGACTTATTCTAGCGAATGAATCATTCTCATGATCTATTCGCGCGAATGGATCATTCTCATGATCCATTCGTGCGAATGGGCCTTTCATTAGCACGATTGATCAACGTTATCGATATTTATCAGATCGTTTAATACACAGTCATTATATATGAGTAAACATTAAGTATAAACATGTAATTTCATTAATATATCAAATAGTTACATTAAACATAGATGAAATACATATTACAAGGGATTAGGGACATATCATGCATCTACATACTCCCCCTTGGACCTAGATCCCTTCAAAATGACCTAACTGACATTAGTTGGTCTTCAACATCTCTTTTGTACGAGTTTTCCAGTTGACCCCGGCGTGTATGTCAAAAGCAAAGCATATACGTATCACCTTCACATACTGCAACGCCTGGTCTATATCTGCAACATCAAAAAACGGCTGACACTTGTATAAAGTTGTAACATCTTGTTCAGACAAGTTGGTCAGCCACAAGGGATCAAAGACCCTGATGGTCTCCCATGACCCTTCTTTACAAAGCACTATAACAGCTTCACCAGTACGCCCATCATAGTACCACCATTTGAACTGATCTGAGAAGTCCTGGATCATTTTCCTTAAAGGAATCTTCTTCATGATCGTTGGAGGTTTCCACTTTAAGACAATTAGGGGCTTCTTGGTGATTGGATGAACCTTTTCCTTGTGAATGTAACGTGTAGGCATTTGTGGCTTGAAGTTCACCCACTTCTTACGGTATTCGTACTGTAATTGACGTTCAAACCATTCGGATAGACCGGAAGATTCGCTGGATAGAAGCTTTAGACGCGCCAATTGATTTACTTCAAATGCGGGCAGCGTCTTGAAGTCATGAGGGTACCTGAAATATTGTATGCCCTTCTCTCTTTTTATAGCATAGCAGCTTAAGTCGTTGAAGTATGCCCAACTGATTATACGACCATCAGACTTGTGTCCTTTGAGTCGATAAACTTTAGTGTACTTGGTTGGAGGAGAGGGCTTTGAGTTCTTCTTTAATTCGACCATGTATTCCATCCACTGACTTTTACGTTCATTCAGCTCGTCAATGTCAATAGTGGAGGGACCGGCTTCATCTCCTTTGTTGTCGATAATGCGGTTGACCTCCTCGTCGGACTGCTGAGTGAATAAGTCTGCGAAGGAGGGAAGATCATCACCATCTACTGATGTGTACTTTGGATATTTTTGATCAGTGATGTCTTCGACTTCAACCTCATCAACGTCTTCTAGTTTGTCAGAGGAGGGATAATCAGTTGTAGGAACAGATGCCTCTTCAGTGATGACTTCGTCGGGATTCATTTGAAATAGCTCGGCAATCTGTTCTTTTGACAAGCAGTGTACGATTTCCCCTTCCTCTTTGTCATAAATAACTGAATGTTGGATGATCCCTTGCATGTCAAGCACATAAGTTAACTTTGAAGGTTGTTGCTTGAGAGGCATCACATCCAAAACTATTTACATAAACAATCATAAAATAAACATGTGAGAATAAGAAATTTCATTGATTTAATCAAAATAAAACTGAAATTATTTACATAATAATCTAATATTTACAATAAGACAACTTAAAACACTTAAAACAAAAACTATCAACCTTCAGTGCCCTTTTGTTTATCTGATGATGGGCCTTCTGATTTGTCTGATTTTTGCTTTGTTCACGCCTCTGCTTCTGCTGTCTTTGCAGCACTTGATGCAGCACCAGCATTGGCACAATCGTCCTTATCTTTGTCATTATTGTCATCATCATCATCACCATCATCATCATCATCGTCATCATCGTCATCATCATCTTCCTCATCGTCATCATCATCATCATCGTCACCATCATCACCATCATCACCATCATTGCGAGCACCCTCAATTCTGGGTGTCGGATCCCTTCTGCTTTCTAAGTTTTCCAACAGCCTTTTGTTTTCCTCCTCTAGCCTTTGTATCCTCTGAGTATGTGCATCAACAGCTGTAGACAACTTTTGATTCTGGTTTGTAGCAGTGAGAAGGAGGACTTGCTGATCATTGCATCTATTGGAAAGACTTGTGATAGCTTGGGCTTGTTCAGTATTTTGCAGAGTCAACTAACTGATCTGCGAGCCCTGTTGGTCAATCAGCAAACCCTGTTGATTAAGACGCTTTGATTGCTCTTCATTCTGAGCCAGTAAACGAAGTACCAAACTGTTTAAAGTACTGATCTGGTCGTGTAGAGAGACAGTCGGCAGTGACATTGAAGATTCAGCTCGAATAGTTGATGGCTGTGATGTAGGAGCAGTCGTGTAGATGGGAGGAGGCACAGTTTGTGTCTGAGGCATAGATGTTGACATTGGAGCCTCAGACCTGGTGGCAGTTGCTGTAGTAGCAGAGGTGCTCTCAGTCCTTCTAACAAGCTTAAACTTTTGGCGTTTGGCCATTCTTTTCTTTCCTCTTCCCTTCTTGACTGGGGTATATTGGGAAGAAGGAGCAGCAGATACTTGTAGACATTCAGGGACAAAGTCAGCATCCCTGACGTCATCATCAACCCTTGAGCTTCCTTGATCTGCTCCCCTTTTTCTTTTTGTTGCGACCAATCTTGCCCCATGTTGACTGATTTCAAATTCATTTTCAGTTTCCTCAGAATCAGTAAACAGGACGGTGTCCAGGTTAACGTCTTCTGGGTTAGTTGGAAGGGAAGGATCGATAGCAGTAACAGTGGGAGTGGTGGCAGCGGTAGATGAAACATGAGGAGGATTGGTGACAGCGGTAGATGAAACATGAGGAGTATTGCCACCATCTCCCTGACCATCTTGGTCGTCATCATCTTGGTCGTCAGCTGGAGGTACAACAATATCCTCCCTGTCCGAATCACTGTTATCGTGACGCCATTTTCTGTTTACTGGTGCCACATACTCTGGATTTACCAGATGTCCAATGAGTCGTTTGTGAGGTGGCTTTGTTGGTCTGCCCCTGTAGGTCTGTACCCTGTTTAGAGTGACGTCTGTCATGTTTTCTAACTTGATTATGTCGACGTCTGACCTTGGTAGAAGAGGAAGTTGGTCATCTATTATCATTTATAAGAATCTGGGGTACATAAGATACGCATTGTCCCCTTTAAGATAGATGTTTTCCTTAAGGTGCGTGAACACCATCTCGGAAAAGTTGAACGGAATGTTCAACACCAGTGCAACGAATGCGCTCTGTATTGTTTCGCGCATATCATCAAATCCGCCACGACGGGAACCGAGGCAATGTAGAAGAACATGTCCTAGATACTTGTACTGCGGACAGAGGTTCGCTTTGTTTAAAACTCCCTCGACGACATTCCCGTCGTACTTTATCCTCATGAAGCATCCTCGGACCAGATATTTATCCAGTGTCACTGGATCTTCGGGATGATCACCAAATTGACACAATCGGCGAATGTGAGATGCCGATACAACCACATCTTGACCTGCGATCTTCCCTCGTATGACCGGTGGAGATACCTCGCAGTCAATCTCGGCGGAGGCCCAGAACACCCTTTGGTGCGACGTATATGGAGTGCGGAGATGGGATATAGCATGAGCAATCCTGGATCTGGATAGAAACTCGATCATGCCGACAAACGGACGTGCATTCTTTGATGTCGGAATCATGTACGCACATATGTTGCTTTTTATGGAAGCCTTAAGAACAACTGGAGCTCTGTGCGCCATAACGAACAGTCTACAAACACAAAAACATGAAGCACCTCAGATCAATACATGCAAGATTTTGGAAATATGAACTTTTGGACCATTTTTCCCTTGGTACGAATGAAGCATTCTGCCTATTCATTCGTGCGAATGAGTGTTCATTCGTGTGAATGAGCGTTAATTCGTGTGAATGAGGGTTCATTTGTGTGAATGAGTTTTCATTCGTGTGAATGAGTTCTCATTCGTGTGAATGAGCATTCATTCGTACGAATGAACATGAAGAGTATGTCCATTCGTGTGACAGACATGTCGCGATCCAACTTGTCCAAAAATCAACCAACACTTGAAAAGATTTGCCGAAAAACGACAACAACACACTCGACTATTGTTTTCAACCAATATTTAGCAGTTTAATTGGTTTATTAAGTCAGTTTTTACGTTTTTAGTTTTGGTTTTCGGTTTTGAACCCTAAATCTAATCGGACATCCACGAATCGGTATACAATCGATGAATACTTGTGGGGTTATACCTGTAAAAAGAAATCGAATGATTAGATTACAGATTTGACAGAGTTTTGTTCAAAATCAGATTTTGATGAAACAGACGTGCGAATGCTTTCTGTTTTGTGCGAATGATTCTGCACATGCGAATGAATGGCCTATTTATAGGATGGCTTGGTTCATTCGTACGAATGGCCATCCATTCGTATGCGTGTGTCCTTCAGTAGTACGAATGGGTATGCATTCGTATTAATGAACCTTCATTCGTACGAATGGACCATTCTGGTCAGTCCATTCATGTGAATGACCTATTCTCATCATCCATTCGTACGAGTGAGCCATTTTGCTCATCCATTCGTACGAATGGGACAATCCCTTTATGCAAATTAAACTTTTCAAGTTAAATGGGGTATCTGACCACATTGGTTTTAACAAAAATTTAATTATGAAGTAATTTACATTTAATTATGAAGAGAGGGATCAATTATGAAGTTTTGGAATAGTTTATGAAGTAAAGGAACGATTTGATCAATCGGGAAGTCAAGCGTTTTTCAAATTTTGATTTTCTGATAGTCGTTCGAGTCTTATCAGATAATCTAAAATTCAGGAAAAGTAAAATCTTTTTGGATTTTTGAATAAGTAATGCTGAAAATAATATCAACAGGATATATACACGCATGTCTTAGTAAGAATGATCCTTATGAGAAATCATACAGACTTAATGACTAATGATCCGAACGTGGGATCAGTACTAAGCTCATAGCAATCAGCAACATTGCAAATTATCTGAGCTTTAAGTACACTTAGTCAAAATGCGATCATTGATATGTTTGTCCATCTTAAACCTATGCAGACCTCTTCTCAACACTTACAAGATGATATTGAAGGATTGAGTCCATTGTCTGTGTGTCCCACACTAGTTAAGAATTGACTTGAATTACTTTTCAAAACATGTTAATGTTTCAAATCAGCACAACTTACTTAACCAGCCATCATAAGTTCATGAGATCTCAGTTATTCCCTGTTACTTCTTTACTACACAAATTTTTTTTTTTTTATTTTTTTTTTAGTATTCACAGTGACAGCCATCAGCTCATGGACGGCTTCAGCCAGGAATTTACAAGGCAATATGACACTTATGCAGCTAACGGTGTTTGTGTTCATCCTATCCCATGGATGGCTTCAACCAGGCTGCAACCCGGTAATATGGCACATATACGGATTCGGATTCATACTTTTATTTTATTCTTAATCGCATGGACGACTTCAGCCAGGTATTTACAAGGCAATATGGCACGTATACGACTTCAGAATCTAATTTTTAATTTTATAACTACTTTCTGATATCTCATTAAACCGATGATAACTGGTGTGCACAGAATGAGAAACACCTTCAGTTTCTATTGTTGATTTTCGTCAATCCTTTCACCATTATGTGACTCACAAGACAATATCTAATATGGTATAGATTGATCATCAATAGTCAAGATTCAGTAAGATAAGCCTATCAATGCATCACATGTCGACTTAGTGTGACTATTCACTATGACATTAAATGCAATGTGCTTCATACATATGGTTAGTGTGCCATTACTTCCCAAAGGTTGGATATGATTTCTCATTTTTGAGTTTTTCAGATGTTTTTGGGTTTTAATCTATACAAAAATGGAAAATCTTTTTTTTTATTTTTTTTTTTATTTTTTTTTAAACAAAACTGTACACAAATAACTGTACACAAATAACTGTACACAATATAGAAATCTTTTTGGAGTCTCAGATAACTAGCGTCTGTGTACTATCATTTTTCTCAGCGAGAGATCATTTTCTTACTGGCATTTTCTCCCCCTAAAATTTTAAAATGATAAATCTTTTTGAGTTT
This sequence comes from Smallanthus sonchifolius, assembly GCA_023525975.1. Classification (NCBI taxonomy): domain Eukaryota; kingdom Viridiplantae; phylum Streptophyta; class Magnoliopsida; order Asterales; family Asteraceae; genus Smallanthus; species Smallanthus sonchifolius. The sequence continues at coordinate 74,453,722 of CM042018.1, read as the reverse complement.
TTGAGATTTTTAATAAACGCAAGAAAGAAAATATATACAGGAACGTAATTAATAAAAATGATTATTGACTCGACTCTTGGTCCGGAACAACGTCATCCTTCTTTTTCATGCCGTTTACCTCTAACAAGAATAAAAATCTTGGTTTGTCAAAGGCTTTTGTATAGAGGTCGGCCTTTTGGAAATCAGTGTTAATTTGAACCATATTAATAAGTTTCTTTTCAAAACAGTCACGAATGAAGTGATATTTTATACCGATGTGTTTGGTTTTTGAATGTTGAACCGGATTCTTAGTGATAGCTATGGCAGCAGAATTATCTACATAAATAGGAGTGTTAGAGAATTGCAAACTGTAGTCCCGAAGTTGCCGTTGAATCTAGATAATCTGAGAACAGCAATTGGCAACAGCGATGTATTCAGCTTCACATGTAGATGTAGCCACTGAAGTCTGCTTTTTGCATTGCCATGTCACGAGACGGTTTCCAAAGAACTGACACCCTGCAGATGTAGACTTGAAGTCTGTTTTGCAACCACCATAATCAGAATCACTATATGCAGTAAGCTCAAAGTTATCATCATTAGAGTACCATAATCCAAGATCAGGAGTACCCTTCAGATAACGAAAAATCCTTTTGACAGCAATTAAGTGGGAGACTTTTGGTTTTGACTGATATCGGGCACAGAGACTGTTGGTACACATATGTCCCCAGTTCATTGTAAGCGTTCGAGTCAAATGTAATCAGTCAGTTGTGATATAAAACAGTGTGTTTTGAGTATTTATGGTTAACATGTTTAAATAATACTTATGCAGAAGTTGTTCATGCTGATGAGTCAGAATGGACTCAGTCGCACGAATGAGTCATAAGTATGGCTCATTCGTACGAATGAACCATAAGGATGGTTCAATCTGCCGAATGACTCAGTCGCACGAATGGATCATCCGTATGAGCCATTCGTACGACTGGAACCTGCAGACTATAAATACATCTTAAATCGTGTTGTTAAAAAAAAAAGTCATATCAATCAACCCTAGCCGCACGAAATCGTCCAGAGACTTTGTCCAACTTCATAGTTCGTTCCCGGATCGATTCCTACACGTTCATAACGTTTATCAATCGTTAGATTGATCCGGGTTGTCGTTCTCACTGATTGGATCGCCAATCAAATAGAATTCCGCGCTATTTGATTCGGTTTCACGTTGAATCTATTGTAATCCGTACGTACACGGTCCTAACAAGTGGTATCAGAGCTTTGGCTCGTGATTCTTCGTGTATTCAATCTTGTTTTGGTATAAAATTCTCGTTTTTGTTCAAAAGCTAAATGTTTCGTGGTTAAATCTTGTTTTACTTGTGTTTTTGCGAAAAAGTCATTGCTTTACACTTAGTTCTTGTTTTCTAAAGTTCTACATCTTTTGCAGCCCCAAAAACTCGATCAAAATCTCGTTTTTCGAAAATTTTCACGTTTTTAGGGTTTCTGCGCGTCCTGTAGCACATTCGTGCGACTGAGTCATTCGTGGACTCCATTCGCACGATTGACCTCAGTCGCTTCTCCATTCGTACGAATAGACCATCCGCATCAATTTTCTCTCATTCGTACAACTCAATCGCACGGATAGCTCTTTCGGTGAACTCATTCGTACGACTGGACTCAATCGGTTCTATCCTTCCAAAATTTTTCTAAGTGTTGAAAATCCAAAATTTTTTTAAAAATGACTGACGAGCACTCAGCCTATACAGCCGGGCAGAACGCAAGACTTCAAAACATGATGATAATAGAAAATGAAGCGGGAAATGGACAGAAAGCTCCGAAACTTGTGTCACTTGATGACTACCCACACTGGAAACATCGTTTTGAGATCTATCTCAACGGGGTAGATCCAATGCTTTGGGTATCAATTGAAACAGGATACACTGTTCCTGTGGGAGCTGATGGAGTCAAACTAACGTTGACTGGGATGTCTGAAGCCCAGAAGACTACATATAATGCTGAGAAGAAGGCATATGCTCTCCTCACACAATCCATTCCAAAGGATATTTTTCACCAATTTTCAGAAAATAGACTGTCCAAACCTTTATGGGATGCTTTAGAAAAGAGATATGAAGGGAATGCAGCTCTAAAGAATATGAGGGCCAAGGCACTGAAAAAGGAATTTGATAACTTTGCTGCGATTGGAAGAGAAACGTTAGATGAAATACTTGATCGTTTTTATCATCTAATGAGTGAGTTGCATACTCATGGGATAGTGACTACTATGGAAGAAAAAGTGTTGAGCCTTGCTGATGGTTTGCCAGACAAATGGGACTCCTTTATCACTATCTTGAAACAAAATGGCACTCTGGAGATGTTGGATATAAATGAGTTCACCATCAAGCTGAGAGAACAGGCGCTGGTAGAAAAATACAAGGCCCAAAGAGGAACGTATAATCAGAATCCAGCTTTATACAATGCAACTCCTGCTTCCGCATCATCTGGTACTCCTATTCAAACCGCGTTTGTATCAAACACCTCGGGCTCTCCTCAGAACACCACATCCACTGGTGGTTCGTCGGGCACATCTTCACAGAAGAATACATCCGATTCAACCGCAAAGTTAAAAACTGACAACCTTGGGAACGTGACTGTGGAAGTGGCAAAGGAACATATGGGATTGCTTGCAGCAATGGTAGTTTCATATAATGGGTTGGTGGCAGGGCAAATAGGAAATTGCCACCTTACTGACGAGGATTACGAACAAGTAGACCCTGTGGAGATGGAGAGAATGGACATTTCTTGGGCTCTCGCAAGTGCTGTACGACGAGCAAAGGAGTTCGTCAAGAAGACTGGAGAAGAGCTGATAGCCAACAAAGGAACCAAGTTTGGCTTCGACAAATCCAAAGTTACGTGCTTCAATTGCGGGGAAAAGGGCCATTTCAAAAGAGAGTGTGTGAAGCCAAAGAAGACAGGGAACAGTAATCCTTTTAACTCAAATGCTAGGGAAAACACAACTGCTACTCTTACTCCTAAATCAAACACAGCAGCCATGGCAGCTCAAGGAGACGAGGGACAAGATTGGTCATTCAGATTTGGACCAGCAACTGAGGCAAACATGGCAAATGTAGAAGAGTTGAATGATGACTCTGCGAGTGAAAGGGATAACTCTTCTGATAGTGCTAACTCAGATGGAGAAGATGCTGCCGAAGACGCCCAGTTTGTTTCAAGATCCGAACCGGTGGAAGATGCTGATTCCACATGCGCTTTCATGACAAACACCGCTAGTGAGACTCAGGTATGTTCCAAAGATGAACTGTTTAATAAACATGCTTGCAATGATTGTGAAAAATTCCGGGAAACAATTGACCTGAAATTTGCTAGGTTATTAGATCATAATGAAAGCCTGGTAACTGACCTACAACAATGTACAGAAGCGAATCGAGTTCTAAAACAAAATGAAAGCGGTTTTAAAGAACAAATTGAAGTGTTGAAGAAACAACTTAAGGAAACTGAAGTTGTAGTTTTTAATCAGTCAAATGACATCAATTTTTACTTAAAATCAATTGAACAAGCAAAGAAAGAACTCGCTCTTCTCCAAGTTGAGTATGACTCTCTCAAACAAAAGTTACACAGTGTTGCCAGTTCTTCTCACATCTTGAAGAATCTGGTGAATGTTAGAAAGGGGGGAGAGGGCATTGGTTATCGAGAGGTTCCACCACCTCTTGAGGGTCTTTTGAACACGAAAAGCAAACCTTTAAATGACAACCCAGTGAAAGACCATGTTGTGACAACTCCACTTGTCAGTGATCCGGACACTCTTGTAAAACCATTACAACCGATCACTGAAAATTGTGGAACATCTTCCTGCGTTAAAGATATATTCACTATTGGAAAAAGGGATGAGGAAGAGGATTATGTAAGACCTTGTTTGGGAACTCAAACCATTCAGAATCCCAAACCAAGGCAGACCAATCCTCAGCCTCGTCCTAGCCTTGAGAAAGGAAAGGCAGTGGTCACGAACTTGAGCAAATCCATCCAATTCCTCAAGGAGGGCCAAAAACCTAATATTGAGAAAAAGGATGGGTTTCAGAATCACCACAATGCGCATCAAAGTAGATCTCCGAGGATTGTAGAGCGGAGATCCTGCTATGGATGTGGGAAAAGGGGACACTTAGCACAAAATTGTCCTAATTCTAAGACACCAAAGAGGAAGGTTGAAAATTTTTATAAAAAAACTCATTATTCCAAGTTTAACTCAACCTCTCCCTTACACCATCAAGTACATTATAGGAATGTTCCTCACAAACCTGTAATGAACAACATGGTGAATACTGATGACAACAAACCACGTGCATACCCAGTAAACCAGTCGACCGTTTATCACAAGCGATCACTGCACAAAACTGGTTCGTGGAAAGTTAAGTCGGATCATGTGTCTGAGAACAAAGATAAAGGAAAATCCCCTGAGTTAACCACTGAGAAGGGACAATGGGTTGATTTCCTATTGCGCGATGCTGACGGCAAACCCAAGACCATGAGGGCTTGGGTACCTAACCTAAACTGAGTTTCTTTGTTGTGTGCAGGTTGTCCGCTACACTGCTTCTACAAACACGTGGATTGTTGATAGTGGGGCTTCCAGGCACATGACAGGAAATTTGTCACTCCTGTCAAATGTCAAAAATATAAAAGGAGGACATGTTTCTTTTGCTGGTGATAAAGGAGGGTTTATTACTGCTCAAGGTGAAGTTTCAAATGGGAAAGTCAGCTTTGATAAAGTGAACTATGTTCAGCAACTAGAGAACAATCTGCTGTCAGTTTCTCAAATTTGTGACAAAAAGTTTAAGGTACTCTTCGATGACAAGAAGTGTTACATAATGCACGGTTTTTCTATCTGCTAGAGGTAAATGGTGTCAAGAAGAAAAATGAAGTCGTTTCGGATGAGTCGAGTTCATAGTCCAAATTTAATTTTTTGTTTTTTTTTCTTTTTCTTTTTCTAGTCGTTATTTAAAATTCAAAAACACAAAAAGATTTTCTGTTTTAAAATTTTAGGGGGAGATATTTCTAAGTTTATTAAAAAAAAAAAAAAAAAATAAAAAAAAAAAAAATAAAAAAAAAAAAAGATAACAAAACTTTGGGAAGGGCAGATTGGGGGAAATTGATCCTGGTCTGTGGAAAATGATAGTACACAGGCATCGAGGTATTTGAGACAAAAAAAAAAAAAAAAAAAAAAAAAAAAAAAAAAATTTATGAGTTAAAGTTTATTTTGTAAGAAAATTCAAAAACAATATAAAATTGAAAAAAAAATGAGCTTGTGTTAAATGGTGGGAAAATGATTGTATATCAGTGGACGGTTGATATTATGTCTAAACCTAAATGATTCACCATATACTACGTCCAGTTCGATATATTGGTAGGCTCTCTCAATCGGACAGGAAGCTCAACGCGATAAAAAGATAACAATCTTTTGCGTCGAGTGGGTGAACACTGCACTGACATATGTCTTTGGTGGTAATTTCGGGTCTAAGATTGCCGAGAACTAATGTACTTGGTCGTTGTGTTGTATTCAATCAATGCCTCTTTCTTCAAATCCCGTAAACCTACCCATCACCCATACCTTAACGAAATCTAGTGTATTACCCTTGGGGATAGCGACTCTGAGGATATACTCTCTAGGTGGAGTTCCCAAATGGCCTATGGTATTACCCTTGGGGATAGTGACTCTGAGAAAATACCCTCTAGGTCAAACTTCAAATGAACTGGTATTAAGTTCATAAGCCCAAATCTCCCAAAGAGCCAAAGGCTCCACAAAGTCCTATCACACAAAGAGCCAAAGGCTTCTCAAATCTCAAAGAACTGGTAAAAAGTTCTCAAGCCCAAAGTCAAATCTCAAAGAACTGGTAAAAAGTTCTCAAGCCAAAAGTCAAATCTCAAAGAACAAATCAAAAGTTCTTCATCCTTCAAAGCTCAAACACTCCAAAAGCTCAAAAGCCAAATTACCAAAAATGCCCAAGTACCCAAAACCTAGCCTAAATCTCCCTTATCTCACACATATTTAGTTGAATGAATACAACATAATCACTGGTATAACGGAATTCTTGTGCATACCTGGATACGAAAGTATGTTGAGCAGTGGGAACCATTCGAATATCACAAGTGCTGATTGTTCCGATTTTGGTGAGTTTAAATGGATTATATACTGGTAATCGACTGGATCGGCAGTGTGCTAACATATTATAACTTGAACAAAACATGATGTCAACCGCTTCGTATACTGATATGATTCCCCAAAATTACAAGTCTCACAAAAAGAATGTGCTTTCTGTTTTTACAGCTTCTATTAATTTTGTGTACAGTATTTTATTTTTTAAAGTTAAAATTACTTGAAAAGTCTCAAATACTAGTGTCAATGCCTGTATGATTCCACATGGATCTTTTCTTTAGTCTGTGACATCAGAACGGGTGTCCTGTTGAGGGGGAGAAAATTTTAAATGTTTGTTTCGTTTAAATCTCAGTTTGCTTTATTTCCTTTAAAGGTTTTGATTTTATTTTTATTATTGGACTGTGCGACAAGACAAGACTCCTTGAAACTAAAATTCTGAATCCAAACAAGACAGCTTGTCAAAATTTTGAAAAAGTAAAAGGGTCACGTCTGAGGTGACCAGTTAGGAAACTGGGAAGACTGGGTAAAAGGGTCACGTCTGAGGTGACCAGTTAGGAAACTGGGAAGACTGGGTAAAAGGGTCACGTCTGAGGTGACCAGTTAGGAAACTGGGAAGACTGGGTAAAAGGATCACGTCTGAGGTGATCAAATTAAGTAAAATGTTTGAGGTAAAAGGGTCACGACTGAGGTGACCGAGTGCAAGAGTGAATCGAACATGTCACACACCGATGGATTCACTCAGTAGCACGAATGGACCATACGGTTGGTCCATTCAGACGTATGAAACTCTGGTGTACGTATGAGCCATAAGTATGGTTCAGTCATACGATTGGTCCATGCGATTGAGTCTATTCGCACGACTGGATATCAGTCGCACGATTGGAACATATGGTTGGTCCATTCGCACGAATGGTGAGTGCGATTGGCCCATTCGCACGAATGAAGGTCAGGTAAGTATATAAACCACTCAATCGCAACTGTTCCCCTATCGTTCAAACTACTCAGTCGCAAAACCCTAATGCCCCCTCCCCCTGTCGAATATACAAAGTTTTATAACATTAGGGGGAGCCACGAATGAAAAAAAATCATCAGCTGGGCTTACTTCTCTGATCTTAACGTTTACGCTGTCAAAAGAGAAGGTGGAGTCCAGTATTTCAGATATGCACACGAGCTAAAGACGCTGCCAGGATTCGAGATGAACCGGTTAGCATGTTTGAAATTATTATATGCTGAAGAAGGGGGTAGATCGGGTTGGTTGGAAAGAGCGTTGAAGTTCGAGTACCGCAATAAATGGGTAAACTTCAAGCCTCAAAGACCACAACGTATTATTCACAAGAACAAAATCAATCCGATCACAAAGCGCCCCAAGGTAACATTGAAATGGCAGCCACCGACTACAATGAAGAAGATCCCACTTCGAAAATTACCTCAGAACTTCTCGAGGTATTTCAAGTGGTGGAATTACGATTCAAGAACGGGTGAAGCTGTTATTGTATTGGATAAAGGTGATGATTGGGAAACAATTCGAGTGTATGATCCCATGTGGCTCACAAACTTGTCAGAACGAGATGTTTATACTTTGTACAAGTGTCAAATATTTTCAGATATATGGGATATGGAGCAAGCGCTACAATTTCAACGTGTTATCGAAGTGTGCTTTGCGTACGAGATACACGCTGGAGTTTCATGGAAGGAGAAGACAAAGGAATTTCTGAGGACTGATTGAAGATAGAATGAACTAGGTCCAAGGGGGAGTTTGTTGGTACACATATGTCCCCAGTTCATTGTAAGCGTTCGAGTCAAATGTAATCAGTCAGTTGTGATATAAAACAGTGTGTTTTGAGTATTTATGGTTAACATGTTTAAATAATACTTATGCAGAAGTTGTTCATGCTGATGAGTCAGAATGGACTCAGTCGCACGAATGAGTCATAAGTATGGCTCATTCGTACGAATGAACCATAAGGATGGTTCAATCTGCCGAATGACTCAGTCGCACGAATGGATCATCCGTATGAGCCATTCGTACGACTGGAACCTGCAGACTATAAATACATCTTAAATCGTGTTGTTAAAAAAAAAAGTCATATCAATCAACCCTAGCCGCACGAAATCGTCCAGAGACTTTGTCCAACTTCATAGTTCGTTCCCGGATCGATTCCTACACGTTCATAACGTTTATCAATCGTTAGATTGATCCGGGTTGTCGTTCTCACTGATTGGATCGCCAATCAAATAGAATTCCGCGCTATTTGATTCGGTTTCACGTTGAATCTATTGTAATCCGTACGTACACGGTCCTAACAGAGACACGTGGCGAACATGATGTCTGGTCGAGATGCCGTGAGATACAGGAGAGATCCGATCATGGCTCGATAGAGAGTAGCATCAATATACTCCCCCTTGTCATCAGGCGAAATCCCGTGATTGATCGCCAATGGAGTACCAGAAGGTTTGGCATCAGTCATACTGAATCGGCTCAGTATGTCTCCAACATAATTGGTTTGATGAAGGAAAATCCCTGTCTCAGATTGATCTACTTGTAGCCCTAGAAAGAACTTCATCTCTCCCATGGAACTCATCTCGAACTTGTCCAGCATAACTTTTTCAAATTCTTTGCACAAAACATCATTCGTCGATCTGAAAATAATGTCATCCACGTATACCTGTACCATTAAAAGTTCTCCACCCTTTTCCCGAATAAACAACGTGCAGTCGATGACACCTCTTCTAAATCCATTGTTCAGAAGATGAGTGGAAAGTGTCTCGTACCACGCTCGCGGAGCTTGGTGCAATCCGTACAGTGCCTTGTCCAATTTGTAGACACGGTCATGATGCATAGGATCTTCAAACCTGGGAGGTTGACTGACGTATACGACTTCACTGATTTCTCCATGAAGGAATGCACTCTTTACATCCATTTGATAGACTTTGAACCTTTTGTAGGAAGCATAAGCATGAAAAATTCGAATTGCTTCCAGACGAGCAACCGGTGCAAACACTTCATTGTAATCTATACCTTCAATTTGCCTAAATCCCTGAACGACCAAACGAGCCTTATTTCTTATGACTATTCCTTGATCATCCCTTTTGCAATGAAGAACCCATCGAGTACCAATCTTCTTAGCTCCTTTTGGTAAATCAGCTAACTTCCAAACTCCGAGCTTCTGAAATTGGAGTAGTTCTTCCTACATTGCATTTACCCAAGATTCTTCTTTTAAAGCATCTGTTATAGACCGTGGTTCGATTTGTGAGACGAAACATGAATGCGCACAATCGTTGACCACACCAGATTCCATGATTTCTGAGTAGACTCCAGATTTGATCTGACCCCTAGTTTTGACACCAGATGTGGGATCACCAATAATGTTCTGTTGAGGATGAATTCTATCAATCCTACCCACAGGATGAGCAGGAACCTCAACAGTTTGATCAAGGTTTGTGATACTCTGTTCAATTTCCACAGAATGTGAAACATCATCACTTAATTGTACAACATCATGGGAAGGATCTTCAATCAGCTGGTCTATTTCTTGTCGAGAACCCTCATACTCTGAAGAAGAAGAAGAGTCATCATCATGTGTGACTTGTGTGTTTTTGGAGGACTCAGGAATGTCAGATGATGAGGGAGTAGGTTGCACATGTTCATCAGGTGCATTTTGAGCATCATACATCATTTGAACAACAACCTCCTCATCTGAACATTCCGGAGGAAGATTAAACGAGGCAAAAAGTTCTTCATAATCAAACATCCAAGGAAGACCTTTTCCAGTAGCAGGAGAGTTATACTTTTGAACATCAACATGGTACCATTCTTCTACATTCCTAGAAGCTTTGTTGTAAACTCTTTTATTGGGAGTGTTGTACCCTAAGAAGCAACCTTCCTCTACTTTCTCGTTAAACTTGCCATAAGCATCCTTTTTTAACATGGTACATGGAGCACCGAACGGTTCAAGATACTGTAAGTTCGGTTTCCGTCGATGCAACAATTCAAAGCAAGTTTTATCGTGACGCTTGACAACTAGAACCCGGTTGAGCGTGTAACACGCATTAGCAATAGCTTCATTCCAGAACTGCACGGGTAAGTTTGAGTCAGCGAGTGTCACACCCCGCCAAGGCGGAAACGCGAGGCGCAACGTTCATGGTTTCCAAAGCATATGATTACCGCAAACACATACATGATAAATGGATACATTAACAAGTTTAATGTTTTACATTACAAAACATAATCTGAGTTTACAAAAAGTTAAGATTTCCCAAATATGACTCAACTCAATGAGTTATACAAGGGAAATCCTCCTTGAGTAGTATCCATCGTGCATGCATGTAATCTACATTGCTAACCTTGAAATCACGTTCAGTTACCTGAAAAACATACTTAAAATTGTCAACACGAAGTTGGTGAGTTCACAGGTTTAATCAAATAGTTCTTTGTAAAATTCAATTGTTCGTAAATAGTTTCAGTTGTATGTGATAAACAGAATAAGAATTGTTGACCCATTTGTAAACTAGCTAGGAATACAAATAATATGTTCATACATGAGGCGTAACCAAACCATGACAATTGTACACGCCCCTAATTTCGTTATCCGGTTCTATGCGGCCATAAATCCTCCAGATTGTGGTTAGCGCGACTAACCATGACCGGGAGACGTCACTCTCCATAATACTATTCATAGGACCCTAGGCTACAGTTAATGGTTACTACGTTGTTCCAGGGGACTTTTCCGGCCTCAAATTGTTGTTCTCATCTCATGTAAACATACAAGTCGTGTCTTATTCTCTTGTTATCCCATAAAATAATTGTAAGTATGTTTTTCCCCCAAATATTGAAAACAGTAAAAAGGGGCCGTGAAACTCACCTTGAGTTTGTGTATATACTTGTGATAAAACTTGTTGTAGTCAACCTTGACTATTCGTACCCTAGATACCAAGGGTAAATTGTTGTTAAGACCAACGTCTTAATTGTAAATTGTTCACCGACCTTGCAAATCTGGTCGTTTTTGTTTGAATATCTCCTTAGTTGTTCAACACTTGTTTTGTTATAAAAACAGTTTTGAGTTACTGCCCAAATGGGACTGATGTACAGGTGTCGAAACTTCTTAGTTTCGATTGGGCATATGTGTGTCGAAACTACTTAGTTTCGATGGAGTGGTTAGGAGTCGAAACAATCTAGTTTCGATTGAGAAAAAGGTATCGAACTACCTAGTTTCGATTGAGTATTTGCTATCGAAACTACCTAGTTTCGATTGAGAAAAAGGTATCGAAACTACCTAGTTTCGATTGAGTATTTGCTATCGAAACTACCTAGTTTCGATTGAGTAAAAGGCATCGAAACTCCTAGTTTCGATGGATCAACAGGTATCGAAACTCCTAGTTTCGATTGAGTTAAATCGAAACTCCTAGTTTCGATTACTGGACTTCTGTTTCACAGAATCAGTCCTGTATATTTTTATGTTTTAAACTTGAATTCGACACACTCTTCTTGTTATCTTTCTTGCGTTTAAATAAGATGTAAGTTTAGCTACGGTTTTAAAGAACATAATATGAAAAACATCGAGTTTTTACCTTTAAAACCGAGATGAAAATGATGAAGAAAACAGAGAATGGTCTTGACTCTTTTGCAGAAACTCTTAAAATTCTTCTTAAAACACTGGATTGTGGTAGGATTTCGCTTAAAAAAACTCGGCTTCGATTTTGAAGAGAAATGGATGTTTGCCGTATGAAAATGAGAGAAAAATGAGGATTGTGAGGTTTTTGATTGAAAGGAGTATGGTTATGTTCTGAGTTTTTCGCAAGTGGGAGTATGGGTTAATTTGAAAATATGTGAGATTGGGGATGGTTTCCTCTGCCCTTCGACCGAGAAGTCAAATAAGTGGGTTTGAGGTTAAAATAAATCAAACCATTTGATTTAAGTGTAACTTAATATCGATTAGAGTTTCAAAAGGGGGTAGTTTAATTTGGTTTATTTTCTCACGGTATTATAAATTTAACAAGTTTATGGCTCGTTAAAGAAAAACATTGAAATCTTGGATTGTATAATCCGTTGAGGTGATTATTTGTAGGTATAAACACCTAAAAGTGACTCTACCCAATTGCGTTTTCGAAAGAGTTTGTTAGTTTACTTTTACGTATACTATATGATTTATTCTAAGAATAAGTTATTGACCAACGAAACGTATACGCCTGGATATTTAATTTATCCACTATTGTTCGTCTTAGTCGGTTTGTACTGGTACTTGCACCGGTAATTCCTAGAATTACCCAAGTATAAATTGAGACCATGTACGATCTTTGCTAGACTCTAAAGTCCTTGTTTGTGAAATTAAATAAATCACCAAAAATAATTATAACGTAAACTTGTTTATAATGTGTACGGATATTGACCTGAAATGTCGGGTTGTCACATTCTCCCCATGTTAACAGAATTTCGTCCCGAAATTCAATTTGTATCCTCTTGAACTGGTGCATCCTCAAACAAGGATGGGTATTTTGTTTTCATTTGGTCCTCTCGTTCCCATGTATACTCAGGACCACGCTTTGAGTTCCAACGTACTTTAACCAGTTTGATCCGACTACGTCTCAGCTTTTGAACCTTCCAATCTGATATCTCAATCGGTTCCTCGATGAAATGAAGTTTATCGTCAATGTGAATTTCATCGGGCGGTATGATCAAAGTCTCGTCTGATAGACACTTTTTAAGATTTGACACATGAAACGTATCATGTACATTGTTTAGTTCTTGTGGTAGCTTGAGTTTGTAAGCTACAGGGCCAACCCTAGCCAGTATTTCGAACGGACCAACGTATCTAGGGTTGAGCTTACCACGGTTACCAAACCTTGCAACGCCTTTCCATGGTGAGACTTTTAACATTACTCGGTCGCCAATTTGGAATTCTAATGGTTTTCGTCTGTTGTCAGCGTAGCTCTTTTGTCTATCTCGGGCCGCTTTCAGACGGTCCTTAATTTTGAAGATCTTATCAGTGGTTTCCTGGACAATCTCAGGGCCTGTCAAATATTTTTCACCAACTTCCGCCCAACATAGCGGTGAGCGGCATTTACGACCATATAAAGCTTCAAACGGTGCTGCTTTAATGCTCGTATGGTAGCTGTTATTGTAGGAAAACTCAGCTAATGGTAAATGAGTATCCCAATTTCCTCCGAAATCCATTACACATGCACGGAGCATATCTTCTAATGTTTGAATGGTCCTTTCGCTTTGACCATCTGTTTGTGGGTGATATGCCGTGCTCATGTCAAGACGTGTGCCCATGGCTTCTTGTAATGATTTCCAGATTCTAGACACAAATCTGCTATCTCTATCCGATATAATAGAAATTGGCACTCCATGCCTAGCCACAATTTCCTTGATATAAAGCTTTGCAAGCTTCTCGGTTTTGTCAGTTTCTTTCATTGGCAGAAAGTGAGCAGATTTTGTTAATCGGTCGACAATAACCCATATGGTATCATAACCACTGGAAGTCCTGGGTAATTTTGTGATGAAATCCATAGAAATTTGTTCCCATTTCCATTGGGGAATTTCAGGTTGCTGTAGTAAACCAGACGGTTTCTGATGTTCGGCTTTTATTTTTGAACACGTTAGGCATTTACTGACATATGTGGCAATATCTCCTTTCATATTGGGCCACCAATATAATTCTTTTAGATCCTTATACATCTTATCTGAACCTGGGTGAATGGAGTACCTGGACTTGTGGGCTTCGTCCATAACTAACTCCCGTAAGTTACCAAAACGTGTCACCCAAATTCTATTCATGAAGTATAAAGTGTCATCTGACTTTGGCTCTAATTGCTTTATCATTCCTCGTAAAGCTTCATTCTGAATGTTTTCTTCTTTGATTGCCTCACGTTGTGCCATCCGAATTTGAGTAGTAAGATTCGTATGAATTGTCAATCCTAAGGCACGAACACGAAGAGTTTTAACTCGTTCTTTGCGACTTAAAGCGTCCGCTACGACATTGGCTTTCCCGGGATGGTACTTGATATCACAATCATAATCGTTTAGTAGTTCTACCCAGCGACGTTGTCTCATGTTAAGTTCCTTTTGATCAAAGATATGTTGGAGACTCTTGTGATCAGTAAAGATAGTACATCTTGTACCGTAAAGGTAATGTCTCCAAATTTTGAGCGCAAACACAACTGCACCCAATTCCAAGTCGTGGGTCGTATAATTCTTTTCGTGCACTTTTAGTTGTCGTGAGGCATATGCGATGACTTTGTCTCTTTGCATTAACACACAACCAAGTCCTTGGTGTGATGCATCGCAATATACGACAAAATTTTCGATTCCCTCCGGAAGGGATAGGATTGGTGCACTACACAGCTTCTGTTTCAGTAATTGGAAAGCTGACTCCTGCTTGTCATTCCAATCATACTTCTTTTCTTTCTGGGTTAATGTGGTTAAAGGCAAGGCTATTTTTGAAAAATTCTCGATGAATCGTCTGTAATAACCGGCCAAACCTAAAAATTGACGTACTTCTGTCGGAGTCTTTGGTGCTTTCCAGTTTTTGATCGCTTCAATTTTAGATGGATCAACGTGAATTCCTTCCTTGTTGATGACATGTCCAAGAAAATGCACTTCTTGGATCCAAAACTCACACTTAGAGAATTTAGCGTAAAGTTTCTCGTTTCTGAGTAGTTCTAAGATTAATTTAAGATGATGTTCATGATCCTCCTTAGTTCGTGAATATATTAATATGTCATCGATAAATACAATCACGAATTTATCCAAGTATGGCTTGCACACGCGGTTCATGAGATCCATGAAGACAGCTGGTGCGTTTGTCAAACCAAACGGCATAACTAGGAATTCGTAGTGGCCATATCGAGTCCTAAATGCTGTCTTTGGTACATCTTCTTCTTGGATTCTTAATTGGTGATATCCCGAACGTAGGTCGATTTTAGAATAGAAGCTAGCACCTTGTAGTTGATCGAACAAATCGTCTATTCGAGGAAGTGGGTATCGGTTCTTGATTGTAAGCTTGTTTAATTCTCGGTAATCAATACACATCCTAAAGGTCCCATCCTTTTTCTTTACAAATAGGACCGGAGCTCCCCAAGGTGAGAAACTCGCTCTTATGAAACCTTTATCAAGCAACTCTTGAAGTTGATTTGATAATTCCTGCATTTCAGAAGGTGCTAATCGATATGGTGATCGCGCAACCGGGGCGGCTCCTGGTACCAAATCGATTCGAAATTCGACTTGCCTAGGTGGTGGTAAACCAGGTAAGTCTTCAGGAAAAACTTCAGGATATTCCTTAACGATTGGTATATCCTCAAGTCGACGTTCCTCGGGTTTCTTCTCGACGACGTGAGCCAAGAATACGTAATAGCCTTTGCGTAGGTACTTACGAGTTTTCATGCAGTTTATCATCCTTAACGCTACTCCACTCTTTTTACCTTGAATCGAAAGAACTTCTCCGTTTGGGAGTGGAATTTGGACAATCTTCTCAAAACAAACAATCTCTGCATGATTCTTTGACAACCAATCCATGCCAATAACAACGTCAAAGCTTCCTAAGTCAACAGGTAACAGATCTATACTAAATGTGTGATTTTTAAGATATAAGGTACAACCTTGAATGACCTCTCCGGTATTAATTAACTTTCCGTTCGCTAATTCAATTGTATACTTTTGTTCTAGTTTGCTGGGCTTAATACCGAGTAGGGACTTAAAGTCATTTGACACAAAACTCAAATCAGCACCCGTATCAAAAAGTATAGAGGCATAGTGATTATTTATCGGGAACGTACCAGTGACAATGTTTGGATCTTGTCGTGCGTCACCAGCCCCCATCACAAATGCTCTTCCACGGGCCTGATTGTCGTTTCGGTTCTTCAACTTTGGACAGTCTTTTCTGAAGTGCTTTGGATCTCCACACTCAAAGCATCCCTGATTCATCCTCCCTGTTCCTGGGTTGCCCTTTCCTGTTACTTGATTTGTCTTATTAGAGTTTGCATTGCTCCAACAGTTATGGGCTAGGTGCCCATACTTTTTACATTTTCCACATTGAGTACACCTTCCACTGTGATGATATCCACACTTGTCACACCTTGGTAGTGCTCCAAGGTATCCATTTTGTTCCACAGTGTTGGCGACAAAGGCTTTCATAGTTTCAGGTCTCTTGTAACTTTGATTCCTGTTTTGATTACTTGGTTTTCCAAACCATTTCCTCTTTTCCCCCGATTTTCCTTCTTCGGTCTCCTTCTTTCCAAATAAACCATCACGTACAGCATTATCCCTTAGCTTGAATGCTAGAGTTATGGCGCTCTTGGTATCCATAGGGTTCGATGAAGTCACCAGACTTCGGATTTGAGGTGCGAGACCCCACAAGTATCTTTCAACCTTCTTGTATTCTGGGGTAACCATGTGTGGAACCAAGATTGCTAACTCATTGAATCGGTCAGTGTAGCCAGCAACATCATCTCCTGTCATTTGCAAATTCCACATTTCAGATTCGATCTTTTGTAACTCATTTCGAGGACAATATTCCTCGATCATCATGGCCTTCAGGTCTTCCCATGACAACTCATATGCTGTCTGCCTTCCCAAAGTCTTTATTTGTGAATTCCACCAGGTTAAAGCTTTATCAGTGAGTGAGCATGTAGAATACTTCACCATGCAGTCAGCGGTGCATTCACTGATATCAATCACTGATTCCATCTTCTCTATCCATCTCATTAGCCCAACTGCACCCTCGGTGCCATTGAAGTTACGGGGTTTGCAAGATAGAAAGGCCTTGTAGGAGCACTTTCTATTTGGAGCATCTGTAGAATTACAAGTCATAACGTCAATAATTCGGATCATGACCATGTGTTACGGTTTATTTATTCTATTACCTCCGGAACCTCCGGAACCTCCAGCTGTACCGCTTCCTCCTGCACCTCCTGCACCGGTACCACTGCCGTTTCCTCCTCCACTATTTCGATTCGCCTCATACTGTTGCATGGCAGCAGCTACTCGCTGTGCTATAAGTTGTTCCACATTTGGAGAAATTGTCTCGTTGTTGTCTCCAGTAGTGTTACGGGTTGTCCTACGCTTAGGTGCCATGACGTTCTTTCTAACATATCAATTAAAAAGAAACAACATTATATGACAATAATGATAGCTCATGACATAAGGATACAACAACGTCAAATGTAAACAACCACTATCACAACATAAACCATTACATACATAGTCAAAACATTCATAGTACATTGTTCCAAAAGATAAGGATACAAAAGAGATGGGTTCACATGACCTCATCAGTACTAAAGTTTTAAACTACTTAATGTACTACGGGCACAACCCGCCCGTAATAGGTTTAAAAGAAGAAGTGAGAGTACAATCCAATCATCATGGCAAGTCCTGCCATGACAAAACTAGCTCTCGCCACAAATTCTGCAGCCAACGTCCTTTCTTCCAGAGCCTCCACCATGTCTCGGACCGCAACTGTGAACTGCCAGTCCATGTCAGCTCTCAACTCTAGATAGTTAGTGGCATCCTGTATGTTTCGAGTGCGGTCATCTAGAGTCTGAACTCGAGATCCGAGTCCTTGACGTAAGCGCATGGCTGCATCCCTATGTGCCCGAATATCACCTAGGAGATCATCAAGACGCTCCTCGTGCGTACGAACACGGGCTACCAAGGTAGGCACAGTGAGTTCTATGGCTTCCCCAGTGTGGGGTAGGGGTGTTGGAGAGTTGGAAGACTCTCCGAGCTCAAAGGTAGATGGGATGCTCTCCATCTCCCTCCAACGGGCCAGAGTACGGGGCATCCAACGGATAGTTCCCACAGTAGGGTGGTAGCAGGGTCTTTGCCTAGGTGGTTCTTCACCAGCCACCAAGTCTTCTGGGTCACGGGCTGCTAGATTCCTTTTGCGTGGAAGTCGAACCTTCTTCCTAGCGCTTTGCACCTTAACTGGTCCTCCGCTTTTCTTTCGGTAGACGATAGGCGGTTTTCCCAAGGCGACTTTAGGTGGTGTGGAGCTACGGGTTTGTACTTGATTTTTGGGACGTGAGGCGGAAAATTCCTCATTTGATTCAGTGTCAGAGACGGGATCAGAATGTGAATGTGACGACATGCTTGTGACTACAATATCCATATGACAAAATGACTGGTCATGCAATGCTTATGCAATGAAAACGTTTTAGTGAGTCATTTAGATTATAGACTAGGTTCCAATTTAGATTCCTAGTTCACTATAATCAATGGCTCTGATACCAGTTCTGTCACACCCCGCCAAGGCGGAAACGCGAGGCGCAACGTTCATGGTTTCCAAAGCATATGATTACCGCAAACACATACATGATAAATGGATACATTAACAAGTTTAATGTTTTACATTACAAAACATAATCTGAGTTTACAAAAAGTTAAGATTTCCCAAATATGACTCAACTCAATGAGTTATACAAGGGAAATCCTCCTTGAGTAGTATCCATCGTGCATGCATGTAATCTACATTGCTAACCTTGAAATCACGTTCAGTTACCTGAAAAACATACTTAAAATTGTCAACACGAAGTTGGTGAGTTCACAGGTTTAATCAAATAGTTCTTTGTAAAATTCAATTGTTCGTAAATAGTTTCAGTTGTATGTGATAAACAGAATAAGAATTTTTGACCCATTTGTAAACTAGCTAGGAATACAAATAATATGTTCATACATGAGGCGTAACCAAACCATGACAATTGTACACGCCCCTAATTTCGTTATCCGGTTCTATGCGGCCATAAATCCTCCAGATTGTGGTTAGCGCGACTAACCATGACCGGGAGACGTCACTCTCCATAGTACTATTCATAGGACCCTAGGCTACAGTTAATGGTTACTACGTTGTTCCAGGGGACTTTTCCGGCCTCAAATTGTTGTTCTCATCTCATGTAAACATACAAGTCGTGTCTTATTCTCTTGTTATCCCATAAAATAATTGTAAGTATGTTTTTCCCCCAAATATTGAAAACAGTAAAAAGGGGCCGTGAAACTCACCTTGAGTTTGTGTATATACTTGTGATAAAACTTGTTGTAGTCAACCTTGACTATTCGTACCCTAGATACCAAGGGTAAATTGTTGTTAAGACCAACGTCTTAATTGTAAATTGTTCACCGACCTTGCAAATCTGGTCGTTTTTGTTTGAATATCTCCTTAGTTGTTCAACACTTGTTTTGTTATAAAAACAGTTTTGAGTTACTGCCCAAATGGGACTGATGTACAGGTGTCGAAACTTCTTAGTTTCGATTGGGCATATGTGTGTCGAAACTACTTAGTTTCGATGGAGTGGTTAGGAGTCGAAACAATCTAGTTTCGATTGAGAAAAAGGTATCGAACTACCTAGTTTCGATTGAGTATTTGCTATCGAAACTACCTAGTTTCGATTGAGAAAAAGGTATCGAAACTACCTAGTTTCGATTGAGTATTTGCTATCGAAACTACCTAGTTTCGATTGAGTAAAAGGCATCGAAACTCCTAGTTTCGATGGATCAACAGGTATCGAAACTCCTAGTTTCGATTGAGTTAAATCGAAACTCCTAGTTTCGATTACTGGACTTCTGTTTCACAGAATCAGTCCTGTATATTTTTATGTTTTAAACTTGAATTCGACACACTCTTCTTGTTATCTTTCTTGCGTTTAAATAAGATGTAAGTTTAGCTACGGTTTTAAAGAACATAATATGAAAAACATCGAGTTTTTACCTTTAAAACCGAGATGAAAATGATGAAGAAAACAGAGAATGGTCTTGACTCTTTTGCAGAAACTCTTAAAATTCTTCTTAAAACACTGGATTGTGGTATGATTTCGCTTAAAAAAACTCGGCTTCGATTTTGAAGAGAAATGGAAGTTTGTCGTATGAAAATGAGAGAAAAATGAGGATTGTGAGGTTTTTGATTGAAAGGAGTATGGTTATGTTCTGAGTTTTTCGCAAGTGGGAGTATGGGTTAATTTGAAAATATGTGAGATTGGGGATGGTTTCCTCTGCCCTTCGACCGAGAAGTCAAATAAGTGGGTTTGAGGTTAAAATAAATCAAACCATTTGATTTAAGTGTAACTTAATATCGATTAGAGTTTCAAAAGGGGGTAGTTTAATTTGGTTTATTTTCTCACGGTATTATAAATTTAACAAGTTTATGGCTCGTTAAAGAAAAACATTGAAATCTTGGATTGTATAATCCGTTGAGGTGATTATTTGTAGGTATAAACACCTAAAAGTGACTCTACCCAATAGTGTTTTCGAAAGAGTTTGTTAGTTTACTTTTACGTATACTATATGATTTATTCTAAGAATAAGTTATTGACCAACGAAACGTATACGCCTGGATATTTAATTTATCCACTATTGTTCGTCTTAGTCGGTTTGTACTGGTACTTGCACCGGTAATTCCTAGAATTACCCAAGTATAAATTGAGACCATGTACGATCTTTGCTAGACTCTAAAGTCCTTGTTTGTGAAATTAAATAAATCACCAAAAATAATTATAACGTAAACTTGTTTATAATGTGTACGGATATTGACCTGAAATGTCGGGTTGTCACAGCGAGCATAGTCCTTGCCGCTTCTATCAAGGTCCGATTCTTCCTCTCAGCAACACCGTTCATTTGTGGAACATATGGCGCACTGAATTCATGGTGAATACCAAGTTTTTGACAGAAAGTTTTCATAAGGTGATTTTTAAATTCAGTACCATTTTCCGAACGGATCCTCCTAACCTTTAAATTATACAGAGACTCCAATTTGGTAATCAGAATCTCCACATATTCAAAAGTCTCAGATTTTTCTTTCAAGAACATCACTCAAGAATATCTCGAATACTCATCCGTCACAACCAAACAATATAAGTCTCCAGCAATGCTCTTCTGGTTGATAGGACCAAACAAGTCCATGTGTAAGAGCTCTAGTGGTATAGTGATGGAATGTTGAGATTTGGGTTTATGAGATTTCTTGGTTTGTTTGCCTTTCTTGCAAGAAACACACAAGTCAGGAAGATGAAAACTTTTCACAGTGACTCCTTCAACAAGATTTTTGTGCACCAAATGATTCATTTTTCTGAGACTGAGATGTCCCATTCTTTTGTGCCATAAAATAGAATCCTTCTCAGTGGCTTTTGAAACAAAACATGATGCTGTGGACACTGAGGATGATGCTTGTGACATGTCAAGAATATAAAGATCATTCACTCTTGGAGCAGACATAATCACCATGTCTTCTGGAATCATAAACTCCTTTTTCAAGATATAACAATGCTTGTCATAAAAAAGAACCTTGAACTCCTTATCACAGATTTGAGAAACAGAAAGCAAGTTGTTATCCAACTGTTTGACAAAGTTGACCTTCTCAAAACTGACAGCTCCATTAGACAGTGTACCCTGAGCTGAGATAAAACCACCTTTATCGCCTGCAAATGAAACATAGCCCCCTTTGATATTTCTGACGTCGAAAAGGAGAGCTAAGTTCCCAGTCATGTGCCTGGATGCCCCACTATCAATAATCCAATTATTGCTAATAGGATTATAAAGGACAACCTGCACAAGAAGGAAAGTAATTAGTTTAGGTTAGGAACCCAAGCCTTTACGGTCTTGGGTTTCCCAGTCTCATCTACAACAGTACAATCCATCCACTGTCCTTGTGGACTTTTGGAACAACCATTTGACTTTGAAGTACAGTCGTCAGAAGCATCATCTGATTTTGCTTTCCACACATGTTGTTTGTGCAACGACTGTTTGTGGTAAACAGTGGATTGCTTAACGATTTGTACAGGTGTGGAACTCGAATCAGAGACCAACAAGTCATGCATCTTTTGTTTAACTTTCTTTTGATGCACTTGTTGTTGGGTAAAAGAGTTAGATTTTAACTTTAAAAACTTTTGTTTATTTTCTGGAAAATGGTTAACTCTTTTACTTGGCTTCTGAAGATAAGGACAGTTGACAACAACGTGTCCTTGTGTACCGCACTCAAAACAGTATCTCCGCTCAACCAACCTCGGAGATCTGTATTGATTTTCACTTTGGTGAGTTTTTGAACCACCAGCCTTAGCTTCTTTTAGTTCAGCTGAAGAGAGTGACTTGTTTGATTGAACAGACTCTCCAGCTTTAACAAAATTAACCTTTTTGATTGAGGCTTTGGTTACTTGACTCTTCAGATCAGAAGTAGTGGGATGAGATGGACGGCAATTGGTTTGTTTAATTTTAAAAACATTTTTAGAAGCAGATTTTGAAATACCAATGCTGTCATTATGTGGAGCAGACGAGTTTTTGTGTCCCAAACCACGAGTAGGGCACTCATCGTCGTCTTCATCCCACTCTTCTACCATTCCATCAACACACTGGGACTCCGAGGTTGAAGCACCATTATCGTTAACCTTTGGTTGAGAAATTTTGTTTTCGGTTGGATCAACGACAAGTGGCGTTTTGACCTTAAAGTCAGTGATTGGGTTATCATCCGGTGTGTTTACCATAGTATTCAACACAGGTGGAGGAAAATTGTTATACCCCATCCCAGCTTTTTTCTTTCTTGGACGCTGTGAAACCATGTAATCAAGAATGTAAGAAGCATTTGAATAACTTTTCAGCTTTTGATTTAAAGTTTCATAATCACATTCGACAAGCGCCAGCTTTTTCTTTGTTTCATCAATCGTGTTTAAATAAAAGGTGATGGCATTTTGTTTGTTGAGAACACAGATTTCTAATTCATGAACTTGCCTGTTTAAAAGATCAATTTTGTTTTTGAAGGCAAGTTCGTTTCCCTTTAAAACACGGTTTGCTTCAAGACAACCAGTTAAATCAGTAATTAAGTCTGTGTTGTGACTTTTAAGTGCCTCAACTTTCTTTTCAAGTTCATCACAAATTAAACACGGTTGAGATTCAGACTCACTTTCAAAACTGTCAGAATTTACCTGAATGCCTGTGGATGTTTTTACCATAAAAGCACAGCTACAGGTAGATTCAGAAGAGGAATTGTTATCATCCACATCAGCTGTCGATTGACTTGAAGAGACGACAGATGATTTTTCTTCATTCTCAGCTGTGAAGCCAGAACTGTTTGAAGATGTGTTGTCTTCAGCTGATGAACTTTCTGAAGCAATCTCTCTCTCAGCATCAGAATCTGATTCTTCATTTATTTCTACAGCCTTTGCCATGTAAGCTCTATCCCCTGAACTGCCATCAGCTCCAAATTTAAAAGACCAATCAACAGTCTCATCTGTTTGAACAACCATAGCTTTTGTTCCACTTGAAGTGCCCTTATCTTGTGCAAGAGTAACTGGAACAAGGTTTGTTTCGGTATTTTGAGTTTGTGGCTTCGGTTGGCTTTGACGGTTGTTGAAAGGGTTGCGGTTTCCAGTATGTTTAGGCTTTTCACATTGCCTAGCAAAATGCCCTTTCTCACCACAGTTAAAACAAACAACAGTAGACAGATCAAAACCATAAGTAGTGTCTTTGTTCCCTTCGAGAGTTTTTCCTGTCCTTTTTACATAATCTCTCGCTCTTCTGAATGCACTTGCAAGAGCCCACATTATATCAATTCGATCCATTTCATCCTTATCAATCTGAGTATAGTCTTCTGCTGTCAGATGACTGTTTCCAACCTGTCCAGCAACAAGACTGTCATATGAATTGATAACGGTAGACAACAGTGCCATGTGTTCCTTGGCCACTTCGATAGTAACCTTGTCGAATTTGTCTGTTTGTAATTTAATGGGGCTTGGTGGAGGAGTACTAGCAGTATTTCCCTGCTTTGGAACGGAGCTTGATGAAACTGAAGCATGAGCTGTTGAAGACTGGCTGGCTGAAACATTTGACATGTTTGATACAAACGCAGTCTGCAAAGGAACATTTTGTTGAGTTGATGTAGAATAGTACAATGAAGGATCCTGAGTTTGTACGCCTCTCTTTAGCTTCCATTTATTCAACACCTCTTGTTCTCTCAATTTCTGAAGAAATTCATTGATGTCAATGGTTCCAAGAGTATTGTTCTGTTTGAGAACCATCAAGAATGAATCCCATTTTGGTGGTAGCACATCTGCCATGCATTGAACCTTTTCTTCTTTCTTTGTTTTGATCTCATGGGCATGCAATTCACTCATCAAGTGATAGAATCTCTCAATTAGATCATCTAAGGACTCATTCCCAATATACATGAAATTATCAAATTCCTTCTTAATGGCCTTAGCATTGATAGCTTTCAACGAAGCATTTCCATCGTGACGTTGTTCTAAGGCATCCCACAGAGATTTTGAAGATGTAAACTGCCTGAATTAATGAAATATTTCTCTTGATATGGCCTGAGATAGGATAGCATATGCCTTCTTTTCTAAGTCATAATCTTTTCTTTGTTGTTCGCTTAAAAGGGAAGGCAAAACAGGAGTTCCATCCTCACTCAACACTTTCTGATATCCATTCTCTAACATCATCCATAAGTTTGTATCAACTCCATTAATGTGTATCTCAAACCTGTTTTTCTAGTGATGATATTCGTCCAGTGTCATGAGTTTTGGAGCCTTGTTAGCATTTCTAGCTTCATTATCGACTAATAATAAGTTTTGGATTTTGCTGTTCTGACTGGCAACAAAGGCTAAGTCCGACATGGTAAAAAAAAATTTTCGACACTAAAAAAAAATTCAGAAGAGATTTGTGCGAATGGGTCTATTCGTGCGAATGGAATTTTCTATTCGTGCGAATGGAATTTTCTATTCGTGTGAATGGAATTTTCTATTCGTGTGATTGGAAGCTTGAACGAATGAGCAGGAGACTTGATCTATTCGTGCGAATGGTAGGATCCATTCGTGCGAATGAAGTTCATCATAGTAGCCATTCGTACGACAGAGAGCAGTTTGACTTTTTTGCACCAAAAAGCACCAATGATTGAGCCTTTTATCAGATCTGGAAACTGAAACGATCAGATCATTCAGAAGCAACAATCACAAGTTTTGAACGTGGCTAAACAGCGATCAAGTGATCTTTATAACATTCAAGAAGATAAAAAAGCAAGATTAGATTTTCTATGTTGAATCTAGAGCACACAAGCTCTGATACCACTTTGTTGGATCGGGATCTACCTTGATCCAATGATTCAACACATTAACCGAACCAAATCGTGCGGAATCCGATTTGATTGGCAATCCAATCTATGACACGGATCGGGTCATGAGAAACGAGCGGATTAGATGTCGAAACGAAGGTTTCTATCGACCCTTTGGTGTAGAGAAGTTGGATACAAGACCTGGAAACTCTCAACGGACAGAGATTCGACAATGCCGGTGCAAAGAGTTTGTGTGTGTTCTGTTGCTTAGTCTGGTTCTGCTCTGGTTAGTCACACTTATCTTCTATCTTGTATATTTGTGCTCATAAAGTGAAAGCACTATATATAGTACAGAGGCCATTCGTACGAATGAGCCATGTGAATGGACTCATTCGTGCGAATGAATCAGCAGAATGGTTCATTCGTAAGAATGAATCATCAGAATGGTTCATTCGTACAAATGAATCATTCTCATGACTTATTCTAGCGAATGAATCATTCTCATGTTCTATTCGCGCGAATGGATCATTCTCATGATCCATTCGTGCGAATGGGCCTTTCATTAGCACGATTAATCAACGTTATCGATATTTATCAGATCGTTTAATACACAGTCGTTATATATGAGTAAACATTAAGGATAAACATGTAATTTCATTAATATATCAAATAGTTACATTAAACATAGATGAAATACATATTACAAGGGATTAGGGACATATCATGCATCTACAGACTCTCACCACTGTCTTGGGTAGGATCCCAAAACTCAGCTTCCAGTTTCTTCACCTCATTCCGAGGGCAGAACTCTTCAGTCATTAATCTCTTAACCTCATCCCATGGTAAGGCCATTGCTACTTCCATGCCTCTTGTTCTCTTTTCCCCATTCCACCACGTGAGTGCCCGTTTTTGAAAGACACTTGTGGCATGACGAACACGAAGGTTATTGGGGCAGTCACTATTGAGGAAGGTGCCCTCATTTCAAACCATTGAAGGAGTCCTGTCGGTACCATAGAACTTAAGAGGATTACACGAATTGAAGTGCTTGAAGGTGCATTGTGGTGGGTTGGCACCACCACCACCATTAGTTCCATGGGTACCATTAATGGCTCCATTAGCTTAGGTTAGTTGAGTTACAATTTGTGCTAGGATAGCAGCAATGTCAGTGTTGTTGTTGGTTACGGTAGCACGATGGGGAGGCATTCTACATATTTGCACAAGACAAGAAAAGATGTAAGAACTTATGAAAGTTGATTGAATTTAAAGGGGACAAAATAATAAGTAAAATAGTAAATCATAGTTTGGATTGTACTCAAATAGTGACATAATCACTTGAATACTACAACACATTAAGGTTAATTAAACTCACATAACTTTCAAGGAGACGTGCTTTAGCCTATAAGTAAACACTCATCCCGGTAATTCCCAGGAAAGCATACGGGTCCCTCGGTTGATTGAGATTTATATGAAATGCTTTCCTAGATAGAAAATCCAGAATACAGGTGTCACCCTTCCAGATTTCACGTGTCCTCTATTAATTAACAAAGTTTAAAAACTTAACGAGGAGATAAAGAAATTTTATAGATTTAAATCCATGAAGTTTTCACATGTTATGATGATAATGACAGAGGAGTAGGTAAGAAGGTTATGAGGCTTAGGGTAAGGGTAGGGATATTTTTTATTTAATTTATTATTTAAGAATAGTCTATTAAGTCATGGATTTTAACAAATGAGGTATCAAAATGAAATCATAATTAATATAGTAAGCATGTAACACATAGCATGTAGCACATAACACATAATCATGAAGCATGGTATAAGTGGGTGTCCTAAAGTTATAGTCTAGGTCAAGGGTGTTTAATAACCTAGTTCCATATAACCAAGGCTCTGATACCAATCTGTCACACCCCAATCGACGGCGGAAACGTCGGAGCGGGACATGTGGACTGTTCATGAGCACAAGGTTGACTAAATTGAAATATATTAATCATTCAAATTCATAGCAAATATTCATGACAAAACAAAATCAAACCAAGTACATAAAAGGAAATACATAATCCTTTATTAAAATTATCTAAGTCCAAAACTTATGTGTAGCAAGTCTTGATCAAAATCACACATTAGCACCTGAAACATGAATAAAATAAGGTCAACTAAAAAGTTGGTGAGCATACACAGGTTTAATCATAAATAGTGTGTAGATGTAAATAGTCAAATCCTTACATAACATTATAAAATAAGGCATTTATGGGGAGCAACTATTGTGTAACTAAAGTACAATCAAACCTTTGTAACTAGCATGTAAATTATGTTGTCGGTAACAATCACCCCAATCTGGGTGGGTTTGTCAGACTCAATAGATCTATCATTGTTAACCGTCGGCTTGAATAGTTAATGATTGCACATAAATTGCACACAAGAGTTAACACACCTAGCACTTAAACATAAAGCTCAAATTTGCACACATGAATGTAAAGAGGATTTGTGTTTGTGTAGTTTGTGTAAATGTAAGCAACTGTTTGTATAGAGTTCATGATTCACCCCAAAAAGTGTAAAAGAGTAAAAAGGGGCTATGTAATACTCACTTGAATCGAGGGTGTAGCTAGCACGAGAGTCTAGGTAGCGAAGTGATCCTTGTGACTCACCACGTTAATCTAGTGTGTAACATATATATATATATATATATATATATATATATATATATATATATATATATATTAAATTAATAATGTGTACAATAGTCTAGGTCTAAGTCTAGGATTTAATTGGATGTGAGTGTAGGGTATTGTACAAAGGTAGTGTCACGGTGGCGTTTGTGAATTAGTGATGGTATTTGAGTAGGAAATTCGTAAGTTCAAGATATATATATATATATATATTCATATGTGTGTGTGTGTGTAAATTAAATAAAATATTAGTGGACTTAGGGTTTAGGTTTTGAATATTTAACTAAATTAAATAAATAAATTCATTTTATTTGTTTATTTAGAAAGAGTAGTGTGCAAATCTGTCCTGGATTATATAGGCTTTTATAAAACAATTTATATGAATTATTTGGAGTTGTAAAAACGAATTTAAAAATAAATAGGCTCGCCCGGATCGAACCCGGGTCTGCCTGGTCAAGGGAAACAAGTACCAACCACTGGACCAGTTGCGCGTCCTTGCTACAGACTGATTCGAATTTGTTTTAACACGTGATTGAGAGGGGACCGGGTTCAGGACAGGTTCCACGCGCAAAAGGTCAGGGTTGTGGGTTTCGAACCCACACCATCTAGTTCAGTCGCACATGCACCAAACCGGCTGAACTAGATGGTTCGCTAGTATAACATGAAAAGTAAAAACTTAAATGGTTTACCCGAATTAAATCCAAATCCCTTTTTTAAAAGAAAACGTATGAACAAGTTGGATAAATCATTAGAATTCGAATTTAGCTTTAGTAAATTGATAAGGGGCTTTCGATGAGCGGGTAAGAATGAAATGAATGGTGTAAACCATACCTGTAATGGTTGGTTAACGAAGGCCGTCGACTAGATGGACAGAGACGATGTTCTTGGTGATCGATCGGTAAGCAGGAGGTGAAATGAGGACCGATAGGGTGTTTAGGGAGTTTGTAATGATCTGTGCGAAAGTGTGGGAGTGTATAATTTCGTTTAATTCCCTTTTAATTACGTGATTCGACTGTGATTTGCATGTAACACCCGTCGACTATGATTACGCGTAAATTCGATCTGCTGTGAATAAATTGGGTCGGGAAATAGGCTCTAATACATGCGAGATCAATCATGGAGGGATGTACGGGTGTTAATTGCATTTAATGTCTTGATTTGGAAAGGATTTGAATGCGGTTTGACTATAGGAGGTCAAACTATTCGAAATTTGAAATAATCCGCGTAAATGGTCGAATTGGGCTGTTAAGTGGGTCAGGATATGGTCGATTATGGATTTTTTTAAACTCGAGAAGCCCGAAACAGTCGGAATCCATCGAGGGCAGCCTTGATTTGCAAAGTTTTGAGCTGTTTGACTTTCAGGGTCAAACTGGGTCAACATGGGTCAAAATTTGAGGGTTTGAGGGTTCAAACCTAAAGGTGGCGGTTCAAAGTGGGTGTTCAATTGTCCAAGTGTTCAAATGAAAGAATTTTTACTTATCAATTGAGTGTATATATGTGTATGTACTTGTGTGATGTATATATATATATAGATATACATACATTTATATGCTCACATATATATATAGTGTTTTAATAAGACATACAAGTGTAAAAATTTGTTAATTTGTTTCGAACTTAGGGTTTAATTATTTGTACGAATAAAATGACCATTGCACTAGAATTGGATTTCAAACATGATTAATTATACTGGAATGAAAATCAGAAATGTTACAGAGAGAAAGATAGAGATTTGTAAGGCTTGAATTGGGTAGGTTAGCCTTGTATATACAAGGAGGTGGAGTGCACATATCAACATAATCACCATCATGAAGATTTGACATAAAAATTGGAGTGGAGTGTGGGTTACACCTTCATTATTATAAACATGACATGAAGAGATGGATTTGACTCTTGGATAGATTTACACTTGAACGAACATGGTGCATATGATACTAATTATGGAGCAAATGGAAGTGACAACGGGTGGCCCCTCTTGGCTAAATCTCGGCCGAATAGGGGAGTGGGTGGGGGGTTGGGACTTATCAAATCATGTAGTTGGAAACCAATGGTTAGTTAGGTTGGTTCTAGTTAGCGTAAACCCGGTAAGTGATCCCGTAATATAAAACCCGGTGTAGAACTTTTAATGATCACTTAACTCTATAGATTTTTATGTTGTTTGACTAGTCTCAATAGTTTACTAGTTAAATCCGACATAGTTATTACCTTAACTATAATATACATGTATACACATAAAAAATAACTTAAGAGTCATGTAACAAACATTTTTTTGTCAACTTTTAAAAGTTTAGTCACCAATATTTATGTTTATATATTAAAGCAGTTCTCTAGACTTTACTTGAATAAAATCTAGTTAATCACCAATGAACGTACCTTGCGGGTTATATGTAGGTCCCTGGGTATCTTGTATCGTTACGTGTGGGTGTGTGGCTAGTCGAACCGGGTGCGGAATGCCCGTGACTAGGTGGAGAATCAAGTAACACAAAGTAAACCGACAGCGAAAACACTTTCAAACTTCGTCTATTATAAAACGTGTAGGTTACAGAGATGTTACAAATGAGTGCGTATGCCTGCGTACATAACTTCTATCACCAACAGCTATTTATACTAGACCTGATCTCTACGCACTTAACAAGTGCGCAGGGCAAATTGTTCCTACGTACTTACCAAGTACGCAAAGAGTTCTTGCGTACTTTCAAAGTACGCAGGAGATAACTCCAGCGCACATGCTAAGTGCGCAAAACACTTAGAGAATTTAGACAACGAGTGCATACAATAGTAAATACAACTCGATAACTAATACATACAGACACTAAGATACAAAGACTAATACATACAAGATAAGTACAAAAACTAAGACAACATCCAGAGTGTTTGTCACACAAAAGTGCTTCAACAAACTCTCCCTTGACAACAGCTCTGGATTGTCTTCGGTCTTCACTGCTCCCCAGCTTTAGCTTTCATCTTCTTCTTGTAGTCAAGGCAGAACTTGATCACCTTGTCGTATTTAGAAGCAAGGAGCTTTGTCCACTCGTCCGTGTACATGCAGTACTTGTCAGCTAGCGCCTCCAGATCTTTCACAGAAAAGTTTAGGAAGCAGACTTCATCAAAAACTCTGATCAATTCCCTTGGCACTAAGCTTGCACTCTCGAACCACACCTTTCCAATCACCACTGCCTCGCCCAATTTTGGAACTACGTACCAGTACCATATGTTACCGAGGATATCCTGAGATAACTTGCTCAGTGGAATCTTAGTTTCATACAGCACTGGCTTGTATACCAGTTTCTTTAAGCTTTTATGAGTCACAGGATGTCTAACGTTCTTGTCCCTGACTCGCTTGGGCACTTGAGGCTTAAACATTTTGAACTTCATAGATATTACCTCTTGCTATAGAACCTGCCACAAACCCATCGCTACTACGTGATTTAAGTGACCCAGCAGCTCTCGGTTTGCTAGGTTCACGAGGTCGTATCTTGGCAAGGAGTTGAAAGCTTCGCTGGTTGGTTTCAAGTATTGAACCCCCCAGCTGGCTTGATTGCAAACAACTTCTTATCCTCCTCGAACCTCATAGCTAAGATTATCCATGTCGCTCCATGTTTGTCTATTATTGATGCCTTTTGCCAGACAGGAGCCGGATCCTTCGATTAACTTGTAGGCATATGTTTTTTCTTTCTATGCCTCTGGATCCACAGGTGTAGGGTCGGCAAAGGAGGCTTCATTTGATGCCTAAACAGTACTAGAAGGCTTGAATGAACCTGTGTCAAGATGAGTTTCAAAGGATGGAACTTCAAAAATCTCTCCATCTTCAAACTCATACTCTCCTTCCCCGTCGCCCTTGGGAACTTCGATTACAACATCATCATCCTCCTCATCCCAAAAATCACTAGACTCGATATCTCCCTCTTCCAAATTGCAGAGAGCATCTATCTGTGCTTCGTTGGAATAGTCCGGCTCTAGTAGTAAGATCACATCATTCGACAAGTCGTCAGATAGATCTTTCAAAACGTCAGCCACCGACTTTCCTTTATTACCACCTGAAGCATCACCTCCACCTTCACTCTGAATGGACTCCCCCTCAGCCATAGGCACGGCAGAAATGGGAACAATCACCAAAGCTAACGATTGCTGCTCACTTCCACTCGGTCCGGCTTCAGGATCCTTGTCCTGGTCATCTCCCTTAGTTAGGTCAACTAAGTAACAAGCCTCTTCACTGCTAGGCTTGGGTGATTGCTTCTACAACAGCAAATGGGAACAATCGCCAAATCCAAAGATTGCTGCTCACTTCCACTCGGTCCGGCTTCAAAATCCTTGTCCTGATCATCTCCCCTAGTTAGGTCAACTAAGTGACAAGCCTCTTCACAGCTAGGCTTGGGTGATTGCTTCTCCAACAGCTCTTTCAATTTCTCCCCCTGAGCAGCAAGCGTCTTGGCCATATCATAGACCAGTTTCACCATAGTGTCATGCTCTAAATGCTGCTTGTCATCAGATGCCCGATGTTTCTTTAGTGCGGCTACCTCATCAATCAGAGAGTTAATCTGCCCCTGTTGTTTGTCAGATTCTTCTCTTGATTTCCGTAGTGTTTCAAGAAGACCAGTGACTTGAGTCTATAAGGTAGTGATCCGGGTATCACGAGGATCAGGTCCCCTGGAAGACGATGCTTTGGCTTGATTAGTCGGGAAGGTGAAGATTTCATCAAAATCAAATCCATGAGTAAAATCTAACTCAGGAAATGGTTCATTGATGTGTTGGAGAGTGGTTGTGGGGATTGAGGTAGGGATGGTGGTTGTTTGGATGGTGGTAGGGGTGATAGTGATAGACTCGGTTAGAATTGGAGTTATCACCGCCACTTGGACAGATTGCACAGGGAGGGTCACTATCACAGGAACCTCCTCTGTGATAGCAGTGGTAGCTACATCAGGTGTTACACGTGGCCTCCTCTGCTGTCGCCTATAAAGCTGTTGTGAAGGGGAGGTAGAAGTGGAATCAGTACTCACAGGCGTTACACTTGCTTGGCTCTGAGAACTGACTTCTACCTCATGAAGGATAGCTAGGTGTGGCCTATCCCCCCCCCCCCCCCCCGATGCTTGTTTATACTTTGTCTTCTGCATCTCCGTATAGCAGCGTCCGAATTAGAATCGGGCTCATATTCACTGCTAGTCTCTTATCTCTTTCTCTTGGAAGATGACTCGGGAAGGGTCACTTTCATCAATCTCCATGGGTGTGCCTGGGACGGTGCATCATCAGAATCAGATGAATCTGGCTAGGTTGTTTCCTAGTCAGAATCTTCAGCACCCCCACTTCCCTGTTCTTCGTCTCCTTCGTCTTCAGACACATCATCCTCATATTCAACTTCCTCTTCTTCCTGTTGTTCATCATTGTGTTCACTGAGTTCAGGCTCAGACTCTGCACTATACCATCTCCAATCTACAGGCGTCACGTACGCTTCATTAATCAGGTGGCCAAAGAGTGGAGTATGCTCAGGGGTAGGTTCTACACTGCCTGGCGTTAAGAACTGTGAGGAAACTCTCTTGGCCACCCGTTTCACTTGCAATCTCTCCCCAATAGCATGTAGATTTGGCAACGCATCATTGATCAAGAGTTGCACAAATCTGGGGTATAACAAGAATCTAAATCTCTCTGTTGTATTAATCTGGTCAACTAAAGCTTTGTAGATGTAGCGGGAGAAGTTGTAGCCCTTGTTGAGAGACAGCCCAACCATAGCGGCTGCTAGATCATGACCCATGGTATCCTTCCCTTCCTTCCTGGAAGACATGCACACGATCATAATGTGGACAACGTATGGGATACGTCGGTCAACACCCATCCACAAAGTAATCAAGATAGGATACTGGTTCGGTTACAAGATCTCTGAACTGTAAGACCCGTCTGACGGTTTCCTCAGAGAAGGCAAGATCATGACCTGCGACAGTAGCCCTAATGACATTGGGGGTTACTGTCCAGTCATGTTCTGCAGTATCCCAGAACTGCTCCAAATATGGTCTTTATACGATAGGATCTGCAAAGATAGCATAGCTGATCTTTGAGCAGTTCAGGAAATCGACTATCTCCCTGTATTCAAGTGCAGAACCCTTCCAGTCGGGTTGTGATAGAGCCAGCAGATTGAATTCGCTGGTAAACGCACGAGCCATCACTGTAAAAACATACAATGAACACAATAAGAACAGGAAGAATCATTAGAAATGAACAAACACGACACGGAAGCACATTCCAGACTTAGGAATTTTTCCACTTTGCACTTCTTGCGTACTTAACAAGTACGCATGTTTTATACCTTGCGTACTTAGTAAGTACGCAAGAGATATTTCTTGCATACTTGCCAAGTGCGCAAGGTCTAACACTTGTGCAAATTGCAGACGTTCCAAAATCAGCAAATGTGAGAGATTGAAGTAGGTTATGGTCACCACGAGGTCAAAGAAAGCACTTAGAACCTATGGGACCCAAAACTAACATCAATGTCAAGCTAAACCGGTCAAATTTTGACCTAAACAAGTATTGACTCCAACCGTCGGTCAAACACAGGACAAATTAACAAATCGAGCAATGTTTAGGATGAATTAATGATTATAGAGGTTCGAATAATGATTTGAAACATGTTTTATGTGTTAATTTAGGTCAAGAAACACAAAAATCCAAACTCCAAACCCTAAACTCATATGATCACAAATCGGTCCAAAATAGTCGATTGAACGGATGGAAATTGTCAAGATTCTCACCAAATGTTTGTTATATGAAGATGTAACAATGAACGGGACAAAAACGATGTTTGGAATCACACAAATTTTCGAGGAAATATGAAGCGTGGGTATACAACAGTGTGAAAGATGTTTGAAATGAGATAAACCTAGAAATAATTCAAAGTCGTGTATATATACCTCACACATTTTGGTCTTGCGTACTTAACAAGTGCGCAAGACTTAACTTCTGCGTACATAGCAAGTACGCATGACTTAAGTCTTGCGTACTTACAAGTGCGTAAGGTTTAATTCCTATGCACTTGACAAGTACGCAGAAACCCTTGTGTTGCACAAATTTCAACTCAAATTATGAAGATTGTCAAGTCAAATAACGAACATGATAAGCACATTTAATCAAGAGGATTAAAAGTCAATTCACGAAGGTTAAACACAAATATTTTTGGCTTTTCTGATTAAAATTGAACTGTACGTAAACTTAAAATCTTTTTTATCTTTTCTAGATAGAGATATACAAATATATACACACACACTATTTTTGTTCAAAGACACGAGCAGAGGATCATATCAAGCTAAATTATAGCAAAAACGATACAAGATAAACATCAAAGAATATGGGATCATGTCATGGATTACAATTTATTCATACGTAATAAGCACATAAACAAGTAACTCAAGTTGGCAATGTTATAAGATTTGAAACCATAAGCATCTTAGTATCATGTTCTTGTGTGTTAAGGTATTAATTTTAAGATATACAACGTGTACCCCACTGTTATGCTACAGAAATGTAAATTGCACTATCTCAAGGCATCTAAGATTCTCCCAAATATTTTCAAAATTTCCATAATGAGGTTACATCAATTAGCACAGGAAAAATCAAACAGAATCCATAAGGATTATCAGGAATCATAAGATTCAGAGTCGAGGGATTCATTTGTCTTGGTTTCATGTGATTTCTTCAGTGAATATCAGTATGATGATTCAGGATAATGAATATGGTGTTTGAGGATTTAGGTAAGGGGATCCAACATTTATCTGGATTTGAATTCAATGAATCAGGAGTTATTCAATGGTGAATACATGCTCAACGATTGATGTAAAGACATGTTTTGATTCAATCTCTCATTGCATACTTGTCAGTATGGGCAGTGAGCTGAACCGTAGTAATTGTGCTAACGACCTAACCCAAAACTGGTCTCAGAAGAAAATAATTTCCAAAATCTAACATCTTGTATCTGATAGTGATCTTTTGCATTCTTCTATGCACACACACTAGCAAACATGGGTTCAAATCACAGTTGTAGTACTGATTTAATTTCCACACTACTAATGATTCAAAGACGCTTACAGCCTACTGACAATTCAAATTACTGATGAATAAGCAGATTAAAAAAAACACAACAATTTAAACAATCAAGTAAGCATGACGCAATCATTTCCCATATGTGCAGTCTAGGACGTTTAGATCATTTTTGATGTACTATCATTTCCTCTTTTCTCAAGAGAACTTTGAAATTTTCTGGTTTTCTATTTTGTTTGGATTTTTGTAAAATATTTGAAAACTAAAAGAACTATACAGAAAACTTAAAAGAAATAAAATATAACTTTCATGAATTGAATTGATTTGAGAAAAACAAATTTTTACTCCGGATTGAGCATTCCAATCATGTAGACAAGATGTTCAAAATGTGTTCTATCAAACGCCTTAGTGAAAAGATCAGCAAAGTTGTCATCCGTGTGAACCTTTACAAGTTCAATCAGATGCTTTTCAGCACAATCACGGATGAAATGGTGGCGAATTTCAATATGTTTAGTTTTGGAATGTTTCACTAGGTTGTTTGTATGGTGGCATTATTGTCAATGAATAGTGGAGTTCCAGTGAAGTTTAAGCCATAGTCTCTCAATTGTTGTTGAATCCACAATATCTGAGAACAACCGCTCGCTGCAGCAATGTACTCTGCTTCACATATTGAGACAGAAATCGTTGAATGCTTCTTACACTGCCAGGAAACCAGCTTGTCTCACAAGAATTGACA
Source organism: Smallanthus sonchifolius (assembly GCA_023525975.1). Taxonomy (NCBI): domain Eukaryota; kingdom Viridiplantae; phylum Streptophyta; class Magnoliopsida; order Asterales; family Asteraceae; genus Smallanthus; species Smallanthus sonchifolius. Next base: position 74,417,155 of record CM042018.1, on the reverse strand, counting down.
TCCACCTAAGGTTGACTTTCTATCACGGTTACAACAGTCATAGTCTGAATCAGTATAGGCTTTGAAGTCAAATGACTGCTACTTTGAGTACCAAAGACCCAATCGGGGTTTCCCTTTCAAGTATCTGAATATCCTCTTGACATATATCATATGAGACTCCTTTGGTTGTGACTGAAACCTTGGGCACAAGCATACAGCAAACATTATGTCAGGCCTTGAAGCTGTGAGATACATAAGAGATCCGATCATCCCACGGTATAATTTGCAATCCACATCCTTTCCATCTTTGTCTGGATTCAAACCGTGATTGACGGGGATAGGTGTGCCATAAGTATTGCTATCATTCATCTTGTATTTTGACAAGATGTCCTGCACATGCTTAGTTTGATGTAGATAAATGCCATCCTGCCTTTGACTGACTTGCAGACCTAGAAAGAACGACAGTTCACCCATGTTGCTCATCTCAAACTTAAACTTCATCACCTATTCGAATTCTCTACACATCTCTTCATTTGTGGACCCAAAGATAATGTCGTCGACATACACTTGTACAAGAAGAATATTACCTCCTGCTTTCCGAATGAAGAGGGTCGAGTCAATCTATCCACGGTCGAAACCATTTGACATTAGATGTTTTGATAACGTCTCATACCATGCCCGAGGTGCTTGATGAAGACCATAAAGTACTTTGTCGAGCTTATACACTTTATTGATATTATGCAGATCTTCAAAGCCGGGAGGTTGAGTGACATAGACCTCTTCATGAACTTTTCCATACAGGAAAGCACTATTCACATCAAGTTGATAAGCCTTTAAGCCGACATAGGAGGCATAATCCAGAAACAGTCAAATGGCCTCAAGTCTAGCAACTGGGGCATATACCTCAGTGTAATCCAGGCCCTCTTGTTCATAAAATCCTTGAACAACCAACCTTACTTTATTCTTCACTACGACATGATGATCATCCGTTTTGCACTTGAACACCCATCTGGTTCCAATTGGTTGTACGCCTCTTGGCAGGTCAACTAAATCCCACACATGCAACTTTTGGAATTGGGACAGTTCATCTTGCATCGCCTCAATCCTGCAGTTGTCAGTGAGAGCCTCCTTCACATTCTTTGGCTCCAACTGGGACACGAATGCAGCATGCAAACATGTTTCCATGACACCAGTGTCAAGTATCTCAACGTACAAACTAGTGTTCTCAGCAATGATTCTATGACGAGTCTGAACACCGGCATGAGGATCACCAATAATGTTGTTAATTGAATGATTCTTATGCATTCTCGTCTCTGGTATATCTGGTTCCTGGAGATTTGTGTCTAGATTCATGCTCAACTCCCCCATATCGTGTGATCTAGAAGACGATGATTCGATGTTTATTGGATCAGCTAGAGCTTCATTTCCTACACGAGTGTTTGGATTAGCTTGAGCGTCATCTCCATCAACATGGACAACTTCAACATCATCACTGTTATAAGTTCCAGATGCAGATGCAGCATTGGAATCAGGAGTTACAACGGGCACCGTGGCACGAGTGGAGAAATTTGAATCATCACCGCCATTAAAGAAATCATACACATTTGCGGCATCATCGGCAGACAAATCTGGAAGGTTGAAAGACTTGAATAGCGCATCATAATCAAAACCCCAAGCTGGACTAGTTGGTTTTGTTGGAATGTTGTGTTTACTACAATCCACTTCGAACAATTCCTCGACAGTACGAGTTCCTATATTGTACACTCTCTTGCAAGGCGAGTTGGCAACATATCCTAAGAAGATGTCTTCCACCGCTTTTGCATGAAACTTAGACTTGCGGTTTTTGTATTGTAGCAATAAGGAACAGGGACTATCAAAAGGAACTAGGTAGTCAAAATTGGGAGGTCGATTGTTGATCAACTCATAGCAAGTCTTGTTGTGCCTCTTCACAACCAGAACTCTGTTCAAAATGTGACAAGCTGTATTTACTGCTTCTGCCCAGAAAGTAATAGGAAGCTTTGCATCTGACATCATTGTCCTTGCAGTCTCGATCAAGGTTCTGTTCTTCCTTTCTGCAACTCCGTTCTGCTGAGGTGTGTACAGGGCACTAAATTCGTGACGGATCCCCTTTTTAAGACAGAAAATCTCCATCAAATTATTCTTGAATTCAGTTCCATTATCACTCCTTATTCTTGTAACCTTCAACTTGCAAAGAGATTCCAAGCTCAAGATCAGGTATTGAAGAATGTCAGCAGACTCGTCCTTTGTTCCTAAAAAATGCACCCAAGAAAAACGTGAGAAATCATCAGTTACAACTAGACAATATGACTTACCTCCAGTACTCCTGATACTTATGGGGCCAAACAGATCCATATGTAATAGCTACAAAAGGGTATCGATGGAGTTTTGGAACTTGGTCTTGTGAGACTTTCATTGTTGTTTGCCCTTTTTACAAGGCATACAGTCATCTACAATGGCAAATCTCAGCTTAGGAACATCGGTTACCAAACCATTTCGGACAAGATGATTCATTTTTCGATAAGAAATGTGTCCGGGTTTCCTATGCCACAAGATTGAGTCAAGCTATGTCGCTTTGGTAAGCAAGCAAGTAGCAACTGATGAGGTGGTTGTTGCCACGCTCATATCAATCTGATAGGTGTCGTTTGTCCTTGATGCTCGCATCAGAATCCAGTCTTCAGGAACTTCAAAACCAGGTTTGAGAATCATGCAATCTGTCCTGTCAAACATGACTGAGTACTCCTTGTCGCACATCTGGGAGACACTCAACAGGTTATGCTTCAGCTGCTCGCAGTAGTTGACGTTGTCAAAACTAAGACAACCATTTGAAACCACGCCTTGACACGTGATACTACCGCCTTTCTCTCCAGCAAAGGCCACATAGTCACCTATAAATGATTTCACATCTTAAAGCAGGGCCATGTTACCTGTCATGTGCCGGGAGCATCCACTATCTACATACCAACGATTAAATATAGTACCCTTCGGATGTCCCAGCACGAGAAATTAATTAGATTTGGAGACCTAAGCCATAGTGCTCTTGGGTCGTCCATCTTTCTCAAAATAAACAACCTCTATTAATTCACAGTCGTGACTGTCAAAAATGGATGAATCTTTAGAAGACTTGGGATCAGGAGATTGAGAACTTTTGGATTTCTTGTTCCAGGACCTCTTCTTTTTCTTAACTGGAACAGTACGCTTACATTCAACAGCAGTAGGTGAACTAGTGTAAGCTTCACCTGATTGAACTCCAGCCAGTTGTTCCAGCTTTCTCAATCTCTTGTTCCTTCTTCTCCTCTGTGGTTTGGAGAGTCTTACCACAGGTTTCTCAATAGTAGGTGCACTACCAGAGGTAGAAGCACAAAGTTTAGTAGAAAGATTTTCCCTTTTTGGAACATATGGTTTAGCCTCAGATGTGATCTTTGGCTTTACCATAGGTTTTACTAGTGGTTTCACCACATTTTTCTTTGGACTTTTAGGCTGTTTCACTGGTGGTGACTTGGGGATAACAGATGGTTGTGAAACAACTGGCCGTTTCCCTTGGTTCTTATTCGGGCAGTTCACAATGATGTGACCGACCATACCACAGTGAAAACAGGTTCTCCTTTATTTGTAGGTCCTCCTGTAAGACTCATTAGATCTGACATTTGATGACTCAGCATGATGAACAAGAGAAGTTGTTTGGTGAACAGTAGTTTGACCCGATGGTGATTGGTTTTTGGGAATATAATATCTTTGCATATTTTCTTGATAGCCAAGCCCATAATGAGCTGAAAAGGCTTCTTTCTTAACTTGATTAATGTTTTTAGATCCCCCATAAAGTATATCTTTTAATTTTTCATTTGATTCAACGATATCGGGTTCAGTCAAAATACAATTATCACTATCAGTGATAATGTTTTTCTTAACTTTCTGTTCACCGAGCAACTCCTCAGAGACTACTCCTTCAGGGCAGGTGTTCTCAGACCCATCATCAGAAGTAGTAAAGAACTCTTCATCAGATGCAGAGTTAGCCTTACTTGAGGAATCATCCTTTTTAGAGGAATCATCCTGACTTGAGGACTCATCAAGGCAAGATAGATCAATGTCAATTAAGTCATTGACAAATTTCCCGCTTACTGGTGGAGGAATGGCATTAGTACCCAGCCCTAAGCCATTCACTTTTCTCACTACAGACTCGTAGTGTTCCACCACAAAACGAGAATTTTTCAACTTCTCAATATTACCTTTCAACTGCAAGATCTCATTTTGCAGCTTGTTGATCTCATTGTTCCTTTTCTCTAACCCCTTGTACACAACATCCAAATGAAACTGTTGATCGCTGATTTTAAGTGAATAATCACGTTTTTCTTTCTTCAACGTTTCAATTGAATCTTTGTATCGTTTTTTGTTTTCTTTGTAGCTTAAAGCTGCAATACGAAGGGGTTCGACTTTGTCTTGAAGCTTAGAATTTTCATCCTTTAAGGTCAGACATCTGGAACAAGAAATGACAGCAAAAGAATTAGAATCAACCTCAGCTAATGAACATGATGCCTCTCCAATAGCCATGATGGCAACTGCAGTTGTAAACTCTTCTTGGTCAGCCACAGAAGCTTCTCGTTCCTCTGCTTCCATCATCTCCACGATCTCAGCCACGAGACCAACTTGCGTTTAAGCAATAAGGGCATCCTCCAGATGAACACCCCAATCAAAGCTGTCGTCCTGTTGTGCTGTCGTCCTGTTGTGCTACCAAAGCATTGGACGTTCCACCTTGAACTTGATTGCGGTTGTTGTAGTTGTTGTATCCTTGACCGTTTCCTTGGCTAGGTCTGGTGAACCCTGAGGCAGGTGCTTTATCTTTTTGACATTTTTTTGCAAAATGCCCAAAGTTATTGCATTTGTAGCACTTGGCCTTGGATTTATCAAATCCCACCTTGGCATTTGAATGTCCACTAATAAACTTCCTTCATGTTCTGTTCAAGAAACGCTTCGCCCTTCTCAAGATCATGGCCATATGCCATTGAATATCCATGTCCTCCATATCATCCGGATCCACCTGATTGAAGTCTTCTTCTATGGTTTCAGGATCCGTGAGCTTGCCGCTAATGAAGTTCTCATACGCAAGCATGCATGATGAGAATAAAGCCACATGATCTTTAGCTATCTTGGCTATTTCTGATTGGTTAGCTAAAGATGTGGGAGAAGGATTTCTTGAGGAATTCTGATGATGAGATCCAGAACCAGATCTAGATGATGCATAACAAACATGACCACCACAGACATTTGAGTTATCCTCCTCATGAGAGTTCCCTGAGAAAAGGGCAATTCCAGAACCCGATGACTTGGCTATGGAAGACGTCCCAAAATACATAGAAGGGTCTTGTATTTGAGGTCTCCATGAGCTCTCTTTTTGTTTTAGGTTCATATCATGTGCTTGAACCTTTCCTATTGCTTCATCAATAGTCATCTCATAAAACTTTGAGTTCTCTCTCATCAGAGTGGTGTACATCTCAAATTTTGCTAGTAGGGCATCCAGAAATTTCTCAACTAATTCCTCATTCGGATAGATCAGGTCATAAGCTTTCAGCTCAGTTTACAGATGATAGAATCTAGAGATAAGCTCATCTATAGATTCATTCTCCAGATATCTGAAGCACTCATACTGCTTCCTAAGAAGATCCCTCTTACTCTTCTTGATGTCGTTGTTTCCCTCGAATCTCTTCTACAAAGCCTTCCAGAGATCCTTGGAGTTATCATATCCTCTAAAGCTGTGAAATAACTCCCTGGTCAAGGCCATAGTAATAGATCCATGGGCTTCTTCTCTCTATCATAAACTTTCTTTTCTTCTTCATCAAGTTTGGAGATAGGCTTGGGAACTTCCTCATCAAGATATGTATATGTGGGATGCTTATAACCCTCTAGAATGTGTATCCAAAGTGAAGAATCGGTGTATGAGATATAATGCTCAAATCATGCTTTCCAGTTTGAGTAATCATTTACGTTAAGCAACTTTGGTGGTTTCTGTGGGGTTCCAATCTCATTGTCATAATTTAACAGGTTACCGAGATTCTGAAGATTTGCCATGGTGAAAAACTTAGTCAAATTTCAGAAAAGTCAAAACAACTTGCGCACTTCAATCTGTCCTTGCGCACTTAAAGACCTGGTCTTGCGTAATTAGAATTTGCTCTTGCGTACTTGAAAAGTACGCATGAGTAAATGATAAGTACGCAGGAGATCACTTAAGTACGGAGCAAATATGGTCTTGCGTACATGGTAAGTACGCAACAAGACTGTACTTGTTGCCAAATATGGTGAGTACGCAGATCACTTTTTCACCAACTCTCACCAACTTTTTCCGGTCGCTGGAATCTCACCGGAGACAGAAAAAGTTTAAAATATGACCAAACAAAATGAGCCAAAGGGTCAGAAACTCGTTTCTAACCAACCTTTGATGCTCAAAACACTCAAACAAACAACAAAGGTTGGTTTTTGAGTGATTTTTGCTTCTAAAATAGTGCTCAAGAGCTACCCCTATTTTATCATAAAAATCAATAAAAACACACACTTTTGCTTGCAAAATCTCTGTATGATGTGTAGAAAATGCTCCTAACACACTCACAACACTCGAAATCAAGAGCTATGCTCTAATACCACTTGTAGGTCCCCGGGTGTCTTGGATCGTTACGTGTGGGTGTGTGGCTAGTCGAACCGGGTGCGGAATGTCCGTGACTAGGTGGAGAATCAAGTAACACAAAGTAAACCGACAGCGAAAACACTTTCAAACTTCGTCTATTATAAAACTTGTAGGTTACAGAGATGTTACAAATGAGTGTGTATGCCTGCGTACATAACTTCTGTCACCAACAGCTATTTATACTAGACCTGATCTCTACGCACTTAACAAGTGCGCAGGGCAAATTGTTCCTGCGTACTTACCAAGTACGCAAAGAGTTCTTGCGTACTTGCAAATTACGCAGGAGATAACTCCTGCGCACATGCTAAGTGCGCAAAACACTTAGAGAATTTATACAACGAGTACATACAACTCGATAACTAATACATACATATACTAAGATACAAAGACTAATACATACAAGACAAGTACAAAAGCTAAGACAATATCCAGAGTGTTTGTCACACAAAAGTGCTTCAACATTATAATTGTTTATTTCCTAGTAATTCTTAAAATTACTAAAATGTGATGCGTGTTCCTTTGCTAGACTCCTTGACAATACTTAGTCAAAATAATACTTCAGGAAATATAAAATATGAACGTGCGATTATTAATATGGATATTGACCTGAAATACTGGGTGTCACAATTTACGCACGTATTTTATGTCAGTTGATGGAGATTTGATTTTTATACAAGCCTATGATTATGCAAGCATTAATTATAGCATTGAGTGTTCTTCTTCACATACTTCATCCATATATTAAACCTGAGTGTTGAGTGAACATTTGTGAGACTGTAATTTTGTTCATTATCATAGTTCCATGCACAATTATCCCCATATACATTACATTTTTAGATCTTTTGATAGGAATTAGTTCTTAATTCCTTTCTTTTTGAAATATCAGAATAATTAACCCTGGTCTGCAAAAACATGAAGAAATCACTCAAAACCATGGGGAAATCAGCACTTGAAATCCAATTGATCGATCATGCATACAAGAAGTCAACACCAAAAGTTAAAAAGTCAACAAGAACAGAAACAAGGCCATGCACGGTCGTGCATTGCCTTGCATGGCCGTGAATTTTGTGCCACCTGTCCCTGAGCCTGCCAGACCTGCCAGATTCCCTCACGTGCAAGAAATGGGTGCTTTGCACAACCGTGCAGTGAGCTTGCTATTTATAGGCTAAGATTTGGTTAATGCACGACCGTGCATCCCAATGCATGGTCATGCATTAACCAAATATTAGTCTATAAATATCAAGCTCATTCCAAGCACTTAGGTGTCCAAGATCGGGTTAGTGGAAGCCCTAGTGCTCTGCTAGGGCCGAAACTCTCTCGGTTTTGTTCCATTTTAGCTTTTTTATGTTTATTTTCTTTTTCTAGTTTTGTAATATGGAACGATTCTTCTTATTTAAGTAACAAGAAGCAACCTATACCCGCTCTCCCTTGGTGTTGGATGACTTCCACACATGATCTAAGGGTTAGTGGAGTCGCTTGTATGGTCATTCGTGGCTAGTCTTCTTGCGTTACTTGGGTTGGTTGAACTTTGTCTAATCAATGAAGTATTTTTAGTATGTTATGTTCTTGAAGTCTTTCTGTTAATTTATCTTAAAAAGACAAGAATAAGTGATCTTTAAACCAACTTAGTAATCTTAAATCTTGTGAGTTACTTAAGCAAGACTTCTTGTTTGGGGGAGCATATTCGAGTTTGTACGGTCTATATACAAATCTTGGTGCTGCTAAGGGCCTGGTTTATTATAGATTTAACTTTATGGGTTGATTGGAGGTTTGGGTATTCAACGAGTCATTCGAGTCTTAGCTGGACCTTTTGGTTCATGTCGGTATTTCTCTATTTCTCTTGTGTTGGCTTGCAGAGGACTTTTAGCGGGAGCCATGAGGTTCGACCTTGAGAAGGAAAGTTATATTTATTTAAAATATTATTATAAGTAAAGACAACTATTTTAAGAATACAAATCGTTAGGTCCGAGCATTCATAAAGTAACTTTGGAGGAAGTTGTGCATTCCGACTTTCCAAAATAAGTTACACGACATGGCATGCGCCGGTCGACATGATAATCTTTGTCCGAATAATAAATCACGGGATAGCCAACGGACTTGTGACCCCGTTAGGACCCCGAGAGTTATTAGGAGCAGTTGGCCGACCGTATCCACTGTTCCGTTACGAAATACTAACTCCCCTATCAAAAGGGTTAGTACTATTATCTTTGACCAACCTTACTAAAGTATGACATTAATTAACAAGTGATAACAACTAGAGTAACAACTTAAATGAGATAACATTCCTAATTACTTTCCCCTTTCCCTCTTTTAAATAAAACCTATTTTTTAACTTATTATCCTAGTCAGACAATAGCGAGGGTTGAGTAAGGAATCTGTGTCCATGGTTCGATACTTGGTTCTTACCCAGACTATACTACGCTGCGATAGGTTCACTTGCCTAATGTGTGTATATTTAGTTGAAGTATTTATCATTTTAATTTATAAATTTAAAACCTGATTTTGTGTAGCTCTAAACCGAACATTAAGAATGTATATTAAATATATATATATATATATATCCCGTATTTGGCATCAAGTTTTTGGTGTTGTTACCAGGGATATATTTCTATATATATTTTTTATATACATAAAACACCCTATCACTAAGTGTTTAGGATTCTCACAGACATAGCATGTTTCCCTTCACGGATACGGGGCATAGTATCCGGTGTCCCATGATGATGACCATTGAGGAGAACATGTGAAGTTACCTGCAGTTTCACCGTTCCTAGAAAATCTTATATCAAACATTTGGTCATCATTTCTCAAAATATTTCTCTCACAATTTCTGTGATTTGATCTAAAACAATCCATATCCGAATTTCTAACATTTTGCTCAAAAACACGATGACGATGATGATGATCAAATCTAGAATAGAATTCGTTTTTGGTAAAACGTTGAGGCAATTGTTTAGGGTTTGACTGACTTGTAGACGGTTTACTACAGTCTCCGTTTTGGGTACGTTTTTTATTTTTCACAAATTGATGATTTCTAGCATTAGCAATTTGTTTTTCTTCTTTTTCAAAATTACCACTTTTAACAAATGTGGTTTTCAAACCCTTTTCCAAATCATCCTTTGTGACAAAACAACTTTGTTCAAACCAACATGCAAACGAGAATTAAACGAAGTAGCAGAATTTTGAAAACAAGACTAATTGTTCTTAAAAAAACTCAGACATAGACTCAAAAGCAAGACCCTCCTAATCATCATCACTCTCACAATCTTCCACTATGCCGACTACTAACCTTGTTTCTGCACAAGACTTATATGGGTTAGTAACATTCACACATTTTGGTAGAGGACTAGCAGTCACAAGAGCTGACTGCTTAGATGATGAAGGTTGATCCGGCTTACAGCCTACGTCGTAAACCATTTCAACATCTTCATGGTAGTCACTAGGAATTGAAGTAAAGTTCCCATTAAATGGATGTTCAACAGCATGATACCTAACCCCTGGATTCCGTTTCTTTCTAACTTGGGAATCTATCATATCATACACCAATGATCGAGAATGATCAATTTTCTCGATCGTTAATTTGGTGTTAGCCAACTGATTTAAAGTATCATTTAATTTTAAACTAAGGTCGTCTATTCTTTTTAAAGCGTATTTATAAAGACATTCCTTATTGTTTAAATCCATTTGAAGTTTTAAAAAAAATTACACCATAAAATCGAGAATTTTATTCTTTTTAATTTTAGTATAGTCTTGCTATACTTTTATTTACAAAACCGACTTTTTTTAAATGTCGATGTGTTGTGCGTATAGCATGCGTGATTATGGTCATACGTTATTATAAAACATGCGTGATTATGCGTATAACATGCGTGATTATGGTCATGCGTTATTATAAAACATGTGATTATATATATAAAATGTGTTATTATACATACGTGATTATAAAACATGCGCAATTATAATTTTAAACATGCGTTATTATCATTTTAAACATGCGTTATTATTATAACACGGACGGATATACCCCTCGCTAATTGAACACGTGTCGCATGTTAGGGTCTTCATACGCTAAAAACCCTTTTGTGCAATAACATTTATTATTCGAGTTATTTGAATAGATTATTTAAATTCAAATTCGTCTTATTTATTCAGTTCGAATAAACCTTAATTCGGAGAGTTTAAAGAAAAAACTGATGTGGCATTAAGTTTCGCACTTATTCGGAGAATAAACCCTTCTTAGACTGTGAAAATGGTAATCGTTTTAATTTTATATGGGTAAATAAGTAATTATTTTAAAATAAATATCTCTTATATTTTAAAGTTTGATCGAGTATATTTACGATATAAAGAGGTTTCAGGGGCATATATGAGTTTTAAATACCACTTAATTAATTCTTTGCTTTTTGTATGGTTCATAAATAAATGTTAAACGTAATATTACTACCCAAGTACCCAGACTTTAGCAATCTTTACCATCATCTGTTGAACAAAAACAAATACATTATCAACACTTAACAAATCTAACTGGATCATAAATGATAATCATCACATGTGGCAACATCGGAAAGTTGGTTAACCCATCAAAACATATCATATTTTTTCATCACTTATCAAAACATGTCGGATTGACATGCAACTGTCCATTTTTAAACCATTCTTAATTTATAATGTAAATTACAACTCCTCGAATCTTCAAATTAGTTGCAACACTAAAAAAGCTCTAAATGACATGACGATGAACCAACATAAAATGTTTGAACATGTTCCCAAGTTCTAATCTGTAAGAACGATACACGCAGCCAGAGTTTGTGTTACCTCAGACCCGGTTGTATGCAACAGACTTGCTAAACAGTCTGCGTATGTAAACCACTTGCAGTCCGCTTGCAACAGCCAGCAAAATGTATTCCGCAATTGTGTAAAAGATTACCCGTTTATGTGTGCTCTTATTTGCTGCACAAGCAACCAACATTAATCAAACTTACTGAAATTGCAAAGACAAGTCCACATGAACTTAAATTGTAGCATTGTTGGTAAGTTGTAGTGATTATATATCGTGTAGGGTCGTAATAAACTTGTAAACGGGTTAAATGGGTCGTAAAGGGTTGGTGGGTTGAATTTATAAATTATATAGTTTCTAATTCTAGTTTTATGATGCATGACATGATTAATTTAAGTACAGCGTGAACACGACCCATTTATTAAACAAGTTAGACAGGTCAACCCAAATATGACATGTTTACTATACCGGTTAGACTAACCAACCCAAAACCTGACTATTTTCATGTCTGTGTAGTGTGTCCACAATTGCCACCCTATAAAATAGTACCAACTTGAACTTGAATCAAACTCAAGGGCTTTATAGTGAATAAAGCAAATAAATATCTTCCTAAAGATCTTACATAAATTATGGTACGATCAAGATGCTACATGAATAACCATGTTGTTTGCAAAAAGTACAATTACCAAAAGTGACGGACACTATCTCAATTCCTTGTAACATGTCACATTGTTTCTAAATGAATGAAATTTTAACCGTAAGTTATCTTTTCAACTGAATGCCAAGAACCATTTTGTAAAGGCTAAATACCATATCAAGGGTTTCTTTCATAATACTCCCTTATTTACAATCTCCTAAAATCATTGATGTGTATTCTTGGTGTTGTGAATGATTCCTTAAGTCCTACGGTTGACCCATAGTTGTTAATAGCGAATAGCGATAAATAGCGACAAGTGACCTATATGCTATGTAGCGAATAGCAATAAATAGCGACCGCTATTTCATTTTGTAGCGATAAAGTAACACAGCTAAAATACTTAGCTCAAATCATCTAAGTCTTCATATTCCGGTTCATCATCATCATCGCGTTCTTTTTTCAATCGGGATAAAAAAAAACCCTAATGGGCACCCTTTTATATTTATCAAGATAAATTTAAAAAAAAATGTCGCTATTTCCGCTATTTATCGCTACACCCCCTGTAGCGACACTACATCGCTTCGCTTCGCTATTCGCTATAGCGACCATAAATAACTCAAGATATTCCTCAGATAATATGATGAGTTAAAGAGGCTTACTATGGCGATGTCGAGCATCACGTGCTTTCAAGTATTTTTGTTCAGCTGTAACAGATTCCAATGCCTCCCTCAATTCAGCAATTTTCACATTGACAGGGTCCAAATGCTCTGAAATGAGCAAAAAAGAATCTTAAACATAAAAGATACAACTCTCCCATCTGCAAATAGGCATGCTATGCAAAAAAATTACAAACATAAGACCGATGCTATTTGAATACAGAAACTTGCAGCTTTATGAAATAATGACGAATGATAGCACGAGCAGGAATAAGGGAGTGCAAAAAACAGTCCAAACAGACAAAACCAAAAAAACAAACAGGAACCGGCAATATTCGGTTCTATTATCCGTTCTAGAATTTTCAAAAACTGGTTTTCGGTTTGGTTCTCAGTTCTAAAAGCGGTTCTAGGTTCAGTTTAGTAAGGTCTAACTAAAACTGAATACGTCATTTTTATAATAATTAAGAGCTTAGTTCAGTTGTATTTTGGCATGAACTTAGTTGCTGAGAAAGAGAGAGTGAAGAAACCATCTTTTGCTAGGTCATGCTCAATGGGAATATGACCAACATGTATGTAGAAAGAGACAGTCTCAGGAGTCGAGTAAGGATTATGAAAACAAAACTGGTACATTCCACTTCGTGGAGCCTTAAACTCGAATTTTTCACCAGATGTTCCTTTCATTGTTTGCACTACGTTCCCTCCAGGAGAAGACACCTGAAACAAATGCAAAACTCAATACATACACTAAATTGTGTTGACACCAGAAAACAATATAGTTATTTCAAGTAGATGGTAAATACAAACATCATAATCAATTTACAATTAAAAAATAAGACTATTTTCAACTTGAAGATTTATAAATTAGATGTTTGCAGAAAAAAGCTTATAACTAAATTTAACAATACATGAAAACCATACTTATTCTTGGTCTCTGAAGTTGCATCTAAATTATTATTAATCTCAGTCATGAGAGTGGTGCTTATTGTCAAACAAAATATATACATGCATGATGGCCTTTTTAAGCAGTAGCTCATTCTAATCATGAATTGAAGATTGTAATGATATTGAATACTTTTTAAACACAAAAATATTAAAATTAAATACAGATCTTCTATATCCCGATGACTTGAAGCTTAAATTGCTTTTAAAACACCCTTGATAGATTTCAAACAACCTATGCAGAATGGAGATTTGTTCAAAATCCAAAAGGATAACAACAAAACCTTATATACGTGAAATTATGAACAAATCATAAAAGATCCAGTTTTATTTATGCAACAAAATCCCATCGCCAACCAAAATTTCACCCACCGAAGCAGATCAATGAAAAATCATATCAGATCTAGAACAAGCCCTAAAATTTGATGATTCGGTTCCAAATTGAAGAAGAAAAAAAAGGAGATCTGAACTATAAAGATCCGTAGACTCACAATAAAGTCTATGCCGGGGTGATCGGAGCTCCAGAAAATATCATGATCGACGACAACAAAGTTACCCGAAACCGTATCGCCTTCGTAGAGTACATACTCGTATACACATTCAACGTCGTTGACGGTGACTGAAAGAGCAGATACATCGCCGGAGAAAGTAGAAAGGACGAGAAGCCCCAAAATCGCATACGCTTTCATCGTCGTCTCCATCTACCGATTTCCTTCTGATTCAACTACCTGCACCACTTTTCTGGGCTTCTTTTAACTATTTTATCCCCATAAAGTACGGGTTAATCAAGCCTAGACCCTAGACGTATACCGTATAATTTCATGTTACAAACTTTTTTAAATACATATATACCTAACTTATATGAAATTGCACTTTATTTACTTTAATTTCAATAATTACAGAGATTGTCTTTTTTTTTTTTAAAATTTACATACTTTTCGATATTTCCACTAATTGTTGTTAATTTTTTCTGTTAAATATTGACATGTGCCTTACACATTAAGGTATAATGGTCTTTTTATCCACTAAAGAACTATTTATATAATTTATATAAATTCATCTTTTTCATAAAACCCTAACCCACCCCATTGTTCTTTCTCTCTCACTCTACAACCTCACTCTTCTTGAACAAAAAAGGATACATATGGCATGATTTATCAGAAGATGAGTCCTTAAAGGATCAGAGCTTCTTCAAACTCATCCAGCGGAGGCAAGTCACGCTGGTGACGATTGTAGCTGTCACACCCCGAATTTAGCCTACCTAGGCGTGCGACCAACGATTGGTACTTGTTTCTTATTTTATCTTATCAGAGATTTATAAACATAGCGGAATATTTTAATAACTCGGGATCTTTTCAAAAGACGGGGAATCTCCCGTTTCATTTCATTTCATAAACAGGGATGAACCCTGGTAGTTTACACAAACGTTTAATTTACAAAACCAATGTTATATGAGCCATTTCTTTCAAGCTGATGTCTAGGGTGGACGTTCCCTTTTTCATGACATTATTATTCTTTGTCATCACATGGCTATGTCATACAAAATCATCCTTGGTTACCTGTAAAAATGTTTGAAAATATTTTATTAGCATAAACTGATGAATACAAGTATATTGGAAATCATAATTTGACAACGTGAATAAATAGAACAATTTGGCCATAGTTTTCGATCAATTTACACATTCAACTGTAATCCCCAAGAAATTTCTGGCTTTATTTTAACTCCTCCCACATTTGTAATTCTTGTAGCTTGTGTTTTGCATCTCTGAAATTCTCTTATTATACTACATATGGGTTCATGCATTTGGTACATTTATTTCAAATTCAATAAATATTTATTTAGGGTTATAAATGTTTTAATCCTACTAAACAAATATATATATATATATATATGTATATATATATATATATATATATATATATCTATATATATATATATATATATATATATATATATATATACATATACAAAGGATCTAAATCCTATAAATAAATTTAGGGTATTATAAAGGATAAAGTAAATAAGTTTTGTATAAATAAAACTTTTTTTTTATTTACAAAAATTAATAATTTTGTACTTATAACATTTAGTTGTAATATAGAACTACTAAAATTTATAAAACTTTTATAATCCTTTACATGATTTTAAGTTTTATAAAAAGTCCAGGGTCTAAAATGGCAAATTCTTAAACTTAATTTCTTATTAAAACAAAGTTTCTATATGAAATGATAACAAGCTGAAACATGAGGGTTTTGTTTTGCCAAACCCTGAAACTTCAGGTGCCTGTCTGCACCAACCGGATCAACCCCCCCTCCCCCTTTCTGATTACGAGTTCAAGTCCCAAGCACAACCGATTTTGAAGCTTTTAGTCACGAACTCATCTTTAACATATTTTCATGCGAAAATGATAACGGTTACGCATTTACATCATCCAAACGATCTGTTCCTCGCATTTAATTGGATTTTTATGAACTAATCATGGCTAAACTCGTAACTGAAACTTCATTAAAAACGATTTACTCGATCAATCATGCCCTATGGAATTGAGTATAAATAGACATTCACAACCACAGACGAAACTCGCTACAACCTCATCTTACTTGAAATTCCATCTTCAATCGCTCCTGGATCACGATTCACGGCTGAAAAACTCGAATCTGTTCATCACTGTGTTCTCCCTCCCCATTTGATCATTTCAAGTAATTCTAGCGTCCTTGGTTTCGTTTTAGTACAAAGATCAGAAGCCCCATGAATCAGGTTTCGATCGTCTGTTCAACCGAGTTAATTCAGTGGATAGGGTTACGGGATTGATTTGGGGAAGAAGTTGAACTGAGGATATTATTCTTAAATTAAACGAATTAGTCCTTGACCAAGGCATAAGCCTAGTCCAGTGGTTGGTGCGCGTGTGTGAGGGCGAGCCGGTGTGGACGCAGGTTCGAGTCCGGTCAAGGCCAAATATTTTAGATTCAATTCCTTTTTACCTTTTATGCATTATTTAAATGAGTAAAAAAAACCCAACTTATTTTTATAAATTACATAAATTATAAATTGCATGCCTAAGCCTATTAGGTCATTAAACGAAAAAAAAATGATTTGTGTGGACAAACTTAATTATGTTATTTACTTATAAATTAAGAATGATTAATAAAGTGTATTTGTTTTTCTCCCTTCAAGCTTTTAAATAATCAGTTGTTGAGAATATTTATTTTATACAAATTTCAATGAATTCTATTGAAAACCTATTTATTCATTGAAAGTGAATTTATTTAAGTGATTATATAACCATACTATTTGCATTTATTATTAAGTTAATTAACATTTTTATTCACTACTAGTTAATTAATTATTTTGTTAATTAAACCTTTCTTATTTCATTATTTATTTATAAGTTATTTTATCCAACTTCACTTTTAAAAACTTGTTATTTTCCATAAATTTATTTATCTTTGGGATAATTATATAAATAAATTATTAATTGACTTATATAAAAATCTTAATTAACTTTAACTTGCAAACTACTTTTCATAATGAACTTACTTCTTCTTACAAAATATTTATATACAAGTCCATCTTCAAACTCAAAACTCCCATGAAACCCTAAGGACCCAAGAGCTCCTTAAACATACATTAAATTTAGAGTTCCATTACACGTGTAGGTTTGTTGTGAGAGATCCTCACGAGGTCTATCAATCTTTACCAGTTCATACATTCCTAGCTTTGATTCAAGTGAGTTTCATAGCCCCCTTTCTCTTTACTATTGTTTACAAATACTCGGGGTGGAACATGTTTACATACTATACTTACCATTTACCAAATTCAATACCATTGTTCTCATGCAAATTACTATGTGTTGTATGTCTTAAACTACTTGGTGACCATTACGTGTGTTCATGCTAGTACATTCTTTAACCTGCTACCCAGGCCTAAGGTAGTACCTAACATGATCATTTATAGGGGAATCCGATTCCAGTTAACACGAACCTTGGCGGGTTTTGTGTGTACCATATTACTACTTTTTCCAAAACTCAATCAGTTGGATTGTGCTTACCATTTTTCCATTTACTACGGATTGAATTGTACGCTTGGAACCTTGTATGTTTTCACATCTATGCCATAGTTACGCTTTGGACAATATTGAATTACAAACATTTTTTACTTAAACTTTTGTTAGTGTCAAAACCTATGTTACTCACCAACTACTTGTAGTTGACATTTACTCGCATGTTTCAGGTGTACCCATTTGAGGACCTTACCTGCTCATCTAGGACATGGACCTAGTTAAATTTAAATTATGTTATGTTTTGAACGTCTTGTTTTCCATTCCCTATGTAATGGATGATTTCAAGTTGATGAATAAATATTGTCATTTAATAATAGACGATCATGTGCTTATAAACAACCGCGTCAGCCCTGACGTTTAATCCGCCGCCGGCCGGGGTGTGACAGATTGGTATCAGAGCCATGGTTATAGGGAACTAGGTTATTAGACACTCTTGACCTAGACTATAACCTTAGGACACCCATACAATGCCATGCTACTACATGTTACATTAGTAATTCTTGTGCAAATATTTTTATATGCTATCATAAGTAATTACACTACATGATACAACATATAATGACTTATGTGTCACACTACTTGACAACTTTTGTGCTTACACTCATTACTATCTACGTGCTATACGATTATCTTTTCTGTGCGAATATTCTTACATGCTATACTATAAAATTACATCATATGATGCAATACTTAATAGCCTATGTGTCATCACCCGCCAACTTTCTCCCCTATTCATTTCTACCTACTTAATTTATTTAAAGTACTATCCTAAGTTTAACACCCACACATACCCACTAAATTACTCATACACCTTTGGACTCACACACATGATACCACCACCCTTATGAACAAAGACTTAAACTATTGGGCCTAATGCCCACCAATAATAAACTAAGAAGCCCACCTATCCTCCAAGAAGAAGAAAGCCCACGGAATTGCATAAACCTTATTTTTGGGCCTCAAAGCCCAATCCACAACAGTTCTCATCATAACCATGAGCCCAACAATGGTATTATTAATACATGATGGCTGGAAGAGTGTGTAAACCCATGAGGAATTCTGGCTAAGGAAAGATAGGGTTCTTAAGTGTGTCTTAGTGACCCACCCCTCTTTCCTGGGAATTCCCCTCAGGGATACATTGCTTATAGGTCAAGTATATTTCTAAAATACTATCGCGAAGGTCCAGTGTTATGACTAGTCAAACTCTAACACCTATAAGCACTCCTATGTCTAACCCGCAATATTTCATTATCACTTAGAACTTTTTCATTGTTTTCTACTAGAGATGGACTCCTACCCTCCTCCCTCCCTGGTATACCATCCCGGAACAGAATCTGATTGGGAAGAAGACACAGAGACACCCGTATATCGGTCACCAACACCCCTAACTGCTAGGCCCAGGTTTGATGTAAAGGCGGACTGGATTAGGAACACCGGCCCGAGACTTCGAACACCTGGATCACCCGCACCCAGAAACCCGTATCAGACACCTCATCTCCACAATCAGTTACCACCCCCACTAAGAGACCCATATCTAATGCCCGACCCGTACCTTCCTAACCCTTGGGTAAGGCACACCATGGCACCCACGAGTGTTATGGGAATTCCGACCAATGACTTTCATCAATACGTAAGGATCTCAGAATTTGAGAGACAAAGGATAGAGCAGGGGATAATACACAACTTGCAAGGGCAAATAATGGATAGCCTAGCAAACCAATTAAGACACCAAAAGGAGTTAATCTCCATCCTCGAAAAAGAAATACTGGAGCAATGCACGGAGACAGCTAGGGCTGAAGCCAGGTCGACTACTCGAGTGACCTTAGCGGTACTCATCTTGGCAATTATCTTCTTCCTAGTGGGAAGCTATCAGAGACGTTAAGCGAAGATTTCTATTTATTATCTTTAAATTCTCGATTTGAGGACCATTTCCCTATGTTTTGAATAATGTTTAACATTTCAGCCTTTAATAAATTTCATATGTTCCAACTCTAAGGTTATTAATTTTTGATTTGACTCGTGGAGCATGAAATTCCCCATCATATTTTTACTAAAAATTTCTCAAGTATCACCTCCTTCATTCAAATACGATTTAGTACACTACCAATAATCTCATTCATAAACAAATCATACTATTATGTAATTTAAGCAAAATCTCGTTATCTTGTTTAAGCAAAACGCTTATCCAACTTCTAGATAGTATAAAAAAAAAAAAAAATTCCACAAAACTTTTCATCTGATAAGGAAAGTTAGTACAACAAATTTTATAAAAATATTATTTCAAATTGATAAATAATTATGATTTTTTTTTTCATTAAAGTAAATATTTCTAAACTTTGGCTAAATTAATATGCGACTACTTGTTTAGCCAATGATTCCACTTAAACTACTTTATATATCTACAACCAAGAACAATTTACCACTTTCTATGTTCAAGCAAAGACCCGTATTTGTAAACACAATTCCCGAATGTCTTCAGAACCTCCTCGTTACCTTTCACTTGTCGCTTCAAGAGACGATCCATATCGCGTAGACGTTAACACTCCCCATCAACCTCAATGAGATTTGAGAACTAGAATCTAACTATCACATTATACCTGAACGCCAAACAACACTCTTGTCCGCAACACTCAATCACATACAAAACCTGTTAGTATACATCACACACGAAGTTCAATAACTTACGTATGCATGTTCACAATATACCCAACGCAATCACATGGTACAGAAACTCAATTTTTCTCAATATACCCAATGCCACACAAATTACATAATACATGAAACTAGTTTGTCTACAAATCACAATTTACTAGATTGATCACATAACACACGAAACATGTTTATTTGCAATACACATGCTACTGGATTGAGCACATAATACACGAAACTTAGTTGCTTACAATATACATGATGCATAACAATTGTTGATTGATACATAACTCTAGATTGACCACATTAAACATGAGACTCATTTGGTTACAAGGTACCTTATACTAAGTTGTGCACATTATGCAATATACATGATACTAAATTGTTTATGTTACACATGAAAGATATTTGTTTACAAAATACATGATACTAGGTTGGTGACGCTACACGTGAAACTAATTTCGTGCAATATACGTGATACCATATTTTTACAATACGCGTGAGAGCTTAATGATATACAAAATACATGATGCTAAGTTGCCAACACTATACATGAACTTCATTTTCTACAATACACATGACACTAAGTTATTTACATTCCATATGGGAGCTAAATGATTTACAAAATATATGACGCTAAATTGTTCACGCTACACATGAGACCTATTTGGTTACGAGCTACGTGACACTAGATCATACATGAGACTCGTGTGTTTACTTTATACACGAAACAAAATTTGCTTACAATTATTGCAATTGATTGATTCCTTTATACACAAGACATGGTCATGCACTTTCGTTCACCAAAGTTGAAGACCATAATACATTGAAACGACTCGGAGTTTGACGTATTCTTGTTCAAACATGAGCAAACTAAGAAACTTTAAGTTATACTATTTTACTACTCCTTAGTTGCGAACTAACCTGATTAAGGATCTAGTTACTTGATAGCGACTTTTATGTGAAAACAATAGACGTGATCAGAGTGAGATTGTGCCCCCTTGACTCGCACACAACGGAATGATCTATACAGGACCATGCGGTGATTTGAGTAATTATGGGTGCACACGGAATTATAAAAATCAGCGCATGGAAAACATAGTGAAATTTTGTCATGTGTTGTGACCTAAAACTTATCATGATATGTAACAACGAAACTAATGAGATATTGTAGGTCCCTTCGTGTGTGTCGGATCGTCACATGCAAGTGGTCTACTAGTCACACCGGGTTGCAGAATACCCGTGACTAGGTGGAGAGTCTTACTAAACAAAGTAAACCAAACACGAGAGTCACAATAAACGTTCTTTGTATTATAAACACTCGACGGTTACAGAGAGAATACAAGCTGCGTACTTAGCAGAACTGAGTTCGTCTAAACTAATGGTTCTGCGTACTTAGCCTCTGTGAACCTATCCTATTTATACAGACCTGATGCCTGCGCACTTAGCAAGTGCGCATGACCAATTGCTCTTGCGTACTTAACAAGTACGCAAAGGTGTTCTTGCGTACTTGCTAAGTACGCAGGAGCTTTCTCCTGCGCACATGTAAGTGCGCAAAACACTTAGCAGAAAAACAACATACATTATGTAAAAGTAAATACAACTTTATAAACTATTACATAATGACTTATAAATACAAAGACAAATTACAGACATTAGAAATACAAACTAAGACTCTATCCAGAGTGTTGTCACAGGAAAGTGCATCAACAAACTCCCCCTTGACAACAGCTCGGGATCTTCATCGTCTTCAGTCTTCATTCTTCAGTCTTCACAGCACTTGTTCCTTAGCTTCCATCTTCTTCTTGTAATCAAGGCAGAACTTAATCACCTTGTCGTATTTGGCAGAGAGAAGCTTCGTCCATTCGTCAGTGTGGATGCAGTACTTGTCGGCTAGTACCTCCAGATCGTTCACAGAAAAGTTGATGAAGCAGACTTCATCAAATATCCTGATCACTTCCTTTGGCACCATGTTTCCACTTGCTGACTTACCTTTACTCATTACCACAGCCTCGCCTGTTTTTGGATCAACGTACCAGTACCACATATCACCAAGAATATCCTGAGGTAACTTGCTCAGGGGAATCTTAGTTTCACATCGTACTGGCTTGTATACCAATCTCTTTATGGGCTTCTTAGTCACAGGATGCACAGCGTGCTTATCCTTGACTCTTCTAGGCACCTGAGGCTTGAGGTATTCAAAGTTCCCTGATCTTGCTTCCCGCTGTAGTGTTACCCACAAACCCATTGCTACTGCATTATTCGAGTGACTTAGCAGATCGCGGTTTGCGAGGTTAACTAGGTCGTACTTGGGCAAAGAGTTGAACGCCTCACTGGTGGGTTTCAAGTATTGAACCCCCCAGATCTTTTGATGGCGAACAACTGTTTGTCCTCCTTGAACCTGACAGCCAAGATCATACCTGTCGCTCCGTGCCTGTCTGTGATAGACGTCTTTTGCCACACAGGAGTTGGACCCTTTGTAGATGCAGAAGGCATGTCTTTCTCTTTTTGTGCCTCGGGGTCCACAGGTATAGGGTCGACCGGAGAGGCTTCAGTTGTAGCTTCAACATTACTTGCCATGTCAACTGAGCCTGTGTCGAGCAGAGATTCAAGCGATGGTACTTCAAAGATCTCACCATCCTCTAACTCGTACTCTCCTTCCCCGTCGCCCTTGGGAATCTCTATCACCACATCATCATCATCCTCGTTCCAGTCATCACCAGAGTCGATCTCTCCTTCTTCCAGATTAAGGAGAGCATCGATCTGTGCCTCTTTGGAATAGTCAGGCTATAAATAGAGGATCTCATCATCAGATAAGTCCTTGAGCACGTCAGCCGCTGACTTCCCTTTATCTCCGCCACCACCACCTGAGGTATCACCACCCTCTTGCTGAGTAGACTCCCCCTCAGCCAATGGAACAGAAGAGATGGGCACAATCGCCAAAGCTAGGTGCTCACCTCCACTAGGACCGACTTCAGGATCCTTGTCTTTATCATCATCCTTAGTCAGATCGACTGGATGACAAGACTCGGCACCGGTGGATTTCTTTTCTTTGTCTTTCTCTTTCTCTGTCTCCTTCTCCCCCTGAGCACCTAGCTTCGTGGTCAGTTCACCAACTAATTTAACCATCGCTGCGTGCTCTTTTCTCTGCAAATCCATCCTTAACTCAAGTGAAGTTCTGTGGCCTAGAATCATTTCATTTTTTTTATGAGCAGTGCCATAACATTCTTCAGTTGCTCATTTGTCCCTGTTCTCTGGCTGTGGATAATCCTAACTTCATTGGCCAGGGAATTAATCTGTGCTTGTTGAGCATCGGACTCCTCCTTTGACTTTTGAATGGTCTTCAACAGTTCAACAACTTGGGTCTCTAGCACATCGATCCTTGCATCATTCGGATCAGGATGCCTAGATGATGAGGCTTCGGCATTATGGATGGGAGAGGAGAAGATTGTGTCAAAGTCAAACCCTTGTGAGAAATCACCATAGTTGAAGGGTTGACCTGACGGCTCTTTGGTGGGTGTTGGGATGGGGGATGTAATGATGGGAGTTGTGGTTGGGGTGATGGTGACTGACTCCGTGAGAAGTGGAGCAGTCACCGTCACCTGGACGGTTGGAGTAGGGAGGGTCACCGTCACAGGAATCACCTCTGTGACCGCCGTGACTGCCACATCTGTTTGTACCAGTGGCCTTCTCCTCCTTCTAAACAGTTGCCGTGCTGGCGGGGTAGATTCTGACTCTGGACGGGTAGCCTCAACTTGTACTGGCTGCATAGTCGGAATCTCTTCAACCCTGGGGATAGCAACCTCTTGCCTATCGCCCCTTTTCTTGTTGGCTTTCTCTCGCCTTTGTCTTTGTAGAGCAGCGTCAGAGTTGGAAGCCGGCTCGTATTCGCTGCTCGAGCTTTGTCGTTTTCTTTTTAAAGACGACGCAGGCAGGGTTACCTGTGCCGACCTTCTCGGATGTGCCTGTGATGGTGCGTCATCGGAATCAGAAGAATCTGATTCTGTTGCCTCCAAATCGGATTCCTCAGCACCACCAACATCACCTTCATCATCACCTTCATCATCATCATGCTCTTCCTCTTGCTCTTCACCAGAGTCATCACTCATCTCTGGTGCTGAGTTGGGACTATACCAGTTCCAATCTTCAGGAGCGACGTATGCTTCATTCAGTAGGTGGCCAAAGAGGTCAGTGTGCGCAGGCGTAGGTTCTACACTGCCTGGCTTTAGAAACTGAGCAAAGACTCTCTTGTCCACCCTCTTTACCTGCAGTCTCTCCCCGATAGCACGTAGGTTTGGCAATGCATCATCGATCAGGAGCTGCACAAACCTTGGGTACAAAAGGAACTTGAACCTCTCTGCTGTATTTACCTGGTCATTGAGTGCTTTGAAGATATAGCGAGAGAAGTTGTAGCCCCGATTGAGAGACAGGCCCACCATGGCCGCTGCAAGGTCATGACCCATGGCATC
This sequence comes from Smallanthus sonchifolius, assembly GCA_023525975.1. Classification (NCBI taxonomy): domain Eukaryota; kingdom Viridiplantae; phylum Streptophyta; class Magnoliopsida; order Asterales; family Asteraceae; genus Smallanthus; species Smallanthus sonchifolius. Next base: position 74,392,297 of record CM042018.1, on the reverse strand, counting down.
TTTCCCCGCTTTCCTGGATGAGATGCACACGATCATGATGTGGGCAAAGTAACGCCATTGATCCAATACCCACATCTTCTTGTAAGAAGCATAGTCCCTTGCCCCGACATATCCCATTCTGTGCCTCCAACACCCATCCACGTAGTAATCTGGATAGGATGTCGGGTCGGTGGCAAGGTCTCCGAACTGTAATACTCTCCTTATTGTATCCTCAGAGATAGCAATAGCCCGACCGTCAACGGTAGCCCTTATGACATTCGGGGATACCGTGCAATCGTGCTCTGCAGTCTCCCAGAATTGCTCCAGGTAAGGTCTTGAGACTGTTGGGTTTGCTGAGATTGCATAACTTATTTTTGATCTATTCAGAAAATCCACAATCTCCCTGTATTGCAAGGCTGTGCCTTTCCATTCTGGTTCAGTGTTAGCCAATAGGTTGAATTCGTCAGTGAATGCACGAGCCATAGCCTGCAAACACACACAGAAAACATATTCAGAACAACTTATAACACTAGAAGTAGACACACATGACATAGTATAGTAGTTACGCTTTGAAAAAAATTTCAGACTTAGGAAAAATTTCTAAGTGTTGGTCCTGCGCACTTAGCAAGTGCGCAGGATTTTCCTCATGCGTACTTAGCAAGTTCGCAGGAATTGCTTCTTGCGTACTTGCTAAGTGCGCAAGATTCACACTTAGCAAAAATTTCAGAAACTTGTAATTTGTTCAAAATGTGGGTTGATTAGGTCGCCACTAGGTCGGAATCAAGGATTCTAACCTATGGTACCATTATCAACACTACACACTGCTTAACCACGTTCAATTTTTGACCTAGACCAGTCGCTGACCCACTGTCGGTTCAACTTCAACCGACGGATCAATCGAGGACCAGGAGATGATTAGGGAATCGATTAAGGCTTCCTATTCACTTGTTACAGACAATAAGTTACCCAAAAAACCCCATTTTACCCCAAATTTTGTCGGAATTAACCTAAAAAGATTCTAGGTCAGAAATACGGTCCAAAGTCACGATTAAACGGATGAAATCGGCCAAGATTCTCACCTATGAGATGAAATAAGATGATGAAAGTATGGACGGGACGAAAAGATGGTTTAGACACTATCGATTTGAGAGTAAAATTGCAGGGGGGAAACTTCGGGTTTGAAAGCGTAAAAACTTGAGAAAATTTCTATGTCTCTGATTTATACCCCTCACTTGATGTTCGTGCGTACTTGTTAAGTGCGCACGAATTAACTCTTGCGTACTTAACAAGTGCGCAAGGCTTAACTCTTGCGTACTTGTTAAGTGCGCAAGTGTTACTTCGTGCGTACTTGACAAGTGCGCACAACCCTTAAGTGCGCAATTTTCAACTCAGAATTTATGAAGATTTTCAAGTCAAACAACGAACAAGATAAAAATATTCAACCAAGAGGATTCAAATTCAATTCATGAAGATTAAACATAAAATATTTTTGGCCTTTTTCTGATTTAAACTTGAACTATGCATAAACTTAAAAACTTAAAATCTTTTTGTTCTTTTCAAGATAGATATATACAATCATTTACACAAGCTATTTTTGATCAAAGATACGAGCAGAGGATCATATCAGGCTAACTTATAGCAAAAACGATACAATATAAACATCAAAGAATATGGGATCATGTCATGTATTACTCTTTATTCATACGTAATAAGCACATAAACAAGTAATTCAAGTTGACAATATTATAAGATTTGAAACTATAAGCATCTTTGTATCACGTTCTTGTGTATTAAGGTATTAATTATAAGATATACAATGTGTACCCCACTGATACGCTATGATATTTTGCACTATCTTCAAGGCATCTAAGATTTTTCCAATGATTTTCTTAATTTTCAGAATGAAGTTACATCAATTAGCACAGAAAAATCAAGCAGAATCCATAAGGATTATCAGGAATCATAAGATTCAGAATCGAGTGATTATTTTGTCTTGGTTTCATTTGATTTTCTTTATTGAATATCAGAATGATGATTTAAGATAATAGATATGGTGTTTGGTTATCAGGTAAGGAGATCCAACTTTTATCTGGATTTGATTTCAATGAATCAGGAGTGATTCAAGGGTGAATACATGCTCAACGGTTAATGTAGAGACATGTCTTGATTCAATCTCTCCTTGCATACTTATGAGTATGGGCAGTGAGATGAACCGCATTAATTGTGCTAACGACATAACCCGAAACTGATCTCAAAAGAAAATTATTGCCAAAATCTAACATCCTTTATCTGATAATGATCTTTTCTATTCTTTTACGCACACACACTTACAAACATGGGTTCAAATCACGGTTGTAATTTAGATTTAGTTTCCACACTACTAGTGATTCAAAGACGCATACAGCCTACTGACAATTCAAATTACTTGTAAATAAACAGATTAAAAACATAATAATTTTAAATAGATAAGTAAGCATGACGCAATCATTTCCCATATGAGCAGTCTATGAAGCTTAGATCATTTCTGATGTACTATCATTTCCTCTTTTCTCAAGTTAACTTTGAAATTTTCTCCATTTTCTATTTTGTTTTTTTTTTATTTTTGTAAAATATTTTAAAACTAAAAGAACTGTACAGAAAATTTAAAGGAATTGAAAATTTAACTTCCATGAATTGAAATGATTTAAGAAAACTTAGTTTTCACTCAGGATTGAACATTCCTATCAAGTTGACAAGATGCTCAAAACGGGATCGATCAAATGCCTTTGTGAAATGGTCAGCCAGATTGTCATCCGTGTGAACTTTTACAAGTTCAATTAAATGCTTTTCAGCACAATCACGGATGAAATGATGGCGAATCTCTATATGTTTAGTTTTGGAGTGTTTCACCGGGTTATTTGTGATGGACATAGTGGCATTGTTGTCAATGAATAGAGGAGTTCCAGTGAAGTTTAAGCCGTAGTCTCTCAACTGCTGCTGAATCCACAGTATCTGAGAACAACCGCTCGCTGCAGCAATGTATTCTGCTTCACAAGTTGAGACAGAAACCGTTGACTGCTTCTTGCACTTCCAGGAGACCAGCCTGTCTCCTAAGAATTGACATCCACCAGAAGTTGACTTTCTGTCAAGGTTACAACCGCCATAATCTGAATCAGTGTAGGCTTTGAATTCGAATGACTGCTGCTTAGAGTACCAAAGACCTAATCGGGGTTTCCCTTTCAGATATCTGAAAATTCTCTTCACAGCTATCATATGTGACTCCTTCGGTTGAGACTGAAACCTTGAGCACAAACATACAGCAAACATTATATCGGGTCTTGAAGTTGTGAGATACATAAGTGATCCGATCATCCCACGGTACAACCTGATGTCCACATCCTTTCCATCTCTGTCAGGATGCAAACCATGATTGACTGGGATTGGTGTGCCATAAGTAGTGCTATCACTCATCTTGTATTTTGACAAGATGTCCTGCACGTACTTAGTTTGATGTAGATAAATACCATTCTCTCTTTGACTGACTTGCAGACCTAGAAAGAATGACAGTTCACCCATATTGCTCATTTCAAACTTGGACTTCATCACCTTCTCGAATTCCCTACACATCCCTTCATTGGTCGACCCAAAGATAATGTCGTCGACATATACTTGCACAAGAAGAATGTCACCTCCTTCTTTTCGTATGAAGAGAGTCGAGTCAATCTGTCCACGGTCGAAACCATTAGACAGTAAATGCTTAGATAATGTCTCATACCATGCCCGCGGTGCTTGATGAAGACCATAAAGTGCTTTGTCGAGCTTGTACACTTTATTGATATTATGCGGATCTTCAAAACCGGGAGGTTGAGTGACATAGACTTCTTCATGCACCTTACCATAAAGGAAAGCACTCTTCACATCAAGTTGATAGACCTTGAAGCCGACATATGTGGCATAAGCCAAGAACAGTCGAATGGCCTCAATTCTAGCAACTAGGGCATATACTTCATTGTAATCCAAGCCCTCTTGTTGATAAAAACCCTGAACAACCAATCTTGCTTTGTTCTTCACAACTACATGACGATCATCCGTCTTGCATTTGAACACCCATCTGGTACCAATTGGCTGAAAGCCTTTTGGCAAGTCAATTAAATCCCACACGTGCAACTTTTGGAATTAAGACAGTTCATCTTGCATCGCCTCAATCCAGCAGTTGTCAGTGAGAGCCTCCTTCACATTCTTCGGCTCTAACTGGGACACAAATGCAGCATGTAGACATGTTTCCATGACACCAGTGTCAAATATCTCTGTGTAAAGACTGGTGTTCTCAGTGATGGTTCTATGACGAGTCTGAACACCGGCATAAGGATCACCAATAATGTTGTCGATTGGATGATTCCTATGCACCCTCGTCTCCGGTATAATCGGTTCTTGAATTTCTGGATCTAGATTCGTGCTTAACTCCCCCATTTACTGTGTTCCAGAGGAAGAAGATTCAATGTTTATTGGATCAGCTGGAGCTTCATTTCCTACAGTTGTGTTAGGATTGGCTGGAGCGTCATCTCCATCAACAAGAACATCTTCACTGTCATCACTGTCATGAGTTCCAGATGCAGATGCAGCATTGGAATCAGGAGTTATAATTGGTACAGTAGTACGAGTAGTAAAACTGGAGTCATTGTCGCCACGCAATAAATCATAAACATTTGCGGCGTCTTCTGCAGATAAGTCAGGAAGATTGAAGGATTTGAATAGCGCATCATAATCAAAACCCCAAGCTAGACCTTTTGGTTCTGGTGGAGTGCTGTGTTTACTACAGTCCACTTCAAACCATTCCTCGACAGTACGAGTTCCTATGTTGTACACTCTCTTGCAGGGCGAATTGGCAACATATCCTAAGAAGATGCCTTCCACCGCTTTCGCATGAAATTTAGACTGACGGTCTTTATACTGTAGCAACAAGGAACAAGGACTACCAAAAGGAACTAGGTAATCAAGATTGGGAAGTCGATTGTTGATCAACTCATAACATGTCTTGTTGTGCCTTTTCACAACCAGAACCCTGTTTAAGACGTGACAAGCTGTATTAACTGCTTCTGCCCAGAAAGTGACAGGAAGCTTTGCATCTGACAGCATAGTCCTTGCAGTCTCGATCAGTGTTCTGTTCTTCCGTTCAACAACTCCATTCTACTGAGGTGTGTACGGCGCGCTGAATTCGTGACGGATCCCTCTCTTGAGACAGAAAAGTTCCATCAAATTATTCTTGAACTCAGTTCCGTTGTCACTCCTTATTCTTCTAACTTTCAGCTTGCAAAGAGATTCCAAGCTCAGGATCAGGTATTGAATAATATCAGCAGTCTTGTCTTTTGTACCTAAAAAATGCACCCAAGAGAAACGTGAGAAATCATCAGTTACAACTAGACAGAACGACTTACCTCCAATACTCCTGATACTTATGGGGCCAAACAGATCTATGTGTAATAGCTCCAAAGGGGTATCGATAGAGTTTTGGAGCTTGGGCTTGTGAGACTTACGTTGCTGTTTGCCCTTTTTACAAGGCATACAGTCATCTGCAACGGTAAACCTCAGCTTAGGAACCCCGATTACCAAACCGTTTCGGACAAGATGATTCATTTTACGATAAGAAATATGTCCGAGTTTCCTATGCCACAAGATGGAGTCAAGTTCTGTCGCTTTTGGAAGCAAACAAGTAGCAACTGATGAGGTGGTTTTTGCCACGCTCATATCGATCTGATAAGTGTCGTTTGATCTTGGTGCTCTCATCAGAATCCAGTCTTCGGGAACCTCAAAACCGGGTTTGAGAATCAGACATTCTGACTTGTCAAACTTCACCGAGTACTCCTTGTCACACATTTGGGAGACACTCAACAGGTTATGCTTCAGCTGCTCGCAGAAGTTGTCATTGTCAAAGCTGACACAACCGTTCGAAACCACGCCTTGACACGTGATACTGCCGCCTTTTTCTCCGGCAAAGGCCACATAGCCGCCTCTGAATGGTTTAACGTCTTGAAGCAAGGCCATGTTTCCTGTCATGTGCCGGGAGCATCCACTATCTACATACCAACGGTTAGAGATAGTACCCTTCGGACGTCCCTGCACGAGTAACAAAAGAATTAGTTAGATTTGGAGACCCAAGCCATTGTGGTCTTGGGTCGTCCATCCTTCTCAAAATAAACTACTTATTTCAACTCACAGTCATGATGACTGTTCAAAATTGGTGAATCTTTGGATGAATTTGGAACAGGAGATTGAGAACCTTTAACTTTCTTGTTCCAGGATCTCTTTTGATTCTTAACCAGAACAGTAGACTTTGGCTCAACCACAGCCAGTGAACTTGTGGAAGCTTCACCTGATTGAGTCTTAGTCAGCTGTTCCATCTTTCTCAACCTCTTATTCCTTCTTCTTCTTTGTGGCTTAGAGAGTCTAGCCACAGATTTCTCACCAGTGCGTGTACTACCAGATGTAGACACACGAGGTACAGCAGGTTGCTTTACCTTTCTTGCAACAGATGGTTTGGCCTCAGATTTAATCTTAGGTTTTCCCATAGGTTGTACTGGTGGTTTCACCACATTCTGCTTTGGACTTTTGGGAGATGGTTTCACTGGTGGCGACCTGGGGATAACAGCAGGCTGTGAAACAACATGCCGTTTCCCTTGGTTCTTAGAAGGACAGTTCACAACAATGTGACCAACCAAGCCACAGTGAAAACAGTTCCTCTTGTCTACATAAGTTCTCTTGTAAGGCTCATTAGATCTGGCCTTAGATAACTCTCCATTATGAGCAGGAGGAGTTGGTTTATGAACAGAAGTCTGACCTTTTTCAGTTTGGTTTTTGGGGGTATAATACTTTTGCAAATTCTCTTTGTAACCAAGCTCATAATGAGCTGAAAAAGCCTCTTTCTTAACTTGGTTAATATTTTTATAACCCCCGTAAAGCATTACCTTAAGTTTTATCATTTGTTTCAATGATATAAGGTTCAGTTAAAATGCAGTTATCACCATTAGTGATAATGTTTTTATGGACTTTCTGTTCAGTCAACAACTCCTCAGAGACTACTCCTTCAGGGCAAGTGTCAACCGACCCATCTTCAGAAGCAGTAACATACTCCTCACTAGATGTGGAGTTAGCCTTACTTGAGGATTCATCTTTTTTAGGGGAATCATCCTTATCAGAGGACTCATCTAGACAGGTAAGATCAATGTCTATCAAGCTATTGACAAACTTCCCACTTATAGGTGGAGGAATGGCATTGGTACCAAGACCTAGGCCCTTCAATTTCCTCACTACTGATTCGTAGTGCTCCACCACAAAGCGAGAGTTTTTCAACTTCTCATTTGTACATTTTAACTGCAGGATCTCATTTTGCAGTTTGTTGATTTCATTGTTCCGTTTTTCTAACCCCCTATACGCAATATCCAAGTGAACTTGTTGCTCACTTATTTGTAAAGAATATTCACATTTTTCTTTTTTCAACGTTTCAACAGACTCTTTAAAACGTTTTTCATTTTCTTTGTAATTATGAGCTGCCATAGATAGGGGTTCGATTTTGTCTTGGAGCTTAGAAATTTCAAGCTTTAGCCCTAGACATTTAGAACAAGAAATAACAGAGAAAGGGTTAGAATCTACCTCAGATGATGAACTCGGTGCTTCTCCAATGGCCATGAGAGCAACGGCAGTGGTAGACTCCTTTTCAACAGCTACAGAAGCTTCCATCTCCTCAGCTTCTTTTCTCTCAGCCTCCATCAGCTCCATGATCTCAGCCATGAGACCAACCTGTGTTTGAGCAATGATGGCGTCCTCTAGATGAACACCCCAATCAAATTTTTCGTCATGCTGAGCTACTAGTGCATTTGACGAACCACCTTGATGTTGATTGTGGTGGCTAGTGTTGTTGTGGCCGTGGCTGTTTCCCTGGCTAGGTCTGGTGAAACCAGAGGCCGGTGCTCGGTCTTTTTGACACTCACGAGCAAAGTGTCCATAGTTCAGACACTTGTAGCATTTGGCATTGGATTTATCAAATCCAACCTTGGCATTAGAATGTCCACCAATGAACTTTCTTCCTGTTCTGTTCAGGAAACGCTTGGCCCTCCTCAAAAGTATGGCCATATTCCATTGAATATCCATGTCCTCAATATCATCAGGATCCACTTGGTTAAAGTCTTCTTCAATAGTTTCGGGATCCGTTAGCTTGCCGCCTATGAAATTCTCATACGCAAGCATACATGATGAAAACAATGCTACATGATCTTCAGCTATTTTGACTATTGCAGAATGGTTAGCTGAAGACGTAACTGGAGGATTTCTTGAGGTGTGTTGATGATTAGTTCCCAACCCTGATCCGGATGCATAACAAGCATGACCACCACACCCATTTGAGTGGTCTTCTTCATTGGAGTATCCAGTAAAGAGGGCAATTCCAGAGCCCGATGATTTTGAAGTGGAAGTCGTCCCATGATACATGGAAGGGTCCTGTATCTGAGGTCTTCCCGAGCTCTCCTTCTTCATAAGATTCATGTTATGAGCTTGAATCTTACCAATAGCCTCATCTACTGTTAACTCATAGAATTTGGGATTTTTCCTCATCAGGGTTGTATACATCTCAAACTTTGGTGGCAAAGCATCAAGAAATTTTTCCACCAGTTCTTCATCGGGATATTTCAGTTCAAAAGCTTTCAACTCCGTTTGTAAATGATAGAATCTAGAGATGAGATCATCTAACGATTCATTTTCCATGAAATTGAAGCATTCATACTGCTTCCGGAGAAGATCCCGCTTACTCTTCTTAATGTCACTGTTCCCCTCAAATCTTTTCTGAAGTGCTTTCCAAAGATCCTTGGAGGTGTCATAGCCTCGGAAACTGTGAAACAGTTCCCGAGTTAATGACATAGTGATTGAGCCAAGTGCCTTCTTTTCACGATCATAAGCTTTCTTTTGTTCTTCATCAAGCTTAGAGATGGGCTTTGGCACCTCTTCATCAAGATAGATGTGTGTGGGATGCTTATATCCCTCAATGATTGGTATCCATAATGATGAGTTGGTGTATGAAATGTAGTGCTCAAAACGCGCCTTCCAATTGGAATAATCGTTTACATTTAATAGTTTAGGCGGTTTCTGAGGTGTACCGATCTCATTATCATAATTTAACATGTTTCCAAGATTCTGAAGGTTCGACATAGTGAATTACTTGGTCAAAAAATCAGAAAAATCAGACACTGTTGCGCACTTGATTTTGGCCTTGCGCACTTGAGAAATGGTCTTGCGTAGTTAAGACTTGCTCTTGCGTATTTGTAAGTACGTAGGAGGAAATATTAAGTACGCAAAATATAACTTAAGTTCGCACAAGTTCAGTCTTGCGCACTTGTAAGTACGCAGGAGATAACTCTTGCGTAGTTAGTAAGTACGCAGAAAACTGTACTTTTTACCAAAAATGGTAAGTATGCAGGACACCTTTTCAGCAACTCTCACCAAACTTTTTCGGTCACCTGAAAATCGCCGGAGATAGTGAAAAATAGGCTGATGATCAATGCAATCGAGCCAAAGGATCAGAAACAAGTTTCTAACCAACCTTTGATGCTCAAAACACAAAAATACACAACAAAAATCGGTTTTTGAGAGATTTTTGCTTCTAAAAAGGTGCTCAAGAGCTACCCCTTTTTATCACAAAAATCAACAAAAATACCTCTTTTTGCTTGTAAAACTCAGTAAAACGTCTCCAAACTCACTTACAACACTCGAATTCAAGAGCAACGCTCTGATACCACTTGTAGGTCCCTTCGTGTGTGTCGGATCGTCACATGCAAGTGGTCTACTAGTCGCACCGGGTTGCGGAATACCCGTGACTAGGTGGAGAGTCTTACTAAACAAAGTAAACCAAACACGAGAGTCATAATAAACGTTCTTTGTATTATAAACACTCGACGGTTACAGAGAGAATACAAGCTGCGTACTTAGCAGAACTGAGTTCGTCTAAACTAATGGTTCTGCGTACTTAGCCTCTGTGAACCTATCCTATTTATACAGACCTGATGCCTGCACACTTAGCAAGTGCGCAGGACCAATTGCTCTTGCGTACTTAACAAGTACGCAAAGGTGTTCTTGCGTACTTGCTAAGTACGCAGGAGCTTTCTCCTGCCACATGTAAGTGCGCAAAACACTTAGCAGAAAAATAACATACATTATGTAAAAGTAAATACAACTCGATAAACTATTACATAATGACTCATAAATACAAAGACAAATTACAAACATTAGAAATACAAACTAAGACTCTATCCAGAGTGTTGTCACAGGAAAGTGCATCAACAGATATGACGAGGGCATGGTGGATACACCGATGGTACTTCCTATATATAAGTGTTCCTGTCATATTGTCAGAGGTAGCGCTATTCGTATCACGTGAAGTTTTATGTTATGTTGATCTTAACCAATGTTTGTGAAACCTCTTATCCAGTGACATTTCTGGAACATACAGGCTACATCCTAAACAAGTATTGATCATTAAATTCTTATCATTCTCATTTCAAGTGATGCATTCCATCATTTGAGTCCAAAATCATTCTAGGGCAAATCTTCTCCTTATTTCCACCCAAACAAAATCTAGTACTACCATCTACACCTGACGCGATGACCGAACCTGAACCTTGTCACCAACTATACTTCCCAACCGACAAGCAAAACTAGTTGATAATCCCAAACACACGTCTCTTTTTCCTAGACCATCTTCTTAATAAATTTCGGGACGAAATCTCCTAAAGTAGGGGAGACTGTAATCCCCAAGAAATTTCTGGCTTTATTTTAACTCCTCCGACACTTGTAATTCCTGTAGCTTGTGTTTTGCATCTATGAAATTCTCTTATTATACTACATATGTGTAACATCCCAAAAATAATAAAACGAATAAATATAGCGAGACCGGTGACTTAGTCGGAATATTTAAACAAAAGGGAGCGGGCTTGGGCTCGACTTCAATGGGCCGAGGGAATCCCAGGCATATAAGAGGCAAGGCAGCCCTCTTCTCTGCTCATTTCCCCACTCACGCAAGTTCTAGAAAGAGAGAAGAGAGCTCGGGTCTAGAGAGAGAAAGTGACGGATCAACTCGGGAATTCAGGAGAACGTTGCTGCTGTGCTCGTGACCATCTTCTCCGAATCAGAAATCCAATCCAGGTAAGCGTTCGATCATAATCTGAGTTTTTATGATTTTTTTTAGGATTTTCGGATTTAGCCCAATAGATGACGATTTTGCGGATGAAACTTTAAAATGAGCTTAGGTATAGCATCTAGAATGAAAACCGAATGTTATGATCTAAGAAAAATCGAGATATTGGCACGATCAGATTCGCATGCAGAAACTTCAGATTTTTGGGGAAGATGGTTTGTGCAGACCCATCGAAACTACTTAGTTTCGATATGTGCAGACCCATCGAAACTACATAGTTTCGATATATATACAGACCCATCGAAACTACCATAGTTTTGATATATATATATATATATATATGCAGACCTATCGAAACTACCATAGTTTCGATATGCCCACGATCTGAAGCTAATATTACACCTAAGTTACCTATCGAAACTACCAAGTTTCGACTTAAGCAACCTATCGAAACTACCAAGTTTCGATATAAACGAATCCATCGAAACTACTAGATTCAAGCATAGTAATGTCTAGTGTCATCTAGGAGCACTACCTTACGTGTATGACTTTATTATACAGATCGTGAATGACATTAGTGACGCTCAGTAACCAGCTAAGTGTATTTCAGAAACTACTCATCAGGTGAGTTCTATGTGCCCCCTTCTATGTTATGTGCAAATCATTTTAAATGTTTTGGGGCTGAAGTGTATACACTAAATGATTAAATGTTATAAATGTCAATGTGATCATACGTATATATATAAATACTTATATATGAAAATGAATTATGAATAAAGAAAGAAGCGTATGATTTTAAAGAATGAATGAATGAAGGACATAACGTAAAATAATGAAATCTTGCTTTATATTACATATATATTGCATGTTATGAATGAATGTAAACGTTATAAACCCTTCTATGACAACGGCTACTTCGGTAGACGGACGACCACGTGACTATTTTGCAACCGGGACAAAAACGTTCCTTCGCAAGCTAGGACGTATGAAAAGGTATTAATGGACGGTCGAAGCAAATGCCATAACTAAAGTAGAACAATTGCATACATAATGGTCGCGTGGGAAACGGATGCCCTAGGGCAGACGGACAAAATGACGGACTACGACGGTAGGACGGTTTAAGAGTGGACGGACAAAGGTTGTCGGACGGATTAATGAATGACGGACGATTTTCTAGAGCCGGACGGTAATGAAATGGGCTACGACGGTAGTTCTGATAGCGATGTCTTCGTGACATTCGCGACAAGTATGACGGGTTGATCTCCCTTAAGATTATGACCAATAAGTGTTCTCTCAAAAAGAAAGTATGTATGTACATATGTATATACCCTCAATGAATGTTATGTGAGAACAGTAAAGTAAAGAATATTTAAAAGTATGAATATATATATATATATATACATTATATTCATGATAAGGTAAATATTATGTATGATTGTCTTTAAACTAGAACTCACCAGCGTTAGCTGACTTTTAGTATACATTTCAGGTAAAGGAAGAAAAGGTCGTGCGGTGGCGTGAAGGTTACCCGACACAAGACTGACATCCCACTTTAATATATATGTTAAGACTTCCGCTGTCAAGTTATGTTATATTATGTAATTGAATGATGAATGTCTTTAATTTAAGTTCAGTATTTATGACTATGTTTATGAGTAAATCCAACAAGTGAGGTTACCCGGGAAAGGGGCTTTACAATATGGGTTCACACATTAGGTACATTTATTTCAAATTCAATAAATATTTATTTAGGGTTATAAAAGTTTTAATCCTATTAAACAAATATATATATATATATATATATATGTATATATATATATGCTAACGTATATTCCTAAACCTACATATATATATATATATATACATGTACAAAGGATCTAAATCCTATAAATAAATTTAGGGTATTATAAAGGATAAAGTAAATAAGTTTTGTATAAATAAAACTTTTTTTTTATTTACAAAAATTAATAATTTTGTACTTATAACATTTAGTTGTAATATAGAATTACTAAAATTTATAAAACTTTTATAATCCTTTACATGATTTTAAGTTTTATAAAAAGTCCAGGGTCTAAAATGGAAAATTCTTAAACTTAATTTCTTATTAAAACAAAGTTTCTATATGAAATGATAACAAGCTGAAACATGAGGGTTTTGTTTTGCCAAACCCTGAAACTTCAGGTGCCTGTCTGCACCAACCGGATCAACCCCCCTTCCCCCTTTCTGATTGCGAGTTCAAGTCCCAAGCACAACCGATTTTGAGGCCTTTAGTCACGAACTCATCTTTAACATATTTTCATGCGAAAATGATAACGGCTACGCATTTTCATCATCCAAACGATCCGTTCCTCGCATTTAATTGGATTTTTATGAACTCATCATGGCTAAACTCGTAACTGAAACTTCATTAAAAACGATTTACTCGATCGATCATGCCCTATGGAATTGAGTATAAATAGACATTCACAACTACAGACGAAACTCGCTACAACCTCATCTTACTCGAAATTCCATCTTCAATCGCTCCTGGATCGCGATTCACGGCTGAAAAACTCGAATCTGTTCATCACTGTGTTCTCCCTCCCCATTTAATCATTTCAGGTAATTCTAGTGTCCTTGGTTTCGTTTTAGTACAAAGATCAGAAGCCCCATGAATCAGGCTTCGATCGTCTGTTCAACCGAGTTAATTCAGTGGTTAGGGTTACGGGATTGATTTGGGGAAGAAGTTGAACTGAGAGTATTATTCTTAAATTAAACGAATTAGTCCTTGACCAAGGCATAAGCCCAGTCCAGTGGTTGGTGCGCGTGTATGAGGGCGAGCCAGTGTGGACGCAGGTTCGAGTCCGGTCAAGGCCAAATATTTTAGATTCAATTGCTTTTTACCTTTTATGCATTATTTAAATGAGTAAAAAAAAACCCAACTTATTTTTATAAATTACATAAATTATAAATTGCATGCCTAAGCCTATTAGGTCATTAAACGAAAAAAAAAATATGATTTGTGTGGACAAACTTAATTATTTTATTTACTTATAAATTAAGAATGGTTAATAAAGTGTATTTGTTTTTCTCCCTTCAAGCTTTTAAATAATCAGTTGTTGAGAATATTTATTTTATACAAATTTCAATGAATTCTATTGAAAACCTATTTATTCATTGAAAGTGAATTTATTTAAGTGATTATATAACCTTACTATTTGCATTCATTATTAAGTTAATTAACATTTTTATTCACTACTAGTTAATTAATTATTTTGTTAATTAAACCTTTCTTATTTCATTATTTATTTATAAGTTATTTTATCCAACTTCACTTTTAAAAACTTGTTATTTTCCATAAATTTATTTATCTTTGGGAAAATTATATAAATAAATTATTAATTGACTTATATAAAAATCTTAATTAACTTTAACTTGCAAACTACTTTTCATAATGAACTTACTTCTTCTTACAAAATATTTATATACAAGTCCATCTTCAAACTCAAAACTCCCATGAAACCCTAAGGACCCAAGAGCTCCTTAAACATACATTAAATTTAGAGTTTCATTACACGTGTAGGTTTGTTGTGAGAGATCCTCACGAGGTCTATCAATCTTTACCAGTTCATACATTCCTAGCTTTGATTCAAGTGAGTTTCATAGCCCCCTTTCTCTTTACTATTGTTTACAAATACTCGGGGTGGAACATGTTTACATACTATACTTACCATTTACCAAATTCAATACCATTGTTCTCATGCAAATTACTATGTGCTTTATGTCTTAAACTGCTTGGTGATCATTACATGTGTTCATGCTAGTACATTCGTTAACCTGCTACCCAGGCCTAAGGTAGTACCTAACATGATCATTTATAGGGGAATCCGATTCCAGTTAACACGAACCTTGGCCGGGTTTTGTGTGTACCATATTACTACTTTTTCCAAAACTCAATCTGTTGGATTGTGCTTACCAGTTTTCCATTTACTACGGATTGAATTGTACGCTTGGAACCTTGTATGTTTTCACATCTATGCCATAGTTACGCTTTGGACAATATTGAATTACAAACACTTTTTACTTAACTTTTGTTAGTGTAAAAACCTATGTTACTCACCAATTACTTGTAGTTGACATTTACTCGAATGTTTCAGGTGTACCCATTTGAGGACCTTACCTGCTCATCTAGGACATGGATCTAGTTAAATTTAAATTATGTTATGTTTTTAACGTCTCGTTTTCCATTCCCCATGTAACGGATGATTTCAAGTTGATGAATAAATATTGTCATTTAATAATAGACGATCATGTGCTTATGAACAATCGCGTCAGCCCCGGCGTTTAATCCGCCGCCGGCCGGGGAGTGACATCAACTTTCTAACCACCAGTCACACCAGGGACCTTGGATATGGTTTTACGTTTATTCAATATTCTGTCTTACTCCTCAAGCGATAGGTCTTTCATAACAACCAAGTGTTCAACCCCTAGCCATGTTATAGCGTCTCATATGTAACACGTGTATATATACGTGACTCTATGGGTTGACTGCTATATAGTAAATCACCTTATGCAACCAATGGTTGTATTAGTTCATTCAAGTCAGATCATAATCAAAACTATTTTCAGTTTTAAAATCATTTTATAAAATACAAGTATTCACCTTTACATAGTCTTGACTTAATAATCTTCTAGAGTGAGTGTCCTAGTGGGCAGCGTCTCTGCTTAATCGTCTAGCTTGGTTTCTCCAAATGAGTGTTTCCTAGCTTCTTGACTCGTCCTAAAATGATCCGGCACTTCAGGAATTTAAATGTACGAGTGGAAATGGTTTTAACGGAGTGGAAATAACTTATATAAACTGGGAATTCGATTTTGTGTGATTTGGAAGTGAACGGCACTTGAAATCTATTTATAGGCTGAAATTTGGATCCATGTTGGACCGACATGGCAAGGCATAATGGCCCGATATCCATCATCAGCCCTACACGTCCAAATCTGATTGGACCGCACCTCATATTATGGCAAGCGGACCGTTATGGAGGTGCATATCGGTCCGATATCAAGACATGCGTCAAAACCTAGGGCTGAGTCATAGGACACGTGTCAGCGCCAAAAATTGCGGCTGAAGGTAGCTAGTCGGACTATTATCCAATCGATGTTGGTCCGCTATCTGACTCTCCTACCTATTGCGGACCGTTATAGGATATGATAGCGGTCCGCTATCTATCCAGAATTCAAATTTTCAATTTTAACCTTGATCTTTTATATATTTATACTTCTAGTCCCTTAACTTTTATTTTTATAATATTTGGCATGAATTTTAAGAAATGTTACATTCTCCCCACCTTTTGAAAAATCTCGTCCTCGAGATTACTAGAACAGGTGTGGATACTTCTTCATTCCTGATTCTAGTTCCCAAGTGTATTATGGACCGTGTCTAGAATTCCACTTCACTTTTACAAGCTTCAATCTTTTCTTCTTTAACTTTTTAGTCTGACGATCTTCTATTTGTAATAGTTGTTTTACAAATCCTAACTTTTCGTTTACCTCTATATCTTGTAGAGGCAGTATCAAAGATGTAGGTCCCTAATTCGGTGCGTGACGGATCTCTAGACTCGCGGTTCGACACGGTGATAACGTGCGGAATCCATGATTAACGTGCTCGTGTGACTCAATCAACAACAACGGTGTAAATAAACTCTTTGTATTCCACCAATATCAGGTTACAAGAATTCTCTCTCGTCTACTCTGATATCGTCTCACCTGTCTGTTCTGTTCTCTATTATCACAGACACTGTTCTGTATATATAAGCACTGTTCTGCACCAAGCGAACTTAACAAATTCGCTTCACTGTGCTTAGGCGAACTTATTAAGTTCGCCTCTAATAGGCTAAGCGAACTTAATAAGTTCGCCTCTGATAGACTTAAGCGAACTTATTAAGTTCGCCTCTGATAGCCCAGGCGAACTTATTAAGTTCGCCTCTGATAGGCTAGGCAAACTTATTAAGTTCGCCTCTAGCAGAACTTACACAGAATTTTATCAACAGTTACAAAACATGTCCTAACAGACTCCTCTTTAACTGTTTCTAACAATTCTATCAATTACAAGTCAAATACTCTAAGACTAAGACATAATATCTTCAAGCTCGTTGTCACCAGAATATGCTCCAACAGACTCCCCCTTGACAACAGCTTCAGAAGATTGTCATCCGTCTTCATATATCATCAAACACGTTGTAGTCTTCGTCTTGTTCATCTGCGCATTCTCTTTCTATCTAGAAGAAAACTTGGGAGAAGGACCCCTTGTCAACTTCTGTCTGCAATATTTAGTTTTTGAAAAGGAGAACAACCAAGAATAACCAACAATTAAGATTTCCATGGAAGCTGGAAAAATAAAATCTTTTTGGTTTTTCAAACATAAGAAAGACAAAATCTTCTTGGTTTTTCTCTGTACAAACTGAAATGTAAGATACAAAATCACATCTTTTTGGTCGAACATCACGAGTAAGAAGATCATACCAGTATATATGACGAATCAATCACACATTTTGGATAAACAACCCTAAACATTCTAAGGGTATCCTATCCAGATTCATCATTTCTTTATATCAGATAAGATCAAATCTTTTAAGCTTCAACCAAAACATGTAATGATACGCGAAGAACTTTAAAGAAGATGAGATCAGATCATAACATGCTTATTACATACGAATTTGCAACACATAACATGTCAATCTAAGTTGTCAATATTATAAGAATTGAAACCATCAGTATCTTTGTCCCATGTTCTTGTGAATTAAAGTACCATTTATTTTGTAATACAACGTGTACCCCACATATATGCCAACAGAAAAATAAATTTGCACTATCTTCAAGACATATAAGATCATTGCAAGATAATATTCTGTTGATGCACTTTCCTGTGACAACACTCTGGATAGAGTCTAGGTTTGTATGTCTAATGTCTGTATTTTGTCTTTGTATGTAAGAGTCATTATGTAATAGTTTATCGAGTTGTATTTACGTTTAAATAATGTGTTGTTGATTTCTTCCAAGTGTTGTGCGCACTTGTATGTGCGCAGGAGAAAGCTCCTGCGTACTTAGCAAGTACGCAGGAAGACCTATGCGTACTTGTTAAGTATGCAGGAGTAATTGGTCCTGCGCACTTACTAAGTGCGCAGGCATTAGGTCAGTATAAATAGGATAGGTTCACAGAAGCTAAGTACGCAGAACCATTTGTTCAGACGAACTCAGTTTTGCTAAGTACGCAGCTTGTATTCTCTCTGTAACCGTCGAGTGTTTATAATACAAAGAACGATTATTGTGACTCTTGTGTTCGGTTTACTTTGTTCAGTTAGACTCTCCACCTAGTCACGGGTATTCCGCACCCGGTCCGACTAGTATACCACTTGCATGTGACGATCCACCACACCCGAGAGACCTACAAGTGGTATCAGAGCGTTGCTCTTGAATTCGAGTGTTGTAAGTGAGTTTGGAGACGTTTTTACTGAGTTTTACAAGCAAAGAGAGGTTATTTTGTTGATTTTTGTGATAAAAAAGGGGTAGCTCTTGAGCACTTTTTTAGAAGCAAAAATCTCTCAAAAATCGATTTTTGTTGTGTATTTGTGTGTTTTGAGCATCATAGGTTGGTTAGAAACTTGTTTCTGACCCTTTGGCTCAATTGCATTGATCATCAGACCATTTTTTTACCAACTCCGGCGAGTTTCAGGTCACCGGAAAAGTTTGGTGAGAGTTGCTGAAAAGGTGTCCTGCGTACTTACCATTTTTGGCAAAAAGTACAGTTTTCTGCGAACTTGCTAAATACGCAAGAGTTATCTCCTGCGTACTTACAAGTGCGCAAGACTGAACTGCGAACTTAAGACTTATCCTGCGTACTTAACAATTTACTCCTGCGTACTTACAAGTACGCTAGGGCAAATATTAAATACGCAAGACCATTCATAAGTGCGCAAGGCCAATCCTAAGTGCGCAATAGCTACTGAATTTTCTTATTTTTGACCAAGTGTTCACCATGTCAAACCTTCAGAACCTTAGTAGTATGTTAAATTATGATAATGAAATCGGTACTCCACAAAAACCTCCCAAGTTGCTCAATGTAAACGATTATTCCAATTGGAAAGCCCGTTTTGAGCACTATATTTCATACACCGATTCATCGTTATGGATACCTATTCTTGAGGGATATAAGCATCCCACCCACTTGTATCTTGATGAAAACGTACCTAAGCCTATCTCTAAGCTGGATGCAGAAGAAAAGAAAATTTATGATCGAGAGAAGAAGGCATTGGGTTCAATCACTATGTCATTAACTCGGGATTTGTTCCACAGTTTCCGAGGATATGAATCTTCTAAGGATCTTTGGAAAGCTTTACAGAAAAGATTCGAAGGAAATAGTGACATCAAGAAAAGCAAGAGGGATCTGCTCCGGAAGCAATACGAGTGCTTCAGATTTATAGAAAATGAATCTTTAGATGATCTTATCTCTAGATTCTATCACCTACAAACGGAGTTGAAATCGTTTGAGCTTAAATATCCAGAAGAGGAAATGGTGGAAAAGTTTTTGGATGCTCTGCCACCGAGATATGAGATGTATACAACCCTGATGAGGGAAAGTTCAAAGTTCTACGAGATGACAGTAGATGAGGCAGTCGGTAAGATTCAGGCTCATAACATGAATCTTATAAAAAGGGAGAATTCTGGAAGACCTCAGATACAGGACCCTTCCATGTATCACGGGACGACTTCCACTTCAATGTCTTCCGGCTCTGGGATTGCACTCTTTACTGGGAAATCCATTGAAGAAGACCACTCTAATGGTTGTGGTGGTCATGCATGTTATGCATCAGGATCAGGGTTTGGATCTCATCAACAAAATCAACAAAACTCAAAGACTCCTCAGAATACGTGCTCAGCCAACCAGTCAGCTATTGCCAAGATAGCTGAAGATCATGTAGCACTATTCTCATCTTGCATGCTGGCATATGAGAATTTCATTGGTGGAAAGCTAACGGATCCTGAGACTATTGAAGAGGACTTCAATCAAGTGGATCCTGATGATATTGAAGACATGGATATTCAGTGGAATATGGCCATGTTACTGAGGAGGGCCAAGCGTTTCCTGAACAGAACAGGAAGAAAGTATATTGGCGGGCATTCTATTGCCAAGGTTGGATTTGACAAATCCAAGGCCAAGTGCTACAAGTGTCAAAACTATGGACACTTTGCTCGTGAATGTCAAAAGGACAGAGCACCGGCCTCTGGTTTTACCAGACCTAGCCAGGGAAACAGCCATGGCCAAAACAACCAAAGCCACCACAATCATACCCAAAGTAATCAGTCCAATGCACTAGTCGCACAGAATGACGAAAATTTTGATTGGGGTGTGCATCTAGAAGACGCCATCATTGCTCAAGCACAGGTTGGTCTCATGGCAGAAATCATGGAGCTGATGGAGGCCGAGAGGAAGGAGACCGAGAGGAAGGAAGCTGAAGAAGAGGAATCTTCTGAATCTGAAGAAGAGGAATCTTCTGAATCTGAAGAAGAGGAAGCTTCTGTAGCTGATGAAAAGGAGTCTACCACTGCTGTCGCTCTCATGGCAATTGGAGAAGGACAAAGTTCATCATCTGAGGTAGATTCTAACCCTTTCTCTGTTGTTTCTTGTTCTAAATGTCTAGGGCTAAAAAATGAAATTTCTGATCTCCAAGACATAATCGAACCCCTAAAGTTGGCAGCTAAAAATTACAAAACGAATGAATCACGTTTTAAAGAATCAGTTGAAATGCTACAGAAAGATAAACAAGACTATTCTTTAAAAATAAGCGACCAACAGGTTCATTTGGACATTGCGTATAGGGCTTTGGAAAAGAAGAACAATGAAATTAACAAACTGCAAAATGAGATCTTGCAGCTCAAATGCACTAACGAGAAATTGAAAAACTCTCGCTTCGTGGCGGAACACTACGAATCCGTGGTGAGAAAAATGAATGGCCTAGGACTTGGTACCAATGCCATTCCTCCACCAATAAGTGGGCAGTTTGTCAATAGCTTGATAGACATTAATCTCACTTGTCTAGATGAGCCCTCTGATAAGGATGATTCCCCTAAAAAGGATGAATCCTCAAGTAAGGCTAACTCCACATCTAGTGAGGAGTATGTTACTGCTTCTGAGGATGGGTCGGTTAACACTTGCCCTGAAGGAGTAGTTTCTGAGGAGTTGTTGACTGAACAGAAAGTCCAGAAAAACATTATCACTAATGGTGATAATTGCATTTTAACTGAACCTGATATCATTGAAACAAATGATAAACTTAAGGGAATGCTTTACGGGGGTTTTAAAAATATTAACCAAGCTAAGAAAGAGGCTTTTTCATCTCATTATGGGCTGGGTTACAAAGAGAATTTGCAAAAGCATTATACCCCCAAACATCAAACTGTAAAAGTTCAAACTTCTGTTCATAAACCAACTCTTCCTTCTCACAATGGTGAGTTTTCTAAGGCCAGAACTAAAGAGCCTTACATGAGAACTTATGTTGACAAGAGGAATTGCTTTCACTATGGCTTGGTAGGTCACATTGTTGTGAACTGTCCTTCTAAGAACCCAGGGAAACGGCATGTTGTTTCACGACCAGCTGTTATCCCTAAGTCGCCAGTAGTGAAAGCTCCTATCAGACCAAAGCAAAATGTGGTGAAACCACCAGTGCAACCGATAGCTAAGCCAAAGATCAAATCTGAGGCCAAGCCATCTGTTGTAAGAAAGGTAAAGCAACCTGCTGTACCTCGTGTGTCTACATCTGGTAGTACACGCACTGGTGAGAAACCTGTGGCTAGACTCTCTAAGCCACAGAGAAGAAGAAGGAATAAGAGGTTGAGAAAGCTGGAACAGCTGACTAAAGCTCAATCAGGTGAAGCTTCCACAAGTTCACCGGCTGTGATTGAACCAAAGTCTCCTGTTCTGGTTAAGATTCAAAAGAGATCCTGGAACAAGAAAGTTAAAGATTCTCAATCTCCTGTTCCCAATTCCTCCAAAGATTCACCAATTTTGGACAGTCATCATGACTGTGAGTTGAAAGAAGTAGTTTATTTTGAGAAGGATGGACGACCCAAGACCACAATGGCTTGGGTCTCCAAATCTAACTAATTCTTTTGTTACTCGTGCAGGGACGTTCGAAGGGTACTATCTCTAACCGCTGGTATGTAGATAGTGGATGCTCCCGGCACATGACAGGAAACATGGCCTTGCTTCAAGACGTTAAACCATTTAGAGGCGGCTATGTGGCCTTTGCCGGAGAAAAAGGCGGCAGTATCACGTGTCAAGGCGTGGTTTCGAACGGTTGTGTTAGCTTTGACAATGTCAACTTCTGCGAGTAGCTGAAGCATAACCTGTTGAGTGTCTCATAAATGTGTGACAAGGAGTACTCAGTGATGTTTGACAAGTCAGAATGTCTGATTCTCAAACCCGGTTTCAAAGTTCCTGATGACTGGATTCTGATGAGAGCACCAAGAACAAACGACACTTATCAGATTGATATGAGCGTGGCAAAAACCACCTCATCAGTTGCTACTTGTTTGCTTACAAAAGCGACAGAGCTTGACTCCATCTTGTGCCATAGGAAACTCGGACATATTTCTTATCGTAAAATGAATCATCTTGTCCGAAACGGTTTGGAGCTATTACACATGGATCTGTTTGGCCCCATAAGTATCAGGAGTATTGGAGGTAAGTCATTCTGTCTAGTTGTAACTGATGATTTCTCACGTTTTTCTTGGGTGCATTTTTTAGGTACAAAAGATGAGACTGCTGATATTCTTCAATACTTGATCCTGAGCTTGGAATCTCTTTGCAAGCTGAAAGTTAGAAGAATAAGGAGTGACAACGGAACTGAGTTCAAGAATAATTTGATGGAACTTTTCTGTCTCAAGAAAGGGATTCGTCACGAATTCAGCGCGCCGTACACGCCTCAGCAGAATGGAGTTGCTGAACGGAAGAACAGAACACTGATTGAGACTGCAAGGACTATGCTGTCAGATGCAAAGCTTCCTGTCACTTTCTGGGCAGAAGCAGTAAATACAGCTTGTCACGTCTTAAACAGAGTTTTGGTGGTGAAAAGACACAACAAGACTTGTTATGAGTTGATCAACAATCGACTTCCCAATCTTGATTACCTAGTTCCTTTTGGTAGTCCTTGTTCCTTGTTGCTACAGTATAAAGATCGTCAATCTAAATTTCATGCGAAAGCGGTGGAAGGCATCTTCTTATGATATGTTGCCAATTCGCCCTGCAAGAGAGTGTACAACATAGGAACTCGTACTGTCGAGGAATGGTTCGAAGTGGATTGTAGTAAACACAGCATTCCACCAGAACCAAAAGGTCCAGCTTGGGGTTTTGATTATGATGCGCTATTCAAGTCTTTCAATCTTCCTGAGCTATCTGCAGAAGACGCCGAAAATGTTTATAATCTATTGAATGGCGGCAGTTTTTCTACTCGTGCTACTGTACCAATTATAACTCCTGATTCCAATGCTGCATCTGCATCTGGAACTCATGACTGTGATAACAGTGAAAGTGTTCATGTTGTTGGAGATGACGCTCAAGCCAATCCTAACACAACTGTAGGAAATGAAGCTCCAGCTGATCCAATTCA
Organism: Smallanthus sonchifolius; assembly: GCA_023525975.1. NCBI lineage: Eukaryota > Viridiplantae > Streptophyta > Magnoliopsida > Asterales > Asteraceae > Smallanthus > Smallanthus sonchifolius. Next base: position 74,368,522 of record CM042018.1, on the reverse strand, counting down.
CATTGAATCTTCTTCTGCTGAAACACAGGAAATGGGGGAGTTGAGCACAAATCTAGATCCAGAAATTCAAGAACCAATTGTACCGGAGACGAGAGTGCATAGGAATCATCCAATCGACAACATTATTGGTGATCCTTATGCCGGTGTTCAGACTCGTCATAGAACCATCACTGAGAACACCAGTCTTTACACAGAGATATTTGACACTGGTGTCATGGAAACATGTCTGCATGCTGCATTCGTGTCCCAGATAGAGCCGAAGAATGTGAAGGAGGCTCTCACTGACAACTGCTGGATTGAGGCGATGCAAGATGAATTGTCCCAATTCCAAAAGTTGCATGTATGGGATTTGGTTGACTTGCCAAAAGGCTTTCAGCCAATTGGAACCAGATGGGTGTTCAAATGCAAGACGGATGATCGTCATGTAGTTGTGAAGAACAAGGCAAGATTGGTTGTTCAGGGTTTTTATCAACAAGAGGGCTTGGATTACACAGAAGTATATGCCCCAGTTGCTAGAATTGAGGCCATTCGACTGTTCTTGGCTTATGCCACATATGTCGGCTTCAAGGTCTACCAACTTGATGTGAAGAGTGCTTTCCTTTATGGTAAAGTTCATGAAGAAGTCTATGTCACTCAACCTCCTGGTTTTGAAGATCCGCATAATATCAATAAAGTGTACAAGCTCGACAAAGCACTTTATGGTCTTCATCAAGCACCGAGGGCATGGTATGAGACACTATCAAAGCATTTACTGTCTAATGGTTTCGACCGTGGGCAGATTGACTCGACTCTCTTCATAAGGAAAGCAGGAGGTGACATTCTTCTTGTGCAAGTATATGTCGGTGACATCATTTTTGGGTCGACCAATGAAGGGATGTGTAGGGATTTCGAAAAGGTGATGAAGTCCAAGTTTGAAATGAGCAATATGGGTGAACTGTCATTCTTCCTGGGTCTGCAAGTCAGTCAAAGAGAGGATGGCATTTATCTACATCAAACTAAGTACGTGCAGGACATCTTATCAAAATACAAGATGAGTGATAGCACTACTTATGGCACACCAATCCCAGTCAATCATGGTTTGCATCCTGACAAAGATGGGAAGGATGTAGACAGCAGGTTGTACCGTGCGATGATCGGATCACTTATGTATCTCACAGCTTCAAGACCCGATATTATGTTTGCTGTATGCTTGTGCTCAAGGTTTCAGTCTCAACCGAAGGAGTCACATATGATAGCTGTGAAGAGGATTTTCAGATAAATGAAAGGGAAACCCCGATTGGGTCTTTGGTACTCCAAGCAGCAGTCATTCGACTTCAAAGCCTACACTGATTCAGATTATGGTGGTTGTAACCTTGATAGAAAGTCAACTTCTGGCGGATGTCAATTCCTGGGAGACAGACTGGTCTCCTGGCAGTGCAAGAAGCAGTCAACGGTTTCTGTCTCAACTTGTGAAGCAGAATACATTGCTGCAGCTAGCGGTTGTTCTCAGATATTGTGGATTCAACAGCAATTGCGAGACTACGGCTTGAACTTCACTGGAACTCCTTTATTCATTGACAACAATGCCACCATGTCCATCACAAATAACCCGGTGAAACATTCCAAAACTAAGCATATTGAAATTCGCCATCATTTCATCCGTGATTGTGCTGAAAAGCATTTAATTGAACTTGTAAAGGTTCACACGGATGACAATCTTGCTGACCTTTTCACAAAGGCATTTGATCAGTCCCGTTTTGAGCATCTTGTCAACTTGATAGGAATGTTCAATCCCGAGTGAAAAATTAATTTTCTTAAATCAATTCAATTCATGGAAGTTAAATTTTATTTCTTTTAAATTTTATTTCTTTTAAATTTTTCTGTATAGTTTTGTTAGTTTAAAATACTTTACAAAAAAAAAAGCACAGATCGATGCTCTCCTTAATCTGGAAGAAGGAGAGATCGACTCTGGTGATGATTGGAACGATGATGATGATGATGTGATAATCGAGATTCCCAAGGGCGACGGGGATCTAGAGTATGAGTTAGAGGATGGTGAGATCTTTGAAATACCATCGCTCGAATCTTTGCTCGAAACAGACACAGGCTCAGTTGATACAGCAAGTAATGTTGAAGCTACAACTGATGCCCCCCCGGTCAACCCTATACCTGTGGACCCCGAGGCATAAAAAGAGAAAGACATGCCTTCTGCATCTACAAAGGGTCTAGCTCCAGTGTGGCAAAATACGTCTATCAAAGACAAGTATGGAGCGACAGGTATGATCTTAGCTGTTAGGTTTGAGGAGGACAAGCAGTTGTTCGCCATCAAAAGATCTGGAGGGGTTCAATACTTGAAACCAACCAGTGAGGCGTTCAACTCTTTGCCCAGGTACGACCTAGTTAACCTTGCAAACCGCGACCTGATGAATCATTCGAATCATGCAGTAGCAATGGGTTTGTGGAGTATACTACAGCGTGAAGCAAGATCGGGAAAGTATGAGTATCTCAAGCCTCAGGTGCCCAGAAGAGTCAAGGATAAGCATGCAGTGCATCCTGTGACTAAGAAGCCGTTAAAGAGATTGGTATACAAGCCAGTGCGATGTGAAACTAAGATTCCCCTGAGCAAGTTACCTCAGGATATTCTTGGTGACATGTGGTACTGGTACGTTGATCCAAAAACGGGCGAGGCTGTGATCATGGGTAAAGGTAAGTCAGATAGTGGAAACATAGTGCCAAAGGAAGTGATCAGGGTTTTTGATGAAGTCTGCTTCATCAATTTCTCTGTGAACGATCTGGAGGTACTAGCAGACAAATTCTGCATCCACACTGACGAATGGACAAAGCTTATCTCGGCCAAATACGACAAGTTAATCAAGTTCTGTCTTGATTACAAAAAGAAGATGGAAGCTAAGGAAGCAGTGCTGTGAAGACTGAAGATTGAAGACTGAAGACGATGAAGATCCCGAGCTGTTGTCAAGGGGGAGTTTGTTGATGCACTTTCCTGTGACAACACTCTGGATAGAGTCTAGGTTTGTATGTCTAATGTCTGTATTTTGTCTTTGTATGTAAGAGTCATTATGTAATAGTTTATCGAGTTGTATTTACGTTTACATAATGTGTTGTTGATTTCTTCCAAGTGTTGTGCGCACTTGTATTTGCGCAGGAGAAAGCTCCTGCGTACTTAGCAAGTACGCAGGAAGACCTATGCATACTTGTTAAGTACGCAGGAGTAATTGGTTAGTAAGTGCGCAGGCATCAAGTCAGTATAAATAGGATAGGTTCACAGAAGCTAAGAACGCAGAACCATTTGTTCAGACGAACTCAGTTTTGCTAAGTACGCAGCTTGTATTCTCTCTGTAACCGTCGAGTGTTTATAATACAAAGAACGATTATTGTGACTCTTGTGTTCGGTTTACTTTGTTCAGTTAGACTCTCCACCTAGTCACGGGTATTCCGCACCCGGTCCGACTAGTAGACCACGCATGTGACGATCCACCACACCCGAGGGACCTACATATTCAATCTCCAGGATGAATTATACCGATAAACACAGGATAATATCAAGCAGAGAATCAGAATGATTCAGAATCGAATGATTCAAATGTCTTGGTTTGGATGAAGTATCATGATTCATAGTAACCGAAAGATTGATCAAGGAATCGATTGATTCAATAACATAGGGTAGCGTGATCCAACTGTTATCTGGATATATTCAATGGAATCAGGATATTGATCCAAGGGCAAGTTTATGTTCCAACAGATGTTGTCAGAAACATATCTTAGTCCAACAACACATTGCATGTTTTTCAGGGCATGGTCAGTGAAGTGAACTGAAAAATTTGTGTTTAACGACATAACCGATACTGGTCTCATGAAGTACTTTAGATCTTATATTCTTTATCTGATAATGATCTTTTACACACACACCGGGCATACCATGGGTTCAAATCACAGTTGTCACAAAGATCATTATGTTGTCACACTACTAATGGACCAAAGATACTCATAGCCTATTGACAATTCAGACTACATACTAGTATCCAAATTAAAATATAAGCATCAAGCATCAATTTTTTTTTTGTTAAGCAAGCAGTTATGAAGCTATCATTTCTCACACTGTGCAGTCTAAGAAGTTCTGATCAAAACATTTATCACAGATATATTAGATAAGGATCATAAATTCCAACTAAGGTCATGTGTGACTGAACATCTACTGATGTACTATCATTTCTCCTTTAACTTCAAGTAATGTCGATTTTATCTTTTTCAATTTGTTTGGCTTTTTCAAAATCTTTTTCAAAGAAAGTAAAAACAAACGAAAATAAAATCTTCCATGAAAACATTTTATGAAAAACATTTTACTTGGTTACTCAGGATTAAGCAAGTCAATCAATTAAAAACTCAAACCAATGTAATGTAATTGACTGTCATTGCCTCTGTCACCAACACAGTTCTGTACTCCCCCTGTCCTATAGACTCCCCCTCAACTAGTCAAATGGTTGCATCAACGACTTTATGCTCACCATTGTCATCCTAAGTTTCAGGTTATCATTAGGACTTTGTAAAAATGTTTCCAAATCATTGTGTGTGACATATTCTCCCCCTTGAGCATCAAGTCGTTGAATCAGATATATTCTCAGTTATCAACAACTCGTTACTCATGCAGATGTCATTCCCTGTTATGTGCTAAGAACCACCACTATCAACAACCAAAATGGTATTAATAGTCTCTCTTGGTAAATCTTGCACATCTAACAAGAAACATTAATTTGAAATTGGGACCCAAGCCATGGTAGTCATGGGTCGTCCATCTGTATCAAAATAATAAACCTCACTCCATTCACAATCGAATCTCTCATCAATTTTAGGACATTGTTTCGACGAGTCAGAAACAGAAACTTTAGATTTCCAAACATACTTCTTTTCATTAAGTTCTTTTTGCTTAAAATGTGAAGTGTTTGAACATTTTCTTTCATTTAAAAATTGATTTGATTGTGAAAACTCTTGTTGTTCTAAAAGTTTTCTCAATCTTCTGTTTCTCCTCCGTCTTTGAGGTCTAGAAAGCCTAACCTCAGATTTTGAATTACCCTTTGGTGTATCACGAGGTTTAACCACATTTGGGTTAAAATAAGGCTTAACAAGAGTTCTTACCTTTTCTGTAGTAACATGTCGGTTACCTTTGGCTTTGTGAGGACAAGCAATCCGAATATGACCAACAAGACCACAGTAAAAGCAAGATCTCGTCTCACGATAATCTCTCATATAAGGAATCTTCACACGATTAGATGCATTTGAAGAAGATTCTCCTACATGAACTTCTTTTGGAGTTTGAGACGGAACAAACTTTTTCTCAATAGGTTTTGATTCAGGCTTCACCTTCTCAGGAACTACATGCTTCTTTCCTTTATTTTTGTAAGGACAATTCACCACAATGTGTCCTATCTCATTACAATGAAAACATGTACGCCTGTCTTTATAATCTCTGACATATGGAACTCTCCTTGAATTTGAAGAACTTCCAAATGTAGAATTTTCAGATGAATTAGAATCAACCTTTGAGTCTTCTTTCTTAACCTCTTTCGGTATCCCCTCTACCTTAGCTTCATTAAAATATTCATCATCACTCTCATCAGAATACACCATATCTTCACCTGTGACTGGATTCACCTTCAATACAATCTTAGGATCTAAATCCTCATCATTTATAATCTCAGGTGCAACAGAATAATTGCCATTGAATGGTGGAGGAACATAGCCAATACCACTAGTTCCCTTCCCCTCTTCAGTATTATTATGATAATGTTCTAATAAGAATGATGAATTTGCAAAGCTTTCTAATTTTCTATGCAATCTGATTACCTCTGCTTTAGATTCAGCTAATTCCTTATCTTTCTCAACAAGATCATTATTTCTCTTCTCAATTTCTGCAAAGGACATATCCAGGTGATATGCCTGCTCTTTGATCTTCAAAGTCAGAGAACTTATATCCCTCTTCAATGATTCTATTCTTTCAATACACACATTCTCATTATCCTTTAATTTCTGATTTACCGTGTGCATCGATTTCATATCACAAATGAGGTTGACGTTGTCATCCATAACCCTCATCATTTTATCCTTAACTGAAACACAGTTAGAACAAAACGTTTCAGAGTTAGAAAGTACCTCAGGTTTTACTTCTGAACAAGATGCACCAGGAGCCATGAATACGTCATCATCAGCTTCACTCTTTTGGTCAACAATGACAGGCTCTGCATCAGTTTCTAATTCACTCAAATCATCTTCAACTGTCTGAAAACTTTCTTCACTCATCACATCAGTCTCAGTAGATTGAGTACTTTCACCAGAACGAATACTCTCACTATCACTTAAATCTGCAGAAGAATCACCTTCAGAAACACTCTGCTTCTCCAATACTTCGTTGATCAAGACCACAAACGCTTGAGTAGTAGCTTCACCCTTTTTCTTCAATGCTTCCCATAGATCTCTTGAAGTAGGACACTTCCCGAGACTATGAATGATTTCTTTTGTTAAAGACATCGTTAATGTTTCACGCGTCTTCATCTCTCGATCAAACTTCTGCTTTTCTACTTTAGTAAGAGCTGTCACTGGTTTAGGAACATCATAATATCCCATATAGTCAAAAGTAGGATGAACATATCCTTCAAATATGGATGTCCAAAAGTTTTCATCATTGACTGATACGAACTGTTCGAACCGGACTTTCCAACTACGAAAATCTGATATGCACAAAAGTCTCGGTGGCATAGTTCCAATATCATTATCATCACATGAAATTGACATTTTGAAATTTTTGCGAAAATATCCGGAAAAAATTTTCCCGCCAAAATACTCTTTTTAAAAAATTTCAAAAATTCAAAATTTCAAAAATGATTCAAAACGACCATATAAACTTTCCCTAAAAAATTTGGACAAGATGGATTTTCCCGCCAAAATAATTGTTTTTTTTTTTTTTTTTTTAAGAACATTAAGTTCGCCTGATACTGTACAAGCGAACTTAACCCGAGCGAACTTGACCCAAACGAACTTGTTAAGTTCGCCTGATCTTCACCAAGCGAACTTATTAAGTTCGCCTAATACTGAATGAAGCGAACTTATTAAGTTCGCCTATAAGTTCGCCTGCAACAGAAATTTAAGTTCGCCTGGTTCAGCTGTTCAATCCAAACACGAACCAAAAATTCCGAAAATCATGATTTCTGATCAAAATGATGGAATTAAGCAATTCTGAACCGTATGATTGTGTAGAAACTGATTAGGAACAATCCTATCGGATCAATTTCTTCAAACCAATCCAAAATCAATCCAAATTGATCAAAAATCTTCCATTTTTATCAAGAACACGAAAAAGATGAAAAATCCTTCAAATTCTCTGAATTTGATGTTGATTGGACACGAAAACACCACGAATCTTCTGCTAATCAAGAGCAAAGGCTCTGATACCACTTGTAGGTCCCTAATTCGGTTCGTGACGGATCTCTAGACTCGCGGTTCAACACGGTGATAACGTGCGGAATCCATGATCAACGTGCTCGTGTGACTCAATCAACAACAACGGTGTAAATAAACTCTTTGTATTCCACCAATATCAGGTTACAAGAATCTCTCTCGTCTACTCTGATATCGTCTCACCTATCTGTTCTGTTCTCTGTTATCACAGACACTGTTCTGCACCAGGCGAACTTAACAAGTTCGCTTCACTATGCTTAGGCGAACTTATTAAGTTCGCCTCTAATAGGCTAAGCGAACTTAATAAGTTCGCATTTGATAGACTTAAGCGAACTTATTAAGTTCGCCTCTGATAGCCCAGGCGAACTTATTAAGTTCGCCTCTGATAGGCTAGGCGAACTTATTAAGTTCGCTTCTAGCAGAACTTACACAGAATTTTATCAACAGTTACAAAACATGTCCTAACAGACTCCCCTTTAACTGTTGCTAACAATTCTATCAATTACAAGTCAAAGACTCTAAGACTAAGACATAATATCTTCAAGCTCGTTGTCACCAGAATATGCTCCAACAAAAGATTCATCAGCTAGACATTTATGAAGCTTAGATATATGGAATACATCGTGTATTCCACTCATTTCTTCTAGTAATTCTAACTGATAAGCCACTAGTCCAATTCGTTTAATAATTTTGAAGGGTCCAACAAATCGAGGGGTTAGTTTACCCTTCTTTCCTAATCGAAAAACTCCTTTGCAAGGTGATACTTTTAATAACATCTTGTCTCCAATTTCAAACTCTAGTGGCTTTCTTCTCCTGTCTGCGTAGCTCTTTTGTCTATCTCTTGCTGCTTTCAACCTTTCTTGTATTTGAGCTACTTTGTCAGTTGTTTTGTGACACCCACATCCCAGATCACCCGGTGTGCCGATCACTTGTCGGATTTACTCATGAACATATAGTAATTAGAGAGAGATACACAGCGGAAGACTTTAAAACATCTTTTTATTTATGAACTTGTCATAGTACATTCTATGGAAAGTACATTGTTATACTAATGCCATCCTTTAAATTTGATGCGAGACAGCCTGCTCAAAATGCCTCCTTTCCTTTGCTGCTTGAAACCATATTCTTACCTGACACACATGCTTAAACACGGGTCAGCTTTACGCTGGGGAGTTCTAGGTTTTAATCAAAATATCTTTGACATATCATCTTTCCATTTCACGTAGGCTTTATCCAAACACAACATTAATCTTGCACAACTTATATCTTATTGAGGTTCGTAAACCTCTTAAGTGATCGTCATCACTTACCATTCCCTTTATATAAAGGCTATTCCCCCGTTACATACCAGGAAGGAATGTAACGGTCCGCATTCCATTCTATAAGTTGCAAGATATTAGGTGGGATTTGACCATACATGGAAAAACATTCCTTTACAGACCAAAATGGTCAAATCATTTCATGTCAATGCAATCACTACCAATGACATCCTTTTATCATCACTCATCTTGGTAAACCAAGACAAGTCTTAAAAACATTTCACATATCAAAATCATGATCCTTTCCTTTACAAAAACAAGGTGGTTATCTTCCCAGAGTAGTACCTCTAACAGATATGTTCCCAGGAAAGAATGACGAGTCCGGGAGGGATTTATACACCATTCTTTTTTTAGATAGAACATTCCGTTTGTCAGATAATTACATACCAGTCGGAAGGTTACCTTTTATTTTACAACATAAAACATTCGTTGCAACATCATGGATACTGGCTCCAAGATTTAAATCAATGGTATACAGTATCAAAACATTCATAACACGTGCATCATGCCCAAAACATTTAAAAATGTTTAAAAGGGGCATCATAGAACTCACCTCTAACTTCCTGCTTGTTTAAATAATCTTTATGTGCTAATATGAGCAGCACAACGACTTTGGATCAAGTCTTAAGTCATTATAACATTACTTAATCATAAGTTTCTAGCTTAAATGGAATAACCAAGTCATTAGGAACTAGTCGGAACCTTACCTCAGCACTATCTCTTGCGTATTGGGGTCGAAAAACTGAAAACCGGACTTCCCTACATGAACCGGGGCTCAAGGCACGCTTCTCTAGGCTTAGTGTGTGTTTTGTGAGGTGTTGGAACTGTGTGAATGCTCTAAACTAGACCAACAAGTCCAACTATTTATAGGTTGCCCGACGGGTCCATGTCGGACTGTTATCTATATGCATGTCGGTCCGCTATCCAAGTGTGGCGGTGTAATTTGCTTAGCGGGCACATAACGGACCGTTATGCTTCTCATATCGGTCCGTAATAGATGGATTGAGGCTAGCGGACCGCAACGGATCCCATATCGGTCCGCTATCGGTCCTCCACGTGTCAGATTTCAGCGATTAGTCACCCAACACGTGTCACCTCATGGGTGTTTCCTTGCCCCCTACATAGCAGACCGTTATCCCAATGATGTCGGTCCGACATCTTACCTATCTTTCAAATTTTCACTTTTAGTCCCTGGACTTTGATCTAATTATATTCCATCCCCTTACACTTTAACTTATTGTTACTTTAAACCCTATAATTTAATATAATGCCAGCCTAACCCCCTAGGGTTTCATCAAATAACTATTTTAGTCCTTTGACTTGCATTTTCTTTAAAATTGGGGTGTTACAAATCTCCCCCCTACAAAGGTTTCGTCCTCGAAACCGGACACTTACTTAAATAAGTAGGGATAAGACTGCCTCATTTCTTCCTCTGTTTCCCATGTGGCTTCAGATCCCTTCTGATGTTGCCACTGAACTTTCACTTGTCTGATTACTTTATTTCGTAATCTTTTTTCTTTCCAGCCGAGTATTGCCACTGGCTTCTCGACATAATTCAATCTTTCATCTATTTCAATGTCATTCAGTGGTACATGAGAGGTTTCGTCTGCCAAACACTTTCGTAAGTGTGATACATAGAATGTCGAGTGAATTCCACACAACTCTTCTGGCAATTCCAGTCTATAAGCAACTTTCCCTACACGAGTTATAATCTTAAATGGTCCAATGAATCTTAGACTTAACTTTCCTCTCTTCTTGAATCTAATGATTCCTTTCCACGGAGATACTTCTAGCAGGATGTAATCTCCAACTTGGAATTCTATTGGTCTTCGCCTTTTATCTGCATAAGACTTCTGCCTATCTGTGTGGCTTTTAGGCGAGCTCGAATCTGATCTAACTTTATACCCGTTTCTTGGACAATTTCTACTTCTAAGTTCTCTCTGTCCAACTTCTCCCCAACATATGGGAGTTCTACATCTTCTTCCATACAACATTTCGTATGGCGGCATGCCAATACTTGCATGATAGTTGTTGTTATATGAGAATTCTACCAAAGGTAGGTGATTATCCCAATTTCCATCGAAGTCAATAATGCAAGCACGCAACATATCTTCAAGTGTTTGAATTGTTCTCTCACTTTGACCATCCGTTTGAGGATGATATGCCGTGCTAATTAATAACTTAGTTCCAATCTCTTTGTGGAACTTCTTCTAGAAAGCGACGTAAAACGTGTGTCTATTTCAGATACAATTGAAACTGGCACTCCATGCCTTGTCACAATTTCTTTAATAAACGTTTCTGCTAACCTTTCAGAAGAGTAAGTCTCACGTATTGGTAAGAAGTGAGCACTCTTAGTTAGCCTATCAACTATCACCCATATGGTATCATAACCCTGAGCTGTCTTGGGTAGCTTAGTTATGAAGTCCATAGTAATATGTTCCCATTTCCATTTGGGAATGTCTAGTGGTTGTAATCTGCCATAAGGCTTTTGATGCTCTGCTTTAACTTGAGAACAAGTTAGGCACTTAGCCACATATTTCATGACATCAAATTTCATACCGGGCCACCAATAATCTTGGAGCAGATCTTGGTACATTTTTGTAGTACCCGGATGAATTGAATATCATGATTTATGAGCTTCATCCAGAATTTTAACTTTGAATTCACCCATATGTGGTATACACATACGGCCGAATCGAATCTTAACTTCATACTCATTCTCTTTCAAGTATTTCTCTTGTCCAGCCATTCTCTCTTTCTTAACATTTTCTGCTTTCAATGCGTCTATCTGGAAGTCATAAAGTCGGGAGTTATAACTAACTTGTATGACTTCACCCTGATAGGAGGATGCTTTTCTTTATGACTTAGAGCATCTGCAACTACATTGGCTTTCCCTGGGTGATATAGGATTTCACAATCATAATCCTTTATCAGCTCTAACCACCTTCGCTGCCTCATGTTTAGATCTTTTTGCTCAAAGAAATACTTCAAGCTTTTATGACCTGTGTAGATTGTGCACTTAACTCCATACAGATAATGTCTCCATATTTTAAGTGCAAATACTACTGCAGCTAATTCCAAATCATGAGTTGGATAGTTAGTTTCATTGGGTTTGAGTTGCCGTGAAGCATAGGCTATGACCTTGCCTCTTTGCATTAATACACATCCCAATCCCTGATACGAAGAATCAGAGTAAACTACCAGATCCTCTACTCCTTCCGGTAAAGACAAAACCGGAGCTTGAGTTAATTTCTCTTTTAGCTTTTGAACAATGTTATCTTGCTCTACTCCCCATATAAAATTTGTCTCCTTCTTCGTTAGTTTTGTTAATGGGGTTGCAATCTTGGAGAAATCTTGGATAAACCTTCTATAGTAACCAGCCAAACCTAAGAAACTGCGTATCTCTGTAGGTGTTTTTGGCGGGTTCCATTTCATCACAGTCTCTATCTTTGAAGGATCTACCAGAATTCCTTCTGCGTTTATCACATGACCTAAGAACTGAACTTCTCGGAGGCAAAATGCACACTTAGAGAATTTTGCATATAATTTTTCTTTCCTCAGAGTTTCTAGCACTTCCTTGAGATGACATGCATGATCTCCTTCATTATTTGAGTAGATTAGAATATCATCAATGAACACGATCACAGATCGGTCCAACATTGGTCGACAAACCCTATTCATAAGGTCCATGAATGCAGCAGGGGCATTAGTCAAACCAAATAACATTACTAAAAACTCATAGTGTCCATTTCTCGTATGAAAGGCCGTCTTTGGAATGTCTTCATCTCTAACCTTTAATTGATGATAACCTGACCTAAGATCGATCTTTGAGAACCAACTTGCTCCTTGCAATTGATCGAACAAGTCATCGATCCTAGGTAACAGATATTTATTCTTTATGGTAAGCTTATTTAGCTCCCGGTAGTCTATGCACATACGCATACTACCATCTTTCTTCTTTACAAAAAGAACCGGAGCACCCCAAGGCGAGATACTGGGTCTTATGAAACCTTTGTCTAACAACTCTTGCAGTTGTGACATCAGTTCCTTCATTTTTGCTGGAGCTAAACGATACGGTGCCTTAGCTACAGGTTTAGCACCAGACACTAAGTCGATTCGAAACTCCACTTCTCTTTCTGGAGGTATTCTTGACAATTCTTCTGGGAAGACATCAGGAAAATCACAGACTACTGGCAAGTCTTTTAATTCCTTAGTTTTTACTTTGGAATCAATTGCATATGCCAGGTAAGCCTCATTGCCTCGAGTTATAAACTTCATAGCTTTCATCATGGAAATGATTCTAACGGTTGATCTTATCTTATCTCCGTGAATCGTAATCCAATCGCCGTCAGTAGTCCGTATCTGAACTGCTTTCTGCTTGCAAATGATCTGGGCATCGTTTGCTGTCAACAGTCCATTCCCAATACTATATTAAATCCTTTGAGGATCATCGGATATAGTCTGATGGGAAATCTGTGTCCTTCAAGATCGATAGAACAATCTTGAATGACTTCAGCTACTTTCATTGTTTTCCCGATAGCCGTTTCGACTTCAAAAGTTTCGTCTAATCTTAATGTAGGTTTATTTAAGGAAGGATAGAAATCTAGGGATACAAAACTTCTACTTACACCAGAATCAAATAACACAGTAGCAGATCCGTGGTTAACAAGTAACGTACCGGATACTACGTCTGGTAATGCTTTAGCCTCTTTGGTGGTCAGAGTATAAGCTCTACTCTTGGCTTTCGAGGCTTCTCCTTCCTTTGCTTTTAATGGCTCGGGATTGTTAATCTTAAGTGTTGGGCATTCCAACATTCTATGCCCACTTTCTCCACACTTAAAACACTTAGGTTTGATAGGACAGTTGAGTGCCAAATGCCCTGCCTTGCCACATTTGAAACAAATTCCGGACTTTAATATACATTCTATGGCATGATTCTTACCACAGGTGGTACACGTGGTGACAGCACTAGTAGTTATCCTTTTCTTCCACCCACCATTGTTTTGCTTCTTCTAGCCCTAAGAACTTTCAGACAATTTCCTTTTTTAATCCACTGGGCGGGAACCATAGACCTCGTCGTACATAGTCGAAGCAAGTTGTACGACGGATCTAAATCTTTTTAACTTCGAAGTTTTCACTAGCCTTCGGATTTTAGATGGCAACCCTTGTACACATCTCTTAATACGTATAGCTTCAGGGGTCACCAGATGGGGTACCAAACGGGCCATCCTATTGAATTTTGTAGTATACTCTCAGTGAGTCATACTACCGGCTTCTAGCCTGAGAAAATCTCTCTCGAGTTTGTCCATTTCGTTATCCGGACAAAACTCCTCAATCAGCAATCTCTTCAGCTCTTCCCAAGACATCCGGTCAATAACCTTCTCACCCATAGCTATAACCAGATTTTTCCACCAACATAACGCCTCTGATACGAATGAGTGAGTGGCGTATTTTATCTTCTGATCATCTCTATGTTCGCTAATTTTGATCACTGCTTCAATTTCCCGGATCCACTGATGAGTGACTGTGGCATCCTTTGTACCGTCAAACTTTGGAGGACTGCCATCTTTGAATGCTTTGTAGGATCATCCCTTCCTTCCTTTATTCACTGGTCTGACGTTATAAGAATCATCGGATTCGTATTTATAAAGACCGTCATCGTCTACATTCTTAATGACCTCTTCTGTCTTATCTTTCCTTCTACTTTCCTCTAGGCTAGCTAATAGGATAGGGAAAGCCGCATCCAAAGCTTTAGCCAAAGCCGTGTCTATTGCACTTTGCATTTGAGGTTCAACTATCGGTTCATTTACTTCCACATGATCCCTATTTTCTATTTCAGGTTCAGCATATGCGGTAGACCGCGTCTGCCTTCTAGGAGTATTGGGATTAACCTTTCCTCCCTTTTTATTTTTTCCTTTACCCACCATTTTCTACAAAAGATATGGAGTGTTTTAGTATTCACATGATGGATTGATAGCTATAACACAAGTGTATTGTAAATATTAATAACTGTGGCCACAAAGAAATTAATCTTTTACGCCCACATGATGGATTGATAGCTAGAACACAAGGTATGTCTATCTCTTGCTGCTTTCAACCTTTCTTGTATTTGAGCTACTTTGTCAGTTTTTTTGTGAGACCCACATCCCAGATCACCCGGGGTGCCGGTCACTTGTCGGATTTACTCATGAACATATAGTAATTAGAAAGAGATACACAACGGAAGACTTTAAAACATCTTTTTATTTATGAACTTGTCTTAGTACATTCTAAGGAAAGTACATTGTTATACTAATGCTAGCCTTTAAATTTGATGTAAGACAACCTGCTCAAAATGCCTCATTTCCTTTGCTGCTTGAAACCATACTCTTACCTGACACACATGCTTAAACACGGGTCAGCTTTACGCTGGTGAGTTCTCGCTTTTAATCAAAATATCTTTGACAAATCATATTTCCATTTCACGTAGGCTTTATCCAAACATAACATTAATCTTGCACAACTTATATCTTATCGAGGTTCGTAAACCTCTTATGTGATCGTCATCACTTACCATTCCCTTTATATAAAGGCCATTCCCCCATTACATACCACGAAGGAATGTAACGGTCCGCATTCCATTCCATAAGTTGCAAGATATTATGTGGGATTTAACCATACATGGAAAAACATTCCTTTACAGACCAAAATGGTCAAATCATTTCATGTCAATGCAATCACTTCCCTTTTGTCATCACTCATCTTGGTAAACCAAGACAAGTCTTAAAACATTTCACATATCAAAATCATGATCTTTTCCTTTACAAAAACAAGGTGGTTATCTTCCCAGAGTAGTACCTCCAACAGATATGTTCCCAGGAAAGAATGACGGGTCCAAGAGGGATTTATACACCATTCTTTCTTTACACAGAACATTCCATTTGTTAGATAACTACATACTGGTCGGAAGGTTACATTTTATTTTACAACATAAAACATTCCTTGCAACATCATGGATACTAGTTCAAAGATTTAAATCAATGGTATATAGTATCAAAACATTCATAACACGTGTATCATGCCCAAAACATTTAAAAACGTTTAAAAGGGGCATCATAGAACTCACCTCTAACTTCCTGCTTGTTTAAATAATCTTTACGTGCTAATATGAGCACCACAACGAATTTGGATCAAGTCCTAAGTCATTATAACATTACTTAATTATAAGTTCCTAGCTTAAATGGAAATAACCAAGTCATTAGGAACTAGTCGGAACCTTACCTCAACAATATCTCTTGCGTATTGGGGTCAAAAATCTGAAAACCGGGCTTACCTACGCGAACCGGGGCTCGAGGCATGCTTCTCTAGGCTTAGTGTGTGTTTTGTGAGGTGTTGGAACTGTGTGAATGCTCTAAACTCGACCAACATGTCCAACTATTTATAGGCTGCCGACGGGTCCATGTCGGACCGTTATCTATATACATGTCGGTCCGCTATCCTTGTGTGGCAGTGTAATTTACTTGGCGGGCACATAACGAACCGTTATGCTTCTCATATCATTCCGCAATGGATGGATTACGGCTAGCGGACCCCAACGGATCCCATATCGGTCCGTTATCGGTCCTCCATGTGTCAGATTTCAGCGATTAGTCACCTAACACGTGTCACCTCCTGAGTGTTTCCTTGCCCCCTACATAGCGGACCGTTATCCCAATGATGTCGGTCAGACATCTTACCAATGTTTCAAATTTTCACTTTTAGTCCCTGGACTTTGATCTAATTATATTTTATTCCCTTACACTTTAACTTATTGTTACTTTAACCCCTATAATTTAATATAATGCCACCCTAACCCCCTTGGGTTTCATCAAATAACTATTTTAGTCCTTTGACTTGCATTTTCTTTAAAATTGGGGTGTTACATGTTTCCTGAACAAGCTCAGGTCCTGACATTCGGTTTTCTCCAACTTTAGCCCAGCATACAGGAGTTTGACATTTTCTTCCATATAAGGCTTCGAAAGGTGTCGCCTGAATACTTGTGTGATAACTATTGTTATATGAGAATTCCATTAGTGGTAGATGATAATCCCAACTACCATCTAAATTTATCACACAGGCTCGAAGCATATCTTCTAAAGTTTGAATTGTTCTCTCACTCTGCCCATCTGTTTGTGGATGATAGGCATTTCTTAAGTTCAGACGAGTTCCCATGGATTTTTGGAAACTTCCTGAATCTAGATTTAAAGCGGCTATCTCTATCTGACACTATGGATAATGGCACTCCATGTAGAGATACAATTTCATCTACATAAATACGAGCCAATCTATCCATACTGAAGGTTTCTTTCATTGGGAGAAAATGAGCAGATTTAGTTAATCTCTCAATGATAACCCAGATAGTATCATTTCCCTAACTGGTTTGAGGAAGTTTAGTAATAAAATACATTGTTATCATCTCCCATTTCCATATTGGTATTTCTATTTGTTGCAATAAACTAGAAGGTTTCTGATGTTCTGCCTTTACTTGAACGTAAGTAAGACATTTTTGCAACATATATGGCAATATCTTTCTTCATGCCAATCCACCAGTAGTTGTCCTTCAGATTTTTATACATCTTATCACTTCCTGGGTGCGTCATATATTTTGATTTTTGTGCTTCTTCGAGTATTCTTTCCCGAAGATTTCCAGTGACCGGAACCCAGATTCTTCTATTCATACGAAGTATTTCATCTTCTGCTTTCACTAACTGTTCAATTATGCTCTTCATTCATTCTTATTCTAATTCTCCTTCTGTTTGAACATAATTTTGAGCATCTTTAATTTGAGACAAGCGATCAACACGGAGTTCAAGTCTAAAAGCACGAACCCGTTTACATTTCTCTCTTTCTTTTCTACTTAAGGCATCAGCAACAACATTTGCCTTACCTTCTTGGTAACATATTTCACAATCATAGTCACTCAAGATCTCTAGCCATCGTCTTTCTCTCATGTTCAGTTCTTTCTGACCTAAAATATATTTAAAACTGTAGGTCCTGATTCTAGACAGAATCACACAAACTGATCGATTACACATACAGACCTACAGAATAGGTGTGTATGGTGGTGGAACAGAGGTAAATAACAGAAGTATGGTGAAGATAACATGCTAATTATTCAAGAATCAATACAAAATGATATGAAATTGCAAGAACATGATGAATAAACTCAAAGCTTGTATGGATTCAATGAAAAGTTGTGAAAGAGAGAATGCGGGGTTACAACCGTCACTCACACCCTAAACATTCTCAAACTAGGCTATTTATAGGAAGCTGACAGGCATCGAAACTATGTTCACCGAAACTACTAGTTTCAGTTGAGCATTTACAAAATGAAGAACCTCATATCGAAACTTCCCATCTATCGAAACTACTAGTTTCAGTTGAACAAACTTAACCACAACTAGGTAGTTTTGATGGCCCTGACTTAGCTAATAAAACAGTAAATTACAAGGGAATGGAAACTACTTAAACAACATAATTAAACAACACAAAAGACATTGTTTTGGTGTTACATTGATGAAATTAGCTTACAAAAGATAATGCCCTACAATCTCCCCCTAAGTTGTTGCATCAATGTCTTCAAAAACCTCAAGCAGTTGGTGCATCTCCTAATCTCTTAAAGAAGGCCTTCACATTAACAGTCACCACTCTTTGGTAGACTTTTGCATCTGCCTCATCATCTTCACTGGAAATCTTGATGGGGTTGTTGAACAATACTTCTAGATCTTCAGGTTGAAATTTCAACATCTCTATAGGCTCAAAAATATGAATGTCCTCCTTTCCTTCACATTCAATCACTGCACTATCGATGGTTGAGTTGTAGAACCATTTTGTGAATTCTGTAGTTGAACAGGTACAGACCTTGGCAATTGGATGGATTTGACAGTTGTTGCCGGTTTATACCGTAGACTTACCCATGGCCTCTGTGTTTGAGGATGAACCCTGGTTTTGGATAGCACTCTTCTTGGT
The DNA here is from genome assembly GCA_023525975.1 of Smallanthus sonchifolius. NCBI lineage: Eukaryota > Viridiplantae > Streptophyta > Magnoliopsida > Asterales > Asteraceae > Smallanthus > Smallanthus sonchifolius. The sequence goes on along the minus strand of CM042018.1, from coordinate 74,349,770 downwards.
TTAGCTGTGTTCATTGATCTAAAATCATTGAAGGTTTGATTCCTAAGAATTGTTTCTAAATCCCGAGCCTCTCCAACATTTCCAGGATTTTGCAGAGGAAGCTTTGCTAGAGCTCTAAGGTCATATTTTGGAAGAGAGCTAAAGTTATGTGGAGACTTGAAGTGCTCAACTCCACCCTTGTATCTTCAGACAATGTAGAGTGACCTTTCCGTGTCATATTTCCAGCCAACTGATGGTCTTTTCAACTCCTGATACTCAACAAACCACTTGTAGTGTTTTGGTGGTTCTTAAGGCTCCATTTTCTTAAACCAAGACCTCCTAGGATCTAAGGCTTGGGAAGATGGTGCAGTCTTTTGTGGTGTTTCAGTTGGGGCTGTGGTTGTGGTCTGAGACCTCCTAGGATCTTTGTAACATCCATGATTTTTCAGACCATAAAATTATTTTATTTCTCTGGTAAGAAAATAGTTAACACAAACATTCTCGTACTTGTTCAAACTCACCAAGTCACATTACTTATTATTTTACACACATATCAATTTAATTCGTTTTCAAACCCTGCATCACAAAATATTTCCCTAAGACACATGTATGTACGGTTATTTATAAAATCAGGTATGCAAATACATTTATATATTTGAAATTTATGTATTAAACCGCGTAATTATGTTGGTTTAGTTTTATACAAAAATAGATCTATTCAACATTTTTAAACCATTTTAAAATGTATAATATAATTAGTTTTATAACTGTTATAATTTTCAAACAAAAATCAAATCATATATATATATATAATTTCAATTTAAATACATTAGTTTAAACCACCCTTAAGTCTTTGCACTCTCGACTTGAACCCCCCACCTTTGACTTTGAACCATTAACCCTAATTTTGACCAATTGCATTCCAAATTTACATACTTTGACTTTGGAAAGTCAAACAGGCCCAAATTAACAAAATTCAACATGAGAAATCAATAAAACCTGTTGTTATGGACTTTCCCTACGCACACAAGTGATAATCGACCTCATTCTAATCCATATGAAAGCCCAATTCGATCAAATACACGGATGATTTCAAATTTCGAATGGTTTGACCTCCTGGAGTCAAACCGCGTTCAAAGCATTGCCAAATCAAGGAATTTAATTTCATTTATCACCCGTAAATCATGCCATTTCTGATATCACTCGTCTACAGACCCGAATCATGACTCGATTCATCCTCAAGCTTTCGAATTCACGCGTGATTGAGGCTAGCGGCTGTCAACCTCGAAATCGGATCGAACCGAGCCTTTAAGATGGAATTAATCAAATCAATTCTTTCACACACATTCACACAGACTTGTATTAGCTCTCCCAACCTCCAATTCCATCGCACTACGCCTCTGGTTACCGATCGACTACCAAGAATACCTCCTCCGTCCCCTCTAGCCGACAACACTCGAGACTCCGCCGTTTCGGGTATTGTTTGTGTCATTTGATTAGCATTTTCATTTCAATCGAAAGCCCTCCGAAAATTTCCTAAGACAAAGGGCATTGATCATAATCCTTAAAACGATTTGTAACTCGGTCCAGACGGATTCGAAATTGGGGGATTTTTCTAAAACAAAACAGTAAGCGTACTAATAATTTAATGTTCTTATCAAACCAGCGAAACCCTCTGGTCCGACTGGCTAAGTCATTGCACCATCGTCGAAACCCACGAGACCCGTCCCTTTTTGCGCGAACCGTAATCCCAGAACCTAGCCCTTTACACCTACGGTTTAAGAAACATTTCAGATCGAGTTTCAATCAGACATAGCCCCCTGGTCCGCTGGTAACTCGGCTGCCTCACACATAAACCACCCGGGTTCGAATCGGGTGGTCTGGTTCTTTTTTTTAAAAGCCGTTTTAGCCACCCAAACTTGTTATAAAATTATTTTTATAAACTATACATTAATAAATGCATAATATAATAAAAGTTTACAATTTTTAACCTAAAATACCTATTTTTACAAATTAGATTGTTTAAAACTTCATTTTAATTATTTAAAAATATATTTTTAATAATTAAACAAAGAAACTAAATTTCCTAGTTTATAAACAATTTGACAAGATGTTTGATATAAAACACATTTTCAATCAATTGTTTTTCCTATATATATATATATATTAGAGTTTATAAATAAAAAAACTTTATATATATTAGAGTTTCATATAACGCATTGAACTTACAAGTTTATACCAAACTTTTTGACGATTTATATTTTTCTTCATGAAATGACACAACCTTTATACAAACTCACACATAACAAGACCTGACGAAAATTAGACCTATCCTTAGACTTTGTGCATATTATTAATTCAAGATCATACTCTTTACACTAGGTTAACTTGTGATTCATATTTGCTCGTGTTATCCACACATCGTATACAAGTGAGTTTACATAGCCTATTTTTATTATTTACATATTTGGGGTGAAACATGATTGCATTCAAGCTGTTACATACGTATAATTCTATAATATGATCATATGTGTTTATTTGTGCTTTGTGCTTAAATGCTATTTGTTAAGGCTGCATACACATGACATACTCGTACAATCATTAACACATTACACCAGGATAACATTTGTTGTTATGCACTACATTTACATCAGGATAACATGTGTTGTTATGCCCTACATTTACATCAGGATAACATGTGTTGTTATGCCCTACATTAGGATAACATGTGTTGTTATGCCCTTCCGTTACAAGGTTTCAATTGTGCAACTAGCTTAACTTAGATTCTCCATAAATGCTTTATAAACCATGCATCATATGAATTGTACACAAAACATTTGAACTTTACTTGTGGTGTCAAAACCTATGTATGCTCACCAACAATTTATAGTTGACCCTCTCATTTTATCATGTTTCAGGTACAGATGTTTGAGTTAAGATTCAAGCTACTTCACTTTGGGTTGAGGGCCTAGTCTTAAATTTTAATATGGAGATTCATGTATTCTTTAATTCTTGTCAATGTTGAAATTGATTTCTTGAGTTATGAAATGAAATTGATTGTTTAATTATAACAACATTAGCAAAACATTAGCTTATGAACAATCTAAATGTCCCGCCCCGACGTTTTCGCCGTCGGTTGGGGTGTGACAGATTGGTATCAGAGCCTTGGTTATAGGGAACTAGGTTATTAGACATCTTAGACCTAGACTATAACCTTAGGACACCCATTTATGCCATGTCTTTATGATTATATGATATGCTATATGCTATGTGCTATATGTCTAATATATTATGTGTTAATTTATTATTTGTTAGACCTCATGACTTATTAGGCTCCACCTAAATAGTAAATTAAAAACAATAACATCCTTACCCTTATTCTAAGTCTCAATCCTTCTTCTATAATTATAGCATGTGGAACGTCATACTCATTGACATAAGTCTATTAAATTTCTTTTTACACCTCATTAGGGTTTTAAACTTTGTTAACTAGTAGAGGACACATGCAATCTGGAAGGGTGACACCTGTATTTTGGGTTTTCTGTCTAGGAAAGCATTTCATATAAATCCCAATCAACCGAGGGATCCGTATGCTTTCCTGGGAATTCCCGGGATGAGTGTTTACTTATAGGCAAAAGCATGTCTCCTTGAAAGTTATATAAGTTTATTAACCTTAATATGTCATAGCATTCAAATGGTACTATCCCCGTTTGAGTGCAATCCAAACTATGAATACTTATGTTTTAAATTATCCTTTGTTTTATATCCAAGAAACCCTCATAACCTCTTATATCCTTCCACCTGTTTTGTTAAAACCTATAGCATGCTTCCCCGTCTCGCCAACGAGACCAACAACAAACTCACACTTGTTTAATCATTCTTTGGTTCTATTCAAAACTATCTCTTTTCTAAAGTCACCCAGTATCACCAATAAAAAATGGCACAAAACAGTGGAGTTGAAGACACTGGAAGCATCAGCAGACCACCAAGACTGGTGTCTAGAGAAGACTATGATATGTGGAAGAACAGAATGGAAAGCTTCTTCTGCTATCAAGAATATGGGATGTGGAAATCCATAAAGGATGGACCATACATACCCATGGTGGCCTCTACTGATACCGGAGGTACACTGGTTCCCAAAGAATCCTCCAAATACTCTGATGAAGACATCAAGAAAATGGAGGTAGATTTCAAGGCTTTGGGAGCCATTCAGATGTGCTTACCAAATGAAGTTTTTCACAACTTAAGAGGGATACAAAACTGCAAAGGAGTTATGGGAGGCTCTTGAGAAGATGTTTGCTGGTTCAGAGGAAGTAAAAGAAAACAGAAGAGACATCCTGAAGCAGCAATATGAAAACTTCGTCTGGAAGGAAGGTGAGTCTCTAACTGTTTTATTTAACAGATATACTTACCTTGTAGGTGAACTGCAGTGCTCAAAAGTGAAGCTGAAGAATGAAGATATTCTCAAGAAGTTCATCAGATCTCTACCCAGTTGCTGGACACTCTACACAGTGTTCATCAGAAGAACTGAAAATCTGAAGACTCTTCAGATAACTGAGCTTTTTGGTATGCTAAAAATCTATGAATTAGAAATGATTCAGGCCAAGGAAAGAAGCTCAAGCTACCAAACAGCCTCAACTTCCACCACCACCTCTTCTGCCCTGCACTACAACCACTCAGGTCCAAGTTCAAGCAACTATTATCCTCCCATTGTCACTCATCCCCAAACTCCAACCTCTCAATCAAACAACTCACCATTTCTTCTTGAAGCCCCACCTCAAACATCAACCTCTGCTGCTTTTGTCTCTGAAAACTCAAGCAATATGTCCTTTATCAAGGAAGATCTGAAATGTTTTCATCCAGATGATCTAGAAGAAATAGACATACAGTACTCCTATGCCATGCTTTCTCTAAGAGTAAAAAGGTTCTACTCAAGAACAGGAAGACCCGTTCCAATCAACAACTCTAACACCAGGGTTGGCTTGGACAAAAGCAAACTGAAGTGTTACAACTGTAACCAACTTGGTCATTTTGCTAGGGAATGCAAGGCACCAAAGGCAAACCCAGCTGCTGCTCATACTAGGCAAGCTCACCAAGCTCAACCAAGAAAGCAACAGGCCACTCCACCTACACAAACTGCAGCCTGTGCAGCTGTTGGAACTGCTGACTTTGACTGGAGCTTCTAGTATGAGGATATTCCTGCCAACAATCAAGCTGTCATGGCAGATACATCAGAGGTACCACCTCATGTATATGAAAATCTGTGTACTCAGGCTTGTATTGATAAGGTACTTGGATATAGGAAACATAACCAGTATCTCATAGATCAAAATGAAGAATTTCACCAAATGAAATCTGAATTTAAAATGGTTGAAAACAGTTACAAGGAAAAGATTGTTTGTTTAAAGAAAGAAATTTCATCATTAAAACATGAACAAACAAACCTTGAAACTCAAATTAATGACCTACTGGTTAAGTTAAAAGCTACAAGGGCCGAATTAGCAGACCAAAAGGTCCATGTGGAAAAATATGAATTTGCATCCAAAAAGCTGCAAAGACTTTTGGATGCTCAAATTCATGAAAAGGTAACTGCTGGTCTTGGATTTCAAGCTGAACAACCCTACAATGCTGTTCCTCCACCCGCTAACTATGTAGATATCCATGAACGAAGTTTCAATCTTTCTAACCTTGACATAGCCAACCGAAATCTTGACCATGTTGTCCTAGAACTCCTGTGCATGAATGTACTACTTCATCCGAGTCTGAGTCAACATGCTCAGACTCCACTGAAACCAATAAAGCTTCATCACCTCCTACCTGTGAAGCTTTTAAAGCCAACAATCCAAGCTTTTAAAGCCAACAATCCAAGCCTTTTCATCCCTTCAAAAATAGTACCAGTATCTCAACCAACTAAACAAATCAGAATCAGCTATCCTCCAGAAGGAAGAAAGCTAACTGTTGAAAAGGGACAGTCTTCAACCTCCACCAACTCAAAGCCTCTATCCAAATCCCAACAAAGGAAGGTGTTTGACATATGTCATGCGACAGGGGAGAAGACTTCATATGTTCAAAAGACATTGGAAGAAGCCACCTTTGAGCACAACAAAGCTCACCCCTGGAACTTCAAAGACTTGTTTAAAAGAAAGGACTAAGTGTACTTTCAGAGGGACAAAATGGCAAAATCATGCTTTGTATGTGGGAAATACAATCATACTGCCAGCACCCGCTTCTACTACCTTCAGCAACAAAGAAACCTCAAGCAACATGCTTTTGAAAAGAGGAACAAAAACAAGAAGGTAAGAAGCTTTGAAGCCAAGACAAATCATTTCAGAAACTCCCTATCCCCACCAAGGAAGAAGCTACCAAAACCTCAACCATTCTGCATCATCTGTGGTTAATCAGACCACTTTGCTGCAAATTGTAAATTTAATCCCTTCAACCAGATTAACCAAAATCCTATCAAAAAAAAATTCTACAGAGAAACCATCTGGTAATAAGGTAAAGAAGGATGGGCATACATCTGTTGTTAAACCATCAGCAGCCAGCAAAAATGTTGTTGATCAAGTACAACCCGAGAAACCAAAGGATAAGCCTTCAGCAGCAACCAAGTTTGCTGCTACTCAAGTAAAACAATTAGCAGCAACAAAATCTGCTGCTGATAAGCCAAAGTCGTCAGTAGCAAAATCTGTTGCTGATCAAGCAAATCTGTCAGCAGCCAAAGCAACATCAGCTGCTGACAAAGCAAAGAGAGCTGGAAAACCACCAATTCAGCATTGGAAAGTCAAAACTCCTCCAAGAATCATCATTGGTTCCGTTGATTGCAAACATGCTGATACTGAAAATCCAAGAACCGTTTTCTACAAGGATGCAAGCTCTTGGATTACTCCCACTAACTAGATCTCTCTCATGTGCAGGGACAGCCAGGTCACAAGAATAACACCCGGGTGGTAGAAAGTGGTTGTTCTAGGCACATGACAGGCAACAGATCCATCCTCTCCAACTTCAGACATTTCAATGGAGGATATGTTGCCTTTGGAAGTGACTCAAAAGGAGGATCTATTACTAGACAAGGAACTGTGTCCAATGAAAGAATGAGTACTGATAAGGTAAATTATGTCAAAGAATTGGACTTCAATCTCATGAGTGTTTCCCAGGTCTATGATCAAAAGCATTGGATGCTCTTCACGGATAAAGAATGCTTTGTACTGTCTCCTGGTTTATCCAAACCTCCTCCAGAAAAGATTTTATTAACTGCTAAAAGAAAAGAAAATCTTTATGTGCTTGACATGAATAAGGTCACTCCATCTGGCAGTGTATCGTGTTTTCTGTCAAAAGCTTTAGTTGATGAATCAGCTCTCTGGCACAGGAGATTAAGCCATGTAAACATCAAAACCATCAACAAATTGGTGAAGGATAATCTTGTCAGAGGGCTTCCTGATAAAGAATTCCAGCTAGAATATCATTGCATTGCTTGTTTGAAGGGGAAGCAACATAAGAGTTCTCACAAGCCCAAGACTTTGAATACAAATGATACTCCACTACAGCTGCTGCATATGGATCTCTTTGGTCCTACAAATATTATGTAAATGGGTAAGAAGTCATACTATCTGGTGATAACTGATGACTACACCAGATTCTCATGGGTATATTGTCACACCCCGACCGATGGCGGAATCATCGGGGCGGGACATGTAAGACTGTTCATAGCACATGGTTGACTAATTTGAAATATATTAAAGTCAAATTTGCATTACAAATAATCCAAGTACAAAATCAAATTCAAACAAGAAACATCAAACAATTCATAAAGTTCTTGATTTAAATTGCTAAGTCCAAATCCTATGTTGAACACGTCTTGAATCAATCTCACATATTGGGGCCTGAAACATGAATAAAATAAAGTCAACTAAAAAGTTGGTGAGTATAACACAGTTGTATGTAGATATCATATAGTTGAAAACAAATCCTTTACAAAACATGATAAAATAAGGCATTTATGGGGAGCAGCTATTGTGTAACCATGTACAACCAAACCTTGTGACTAGCATGCAAAAATTGTGTTGTCAGTTTCAATCACTGCGCACCATGGGTGGGTTTGTCAGACTCAATAGATCTATAATTGAAAACCGTCGGCTTGTATAGTTAATGATTGCACATAAGAGCATACAAAGGTTAGCACACCTAGCACTCGTGCACAAAGCTCAAATTTTGCACACATGTATGTAAATAGGATTTTTGCACTTGTGTTGTTTGTATAAATGTAAATGTGTAATGTGTATAGAGTTCATGTTCCACCCCAAAAGTGTAAAAGAGTAAAAGGGGTTGTGAATACTCACTTGATATGGATGTGTAGCTAACAAAGATTATAGATAGAAAATATGATCCTCGAAATGCACAATTTAACCTAAAGAGTAATGTGTATTGAATCAAATAGATGCATAAGGTTTAAGTCTAAAATGAAAGTTGAATTTGTGTATAAAACTATTGATTTGTATTTAAAAAGTACTGAATAAAATATATAGAGTTTGAAGTAAAATATTTTCGAAACAATTTGATTAGGTTTGAATTGAATAATTGAATAAATATATAATTATAGTTTATGAAATAATGTAAATATTAATTGTAATTAAGTATAAATAATAAATGAGTTTGATTTAAAATGTAAATTAAATAAATAATCATTATTTTATTTATTTATAAATTTTGTAACTTAATTATTTAAAATATCATTTAAGTGTAAGATAGTAAATATAAATTTAATTTTTCTTAAACTTTTAAATAAATTATATTTATGCCAAGATTAAACTTCTAATCCATTTTTAAATACAGAAAACATATTTTTTTTATAAAATCTGAAACATTTACTGATTAAAATATATAAAATTTTAATTCTGATAAAAGTTCTGAATCTCACACGACCGCGCCTCGGAAGGGCACGATCGTACTCAAGCCACGGGCACGACCGCGCTAGTCGGGGCGCGACCGGGTTGATCAATAGGAGCACAATCTAGACAAGTCAACAGGCACGACCGTGCCTTGGCCCGACACGGTCGTGTCTATGATCTTTAGACACAACAGAGACTAGCCCAGAGGGCATGACAAGGTCTGGACAGGAGGACATGACCGCGCTGCTAGTCGGCACGACCGCGCTATATGAGGCACGGCCGCGCTAGATGATTTGCGCGACCGTGTCTCTTCCAAATCAGACACGAATTGACAAATGCTTGTATTTTAAACGCTGGAATTGTTAGGGCTTTTGATTAGTGGGTTATTACGAGTCTTTTCATATGTCTTAATTGTATGTACATCGTGTTTAAGCAGGGATTCGATTAAATCATCTTTTTATAAAACATGAGTTCTGATTCGGACGATTTCTGTAATGAAAGCCCAGATTGATAGGTGGCTTTTGATATAGAGACTACTTAACTGAAATAAATGATTTCAATTACCTGAAACAGTAGAGGACTGATAGAGATCGGCAAGAAGGAGTTCCGGCGTCGACGGCTGGAGTTCCGGCGATCTTTACTGCAACTCCGGCCAATCCAAAAAGCCTGGGAACTTCAGGGATGATTGAGTATCGAGTCTCTGCTGCTGGATTGAGAGGATTCGGATCGAACATCGGATTCTAGTTTCTTGGAAAGCTTGAGAGAGTTTTTCGAAATTGGTAATATGAACTGAGACGTTTGAGGAATTCGATAATTGTGTTTCATTCATTTAGGGGAAAGAAACGGATGACTGTTACGGATTTCCAATGATCGGGTGATTAAACTGCATTTACGTTTTAACTGTTACGCAGGCGCGACCGTGCCCAAGAGAGGCGCGACCGTGCCTAGGCACCGGGCATGATCGTTCCAGGACCAGTCGCGCGATCGTGCCGAGGCACTTGGCGCGACCGTTCCAGGACGAAGCACGACCGTGCTAAACTAGGGTTTTTTGACATTTTTCAACTTTAGTCCTTGACTTTTCAGGTTTAATGTGTTTGAATTAAATAGTTTCTTGCATAGTGTTTAAATGTATATAATCGAGCAAAACTTGTAAATTTGTATTGAATCATTGCATTTCGTTTAAGGTAAGCAAAATAATAAGGCAGTGCACGGACATTGAATTTGAAATTGCATTACATTGCATTGAAATATGAATACTAAATTCCGAGATGTTACAGTCTCCCCATGTTGAGAGAATTTCGTCCCGAAATTTAGCTAGAGGTTACAACAGTATCAATAAAGAGATGAGGGAACTTGAGCTTCATTTGGTCTTCTCGTTCCCAAGTGAACTCAGGACCACGCTTAGATTCCCAACGAACTTTGACAACAGGAATGCGACTTCGCTTGAGCTGTTTGACTTCGCGATCCATAATTTCCACCGGCTTCTCAACGAAGTGCATCGTTTCATCAATGCGCACGTCGTTAAGCGGTATATGGAGATTTTCATCAGCGAGACACTTCTTCAGATTAGATATATGAAATGTAGGATGCACATTGCCAAGAGATGGAGGTAACTCGAGCTTGTAAGCCACTTTCCCAATCCTTTCAAGGATTTTGAATGGACCAACATAGCGAGGTGCTAACTTGCCTTTCTTTCCAAAACGTATCACGCCCTTCCATGGAGACACCTTAAGAAGAACAAGATCACCGACTTGGAATTCCAAGGGTTTTCGACGTTTGTCGGCATAACTCTTTTGCCGACTCCTCGCTACTCGAATATTGTCACGGATTTGAATAATCTTGTTGGATGTTTCTTGAATTAACTCGGGACCGGTGATTTGTGCTTCACCAATCTCGTTCCAACAGATAGGAGAACGACACTTGCGACCATAGAGAGCTTCGAATGGAGCCATGTTGATACTTGTGTGGTAGCTATTGTTATACGAAAACTCAATAAGGGATAAATGTGAATCCCAATTGCCACCAAAATCGATTACACAAGCTCTAAGCATGTCTTCAAGAGTTTGGATTGTTCGCTCGGTTTGACCATCAGTTTGTGGATGGTAAGCCGTGCTCAAATCCTATCGAGTACCAAGAGCCTTTTGGAGAGATTGCCAAAATCGAGAAGTGAACCGAGCGTCTCTATCGGATATTATGTTCAAAGGAACACCATGACGGCTCACAATTTCATCAATGTAAATTCGGGCTAGTTTCTCCACTTTGAAGTCTTCGCGGATAGGCAAGAAATGAGTGGATTTAGTGAGACGATCAATGATCACCCAAATACTATCATATCCACTCGAGGTGCGAGGGAGCTTGGTAATAAAATCCATAGCTAGATTCTCCCATTTCCATACGGGAATTTCTGGTTGTTCGAGTAAACCAGATGGACTTTGATGTTCGGCTTTGACTTTGGAACAAGTTAAGCATTTGGCCACATAAAGAGCAATGTCTTTCTTCATACCGGGCCACCAATAAAGTTGGCGAAGATCTTGGTACATTTTATCCGCACCAGGATGAATAGAATAACGAGTCTTATGAGCCTCGTTCATGAGAAATGTACAGAGATCGTCGCGATCGGGAATCCAAATACGGTTCAAGTAATAGAGTAAGCCATTGGGTTTTGATTCAAGAAGAAGTTCAACACCACACGACATTTCTTCATACATGTTACCCTCGGTTACCGAGACGTGTTGAGCTTCTAAGATACTGGTTTGAATATCGGTTTCAATACGGGCACAATGAAGCATAACATTGTCCTTTCGACTCAAAGCATCGGCTACAACATTCGCTTTGCCGGGATGGTAACGAATCTCGCAGTCGTAGTCGTTAAGGAGTTCGACCCAACGTCGTTGCCTCATATTAAGTTCTTTTTGGTTGAAGATATGTTGAAGACTTTTGTGGTCGGTGAATACCACACATTTTGTGCCATATAGGTAATGTCTCCAAATCTTTAACGCGAATACGACCGCACCCAACTCGAGATCGTGCGTCGTATAATTCTTCTCATGAACTTTGAGTTGCCTAGATGAATAAGCGATTACTTTGCCTCATTGCATGAGAACACAACCAAGACCTTGGTTAGAAGCATCACAATAGACAACTAAATCATCATTTCCATCGGGGAGAGTCAATATGGGAGCATTGCACAACTTTTGCTTGAGGGTTTGAAAAGCTTCTTCTTGTTTCGGTCCCCATTCATAAGTCTTACCCTTGTGGGTCAAAGCGGTAAGAGGGACAGCAATCTTTGAGAAGTTTGAGATGAAACGACGATAATAACCCGCAAGACCAAGAAATGAACGAACTTCAGTAGGAGTCTTCGGAGCATTCCAATTCTTAACCGTTTCAATCTTAGCAGGATCAACATGAATACCCTTGTCGTTGACGATGTGACCAAGAAATTGAACTTCTTTTAGCCAAAATTCGCATTTGGAGAATTTGGCATATAGTTGTTCTTTTCTCAAGAGGTCCAAAACCAATCTAAGGTGTTCTTTATGGTCGGCTTTTGTCTTGGAATAGATTAAGATATCATCAATGAAAACGATCACGAATTTGTCAAGGTACGGTTTACACACACGATTCATGAGATCCATGAAAACTGCGGGTGCATTGGTCAACCCGAAAGGCATAACCATGAACTCGTTATGACCATACCTTGTTCGAAAAGCAGTCTTAGGTATGTCATCTTCTTGAACACGAAGCTGATGATAACCGGATCGAAGATCAATCTTCGAGAAACAAGTGGAACCTTGAAGTTGATCAAAGAGATCATCAATTCTAGGTAAGGGATAACGGTTCTTGATAGTAAGCTTGTTAAGTTCGCGGTAGTCAATACACATGCGAAATGATCCATCCTTCTTCTTAACAAATAAGACGGGTGCACCCCACGGTGAATGACTTGGGCGAATGAAACCTTTGTCGGAGAGCTCTTGAAGTTGACTTGCAAGCTCTTGCATTTCGGAAGGTTCAAGACGATAAGGAGCTCTAGCAACGGGGTTAGCTCCAGGTATAAGATCAATACGGAACTCTACTTGACGAACGGGAGGAAGACCGGATAAATCCTTAGGAAAAACTTCGGGGAAATCCCGAATGATCGGAATGTCTTGGATACTCTTCTCCTTGACATCCTTTTGAACAATATGAGCTAAGAAAGCAATGTACTTCTTTCGTAAGTACTTTTGAGCGGTAGTGCATGACATCAACTTAAGACCGTTGCAAGGCTTTTCACCAAAAACCCTTAAGGTTTCTCCCGATGGTAGCGGAATTCGGATACACTTTTCAAAGCAAATGACTTCGGCATGATGATTTGATAGCCAATCCATACCTATGATAATATCAAAGCTTCCTAGTGGCATTGGAACAAGGTTGATTAGGAATGAATGGTCATTTAGTTCTAAGGAGCAATCATAAATAATGGACTCAATGGTAAGGGAGTCACCATTTGCTATTTCAACGGTGAAGGTTTTCTCTAATTGGGATCGTGTCTTTGCAAGTAAAGGCTCAAAATTAAGTGACACAAAACTTTTATCGGCACCGGTATCGAACAAAATGGAGGCATATTGACTATTAACAAGGAACGTACCATTAACCACGTCGTTGTTGGCTTGAGCTTCGTTGGCGTTTATGTTGAACGCACGCCCACGAGCTCCACCTTGTCTAGCATTTGCAAGTCTTGGACATTGATCACGAAAATGATTCGGGTCACCACACTCATAACAAGCACGCCCATTAGCAATGGCGGGAGCACCTTGGTTAGCCACTTGAGGTACGGTTCGGTTTGGAGGGTTGACTTGGCCCGTAAGGGCTTTGGTCCTACAAACACTGACCGTATGACCATATCTCCCACAATAAGTACAAAGGCGACATGGGATGTTTTGAGGATGATGAAAATTGCAAGTGGCACAAAGAGGGTAGATCCCAACATATGGCTTTTTAGCCGGCGCTTGAATCATAGGTGCAGCTTGGTTGACGGGAACAGCAGGAGTAACCACAGCAAAATTTCTAACCTTCCTCTTTCTATTATTGCAAGAGGGCTCGGTTGTGGCTTCTTTGTTGTGAGTAGGAGGGGTTATGGTTTCAGAAACTTTCTTAGAACCCTTTTTGGTAAGAGTTCCAGCTTTCACATGATTATCAGTTAAGGTAGAGGCTAGACGAATAGCATCCTCCAGAGTAGAAGGATTTCTACCTAAGACAGTATCTTGGATTTGTCTTGGTAGCCCACCAATATACTTTTCTATACAACGGGACAAAGGAGTGACCATGTGGGGCACTAGAAGACTCAACTCATGGAACCGAGTTGTATATGCTAAGCTTTCCCCACTATCTTGGGCAAGATCCCAAAATTCAGCTTCTAACTTTTTCACTTCATTTCGAGGACAGAACTCCTCGGTCATAAGCCTTTTGACCTCATCCCAAGGTAAGGCCATAGCTATGTCAACACCCCTATTCCTTTTCTCCCCATTCCACCATGTAAGTGCCCGTTTTTGTAGGACACTTGTAGCATAACGAACACGGAGGTTGTCGGGACAATCAATATTGAGAAAGGTATTCTCAATGCTTTCGAACCACTGAAGGAGTCCAGTAGCTCATTCGGTACCATAGAACTTTAGGGGATTGCACGAGTTGAAGTGCTTGAAGGTGCATTGAGATGGATTATTACCACCATATCCACCATTTCCACCATTATTACCACTATTGCTTCCATTTCCACCATTGTTGCCATTGGTGGCACCATTGGCTTGGGTGAGTTGTGTCATCAATTGGGTGAGAATAGCAGCAATGTCGGTGTTGGCGTTGGTTGCGGGAGCACGAGGAGGAGGCATTCTACAGATTTTCACAAGACAAGAAAAATTGTAAGAACTTATGAGATTTGATAGGATTTAATAAAATGAGATAACAAAATAAAATAGATATTCTTAGTTTGGATTGTACTCAAAAGTGACAAAATCACTTGAATACCATGGCACATTAAGGTTAATTAAACTTATAAAATTTTCAAGGAGACATGCTTTACCCTATAAGTAAACACTCATCTCGGGAATTCCCAGGAAAGCATACGGGTCCCTCGGTTGATTGGGATTTATGCGAAATGCTTTGGTAGATAGAAGACCCAAAATACAGGTGTCACCCTTCCAGATTGCACGTGTCCTCAAATAATTTAACAAGTTTAAAACCTTAACGAAGGAATAAAAATTTTAGAGATTTTTGCTTTAAGAATTTTCCACATGCTTAGAAAGGATAAAGATAGAAAAGAAGATAGAAATATTATGAGGTTTTAGAATATAGGAAAGGATATTATTTATTTAATTATTAGTTAAGAATATCCTAATAAGTCATGAATTCTAAACACATAATTCATTAAAATGAAATAATAGATAATCACACTAAGCATGTAACATATAGCATGTAACACATAGCATGTAACACATAGCACAAAACTCATGAAGCATAGTATAAGTGGGTGTCCTAAAGTTATAGTCTAGGTCAAGATGTCTAATAACCTAATTCCCTATAACCAAGGCTCTGATACCAATCTGTCACACCCCGACCGATGGCGGAATCATCGGGGCGGGACATGTAAGACTGTTCATAGCACATGGTTGACTAAATTGAAATATATTAAAGTCAAATTTGCATTACAAATAATCCAAGTACAAAATCAAATTCAAACAAGAAACATCAAACAATTCATAAAGTTCTTGATTTAAATTGCTAAGTCCAAATCCTATGTTGAACACGTCTTGAATCAATCTCACATATTGGGGCCTGAAACATGAATAAAATAAAGTCAACTAAAAAGTTGGTGAGTATAACACAGTTGTATGTAGATATCATATAGTTGAAAACAAATCTGTAGGATCGTGAGATTACAAGGTGATTCTATTCTAGTTGATATTGGCGGAAACAATAGCAACTAACAAAGTAAACAAGTAAAACAGCAAGAATACTGATAAATGCACTGTTGTATTGATCTGCTGTGATTACAGGATTACAAGCAAAAACTCTTTCAAGGCACTTTGAAAGCAAACTAAAAAGCACATTCAAGCACACTCAAGCACACTCAAGCACACTTACTATGAAGTGTTTACACAGTATTTATAGTAACTCAGAATCAAGACAAACCCTTGATTCTGAGGATCAGATCGAACACAGACCGTTGATCTTGTTTATTAATCTAAATTATACGCAAAGGCTAATCTAGATAACTTTATTGAAGCGTCTTCTTAGGCATCATTGTTTGCATGCTTGGAGACGCGCAACAAGGTCCTTTATTGGTTGCACCACTGAGGTTCCTTCTGCTTGGAGTGTGGCAGTTGCTTTTGCAGAAAGTTGTCAGAGACGCTTGGCATGGATAGTCAGCTGCAACGTTTGGTCTTCAGTGAATAAAGCTATCAGCAGCAAAGTTGAGAATACTGCTGCTGATAAGCCCATCAGCAGCAACTTGTGTTGAAGGCTGCTGATAAGCCTATCAGCAGCAACAAGTGTTGAGTGCTGCTGATAAGCCTATCAGCAGCAACAAGTGTTGAATGCTGCTGATAAGCCTATCAGCAGCAACAAGTGTTGACTGCTGCTGATAAGCCTATCAGCAGCAATTGTACTTAGAATAATTTGGTAGCAATCAGTCTTTGGTTCTACAAACTCCCCCTAGACTGATGCAACCAAAATTCTTCTAATCACTTTGCTGCTGAAGCTTTTGCATGTGTCTGACTATCCTTTCAACCTCATATCCTCTTGGATCCTTGCTGGGATTGTTCAGTGGAAGTTCAGACAGAGTCTTGATGTCTTTGGGTTGCATTTTGAAGATTGCTTTGCTTGAACATCTCATCTGCTGCTTCTTGGCATCAGTTAGTGTGAACTCATCCAAGTCAGCATTGTAGGACCAAGATACAAATGGAGAGTGTGACTTGAGTGGTTTGATATCCATGACCACATCTTTGCTAGGGTTGAAGTAATGTCTGATTGCTAGCATAAGATGTTTCCCTCTCTCATTTGCAGGCTCATGAGCTTCACCCAGCTCCAAAATTCTTCTTAGGTCTGAATCTGGTAGTTGCAGAGCCTCATCAACAGACCTGTATGTAGATCTTCTTCTTTCAGTTCTCCCCCTGAAGATCTCAAACCTTTGACCCTGTGGATTGTGGACCCATTCAACAATGTCTCTTGAGTCTTCAGGTTTAGATGAGGATTTTGATTTCTTCAAGGGAGGCTGTTGATGAGTGGGAGCTGGGTGGGATGATTTGGACTTGTTGGGTGGAGGAGTGGAAGGTTTGGGGAGGAGAGTGGAAGGATGATGGACTGAGGAAGAGGTAGGTGAGGGAGAAGGCTTGGGTTTCTTTGTCTTTGGTTTTTCTTCTTCTTTGATAAGTACCCTTTTCTTGGAGCCTTTCTTCCCTAGTCTTTCTTCCTCATCCTTTTTAACCTTGAAGTAGAGGGCTTGCAGGTTCATGAAATTCATTGGACCTAGCCTCCTTCCACTGTCTCCTCTAGCCTTAAGGAAGTCAATCATGACCTTCCTTTCTTCATGGGTTCTTTTATTCAGTGCAATGGTCTTCTTGGACTGTAGCTTGGCTTTTTCTTCTTCTTCAGCCTTTTTCTTGCTAGCCAATTGACCCTGCTGACCCATGAAGGCTCTGTAAATCTCTTTGTTTGAAAGTTTCTCAAGGTAGTCTGCATCCTCACCTTGAGAGATCAGAGCTTCAGTCCACTCTTCTCTTAATTCTTTTGCTAATTTAGAATCAGTGATTCTAAACTTAGCATCTTCCTTCTTCTTCTTTTCATTCTCTTCTTCTTCTTCCTTGGCAAACTTTTCCTGCAGCTGTCTGGCAAGTTTTTCATCTTCCTCAACTTGAGACCCTGCATGGATTTTAACTTTCATCTCATCCAGCTGTTTGGCATACAGCTGGATTGTTTGTTGTCTTAGGAGTAAGGCTGTCTTTCTTTCTTGATGCTTCGTTTGATAAGCCATCTCTTCAGCCATCTCTTCTTCTTCTCTCTTTCTTCTCCTTTCTTCTTTCTCCTTCTTTTCTTTTAGCAATCTCTCTTCATCCTCTTTAGTCATAGTGCCCTTTCCTTTATCAAAATTGGATGCCTCTGCTCTGGCTTCACTGATCACAGCAACAGTTGATTGTGGAACTGTTGGAATCTCAGCCTCGGCTTCATCGGCATCTTCGGAGATTGACAAGGAAAGCACATTTGGTTGGTTGGTTTGGGACTCATGATCTGTTATCTCTCTTAGTTGATCCTTAATTGATGATCTTAACCCATAGGCTGCAGAATTAATGTCAACTCTGGGAGAAGATGAGTTGGAGTCAGTGTCAGAGTTTGACACAGACTCATACCCCTCAATCCAACCTGCATTTACAAGATGGGCTCTGACAGTTTGCATCATTCCCTGACTCTCTGATGAATTGATGTTGCAGCTGTTGAATCTTAGTTGGTAGATCTTTAGTAGAAAGTCTGAGGGTAGCTGAAGAATGTCCCTGGTGTTGATGGTGAGAGAGGTGCCGTTGCTTAGAAGAAGATTATGGTCAAAGGACTTATTGCTAGACCATCCAACCACATCTAAGTCCTTGACCATTGTCTTGTACAGGAGTCTTTTCAGGCTCAGAACTTCTTCTTCATTGAGAAGACTGCTCCTTGTGATTTGAAGATTGTTGGGAGACAGTCTTCTTTCTGCAGCCTGAGATGACTCAGGAGACTCTACCCGTTTTAGTTCTTTGATTAGTCTTATGAAGTTGGGTAGGTTGTCCTCCATCAAGTCATAGAACAAGTCAATGGAAAGGTCTGCTGAGAGGTCTGATGAGTTGTTGATGCAGATGAGATCATATAGGTCAAGGATTTCAAATGGATGAATTAAATCCCAGTCTAGCTCTTCTACTCCGCTAAACTCCCGACCTATCCAAAACCTCTCAGTTTTCCCATCGTACCCCCAAGCTAGTATAATATCAAACTCTAGCTGTGTGGATGTCAGTGGGAAGTGGGGGGCAGATGTATGACTTATGATGGCTGCTGCTTGTGGAAGGATGCTGAATGATGCATTTGTTTGTTCTGTGTCTTCAGCATCATTCAGCATTTCATCGACAGCCCTGACGACCAACTGCCAGTCTTCAGATATCTCTTCGTCTTTGTTATCTGGGGCTGGCAAGTCATGAACTTGGACAAAAGCTGGCTTGTATTGTGAGCTTTGAAGAACAAACTGCTCTTGAATCCAGTCGTCCAGACTGTCTGTATCTTCTTCCATAGAAACCATCTCCCCCTTTTTGGTTGCATCAGCAGACAGGTAAGCATCCGTTTGGGTGCCTACTGATACAAGAGAGGGAGTGGCTAGAGTTGGGCATTTATGGGCTGCATGCATAGCGACTTGGTGTCTTAGTTTGGACATTTCAGCCTCTAGCATAGCCACCCTGGCCGTCAATTCCAAGTTATGAAGTTTCAGTCTGTCCTCATCCACAGTTGTGGAATCCTTGGACCTAGATGGGGCCGTAGGCCTAGCCTCAGCATCCCCATCACCCATGGTTTCTTGGCGCCTGGGATTCCTCTCAGTGAAGGGAGTTTCCAAGGAAACACCCTCACCATGAGTTGCCGTGGTTGAGGTCTTAATGATGTTGTCACTGTCCTCCTGGTCAGTTGATGGACCAGCAGTAGTGACAGCCTCGTCCACATCCACTCTTTCAATACTCCCAGAGTGGACCTCCAAGGGTGAAGAACTTGGGTTGGGTGTTTTGGAAGCAAGACCAATCAGTACCTCCTGAATAGTGGTAGTTGGAGAAGGTACATCACTTTGGTCAGGTTCCTCAACACTTAAGTTCAAGGAAGATAGGAATGGCTCAAAGGGCTGATCTATGGATCCGGGAAGTGATCCTAATCCTAATAGAGAGACTTCCGAAGGAGTCTCTCTAACAATGTGGCATTCCCTTATGATATTCTCACTAGAATGTTGTGATTCTGAGTGAGGGATGTTGGCTTGGGTTTGGGCCTTGGAGGCAAGAGAAGAAGGAGTTCTCTTGCCCCTCTTTCTTGTATACTTGGCTGCAACTGGGGCCCTGTGTTCCAGTTGAGCAATCAAACTGTGGGTGAGTGATGTATGTGCCTGTGCATCCTCAGTAGAATGCACAGGGGTTCGATCAAGGGAAACAGTAGTTTGAATTTGTGGCAGTGAGGTGGAGGGTGTGGGATCAGTATCAGCTGGGTTTGCTGAACTGTCACCCTGGGCACTTTGCGTGTTCAACATTGTAGATAACAATGGAACATCGGCCCCTGAGAACTTTGATGAAACTGTTCTCATGCTCTGAAAAATGTTGTTCTTATGTCCCAGTATTGAGTAGATTCTTGCAGTTTTTGAAAGATCTTGTTGCTCAATATTGAACACTTCCTGCAAGAATCTTGGGTACATGAAGAACTGTGCTTTCACCCCTTCTTGAAGGTTGTATCTCAAACCTTCAAGAATGAGGTGGGAAAAATTGAAACCTGCCCCTGTTATCATACCGTGAACTGCCGACGCAAGTCCGGAGCTAAGTTGGTTCCAGCCACTCCTCTTCTGGGATATGCATTGGAGAAGAGTGTGGCAGAGATACTTCCATTTGGGACCCATGAGTGCCTTCTCTATTGTATACTCTGTTTGATTTCCAGTGTACCCTATGGATACAAAGGTCCTCATGTATACGTCTCTTGGGTAAGAGATGGCGTCCCCTTCATCCTGAAGCTTGAGGTGTTGGCGGAGCTTGGCGTCAGTGATGATTATCTCCTTGCCGTCTACTGTGCCTTTGATTTGAGGAGTGCCCTGTTCAGTGGAATACACGGCTGAGCTCCAAAAATTTTCCATGTGGGAAGTGTAGATGGTTGGGTTGACTGTTAGGGCATGGCGGATTTTGGACCGATAAAGGAAGTCGATCATATCATCGAATCCTTCGGATTTCTTGCCCTTGATTAGGTATGCAGTTAGGTTGTGATATGGGGAAAACTTGTCGTTGGGGTTGTTTATGTCCGCGCCTGCCATTGTTATGGATTTGGAGGGAAGAGGGAAGGGTGTTTGAATGGTGGTTAAGTATGGAGGGCTTGGAATGCTGTGGGGACGGGAGAGAAAGTGATGGAAGTTAGGTTTGAAATTGAATATGAAGAGGTTGTGGGGACGTTTGGGATTTTGATATAACGGCAGACGAGGGAAAAAGCAAATTTTCTTGTACAGTACAACCCTTTTTACTTTTCACTGTTACAGCTGTACAACACTCGAGCAGTCATGGTAAAGACTGAGAGTAGTTTTTACCGTGGGTAAAAGTTAATGTAGACTTGTTTTACCCATCAGCAGCAAACTTGGTTGCTGCTGATGGTGAGCTATCCGCTGCAAACTTGGTTGCTGCGGATAGTTAAGTCTTTCAGCAGCAGATTTGGTAGCTGCTGATGGATGTATTCATCCGCAGCAAAGATGTTGCTGCTGACCGCCTTAAAGCTATCCGCAGGAAACTTGTTCCTGCTGATAACTTAAAGAGATCAGTGGCAAAGGCTTTGCTGCTGAAGAGTAAAACTGTCAGCAGTGAAAAAGTGCTGCTGATACTAACTTTTATTTACAACAATAGACATACATATTTACAACAGAAGACAGATGCATCCATCTTAACCGATGACAATACTTAGTGTATTCTTTACCTTCCATTGTTGAATTGGTGGTTTTCCAGCTTTCTTGGTCTTTTCAGCATCCGACGTTGTATCTGATGATTTGGCTTTCCATTGCATTATTGGTGGTTTTCCAGTTTTCGTTATTCTATCAGCAGCAGTTTTTGTTGCTGAAGATTCTGACTTATCAGCAGCAGATTTTGTTGCTGCTGATGGCTTTACTGGAGCAGCAACAGGAATTTTGGCTGCTGAAGGCTTTGCCTTTGATTTCCCTTTGTCAGCAGTGGATATTTTTGCTACTGAAGGCTTAACCTTAGATTTTCTAGCCTTTTTAGGATCAGCAGCAGTTTTGTTCACTGCTGTTGGAGTAAACCTAGATGAGCACTTTGCAAACTGGTTGAATGGATTAAACCTGCATTTGGCAGCAAAGTGGTCTGATTCACCACAAATGATACAGGTTTGTTTGGGCTTAGGAACCTTCACTCTTGGAGGAGATAGAGACTCCCTGAACTTTGTTGCCTTTGCATCATAGCTTCTCACCTGTTTATTTTTTTTGGTCTTTTCAAAGGCATGTTGCTTTGAGTTTCGTTGGTATTCCAGATAATGAAAGCAAGTGCTGGCAGTGTGATTATATCTGCCACAAACAAGGCAAGATAGAGCTGTTTTGTCCCTTTGAAAGTACACATAGTCCTTTCTTTGGAACAGATCCTTGAAGTTCCATGGATGAGCTTTGTTATGTTCAAAAGTGGCTTCTTCTAGGGTCTTTTGAACATATGGAACTTTTTCTTCAGGCTTACGACGTATATCAAATACCTTCCTTTTTGGGATCGGCTTTGACTGAGGGTTGGGGTCTGTAGGTCCTGATGTCTGTTCCTTTGCACTTTTTAGCTTTCTTCCACCTGGAGGATAGCTGATCTTGATCTGTTTGAATGGTACAGGGGCTGGAACAGCTGGAAGAACAGCAGGAACTGCCACTCTATTCAGAATAGCTTCAGATGAGGATGCACTGGTTTCATCATGGTCTAAGTAGGTTGACTCAGATTCCGATGAGGTAGTGCATTCTTCAACGAAGGGTTCATCCGTTGAAGGATCAAGATTTTGGTTTGCAGTGTCAAGATGTTCAACATTGAAGCTTGGTTCGTATATGGCAACATAATCAGCAGGAGGTGCGACGGTTTTATACTGGTTGGCATGATATCCCAAACCAGTTTTTACATTTTCATGGATTTGAATATCCAAAAGTCTTTGCAGCTTTTTGGATGCAAATTCATATTTTTCCACATGGACCTTTTGGTCTGCCAATTCATCCCTTGCAGCTTTTAACTTAACCAGAATATCATCAATTTGAGTTTCAAGGTTTGTTTGTTCATGTTTTAATGATGAAATTTCTTTCTTTAAACAATCATTCTTTTCCTTGTAACTATTTTCAACCTTTTTAAAATCAGATTTCATTTGGTGAAATTCTTCATTTTGATCTATGAGCTTCTGGTTATGTTTCCTATATCCAAGGACTTTATCAATGCACTCTTGAGTACATAGATTTTCATATACCTTTGGTGGTACCTCTGATGTGTCTGAAGTTAGAGAGGATACCTCTAATGTGTCTGCCATGAGAGCTTGATTGTTGGCAGAAAGATCCTCAGGCTGGAAGCTCCAGTCAAAGTCAGTAGTTCCAACTTTTGCACGGGCTGCAGTTTGTGCTGGAGGATTGACTTGTTGCTGTTGTTGGTGTCTTGGCTGAGCTTGGTGTGCTTGTCTGGTAGGATAGTAGTCGCTTGAACTAGGACCTGAGTGGTCAGAGTGAAGCGCGGGAGAGGTGCTGGAAGAGGCTGATTGATGGCTTGAGCTTCTTTCTTTGGCTTGAATTATTTCTAATTCATAGGCTTTTAGCATACAAAAGAGCTCGGTCATCTGCATAGTCTTCAGATTCTCAGTTCTTCTTATTGACACTGTGTAAAGTGTCCAGCAACTAGGAAGAGATCTGATGAACCTTTTGAGGATGTCTTCATTCTCCAGTTTCACCTTAGAGCACTGCAGCTCTCCTACCAAGTAAATGTACCTGTTATACACTCTGGTTAGTGACTCACCTTCATTGCAGACAAAGTTTTCGTATTGCTGCTTCAGGATGTCTTCAAGCCCGTTGCTTTGTGCCATTTTGTTTTGATGTGACTTGATCAAGAATAGAGTTTTGAACAGAATAGAATCAGAAAGTGATTAAACAAGTGTTAAATTGTTTAATCTTGAGCCAAAGCTCTGATACCACTTGTAGGATCGTGAGATTACAAGGTGATTCAATTCTAGTTGATATTGGCGGAAACAATAGCAACTAACAAAGTAAACAAGTAAAACAGCAAGAATACTGATAAATGCACTGTTGTATTGATCTGCTGTGATTACAGGATTACAAGCAAAAACTCTTTCAAGGCACTTTGAAAGCAAACTAAAAAGCACATTCAAGCACACTCAAGCACACTCAAGCACACTTACTATGAAGTGTTTACACAGTATTTATAGTAACTCAGAATCAAGACAAACCCTTGATTCTGAGGATCAGATCGAACACAGACCGTTGATCTTGTTTATTAATCTAAATTATACGCAAAGGCTAATCTAGATAACTTTATTGAAGCGTCTTCTTAGGCATCATTGTTTGCATGCTTGGAGACGCGCAACAAGGTCCTTTATTGGTTGCACCACTGAGGTTCCTTCTGCTTGGAGTGTGGCAGTTGCTTTTGCAGAAAGTTGTCAGAGACGCTTGGCATGGATAGTCAGCTGCAACGTTTGGTCTTCAGTGAATAAAGCTATCAGCAGCAAAGTTGAGAATACTGCTGCTGATAAGCCCATCAGCAGCAACTTGTGTTGAAGGCTGCTGATAAGCCTATCAGCAGCAACAAGTGTTGAGTGCTGCTGATAAGCCTATCAGCAGCAACAAGTGTTGAATGCTGCTGATAAGCCTATCAGCAGCAACAAGTGTTGACTGCTGCTGATAAGCCTATCAGCAGCAATTGTACTTAGAATAATTTGGTAGCAATCAGTCTTTGGTTCTACATGGTGGTTTTAGACGATGACAGTAGCGTGATAGCCTTAACTAGCGGTGACGCGGTGGTGGATGATGAAGACGCCGACGGTTAGGGGTTCAGACAGAACAGGGGGAGGTCGGCGGTTCACCGATCGGGCAAATACGGCCCTCCGGCAAGGACGACGTCTAGGGTTCCGCTATGACAGACGAAGGAGACGGCGGCGATGGCAAGCCAAGGATCTGGTCTGCACCTTTGTTATCTTCTCTTTGGTCGGTTTCCAACCCTTAGTTGCTCCGATTCGTAGTCCTCAGATGTTGGTTTCAACAACCCGACGGCCAGGAGGCGGCGGCCCGCTTTTCCGGCCATCCCCATGTATCCGGTAAGGGTTCCTACGAATCTAGCTACAATGATGGGTTCTGGTCCGGATCTAGGCAGATTCGTCTTTCCGGCAAGGATCCCATTCAAACCAAACACGTTTCCGACAAAGCCAGCAGTGGCGGTGACTAATGACGTGGTGGTTTCCGGTGACAACCGATCCGTGGCTATTCCTAGTGGTGAATCTAGCGTTTACATCCATTTTATCCAATGATTCGAGGTAAAAACCCAAACCCGAACCCACTTCTCATTGTATAAACCCTTGTAATTTGCAGATCTGTCCTTGTACATTGTAGATCTAGTGATATTTGGTAGTCTCGGGACTCGGTCAAACTTGGTCAACAAAAGTGAACTGGTCAACTGTGGTCGACACAATTCAGCGGGTTCGTATGCGCAAACCGAGTTAGCGGAAAGGTATGAAACGCGCGCTAAAATGGTTATAATTAGTTACCTAAATATTAAACACGCTGTCCGGTTAAGTCGCGTTGAGCTTAAATGATTCGTTAACAATAGAAACAAGTTTTAAACTAGTGATTAATATTAACGAGCCGCGAACCCGTGTGCGTTATCTAGAGAGTTCCGCTTCGACCGAAAATATATAATTATTATTTGACAAAGACGAACAATTATTGTTAGACAAAATATATAGTATTTATTAGATAAAAAAAGGCGTATTCGTAAACATGTAGTCGATTAATTGGGAATATTAAATTCGGTTAACCACCGATGCGTACGGTTATTAAATATTATTATTTAGAGGTGAAAACAATTAACATTTAATTCGTAAATTTATTATAGAGTATATTGACATTTTTATAAATAAATGAATAACAATATGGAATAAACCAGAGTTGGACAAAAAGTAATGATCGGTACAAGTTTATCTTTGTATACATAAATGTATGTAAATAGTCATGCTTTTTACGAAAACAAACGATTATGTTATAAAAGACGTTTTAACTCGATCATATGTATAAATATACACGAATGACAATTACTACTTAAGTCGTATAAACTTTTACAAAATACGTGTATTATATAAATCATTGATACTTATTATTCGAGATAACTTGGATAACAACTATATTTGGTATAAACTTGTACCTTGAATATTACGTTGACCATTTTAAACGTATACGAATCAAGTTATGACTTTGTCGACTAAACAAGGGTTTTATAAATATTAATGATAATTATTAATGCTCATATGTTACATTTGAAGATATATATGTATATATATATATATATACATATACGTATATATTCATTATATAAAACCAAACGATTATTATATAAAACGACACTAGACACGAACATGTATACGTGTATATATATATATATATATTATGTAAACATACGTTTTGAGGTAAACAAGCGGGACTATTATATTTAATGGGTAAAATTATATATATATATATATATATGTTTTCGGTTAGAACTTGAATAAATAAAATATGTTAATTGAATATACTAAATTAAGTATATTTACGCGTATATGTTTGCATAAGGTCGAACAAATCCTAATAAGGAACACTTATTTAGTGATACAATACGGTACAAAGATGTTTTAAGACTTTGAAACTCTATAAATATATGAATATATTTATATTTATAAATATGTGTAGGAATATACTATGAGTCATTAAATTGTTTTAAAAAATCATAAAATCACATATATTTTGTCACATGACACACGAACGTGAATTATCATTACTAATTATACGTGCACCCAACTATATACGTTCGTGTGCACGACAGAGTATTATTTTGGAATGCAACTATTGAAACATACTCAAATTTAGAAACCTGAATCTAACTAAGCAACTAATATTACCGAATGTTAAATCAATATCGTATACCGAATCGGTAATACCGTTAAGGATCAACAGAGCTCAACCGCACTCGTGATAACTCAACACGAGTTTAGACTCGTTTCACATTATTAGGGTTCGCATACGAATCTCATAAAGTACCTACAGGTGTCGTAGGACTCATGTAGGGCATACATATGTGACTGTTACATCATGTGAACACTGGTTTTCATTACTATCAGAAGGATATTAGTATTCTTGACGCGTCATCAGGTGAGTTTCACGGCCCCTCTTTACTTTTAAATGTTTTATAAACATCGGGGGAGAAACATACTTACTTTACACGTTTGAAAACACGAAATATATTTATTTTATACGATTGGAGAACATAACACATGCTTACAAGTACTTTCATATGGTAACAAGAAAACAAGACCCGACCTTTATGTTTGCATGAGTTAACACATATAGAGCGCTGGAAGTCCCCTGACCATCATATTTATAACCATTAGCTATAGATTAGCCTGGGATTCTATGGATAGTACTATTGGGATTGACACCCCCGGTCATGGTTAGTCGCGCTAACCATGGGTCCCTCTGACCAAATGATCGCATAGTGTTCATACATTTGCTCGTGAGGTACGAGTGAGGGGCAAAACACCTGTGTCATGGTTTGGTTATGCCTCATGTATGTACATATTATTCGTATTCCTAGCTAGTTTACAGATGGGTCAACATTACTTGTTTTGTTTATCATATACACATGAAACCGCTACTTGTTTTGTCTATCATCAAAGAGGGCTTAACACGGGTATAAACTCATTTACACGTTTCCATTGGGAAAACGACTCACTTTATGACGATGAGGTCATCAAATGTTTTCGGGGAAAACGGTTTCATATTATGGCCAGGTACATTTTTTTCAATGTCTTCACCTTATGACTCTGAAGTCACCACATGTTTTCGAGGAAAACGGTTTTATATTATGGCCATGTACACTATATCAATGTTTTCAAGGAAAACTGATTTACATCAAGTCAGCTAACCCTGTTAACTCACCAACCTTTGTGTTGACACTTTAAGTATGTTTTTCAGGTAGCACATAGCTATGGCAAGGTTGGAATAGGTTTAGCCATTTGGACTAAACCCTAGAAGCCGAAGAAGCGTGAACGTCAAACCTCAAGACGGTTTTGACCTTGTACTAGCTTATTTTAATATTTGTAATGGTGTTCAACACCTTGGAAGTCTTTATTTTAGCTTCCGCTATTGTGTAATGTTACCAATCGTTGCAACCTTGATTTATTTATTTATTTATTAAGTGAATAAATTTGGGGGTGTGACAGGATCCCTAGTTGTCGATGCTTCAGCTTCATGGGTTGGGGAGGTGAAAATATCAACAAAGTCCAATCCTCAGGAGAATTCTTCATATGTGATAGGCTGTGATGTGGGATGAGTTGTGGAAACGGGAACGGTTGAAACTTATAATGTGGTGATAATCACTGACTCGGTCATGATGGGTACGGTACACACTGGAACATCAACTGTAGTCAATGGATGAGAAACTATATCAGGCACCTCCTTTGACACAGTTATCACCACAACCGTTGTCAATCTCTGTAACACCCAAAATTTACACCCGATTTTAAATTCCAAAATCACGCGAAAAATTGGTCCTAATTAAAAATCTTGATTATACGACACATGCCAAAAGCAATGATACAACAAACGACACGTTTTGTTTATAAACAAACAATCGTTAACTCAAAATAAAGACAAGTTTAAACCTCAAAATGTTAATTTAAAACCAGTCTAATGACCTCCAAACGAGTTCTACTCCAACCTCAAACCACCATAAAACTAACGAGAATCCAATCCGACACGAAGCGTGAACCGAGACTTCAACTGGAGCTGTATCTACAAGAAAACACCATAAAACAATCATTAGTAATGATATACAACCCCCCATGTGAGCCCCCAGGCCCTTACAATAATAGTCGATCAAAAATGACATTTCAACATTTTGGGCGTAAATAGGATCGTAAACAGACTACTTTTGGCGTAAAATACTCCGGCCAGCCGTAAATTACTCCTGCCCGCCGTAAATTACTCCGGTCCAAAATCAGCCAAATTGTTTTGCAAAGTTTTAACCTTTTCGACCCTCCCGACTCGACCCCCAGTCGTTTTAAGCAACCAACAACATTTCATGAATTTTGTAAACACCTAACAACCCTACCATACTTCCTTGTGAGGTTCCAAAAACCTCAAAACACCACAAACGACTATGTGAAGTTCACGACCTCAATTAACTTCCGTGTGAGGTTCTTAGACTTAAAATACCACAAAACGACTTGTGAAGTTCATGACCTCAAATAACTACCATGTCAGGTTCTTTGACTTCCAACTCCTCTATATGAGGTTCTTAAGACCTCAAACGCCACAACGCAACCTTGTGAAGTTCATGACCTCAAATTACTTTCGTGTGAGGTTTTTAGACTTCAAGCAACAATGACATTAGTGAAGTTCAAAGACTTCAAGCTACATTGACATATGTGAGGTTCATGACCTCAATTCCACCAAGTGCATTTTACTTTGACTCTTACCACATATTAGTAAATTTACACCAAATCACCACATACTACATAATAGTTTGACTCATACCACACTAAGTCAAATTACACCAGTATATCACCTCTAGTTTGACTATACAAAACGTAAGTCAATTACACCAATATATCACATCTAGTTTGACTATACACAACGTAAGTCAATTACACCAATATATCACATCTAGTTTGACTATACACCACTTAAGTAAATTACACCAATTGACCACATTCTACTTTTTAGTTTAACTATATACCACATATTTAACTACACCAACTTATCATATTCTATATTTTAGTTTGACTATATACCACATAGTCAACTACTCCAATTTCAACTACAGTATGCATACAAGTTTAATAGTCAACTACTCCAATTTCAACTACATTATGCATACAAGTCAATTTTACACCAATTCACCATGTAAGTTTATTAACTTAATTCATCAAACAATAAGGCGCGGTTCTTAGACCTCAAACACCACACACCTACCCTTACATATTTTCACCTTATGCAATTTTCTAAATTTTCAACATACAATTAAACATATATAAGATATTTGAACAACCAACACCACCTATCATTATTAAGTAAGTGCAAAGCACTTACCTTTAGCTAAAGACGATTCCACTTGGTCTTCAAAGCTAGCTCCGTCAACACCTTGATTACCTAGCAATCAACTTGCATTTAGTAATCATACAATCTCAACTCATTCACCACAATGGGATTCATGACACACCTATGATCTAAAGATCAACACCCCAACTTAATTTGGTTAACACAACCTTAACCAAACCTCCAACACCCAATTTAACCTTTCAACCCATATTGACCCGTTTGACCTATTAAATTCAAACTCCCAAATTCACCAATTCACCATTTACCAATAGAGGGCTAACACCCACCCTAGACCTTATGGATTTCCCGTATTCTAAACTTGATTAATCACACCTTAATCAAGTGTCAAACCTCCCCAAACAACATTCACCCATTATCACCCATTTGGGTTTTCACCCAAGTTACACCAAAACTCCTTTTTTATAATTCACCATAAAAATTGGGGCTTTAAGGTTAATTGTGTGTCTATTAACTCCCTAGACACATACCCAACCTCAATTTAACATTCCAATTTCATAAATAGAAAACCCCCCAAATTTCACCTCAAGAACCCTAAATTTCAAATCATGAAATTGGATGAGATTTCTTACATAAAAATGTGTTTATTATCACCACAGACACTTTTCAAGCACCAATTCATCATTAAAACATTATTAGATTGAAAAACCCCAATTCACTCTCAAGAACCCTAATTCTTGAATTCACAAATTGGGTGTTTAAATGAAGTTATCTACCACCCTTAACCTTTAATCAAGCAAGGTTCTAAATTTTATCAAGTTAAAAATCATTTACTCCACCCAATTCAGCCCCAAAGCTTGTTTCACCCAAAACCCCTCCAAGAAGACCATTGATGAAGCTTTAGAGATGATAGAACTACTTACTTGATGTTCAGAAGAAGATGAACACTTCAATTAATCCAGATTCTTCATGCAAACACCCTATCTTTAATCTTAACTCCTTCCCCCTTTCTCCCTTCTCAAAATCGCAACACACACACACTCAAATGAGTGTGTGTGTGTGCCTTCCACCCTTCTAAAATCTGAGTTTTCAGATTTTTCACTTTAGGCCCCTCTAATATCAATTTTTGGCCCTTTAATACCAAACTAGTTAAAACTCCACTTATTTTGCATCAAATCCCCAACTTTCCTTTATATTTATTTACACCCTTATAATATGTTTAACATATTATATTATAAACCCGAAAGTTGGTTCGTTACAAATCATCCCCCTAACTTTGGGTTTCGTCCCCGAAACCCGCCACCACATACGCAACTTGGGTAGCAACTCAACTTTTCTTCTTATTTTTCTCAAAGTCACCATGAGAAGCAACAATAACTTCTCCCTCCAAAAATCCGCTCAAGATGCGATAGGAATCCCTAGTGGAATATATGGAGGAGGTGTGTTGATATTCAAATGGGGAAAGTTGGAGCTATCAAAGTTTCCTCTTAAAAGCGGGTGTTTCGAGTTTTAAAACGTGGGAGGTTAATTCCCCATTTTGTTAGACTGATCAAACTCGATATTGGCTTGGTAAATCTTGAATCACACCATGATTCTTAGTCTCACGACATTCAATCCCACCCCAACCAAACGGTATTCGACACCGTTCACCATTTAGTAATTCAATTATCGGCATATGAATACTCAACAGTAATTAAGATGACACCATCTTCTAACCAACAATAATTACTCACTCAATTTCCTCCAACCGAAGTAAAACCAAAATTTCAACCTGACTAGAAAAAGGTAGGATCACACCACGCTGTGTCACACCCTTCCTTAAAATCGACATTCTTCAACTACTTGGTAGAGTAAGTTTCCTTTATGAACATGAATTTGCATTCTTGGCCATACGACCTACCCGCCATTACCAAAATCATAACACGCTGCCACCATTTTCGTATAACTCCGTAGTCAACTCCACTACAGGTTTCTCCCACCTCATAATTGAAAGTTTCACAACCTCCACACCAACCCATCCATTGAGATTTAAGGTCTGAAGTGTTTCATACTATTAGGATTCAAGGATCCCATCACATACATACAACACTCCTTTGAAGCTCGAGACTTCAATTCAACAACCCAATATACGGTCACCTATTCCCTCCTTGATTTATCTCCTTTAGTTGCAGTAACCCGATCCGTCCTCGAGCATTCGTGGTCAACTCCACCAGAGTCTAATGCGATAATCCTGCCTCGTAGAATAACGACATAACCGAGTCTAATACGAGAGGCGCCAAAATAACCAACAAGAACACGGTTTCTCCAAGTAAGGACACGACAATTGCCTTACCCAAATCCGCTTTCACAACTTTGAAAGGAAGCTCCTTATCCGTGGCCCAAACACTCAGTTTATCTCCAACGACTTAATCATAAGTCATCCTTTGAGATTCAAAGATCTCAATCACAATCCCTCTTGAAGTTCGAAGACTTCATTCTCAAATAACGTTGGTGAAGTTCTAGGACTTCAAACACCACTTGTGAAGTTCTAAGACTTCAAACATCGTTTTTCCTCGTTTATCTCTATCTTTGATGGGTCTACAGATATGCCTTCATAATTCATCACATCATTCAAAAATGGATTTCCACCAAATCCAAAAATTGGCACACCGCAATCTCATAGTATCCACAATAGATTTCATAACCATTTATGCATATCACCCTCCTCTACATTCATGGGTTGAATCTAGGACCTAAGTCACTTGTTCAACCCCAACAATTGATGCACAACGCATTCTTCCATTCTTCAACTCTACAAAGAATGGTTACTCCCCAAAAGAGACACTCGGTTATAAAACCCTTAATGAACTTCTTTACGACTGGAACATCAAGTATTCCATTGCTACGGTTGGTGTTAATGGCATAAGTCGGACATACACCAATTCATATGCCATGTGTTTCACTATCTCTAGATGAGAACAAATCGACACGTCATATCTTAGTCATACACGACATTAGTATGGTCACTAAGTAACCACACAAGTTCCAATACAATCGTAGGACACCACTCCATGTGATTGCTTCACCCGCAACCCGACAATAAAAACAAAAGGATTTCAGTCTCGTCCTTGGTAGTTAGAAATGCCTGACTCGAAGGCCTCAGAATTTCTATTTTCTCTCCTTTACCACCCATGTGCTTTAACTCGAGACGTTCACTTTGAATGTGTCTCAATTTAAAAAAATTGTAACACATGCTATTTGGACTATAACACTATAGCATAGTGTTTCCCATCATTACTAAGTAAGGCACTTACCTTTAGCTAAAGACGATTCCACTTGGTCTTCAAAGCTAGCTCCCTCAACACCTTGATTACCTAGCAATCAACTTGCATTTAGTAATCAAACAATCTTAATTCATTCACCACAATGAGATTCATGACACATCTATGATCTAAAGATCAACACCCCAACTTAATTTGGTTAACACAACCTTAATCAATCCTCCAACACCCAATTTAACCTTTCAACCCATATTGACCCGTTTGACCCATTAAAGTCAAACTCCCAAATTCACCAATTCACCATTTACCAATAGAGGTCTAACACACACCCTAGACCTTATGGATTTCTCATATTCTAAACTTGATTAATCACACCTTAATCAAGTTTCAAACCTCCCCAAACAACATTCACCCATTATGACCCATTTGGGTTTTCACCCAAGTTACACCAAAACTCCTTTTTTACAATTCACCATAAAAATTGGGGCTTTAAGGTTAATTGTGTGTCTATTAACTCCCTAGACACATACCCAACCACAATTTAACATTCCAACTTCATTAAAAAGAAAACCCCCAAATTTCACCTCAAGAACACTAAATTTCAAATCATGAAATTGGATGAGGTTTCTTACATAAAAATGTGTTTATTATCACCATAGAAACTTTTCAAGCACCAATTCATCATTTAAACATCATTAGATTGAAAACCCCCAATTCACTCTCAAGAACCCTAATTCTTGAATTCATAAATTGGGTGTTTAAATTATGTTATCTACCACCTTTAACCTTTAATCAAGCTAGATTATAACTTTTATCAAGTTAATAATCATTTACTCCACCCAATTCAGCCCCAAAGCTTGTTTCACCAAAAAACCCACCAAGAACACCATTGATGAAGCTTTAGAGATGATAGAACTACTTACTTGATGTTTGGAAGAAGATGAACACGTCAATTCATCCAGATTATTCATGCAAACACCTTGATCTTTAATCTCAACTCCTTCCCCCTTTCTCCCTTCTCAAAATCGCAACACACAAACACTCGTATGAGTGTGTGTGTGCCTTCCATCCTTCTAAAATCTGATTTTCAGATTTTTCACTATAGGCCCCTCTAATATCAATTTTTGGCCCTTTAATACCAAACTAGTCAAAACTCCACTTAATTTGCAACAAACCCCCAACTTTCCTTTATATTTATTTACACCCTTATAATATGTTTAACATATTATATTATAAACCCGAAAGTTGGTTCGTTACAATCTCGCTCTCTTCCTTTGATACAATTGAGTTGGACTTGATGAAACTCTCTGAGCTTTGAGACGAACATTGATGTCAATCGTGGTCGTCTCCCAAGGTCTGTAAGACTTAGTATTCATTCTTTGTTCAGTCTCTCATTGCCTTGTAGCTTCAGTCTCTGAATCGTCATCATCAGGATTGTACTCATCAACAGAATTCACTTCCCTTTGTCGTTTAGAAGACGATTCAGGAATTGGACCCCGAACTTGCCTTCTCGGGTGTGCTTGATCTGGTGCATCATCTAAATCAGAATCTGACTTAGTCCTCTCAGAGTCAGTATCCTCAGCACCATCACCCTCAACTTCTTCCTCACTTTCACCTTCAGAAACACTGACATGCTATTCTTCTTCCTACTGCAGTTCTTGAATGTTCTTCACTTGCTTCAGGTTCAGACTTAGGATTATACCATATATCACCAGGTGGAGCCACATAGTTGACATTGATCAGGTGACCAAAAAGAGGGGTGTGTACAGGAATGGGTTCCTCACTCCCTGCATTCATGAAGTGAGAAAACACTCTTTTGTCACCCTCTTCACTTGCAATTGTTGTCCAACTTGTGGTATGTTCGGTAGGAAATGATTGATCAGCAGCTGAACAAAACGAGGCTACAAGAGAAATCTGAACTTCTCTACAGCATTAATTTGGTCTACCATAGATCTGTAGACATATTTTGAGAAGTTGTATCCTTTGTTCAGAGATAACCTGACCATTGTGATGCCAAATCACGTCCCATGGTATCCTTACCAGCCTTCCTAGCAGAAATGCACATAATCATGACGTGTGTAAAGTACCGCCATTGATCAAGTAACCTCTTCTTCATGTAGGACGAATAGTCTTCCCTTCCCACATATCCCATCCTCTGTCTCCAACAACCCAATACCATGAAATCAGGGTAAGCAACTAGATCATCCGCCAGGTCTTGAAACTGCAAAACTAGTATGGTGATGTCTTCTAAGATAGCAATCTCTTGATTACCAAGAGTTGCTCGAATGACATTGGGATTAACTATGCAATCATGAGTTACTGTCTCCCAGAACTGTTCCAAGTATGGTCTAGATACGATAGGATTAGCTGAAATAGCATAAGCAATCTTTGATCGGTTGAGGATGAGTAAGTGCCAATAGATTGAATTCACTGGTGAATACTCGAGCCATACCTGTAAGAACAAACATAGAACAACCATAAGAACAAAAATAATCATTAGAACAGAACACATGAATCAAGTTTCCAGACTTAGAAAAATTTAAGAAATGCATCGCTTGCGTACTAGCTAAGTACGCATGAAGTACCACTTGCGTACTAGCTAAGTACGCGGGCACTTGGTCTTGCGTACTAGCTAAGTACGTAGGAAATGAGACTTGAACAATTTCAAATTTCTGAAAAACCTTGATTCAATGTAAATGTCTAAGTTTTTGCACCACAAACCAGCGAAATATGGTTCTAACCAGTTTAGGACCAAAAGTAAGAGCAATACCAAGACAACCAATGTCCATTTTGACCAAAGATAGAGGCCGACGCAACTACGACCATGAACAAGGTCAAAATCTCAAAAATTCCACAAATTTAACACCGATTATGAAGCCATTAAGGTCAAATGAAGTTTATAAACAAGTTTCAAGCTTTAATAACACATATTAACACCTAAACTTCAACAAATTTTGTTCA
The DNA here is from genome assembly GCA_023525975.1 of Smallanthus sonchifolius. NCBI lineage: Eukaryota > Viridiplantae > Streptophyta > Magnoliopsida > Asterales > Asteraceae > Smallanthus > Smallanthus sonchifolius. The sequence continues at coordinate 74,313,654 of CM042018.1, read as the reverse complement.
AGAACTATCATCAAAACCCTAGTCTTCATCGGACCCAAAAAACTGAAGAATTCATGGATGATTGTAGTCAAGATACTTACCAGATGATGTTAGAGTGTATCTGAAACTAGAAACGAGATGAAAAAGATGCTTGGATCACACAAGATTTGAGTGAAAAATGGAATTGTATAGTCTCAGAGCGTATAAGCAGGAGTGAATGTTTGAAGTGAAGAAAATTAGTTAACACCCGTTTAGATACCCGCTGAAACCACATCTTACGAACTTAGCTAAGTTCGCAGGAAAAGCTTCATATATACTAGTAAGTACGCAAGGCCAACCTTGCGTACAAAGCTAAGTACGCAGAAATCCCTTCCTGCGTACTTAGCTAAGTACGCATAAGACTTATCCATTTCAAATTTCAACTAAATTATGAAGTTTCTCAAATCCAAGGCCGTTTTGGATAAGATTGATCAATTCCAAGCTGTACACAACATGTCAATTTAAGTTGTCAATATTATAAGATTTGAAACTACAAGTATTTTTGTTCCACGTTCTTGTGAGTTAGGTACCAATTAGTATGTAATATAACGTGTACCCCACAATTATGCCATCATAAAGTAATTGCAATTATCTCAAGACATATAAATTTTCCCAAGGATTATCCTAATTTCCAGAATGAAGAGACATCGTTTAGCACAAGAAAAGTCAAGCGGAATCCATAAGGATTATCAAGAATCATAAGATTCATAATCGATTGATTCATTTGTCCTGGTTTGTCAGGTATTTTATTTACAGTGAATATCATGATGATTCAGGTTAATTGTCACACCCCGACCGATGGCGGAATCATCGGGGCGGGACATGTAGATTGTTCATGAGCACAAGGTTGACTAAATTGAAATATATTAATCGTTAAATTTCATTGCAAACGTTCAAACAAAACCAAATCCAAGAAAGAAACATAAATGTAATACATAGACTTCTTTGTTTAAATTAGCTAAGTCCAAATCCTATGCGTATCACATCTTGATCAAACTCACACATTAGTACCTGAAACATGAATAAAATAAAGTCAACTAAAAAGTTGGTGAGTATAACACAGGTTTGTATAATACTAGCATATAGATTGTAAAACAAATCCTTACATAACATGATAAATAAGGCATTTATGGAGAGCAGCTATTGTGTAACCAAGTACAATCAAACATTTGTAACTAGCATGCAAAAATTGTGTTGTCGGTAACAATCACCCCCAATTGGGTGGGTTTGTCAGACTCAATAGATCTATCATTATTTACCGTCGGCTTGAATAGTTAATGATTGCACATAATCGCATACAAAAGTTAACACACCTAGCACTCAGGCATAAAGCTCAAATTTGCACACATGAATGTAAAGAGGATTTGTACTTGTGTAGTTTGTGTAAGTGTAAGTAATAGTGTTGTATAGTGTTATGTTCCACCCTAAAAAGTGTAACAGAGTAAAAAGGGGCTATGTAATACTCACTTGGTTTGAAGGCGTAGCTAACACGAAATACTAGCTAGAAATGAGATCCTTGTAATGCACAACGTTAACCTAGTGTGGAATGTATATAGGATTAATAATATGCTCGATATTCTATGTTTAAGTCTAGGATTGAATTGGTTGTGTGTATAAAGCTTGTGGTTTGTACTTGAATGGTGTTGTATACATTTGGGTTTGAGTTTTGGATTAACTAATAAAACAAAATTATTATTTATAAAAATAAGTTAAGTATTAGGGTACCTAACTAAATGGTCTTTGTTTAAATGTAAATTAAATAAATAATCGTTACCTTATTTATTTATTTGTAACTTAGTCATTTACTTGTATTAGACGTTTTAAAATAATTATAAATGTCTTTACTTTATTTTCATAAAGATGTTTAAGTAAATGGTGTAAATAATATTTAAGTGTAGGGTTTAAATATGAATTTAATTTTTGTAAGTTTTAAATAATTAATTTCTATTTATTTATTTTATAAAATCAATTATTTTTATTTAAAAATTAATTTGAAATACTTATTGTTTTTAGTTTATGGAAATACTTATTCTGCTAAGATTTTTCCCACACACGACCGTGCCTGGACAAGGCACGATCGTGCTAGGACTACGGGCGCGACCGTGCTAGTCAGGGACGCGACCGTGCTAGTCAGGGACGCGACCATGTTGATCAAATAGAATGCATAATTGGGTTGTTCACTAGGCACGATCGTGTCTTGGGCCAGGCACGATCGTGTCTTGGGCCAGGCACGACCGTGTCTAGGGTTTTGAGGCATGACCAAGTCTAGCCAAGGGGATGACCGGGTCTGAGTGTGGGAGGCACGACCGCGCTGGTATTTGGTGCGACCGTGTCTCATGAAGCACGACCGCGCTAGAATGCTAGCGCGACCGTGTCTGTTCCAAACAGATTCAATTTGTCTAATTCTTATATTGTTAATGTTGGAATTCATGGGGCTTTCACCCATTAGATCTTCACGAGTCTTTTTGTATAAATTAATTGTATTTAAAACGTGTCTAAGGTTCGATTCGATTAAATCATTTTTAACGAAAATGTAGGTTCGGGTTCGTGGTGATTTCCATAATGAAAGCCCAAATTAATATGGGGCTTTTGATCTTTGAACTGAATCAAGTGAGAAGAAGGTTTCAATTACCCGAAAGTGTAGCGAATTGATAGGGAACGGTAGAGAGGAGTTTCGGCGTCGGCGATCTTGCTTTCTGGCGTCTTCTGCTACGATTACGGTTGCTTCAAGTGGGTCAGTAGCTTCTGGGAGGATCGTTTGTGCGTTTGCTTGGGAGAATTGCAAATAAATTGGGGAATTCGATGGTCTAGTGGACGATTATGATGATTATTAGACGAATTGATGTAATTCTGGTTATTTGTTGTAATTATGATGATCAAGTGGCTTAACTCTGTTTGTTAATAGTTGGAACGTGTAAAACGGTTACGAAATCGAACGTCTCTGTGATTAAAGGCTGCATTTAGGTTTCAGCTGATGAGAGGTGCGACCGTGCCAAGGCACCAGGCGCGACCGTTCCAAAGAAAGTTGCGCGACCGTGCCAAGGCACTTGTAGCGACCGTGCCTATTAAGGTTTCTTGTTACTTTTCAACATCAGACCTTGTAACTTTAGTCTTTGACATATTTGTATAAATAGATACTTATGTAGTGTTCTAGTAGGTTATAACAGAGTAAAATTTGCGGATTTGCATTGAAATATAGTATTTAATTAATGGTATGAATAGAACAAAACAGTGCACTAGGATTGGGTTTGAAATGCATTACATTGAATTGAAATACGGATACTAAAAATCAGAAATGTTACAGTCTCCCCATGTTGAGGGAATTTCGTCCCGAAATTTAGCTAGAGGAAGCGACGACATCAGTAAAAAGATGGGGGTACTTGAGCTTCATTTGGTCCTCTCGTTCCCAAGTAAATTCAGGACCACGCTTAGATTCCCAACGAACTTTGACAATAGGAATACGACTTCGCTTGAGCTGTTTGATTTCACGATCCATGATTTCTACCGGTCTCTCAACGAAGTGCATCGTTTCGTCAATCCGCACGTCGTCAAGAGGTATATGGAGGTTTTCATCAGCATGGCATTTCTTCAGGTTAGACACATGAAATGTAGGATGCACGTTACCAAGTGATGGAGGTAACTCGAGTTTGTAAGCCACTTTCCCAATCCTTTCAAGGATCTTGAATGGGCCCACATAGCGAGGTGATATTTTGCCTTTCTTTCCAAAACGGATCGCACCCTTCCACGGAGACACCTTTAGAAGAACAAGGTCACCGACTTGGAATTCCAAGGGTTTTCGTCGTTTGTTGGCATAACTCTTTTGCCGACTTCTCGCTACTCGAATGTTGTCACGGATTTGAATAATCTTGTCGGATGTTTCTTGAATCAGCTCGGGACCGGTGATTTGTGCTTCACCAATCTCGTTCCAACAGATGGGAGAACGACACTTGCCACCATAGAGAGCTTCAAATGGAGCCATGTTGATACTCGTGTGGTAGCTATTATTGTAAGAGAACTCGATTAGGGATAGATGTGAATCCTAATTGCCACCAAAATCAATGATACAAGCTCTAAGCATATCTTCAAGAGTTTGGATTGTTCGCTCGGTCTGACCATCAGTTTGAGGATGGTAGGCCGTGCTCAAATCCAATCGTGTACCAAGAGCTGTTTGGAGAGATTGCCAAAAGCGAGAGGTGAACCGAGCATCTCTATCGGAGATTATCTTTAAGGTAACACCGTGACGGCTCACAATTTCATCAATGTAAATTCGGGCTAGTTTCTCAACCCGATAGTCTTCACGGATAGGCAAGAAATGAGCAGATTTGGTGAGACGATCAATGATCACCCAAATGGTATCATAACCACTCGAGGTACGAGGGAGTTTGGTAATAAAATCCATGGCTAAGTTCACCCATTTCCACACGGGAATTTCCGGTTGTTCAAGTAATCCGGAAGGACGTTGGTGTTCGGCTTTTACTTTGGAGCACGTTAGACATTTGGCAACATAAAGAGCAATGTCCTTTTTCATACCGGGCCACCAATATTGTTGGCGAAGATCTTGGTACATTTTATCCGCACCAGGATGAATAGAATAACGAGTCTTGTGAGCCTCGTTCATAAGAAATGTACGGAGATCATCGCGATCGGGAACCTAAATACGGTTCAAGAAATAAAGTAAGCCATTGGGTTTTGATTCAAGTTGAAGTTCAACACCACACGACATTTCCTCATACATGTTACCCTCGGTGACTGAGACATGTTGAGTTTCTAAGATGCGGTTTTGAATGTCGGTTTGAATTTGGACACATTGAAGAATGACATGGTCCTTTCGACTCAAAGCGTCGGCTACAACATTCGCTTTGCCTGGATGGTAATGAATCTCGCAGTCATAGTCGTTAAGAAGTTCAACCCAACGTTGTTGCCTCATATTGAGTTCCTTTTGGTTGAAGATGTGTTGGAGACTTTCGTGGTCGGTGAACACCACACACTTTGTGCCATAGAGTTAATGTCTCCAAATCTTCAATGCGAATACGACCGCACCCAACTCGAGATCGTGCGTCGTATAATTCCTCTCATGAATCTTGAGTTGTCTTGATGCGTAAGCGATTACTTTGCCTCGTTGCATGAGAACACAACCGAGACCTTGGTTGGAAGCATCAAGTAGACAACTATCTCATCATTCCCATCAGGGAGAGTCAAGATAGGAGCATTGCACAACTTTTGCTTGAGAGTTTGGAAAGCTTCTTCTTGCTTTGGTCCCCATTCATAAGTTTTACCCTTGTGGGTTAAAGCGGTAAGAGGGACAGCAATCTTAGAGAAGTTTGAAATGAATCGACGATAATATCACGCAAGACCAAGAAATTAACGAACTTCGGTGGGCGTCTTCGGGGCATTCCAATTTTTAACCGCTTCGATCTTAGCAGGGTCAACATGAATTCCCTTGTCGTTAACGATATGACCAAGAAATTGAACTTCTTTTAGCCAAAATTCACATTTGGAGAATTTGGCATATAGTTGTTCCTTCAGCAAGAGATCTAAAACCAATCTAAGGTGTTGCTCATGGCCGACTTTAGTCTTGGAGTAGATTAAGATATCGTCAATGAAGACGATCACAAATTTATCAAGGTACGGTTTGCACACACGATTCATGAGGTCCATGAAGACTGCGGGTGCATTGGTTAGCCCAAAAGGCATAACCATGAACTCGTAATGACCATACCTTGTTAGGAAGGCAGTCTTTGGAATATCATCTTCTTATACACGGAGTTGGAGATAACAGGATCGAAGATCAATCTTCGAGAAGCAAGTAGAACCTTGAAGTTGATCAAAGAGGTCATCAATTCTAGGTAAAGGATAACGGTTTTTGATAGTAAGCTTGTTGAGTTCGTGGTAGTCAATACACATGCGAAATGATCCATCCTTCTTTTTGACGAATAAGACAGGTGCACCCCACGGTGAATGACTTGGATAAATGAATCCCTTGTCGGAGAGCTCTTGAAGTTGACAAGTTCTTGCATTACAGAAGGTGCTAGACGGTATGGAGCTCTAGCCATGGGGTTAGCTCCGGGCACAAGATCAATGCGAAATTCTACTTGTCGAACGGGTGGAAGACCGGATAGATCTTCGGGAAATACTTCGGGAAAATCCCGAATGATGGGAATATCTTGTATACTCTTCTTTTTGACATCTTTTTGAACAATATGAGCTAAGAAGGCCACGTACTTCTTTCGTAGGTACTTTTGGGCGGTAGTGCATGACATTAACTTAAGTCCTTTGCAAGGCTTTTCACCAAAGACTCTTAACGTTTCTCCCGACGGTAGAGGTATTCGGATGCACTTCTCGAAACAGATGACTTCGACATGATGATTTGATAGCCAATCCATGCCTATGATTATATCAAAACTTCCTAATGGCATTGGTACAAGGTTGATTGGAAATGTATGTTCATTAAGTTCTAGAGAGCAGTCATAGATAATAGACTCAATTGTAAGTGAATCACCATTTGCTATTTCGACAGTGAAGGTTTTCTCTAATTGGGATCGTGTCTTTGCAAGTAAGGGTTCAAAGTTAAGTGACATAAAACTCTTCTCGGCACCGGTATCAAATAAAATGGAGGCATATTGACTATTGACAAGGAACGTACCGTTGACCACATCATTGTTGGCTTGAGCCTCATTGGCGTTTATGTTGAAAGCACGCCCACGAGCTCCGCCTTGTCTAGCATTGACTAACTTTGGGCACTAATCACCGAAATGGTTTGGATCGCCACATTCATAACAGGCACGCCCATTTGCAATAGCGGGAACATCTTGATTAGCCACTTGCGGGTTGGTTCGGTTTGGTGGGTTGACCTGGCCCGTAAGAGGTTTGGCCCTACACATGTTGACCGTATGGCCATATTTCCCATAATAAGTGCAAAGGCGACATGGGATGTTTTGAGGATGATGATAGTTGGATGTGGCCAGACTGGGTAGATCCCAACATATGGCTTTTTGGCTGGTGCTTGAACCATAGGAGCAACTTGGTTAACATGCATAGCAGGAGTGACCATAGCATAGTTTCTAGCCTTTCTTTTCTTATTATGTCGGGAGGGTTCAGTTATGGCTTCTTTGTTGTGGGTGGAAGGAGTTGCAGTGTCGGAGACTTTCTTTGTGCCATTTTTAGTAAGAGTCCCCGCCTTCACATGGTTATCGGTTAAGGTAGCGGATAAACGGATAGCATCTTCAAGTGTTGCGGGATTTCTCCCTAGAAAAATATCTTGAATTTGCCTAGGTAATCCACCAATATATTTTTCGATGCAACGAGATAAAGGTGTGACCATGTGGGGCACGAGGAGACTCAACTCATGAAACCGAGTTGTATATGCAAAGCTTTCACCACTATCTTGGGCAAGACCCCAAAATTCGGCTTCGAGTTTCTTCACTTCATTTCGAGGACATAATTCCTCAGTCATTAGCCTTTTAACCTCATCCCAAGGCAAGGCCATTGCTACATCCACACCTCTATTTCTTTTCTCCCCATTCCACCACGTGAGTGCCCTTTTTTGTAAGACACTTGTGGCATGACGAACACGAAGGTTGTCGTGATAGTCACTATTGAGAAAGGTATTCTCAATACTTTTGAACCATTGAAAAAGTCCCGTAGCTCCTTCGGTACCATAAAACTTGAGGGGATTGCACGAGTTGAAGTGTTTGAAGGTGTATTGAGATGGGTTGGCACCACCATTACCACCATTAGCCTTATGGTTACCATTGGTGGCACCATTAGCTTGAGTGAGTTGAGTTACGAGTTGTGCAAGGATAGTAGCGATTTCGGTGTTGGTGTTGGCCATGGGAGCACGACGAGGAGGCATTCTATAGATTTTCACAACACAAGAAAAGATGTAAGAACTTATGAATGTTGTTTGGGTTTATAAGAATAAGATATCAAATAAAATAGTAATTCATAGTTGGGATTGTACTCAAATAGTGATATAATCACTTGAATACTATGACACATTAAGGTTAATTAAACTCATATAATTTTCAAGGAGACATGCTTTAGCCTATAAGTAAACACTCATCCCGGGAATTCCCAGGAAAGCATACGGGTCCCTCGGTTGATTGGGATTTATGCGAAATGCTTTCCTAAACAGAAAACCCAGAATACAGGTGTCACCCTTCCAAATTGCACGTGTCCTCAAATAATTAACAAAGTTTAAAAACCTTAACGAGGAAATAAAGAAATTTTATAGATTTAGTTCCATGGAGTTTCCACATGCTAAGATGATAATGATAAAGAAGTAGGCAAGAAGGTTACGAGGTTTAGGGTAAGGGTAGGGATATGGTTTACTAAATTTATTATTTAAGTATAGTCTAATAAGTCATGAATTTTTTTTTTATAAGTAAGGTATCAAAAATGAAATAATAACTAATCATAGTAAGCATGTAACACATAGCATGTAACACATAACATGTAGCACATAACATGTAAACATGAAGCATGGCATAAGTGGGTGTCCTAAAGTTATAGTCTAGGTCATGGGTGTCTAATAACCTAATTCCCTATAACCAAGGCTCTGATACCAATCTGTCGCACCCCGACCGATGGCGGAATCATAGGGGCGGGACATGTAGACTGTTCATCAGCACAAGGTTGACTAAATTGAAATATATTAATCGTTAAATTTCATTGCAAACGTTCAAACAAAACCAAATCCAAGAAAGAAACATAAATGTAATACATGGACTTCTTTATTTAAATTAGCTAAGTCCAAAGCCTATATGTAGCACATCTTGATCAAACTCACACATTAGAACCTGAAACATGAATAAAATAAAGTGAACTAAAAAGTTGGTGACTATAACACAGGTTTGTATAATACTAGCATATAGATTGTAAACAAATCCTTACATAACATGATAAATAAGACATTTATGGAGAGCAGCTATTGTGTAACCAAGTACAATCAAACATTTGTAACTAGCATGCAAAAATTGTGTTGTCGGTAACAATCACCCAAATTGGGTGGGTTTGTCAGACTCAATAGATCTATCATTGTTTACCGTCGGCTTGAACTAATGATTGCACATAATCGCATACAAAAGTTAACACACCTAGCACTCAGGCATAAAGCTCAAATTTGCACACATGAATGTAAAGAGGATTTGTACTTGTGTAGTTTGTGTAAGTGTAAGTAATAGTGTTGTATAGTGTTCATGTTCCACCCCAAAAAGTGTAAAAGAGTAAAAAGGGGCTATTTAATACTCACTTGGTTTGAAGGCGTAGCTAACATGAAATACTAGCTAGAAATGAGATCCTTGTAATGCACAACGTTAACCTAGTGTGGAATGTATATAGGATTAATAGTATGCTCGATATTCTATGTTTAAGTCTAGGATTGAATTGGTTGTGTGTATAAAGCTTGTGGTTTGTACTTGAATGGTGTTGTATAAATTAGGGTTTGAGTTTTGGATTAACTAATAAAACAAAATTATTATTTATAAAAATAAGTTATGTATTAGAGGTACCTAACTAAATGGTCTTTGTTTAAATGTAAATTAAATAAATAATCGTTACCTTATTTATTTATTTGTAACTTAGTCATTTAGTTGTATTAGATGTTTTAAAATAATTATAAATGTCTTTACTTTATTTTCATAAAGATGTTTAAGTAAATGGTGTAAATAATATTTAAGTGTAGGGTTTAAATATGAATTTAATTTTTGTAAGTTTTAAATAATTAGTTTCTATTTATTTATTTTATAAAATCAATTATTTTTATTTAAAAATTAATTTGAAATACTTATTGTTTTTAATTTATGGAAATACTTATTCTGCTAAGATTTTTCCCACACACGACCGTGCCTGGACAAGGCACGATCGTGCTAGGACCACGGGCGCGACCGTGCTAGTCAGGGACGCGACCGTGTTCACCAAACAGAATGCATAATTGGGTTGTTCACTAGGCACGATCGTGTCTTGGGCCAGGCACGACCGTGTCTAGAGTTTTGAGGCATGACCAAGTCTAGCCAAGGGCATGACCGGATCTGAGTGTGGGAGGCACGACCGCGCTGGTATTTGGCGCGAGCGTGTCTCATGAAGCACGACCGCGCTAGAATTCTAGCGCGACCGTGTCGGTTCCAAACAGATTCAATTTGACTAATTCTTATATTGTTAATGTTGGAATTCATGGGGCTTTCACCCATTAGATCATCACGAGTCTTTTTGTATAAATTAATTGTATTTAAAACATGTCTAAGGTTCGATTCGATTATATCATTTTTCGTTAAAAATGTAGGTTCGGGTTCGTGGTGATTTCCATAATGAAAGCCCAAATTAATATGGGGCTTTTGATCTATGAACTTAATCGAGTGAGAAGAAGGTTTCAATTACCCGAAAGTGTAGCGAATTGATAGAGAATGGTAGAGAGGAGTTCCGGCGTCGGCGAGCTTGGTTTCCGGCGTCTTCTGCTACGATTCCGGTTGCTTCAAGTGGGTCAGTAGCTTCTGGGAGGATCGTTTGTGCGTTTGCTTGGGAGAATTGCAAACAAATTGGGGAATTCGATGGTCTAGTGGACGATTATGATGATTATTAGATGAATTGATGTAATTCCGGTTATTTGTTGTAATTATGATGATCAAGTGGCTTAACTCTGTTTTTTAATAGTTGGAACGTGTAGAATGGTTACGAAATCGAACGTCTCTGTGATTAAAGGCTGCATTTACGTTTCAACTGATAAGAGGCACGACCGTGCCAAGGCACCTGTCACACCCCAACCGACGGCGGAAACGTCGGGGCGTGAAGCGTGCAGACTGTTCATTGCTCATGGTTTGCTAAAGTTTGAATATTTAATAATTGTTTTCATTGCAATCAATAAGTTCAATCAAAACACAAACAATCCACAAAACAAAAATGTAAATTACATAGAATAAACTGGTTTAATTGAATTCTAGGTCCAAAAATCCTATGTGTAGCATATCCTGATCACTTCAAACATTGGTACCTGAAACATGGTTAAAACAGGGTCAACTAAAAAGTTGGTGAGAATACATAGTTTTTATTGTGAGATAGCAAAATACGTGTTGTGTGCATACAGTTCAATACAACATGACAATTAAGGCAATTATGGAGAGAAAACTATCATGTGACCTATACAACCAAACCTTTGTAACTTGCACTCAAAATTTGTGTTGTCAGTAACAGTCACCCTACCTGGGTGGGTTTGTAGACTCAATAGATCCACCACTGTTTACTGTCGGCTGTTAGTTAATGATTGTACATGAAGAGCATAATAGTTGGTCTACACGTCTAGTACTCAAGCATAAAGCGCAAAATTTGTATACATGCATAGGATGGAACTGTATATGTGTATAATTGAAAACATGTATATAGAACGCATGTTCCACCCCAAAAGTTGTAAATAGTTGAAAAGGGGGCTATGTAAACTCACGTGTTATGTAGCGTATAGATTGCACAAGCAAATGAAAAACAGCGGTGTGTTGTAGATTGCTAAGTTCGACCTAATGAACAATGTATATGTGTTATTGATTTGTTTAATGACGAAAACGGATTTGTCATTCTTAAACGTGTAGGGTTTGTTTTAAAAATAATAATTAACTATGTTATTTATTTAGGGTATTATATATATTTATTTGTATTAGTTTAAGTAATAGAATATACATTTATTTAAAATATAAGTTTAATTAAATAAATAAATGTTTGTTTAGAACAAGTGTAAGGTATTCCAGTAATTAGTTTATAAAAATAATTATATAGACTGTAATTTAATTTATTTATCAAATTAACAGAATAAAAATAAAAATAAAGATTCTGTTAAGGGATGAGCACGACTGTGCTCGTATATGGCACGACCGCGCCCGGCACGTACGCGACCGCGCTTGGTCGGTAACGCGCCCGTGGTTGGTCAGAAGTCAAAACCAGAGTCTGGTCACGAGACACGACCGCGTCCGTATCTGGCACGACTGTGCTTGGTCAGGCACGACCGCGCTCATAGGCTGGCGCGACCGTGTCTGGTCAATTCCAGAAGCAATTCTCTGAATCCTTGTAATAAAATCAGTTGTACTCGTAGGGGTTTCATTGATTAGGTGTTTTAGAATCCAATTAGGTCAATTAATTGGGTTTATAACCTGTTTAATGTGTAGTTTGATTAAAACATTTATTTATCAAAACTCAGATTCAATTCTGTAAAATCGTGTAATATGGTTACGAATTAAGTTAGGGCTTTCGATTAGATTGGAGAGACGATCCTAATGAACTATTACTAACCTGTTTTGAATGGGCAACAAGTGCAGACGGCTACGGTTGAGACTTCGCGGCTTTTCTCTGATCGACAGACGAGATAGAGATGATGGAATGATGGATTTAGGGTTTAGGGAAGTTTATATATGTCTCTGGTAGGTATGGGCTTAACTTAATTCGTTTGATTCTTGCTCAAGTTTCCAGATTTGATTTAAAAAAAGTAGGTTGGTCAAAGATGTGCGAATTTGGGCTTTTGGACGTGTAATTGGTCGGGTGTTAGGTTGAATAAACCGAATATCGTCTTTTGCAAGTTTCGCAAACTTCTAAACGTGTTTACAATCTATTTTTGGACAAGATTTGAGTCGGTTTGACTTTGCGGAGTCAAACTGTGAACGAGGCGCGACCGTGCTTCATGATAAGCACGACCGTGTTAATGGCACAAGCGCGACCGTGCCTAGGACTAGGCGCGACCGTGCTTGTGTTGGTTTTTGAAAGTTTCAAGACTAGTCCTTGTAGTTTTGTAATATCGATGTTGTTTTGAGTTTTGGTCAAGTTTAGGTCCTCGAGGTTTGTAAGATTGTTTTAGTTAATATTGTATTATAATGAACGCGTGTATGCTTGTTATTTGTACATGAACAATAAATGTAAGGTTGAAATCTTTTATTGCACGGCATAAAATAAATAGGAAAAACATGAAAATCAGGAAGGTTACAGTATCCCCATGTTGAGGGAATTTCGTCCCGAAATTCAACTGGTTGAGGCTACTGCTTCAGCAAAAAGATGTGGGTACTTGAGCTTCATTTGGTCTTCTCGTTCCCAGGTAAACTCGGGTCCTCGTTTAGATTCCCAACGAACCTTGGCAATAGGAATACGGCTGCGCTTGAGTTGTTTTATCTCGCGATCCATAATCTCGACTGGTTTTTCAACGAAGTGCATCGTCTCATCAATGCGCACATCGTCAAGAGGTATATGAAGGTTCTCATCAGCAAAACATTTCTTGAGGTTGGATACATGAAATGTAGGATGTACGTTGCCAAGTGATGGAGGTAACTCGAGCTTGTAAGCCACTTTCCCAATCCTTTCAAGGATCTTGAATGGTCCCACATAGCGAGGTGCTAGCTTGCCTTTCTTCCCAAAACGGATCACCCCCTTCCAAGGAGACACCTTTAGAAGTACAAGGTCACCGACTTGGAATTCCAAGGGTTTGCGTCGTTTGTCGGCATAGCTCTTTTGCCGACTCCTCGCAACTCGAATGTTGTCACGGATTTGAATAATCTTGTCGGAGGTTTCTTGAATTAACTCGGGACCGGTGATTTGTGCTTCACCAATCTCGTTCCAACAGATGGGAGAACGACACTTACGACCGTAGAGAGCTTCAAACGGAGCCATGTTGATGCTGGTGTGGTAACTATTGTTGTAGGAGAATTCGATAAGTGTCAAATGCGAATCCCAATTGCCACCAAAGTCGATGACACAGGCTCTCAGCATGTCTTCAAGAGTTTGGATTGTTCGCTCGGTCTGACCATCAGTTTGGGGATGGTAGGCCGTGCTCAGCTCCAGTCGTGTACCAAGTGCTTTTTGAAGAGATTGCCAAAACCGGGAAGTGAAACGTGCATCTCTATCGGAGATTATGTTCAAAGGAACACCGTGACGACTCACAATCTCGTCAATGTAAATACGGGCCAACTTCTCCACCTTATAGTCTTCACGGATAGGCAAGAAGTGTGCGGACTTAGTGAGACGGTCAATGATCACCCAAATGATGTCATAACCGCTCGAAGTGCGAGGGAGTTTAGTAATGAAATCCATAGCTAGATTCTCCCATTTCCACACGGGGATTTCCGGTTGTTCAAGTAAACCGGAAGGACGTTGATGCTCAGCCTTGACTTTAGAACATGTGAGACATTTTGCTACGAACAAAGCAATGTCTTTCTTCATACCAGGCCACCAATATTGGGAACGAAGATTTTGGTACATTTTATCCGCACCGGGATGAATGGAATACCGAGACTTGTGTGCCTCGGTCATGATGAAAGCTCGGAGATCGTCACGATCGGGAACCCAAATACGATCTAGAAAATAAAGCAAGCCATTGGTTTTAGTCTCTAGTTGGAATTCAGCACCACAAGACATTTCCATATACATATTGCCCTCGGTAACCGAGACATGTTGAGCGGCTAGAATACGAACTTGAATATCGGAATGGATCTTGACACTTTGAAGCATGACATGTTCCTTGCGGCTTAGCGCATCGGCTACAACATTAGCCTTGCCGGGGTGATAACGAATCTCGCAATCGTAATCGTTGAGGAGTTCAACCCAACGTCGCTGCCTCATGTTGAGTTCTTTTTGGTTGAAGATATGTTGGAGGCTTTTGTGGTCGGTGAACACCACACATTTCGTGCCATAGAGATAATGTCTCCAAATCTTCAATGCAAATACGACAGCACCCAACTCAAGATCGTGCGTCGTATAATTCTTCTCATGGATTTTGAGTTGTCTTGATGCATAAGCGATCACCTTGCCTCGTTGCATGAGAACGCAACCAAGACCTTGGTTTGAAGCATCACAGTAAACAACTAGATCATCTTCACCTTCAGGAAGGGTGAGGATAGGAGCATTGCACAACTTTTGCTTGAGAATTTGAAAGGCTTCTTCTTGTTTCGGTCCCCACTCATAAGGTTTACCTTTTTGGGTTAAGGCAGTGAGGGGAACAGCGATCTTGGAGAAGTTAGAAATGAACCTTCGGTAATAACCCGCTAAACCAAGAAATGAACGAACTTCGGTAGGGTTTTTAGGAGCTTTCCAATTCTTAACAGCTTCAATTTTGGCGGGGTCAACATGAATTCCTTTTTCATTGACGACGTGACCCAAAAATTGTACTTCCTTTAGCCAAAAATCACACTTGGAGAACTTGGCGTATAGCTGTTCGTCTTTCAAGAGATCCAAAATCAGTCTAAGATGCTGCTCATGATCTTCCTTAGTCTTTGAATAGATCAAGATGTCATCAATGAACACGATAACAAATTTATCAAGGTATGGTTTGCACATGCGATTCATGAGGTCCATGAAAACAGCAGGTGCATTGGTTAGCCCAAAAGGCATAACCATGAACTCGTAGTGACCATATCTCGTTCGGAAGGCAGTCTTGGGAATATCCTCCTCTTGCACACGGAGTTGATGATAACCAGATCGAAGATCAATCTTCGAGAAGTAGGTAGAACCTTGGAGTTGATCGAAGAGATCGTCAATCCTAGGTAAAGGGTAGCGGTTTTTGATTGTGAGTTTGTTGAGTTCTCGATAGTCAATACACATGCGGAATGAACCATCCTTCTTTTTAACAAACAAGACTGGTGCACCCCACGGTGAATGACTCGGCCGTATGAAACCTTTGTCGGCGAGTTCTTGAAGTTGGCTTGCAAGTTCTTGCATCTCGGAAGGTGCAAGCCGGTATGGAGCTTTAGCCACCGGGTTTGCTCCAGGTACAAGATCGATGCGAAATTCCACTTGTCGAACAGGTGGAAGACCGGGTAAGTCATTAGGAAAAACTTCAGGAAAATCCCGAACGATGGGGATGTCTTGTACACTCCTCTTCTTGTCTTCTTTTTGGATAACATGGGCTAGGAAAACCATGCACTTCTTTCGTATATACTTTTGGACGGTGATGCATGACATTAGTTTGAGTCCTTTGCAAGGTTTCTCACCAAAGACCTTCAATGTTTCACCAGATGGGAGTGGTATAAGGATGCATTTTTCAAAGCACATGACTTCGGCGTGGTGCTTCGACAACCAATCCATACCTATGATGACGTCAAAACTCCCTAATGGCATTGGTATGAGGTTGATTGTAAAAGTGTGATTATTTAACTCTAGGGAACAATCATGGATGATGGTGTCAATAGTAACGGTGTTACCATCGGCTACCTCAACGGTAAAGGGTTTCTCTAGCGTAGACCGGGTTTTTGCAAGTAAAGGTTCGAAGTCTAGTGACACAAAACTCTTATCGGCTCCGGTATCAAATAGTATAGAAGCATAACGATTATTCATAAGGAACGTACCGTTAACCACATCAGTGTTGGCCTGAGCCTCATTGGCGTTGATGTTGAAAGCACGCCCACGAGCTCCGCCTTAGTTAACATTGACCAGTCTGGGGCACTGGTTACGGAAGTGGCTCGGGTCGCCACATTCAAAGCAAGCACGTCCATTTGCAATGGCTGGGATGACTTGGTTAGTTGCTTGTTGATTGGCTTGATTTGCTGTGTTGGTTTGGTTGGCAAGTGCCTTGGCTCGACAAATATTGGCTGTGTGGCCATGTTTCCCGCAGTGGTTGCAAAGGCGACAAGGTATGCTTGGAGGGTGATGATAATTGCAAGTGTTGCAAAGTGGGTAGCTGCCCCCATAGGGTTTCTTTGCTGGGTTTTGAGCCATGGGTGCAACTTGATTCACTGGAGCAGCCGGAGTGATTACAGCACAGTTCTTGACCTTTCTCTTCCTAGTGTTGTGATATGGTTCAGTTTGGACTTCCTTGATATGAGCGGGAGGTGTTGTTGTGTCAGAAAGTTTCTTGGCACCCTTTCTTGTAAGTGTACCCGCTTTAACATGGTTGTCAGTAAGTGTGGCTGACAAACGGATAGCATCCTCCAGAGTAGCAGGATTTCCTCCTACCACAGTATCTTGAATTTGTCTAGGTAGACCACCGATGTACTTTTCAATACACCTAGACAGAGGTGTAACCATGTGTGGCACAAGTAGACTCAGTTCGTGAAAACGGGTGGTGTATGCTAAGCTTTCACCACTATCTTGAGCAAGATCCCAAAATTCCGCTTCCAACTTTTTCATCTCATTTCGAGGACAGAATTCCTCAGTCATGATCCTCTTCAACTCATCCCACGGTAGTGCCATTGCTACATCCACTCCCCTAGTCTTTTTCTCACCATTCCACCAAGTAAGCGCCCTTTTTTGAAAGACACTAGTAGCATGACGAGTACGGAGGTTGTCGGGACAATCGCTATTGAGAAAAGTGCTCTCAATGCTTTTAAACCATTGAAGGAGACCCGTAGCTCCTTCGTTACCATAGAATTTGAGGGGATTGCAGGAGTTGAAGTGTTTGAAGGTGCATTGTGGCGGGTTGGCGGCACCACCACCACCTCCAGTAGCAGCACTTCCACTGGCATGGCCATTATTGTTGTTGTTGGCTTGGGTAATTTGATTCACTAGCTGTGTGAGTAGAGCAGCCAGGTCAGTGTTATTGCTGTTGTTGCTGTTGTTACGACGAGGAGGCATTCTACAGATTTAGACACAATAAGAGTTGTGAGAATTTCTTGGATTAAATAGAAGGATAAATAGATATAAGTAATTCATAGTTCGGATTGTACTCAAATAGTGACATAATCACTCGAGTACTATGACATATTAAGGTTAATTTAAACTCAGATAATTATCAAGGAGACGTGCTTTAGCCTATAAGTAAACACTCATCCCAGGAATTCTCAGGAAAGCATACGGATCCCTCGGTTGATTGGGATTTATATGAAATACTTTCCTAGACAGAAAACCCAGAATACAGGTGTCACTCTTCCAGATTGCACGTGTCCTTTAACAATTAAACAAAGTCTAAAAACCTTAACGGGTGTAAAAGAAAATTTTATAGACCAAGCTATGTTGATGATGACATGGAAGCAGGCAAGAAGGATATGTGGCTTAGGATGTGGGTAGGGATATTGTTTATTTAAGTTATTATTTATATATACAGGTGAAACATTTAACAGATATCATATAGCATGTAGCACATAGCATGTAAATCATGAAGCATGGCATAAGTGGGTACCCTAAAGTTATAGTCTAGGTCATGTGTCTAATAACCTAATTCCCTATAACCAAGGCTCTGATACCAATCTGTCACACCCCAACCGACGGCGGAAACGTCGGGGCGTGAAGCGTGCAGACTGTTCATTGCTCATGGTTTGCTAAAGTTTGAATATTTAATAATTGTTTTCATTGCAATCAATAAGTTCAATCAAAACACAAACAATCCACAAAACAAAAATGTAAATTACATAGAATAAACTGGTTTAATTGAATTCTAGGTCCAAAAATCCTATGTGTAGCATATCCTGATCACTTCAAACATTGGTACCTGAAACATGGTTAAAACAGGGTCTACTAAAAAGTTGGTGAGAATACATAGTTTTTATTGTGAGATAGCAAAATACGTGTTGTGTGCATACAGTTCAATACAACATGACAATTAAGGCAATTATGGAGAGAAAACTATCATGTGACCTATACAACCAAACCTTTGGAACTTGCACTCAAAATTTGTGTTGTCAGTAACAGTCACCCTACCTGGGTGGGTTTGTCAGACTCAATAGATCCACCACTGTTTACAGTCGGCTGTTAGTTAATGATTGTACATGAAGAGCATAATAGTTGGTCTACACGTCTAGTACTCAAGCATAAAGCGCAAAATTTGTATACATGCATAGGATGGAACTGTATATGTGTATAATTGAAAACATGTATATAGAACGCATGTTCCACCCCAAAAGTTGTAAATAGTTGAAAAGGGGGCTATGTAAACTCACGTGTTATGTAGCGTATAGATTGCACAAGCAAATGGAAAACAGCGGTGTGTTGTAGATTGCTAAGTTCGACCTAATGAACAATGTATATGTGTTATTGATTTGTTTAATGACGGAAACGGATTTGTCATTCTTAAACGTGTAGGGTTTGTTTTAAAAATAATAATTAACTATGTTATTTATTTAGGATATTATATATATTTATTTGTATTAGTTTAAGTAATAGAATATACATTTATTTAAAATATAAGTTTAATTAAATAAATAAATGTTTGTTTAGAACAAGTGTAAGGTATTCCAGTAATTAGTTTATAAAAATAATTATATAGACTGTAATTTAATTTATTTATCAAATTAACAGAATAAAAATAAAAATAAAGATTCTGTTAAGGGATGAGCACGACTGTGCTCGTATATGGCACGACCGCGCCCGGCACGTACGCGACCGCGCTTGGTCGATAACGCGCCCGTGGTTGGTCAGAAGTCAAAACCAGAGTCTGGTCACGAGACACGACCGCGTCCGTATCTGGCACGACTGTGCTTGGTCAGGCACGACCGCGCTCATAGGCTGGCGCGACCGTGTCTGGTCAATTCCAGAAGCAATTCTCCGAATCCTTGTAATAAAATTAGTTGTACTCGTAGGGGTTTCATTGATTAGGTGTTTTAGAATCCAATTAGGTCAATTAATTGGGTTTATAACCTGTTTAATGTGTAGTTTGATTAAAACATTTATTTATCAAAACTCAGATTCAATTCTGTAAAATCGTGTAATATGGTTACGAATTAAGTTAGGGCTTTCGATTAGATTGGAGAGACGATCCTAATGAACTATTACTAACCTGTTTTGAATGGGCAACAAGTGCAGACGGCTACGGTTGAGACTTCGCGGCTTTTCTCTAATCGACAGACGAGATAGAGATGATGGAATGATGGATTTAGGGTTTAGGGAAGTTTATATATGTCTCTGGTAGGTATGGGCTTAACTTAATTCGTTTGATTCTTGCTCAAGTTACCAGATTTGATTTAAAAAAAGTAGGTTGGTCAAAGATGTGCGAATTTGGGCTTTTGGACGTGTAATTGGTCGGGTGTTAGGTTGAATAAACCGAATATCGTCTTTTGCAAGTTTCGCAAACTTCTAAACGTGTTTACAATCTATTTTTGGACAAGATTTGAGTCGGTTTGACTTTGCGGAGTCAAACTGTGAACGAGGCGCGACCGTGCTTCATGATAAGCACGACCGTGTTAATGGCACAAGCGCGACCGTGCCTAGGAGTAGGCGCGACCGTGCTTGTGTTGGTTTTTGAAAGTTTCAAGACTAGTCCTTGTAGTTTTGTAATATCGATGTTGTTTTGAGTTTTGGTCAAGTTTAGGTCCTCGAGGTTTGTAAGATTGTTTTAGTTAATATTGTATTATAATGAACGCGTGTATGCTTGTTATTTGTACATGAACAATAAATGTAAGGTTGAAATCTTTTATTGCACGGCATAAAATAAATAGGAAAAACATGAAAATCAGGAAGGTTACAGCACCAGCCGCGACCATTCCAAAGCAAGTCGCGCGACCGTGCCAAGTCAATTGGCGCGACCGTGCCAGAACGAGGCGCGACCGTGCCTATTAGGGTTTCTTGTTACTTTTCAACATCAGACCTTGTAACTTTAGTCTTTGACATATTTGTATAAATAGATACTTATGTAGTGTTCTATTAGGTTATAACCGAGTAAAATTTACGGATTTGCATTGAAATATAGTATTTAATTAATGGTACGAATAGAACAAAACAGTGCACTAGAATTGGGTTTGAAATGCATTACATTGAATTGAAATACGGATACTAAAAATAAAAAATGTAACATTAATAGATACGGAATCTGAAGATTCAGGTAAGGGGATCCAACTTTTATCTGGATATGTTTTCAATGGAATCAGATGTGATCCAGAGGGTAGCATATGTTTGACGGATGTTATCAAAACATATATTAGTTCAACTTCAAATTGCATGCTTTTCAGGACATGGGCAATGAAGAGAACTGAAAAATTGTGATAAATACATAACCTGAAACTGGTCTCAAAGGATAATACTAGCCAAAATCTTACGTTCTTTATCTGATAATGATCTTATATACACACACCCAACATAATATGGGTTCAAATCACAGATGTAACATAAGTCATTATGTTTTCACACTACTAATGGTCCAAAAATGCTTCTAGCCTACTGAAACAATTCAAATTACATGCAGATATTCAAATTAAAACTAGATAATATAATTTTCAAACTTAAGTAGTCATGACGCAATCATTTCCCATTCGCGCATTCTAAGAAGTTTAGATCATTTACTGATGTACTATCATTTCTTATATTTCTCAAATGACTTTGGTTTTAGTCACACCCCTCCAAAGCAGCAACGCGAGGCGTAACATCCACTGGTTTCCAAAGCATATGATTACCACAAACAAATAAATAATGATTGGATACATAATCGAGTTTAAAGTTTTACATCTCAAAATATCATTTTGAGTTTACAAAAGATTAAGATTTCGCAAATATGACCCATATGTAATGAGTCATACAAGAGAAATCTCCCAAAAAACCGTATCCGTTCATGCATGCATGTACTCCTACATTGCCAACCTGAATACCACGTTCAATTTCTTGAAAAACATACTTAAAAAGTGTCAACATGAGGTTGGTGAGTTCACAGGTTTTGATCAACTATTCTTGTAGTTTCAACGTTTACAAACGTTCAATTGAATAAGTTTTTCCGATCAAACAGTATATATATATAACCAATGAATTGAACATTTCATGACCAATTGACCCCATTTTTAAGCTTGCAAGGAATACAAATAATATGTAATGCATGAGACCGTAACCAAAACATGACAAATGAATGCTCCTCCCTCGCTAAACCACGAGAATAAGACAATATGCGGTCATTTAGCCATGTGGACCCCTGGGGCGTCACCCCCAATAGTACTATCCATAGAATCCCAGGCTAAGACCATAGCTAATGGTTACAAAGTGTGTTTATTCAAGAGGACTTTACGAGCTCTATAATTGTTCCCTCAATGCACACATAACGGTCTTGTCTTTGTTCATTCATTTATGTCACACCCCGACCGATGGCGGAATCATCGGGGCGGGACATGTAAGACTGTTCATAGCACATGGTTGACTAGATTGAAATAATATTAAGGTCAAATTTCCATTACACAAAATCCAAGTACAAAATCAAATTCAAACAAGAAACATAAACAACTCATAAAATTCTTGATTTATATTGCTAAGTCCAAATCCTATGTTGAACACGTCTTGTATCAATCATTGGGGCCTGAAACATGAATAAAATAAAGTCAACTAAAAAGTTGGTGAGTATAACACAGTTGTATATAGATAGCATATAGTTGTAAAACAAATCCTTTACAAGACATGAAAAATAAGGCATTTATGGGGAGCTGCTATTGTGTAATCAAGTACAATCAAACCTTAGTAACTAGTATGCAAATTGTGTTGTCGGTATCAATCACCTCCACTTGGGCGGGTTTGTCAGACTCAATAGATCTATCATTGAAAACCGTCGGCTTGTATAGTTAATGATTGCACATAGTTTTCACAAAGACTAGCACAACTAGCACTCGGGCACAAAGCTAAAATTTTGCACACATGTATGTATGTAGGATATTGCACTTGTGTTGTTTGTATAAATGTAGTTGTGAAATGTGTAATGTGTATAAAGTTCATGTTCCACCCCAAAAGTGTAAAAGAGTAAAAGGGGGTTGTGAATACTCACTTGATATGAAGATGTAGCTAACACAGATTATAGATAGCAATTATGATCCTTGGAATGCACAAATTAACCTATCGAGTAATATGTATAGAATCAAATAGATGTACAAAGTTTAGGTCTAAAGTGAAAGTTGAATTTGTATATATAAAACTATTGCTTTGTATAAAATATATAGAGTTTGAAGTAAAATATGTTTGAAATAATTTGATTAGGTTTGAATTGAATAAATAAATAAATATATAATTATAGTTTATGAAATAATGTAAATATTAATTGTAATTAAGTATAAATAAATAAATGATTTTGATTTAAAATGTAAATTAAATAACTAATCATTATTTATAAATTTTGTAACTTAATTATTTAAAACATCATTTAATTAAATATAAATTTAATTTTTATAAACTTTTAAATAAATTATATTTATGCCAAGATTAAACTTTTAATCCATTTTTAAATACAGAACACATATTTTTATAAAATCTGAAACATTTCCTGGTTAAATATAAAAATTATAATTCTGCTAAAATAATCTGAGTCTAGCATGACCGTGCCTCGGAAGGGCACGATCGTGCTCAAGCCACGGGCGCGACCGGGTTGATCAACAGGGGCACAATCTAGACAAGACAACAGGCACGACCGTGCCTTGACCAGGCACGATCGTGTCTATGATCTTTAGACACAACAGAGACTAGCCCAGATGGCATGACAAGGTCTGGACAGGAGGGCACGACCGCGCTGCTAATCGGCACGACCGCGCTAAATGAGGCACGGCCGCGCTAGATGATTAGCGCGACCGTGTCTATTCCAAGTCAGACACGAATTGACAATTTCTTGTATTTATAACGATGGAATTGATAGGGCTTTCGATTAAAGAGATATTACGAGTCTAATAATATAAATTAATTGCATGAACATCGTGTTTAAGAGTGGAATCGATTAAATCCTTTTTATTTGAAATAACAATTCTGATTCGAACGATTTCTGTAATGAAAGCCCAGATTAATAGGGGGCTTTTGATGATGATACTGAAACGAAAGATATGGAGAGTATACTTACCTAAAACAGGAAGGAATTGGTAACGATCGGTAGAAGGGAGTTCCAGCGACGGAGAAAACGGCTTCCGGCGACTTCGGCTGCAATTCCGGCTAGGCCAGAGAGTCCAGAGTCTTGGAGAGATCCGGGAGATGCGTAATCCTTTCTTGATCGGGGGAATTTGCGTCTCAGAATAGGATTCGAGTTTTGCTTGAATTGTTTGAGAGAGAATTCGAGATTGATGGTATGAAACTGAGGTGTTGAATAATTGAGAATGGTATAACTCACGTTAATGGAAGAAGAAACGTAATCGGATTTGAATTTCGAATGATTGAGCGTTTTGAAATCACATTTACGTTTCGACTGTTACGCAGGCGCGACCGTGCCAAAATAGGCGCGACCGTGCCTAGGCATCGGGCGCAATCGTTCCAAAGCAGGTCGCGCGACCGTGCCAAAGCACCTGGCGCGACCGTGCTAGGACGAAGCACGACCGTGCTAGACTAGGGTTTGATGACATTTTTCAATTTTAGTCCTTGACTTTTCAGATTTGATAAGTTTGAATAAAATAGTTTCTTGTATAGCGTTTAAATGTATATAACCGAGTAACACTTGCGAATTTGTATAGAATTATTGCATTAAATTTACGGCGAGAAAATAATGAGACATTGCACGAGTATAGAACTTGAATTTGCATTACATTGAATTGAAATAGGAATACTAAAATCAGAAATGTTACAGTCTCCCCATGTTGAGAGAATTTCGTCCCGAAATTTAGCTAGAGGAAACAACATTATTAGTAAAAAGATGAGGGTACTTGAGCTTCATTTGGTCTTCTCGTTCCCAAGTGAACTCAGGACCACGCTTAGATTCCCAACGAACTTTGACTATAGGAATACGACTTCGCTTGAGTTGCTTGACTTCACGATCCATAATTTCCACCGGCTTCTCAACGAAGTGCATCGTTTCATCAATGCGCACGTCGTCAAGCGGTATATGGAGATTTTCATCAGCGAGACACTTCTTTAGATTAGATATATGAAATGTAGGATGCACATTGCCAAGAGATGGAGGTAACTCGAGCTTGTAAGCCACTTTCCCAATCCTTTCAAGGATCTTGAATGGACCAACATAACGAGGTGATAACTTGCCTTTCTTTCCAAAACGGATCACACCCTTCCATGGAGATAGCTTAAGAAGAACGAGATCACCGACTTGGAATTCCAAGGGTTTTCGACGTTTGTCGGCATAACTCTTTTGCCGACTCCTCGCTACTCGAATATTGTCACAGATTTGAATAATCTTGTCGGAAGTTTCTTGAATTAACTCAGGACCGGTGATTTGTGCTTCACCAATCTCGTTCCAACAGATCGGAAAACGACACTTGCGACCATAGAGAGCTTCGAATGGAGCCATGTTGATACTTGTGTGGTAGCTATTGTTGTAAGAAAACTCAATGAGGGATAAATGTGAATCCCATTTGCCACCAAAATCGATTACACAAGCTCTAAGCATGTCTTCAAGAGTTTGGATTGTTCGCTCGGTTTGACCATCAGTTTGCGGATGGTAAGCCGTGCTCAAATCCAATCGAGTACCAATAGCCTTTTGGAGAGATTGCCAAAATCGAGAGGTGAACCGAGTGTCTCTATCGGATATTATGTTCAAGGGAACACCATGACGGCTCACAATTTCATCAATGTAAATTCGGGCTAATTTCTCCACTTTGAAGTCTTCACGAATAGGCAAGAAGTGGGCAGATTTGGTGAGTCGATCAATGATCACCCAAATACTATCATAACCACTCGAGGTGCGAGGGAGCTTGGTAATGAAATCCATAGCTAAATTCTCCCATTTCCACACGGGAATTTCTGGTTGTTCGAGTAAACCAGAAGGACGTTGATGTTCGGCTTTGACTTTGGAGCAAGTTAAGCATTTGGCCACATAAAGAGCAATGTCTTTCTTCATACCGGGCCACCAATAAAGTTGGCGAAGATCTTGGTACATTTTATCCGCACCAGGATGAATAGAATAACGAGTCTTATGAGCCTCGTTCATGAGAATTGCACGAAGATCATCGCGATCGGGAACCCAAATATGGTTCAAGTAATATAGTAAGCCATTGGGTTTTGATTCAAGAAGAAGTTCAACACCACACGACATTTCTTCATACATGTTACCCTCGGTTACCGAGACGTGTTGAGCTTCTAAGATACGGGTTTGAATATCGGTTTGAACACGGGCACAATGAAGCATAACATGGTCCTTTCGACTCAAGGCATCGGCTACAACATTCGCTTTGCCGGGATGGTAACGAATCTCGCAGTCGTAGTCGTTAAGGAGTTCGACCCAACGTCGTTGCCTCATATTGAGTTCTTTTTGGTTGAAGATATGTTGAAGACTTTTATGGTCGGTGAATACCACACATTTCGTGCCATATAGGTAATGTCTCCAAATCTTTAACCCGAATACGACCGCACCCAACTCGAGATCGTGCGTCGTATAATTCTTTTCATGAATTTTGAGTTGTCTTGATGCATAAGCGATCACTTTTCCTCGTTGCATGAGGACACAACCAAGACCTTGGTTAGAAGCATCACAATAGACAACTAGATCATCATTTCCATCGGGGAGAGTCAAAATGGGAGCATTGCACAACTTATGCTTAAGAGTTTGGAAAGCTTCTTCTTGTTTCGGTCCCCATTCATAAGTTTTACCCTTATGAGTCAAAGCGGTAAGAGGGACAGCAATCTTTGAGAAGTTTGAGATGAAACGACGATAATAACCCGCAAGACCAAGAAATGAACGAACTTCGGTAGGAGTCTTCGGGGCATTCCAATTCTTAACCGTTTCAATCTTAGCAGGATCAACATGAATACCCTTGTCGTTGACGATGTGACCAAGAAATTGAACTTCTTTTAACCAAAATTCACATTTGGAGAACTTGGCATATAGTTGTTCTTTCTTCAAAAGGTCCAAAACTAATCTAAGGTGTTCTTCATGGTTGGCTTTAGTCTTGGAATAGATTAAGATATCGTCAATGAAAACGATCACGAATTTATCAAGGTACGGTTTGCACACACGGTTCATGAGATCCATGAAAACTGCGGGTGCATTGGTTAACCCGAAAGGCATAACCATGAACTCGTAATGACCATACCTTGTTCGAAAAGCAGTCTTAGGAATGTCATCTTCTTGAACACGGAGCTGATGATAACCAGATCGAAGATCAATCTTCGAGAAGCAAGTAGAACCTTGAAGTTGATCAAAGAGATCATCGATTCTAGGCAAAGGATAACGATTCTTGATAGTAAGCTTGTTGAGTTCGCGGTAGTCAATACACATGCGAAATGATCCATCCTTCTTCTTAACAAATAAGACGGGTGCACCCCACGGTGAATGACTTGGGCGAATGAAACCTTTATCGGAGAGTTCTTGAAGTTGACTTGCGAGCTCTTACATTTCGGAAGGTGCAAGACGATAAGGAGCTCTAGCAACGGGGTTAGCTCCGGGCATAAGATCAATACGGAACTCTACTTGACGAACAGGAGGAAGACCGGATAAATCTTTAGGAAACACTTCGGGAAAATCCCTAATGATAGGAATGTCTTGAATACTCTTCTCCTTGACGTCCTTTTGAACAATATGAGCTAAGAAGGCGATGTACTTCTTTCGTAAGTACTTTTGAGTGGTAGTACAAGACATCAACTTAAGACCCTTGCAAGGCTTTTCACCAAAAACCCTTAATGTTTCTCCCGATGGTAGCGGAATTCGGATACACTTTTCAAAGCAAATGACTTCGGCATGATGATTTGATAGCCAATCCATACCTATGATAATATCAAAGCTTCCTAGTGGCATTGGAACAAGGTTGATTGGGAATACATGATCATTAAGTTCTAAAGAGCAATCATAGATAATAGACTCAATTGTAAGGGAGTCACCATTTGCTATTTCAACGGTGAAGGTTTTCTCTAATTGGGATCGTGTCTTTGCAAGTAAAGGCTCAAAATTTAGTGACACAAAACTTTTATCGGCACCGGTATCGAACAAAATGGAGGCATATTGACTATTAACAAGGAACGTACCATTAACCACGTCGTTGTTGGCTTGAGTTTCGTTGGCGTTTATGTTGAACGCACGCCCACGAGCTCCACCTTGTCTAGCATTTGCAAGTCTTGGACATAGATTATGAAAATGGTTCGGGTCTCCACACTCATAGCAAGCACGCCTATTAGCAATGGTGGGAGCACCTTGATTAGCCACTCGCGGGTTGGGTTGGTTCGGTGGATTGACTTGACCCGCAAAAGCTTTGGCCCTACAAATATTGATAGTGTGGCCATATATCCCACAATGAGTGCAAAGGCGACATGGGATATTTTGAGGATGATGAAAATTGCAGGTGGCACAAAGAGGATAAATCCCAACATATGGCTTTTTAGCCGGTGCTTGAACTACGGGTGCAACTTGATTAACGGGCACCGCATGAGTAACCACAGCAAAGTTTCTAACCTT
The DNA here is from genome assembly GCA_023525975.1 of Smallanthus sonchifolius. NCBI lineage: Eukaryota > Viridiplantae > Streptophyta > Magnoliopsida > Asterales > Asteraceae > Smallanthus > Smallanthus sonchifolius. The sequence goes on along the minus strand of CM042018.1, from coordinate 74,285,483 downwards.
CCTCTTTTTGTTATTGCGAGAGGGTTCAGTTGTGGCTTCTTTGTTGTGGGCAGGAGGGGTTACGGTTTCAGCAACTTTCTTAGAACCCTTTTTGGTAAGAGTTCCAGCTTTAACATGATTATCAGTTAAGGTAGCAGACAGGCGGATGGCATCCTCCAAAGTAGCAGGATTTCTACCTAAGACAGTATCTTGAATTTGTCTTGGTAGCCCACCAATATACTTTTCGATACAACGGGCTAAAGGAGTGACCATGTGGGGCACTAGAAGACTCAACTCATGGAACCGAGTTGTATATGCTAAGCTTTCCCCACTATCTTGGGCAAGATCCCAAAATTCAGCTTCTAACTTTTTCACTTCATTTCGAGGACAGAACTCCTCGGTCATAAGCCTTTTAACCTCATCCCAAGGTAAGGCCATAGCTATGTCAACACCCCTATTCCTTTTCTCCCCATTCCACCATGTAAGTGCCCATTTTTGTAGGACACTTGTAGCATGACGAACACGGAGGTTGTCGGGACAGTCACTATTGAGAAAGGTATTCTCAATGCTTTCAAACCATTGAAGGAGTCCAGTAGCTCCTTCGGTTCCATAAAACTTTAGGGGATTGCACGAGTTGAAGTGCTTGAAGGTGCATTGAGATGGATTGTTACCACCATTTCCACCATTTCCACCATTATTACCACTATTGCTTCCATTTCCACCATTGTTGCCATTGGTGACACCATTGGCTTGGGTGAGTTGTGTCACTAATTGGGTGAGAATAGCAGCAATGTCGGTGTTGGCGTTGGCGGCGGGAGCACGACGAGGAGGCATTCTACAGATTTTCACAAGACAAGAAAGATTGTAAGAACTTATGAGAATTGCTAGGATTTAATAGAATGAGAAAACCAAATAAAAGATAGATATTCATAGCTTGGATTGTACTCAAAAGTGATAAAATCACTTGAATACTAAGGCACATTAAGGTTAATTTAAACTTATATAATTTTCAAGGAGACATGCTTTAGCCTATAGGTAAACACTCATCTCGAGAATTCCCAGGAAAGCATACGGGTCCCTCGGTTGATTGGGATTTATGCGAAATGCTTTCCTAGACAGAAAACCCAAAATACAGGTGTCACCCTTCCAGATTGCACGTGTCCTCAAATAATTTAACAAGTTTAAAAACTTTAACGAAGAAAATAAAAAAAATAAAAAAATTTTAAAGATTTTTTTGCTTCAAGAAATTTTTTTTTTTTTTTTTTTCCACATGCTTAGAAAGAATAAAGATAGAAAAGAAGGTAGAAATATCATGGGATTTTTAGGACATAGGAAAGGTATTATTTAAGAAGATCCTAATAAGTCATGAATTTCTAACAAGTAAGGTACCAAATATAATAAACAATTTATCATGGTAAGCATGTAGGACATATCATGTAACACATAGCACAAAATCATGAAGCATAGTATAAGTGGGTGTCCTAAAGTTATAGTCTAGGTCAAGATGTCTAATAACCTAAATCTCTATAACCAAGGCTCTGATACCAATCTGTCACACCCCGACCGATGGCGGAATCATCGGGGCGGGACATGTAAGACTGTTCATAGCACATGGTTGACTAGATTGAAATAATATTAAGGTCAAATTTCCATTACACAAAATCCAAGTACAAAATCAAATTCAAACAAGAAACATAAACAACTCATAAAATTCTTGATTTATATTGCTAAGTCCAAATCCTATGTTGAACACGTCTTGTATCAATCTAACATATTGGGGCCTGAAACATGAATAAAATAAAGTCAACTAAAAAGTTGGTGAGTATAACACAGTTGTATATAGATAGCATATAGTTGTAAAACAAATCCTTTACAAGACATGAAAAATAAGGCATTTATGGGGAGCTGCTATTGTGTAATCAAGTACAATCAAACCTTAGTAACTAGTATGCAAATTGTGTTGTCGGTATCAATCACCTCCACTTGGGTGGGTTTGTCAGACTCAATAGATCTATCATTGAAAACCGTCGTCTTGTATAGTTAATGATTGCACATAGTTTTCACAAAGACTAGCACAACTAGCACTCGGGCACAAAGCTAAAATTTTGCACACATGTATGTATGTAGGATATTGCACTTGTGTTGTTTGTATAAATGTAGTTGTGAAATGTGTAATGTGTATAAAGTTCATGTTCCACCCCAAAAGTGTAAAAGAGTAAAAGGGGGTTGTGAATACTCACTTGATATGAAGATGTAGCTAACACAGATTATAGATAGCAATTATGATCCTTGGAATGCACAAATTAACCTATCGAGTAATATGTATAGAATCAAATAGATGTACAAAGTTTAGGTCTAAAGTGAAAGTTGAATTTGTATATATAAAACTATTGCTTTGTATAAAATATATAGAGTTTGAAGTAAAATATGTTTGAAATAATTTGATTAGGTTTGAATTGAATAAATAAATAAATATATAATTATAGTTTATGAAATAATGTAAATATTAATTGTAATTAAGTATAAATAAATAAATGATTTTGATTTGAAATGTAAATTAAATAACTAATCATTATTTATACATTTTGTAACTTAATTATTTAAAACATCATTTAATTAAATATAAATTTAATTTTTATAAACTTTTAAATAAATTATATTTATGCCAAGATTAAACTTTTAATCCATTTTTAAATACAGAACACATATTTTTATAAAATCTGAAACATTTCCTGGTTAAATATAAAAATTATAATTCTGCTAAAATAATCTGAGTCTAGCACTACCGTGCCTCGGAAGGGCACGATCGTGCTCAAGCCACGGGCGCGACCGCGCTAGTCGGGGCGCGACCGGGTTGATCAACAGGGGCACAATCTAGACAAGACAACAGGCACGACCATGCCTTGACCAGGCACGATCGTGTCTATGATCTTTAGACACAACAGAGACTAGCCCAGATGGCATGACAAGGTCTGGACAGGAGGGCACGACCGCGCTGCTAATCGGCACGACCGCGCTAAATGAGGCACGGCCGCGCTAGATGATTAGCGCGACCGTGTCTATTCCAAGTCAGACACGAATTGACAATTTCTTGTATTTATAACGATGGAATTGATAGGGCTTTCGATTAAAGAGATATTACGAGTCTAATAATATAAATTAATTGCATGAACATCGTGTTTAAGAGTGGAATCGATTAAATCCTTTTTATTTGAAATAACAATTCTGATTCGAACGATTTCTGTAATGAAAGCCCAGATTAATAGGGGGCTTTTGATGATGATACTGAAACGAAAGATATGGAGAGTATACTTACCTAAAACAGGAAGGAATTGGTAACGATCGGTAGAAGGGAGTTCCAGCGACGGAGAAAACGGCTTCCGGCGACTTCGGCTGCAATTCCGGCTAGGCCAGTGAGTCCAGAGTCTTGGAGAGATCCGGGAGATGCGTAATCCTTTCTTGATCGGGGGAATTTGCGTCTCAGAATAGGATTCGAGTTTTGCTTGAATTGTTTGAGAGAGAATTCGAGATTGATGGTATGAAACTGAGGTGTTGAATAATTGAGAATGGTATAACTCACGTTAATGGAAGAAGAAACGTAATCGGATTTGAATTTCGAATGATTGAGCGTTTTGAAATCACATTTACGTTTCGACTATTACGCAGGCGCGACCGTGCCAAAATAGGCGCGACCGTGCCTAGGCATCGGGCGCGATCGTTCCAAAGCAGGTCGCGCGACCGTGCCAAAGCACCTGGCGCGACCGTGCTAGGACGAAGCACGACCGTGCTAGACTAGGGTTTGATGACATTTTTCAATTTTAGTCCTTGACTTTTCAGATTTGATAAGTTTGAATAAAATAGTTTCTTGTATAGCGTTTAAATGTATATAACCGAGTAACACTTGCGAATTTGTATAGAATTATTGCATTAAATTTACGGCGAGAAAATAATGAGACATTGCACGAGTATAGAACTTGAATTTGCATTACATTGAATTGAAATAGGAATACTAAAATCAGAAATGTTACAATTTATATATAAAAATAGTTACAAGTATGTTTCCTCCCCAAAACATTTCAAAAACCTAGAAAAAGGGGACAGTGAAACTCACCTCGTCAGTAGTGTACGCTAGCAAATATTTGTATAATTGTAGGCCCCGCCTATCCGTATCCTAATTACACAAGGATACCTATATGTTAAGACGACCCGTCTTAAACATAAGTTGTTCACCCGACATAACGAATCCCGTTAAGTACGTCTTTGTTTAATAAATCAATGTTTTCATGTGACGACTCGTTGGTGATTATTATTCTAGTCTAGACGCTTATATATTTTCCGAGAAAATATTAGGTTTCAATATTGGTGACTTGTTAGGTGTACCAAAAATAAATATTATTTTTGCGATAACTCATAATATATTTATATTATGATCACGTATGAACATATAATTATTTCTTACCAATAATTATATAAAATCACAAATATCGTTCAAGTATGTTCTACGCACGTCAATTTTTGTACGTGCACATAAACTATGTTAACACGTCCACATGCAAATACTTGTTCCGAACGACATTTATTAATTTTGTAAGGACATAGATGTGTGACAATGGGCCTTGTAATAGATTAGATCTTCTATGTCTTTATGTTTTGTAAGTTTTAGTTAAGTTTTGTTATAGGCAAACTTAACAAGTTCGCCTAGGCCTAGTTTAGGCGAACTTGTTAAGTTCGCCTGCAAGGATGTGTGAGTCTATAAATAGGAGTTTACATGTTAGTTTAAAAAAGCTTTGCAAATTGTGTTCAAGATTTGTAAACTCAAAGTTTGGTGGAAATCAAAGAGGATGTTATTTACATCTTGTGTTGATTCTAGTCTTTGTGAATGTCTTGTTTACACGGTTATGCGTACGTTGGATTCCGAACTCCGTATGCTTGATATACGTCACGTCTCGAGTTAGATCCATAGAAGACCCGTGTGGACCTACATGTAGTATCAGAGCATCGTGCCCGTGATTTTTGATTGATTTTGTGATGGTTTGTGTATGATTTGACATCAGAAAGACTGAATTTTTGAGAAACTTTCATTTCCATAGAGTTTTCATGTTCTTGAGAAGATTTTGAGGCTGATTTCATCAATTTGAAGTGGTTTTTGAAGAAATTGATCCGTTCAAAGTGTTCTAATTCATATTATATTCAATCCTATGGTTTAATTTCATCAAATTCAATCAAATCAGCAAATTATGATGATTTTTGAGGTTTCAAGTTCGTGTTTTGTTTGAAGAATTCATCTTTCTGAGAGTTTTGAGCTGAAACAGGCGAACTTATCTCAAATTATGTTACAGGCAAACTTTGTCTAAGTTTTTGTTCATGCGAACTTATCAAGTTCGCTTGGCACAAGTTCGCTTAAGGAAAGAGTTAGGCAAACTTATCAAGTTCGTTTGTAGGTAAGTTTGTTTCAAATTTTATTTTCTTGTGATATTTTGCATATTTTTGTTGTTATGGCTAACATGGTGCAGGTTACAAACATGTTCACTATGACAATGAAATTGGTACTTCTCAGAAACCGCCAAAGTTGCTAAGTCTTGCTGATTATCCTAACCGGAAGGATCGTTTTGATCAATTTGTTTCATTCACTGATACCAGTTTATGGATTCCTATTCTAGAAGGATATACTCATCCGACTTATTCATGGATGGATAGTGATAATGTTCCAAAGCCTGTATCTGCTTTAACAACTGAAGAAAAGCTGTTATTTGATCGTGAAAAGAAGGCAGTGGCGAGTATTTCAATGTCACTACCAAAAGATATTTATCATAGTTTCAAGCAGTTTAAATCTTCCAAACAGTTATGGGAAGCTTTTACAGAAGAGATGTGAAGGTAGTTTAGATGTGAAGAAAAGTCATAAAAAATACTGAAGAAACAATTTTTAGTATTCAAACACTTTCAGAATAAGAATTTGGATGATCTGGCTACAAGATTTTATCATTTGCTAAGTGAATTAGCAAGTGTAAACGTAGTTTATGAACCTGAAGAGATAAATGACAAGTTTCTGGAAGATTTACCATCAAAATTTGATGTGTATACTGTTCTCATCAAAGAAATTTAAATATAAGACAATGTCACTTGAAGATGTTCTTGGAAAAATTCATTCTCATGATCTGAACTTAAAGAAAAAGGAATCCAATATGGAACACATGCAAGATCCGTCAATGTATTTTGCCAAAACATCTGGAAAATCTGGACCAGCAGTTGCTTTGTTTTCAGGAGATGGTCAAGATAACTCAAATGAAAATGGTTCTGGATGTTCTTATCAATCTGGTTTCTCTTCAACTACATCAAATTCTCCTGGATCACAACCAGTGAATTCACATCACGTGACTCAGAGGGTAGCTGAAGATTATATGGCAATGTTTTCATCTTTTATTGCTTCATATAAAAATTTTATTGGAGGAAAGATTTATGATCCAGAAGCAATTGAAGAATATTATCGTCAAATTGATATAGTTGATCTAGAAGAAATGCATATTCAGTGGAATATGGCAATGTTGATGAGACAAGCAAAGGATTTTCTTAAGAAGACTGGAAGGAAGTACATTGGATCAAACAGTAGAACAAGAATGGGTTTTGACAAGACTAAAGTTCGATGTTATAACTGTCAAGAATATGGTCAGTTTGCTAAAGAATGTAATAACCCAAAAGTTGAGTTTGATTCTCAAAAGAAAAACAACAATTATCAAAGTAACAGAAATCAACAAAGTTCAAGTTGTTTTGGAAATTCAGCAAATGTTTCAATATCATCTGCTTTGGTTGCTCAAGGAGATGATAACTATGACTATGGAATTCATTTAGAAGATCTAGTTGGTGCTGTGAGTCAAGCGTTTGTGGCTGAAATTCATACTAGCGAGACACCTGAAGATGAAAGTTCCAGTGATACTGAAAGTTCAGAGAGTGAAGTAGAAAGTCAGAATGATGAATCTTCTAAAAATGTCATTACAGAAGAAATTTCTAAAGAAATTAATACTGAAAGTGATGATGAAGTTCATTCTGAAAAAAATGTGTCTACTACAAGTGTATCTGAAGATGAGATTTTGTTGACTAAAATAGTACCTGAGATGACTGAAGAGATTCTAACTGCTAAAGTCTTCATGGCAGACATGTCAGATCCATCAAAAGTAAAAGATGTTATCTGTAATTTATATTATTCTAACTGAGTTTTGGTAAAGGACAAAATGATGAAAGTCACGGATGATAACACAAACTTGATTTGTGATATGAAATCGATGCACTCAGTGAATCAGAAATTAAAGGACAATGATAAGATGTGTATTGGCAGAATTGAATCACTCAAGAGAGACATTTTGAAGATTAAGGAACAAGCATATCGGTTGGATATGGCTTATGCTGAGATTGAAAAGAGAAATGAAATTGTTGCTGAGAAAAACAAAGAAATTTTAGACAAAGAAGCAGAGGTGATCAGATTACATAGAAAACTGGAATGTTTTGGAAATTCATCACTATTTTTGGGTAATTTCAATGACAATGTTGATCCTATTAAGAGAACAACTGGAATTGGATTTTCTCCTCCACCATTTAATGGGAATTATGTTGTAGAACCAGAGATCATTACTGAAGACGATATTGATCTAAAGACAGTTTTAAAGATTAATCCAGTCATAGGGGAAGAAATGGTTTATGATTCTGATTGTGATGATAAGATATTTGATGCTCAGAAAATTGATGGTGTTCCTAAAGATGTGAAGTTTGATGAACCAAAAGTTGTAAAACAAGTTACAAGAGATCGATGTATTCTTACAGAACCCGATGAAGCTGAACAACCAACTATTTCACCAATTTTATCTAAAAGTGGTTTTATTAGTGCTGGTGATATCAAGAAGGAGGTTTCAAAGGTTGAAAATAAATCAACAAGTGATTTCATTAAGCGAAAGGTGATTGTGGCAAAAACCAAAGAAAGTCAGTCTTCAGTTTCAAAGACTTATGTTGGTTAACCATTCAGAAAGATGTATGTTCCAAAGAAACAAGGAGGTAGTGATGCTAAATCTAATGAAGGTTATTCATCAGGAAGCTCCTCAACTTCAACAAGGGTTCCTTACATCCGAGAATACAAGGATAAGAGAGTTTGATTTCATTGTAATGAGGTGGGACATATAGTGTTATATTGTCCTTACAAAAACAAAGAGAAGAATTTTATTATTTCAGAAAAGGTTATACCTGCTGTTGTTCATGGTCAATCAAGAGTAGTAAAGATTCTACAAAGACCGAAAGTTGAAAAGCCTACATCTGATAATGTGATGAAACAATCTGTCAAGGAAAATTTGCTTAAGCAGCATGTTACTAAACCATTTGGGTTTAAAAGAGAGATGACACAGAATGTTCATGATAGATTTGTTGATTCTAAACCAGAGTTTGTCCAATCTGGTGTTAGAAACAATGTGGTGTTTCATAATTTTGTTAAGAATCCTAAAGTTAGATTCACAAAGAATATATAACCTAATGTTAAACTTTCAAGACCTCAAAGACGAAGAAGGAAGAGACGGTTAAGAAAACTTTTAGAAAATGATCAATTTGAATCTGAATTTCAAAATCAATCAATTTTTGATAAGAAAAAGAATGTTTCAAAATCCAAAATGCCTGATTCTGATTTGCCTAAACCACCAAGGGTAGATGATAATAGAAATTGTGAATTGCTTGAGGTTGTTTATTTTGATGCTAATGGAAGACCCAAGACCACAATGGCTTGGGTCCCCGTTTCTAACTGATTTCCTTTGTTTGTGTAGGGTCAACCAAGGAAGACTATCAACAACAAATGGTATGTGGATAGTGGTTGCTCCCGACATATGACTGGAAACATTCGTTTTCTTGAAGATGCTATTAAATTTGATGGAGGTTATGTCGCTTTTGCGGGTAATAAAGGCGGGTACATAACAGGTCAATGAACGTTAAAGAATGAAAAGGTGAAGTTTGAGAAAGTCAATTATGTTGAGCAACTCGAACATAATCTACTCAGTGTATCTCAAGTGTGATAAGAAGTTTTCATTTCATTTTAATGATGCTGAATGCTATATTCTGAAACCGGGATTTGAAATACCTGAAGAATGGATTCTGATGAAGGCTCCGAGAATAAATGACACATATGTTTTAGATATGAGTGTTGCTACAACAACGAATTCAATTCCTACATGTTTACTCTCAAAAGCATCTGAATCTGACTCTATTCTTTGGCATCGGAAGATAGCTCATATCAACTTCAGAAAAAATGAATTATTTGGTGAAGAATGATTTGGTATCTTGTATTCCAAAAATGAAATTTGCTGTGCCTGATGACTGCATTCCATGTAAGAAGGGCAAGAAACACAGGATGTCTCACAAATCTAAGAAACAAAATTCTATTGTTACTCCTTTGGAGTTACTGCATATGGATTTGTTCGGACCGATAAGTATTCAAAGTATTGGAGGTAAATCGTACTGTCTGGTGGTAACGGATGACTTCTCAAGATTCTCGTGGGTTAAATTTTTGGCAACAAAATCGAAAATGGCAGAGACAATTCAATACTTAATTCTTGGATTGGAGAATCTTTTGAATCAGAGAGTCAGGCATATCAGAAGTGAAAATGGCAGCGAGTTCAAGAATAGCAAGATGGGACTCTTTTGTTTACAAAAGGGTATACATCATGAATTTAGCGCGCCATATGTTCCTCAACAAAACAGTGTTGCTGAGCGAAAGAATAAAACTCTGATTGAGGCAGCTAGAACTATGTTGGCGGATTCTAAGCTACCAGTTACTTTTTGGGCCGAAGCTGTGAATGCGGCATGCCATGTCCTGAATTGTGTTCTGACCGTCAAGCAACATAACAAGACGTGTTATGAGTTTTTAAATGGTCGAAAGCCTAATTTGAATTATCTTCTTCCTTTTGGAAATCCGTGTACTCTTCTGAAGATCCGGGAGGTTTCTACCAAGTTTAGCAAAAAGGCAACTGAAGGAATTTTTCTGGGATATGTTGCCAATTCGTTTAATAAAAGAGTGTATAACAAGAAAAACACGACAGAGTGAAGAATGGTTTCATATTGATTGTTCTAATCGATCTATTCCCCAGAAGGCGGTTGATCCAAAGTGGGCGTTTGATTATGACATCTTGTTCAAGTCTTTTAACTTTGCACCTGATTTATCTGATGAAGATGTTGCTTTACTATACAATTCATGTCATGGTGATCAAGATTGTGGGTTAACTCCAACATCAACTATTCCACATTCCGTTCCATCATCATCAGTTCACCCTGATCCGAATGCTGCATCGAGTTCGGGAACTCACGAGACCGATAGTGAGGATGATGAATAAATTTTTCAGGATTCTTCGGCAGATCCATTAATTGTTGATGATTCCTCCAACACTACACATGTTCAGGGGGAGATTTCTACAAATTTAGATTCAGAGATACCAGTTAATCAATCTTCTCAAACAGATACTTCTCAAGTTGATATTTTACCTGTTCCGGAGGTGGCTTCCATAAAAGAACTCAAAGATCATCCGGTGACGAATATCATTGAGAATTTCCAAGATGGAGTTAAAACTCGTTCTTTAACTGAAAATACTTGTTTATATTCATACATTAGAGATACTGGAGTAATTGATGTTTGCTTACATTCTTGTTTTATTTCTCAGGTAGAACCTAAAAATGTGGAGATGGCTTTACAAGACAATAACTGGATAGAAGCAATGCAAGAAGAGCTTGCTCAATTTGATAAGCTAAAGGTGTGGAATTTAGTTGATTTACCAAAGGGAATGTATCCGATTGGCACCAAGTGGGTTTACAAGTGTAAAAAGGATGATCGTGGTGTCGTGGTAAGGAACAAAGCAAGATTGGTTGTAAAGGGCTTTAATAAACAAGAGGGTATTGATTATACTGAGGTGTACGCACATGTAGCACGGATGGAAGTAATTCGTTTGTTTTTAGCTTTTGCTTCATTCAAAGGTTTCAAGGTTTATCAACTGGATGTCAAAAGTGATTTCTTGTATGGCAAGGGGAAAGAGGAAGTTTATGTTTGTCAACCACCAGGGTTTGAGGATCCATTGTATCCTTCAAAAGTGTTCAAGCTAGATAAGGCTCTTTATGGTCTTCATCAAGCACCCCGTGCGTGGTATGAAACGGTGTCGCAACACCTTTTGGACAATTGTTTCGATCGTGGTCGAATAAATTCCACCTTGTTTGTAAAGAAAGCAGGGGGAGATTAACTGATGGTTCAGATCTACATGGATGATATTATATTTGGCTCAACAAACGAAGAGTTATGAAAAGAGTTTGAGAGTGTTATGAAATTGAAGTTTGAAATGTCCGCTATGGGAGAGTTTTCGTTCTTTTTAGGATTGCAAGTTAATCAAAAAGAGGATGGTTTCTTTATACATCAGTCTAAATACGTGAAAGACATTTTGAGCCGGTTCAAAATGGAAGACTGTACCCCATATGACACTCCAATTCCTGTAAATCACAAGATGAATCCAGATCCGGAAGGAAAGGATATTGACAGCCGCTTGTATAGGCAATGATTGGATCTCTCATGTACTTAACTTCATCAAGGCCAGATATAATGTTTGACATGTGTCTCTGTTCCAGATTTCAAGCAAAACCAAAGGAATCACATATGATTGCAGTCAAACGTATTTTTCAGTAGCTGAAAGAGAAACCGAGATTAGGATTATGGTTTCAGCACGGTTATAATTTTGAATTTAATGCATATACTGACTCAGATTTTAGAGGTTGTTGTTTGGACAGGAAATCTACAACAGGAGGTTGCCAATTTCTAGGTAATCGTCTTGTGTCATGACAATGTAAAAAGCAGACTACTGTCTCAATTTCAACATGTGAAGCAGAATACATCGATGCTGCAAGTTGTTGTTCACAAATTTTATGGATTCAGCAACAATTAAGAGACTATGGTTTGAATTTCACTTGCACCCCCATGTTCATTGATAATAATGCCACAATGTCTATTACAAATAATCCAGTTAAGCACAGTAAAACAAAGCACATTGAAATAAGATATCATTTTATTCGTGATTGTGTAGATAAAAGGTTGATTGAGATGGTGAAAGTTCATACTGATGACAATCTTGCAGATTTGTTCACCAAGGCATTTGATCGTACAAGGATTGAATTTCTGATAAAGATGATTTGTATGATCAATCCTGTAGAAGCATGTTTTGTAACTATAGATTAAATTCTATGTATCGGTGTACGTGGCTAGTACGTAGGAGGGTGTTCCTGAGTACCTAGCCCGCACACCAGTTTGGTCCTGCGTACTTAGTAAGTACGCAAGGCTTTTGCCTTGCGTACTTGTCAAGTACGCATGACCAAACCATGCGTACTTAGTAAGTACGCAAGGCTTTTGCCTTGCGTACTTGTCAAGTACGCAGGAAGTGTTCCTGCCCCTATAAATAGAAGACTTGTCTTCATTTGTAGGTGGAACTCTGGAACAGGTTGTCCGGGTCGGGAAGAGCTCTCCCGACCCCTGGACCGTGAGCTTAGATGAGAGATGTGTGTTCCTTCGGTATGTAGTCTGTAATACGGGATGACTTCTTTGTTATGGATTACGTTTCGTTTCATCGTCTTTTATCTGTGTTCATGTTCTCTGTCTCGTTTCTTTGTTCCCACACAAATCGCAGAACATATCGTGTTTTTATCCGCTGCGCGACGAGGCTCCCGGGACCTACAAATCCTGAATGAATTTTTTTTGCTCAAAATAATTCTCATGGAGGTTTATTTTTTATTTTTTACTGTCTTTATTTCTGAATTTCAATTTACTGTAAAAAAGCTTGTTATTTATAAAAAGCCTAAACAAATTGAAAAATTTAAAATTGACGTCATTTGAGCATGAGAAGAAATGATAGTACATCGGTAGATATTCATTCACACATGACCTTAGATTGATTGGTTAGTGATTTATGATTATTCAGTATATCTGAATTATATATGTTTTGATCTAAACTTCAGAGACTGCACAAATAGGAGATGATAGTGTTGTGTATGCATATAATTTAGCTTGTCAAAAGGCTAAAAGCGTCTTTGAACCATTAGTAGTGTGAAAACATAATTGCATATGTTACAACTGTTATTTGAACCCATTTTATGTCTGGGGGTGTGACATTTCAAAATTTCAGTTATAATATTTTAACACGTAAAAATTTTAACATTTTATTCCAAATATGCACACGTGTATTAAACCAAGATTATACAAAAGGGTGTGTTTACAAATTTCAACTTATGTATTTTTTTAAATTAAAGTCTTAAAAATATATGAAAAAGTATATCAATTAATTTTAATAAATTAAAATGATGGTATAAATTTATCCTGTATTTGTAAACAATTTAGATTCAATAATATACAAGTGTATTTGTTCAATTTAATGTGTTAATAATATATAAATTATGTATTTTTAATTTAAATATTAAAAATATTTGAGTTTTATAAAATACTATAAATTTATTTTTTAAAATAAATGACTTTGTAAACAAATAAAATGATTTGATAAAAAAAATAATAATAATAATAAAAAAAAAATAATAATAAGTTGATTTATATAAAATAATTTATTTTAATAAAATAAGTTTATAAAATCATTTAAATAATATTAAATTAAATTGATTTAAAAGAAATTAAATTAACTTATTTAATAAAAGATAAGGGTCTGTTTTGAAACTTATTAAACTAAAAGGTTTTAAATAAAAGATAAGTCAAGGGGCTATTCATGGGCAAAGCAAACCACAAGGACCCATCCGTAATTTTCTCAGGGATTCAATTAAAACAAAAACAAACACCAGGGACTATCCTTGCCAATTTCCAATTCGTAAATCCGGTCACCTCCTTCATTATCCGGCGGTCCAAGAACTTTCCGGCGAACTCCGACACGCTTGTTCCCTGCCCCTCGACAGCCGAAAAAGGGCTCTCTGAGCTCGTCGTCTCCACGCAAACCTAAGCCCCCGACCAATTTGCCTTTTCATCATCAGAATTTTCACGCGCATCAACTGACCCGAAAGTCAACGCCGCAATACACCCTCGTCGCTGTACCTCGACGCCAGTAAGTCAGCTTGTTAGCTTCGGCTTGTCCAGACGAGGGTCTAGGCACACTTGATTGCTTGTCCCACTGTCGGAATCGACTTCGGGTATAAAAGGCCATGACCGGTCCCTCTCGAGCTCGCCCTCCCTCTCCACCCACTCTCACTTCAAATTGAAGACGACATTGTGTTCGTCGCCGCTGAGTGAAGCTGTGACCAGATTATAAAGACCCAATTCATCCCCGAAGTCGGAATTCGTTATTTTGGTATTTTCGGACTTTGCCCCAACTCGTCGGACCTATTTACTCGGTAATACCAACTCATCTTCGTTCATTTACTTTCGTTTTACCGCTGACGATCTAATGAACCATGTTTGCCGGGTTGGATTCGACCATTTTCGAGCAAACGAAGTGTTCCCGGTCATCTGGTCTGCGTATTGCCGAGAACCAGTGACCAGGACACTGTGTTGTTATGGTTTTATCAAGTCGGACATAGACAGCGATGGGCTTATAGCCCGGCTGGTAAGGCTTGTGTCCGATGATCGATAGGTCCCGAGTTCGAATCCGATTCCAACCATTTTTTTTTTCTTTTAAGGTTTTTGAACTTCTGGATCCCCTCTGCCCGACCCGGTTACCCGTTGACCCGCGCCTTGCCTACCTGGGCCGACCCGATCCAACCTTTTTCCTATTTTATATATATATACATTATTATTAAGTATTTATTAATTAACTTAATAAGTTTTAAAACCCCTTTTAAATTATTTCGAGCCCGTTAACTCAGCCCGTTTATTTTTAACCCAACTTTTGAGCATATTCAAACCCGTTAAATTTTATAAAATAATAAAACCGACGTTTTTCATAAGTTATTTAATTATTTAACCCACAAAAAAAATAATAATAAAATAACATTTTTATAAATAAATAAAAATACGCGTTATTTAAAATATAATATTTTCACGAAATATAAAATAGGTAATTTATGATTATAAAATGCAAGTGTTACTAAAAATATATATTTTTCGAGAAGTTTAAATATTTAATTTGAAATTTTATAAAATTACAAAGTCTTACAAAAAATTAATATTTATTTGTACAATGATTTTAAAACATATAATTTTTTTGCAAAGGTTATTCCATTTACAAAGCAACATATATTTAAAAAAATATATATATATATATACGCGTACGCGAATACATGTTTGATACATATTCGTTTCCATAGGATTTCATCGTGTATAACAACAATACAAATATCACCAACGCGCGTGAAGTAAAACCCTCGCTACAAGGTGAGTTACATATCCCCTATTTACCTTTTTATACATTTTGGGGTGAAACGTAATCTGTGCTTACTTACATACAATTCAACTTGTGTTTACATGCGTAGATTATTGTGCTTTTGTGCTTGATCACTTGTTATGCTATGAATACTTTTAGGATGGTTTAAATTATGTGTAACCCACATAGTCTTGATTCCATGCCTATCACTTTTAGGGTAGCGGTATGCTATGCCTATCACGTTAAACCTATATGCTTATATACATAAATACATGCTTACAATTGGTATGCATATAGTGAATTCTCCACATTATGCCATATCATACCATGTCAAACTATGAATTGTATAAACGTTTTAAACTAAACTTTTACTTTATTTAAACATATGTAAACTCACCAACTCTCGTAGTTGACACTTGTTTTGGATTACGTTTCAGGTGAAGATATGTGATTGTGTGACTATGTGTTGAAGGTGCTACACATAAGGCTTTTGGACCTAGTAAAATAATTATGTGTAATATTCTAGAATAGGGTGTTGTAAGTTGATTTGTATTTGGATATTTGATATTTAAATCTTATTAATGAATTATGCAACCTTAGTAGATCATGTGCTTATGAACAATCATCACATTGTCCGCCTCGATGATTCCGCCATCGGTCGGGGTGTGACAGGGGGTGTGTGTTACAAGATCATTATCAGATATAGAATATGAGGCTTAAAGTGTTTCATGAGACCAGTATCGAACTATATTGATTAGCACAATTTTTCAGTTCACTTCACTGCCCATCCCCCGAAAAACATGCAATGTGATGTTGAACTAAGATATGTTTCTAACAACATCTGTTGCAACATATACTCGCCCTTAGATCAATATCATGATTCCATTGAATGTCCAAATAACAGTTGGACCACATTACCCTACATTATGGAATCAATCGATTCTTTAATCCTTCATTCTACTGAAGAGTTCATCTGTTACAATCTATCATGATATTACATCCAAAACCAAGCAATTAAATCATTCTGATTCCTTATATCCTTCGGGATCTGTTTCTTTTCCTGTGCTAATTGAGATAGTTTCATCCTGGAGATTGATATTATCTTTGCATAAATCTCATATGTCTTGAAGATAGTGCAATTTACATTCTGTTAGCATAATAGTGGGGTACTCGTTGTATTTCTTACTTAAATGGTACCTTAACTCACAAGAAAGTGGAAAGGAGATGCTTTTAGTTTCAAATCTTATAATACTGACAATTTAATTTGTGTGTCATAGCCTGATCATGTTTTCTTTGAATGTTTATCGCGTATCATTACATGCAATATATGAACGTCTGAAAAATAAAGACTTGGAAGAATGGCATAGGATACCAAATTACTCTGTTATACGGATTGTTTAATCCAAGTTGTGTGATTGATATATCATGTATACTAATATGATCTTCTTGATCATGGTGTTCAGCAAAAATATATTCTTTAGTGCTTTACAGTTTAGTTCATTTCAATTTGTACAGAGAAAAACCAAAAATATGTATTTTCAAGTTTATATAGATAAAATTCAAAAAGATTTTCTGTCATGCTTCCGTGAGAATTCCAAAAAATTAAAAAAAAAGGTTCGGGATTGGATCGGATACTGGTTCCTGGTAATTGACAAGAAACATTGAGGAAGAGAAGTATGAAAAGTTTGAAAGAGTTGACTGTTCAAAAGTTCAAAATTTCTCTAAGTGTGGAGAAGAAGCGAACTTAATAAGTTTGCCTGGTAAGCGAACTTAAGGCTTGTTTCTTATATCGTTTGTTTGAAGCGAACTTGATCATATTTCTCAGAAAACTTGACTGAAGCGAACTTAGTGGTTTTAAGCGAACTTGTTCTGAGGGTTATTGAAGTGATTAAATCTGTGTTGTTGTTCTTAGTTTCTGATTATTCAAGGCTTTGCACATCAAACCAAGGTAGTATCACGGTTTATTATCCATTGAATTGTTCAAATCAAGTAGGTTCACGATCTAGGTTACGGTTTATGTTGCCTTGACTGTTTTTGGATCTAAACCTCGATATAATATGTGTTATACTTGAAATTGATGATTGATAAAGGTTCATTGAGATGTTTCGATCATGTGGTGTTCGATTTTAACATCGAATTTCATCGATTGGAAGATTTTTTTTTTATTTCTGTTGGTTTTTCTAAGCTTCGAGCGAACTTGCTCAGACGAACTTATTAAGTTCACCTCTTGCAACTCTAAGCGAACTTAATATGTTCGCCTCAGGGGACAGAAGTAATTTTGACTTAGCATTTTTTTGTATTTTTTTGTTTTTCATTTTTTTGTATCGTGTTTTAACATGTTTTTGTGTGTGGTTTTGCTATGTCAGTTTTACAGATGGATCGTCGAGTTGAATATAAACATAACCAGGTGGCGTTCGTGGATCCAAATTTATCTGAAGTTGTGAATTACCAAGATATCATTAATTTTCATAATAGGTCAAGGATAAGTGTTGCTGTTTCGGAAAATCCCTACATCAGCTTGAATTACATTCAACATTTCTGGGATACAGCACAACATGATTTGTCACACCCCAACCGACGGCGAAATCATCGGGGCGGGACATGTAGACTGTTCATGAGCACAAGGTTGACCAAATTGTAATATATTAAACATCAATTTCATTTCGAATAATCCAAACACAACCAAATCCAAGAAAGAACGTAATTGAAATACATAAAATCCTTTATTCAAATTAACTAAGTCCCAAAACCTATGTGAAGTAAATCTTGATCAAATCACACATTAGTACCTGAAACATGAATAAAATAAGGTCAACTAAAAAGTTGGTGAGTATAACAGAGGTTTGTATATAAATAGCATATAGATTGTAAAACAAATCCTTACATAACATGATAAAATAAGGCATTTATGGAGAGCAGCTATTGTGTAACCAAGTACAATCAAACCTTTGTAACTAGAATGCAAAATTGTGTTGTCGGTAACAATCACCCCAAACTGGGTAGGTTTGTCAGACTCAATAGATCTATCATTGTTTACCGTCGGCTTAAATAGTTAATGATTGCACATAATCGCATACAAAATTTAACACACCTAGCACTCAGGCATAAAGCTCAAATTTGCACACATGAATGTAAAGAGGATTTGTACTTGTGTAGTTTGTGTAAATATAAGTAATAGTGTTGTATAATGTTCATGTTCCACCCCAAAAAGTGTAAAAAGGTAAAAGGGGCTATGTAATACTCACATGATTCCAACGGTGTAGCTAACACGAGAGACTAGCTAGAAATGAGATCCTTGTAATGCACAACGTTATCCTAGAATGTAATGTGTATTGGATTAATAATGTATACAAATGTCTATGTCTAAGTCTAAGTCTAAGGTTGAATTGGATGTGTGTATAAGGAATTGAAATTGTAAGTAAAGGAGTTGGATAAAATTAAGGTTTGAATATGAAATAATTAAATAACTTAAATAATTATTATTCATTCATTTAGTTATGAAAATAATGTAGGTATTAGGGATAAGTAAGTATAACCTAAATAAATGATTTTTTTGTTTAAATGTAAATTTAATAAATAATTGCTACTTTATTTATTCATTTATAAAATATGTAACTTAGTCATTTAGTTATAAAAAGTGTATTGGGTGTTTTATATTAAATAAAATTTACTTACTTTATTTTCATAAAGAGGTGTAAATAAATTGTGTAACTAACATTTAAGTATAGGGTTTAATAAATAAGTATAAATTTAATTTTTAAATAACTCCTATTTATTTTAGGATTAAGAATTTGATCTTTTTAAATAAAGTTAATGTATATCTTTATAAAATCAATTATTTTTATTTGAAAATTAATCTGAATCACTTATTGTTTTTAAAACATAAAAATAATTATTCTGCTAAGATTTTTCTCACACAGGACCATGCCTGGGACAGGGCACGATCGTGCTTGAACCACGGGCGCGACCGTGCTAGTCAGGGACGCGACCGTGTTGACTAAACAAAATGCATAATTAGGCTGTTCACTAGGAACGATCGTGTCTTGGGCCAGGCACGACCATGTCTAGGGTTTTGAGGCACGACCAAGTCTAGCCAAGGGCATGACCGGGTCTGAGTGTGTGAGGCCCGACCGCGCCGTTATTTGGCTCGAACGTGTCTCATGAAGCACGACCGCGCTAGAATGCTAGCGCGACCGTGTCTGTAACAAAATAGAATCGATTTGACTAATTCTTATATTGTTAATGTCGGAATTCATAGGGCTTTCATCTCTAGGGTTATTACGAGTCTATTGGAATATATTAATTGTATTTAAAACGTGTTCAAAGCAGGGTTCGATTATACCATTTTAGAACGAACCCTAGATTCGAGTTCGTGTTAATTTCGCTATTGTAAGGCCACATTAGTTTGGGGCTTTTGATCTATAGACTAAATCGAAAGTGTGGAAGGTTTCAATTACCCGGAAAGATGATGAATCGATGGTGTACGGATAGAACGAGTTCCGGCAATGACGGGGTTGATCGACGGCGTCTTCTGCTGTAATTCTGGCTAAGTAAGCGTGTCCAGCAGCTTTAGAGCGGATCGATAGTACGTTGGCTTGGGAGAATTGCAAATCAAAATGGTGATTCGATGGTTTCGTGAGAGAATTAGGTGTTTGTGAGATAATTCGACGAAATTAAGTTCATTTGTTATAATGGTGATGATTAAAGGGTTTAATTGAGTTCGTTAATGATGAAAACGTGTAGAACGGTTATGAAATGGAACGTCCCTGTGATTAAAGGCTGCATTTACGTTTCAACTGCTGAGAGGCACGACCGTTTCTATAAGTGGCACGACCGTGCCAAGACACCGGGCGCGACTGTTCCAAAGCAAGGCGCGCGACCGTGCCAAAGCACTTGGCGCGACCGTGCCAGAATAAGGCGGGACCATGCCTATTAGGGTTTCTGGTTATTTACTTATAAAATCAGTCCTTGCAATTTCAGTATTGACAGTTTTGTATCAATATGGACTTATGTATAGTTTAATAGGGTATACCCTTGTAAAATTTGTGGATTTGCATTGAAATATAGTATTTAATTGATGGTACGAATAGAACAAAATAGTGTACTAGAATTGGGTTTAAAATGCATTACATTAAATTGAAATATGGATACTAAAAATCAGAAATGTTACAGTCTCCCCATGTTGAGGGAATTTCGTCCCGAAATTTAGCTAGAGGAAGCGACGGCATCAGTTAAAAGATGGGGGTACTTGAGCTTCATTTGGTCCTCTCGTTCCCAAGTGAATTCAGGACCACGTTTAGATTCACAACGAACCATGACAATAGGGATACGGCTTCGCTTGAGCTGCTTGACCTCACGATCCATGATTTCTACCAGTCTCTCAACGAAGTGCATCATTTCGTCAATGTGCACGTCGTCAAGAGGTATGTGGAGATTCTCATCAGCAAGGCATTTCTTCAGATTAGACACGTGAAATGTAGGATGCACATTGCCAAGTGATGGAGGTAACTCGAGTTTGTAAGCCACTTTCCCAATCCTTTCAAGGATCTTGAATGGACCCACATAGCGAGGTGATAATTTGCCTTTCTTTCCAAAATGGATCACACCCTTCCACGGAGACACCTTTAGAAGAACAAGGTCATCGACTTGGAATTCCAAGGGTTTTCGTCGTTTGTCGGCATAACTCTTTTGCCGACTTCTCGCTACTCGAATGTTGTCACGGATTTGGATAATCTTGTCGGATGTTTCTTGAATTAGTTCGGGACCGGTGATTTGTGCTTCACCAATCTCGTTCCAACAGATAGGAGAACGACACTTGCGACCATAGAGAGCTTCAAATGGAGCCATGGTGATACTCGTGTGGTAGCTATTATTGTAAGAGAATCGATTAGGGATAGATGTGAATCCCAATTGCCACCAAAATCAATTACGCATGCTCTAAGCATGTCCTCAAGAGTTTGGATCGTTCGCTCGGTCTGACCATCAATTTGGGGATGGTAAGCCGTGCTCAAATCCAAGCGTGTACCAAGAGCAGTTTGGAGAGATTGCCAGAAACGAGAGGTGAACCGAGCATCTCTATCGGAGATTATGTTTAAGGGAACACCGTGACGGCTCACAATTTCATCAATGTAAATTCGGGCTAGTTTCTCAACCCGATAGTCTTCACGGATAGGCAAGAAATGAGCATATTTGGTGAGACGATCAATGATCACCCAAATGCTATCATAACCACTTGAGGTTGCGAGGAAGTTTGGTAATGAAGTCCATAGCTAAATTCTCCCATTTCCACACGGGAATTTCCGGTTGTTCAAGTAAACCGGAAGGGCGTTGATGTTCGGCTTTGACTTTGGAGCAAGTTAGACATTTGGCAACATAGAGAGCAATGTCTTTCTTCATACCGGGCTACCAATATTGTTGGCGAAGATCTTGGTACATTTTATCCGCACCAGGATGAATAGAATAACGAGTCTTGTGAGCCTCGTTCATAAGAAATGTATGGAGATCATCGCGATCGGGAACCCAAATACGGTTCAAGTAATAAAGTAAGCCATTGGGTTTTGATTCAAGTTGGAGTTCAATACCACACGACATTTCCTCATACATGTTACCCTCGGTGACTGAGACGTGTTGAGCTTCTAAGATGCGGTTTTGAATGTCGGTTTGAATTCGAACACATTGAAGCATGACATGGTCCTTTCGACTCAAAGCGTAGGCTACAACATTCGCTCTGCCGGGATGGTAACGAATCTCACAGTCATAGTCGTTAAGGAGTTCAACCCAATGTCGTTGTCTCATATTGAGTTCTTTTTGGTTGAAGATGTGTTGGAGACTTTTGTGGTCGGTGAACACCACGCATTTCGTGCCATAGAGGTAATGTCTCCAAATCTTCAATGCAAATACGACCGCACCCAGTTTGAGATCGTGCGTTGTATAATTCTTCTCATGAATCTTAAGTTGTCTCGATGCATAAGCAATTACTTTGCCTCGTTGCATGAGTACACAACCGAGGCCTTGGTTAGAAGCATCACAGTAGACAACTAGATCATCATTCCCATCAGGGAAGCCAAGATAGGAGCATTGCACAACTTTTGCTTGAGGGTTTGGAAAGCTTCTTCTTGCTTTGGTCTCCATTCATAAGTTTTACCCTTGTGGGTTAAAGCGGTGAGAGGAACAACAATCTTAGAGATATTTGAAATGAAACGACGATAATATCCCGCAAGACCAAGAAATGAACGAACTTCGGTGGGGGTCTTCGGGGTATTCCAATTCTTAACCGCTTCGATCTTAGCAGGGTCAACATAAATTCCCTTGTCGTTAACGATATGACCAAGAAATTGAACTTCCTTTAACCAAAATTCACATTTGGAGAATTTGGCATATAATTGTTCCTTCCTCAAGAGGTCCAAAACCAGTCTAAGGTGTTGCTCATGGTCGGCTTTAGTCTTGGAGTAGATTAAGATATCGTCAATGAAGACGATCACAAATTTATCAAGGTATGGTTTGCATACACGATTCATGAGGTCCATGAAGACTGCGGGTGCATTGGTTAGTCCAAAAGGCATGACCATGAACTATAAGTGACCATATCTTGTTCGGAACGCAGTCTTTGGAATATCTTCCTCTTGTAGACGGAGTTGATGATAACCCGATCGAAGATCAATATTCGAGAAGCAAGTAGAACCTTGAAGTTGATCAAAGAGATCATCAATTCTAGGCAAGGGATAACGGTTCTTGATGGTAAGCTTGTTGAGTTCACGGTAGTCAATACACATGCGGAATGATCCATCCTTCTTTTTGACGAATAAGACGGGTGCACCCCACGGTGAATGACTTGGACGAATGAATCCCTTGTCGGAGAGCTCTTGGAGTTGACTTTCTAGTTCCTGCATTTCAGAGGGTGCAAGACGGTACAGAGCTCTAGCCACGGGGTTAGCTCCGGGCACAAGATCAATGCGAAATTCTACTTGTCGAACGGGTGGAAGACCGGATAGATCTTCGGGAAATACTTCGGGAAAATCCTGAATGATGGGAATGTCTTGTATACTCTTCTCTTTGACATCCTTTTGAACAATATGAGCTAAGAAGTCTACGTACTTCTTTCGTAAGTAATTTTGAGCGGTAGTGCATGACATTAATTTAAGTCATTTGCAAGGCTTTTCACCAAAGACTCTTAATGTTTCTCCCGACGGTAGAGGTATTCGAATACACTTCTCAAAACAGATGACTTCGGCATGATGGTTTGATAGCCAATCCATGCCTATAATGATATCAAAACTTCCTAGTGGCATTGGTACAAGGTTGATTGGAAATGTATGTTCATTAAGTTCTAGAGAACATTCATTGATAATAGACTCAATTGTAAGTGAATCACCATTTGCTATCTCGACAGTGAAGGTTTTCTCTAATTGGGATCGTGTCTTTGCAAGTAAGGGTTCAAATTTAAGTGACACAAAACTTTTATCGGCACCGGTATCAAATAAAATGGAGCCATATTGACTATTGACAAGGAACGTACCGTTGACCACATCATTGTTGGCTTGAGCCTCATTGGCGTTTATGTTGAAAGCACGCCCACGAGCTCCGCCTTGTCTAGCATTGACTAACCTTGGGCATTGATCACGGAAATGATTTGGTTCACCACATTCATAACAAGCACGCCCATTTGCAATAGCGAAAACACCTTGATTAGCCACTTGCGGGTTGGTTCGGTTTGGTGGGTTGACCTGGCCCGCAAGAGCTTTGGCCCTACACACATTGACCGTATGGCCATATTTCCCACAATAAGTGCAAAGGCAACATGGGATGTTTTGAGGATGATGATAGTTGCATGTGGAACAGAGTGGGTAGATCCCAACATATGGCTTTTTGGCTGGTGCTTGAACCATAGGATGTGACACCCGACATTTCAGGTCAATATCCGTACATATTATAAACAAGTTTACATTATAATTATTTTTGTGATTTATTTAATTTCACAAACAAGGACATTAAGGTCTAACAAAAACTGTACATGGTCTCGTTTTATATTTTGGTAATTCTAGGAGTTACCGGTTCGCATACCAGTATAACCCGGCTAAATTCGAACGTCACTTTTAGGTATTTATACCTACAAATAATCACCTCAACGGATTATACAATCCAAGATTTCAATGTTTTTCTTTAACGAGCCATAAACGTGTTAAATTTATAATACCGCAGAGAACCTAACCGAATTAAATTACCCTTTTGAAACTCTAAGTAATATTAATACACTTAAAACTAATTGTTTGAAAATTTACCCCAAACCACTTTTATTGACTTTCTCGGCCGAAGCCAGAGAAAGCCCACACCTCCTTACTCGACCCATGCCATACTTGAGAAAAACTCAGATAAAACCATACCCCTTTCAATCAAAAGTCCCACGAAATCATTTTTATCTCTCATTTTCATACAGCAAACTTCTCATTTCTCCTCAAGTTGAAGCCAAGTTTGAAAACAAAATCCATCAAAATTCAGTGTTTTAAAGTGTTCCTGAAGAATAACAAAAGATTCAAGGTCATTCTTCTGTTTTCTCTCGTCATCTTCATCTCGGTTTAAAGGTAAAAACTCAATACTATCCACTTTATTTTCTTTAAAAACCGTAGCTAAACTTACAACTCATTTAAACGCAAGTAAGAAAAGTGTGTCAAATTCAAGATTTAAAACATAAATATGCAGGACTGATTATGTCAAACAGAAGTCCAATAATCGAAACTAGGAGTTTCGATACCAGTTAACTCAATCGAAACTATAGTTTCGATACTTATCACTCAATCGAAACTAGGTAGTTTCGATACCTGTCTACACAATCAAAACTAGGAAGTTTTGATACATATTTCTCAAATCGAAACTAGGAAGTTTCGATATCTAATCTGCACAATCGAAACTAGGAAGTTTCGACAACTGTCCTACTCAATCGAAACTAGGTAGTTTCGATACCTAATTACTCCATCGAAACTAGGAAGTTTCGATACTCAATTGCCCAATCGAAACTAGGAAGTTCGATACTTGTGTCAGTCCCCTTTTGGGCAATAACTAAGATCAATTTTTATAACAAAACAAGTGTTGAAAATTTAAGAAGATATT
This sequence comes from Smallanthus sonchifolius, assembly GCA_023525975.1. Taxonomy (NCBI): domain Eukaryota; kingdom Viridiplantae; phylum Streptophyta; class Magnoliopsida; order Asterales; family Asteraceae; genus Smallanthus; species Smallanthus sonchifolius. Next base: position 74,260,059 of record CM042018.1, on the reverse strand, counting down.
TTGTGACACCCGACAATTCAGGTCAATATCCGTACATGTTATAAACAAGTTTACATTATAATTGTTTTGTGATTTACTTAATTTCACAAACAAGGACATTAAGGTCTAACAAAAACCGTACAGGGTCTCATTTCATATTCTGGTAATTCTAGGAGTTACCGGTTCACGTACCAGGATAACCCGACTAAATACGAACACTGGTGGTTAAATTTACACTTAAATCAAATGGTTTGATTTATTTAACCCCACCCACTCCCATTGACCAGAAATCTCGGCCTCAAGGCCATGTGAGTCCATCCCACACCCTAAATTTCAACATGTTCTACTTACTTAAGCAATCTCCCATACAACCTCATTTTCTATCAATTCATCAAGAGCAAAAACCCTCAACCCCTGTCATCTCTCTCTTCTTCTATGACAACAACAAGAATACCTATCTCCACTTTCTTTTGGGGTTCTTCCATAATCGAAGACTCGAATCCTTTATTTCGGTGCTATAAGGAGAGTTCCAAGTGTTTTCTCAAAGGTTTTTAGCAGGAGAAGTCAAGATCATTCTCTTTTTCTCTCAAAAATCGTCATCACTGTCCAGAGGTAAAAACTCAATACTATCCACTTTATTTTCTTTAAAACCGTGTCTAAGCATACAAAATGTTCAATCGCAAGTAAGATAACAAGAAAAGTGTGTCAAATTCAAGTTTTAAAACATAAATATGCAGGACTGATTCTGTCAAACAGAAGTCCAGTAATCGAAACTAGGAGTTTCGATACCAGGTTACTCAATCGAAACTGGGAGTTTCGATACTAGTTGTTCAATCGAAACTAGGTAGTTTCGATACATATTGCTCAATCGAAACTCCCTTCTTGCCAATCGAAACTAGGTAGTTTCGATACCAGTTTTGCTCATTCGAAACTAGGAAGTTTCGATATCTAATCTGCGCAATCGAAACTAGGAAGTTTCGACAACTGTCATACTCAATCGAAACTAGGTAGTTTCGATACCCAACTACTCAATCGAAACTATGAAGTTTCGATACTCAATTGCCCAATCGAAACTAGGAAGTTTCGACAGCTGTTCATCAGTAACATTGGGCAGTAACTTAGAACTGTTTTTATAACGAAACAAGTGTTGAAAAGCTAAAAATATATTTAAACAAAAGCAACCAGATTTACAAAGTCGGTGAACAATTTGCAATATAAGACATTCGGTCATAACACGAATTACCCTTCTTGTAATTAGGGTACGAATAGTCAAGTTCGGCTAGAACAATTATCATTGCGAGCATACACAAACTCAAGGTGAGTTCACGGCCCCCTTTTAACTCTTTACTATTTTGTAAACATCGGGGGAGAAACATACTTACTTGTTATGTTTTGAAAACATGAATTACATTGTTTATACGTTTGACAATATGAACATTTTGGTTTAACTTCTTGTGAGTCTCCCAGCCCCACTTTTACTACTGGTTTTTAAATTGTTTTTAAACAAACGGGGAGAAAACTTGCTCAACTAAACAGCTGGACACAAGAACACACAACGATTGTTCGGATGAACAACACACAACGATTGTTCGGATGAACAACACACAACGATTGTTCGGATGAACAACACTCAACGATTTGGGGGGGGGGGGGAAACATACTTACAACTATTTTATGGGATAACAAGAGAATAAGGCACGACTTTTATGTTTACATGAGATGAGAACAACGAGTTGAGGTCGCTAAAGTCCCCTAGAACAACGTAGTAACCATTAACTGTAGCCTAGGGTCTTATGAATAGTACTATAGAGAGTGACGTCTCCCGGTCATGGTTAGTCGCGCTAACCACAATCTGGAGGATTTATGGCCGCATGGAACCGGATAACGAAATTAGGGGCATGTACAATTGTCATGGTTTGGTTACGCCTCATGTATGAACATATTATTTGTATTCCTAGCTAGTTTACAAATGGGTCAACAATTCTTATTCTGTTTATCATATACACCTCAAACTATTTACGAACAATTGAATTTAAACAAAAGAGTTTTGATCCGGTTACAGTGATCATGTTTATACAAAAGGGTTCTGATTAGTTAAAATGATCAGGTTTAAACATATTTTATGACGGTTAAGTCATGATAATGTTTTCAAATGAAAACTACTTAGTTTTATGACGGTAAAGTCATGAACAGGTTTTCGGGGAAAAACTATAAGCAATAATATAACTAACTCTGTGAACTCACCAACCTTTGTGTTGACACTTTCAAGTATGTTTCTCAGGTGACCTTTAGCCATGGCGCGGTTGGAATAGGCTAGCTATGTTGGATCAATTCCTAGTAGCTGGAAGGACGTAGAATATCAAGTCTCAAGTCTGTCGTTGATCTAGAAGAACTTAGATCATAGAATTACTTAGTTTTAGTAATTGTATATGTAATCAAGTCTTAGAAATCATTATTACAACTTCCGCTATCGTGTAATGAACCAATCGTTACAACCTGTATTTATTTAATAAGTAAATAAGATATGGGGGTGTGACAGATTGTATCAGAGCAATGGTTTTAGCGAATTAGGTGTCCTTAGTGATACCTAGGCTCTAACCGGACTCATTTAGGGACCAAGATTTCTAAGACTTGCATCACACCAAAAACACCCAAGACTTGAGCATAGGAATTCCAACCGTTGCCGAACAATTTGTGTAGATTATTAGTGTATGGAGTTACACTAGGGTACCATTAGCTACACTAATACAATTACATAGCACATGTAATGAACACTTAAACACATACAACAATGTGAAAATAATAAACACTTACAACATGTTACTGTTCGGATTACGAGTCAAGAATAACGGGTACTCAGCATACTGCAACCTTAGAAGATCGAGTTACGAGCTGAGCTTGGACTACGATGACAACGATCGTCAATTACCGATCTTGGTATCACAACAGGCTGAACTCGTACCAGAATCTGTACCTATACCTGCACCACAACTAGTCCAGCCATGGAGGCAACTATCTTTCTAACGTATTTGCGGTATAAATACTCTCCTTCATAAGTTGTCAGATCGGATGCCTAGACTCTCGCCATGATATATGGCAGGCATGATTGCCCAGACAGAAGGGAATTCAAGATGAATAAGCAGGACTAAATGGGAGACAAACTCCAAGGGTCAGGAGACCCAGACATACGTCAGGATCATGTGGATCCATGCATATATACAGACTTGGAGCATGAGTTGCTCGACACTCGTTTGAGGATCTCTGCCCAACACATAGTGCCTGAATTTCACCATACCCATTTTATTTTAAGAGACACTGGTGGTGCCTCTCTACCATTAGCCTCATCTGACAACTGCCATATTCGGCAGATTCATGAGTATTGGTACACATAATTAAGAGTAATCCGATAAAACAATACACACTCCTGTACAAATGTGCAAACACAATCTAATGATTATTTCAAGTCCCTTTTGATTAAAAGCTAGGGATAGAAGAAACACTATAGGGATCAGGCAAGGCAAATTATCATTACGGGTGCACACGTAATCATAATTTGCAGTGCATGGGAACTTTAGTGAGTCTTGCTGTCTAAGCTGATGATCAACTCATGTTCTCAATCACTTGATTAAGGATTGGATCTCAACAAATTAGATTTCTCAATTAGGTGCTCACAAAGCATTCTCCTAGTTTTGGAGGAACGAGAGAAATTCAAATTGAATTCAACCAATCCTTAGTAAATCCTGAACGACGAAGAAATTCGCACATTCATTCTTTGAGATTCTACTTGTCAGGAATGCTTCAAATTGAGCGTTACCACAACTAACACTTACAGTAATTGCACAACTAATGTGGGAGATTATAGCATAATCTCAGGATCCATCATACAGTTCAATCTCACAATTGATTGAAAGTTACGCCAAGAGTGTTATACACTAACTTCAGTAATAGGGCAGGATATTATTCTGACCCACATACACATGGCACCTATGGATATTGTGGAAGCTCGACATGAGACAAGTAGGAAATCAGACATTTCAGAATGTCGGTCAAACAGAATTGCTCTCGTAGCCATTGACATTCAATATACCTGTAAGTCTGACTATTCTCTCTGCAATGGATAAGCCGGGGTTGATGCTCAAACGAATGCCAAAGAAACCTAAGTGTGGACTAACGACTATTGTCGCACTAACCAAAACGACATGCAAAACTCTTAAAGGAGTCCCAAATGCGGAATTTCATGCTAATCTCATTAGTTCATGATATGCATAAGGGATGTAAGCTCGAGCTATTCACAACAGGCCACTGTCCACAAAGAGTTGAGAAGAATAATTTGTTACTCTTTTGTACTCGCATTTCCCCAAAGTTCATCTGGTTGGATGGAACCCAGATTTAGCCTAGAAGAGAGGTGTGACTGCATCTTTCACTCCTACTTTTCTAGTATTGGGAAGCTCTAGAGCATCTATTGTTAAGAAATGATCTCTTGGAGTAGACTCAGTTGGAATACAAAAGTCTCGACGTTCAACACTCATTACCTCAAGTTTATCCTTGTGCTAAGGATTTTAAGGCTATAACCCGAATGAGTGGAATACGTAATGGTAAGTCACCAAAGTACCATTCAAACACTAAGGGAGTGCATACACACCGTATGACTAATAGTTGACTATCAACTCTTTCTGCCAACTTAATGAGTTGACAAACCCATAGCCCATTTTGGGGAAAGCACTAATTCGATGAGACCATTCTCACAGTATTACTATTCATTCCCTCAGCTAGACGGAATGTGAATATCCCAAACAAACATCGAACTTCGTATGGCTTACATACTTTGAAGGTATGGTAGTCGAGACATGAGTTTACATATCAGGACGCTACAACCCAAAGGCTAGTCTGCCTCGAAAGGTAGTGCGAGCAAAGGGGTAAAGTGGTGATTAGACTCGAAGTTCGCAAATAAGAGCTCCCAAGGAACATCAATTCCTAACTCCATGAAGGCACATGGAGAGGAAAATCATAGAAAACATGAAACCTGAAATAAGAGAAAAGTCTTAGTCCGGGAAAATGCTTTCGAAAAGCATAAGAGGGGCAAACATAAAGTTTCATTTTCATACTTTTTCATTTCTACCCAATATACAACAAAAACTTGGACACCTCGTCGAGTATTTCTTTCATAAGACCGAGTTTCTCACCATGGGGAGTTCCGGTCCTGTTTGTAAAGAAAAAGGATGGAACCTTTAGAAAGTGCATCAATTATTGGGAGTTGAACAAGCTGACAATCAAAAACCGGTATCCTCTTCCTCGAGTAGACGATTTGTTTGATCAACTTCAAGGTTCCAGTTTCTATTCTAAAATTGATCTACGATCAGGGTATCATCAACTGAAAATTCAGGAAGAAGATATACCAAAAACGACTTTTAGGACTCGTTACGGTCACTACGAGTTCCTAGTTATGCCATTTGGCTTGACTAATGCACCGGCCGTTTTCATGGATCTAATGAACCGCGTGTGCAAGCCACACTTGGATAAATTCGTGATTGTATTTTTCGATGACATATTAATATATTCACAAACCAAGGAGGAACATGAACATCATTTGAAATCAATCTTGGAACTACTCCGGAATGAGAAGCGTTATGCCAAATTCTCTAAGTGTGAGTTTCGGATTCGAGGGGTTCACTTTCTCGGACACGTCATCAATAAGAAGGGTGTTCACGTAGTCCCAACCAAGATTGAAGCTATCAAAAACTGGGAAGCACCAAGAACTCCGACTGAGGTGCGTCAATTTCTGGGTTTGGCAGGATATTACAGGCGATTTATCAAGAATTTTTCAAAGATAGTCTTGCCTTTGACCACGTTAACTCAGAAGGACAAAAAGTTTGATTGGACTGATAAACAAGAATCAGCTTTTCAATTGCTAAAGCAAAAACTTTGCAGTGCACCAATCCTATCCCTTCCCGAGGAACTGACAATTTCATCGTGTACTGCGACGCATCACACCAAGGTCTGGGATGTGTATTGATGCAGGAAGAAAAAGTCATAGCGTATGCATCCAGACAGCTAAGAGTACATGAGAAAAATTATACGACTCACGATCTGAAATTGGGTGCTGTCGTGTTTGCACTCAAGATTTGGAGACATTTCTTATATGGTACAAAATGTACTATCTTTACAAACCACAAGAGTCTCCAGCACATCTTTAATCAGAAAGAACTCAACATGAGTCAACTTCGTTGGGTAGAACAACTGAATGATTACGACTAAGATATCAAGTATCACCCTGGTAAGGCAAATGTTGTAGCAGATGCCTTGAGTCGTAAGGAACGGGTTAAAACTCTCCGTGTTCGTGCCCTAGGATTGACAATTCATGCGAGTCTCACGACTCAAATCCGGATGGCACAACAGGAGGCAATCAAAGAAGAAAACATTCAGAGTGAAGCTATACGAGGAATGATCAGACAATTAGAGCCAAAATCAAATGATACTTTATACTTTGCAAATAGATTTTGGGTGCCATGTTTTGGTAACTTACGGGAGTTGGTTATGGACGAAGCCCACAAGTCCAGGTACTCCATTCACCCAGGTTCGGATAAAATGTATAAGGATCTGAAAGAACTCTACTGGTGGCCGAACATGAAAGGAGAAATTGCTATTTACGTCGGTAAATGCCTTACATGTTCAAAGGTAAAGGCAGAACATCAGAAACCGTCAGGATTGTTATAACAACCCGAGATACCTCAACGGAAATGGGAATAAATTTCAATGGATTTCATTTCAAAGTTACCCAGAACACCTAGCAACTATGATACTATATGATAATCGTCAGTCGTTTGACGAAATCCACGCAATTCCCTACCAATAAAGGAGACAGATAAAAGTAAGAAGCGTGCAAGGCTAAATATTAAGGGAATTAAGGCTAGGCATGGTATGCCAGTTTCCATTTTCACAAAAAGGGACAGTCGAGTCATGTCAAGAACCTGGCAGTTTGTACAAGAAGCCTTGAGCACACGCCTTTACATGACCACTGCATATCATCCCCAGATGAACGGTCAAAGTAAAAGGACCATCCAAACTTTAAAAGATGTGCTCCGTGTGTGTGTAATCGATTTCAGAAGAAATAGGGATCCTCACCGCCGTTGGATGAGTTTTCATATAATATCAACTACCATACCAGCATTAAAGCCGCTCCGTTGAGGCTTTGTATGGTTATAAGTGTCACTCATCGCTATGTTGGGCGGAGGTTAGCGAAAAGCATTTGACTGGTCCTGATATTGGCTAGGAAACCACTGACAAGATCGTCGAAATAAAAAATCGTCTGTAAGCCACTCAAGACAGACGAAAGAGAGTTGAGCTAGCAACAGACGAAAACCATTAGAATTCCAAGTGGGAGACAAAGTCACGTTGAAGGTCTCACCTTGGAAAGGAGTTGCAGGATTTGTCAACCGTGGCAAGCTTAATCCTAGGTACGTTGAACCATTTGAACGAGAGGATCAAATGAAAACAAAAAAAAAAAAAAAAATAATAATACCCATCCTTGTTTAAGGATACAACAGTTCAAGAGGACACAAATTGAATTTCGGGACGAAATTCTTTTAACATGGGGAGAATGTGACACCCGACAATTCAGGTCAATTTCCGTACATGTTATAAACAAGTTTACATTATAATTGTTTTGTGATTTACTTAATTTCACAAACAAGGACATTAAGGTCTAACAAAAACCGTACAGGGTCTCATTTCATATTCTGGTAATTCTAGGAGTTACCGGTTCACGTACCAGGATAACCCGACTAAATACGAACACTAGTGGTTAAATTTACACTTAAATCAAATGGTTTGATTTATTTAACCCCACCCACTCCCATTGACCAGAAATCTCGGCCTCAAGGCCATGTGGGTCCATCCCACACCCTAAATTTCAACATCTTCTACTTACTTAAGCAATCTCCCATACCACCTCATTTTCTATCAATTCATCAAGAGCAAAAACCCTCAACCCCTGTCATCTCTCTCTTCTTCTACGACAATAACAAGAATACCTATCTCCACTTTCTTTTGGGGTTCTTCCATAATCGAAGACTCGAATCCTTTATTTCGGTGCTATAAGGAGAGTTCCAAGTGTTTTCTCAAAGGTTTTTAGCAGGAGAAGTCAAGATCATTCTATTTTTCTCTCAAAAATCGTCATCACTGTCCAGAGGTAAAAACTCAATACTATCCACTTTATTTTCTTTAAAACCGTGTCTAAGCATACAAAATGTTCAATCGCAAGTAAGATAACAAGAATAGTGTGTCAAATTCAAGTTTCAAAACATAAATATGCAGGACTGATTCTGTCAAACAGAAGTCCAGTAATCGAAACTAGGAGTTTCGATACCAGTTTACTCAATCGAAACTGGGAGTTTCGATACTAGTTGTTCAATCGAAACTAGGTAGTTTCGATACATATTGCTCAATCGAAACTAGGTAGTTTCGATACCCTTCTTGCCAATCAAAACTAGGTAGTTTCGATACCAGTTTTGCTCATTCGAAACTAGGAAGTTTCGATATCTAATCTGTGCAATCGAAACTAGGAAGTTTCGACAACTGTCATACTCAATTGAAACTAGGTAGTTTCGATACCCAACTACTCAATCGAAACTATGAAGTTTCGATACTCAATTGCCTAATCGAAACTAGGAAGTTTCGACATCTGTTCATCAGTAACATTGGGCAGTAACTTAGAACTGTTTTTATAACGAAACAAGTGTTGAAAAACTAAAAAGATATTTAAACAAAAGCAACCAGATTTACAAAGTCGGTGAACAATTTGCAATATAAGACATTCGGTCATAACACGAATTACCCTTCTTGTAATTAGGGTACGAATAGTCAAGTTCGGCTAGAACAATTATCATTGCAAGCATACACAAACTCAAGGTGAGTTCACGGCCCCCTTTTAACTCTTTACTATTTTGTAAACATCGGGGGAGAAACATACTTACTTGTTATGTTTTGAAAACATGAATTACATTGTTTATACGTTTGACAATATGAACATTTTGGTTTAACTTCTTGTGAGTCTCCCAGCCCCACTTTTACTACTGGTTTTTAAATTGTTTTTAAACAAACGGGGAGAAAACTTGCTCAACTAAACAGCTGGACACAAGAACACACAACGATTGTTCGGATGAACAACACACAACGATTGTTCGGATGAACAACACTCAACGATTTGGGGGGGGGGGGGGAACATACTTACAACTATTTTATGGGATAACAAGAGAATAAGGCACGACTTTTATGTTTACATGAGATGAGAACAACGAGTTGAGGTCGCTAAAGTCCCCTGGAACAACATAGTAACCATTAACTGTAGTGTAACATTTCTGATTTTAGTATTCCTATTTCAATTCAATGTAATGCAATTTCAAGTTCTATACTCGTGCAATGTCTCATTATTTTCTCGCCGTAAATTTAATGCAGTAATTCTATACAAATTCGCAAGTTTTACTCGATTATATACATTTAAATGCTGTACAAGAAACTATTTTATTCAAACTCATCAAACCTGAAGAGTCAAGGACTAAAGTTGAAAAATTATCAAGAAACCCTAGTTAGCACGGTCGTGCCTCGGCACGATCGCGCGACTGGTCCTGGAACGATCGCGCCCGGTGCCTAAGCACGGTCGCGTCTCTCTTGGGCACGGTCGCGCCTGCGTAACAGTCGAAACGTAAATGTGATTTCAAAACGCTCATTCATTCGAAATTCAATTCCGATTACGTTTCTTCTTCCATTAACGTGAGTTATACCATTCTCAATTATTCAACGCCTCAGTTTCATACCATCAATCTCGAATTCTCTCTCAAACAATTCAAGCAAAACTCGAATCCTATTCTGAGACGCAAATTCCCCCGATCAAGAAAGGATTACGCATCTCCCGGATCTCTCCAAGACTCTGGACTCTCTGGCCTAGCCGGAATTGCAGCCGAAGTCGCCGGAAGCCGTTCTCTCCGTCGCTGGAACTCCCTTCTACCGATCGTTACCAATTCCTTCCTGTTTTAGGTAAGTATACTCTCCATCTCATTCGTTTCAGTATCATCATCAAAAGCCCCCTATTAATCTGGGCTTTCATTACAGAAATCGTTCGAATCAGAATTGTTATTTTAAATAAAAAGGATTTAATCGATTCCACTCTTAAACACGTTGTTCATGCAATTAATTTATATGATTAGACTCGTAATATCTCTTTAATCGAAAGCCCTATCAATTCCATCGTTATAAATACAAGAAATTGTCAATTCGTGTCTGACTTGGAATAGACACGGTCGCGCTAATCATCTAGCGCGGTCGTGCCTCGTGTAGCGCAGTCGTGCCGACTATCAGCGTGATCGTGTCCTCCTGTCCATACCTTGTCATGCCCTCTGGCTAGTCTCTGTTGTATCTAAAGATCATAGACACGATCGTGCCTGGTCAAGGCACGGTCGTGCCTGTTGTCTGGTCTAGATTGTGCTTCTGTTGGTCAACTCGGTCGCGCCCCGACTAGCGCGGTCGCGCCCGTGGCTTGAGCACGATCGTGCCCTTCCGAGGCACGGTCGTGTGAGACTCAGATTTTTTTAACAGAATTATAATTTTTATATTTTAATCAGTAAATGTTTCAGATTTTATAAAAATATGTGTTCTGTATTTAAAAATGGATTAAAAATTTAATCTTGGCATAAATATAATTTATTGAAAAGTTTATAAAAATTAAATTTATATTTATTTAAATGATGTTTTAAATAATTAAGTTACAAAATTTATAAATAATGATTAGTTATTTAATTTACATTTTAAATCAAAATCATTTATTTATTTATACTTAATTTCAATTAATATTTACATTATTTCATAAACTACAATTATATATTTATTTATTCAATTCAAACCTAATCAAATGGTTACAAACATATTTTACTTCAAACTTTATATATTTTATTCAATACTTTTTAAATACAAATCAATAGTTTTATATACAAATTCAACTTTCACTTTAGACTTAAACTTTGTACATCTATTTGATTCTATACACATTACTCTTAGGTTAAAGTGTGCATTCCAAGGATCATATTTGCTATCTATATTTCCTTGTTAGCTTCACTTCCATACCAAGTGAGTATTCACAACCCCTTTTTACTCTTTTACACTTTTGGGGTGGAACATGAACTTTATACACATTACACATTTCACAACTACATTTACTCAAACAACACAAGTACAAAATCCTACATACATACATGTGTGCAAAATTTGAGCTTTGTGCCCGAGTGCTAGTTGTGCTAGTCTTTGTGAAAACTATGTGCAATTATTAACTATACAAGCCGACGGTTTTCAATGATAGATCTATTGAGTCTGAGAAACCCACCCAAGTGGAGGTGATTGATACCGACAACACAATTTGCATACTAGTTACTAAGGTTTGATTGTACTTGATTACACAATAGCAGCTCCCCATAAATGCCTTATTTTTCATGTCTTGTAAAGGATTTGTTTACAACTATATGCTATCTATATACAACTGTGTTATACTCACCAACTTTTTAGTTGACTTTATTTTATTCATGTTTCAGGCCCTAATATGTGAGAATGATTCAAGACGTGCTCAATATAGGATTTGGACTTAGCAATATTAAATCAAGAAGTTTATGAGTTGTTTTATTTTCTTGTTTGGATTTGGTTTGTACTTGGATTATTTGTAATGGAAATTTGACTTTAATATACTTCAATTTAGTCAACCTTGTGCTATGAACAGTCTTACATGTCCCGCCCCGATGATTCCGCCATCGGTCGGGGTGTGACAGATTGGTATCAGAGCCTTGGTTATAGGGATTTAGGTTATTAGACATCTTGACCTAGACTATAACTTTAGGACACCCACTTATACTATGCTTCATGACTTTGTGCTATGTGTTACATGCTATGTGCTACATGCTTAGCATGATAAATTGTTTATTATATTTGGTACCTTACTTGTTAGAAATTCATGACTTATTAGAATCTTCTTAAATAATACCTTTTCCTATATCCTAAAACCTCATGATATTCCTACCTTCTTTTCTATCTTTATTCTTTCTAAGCATGTGGAAAAATTTTCTTGAAGCAAAAATCTTTAAAAATTTTTATTTTCTTCGTTATGGTTTTTTAAACTTGTTAAATTATTTGAGGACACGTGCAATCTGGAAGGGTGACACCTGTATTTTGGGTTTTCTGTCTAGGAAAGCATTTCGCATATATCCCAATCAACCGAGGGACCCGTATGCTATCCTGGGAATTCCCGAGATGAGTGTTTACATATAGGCTAAAGCATGTCTCCTTGAAAATTATATAAGTTTAAATTAACCTTAATGTGCCTTAGTATTCAAGTGATTTTATCACTTTTGAGTACAATCCAAACTATGAATATCTATTTTTACTTGGTTATCTCATTCTATTAAATCCTAGCAATTCTCATAAGTTCTTACAATCTTTTCTTGTTTTGTGAAAACTTGTAGAATGCCTCCTCGTCGTGCTCCCGCCGCCAACGCCAACTCCGACATTGCTGCTATTCTTACCCAATTGGTGACACAACTCACCTAAGCCAATGGTGCCACAAATGGCAATGGTGGGAATGGAAGCAATAGTGGTAACAATGGTGGTAATGGTGGAAATGGTGGAAACAATCCATCTCAATGCACCTTCAAGCACTTCAATTCTTGCAATCCCCTAAAGTTTTATGGAACCGAAGGAGCTACTGGACTCCTTCAATGGTTTGAAAGTATTGAGAATACCTTTCTCAATAGTGACTGTCCCGACAACCTCCGTGTTCGTCATGCTACTAGTGTCCTTCAAAAGCGGGCACTTACATGGTGGAATGGGGAGAAAAGGAATAGGGGTATTGATGTAGCTATAGCTTTACCTTGGGATGAGGTCAAAAGGCTTATGACCGAGGAATTCTATCCTCGAAATGAAGTGAAGAAGTTGGAAGCTGAGTTTTGGGATCTTGCCCAAGATAGTGGGGAAAACTTAGCATATACAACTCGGTTCCATGAGTTGAGTCTTCTTGTGCCTCACATGGTCACTCCTTTAGCCCGTTGTATCGAAAAGTATATTGGTGGGCTACCAAGACAAATTCAAGATACTGTCTTAGGTAGAAATCCTGCTACTTTGGAGGATGCCATCCGCCTGTCTGCTACCTTAACTGATAATCATGTTAAAGCTGGAACCCTTACCAAAAAGGGTTCTAAGAAAGTTGCTGAAACCGTAACCCCTCCTACCCACAACAAAGAAGCCACAATTGAACCCTCTCGCAATAACAAAAAGAGGAAAGTTAGAAACTTTGCTGTGGTTACTCCTGCTGTACCCGTTAATCAAGTTGCACCCGTAGTTCAAGCACCGGCTAAAAAGCCATATGTTGGGATTTATCCTCTTTGTGCCACCTGCAATTTTCATCATCCTCAAAGGATCCCATGTCGCCTTTGCACTCATTGTGGGATATATGGTCACACTATCAATATTTGTAGGGCCAAAGCTTTTGAGGGTCAAGTCAATCCACCGAACCAACCCAACCCGCGAGTGGCTAATCAAGGTGCTCCCGCCATTGCTAATAGGCGTGCTTGCTATGAGTGTGGTGACCCGAATCATTTTCGTAATCTATGTCCAAGGCTTGCAAATGCTACACAAGGTGGAGCTCGTGGGCGTGCGTTCAACATAAACGCCAACAAAGCTCAAGCCAACAACGACGTGGTTAATGGTACGTTCCTTGTTAATAGTCATTATGCCTCCATTTTGTTCGATACCGGTGCCGATAAAAGTTTTGTGTCACTAAATTTTGAGCCTTTACTTGCAAAGACACGATCTCAATTAGAGAAAACCTTCACCGTTGAAATAGCAAATGGTGACTCCCTTACAATTGAGTCTATTATCTATGATTGCTCTTTAGAACTTAATGATCATGCATTCCCAATCAACCTTGTTCCAATGCCACTAGGAAGCTTTGATATTATCATAGGTATGGATTGGCTATCAAATCATCATGCCGAAGTCATTTGCTTTGAAAAGTGTATTCGAATTCCGCTACCATCGGGAGAAACCTTAAGGGTTTTTGGTGAAAAGCCTTGCAAGGGTCTTAAGTTGATGTCTTGTACTACCGCTCAAAAGTACTTACGAAAGAAGTACATTGCCTTCTTAGCTCATATTGTTCAAAAGGATGTCAAGGAGAAGAGTATCCAAGACATTCCCATTATTCGAGATTTTCCCGAAGTGTTTCCCAAGGATTTATCCGGTCTTCCTCCCGTTCGTCAAGTCGAGTTCAGTATTGATCTTATACCTGGAGCTAACCCCGTTGCTAGAGCTCCTTATCGTCTTGCACCTTCCGAAATGCAAGAGCTCGCAAGTCAACTTCAAGAACTCTCCGATAAAGGTTTCATTCGCCCAAGTCATTCACCGTGGGGTGCACCCGTCTTATTTGTTAAAAAGAAGGATGGATCATTCCGTATGTGTATTGACTACCGCGAACTCAATAAGCTTACTATCAAGAATCGTTATCCTTTGCCTAGAATCGATGATCTCTTTGATCAACTTCAAGGTTCTACTTGCTTCTCGAAGATTGATCTTCGATCTGGTTATCATCAGCTCCGTGTTCAAGAAGATGACATTCCTAAGACTGCTTTTCGAACAAGGTATGGTCATTACGAGTTCATGGTTATGCCTTTCGGGTTAAATAATGCACCCGCAGTTTTCATGGATCTCATGAACCGTGTGTGCAAACCGTACCTTGATAAATTCGTGATCGTTTTCATTGACGATATCTTAATCAATTCCAAGACTAAAGCCGACCATGAAGAACACCTTAGATTGGTTTTGGACCTTTTAAAGAAAGACCAACTATATGCCAAGTTCTCCAAATGTGAATTTTGATTAAAAGAAGTTCAATTTCTTGGTCACATCGTCAACGACAAGGGTATTCATGTTGATCCTGCTAAGATTGAAACGGTTAAGAATTGGAATGCCCTGAAGACTCCTACCGAAGTTCGTTCATTTCTTGGTCTTGCGGGTTATTATCGTCGTTTCATCTCAAACTTCTCAAAGATTGCTGTCCCTCTTACCGCTTTGACCCATAAGGGTAAAACTTATGAGTGGGGACCGAAACAAGAAGAAGCTTTCCAAACTCTTAAGTATAAGTTGTGCAATGCTCCCATTTTGACTCTCCCCGATGGAAATGATGATTTAGTTGTCTATTGTGATGCTTCTAACCAAGGTCTTGGTTGTGTCCTCATGCAACGAGGAAAAGTAATCGCTTATGCATCAAGACAACTCAAAATTCATGAAAAGAATTATACGACGCACGATCTCGAGTTGGGTGCGGTCGTATTCGCGTTAAAGATTTGGAGACATTTCCTATATGGCACGAAATGTGTGGTATTCACCGACCATAAAAGTCTTCAACATATCTTCAACCAAAAAGAGCTCAATATGAGGCAACGACGTTGGGTCGAACTCCTTAACGACTACGACTGCGAGATTCGTTACCATCCCGGCAAAGCGAATGTTGTAGCCGATGCCTTGAGTCGAAAGGACCATGTTATGCTTCATTGTGCCCGTATTCAAACCGATATTCAAACCTGTATTTTAGAAGCTCAACACGTCTCGGTAACCGAGGGTAACATGTATGAGGAAATGTCGTGTGGTGTTGAACTTCTTCTTGAATCAAAACCCAATGGCTTACTATATTACTTGAACCGTATTTAGATTCCCGATCGCGATGATCTCCGTGCAATTCTCATGAACGAGGCTCATAAGACTCGTTATTCTATTCATCCTGGTGCGGATAAAATGTACCAAGATCTTCACCAACTTTATTGGTGGCCCGGTATGAAGAAGGACATTGCTCTTTATGTTGCCAAATGCTTAACTTGCTCCAAAGTCAAAGCCGGACATCAACGTCCTTCTGGTTTACTTGAACAACTGGAAATTCCCATGTGGAAATGGGAGAATTTAGCTATGGACTTCATTACCAAACTCTCTCGCACCTCAAGTGGTTATGATAGTATTTGGGTGATCATTGATCGACTCACCAAATCTGCCCACTTCTTGCCTATTCGTGAAGACTTCAAAGTGGAGAAATTAGCCCGAATTTACATTGATGAAATTGTGAGCCGTCATGGTGTTCCCTTGAACATAATATCCGATAGAGACGCTCGGTTCACTTCTCGATTTTGGCAATCTCTCCAAAAGGCTCTTGGCACTCGATTGGATTTGAGCACGGCTTACCATCCGCAAACTGATGGTCAAACCGAGCGAACAATCCAAACTCTTGAAGACATGCTTAGAGCTTGTGTAATCGATTTTGGTGGCAATTGGGATTCACATTTATCCCTTATTGAGTTTTCTTACAACAATAGCTACCACACAAGTATCAACATGGCTCCATTCGAAGCTCTCTATGGTCGCAAGTGTCGCTCTCCGATATGTTGGAACGAGATTGGTGAAGCACAAATCACTGGTCTCGAGTTAATTCAAGAAACATCCGACAAGATTATTCAAATCCGTGACAATATTCGAGTAGCGAGGAGTCGGCAAAAGAGTTATGCCGACAAACGTCGAAAACCCTTGGAATTCCAAGTCGGTGATCTTGTTCTTCATAAGGTGTCTCCTTGGAAGGGTGTGGTCCGTTTTGGAAAGAAAGGCAAGTTAGCACCTCGTTATGTTGGTCCATTCAAAGTCCTTGAAAGGATTAGGAAAGTGGCTTACAAGCTCGAGTTACCTCCATCTCTTGGCAATGTGCATCCTACATTTCATATATCTAATCTAAAGAAGTGTCTCGCCGATGAAAATCTCCATATACCGCTCGACGACGTGCGCATTGATGAAACGATGCACTTCGTTGAGAAACCGGTAGAAATTATGGATCGTGAAGTCAAGCAGCTCAAGCGAAGTCGCATTCCTATCGTTAAAGTTCGTTGGGAATCTAAGCGTGGTCCTGAGTTCACTTGGGAACGAGAAGACCAAATGAAGCTCAAGTACCCTCATCTTTTTACTAATAATGTTGTTTCCTCTAGCTAAATTTCGGGTCGAAATTCTCTCAACATGGGGAGACTGTAACATTTCTGACTTTAGTATTCCTATTTCAATTCAATGTAATGCAATTTCAAGTTCTATACTCGTGCAATGTCTCATTATTTTCTCGCCGTAAATTTAATGCAATAATTCTATACAAATTCGCAAGTTTTACTCGGTTATATACATTTAAATGCTGTACAAGAAACTATTTTATTCAAACTCATCAAACCTGAAGAGTCAAGGACTAAAGTTGAAAAATTATCAAGAAACCCTAGTTAGCACGGTCGTGCTTCGTCCTAGCATGGTCGCGCCAAGTGCCTCGGCACGATCACGCGACTGGTCCTGGAACGATCGCGCCCGGTGCCTAAGCACGGTCGCGTCTCTCTTGGGCATGGTCGCGCCTGCGTAACAGTCGAAACATAAATGTGATTTCAAAACGCTCAATCATTCGAAATTCAAATCCGATTACGTTTCTTCTTCCATTAACGTGAGTTATACCATTCTCAATTATTCAACGCCTCAGTTTCATACCATCAATCTCGAATTCTCTCTCAAACAATTCAAGCAAAACTCGAATCCTATTCTGAGACGCAAATTCCCCCGATCAAGAAAGGATTACGCATCTCCCGGATCTCTCCAAGACTCTGGACTCTCTGGCCTAGCCGGAATTGCAGCCGAAGTCGCCGGAAGCCGTTCTCTCCGTCGCTGGAACTCCCTTCTACCGATCGTTACCAATTCCTTCCTGTTTTAGGTAAGTATACTCTCCATCTCATTCGTTTCAGTATCATCATCAAAAGCCCCCTATTAATCTGGGCTTTCATTATAGAAATCGTTCGAATCAGAATTGTTATTTTAAATAAAAAGGATTTAATCGATTCCACTCTTAAACATGATGTTCATGCAATTAATTTATATGATTAGACTCGTAATATCTCTTTAATCGAAAGCCCTATCAATTCCATCGTTATAAATACAAGAAATTGTCAATTCATGTCTGACTTGGAATAGACACGGTCGCGCTAATCATCTAGCGCGGCCGTGCCTCGTGTAGCGCGGTCGTGTCCTCCTGTCCAGACCTTGTCATGCCCTCTGGGCTAGCCTCTGTTGTGTCTAAAGATCATAGACACGATCGTGCCTGGTCAAGGCACGGTCGTGCCTGTTGTCTGGTCTAGATTGTGCTTCTGTTGGTCAACCCGGTCGCGCCCCGACTAGCGCGGTCGCGCCCGTGGCTTGAGCACGATCGTGCCCTTCCGAGGCACGGTCGTGTGAGACTCAAATTTTTTTAACAGAATTATAATTTTTATATTTTAATCAGTAAATGTTTCAGATTTTATAAAAATATGTGTTCTGTATTTAAAAATGGATTAAAAGTTTAATCTTGGCATAAATATAATTTATTGAAAAGTTTATAAAAATTAAATTTATATTTATTTAAATGATGTTTTAAATAATTAAGTTACAAAAATTATAAATAATGATTAGTTATTTAATTTACATTTTAAATCAAAATCATTTATTTATTTATACTTAATTTCAATTAATATTTACATTATTTCATAAACTACAATTATATATTTATTTATTCAATTCAAACCTAATCAAATGGTTACAAACATATTTTACTTCAAACTTTATATATTTTATTCAATACTTTTTAAATACAAATCAATAGTTTTATATACAAATTCAACTTTCACTTTAGACTTAAACTTTGTACATCTATTTGATTCTATACACATTACTCTTAGGTTAAAGTGTGCATTCCAAGGATCATATTTGCTATCTATATTTCCTTGTTAGCTTCACTTCCATACCAAGTGAGTATTCACAACCCCTTTTTACTCTTTTACACTTTTGGGGTGGAACATGAACTTTATACACATTACACATTTCACAACTACATTTACTCAAACAACACAAGTACAAAATCCTACATACATACATGTGTGCAAAATTTGAGCTTTGTGCCCGAGTGCTAGTTGTGCTAGTCTTTGTGAAAACTATGTGCAATCATTAACTATACAAGCCGACGGTTTTCAATGATAGATCTATTGAGTCTGACAAACCCACTCAAGTGGAGGTGATTGATACCGACAACACAATTTGCATACTAGTTACTAAGGTTTGATTGTACTTGATTACACAATAGCAGCTCCCCATAAATGCCTTATTTTTCATGTCTTGTAAAGGATTTGTTTACAACTATATGCTATCTATATACAACTGTGTTATACTCACCAACTTTTTAGTTGACTTTATTTTATTCATGTTTCAGGCCCTAATATGTGAGAAAGATTCAAGACGTGCTCAATATAGGATTTGGACTTAGCAATATTAAATCAAGAAGTTTATGAGTTGTTTTATTTTCTTGTTTGGATTTGGTTTGTACTTGGATTATTTGTAATGGAAATTTGACTTTAATATACTTCAATTTAGTCAACCTTGTGCTATGAACAGTCTTACATGTCCCGCCCCGATGATTCCGCCATCGGTCGGGGTGTGACATGTAGCCTAGGGTCCTATGAATAGTACTATGGAGAGTGACGTCTCCCGGTTATGGTTAGTCGCGCTAACCACAATCTGGAGGATTTATGGCCGCATGGAACCGGATAACGAAATTAGGGGCATGTACAATTGTCATGGTTTGGTTACGCCTCATGTATGAACATATTATTTGTATTCCTAGCTAGTTTACAAATGGGTCAACAATTCTTATTCTGTTTATCACATACACCTCAAACTATTTACGAACAATTGAATTTAAACAAAAGAGTTTTGATCCGGTTACAGTGATCATGTTTATACAAAAGGGTTCTGATTAGTTAAAATGATCAGGTTTAAACATATTTTATGACGGTTAAGTCATGATAATATTTTCAAATGAAAACTACTTAGTTTTATGACGGTAAAGTCATGAACAGGTTTTCGAGGAAAAACTATAAGCACTAATATAACTAACTCTGTGAACTCACCAACCTTTGTGTTGACACTTTCAAGTATGTTTCTCAGGTGACCTTTAGCCATGGCGCGGTTGGAATAGGCTAGCTATGTTGGATCAATTCCTAGTAGCTGGAAGGACGTAGAATATCAAGTCTCAAGTCTGTCGTTGATCTAGAAGAACTTAGATCATAGAATTACTTAGTTTTAGTAATTGTATATGTAATCAAGTCTTAGAAATCATTATTACAGCTTCCGCTATCATGTAATGAACCAATCGTTACAACCTGTATTTATTTAATAAGTAAATAAGATATGGGGGTGTGACATATTTTAAACAAAAGCAACCAGATTTACAACTTTATGTTTACATGGGATGAGAACAACACATTGCAGGCCGCTAAAGTCCCCTGGAACAACATAGTAACCATTAACTGTAGCCTAGGGTCCTATGAATAGTACTATGGAGAGTGACGTCTCCCGGTCATGGTTAGTCGCGCTAACCACAATCTGGAGGATTTATGGCCGCATAGAACCTGATAACTATTATAGGGGCTCACACATGTCATGGTTTGGTTATGCCTCATGTATGAACATATTATTTGTATTCCTAGCTAGTTTACAAATGGGTCAACAATTCTTATTCTGTTTATCACATACAACTGAACCATTTATGAACAATCGAAGTTTACAAAGAACTATTTGATTAAACCTGTGAACTCACCAACCTAGTGTTGACGATTTTAAGTATGTTTTCAGGAAATTGAACGTGATTTCAAGGTTAGCAATGTAGATTACATGCATGCACTATGGATACTACTCAAGGAGGATTTCCCCTGTATAACTCATTGGATTGAGTCATATTTGTGAAATCTTAACTTTTTGTAAACTCTGATTACATTTTTGTAATGTAAAACTTTAAATTTGTTTATGTATCCATTTATCATGTATGTGTTTGCGGTAATCATATGCTTTGGAAACCATGAACGTCGCGCCTCGCGTTTCCGCCTTGGCGGGGTGTGACGGATTGGTATCAGAGCCATTGATTATAGTGAACTAGGAATCTAAATTGGAACCTAGTCTATAATCTAAATGACTCACTAAAACGTTTTCATTGCATAAGCATTGCATAACCAGTCATTTTGTCATATGGATATTGTAGTCACAAGCATGTCGTCACATTCACATTCTGATCCCGTCTCTGACTCTGAATCAAACGAGGAACTTTCCGCCTCACGTCCCAAAAATCGAGTACAAACCCGTAGCTCCACACCACCTAATGTCGCCTTGGGAGAACCGCCTATCGTCTACCGAAAGAAAAGCGGAGGACCAGTTAAGGTGCAAAGTGCTCGAAAGAAGTTTCGACTTCCACGCAAAAGGACTCTAGCAACCCGTGACCCGGAAGACTTGGAGACCGGTGAGGAACCATCTAGGAAACGACCCTGTTACCACCCTACTGTGAGAACTATCCGTTGGATGCCCAGTACCTTGGCAAGATGGAGGGAGATGGAGAGCATCCCATCTACCTTTGAGCTCGGAGGGTCTTCTAACTCCCCAACACCCTTACCCCACACTGGGGAAGCCATAGAGCTCACTGTGCCTACCTTGGTAGCTCGTGTTCATACACACGAAGAGCGTCTTGATGATCTCCTAGATGATATTCGAGCACATGGGGATACAGCCATGCGCTTACGTCAAGGGCTCGGATCTCGAGTTCAGACTCTGGAGGACCACACCCGAGACATACAGGGTACCACAAACTATCTAGAGTTGAGAGCTGATATGGACTGGAAGTTCACTGTTACGGTCCGAGACATGGTGGAGGCGCTGGAAGAAAGGACGTTGGCTGCAGAATTTGTGGCGAGAGCTAGCTTTGTCATGGCGGGACTTCCATGATGATTGGATTGTACTCCCACTTCTTCTTTTAAACCTATTACGGGCGGGTTGTGCCCGTAGTACATTAAGTAGTTTGAAACTTTAGTACTGATGAGGTCATGTGAACCCATCCTTTTTGTATCCATATCTTTTGGGAACAATGTACTATATATGTTTTAACTATGTATGTGATGGTTTATATTGTATTGATGGTTGTTTACGTTTGATGTTGTTGTATCCTTATGTCATGCGCTATCATTATTGTCATATAATGTTGTTTCTTTTTAATTGATATGTTAGAAAGAACGTCATGGCACCTAAGCGTAGGACAACCCGTAACACTACTGGTGACAACAACGAAGCGATTTCCCCAAATGTGGAACAACTCATAGCACAGCGAGTAGCTACTGCCATGGAGCAGTATGAAGCCAATCGAAATAGTGGAGGAGGAAACGGTAGTGGTACCGGCGGAGGAGGTGCAGGAGGTAGCGGTACAGCCGGAGGTTCTGGAGGTTCCGGAGGTAATAGAATAAATAAGCCATAACATATAGTCATGATCCGAATTAATGACGTTATGACTTGTAATTCTACAGATGCTCCAATTAGGAAGTGCTCCTACAAGACCTATCGATCTTGAAAACCCCGTAACTTCAATGGCACCGAGGGTGCAGTTGGACTAATGAGATGGATAGAAAAGATGGAATCGGTGATTGATATTAGTGAATGCACCGCTGACTGCATGGTGAAGTATTCTACATGCTCACTCACTGATAAAGCTTTAACCTGGTGGAATTCACAAGTAAAGATGGCAGACAGCATATGAGTTGTCATGGGAAGACCTAAAAGCCATGATGATCGAGGAATACTGTCCTCGAAATGAATTGCAAAAGATCGAATCTGAATTGTGGAATTTACAAATGACAGGAGATGATGTTGCTGGCTACACTGACCGATTCAATGAGTTAGCAATCTTGGTTCCACACATGGTTACCCCAGAATACAAGAAAGTTGAAAGATATTTATGGGGTCTCGCACCTCAAATCCGAAGTCTGGTGACTTCATCGAACCCTATGGATGCCAAGAGCGCCATAACTCTAGCGTTCAAGCTAAGGGATAATGCTGTACGTGATGGTTCGTTTGAGAAGAAGGAGACCGAAGGAGGGAAATCTGGAGAAAAGAGGAAGTGTTTTGGAAAACCAAGTAGTCAAAACAAGAATCAAATTTACAAGAGACCTGAAACTATGAAAGCCTTTGTCGCCAACACTGTGGAACAAAATGGATACCTTGGAGCACGACCAAGGTGTGACAAGTGTGGATATCATCACAGTGGAAAGTGTACCCAATGTGGAAAATGTAAAAAGTATGGACATCTAGCCCATGACTGTAGGAGCAATGCGAACCCTAACAAGATAAATCAAGTAGCATGAAAAGTCAACCCAGGAACAGAAAGGATGAATCAAGGATGCTTTGAATGTGGAGATCCAAAGCACTTCAGAAAAGACTGTCCAAAGTTTAAGAACCGAAACGACAATCAGGCCCGTGGAAGAGCATTTGTAATGGGGGCTGGTGACGCACGACAAGATCCGAACATTGTCACTGCTACGTTCCCGATAAATAATCACTATGCCTCTATACTTTTCGATACGGGTGCTGATATGAGCTTTGTGTCAAATGACTTTAAGTCCCTACTTGGTATTAAGCCCAACAAACTAGATCAAAATTATACAATTGAATTAGCAAACGGGAAATTAATTAAAACTAGAGAAGTCATTCAGGGTTGTACCTTATGTTTTAAGAACCACACATTTAGTATAGACCTATTACCCGTTGACTTGGGAAGTTTTGATGTTGTTATTGGCATGGATTGGTTGTCGAAGAATCACGCCGAAATTGTTTGTTTTGAGAAGATTGTCCAAATCCCACTACCAAACGGAGAAGTTCTTTCGATTCAAGGTGAGAAGAGTGGAGTAACATTAAGGATGATAAACTACATGAAAGCTCGTAAGTATCTACGTAAAGGCTATTGCGTATTCCTGGCTCACATCGTCGAGAAGAAACCCAAGGAACGTCGACTTGAGGATATACCAATCGTTAAGGATTATCCTGAAGTTTTTCCTGAAGACTTACCTGGGTTACCACCACCGAGGCAAGTCGAATTCCGAATCAACTTGGTACCAGGAGCCACACCAGTTGCGCTATCACCGTATCGATTAGCACCTTCTAAAATGCAGAATTATCAAATCAACTTCAAGAGTTGCTTGATAAAGGTTTCATAAGACCGAGTTTCTCACCCTGGGGAGCTCCGGTCCTATTCGTAAAGAAAAAGGATGGAACCTTTAGGATGTGTATTGATTACCGAGAATTAAACAAACTTACAATCAAAAACCGATACCCACTTCCTCGAATAGATGATTTGTTCGATCAACTACAAGGTTCTAGCTTCTATTCAAAAATTGATCTACGGTCAGGGTATCATCAACTAAGAATCCAAGAAGAAGATGTACCAAAGACGGAATTTAGGACTCGTTACGGTCACTACGAGTTCCTAGTTATGCCATTTGGTTTGACAAACGCACCAGTTGTCTTCATGGATCTCATGAACCGTGTGTGCAAGCCATACTTGGATAAATTCGTGATTGTGTTTATCGATGACATATTGATATATTCACGAACCAAGGAGGATCATGAACATCATCTGAAATTAATCTTGGAACTACTTAGCAACGAGAATCTTTACGCTAAATTCTCTAAGTGTGAGTTTTGGATCCGAGAAGTGCATTTTCTTGGACATGTCATCAACAAGGAAGGAATTCACGTTGATCCATCAAAAATTGAAGCGATCAAAAACTGGGAAGCACCAAAGACTCCGACAGAAGTACGTCAATTTTTGGGTTTGGCCGGTTATTACAGACGATTCATCGAGAATTTTTCAAAAATAGCCTTGCCTCTAACCACATTAACCCAGAAAGAAAAGAAGTTTGATTTGAGTGACAAGCAAGAGTCAGCTTTCCAATTACTGAAGCAGAAGCTGTGTAGTGCACCGATCTTATCCCTTCCTGAGGGAATCGACAATTTTGTCGTATACTGCGATGCATCACACCAAGGACTTGGTTGTGTGTTAATGCAAAGAGACAAAGTCATCGCATATGCCTCACGACAACTAAAAGTACACGAAAAGAATTATACGACCCATGACTTGGAGTTGGGTGCAGTTGTGTTTGCACTCAAGATTTGGAGACATTATCTTTACGGTACAAGATGCACTATCTTTACTGATCACAAGAGTCTCCAGCATATCTTTGATCAAAAAGAACTTAACATGAGACAATGTCGTTGGGTAGAACTACTAAACGACTATGATTGTGATATCAAGTACCATCCCGAGAAAGCCAATGTCGTGGCAGACGCCTTAAGCCGCAAAGAACGGATTAAAACACTCCGTGTTCGTACCCTAGAATTGACAATACATACGAGCCTCACGACTCAAATTCGGATGGCACAACAAGAGGCAATCAAAGAAGAAAACATTCAGAATGAAGCTTTACGAGGAATGATAAAGCAATTGGAGTCTAAGTCAGATGACGCTTTATACTTCATGAATAGAATTTGGGTGACACGTTTTGGTAACTTACGGGGGTTAGTTATGGACGAAGCCCACAAGTCCAGGTACTCCATTCACCCAGGTTCAGATAAGATGTATAAGGATCTAAAAGAATTGTATTGGTGGCCCAATATGAAAGGAGATATTGCCACATATGTCAGTAAGTGCTTAACGTGTTCAAAAGTAAAAGCCGAACATCAGAAACCGTCTGGCTTGTTACAACAACCTGAAATTCCCCAATGGAAATGGGAACAAATTTCTATGGATTTTATCACGAAATTACCCAAGACATCTAGTGGTTATGATACCATATGGGTAATTGTCGATCGTTTGACAAAATCAGCTCATTTCCTACCTATCAAGGAGACTGATAAAACCGATAAACTTGCAAAGCTTTATATCAAGGAAATTGTGGCTAGACATTGAGTGCCAATTTCTATTATCTCTGATAGAGACAGCAGATTCGTGTCTAGAATCTGGAAATCATTACAAGAAGCCATTGGCACACGTCTTGACATGAGCACGGCATATCACCCACAAACAGATGGTCAAAGCGAAAGGACCATTCAAACTTTAGAGGATATGCTCCGTGCATGTGTAATTGATTTCGGAGGTAATTGGGATACTCATTTACCGTTAGCAGAGTTTTCCTATAATAACAGCTACCACACGAGCATTAAGGCAGCTCCGTTTGAAGCTTTATATGGTCGTAAATGCCGTTCACCGCTATGTTGGGCGGAAGTTGGTGAAAAACATTTGACAGACCCTGAGATTGTCCAGGAAACCACTGATAAGATTTTCAAAATTAAGGACCGTCTGAAAGCGGCCTGAGATAGACAAAAGAGCTATGCTGATAACAGACGAAAACCATTAGAATTTCAAATTGGTGACCGAGTAATGTTAAAAGTCTCACCATGGAAAGGCGTTGAAAGGTTTGGTAACCGTGGTAAGCTCAACCCTAGATACGTTGGTCCATTTGAAATACTGGCTAGGGTTGGCCCTGTAGCTTACAAGCTCAAGTTGCCACAAGAACTGAGCAATGTACATGATACGTTTCATGTATCAAATATCAAGAAGTGTCTATCAGACGAGACTTTAATCATACCGTCTGATGAGATTCACATTGACGATAAACTTCATTTCATCGAGGAACCGATTGAGATTTCGGATTGGAAAGTTCAAAAGCTGAGACGTAGTCGGATCAAACTGGTTAAAGTACGTTGGAACTCAAAACGTGGTCCTGAGTATACATGGGAACGAGAGGACCAAATGAAAACAAAATACCCATCCTTGTTTAAGGATACACTAGTTTAAGATGACACAAATTGAATTTCGGGACGAAATTCTGTTAACATGGGGAGAATGTGACACCCGATATTTCAGGTCAATATCCGTACATATTATAAACAAGTTTACATTATAATTATTTTTGTGATTTATTTAATTTCACAAACAAGGACATTAAGGTCTAACAAAAACTGTACATGGTCTCGTTTTATATTTTGGTAATTCTAGGAGTTACCGGTTCGCATACCAGTATAACCCGGCTAAATTCGAACGTCACTTTTAGGTATTTATACCTACAAATAATCACCTCAACGGATTATACAATCCAAGATTTCAATGTTTTTCTTTAAGGAGCCATAAACGTGTTAAATTTATAATACCGCGGAGAACCTAACCGAATTAAATTACCCTTTTGAAACTCTAAGTAATATTAATACACTTAAAACTAATTGTTTGAAAATTTACCCCAAACCACTTTTATTGACTTTCTCGGCCGAAGCCAGAGAAAGCCCACACCTCCTTACTCGACCCATGCCATACTTGATAAAAACTAAGATAAAACCATACCCCTTTCAATCAAAAGTCCCACGAAATCATTTTTATCTCTCATTTTCGTACGGCAAACTTCTCATTTCTCCTCAAGTTGAAGCCAAGTTTGAAAACAAAATCCATCAAAATTCAGTGTTTTAAAGTGTTCCTGAAGAAGAGTTTAACAAAAGATTTGAAGGTCATTCTTCTGTTTTCTCTCGTCATCTTCATCTCGGTTTAAAGGTAAAAACTCAATACTATCCACTTTATTTCTTTAAAAACCGTAGCTAAACTTACAACTCATTTAAACGCAAGTAAGAAAAGTGTGTCAAATTCAAGATTTAAAACATAAATATGCAGGACTGATTCTGTCAAACAGAAGTCCAGTAATCGAAACTATGAGTTTCGATACCAGTTAACTCAATCGAAACTATAGTTTCGATACTTATCACTCAATCGAAACTAGGTAGTTTCGATACCTGTCTACACAATCGAAACTAGGAAGTTTCGATACATATTTCTCAAATCGAAACTAGGAAGTTTCGATATCTAATCTGCACAATCGAAACTAGGAAGTTTCGACAACTGTCCTACTCAATCGAAACTAGGTAGTTTCGATACCTAATTACTCCATCGAAACTAGGAAGTTTCGATACTCAATTGCCCAATCGAAACTAGGAAGTTTCGATACCTGTGTCAGTCCCCTTTTGGGCAGTAACTAAGATCAATTTTTATAACAAAACAAGTGTTGAAAATTTAAGAAGATATTTTAAACAAAAGCAACCAGATTTACAAAGTCGGTGAACAATTTGCAAATATAAGATGATCGGTCTTAACACAATTTACCCTTTGGTATTTAGGGTACGAATAGTCAAGTTTGACTACAACCAGTATCATACAAGTATACACAAACTCAAGGTGAGTTCACGGCCCCTTTTTACTGTTTTCTAATATTTTGGGGGAAGAACATACTTCAACTATTTTATGGGATAACAAGAGAATAAGACACGACTTTATGTTTACATGGGATGAGAACAACACATTGGAGGCCGCTAAAGTCCCCTGGAACAACATAGTAACCATTAACTGTAGCCTAGGGTCCTATGAATAGTACTATGGAGAGTGACGTCTCCCGGTCATGGTTAGTCGCGCTAACCACAATCTGGAGGATTTATGGCCGCATAGAACCTGATAACTATTATAGGGGCTCACACATGTCATGGTTTGGTTACGCCTCATGTATGAACATATTATTTGTATTCCTAGCTAGTTTACAAATGGGTCAACAATTCTTATTCTGTTTATCACATACAACTGAATTATTTATGAACAATCGAAGTTTACAAAGAACTATTTGATTAAACCTGTGAACTCACCAACCTAGTGTTGACGATTTTAAGTATGTTTTTCAGGAAATTGAACGTGATTTCAAGGTTAGCAATGTAGATTACATGCATGCACTATGGATACTACTCAAGGAGGATTTCCCCTGTATAACTCATTGGATTGAGTCATATTTGTGAAATCTTAACTTTTTGTAAACTCTGATTACATTTTTGTAATGTAAAACTTTAAATTTGTTTATGTATCCATTTATCATGTATGTGTTTGCGGTAATCATATGCTTTGGAAACCATGAACGTCGCGCCTCGCGTTTCCGCCTTGGCGGGGTGTGACATAGGAGCAACTTGGTTAACAGTCATAGCAGGAGTGACCATAGCATAGTTTCTAGCCTTTCTTTTCTTATTAGGTCGGGAGGGTTCAGTTATGGCTTCTTTGTTGTGGGTGGAAGAAGTTGCAGTGTCAGAGACTTTCTTTGTGCCCTTTTTAGTAAGAGTCCCCGCCTTCACATGGTTATCGGTTAATGTAGCGGATAAACGAATAGCATCTTCAAGTGTTGCGGGATTTCTCCCTAGGACAGTTTCTTGAATTTGCCTAGGTAATCCACCAATATATTTTTCAATGCAGCGGGATAAAGGTGTGACCATGTGGGGAACGAGGAGACTCAACTCATGGAGCCGAGTTGTATATGCCAAGTTTTCACCACTATCTTGGGCAAGATCCAAAAATTCGGCTTCGAGTTTCTTTACTTCATTTCGAGGACAGAATTCTTCAGTCATTAGCATTTTTACCTCATCCCAAGGTAAGGCCATTGCTACATCCACACCTTTATTCCTCTTTTCCCCATTCCACCACGTGAGTGCCCGTTTTTGTAAGACACTTATGGCATGTCGAACACGAAGATTGTCGGGGCAGTCACTATTGAGAATACACTATTGAGAAGGTATTCTCAATAATTTCGAACCCTTGAAGAAGTCTCGTAGCTCCTTCAGTACCATAAAACTTGAGGGGATTACATGAGTTGAAATGCTTGAAGGTGCATTGAGATGGGTTGGCACCACCATTTCCACCATTACCACCATTTGCCCCATGGATACCATTGGTGGTACCATTAGCTTGAGTGAATTGAGTTACGAGTTGTGCAAGGATGGTAGCGATGTCGGTGTTGGTGTTGGCCACGGGAGCACGACGGGGAGGCATTCTACAGAATTGCACAACATAAGAAAAGATGTAAGAACTTATGAAAATTATTTGGAAAAAGGACAAGATAGCAAATAAAATAGTTAATCATACTTTGGATTGTACTCAAATGGTGATATAACCACTTGAATACTATGACACATTAAGGTTAATTAAACTCATATAATGTTCAAGAAGACATGCTTTAGCCTATATGTAAACACTAATCCCGGGAATTCCCAGGAAAGCATACGGGTCCCTCGGTTGATTGGGATTTATGCGAAATGCTTTCCTAGACAGAAAACCCAGAATACAGATGTCACTCTTCCAGATTGCATGTGTCCTCAAATAATTAACAAATTTAAAAGCCTTAACGAGGAAATAAAGAATTTTTTTTTTTAGATTTAACTCCATGAAGATTCCACATGCTATGATGATAATGACAAAGAAGTAGGCATGAAGGTTATGAGGTTTAGGGTAAGGGTAGGGATATTGTTTTATTTAATTTATTATTTAAGTATAGTCTAATAATTCATGAACTTTAACAAATAAGGCACCATAATGAAATAAATATTAATATAATAAGCATGTAACACATAGCATGTAGCACATAATCACATAATCATGAAGCATGTCATAAGTGGGTGTCCTAAAGTTATAGTCTAGGTCAAGGGTGTCTAATAATCTAGTTCCCTATAACCAAGGCTCTGATACCAATCTGTCACACCCCAACCGATGGCGGAATCATCGAGGCGGGACATGTAGACTGTTCATGAGCACAAGGTTAACTAAATTGTAATATATTAAACATCAATTTCATTTCGAATAATCCAAACACAACCAAATCCAAGAAATAACATAATTGAAATACATAAAATCCTTTATTCAAATTAACTAAGTCCCAAAGCCTATGTGAAGCAAATCTTGATCAAATCACACATTAGTATCTGAAACATGAATAAAATTAGGTCAACTAAAATGTTGGTGAGTATAACACAGGTTTGTATATAAATAGCATATAGATTGTAAAACAAATCCTTACATAACATGATAAAATAAGGCATTTATGGAGAGCAGCTATTGTGTAACCAAGTACAATCAAACCTTTGTAACTAGCATGCAAAATTGTGTTGTCGGTAACAATCACTCCAAACTGGGTGGGTTTGTCAGACTCAATAGATCTATCATTGTTTACCGTCGGCTTGAATAGTTAATGATTGCACATAATCGCATACAAAATTTAACACACCTAACACTCAGGCATAAAGCTCAAATTTTCACACATGAATGTAAAGAGGATTTGTACTTGTGTAGTTTGTGTAAATATAAGTAATAGTGTTGTATAGTGTTCATGTTCCACCCCAAAAAGTGTAAAAAAGTAAAAGGGGCTATGTAATACTCACATGATTCCAACGGTGTAGCTAACACGAGAGACTAGCTAGAAATGAGATCCTTGTAATGCACAACGTTATC
Source organism: Smallanthus sonchifolius (assembly GCA_023525975.1). Classification (NCBI taxonomy): domain Eukaryota; kingdom Viridiplantae; phylum Streptophyta; class Magnoliopsida; order Asterales; family Asteraceae; genus Smallanthus; species Smallanthus sonchifolius. Next base: position 74,228,816 of record CM042018.1, on the reverse strand, counting down.
CTAGAATGTAATGTGTATTGGATTAATAATGTGTACAAATGTCTATGTCTAAGTCTAAGGTTGAATTAGATGTGTGTATAAGGAATTGAAATTGTAAGTAAAGGAGTTGGATAATGTAGGTCCCTCGGGTCTGGCGGATCGTCACATGCAAGTGGGTCTACTAGTCGGACCGGGTGCGAAATGCCCTTGACTAGGCGGAGAGTCTACCTAAACAAAGTAAACCGACAAAAGAAAACACTTTAAACGTTCTTTGTATTATAAACACTTGAAGGTTACTGAGAAAAGCACTTAGGTTACAATCTGCGTATTTGCACTAAAGCCTGCGTACTTAACTTCTGTCAACCTATCCTATTTATACCTGACCTGATGCCTGCGCACTTAGCAAGTGCGCAGGGCAAAATGCTCTTATGTACTTAACAAGTTCGCAAAGGTATTATTGCATACTTGCTAAGTACGCAGGAGCTTTCTCCTGCGCACATGTAAGTGCGTAAAACACTTAGAAAGAAATGCAACATTCAATATGTAAAAGTAAATACAACTCGATAAACTAATACATAAAGACTCTTACATACAAAGACATTTACAGACATGAAAATACAAACTAAGACTCTATCCAGAGTGTTGTGACAGGAAAGTGCTTCAACAAACTCCCCCTTGACAACAGCTAGGGATCTTCATCGTCTTCAGTCTTCAATCTTCAGTCTTCACAACGCTTGATCTTCAGCTTCCATCTTCTTCTTGTAATCAAGGCAAAACTTAATCACCTTGTCGTATTTAGAAGCAAGGAGCTTTGTCCACTCATCCATGTAGACGCAGTAGCGTTCTGCTAGTACCTCCAGATCTTTCACAGAAAAGTTGATGAAGCAGACTTCATCAAAAATTCTGATCAGTTCCTTTGGCACCATGTTCCCGCTCCCTGAACGTCCTTTACCCATGATCACAGCCTCGCCCGTTTTTGGATCTACGTACCAGTACCACATGTCACCAAGAATATCCTGAGATAACTTGCTCAGGGGAATCTTAGTTTCACATCGCACTGGCTTGTATACCAATTTCTTTAAGTGCTTCTTAGTCACAGGATGTATAGCGTGCTTATCCTTGAATCTCTTGGGCACTTGAGGCTTGAACATCTCGAACTTCCCTGATCTTGCTTCTTGCTGCAGAACCACCCACAAACCCATCGCCACTGCGTGATTGGAATGACCCAGCAGCTCTCGGTTTGCTAGGTTCACAAGGTCGTATTTGGGCAAGGAGCTGAACCCTTCACTGGTGGGTTTCAAGTATTGAACCCCGCCAGATCTTTTGATGGCGAACAGCTGCTTGTCCTCCTCGAACCTTACAGCCAAGATCATCCCTGTTGCTCCGTGTTTGTCTATTATAGACGTCTTTTGCCACACAGGAGCTGGACCCTTTGATGAAGTAGAAGGCATGTCTGTTTCTTTCGGTGCCTCTGGGTCCACAGGTTCAGGGTCAACTGGGGAGGTTTCAGTCGAGGCTTCTACATTACTAGCCTGCTCGACTGAACCTGTGTCGAGCGGAGCGTCGAAAGATGGAATTTCAAAGATCTCTCCATATTCTAGCTTGTACTCTCCTTCCCCGTCACCCTTGGGAATTTCGATCACAACATCTTCGTCATCATCATCCCAATCGTCACCAGAGTCGATCTCTCCTTCTTCTAGATTGAAGAGAGCATCGATCTGTGCTTCATTTGAATAGCCAGGCTCTAGATATAGGATCTCATCATCAGATAAGTTCTTAAGTACTTCAGCCACTGACTTTCCTTTATCACCACCACCACCAGAGGTATCACCACCCTCTTGATGAGTCGACTCCCCCTGAGCTATTGGAACAGCAGAGATGGGCACGATTGCTAAAGCTTGGAGCTCACCTCCACTAGGACCGGCTTCGGGATCCTTGTCATCATCCTTCGTCAAGTCGACCGGATGACACGCCTCATCACCAGTAGTAGTCCTCTTCTCCTTCTCTTTCTCTTTCTCTTTGTCCTTCTCCCCTTGAGCATCAAGCTTCTTGGTGTAACATTCCTGAATTACCGACCCTATTTTAATTTATTTTAATTAATAAAATAACGATACGACATTAAACCCTACAAGGACTAGTTGTGTAATTAGTCAAATCTAATTATAATTAACTTCGAAAGTAAAAAAAAAAAAAAAAAAGAATTTGAAGAATTATGTTTCCCGTTGACGTTTAACAAATTAGACTAACAAATCCTTAACCAATTTAACTCAACTCAAACCTGAGGGACTAGTTCCGCCAAGTTCAAAACTTTGAAACTTGAAACTGCAGGGATCAAATCTGTAATTAAACCATTCTTGATTTGGGTTGACTTCAGAAAGTCAAACGGATTGTCCTTGACTCAAATCCGAACCCCACGCCCGAATTTTCGTACAATCCGTAACCGTTATGCATTTTGGGGTCATTAACAACCAGTGTAGATCAGTAAACAGCTCGTCATTACACGATTCAATCCGATTTATGGCTAATCAACCGTAACCGTCGACCTCCCTCGTATTACTCACCAATTCGCATAATATCGATCGTTCACACAGAAATTGATCACCTGCAAATCTCAAACGAATCCCCTCGACCCTGTTACACCATCCAATTGCATCGAAGACGGACGCAGAGTCGCCGGAAAACCGATCCAGTCACAGTCGGCATTCGTTTAGTCGATCTCAGTCAATTCGGACATCATTCTGGTAATTAAACCTATTTTTAGTAAGAGTCCCCGCCTTCACATGGTTATCGGTTAATGTAGCGGATAAACGAATAGCATCTTCAAGTGTTGCGGGATTTCTCTCTAGGACAGTATCTTGAATTTGCCTAGGTAATCCACCAATATATTTTTCAATGCAGCGGGATAAAGGTGTGACCATGTGGGGAACGAGGAGACTCAACTCATGGAGTCGAGTTGTATATGCCAAGTTTTCACCACTATCTTGGGCAAGATCAAAAAATTCGGCTTCGAGTTTCTTTACTTCATTTCGAGGACAGAATTCTTCAGTCATTAGCCTTTTTACCTCATCCCAAGGTAAGGCCATTGCTACATCCACACCTCTATTCCTCTTTTCCCCATTCCACCACGTGAGTGCCCGTTTTTGTAAGACACTTATGGCATGTCGAACACGAAGATTGTCGGGGCAGTCACTATTGAGAATACACTATTGAGAAGGTATTCTCAATAATTTCGAACCATTGAAGAAGTCTCGTAGCTCCTTCAGTACCATAAAACTTGAGGGGATTACATGAGTTGAAATGCTTGAAGGTGCATTGAGATGGGTTGGCACCACCATTTCCACCATTACCACCATTTGCCCCATGGTTACCATTGGTGGCACCATTAGCTTGAGTGAATTGAGTTACGAGTTGTGCAAGGATGGTAGCGATGTCGGTGTTGGTGTTGGCCACGGGAGCACGACGAGGAGGCATTCTATAGAATTGCACAACATAAGAAAAGATGTAAGAACTTATGAAAATTATTTGGAAAAAGGACAAGATAGCAAATAAAATAGTTAATCATACTTTGGATTGTACTCAAATGGTGATATAACCACTTGAATACTATGACACATTAAGGTTAATTAAACTCATATAATGTTCAAGAAGACATGCTTTAGCCTATATGTAAACACTCATCCCGGGAATTCCCAGGAAAGCATACGGGTCCCTCGGTTGATTGGGATTTATGCGAAATGCTTTCCAAGACAGAAAACCCAGAATACAGATGTCACTCTTCCAGATTGCATGTGTCCTCAAATAATTAACAAAGTTTAAAAGCCTTAACGAGGAAATAAAGAATTTTTTTTTTTTAGATTTAACTCCATGAAGATTCCACATGCTATGATGATAATGACAAAGAAGTAGGCATGAAGGTTATGAGGTTTAGGGTAAGGGTAGGGATATTGTTTTATTTAATTTATTATTTAAGTATAGTCTAATAATTCATGAACTTTAACAAATAAGGCACCATAATGAAATAAATATTAATATAATAAGCATGTAACACATAGCATGTAGCACATAATCACATAATCATGAAGCATGGCATAAGTGGGTGTCCTAAAGTTATAGTCTAGGTCAAGGGTGTCTAATAATCTAGTTCCCTATAACCAAGGCTCTGATACCAATCTGTCACACCCCAACCGATGGCGGAATCATCGAGGCGGGACATGTAGACTGTTCATGAGCACAAGGTTAACTAAATTGTAATATATTAAACATCAATTTCATTTCGAATAATCCAAACACAACCAAATCCAAGAAAGAACATAATTGAAATACATAAAATCCTTTATTCAAATTAACTAAGTCCCAAAGCCTATGTGAAGCAAATCTTGATCAAATCACACATTAGTACCTGAAACATGAATAAAATAAGGTCAACTAAAATGTTGGTGAGTATAACACAGGTTTGTATATAAATAGCATATAGATTGTAAAACAAATCCTTACATAACATGATAAAATAAGGCATTTATGGAGAGCAGCTATTGTGTAACCAAGTACAATCAAACCTTTGTAACTAGCATGCAAAATTGTGTTGTCGGTAACAATCACCCCAAACTGGGTGGGTTTGTCAGACTCAATAGATCTATCATTGTTTACCGTCGGCTTGAATAGTTAATGATTGCACATAATCGCATACAAAATTTAACACACCTAACACTCAGGCATAAAGCTCAAATTTTCACACATGAATGTAAAGAGGATTTGTACTTGTGTAGTTTGTGTAAATATAAGTAATAGTGTTGTATAGTGTTCATGTTCCACCCCAAAAAGTGTAAAAAGGTAAAAGGGGCTATGTAATACTCACATGATTCCAACGGTGTAGCTAACACGAGAGACTAGCTAGAAATGAGATCCTTGTAATGCACAACGTTATCCTAGAATGTAATGTGTATTGGATTAATAATGTGTACAAATGTCTATGTCTAAGTCTAAGGTTGAATTAGATGTGTGTATAAGGAATTGAAATTGTAAGTAAAGGAGTTGGATAATGTAGGTCCCTCGGGTCTGGCGGATCGTCACATGCAAGTGGGTCTACTAGTCGGACCGGGTGCGAAATGCCCGTGACTAGGCGGAGAGTCTACCTAAACAAAGTAAACCGAAAAGAGAAAACACTTTAAACGTTCTTTGTATTATAAACACTTGAAGGTTACAGAGAAAAGCACTTAGGTTACAATCTGCGTATTTGCACTAAAGCCTGCGTACTTAACTTCTGTCAACCTATCCTATTTATACCTGACCTGATGCCTGCGCACTTAGCAAGTGCGCAGGGCAAAATGCTCTTGCGTACTTAACAAGTTCGCAAAGGTATTATTGCATACTTGCTAAGTACGCAGGAGCTTTCTCCTGCGCACATGTAAGTGCGCAAAACACTTAGAAAGAAATGCAACATTCAATATGTAAAAGTAAATACAACTCGATAAACTAATACATAAAGACTCTTACATACAAAGACATTTACAGACATGAAAATACAAACTAAGACTCTATCCAGAGTGTTGTCACAGGAAAGTGCTTCAACAAACTCCCCCTTGACAACAGCTAGGGATCTTCATCGTCTTCAGTCTTCAATCTTCAGTCTTCACAGCGCTTGATCTTCAGCTTCCATCTTCTTCTTGTAATCAAGGCAAAACTTAATCACCTTGTCGTATTTAGAAGCAAGGAGCTTTGTCTACTCATCCGTGTAGACGCAGTAGCGTTCTGCTAGTACCTCCAGATCTTTCACAGAAAAGTTGATGAAGCAGACTTTATCAAAAATTCTGATCAGTTCCTTTGGCACCATGTTCCCGCTCTCTGAACGTCCTTTACCCATGATCACAGCCTCGCCCATTTTTGGATCTACGTACCAGTACCACATGTCACCAAGAATATCCTGAGATAACTTGCTCAGGGGAATCTTAGTTTCACATCTCACTGGCTTGTATACCAATTTCTTTAAGTGCTTCTTAGTCACAGGATGTATAGCGTGCTTATCCTTGAATCTCTTGGGCACTTGAGGCTTGAACATCTCGAACTTCCCTGATCTTGCTTCTTGCTGTAGAACCACCCACAAACCCATCGCCACTGCGTGATTGGAATGACCCAGCAGCTCTCGGTTTGCTAGGTTCACAAGGTCGTATTTGGGCAAGGAGCTGAACCCTTCACTGGTGGGTTTCAAGTATTGAACCCCGCCAGATCTTTTGATGGCGAACAGCTGCTTGTCCTCCTCGAACCTTACAGCCAAGATCATCCCTGTTGCTCCGTGTTTGTCTATTATAGACGTCTTTTGCCACACAGGAGCTGGACCCTTTGATGAAGTAGAAGGCATGTCTGTTTCTTTCGGTGCCTCTGGGTCCACAGGTTCAGGGTCAACTGGGGAGGTTTCAGTCGAGGCTTCTACATTACTAGCCTGCTCGACTGAACCTGTGTCGAGCGGAGCGTCGAAAGATGGAATTTCAAAGATCTCTCCATATTCTAGCTTGTACTCTCCTTCCCCGTCACCCTTGGGAATTTCGATCACAACATCTTCATCATCATCATCCCAATCGTCACCAGAGTCGATCTCTCCTTCTTCTAGATTGAAGAGAGCATCGATCTGTGCTTCATTTGAATAGCCATGCTCTAGATATAGGATCTCATCGTCAGATAAGTTCTTAAGTACTTCAGCCACTGACTTTCCTTTATCACCACCACCACCAGAGGTATCACCACCCTCTTGATGAGTCGACTCCCCCTGAGCTACTGGAACAGCAGAGATGGGCACGATTGCTAAAGCTTGGTGCTCACCTCCACTAGGACCGGCTTCGGGATCCTTGTCATCATCCTTCGTCAAGTCGACCGGATGACACGCCTCATTACCAGTAGTAGTCCTCTTCTCCTTCTCTTTCTCTTTCTCTTTGTCCTTCTCCCCTTGAGCATCAAGCTTCTTGGTGTAACATTCCTGAATTACCGACCCTATTTTAATTTATTTTAATTAATAAAATAACGATACGACATTAAACCCTACAAGGACTAGTTGTGTAATTAGTCAAATCTAATTATAATTAACTTCGAAAGTAAAAAAAAAAAAAAAGAATTTGAAGAATTATGTTTCCCGTTGAAGTTTAACAAATTAGACTAACAAATCCTTAACCAATTTAACTCAACTCAAACCTGAGGGACTAGTTCCGCCAAGTTCAAAACTTTGAAACTAGAAACTGCAGGGATCAAATCTGTAATTAAACCATTCTTGATTTGGGTTGACTTCAGAAAGTCAAACGGATTGTCCTTGACTCAAATCCGAACCCCACGCCCGAATTTTCGTACAATCCGTAACCGTTATGCATTTTGGGGTCATTAACAACCAGTGTAGATCAGTAAACAGCTCATCATTACACGATTCAATCCGATTTATGGCTAATCAACCGTAACCGTCGACCTCCCTCGTATTACTCGCCAATTCGCATAATATCGATCGTTCACACAGAAATTGATCACTTGTAAATCTCAAACGAATCCCCTCGACCCTGTTACACCATCCAATTGCATCGAAGAAGGACGCAGAGTCGCCGGAAAACCGATCCAGTCACAGTCGGCATTCGTTTAGTCGATCTCAGTCAATTCGGACATCATTCTGGTAATTAAACCTATCTTTAGCTTCGTTTTCATCTTCAGATTAAAAGCCCTATGCTTATTAGGGCTTACAGTACAGAATCAATCATGATCCGATTCTAGGGTTCTTGACAATTTCGGATCTAATCGAACCCTACCCCCGACTCTGTTTAAATCAAATTAATTCATACCAGTAGATTCGAAATCCATTTTTAATTGATAGCCCTATGCAAATTCATTCTCATATCATCGGTTTAATCAAGACCCCGTAACTAGGGTTCATTCATAAAACGATTTGGGGGTTTCGACCCTAGACTTAATAATAATCCAATTAAACCATTCTGACAGATTCGCAAGACCCTAATTAATAAAAGCCCCATGTTTCTATCACATTCCATTATCAGGATCATTTAAAACAATTTTGAGTTCAAACCTAGGGTGTCGGCATTTGAATCCATAATTAAACAATCCTAAACCCGTTGTTTTTGCAATTAAAACCCACCCCAGACTCGTTTGAGGTTAGCGAACAAAACCCCTATGATCTTACAATCGGTCGCTACCAGATTTGGTGGGATTGGGACTGGGTTCGATCGGCTCGGGTAAAGGGGAAGAACTCACTGGGTTTCCTTGTTAAAACCATTTCGGCCCGGACTTGTGTGCGATACCCTAGCGGGCGGAGTTGGCTAAGTGAGTGTACCGGTGTGGGAGAGACCTGGGTTCGAGTCTCTCCACACCCATTTATTTTTAAAACATTTTCTTTGCATTATTTTAATATAAAAACAATACCCTATATTATCATATTAATATATTAATGTGTTCTAGCCTCGTAAAACCACCCGTAGGCTCGGGTTTGATTTGTAACCCTTTTTCATTTAAAAATACCAACTTCTAAAATAATATAGTTATATTATTTTCAAACCCCGACTTGGAATAAAAAAAATATTTATATTATTTTCAACCCGTGACCCCAATTAAAAATAATATATATATTTAGATATTTTCTTTGCCTCGTTTACAAACTCGTGTAACGTTTCAAACTTATAAATAATATAATTATTTATATTAGTTACCCACGTTTATATCCCCGAATAAAAATAGACATGTTTATTATTCATATAAGTTGCAATTTCAACTCACTTAGTGTTAAATGGTATGTAACACCAGTTTTTTTTAAAACTAATATATATTCACCCAAATTCGACGCATTTTCATGACTAAATAACTAAATAAGGATAGACTTATTTATTTTATTATATTTAACGCAATATAATTTCATACTACGTTTTAAATAAATAAATCTAATTTATTTAGTTAATTAACCCCAAACTCTAAATCATTATTTTAAGGACACTATATCCTGACTTTAATAATTATAAAACAATTATCCAAGAATAAAACGCAAACATCTACGCAATCCTTTTACATAATCCGACACGAACTCATTACACAATTCCCTATACTCACATTCATTGAAGCCCTAGACTTCGATTTAGATATTTTATTAATTCATCTTCATACGCAATACACTTTAGGTTAACGTTGTGCGTTACAAGGATCACTTTGCTACATAGTCTCTCGTGCTAACTACGCCTTTGATTCAGGTGAGTATTTCATAGCCCCTTTTACTCTTTTACACTTTTGGGGTGAAACATGAACATTATTCAAATTACATGTTTACATTTACACAAACAACACAAGTACAAATCCTATTTACATTCATGTGTGCAATTTGAGCATTATGCCCGAGTGCTAGGTGTGCTAACCTTTGTATGCGATTATGTGCAATCATTAACTATTCAAGCCAACGGTTTTCAATGGTAGATCTATTGAGTCTGACAAACCCACCCAGATTGGGGTGATTGATACCGACAACACAATTTTGCATGCTAGTTACAAAGGTTTGATTGTACTTGGTTACACAATAGCTGCTCCCCATAAATGCCTTATTTATCATGTTATGTAAGGATTTGGTTTACAAATTATATGCTATCTATATACAAACCTGTGTTATACTCACCAACTTTTTAGTTGACCTTATTTTATTCATGTTTCAGGTGCTTTCATATGAGTTTAATCAAGACATGCTACACATAGGCTTTGGACCTAGTTAATCTTAATTCAAAAACAAATTCTATTTCATTATGTACTTTGAATTTGATTCATGTTTGTTTGAATGGAAATGGATTTAACATATTAAAATTTAGTCAACCTTGAGCTCATGAACAGTCTACATGTCCCGCCCCGATGATTCCGCCGTCGGTTGGGGTGTGACAGATTGGTATCAGAGCCTTGGTTATAGGGAACTAGGTTATTAGACACTCTTGACCTAGACTATAACTTTAGGACACCCATACAATGTCATGCTACTACATGTTACATTATCAAATCCTAGTGTGATTATTTTTACATGCTATCATAAGTATTTACACTACATGATCCAAAACAATGACTTATGTGTCACACTACCTAATAACTTTTGTGCTTATACTCATTACTACCTACATGCTATATGATTATTTCCTAGGCGAATATTTTTACATGTTATACTATACGATTACATCGCATGATACAATACTCAATAGTTTATGTGTCACATTTCCTGCCAAGTTTTCTTCTAATCATTGCTACCTACTTAATTTATTTAAAGCACTATCCTAAGTTTAACACACACACATACACACCAAATTATTCATGCACCTTTGGACTCCCAAACATGATACCACCACCCTTTATGAACAAAGACTTAACTATTGGGCCTAATGCCCACCAATAATGAACTAAGAAGCCCATCTATCCTCCAAGAAGAAAAAAGCCCACTGAAGTCCTCATAAACCCTACTTTTGGGCCTCGAAGCCCAGTCCACAACAATTCTCATCATAACCATGAGACAAACAATAGTATTATTAATACATGATGGCTGGAAGAGTGTGTAAGCCCACGAGGAATTCTGGCTAAGGAAAGATAGGGTACTTAAGTGTGTCTTAGCGACCCACCCCTCTTTCCTGGGAATTCTCCTCAGGGATACATCGCTTATAGGTCAAGTGTATTTCTAAAATACTATCGTGAAGGTTCAGTGTTATGACTAGTCAAACTCTAAAACCTATAAGCACTCCTATGTCTAACCCGTAATATTTCATTATCACTTACAACTTTTCATTGTTTTCTGCTAGACATGGACTCCTACCCTCCTTCCTCCCCGGTATACCATCCCGGAACAGAATCTGATTGGGAAGAAGACACTGAGACACCCGTGTATCGGTCACCAACACCTCCAACTGCCAGGCCCAGGTTTGATGTAAGGGCGGACTGGATTAGGAACACCGGCCCGAGACTTCGAACACCTGGATCACCCGCACCCAGAAACCCGTACCAGACACCTCACCTCCACAATCAATTACCACCCCCACTAAGAGACCCATACCTAATGCCTGACCCGTACCTTCCTAACCATTGGGTAAGGAATACCATGGCACCCACTGGTGTTATGGAAATTCCAACCAATGACCTCCATCAATATGTAAGAACTTCAAAATTTGAGAGACAAAGGATTGAGCATGGGGTAATGCACGACTTGCAAGGGCAAAGAATGGATAGCCTAGCAAACCAATTAGGATACCAAAAGGAGTTAATCTCCATCCTCGAAAAAGAGATACTGGAGCATCGCACGGAGACAGCTAGAGCTGAAGCCAGGTCGGCTACCCGAATGACCATAGCGGTACTCATCTTGGTGATTATCTTCTTTCTAGTGGAAAGCTACCAGAGACGTTAAGCGAAGATTTCTATTTATTATCTTTAAATTCTCGATTTGAGGACCGTTTCCCTATGTTTTGAATAATGTTTAACATTTTAACCTTTAATAAATTTCATATGTTTCAACTCTAAGGTTATTAACCATGGATTTGACCCGTGGAGCATGAATTTCCCCATCATATTTTTACCAAAAAAAAAAAATTCTTTCAAATTGATAAATAATTATGATTTTTCTTCATTAAAGTAAATATTTCTAAACTTTGGCTAAATTAATATGCGACTACTTGTTTAGCCAATAGTTGAGAATTGAAATTAAAAATATTTTTCCCATAAATTGCATATTCATTTAAAATATGCGATTCAATGATTTCACTACTTTATATATCTACAACAAAGAACAATTTACCACTTTCTATGTTCAAACAAAGACAAGTATTTGTAAACACAATTCCCGAATGTTTTCAAAACCTCCTCGTTACCTTTCACTTGACGCTTCAAGAGACGATCCTTACTGCGTAGACGTTAACCCTCCCCACAAACCTCAATGAGATCTAAAGAACTAGAACCTAACTACCACATTTTACATGAACGCCAAACAACGTGCTTCTCCGCAACACTTGATCACCTACAAAACTCGTTAGTATACGTCACACACGAAATTCAATAAATTACGATCACATAATACATGAAACTAGTTTATTTACAAATCACAATTTATTGGATTGATCACATGACCCATGAAACATGTTTATTTGCAATACACATACTACTTGCTTGAACACATAGTACATGAAACTTAGTTGTTTACAACATACATGGTACATGACAATTGATTGTTTTATATACAATACTTGATTGATCATATTTAACACGAAACGTATTTGGTTACAAAGTACATGATACTACATTACACATGAAAGATTATTGGTTTACAAAATACATGATACTAGGTTTAACACCATACATGAAATCCCTTTCCTGCAATACACATGATACTGTTTTGTTTACACTACACGTGAGGGCTTAGTGATTTACAAAATACATAATGCTAGATGTCCACACTATACAAAAGACTTGTATGTTTACTATATACACGAAACAAAATTTGCTTACAATTAGTACAATTGATTGATTACATTATACACAAGACATGGTCATGCACTTTGTTCACCAAAGTTGAAGACCATAATACAGTGAAACGACTCGGGGTTTGACGTATTCATGTTCAAACACGAGCAAACTAAGAAACTTTAATCTATACTACTTTACTACTTTTTAGTTGCGAACTGAAGAGATTAGGAACATAATTACTTGCTAACGACTTTTATGTGAAAGCAATAGACGTGATTAGAGTGAAATTGAGCCCCCTTACCCGCACACAACGAAACGACCTATACGGACCATACGATGATTTGAATAATTACGGGTGCACACGGAATTATAAAAAAATCAGCGCATGTAAACTATAGTGAAATTTTGTCGTGTGTTGTGACCTAAAACTTATCATGATATGTAGCGACGGAACTGATGTGATATGACAAGGGCATGGTGGATACGCCGATGGTACTTCCTATACATAAGTGTTCTATCATATTATCATGAGTAGCGTTGCTCGTGTCACGTGAAGTTTGACCCAGACCAATGTTTTTGAAACCCCTTACCCACTAGCAATTTTGAGCATATTAGAATATATCGTACATAAACATTAGATTTCAAAAGCCCATCAAACTCATTCCAAATAATACAAATCACATCTAGATTACAAAATTTCTATTCGGCGATCTCCTTCCTAAATTCATTTCAAACAAAATTCATTATCACTCCTCATATTCAACTTTGAGTATCAGGCCTAAGCCATATCAGCGGTTACACTCCCCAAAAAAAAAATCCAGCAGTCAAAACTCACTGAGAACCCAAAACCCTCACCTTCTTCTTGATTTTGCAGCCTTCATTAGTTAAATTTCGGGACGAAATTCCCTTAACATGGGGAGACTGTAACATTCCTGAATTACCGACCCTATTTTAATTTATTTTAATTAATAAAATAACGATACGACATTAAACCCTACAAGGACTAGTTGTGTAATTAGTCAAATCTAATTATAATTAACTTCGAAAGTAAAAAAAAAAAGAATTTGAAGAATTATGTTTCCCGTTGACTTTTAACAAATTAAACAAACAAATCCTTAACCAATTTAACTCAACTCAAACCTGAGGGACCAGTTCCGCCAAGTTCAAAACTTTGAAACTTGAAACTGCAGGGATCAAATCTGTAATTAAACCATTCTTGATTTGGGTTGACTTCAGAAAGTCAAACGGATTGTCCTTGACTCAAATCCGAACCCCACGCCCGAATTTTCGTATAATCCGTAACCGTTATGCATGTTGGGGTCATTAACAACCAGTGTAGATCAGTAAACAGCTCATCATTACACGATTCAATCCGATTTATGGCTAATCAACCGTAACCGTCGACCTCCCTCGTATTACTCGCCAATTCGCATAATATCGATCGTTCACACAGAAATTGATCACCTGCAAATCTCAAACGAATCCCCTCGACCCTGTTACACCATCCAATTGCATCGAAGAAGGACGCAGAGTCGCTGGAAAACCGATCCAGTCACAGTCGGCATTCGTTTAGTCGATATCAGTCAATTCGGACATCATTCTGGTAATTAAACCTATCTTTAGCTTCGTTTTCATCTTCAGATTAAAAGCCCTATGCTTATTAGGGCTTACAGTACAGAATCAATCATGATCCGATTCTAGGGTTCTTGACAACTTCGGATCTAATCGAACCCTACCCCCGACTCTGTTTAAATCAAATTAATTCATACCAGTAGATTCGAAATCCATTTTTAATTGATAGCCCTATGCAAATTCATTCTCATATCATCGGTTTAATCAAGACCCCGTAACTAGGGTTCATTCATAAAACGATTTGGGGGTTTCGACCCTAGACTTAATAATAATCCAATTAAACCATTCTGACAGATTCGCAAGACCCTAATTAATAAAAGCCCCATGTTTCTATCACATTCCATTATCAGGATCATTCAAAACAATTTTGAGTTCAAACCAAGGGTTTCGGCATTTGAATCCGTAATTAAACAATCCTAAACCCGTTGTTTTTGCAATTAAAACCCACCCTAGACTCGTTTGAGGTTAGCGAACAAAACCCCTATGATCTTACAATCGGTCGCTACCAGATTTGGTGGGATTGGGACTGGGTTCGATCGGCTCGGGTAAAGGGGAAGAACTCACCGGGTTTCCTTGTTAAAACCATTTCGGGCCGGACTTGTGTGCGATACCCTAGCGGGCGGAGTTGGCTAAGTGAGTGTACCGGTGTGGGAGAGACCCGGGTTCGAGTCTCTCCACACCCATTTATTTTTAAAACATTTTCTTTGCATTATTTTAATATAAAAACAATACCCTATATTATCATATTAATATATTAATGTGTTCTAGCCTCGTAAAACCACCCGTAGGCTCGGGTTTGATTTGTAACCTTTTTTCATTTAAAAATACCAACTTCTAAAATAATATAGTTATATTATTTTCAAACCCCGACTTGGAATAAAAAAAATATTTATATTATTTTCAACCCGTGACCCCAATTAAAAATAATATATATATTTAGATATTTTCTTTGCCTCGTTTACAAACTCGTGTAACGTTTCAAACTTATAAATAATATAATTATTTATATTAGTTACCCACGTTTATATCCCCGAATAAAAATAGAGATGTTTATTATTCATATAAGTTGCAATTTCAACTCACTTAGTGTTAAATGGTATGTAACACTAGTTTTTTTTAAAACTAATATATTCACCCAAATTCGACGCATTTTCATGATTAAATAACTAAATAAGGATAGACTTATTTATTTTATTATATTTAACGCAATATAATTTCATACTACGTTTTAAATAAATAAATCTAATTTATTTAGTTAATTAACCCCAAACTCTAAATCATTATTTTGAGGACACTATATCCCGACTTTAATAATTATAAAACAATTATCCAAGAATAAAACGCAAACACCTACGCAATCCTTTTACATAATCCGACACGAACTCATTACACAATTCCCTATACTCACATTCATTGAAGCCCTAGACTTCGATTTAGATATTTTATTAATTCATCTTCATACGCAATACACTCTAGGTTAACATTATGCGTTACAAGGATCACTTTGCTACATAGTCTCTCGTGCTAACTACGCCTTTGATTCAGGTGAGTATTTCATAGCCCCTTTTACTCTTTTACACTTTTGGGGTGAAACATGAACATTATTCAAATTACATGTTTACATTTACACAAACAACACAAGTACAAATCCTATTTACATTCATGTGTGCAATTTGAGCTTTATGCCCGAGTGCTAGTTGTGCTAACCTTTGTATGCGATTATGTGCAATCATTACTATTCAAGCCGACGGTTTTCAATGATAGATCTATTGAATCTGACAAACCCACCCAGGTTGGGGTGATTGATACCGACAACACAATTTTGCATGCTAGTTACAAAGGTTTGATTGTACTTGGTTACACAATAGCTGCTCCCCATAAATGCCTTATTTATCATGTTATGTAAGGATTTGGTTTACAAATTATATGTTATCTATATACAAACCTGTGTTATACTCACCAACTTTTTAGTTGACCTTATTTTATTCATGTTTCAGGTGCTTTCATATGAGTTTGATCAAGACATGCTACACATAGGCTTTGGACCTAGTTAATCTTAATTCAAAAACAAATTGTATTTCATTATGTACTTTGAATTTGATTCATGTTTGTTTGAATGGAAATGGATTTAACATATTAAAATTCAGTCAACCTTGAGCTCATGAACAGTCTACATGTCCCGCCCCGATGATTCCGCCGTCGGTTGGGGAGTGACACTTGGTCAGATCAGCAATTAGCTTGACCATCAGCTCATGCTCCTTCTTTTGAGCGTCAAACCTGAGCTCCATGGATGACCCATGACCCAGAAGCATTTCATTTGTCTTTATTAGGAGTTCATTCTGGGCCAGGATGTTTTTTAGTCGTTCCTCAGTCCCTGTTCTCTGGATACGAAGGATTGTAACTTCATCTATCAAAGAATTGATCTGTGCTTGTTCAGCATCAGACTGCTTCTTCGATTTCTGAATAGTCTTCAGTAGTCCAGCAACTTGGGTTTCCAGAACATCTATCCTAGCAGCATTCGGATCAGGATGTCTGGATGAGGACGCCTCGGCAGTGTGAATAGGGGAGGAGAATATGGTATCAAAGTCGAACCCTTGCGTGAAATCTCCATAATTGAAGGGTTGACTGAGTGGCTCAGTGGTGGTAGTTGGGATAGAAGATGTGACGAGAGCTGTTGGGGTAATGCTGGGGGTGATGGTGACAGACTCCGTGATAATTGGAGTAGTCACCGCCAACAGGACGGATGTAGTAGGGAGGGTCACCGTCACAGGAACCTCCTCTGTGACTGCCGTGACTGCCACGTCAGCTTGAACTTGTGGCCTTCTCCTCCTTCAGTTAAGCTGCTGTGAAGGTGGGGTAGAGGCTGAATCCGGACTGGCAGGTGAAACATGTACTTGCTGCATAATCGGGACCTCTACCACAATGGGGATAGCAACCTGTTGCCTATCACCCCTGTTCTTATGAACATTCTCTCGTCTTTGTCTTTGTAGAGCAGCGTCAGAGTCAGAGGATGGCTCATATTAGCTGCTCGAGCTCTGTCGCTTTCTTTTGGAGGACGACTCAGGTAGGGTTACCTGTTCCGATCTCCTGTGGTGTACCTGTGATGGTGCGTCATTGAAATCAGAAGAATCTGATTCTGTTGCTTCTGAATCGGATTCCTCAGCACCACCATCACCGCCTTCGTCGTCTCCATCCTCAGACGAACCACCATCACTCTCCATTTCCTTCTGTTGTTGCTCATCAGAGTGTTCACTATGTTCAGGCTCAGGGTTGTGGGTATACCAGTTCCAGTCATCAGGTGCCACATATGCTTCATTGATTAGGTGGCCAAAGAGTTCAGTATGCACAGGGGTAGGTTCTACGCTGCCTGGGTTTAAGAATTGAGCAAATACTCTCTTGTCCACCCTCTTGACTTGCAGTCTCTCCCCTGTAGCAGGAAGGTTTGGCAACACGTCATCTATCAAGAGTTGCACAAACCTAGGGTACAATAAGAATCTAAACTTCTCTGCTGTGTTGATCTGGTCATTGATTGCTTTGAAGATGTAGCGCGAGAAGTTGTAGCCCCTATTAAGAGACAAGCCCACCATGGCTGCTGCAAGGCATGACCCATGGCATCTTTACCCGCTTTCCTTGACGAGATGCACACTATCATGACGTGGGCGAAATACCGCCATTGGTCTAATACCCACATCTTTTTGTATGAGGCATAATCCCTCGCGCCGACGTATCCCATTCTTTGCCTCCAACACCCATCCACATAGTAGTCTGGATAGGCTGTCGGGTCGGTAGCAAGGTCTCTAAACTGCAGGACCCTTCTTATGGTGTCTTCAGAAAAAGCGATAGCCTGACCAGCAACGGTAGCCCTTATGACATTGGGGGATACCGTGCAGTCGTGTTTGCTAACAGGTTGAATTCGTTAGTAAATGCCCGAGCCATAATCTGCAAAAACACACAGAAAACACAATCAGAACAACACGTATCATTGGAAATGAACAAACATGACACGGTACAGTAGTTACTCTTTGAACAGAATTTTTCAGACTTGGAATTTTTTCCAAGTGTTGGTCCTGCGCACTTGCTAAGTGCGCAGTCTTTTCCTCTTGCGTACTTGCTAAGTGCGCAAGAACACCACTTGACAAAAATTCCAGATTGTTGAAAAATACACTAATCGTTCAAAACACGGGTCGATTAGGTCGCCACTAGGTCGGAATCGATGATTCTAACCTATGGGACCAATATCAACACCACAAACTACTTAACCAGGACCAATTTTGACCCAAAAAAAAATCCCGACCCACTGTCGATTAAAATTCAACCGACGGCTCAAAATCGAGGATCATAAGGATGATTAAGAGTTAATTAAGGTTCCTATTCGCATGTTACAGACAATAAGTTACCCAAACAACCTATAATTTCCCAAAAAATTCACGGATTTAACCTAAATTTTTCTAAGTCAATAATCAGTCCAAATGTTACGATTTCACGGATGGATTTAGCCTAGATTCTCACCAAATCGATGAAATGAGATGATGAAACTAAAGACGGGATGAAAAGATGGTTTAGGAACACTCGATTTTGAGTAAAAATTTGCAGAGGGAAAAGTTTTCGTTTGAAAGCATGAAACTGAGAAAATTTTCTAAGTGTCATTTTTATACCCTTCACTAACTAGTCGTGCGTACTTGTTAAGTGCGCACGAGTTAACTCTTGCGTATTTACAAGTGCGCAAGCTTTAACTCTTGCGTACTTGTTAAGTACGCAAGGCTTAATTCGTGCGAACTTGACAAGTACACACAACCCTTAAGTGCGCAAATTTTAAACTCAGAATTTATGAAGTATTTCAAGTCAAATAACGAACAAGATAAAAATATTCAATCAGGAGGATTCAAATACAATTCAGGAAGGTTAAACACAAATATTTTTTGGCTTTTCTGAATAAAATTGAACTATGCATAAACTTAAAATCTTTTTGATCTTTTCTAATAAAATATACAAGAATTCACACAAACTATTTTTGATCAAAGACACGAGCAGATGATCATATCAGGCTATCTTTTAGCAAAAACGATACAATATAAACATCAAATAATATGGGATCATGTCATGGATTACTATTTATTCATACGTAATAAACGCATAAACAAGTAATTCAAGTTAACAATATTATAAGATTTGAAACTATAAGCATCTTTGTATCACATTCTTGTGTATTAAGGTATTATTTATAAGATATACAACGTGTACCCCACTGATATGCTATACTAATGTAAATTGCATTATCTCAAGGCATCTAAGATTTTCCCAATGATTTTCTAAATTTTCAGAATGAAGTTATATCTGTTAGCACAGGAAAAATCAAGCAGAATCCATAAGGATTATCAGGAATCATAAGATTCAGAATCGAGTGATTCATTTGTCTTGGTTTCATTTGATTTTCTTCATTGAATATTGGTATGATGATTCACGATAATATATATGGTGTTTGAGTTTTAAGGTAAGGGAATCCAACTTTTATCTGGATTTGATTTCAATGAATCAGGAGTGATTCAAGGGTGAATACATGCTCAACGGTTAATGTAGAGACATGTCTTGATTTAATCTCTCCTTGCATACTTGTGAGTATGGGCAGTGAGATGAACCGCATTAAATGTGCTAACGACATAACCCGAAACTGACATCAAAAGAAAATTATTGCCAAAATCTAACATCCTATATCTGATAATGATCTTTTCTAGTCTTTTACGCACACACACTTGCAAACATGGGTTCAAATCACAGTTGTAATTTAGATTTAGTTTCCACACTACTAGTGATTCAAAGACGCATACAGCCTACATGCAATTTAAATTACTTGTAAATAAGCAGATTAAAAACACAATAATTTAAACAATAAAGTAAGCATGACGCAATCATTTCCCATATGAGCAGTCTGTGACGTTTAGATCATTCTGATGTACTATCATTTCCTCTTTTCTGAAGTGAACTTTGAAATTTTTTCCATTTTCTATTTTTGTTTTTGTAAAATATTTTGAAACTTAAAAGAACTATACAGAAAATTTAAAAGAAATAAAGTTTAACTTCCATGAATTGAATTGATTTAAGAAAAATTAATTTTCACTCAGGATTGAACATTCCTATCAAGTTGACAAGATGCTCAAAACGGGATCGATCAAATGCCTTTGTGAAAAGGTCAACAAGATTGTCATCCGTGTGAACTTTTACAAGTTCAATTAAATGATTTTCAGCACATTCACGGATAGAATGATGGTGAATCTCTATATGTTTAGTTTTGGAATGTTTCACAGGGTTATTTGTGATGGACATGGTGGCATTGTTGTCAATGAATAAAGGAGTTCCAGTGAAGCTTAAGCCGTAGTCACTCAATTGCTGCTGAATCCACAGTATCTGAGAACAACCGCTCGCTGCAGCAATGTATTATGCTTCACAAGTTAAGACAGAAACCGTTGACTGCTTCTTGCACTGCCAGGAGACCAGTCTATCTCCTAAGAATTGACATCCACCCGAAGTTGACTTTCTGTCAAGGTTACAACCACCATAATCTGAATCAGTGTAGGCTTTGAAGTCGAATGACTGCTGCTTAGAGTACCAAAGACCTAATCGGGGTTTCCCTTTTAGATATCTGAAAATTCTCTTCACGGCTATCATATGTGACTCATTCGGTTGAGACTGAAACCTTGAGCACAAGCACACAACAAACATTATATCGGGTCTTGAAGCTGTGAGATACATAAGTGATCCAATCATCCCACAGTACAATCTGCTATCTACATCCTTTCCATCTTTGTCAGGATGCAGACCATGATTGACTGGGATAGGTGTGCCATAAGTTCTCCTATCATTCATCTTGTATTTTGACAAGATGTCCTGCACATACTTAGTTTGATGTAGATAAATTTCATCCTCTCTTTGACTGACTTGCAGACCCAGGAAGAATGACAATTCACCCATATTGCTCATTTCAAACTTGGACTTCATCACCTGCTCGAATTCCCTACACATCCCTTCATTAGTAGATCCAAAGATAATGTCGTCGACGTATACTTGTACAAGAAGAATGTCACCTCCTGCTTTCCTAATGAAGAGAGTCGAGTCAATCTGTCCACGGTCGAAACCATTAGACAATAAATGCTTAGATAATGTCTCATACCATGCCCGCGGTGCTTGATGAAGACCATAAAGTGCTTTGTCGAGCTTATACACTTTATTGATATTATGCGGATCTTCAAAACCAGGAGGTTGAGTGACATAGACTTCTTCATGAACTTTACCATAAAGGAAAGCACTCTTCACATCAAGTTGATAGACCTTGAAGCCGACATATGTGGCATAAGCCAAGAACAGTCGAATGGCTTCAATTCTAGCAACTGGGGCATATACTTCCGTGTAATCCAAGCCCTCTTGCTGATAAAAACCCTGAATAACCAATCTTGCTTTGTTCTTCACAACAACATGACGATCATCCGTCTTGCATTTGAACACCTATATGGTTCCAATTGGCTGAAAGCCTTTTGGCAAGTCAACTAAATCCCACACGTGCAACTTTTGGAATTGAGACAATTCATCTTGCATCGCCTCAATCCAGCAGTTGTCAGTGAGAGCCTCCTTCACATTCTTCGGCTCTAACTGGGACACGAATGCAACATGCAGACATGTTTCCATGACACCAGTGTCAAGTATCTCTGTGTAAAGACTGGTGTTCTTAATGATGGTTCGATGACGAGTCTGAACACCGGCATAAGGATCACCAATATTGTTGTCGATTGGATGATTCCTATGCACTCTCGTCTCCGGTACAATCGGTTCCTGAATTTATGGATCAAGATTCGTGCTTAACTCCCCCGTTTCCTGTGTTCCAAAGGATGAAGATTCAATGTTAATTGGATCAGCTGGAGCTTCATTTCCTATAGTTGTGTTAGGATTGGCTTGAGCGTCATCTCCAACAACAAGAACATCTTCACTGTCATCACTGTCATGAGTTCCAGATGCCGATGCAGCATTGGAATCAGGAGTTACAATTGGTACAGTAGCACGAGTAGAGAAGCTTGAGTCATCACTGCCACCCAATAATTCATAAACGTTTGTGGCGTCAACTGTAGATAGATCAGGAAGATTGAATGACTTGAATAGCGCATCATAATCAAAACCCCAAGCTGGACCTGTTGGTTCGGGTGGAATGCTGTGTTTACTACAATCCACTTCAAACCATTCCTCGACAGTACGAGTTCCTATGTTGTACACTCTCTTGCAAGGCGAGTTGGCAACGTATCCTAGGAAGATGCCTTCTGTAGGTCCCCATGGCGCGTCTACGGATCGATCTCGTGATAAGACGTAACGATTACTCAGAGTGCGGAATCCAACGAGTCAACGTTTATACGCATAAAAGACAAAGCAAACAAGCAAGTAAATAAACTTCTCAATTCGTATTCCAATCACAATGATGTTTACAGACTCAATCGGACTTCTCTGTTCGTTATCTCTGTGTTATGACTGACTCTGTAAACACACATATATATAACCAACTGACTTGATATAGGCGAACTTATTAAGTTCGCCTCTGATAGACCAGGCGAACTTAACAAGTTCGCCTCTAGGCTCACTTGTAAAACACTTAGTGACTTTAGACATTTACATACCAAAAACATAAAAACATAAGATCTAACTATTACAAGCTTTTGTCATTACAAACTATGTCCTAACAGACTCCCCTTTGACAATAGCTTGATCTTCAGTCTTCAGTCTTTATCTTGAACTCTTCCAGTTATCCAGTAGTCTGCTGCCAGCATGCACACCATATCTTCTGCATATCTCCAAAACTCTTTTATACTGTAGACCTTGTTCTCTCCATTCATCAGTGAACATTATCTCATTCTTTCGCAACGTCTTCTGATCTTTTTTTGAGAAATTTATAAGATTCATTGCATCATAGAAACATACAATGACCTTATTTTCTTTATCTTCAATCTTTGCTTCACCAGTATTAACTTCAACATACCACCATTTCATATTCCCAAGGAAGTCTTGAGGAATATTCTTTAACGGTATCTTATGTACGGCACGTACTGGTTTATACTTGTATCTCCAGGTCACTTTCCCAGTCTTTGGATCTGTGTTCTTCACTCTCTTTCCTTTCTGTGGTTTCAGCCTTTCATACTTTCCTGAACAACCTTCTTTCTTGATCAAGTTTGCTATCACATCAGCCAAACCATTCTTCAATCTATTAATGAGTGGCTTTGAAGCTAGACCATTTATTTCACACCTCGGCAAGGTATTGAAATATTTGATCCTCGGCTTTAAGTATTGAACACCGTCAGATCGTTTAATTGCAAATAATTTTGATCCATCATCATAGAACCAACTTATTATCCTTCCTACACACTGCTCTTTATTCACATATTTCTCTTTCTGAGCAGGTTGTGCTGGAGACTTGGGTAGCACCTTCATCCAACTATTTACAACTTCTCTCCATTGTTCTCTTGTCATCCCTGTATCTCTGTACATCACAGGTTCTTCATTAACCTTCGGAGACTCAGTGTGAGTAGTTTTAGTTTCAGCATCTTTATCGGATTGAATATTCTCATCATCGGTATCCATCTTTGAATCAGCAGTGTCTTCAGGCAGTGTGACGTCTTCAACAGAGTCCATAGAATCTGTTACTCCTTCATAAGTGAATTCAGGAATAACATCATCCTGGATGAAGTTATACGACACTTTAAGACCATCACAGCCTTCATAAGTAACACTATCTTTATCTTTCTCTATCTCAATCTCTACTATTTCTCCTTCTTTTATCTCATTATCTGACACATCATCTTCCATGTCATTGAATAAATCATCAATGTCATCAAGACATTCAATCTTTTCAGCTTCCTCTTCTTCTGAATCTTGAAAGAACTCCAATATTAGAATTTCTTCTTCATTAGTACTAGAAGTATCTTTGTTTCCTTCAAGTGATTGTGATGTCGACTCCCCCTGAACCTTTGATATAGGATTAGCGTCAGTGTATTGACGATCACCCTCAATATTTCCAGCAGGATCATTGTCTTCATCATCACATCTTTGAATAGACTCTGTGTGACAAGTATCAGGTATCCTCAACTCCCCCTGAGTGTTAAGACGGTGAACGAGTTTTGTCACCAAAGCTTGCATATCAGCTATCTGTTGAGCTTGAGTCTGAATCACCAGCTGTCGTTGGGAATCAGTAGATACAAGAGTAGCTACCTGAGTTTATAGTGTAAGCACTTGAGATTCAAGGAAAGTAATCCTTTCAGAATCAGAAGGCTTAGACGGACCAGCTGTCGATTGTGGAACTGAAGGACTTGCATTAGTAGGAATGACTGGAGGAACAGGAGTTCTAACTGGAGATGGATCCTTAGATCTTGGAGGAGTAATTATCAATGAAGCAACAAAATTAGCATCCTCGACTCCCTGTGAAGATTTTGCAGCAGCAATCGAAGCAGACATTAACTTTTGATTCTTAGGATCTGGGGTAAAGTCACTATCAGTGTCAGTACTCTCATCGACCAAAGATCTTTTGCCAAGTACTGATCTAGAAGGAGGATCCCGAACAGACTTTCTTCTTGGTCGTCTGGCTTGAGATTTAATGTGTTTGCCAGCATTAGCCAGTGGAATTGCAGCCAACCATTCATAATGACATGAGGAAAAATCCCTAGATTCATCAGAATCAGTGCTGTCATTAACAGATAATATCGTATCACTTAAGCTGGGACTAGAATCATCATCAGTCACCACATTCCCTTCAGCTTCATGAATGGGCGAGTTCACAGCATCATCAACGAAATCATCCATGTTCATTCCTAGATCGTGATCAGGTTCATGAACGACCTCTTCTTGAACTGGTTCATGAATAGGTATTTCAACCTCAGCTTGTGGAATAGGAACTTGTTCAGGAATAGGAATTTGTGGTTGTACGGGAACTTGTACTTGTGGAACTGGTATCTGTTGTTGTGGAACTTGTTGTTGTGGTTATTGTTGTTGTTGTTGTTGAACCTGTAAGCCTTGAACCTGAGCAATTTCTTCTGGATGAAACCAGTTGTCATTTAGTGGTGCAACATAATCAGGATTGATTAAGTGCCTAAACAGTGGAGTATTGACTGGTATAAATGCATCATTTTGCTGTTTCACCTTCGTGCGGTCGGTAATGATACGCTTTGACATCGGAGTCAAAGTTAATCTTATAGGATGTTGTGGAAGATCCGGAATAAGGTGATTGAGAATCATTTGAATAAAACGAGGATACATCAAGAATCCTTGTCCTTCAGCCAGATTAATCTACATGACCATCTCCCGATAGAAATAAAGTGGGAAATTGAATCGCTTATTCAACGTTAAAGCCACCATAGCCGTTTGAAGAGCCATCTTCAAGCCATCAGTAACAGCTTTGCGAGGAGAGATGCATTGAATAATCACATGCATGAAATACCTCCATTCACCGACTAATCCACCTTTCCATGCTTGGGTATCATTCTGTCTCCCACGATAACCCATCCGTTGAAAACAAACCATAATAAGAGTTCCTGGATAAGATAATGGATCATCAGCATTTCCACCCAAATCAAGAGCAGCACGAATCGTCTCTTCAGAAATGGAAATCTCGGTATTATTAACTGTGGCATGAAGAACATGAGGTTCAACGTCCGTATCTTGATGAACTGTATCCCAAAATTGCTGTATGTACACGATACTTATGTAAGGATCAGCAGATAAAGCAACGTGAAGACGTGATCTGTTCAAAAATCCTATAATGCCTTGAAAATTTACAGCCTCGGACATGTTCAGATCTAACAATGCCACTTGATTATGTTTATATTCCACACGTCGAGCCATCTGAAAAAGTTGGACAACAAGCATATTAGCAAAAATAACAAACACGAACAAACAACAAAACAAAATAACAAAAAAAAAATATTTTAAAAAAATTATGAACACAAAAAAATTACAAGTCCAAATCTTCCCTGACCCCTAGGCGAACTTAATAAGTTCGCTTAGTAGTGCAAGAGGCGAACTTATTAAGTTCGCCTGACAAGTTCGTTTGGAACAAGTTCGCTTGGAACAAGTTCGCCTGAACCTCTGACGATTCAAATTCAAACACAGTCGATAAAACTCAACAAATCGAGATGAAATCATGGAATAAGCAATGAATATCAGTCGAATATCAATTAACAACCAAATAGGATGATCAATTTTATAAATCCAGTCAAAATTAGGTCAAAATCCGTCCTTTTAAATGTTCGACGAACACCGAGATTAAAATGACCAAATTCTCACAATTTAATGGATGAAATTCAATGAAATTACCTTGGTTGAGTTCGCAATTCAATTTGGAATATGATAGAATCAGTAAACAACATAGTTTAAAATTTTTTTTAAAATTTCAGGTAAGTTCGCGTAAGATGAAGAAGACGATGAATCTGATAAGTTCGCTTGATCTAGAACCTTAAACCCATTAAGTTCGCTTAATTAGGCGTACTTGTTAAGTTCGCTTAATTAGGCGAACTTGTTAAGTTCGCTTAACAAGCCTTCGGCGAATATGCTAAGTTCGCTTCAACATCCATAGGCGGACATATTAAATTCGCTTCACTGTTGTCGGGCGAACATATTAAGTTCGCTTCACTCTTCACACACGAACTTAATAGTTTTTCATCCTTTTTGTCTTGAACAAAATTTTTACCAACTTCAACCTGTCAAATCTTGAACTTCCGTCAGCAGCATATATTCGATCCAATCCCGAACAATTTTAATAAAAGTTTAGAATTTTCATGAAAAATAAAAATCAAAATCTTTTTGAGTTTTATCTATACAAACGGAATCACATATTTTTGGATTTTATATGTACAAACGGAAAGAACATATTTTTGGATTTTTGTCTAATTAAACGGAAAACACATATTTTTGGATTTTTATCTGATTAAACTGAAATCACATATTTTTGAATTAACATCATGAGTAAGAAGATCATATCAGTATCTGATTAATTCATCACACATTTTAGCACTAACAAAGGGTAACCTATAGTATGAAACCATTCAACTCAGTTTTGTGCACTTTGAATCTTTTTCATTTTGAAACTCATTCAATTTGAATAATATTTGAAATGATACGCGATAAATTTCAAAGTAAATAAGATTAGGTTATAAAATGCTCAATACTTCGTACCGAATTTGTAATATAAAGCAAGAAATCTTAAATTTGTCAATATTATAAGATTTGAAACTATAAGCGTTTATATCCCAAATTCATGTGAGTTAGTACCATTTAGATGAAAAACATCGTGTACCCCACATATATGCCAAATAGAAAAATAAATTGCACTATCTTTAAGACATATACAGTTTATGTTAAGATTAGATCAATTTCCAAGATGAAATTATCTCATTTAGCACAAGAATAAAAGCAGATCCCAAAGGATATAAGAATCATGATGATTCAGAATCAAAAGATTCTAATAAATTGGCTGTATAATGAGAATCAACAGATTCAGGTATGAGGATCCAACTATTATCTGGATAAACTTCAATGGAGTCAGACTAGATGATGTATCTAACTGATCCAAGGGAAAATATATGTTTCAGCAGATGTTTGAAAGCATATCTTAGTTCAACAACACCTTGCATGTTTTTTGTGGCATGGTCAGTGTAGTGAACTGAAATAAATTTGTGCTAAAGATATAATTCGATATTGGTCTCATGAAATTCTTTAAAACGATATATTCTTTATCTGATAATGATCTTTTACACACACACAGGCATATAATCGATTCAAATCACAGATATAATCATATCTTATTTAATTTTCACACTACTATTGATTTCAAAACGCTTCTAGTCTTTTGACAATTCAATTTTCAAAACTCATACTCAAATTTAAAAACAGATTATCAAAAATTAGAGCATTCAAAAACACTATCATTTCTCATTTATGCAGACTTTGAAATTTAGATCAAATCAACTCATTTTAAGAAATCATGAATCAAAGGTCTACTAAGGTCATGTGAAATGAAATAATTACTGATGTACTATCATTTCTTCTCTAACTTCAAATGATGTCAAATTTTATATTTTTCACTTTGTTTTGACTTTTTATAAGTTAAGTACTTTTTGACTAAAATGTAAATGCAGAAATGTAATACAGCAATAAAAGAAATTAAAAAACAAAATTTACCATGAAATTCTGATTTTGAAAAGTTTTTATTCGGGATTGATCATACCAATCATTTTAATTAGAAATTCAAACCTTGTACGATCAAATGCCTTGGTAAACAAATCAGCAAAATTATCATCAGTGTGTACCTTGACCAGCTCAATCAACCTTTTCTCTGCACAATCACAAATAAAATGATATCGAATCTCGATGTGCTTAGTTTTACTATGTTTAACATGATTATTAGTTATGGACATAGTAGCATTATTATCAATAAACATAGGGGTTCCTGTGAAATTCAAACCGTAATCTCTCAATTGCTGTTGTATCCACAGGATCTGTGAACAACAACTTGCAGCAGCGATGTATTCTGCTTCGCATGTAGAAATGGAGATTGTGGTTTGCTTTTTGCATTGCCAGGATACAAGTCGATTACCTAAGAACTGGCAACCACCTGTTGTAGATTTCCTGTCCAGACAACAACCACCAAAATCAGAATCAGTATAAGCATTGAAATCAAAGTTAGAACCATTAGGATACCATAGCCCCAAACGTTGTTTTCCTTTTAAATACAGAAAGATTCTTTTCACAGCGATTAAGTGAGATTCTTTTGGCTTTACCTGAAATCTGGAACAGATGCACACGGCGAACATTATATCTGGCCTTGAAGCGGTTAAGTACATGAGGGATCCAGTCATAGCTCTGTAAAGTCGACAATCCACATCTTTTCCATCCAAGTCAGAATTCAACTTATGATTTACCGGAATTGGAGTATCATATGGGGTACAGTCCTCCATCTTGAACCAGCTCAAGATGTCTTTGACATACTTGGACTGGTGAATAAAGAAACCATCTTCCTTTTGATTTACTTGTAAACCTAAGAAAAACGATAACTCTCCCATAGCAGACATTTCAAATTTCGACTTCATAACACCCTCAAAGTCTTTGCATAACCCTTCGTTTGTCGAGCAAAAAATAATATCAACCACATAAATCTGCACCAGTAGGTAATCTCCCCCTGATTTCTTTATGAATAAAGTCGAGTCTATCTTTCCACGAACAAAATCATTTGCCAAAAGATGTGTGGATAAAGTTTCATACCACGCACGAGGAGCCTGATGAAGACCATAGAGGGCCTTACCAAGCTTGAAAACCATGTTCGGATTCAGTGGATCTTCAAACCCCGGCGGCTGACACACATAGACTTCCTCCTTGACCTTTCCATATAAAAACGCACTTTTGACATCTAATTGAAACACCTTAAACCTTTAAAAGAAGCAAAAGCTAAAAACAACCTTATATCTTCGAGCCTCGCAACCGGCGCATAAACCTCGGTGTAATCAATTCCTTCCTGTTGATTGAAGCCCTGGACAACTAATCGTGCCTTGTTGCGTACCACGACACCTCGATCGTCTTTCTTACATTTAAACACCCATTTTGTTCCTATCGGATACGCACCTTTCGGAAGAGCAACAAGATTCCAAACCTTAAGTTTGTCAAATTGAGCAAGTTCTTCCTGCATAGCCTCTATCCAATTGTTGTCATTTAAATCCATCTCAACATTCTTGGGTTCAACCTGCGAAATAAAGCAAGAATGTGAGCAATCATCAAGAACACCAGAATCTTTAATGCATGTATTCAAACAAGTATTGTCAACAAGAGAACGTGTTATCACTCCATCCTGTAAATTTCCAATTATATTCGTCACCGGATGATCTTTGAGTTCCTTGATGGATGCAACCTCAGGAACCGGCAACACGTCAACTTGGGTAGATTCATATTGATAAGAATAATCTTGATTAATTGGAATTTCTGAGTCTAAATTTGTAGGAATCTCCCCCTGAGCCTGTGTCGAATGTAATAGATCATCACCCAACAACGGATCAGCAGGAGAATCTTGAAAAATAGCATTATCCTCCTCACTCTCTGAGTCTTGTGGACCTGAAGAAGAAGCAACATTAGGATCGGGAGCAGAAGTAGTTGGAATCGATGAATTTGGAACTGCATTTGGTAGAAATCCATTGTGCTGTGCATCCTGACAAGAATCATAAAGAACAGCAGCATCTTCATCAGAAATATCAGAAGGTTAATGAAAAGACTTGAATAAGTTTTAATAATCAAATGCCCAATCCGGACCAATCGCCATTTGTGGTAAAGACCGATTTGAACAGTCAATATGAAACCATTCTTCAACTTGGCGTGTCTCTTTGTTATAAACCCTCTTGGTTGTCGAATTAGCCACATACCCCAGAAAAATCCCTTCAATAGCCTTCGCATTGAATTTTGTTGGGACATCTCGAACTTTCAATAGGGTACAAGGATTTCCAAAAGGTAGTAAATAATCCAGATTCGGCTTTCGATTATTCAGCAATTCATAGCAAGTCTTGTTATGTCGCTTGACGGTCAAGACCCTGTTCAAAATGTGACACGCAGTATTCACAGCTTCAGCCCAAAAGGTGACTGGAAGCTTAGAATCTGCAAGCATCGTGCGAGCCGATTCGACCAAAGTCCTGTTCTTTCGTTCAGCGACACCGTTTTGTTGAGGAACATATGGCGCACTGAATTCATGATGAATTCCTTTTTGTAGACAGAATAAGCCCATTTTTCTATTCTTAAATTCGTTGCCATTGTCACTCCTGATTCGTCTGATTTTCAGATTGAATAAATTCTCCAAACCCAGGATTAAGTATTGCACCAACTCAGTGGTTTCAGCTTTAGAAGAAAGAAACTTAACCCATGAAAATCTGGAGTAATCATCAGTTACTACCAAGCAGTACGATTTTCCACCAATGCTCCGGATACTGATAGGACTGAACAAATCCATATGCAGCAACTCCAAAGGAGTTACGATAGAATTCGTCGATTTAGATTTGTGAGATTTCTTTCTTTGCTTCCCCTTCTTGCAAGGAATACAGTCATCAGGAACTGAGAATTTCATCTTTGGAATCCCAAGAACCAGATCATTCCTAACAATGTAGTTCATCTTCCGGTAGTTAATGTGAGCTAGCTTCCTGTGCCACAATATTGAATCAGATTCCGACGCCTTGGAGAGTAAACATGTTGGAATTGAATCCGTTGTAGTGGCGACACTCATGTCAAGGACATACGTGTCATTTCTCCTTGGAGCCTTCATGAGAATCCATTCATCAGGAATCACAAAGGCCGGTTTCAAAATATAGCATTCAGCATCATTGAAATGGAATGAAAACTTCTTGTCCCAGACTTGTGATACTCTTAAAAGATTGTGTTCTAGCTGCTCAACATAATTCACCTTTTCAAATCTGACTTTCTCATTCTTTAACGTTCCCTGACCAGTTATGTACCCGCCTTTATTACCCGCAAAAGCGACATAACCACCATCAATTTCTTTAACATCCTCAAGCAATCTAACATTCCCTGTCATATGTCGAGAGCAACCACTATCCACATATCATGTATTGTTGATAGTCCTCCTTGGTTGTCCCTACATAAACAACGAGAATCAGTTAGAAATAGGAACCCAAGCCATCGTGGTCTTGGGTCGTCCAGATTGATCAAAATAAATAACTTCTTGTAATTTACAATCAATCTTATCATTCACTTTTGGAACAGAAGTTTGACAATCAAACTTTTTCAAAGAAGATCCATTTTTATTATTTTGAAAAACATTATTTGATATATTATTGTCAGATTCGGATGTTTCTAGAATTTTCTTTAATTTTCTGTTTCTTCTTCTCCTCTGAGGTCTAGACAATTTAACTTCCTGATGATAATCTTTTGAAATTCCTACATTAGGAATCTCAAGCTTCTCTGTGCATACAAAAGATTTTGAATTCAATTTATCCTGTTGTTTAAATCCAGAGGATTTAACAAACGATCGACCATGCAAATTTTTCTCCAAACTAGAAGACGACTTTCCCACATCTTTTCTTTTCAGAATCTTCACCACTTTTGGTTGTGAAGGAACAGTCTTCATTTTACCCTGGTTCTTGTAAGGACAATTGATCAGAATATGACCAGCCTCATTGCAATGAAAACACACTCTTCTTTCTTGATAAGTTCTGAAATAAGGAGTTTTCTTTGAATTTGAGGATCCATCGGATGAATAAGCTTCAGAGGAATGTCCAGAACAATTTATCGGCTTCTTTGGAACATAAGCCCTTGTTGGCACCTTTGAAGAATTCACTTTTTGATTACCAGCCGCAACAAACCCACTTGACTGTAAGATTGGAAAAAAGTTTAGTTGGTACAACTTTCACTTCTTCGGGTTCAGTCATAATGCATCTATCCCGGGTAACAGTTTTAACAACTGTTGGGTCATCAATTTTCACTTCTTTTGGAATGCCCTCGACCTTTTTTCATCGAACATCTCATCTTCAGAATCAGACTCATACACCATGTCCTCCCTAGTTACCGGATTCACCTTTAATACAGTTTTTGGATCTATTTCTTCTTCATTTATGATTTCAAGTTCCACCACATAATTTGCATTAAACGGTGCAGGAATAAATCCAATACCAGCAACACACTTAGTAGGATCAGCATTTGAGTTAAAATAATCCAAAACAACTGAAGAACTTTCAAATTGTTCCAACTTTCGATGAAGTTTGATCACCTCAGACTCTTTTTCAGATATTTCTTTATTCTTTTGGGCAACAACTTCATTACGTTTTTCTATTTTAGCATAAGCCATATCTAGATGATAACCCTGCTCTTTGTATTTTAGCCCAAGAGAATTTAAGTCTCTTTTCAAAGACTCAATTCTATCATTGCACAGCTTATCATTATCTTTCAGTTTCTGATTAACTGAATGCATTGATTTCATGTCACAAATCAAGTTTGTGTTATCATCCATGACCTTTTGCAGTTTATCTTTAACAGAAATGCACTTAGAACAGTATATATGACAAACAGAGTCTTTTACCTTAGACGGATCAGACATGTCTGCCATGAATACTTTGGCAATGGGAATATTCTCTGAATCATCACCAACTGAAGCATTTTCTGTAAGAACAATATCCTCCTCAGCAACCCCTGATGCAATATCAGAATCAATATTCTTCCCTTGTTCTACCTCATCATCAACGCTTGGAACACTATCACCAACACACAAATCATCACTAGAACTTTCATCATCAGTAGACTCCTCTGGTTTTTTAGAATGAATTTCTGCAACAAACGCTTGACTCACAGCACCCACCAAGTCTTCCAGATGAATTCCCCAGTCATAGTTTTCGTCATTTTGAGCAACCAATTCTGATGAAGCAGATGCATGATTTGTATTACCAGAAGAACCATGTGGTTGATTCCTATTATGCTGAAAGTTAGGCTGATTGTCTTGAAAATTATTCTACTTCTTTTGAGAATCAAATTCTACCTTCGGCTTCACACATTCCTTAGCAAAGTGACCATACTCTTGGCAGTTGTAACAACGAACTTTGCTCTTATCAAAACCCATACGAGATCGACTATTTGAACCAATATATTTTCTGCCTGTTTTTTTCAAGAAATCTTTAGCTTGACGCATCAACATGGCCATATTCCATGGGATATTCATTTCTTCCAGATCAACAGGGTCAATCTGTCTGAAATCTTCTTCTATAACCTCAGGATCATGTATTTTCCCTCCAATAAATTCTCATATGATGCAATGAAAGAGGAAAACATAGCAAGATAATCATCAGCTACTTTTTGATTCAAATGAGATCCAGATGATGTTGAAGCTGTAGTTGCAGAAAATCCAGAATGGCTTGAATGACCAGAATAAATTGGAACTCCAGAACACTGATCATTTGAAGACTCTTGAGCATCACCAGAAAAAAATGCCACTCCAGTACCAGATTTACCAGTAGATTTGTCAAAATACATTGAGGGATCCTGGATATGCTCCATATTAGTCTCTTTCTTCTTCATATTCATGTCATGCGACTGAATCTTCCCAAGAACTTCTTCAAGAGACATGGTTTTGTACTTAATATTTTCTTTGATCAAAACCGTATACACATCAAACTTTGATGGTAAAGCCTCCAAGAATTTATCATTGATTTCCTCAGTCTCATACACCACAGACGCACTAGCCAGTTCACTAAGAAGATGATAGAATCTTGTAGCAAGATCATCCAAGGATTCTTTTTGAAAATGTTTAAAGACCAGGAACTGCTTCTTTAGTAACTCCTTTCTACTCTTCTTCACATCCAAACTTCCTTCACACCTTTTATGTAATGCTTCCCACAATTGTTGAGAAGACTTGAACTGTTTAAAACTGTGATATATTTCCTTTGGAAGAGACATCGAAATACTAGCCATCGCTTTCTTTTCCCTATCAAATAATAACTTCTCTTCAGCAGTTAACGCTGACACAGGCTTCGAAACATCATCTTTTCCCATCCATGAATACGTAGGATGCGTATATCCTTCCAAGATCGGTATCCACAAACTGGTATCGGTAAATGAAACAAACTGATCGAACCGATCTTTCCAATTAGAATAATCAGCTAGATTCAACAACTTCGAAGGTTTTTGAGATGTACCCATCTCATTGTCATAATTGAACATATTCGTGACTTGAACCATATTTGCCATTTAAAAAAAATTTATGAGTGCTGAACAGTCTTACCCTCAGGCGAAGATAATAAGTTCGCCTCTGATACACCCAAGCGAACTTAATGAGAAGCGAACTTAATAAGTTTGCTTAAACCATAAACTTGAAATCTGCTTAAGTTCGCTTAAAAATAAGTTCGCCTAAAATAAGTTCGCTTAAAAATAAGTTCGCCTAAAATAAGTTCGCTTGCTAAGTTCGCCTGCACAGAAATCAGCAAGTTCGCTTGCCGTAACAAAATCTTGATCAAGAACTTCTTCAGACCACAGTCGCGAACCAAGAACATACGGAAATCATCATTATTCACTGAATTGAAGGAATTAAAAAAATTGGACCGTAGGATCATGTAATTTGTCAATTAGAAGCTTTCTATCAGATCAATTTCATCATAATCCTCTTCAAAAACATAAAAATCAGTCCTGAATCAGTCTTGAAACTTCATTGAAATGAAAAACTCAAAAATGTCGAATTTGATGTCAATTTGCCTATAAAGCCTCTCAAATCTACAAGAATCACGAGCAATTGCTTTGATACCACTTGTAGGTCCCCATGGCGCGTCTACGGATCAATCTCGTGATAAGACGTAAAGTTTACTAGGAGTGCGGAATCCAACAAGTCAACGTTTATACGCATAAAAGACAAAGCAAACAAGCAAGTAAATAAACTTCTCAATTCGTATTCCAATCACAATGATGTTTACAGACTCAATCGGACTTCTCTGTTCGTTATCTATGTGTTATGACTGACTCTGTAAACACACATATATATATAACCAACTGACCTGATATAGGCAAACTTATTAAGTTCGCCTCTAACAGCTTAAGCGAACTTAAAAAGTTCACCTCAGTTAGACTTAAGCGAACTTATTAAGTTCGCCTCTGATAGACTAGGCGAACTTAACAAGTTTGCCTCTAGGCTCACTTGTAAAACACTTAGTGACTTTAGACATTTACATACCAAAAACATAAGATCTAAGCTTTTGTCATTACAAACTATGTCCTAACATCTTCCACCGCTTTTGCATGAAACTTAGACTGGCGGTCTTTGTACTGTAGCAACAAGGAACAGGGACTACCAAATGGAACTAGGTAATCAAGATTGGGAAGCCGATTGTTGATCAACTCGTAACAACTGTTGTTGTGCCTCTTCACAACCAGAACTCTATTTAAGACGTGACAAGCTGTATTAACGGCTTCTTCCCAGAAGGTGACAGTAAGCTTTGCATCCGACAGCATAGTCCTTGCACCCAAGAAAAATGTGAGAAATCATCAGTTACTACTAGACAGAACGACTTACCTCCAATACTCCTGATACTTATGGGGCCAAACAGATCCATGTGTAATAGATCCAAATGGGTATCAATAGAGTTTTGGAGCTTCGGATTGTGAGGCTTCCGTTGCTGTTTGCCCTTTTTACAAGGCATACAGTCATCTGCAACGGTAAATCTCAGCTTAGGAACCCCGGTTACCAAACCGTTTCGGACAAGATGATTCATTTTACGATACGAAATATGTCCGAGTTTCCTATGCCACAAGATGGAGTCGAGCTCTGTCGCTTTAGTAAGCAAACAGGTAGGAACTGATGAGGTGGTTGTTGCCATGCTCATATCGATCTTATAGGTGTTGTTTTTTCTTGGCGCTATCATCAGGATCCAATCTTCTGGAACTTAAAAACCAGGTTTGAGAATCAGACATTCTGACTTGTCAAACATCACCGAGTACTCCTTATCACACATTTTGGAGACACTCAATAGGTTATGCTTCAGCTGCTCGCAGAAGTTGACATTGTCAAAGCTGACACAACCGTACGAAACCACGCCTTGACACGTGATGCTGCCGCCTTTTTCTCCGGCAAAGGCCACATAGCCTCCTTTGAATGGTTTAACGTCTTGAAGCAAGGCCATGTTTCCTATCTTGTGCCTGGAACATCCACTATCTACAGACCAGCGGTTAGAGATAGTACCCTTCGGACGTCCCTGCACGAGTCACAAAAGAATTAGTTAGATTTGGAGACCCAAGCCATTGTGGTCTTGGGTCGTCCATCCTTTTCAAAATAAACTACTTCCTTTAACTCACAGTCATGATGACTGTTCAAAATTGATGAATCTTTGAAATAATTAGAATTGGGAGATTGAGGATTTTTGGATTTGGCAGTCCAGGATCTCTTCTGTTTCTTAACCGGAACAGGATACTTGGGTTCATCAATAGCAGGTGAACTTGTGGAAGCTTCACCTGATTGAACTGAAGTCAGCTGTTCCAGCTTTCTCAACCTCTTGTTTCTTCTTCTTCTCTGTGGCTTTGAGAGTCTTGCCACAGGTTTCTCACCAGCACGTGTACTACCAGATGTAGATACACGAGGTACAGCATGTTGCGTTACCTTTCTTGTAACAGATGGTTTAGCTTCAGACTTTATCTTAGGCTTTACCATCGGTTTGACTGGTGGTTTCACCACATTTTGTTTTGGATTTTTGGGAGCTTTCACTGATGGCGACCTGGGGATAACAACTGGTTGTGGAACAGCATACCGTTTCCCTTGGTTCTTAGAAGGACAGTTCACAATAATGTGACCAACCAAGCCACAGTGAAAACAATTCCTCTTGTCTACATAAGTTCTCTTGTAAGGCTCATTAGATCTGGCCTTAGATAACTCAGCATTATGAGAAGGAGGAGTTGGTTTATGAACATTAGTCTGAACCTTTACAGTTTGGTTTTTGGGGGTATAGTATTTTTCCAAATTTTCTTTATACCCAAGCCCATAGTGAGCCGAAAAAGCCTCTTTCTTTGCTTGGTTAAGACTTTTATAACCCCCATAAAGCATTACCTTTAGATATCATTTGTTTCAATGATATCGGGTTCAGTTAAAATGCAATTATCACCATTAGTGATAACATTTTTCTTTACCTTCTGTTCAGTCAACAACTCCTCAGATACTACTCCTTCAGAGCAAGAATTAACCGTCCTGTCTTCAGAAGCAGTAACAAACTCCTCACTAGATGTGGAGTTAGCCTTACATGAGGATTCATCCTTTTTAGGGGAATCATCCTTATCAGAGGACTCATCTAGACAAGTGAGATCAATGTCTATCAAGCTATTGACAAACTTCCCGCTCACTGGTGGAGGAATGGCATTAGTACCCAAACCTAACCCATTCAGTTGTCTCACCACAGATTCGTAGTGTTCCACCACAAAGCGAGAGTTTTTCAACTTCTCATTAGTGCATTTTAACTGCAAGATCTCATTTTGCAGTTTGTTGATTTCATTGTTCCGTTTTCCAACCCCCTGTATGCAACATCTAAGTGAAGCTGTTGATCACTTATTTTTAAGGAATATTCACATTTTTCTTTTTTCAACGTTTCAATAGAATCTTTAAAACGTTTTTCATTTTCTTTATAGTTTAGAGCTGCCATACTTAGGGGTTCGATTTTGTCTTGGAGCCTAGAATTTTCAAGTTTTAGCCCTAGACATTTAGAACATGAAATAACAGAGAAAGGGTTAGAATCTACCTCAGACGATGAACTTGTTGCTTCTCCAATGGCCATGAGAGAAACAGCTGTGGTTGAATCCTCTTCATCAGCTATAGAAGCTTCCTTTACCTTCTCTGTAGCAGCAGTTGTAGATTCTTCTAGGTCAGCCATAGAAGCTTCCCTTTTCTCTGCTTCCATCATCTCCATGATCTCAGCCATGAGACCAACCTGGGTTTGTGCGATGATGGCATCCTCAAGATGAACACCCCAATCAAAGCTTTCGTCCTGTTGGGCTACCAGTGCATTGGACGTTCCAGCTTGGCTTTGATTTTGTTGGTTTGAGTTGTTGTGGCCATGGCTATTTCCTTGGCTGGGTCGGGTAAAACTAGAGGCCGGTGCTCTGTCTTTCTGACACTCACGAGCAAAGTGTCCATAGTTCAGACACTTGTAGCATTTCGCCTTAGATTTGCCAAACCCGACCTTGGCATTAGGATGCCCGGCAATAAACTTTCTTCCTGTTCTGTTCAGGAAACGCTTGGCTCTCCTCAAAAGCATGGCCATATTCCATTGAATATCCATGTCCTCCATGTCATCAGGATCCACTTGATTAAAATCTTCTTCAATCGTCTCTGGATCAGTAAGCTTGCCACCAATGAAATTCTCATACGCAAACATACAAGATGAGAATAGTGCTACATGATCTTCAGCTATTCTGGCTATAGCTGAGTGGTTAGCTGAAGACGTAGCATGAGGATTTCTTGAGGTATTTTGATGATGAGACCTCAACCCTAATCCTGAAGCATAGCAAGCATGACCACCACACCCAGTTGTGTGGTCTTTTTCAGTAGGATTTCCAGTGAAGAGGGCAATTCCAGAGCCCGATGACTTGGATGTAGAAGTTGTCCCATGATACATAGAAGGGTCTTGTATCTGGGGTCTTCCTGAGCTCTCCTTTCTTCTTAGGTTCATGTCATGAGCTTGAACCTTTCCTATTGCCTCCTCAACTGTCAACTCATAGAACTTAGGATTTTCCCTCATCAGGGTTGTGTACATCTCAAATTTGGGTGGTAAAGCGTCCAAAAACTTTTCCACCATCTCTTCATCTGGATACTTGAGTTCAAAAGCCTTCAACTCAGTCTGTAAATGATAGAATCTAGAGATGAGGTCATCTAAAGATTCGTTCTCTAAAAATCTGAAGCACTCATACTGCTTCCTGAGAAGATCCCGCTTACTCTTCTTGATGTCACTATTTCCTTCGAATCTCGTGTAAAGCTTTCCAGAGATCCTTAGAATTGTCATACCCTCGGAAACTGTGGAACAATTCTCGAGTTAATGCCATAGTGATCAAACCAAGTGCCTTCTTTTCACGATCATAAGCTTTCTTTTCTTCGTCAGTAAGCATAGAGATAGGTTTGGGCATGGTTTCATCAAGATAGATGTGTATGGGATGCTTATATCCCTCAAGGATTGGTATCCATAGTGATGAGTCGGTATAAGAAATGTAGTGCTCGAAACGTGCTTTCCAATTAGAATAATCGTTCACGTTCAGCAACTTTGGTGGTTTCTGTGGTGTACCAATCTCATTATCGTAATTCAACAGGTTTCCAAGATTCTGAAGATTCGACATAGTGAACACTTAGTCAAATTTCAGAAAAGTCAGACATAGTTGCGCACTTGATTTTGGCCTTGCGCACTTGAGAAATGGTCTTGCGTATTTAGATTTGCTCTTGCGTACTTGTAAGTACGCAGGAGTAAATAATAAGTACGCAGGATATAACTTAAGTTCGCACAAGATCAGTCTTGCGCACTTATAAGTACGCAGGAGATAAGTCTTGCGTATTTAGTAAGTACGCACAAAACTGTACTTTTTGCCAGAAATGGTAAGTACGAAGGATACCTTTTCAGCAACTTTCACCAAACTTTTCCGGTCACCTGAAACTCGCCGGAGATGGTAAAAATTCGTCTGATGATCAATGCAAATGAGCCAAAGGGTCAGAAACTTGTTTCTAACCAACCTTTGATGCTCAAAACACTCAAATACACAACAAAAATCAGTTTTTTTTAGTGATTTTTGTTTCTAAAATAGTGCTCAAGAGCTACCCCTATTTTATCACAAAAATCAACGAAAATGCCTCTTTTTGCTTGTAAAAACTCTCCAAACTCACTCACAACACTCGAAATCAGGAGCAATTGCTCTGATACCACTTGTAGGTCCCTCGGGTGTGGCGGATCGTCACATGCAAGTGGGTCTACTAGTCGGACCGGGTGCGGAATGCCCGTGACTAGGCGGAGAGTCTAGCTAAACAAAGTAAACCGACAAGTGAAAACACTTTAAACGTTCTTTGTATTATAAACACTTGAAGGTTACAGAGAAAAGCACTTAGGTTACAATCTGCGTATTTGCACTAAAGCCTGCGTACTTAACTTCTGTCAACCTATCCTATTTATACCTGACGTGATGCCTGCGCACTTAGCAAGTGCGCAGGGCAAAATGCTCTTGCGTACTTAACAAGTACGCAAAGGTATTCTTGCGTACTTGCTAAGTACACCAGAGCTTTCTCCTGTGCACATGTAAGTGCGCAAAACACTTAGAAAGAAATGCAACATTCAATATGTAAAAGTAAATACAACTCGATAAACTAATACATAAAGACTCTTACATACAAAGACATTTACAGACATGAAAATACAAACTAAGACTCTATCCAGAGTGTTGTCACAGGAAAGTGCTTCAACAAGTAAAATTAAGGTTTGAATTTGAAATAATTAAATAACTTAAATAATTATTATTCATTCATTTAGTTATGAAAATAATGTAGGTATTAGGGATAAGTAAGTATAACCTAAATAAATGATTTTTTTGTTTAAATGTAAATTAAATAAATAATTGCTACTTTATTTATTTATTTATAAAATGTGTAACTTAGTCATTTAGTTATAAAAAGTGTGTTGGGTGTTTTATATTAAATAAAATTTACTTACTTTATTTTCATAAAGAGATGTAAATAAATTGTGTAACTAACATTTAAGTATAGGGTTTAATAAATAAGTATAAATTTAATTTTTAAATAACTCCTATTTATTTTAGGATTAAGAATTTGATCTTTTTAAATAAAGTTAATGTATATCTTTATAAAATCAATTATTTTTATTTGAAAATTAATCTGAATCACTTATTGTTTTTAAAACATAAAAATAATTATTCTGCTAAGATTTTTCTCACACACGACCGTGCCAAGGACAGGGCACGATCGTGCTAGAACCACGGGCGCGACCGTGCTAGTCAGGGACGCGATCGTGTTGACTAAACAGAATGCATAATTAGGCTGTTCACTAGGCACGATCGTGTCTTGGGCCAGGAACGACCGTGTCTAGGGTTTTGAAGCACGACCAAGTCTAGCCAAGGGCATGACCGGGTCTGAGTGTGTGAGGCACGACCGCGCCGTTATTTGGCGCGACCGTGTCTCATGAAGCACGACCGCGCTAGAATGCTAGCGCGACCGTGTCTGTTCCAAAACATAATCGATTTGACTAATTCTTATATTGTTAATGTTGGAATTCATAGGGCTTTCATCTGTAGGGTTATTACGAGTCTATTGGAATATATTAATTGTATTTAAAACGTGTTCAAAGCAGAGTTCGATTATACCATTTTAGAACGAACCCTAGATTCGGGTTCATGTTAATTTCTTTATTGTAAGCCCACATTAGTTTGTGGCTTTTGATCTATAGACTAAATCGAAAGTGTGGAAGGTTTCAATTACCCGGAAAGATGATGAATCGATGGCGTACGGATAGAACGAGTTCCGGCAATGACGGGCTTGATCGACGGCGTCTTCTGCTGTAATTCCGGCTAGGTAAGCGTGTCCAGCAGCTTTAGAGCGGATCGATGGTACGTTGGCTTGGGAGAATTGCAAATCAAAATGGTGAATTCGATGGTTTCGTGAGAGAATTAGCTGTTTGTGAGATAATTCGACGAAATTAAGTTCATTTGTTGTAATGGTGATGATTAAAGGGTTTAATTGAGTTCGTTAATGATGAAAACGTGTAGAACGGTTATGAAATCGAACGTCCCTGTGATTAAAGGCTGCATTTACGTTTTAACTGCTGAGAGGCGCGACCGTTTCTATAAGTGGCGCGACCGTGCCAAGACACCGGGCGCGACCGTTCCAAAGCAAGGCGCGCGACCGTGCCAAAGCACTTGGCGCGACCGTGCCAGAATAAGGCGCGACCGTGCCTATTAGGGTTTCTGGTTATTTATTTATAAAATCAGTCCTTGCAATTTCAGTATTGACAGATTTGTATCAATATGGACTTATGTATAGTTTAATAGGGTATACCCATGTAAAATTTGTGGATTTGCATTGAAATATAGTATTTAATTGATGGTACGAATAGAACAAAACAGTGTACTAGAATTGGGTTTAAAATGCATTACATTAAATTGAAATACGGATACTAAGAATCAGAAATGTTACATGATTGTACTGTGGATCCGAATGTTATTAGAGCTACTGTCAACAACACGGAAGTAGAAATATTTGTTGTTACTATTCGTCAAGCTCTACAT
The DNA here is from genome assembly GCA_023525975.1 of Smallanthus sonchifolius. Lineage (NCBI taxonomy): Eukaryota > Viridiplantae > Streptophyta > Magnoliopsida > Asterales > Asteraceae > Smallanthus > Smallanthus sonchifolius. The sequence goes on along the minus strand of CM042018.1, from coordinate 74,185,982 downwards.
CTTGGAGGAAATGATGAAGAAACTTTGGGGTTACCTTCTACATTGATTATGGGTTGTTTTCAAAGAATTTGTTACATAGGAAGAGCTAATGATACTCAAGCGAGGAAGGGTGGTATAGTAGGATAATGGAGATATTTTATGCACGTCATTATTCAATGTTTGTCTCCTAGGAAATCTGGAACTGATGGTTTGAAGACCTCACTACAATCAGCAATGGTGGCTCTTACTTTGAACAGGGGGTTCAACTTTGCTCATTATTTTTATAAGGAGATCGTTGCATAGATTACTCCACCGGTTGGTCAAGGATTTCTTCTGTATCCAAGCTTTCTACAAATGATTCTGAATCATCTTATACCTAATTTGCCTCAGTTACCTCAGCATCTTACTCTCACTCCAATGACCAAAATGATTTTCACTGATTGTAACAACATCAAGCAACAAAATCCAGCCTTGATACATGTTCCAACTCCTCTGTTTGGGCATATTATTAATCCTGATTATATTGCTCCGCCAAATGACAATTGGATTCATCCAGAAGAGGTACAACAACAACAACCGCAACCACAAGCTCCACAGCAACCTCAACCACAACAAGTTGCACCTGAAGTACAACCAGAACAAGTTAATGTACAAGTCCATGATGCTGCTCAAGATAAAGTGATAGAACCTAATTTAGAGGTTCATGAGGAGGTTCATGTTGGCATACCGGAGGTTCATAATGTTGAAAATGAGAATGTTGTTAATGAAGAACAATTTCATTCACCACAAGCAAATCAAGAAGGTCAAGTTAATGATACTAGCACAAGCTCATATGGAAAAACAAATGATGCTGAATCTGATACTGATTCTGAAGCTACATAGGATTTTGGTCCAGATCACTCTGATAACCTTGCTAGTATACCAGTGGCAAATGATGGTAAACGACTGAAATCTATTGCTACTAAACCAAGACGCAAGTCTGTTCGGGGTCTTCCTCCTGGAACAGCACTTGACAAAAGATCGTTAAGGGATGAATCTTCTTCTGATTCTGATTATGTTCCTACTCCAAAGTCACAGAAGATATTGTCTGCTTCCATGAGTGCTGCTGCAAATACTCGAGTAGATGATGACTTGGATTTTGTGGATTCTTTGATTATATCTCCAAATTTGTCTCAGTCTACATCACCCCAAGGTACTCCTGCTCCAGTTCCTCCGCATACTTCTTCACAAGCTGGTCCGTCTAGTTCATCAAAGGATGCTAAAATTGCTGCTCTACAAGGCAAAGTAACTTGCATAGAAGCTCAAGTTGTGGGTCTTCAAGGTCAAGTAGATGTATTAAGGGCAAATGATTTTCAGAGAGAACAAACTCTTCAATCTCAAAGCAAGCAGATCTCTGAGATGCAAATTCTAATCTCACAATTGATAGAGCGTATTGACGCTCAAGGGGAGATACCTGTAGTGATTAAAGATGCTTGTCATATAGAGGCAGTTCAAAGAAATGAAAATGAAGATAATGATCCTAGTGGAAACAAGGGAAATCATCAATACACTGATGTGGCTCCGATATCTTAGTTTCAGGGGGAGTCTACTTCTAATCAGGTTGATGCTTCTGGTGATAAAGTTACAGGAGAGAATGAAGAGGTATTGCTTCTAGAATTCTTTAAAGATGATTTTGATTTGGATGAAGCTGAAAAGATAGTTTGCTTAGATGGTATAGATGAGTTGTTTGACGACTTAGAAGATGAAGAAAATAACTCAGAGATAGAAGAAGGAGAGATAATAGAAGTGGAGGTTATCAAAGATACAACATGTTTGATGTATGAAGGGTGTAATAGTCTAAATGTGCCTTTTGACTTCATCCTAGATGATGTTATTCTGGAAATAACTTTTGATGGAATGGCTGACTCTGTGGACTCTACTGAAGATGTCACAATGCCAGATTCTAACCAAGATAATGCTCAGTCAAAGACTACTAAAGAACCTGTGATGTATAGGGATACATGGATGACGAAAGAAAATTTGTTAAAGATGGTAAAAAGCTGGAAGAAAGTGTTACCCAAGTCACCATCACCAACTGCTCTGAAAGAAAAGTATGTGAATAAAGATAGGTGTGTTGGTAGAATTATCAGTTGGTTCTTTGATAAAGAAATCAATCTTTTTGCCTTAAAGAGATCTGATGGTGTTCAATATTTGAAACCAAGACTTAGGTATTTATTACTTTTCCTAGATACGAGCTGAATGGTTTGGCAACTAAATCCTTAATCAACAATTCAAAGAATAGTTTTTCTGAGGCTATAGCAAGGTTGATTAGATTGGAAGGTAGTTCAGGGAAATATGATAAGCTGAAACCATAGAAGGGCAAAAGAGTAAAGAGTACTTACTTTAAAACTGGTAAATTGATTTGGAGTTACAAGTTTAAACCAGTCAAAGTTGTAAAGAATATACCTTTAAAGAAAATTCCACAAGATTGTCTAGGAAATATGAAGTGGTGGTATGTAGATGTGAACACTGGAGAGGCAAAGATTGAAGATCAAGACAATAAGGTTATAGCTTGTTTCAATGATGCTATGAATCTTATTAACTTTTCAAAGAAAGACCAGCACATGTTAAAGAGAAAGGAGATTATGTTTACTAGTGAATGGCGTGAGCAAGGTTTACAGTATAAGAGAGTATTGGAGATTTGCATCAGACATTGAGTATATGCTAGAAGTAAACTATCAGAGAATTGGAAGAGTTTAACATGAAGACAGACGATCAAGCTATTGTCAAGGGGGAGTCTGTTAGGACATAGATGTGTGACAATAGGCCTTGTAATAGATTAGATCATCTATGTCTTTATGTTTTGTAAGTTTTAGTTAAGTTTTGTTATAGGCTAACTTAACAAGTTCGCCTAGGCCTACTTTAGGTGAACTTGTTAAGTTCGTCTGCATGGCTGTGTGAGTCTATAAATAGGATTTTACATGTTTGTTTAAAAAAGCTTTACAATTTGTGTTCAAGATTTTTTAAAACTCAAAGTTTCGTGGAAATCAAAGAGGATATTATTTACATATTGTGTTGATTCTAGTCTTTGTGAATGTCTTGTTTACACGGTTACGCGTACGTTGGATTCCGCACTCCGTATGCTTGATATACGTCACGTCTCGAGTTAGATCCATAGAAGACCCGTGTGGACTTACAAATTTGTTTCTATTCAACATGCACTTAAATATGTTTCATGATAACATACGATCATTTATTTTAAACCGAACGTCTTTAGATTTCATTTACTCATGTCCACGTTCTATGTTATTAACTATAAACATTTATAAACATATATACGATTTCAATTATTCTGAGTTAGCACTTTTTCCATCAATCACACACACACACACACACATATATATATATATATATATATATATATATATATATATATATATATATATATTTACATGCATATGTTTAACAACTTTACAATTTCTACCATTTATGTTCAGACACACATATATCTATATGTATCGGTTTCTAAACATGCATACATACACTTATTTAACAACTATGATCATGCATATTTATACTTATTTTTATCTTTTTATATGAATACCTTTTCATACTTAACAATCTTTCCAAATCACCAAACATTAAACACACACACACACACACACATATATATATATATATATATATATATATATATGTTTCATACGATTATATATATATATATACACATATATTTTACTTTTTATCAAGTATTAATTTAAACTTTTACTAATCTATAATTTATTAACATAATCAACCAAACATCAAGAATACATCCATATATATATATATATATACTAAATTAAAATTCTTATACATGTACACATATATTTGATCATTTCCAAATCATTAATCAAATCAAATATGTATATATATGCATTCATATCTCGGCCTTTATATATATATATATATATATATATATATATATATATATATATATATATATGCATATTTTAGTTTTTCTTGTCTTGAATCTCAACATCATATGAATGAACAACTTATCACAAAATGTTCAAAACAACAAATCATGGATATTATGTCACCAAATATTTGGCCTTTTTATATACATTTTTATACCAAAACTCTAATTTTTAACTTAATAAGGTTAAGCTTCATAAAGTCTCTTTTTATCTTTAAAAATCCTTTGTTTTTCTTGGTGAACAACATGCTTTCAACAAGAACATGAAGATAAAAATAAAGGTTCATGACGGATTTATACCACTAATCGAAGCTAGGTGAAGAAACACAAGTAGAAGATGGTAGAGACTTGATATACTAGCAAAACCGACCTTGAACCTTCAAGAACTCCTTGGATCTCCAAACTCCAACTCAAACTCTCTATATTTGCTCAGGGATTTTTGAATGTGCATGTGTGTGTGTATGTCGATATATATATAGAGAAAGAGGGTGAATGGATGAGTGTGAATCTCCTCAATCATCATTACAAATCCTAGTACTCGAGTGCTGATTTGACAACTTAAGTACTTGATTAGACAAGACTTTTACAACATCATCATTACAAATCCTAGTACTCGAGTGTTGATTTGACAACTTAAGGACTTGATTTGACAAGACTCTTACAAAATCATCATGACGATTTGATGGCTTTCCAAGTGGGTAGCCCCACTTGGACTATTTCGGCCAAAACTAGGGGGTAGGGTAGGGTAGGGGGTTTTGGGTGTTGTCACTTCACATGTAATCATTCCAACGAGTAGGTAGACTGTATTTAAGTAGTGTATACCTGGTAGGTGATCCCGTGATCTAGTTATTACTTTAACTATCACATATACGTTTTCATATAAAAATAACTTAACGTCGTGTAATAAACATTTAGACATCATCTTTTAAGAGTTTAGTCACCAATATTTAGGTTTTTACATTATAAAGCGTCCCTAGACTTTATTTAAATAAAATCTTGTTAATCACCAACGAACGTACCTTGCGGGTTATCTTTGTTTTTTACCTAGTAATTCTTAAAATTACTAAAACAATATGTGTGTTCCTTTGCTAGCCTCCTTGACAATACTATGTCAAAATAATAAACTAGGAAATATAAAATATGAACGTGCAATTATGGATATGGATATTGACCTGAAATGCTGGGTGTCACATTCTCCCCATGTTAAAGAGAATTTCGTCCCGAAATTCAGTTGATGTCATCTTAACTTGGAGTGTTCGTGAACAAGGACGGATACTTGGCTTTCATTTGATCTTCTCGTTCCCACATATACTCGGGGCCACGCTTTGAATTCCAACGTACCTTAACCAATTTAACACGGCTACGCCTTGTTTTCTGAACCTTCTAATCTGTGACTTCAATGGGTTCCTCAATGAAGTGCAATTTGTTGTCTATGTGGATCTCATCAGGTGGTATAATTAGTCTCTCGTCTGATAAGCACTTCTTGAAATTCGACACATGAAACGTATCATGTACATTGCTTAGTTCTTGTGGCAACTTTAGTTTGTATGCTACAGGGCCAACCCTAGCCAATATTTCAAACGGTCCAATGTACCTAGGGTTAAGCTTGCCACAGTTTCCAAACCTTGCAACTCCCTTCCAAGGTGAGACCTTCAACATGACCCGGTCCCCAACTTGGAATTCTAATGGTCTACGTCTGTTATCCGCGTAACTCTTTTGTCTATCACGTGCGGCCTTCAGACGATCCTTGATTTTGAAAATCTTGTCAGTGGTCTCATGAATAACCTCAGGACCAGTTAATTGTTTGTCGCCAACCTCCGCCCAACATAGCGGTGAACGACACTTTCGACCATACAAAGCGTCAAACGGAGCGGCTTTGATGCTGGTATGGTAACTGTTATTATACGAAAACTCAGCTAACGACAAATGAGTGTCCCAATTTCCTCCGAAATCGATTGCACACGCATGGAGCATATCCTCTAAGGTTTGAATGGTCCTTTCACTTTGACCATCTATTTATGGGTGTTATGCCATACTCATGTCAAGACGTGTGCCCAAGGCTTCTTGTAATGATTGCCAGATTCTTGACACAAATCTGTTGTCTCTATTAGAGATAATTGAAATTGGCACTCCATGCCGAGCCATAATTTCCTTGACATAAAGCCTTGTAATGAAATCCATGGAAATTTGTTCCCATTTCCATTGGGGTATCTCGGGTTTTTGTAATAATCCCGACGGTTTCTGATGTTCTGCCTACCTTTGAACATGTCAGACACTTGCCAACATAGATAGCAATTTCTCTTTCATGTTTGGCCACCAATAGAGTTCCTTCAGATCCTTATACATCTTATCCGAACCTGGGTGAATGGAGTACCTGGATTTGTGGGCTTCGTCCATAACCTACTCCCATAAGTTACCAAAACATGGCACCCAAATTATGTTCATGAAGTATAAAGTATCATCTGTTTTTGGCTCTAACCGTCTGATCATTTCTCGTACAGCTTCATTCTGAATATTCTCTTCTTTAAGTGCCTCTTGCTGTGCCATTCGGATTTGAGTCGTGAGACTCGTATGAATTGTCAATCCTAGGGCACGGACACGAAGAGTTTTAACTCGCTCCTTACGACTCAAGGCGTCTGCTACGACATTCGCCTTACCAGGGTGGTACTTGATAGCGCAATCATAATCATTTAGTAGTTCTACCCAACGACGTTGTCTCATGTTGATTTCTCTCTGATTAAAGATGTGCTGGAGACTCGTATGATCTGTAAAGATAGTGCATTTCGTACTATACAAGTAATGTCTCCAAATCTTGAGTGCAAACACGACAACACCCAATTCCAAGTCGTGAGTCATATAATATTTCTAATGAACTTTCAGCTGTCTGGATGCATATGCTATGAATTTTTCTCTCTGCATCAGTACACATTCCAGACCTTGGTGTGATGCGTCGCAGTACACGACAAAATTGTCAGTTCCCTCGGGAAGGGATAGGATTGGTGCACTGCAAAGCTTCTTCTTCAACAATTGAAAAGTTGATTCTTGCTTATCAGTCCAATCAAACTTTTTATCCTTCTGGGTTAACATGGTCAAAGGCAGGGCTCTTTTTGAAAAATTCTCAATGAATCGCCTGTAGTAGCCTGCCAAACCCAGAAATTGACGCACCTCAGTCGGAGTTCTTGGTGCTTCCCAGTTTTTGATAGCTTCAATCTTGGATGGATCCACGTAGATACCCTTTTTATTGATGAGATGTCCAAGAAATTGAACCTCTCGGATCCAAAACTCACACTTAAAGAATTTGGCATATAGTTTCTCATTTCTGAGTAGTTCCAAGATTAATTTCAACTGATGTTCATGTTCCACCTTGGTTCGTGAATATATCAGTATGTCATCGATAAACACAATCATGAATTTATCCATGTATGGCTTACACACGCGGTTCAAGTGATCCATGAAAACTGCCGGTGCATTAGTCAAACCAAATGGCATAACCAGAAATACGTAGTGACCATAACGAGTCCTAAAAGCCGTCTTTGGTACATCTTCCTCCTGGATTCTCAGTTGATGGTACCCTGATCGTAGATCAATCTTAGAATAGAAGCTGGAACCTTGAAGTTGGTCGAATAGACGATAAATCGTCTATTCGAGGACGAGGATACCAGTTTTTAATTGTCAGTTTGTTCAACTCCCGGTAATCAATACACATTCTAAAGGTTCCATCCTTTTTCTTCACAAACAAGACCGGAGCTCCCCAGGGTGAGAAACTTGGTCTTATGAAGCCTTTATTAAGTAACTCTTGCAGTTGACTTGATAATTCTTGCATCTCAGACGGTGCTACATGGTACGGCGATCGTGCAGCAGGTGCGGCTCCTGGTACTTGGTCGATCCGGAACTCGACTTGTCTTGGTGGCGGTAAGCCAGGTAAGTCTTCGGTAAATACCTCGGGGTAATCCCTAACGATCGGTATGTCTTCAAATCGACGTTCCTCGGGTTTCTTCTCGACGACATGGGCCAGGAATGCGCAATAACCCTTACGTAGATACTTATGAGCTTTCATGCAGTTTGTCATCTTCAGCATCGTTCTACACTTTTCACCTTGAATTGAAAGAATTTCTCCGCTTGGTAGTGGGACACGTACTGTGACAATCCAACTTTTCAAGGTAACTCCGCTAGCAATCCCGCTAAAAATTCTGTTAAAACCTAACCCAGTTAACCCAATATTAAATCTTAGGGACTGTTTCTGTCATTTCCTGATTTCAAACATCGGAGATTTGTCCTGCCAAGTTCCTAAACTCGATCTGTTGACTTCTCAAAGTCAAAATCAAATGAATCTTTGTTCTTGTTGACCTTTAAAAGTCAAACTCGTGGCTCCTTGATTCAAATCAGTGAATTATACCCAAAATCCGTCTGATTCCATAACGGTTATGAACATTATTAACAGTTTCTACAATCATTGAGCCATTACTCATCGTTATCAATACGAGTTTATCCGAATTATTGGGATTAAACTCGTAACCATCGACCACCTTATCATACTCATCAAATTCGTCGATCTCGGTCATTATTCTCACAAATTAAGCACCTGCACATCTCGTTCACATTCTCCAGAAGCCTTTACACACGTCAATTACACCGGAAATCGAAGCAGTTGTAGCCGGAGTTCGATTCACGAAAGTCGTGGCTCGGTTTAGTCGAGCACCATCAATCCGTCAACGTTTCTGGTAATTGTTTGCATCCACACTTTCGTCTTTATCCATTGAATGAAAGCCCTATGTTAATTCGGGCTTATAACATCCAATTCGATCAATCCAGATTCTAGGGTTCATGTTTAAATGATTTAATCGAACCCTAACTTAAACACAATTTAAATCAAATTAATTCACACCAGTAGACTCGTAATCATCTACTGAGTGAAAGCCCTATGACAATTTGATATTATATCATCGAATTAATCATGATCTGTAACCTAGGGTTTGTTCATAAACCGGTTTGGGGGTTTTGATCCTAAACCCTGTTTAAACCAAATTAAATGGTGTAGTTAGCTTCGCAATCCTTCGTTTGATAAAAGCCCTATGCTAATTTAGTCCCATATCATTGAATTTTTAAAAATCCAGAACCTAGGGTTCATGAACTTTCTTGTTAATCGAATACTAATCAGGACACATTTTTAATCGAATTAAAATACATGGACAGATTCAAAAACCTTTGCTTATTAAAAACCCTAAGAATCCAACACCTTTCAATATCAGAATCGATCAAATCGATTCAAATATCCGATTAAGGGTTTTCAGACTTTGATCCTAAGATTAAACCATCCTAAACTCGTTAGTTTTTCAATCAAACACACACACAGACGCGTATGGACATAACCAACATAACCCCTAATCAATCTGGTTTGTTCATTATCGAAAATCGATGGATTGGGCTCAGATTCGATTGCGAGATCATTTGGGAAGGGAAACCACGGTGACTTGTATGTTAAAACAATTCGGAAACGGGTTTGTATGCGATACCCTAGCGGGCGGGACTGGTTAGAGCTATGTGCGTGTGTGGGAAAGACCCGGGTTCGAGGCCAGGCTCCCACAATCTTTTTTTTTGGGACGTTTTTAATTATATTAAATCATTAAAAGTCAAACCCTATAATATTATAATATTATATAAATGTGTTTTAGCCCAGGAAACCACCCGTAGCCTCGAGTTTGAATTTTGTAACCAATTTTATTATTTCTTCCACTTTTAAAAATAATGTATTTATGTATTTTTCAAACCGTAATCTCGTATAAAATAATATAATTATATTATTTTCAACCCGTAACCGATATTAATAAAATAATATATAAATTATTTTATTTTCCACTCATTCAATTGTCTTGTGTGACTTATGTTTAAAAACTATAAATAATATAAACGATGTTATATTATTTACCTACGTTATTTACCCCGATTAAAAAAAATATATTTATTATTTTTTCACTCCTAGGATTATTTAGTAAATCTTTCGAACTTAAAAATAATATATTAAATTATATTATTTTCCCAATCTTTGTGAACGACTCAAACGCATGAAAATAATTATTTAATTATTATCCGTTATCAACATTCGACGCGTGACGCAAATTCCCTAAAATCATTATAATAAGATATGTATATATTTATATATATATATATATAAAACTCTGTCGACACGTTCATTTATTCCTAAATCCTTAGAATGCGTTAGGACATTCTAACTTTCTGTGTCGTCGTCACAATTCCCAAATTGTCCCTAATTTATGTGTTTATAATTTTAGGGCATACGTAAGCCGTGCAGGCTAACGCTTGAGATTCCAAATCTTTCATTTGTGTGATACTACCTACTACGCAACGCATGTGAGTTTTCACGGCCCCTTTTTACTGTTTTAAACTGGGGGAGAAAAACATGTCGTAAATGCTTTTGATTTTTGTAATTCATATATGATATCACTTGTATGACTATGCGTATACATTATCCTTTAAGTCCTCACATCGGACCGTTAATATGAACATAGCGAGGTAATTTGAGTAGTACTACTGGGTTTGACAAACCTCACCCGCGTTAGTCGCGATAACTCGATTGGAGGTCAAACAGGTGCAATATTGACCTAAACATGCACCATGATGGTGGGAGGCATATAAACAGTCAGCTGTCGGTCGCGAGCGCATTAGTTAGCATGTTTATGGGTTAGCTACCTTTTGATTTATATATTGAATGTACATTAATCTGTTAAACGCTTCTATAAATTGAAACATGTGAACTCACCAACCTTGTGTTGATATTTTCTTACATGCTTTTCTCAGGTCGCTTAAGATAAGGCACAGGTGCACACAATAGGACATGCATGGAAATTTTGCCTTTGATTCATGTTTTATTAAACTGTTTGGACTATTTAAATTTGTGTTTGGTTTGGACTTTTGGACTATTCTTTTGGGCGCGTGTGTTTTGCGCATTTACTTTCTTTACGCTTCCGCATTAGCTCTGATTGATATGATATTTTTATTTGAGTCCCATGTAGAGTCGTTCAATGTAACTAATGTCTGAGATCCTCGTTCGTCACTTCCCAAACGGTAAAACTCCGTTAGTTGAAAATTGGGGGTGTGACACGTACAATCTTTTCAAAGAATACGATCTCGACATGATTCTTCGATAACCAGTCCATGCCAATAATAATGTCAAAACTGCCTAGATCGACAGGTAGAAGGTCTATACTAAATGTATGGTTTTCTAGACATAAAGTACATCCCTTAATGACCTCTCCGGTTTCTATTAATTTCCCATTTGCTAATTCAATTTTATAACTTTGTTCAAGTTCGCTGGCCTTAATACCGAGTGAAGATTTAAAATCATTTGACACAAATCTCATATCAGCACATGAATCAAAAAGTAGAGAGGCATAGTGATTATTTATCGGGAACGTACCAGGGACAATGTTCGGGTCCCGGCGTGCGTCCCCTGCACCCTTCACAAATGCCCTCCCTGGTGCTTGAGCGTTGTCTGATTCTTCCACTTGGGACAGTCCTTCCTGAAGTGCTTCAGGTCACCACACATGCAACATCCTGGTTTGGCTCTACCTATGCGGTTGGTGTTAGTTCGACAAATCTGTGTGGTGCGTCCAAATTTGTCACACTTTACACACTTGATGCACCCACCAACATGATGATATCTGCACTTTTTACACCTCGGTAGGCCCCTTTCATACTCTTTCCTTTCCACGGTGTTGGCCGCAAAGGCCTTCACAGTTTCTTGTTTCTTAAACCGTCGCTTCCCAGACTTGTTACTTGAATTTCCTATCCACTTCCTTTTCTCTCCAAATCAACATTCCTCATTCTCCTTCTTCCCAAACAATCCATTACGTACAACATCATCTCTGAGTTTAAATGCTAAGATTATAGCGCTCTTGGCATCCATTGGATTAGATGAAGTTACCATGCTGCGAATTTGAGGCGCAAGGCCCCATAAATATCTTTACACACGCTTATGTTCTGGCGTGACCATGTGGGGTACCAGAATTGCCAATTCATTGAAACGATCGGTGTACCCAGCCATGTCATCTCCTACCATCTATAGATTCCACATCTCAGCCTCGATCTTTTGTAATTTGCTTCGAGGAAAGTATTCCTCGATCATCATGTTTTTCAGATCTTTCCAAGACAATTGATATGCTGTCTGCCTTCCCAAATTTTTCACTTGGGTATTCCACTAGGTCAATGCCTTATAAGTGAGCGTACAAGTAGAATACTTCACCATGTAGTCAGCGGTGCACTCACTGATTTCAATAACCCATTCCATCTTTTCTATCCACCTCATTAGGCCTACTACACCCTCGGTGCCATTGAATCTGCGAGGGTTGCAGGATAGGAAGGCCTTGTAGGTGCACTTCCTGTTTGAAGCATCTGTAGGATCACAAGTCATTTATTTTAATAACGTCATTAATTTTGATCAGGACTATGTGTTACGGATGTGATTACTCGTTCTTTACCTCTAGTACCTCTAGTTGTGTCGCTACCTCTTGCACCTCCTCCGCCGGTACTGCTGCCGTTCCCTACGCCAATATTTCGATTGGATTCATACTGTTCCATGGCGACAGCTACCCGTTGTGATATGAGTTGCTCCACGTTTGGGGTAATCGTCTCGTTGTTGTCACCAGTGGTGTCACGGGGCATCCTTCGCTTAAGTGCCATTGTGTTCTTTCTAACTTAAGATTTAAAAAGAAACAACATTATATGATAATAATGATATCACATGACATAAGGATACAACAACATCAAACATAGACAACCATCATCACAACATATATTACAGATACATAGATAAAACATACATAGTACATTGTTCCAAAAGACAAGGATACAACATAGATGGGTTCATAGGACCACATCAGTACCAAAGTTTCAAACTACATAATGTGTTACGGGCACAACCCGCCCGTAATAGGTCTACAAGTAGGAAGGTACCCTCGGTGGAGTAGCAGCTGCGGTGATCATAGCCTCGACGCGTGCCTCGGCTAAAGTGGCCCGGAGCTAAGCCTCAATCTCCCTATGCTCGGCTGCCTCTGCTTTCTGTTCTGCGGTAGTGGTCCTCTACTCCATCTCTACAAGTCTCCTCTCGATCTCTACAAATTGGTTAGTTACGTGCTCAATGGACTGGTCACACAGTACTTGATCCTCAATCACCCCTAAAACATGCGACTTTAGTTGTTGCATACACGCCATGTCTTCCTGAATATTTCCTAGGTCAGTCTCCAAATAGCCGATCTAGTCCCCATGAGTATAGCTTCTGGTCCCCAATATGGGAATAGAGCACTCCACACACTCTCCCGTGAATGGTACGGGTCCTGATAAGCAGGATAGTCCAACGGGGTCGTATGTCGTCGGAAGATTCTCATCTACCCTCCACATCCCAATAGCTCGGATCAACCAATCATAGTAAGATACATCCACTCTAGGTATTCTGGCCGCTGGCACATTTGCAGGCTCAGCCATCTCGGGGACTACTTATGGAATCTAAGCGGTGCTTGGTCGTCTCGGGGTAGCGGACTGAAGTTAGAGTGGGGTTAGTGTGTGACATGATGTGACTAATGTGACTACCATATCCATATGACATGATGAATGGTTATGCAATGCTTATGCAATGAAAACGTTTTAGTGAGTCATTCAAATTATAGACTAGGTTCAGTTTTTAGACTCCTAGTTCGCTATAATCAATGGCTTTGATACCACGTTCTGTCACACCCCGCCAAGGCAGAAACGTGAGGCGTAACATCCACTGGTTTCCAAAGCATATGATTACCACAACACATACATAATGATTGGATACATAATCGAGTTTAAAGTTTTACATCCCAAAATATCATTTTGAGTTTACAAAAGATTAAGATTTCGCAAACATGACCCATATGTAATGAGTCATACAAGAGAAATCTCCCAAAATCCGTATCCGTTCATGCATGCATGTATTCCTACATTTCCAACATGAAGACCACGTTTAATTTCCTGAAAACATACTTAAAAAGTGTCAACACGAGGTTGGTGAGTTCACAGGTTTTGATAAACTATTCTTGTAGTTCCAACGTTTACAAACGTTCAATTGAATAAGTTTTTTTGATCAAACAGTATATATATATAACAAATGAATTGAACATTTCCTAACCAATTGACCCCATTTGAAAGCTTGAAAGGAATACAAATAATATGTAATGCACGAGACCGTAACTAAACTATGACAAATGAATGCCCCTCCCTCGCTAAACAACGAGAATAAGACAATACGCGGTCATTCGACCATGTGGACCCCTGGCTAGCGCGACTAACCATGACCGGGGGCGTCACCCGCAATAGTACTATCCATAGAATCCCAGGCTAAGACCATAGCTAATGGTTACAAAGTGTGTTTATTCCAGGGGACTTTACGAGCTCTATAAGTGTTCCCTCAATGCACACATAACGGTCTGGTCTTTGTTCATTCATTTATATATAAAAATAGTTACAAGTATGTTTCCTCCCCAAAACATTTCAAAAACTTAGAAAAAGGGGACAGTGAAACTCACCTCTTCAGTAGTGTACGCTAGCAAATATTTGTATAACAGTAGGCCCCGCCTATCCGTATCCTAATTACACAAGGATACCTATATGTTAAGACTACCCGTCATAAACACAAGTTGTTCACCCGACTTAACGAATCCCGTTAAGTACGTCTTTGTTTAATAAAACAATGTTTTCATGTGACGACTCGTTGGTGATTATTATTCTAGTCTAGACGCTTATATAATTTTTGAGAAAATATTAGGTTTCCATATTGATGACTTGTTAGGCGTATCAAAAATAAATATTATTTTTGCGATAACTCATAATATGTTTATATTATGATCACGTATGAACATATAATTATTTCTTACCAATAATTATATAAAATCACAAATATCGTTCAAGTATGTTATATGCATGTCAATTTTCCTACGTGCACATAAACTATGTTAACACATCCACATGCAAATACTTGTTTCGAGCGACATTTATTAATTTGTTTCTATTCAACATGCACTTAAATATGTTTCATGATAACATACGATCATTTATTTTAAACCGAACGTCTTTAGATTTCATGTACTCATGTCCACGTTCTATGTTATCAACTATAAACAGTTATAAACATATATACGATTTCAATTATTTAGTCGTTTCATAACTCATTCCGAGTTAATACTTTTTCCATCAATCACACATATATATATTTACATGCATATGTTTAACAACTTTCCAAGTTCTATCATTTATGTTCAGACACACATATATCTATATGTGTCGGTTTCTAAACATGCATATATACACTTATTTAACAACTATGATCATGCATATTTATACTTCTTTTGATCTCTTTATATGAATACCTTTTCATACTTAACAATCTTTCCAAATCACCAAACTTTAAAAACACACACACACATATATATAGATATATATATATATATATATATATATGTTTCATACAATTTTATATATATATATACACATATATTTTAATTTTTCATCAAGTATTAATTTAGACTTTTACTAATCTACAATTTATTAACATAATCATCCAAACATCAAGAATACATCCATATATATATACTAAATTAAAATTCTTATACATGTACCCATATATTTGATCATTTCCAAATCATTAATTAAATCAAATATGTATATATATGCATACATATCTCAGCCTTTATATATATATATATATATATATATATATATATATATATATGTATATATATATATATGCATATTTTAGTTTTTCTTGTCTTGAATCTCAACATCATAGAATCAACAACAACTTATCACAAAATGTTCAAAACAACAAATCATGTATATTATGTCACTAAATTTTTTGCCTTTTTATATACATTTTTATACCAAAACCCTAATTTTTAACTTAATAAGGTTAAGCTTCAGAAAGACTCTTTTAATCTTTAAAAATCCTTTCGTTTTTCTTGGTGAACAACATGCTTTCAACAAGAACATGAAGATGAAAAGAAAGGTTCATGACGGATTCATACCACTAGTCGAAGCTAGGTGAAGAAACACAAGTAGAATATGGTAGAGACTTGATATACTAGCAAAACCGACCTTGAACATTCAAGAACTCCTTGGATCTCCAAACTCTAACTCAAACTCTCATTATTTGGTCTGGGATTTTTGAATGTGTAGGTGTGTGTATATTTGTGTGTATGTCGATACATATATATATATAGAGAGAGAAAGAAGGTGAATGGATGAGTGTAAATCTCCTTAATCATCATTATAAATCCTAATACTCGAGTGTTGATTTGACAACTTAAGGACTTGATTAGACAAGACTCTTACAACATCATCATTACAAATCCTAGTACTCGAGTGTTGATTTGACAACTTAAGGACTTGATTAGACAAGACTCTTACAACATCATCATTACAAATCCTAGTACTCGAGTGTTGATTTGACAAATTAAGGACTTGATTAGCAAGATTCTTACAACATCGTCACGACAATGTGATGGCTTTCCAAGTTGGTAGCGCCACTTGGACTATTTCGACCGAACTAGGGGGTAGGTGGGTAGGGTAGGGTAGGGGGTTGGGTGTTGTCACTTCACATGTAATCATTCCAACGATTAGGTAGACGATATTTAAGTAGTGTATACCCGGTAGGTGATCCCGTGATCTAGTTATTACTTTAAGTAATACATATACGTTTTCACATAAAAATAATTTAGCGTCATGTAATAAACATTTAGACATCATCTTTTAACAGTTTAGTCACCAATATTTAAGTTTTTACATTATAAAGCATACTTAGACTTTATTTAAATAAAATTTGTTAATCACCAACGAACGTACCTTGCGGGTTATCATTGTTTATTTCCTAGTAATTCTTAAAATTACTAAAACAATATGTGTGTTCCTTTGCTAGCCTCCTTGACAATACTTTGTCAAAATAATAAACTAGGAAATATAAAAAATGAACGTGCAATTATGGATATGGATATTGACCTGAAATGCTGGGTGTCAAAGTTTTTCCAGAAATAGGAACTAAAACAATAAAATAATTTCCATGAACCACTTGTTTTGAAAACGATTTTGACACGGGATTGAACATTCCTATCATATTGACAAGGTGTTCAAAGTGAGTACGATCAAAGGCTTTAGTGAATAGGTCGGCTAAGTTGTCATCCGTGTGAACCTTTACAAGTTCAATCAATCGCTTTTCAGCACAATCACGTATGAAATGGTGATGAATTTCAATATGTTTAGTTTTGGAATGTTTCACCATGTTATTTGTGATGGACATGGTGGCATTGTTGTCAATGAACAGTAGTTCCAGTGTAGTTCAAGCCGTAGTCTCTCAATTGTTGCTTGATCCACAAAATCTGAGAAAAGCAGCTTGCAGCAACAATGTATTCAGCTTCACAAGTTGAAATAGAAACCGTTGACTACTTCTTGCACTGCCAGGAGACCAGTCTGTCTCCCAAGAACTGACAACCACCCGAGGTTGACTTTCTATTAAGGTTACAAACACCATAATCTGAATCTGTGTAGGCTTTGAAATGAAACGTTTGCTCTTTGGAATACCAAAGACCTAACCAGGGCTTCCCTTTCAGGTATCTGAATATCCTCTTCACAGCTATCAAGTGTGATTCCATGGGTTGTGACTGAAACCATGAGCACAAGCAAACGACAAACATAATATCAGACCTTGAAGTTGTAAGATACATTAGAGAACCAATCATCCCATGGTACAATTTGCAATCTACATCCTTGTCGTCTTTGTCTGGATGCAGTTTGTGATTGACTGGGATCGGTGTGTCAAAAGTAGAACAGTCATTCATTTTGAATTTCTCCAAAATGTCATGTACATACTTAGTTTGATGAAGATAAATTCCATCTTCTCTTTAATTGACTTGCAGTCCCAAAAAAAAATGACAGTTCGCCCATGTTACTCATCTCAAACTTTGACTTCATCACCGCTTCA
The DNA here is from genome assembly GCA_023525975.1 of Smallanthus sonchifolius. NCBI lineage: Eukaryota > Viridiplantae > Streptophyta > Magnoliopsida > Asterales > Asteraceae > Smallanthus > Smallanthus sonchifolius. Next base: position 74,168,061 of record CM042018.1, on the reverse strand, counting down.
AATTCTCTACACATATCTTCATTTGTAGACACCAAAATAATGTCGTCCACGTACACCTGTAGTAGAATATCTCCCCCTGGTTTCCTAATAAAAAAGAGTCGACTTCATTTGCCCATGATCAAAACCGTTAGCCAACAGATGCTTAGATAATGTTTCATACCAAGCTCGCGGTGCTTGATGAAGACCATAGAGTGCTTTATCCAGCTTGTACAATCTATTTGGGTAGTGCGGGTCATCAAAGCTGGGAGGTTGAGAAACGTAGACCTCCTCGTGTACTTTACCATATAGGAAAAGACTTTTCACATCAAGTTGATAGACAGTGAAACCAAAAAATGAAGCATAAGCCAGGAACAATCTGATGCTTTAAGTCTAGAAATGGGGGCATATGCCTCTATGTAATCCATGCCCCCTTGCTGATAAAACCCTTGAACAACTAGCCGTGCCTTGTTCCTCACTACAACATGTCGATCGTCCGTCTTGCATTTGAACATCCATCTGGTACCTATAGGATGTACTCCCTTTCCCGCACATGCAACTTGCTGAAATGAGACAACTCATCTTGCATTGCCTCTATCCAACAACTGTCTGTGAGAGCCTCCTTCACATTCTTCGACTTGATTTGGGATATAAAACTAGCATGCAAGCATGTTTCCATGATTCCCGTGTCAAGTATCTCTGTATATAGACTAGTGTTCTCCGTGATGGTTCTGTGACGAGTCAGAACACCTGCATCAGGATCACCAATGATGTTGTCTATTGGATGATTCTTATGCACTCGAGTCTCTGTTATGGCAGGATCCTGGATAACTGGATTAAGATTTGTATTCACCTCCCCCATATCATGTGTACTAGAAGAAGAGTCAACATTGATAGGATCAACATGCTCAGCCTCCTCTTCAGCATTTTCATCTTATTCGGTGCCACTTTCATGAGTGCCCAATGCAGATGAGGCATTCGGGTCAGGGGTAGGAATCAGTACAGTGGATCTTGTAGAGAAAATGGAGTCATCGCCACCGCTACTGTACTGATATAGTTTGGCGGCATCATCAGCAGATAAAGCAGGAAGAAGATTGAGAGACTTGAAAAGAGTATCATAATCAAAACCTCAAGCTGGAGCTGTTGGTTCTTGTGGAATGTTGTGCTTGCTGCAATCTACTTCGAACCACTCCTCAACCTGACGAGTCTCTTTGTTGTACACCCATTGGCAACATATCCTAGGAAGATGCCTTCCACCGCTTTTGCATGAAACTTGGATTTGTGATCCTTGGATTGTAAAAACAAAGAACAGGTACTACCAAATAAAAGTAGGTAGTCAATGTTTGGAGGTCAATTTTTAATCAACTCATAACAAGTCTTGTTGTGACGCTTCACCACGAGAACCCGATTCAAAACGTGACACGCTGTGTTCATTGGTTCAGCCCAGAAGGTAATTGGCAGCTTCGCATCTGACAACATATTCCTTTCTGTTTCAACCAGCGTTCTATTCTTCCTTTCTGCTAGTCCATCCTGCTGTGCTGTGTACGACGCACTAAACTCATGACGAATACCCTTCTTCAAACAGAATAGCTCCATCATGTTGTTCTTCAATTCTGTGTCGTTGTCACTCCTGATTCTTCTAACCTTCAACTTGCATATATTTTCCAAATTCAGGATCAGGTATTGAAGAATCTCAACAGTCTCATCTTTTGTTCCTAAAAAATGCGTCGAAGAAAAACGTGAGTAGTCACCAGTTACAACCAGACAACATGACTTACCTTCAATACTCCTGATACTTATGGGCCCGAACAAATCCATGTGCAAGAGCTCCAAAGGGGTATCAATAGAGTTTTGGGTCTTCGCCTTGTGAGATTTTCCGTGTTGTTTACCCTTTTTACAAGGCACACAATCATCTACCAAATAAAACCTCATCTTTGGAACACCGGTTACTAATCCGTGCCAGACAAGATAATTCATTTTTCTGTAAGAAGTGTGTCCGAGTTCCCTATGCCACAAGATTGAGTCAATCTCTGTCACTTTGGTAAGCAAACAAGTAGCAACTGATGTCGTGGTTTTTGCCACACCTATATCAATCTGATATGTGCCGTTTGTTCTCGGTGCTCTCATCAGAATCCATTTTTTTAGGAACTACAAAACCAGGCTTGAGAACTAGACATTCAAACTTGTCAAACATCACCGGGTACTCCTTGTCACACATATGAGAGACACTCAACAGGTTGTGCTTTAGCTGCTTACAGTTGTTGTCTTTGTCAAAGATGATACATCCACTAGATATCACTCATTTGCCTGTGATGTTTCCACCCTTCTCTCCTGCAAAGGCTACATACCCGCCTCTAAATGGTTTAACATCTTGAATCAGAGCCATGTTGCCTGTCATGTGCCGGGAGCATCCACTATCTACATACCAGCGGTTCGTGATAGTCCCCTTTGGATGTCCCTTAACGAGTCAAATGAATTAGTTAGATTTGGAGACCCAAGCTATGGTGGTCTTGGGTCGTCCATTTTACTCAAAATAAACTACTTCAATTAACTAACAATCATGATTATTCAAAATGGTGACTCCTTCTGAAAGTCTGAAACAAAATGTTGATAGGTATTACTTTTCTTTGGTTTTCGAGATCTCCATTTATTTTTCTTTTAAAAATATGGTTCATTTTTGTCAACAGATAGTGAGTTAGAGGAACCTTCACCGTTTTAACTTTGATAAACAGGATTTTGGAAAACACCATTTTCAGTAAACTTTTGTCCAATTTTTTCAACCTCTTATTAGTCTTCTCTTATGTGGTTTGGAGAGCTTTACCGTAGGTTTCTCACCAGTTTGTGCACTACCAGATGTAGATGCACTAGAACTAGCCTATTGCTTGTCCTGTTTCTCAGCAGATGGTACAACCACAGGCTTAACTTGAGGCTTTACAACTTGCTTGACTGGTGGTTTCACCATTTCTGGAATCTGGTTGTTTACTTGTTTCACTAGTGGTTTGTTAGGTGATTTAGCATGTTAAGATTCAACTGGCTTCTTCTCCTGGTCCTTATAAGGACAGTTCATAATAATGTGACCTAGAGTACCACAATGAAAATAAGTTCTTCTCTCCTTGTACGTTCTCCTGTAAGGCTCCTTGACTTGTGATGTAGACGCTTCATTTGGATGAACACACTGAGGTGTTTGATGAACAATAGCTTGTGTTTGAACCGATGCAGCTTTACTCTTAGACAGATAGTTATTTTTAATGTTTTCTTGAAAATTCATACCAAGTTTATTAGCAAAATTTTCTTTCTTTGTTTGCTTAAGAGATCTAAAACCTCAACGAAGCATATCTTTCTGTTTGTCGTTCGATTCAATCACATCATGAATAGTCATGATACGGTTATCACGATCAATGATATTGTTTTTTTTGTATCATGAGTTCATCACACTTTTCCTCCTTGACAACTCCCTCAACTCTATTGTCATCTATGGATTCATCAGAACCAGACTCCTCATCGTTCTCAGAATTTGGTTTGGCCTTACCTGTAGACTCATCAAGACAAGAAAGATCAATATCAACAGGCCCATTGAGAAACTTGCCATTTACGGGTGGGGGAATGGCATTAGTACCTAAATCGTTCTCAGAATTTGGTTTGGTCTCACTACAGACTCATAGTGTTCCACCACAAAATGATAGTTTTTCAACTTCTCAAGTTTGCCACTCAACTGCAGGATCTCAGCTTGTAGTTTAGCCTGTTCAACATTCTTTTTCTCAAGCTCTTTGTGGGCAACATCTAAATGAAATTGTTGTTCACTGATTTTAATTGAGAAATCATGTTTGTCTTTCTTAAGATTTCCAATTGATTCTTTGAAACGTTTTTCATTTTCTTTATAATTTAGAGTTGCCGCACGAAGAGGTTCGAGTTGATCATGGATACGACCATTATCTTCTTTCAGAATCGTACAATTAGAACAAATTTTTTTTGCAAAAGAGTTAGAATCTATCTCACTAGATGAACTTGAAGATTCTCAAATTGCCATCAGTGCCACTGTAGATTCCTCTTGGTCAGCAACCTTTGCTTCCTTCTCTTCTGCTTCCATCATCTCAACAATCTCAGCCATCAGCCCAAGTTGAGTCTGAGCAATAAAAGCTTCCTCCGGATGAACACCCCAATCAAAGTTCTCATCCTGCTGAACCACCAATGCATTGGATGAAGATCCTTGGTTCTGAATTTGGTTGTTCTGATTGTTGGGACTTTGGTTGTTTCCAGGGCTTGGTCTTATAAATCCAGAGGCTGGTGCTTTATCTTTCTGACATTCTCCTGCAAAGTGACCAAAGTTCTGACAGTTGTAACACTTAGCCTTTGACTTGTCAAAACCAGCTCTCACCTTTGCATGTCCACCAATAAACCTCCTTCCAGTCCTCGCAAGAAACCTCTTAGCCCTTCTCAAGGTCATAACCATATTCCACTAAATGTCGATGTCCTCCATGTCATCGGGATCGACTTGATTGAAATCCTCCTCAATCGTATCAGGATCTGTAAGCTTCCCACCAATAAAGTTCTTTGTAGGCAAGCATATAAGATGCAAATAAGGCAACATGATCATCAATAATATTTGTAATCATGTTCTGATAGGATGATGTTGAAGTTAGAGGAACCCTTGAGGAATTCTGATGAAATGAACTCGACCCCGAAGCAGCAAAGCAAGATGGATTTCCACAACTATTGACATTTTCTTCATCCTGTGTTGAATTTCCAGAGAATAACACAATTCCAGAGCCAACTGACTTAGAAGTAGAAGACTTCCCAAAGTAAATTGCAGGATCTTGAACCTGAGGTCTATTTCCAGTTTCGTTCTTCCTCATGTTCATATCATGTGCCTGAATCATCCCAATCATAGTCTTAATGGTCATCTCATAGAATTTACTGTTTACCCTGATCACAGTTGTGTACATGTCAAACTTAGGAGGTAACGCATCAAGACACTTCTCAATTAACTCCTCATCTGGATACTTGAGTTCATAAGTGTTCAGCTCAGTTAGCAAGTGATAAAATATAGAAATGAGATCATGAGTAGACTCATTCTCTAGGTACTTGAAATACTCGTAGTACTTTCTCAAAAGATCTCTCCTACTTTTCTTGACATCACTGTTACCTTCAAATCTCTTCTGTATAGCCTCCCAAAGAGCTTTAGAAGTATCATATCCCCGGAAGCTGTGAAATAATTCTCTAGTCAATGACATGGTAATTGACCCATGTGCTTTCTTTTCTAGGTCATGGGCCTTCTTCAGAAAGTCTAGACAGAGGATTAGGAACAGTCTCTCCAAAAAACTCATGTGTTGGATGCTTATACCCTTCCAGTATAGGTATCCACATGTTTGAATCGGTATATGAGACGTACTCCTCAAAACGTGCTTTCCAGTTCGTGTAATCATTCACGTTTAACACATTTGGTGGTTTCTGTGGAGTCCCAATCTCATAGTCATAATTCAACATTGTGTTGATGTTCTGAATATTCGACATGGTGTCATACTTAGTCAAATTTTCATAAAAACAGCAACTCTTGCGTACTTAAAGTAACACTTGCGTACAAAGGAACTTGTCTTGCGTACTTGGTCTATACGTAGGAGCAAAAGACAAGTATGCAAGAACTTTCTTCTTGCGTACTAGGCTAGTACATAGGAACAAACACAAACTTGGAGGATAAGTTTGGTAAGTATGCAAACACCTTTTGAAACTTGAGGATAAGGGTCACCAACTATTCACCAACTTTTTCTGGTCACTTTTTCGGCCACCGGAAATTTCCAAAAATCGACAATACTTGTTGGAACAATGAAATTAATCTACCCAAAAGCTTAGAAACTTAATTTTAACAAACCCTTGAAGATCGATTCACCCAAACAAGCACCAAACAAGACGACTTTGGCTGATCTTGGTCTGTAAGTTAGCGTGAAAACAAGGAGTCACTTTTTGACTGAAAATCCTTAAAAATCAATCCAAATCCTTGTAAATTGGTGTACAACTTGGTTGAAAATGCTCCTAACACACATACAACACTCGAAATCAAGAGCAAAAGATTTGATACCACTTGTAGGTCCCGTGGGGTATGGATCTTTCACATACAAGTGTTTGGCTAGTCAAACAGAGTGCGAAATCCTCTGTGACTAGGTGAACAATCATGATAAGGAAACGATAACAAACACGAGTAAAACAAACTCAGTATATTAGCATTCAACAACCGGTTACAAGTAAGCTTTCCAACTGATATGCGTATAAGTCACAATGAAAGCGTACTTACAAAGAACTAGAACCAGCTATTTATACTAACTGACCAGCATCCTGTGTACTAAGCTAGTACGTAGGAACAACATTTGCGTACATGCCTAAGTACGCAGGCACCCCACATGCTTACTAGCTAAGTACACAGGAACAACCTCCTGCGTACTTAGTTAGTGTTGGAACTAATTGTAGGCCATCGCATATAAAACAGACTGAAGATGGAAGAATTCTTCGATGTTAAAAGATTTCGACCGAAATCTGTTTCGATCGAAATTGTCGTCGGACGAAATACATTTCAACCGAAATGTATTTCAGACGAAGTCATTATTTGTCTTCTTAGTATAAATACTTGTATAGTTTGCCTTTTGTAAAAGAGACTTCATTTGATATATCAGTATACTTGGGAGAGTTACACCTTTAACTATGTGTTTCTGATTCTATCTCGTTTCATAATTCTTGTATCGGTGTATTGAATCTGCTACGAATAACAGGAATTACAGTTAGTACGCACTCAAAACATACAACTTACAAACAACTAAGTACAAGACATGTTTAACCACAAATGATTACAACAAGATAAGACAAATACAACAGAGACTGAATTTCACAAACATACAAAAGACACAAACAAGTACATCACAATCTTCAGAGTGTCTGTCACCAGGAAATGCCTCTACAGATTATGGATGCACCAGTTGGGACAAAGGGATAAGTTGTACTGGTTTGTGGTGACACAGGATTCGAGGAAGAATCCCTTTTAAGGGGGTAGACATCTAACATCCCGAAAATACGTAAGCTAATGGCTCGGGTTAATGGATAACCCGTACCTTTATTAAATTAATTAAGGAGCAAAGTTTGTCAGGTATGGTGTATTTTAACAGCACTAATAGAGACGGTTTGTCGTTTAAAAAGATGGTTCAAGATTGAAACATGTGAGATAGAAATCAAGGGACCCGGATGTAAGTTAGTGGTTTAAACACCACTTAAAGAACAAACCCTAGAGCTATATCGACTCTAGGTGTGCGCCGGTTGGGGAGAGACGCAAGAAGAAGAGAAAGACGACGACAAGAAGGTGGTCTGGCGGTGGTTTCCGGTAGTGTGCCCTCCCATCTTTGCAAAGGTAATCCCGTTTTACCTCTTTTCACTTTCTTTCTTTAGTTTCACGTAAAAAGGAATTGATTCGGGGTTAGACGAGTTATGGTGGTGAAGGCCGGTGGCGGCTGTTTCAATGGTGGCTCTCGGCTGTGGTGGTAGCCAGCGAAGGGGATGAAGGTTGGATGGTGACGTGTGATGGTGAAAGCAGGCATGGAGGGGGCACGGTGGTGACCCATAGGGTTGGTGCTCGATGGATGAGAAGAGAGAGAGAGAGAGAGTGGTGGGTTACAAAGGAGCAACGTGATGGTGGTGGTTCTCGATGGCTGCATTGGCGTGCAACGGCATCGATGGTGACGGCTGTGGTGGTGCGGCGAAGAGCCGACGACTACCGGTGTTGGTTGTGGCAGGACGACGGCGAAGGACGACGGACGACGAGGAAGATGATATCTCAAGTTGGAGGTGGAGCGCGAAGATGGTAGTGGTGCCTGTGGTGGTGCATGGACGAGCCGGGTGTGAGTTGCGTCCAGCTAGGGTTTGTATGGTGACGTTTTGGTGATTGGGGTTTTGCATGGGACACATACATGTATGCATGAAACCCGGTTCGAGTATTCAGTTTCTAAGCGGGTCAAGGAAGGTCCCACTCGTGTACCCGTGGAGCTAGAGTTCAATGATTGAACGACAAGTGGTTAAGAAGAGATGTGGGGTTTATGCTATATGTTATTCGGCATATGTTTAGAATGTGTCTGGTCATGTGATCATACCTTTGACAGGTTTGGGTCTCGTGCGTGGATAGACGTGTTACAGAGCAAGGATTTGATCTTCGCAACCGGTGAGTTTCTATACCCCTTGTTTTTAACTGTTTTTGGGGCTATCGTACATACCTACATGTTTTATCGTGCAAATGAACGTGTTACGAGAAATGAGTTAAACCTGTCAAGCTTTACGAGTTAACTGTATCTTTCTAATTAAATCTACGGGCCAAGATGGTGTCCCTAGGTTGTGTGGGTTAGGTGTCGGTATGACACTGCGTGTCGGGTAACGACTTTTGGGATAAGGCAGAGGTTGTGTCTAGACGTTATGAGGGTACGTCTATGGTATGCGTTAGGCTAAACAAGTAAGTGATCCGTGTATTGACGGTGCGTTGTAGTACATGTCCATGTAATGTCATGTGTGTATAATTTGTTGTTGTTATATGTTTGCATTGTTGTCCGTGTATACGGTCAACGAGGATGGGAAGGATTCGTTCCTTCGGACGTTGTCACTATGTGGGGGACGTAGCAGTCAACATGTGGATGACGAGGATGACGAGTGTGTCACTGTATTATGTGACGAGGCCTTGTGAGGGTAATATTGAGACCCGAAAGGGGGTTCTTGGAGGTGATACGAATATCCCGATGGGGATAACCCTGACAAGGGTGATGTTCATGACACATGTATGTCTCATGTGGGTAATTTGTTTTATGTTCAATCTTGCTTGACCATAGTGATAAGGTAGTGATGTGATGGTTATATTAGCTCGTGTGCTTAATATTGTTGGACGTGATGTCGTTTATACGATGGAGGTGTTAGTAAACCTTGGGGGAGTCTTGTTTAGGGCTTGTCAGGTCAATGTCTAGGAGTCGGTTAGGTGAGTCAGTCTTTCGGTTGCTATGGTTTGTAGGTCACAGGTGGTGTGTCGGTAAGTTCGATCGAGATCGGTGAGACTTAGGGGTTATGGATATGGGTTGAATTAGGGTTGTTGAACCTTACTGGAGTTGGAGTGTCTTAGGGGACTTGGGTTACCAGTGTGCATGGTAAATTATTTTACGATCGAAATGAAAGGTCCGAGTTTAAAATAATGTTGTTTGCAACGGGAAGGTCCTTTCTACTAACTTGGGTACCATCATTTTCTTCCATTTATAAACAAATTATTTTACAATCAAAGTGAAAGGCCTATAGAATTATATATAGAATTATAAATAAAAAAAATCCTTATTAATCTTGACTAGATACCATCATTTTCTTCCATTTATTCTAGCAGATTGGGGGCATATTCTGAATAAGAACATAATCACAAATCAGTTTCTTGAAAACCTGGTGTTGATATCAATTTGTTTCTGGCAAAATTTTGAACAACCCTCATGTTGCAATTGCCTATCCCAATGGCGGCTTCATAAGATAATCAAGAACCCTAAATTGAAGTGAATTGTAGACGGCTAACCCATCACTATAAACAAGCTTTTGAAGACTTCATATGCCCTACCACAAGTAGCAAAACCTTGCTGCCACCGTCCTCCTATCATCTTCAATTCCGGTCATCTTCACGCGCCACTATCACAAGTCCACTGCCGACTACGCCATGCTCGGAGAGTGGTGGAACAACAACCTGATCATCGATGCCACGCCAGAATCAGATCTGATGCCGGACTCAGGACAGCGGGAGGAGGATATGGTGGTGGAGAAGAACACATACATCTCGTTTAGGGGAACGGGTCTGGAGGAGTGGTTGGCCAAAGAATATGGGGTTGTAGGAGGTGATTGTGTCGGGGGTGATGATGAATCTGTGTTTTGAAACAACGGAGGAAGCGTAGGATGTAGAGAGAGGGGGGAGGAGAAAGATAGGGGATGATGGTTTGACCTAGTCAATCTTTTTATATAAATACGTATTTATTTTCATTTAAGTTTATAAACTTTGAGTCAATTACATAAATAGTGCTTTTAGGTTGCAAAAGACAACAATACCCTCATGTGCCATGCACATGACTTGATTTAACTAAAAATTTTAACTTCAGTTAGTGGAAAGGACAAAAAGTGTACAAAAGTTTCAAAATAAGGACACCCAGTGTAATTATTAAAGTCAAAGAACACAGCATGCAATTTCATTTATTTATAAAGAACATAATATGTAGTTTACTCAAAAATTTATTCAAAATATCGTTTTATGACGAACCATCATCAATTAGAATCCATAAAAAAAACTCAATCCACCAAATAATAAAATTTAAATGACCAAGTCAAAACTAAATCCATAATAAAATTAATGTTTTCTATAGCCCCAACGCCAGTTTCTCCTTGGCCGAAACTTTAATCGGACTCTCATACTATAGAGTAACCAATGAAAAATTTAAATGAATTTGAAGGATGTTAAAAGGAAGACATTGAATTCTTCCAATCTGTTGTAACTGTGCCCCAAATCCAGCCAGCTATCAAGGGTTTCGTTATCTTCACATGTCTGGGATTCTTTTTCAGAAAAATCGATGCAACAACATGTCGCCACCTGCCACCTTCAAAGTACGATTTGGAGTGTACTGGTGTAGATAATCGGTTAGGAGTCGCACTTTGTGGTCGGGATCACGATCGAAAGTGAACTAGAAATCGTATGACATGGAGTTTAATCAAGGTTTTTGGGGACTCGTATGGAACTACCATGGTGGTCAATCGGTGGCTTCCATGAGCTGTGGCGGCCGCACATATGTCATAACAAAAACAACCTGGACGAAGAACGAGAATATGAAAATTGAGAGTCGGATATATGGCTTCGATCAAACTATTTCCTCATTAATCTTTTAAATATACCGTTTTGTCCAGATATATGAAACCACAACAGCTTTTCTAACTTTGTAAGGACTGAAAAACCAAGAGAGAAATGTGAGCGTCGAGAGAGGAATCGACATGGCTGACTAAAACAGTCGAGAGAGAGAGGGGTGAGTTCAAACATAGACTTCCTCCAGTCGGTTCTCGATTCGTAATCAAGTGGGATTTTAAATAACAATTACATGTAGAAGGACAAACTTTGTATGAATCTTGCCATCTAAATAACAATAAAAGAATCAGTAGTTTACCTTATGCGGTTTTGGCTGTCTGTATGTGCATAACCGCCAGAAATCTTCGTGCATCAACCAGGATGATTTTGGGATGATTTTGTTGCATTCAAAACCGTCAGAAATCTTCGTGCAGCAGCCGGGATGATAAAAATAACAATGATTGGGACACGTGTCATTCTCTGGCGGCACTAGTAGTGTCGCCAATGTCAAATGTCGACATTAATATTGGCGACACTAATGTGGGCGACACTAATTTTAACGACACTGATATGAAGACATTGTCACCAGGCGACACTGTCCGACGACACTAGTGTCCAAATGATACTTGTTCCTCGCGACACTAGCCTAGGCGACGACACTAGATAAATGTTAATAGTTTTCACTCGTTGATTTGCTACAAATTTCTAGCGCATCGCCTAGTCCAAACAGTTAAGGAACCGAATAGTAAGAATAGAGCTAGTGAGTTTCTATTGCCCATTTTCCCTTTAAAGTTGTGTGCTGAAGTGCAAGCTCTTTGAAAGAATTGAAAGAACGATTTTTTTTAACTAAATGTTTATGACGATTATGTGTTATTAACGTAGGTTATAATGTGTGCAATTGTTTATAAGCGTGTTAAAGTATTTTATTGTGTGGTAGTCTGTAAATATTTGTGAATGACTAAATGTGCATGTTCCCCCAGGGCGAGGGCGAAAGAAAGAAAGAAAGAAAAGTCTTGTGCAAGAAACAGTGGAGAATTGTCTTCGGACAGACCAACAAAGGCGTCTTGTCTTTGTGATAAGCAACAGAGGAGTCTTGTACACAAGCAATAGAGGAGTCTTGCATTCGTGGAAGCACAACGGACCAAACCTCCGGGACTTGGGACGCTAAAGACGCAAAGATATCATTCTAGTGCTTGTTCACTTGATGATAAGAAAGAATGAATGAACGGCTAGCATGAATGTTATGTGAATGTGAACGTTTTGAAAAGAAAGCTAGCATAAATGTTTTAAATGAATTGAAGAATGAACAGATTCCCACTTTGGGAGTTGGAATGTTTTGAAAGAAAGAAAATATTTGAAAGTCAAGCTTAAACTGTTTTTAGTACTTAAGTTGATCTAAAAGAAAATGATTAAGTGATTAATTACAAAGGTAAAGATAGAAATCACTCAGTATATCTGACTTTTATCATGCACCATAGGTAAATAATGGAATAAATGAATGAAGCCAAAAGGGCTTGGAATGCATGGATTGAAGGGTTGTTATCTGCGAAGAATGGCATTCCTGTTTTAAGAAAAATGAACAATTAAATGTTTTTATTTGTTTGGATAATTGTAACGTTTAAGACTTCCGTTGTTATCTGATGTATCATTCAAAGTTTAAGAACTATGTTTTTAATGGTTTGTGATAACTATGAGACTACCCGGTGTCACACCCCTAAATTTATTTACTTAATAAATAAATAAAGGTCGCAACGATTAGTAACATTACACAACAGCGGAAGCTAAAGTAAAAATTCCTAAGTATCGAACATCTTTACAATTACTAACATGGAATAATACGACAATCTAAATCCTTTTAAATCAAGGATGGACTGGAGACTTGACAAACTATGCTTCTTCGGCTACTAGGGTTTAATCCAGCTAGCCTATTCCAACCGAGCCTTAGCTACATGATACCTGAAAAACATACTTAAAAATGTCCACACAAAGGTTAGTAAGTTCACAGATTTAGTTTTCTCAATGTAAAGTGGTTTTCCTTGAAAACATTGATATCGTGTATGTGGCCATAATATAAAACTTTTTTCCTCGAAAACACGTGATGACTTCAGAGTCATAAAGTAAAAGCATTGAAAAGGTGTACATGGCCAAATTTGAAATCGTTTTCCTCGAAAACATATGATGACCTCATAGTCATAAAGTGAGTCGTTTTCCTAATTTAAACGGGTGATGACCTCTTGGTCAAAAAATGAATAGTTTTCCCACTGAAAACATATCCAATTGTACGCAAATAGTTTCGAGTGTATATAATAAACAAAACAACTAATGTTTGACCCATTTGTAAACTAGCTAGAAGTACAAACTGATATATGTCCATACATGAGGTATAACCAAACCCTGACACTTGGTGTTGCCCCTTGTTCGTACCAAACAAACCGTGTGTAGACACTATGCAGCCATTCGATCATGTGTCAAAAATCGTCGGTTAGCGCGACTAACCATGACTGGGGGTGTCAATCTGTTGGAACCTGAAAAACTGTTGTATTCCAGATATCTATAGGGGCTAGAGTGAAACTTTTGTAAAACTAGGTTTTTGGTCAAAAGTCGCTAGCGACTCTTGAGAGTCGCTATGTCGGCTTTCAGCCATCGGCTATCTTCACGGCGACTCTCTCTATCTTTCTATAAATAGCAGACCAAAAACCTAGTTAATTAGCTCTTGAATCATACGTCGTTATCATAGTCATTTAGAGAGTCGGTAGGAGGTTTTGTTTGATTATCTTTGTAATCCAGGTGCTAATTGTAATCGTTTCATTGTGGATCTTATTGAATCAAGTTGTTTACGTTCTTTTTGAGTTGTTCTTTATTTTGTATTTCTTATTTTCATCAACGATCAGCTTATCTATAGCTGATTTGTTGATTATTTCCTGACTAGAATCATTCTTGCACAGGGACCCTATCATCATGACCTATAATTTGGTACCAGAGCCTTGTGTGCTCTTGATTTTAGTGATTTTCATTGAGTTTTTGGGGTTTGTGTTGATATCTGAATTTCTTTGATTTCTGGTTTGATTTGTATCAAGTTTAGAAATTAATATTGAAATTCACTCAGAAACTTGTTTGTGAAGAGTTTGACAGATCTAATTGTCTTTTTGGTCTAGATCTGAGCATTCAGTAAATGATTTAGTGTTATTTTTGTGAAAAAGAGTATGTTGATGTTCTTGAGCCGATTTTCCCGGGTCGACTCTCTTGCTTGAGTGCCTGTTATGTTTGTTGATCGACTGTTCCAGCCGATTGTCTCTTGTGTTGGCCGATTGTCCAAGCCAACAGTTAGCTATTCTCGCAGACTCTCTTACAGTAAAGGCAAGTTTACGACTCACTAGTGTGAGGTGCCGGCTCTTCTGACCCGACACACTGAGTGAGTTTGTTCTTGATCACCTAGTGGTGGTGCCGATTGTCTGCTCTTTCCAGCTGACTTTCATGAGCCGACTGTCTTTCCTGATCTGAGCTGACTTTCATGAGCCGACTGTCTTTCCTGATCTGAGCCAACTCTCTGAGCCGACTCTCTGTTTTTTCTCATTCTTTGTGTTTGTTTTAGTCTGTTTCTTTCTTGATAGTTGTTACATCTATTAGCCAAGCTGATTTAGAGATTAGCTCCATGTCTAGACCTCCCAAGCTCCTATCCACATATGACTTTCCTAACTGGAAGAATCGCATGAAGGCGTACTTTTACGTGACTGACTTTAGTCAGTGGATCTCGACCACCAATGGTCCACGCTGTCTAATGACCAGCGGAGAGGACGGTGTTGAAGCTCAAACTGATCCAGTAGCTTATACTGAGAATGACAAACTTCTGATCCTAAGGGATTTCAAAGCCTTCGGTGCCATCAACATGGCTCTTCCAGTTGATATTATGAACATGTTTGAGGAGTATAAGACCGCTCAAACTCTGTGGCAACCATTGTGTGAATTCTATGAGGGAAATTCTGACTTGAAAGAAGGAAAGAAATATATGCTCCAAAAACATTACGATACCTTTAGGATTATCAAAGGGGAAGGTCTATCTAAACACATCTCAAGGTTCATGGAAATTTCCAGCAATCTGAAGCAAGCAGGGGTGGTCATTAGAAATTCTGATCTGATCAAGAAGCTGCTAGATTCTTTACCTCAGGAATGGAGCATACAATGTATGTTGATCAAAAGACAGTACGTGAATGAAGCATCCACTCTATCTGATGTGATCAACACCGTAAAGTCCTTTGAAATGGACATCGAAAAGCATTAAATGAATCAAATGGGGTACACTAAAACCATGGCACCAACCAATGCAGCTTTTATAGCCCCAACCTTCTCAAGTAGTGCTACTAGCTCATCTGGAGCTATTCCTGATATGGTTACCGCTCCTTCGTCCAATCAGCAGAGTTCATCAAGAAATGAATCCAAAAGTAATCAGAAAAGTACAGATGTTCCAAACCCATCAAGTGAACATATGGCTCTGTTCGGTCTATTCTTCAACACTTATCAAGCTCTCATTTCGAGAGAATTGAAGGCCGGGGTGAGCCACATTGAAGATGTTTTCCAAGTTGATCCGGATTACATGGAACAGGTTATTTACAATGGCAGATGGCCATGTTAACTTTAACGGCTAAAAGGTTTATGGACAGGACTGGAAAGAAACGTCTTGGTGGAAAGTCTGCAGGATTTGACAAGTCTAAAATGAGATGCTACAACTCTAAGCAACTCGGGCACTTCAAGAGGGAATGTCCCCACCCTATCACTGATGCTCTACCTCTTCCTACCATTTTTTCAATTACTAATGGCCAAGAACAGACTGAAAAAGTAAAAGAACCGGCAAATGCTTTGGTAGTAAATGACTTTGATTGGAGCAATGAGATTGAGGAAGCTCAGGTTGAGGTATGCAAGGATCTCATGGCTAACACTCCATCAACACAGTTCGTGGTTCACGAGATAGAAGCAAGTCTTATTGAAGAAAAGAAGAAAGATGTGCTCAGAAAGATTATCATCCATACTGACTCTATTGGTCCTGCTGCACTCCTGAGACAATTTGCCATTCAAGGAACTGAGAGTCAGGTAATTGACACTGAAGGAAGCATGACTGAGAATGCCAACATCAAGATCATGGATGCAGTGAAGATCATTGATGAGAAGAAACTTACATGCCCCAGTTCTAGCTCAACGGATCGAGTTAACTCTTCGACGGGTGCAAGTGATGGAACTCAAGCCAATGGGGATGGAAGCTCTAATCAAGGATGCATTTGCAAGAAAACTGTTGCTGAGCTGATTCCACCTAAGGTAAAATCTCGTCTCTGTTCCTCTGATTGTGTTGACATGATTGTTCACCATCGCACATTAAACAAACTCATTATTCGTGAAAAGGATGACACTCTTGCTATTCTTAATCAAATCAAAAAGAGCGAGGTTACTCTCAAAGTCAGTTTGAACAAAGCGAATCAAGAAATCCAAACCCTGAAAGAGATTGTCTATAGAAAAGAATTTTTGATCACCGATTTGACTGAAAAACTAACTTCTTCTAGAAGTGAAACTGTTAAATTGAAAATTAATATTGACAAATGGAACGTAAGCAAAAAAAATACAAGATACCATGTTGGATTGTCAACAGACTGCTAGTTTTGTAAAAAAGGGGGTTGGATACTTAGATTCAAATGACTTTGAGAGGAAGCTGTTTCACCCTCCCACACATGGTCATTATGATCCTATTCCGTCTCCACAACCTAAGAAAGATCTTGCAAAATTATTTGTTTCTGCTACTAATGTAAATACTGCAGGTCTAAAAGGACAGGATGAGGATGTTAGGGATGATTGTGGTGCTGGATTGGGCCACAAAGAATGCAATCGAGAATCTGTTTTATCTTCATTTTTGAATTCCAAGAATCCAGAGTCATGTAATTCGGGCTCTGTTGATAGCTGTAGTAAATCTTGTTCTAGGATAATTAACTCTAACTCTGATTGTAATGAACACAATAGGTGTAATGACTTTATTTCTATGAATGATATTTGTCTTAATGATTCGGTTAATACTGTTTCAAGAAACAAGTTTGAAAGGTTTATGACAGAAGACATTCTAGTCTTTACCCCAGCATCAACAAGTCAAAGTGAGAGTCAAAGTGACTCAGACTATTTATCTACAAGAGATAGTGAAGAAAGTGCATATGATTCGGACAGATATGTTGAGACATCCACTGAATCATTCAATGAATCTGATGGTGAAGCAACACAAATGAAAAATGCTGATAAAGAATCTGATCAAGGATCATCAACCACTCATGATGATCAAAAGAAAGAGAAATTCATCAAATGCAAATGTAGAAAGCAAATCAAAGTGCCAGTTCAGTAACAATTATCCTCATCATCTTATCAACCGCCACAAAAAAGAAAATCCTTTAAGCATGTTAATTGATTTAGTTGTGGGAAGGGCGGTCATAATGCTAGGCAATGTAGTAGTGCATCTCATAATAATAATTGGGTCAAATTTGAATGACCTAAGATGCATAGGATGGGAAACTATAACAACATCAACATGATCACAATCCACTTTATCACAAAATTGACAAATTTCGTCAAAATGTAAATCATTTTTTAAAAGGGACATGTTGGTGGAGAACCAGAACTGATAGAAATGCCAAAATTGATGTTCCACCCAAGTTGAAAAAGACTTAGGTTTTGATTTCTCAATAAATTGTCTTGTATGTGACAGGGCTTTCCTAGGAGGAGTATTGATAATGCATGGCATGTTAATAGTGGGGGCTCTTGTCACATGACCAGGCTGAAAGATCTCCTTACTGACTTCAGAATTATCAATGGGGGATATGTTGCCTTTGCTGGTGACGAAAAGGGAGGAAAGATCACAGGACAAGGAATTGTTTGCAATGGAACTCTTACATTAGAGAAAGTCAATCTTGTTCCAGAACTCTGCTATAATCTAATGAGTGTATCACAAGTCTGTGATAAACAGCTTTCTGTGTTGTTCAACAATGCTGAGTGTCCCTTTCTCAAACCTGGAATCATTGTTCTAGAAGATCTGATCCTGCTGAGGACTCCAAGAAAGAACAACACCTATGTCGTCGACATGAACGATCCAGAAACAAAAGCTTCTATGGCTTGCTTGTTGTCAAAAGCATCTGATTCTGAATCACTTCTCTGGCATCGTCGACTTGGTCATGTAAATTTTAAAAACATAAATCGTTTAGTCAAACAAGACCTTGTGAGAGCTTTGCCCTCCAAGGACTTCAACTTTTCTAGAAAAATGCATGGCATGTGCTAAAGGCAAACAACAAGTCGCATAAGTCCAAAGCAGTGAATTCAATTTATGTTCCTCTTCAATTACTTCATATGGACCTTTTTGGTCTCGTCAGTGTTAAAAGCATCACTAAAAATTTATATTGTTTGGTTGTGACAGATGATTGCTCCAGGTACTCTTGCGTTAATTTCTTAGCAACTAAGGATGAACCTGAAGAGTGTTGAATAGTCTTATTCTCAAAATAGAGAAGATATGCAAGCGTTTGGTTATTTCTATCAAAAGTGACAATGTCGCCGAGTTCAAAAATCATGTCTTGAATGAATTTTGCGAAAGCAAAGGAATTTCTTGACAATTCATTGCTGTCAGGACTCCGCAACAGAACAGAGTTGCTGAGAGAAAGAACTGAACTTTGATCGAGGCTGCTAGAATGATGCTGATAGATTCAAAGCTTCCAATCATCATTTGGGCCGAAGCAGTTAACACTGCTAATTATGTCCTGAATCATGCTCTAGTGGTCAAGGCTCACAACAAGACTGCTTATGAGCTGTTTCATGGAAGGAAGCCCCTGGTTGATTTTTTTCAGAGCATTTGGGGGTTCATGTACTCTATTGAACAGTTTCTTCATCGGTTATTCATCATCCCAAAAGGCCTATCGTGTTTACAATAAACGGATAAAGATCGTGCAGGAACCTTATTACGTTTACTAGCAAGAAGTTAATACTACAAATACTGGAACCGGTCCCGACTGGTTCTATGATGCAGACATTATCTTCAAAAATTTCATACCTCTTGCACCACTTGTACCTGAACCATCTCCATTCAGTAAACCTACATTCATTCATTCCATCCAAGCAGAAGATGAATTTTTGCCATTTTCAACAAGAATCACACCTATTGTTGCCGATCCTTTATCTGTCTCCGTCGGCAGTACATTAACCTCTTCTCGCTCTTAGACTGCTGATACTGCTCCTAAGAATGCTTCTGGTGATGGTGATGACAGTCCTGGTGACACAGCTCCTGTAAATTCCAATGTTGTTCCTCTCATCCAGGACTTGTCAAATGATCCCTCTGTCGACTCTGACAATGATTCAGATAATAATGATGGGCCAGTTAATATTCCTGATGAAAATTTATCGAACCTTCCAGATCAAATTGAGGTTGCCGAGGGGCCGTCTTTCAAAACCTTAACTAATCACCCTTTGGAGAATGTGATTGGCCCAATCACTAAAGGTGTTCGTACTAGAAGTTATTCAACTCCCTACAACACGACCCTTTTTGCTTGTTTTCTCTCACAGGATGTTCCGAAAAATATCTCCATGGCCCTGAAGGACTCGAGCTGGATTGATGCCATGCAAGAGGAACTGGCTCAATTTAGAAAATTGAAGGTCTGGGATCTGGTTGACCTTTCGAAGAATAATTACCCAATTGGTACCCGGTGGATCTTCCAAAACAAGACCGGCGAAAGAAACGTTGTAATCAAGAATAAAGCATGGTTGGTAGTGCAAGGCTTTTCCCAAGAAGAGGGAATTGATTATGAGGAAGTGTTTGCTCCCGTGGCTCGTTTGGAGGCAATAAAGATTTTCCTGGCTTATGTGTGTTTCAAGAAGATTAAGGTCTATCAAATGGATGTTAAAAGTGCATTCTTATATGGGAAGGTCAAAGAGGAAGTCTATGTGTGCCAGCCTCTGGTATTTGAAGATCCAAATTTTCCGAGTCGACTCTACAAGTTAGACAAAGCTCTGTACGGAATTCATTAAGCTCCAAGGGCTTGGTATGATACTCTGTCATATTATCTTCTACAGAATGGATTTGAACGAGGGAAGATTGAAATGACCTTATTCAAGAAGAAGATCGGAAAGGATATTATGTTGGTGCAGATTTATGTTGACGACATCATCTTTGGATCGACCGATAAGAAGCTTTGTGGAGACTTTGAGGATGTTATGAAGGACAAATTTGAAATGAGTAAAATGGGTGAGCTCACGTTCTTTCTTGGATTGGAAGTGAAGCAGTCACATGACGGAACATTGATTCATCAAGCCAAATATGTTCAAGACATGCTCAGAAAGTTCCAGATGACTTATTCCAAGGCAACATCCACACCTTTTGCTGCTCAAACTCCCATCTATGTCGATCCAGAAGGAAAACTTGTTGACAGGCATCATTATCGTTCTATGATAGGCTATCTGCTATAAATCACTGTCAGCCGTCCGGACATCATGTTCGTTGTTTGCTATTGCGCCTGTTATTAGACGAATCCCAAGGAATCCCATGAAATTGCAGTTAAAAGAATCTTCTGCTACTTAAAAGGCTTGCCCAAGTTAGGGCTTTGGTATCCAAAAGCCAATAGCTTTGATTTGGTGGCTTTCTTTGATAGTGATCATGGTGGATGTCAACTTGATATAAAGTCTGTGTCAGCAGGATGTCAATACTTGGGACACTGTTTGGTGTCGTGGCAATGCAAGAAACGAACTTTCGTCTCCATCTCTTCTGTAGAAGCTGAGTATATCGTTGCTTCCGGATGCTGCTCTCAAATCCTCTGGATACAGCATCAAATAATGGATTATGGTATCAACTTGAAGCAGACTCCGATGTTCATTGACAATGAAGCTTGTGTGAAAATCATGAAGAACCCGATCTATCATTCAAAAACAAAGCACGTCGACGTGCATGCCATTTGGGATGCTTATGAGAAAGAATATATTCAAGTCCTTCCATTAAACACCAATGATCAGAAAGCTGATATTTTCATGAAGGTATTTGATAAATCCAAGTTTCTTGATCTATTGCAGAAATTGGGTTTGTTGAATTTTGAGTAACATCTTCTATCCCTCTTGCATAGTGTATATATCTTGTTCTTTTTCTTTCAAAAATCCAAAAATATTTTCTTGACCAAAACGTTTTGATGATCGAGCTGCAAAAATATTTGTTTTCTTTTTTAGAAAATTCCATTTAAAGAGGTGGTCTCAAAATAAAATTTTCGGGAGAAAGTGTCTGTGAATAGAAAAGGAAAAGAAAATAGTTTTAAAAAGATGAGGTTCATTGCTGCGTTTGCATAACTGTTATTGTGGGAAATGATAGTTGAACTGACATACTTGATCATCGTTTGAATAAGATCAAAAGGAGGAAGTGGTCATACTGAAGAACATGTTGGTAGGCTCAGCATTCAAAATAGACTGCAATTCAATGACAAAAGATAACAACCGATGAAAAAGTGTATACCCATCTTGTCTAGATCTGCATATAACCATAGTCCCATCACAAAGGGGTTGCGAGTCCTTCTTATATATATATTCAAAAGAAAAGCAAAAAGACACGCAATGACGTGCATTAGGTTAATAAAAGACATGCAATGATGTGCAAATCCAAGAAAAAGACACCAATGATGTGTACGCTAGTACTGAATTTGTCAATCTTGAGCAAAAGACACACAATGTCAATGACGTGCATTAAGAACAAAAACACAAAAAGATACATAATGTTAGTGTGTGCATATATATAGTATATATTTCTCTTTTTGGGTTCATGTGACTGTAAAGGGATTTTATTGACAAAAACATGGCTTGTAAGTCCGACATGCAAGTAAGTCCAATCTTATTTCATAAAGCAGGGCACGTAAGTCCGTCGTGTTGTGTCCCTGAAGTAAAACTTTAAAGATACCCTGAACTGTTCACGGACCCGTGCTAGCTATGCTCAGTTAGCTATCTTAGGATTCTCGTTGATCAACTTCTCTGATTATGCATTGGCATAGACCTGAAGCTCTCATCATCACACTCAATAGACCATGAGGACGGGTAGGTTATAGCGGACAAGTGTTGGGAACACTGACTTCATCTTAATTCCACTAAAAAAACATGATAAACGTTCGCTAATTGTACATTGAAAGAATGGTTCATTGGCTTCAGAGGACAAATATACCAACAGTCATTCGTAGGCCGTGGACGTCCAAATGCAATAAGAAAAGGTTGTGTGACAAGTTATATCGGTATGATTCCACATGATCAGGTTTGCATGTTCTATGTCGTTGTTTATAAGTTTCGTATCTGGTCTTCCTACTTTCTCTAATTGCTCCATAGTATGTATATATCCCTGTACAAAGCCTTATGGGTTCCTATTTCAAAAATTCAAGCTCGAAATTCGATTCGTTTTTGGTCAAAAGTTCAAAATTTGTCATTTCTTTTTTCCCATAGCGACTATCGGGCCGACTGTTGAGAGTCGGCTCGCAATAGTTACTGAGTATATATATGTTGAATAAGGGAAAAAATATTTTTACTTGAAACCCTAATTCTTACTGAGCTTTTTCCGGCGATCTCATCACTGTTCCATTCAAATCCATTCTTTCCGATCTGTGGCTTATTGTGTGTTTCTTGCTTCTAGTTAAGGTTTTTTTTATGATTCTATACCTGTTTATTAACAACTTTTAGCAGATTAGAAAATAGAAACAACATCAAAATGGAAGCTTTGTTCTGAAATTGGATCTCAAATGTGTTAACTGTTCATCTTCCTCCTGGAGCCGACTGTTCAGATGAAGATGATGACGAGAATCGGCACTAGATGTCCGACTCTCATCTTCAGCACTAACATAAAAACATCATCTCTTTGAACGCAAGTTCAAAATTGCGCCCGACTGTTAATAGTCTCCTATGGGGCCGATTCTTCAGAATATCTCGTAATGAACTGCCAACTATTTCCCTTTTGGAACCGACTATCATCGAGTCTAACAGCCGACTCTCTCTTGATCAAGGTAGAACCTTGCCCCTGATCTAGTCGACTCTCTGTTTTATGAGCTGAATTATGGGCAACTCTCCTTCGGCCGACTGTCATGTGTCGGTAGCGACTCTCTGTTCAAGATTGATTTAATTCTCTTTGGTCGATTCTCATCGGGAAAAGAAATTCTTTAGCCGATTCTCATAGTCGACTCTCACCTTTTGGCCGACTCTCTTATTGTTTATTTTTGTTTTTTTTTCATTAATTAACTAAATCTGTGTTTAATTAATAATGTCGATGTTCGTTCTACTACAGAATATGGATGACAATCATCTTGCTAGCGATAACCGGCATAACATGGTAATATCTTTTCCTGAAGCAGTTCCTGATGAATTTAGTGATGTTGTCAGATGGCTTCTTCGTAGCAAGATAGCATATGCAATCACATGGAATGAAGCAGTTTACAAAGACCTGATCGAGGAATTCTGCATTAATGTTGAGTACAAATTCCGTTCTTTAACAAATAAGCGTCATGTGAGATCATTTGTTTGAGGGAAGGAGGTACTGATCTATGAAAGTACTGTCAGAAACGCTTTACAATTAGATGATGATAGACATGATCCAAAAGTTATTGATGAGAATGAAGCCAGAAACAGATTCGTACAAGAGCTGGGATATGAAGGACCTTTCCAAAAGAATGAGATTCAAAAGATATTCTTGTCAAGAGATTGGAAGGTTATCATGTACGTCTTCATACACTCTCTATCTCACAGAAAGGGAGGGTACGACGCTTTAAGTGTGTATTGGGGAGCAATCATGCTAAAAATCTATGGGGAAGAAAAGTTCAACCTCTCGTATCACATCTTCACTTAGATAATCAACAGAGCAAAGGATAACAAATGGTTGATTTATCCGCATTTTATTCAGATGATCCTCAACTATGTCTTCAAAGATTTCCCACCAAGTGGTCGTCCTATGACCTTTGCAAAAGTATAATCATGTATCTAAACTGATGTACTGAGGGTGTACGAAAAATTCTCTGGGAAATGGACTCCTATGTTCAACAATATGTATCGAGAAGAGCGATTACCCACAATCAAAGTTTCTCTTAAGTCCATCAATGAAAAGAAGGCAGAGAAAGAGAAAGAAAAGTTTGTTGAGAAGAAGAAGAAAAACGAGAAAGAAAAGGAATCTCCAAGTGATGATGAAGAGATTGGTAGAAAAGGAAAGCTAAAGGGAAAGCCATCGACCCTGATGATGGTAAGAAAAAGAAAAAAAATCTGGAGGTGATGGTGAAGTATTCATGAAAGCTTCCAGAGACAGTTATGTACATCACCAATGGAGAAGTCCATCGAGACTTAAAACTCCTCCTCCCCATGGCATCACATTAGAAGACATTGAAGCAGACCGTTAAGCCCATGCCACTCTGAAAGCCGATGGAATTCCTTCGTCCAGGCAGACAGAAGGCACTTCTGGAACAAGACACTCTCCACCACCACAAACTCATTCTATCCCTCCAACCAGTACTCCTAAGAGATTGAAATCCATGGCCAAAAAGAAGTCTAGGCCAATTGGGAAACCTATTACTCCTCCTATCAAAGAATCGCTCGATCCTGAATTGATTAAGAATGTTGGGATTGAAGCTGCACATCTACTCAGATGGATGAAAGGGCAAATTGAAGCCTCAAAAACTAGAGAAGACAATAGAGATCATCAGATAGATGAATTGAAATTGATGACTAAGAAACTGAAGTTTCAACTGGAAAATTAGACATCTTTAAAGAAGAAAATGCAAATCAACATGAATGACATGAGTAAAGCCCTAGTTGTGTTAAGAAAGAGAGGATTCATCTTGACCAATGAAGTCAACAGACTGTGAGAGCGTCTGAATGATGAAACTCTAATATTTAATGATCTCTTTGACTTATCCATCTTCAATGATGTGGTTATTTTTGACGTGGATCAAGATGAGAAGAAAGAAGAGAAAGACGAAAATCCAGCGGATCCGGAACCAAGCACCGAAATGTCAAAGAACAGAAAGGATGATGATGAAGGACATGATGGCACTGGTTTCGGAACAGGCGGTACAAGCTCTAGTGCCCCTGTTACCCAGACAATAGGTAATGAAAGAAGTACAGAAGGTAATGAAGAAAGTGCTTCCGATATTCCTGAATCGGGAGTAGCCGAAGATGACAGTGTGGGAAATGATGTCTTGGAAGACATGCCAGATGAATTTGTGGAGGAAGGAGAAGGAGAGAAAACCAGATGGAGGAAGGAGAAGGAGAGAAAACCAGTTATCAACTTGGATGATGATGAACCAATTGACAAGTCTGTATGGTTCAAATCTCTCAAGCCTATCCCTCGCCATCTTCATCAAAACATCGAAGTACTATGTGAAGCATCGGATAGAAAAGTTATATCATGGGCGTATGATGGTTTGAAGCATCTATCTGTAATTAAGAGAAGAATAGGAGAGATCCAATACTTTCAAAATGAGCATGATCTTCAAACCCTACCGACTTGGGACATTTATGCATTGGAGAAGCTGAATATGATCAATCATGGCAATCACTCAGAAGGCAACAACGTTGAACAGATGATCATCTCCGAATGCCATAAGAGGTTCCCAATGTTCAAACCTCAGCAGCCAAAGAAAAGAAAGTCAAAGAAAGAAGTGGATTCGGTAACAAAGCGACCAAAAATTATTACCTATGTTCAACCGGAAAAGGTGGTGACTAGAGTTTTAATCCCACCGGAACGAGAAACCTGCCTTCATCACTTCATCAAATGGTCCTATGACAATCTCACCGGAGAGGCCGTGCTATGTATATTCATTTACTCGATCCAATGGATATGTTCTTTTTCTCAATTCAAGATCTCGAGATCATATTCAAGAACAACATCAAAACAGGTGCAGGTCATGGAAAGAAGAGGGCTTTAGCACCTAGCCAGGGAGAAGGACTGACGAGGTCAGCAGGATTGGCCTATCAGAGAGAACAAGAAAGAACCCATTAAGATGACTCTATCACCCCATTCCTTACTGATGAAGTTATTAAAGCATATTTTATAGAAAGTTTAACTCTAAATGCATTAAGGCATCCTCCGCATAAGCAAATAGAGGGAACTTCCAGAACCCACCACTCTCCCACAAAGAAACAATCTCTCCCTCCTACCGATAATTCAAAACAGTCAACCTCTGTCGCCAGAAAAGGTGTTGTGATACCAAGAAACGATGCTCCTCCTCAAAAGAAGCCAACAGACCTAGAGGGTCATAAGTTTGAAATCCAAGCGTTGAGAAAATCTCATGAAAAACAGAGAAAGGAGATACAGGAAATGAAGCTTCGTTGGAATAAGCAAAATAGGTGGAATGAGGTCCACAGGAAGAACATGAGAAATGTTGCCAAAGCAATGGCAGTGATCATGAAGGGTGCTGACAACATTCTAAAGGAACTGAATCGCATGAAGGAAAGAAACATTGAGGAACCATTGACATTCAACCGTGTACTTGAAATTGCCAGCTTTGAAGAAGAGAATGGAACTAAAGATAAAGGTGAAGATGAAAGTGAGTCAGATGAATTATGAGGAGGAGAGGCCCATGGAAGATTAAAGAATCCGGAGTGCAATGGTTTCAGGGGAAATTGTTGGAACCGTTGTATTCCTAATATCTATAGGGGCTAGAGTGAAACTTTTGTAAAACCAGGTTTTTGGTCAAGAGTCGCTAGCGACTCTTGAGAGTCGCTATGTCGGCTGTCAGCCGACTCTCTGAGAGTCGTCTATCTTCATGGCGACTCTTTCTATCTTTCTATAAATAGCAGACCAAAAACCTGGTTAATTAGCTCTTGAATCATACGTCGTTATCATGGTTATTAAGAGTGCCGGTAGGAGGTTTTGTTTGATTATCTTTGTAATCCAGGTGCTAATTGTAATCGTTTCATTGTGGATCTTATTGAATCAAATGGTTTATGTTCTTGTTTAAGTTGCTCTTCATTTTGTGTTTCTTATTTTCATCAACAATCAGCTTATCTATAGCTGATTTGTTGATTGTTTCCTGACTAGAATTATTCTAGGAAAGGGACCCTATCATCAGGACCTACATAATCCCAATAGTACTATCTAATCTATAGCTAATGGTTATAAATTACGTAACGTAGGCGACATTACGAGCTCTATCTGTGCCAACTCATGCATACATGTAGGTCGGGTCTTGTTTTCTTGTTACCATATAAAAACTTTGTAAGTATGTTTTTCCCCCAAAGTATTTGAAACAGTAAAAAGGGGCCGTGAAACTCACCTGGTGTCCGACGATACCCTAGCACAGTAATTGGTCAAGAATTACTCGACTACTCGAACCCTAAACACAAGGGTATATAAGTGTTAAGCCCTACTGTCTCTAGTGCAAATTGTTCACCCGACATAACAAATGTCGTCAAGGATGTGTTCCTTTTAGGAAAAGAAGTTTTAAGTTACGATCCGTTGGTTATTATTATTTTGTTGCATGTGTATCCTCAAATATGAACGTTTTGTATTGTGATTTAGAGTTGACGTACCACATAGGACAAATAATTATCACGCATTATATACAATTAATGGCACACAACATATATCTTTATAATATATTATTCCGATGTTCGCCATGTAAAGAATTTATTTGTCGGAATAACATCTCGTTGATATAATAATTAAACAAATACTCAAATCTTTTATTCCGCTTGTCTTTGTAATAATATTATTTTTAAAACCTGATTCTTTTCAAAACGTCTTTGTTTGGTATAATCTATTATTTATTATCAATAATATTTCTAGATTTATAAAACGTTATTTCCATCAAATCGTTTCTACAAAATATGCTTATGTTTCTCCTTTATTCGAGTCACATTGTCTATCATAAAATCATACTCATCGTTTAGTTTTATTATTTATCAAGTCACTCATAAATAATATTCATGCGTTTTTATTAGTAAAAGTTGTACCAAAATCCCGGTTTTGTAATAACATATATATATATATTCACATACATCAATTTGTTGACTTAATATATCATTTTTATTTCATAAATCATTATCCTAAATCTAATGATCATATGTTCAATATTTAGTCTTTCACATAGCTTATCTTTTTATCATTTAGGCATCTAAAAACCAAACATACTCATGTATACATATATACATACGGTTATACACATATATTTGCGCAAACTGTTACATTTTTAGATCTCATCCGTTAACATGATCCATTGTACATATATCTCAAAGTATTCGTGTATTTAGTAACTAACTTGTATATTCTACATACGATACCATTTATACTTAGCATACGCTTTTATCATGGCAAGACATACACATGTATATATATATATATTTATCGACACATATACATATATATATTTCCATGTTTCAACTAGTAGATCAAAGTCACTTTGTTGGTTTACTTAGTTGCAAATTTTTATAATTTCGTTTCATCCTCGGGTGAACAAAGTGCATTCTTAAGCTAAAATCTAAGAAAATAAGAGTTTGTGAGGGATTATACCCACTAAGGATGTAGATGGCGAATTTTGAAGAAGAAAGATGAGAGATCTTCGGGTTTGTAGCTAGAATCCTTTGAGAAATCCCTGTATTCCCCCTTAGATCTCCAAAGTTGGATGATTACTCATTGATTTTTAGTAGGTGATTTAAAGACTTGTGGATGTGTGTGTACAATATATGAGCCAAGAGAGAGAGGGGGGGTTAGAGATTTACGGAGTGTGATCTTTGTTTTCCATCTTGAATCTCTTGCAATCACCTCTTGGATGCTCTTTAAATCATCAAATAAAGATGTTCCTTCCTTGAGTCTTGATCTTGATACTTGAAACAATAAGTGTGTGTTTGGTGTGTGAGGCCGAGAAAGAGAGGGAGCAAGAGAAAGTTTCTTGCTTTCTTCACACTCTCATATATATATATATATATATATATATATATATATATATATATATATATATATATATATATATATATATATATATATATATATATATATATATATATATATATATATAGTGTGAGGTTTCGATAAAAAGTCAAAAAAGTGTAAAAAGTCGTTAAAACGATCATAGCCGGCTCATACAAACTCCGATTTTACTCATTTCGGCGGTGTTGGAACCGTCTCGTCGAAATATATGATCTTAGCTTGTAGGGTTTAGCTTTTAGGGTTTAGATTTTAGGGTTTAGTTTTTGCCTTAGGATTTAGCCTTAGGGGTTTAGCCTTAGGGTTTAGCTTTTAGTATTTAGGCTTTGGGGGGTGGGGGTGGGGGTTTTTAGGGGTGGGATGGGGGTTAGGTTTTTGGGGGGGTTGGAGGTTTAGGCTTTTGGGCGGTGGTGGTGGTGTTTTTAGACGACTTTTTCAGCTTTTTAGGGTTTTTTTGTTAGGATTTAGGTTTTTGGGGGTGGGGGTTTTAGGTTTTTCGAGGTGGGGTGGGGGTTAGGTTTTGAGGGGGTGGGGTGGGCGTTTTAGGCTTTTGGAGGTGGTGGTGGGGTTTTTAAAAGACTTTTTACACTTTTTACAGTTTTTAGACTTTGTAGAATAACCCTCCCCTATATATATATGTATATATGTATATATATATATATATATATATATATATAGCTTAGGTGGTGTGTAATTCTAGTGTTAAGTATTGCTCATTCTGACAAGGAATGGGAGCTTGAGTGGAATATGAAAATGATCATAAGATGGTGTGGTTTGTGTCATGATTGTGCCGTGAGGTATGGGTGATGAGATAGGGTTGGTTTTTGCTTGTGATCCTCACCAAACAATCATCATTCACCCTCATTATTCTAGTCGTGTATTTAGTTTTAGGACATGTTTTGTAACTCTTGATAAAATTCTGTGTAAGTTCATAGAGAGGAGAACTTAACAAGTTCGCCTAAGCATCTTTAGGAGCGAACTTGTTAAGTTCGCCTAAGGAATATTGTACAAGTTCATAGAAAGGCGAACTTGTAAGCATCTTTAGGAGAGAACTTGTTAATTTCACCTATTTCAGAGCTTGTGTCTATAAATAGGAGTTTACAGATTCTGTTCTAGGGGCTTGAACGATTGTATTCTGTGAATTTGTAAACTCTGTGTTTTGTGGAATACAAAGAGAAGTTTATTTACATGTTGTTTCTATTGTCAATTCGTATACAAACGTTAACACGGTAGGATTCCGCACTCCGTTATCGAGACGTCCTGTCACGAGATAGATCTACAGATGAGTCATGTGGACCTACAAGTGGTATCAGAGCTTTTGCT
This sequence comes from Smallanthus sonchifolius, assembly GCA_023525975.1. NCBI lineage: Eukaryota > Viridiplantae > Streptophyta > Magnoliopsida > Asterales > Asteraceae > Smallanthus > Smallanthus sonchifolius. The sequence goes on along the minus strand of CM042018.1, from coordinate 74,137,978 downwards.
CGTGATTTGTGTTTGATTCTTGGTGATTAGAGACGATTTTGTATACACTTTGACAAGAAATTGATCATTTTTAGAAGTTTTTGTGTACATGGACTTTTCAAGTTCTTGAAGTTGATTTTGCTGCTGATTTCGTGGATTTGAAGTGGTTTTTGGTGAAATTAATCCGATATAAGTGTTCTAATTCATAAAATACCGAATCCTACGGTCCAATTTCTTCAAATTCCATCTAATATGTGATAAATGATGATTTTCGGTGCTGATTAGTTCGTGTTTGGGTTGAAGATCTTCCTGAGTTTGTTACAGCTGAAGCAGGCGAACTTGCTGAGACTCTGTGACAGGCGAACTTATCAAGTTCGCTTCACTCAGTTTAAGCGAACTTATTCAGTAGGCGAACTTATTGATTAGGCAAACTTATCAAGTTCGCTTGTAGTCTTGTTCGCTCAGTGAAGTTCAGGCGAACTTATTAAGTTCGCTCAGGCAGTATCAGGCGAACTAATTTCAGGCGAACTTATCTAGTTCGCTAGTGTTCTTAAAAACAAATTTGAAATTTTTTCTTGTCTAAATTTTTTTTAGGGAAAGTTTTCATACTTGTTTTGAATAATTTTTTAAATTTGGAATTTTTGAAATTTTTTAAAAAAGTTTATTTTGGCGGGAAATTTTTTTCCGGATATTTTCACAAAAATTTCAAAATGTCAATTTCATGTGATGATAATGCGATTGGAACTATGCCACCGAGGCTTTTGTGCATATCAGATTAAAGTAGCTGGAAAGTCCGGTTCGAACAGTTCGTATCAAAAACTGATGAAAATTTTTGGAGACCAATAACAGAAGGATATGTGCATCCTAATTTTGACTTTCTGGAATTTCATGATGTTCCTAAACCAGTGACAGCTCTTACTAAAGTAGAAAAGCAGAAGTTTGATCAAGAGATGAAAACGTGTGAATCTTTAAAATTGTCTTTACCAAAAGAAATCATTCATAGTCTCGGGAAGTGTCCAACTTCAAGAGATCTATGGGAAGCATTGAAGAAAAAGGGTGAAGCAACTTCTCAAGCGTTTGTGGTCTTGATCAAAGAAGTATTGGAGAAGCAGGGTGATTCTCAAAGTGATTCTTCTGCAGATTTAACTAATTGTGAGAGTATTCGTTCTGGTGAAAGTATTCAATCTATTGAGAGTGATATGATGACTAAAGTAAGCTTTCAGACAATTGAAGATGATCTGAGTGAATCAGAAATTGATACAGAGCCTGTCATTGTTGCTCAAAAGGGTGAAGCTGATGATGACATATTCATGGCTCCTGGTGCATCTTCTTCAGAAGAAAAGGATACGATAGTTTCTAACTCTGAAACGTTTTGTTCTAACTGTGTTTTAGTGAAGGATAAAATGATGAGGGTTGTGGATGACAATGTAAACCTCATTTGTGATATGAAATCCATGCACACTGTAATCAGAAATTAAAGGATAATGATAAGTTGTGTATTAAAAGGCTTGAATCACTTAAGAGAGATCTGAATTCCTTGGGGTTGAAGTTTAAAGAACATGCATATCATTTGGATATGGCCTATGCAGAGATTGAAAAGAGAAATGTCATTCTTGCTGATAAAAACAAAGAACTTTCTGATAAAGAGGCAGAAGTGATTAGATTACACAGAAAGTTGGAGAGTTTTGGAAATTCATCCATATTGATGGGTTACTTCAATAATAATGTTGATCAAGATAGAAGTACTAGTGGTCTTGGTTATGTTCATTCTCAGTTCAATGAAGATTACCCTAAGATTACTGATGATAGTGCTGATGAAGTTTTTGATGAAGCTAAGGTTGAAGAGATACCGAAAGCGGTTAAGATTGAAGAATCAAAATCTTTGAAACATAACCAAAAAGGTGTTGATTCTAAATCATCTGGAAATTATACATTTGGAAGTTCTTCAAAATCAAGGAGAGTTCCATATATCAGAGATTATAAAGACAGGCGTACATGTTTTCATTGTCATGAGATAGGACACATTGTGGTGAACTGTCCTTACAAAAATAAAGGGAAGAAGCATGTAGTTCCTGAGAAGATGAAAAACCTATTGAGAAAATGTTTATTCATTCTTAAACTCCAAAAGAAGTTCATGTAGGCGAATCTTCTTCAAGTGAATCTTATAGTGTGAAGATTCCTTATATGAGAGAATATCGTGAGAAGAGATCTTGCTTTTATTGTGGTCTTGTGGGTCACATTCGGATTGCTTGTCCTCACAACGCCAAAGGTAACCGACATGTTACTCCAAAAAAGGTAAGAACTCATGGTAAGCCTCATGTTAACCCAAATGTGGTTAAACCTCGTGATACACCAAAAGGTAATTCAAAATCTGATGTTAGGCTTTCTAGACCTCAAAAACGTAGGAGAAACAGAAGATTGAGAAAACTTTTAGAACAACAAGAGTTTTCACAATCAAATCAATTCTCAAATGAAAGAAAATGTTCAACCACTTCACAATTTAAGCGAAAAGAACTTAATGAACAAAAGTATGTTTGGAAATCTAAAGTTTCTGTTTCTGACTCGTCGGAACAATCTTCGAAAATCGATGAGAGATTCGATTGTGAATGGAGTGCGATTTATTATTTTGATACAGATGGACGACCCATGACTACCATGGCCTAGGTCCCAATTTCAAATTAATGTTTCTTGTTAGTTGTGCATGATTAACCAAGAGAGACTATTAATAACATTTGGTTTGTTGATAGTGGTTCTTCATAGCACAGGACAAGGAATGACATCTGCAAGAGTAAAGAGTTGTTGATAACTGAGAATCTATTTGATTCAATGACTTGATGCTCAAGGGGGAGAATATGTCATACACAATGTTTTGGAAAGAGTTTTACAAAGTCCAAATAATAACCTGAAACTAAGGATGACAATGGTGAACATAAAGTCGTTGATGCAACCATTTGACTAGTTGAGGGGGAGTGTATAGGACATGGGGAGTACAGATCTGTGTTGGTCACAAAGGCAAAGGCATTCAATTACAGGATTACATCGGTTTGAGTTTTTAATTGATTGACTTTCTTAATTCCATGTAACCAAGTAAAATGCTTTTCATAAAATGTTTTCATGGAAGGCTTATTTTCTGTAACATCCCAAAATAAATGAGGATTTTAAATAACGGGTTGAACCGGGACGAACGGGATAAAAGGGCGAGGCGTAACGGGCCGGGCCGGTTGGGCCGGCAAACTTGAAGGAAGGGGGGGTTTCCTCCCTTTAAATAGCCAACACACACACCATTTCTCTCATTTGCAAGAATCTAGAGAGAGAAACCGTAGAGAGAGAAAGTTGGCGGATCGACCCGAGATTGAAGGAGCGTGTTGCTACTGAACTCGTGAGCAAAACCTCCGGATCAGAATCTCGAAATCAGGTAACACCCGAACCAAATCTGAGTTTTTGTTCGTTTTTGGGTTTTCGGGTATTTTTGTGAAAATGACGGGTTTTTATAAACCAAATGAGGAAAGGGTTATAAATCTGGAATCACGAAAGGAAAATACACGTTTTGAATACAAAAAGTCCGGATCTTGACAAGATCGGACCTGCATGCGAAAGTTAGGGTTTTTGGAGAAGATAGCTGAGTTCTGCAGTTGTCGAAACTAGAAGTTTCGAGTGACCTGCAGTTGTCGAAACTAGAAGTTTCGAGTGACCTGCAGTTGTCGAAACTAGAAGTTTCGAGTTACCTGCAGTTGTCGAAACTAGAAGTTTCGAGTGACCTGCAGTTGTCGAAACTAGAAGTTTCGAGTGACCTGCAGTTGTCGAAACTAGAAGTTTCGATGGGCCTGCACCTGTCGAAACTAAGTAGTTTCGATTGGTCTGCATCAGTAGGTGAAGTCAGTGTATTCACCTGTAACAGAACGAGTAAACCGTTAGAGTCGGGATTTAGGTCTGATGTGTATTTAATTAATCAATTCAGATCGGAAGTGACGTTGTTGGACCTTTGTTTAGGACAACCCAAGAGTAACTTATAAGGTGAGTTCTAGAAGCCCTTCTTTTAATGTTTTAATTAAATGTTTTGGGCTGGTGTGCATACATACGAAACGAGGTTTATGAAACGAGGTTTACGAAACGAGGTTTATGAAACGAGGTTTACGAAACGAGGTTTATGAACGATGCTTCCGAAAGGGGAAGACGAAACGAGTTAATGAGATGTTTACGAAACGAGGTTTACGAGATGAGGTTTATAAAATATTTTGCCAAACGAAGTTGTGAAAGGTTTACGAATGAAGTGTTATTTAATAAAACGTACGAATGCTTTAACTAAAATGAGGTAAAAGTGTTTATGAAAGTCACGAATGAACGAATCTGCCACGAGTTCCTACGGGAGCTAGAGTATGTATGTATGTATGTATGTATTGGCCTTACCTTACGGGGGGCCTTTGTGGCTGGCTAACGGTTGTACAACTGGTTGAGGATGGGGTGACGACGGTCGCCCATGGGATTACCGGGATCCCGATGGAAGGTACTATTCCTTGCGGGGAAATATTGCCTATGGTATGTTTAGTCTTCCTAGAGGTAACGAGCCTTAGGAGACGTATGTTTAGTCTTCCTAGAGGTAACGAGCCTTAGGAGACGTATGTTTAGTCTACCTAGAGGTAACGAGCCTTAGGAGACGTATGTTTGGTCCACCTAGAGGTAACGAGCCTTAGGAGACCTGGATGACGGATGACTTAGAGGTAGCGAGCCTTAAGTTCATCCGCTGGTATGCGATGTATGGATTTGACGGTTACGAGAAGGCGCAGATTCGGTTCATATTGACTAGTGTTATGATGCTATGTTACGATGTTTTGATGATGTTAAGTTATTGCATGTTTTATGTACGCTTTTATTAAATAAAGTATGATGTTATGTTTTTGGCAAATATTTGATGTTAATGATTTATGTTAAAACTAGAACTCACCAGCGTAGCTGACCTTTTTAGTATGCACATTCAGGTTAAGGAAGTTATGATGATGGACGGTGATGCTGGGCGGCTTGAGGAGTTACCCGGATGATATGAAGACTGGCATCCCGTTACGAGTTGTTTTTGTTATGTACATGTATTTGAAAATGTTACGCTTCCGCATGTTAAACGATGTAATGTTATGTTTGAAATGAAATTTTCCGCTGCGTTATTTGATATTCTAGTTTGAGAACTGTTTGTGAATGAGTAAATCCAACGCGTGGGGCCTCCCGGGTTTGGGGCCTCACAAGTTGGTATCAGAGCAATAGTTTGAGAGATTTGGACACTCCCTGTGTCTGAACTTAAACTGAGAATGGGACCGAAAGCGGATGCCAGTACGGGTAACTCGAGCCACAGCATCAGGTATGAAGGTAGTGTATATATATTCACATATATGGTATGCCTTAGGAAGTGTTAAGGTTAGGACTTGGGTTCTGATGGAAATCACAAAGGTGGTCAGATCGAAATCAAGAGGTAGTGTAATGGTTAATTGCAGATGGCCAGTGTATATTAACATCTTACAATACTTGTTGAATTCTATTTGTTAACTAGCGTGATGACATTGGATCCTCTTGTCTTATAGAACGGAATGGCAAGAAGAGGGAACGGAAAGCGTGGTGGGGGCCGTACCGGTGGTCGTACCGGTGGTGGCCGAGGTAGAACTCCTATTCACCAGGAGTACAGTGAAGAAGGAAGTGTTCACACTGAGCCAGAAGCTAGTGTGCACGGGACTGAGCCGACTCATGCTGAAGAACAACAATTCACTTTTGAACCGGAAGTAAGAGCGGCTCTGGCACGTGAGTTCACCGAATTGATGAAGGCTTCTTTGCCAGGACTACTGGCAGAAGCACTAAAGAAGGCTAATGAGGAGGGCGGATCTAAACTGACAACTGATATTCCAAACATTGAGGCCGTTAACGCACCGCCTGCTCGCGGCTGCGACTATAAGTCATTCAAGGTATGTGACCCGCCGGTTCTGACTGGAAAGAAGGACGCGGTGGCTACTTTTGACTGGGTAATTCGTATGGAAGCCGCCATTCGTCTGAGTGAATGTCGACCGAATCAGGTCGTGAAGTTTGCTGCTAACTCCTTGAGGGAGGAAGCATCTCACTGGTGGGAAGGTGTACGCCAGGCTAAGGGGAACGAGGTGGTTGATTCGATGATGTGGGATGATTTGAAAACTTTGGTGATCAAGAATTTCTGTCCAAGGAATGAGATCGAAAAGGTAGAAAGGGAATTTCTGGGTTTGAAGGCTGGGAGCATGACGCACCGGCAGTATACGACACGGTTCAATGAACTGGCACGTCTGGTGCCACACCTTATCACTACTGAAGGAAGAAAGATCGCTTGTTATATTCAAGGGTTGCCGGACAAGGTCCGCACATATGTTAAGGCAAACGCCCCTACTACCTACGATTCGGTAGTAGAACTGAGCGGCGTGGTATTTGATGATCTGGCACTGAATGTCGTTGCCATTGAAGAGCCTAAGAAGAAGCTGAGTTTTCCCGCTAAGCGATCGGGTGGGAAGTTGTTTGGGGCTCAGGACAAACGGGCCAGGGTAAATGAATTAGCAGTCTGTGGGAAGTGTGGGGGAAGGCATGCCGGTGAATGCCGGTTGGGATCGAATTTGTGCTACAAATGTGGCAAGACCGGGCACTACTCCCGAGAATGCCCGAACGGTATCAAATGCTACAACTGTGGGGAGAGTGGCCACATGAGCCGGGAATGCACTAAGCCCAGGATGGGCGAGACCGGGAAAGGGAAAGGCCCAGAGAAGAGGGAGGAAAGGCCCCGAGCGAAGACTCGAGCGTATGCACTAACGCAAGAACAGGCCAGGAATGACCCCGACGTGGCGTCAGGTACGTTCGTCCTTGACAACACTCTTGTTTCTGTGTTATTTGATTCGGGTGCCAGTAAGAGTTTTATATCTGCGACTTTTTGTAAGAGAGTGAAGTACGCTGTAAGTATACTAGAAAGGGCCTTTAGCGTAGAAACCGCTGAGGGTAGAACTGCGAGAGTGACCGAGGTAGTTGACAACTCTACGATAAAGATAGAAGGCCATAGATTTCCCGTCAGATTGTTCGTTATGGTTTTGGGAGGGTTTGATGTCGTGTTAGGTATGGATTGGCTAACTGCCAACGAGGCTCAGATTATATGCAAACGAAAGATAATCCGACTCAAGGCTCCGGATGGTAGCGAAGTTGAAGTACTTGGGGATCGCGACGCCCCGATGCCTAACGTCATCTCGATGATTAAGGCAGCAGATTACTTGAGGCGCGGATGCGAGGCTTATCTGGTATACGTAATTGACAAGTGTAAGGAAGTGAAAAAACTGGACGATGTACCCGTGGTACGCGAGTACCCGGAGGTGTTTCCAGAGGAGTTGCCTAGGATACCACCCGATAGAGAGATTGAATTTCGAATCGACTTAGTACCAGATGCCCAGCCCGTGGCTAAGGCTCCATATCGACTAGCACCAGTGGAAATGAAAGAATTAATGGCACAACTAGACGAGTTACTTGAGAAAGGATTTATCCAACCAAGCATCTCGCCGTGGGGTGCTCCGGTGTTGTTTGTGAAAAAGAAAGACGGTTCGATGAGAATGTGTATCGATTATCGCGAGTTGAACAAACGAACGGTAAAGAACAAGTACCCTTTACCAAGGATCGACGACCTGTTCGATCAATTACAGGGCGCAAGTTGGTTCTCAAAAATTGACCTTCGATCCGGGTACCATCAGTTGAAGGTAAGGGAAGAAGACATACCGAAAACCGCGTTTCGCACGCGTTATGGACATTTCGAGTTCCGCGTAATGTCCTTCGGATTGACGAACGCCCCCGCAGCGTTCATGGATTTGATGAATAGGGTGTGTCGACCGATGCTGGACCGATCGGTAATTGTGTTCATTGATGATATCCTCGTCTACTCCAAGAATGAGGGTGATCACGCTTGTCATTTGAAGGAAGTGTTGGAAGCTCTAAAGAAGGAGAAGTTGTATGCTAAGTTCTCCAAATGCGCGTTCTGGCTTAGGGAAGTCCAATTCCTAGGTCACGTCATTAACCCGAACGGCATTATGGTAGACCCAGCAAAGATAACGACGGTAAGGGACTGGGATATTCCTAAGACGCCAACGGAGATCCGCAGTTTCTTAGGGTTGGCAGGCTACTATCGGAGATTCATTCAGGATTTCTCGAAAATAGCTTCGCCATTGACAAAGTTGACACGAAAGGAAGAAAAGTACGAATGGGGTCCGAAGCAGGATGAGGCATTTAAGGAGTTAAAAGAAAAGCTGACCCAAGCTCCAGTCTTGGCCCTTCCCGAGGGCAATGAAGACCTGGTGGTATACTCTGACGCTTCGGGTCAGGGGTTGGGGTGTGTGCTGATGCAACGTGGAAGAGTGATCGCATACGCATCACGACAGCTGAAGGTTCATGAAGTCAACTATCCGACTCACGATTTGGAACTTGCTGCTGTTGTGTTTGCATTAAAAATTTGGAGGCACTACCTCTATGGGGTAAAGTTTACCATATACTCCGATCACAAAAGTCTGAAGTACTTCTTCGAGCAAAAGGAGTTAAATATGAGGCAGAGGCGATGGTTGGAACTTTTGAAAGACTATGACTGTGAAATCATGTACCATCCTGGAAAAGCCAACGTGGTGGCTGACGCTCTAAGCCGGAAGGATGTGCCTGCTCCTATTAGAGTGAAAGCTTGCCAAATGGTGGTAACGTCGGATGTGATGAGGGAAATTGAAAAGGCTCAAGAGGAGGCACTAAAGGGGGAAAACATAAAGAAGGAAAGGATGGTTGGCCAACAGGATAAGTTAGAATATAACACCCTTGGTGTTAGGACACGTTTTGGTCGAGTATGGATACCTATGGGTGGCGAGCTTAGGACCAAAATCTTGGATGAGGCTCATAAGTCTCGTTACTCTATCCATCCCGGTACCAACAAAATGTACCAAGATCTGAGGAAGGAATACTGGTGGCCTGGGATGAAACACGAAGTGACGAAATACGTAAGCAAGTGCTTGACTTGCTCACAAGTGAAGGCCGAACACCAGAAACCGTATGGGAAAATTCAACCACTTGAGATACCGGAATGGAAGTGGGAACACATTACTATGGACTTCATAACCAAGCTACCTCGCACAGCTAAAGATCATAACACCATTTGGGTAATTGTGGACCGTTTAACGAAGAGTGCTCATTTTCTACCTATTCGCGAGACGTTCTCGTCGGAAAGGTTAGCGGAAGTATTTATTAACGAAGTAGTGGCGCGGCATGGGATGCCTTTAACGATTGTATCCGACCGGGACACACGATTCACATCGAGGTTCTGGAAAAGATTTCACGAGGCGATGGGTACGAGACTTAATATCAGCACGGCATACCACCCGCAAACGGATGGTCAGACCGAAAGGACCATTCAGACGTTGGAGGACATGCTTCGTGCTTGTATTATCGACTTTGGTGGCAGTTGGGACAGTCATCTGCCATTAGCCGAATTCTCCTACAACAACAGTTATCACACGACGATAGGCATGCCGCCTTACGAAATGTTGTATGGGAGAAGATGTAGAACCCCGGTTTGTTGGGGTGAGATTGGACAGAAGGAATTAGGAAGTCTCGAAGTCGTAAGAGAGACGTCGGAAAGGTTTGATCAGATCAAAGCACGAATGAAGGCCGCACAAGATCGTCAGAAATCCTATGCGGATAGACGACGAAGGCCTATCGAGTTTGATGTTGGGGATAGAGTAATGTTGAAAGTGTCGCCTTGGAAGGGAATCATACGATTCAGAAAGAGAGGAAAGTTAAGTCCGAGGTTTATCGGACCATTCAGGATTATGGCACGGGTTGGTGAAGTCGCATATCGGTTGGAATTGCCTGATGAGTTAAGTGGGATTCATCCTACCTTCCATGTATCACACTTGCGAAAGTGTTTGGCGGATGAATCGGCTCACGTACCACTTACTGACATCGAGGTCGACAACAGCCTTAACTACATTGAAGAACCTGTGGCCATCTTAGACAGGAAAGAGAAGCGTTTACGTAATAAGGTTATTCGATTGGTTAAAGTCCAATGGAAGCACCGGAAGGGATCGGAAGCTACATGGGAAACGGAGACGGAAATGAAGGAGTCGTACCCTCAACTGTTTGACTTATGATAGGTTTCGGGGACGAAACCTATTGTAAGGGGGGTAGACTTGTAACATCCCAAAATAAATGAGGATTTTAAATAACGGGTTGAACCGGGACGAACGGGATAAAAGGGCGAGGCGTAACGGGCCGGGCCGGTTGGGCCGGCAAACTTGAAGGAAGGGGGGGTTTCCTCCCTTTAAATAGCCAACACACACACCATTTCTCTCATTTGCAAGAATCTAGAGAGAGAAACCGTAGAGAGAGAAAGTTGGCGGATCGACCCGAGATTGAAGGAGCTTGTTGCTACTGAACTCGTGAGCAAAACCTCCGGATCAGAATCTCGAAATCAGGTAACACCCGAACCAAATCTGAGTTTTTGTTCGTTTTTGGGTTTTCGGGTATTTTTGTGAAAATGACGGGTTTTTATAAACCAAATGAGGAAAGGGTTATAAATCTGGAATCACGAAAGGAAAATACACGTTTTGAATACAAAAAGTCCGGATCTTGACAAGATCGGACCTGCATGCGAAAGTTAGGGTTTTTGGAGAAGATAGCTGAGTTCTGCAGTTGTCGAAACTAGAAGTTTCGAGTGACCTGCAGTTGTCGAAACTAGAAGTTTCGAGTTACCTGCAGTTGTCGAAACTAGAAGTTTCGAGTGACCTGCAGTTGTCGAAACTAGAAGTTTCGAGTGACCTGCAGTTGTCGAAACTAGAAGTTTCGATGGGCCTGCACCTGTCGAAACTAAGTAGTTTCGATTGGTCTGCATCAGTAGGTGAAGTCAGTGTATTCACCTGTAACAGAACGAGTAAACCGTTAGAGTCGGGATTTAGGTCTGATGTGTATTTAATTAATCAATTCAGATCGGAAGTGACGTTGTTGGACCTTTGTTTAGGACAACCCAAGAGTAACTTATAAGGTGAGTTCTAGAAGCCCTTCTTTTAATGTTTTAATTAAATGTTTTGGGCTGGTGTGCATACATACGAAACGAGGTTTATGAAACGAGGTTTACGAAACGAGGTTTATGAAACGAGGTTTACGAAACGAGGTTTATGAACGATGCTTCCGAAAGGGGAAGACGAAACGAGTTAATGAGATGTTTACGAAACGAGGTTTACGAGATGAGGTTTATAAAATATTTTGCCAAACGAAGTTGTGAAAGGTTTACGAATGAAGTGTTATTTAATAAAACGTACGAATGCTTTAACTAAAACGAGGTAAAAGTGTTTATGAAAGTCACGAATGAACGAATCTGCCACGAGTTCCTACGGGAGCTAGAGTATGTATGTATGTATGTATGTATTGGCCTTACCTTACGGGGGGCCTTTGTGGCTGGCTAACGGTTGTACAACTGGTTGAGGATGGGGTGACGACGGTCGCCCATGGGATTACCGGGATCCCGATGGAAGGTACTATTCCTTGCGGGGAAATATTGCCTATGGTATGTTTAGTCTTCCTAGAGGTAACGAGCCTTAGGAGACGTATGTTTAGTCTTCCTAGAGGTAACGAGCCTTAGGAGACGTATGTTTAGTCTACCTAGAGGTAACGAGCCTTAGGAGACGTATGTTTGGTCCACCTAGAGGTAACGAGCCTTAGGAGACCTGGATGACGGATGACTTAGAGGTAGCGAGCCTTAAGTTCATCCGCTGGTATGCGATGTATGGATTTGACGGTTACGAGAAGGCGCAGATTCGGTTCATATTGACTAGTGTTATGATGCTATGTTACGATGTTTTGATGATGTTAAGTTATTGCATGTTTTATGTACGCTTTTATTAAATAAAGTATGATGTTATGTTTTTGGCAAATATTTGATGTTAATGATTTATGTTAAAACTAGAACTCACCAGCGTAGCTGACCTTTTTAGTATGCACATTCAGGTTAAGGAAGTTATGATGATGGACGGTGATGTTGGGCGGCTTGAGGAGTTACCCGGATGATATGAAGACTGGCATCCCGTTACGAGTTGTTTTTGTTATGTACATGTATTTGAAAATGTTACGCTTCCGCATGTTAAACGATGTAATGTTATGTTTGAAATGAAATTTTCCGCTGCGTTATTTGATATTCTAGTTTGAGAACTATTTGTGAATGAGTAAATCCAACGCGTGGGGCCTCCCGGGTTTGGGGCCTCACATTTTCGTTTGTTTTACTTTCTTTGAAAAAGATTTTGAAAAAGCCAAACAAATTGAAAAAGTTAAAATCAACATTACTTGAAGTTATAAGGAGAAATGATAGTACATCAGTAGATGTTCAGTCACACATGACCTTAGTTGGACTTTATGATGCTTATCTAATATATCTGTGATAAATGTTTTCATCAGAACTTCTTAGACTGCACATTATGGGAAATGATAGCTTCATAACTGCTTATGCTTAACAAAAATTGATGCTTGATGCTTATATTTTAATTTGGATACTAGTATGTAGTCTGAATTGTAAAATAGACTATGAGTATCTTTGGTCCATTAGTAGTGTGACAACATAATGATCTTTGTGACAACTGTGATTTGAACCCATGGTATGCCGGGTGTGTATGTAAAAGATCATTATCAGATAAAGAATATAAGATCTGAAGTACTTCATGAGACCAGTATCGGTTATGTCGTTAAACACAATTTTTCAGTTCACTTCACTGCCCATTCACGTGAGGTCAAAGTCTCACTCAAAAATAAACCAATTACAACTAAATAGCTAGCGGTAAGTGGGTATTGAACACGAGGAGTTTGTGGAAGATGTGTTATCTAAGTAGCTTTTATAGTAAACTAAAATTAAACTAGATTGCAGAAATGTAATTTTCAGAATTTTGATTGTATGGTTTCAAACACTAAGATCAACTGAATAAATTGCAAAGATTAGTTTGTAAACAGATTAAGAGAAAGTGATCATCCTAGGTTTTCGGTTTCAATTGACATCCATGTTTAAATCCAACTAGAAAGAATCACATAGACATGATTCATGCGTGACCACTTGTTTGCGATAAAAGGGAACTAAGTACTCGGATTATGAAAATGCGAGGTTGTTACCCGATGACCAATTAACCAATATCCAACCCTAATCCCTCCCGTGATATCTCGATTGTCAACGACACCAATGTAACATCTCGGAATTTAGTATTCATATTTCAATGCAATGTAATGCAATTTCAAATTCAATGTTCGTGCTCTGCCTTATTATTTTGCTTACCTTAAACGAAATGCAATGATTCAATACAAATTCGCAAGTTTTACTCGATTATATACATTTAAACACTATGCAAGAAACTATTTAATTCAAACACATTAAACCTGAAAAGTCAAGGACTAAAGTTGAAAAATGTCAAGAAACCCTAGTCTAGCACGGTCATGCTTCGTCCTGGCATGGTCGCGCCAAGTGCCTCGGCACGATCGCGCGACTGGTCCTGGAACGATCGCGCCCGGTGCCTGGGCACGGTCGCGCCATATTTAGGCACGGTCGCGCCTGTGTAACAGTTGAAACATAAATGCAGTTTAATCACCCGATCATTGGAAATCCGTAACAGTCATCCGTTTCTTTTCCCCTTAACGAATGAATCACAATTATCGAATTCCTCAAACGTCTCAGTTTCATATTACCAATTTTGAAAAACTCTCTCAAGCTTTCCAAGAAACTAGAATCCGCTGTTCGATCCGAATCCTCTCAATCCAGCAGCAGAGTCTCGATACTCAATCATCCCTGAAGTTCTCAGGCTTTTTGGATTGGCCGGAGTGCAGTAAAGATCGCCGGAACTCAAGCCGTCGACGCCGGAACTCCTTCTTGCCGATCTCTATCAATCCTCTACTATTTAGGGTAATTGAAATCATTTATTTCAGTTAATTAGTCTCTATATCGAAAGCCCCATAATAATTTAGGCTTCCATTATAGAATTTTCCCCGAATCAGAATCAATGTTTTTATTTAAAATAATTTAATCGAATCCTCTGTTAAAAATGTTGTTAATACAATTAAAATATCCTAATAGACTCGTATCGACTCAGTAATCAAAAGCCCTATCAATTCCAACACTATAAATACAAGAATTGTTCAATTCGTGTATGATTTGGAAGAGACACGGTCGCGCTAATCATCTAGCGCGGCCGTGCCTCATGTAGCGCGGTCGTGTCGGATAGCGGCGCGGTCGTTTCCTCCTGTCCAGACCTTGTCATGCCCTCTGGGCTAGTCTCTGTTGTGTCTAAAGATCATAGACACGACCGTGCCAGGCCAAGGCACGGTCGTGCCTGTTGACTTGTCTAGATTGTGCTCCTGTTGATCAACCCGGTCGCGCCCCGACTAGCGCGGTCGCGCCCGTGGCTTGAGCACGATCGTGCCCTTCCGAGGCACGGTCGTGTGAGATTCAGAACTTTTAACAGAATTATAATTTTATATATTTTAACCAGTAAATGTTTCAGATTTTATAAAAATTTGTTTTCTGTATTCAAAAATGGATTAAAAGTTTAATCTTGGCATAAATATAATTTATTTAAAAGTTTATGAAAATTAAAGTCATATTTACTATCTTACACTTAAATGATATTTTAAATAATTAAGTTATAAAATTTATAAATAAATAAGATAATGATTATCTATTTAATTTACAATTTAAATCAAACTCATTTATTTATTTATACTTAATTACAATTAATATTTACATTATTTCATAAACTATAATTATATATTTATTCAATTATTCAATTCAAACCTAATCAAATTGTTTCAAAAATATTTTACTTCAAACTCTATATATTTTATTCAATACTTTTTAAATACAAATCAATAGTTTTATACACAAATTCAACTCTCATTTTAGACTTAAACTGTATGCATCTATTTGATTCAATACACATTACTCTTTAGGTTAAATTGTGCATTTCGAGGATCATATTTGCTATCTATAATCTTTGTTAGCTACACTTCCATACCAAGTGAGTATTCACAACCCATTTTACTCTTTTACACTTTTGGAGTGGAACATGAACTCTATGCACATTACACATTACACATTTACATTTACACAAACAACACAAGTGCAAAAATCCTATTTACATACATGTGTGCAAAATTTGAGCTTTGTGCCCGAGTGCTAGGTGTGCTAACCTTTGTATGCTCTTATGTGCAATCATTAACTATACAAGCCGATGGTTTTCAATGATAGATCTATTGAGTCTGACAAACCCACCCATGGTGCGCGGTGATTGAAACCGACAACACAATTTTTGCATGCTAGTTACAAGGTTTGGTTGTACATGGTTACACAATAGCTGCTCCCCATAAATGCCTTATTTTATCATGTTTTGTAAAGGATTTGTTTTCAACTATATGCTATCTACATACAACTGTGTTATACTCACCAACTTTTTAGTTGACTTTATTTTATTCATGTTTCAGGCCCCAATATGTGAGATTGATTCAAGACGTGTTCAACATAGGATTTGGACTTAGCAATTTAAATCAAGAACTTTATGAATTGTTTTATGTTTCTTGTTTGAATTTGGTTTGTACTTGGATTATTTGTAATGGAAATTTAACTTTAATATATTTCAATTTAGTCAACCATGTGCTATGAACAGTCTTACATGTCCCGCCCCGATGATTCCGCCATCGGTCGGGGTGTGACAGATTGGTATCAGAGCCTTGGTTATAGGGAATTAGGTTATTAGACACCTTGACCTAGACTATAACTTTAGGACACCCACTTATACTATGCTTCATGATTTTTGTGCTATGTGTTACATGCTATGTGCTATATGTTATATGTTACATGTTTAGTATGATTACTTATTGCATTATGATGACTTATGTGTTTTAAATCCATGACTTATTAGGATATTCTTAATAATTAAATAAATAATATCCTTTCCTATATTCTAAAACCTCATAATATTTCTATCTTCTTTCTATCTTTATCTTTTCTAAGCATGTGGAAAATTCTTGAAGCAAAAAAAAAAATCTTTAAAAATTTTTATTTCTTCGTTAAGGTTTTTAAACTTGTTAAATTATTTGAGGACACGTGCAATCTGAAAGGGTGATACCTGTATTTTGGGTTTTCTGTCTATGAAAGCATTTCGCATAAATCCCAATCAACCGAGGGACCCGTATGCTTTCCTGGGAATTCCCGAGATGAGTGTTTACTTATAGGCTAAAGCATGTCTCCTTGAAAATTTTATAAGTTTAATTAACCTTAATGTGCCATAGTATTCAAGTGATTTTGTCACTTTTGAGTACAATCCAAACTATGAATATCTATTTTTTTATTTTGTTATCCTATTCTATTAAATCCTAGCAATTCTCATAAGTTCTTACAATCTTTCCTTGTCTTGTGAAAATCTGTAGAATGCCTCCTCGTCGTGCTCCCGCAACCAACGCCAACACCGAAATTGATGCTATTCTTACCCAATTGGTGACACAACTCACCCAAGCCAATGGTGCCAGCAATGGCAATGGTGGAAATGGGAGCAATAGTGGTAATAATGGTGGTAATGGTGGAAATGGTGGTAATAATCCATCTCAATGCACCTTCAAACATTTCAATTCGTGCAATCCCCTCAAGTTTTATGGAACCGAAGGAGCTACTGGACTTCTTCAATGGTTCGAAAGCATTGAGAATACCTTTCTCAATAGTGACTGTCCCGACAACCTCCGTGTTCATCATGCTACAAGTGTCCTACAAGTGTCCTACAAAAACGGGCACTTACTTGGTGGAATGGAGAGAAAATAAATAGGGGTGTTGATGTAGCTATGGCCTTACCTTGGGATGAGGTCAAAAGGCTTATGACCGAGGAGTTCTGTCCTAAAAATGAAGTGAAAAAGTTAGAGGCTGAATTTTGAGATCTTGCCCAAGATAGTGGTGAAAACTTGGCTTATACAACTCGGTTCCATGAGTTGAGTCTTCTTGTGCCCCACATGGTCACTCCTTTGTCCCGTTGTATCAAAAAGTATATTGGTGGGCTACCAAGACAAATCCAAGATACTGTCTTAGGTAGAAATCCTGCTACTCTGGAGGATGCTATTCGTCTATCTGCTACCTTAACTGATAATCATGTGAAAGCTGGAACTCTTACCAAAAAGGGTTCTAAGAAAGTTTCTGAAACCGTAACCCCTCCTACCCACAACAAAGAAGCCACAACTAAACCCTCTCGCAATAACAAAAAGAGGAAAGTTAGAAATTTTGCTGTGGTTACTTCTGATGTTCCCGTTAATCAAGTTGCACCCGTAGTTCAAGCACCGGCCAAAAAGCCATATGTTGGGATCTACCCTCTTTGTGCCACCTGCAATTATCATCATCCTCAAAATATCCCATGTCGCCTTTGTACTTATTGTGGGAGATATGGTCATACGGTCAGTGTTTGTAGGACCAAAGCTCTTGCGGGCCAAGTCAACCCTCCAAACCGAACCGTACCTCAAGTGGCTAACCAAGGTGCTCCCGCCATTGCTAATGGGCGTGCTTGTTATGAGTGTGGTGACCCGAACCATTTTCGTGATCAATGTCCAAGACTTGCAAATGCTAGACAAGGTGGAGCTCGTGGGCGTGCGTTCAACATAAACGCCAACGAAGCTCAAGCCAACAACGACGTGGTTAATGGTACGTTCCTTGTTAATAGTCAATATGCCTCCATTTTGTTCGATACCGGTGCCGATAAAAGTTTTGTGTCACTTAATTTTGAGCCTTTACTTGCAAAGACACGATCCTAATTAGAGAAAACCTTCACCGTTGAAATAGCAAATGGTGACTCCCTTACCATTGAGTCCATTATTTATGATTGCTCCTTAGAACTAAATGACCATTCATTCCCAATCAACCTTGTTCCAATACCACTAGGAAGCTTTGATATTATCATAGGTATGGATTGGCTATCAAATCATCATGCCGAAGTCATTTGCTTTGAAAAGTGTATCCGAATTCCGCTACCATCGGGAGAAACCTTAAGGGTTTTTGGTGAAAAGCCTTGTAAGGGACTTAAGTTGATGTCGTGTACTACCGCTCAAAAGTACTTACGAAAGAAGTACATTGCTTTCTTAGCTCATATTGTTCAAAAGGATGTCAAGGAGAAGAGTATCCAAGACATTCCGATCATTCGGGATTTCCCCGAAGTTTTTCCTAAGGATTTATTCGGTCTTCCTCCCGTTCGTCAAGTAGAGTTTCGTATTGATCTTGTGCCCGGAGCTAACCCCGTTGCTAGAGCTCCTTATCGTCTTGCACCTTCCGAAATGCAAGAGCTTGCAAGTCAACTTCAAGAGCTCTCCGACAAAGGTTTCATTCGCCCAAGTCATTCACCGTGGGGTGCACCCGTCTTATTTGTTAAGAAGAAGGATGGATCGTTTCGCATGTGTATTGACTACCGCGAACTCAATAAGCTTACTATCAAGAACCGTTATCCTTTGCCTGGAATCGATGATCTCTTTGATCAACTCCAAGGTTCTACTTGCTTCTCGAAGATTGATCTTCGATCCGGTTATCATCAGCTTCGTGTTCAAGAAGATGACATTCCTAAGACTGCCTTCCGAACAAGATATGGTCATTACGAGTTCATGGTTATGCCTTTCGGGCTAACCAATGCACCCGCAGTTTTCATGGATCTCATGAATCGTGTGTGCAAACCATACCTTGATAAATTCGTGATCGTCTTCATTGACGATATCTTAATCTATTCCAAGACTAAAACCGATCATGAACAACATCTTAGACTAGTTTTGGATCTGTTGAGAAAAGAACAACTATATGCCAAATTCTCGAAATGTGAATTTTGGCTAAAGGAAGTTCAATTTCTTGGTCACATCATCAACGACAAGGGTATTCATGTTGATCCTGCTAAGATTGAAACGGTTAAGAATTGGAATGCCCCGAAGACTCCTACCGAACTTCGTTCATTTCTTGGTCTTGCGGGTTATTATCGTCGTTTCATCTCAAACTTCTCAAAGATTGCTGTCCCTCTTAACGCTTTGACCCACAAGGGTAAGACTTATGAATGGGGACCGAAACAAGAAGAAGCTTTTCAAACCCTCAAGCAAAAGTTGTGCAATGCTCCTATATTGACTCTCCCCGATGGAATCGATGATTTAGTTGTCTATTGTGATGCTTCTAACCAAGGTCTTGGTTGTGTCCTCATGCAACGAGGAAAAGTAATCGCTTATGCATCTAGGCAACTCAAAGTTCATGAGAAGAATTATACGACGCACGATCTCGAGTTGGGTGCGGTCGTATTCGCGTTAAAGATTTGGAGACATTACCTATATGGCACAAAATGTGTGGTGTTCACCGACCACAAAAGTCTTCAACATATTTTTAACCAAAAAGAACTCAATATGAGGCAACGACGTTGGGTCGAACTCCTTAACGACTACGACTGCGAGATTCGTTACCATCCCGGAAAAGCGAATTGGATGCATTTAACGCAAAGATTGAAGCAAGAGGAAAGAGACTCAATCATCATTGAAACAAACAAAGAAAAGGGGAGAATGACCTGAGCTCCACCGTAGCTTACGGTGGTCACCGTAAGCTTCGGTGACATCTGGGAAACTTTCTTGCCACCGTAAGGCAGTTTTGGACCACCGTAGAATGTTGCTCACCACCGTAAGCTACGGTGGGCACCGTAGCTTACGGTGGTCACTGGCGTGAAAAGTGTAACTGCTCTATTAAAACATTTCTTCAAGGGGATTTTCATATCCAATCATTGGGAGACGTTTTGCAGAGTTTCAGGGGCGATTTTGGGTGATTTTCTAGGTTCCAAACAATCTCTAAAAAATTCGGTTTGTGTTTTGATTCATATGAACATTAATCTTTGTGTGATTATGATGCACCAAGGCATGAGTGGCTAAACTTGTGGTGTTCATCCTAGGTTGAAGGTTTGTCTAAGATATTTGTGTTTTTATCCGTATTTCTAGAATGATAGACTTGCAAGTTTGTTTGTTTATTATGGTGTGTGAATGTTTGTTTGTAAATTGTTGATTGATGTTTTGATCATAATCTAAATCGTACATTCTTGGTGTCGTTGACAATCGAGATATCACGGGAGGGATTAGGGTTGGATATTGGTTAATTGGTCATCGGGTAACAACCTCGCATTTTCATAATCCGAGTACTTAGTTCCCTTTTATCGCAAACAAGTGGTCACGCATGAATCATGTCTATTTGATTCTTTCTAGTTGGATTTAAACATGGATGTCAATTGAAACCGAAAACCTAGGATGATCACTTTCTCTTAATCTGTTTACAAACTAATCTTTGATTTGCAATTTATTCAGTTGATCTTAGTTTTTGAAACCAAACAATCAAAATTCTGAAAATTACATTTCTGCAATCTAGTTTAATTTTAGTTTACTATAAAAGCTATTTAGATAACACATCTTCCACAAACTCCTCGTGTTCGATACCCACTTATTGCTAGCTATTTAGTTGTAATTGGTTTATTTTTGAGTGAGACTTCGACCTCACGTCAAATTGGCGCCGTTGCTGGGGAGTAGTGTGCAACGTGTGTTAACTTTCGTAGTTTTTTTTGTTTGTTATTTTCGGGTTTACGCTGGTTGTGTTAGTGTGCAGGTACTTATAGGTGTATGCATACTAGAGGCTCCAAAAAGTCATCACCATTAGCATTTGATCCGGAAATTGAATGGACACTTTCACGGAACCGAGTTTTACTTAGGGAGAACAAAGCCATTGGGTCTCCTACTACACCGAAAAACATCATGGATCCACCAAGTCTCACGACGGGTCAAACACTACCAACCACCACACCTCCTATTCCACCAAGTCCTATAACAAGTGAGAGCAAACCCACAAATACCACTGTTCCTACAAGCACACTTCCACCAAATCCATTGAGCTACCAAACGGCATCAACCTTTCCACCATTTAGCCATTTCTTCCCGACTCAAGGTCAATCGTCCTCCCAACAGAGTCAACCATTCCCATTTCAACAAGACCCACCTATAACCTTTACCACCCCGGTTCAACAACAACAACCACCATCGAGGTTCCAATATCAACAATCTCCCGCGATGCCGTTTATGAGAGTGCAAGATGATGGGTTTGATGACGGTTATGAAGATGATTATGAGGGGTATGATGAAGGTGAATATACCCTTGGGGGTAATGGAAATCAAACGGGATTTCAAGGAGGGGGTGGATTTGTGCGAAGACCGCAAGATATACCGCAAGCTCCACAAGGTCAACCTCGACAAGTTCAACAATATGAGCAACAAGTGCCTCAACAACAATTTCAACCTCAACCATAATTTCAACAACAAATTCCTAGACAAGTTCAACCTCGAAGACAAATGCCTAGGCAAGCCGGTTTGCCACCACAAGTACCGTTGGGCGTGCCAAGAAGATATAATTGGGAGGCCGTGAGGGGTATTGAAGCACATTTTAGGCCGGTTATTACTAAAAATCCTTCACCGGTAGTTATTCCTCAAAACAATCAAGGGAAGACGTTCGAAGTTAGAACTAATTCCCTCCAAAGTTTACTGAAATATAAGGGATTAGCAATAGAGGAACCTTATTTTCATTTGGAGGCATACGATTCGATATGCAATACTATCGGTGGGCAAGGATTTTCATCGGATGAAGTAAAGTTGGTATTGTTTCAATTCTCGTTGGAAGATAAAGCGAAGAGATGGTTTTACACTTTACCATCAGCTTCGATTTATACATGGGCGGAGATGCAACAAAGATTTTTAGAAGAATTTTTCACGGCCCAAAAGACCAACGATGCGAGAAGAAGCTTGAGAAGCTTTCAACAAAAACAAGGTGAAATGTTTCACGAAGCTTTCGAACGGTTTAATTTGATGATAAAAAATTACCCTCATCATGGGATCGAATTGTGGGAATTGTTGAACGCGTTTCATGAAGGGTTGAATTCTGAAGATGCTCGTGACTTAATGTCTATCACGAATGGTACATTCGGTACTAATCACGAGCAAGACGATTGGGCGTTTTTGGAACAAATGGCGGTCACATCAAAGAGGAAGGCTCAATCATCTAGGAGAGCGAGACCGGCCATTACTAGAACCCAAGTGCATGCGATGGAGGATGGTAATGTGCACACCACTAATCAAGTTTATGATGTTAGCACTAACTGTAATGAATTGGGTCATAGGGCGGATGTTTGTTTGGTGGGTGTTGTTGAAGGGCAATATGAAGGAGTCAATGCAATTCAAGGTCAAGGCCAAGGGGGTTGTGGTAGAAATTACAACATGAATTCAAATACGTATCATCCGGGGTTGCGAAATCACCCGAATGTCCGTTATGGCAATCCCGCAAATCAATCCAACCCAAATTTCCAAGGAGCACCTCAAGCAAACTTTGTTCCGCGTCAACCATATGCAAATCAAGGCAATCAAGGTTATCAAAGACAATACCAACAACAAACTGGAGGACCGGGACCATCCAATTCAAGTGGGAATGAAGTGATGGATATGCTCCGGATGATGCAACAAGATATGCAAAGGAGGAATCAAATGGATGAGGCTCGGTTTCAAAAAGATGAAATTCGCGACAAAGCCATCTAATCTTTGACTACCCAAATGGGTCAACTTGCAAGTGAGGTGGCCCTTTTAAAAAAGAACAAAGGTCAACTACCAAGTGACACAGTGACAAATCCCAAGAACATCAAAAGCGTGAACATTAATGTGGTAAGTACCGTTCCCAATAGTGAATTTAATGAAACATTTCTAACCTCTTCGTGTCAAGTGAATGCAGGTATAGGAAAGGAGGCCGAGGCGGAAAATGACAAAGAGCATGGGGCACCAATCGTGCCAATCCGAGTGGAAAAATTAAAAATTCCTCATGCATTGTTGGACTATGGGGCGGGCATGAGCGTGCTACCAGACGAGTTGTATGACATGTATGACTTTGGCCCACTGCAAGATATAGACACCATGGTGAGCTTGGCAGATGAAAGTTGGAGGCGTCCACGGGGAGTAGTTAGGAATGTTAAGATTCAGTTGGGAGAATTTGAGTACCCAGTGGATTTTCTGGTCCTAGACTATGCTTCTACTAAAATGGCAGCGCAACAAAGGGTAATCTTAGGCCGACCGTTTCTATACACAGCAAATGCTCAAATCAATTGTAGAGACAGGGTTATTACCATGACAAAAAATAACTGTAAGTTATCATTTGATGTTCAAACTAGAGTGATTATTTATGAATCCAATGAGGGGAAGGGTGGTGAGTCTAGTGATTGTATGACAAAAGTGTGTCAAAGAATGAAAATAAATCACCCACCGGATCGTGAAGAAAATCATACGGGATCAAGTAGGAGTGTATTTGATTACCCACCGAATCGAAACGGGACGGATGCATTTTACTCAATGGCACGATGTAGTGATGGAGATGGCCGGAATCGTTTCTTTGAGCCACCATAAACGGGGGTGGCACGGTCTGGCTGAAGACCCGAAAATTTAGCACTGCTCGGGAGGCAACCCGGGGTTTTTTCACTGACATTGTTATTTCTCTATTTTTCTATGTTTCAGGGCTATGGCAACACTCAAGTGTGAGGAAGATGTGCGGATAGTTGTGTGAAGGTGGTGATAGGAAATCGGATCATTTACAACATCTGTTGTGTCAAACTTCATCAGGTCCATGTACTTTTTCCTTAGACTTGTCATGTTCTTTAGCCTTGAAATATTGGTAGTTAGTTTGTTTGTTTGTTAAAAAAAAAAAAAAAAAAAAAAAAAAAAAAAAAGTTTGGTGTGTTTTGAGCGATCTTTCTCTTCAGGTAGCTTACGGTGGTGAGCAACATTCTACGGTGGTCCAAAACTGCCTTACGGTGCCAAGAAAGTTTCCCAGATGTCACCGTAGCTTACGGTGACCACCGTAAGCTACGGTGGAGCTCAAGTCATTCTCTCCTTTTCTTTGTTTGTTTCAATGATGATTGAGTCTCTTTCCTCTTGCTTCAATCTTTGCGTTAAATGCATCCAATTAAACTCTTTTGTACCTGAAACATTAAACCACCATAGTCATCTAATTCTAACAAGTAACCGACTTAAATGTAGGATTAAAATACCATTTATAGCACTTAAGGGTCGTCCTACGGACCACCCGTCACCCATGCCCTGAAAAACATGCAACGTGAAGTTGGACTAAGATATGTTTCTGAAAACATCTGTTGGAACATATACTAGTCCTTGGATCATTATCGTGATTCCATTGAATATATCTAGATAACAGTTGGATCACGCTACCCTATGTCATTGAATCAATCGATTCCTTGATCAATCTTATGTTGAAGAATTTTATTGGTCCAATCTTTCTGTTAATATGAATCATGATACTTCATCCAAACCAAGACATTTGAATCATTCGTTTCTGAATCATTCTGATGTTTTGGAAGCTTGAGGAGAAAGCTTGAGGAAGCAAAGATTCTTGGTGTTTTGAAAGCTTCAAGCATTGGGGGATCGTTGGTAATCATTCCAGCAGTGAAAGCACAAAGAAACAGATCCATTACACTGTAAGAATCGCTCTAAATCTTGTGTTTTTGTTCGGTTAGGGTTTTAGGTGAAAAACTAGGGTATTGATCTTAAAACGGAGGTTTTAACTTATGGAATGGTGTTTAAACTCAAGGATTTGCTTAATAAAAGTTAGACAAGAGTTTTGGACATAAAATGTTACGGATTTGGGTCAAAAACAGCGTCCGAAACCTTTGGTATATAGAGGGAAGTTCATTTCAGAACAAGGATATTCTGAGAGAACAGAAGAAGCACACCTAAATCGTTTAATTTTTTGATCCATTGTAAAAAACAATTTAACTTTTAAACTTCTTACATACAAATATGTATGCTTATGTACATAAAAAACCATTAAACTAGTTTATCATATGTTTTTATATATTTAAAAGTTTTCTACACATGTGTAGGTTATGTATAGGTAAAAAACCTACACATGAATTACACATGTGTAGGTATGTACATAAACAAAATTTGTTAAAAATTTTTTATTTGAATTTCATGAAAAACAAATAAATATTACATTTATATCATTTTCTTTAATTTAAAACTTTTTAAGGTTGAAAAAGTGAATGATTTGTTTTGTTTTACGTGTTCTCGCAATATTTAGTGTTCGCAATAAATATATATATATATAGGGTTAGGTTAAAATGAGAACTCATAAATACTTGAGAACTCGCGAAAACTCGTCAAAAACCTAATTAAAACCATTTTTTTTGTTTTCACTATCTTTATTATTAAAATATAACATAAAAAATTATTTATCTCTTCAATTAATTCATCACTTCTCTCTAAAATATCATTAAAAAATCTTATATACATGTGTAAATAATAAACACTTACACATGTGTAAGTGGTAAACTTACACAAGTGTATATGTTTTTTTACTATATGAATACATGTAAATTTACATATATAAATTCATTTTTTATGTTGTATTATAACAATAAAAATAGTTAAAACAAAAAAAATGGTTTTTATTGGATTTTTGACGAGTTCTCAAAATATTTAGGAGTTCATAAATGATCTATTCCCTATATATATATATATATATATATATATATATATATATATATATATATATATATATATATATATATATATATATATATGGGGTGAGGTTCAAATGCTAACCAATATTTATGTGATAACCATGATAACCACTCTCAAACATAGTGTTACGTATATGTAACAATTATCATTATGTTAATGTTGCATATATGTAAACACTATGTGTCACGTATATGTAACATTATTTGGTACGTATACGTAAGACTCATCTTTTTCGTATTTATGTTCAAAATATTTATTCAAGATACTTAAATACTATTTAACAATTAAAAGAAAAAATTATTTATAAATTATGTGATTGTTTTATAGTGCTTAACACGGTTATCAAATTAAAAGTTGGTTAGTATTTGAACCCTTCCCTATATATATATCATTTGAACCCTTCCCTATATATAGGGTGCGGTTCAAATGATAACCAGTATTTATGTGATAACCACTCTTAAACATGATATTCCGTATATGTAACACTTATCATTATATTAGTGTTGCATATACGTAAAACTATGTGTCACGTATACGTAACATCATGTGGTACGTATATGTAAGACTCCTCATTTTCATATTTATGTTCAAGATATATGTTCAAAGAGTATTTAACAAATAAAAGAAAAAATAATTTATAAACTATGTGATTGTTTGATAGTGGTAATCACGGTTATCACATAAAAAACTGGTTATCATTTGAACCCTATGTATATATATATATATATATATATATATATATATATATAGGGTTGGGTTAATGAGAATATATAATAATAGTATAATTACAAAAGTGCCACTAATGAGAAGTTTATTGTTTTATATATATATATATATATATATATATATATATATATATATATATATATATATATATATATAGGGGACGTATCAAATGAAAACCCTGAGTTATTGTGAAAACCCAAAAACTCATTCTGGTCCCCACATCTATTTTTTTATGATTTATTTATATTTTAAAGGGGTATTTCTGTCAGTTTGTCACTCACTCTTTAAACCCTACCTATCTCATCTTCAAGATCTAGATCTGTCACTCCCCCTTTCAATGCGCTCTCTCTACATTTATTTTCTCTCTTCAATCACAGATCTCTCACTAAGATATCACTCACCTCCATCTTTATCTTTTCTACATAAAATATAAAATCCACATTCCCTTCCAACTTGTTTCGTGTACTTCAAAGAGAACTAGAGAGAAATGCAAGGAAAGAAAGAATGACGGTGGTGGTTTTTGAAAATATGAAACAAGTACTTTGATCCCCATTTCAATCTCAAGGTTTATGAAAAAGATCAAATCCAATGGAGAACCAGAGCCTCACCAACGAGTAGCTAGGGTTCGTCACCTGTAAGTAGTTGTTGCTCCTCTTGTGTGACTCTGATTAGGTCAGATTCTTGTGCAACTTCACGCAGATCTCGCACAGGTCTGGTTCGATGGCGTCCCGGTTGTAGGTCCAGATTTAATCGAAAGTCACTGATATGATCGATTTAACACATACACAGGCGGAAACTGTGTATATGGAGGTGAAACTGATAAACGAAATAGTGATGGTGAAAAATAACCAGCTAACCACAGTATGAATCAACAATCAAAGGGTATGAAAATGTAAGAACACAGTGAATAAACAACTGCAGATTGTATTGATTCAAGCAAAATGTGAAAGAGAAAGTTCAGGGTTACAGCCGCTACTCACACCCTAAACAATATCAAACTAGGCTATTTATAGTAGTGACAGGTATCGAAACTATGGTCAATCGAAACTACTAGTTTCGATTGACCATTTACAAATGATACACAGACTGTCGAAACTACCATCTATCGAAACTACTAGTTTCGATTGAACAGACTCAATCGAAACTAAGTAGTTTCGATGGCCCAGACTTAACTAATTACAGAAAACTGAAATTACAATAATGAAATGACAGAAAGTAAACTAGTCTAAAATTGTTTAAACATACAATAAATGACAACAGCTTATACAAAATATATGACTCTACAATCTCCCCCTAAGCTGTTGCATTACTGTCTTCAGCTCTTCATCAAGCAGCTGGTCCTTTAGTTGTCCTCGGTATAAAAGGTTTAACATGGAGAGATACAACCCGTTGGTAGGCTTTAGCATCAGCTTCATCTTCATCACTGTATGCCTGAATGTGATTCTGAAAAAGGATTTCCAGATCTTCAGGCTGAAACTTCAGCAGCTCCATGGGCTCAAAGATGGTGATGTCTTCCTTGCCCTCACATTCAATAACTGCACTGCCAATGAATGGGTTATAGAACCACTTTCTGAAAGTTTGTAGCTGGACAGGTACAGATTTTGGAATAGTTATAGTCTTGTGTGTTTGGGCAGGCTTGTATCTTAGGAACACATATGGCTTTTTAGTTTTAGGATGAAACCTAGTCTTTGAGATCTTCTTCTGAGTTTTCCTAGGCTTCATTCCTTTGAAATCATTGTTGACTTGTGAATGCAGAAACTTCTCAAAGTCATAAGCCATCATGACCTTCCCAGGGTTTTGAAGTGAAAGTTTTGCTAAATCCCTGAGGTCATAGAAAGGAAGGGTTTGGAAGTCAGTCATATTTTTGAAGTGCTGAACTCCCCCTCTAAATCTCCTGATGATAAAGAGCTTCCTTTCTGCATCGTATTTCCATCCAATTAGAGGCATTTTCAGTTCTTGATGCTCGGCTATCCACTCATAGGTTTGAGGAGTCTCTTCCTGAATGATCTTTTTAAACCAAGACTTCCTTGAAACAGGATGTTCAGGTGCAGTTGAAGGTTGATCTTGTGCTGGAGTTGTTTCAGATACTGGAATGGTTGGTTCAGGAATGATATCTTTGATGAGGTTAATCTGAACATCTTCTTCATCTGATAGTGTTTGAATCTCATCACCTTCTTCAGTAAAATATCTTGTTCGTTCAGTCTCCCTTTCTTCAGTGGTTAGAATTTCTGGATGAAGATCATTATAGCCAAAGTTTTCAATGTCATCTAGAAGAGCATTCAGTTCATCATCAGATGGTATATCTTCTTCATCCAGAATGATAGTTTCAATATCAGGCATAGCTCCCTTCCCTCTTTTCCTTGCTTCTCTTCTTTCACTAGCTGAGGGAAGGTCAGACTCTATCTCCTCAACCTTTACTTCAACAGACTCCTTTGTCTTGGTATCGTGACCGGTATACATAGTTAATGCAGATTCAGGATTAGTGACAAAGGCAGGAGACGATGGTTCAACTTCTGATGTAGTCTCCCCCTGTCCTGTTGAGGTGGTTGGCTGTTGAGGTGTAGGTTTGAGTATTGAGTCTTTGAGCTGCTTAACTGTTTCAGCTAAGGCTTTGAATTCTTCTTGTTGTTTTGTTATCAGCCTTTGTTGAGTTTTGAGTTGAGTCTGCTGAATATCTATTTGAGTATGTAAGCCTCCAACCTCCAGCTTTAAGTCTTTGACTTCCTCTTTAACTTCATTCAATTTGGACTTCAATCCTTCAATCTCTGTATCTTCCTTTTGAAGATTATCTTGAAGTCTTTTCATTTCAAGACTTAGAGTCTTGACTCTCGGTAAAGGAGATGATGAACCATGAAGTGGTGAGGTGGGAGGAGTATGGATAGGTGATTGTTGTGGAGAAGTAGGAGGTGTAGGTATGGGTGCCTGTTGTGGAGAAGTAGGAGGTGTTGGATGTGGGGATGGTTCTGGAGTAGTGAATGATGAATCTGACGAGGATGACAAATCCTCCAATCCAGTCTTTATCCTTTTAGCTCTAGGCTCCTCCTCTTCAAAATCAGACCCTGATTCAATTTGCCTTTTGGAGGAAGATGCAAGTTGCTCTTTTCTATCATCTGAATCAGACTTGTAATAGTCTGATCCATAGATTCCTGCATCAAGAGTCCCACTTGACTCTGCAGCTTCTACTTCAACCTCCTGTACATCAGCTTCAGCAATGACTGTTGGCTCTTGAACTACTTGTATTTCTTCAACAAAGGGGGCCTCTATCACAGGCTCAAGAATTTGCTATTCTTCTTCTTGTACAACAGGAATGTCTATTTCAATTTCAGCTTCCATCTCTTAATCTGATGATAAGTTTTCTTCTTCAAGGTCAGGATCAATGTCAGGGATGAGCTCTTCTTCTTCTCCAATGACATGACCAAACAGGGGAATGTCAGCTATCGCCCTGTTGGTCCTTTTGCTGGTGCTTTTCATGTAGCTGAGAGTTTTGGCTATCATGTTATCAAAAACAAAAGTGTTTCCACCTTGTTGAATATCTGGAAGAAGATGATTGATGATAATTTGTAGAAATCTAGGATATGCTAGAAATTTCTCCTTTACTGCTCCTGTTAAGTTATACTTCAGCTGAGTGAAAATGAAACCAGAGAAGTTGTAGTCTCTTCCCTTTGTTAATCCCAAAATAGCTGATCCCAGGGTACTGTTAGCTGAATCAAAACCCCCTTTCCTTATTGATAGGCAGTGAATAAACACATGCACTATATATCTCCAATGGCTAGGTAAAGAGTTCTTGATTATTTGACCATTCTTAAACTCATCAGGATGACCCATTCTTCTAAAGCATTCTTTCACATAGAAGATTGGGAACTCAACGGGTGCTTCTGGATTGTCATTTAACTGCAGTGCTTCTCTAACTGTGTCTTCAGAAAATAACACTTCTTGGCCATGTACGGCTGCCCTAATGTGCTGCACATTATCAACTGTTATTATCTCAGCAGTTTCCCAGAATTGTCTTATAGTTGCTTCAAAAACCGGCAGGTTGTGGCTGATGGCAAAACTTATGTTGGAGTTTGCCAGAAAATTTAAGACAGGAATAAATTCAGCAGCTTTCGGATCATTGCTATTAAGGAATGCACAGACATTGTGCCTCTTCACGAATACGAGATCCATACCTGTAAAATTCATCAATAAGTAAAATTTCTAAATGGTCAATCGAAACAAGATATTTCAACACAAAAAAAAAATCAGAAATCCTTACTGTCGAAACTAAGTAGTTTCGATAGAGATGGACGTATCGAAACTAACTAGTTTCGATAGAGGCAAAAAGCCTTGATCAACACTTGTAGAAACTCTGAAATCAACACTGTCGAAACTAAGTAGTTTCGATAGAGAAGGATTTATCGAAACTAGATAGTTTCGATAGGGTCAATGAGCTTTGATCAACACTTGTAGAAACTCTGAAATCAACACTGTCGAAACTAGTAGTTTCGATATTTGAACTTATCGAAACTAGTAGTTTCGATAGAGAGATTAGGTCAAATTTGGGTGTCGAAACCAGTAGTTTCGATTAAAAACCTTTTGAAAACTTTTTGAAGGAGTTGAACTCCTTTATCGAAACTAACTAGTTTTGAAACCCAAACCCCCTATTTATTCATTATACTCAGACAATATAAACAATTAAATGAAAGGTTTTAGAGTGGCCTGGGAATGACGGATATTCGTCTTACCGAAAGCGAGTATGATTTCTGCAAGAATACACATAAAAAGTGAGTTCTCAGATGATAAAGATATATGCAAACACGGATACGACTGAGATTATGAAGATTCAGTCGAACTGATTTTGAAATTTTTTGAAACTCTAGGTCTGTTGATTCGCAAGAATCATTCAAATGAAATAGTGACTTTACCTGATGATGGAGACGCTGGTGACAACGGGGAAATCAGGTGAATAATCACTGATATCTTGCAACTCAGACCAAGGCTTGATAGGTTTGTGAGAGACGGAGAAGATGAATAGGGTTTGCGAAAAAGACGAGTGAATAAGAAGTGAAGGGAGGGATTCATTTATGCAGGCGTTTAAATTGCGAGGAACAAAAGACAAAAATGCCCCTGTCGAAACAACTAGTTTCGATAGGGCAAAGTAGTTTCGATATTTACAGAGTAGTTTCGATAGGGCAAACTAGTTTCGATATTTACAGAGTAGTTTCGATAGGGCAAACTAGTTTCGATATTTATAGAGTAGTTTCGATAGGGCAAACTAGTTTCGATATTTACAGAGTAGTTTCGATAGAGCAAAGTAGTTTCGATATTTACATAGTAACAGAAATAAGACTAACATATATACACAAGATATTTACACTTTTTCTTCTTGAAAAAGATCCAACATGAGATCAGATAAGGTCAGTCTCTTGAAACACTTCCTTTTGCAATTAACTATTGTGAGTCCCTGAAGATAGCTGATATTTGTGCAAAGTAAACCCGAACATTTGTTTGTATTTTGATTTCATGTGATTAAAAGGTACCATTTAAGCACTATACAAGGTGTACCCCACATATTAAAATAAAATGATTTTGAAAACCTATCAATCCTCAAGAAGTACCCACCTTCATCCTATCATCTCTTTCTGATTAACCAACGTACCGTCTTAGTAATGTCAAAGTACCACCAAAATAAAATAATATATCCAAGTGGATTTGGAAAATTAAAATAAAAAATATCCAAGTAGATATTAAAAAGGTACGAGCATTCTAGATCTTTGCGTAAGCAAAACAGAAGAAGTCGTAAAATTATCCAAGCGGATAGAAAAAAGTTGAACACCCGAGATCTTTGCGTAAGCAAAACAGACGGGGTCAAATCATCCAAGTGGATGGGAAAAGGATGAGCACCCGAGATCTTTGCGTAAGCAAAACATACGGGGTCATCGGTGGTAAATATCGTTATATTGACGGTCACTTGGCGTATGAATAGGAATCCAATACGTAAGCCTGTATCTGATTGAATTGGTTTTCTTAGATATAAAAATGGGTTAGATGTTTCAATAATGGGTTCAAACACACAAGTATGAGATATATATTAGAGTTTTCACACTACTTACAAGTTTTAACCATATGTCGGGCCTACCAGCTATACCTCAGTAAACACCATCGCTTTTGGTCCATTCCATGTCCAAGAGATGAGATCAGACACTATCATTTCTCAAAGGTCAGATTCAATTCTTCCTGCAACTTAAACCCACTTGTAAGATTTTATACACAGCAATTCTTTTCAATATAATATTTCTCCCCAAAAAGAGTTGCGTGAAAACTGTTCATAAAAATAAAATCTTTTTTGGAATTTTCTTTGACAAGTAAACAGAATAAAAATAAAAAGAAAAAAAATACTATTCACACAATTTACTGAAAGTTTATCATTCCAAGCATCTCCACCAGTTGGACGAATCTGGTAGAGTCAAAAGCCTTTGTGAAGATGTCTACGGTTTGTTTGTGAGTTTCGACTTCAACAATTTGAATATGCTTCTTTTCAACACAGTCACGGATAAAGTGATGTTTGATTTCAATGTGTTTGGTTTTCGAATGCTGAACTGGGTTTTTGGTGATATGAGGAACGGCGGTGTTGTCACACAGAATGGGTGTCTCATGGAATGTGATCCCATAGTCAAGCATCTGATGGTGTATCCATCTGACTTGGGAACAACAGAGGGCTGCGGCAATGTATTCGGCTTCGGCGGTGGATTGGGAAACGGTGGACTGTTTCTTACATTGCCATGAGACAAGGCGATTGCCAAGGAATTGACAACCTCCAGAAGTGGATTTTCGGTCTAAGTTGCAACCCCCGTAGTCTGAGTCTGAATAAGCCACAAGATCAAACAAGTTAGTTTTAGGATACCACAGACCCAGGTTTGGCTTATATTTTAAATATCTCAAAATACGTTTTACAGCAGATAAATGAGAGAGTTTAGGATTAGCCTGAAAACGTGCGCATAAGCACACTGCAAACATGATGTCTGGTCTGCTGGCCGTGAGATACATGAGCGATCCTATCATAGAGCGATATAGATGCGGATCAACGCTTTCCCCATCCATATCAGGAGTCAAACAATGTCGAACTTCCACAGGAGTTTTTACTGGATGGGAATCAGCCATTTTGAACTTGGTCAAGATTTCTTTTACATATTTTTCTTGATGGATAAGGATTCCTGACTCAGACTGATCAACTTGTAGTCCCAAAAAGAACTTCATTTCCCCCATGGAGCTCATCTCAAACTTAGATCGCATCACTTCTTCAAATTCTTTGCAGAGACGGGGATTTGTAGAACCAAAAATGATATCATCCACATAAATTTGCACCATGAGTGTATCCTTTTCCTCCTTCCGTTTGAACAATGTTTGGTCAATTGCTCCTCGTGTGAAACCATTCTCAAGCAGATGCTTTGACAAAGTTTCATACCATGCACGAGGTGCTTGGTGAAGACCGTACAATGCTTTGTCTAACTTGTAAACACAGTCTGGAAAATTAGGATCAATGAAACCCGGCGGCTGCTCGACATATACTTCTTCTTGAACTTTCCCATACAAAAATGCGCTTTTGACATCCATTTGATGGACGGTGAAGTCCATGTAGGCTGCATAGGCGAGAAACATTCGGATGGCTTCCAAGCGAGCCACTGGTGCAAAGACTTCCTCGTAGTCAATCCCTTCTTCTTGATAAAAACCTTGAACCACCAGACGAGCTTTGTTTCGAATCACAGTGCCGCCTTCATCCTTTTTGTTGCGAAAAACCCAACGAGTACCGATTGGAACTTTGTTCTTGGGTAGATCCACCAAATTCCACACATGTAACTTTGAGAATTGCTGTAGCTCTTCCTGCATTACTTCCACCCAGCTGTTTTCCAGTAGTGCTGCTTTAATGTTCTTTGGTTCAGTTTGAGAGATGAAGCAGGAAAACATGCTGTTTTCAAATGCTTCACAGGCACTTTGGGTACTAACACCCACATTGAGTGGTCCAATGATGTTATTGGTGGGATGAATCTTGTGAATTCGCAGTTGAGGAATTGCATCTTCTTCCACGACTTCCTCCAAATTGGTAAGATTTTCAGCAGGAGGATCGGCAATGTCATTAATAGGATCTTCAGCAGATGATTGTGGTGCAACATCTACTGTTGGAATGGAGTTGTCTTCAACAGTTTCACTTGTTGCACCAGAACCGGAAGACTCCATATTAGATTCAGCATTTGCAACCACAGGAATTTCAACCTGAGCAGATGAGGAAGAACCTTGATCATTTAAGTTCCCTAGATTGTTCACAGAAAAATAAGGATTAGCATGAGTTGAGTCAATGGAGAAATCAGGAAGATTAAATGAGTTAAAAACTGAATCGACGTCAAATAGCCAATTGGGACCGTCTCCTACGTCCGTGTGATTATTTTCATGCCATTTGATATCAATGGACTCCAGCACTATTCTTTTTTGCTTATGATAGACACGAAAAGCACGTTGATTGGAGGAATAACCAACAAAATAACATTCATCAGCTTTGGCTTCAAACTTGTTGAGCTGATCTGAAGTGTTCAGCATCGTGCACACACACCCAAATTTTCTGAAGAAATCAATAACCGGCTTGCGCTTGTACATGAT
Source organism: Smallanthus sonchifolius (assembly GCA_023525975.1). Classification (NCBI taxonomy): domain Eukaryota; kingdom Viridiplantae; phylum Streptophyta; class Magnoliopsida; order Asterales; family Asteraceae; genus Smallanthus; species Smallanthus sonchifolius. The sequence goes on along the minus strand of CM042018.1, from coordinate 74,103,034 downwards.
CTCATATGGTGTCTTGTTGCAGCTTTTAGTGATAAGAACCCGATTCTGCACGAAACATGCAGTGTTGACCGCCTCAGCCCAGAAAGTCACGGGAAGCTTAGAGTCAACAATCATAGTTCGTGCAGCTTCAATTAAGGTGCGGTTTCTCCTTTCAGCTACAACGTTTTGTTGAGGAGTACGAGGTGCACTAAATTGATGAGAAATTCCTTTGCTTTCACAGAAGGAATCAAGAGTTGCATTCTTAAATTCTGTTCCGTGATCGCTGCGGATAGTCTTCACACTTAAACTGAAGAGGTTTTCAATTTGAAGCAGATAGGTCTTTAAAATCTATGGCGTCTCATCCTTCTTAGCTAAGAAAAAAACCCATGTGAATCGAGAAAAATCATCTGTTACCACCAGACAGTATGACTTTCGTCCAAGACTCATGACACTCACTGGACCAAAGAGATCCATGTGAAGCAATTGGAGAGGAGAGTCAATGGAATTGGTGGTTTTAGGCTTATGTGAAGATTTGTGCTGTTTTCCCTTGGAACATGAAATGCAGTGTTCCATAGGAGTGAAATATTTGAGAGGTAATCCAGTGACTAGGTTGCCTCGAACCAGTCGGTTCATTGTTTTGAAATTGACATGTCCCAACCTCTTATGCCACAGGAAAGATTCATCTTCAGAAGCCTTTGAGAGAAAACATGAATCAATTCCCGATGGGTTGTTCATATCCAAGCTATATGTGTTGTATCTTCTGGGAGCACGCATGAGAATAAGTTCTTTCGGAATCACCACTCCCGGCTTTAAGATAAGACATTCTTTTGAATTGAATAAAGCACAAAAGTCCTTGTCACAAATCTGTGAAACACTCATCAGATTGTATTTTAACTGAGGAACATAGTTGACAAATTCCAGACTATTTACTCCATTTGATACTGTTCCTTGTCCTTCAATCTTTCCTCCTCTTGGGTTACCAGCAAAAGCAACATACTCTCCATCAATTTGATGATAATCTTGCAGCAAGTTAAAGTGCCCAGTCATATGCCTTGAACATCCACTATCTACATGCCAGATGTTATCGCCGGTTCTTCTTGATTGACCCTATACACAACGAACCATTTATACGTTTTGACCAAAAATGTTTCAATCAAGAGATTTTAGTGTCAGGATATGACATCTCATTGGAATCAGAAGTGCAACCATCCTTTGATGAAGCACGGTCATCAAATAGAACATTATTTTTAATTTTCCAAGTTCGTTTTAAATAATTTTTAGCATTTTTAATTCTTTTACGCCTAGATTTCCTACTGTGAGAAGAATTAGGCAACACATATGAATTTAATGAACTTTGGGAAGGTGATTCTTCATTAAGATTTGCGGTTGTCAATTTACAACTCTTTGAAACATGATTTGAGGCACCGCAACTAAAACAAATGTTTTTACAAGATATCTTAGCCTGATAATAATCATCACAAGATGAAGATGATTGTGATGTTGAGGAATCTGAACATGAGACGGTTCTCTCATCAATAACATTGTCTTGAAGATGATGTGCTTCCTTTAATCTGAAAAATTTCATGTTGCTCATGGTTTCACGTGGTACATCATTCACAATAACTCCTGCACTTTTAAATTTTGTAACACATGGCATAACATTCAAAGATTTAGGAACAAAAGGCAAGGCATTTTGAAATTTAGAAACATCACATCCCAAACCCGTATGCTCAGCAGGCATAGAATCAAAATACAAGTTTTTAACGCGTTCACAAATATTTGGTTTTGACACGGACATATTATTACATTCATCTGACTCAAGTTCTTTTAAAATAGTTCTATCATTAGCACTCTTATCACAATCATCTTCGGACTTTACACAATTTGACTCTGCACAAGAAGCAAAACTATCAGAATCAGAGGATGTAATATAATCATCAGGAGATAATGTGCAAACAAAAGGTGTGGAAACATGTGGAGTAGGCATATCAGCAAATTTCCCTGATTTAGAATAAGGAGGTGGATGAGAGTTATACCCAAGACCTTCTGTGCCTTTTCTATTAAATTGTTTATCAATTATTCCAAACAGAATTTTCTGATCCATATCCATGTGATCAACCTGTAATTTGGCTTTTTCTGCTTTTTGGACTCTTTCGGTTAAAATTGTATTATTAATGGTTTGAGTATTGAGTTGCACAATTAAAGAACGATTTTCACCAGAAATATCATGAATTTTCTTTAAATAAAGTTTCTCATTTTTGGCCACAGAATCATACATCACCTTAATGTGATTTCGTTCATCAATCAAGGCATGATTGATGAATCTGTATTTTTGAATTTCATTTAAGCAAGATCTAGAATCACAAAGGTTAGAAGTAACCTCAGCAGGCACAGCAGTGAGATCCTCAGCTGGTTCAATCATGACACACTTGCTATTTTCCTCCACATCAGCCATCAAGGCTTTATCAGCAGCTTCCTCAGCTTGTTCTCCCCAATGATAATGTCCATCAGCTTGGCACACAAGAGCTGTGGAACTGGAAGTTGTGTTTGTCTTTGGAGGATTGGCAGCTTGTTTACCAGAGGAAATCTTCTTATCTTGCTGATCTTTGGAGGACGGCTCCTTGCAGTTTCTGGCAAAGTGACCCAGCTGATCACAATTGTAGCATCTCACCTTCTTGATGTCAAACCCAAGCGTCTTTCCTTGCTTGAACCTGTCTATACCAGTCCTTTTGATAAATCTCTTGGCTCTTAAGGTCAACATGGCTATGCACCAATCAATGTCCATTTTCTCCAAATCATCAGGATTAATCTGCTCCAAGTCATCAGGTTGAAAGCTAACCGGTGTTAGATTTCCAGAGATCAGTACATCATAGCATGACATGAAAGCAGTCATGATTGGGACATATTCATCAGGAATCATGGTGACAGTCTTTTGAGGAGCAGAGGAGCTGGTAGACTTAATTGCAGCAGCTGAAGGAGGAACATCAGTCTGAAAGTATGGGCTACCGGATGAGCTTGATCCAGCAATGAGAGCTGTGTTTCCAGACTGATTAGATGGGGTGACTGCTCCCTTCTTAATCTCAATTTCATAAGATTCAAGAATGCTATAGACTTCCTGTTGAGACAGAGCACTCAGATTCTCAGTCTTTTTGATCATGATTCGATACATATTCCATTCCTCAGGAAGATAATCTAGGAGTTTCTTGTTTAGATCAAGAGTAGGGTATTCAACTCCCATTACCTTCAACCTTGAGACAATGCTTGAGAAACGGTTGATCAAATCAGATATTGATTCTCCCCTTACACTGTTGAACATCGCATATTGTTTCTTGATCAGATCTCTTTTGCTTTCCCTGACATCCTCACTTCCCTCATATCTTGTGCACAGTGCAGCCCATAAGTCTTTGGCAGTTGTGTACTCAGCAAAGATGTTAAAAATATCCATAGGAAGAGCCATGGCAATAGTCCCGTAGGCCTTGTTGTCTCGGGCAATCAAGGCAAGATCTTTCTCATCATACTCAGACACTAACTTAGGACGTTGAACATCAGCAGTGGTAGTTACGGGCTTATGGGGACCATCGGTGATAGAATTCAACAGTGTATAATCGTGAAATTGAAAGAAAAGCTTTATTTTTTTAGTCCAGTCATCAAAATCTCTTGTGGACACAAGAACAGGTGGTCTATTTCCCCCAGAATGTTCTGTTGAACTTGAAGTGGCCATAATGTTTTTGAATCGAAACTAAAACAGTAACTAGTTTCGATAGGTCAACTTCTATCGAAACAAATAGTTTCGATAGTACTAGTTTCGAGAGACCAACTATTATCGAAACAACTAGTTTCGATAGGACTAGTTTCGATAGAACAAATTTTATCGAAACAACTTGTTTCGATAGGACTAGTTTCGATAGAGCAAATTTTATCGAAACAACTAGTTTCGATACTGAAAATTTCACAGACTAGTTTCGATAACCACAGATTCTATAAGAGACAAAAATCTAGTTTCGACAGTACCTTCTCCCGACAAAACGTAGACAAGAAGTTTCGATGATCAACAGAAATCAGAAATTGTTCCCCGTAGTTTCGATGCCTTCTTCTCCAAAACAGAAATACTCCATTGATGAAAAACTCCAGAAATCAAAGATGCAGAAATAACAAACCAATCCAACGAAAACATTCGTCTAACTGTCCTGATCACGAATCCAACCTTCGATTTCGAAAATACGAGCAAAAACCCTTAAAAAATGATGAAACAGTACCTCGAGAATAAATGTGCAAAAACCCAAAATAAGCACCGAAAACCCTCGGTAATCACCTAGAATCGATCAAAAAACCTGATAACACTCAAAACACTAGAGCATAATGCTCTGATACCAATTGTAGGTCCAGATTTAATCAAAAGTCACTGATATGATCGATTTAACACATACACAGGCGGAAACTGTGTATATGGAGGTGAAACTGATAAAAGAAATAGTGATGGTGAAAAATAACCAGCTAACCACAGTATGAATCAACAATCAAAGGGTATGAAAATGTAAGAACACAGTGAATAAACAACTGCAGATTGTATTGATTCAAGCAAAATGTGAAAGAGAAAGTTCAGGGTTACAGCCGCTACTCACACCCTAAACAATCTCAAACTAGGCTATTTATAGTAGTGACAGGTATCGAAACTATGGTCAATCGAAACTACTAGTTTCGATTGACCATTTACAAATGATACACAGACTGTCGAAACTACCATCTATCGAAACTACTAGTTTCGATTGAACAGACTCAATCGAAACTAAGTAGTTTCGATGGCCCAAACTTAACTAATTACAGAAAACTGAAATTACAATAATGAAATGACAGAAAGTAAACTAGTCTAAAATTGTTTAAACATACAATAAATGACAACAGCTTATACAAAATATATGACTCTACACCGGTTGTGGGGGGTTCTAGCGAGTCTCAAATTTGTAGCTGAAATCAATCAAAATTCAGCATTGATTTGGCATTATTAGATATTAAAATCGATCTTTTTCTAAGCAAGACGAGATGAAATAGTATGTAATCGTTCGAAATATGGCATTGATTTCATAATCTTCGATACTGTTTGATATTTGTGGTGCTTTTATAAGGAAATTGAAATACAACATGCTTGTTGTTCATGTATTGATGAAGCAACGATTTGAAATCGATATGGAACATCAAAGGAGAAAACAACGAATGTTTAGTTTGCAAGTAGTTGAAAAGCAGGTTATTTCTTTGTTGTATTTAAATTATAGAACTTTTGATTAAGAATTTGTTACCTGAATTATTTCGATTTAATATGTGAAAAAGTTTCATTAGATTTTGTAATAAAAATTTCTATTTTATTGTTGGATTTTTTCTATAATTTTGCTCATCAATACGGAAAGAAGGTTTGTTGTATTTTATTAATTTTTTTAAACAAATTTTAGTTCCTTATTTGGCTCATGAGTTTCTTGTTTGCTTAATTGATTTTGTTTTGATATAATCTCAGGAACCACAATTTTATTAAAATGAATATATATTTTCAATGTTTATAAAAATTCGTCAAAGCATCTTGGATTTTATTTTTATTTATGTGTATATATTTTCAATGTTTATAAAAATGCTTAATTTGATGTTCAGTGTAAATATTTGCAAGTTTTGATTTTTAAGCAGCTATGATTTTTTTTCAAGTTCTAAATGTAAACTGAATGTACACATGTGTAAAAAGTTATTTATTCATATGTTTATGTTGAATAGATGATGCGTTTAAAGTATAAGTGTATATATATATATATATATTTATAAAGATTTTTACACAAATAGTTTTAAAAAGGGGTTTTCTTCAAAGACTAATCACACACACACACCGGTCAAGTGTACCCGTCGTATAGCAATATAGCAAAAGTGCTATGTTTTTGGGATGTATGGGAGGGTTATGCTTTTGAGAATATATAATAGTAGTATAATTACAAAAGTGCCACTAATGAGAAGTTTATTGTTATATATATATATATATATATATATATATATATATAAAACAATAAACTTCTCATTAGTGGCACTTTTGTAATTATACTACTATTATATATTCTCAAAAGCATAACCCTCCCATACATCCCAAAAGCATAGCACTTTTGCTATATTGTTATCTGACGGGTACACTTGCCCGGTGTGTGTGTGATTAGTCTCCACATCTATTTTGCTATATTGCTATATATATATATATATATATATATATATATATATATATATATATATATATATATATATATATATATGGGACGTATCAAATGAAAACCCTAAGTTATTGTGAAAACCCAAAAACTCATTCTGGTCCCCACATCTATTTTCTTTATTTTATGATTTATTTATATTTTAAAGGGGTATTTCTGTCAGTTTGTCACTCACTCTTTAAACCCTACCTATCTCATCTTCAAGATCTAGATCTGTCACTCCCCCTTTCAATGCGCTCTCTCTACATTTATTTTCTCTCTTCAATCGCAGATCTCTCACTAAGATCTCACTCATCTCCATCTTTATCTTCTCTACATAAAATAAAAAATCCACATTCCCTTCCAACTTGTTTCGTGTACTTCTAACTTGTTTCGTGTACTTCAAAGAGAACTAGAGAGAAATGCAAGGAAAGAAAGAATGACGGTGGAGGTTTTTGAAAATATGAAACAAGTACTTCGATCCCCATTTCAATCTCAAGGTTTATGAAAAAGATCAAATCCAATGGAGAACCAGAGCCTCACCAACGAGTAGCTAGGGTTCGTCACCTGTAAGTAGTTGTTGCTCCTCTTGTGTGACTCTGATTAGGTCAGATTCTTGTGCGACTTCACGCAGATCTCGCACAGGTCTGGTTCGATGGCGTCCCAGTTGTGTGGGGTTCTAGCGAGTCTCAAATTTGTAGCTGAAATCAATCGAAATTCGGCATTGATTTGGCATTCTTAGATATTAAAATCGATCTTTTTCTAAGCAAGACGAGATGAAATAGTATGTAATCGTTCGAAATATGGCATTGATTTCATATTCTTCGATACTGTTTGATATTTGTGGTGCTTTTATAAGGAAATTGAAATACAACATGTTTGTTGTTCATGTATTGATGAAGCAACGATTTGAAATCGATATGGAATATCAAAGGAGAAAACAACGAATGTTTAGTTTGCAAGTAGTTGAAAAGCAGGTTATTTCTTTGTTGTATTTAAATTATATAACTTTTGATTAAGAATTTGTTACCTGAATTATTTCGATTTAATATGTGAAAAAGTTTCATTAGATTTTGTAATAAAAATTTCTATTTTATTATTGGATTTTTTTTCTATAATTTTGCTCATTAATACGGAAAGAAGGTTTGTTCTATTTTATTATTTTTTTAAACAAATTTTAGTTCCTTATTTGGCTCATGAGTTTCTTATTTGCTTAATTGATTTTGTTTTGATATAATCTCAGGAACCACAATTTTATTAAATTGAATATATATTTTCAATGTTTATAAAAATTCGTCAAAGCATCTTGGATTTTATTTTTATTTATGTGTATATATTTTCAATGTTTATAAAAATGCTTAATTTGATGTTCAGTGTAAATACTTGCAGGTTTTGATTTTTAAGCAGGTGTGATTTTTTTCAAGTTCTAAATGTAAACTCAATGTACACATTTGTAAAAAGTTATTTATTCATGTGTTTATGTTGAATAGATGATGCGTTTAAAGTATAAGTATATATATATATATATATATATATATATATAAATAAAGATTTTTAAACAATTAGTTTTAAAAAGGGGTTTTCACCAAAGACTAATCACACACACACCGGGCAAGTGTACCCGTCGGATAGCAATATAGCAAAGGAATGCGATAATAAACCAGAACTAAGATTCAGTCAAATGATGGTAAAAATATATTTTGAAGAGTTTGTTTAATTAACTAGCATGCAATTTATATAAAACTAAACTAAAATCACAATGAGAAAAGATCACTTTGGTGTCAAATCCATCTAGAATACATTCAATACACTCATAGAAACATGGCAAATACACGAAACATACATTGACCAAATTCTCGTCAAAGACATCTAATCAAATGACCATTCGAAAAGCTTGAATGAATAACACTAACTAACCACCTAAAATCATGCAATGACGCTCACGTGTTATAATCATGTCAATGTTTATAAAGATTGAATTAGCTTCCGATTAAGGTACACCAATCCAACAACTAGTTGGAAAGATAATATTAGAAACATACTACCCACCTCAGGTTGATTCAATTAGACAACCACATGCACTTCTTCAACATACAATATTATTACAAAGTTCATATAAATTAGGGGAATGTGTCAACAAATCCTAGATGAACATAAAACTAAGCATGAAACATCATAACAAACACTTTGTCTTTCCAAACATAAGCATAAGGATACACATACAAGAATCATAAATCATAGACAAGACTGTATCCACCATTCCTAGTCAAATGTCATAAGCTAGCATACAAACATACACTAATCCATGAATATAAACATAAACCATAAGTTTTCCAACATAATATGGCATACACAAATACAAGTCTTGAAAACAATTTTAAATACTTGAATACATAATTTCATTAAAGAATAATCATATGATTGTCATAACATTAACATAATGATTGCCAATAATCCATGAATGTTGTCAAACGATTCTAAACTTCATCTAAAACAATGTGAACAAGAGTTTTAGCTCATCATGAGCATAAGAATGATAAATAAGCAGGGAAAAATAGTAAGCGACATGCTATGAAAACAAAAATCAAACCACTCCAACAAGTCTAGATGTTGTTGTTGATGTATGGTGATCCTCCTGATGTCGTAATCCTTCCAAGATGCTTGAAATATGGTTGGAACAAGGTTGATTCGGAGCTCAAACAGTATGTTTTTGCTCTGGTTGCTGAATGTCCGAATGAGAAATAAACTTCTGTATTTATAGACTGAAGGGGCCACGACCGCGCTAGGAGGGAAGGCATGACCGTGCCTGTCGCTGGGGCGCGACCGTGCCTAAGAACTAGCACGGTCATTGTGTAGAGGGTTGACCTATCCTTGGCTTCTATTAGGTCCCATTGAACGAGGAAGTATGGCTCTGAGGTCAGGGGTCAGACTCACGGGATTACACGAAGCCGTGGGGCGTTAAGAGCATGGTTGTGCTCGGTAACTTAGCTTGGCACGGTCGTGCCAGATGCGGGGCGTGACCGTGCCTAGGGTTTGGAAGATGATGTGTGTAAACTATATATATATATTAATAAATATTTTTACACAGTTAGTTTAAAAAGGGTTTTCACCAAAGACTAATCACACACACACCGGGCAGTGTACCCGTCGGATAGCAATATTGTAAAGGTAAGAACCGGATATCAATCCGTGGACACGGTGGAATGCAATAATAGACCGGAATAAAGATTCAATCAACTGATGGTAAAAAGATATTTTGAAGAGTTTGTTTTACTTAACTAGCATGCAAATATATAAACTAAGCTAAAATCACAAGTCAAACAATCAAGGAGAAAATATCACTTCGGTGTCGAATCCATCTATAATACGTTTAATACACTCATAGAAGCATGGAAAATACACGAAACATAAATTGACTAAATTCTCGTCAAAGATATCTAATCAAATGACCATTCAGAAAGCTAGCATGGATTATACAAACCAACCACCTAAAGTCATACAATGAAGCTCACGTGTTTAACAATCATGTCAATGTTTATAAAGATTGAACTAGCTCCCGATTAAGGTACACTAATCCAACAACTATTTGGAAAGATAATATGAACAACACACTACCCACCTCAAGTTGATTAAATTAGACAACAATATGCATTTCTTCAACATACAAAGGTTATATAAATTAGGAGAATGTGTCAACAATTCCTAGATAAACATAAAACTAAGCATGAAACATCATAACAAACAATTTGTCTTTCCAAACATAAGCATAGGGATACACATACAAATATAATGATTCATAAACAAGACTTCATTCACCATTCCTAGTCAAATGCCATAAGCTAGTATAAATACATACACCAACCCATAAATATAAGCATAAACCACAAGTTTTTCAACATAATATGGCATACACAAATACAAGTCTTGTAAACAACTCAAAATACTCGAATATATAATTTCATCAAAAAATAATCATACGGTTGTCATAACATTAACATAATAATTGCCAATAATCCATGAATGTTGTCAAATGTATCTAAACTTCATCTAAACCAAAGTGAACAAGAGTTTTAGCTCATCATGAGCACCAAAATTACAAATGCGCACGGAAAAATAGTGAGAAACATGATATGAAAACAAGAATCAAACCATTCCTCCAAGCCTAGATGTTGTTGTTGATGTATGGTGATCCTCTTGATGTTGTATCCTCTCCAAGAAGCTTGAAATATGGCTGGAACAAATGTAATACGAGCTGGAACAGTGGGTTTTTCTCTCTGGTTGCTGAATGTCTGGATGAGAGTTTAAGTTTTGTTTAAATAGAAAAGGGGAGGCACGACCGTGCCTGGTACAAAGGCGCGGTCGTGTCTAGGTCTTGACACGACCGTGTGACAGAGGGTTGACCGATCCGGAGCTTCCATTGGGTACCACTGATCGAGGACGTACGACTGTTTAGACTCACGAGGTGACACGCGACCATGGGGGGGCAAGGCACGGTTGTGCCTTGGATTTTGGCTTGGCGCGTTTGTGCAAGATGTGGGCGCGACCGTGCCTAGGGTTTGTAAGCTTGGCACGGCCATGCCAAGTAGGGGGCACGACCGTGCCTCCATCACATAAACCCTAAAACATCACTTTTTATCCTGGAATCCTCTTGTTTGTTCACCAAGCTTCACAAAAACCTATAAAACAGGAAATGAAGCAAATAAGTGTCTAAACGTTGAATATAACCAAGAATTGATAGTTAAATAAGCGAAGTTTTCTGCCAAAAAGATGTGTAAATACTAACACATCAAACAACCCCACACTTGAACATTGCTTGTCCTCAAGCAAGAAATCAAAATGAAACAAAACTTCCAATGACACTATGGATCAAAATCGGAAAACCATAAGCATTAATAAACTTATAAAGGTTTGAAATGATTTTCAAGAAATGCAAAATTAACTAAATGAAACTCAAGGAGCCCAATGAAGTGACAACCGAATGAGCAAATGAATATGCATAGGAAATCATTAGCATGCAACTTCATGCTCCTCACAATGTTAACACACACTCGGGAATATATATGATCATACAAGTAATGGAGTATGTATAGAACACTCAAATGCCAAGACAATGAATCATGCATAAATCATAAGCTTGCTAAAAGATCAAATCTCTACCAACTAACATGAAACAAAGCATAAATCAAGAGGGCTTTAAACGGGTTGTAACTTGGCAATGGCTAAGGGTAAGGAAGTGGAATTTAAAACTGGGTAAATGGCTAAAAACCCGGCGGCTATGCTAACTCAAAAACTAAACCAACTTCTAATAAGAAAAATAAACATGCTAATACTTCCGTATAGATAAGAGCTATCAACCGAATTATTTTCATCTTTGCTCACAAAATTTCTCTAATCGGCTATAATTCACCTAAATTTGGTGATTTTATTTTTTATTTTTTTTTACTATTTCTTTTCTTTTCTTTTGAAGGGAACTAAGTCAATATTCATCTTTCCTTAGCTAAAAAAATTCTCAAGAATTTGAAGATTACAACAAAATAAAAGCTATAAAATTAACATTAGCCAACCGGATTTCTAACACGGGTGAAAAATAGAATAAATAAATAATAAGGCTAATGAAGGTTTAATGGCGGTGTAATGTGGGTAATAAAAGAAAAACATAGGATAAGTTCAACGTGGCTAACTAGTGGATGTGTTCGGATGAAGGGAAAAATAAAAATAAAAGGCTAACAAAGAGGTTTATCCTAATGCCTCAATCATTTTTATACAATATTTATGTTCATGATTTCAAAATATATACTAAAAGCAAGTTCTAATAAGCATGAAACATCTGGCACACTCAAATCCACAAAAACGAGAGCAAACAAAGTATAAAGCTATCAAGGCTCAAAAATAAACTCACGGAAACGGAAAGGAATGGGTGTAAGCAAAAGTTTACATGCAATTCATTCGTTTAGCCCACTAAAACTCATGGTTATCACAAAAAATTGGGTTTAACTCGATGGAATTTCTATCTCAATTGCTTTCGAAAAATCAAACCTCTATTATTTACTAAAAATTGTGAATGCTAAACGGTTAACTTATATTATATTTTTGTGTTTTTTTCTTTTAATTTTATAAAACTAATTTAGTGCCAATAAAAATTATGACGGAAGATTTTGCAAAAAATGAAGTGATAATATGCTAAAAAGGAAAAATATCGCGTGAATAACATTCCCACCCTACACTTAGAATCATACATTGCCCTCAATGTACAACAAAAAATAATTTAAAGCGAAGAATAAACACCCAACCCCACACTTAGAAATATACATTGCCCTCAATGTATACAAAAACATGCAAAGCAAATTGGAATGCAATGCAATAAAGCGTGAAGGGAGAACTGAAACATCCCTCATGTCGATCATCGCACACGCAAAAAGCCTACCCACAAAAATGACGTTCCACGTAGTTCCACGATTCCAAGATCTAATCAAGACTAACAACATTAAACACAAATCAGTAACATCAAGCCAAAATATAAACAGAAATGTAAAGACAAATATATATAATAGTATAAGGAAACAAAAGTACAACAAAAGAACAACATAAACGTCGAAGCGCGATACAAGAGTTTGTACAACATAGAACCAAGTACAACTCACAAAAGTGATACCCAAAGGCAATGGGAGGTACTACTCCCACTGCATGCCCTCGAAGTCGATGGCAGCGGCCCCGCCTCCCTCGCCTCCTGCTGCTGGTGGTGATGGTGGTGGTGACTGATGGTGCGGTGGAGATGGTGGTGGTGACTGATGATGCGGTGGAGATGGTGGTGGCTGATTGGGCTGCTGCTCCGGCTGCATAAAGAATGGAAGGGGAACCACGTATGGTGTCCCGCCAGTAGCCACAGCAGCGGCGCATTGGACCTCATACTGCCAGGCCCAGTAGCGCATGAAAAAATCATGGGTGACGGTAACAGGAGGTGGTGGTGACGGCGAAGGCGGAGGAGGCGGCTGGTCGGGCTAATGATGCCCGTGCCCCTGCTCCTGCTCCTACTCCTGCTGAGCGGTGTGTGCCTGATGCGTGGTGGTGACGGCCTTGGCCTCAGCCTGTACAAGATCTGGATCGAGACCCGGATGGTCTGGATCCCATGTCCGTCCCCATCTGTCAACTAAGCTAATCCCCCCTGCGCCACGACGAGCTACGTGCATGTTTCTCAGTGTCTGCATGGTCATCACGACGGTCTCTACCACAGGGGTCAGGTCCCCTATCAAGTCATAGGTCAGTAACTAAAAGTGCCTCGCCAGCTTGGTCATAAGTGACCTCCACAAATAGCGCTGGTAACATCGCGCCGGTAACATCGCGCCCTGAACTGTTCACCAAGTACCCCGCGATAGAATGCGCAAAATTGATGGTGTCCAGGCGTACAAGGCAAAACAGATAGAATAGCTCCCTCAAGTTCACTACCGTCTCTCTCTGTCCTCGACCAGAAATAGAATATACGATACAACGATGAAGAACACGGTGCAGAGGATCCCGAAGGCTCGAAGCCTTAGTCAGACTCGGATCATAAATCCCAAAACCAAACTCGTGCCAGAACTGGTCCTTGTCCTCCTCTGTCGGAAACTCGGTGATACCCTCGTTGAATATCTCTGTCTAAAACTCCCGCCTCGTATACAAACCCAATAGTCGTCCGAACCTGGCAACGGACATCACTTGCCATTCCCCGCCTAGCCTAAACCTAATCGTCTCGGGCTGCACTAGGTCTGCGCAAGGATAATCGAACTCATACGTGGAGAAAAACTCCATCACGAGCTCGACATACTAAATAGCATGAAGTCTAAACAAACGGCGCCACAGGGCGGTGACGAGATCGTTCCATCAGTCCTTCTGGCCGATGGCACCTATTGCGGCCGGCTCTAAACGACGGGCGGCTAAAATCCGGCCTCTGCGGGGCCACAGAACATCCAGACGAGCCTCGTACTCATGCTCGTGGAGATCAAACTCCAAGTATGGGTGATCCCGGTTGCCTGCCATCTCCAATACAACAAAAATGAAATCAGAACAGTTATGAAGATGCTAGACGGAATTATGAAGTTTCTGAGCTATTATGAAGGGGACACGGTCGTGCCTGGAAAGGGGCACGACCGCGCCAAGGCCAAAATCCAAGCCCATGGTCGCGCTGTGGCCGACCGCGGGCAATCCCAACCTGGAAACACGGTCGCGCCAGGTCAGGGCACGACCGCGCCTAGGTCAAAAATGAAGACACGGCCATGCTCAACCAAAACTACAAAAGCCGAGCACGACCGCGCTTGGTCATGAGCGCTACCGTGCTCAACCCATTTTTGGGTTTTCTGATTCAAAATTTCACATTTTAATACAACAACATTCCAAGAGGTCTAAAACAACGATCCTACGTATTTACACAAAAACAATCAAACGGAAAAGTTGAAGAAAAACTAAAAATTTACTAAAACCCTAAGTCTTTAAACGCAAGTGGACTACCGACCTTAAATCTAAACATGAACAAATAGAAGGGAGTCGAATCGTACCTTAGATTGTGGAAAAGGAAGCAACGCGGCAAAAATTTGGGAGAATCGCAATGGGGGGGTTCGACGGGGGAGGCGAGTGAAAAGTCTATCTTTGAAACTAATTTGAACTACCCTAAACACTTAGGCACGACCGCGCCAAGTGCTTATGCACGACCGCGCCTAGGGTTAGAGGCACGACCGCGCCTATAGTGAGGCACGACCGTGTCTCTTGCCCAGCAGACAAAAACACCTGAGTTTTATGCAGCTTGTACCCAACCCGACTGCGATTCTTCCAAACTAAAATTTCTAGAAATTCAGAAAACATACCAGAGACATCCCAATCACTAACCAAAGTCCGCTTGATCCAAAACACGTTCCGATCATCTAAACTCAAAAATAAATGGTAAAATCCTAAAAAAAAAAAAAAATAAGAAGAAGATAAACATAGAAACAAAATCTAAGAATTGTTACCCAAGATGATACCGTAACAGGCTAAGTTTATTAGCGAGACGTTAGCTAGACTCAAGTCTCCGAATTCATTTGTCCTTGGGGTGGAGGTCAACCACCTCCAATGCCGGGTCAATCGGTCCGTCAATGTATGGCTTAAGACGATGACCGTTGACCTTGAAGATCCTTCCATCTTCATGCTCAATCTCGACGGTCCCATAAGAAAACACCTCCTTAACCGTGTAGGGACCCGTCCATCGGGACTTCAACTTCCCGGGAAACAATCACAACCTAGAGTTGTAAAGCAACACACGACCACCCACTCGGAATTCCTTCTTGTCCTTCAAGCGTCGGTCATGTAAACTCTTAGTGCGCTCCTTGTAGATCGTGGAGTTTGCATAGGCTTGATTCCTCAACTCATCAAGCTCATGAATCTGAGTGAACTGGTTCTCACCCGCACTCACCAAGTCAAGATTCACCGCCTTCAATGCCCAATAAGCCTTATGTTCCAACTCCACCGGAAGATGGCACGCCTTTCCATAGATCAACCTAAATGGTGTGGTACCAATAGGCGTCTTATACGTAGTCCGGAAGGCCCAAAGTGAATCATCTAACCAATCTGACCAATCCTTTCGGTTCTGACCAACCGTCTTCTCAAGAATCCGCTTTATGCCCCGGTTCGTGACCTCTACCTGTCCACTGGTCTGTGGATGGTAGGATGTGGAGAATCTATGGTTCACACCATATCGTGATAGAGCCTTCTTCAACTGGGAGTTGCAGAAGTGGGTCCCACGGTCACTAATCAAAGCCTTGGGGACACCAAAGCGAGAGAACATCTTCTTCAGAAATTGAAAAACCACCCTAGCATCATTAGTAGGCAAGGCTTGAGCCTCGACCCACTTAGAAACATAGTCAACAGTGACTAGGATATACCGGTTGCCACGAGAAGCTCGGAAAGGTCCCATAAAGTCAATAACCCAGACATCAAAAATATCACAAATCTGGATGCTGTTCTGGGGCATCTCATTCCTAGACGAAATGTTGCTCTCCCTCTGGAAAGCGTCACAAGCTCGGATCATCTCATGAGCATCCCGGAAGATGGTAGGCCAGAAGAAACCAGCGTCAAAGACCTTCTTCGCGGTCAAGGTAGCTCCATGATGTCCACCTGTCGGGCCCTCGTGGCAGTGTCTAAGCACCTGACGTGCCTCCTCTCCAAACACACACCTGCGAATGATCTTGTCAGCCCCGACTCAAAAAAAATAGGGATCCTCCCAAAGATAGTGCTTGAAATCCGCAAAGAACTTTCGCTTCTGCTGATGCGTTAAGCCCTTAATCACAATCCCACTAGCAAGAAAGTTTGCAAAATCAGCAAACCATGGACACTCCTCATCCTGTGTCTGTATGTGCATGAGAAACTCGTGGGGAAAATTGTCATTTATGGATGACCCCACAAGTTCAGATGAAGCTGAGCACTCAAGACAGGACAAGTGGTCCGCTGCGACATTCTCCGCGCCCTTCTTATCGCGGATCTCAATGTCGAACTCCTGAAGCAGCAAAACCCACCGGATTAGCCAGGGTTTGGCATCCTGTTTGCTGAATAGGTGCCGAAGAGCTGCATGGTAGGTGTATACAATGGTCTTTGATAGGACGAGATAAGACCGGAATTTATTGAAAGCGAAGACAACGGCTAGGAGCTCTTTCTTCGCCGTGGTGTAGTGCTCATGTGCGTCATTGAGCGTCTTGCTCGCATAATAAATCGGGTGAAACTGCTTCTCTCTCCTCTGTCCTAAGACCGCCCCAACAGCCAAGTCACTCACGTCACACATGATCTCAAATGGCAGCTTCCAATCAGGAGCCACCATGATAGGGGCACTCACCAACTTCTCCTTCAACAAATTGAATGCATTAAGGCACTCGTCGGAGAACACGAACTGGGCTTCCTTCTCAAGAAGCTGGGTCATCGGTCGGGCCATCTTAGAAAAATCTTTAATAAAGCGTCTGTAAAAGCCCGCGTGACCAAGGAAGCTCCGAATAAATTTCACCTAGAAGTGGCATTTCTCCCAGTTCAACACTAGATTGGCCTCCTCGCACCTGGCCAACATCCTCTCCAGATTCCCGAGGCAATGATCAAAGGAACTCCCAAACAAAGAAAAGTCATCCATGAAAACCTCCATGGAGTCCTCAATCATATCATGGAAAAAGGCCGCCATGCAACGCTGGAAAGTGGCCGGAGCATTACTCAATCCAAAGGGCATCCGCCGATAAGAAAATGTGCCATAGGGACATGTGAATGTTGTCTTCTCCCGGTCCTCAGGAGCAATCGGGATCTGGAAGTAGCCAGAGAAGCCATCCAGGAAACAATAGAACATCTTCCCCGCTAATCTCTCCAACATCTGATCAATGAACGGAAGGGAAAATGGTCTTTCCGAGTAGCATCGTTGAGTTTGCGGTAATCGATGCAAACTCTCCAACCTGTGACTGTACGAGTAGGAATCACCTCATTCCTCTCGTTGGTGATAACAGTCATGCCTCCCTTCTTAGGGACAACCTGAATCGGGCTAACCCAAGGTGAATCGGAGATGGGATAAATCAAACCAGCGTCAAGTAACTTAATCACCTCCTTCTTCACTACCTCCTGCATGTTCGGTTCAACCTCTTCTAGTGCTACACAGCGGGCTTGTAGTCATCCTCCATAAGGATCTTATGGGTACAAAAAGAGGGATTAATTCCCTTAATGTCCATAATCCTCCATGTAATAGCCTGCTTGTGCTGCTTCAGCACCTCCAGTAGCCTCTCTTTCTCATCACTCGTCAAATCAGAGGCGATAATGATAGGTAATCGAGACTCACCATCTAAAAAGGCATACTCCAAATGGCTCGGGAGCTCCTTAAGCTCAACAGGTGGTGTGTCACACCCCTAATTTTCAACTAACGGAGTTTTACCGTTTGGCAAGTGACGAACCAGGATCTCAGACATTAGTTACATAGAACGACTCTACATGGGGCTCAAATAAAAATATCATATCAATCAGAGTTAATGCGGAAGCGTAAAGAAAGTAAATGCGCAAAACACATGCGCCCAAAAGAATAGTCCAAAAGTTCAAACCAAACACAAATTAAATAGTCCAAGCAGTTTATTGAAACATGAATCAAAGGCAATATTTTCATGCATGTCCTATAGTGTGCACATGTGCCTTATATTAAGCGACATGATAAAAACATGTAAGAAAATGTCAACACGAGGTTGGTGAGTTCACAAGTTTCAATTTATAGAAGCGTTTTAACAGATTAACGTACATTCAATATATAAATCAATAAGTAGCTAACCCATAAACATGTTAACTAATGCGCTCGCAACCGATAGCTGACTGTTTATATGCCTCCCACCATCATGGTGCATGTTTAGGTCAATATTGCACCCGTTCGACCTCCAATCGAGTTAGCGCGACCAACGCGGGTGAGGTTTGTCAAACCCAGTAGTACTACTCAAATTACCTCGCTATGTTCATATTAATGGTCCGATGTGAGGACTTAAAGGATAAAGTATACGCATAGTCATACAAGTGATATCATATATGAATTACCAAAAATCAAAAGTATTTACGACATGTTTTTCTCCCCCAGTTTAAAACAGTAAAACGGGGCCGTGAAAACTCACCTGAATAGCGTAGGTAGTATCACACAAGGGATAAGTTGGAACCACGAGTGTAAGTCTCAAAAGACTAACGAATGCCCTAAAATTATAAATACATAAATTAGGAACAAGTTGGGATTTGTGACAACGACGCGGAATGAGAAACGTCCTACAGAAACGCTCTAACAACCAAGAGTAGACGAACGTGTCCACGGGAATTGGAATTCTTTAATTAATAATTAAGATATATATATATATATATATATATATATATATATATATATATATATATACACGTTATGCGACGAATGACAAAATAATATTTAATAAATATATTCGAGCGTTTTGTCGTTTACAAAACTTAGGAAAATAATATAATTTAATATATTATTTTTAGGTTCGCATGAATATTCTAAATACCCATTCGAGGAAAAAAAAATATATTATTTTTAATGGAGGTAATAAACACGAGTAAATAATATAACAATTATATTACTAAATGGTTTAAAACGTTACACGAGTTATAAAATGATACGAAATAATATAACTTATGTATTATTTTATAATATTAATCGCCGGTTGAAAATAATATAAATATATTATTTTATACGAGGTTGGCTTGAAAATGATATAATATACTATTTTTAAAAGTGGAATTAATAATAAAAATAGGTTATAAATCCAAACCCGAGCCTACGGGTTGTTTCCCGGGCTAAAACATATTAATTTAATATTATAATAATATAGGGTTTGATTTTTAATAATTAAATATAACTAAAAGTGCCCCAAAAATAAATGTGGGAGCCCGGTCTCGAACCCGGGTCTCTCCCACACACGCACACTGTCTTAACCAGTCCGCCCGCTAGGGTCATCGCGTTAGCATCCGGATTGGAATTGATTTAACATCAAGGTTCAAGTGACTTCCCTCCCAAACCCATTCGCGATCGAAACTCGGCTTTGATCCATCGATCCCGGTGTCGATCGATCGAAACAGCAAAGGGGTTTTGATACCATGGAAATCACGAACCTGAGCATGGTTTTAATTTCAAAAACGATAGGGTTTTGGTCGTTTAATTACTGAAAATTGGATCGAAACCCTGGTTTGATAAGTCAGAATGGAATTGAAGTATTCTGATAATAAAAATTGATGAAACCATAGGGCTTTTGTTAATCGGGACATTGCGAATCTGATGATTTATTTAATTGTATTACTTTTGAGTTTAAGATCGAGAACCCTAAACCATTCTCAGATGAACCCTGATTACAGGATTACGATCAATTCGATGATGGAAGTCCGATATTTCATAGGGCTTTCACTCTACAGACGATTACGAGTCTAATGATGTGGTTTAATTTGATTTAAAAACAGTTTAGAGTTGAATTCGACAATCTGGTTTCATAAGAACCCTAGATTACGGGTTACAATGATCCTGATAATAAAACATCGAATTGACAGAGGGCTTTCAAAGAAAATGGTATTGCGAATCTGACGGTATAGTTTAATTGTATTTTGATTGGGTCTAGACTAGGGTTCGATTAAACCGGTCAGTGATGAACCCTAGAGTCGATATTTTGATCGAATTGATAATGTAAGCCCAAATTGACATAGGGCTTTCATTCTATGGATAAAAAAATCAATTGGAGTAAGAAATTACCAGAATGTGAGTCGAATTGATAGAGTTCGAGTACTGCAGGTGTCGGCAAAGAACTGCTTGATCTCCGATGATTTCTGCTGCTTCTCCGGCCAATGTGGGTTGTGCGAAAGTTTCAGGAGAGTTCGTCGAGTGTGCGTAGTGTCTCAATTGGTGAAGTTACTACGAGGATTAAGTGAATTTGATTTCTATCGATGGTTTTGAGTTACACGCTCGTTAATTGAGTTTAAACCGAATCAATGTCCGCATTTAAGATGATAATGATGATCGAAAACGGTTGAATCGTGGGGAATCAGTTTCAGTTTCAACGAATTCCAACTAGAAACGGTCGAATTCGAGAGAAATCGCGATGTTTGACTTTCAAGAGTCAACAATTCGGTTTCATGAATTGGCAGGACTGGTCCGTGAGGTTTTGCTAAGAATTTGAGTTTGAAACTTGGCAGGATAGGTCCTTCAAGTTTGAACTTGGTTATTTAGGTTAAATTTTGGTTAATTTTGACTTCCAAAGTCAACATGACTTGGATCTTGACTTTCCAAAGTCAACATAGAGATTAGGGTTATTACATAACTAGTCCCTGTGGTTTAAGTTTGAGATATTGATAGAAATAGTCCCTGGAGTTTGAGTAAAGTTAATTTCAATTAACTTTAACTGGATTTTATTAACAGAGTTAACTAAAAAACTCCGGATTGTCACATGGTGGGTCCTCAATAGAAGGCCGCTCAATCGGCTCAGACTCTCTATCAACCATCGCAAAAACCGCTGAACACTGGGGAAACTCATAGCTCTCCTGGCTATGCAACTGCTCATCAAACTGATCCTCACCAATTGGATCAAATGTCTCCCCTCCTACAATCTGGGTGTCCATGGACTCCTCCTCAGCTGTGTCCTGGAGATGATCACTCACACAAGAATAAATAGTCTCGACAAAGTAAAGTGAATCTTCCTGATTCTAGGTGTGCTGCATGGATCTCCCAACATCAAAGGTCTCCTCCTCTTCATCCACCCTCAATGTAAGCCTCCCTGAATACACATCAATCAGGGCCTTGGCGGTGGCCAAGAACGGTCGACCTAGGATAACAGGGACATTCTCGTCCTCATCCATGTCCAAAATCATAAAGTCTATAGGAAACACAAAATGATCAACCTTAACCAACATATTCTCCACTATCCCTCGCGGATACTTGACCGAACGATCGGCCAGCTGGATACTCATTCGTGTTGGTGTAGGTTCTCCCAACTCAAGCTTTGCAAAGATCGCATATGGCATGAGGTTAATGCTAGCACCAAGGTCAGCTAGGGCATTGCTAACCGACAAGCTATCTATCAAACAGGGGATGGTGAAACTCCCCGGATCTCGTCTCTTCTCGAGTAGCTTGTTCTGAATCACCGCCAAACACTCCTCATTCAGCGTCACCTGAGACAACTCCTCCAATTTCCTCTTATTCGTGAGGATATCCTTCAAGAATCTCGCATACTTAAGCATCTGAGCTAGAGCCTCCACAAATGACAAGTTGATATGCAACTGCTTAAACAACCCTAAAAACTTACCATACTGCTCCTCCATCTTCTACTTCTTCAATCTGCCTGGGTATGGAACGGCAAAAGTGTAATCTCTCACAGGCTCGCGAGGGCGCGATGTCACACCCCGACCGATGGCGGAATCATCGGGGCGGGACATGTAAGACTGTTCATGAGCTCAAGGTTGACTAAATTGTAATATGTTAAATCAAATTCAATTCAAACAAATACGAATCAAATTCAATGTACATAATGAAATACAATTTGTTTTTGAATTAAGATTATCTAGGTCCAAAGCCTATGTGTAGCATGTCTTGATCAAACTCATATGAAAGCACCTGAAACATGAATAAAATAAGGTCAACTAAAAAGTTGGTGAGTATAACACAAATTTGTACATAGATAGCATATAGTTTGTAAACCAAATATACATAACATGATAAATAAGGCATTTATGGGGAGCTGCTATTGTGTAACCAAGTACAATCAAACCTTGTAACTAGCATGCAAAACAAAGTGTGTTGTCGGTTTCAATCACCGCGTACCATGGGTGGGTTTGTCAGACTCAATAGATCTATCATTGAAAACCGTCTGCTTGTATAGTTAATGATTACACATAATAGCATACAAGAGGTTAGCACACCTAGCACTCGGGCATAAAGCTCAAATTGCACACATGAATGTAAATAGGATTTGTACTTGTGTTGTTTGCGTAAATGTAAACATGTAAGTTGAATAGTGTTCATGTTTCACCCCAAAAATGTAAAAGAGTAAAAAGGGGTTGTGAATACTCACTTGATTCGAAGGCGTAGCTAACACGAGATACTAGAAAGTAACGTGATCCTTGTAATGCACAACGTTAACCTAGAGTGTAATGTATATTACAATAATAATGCACAATAGTCTAAGTCTAAGTCTAAGGTTGAATTGGATGAAGTTAGTGATTGGTACATGGAGGTATTGTATAAAACGGAGGATTTGAAATGAATATTTTTACAACATTTTGAATAAGGTTTGAGTTTGGAATAAGACAATTATATGTGAACTTCTTATTTAAAATTTACTACTTTTTAATCCATTAGAAATGATTTAATTAATTTGTTTAATATTCCCAAGTTGATAATTTAGTTTATGAAAACAATTCTGGGCTTTGGAGTTTTATAAAATAGTAATTTTTTTTTATAAAAGGAATTGAGTTTATATTAAAATAACAGAAGAAACAGATTCTGACCAAAGGTTGGGCACAACCGTGCCAAGGGTATGGCGCGACCGCGCTTAGGCACGGGGCGCGACCGTGCTTGGGCATGGGGCGCGACCGTGCTTGGGCATGGGGCACAACCATGCCTGGACAAGAGGCACGACCGTGCTAAGCCATTAGCTCGATCGTGTCTGGATTTTCCAGAACCTAATCTAACAAATTCTTGTATTAAAAACGGCTGAATTTATAGGGTTTTCAAAGAACGACTGTTTGCGAATCTAACCATGTATTTTAATTGAATGTATATCGTGTCTAGGGTGTAGTTCGACTAAGCCAAAAACGTGATGAACCCTAGATTCTGTTTGAGTTTAATTCGGTGGTATAAGCCCTGAATAGGTTAGGGCTTTCATTCAAGGGATTGAAATGAGTCTGATGATGTGTTTAATTACCTTAAACGATATCGAATTGGTGGAGTTCGACCAAACGGAGTTCCGACTTTGATGCGTTGATCCCTGGCATCTCCGGTTGGGATTCCGGCAAAATTGATGTGAGGAATGTGATTACAGGAGCTTGAAGATCATGCGCATATGATTGATTTCGGGAGTGTTTCGTGAATTGGACGAGATTGAGAGAAAGGAATGGAGAGGTGACGGTTTTGGTTTCCTAATCACTACGCGGTTATTAGAAAGTGATTAATTCGAAATGATTGGTTTGAAACGGCACAATAAGCGTTACAAATTTTGGATTCGAACATATTTGCGATTAAAGACTGTTTTTACGTTTTAACTGATGTGAGGCGCGACCGTGCCTATAAGAGGCGCGACCGTGCCAGACGAGGCGCGACCGTGCCAGACGAGGCGCGACTGTGCCAAAACGTGGCGCGACCGTGCCGGACGAGGCGCGACCGTGCCAAAACGTGGCGCGACCGTGCCTACTAGGGTTTCTGGTTATTTACAAAATCAGCCCTTGCAAATTCAGCTTTGACAGAAATAGCTTGGTTAGGATTTAACAGAACACCTAATGAGATTACTAACTGGATTAACTCTAAGAGGTGTTACCACATGATTATGAGTTCTAAATCTTTGAATTTAATACGATCGGCTGACGATTAATGAGGTGTAGGTTTGAACAAGTATATGATTCAACATCGTGCAGTTATTTTATTATTTAAAATAAATTAAAATAGGGTCGAAAAAAATCAGTAATGTTACAGTCTCCCCATGTTAAGGGAATTTCATCCCGAAATTTAACTAATGGAGGCTTCTAAAAATCAAGAAAAAGGTGGGAGTTTTGGGTTCTCGGTGAGTTTGACCGTTGATATGATTTAGGCCTGATACTTAAGGTTGAATATGAATGATGACAATGAATTTAGTTTTTGAAATGGACTTAAGGAGAAGATTGTCGAATAGCAATTTGAATTCTAAATATAAGATGTATTACTTGTAACAAATTTGATGAGATTTTGAAATTTTGAGTTTATGTAAGATGTAGTCTAGCGTGCTCAAAATTGTTAGTGGGTAAAAGATTTCATAAACATTGGTCTAGGTCAAAACTTCACGTGACACGAACAACGCTACTCCTGATAATATGATAGGACACTTATATATAGGAAGTACCATCGGCGTATCCACCATGCCCTCGTCACATTACATCCGTTTCATTGTTACACATCATGATAAGTTTTAGGTCACAACACACGACAAAATTTCACTATAGTTTCCATGCGCTGATTTTCATAATTCCGTGTGCACCCGTAATTATTCAAATCATCGTATGGTCCGTATAGATTGTTTCGTTATGTGTGGGTAAGGGGGCACAATTTCGCTATGATCACGTCTATTGTTTACACATAGAAAGTCGCTAACAAGTAACTAAGTCCCTAATTAGGTCAGTTCGCAACTAAAGAGTAGTAAAGTAGTAACACTTAAAGTTTCTTAGTTTGCTCGTGTTTGAACAAGAATACGTCAAACCCCGAGTCGTTTCAATGTATTATGGTCTTCAACTTTGGTGTACAAAGTGCATGACCATGTCTTGTGTATAATGTAATCAATCCATTGCAATAATTGTAAGCAAATTTTGTTTCGAGTATATAGTAAGCACACAAGTCTCATGTATGATCTAGTGTCACGTAGTTTGTAATCAAATAGGTCTCATATATAGCGTAAATAATTTAGCGTCTTGTATTTTGTAAATCAAAAAGCTCTAATGTGTAATGTATACAACATAGTATTATGTGTATTGTAGGAAATGGATCTCATGTATAGTGTTAGCAACTTAGCATCATGTATTTTGTATAATATACACCATTTAGTATAAAGTGCTTTGTAACCAAATGAGTTTCTTGTATAGTATGGTCAATCTAGAATTATGTATCCAATAAGCAATTCTTGTGTATAACATATATTGCAAACGACTAAGTTTCGTGTATCATGTGCTCAATCCAGTAGCATATGTATTGCAAGTAAACATGTTTCGTGCATTACGTGATTAATCGAGCAAATTGTGATTTGTAGGCAAACTAGTTTCATGTATTATGTAGTTTGTGTAGAATTGGATATATTGAGGATAATTGAGTTTCATGTACCATGATATTGCGTTAAATATATTGTGAACGTGTATACATGAGTATTGAACTTCGCGTGCGATGTGTACTAACGGGTCTTGCATGTGATCGAGTGCTGCGGACGAACGTGTTGTTTGGCGTTCTTGCATAATGTGGTAGTTAGGTTCAAGTCCTCAAATCTCATTGAGGTTGGGGGAAAGGTTAACGTTTACGCGATATGGATCGTCTCTTGAAGCGTCGAGTGAAAGGTAACGAGGAGGTTTTGGAAATATTCTGGAATTTGTGTTTATAAATACGGGTCTTTGTTTGAACATAGAAAGTGGGAAATTATTTTTGGTTATAGACATATAAAGTAGTGAAATCATTAAATCGCATATTTTAGATGAATAAGCAATTTATGAGAAAAATATTTTTAATCTAAAATTTCAACCTTTGGCTAAACAAGTAGTAGCATATTAATTTGGCCAAAGTTTAGAATTATTTACATTAACGAATAAAAATCATAATTATTTATCAGTTTTTTTTTTAAAAATATTTTTTATAAAATTGATTGCATTAACTTTCCTTATTTGGTGAAAAAGTTTTATGGAAAATTTATGTTTTTGATATTATCTAAAAATTTAATAAAGATAGCGATGTTTTGTTTAAATCACAAAATAGGATGATTTATTTATGAAAGGGTTTGTTGGTAATGCATTAAATCATGTTGAATGAAAGAAGTGATATTTGAGAAAGTTTGATGAAAATATAACAGGTGTAATTTACGCTCCACGGGTCAAATCAATGAACAATAACTGTAGAGTTGAAATATATGGAATTGACTAAATGCTGAAATGTTAAACACTACTCAAAACATAAGAAAATGCTTCTCAAATCAAAAATTTTTAAAAGAAAACAGTAGAAGCTTCTTCTAACGTCGCTGGTAGCTTTCCACTAGGAAGAAGATAATTGCCAAGATGAGCATCGCTATAGTCACTCGAGTAGCAGATCTGGCTTCAGTCCTGGCGGTCTCCGTGTGATGTTCTTGTACTTCCTTTTCGAGGATGGAGATTAACTCCTTTTGGTACCCTAATTGGTTTGCTAGGCTATCCATTCTTTGTCTTTGCAAGTCGTGTATCACTCCCTGCTCTATCCTTTGCCTCTCGAATTTTGAGGTTCTTACATATTGATGGAGGTCATGGGTTGGAATCCCCATGACACTAGTGGGTGCCATGGTTCGTCTTACCCAAGGGTTAGGATGGTATGGGTCGGGCATTAGGTATGGGTCTCTTAGTGGGGGTGGTAATTGATTACGGGGGTGAGGTGTATGATACGGGTTTATGGGTACGGGTGATCCGGGTGTTCGAAGTCTCGGGCCTGTGTTCCTAATCCAGTCTGCCCTACATCAAACCTTGGCCTAGCAGCTGGGGGTGTTGGTGACCAATACACGGGTGTCTCAGTGTCTTCTTCCCAATCGGATTCTGTTCCGGGATGGTATACCGGGGAGGGAGGAGGGTAGGAGTCCATATCTAGCAGAAAACAATGCAAAAGTTGTAAGTGATAATGAAATATTGCGGGTTGAACATAGGAGTACTTATAGGTTTTAGAGTTTGACTAGTCATAACATCGAACCTTCACGATAGTATTTTAGAAGTACACTTGACCTATAAGCAATGTATCCCTGAGAAAAATTCCCAGGAAAGAGGGGTGGGTCGCTAAGACACACTTAAGTACCCTATCTTTCCTTAGCCAGAATTCCTCATGGGTTTACACACTCTTCCAGCCATCATGTATTAATAATGCTATTGTTGGGCTCATGGTTATGATGGGAGTTGTTGTGGGCTGGGCTTTGAGGCCCAAAGTAAGATTTATGCATTTTAGCGGGCTTCTTCTTCTTGGAAATAGGTGGGCTTCTTAGTTTATTGTTGATGGGCATTAGGCCCAATAGTTTAAGTCTTTGCTCATAAAGGGTGATGCTTTCATGTATTTGGGTCCAAAGGAGTATGAATAATTTTGGTGTGTATGTGTGTGTGTTAAACTTAGGATAGTGTTTTAAATAAATTATGTAAGTAGCTATGAATAGAAGGAGAAGTGGGCAGGTAACGTGACACATAAACTATTGGGTATTGTATCATGTGATGTAATCATATAGTATAATATGTAAAAATATTCACATAGGTGAATAATCATATAGCATGTAGGTAGTAATGAGTGTAAGTACAAGAGTTATCAAGTAGTGTGACACATAAGTAATTATGTATTGTATCAGGTAGTGTAAGTACTTAGGATAGCATGTAAAAATAATCACACTGGAATTGAAAATTTAACGTGTAGTAGCATGGCATTGTATGGGTGTCCTAAAGTTATAGTCTAAGTCAAGAGTGTCTAATAACCTAGTTCCCTATAACCAAGGCTCTGATACCAATCTGTCACACCCCGACCGATGGCGGAATCATCGGGGCGGGACATGTAAGACTGTTCATGAGCTCAAGGTTGACTAAATTGTAATATGTTAAATCAAATTCAATTCAAACAAATACGAATCAAATTCAATGTACATAATGAAATACAATTTGTTTTTGAATTAAGATTATCTAGGTCCAAAGCCTATGTGTAGCATGTCTTGATCAAACTCATATGAAAGTACCTGAAACATGAATAAAATAAGGTCAACTAAAAAGTTGGTGAGTATAACACAAATTTGTACATAGATAGCATATAGTTTGTAAACCAAATCCTTTACATAACATGATAAATAAGGCATTTATGGGGAGCCGCTATTGTGTAACCAAGTACAATCAAACCTTGTAACTAGCATGCAAAACAAAGTGTGTTGTCGGTTTCAATCACCGCATACCATGGGTGGGTTTGTCAGACTCAATAGATCTATCATTGAAAACCGTCGGCTTGTATAGTTAATGATTGCACATAATAGCATACAAGAGGTTAGCACACCTAGCACTCGGGCATAAAGCTCAAATTGCACACATGAATGTAAATAGGATTTGTACTTGTGTTGTTTGCGTAAATGTAAACATGTAAGTTGAATAGTGTTCATGTTTCACCTCAAAAATGTAAAAGAGTAAAAAGGGGTTGTGAATACTCACTTGATTCGAAGGCGTAGCTAACACGAGATACTAGAAAGTAACGTGATCCTTGTAATGCACAACGTTAACCTAGAGTGTAATGTATATTACATTAATAATGCACAATAGTCTAAGTCTAAGTCTAAGGTTGAATTGGATAAAGTTAGTGATTGGTACATGGAGGTATTGTATAAAACGGAGGATTTGAAATGAATATTTCTACAACATTTTGAATAAGGTTTGAGTTTGGAATAAGACAATTATATGTGAACTTCTTATTTAAAATTTACTACTTTTTAATCCATTAGAAATGATTTAATTAATTTGTTTAATATTCCTAAGTTGATAATTTAGTTTATGAAAACAATTCTGGGCTTTGGAGTTTTATAAAATAGTAATTTTTTTTATAAAAGGAATTGAGTTTATATTAAAATAACAGAAGAAACAGATTCTGACCAAAGGTTGGGCACAACCGTGCCAAGGGTATGGCGCGACCGCGCTTAGGCACGGGGCGCGACCGTGCTTGGGCATGGGGCGCGACCGTGCTTGGGCATGGGGCACAACCATGCCTGGACAAGAGGCACGACCGTGCTAAGCGATTAGCACGATCGTGTCTGGATTTTCCAGAACCTAATCTGACAAATTCTTGTATTAAAAACGGCTGAATTTATAGGGTTTTCAAAGAACGACTGTTTGCGAATCTGACCATGTATTTTAATTGAATGTATATCGTGTCTAGGGTGTAGTTCGACTAAGCTAAAAACGTGATGAACCCTAGATTCTGTTTGAGTTTAATTCGGTGGTATAAGCCCTGAATAGGTTAGGGCTTTCATTCAAGGGATTGAAATGAGTCTGATGATGTGTTTAATTACCTTAAACGATATCGAATTGGTGGAGTTCGAGCAAACGGAGTTCCGACTTTTATGCGTTGATCCCTGGCGTCTCCGGTTGGGATTCCGGCAAAATTGATCTGAGGAATGTGATTACAGGAGCTTGAAGATCATGCGCATATGATTGATTTCGGGAGTGTTTCGTGAATTGGACGAGATTGAGAGAAAGGAATGGAGAGGTGACGGTTTTGGTTTCCTAATCACTACGCGGTTATTAGAAAGTGATTAATTCGAAATGATTGGTTTGAAATGGCACAATAAGCGTTACAAATTTTGGATTCGAACAGATTTGCGATTAAAGACTGTTTTTACGTTTTAACTGATGTGAGGCACGACCGTGCCTATAAGAGGCGCGACCGTGCCTACTAGGGTTTCTGGTTATTTACAAAATCAGCCCTTGCAAATTCAGGTTTGACAGAAATAGCTTGGTTAGGATTTAACAGAACACCTAACGAGATTACTAACTGGATTAACTCTAAGAGGTGTTACCACATGATTATGAGTTCTAAAGATTTTGAATTTAATACGATCGGCTGACGATTAATGAGGTGTAGGTTTGAACAAGTATATGATTCAACATCGTGCAGTTATTTTATTATTTAAAATAAATTAAAATAGGGTCGAAAAAAATCAGGAATGTTACACGCGATGTGCTCGGCGGTGTCTCATCAGGAATCTCAATCGCAACCTCCTCCTCGGATGAGTCATGCACAGGAACCTGTGGATTCGGTCCTGTGCCTCTACCGCTCCTTAAAGTGATGGCCTTCACATGAGCCGTGGGATTGGGCTCAGTGTTGCTAGGTAGGCCACCTGGCGCTCTCTCAGAAAGAAGCTTCGCGATCTGCCCGACCTGGTTCTCTATGGTATGGATCGAAGCTTTTTGATTCCTTAACTCAGTCTCATGCGTGTGAAAACGCTCCTCCATGTAGCGGTTCTGCTTCTCTGCCAATGGATTCTGACTCTCTGAGTTGGCAAGTAGCCGTGCAACCATTTCCTCCAAACTGGATTTACCTCAGGTGCGGGTGGTGGACCGCTGCTAGAACCTTGGCCTTGAAACTGGCCCAGCTGAGGTCGAAACTGGGAACTCTGTCCCTGAGACTAGTGGGACTGATGCTGGAATGGGGGGCGCTGAGTGAATCCGGGTGGTTGCTGGCTATTGTTGCAAGACTTCCAACTGAAATTCGGGTGATTCCACCACCCCGGATTATATGTGTTGCTGTAGGGATTATTCTAGGGACGATTCTGGTTGGACATGAAATCAACCTACTCGTGGGCCCCCTGATCCCCAACCTGACAAGCACTCGTGGGATGCGCCCCACCACAAAACTCACACAAGGACTGGGCCTTGTTGACGTGCATCTGATCAATCTTGGTGGGAAGTGCTTCCACCTGGGCAGCTAAAGAGGTAATTCCATCCACTTGATGGACACCCTGCCTCTAAGTTCTCGCTCGGGAAGTATGCTGAGTGTAGCTCTTTGATGCCACCTTCTCTAGCAAGTCATACGCCTCCTGGGGTGTCTTCGTTCCAATGTCTCCACCCGCGTATGCGTCGATCAGCTGCTTCCCTATCATCTCTAGACCATTGTAGAAGGTCTCACACTGCTGCCACTTCAACAATCCATGGTGGGGAACCTTCCTCATCAGTTCCTTGAATCTTTCCCACGCCTCATAGATCGTCTCCCCGTCGTCCTGCTGGAAAGAAAGAATCCTAGCCCTCAACTTTGATGTTTTCTCCGGAGGGAAGTACTTCTCTAAGAATTTAGCAGCCATCTGGTCCCAAGTACTAATGGACCTAGGGGGAAGTGACAGTAACCAAGCCTTCTCTCGATCCCGTAAGGAAAACGAGAACAACCGGAGCCGAATTGCATCGTCGGTAGCGTCACGAATTTTGAAAGTGGCGCAAATCTCTAAGAAACCGGCCAAATGAGTATTAGGATCCTCGTGATCCTTGCCATCGAATTGACACATGTTCTGCACCATCTGTATAATGCTAGATTGATCTCGAACTGATGTGCTCCAACCGCCGGCCTATTGATGCTCGACTCTAAACCGTCAAGTGTCGGTTTGCCAAAATCCGAAAGCGTCCGACCCGCATCCTCGTTCGCCATCTCCTCTACCTCGTCAACAACAACCTCGTCAAACTCAAGTAACCGGGCCACAAATCGGGAACGGGCTCGCAATCTCCGATGAGGATCACGCTCTGGCTCGGAAGACGGCTCAGGAACCTCCTCGACGGGAGTTGAGAACATACACGATCTGCACGAAAAGTTAGATTTAAATACGCGAACCTAGGACAAAGAAAACACAAGTTAGACAAAAACAAAAATAAAATAATTAAAAAAAAATAAAAATGAAAAATAAAATGGAATAAAAACTAAAATGTATATATATACAAATGAAGCTAAAAATAACAAGTAAAATGCAAAATATCTATACACACAAAATTGCAAAATAACAAACAAGAAAACACGATATGCACAAAAAATATATATACTAAATGACTAGAAATGAATTCCAATCGTTCTCGCAAAACCGTATCCCCGGCAACGGTGCCAAGAACTTGATGTGTGTAAACTATATATATTTTTTAATAAAGATTTTTACACAATTAGTTTTAAAAAGGGTTTTCACCAAAGACTAATCACACGCACACCGGGCAGTGTAACCGTCGGATAGCAATATTGTAAAGTTAAGAACCGGATATCAATCCGTGGACACGGTGGAATGCAATAATAGACCGGAATAAATATTCAATCAAGTGATGGTAAAAAGATATTTTGAAGAGTTTGTTTTACTTAACTAGCATTCAAATATATAAACTAAGCTAAAATCACAAGTCAAACAATCAAGGAGAAAATATCACTTCGGTGTCGAATCCATCTAGATTACATTTTAATACACTCATAGAAGCATGGCAAATACACGAAACATAAATTGACTAAATTCTCGTCAAAGATATCTAATCAAATGACCATTCGGAAAGCTAGCATGAATTATACAAACCAACCACCTAAAGTCATACAATGAAGCTCACGTGTTTAACAATCATGTCAATATTTATAAAGATTGAACTAGCTCCCGATTAAGGTACACTAATCCAACAACTATTTGGAAAGATAATATGAACAACACACTACCTACCTCAAGTTGATTAAATTAGATAACAATATGCATTTCTTCAACATACAATATTCATACAAAGGTTATATAAATTAGGAGAATGTGTCAACAATTCCTAGATAAACATAAAACTAAGCATGAAACATCATAACAAACACTTTGTCTTTCCAAACATAAGCATAGGGATACACATGCAAATATAATGATTCATAAACAAGACTTCATTCACCATTCCTAGTCAAATGCCATAAAGATAGTATAAATACATACACCAACCCATAAATATAAGCATAAACCACAAGTTTTTCAACATAATATGGCATACACAAATACAAGTCTTGTAAACAACTCAAAATACTCGAATATATAATTTCATCGAAGAATAATCATACGGTTGTCATAACATTAACATAATAATTGCCAATAATCCATGAATGTTGTCAAATGTATCTAAACTTCATCTAAACCAAAGTGAACAAGAGTTTTAGCTCATCATGAGCACCAAAATTACAAATAAGCACGAAAAAATAGTGAGAAACATGATATGAAAACAAGAATCAAACCACTCCTCTAAGCCTAGATGTTGTTGTTGATGTATGGTGATCCTCTTGATGTTGTATCCTCTCCAAGAAGCTTGAAATGTGGCTGGAACAAAGGTAATACGAGCTAGAACAATGGGTTTTTCTCTTTGGTTGCTGAATGTCTGGATGAGAGTTTAAGTTCTGTTTAAATAGAAAAGGGGAGGCAAGACCGTGCCAAGAGAGAGAGCACGACCGTGCCTGGTACAAAGGCGAGGTCGTGTCTAGGTCTTGACACGACCGTGTGACAGAGGGTTGACCGATCTGGAGCTTCCATTGGGTACCGCTGATCGAGGACATACGGCTGTTCAGATTCACGAGGTGACACGCGACCATGGGGGGGCAAGGCACGGTTGTGCCTTGGATTTTGGCTTGGCGCGGTCGTGCAAGATGTGGGCGCGACCGTGCCTGGGGTTTGTAAGCTTGGCACGACCGTGCCTCCATCACAGAAACCCTAAAACTTCACTTTTTATCCTGGAATCCTCTTGTTTGTTCACCAAGCTTCACAAATACCTACAAAACAGGAAATGAAGCAAATAAGTGTCTAAACGTTGAATATAACCAAGAACTGATCGTTAAATAAGAGAAGTTTTGTGCCAAAAAGATGAGTAAATACTAACACAGCAGAAGACTGGCACGACCGTGCCAGGTAGGAGGCACGACCGTGCCTTCAACTCAGAAACCCTAAAATTCCAACTTTTATCCTGGAATTCCCTTGTTTGTTAACTCAGCTTCACAGAAACCTACAAAACTGGAAATGAACCAAATAAGTATCTAAACGTTTAAAATAACCAAGAATTGATCATGAAATGAGCGAATTTTTGTGCCAAAAAGATGTGTAAATTCTAAAACATCAAACAACCCCACACTTGAACATTGCTTGTCCTCAAGCAAAAATCAAAATAAAACAAAACTTACAATGACACTAAAGATCAATTCAGAAAACCGTAAGCATTAATAAACTTATAAAGGTTTGACAAGTTTTCCAAGAAATGCAAAATTGACTAAATGAAACCCAAGGAGCCCAATGGAGTAATAACCGAATGAGCAAACGAATATGCCTAGGAAATCATTGCATGCACCTTTATGGTTTTCACAATGTTCACACACACTCGGGTATATATATGATCATACAAGTAATGGTGTATGTATGGAACACTCAAATGCCAAAACGATGAATAATGCTTAAATCATAAGCTTGCTAAAAGATCAAATCTCTACCAACTAACATGAAACAAAGCATAAATCAAGAGGACTTTGAATGGGTTGTAACTTGGCAATGGTTAGGGGTAGGGAAATGGAAATGGAATTTAAAAGTGGCTATATGATTAAAAAGCCGGCGGTTATGCTAACTCAAAAACTATTACAACTTTTGACATAAAAATAAACTAAATGAATCTTTTCTATAGATAAAAGCTAACACTCGGATTCTTTTTATATTTGCTCACAAAATTGCTCTAATCGGCTATATTTCACCTAATTTTGGTGATTTTTTTACACTATTTCTTTCTTTTCTTTTGAAGGGAACTAAGTCAATATGCATCTTTCCTTAGCTAAAAACTTCTCAAGAAAATAATAACTTACAACAAAAAAAACTATAAAATCAACATTAGTTAACCGGATTTCTAACACGGGTGAAAAATAAAATAAATAATTAAAAAGGCAAATGAAGGTTTAATGGTGGTGTAATATGGGTAATAAAAGAAAAACGCGGGATAGGCTCAACGCGGCTAACTAATGGATGTGTTTGGGCGAGGAAAAAATAAAATAAAAGGCTAACAAAGTGGTTTATCCTAATGCCTCAATCATTTTTATGCAATATTTACGTTCATGATTTCGAAATGTATACTAAAAGCAAGTTCTAATAAGCATGAAACATCCGGCAAACTCAAAAAATTTCTAAAGCTATCAAGGCTCAAAAATAAACTCACGGAAACGAAAAGGAATGGGTGTAAGCAAAAGGTTACATGCAATTCATTCGTTTAGCCCACTAAAACTCATGGTTATCACAAAAATTGGGTTTGACTCGATGGAATTTCTATCCTAATTGCTTTCGAAAAATCAAACCTGTATTATTTACTAAAAATTGTGAATGCTAAACGGTTACTTTTATTCTATTTTTGAGTTTTTAATTTTTTATAAAATTTATTTAATGCCAATAAAAATTATGAATGAAGATTTTGAAAAAAAAATGAAGTGATAAAATGCTAAAAGGACAAAAATCGCGTGAACAAATTCCCACCATACACTTAGAATCATACATTGCCCTCCATGTACAACAAAAAATAATGTAAAGCGAAGAATAAACACCCAACCCCATACTTAAAACATACATTGCCCTCAATGTATACAAAAACATTCAAATCAAAATGGAATGCAATGCAATGGAGTGTGAATGGAGAACTGAAACTTCTATCGTGCAGAGGATCCCAAAGGCTCGAAGCCTTGGTCAAACTAGGGTCGTACATCCCAAATCCGAACTCGTGCCAAAACTGGTCCTTGGCCTCCTCATATGGAAACTCAGTGATACCCTCGGTGAATAGCTCGGTAGGAATCTCATCCCTCATATACAAACCTAATAAACGCCTAAACATGGCAACTGACATCACACGCCACTCCCCGCCGAGTCTAAACCTAACTGTCTCGGGCTGCTCTAGGTCGGCGCAAGGATAATCAAACTCATATGAGGAGAAAAACTCCATGACAAGCTCTATATACTGAATAGTGTGGAACCTGAACAGACGGCGCCAGGGGGCGGTGAAAAGATCGTCCAATCGCTGCCTTTGACCGATGGCGTCGATAGCAGCTAGCTACAAACGACGAGTGGACAAAATCCGACCCCGAAGGGGCCACAGGACCTCCAAACGAGCCTCGTACTCCTGCTTGTTGAGTTCAAACTCAAGGTAAGGATGGTCTCTGTTGCTGGCCATCTGCAAGACAACAAAAATGAAATCAGAACGTTTATGAAGACGCTAGACTGAGTTATGAAGTTTTTCTGACCTAATTATGAAGGAGCACGGTCGCGCCTAGAAAGGGCACGACCGCGCCAAGGCCAAATGACTAGCACCACGGCCGCATGGCGATTGACAATGCGCGCTATAACCCGGACACATGGTCGCGCCAGGTGCGGGCACGACTGCGCCAAGGCAAAACTCAAGAGACACGGCCGCGCTTGTGGGAGCCGCGACCGTGCGAAGCCCAAAGCTATATTCCGGGGATTTCAAAAGCCGAGCACGACCGCGCTTGTCTAAGAGCGCGACCGTGTTCAACCCAATTTAAGGTTTTCAGATTCAAAATTTCATATTTTTAGCACGATTATGAAGGTGCTTTTAGTACATCAACATTCCAAGAGGTCTAAAACAACGATCCTACATATTTACAAGCTACAAATAACACTCAAACAGAAAAGTTGAAGAAAAATAAAAAATTTACTAAAACCCTAAGTCTTTAAACGTAAATGGACTACCGGCCCTAAATCTAAACATGAACAAATAGAAGGGAGTCGAATCGTACCTTAGATCATGGGAGATAGAAATCAAACGATGGAAGAAAGGGGCAAATCACGATGGGGAGAGTGTTGGTCTGCCGTGGTGTGTTTGGGGGGAAAAATTTACGAGTTGTGATCTTTAAAAAATGTATACACATGCCCCAAACATGGAAGCACGACCGCGCCAAGTACTAAGGCATGACCGCGCTAGATGAAGAGGCACGACCGTGCAAGTAAAGGGCATGACTGTGTCTCTAACCCAGCAGACACAGAACCCTGATTTTTTATGTAGCTTGTACCAAACCCAACTGCGATTCTTCCAGATTAAAATTTCTAAAAATTCAGAAGTCATACTTATGACATTCCAATCATTATCCCAAATCCGCTCGATCCAAAACACGTCCCGATAACCTAAACTCAAAAATAAATGGTAAAATCCTAGAAAAATAGAAAATAAAAACAGGAAAATAAAAATGGAAATAAAATCTAAGAAATGTTACCAAAGATGATACAAAACAGCCCAAGTTTATTAACGAGTCGTTAGCTAGACTCAAATCCCCAAATTCATTTATCCTTGGGGTGGAGGTCAACTACCTCCAATGCCGGGTCAACCGGTCTGTCAATGTATGGCTTGAGACGATGACCGTTGACGTTGAAGATTCTCCCATCTTCATGCTCAATCTCGACGGTCCCATAAGGAAACACTTCCCTAACTGTGTAGAAACCCGTCCATCGGGATTTCAACTTCCCAGGAAACAACCGCAACCTAGATATGTAAAGCAACACACGACCACCCACTCGGAATTTCATTTTGTCCTTCAAGCGCCGGTCATGTAAACTCTTGGTGCGCTCCTTGTAAATCGTGGATTTTGCATAGGCTTGATTCCTCAACTCATCAAGCTCGTGAATCTGAGTGAAACGGTTCTCACCCGCACTCACCAAGTCAAGATTCACCGCCTTCAATGCCCAATAAGCCTTGTGCTCTAACTCCACCGGAAGATGGCACGCTTTCCCATAGATCAACCTAAATGGTGTTTGTACCAATAGGCGTCTTATATGTAGTCCGGAAAGCCCAAAGTGAATCATCTAACCTGTCCGACCAATCCTTACGGTTCTGACCAACCGTTTTCTCCAAAATCCGCTTTATGCCCCAGATCGTGACCTCTACCTGTCCACTGGTCTGTGGATGGTGGGCTATGGAGAATCTATAGTTCACACCATATCGTGATAGCGCCTCCTCCAACTGGGAGTTGCAGAAGTGGGTCCCACGGTCACTAATAAGAGCTTTGGGGCACCAAAGCGTGAGAACAACTTCTTCAAAAACCGGACAACCACCCTAGCATCATTAGTGGGCAAGGCCTGAGCCTCCGCCCACTTAGACATGTAATCAACAACCACTAGGATATATCGGTTACCACGAGAAGCTGCGAAAGGTCCCATAAAATCAATACCCCAGACATCAAAAATCTCACAAATCTGGATGCTGTTCTGGGGCATCTCGTTCCTCGATGAAATGTTGCTTGCCCTCTAGCAAGCATCACAAGCACGGATCGTCTCATGAGCGTCCCGAAAGATGGTAGGCCAGAAGAAACCGGCGTCAAAGACCTTCTTCGCGGTCAAGGTAGCTCCATGGTGTCCGACTATCGGGCCCTCGTGGCAGTGTCTAAGCACCTGACGTGCCTCATCACCAAACACACACCTGCGCACGATCTGATCAGCCCCGACTTGAAACAGATAGGGATCCTCCCAAAGATAGTGCTTCACATCCGCAAAGAACTTTCACTTATGCTGATGCGTTAAGCCTTTAATCACCATCCCACTAGAAAGAAAGTTTACGAAATCAGCAAACCAAGGACACTCCGCATCCTGTGTCTGTATGTGCATGAGAGACTCGTGGGGGAAATTATCATTTATGGATGACCCCACAAGCTCAGATGAAGCTGAGCACTCAAGACGGGACAAGTGGTCCACTGTGACTTTATCCGCGCCCTTCTTATCGCGGATTTCAATGTTGAACTCCTAAAGCAGCAAAACCCACCAGATCAGTCAGGGTTTGGCATCCTGCTTGCCGAATAGGTGCCGAAGAACTGCATGGTCAGTGAATACAATGGTCTTTGATAGGACGAGATATGGCTGGAATTTATCGAAAGCGAAGACAACGGCTAGGAGCTCTTTCTCAGTCGTGGTGTAGTGCTCCTGTATGTCAATGAACGACTTGCTCGCATAATAAATCAGGTGAAACTGCTTCTCTCTCCTCTATCCTAAGACCGCCCCAACAGCAAAGTCACTCGCATCACACATAATCTCAAATGGCAGCTTCCAATCAGGAGCCACCATGATAGTGGCATTCACCAACTTCTCCTTCAACAGATTGAATGCACTAAGGCACTCGTCGGAGAACACAAACTGGGCTTCCTTCTCAAGAAGCTGGGTCATCAGTCGGGCAATCTTAGAAAACTTTCTAATGAAGCGTATGTAAAATCCCGTGTGACCAAGGAAACTCCGAATAGATTTCACAGAAGTGGGCGGGGGCAGCTTAGATATGGTATCAATCTTAGCTCGATCAACCTCAATCCCCGCTCGTGAAACCTTGTGCCCAAGCACAATGCCCTCCTTCACCATGAGGTGGCACTTCTCCCAATTCAACACCAGCTTAGCCTCCTTACACATGGCCAACATCCTCTTTAGATTCTCGAGACAATGATCGAAGGAGCTCCCGAACACAGAAAAGTCATCCATGAAAACCTCCATGGATTCCTCGATCATATCATGAAAAATGGCCACCATACAACGCTGGAAGGTGGCCGACGCATTACACAATCCAAAGGGCATCCGTCGATAAGCAAATGTGCCATACGGACATGTGAATGTCGTCTTCTCCTGGTCCTAAGGAGCAATCGGGATTTGAAAGTAGCCAGAGAACCCATCCATGAAATAGTAGAACATCTTCCCCGACAATCTCTCCAACATCTGATCAATGAACGGGAGGGGAAAATTGTCCTTCCTGGTAGCATCATTGAGTTTGCGGTAATCGATGCAAACTCTCCAACCTGTGACTGTATGAGTAGGAATCAGCTCATTCCTCTCGTTGATGATAAAAGTCATACCTCCCTTATTGGGAACAACCTGAACTAGGATAACCCAAGGTGAATCAGAGATGGGATAAATCAAACCAGCGTCGAGTAGCTTAATCACCTCTTTCTTCACCACCTCCTGCATGTTCGGGTTCAACCTCCTCTAGGGCTGCACAACTGGCCTGAAATCATCCTCCATAAGGATCTTATGGGTACAAAAAGAGGGATTAATTCCCTTAATGTCCATAATCCTCCATGCAATGGCCTGCTTGTGCTGCTTCAGCACCTCCAACAGCCTCTCCTTCTCATCACTCGTCAAATCAGAGGTAATAATAACGGGTAATTGGGACTCACCATCTAAAAAGCCATACTCCAAATGGCTCGGGTGCTCCTTAAGATCAACAGGTGGTCCTCAACAGAAGGCCGCTCTTTCGACTCGGACTCTCTATCAACAACCGCAAAGACCTCTGAACACTAGGGAAATTCATAGATCTCCTGGCTATGCATCTGCTCATCAAACTGGCCCTCGCCAACTGGATCAAATGTCTCCCACCCCTACAATCTGCGTGTCCAGGGACTCTTCCTCAACTGTGTCATTGAGATGATCACTCACACAAGAATAGACAGTCTCAACGAAATAGAGTGAATCATCCTGATTCTGGGTGTGCTGCTTGGATCTCCCCACGTCAAAGGTCACCTCCTCTTCGTCCACCCTCAGTCTAAGTCGGCCCGAATACATATCAATCAGGGCCTTGGCGGTGGACAGGGATGGTTGACCTAGGATAATAGGGACATTCTTGTCCTCATCCATGTCCAGAATCACAAAGTCTATAGGAAACACAAAACGATCAACCTTAACCAACATATTCTCCACTATCCCTCGCGGATACTTGATCGAACGATCGGCCATCTAGATACTCATTCGTGTTGGTGTAGGTTCTCCCAACTCAAGCTTAGCAAAGACCGCATATGGCATAAGGTTAATGCTAGCACCAAGGTCAGCTAGCGCATTGCTAACCGACAAGCTACCTATCAAACAGGGGATGGTGAAACTCCCCGGATCTCGTCTCTTCTCGAGTAGCTTGTTCTGAATCACCGCCGAACACTCCTCATTCAGCGTCACCTGAGACAACTCCTCCAATTTCCTCTTTTTCATAAGGATGTCCTTCAAGAACCTCGCATACTTAGGCATCTAAGCTAGAGCCTCCACAAATGGCAAGTTGATATGTAACTGCTTGAACAACCCCAAAAACTTACCATACTGCTCCTCCATCTTCTGTTTCTTTAACCTGTCTAAGTCGGCCCGAATACACATCAATCAGGGCCTTGGCGGTGGCCAGGGATGGTCGACCTAGGATAATAGGAACATTCTTGTCCTCATCCATGTCCAGAATCACAAAGTCTACAGATAACACAAAATGATCAACCTTAACCAACATATTCTCCACT
Organism: Smallanthus sonchifolius; assembly: GCA_023525975.1. Lineage (NCBI taxonomy): Eukaryota > Viridiplantae > Streptophyta > Magnoliopsida > Asterales > Asteraceae > Smallanthus > Smallanthus sonchifolius. The sequence goes on along the minus strand of CM042018.1, from coordinate 74,061,664 downwards.
ATCCTTTACGGATACTTGACCGAACGATTGGCAAGCTGGATACTCAAGCGTGTCGGCTTAGGTTCTCCCAACTCAAGCTTAGCAAAGACCGCATATGGCATGAGGTTAATGCTAGCACCAAGGTCAGCTAAGGCATTGCTGACCAACAAGATCCCTATCAAACAGGGGATGGTGAAACTCCTCGGATCTCTCCTCTTCTCGGGCAGCTTGTTCTGAAGCACGGCCGAACACTCCTCGTTCAGCGTCACATGAGATAACTCCTCCAATTTCCTCTTGTTCATAAGGATGTCCTTCAAGAACCTCGCATACTTAGGCATCTAAGCTAGAGCCTCCACAAATGGCAAGTTGATATGTAACTGCTTGAACAACCCCAAAAACTTACCATACTGCTCCTCCATCTTCTGTTTCTTTAACCTTCCTGGGTATGGAACGGGGGGAGTGTAATCTCTCACAGCCTCTCGAGGGCGCGATGTGCTTGCCGGCTTACCCCTCGGTGGTGTCTCATCCTGAATCTCAATCACAACCTCCTCCTCGGATGACTCATGCACAGGGACCGGTGGATCTGGTCCTGTGTCTCTACTGCTCCTTAAGGTGATAGCCTTCACATGGGCATTGGGATTGGCCTCAGTGTTGCTAGGCAGGCCACCTGGCGGTCTCTCAAAAAGAAGTTTCACGGTCTACCCAAACTGATTCTCTATGGTCTGGATCGAAGCTTTCTGATTCCTCAGCTCAGTTTCGTGCGTATGAAAACGCTCCTCCATGTAACAGTTCTATTTCTTGGCCAACTTATTCTGACTCTCCGAGTTGGCAAGCAGCCGTGCAACCATGTCCTCCAAACTGGATTTACCCTCAGATGCGGGCAGAGGACCGCTGCTAGAACCTTGGCCATGAAACTGGCACTGCTGAAGTCTGGAGGGGGAACCCTGTCCCTGAGACTGGTAGGACTGATGCTAGAATGGTGGGCGCTGAGTGAATCCGGGTGGGTTCTGGCCACTGTTGTAAGATTTCCAACTGAAGTTCGGGTGATTCCTCCATCCCGGATTATATGTCTTGCTGTAAGGATTGTTCTGGGGACGATTCTGGTTAGACATGAAGTCAACCTGCTCGTGAGTCCCTAGATCCCCAATCTGACAAGCACTCGTGGGATGCGCCCCACCACATAACTCACACAAGGACTGGGCCTTGTGGACCAGCATCTGATCGATCTTAGTGGAAAGTGCTTCCACCTGGGCAGTTAAAGAGATGATTCCATCCACGTGATGGACGCCCTGCCTCTGAGTCCTCGCTCAGGAATTGTGTTGAATATAGCTTTTTGACGCCACCTTCTCCAACAAGTCATACGCCTCCTGTAGTGTCTTCGTTCCAATGTCTCGACCCGCATATGCGTCGATCAGCTGCTTCCCTGACATATCTAGACCATTATTGTAGGTCTCACACTACTGCCACTTCAACAATCCATGGTGGGGAACTTTCCTCATCAGTTCCTTGAATCTCTCCCATGCCTCATAGATCGTCTCCTCGTCATCCTGCTGGAAAGAAAGAATCCTAGCCCTCAATTTTGCTATTTTCTCTGGAGGGAAGTACTTCTCTAAGAATTTAGCAGCCATCTGGTCCCAAGTACTAATGGATCGAGGGGGAAGTGACAGTAACCAAGCATTGGCTCGATCCCATAAGGAAAACGGGAACAACCGGAGCCGAATAGCATCGTTGGTAGCGTCACGGATTTTGAATGTGGCGCAAATCTCTAAGAAACCGGCTAGATGAGTGTTGGGATCCTCGTGATCCTTGTCGTCAAACTGTCACATGTTCTGCACCATCTGTATGATGCTGGATTTGATCTCAAACTGATCCGCTCCAACAGTCGGCCTATTGATGCTCGACTCCAAACCCTCAAGTGTCGGTTTGCTAAAATCCGAAAGCGTCCGACCCGCATCCGCGTCGGCCATCTCTTCTACCTCGTTAACAACAACCTCGTCAAGCTCGAGTAACTGGGCCATAATCGGGAACGGGCCCGCAATCTCTGATGAAGATCGCGCTCCGGCTCGATAGACGGCCCAATAACCTCCTCGGCGGGAGTTGAGGACATACACGATCTGCAAGACAAGTTAGATTTAAATGAACGAACCTAGAAAGAAAAGAAACACAAGTTAGATAAAATAATAAGTACAGATGAAAATAAATAAATAATAAAAATAAATGAAAAATAAATTGGAAATAAAATTAACTAAAATATATATACAAATGCGACTAAAAATAACATATAAAAATGAAAAAATATCTATACACGAAAATTGTAAATAACAAACAAGAAGATACGATATGCACAAAAATATATACTAAATGACTAAAAATCAATTCCAATCGTGCTCGCAAAATCGTATCCCCGGCAACTACGTTAAAAAATCGATGTGTTGAAAGTATATATATATATATATATATATATAAAGATTTTTACACAATTAGTTTTAAAAAGGGGTTTTTATAAAGACTAATCACACACACACCGGGCAAGTGTACCCGTCCGATAACAATATAGCAAAGGTAAGAACCGGATATCAATCCGTGGACATGGTGGAATGCGATAATAAACCGGAACTAAGATTCAATCAAGTCATGGTAAAAAGATATTTTGAAGAGTTTGTTTAGTTAACTAGCATGCAATTTATATAAAAGTAAACTAAAATCACAAGTCAAACAATCAATGAGAAAAGATCACTTCGGTGTCGAATCCATCTAGAATACATTCAATACACTCATAGAAACATAGCAAAGACATCTAATCAAATGACCATTCGGAAAGCTAGGATGAATAACACAAACAAACCACCTAAAATCATGCAATGAAGCTCACGTGTTGTAATCATGTCAATGTTTATAAAGATTGAATTATCTTCTGATTAAGGTACACCAATCCAACAACTAGTTGGAAAGATAATATGAGAAACATACTACCCACCTCAAGTTGATTTAATTAGACAACCACATGCACTTCTTCAACATACAATGTTCATACAAAGTTCATATAAATTAGGGGAATGTGTCAACAAATCCTAGATGAACATAAAACTAAGCATGAAACATCATAACAAACACTTTGTCTTTCCAAACATAAGCATAAGGATACACATACAAGAATCATAAATCATAGACAAGACTTCATCCACCATTCCTAGTCAAATACCATAAGCTAGCATACAAACATACACTAATCCATGAATATAAGCATACACAAATACAAGTCTTGAAAACAATTTTAAATAATTGAATACGTAATTTCATTGAAGAATAATCATATGATTGTCATAACATTAACATAATGATAGCCAATAATCCATGAATGTTGTCAAACGATTCTAAACTTCATCTAAACCAAAGTGAACAAGAGTTTTAGCTCATCAAGAGCACAAGAATAACAAATAAGCAGGGAAAAATAGTAAGATACATGCTATGAAAACAAGAATCAAACCACTCCTACAAGCCTAGATGTTGTTGTTGTTGATGTATGGTGATCCTCCTGATGTTGTAATCCTTCAAAGATGATTGAAATATGGCTCAAACAGTAGGTTTTTTCTCTGGTTGCTGAATGTCTGAATGAGAAATAAACTTCTGTATTTATAGACTGAAGGGGGCACGACCGCACCAGGAGGGAAGGCACGACCGTGCCTGTCGCTGAGGCGTGACCGTGCCTAAGAAGTAGCATGGTCGTGGTGCAGAGGGTTGACCGATCAGGAGCTTCTATTGGGTCACATTGAACGAGAGAGTACGACTCTGAGGTCAGGGGTCAGACTCACGGGATTAAACGCGGTCGTGGGGCATCAAGAGCACGTTTGTGCTTGGTAACTTGGCTTGGCGCGGTCGTGCCAGATGCGGGGCGCGACCGTTCCTAGGGTTTGGAAGACTGGCACGACCATGCCAGGTAGGGGCACGACCGTGCCTTCAACTCAAAAACCCTAAAACTCCAACTTTTATCTTGGAATTCCCTTGTTTGTTCACCCATCTTCACAAAAACCTATAAAACTGGAAATGAAGCAAATAAGTGTCTAAACGTTGAAAATAACCAAGAATTGATCGTGAAATGAGCGAAGTTTCGTGCCAAAAAGATGTGTAAATTCTAACACATCAATAGATCTAAACAATTGTTACATATTAGTAATATCTTCTTACATATATCTTATCCCTAAATAGTGTTTTTTATGATGCCTTTGATGTATAGATGGTGTAGACTAGCACATGAGGGATCGATGTATGAGAAGAAGATCTGGGTTCAAGACTGTGTAAAAGACAAGACTTTAAAGGATATGGGTTCAAGATGTACATGATTTGATACACATGTAAGTTTTTGATTTTACACATGTGTCTTTGATTCTTTTACCATGTGTAAATTGAATTTATACATATTTAAAAGAGTTTTTACTCATGTGTATTTGATTTTACACAGTGTAATTATGTGTATTATTTTTATTTTATAAAGATATTTGTGTAATTGGATGTAATTTTTTTTTCTGATTTATGTATGTTTTTTTCCTTATATTTAGGTATTTTGATGTAGATTTTTTTGCTGATATGTGTATATGGATTTTAAACATGTTTAAAAATAACGTTCTTCAATCATTCTTATGTGTTATGTTGTAAACTGAATGTACGTAGGGATTTTTATACATGTGTAAAAAAATGTTTTTGAAATTGTTCTTGATGTTAGATTTCTGATAAGAGAGAGAGAGAGATTTTATTACTAGATTTAAAACAAAAATGAAGAAAATAAAGTGAAATTACCTTTTTACCCCCTATTTAATATAAGCCACAAGTTTTTATATTAAATATATTAAAAATACAGAATTAATTATGGCAACATATTAAAATACTAAGAAATAAATGTGTGGTTCATATTGAGTTTAAGGGTTTTCACAACAACTCAAGGTTTACAACCGATACGTCCCCTATATATATATATATATATATGTGTGTGTGTGTGTGTGTGTGTGTGTGTGTGTGTGTATCTATATTTATAAATACAGGGAAGGTTTCAAATAATAACCAACTTTTAATGTGATAACCGTGATAACCACTCTCAAACAATCACATAATTTATAAATTATTTTTTCATTTAATTGTTTAAAGAGTATTTAAGTATCTTGAACATAAATACGGAAATGATGAGTCTTACATATATGTACCAAATAATGTTATATATACGTGACACATATTGTTTACGTATATGTAATACCAACAGAATGATATTCGTTACATATACGTAACACTATGTTTAAATGTGGTTTTCATGGTTATCACATAAATATTGGTTATTATTTGAACCTCACCCAATATATATATATATATATATATATATATATATATATATATATATATGGAAGGGTCCAAATGATAATCACATTTTTATATGATAACCATTTTAAACCAATGAAATAATTTAGATTATATAATATTAGTATTAATTAATGTAAATGACATCCTATTTTATATTAGGTACTTATTTTTTTTTAAGAATCAATCCCTTTTTTATCTCCTGCATTCATGATTTCATTCAAAGAATAAGGTTTTCCTTTATATGAAAATTCTTAGAATTTGTGTTTTTCATTACCGTCACTTATAATGTCCTTTTTTCCAATGAATTGTTATTTTCTTTCAAAGATTTAATGTTTTTTTCGGGTCTGTATATTATTTTTAATGTTTATTCAACTGTTATTTATTTTAAGGAAATAATGGACATTCTAGTTGCCTTTCAAATTTTTTTTAACTTTTTAGTTCGTCAATGAAGAAATAGGTGGCTATATTACAGAATGAATAGGTGGGTTGAAAATTCATATAAGATATACGTGGCTACATTACAAAATGAGATAATTGACTTTCTAGTTCGTCGATGAAGATATCAGATGGTGGTGGTTGCGGGAATGACGCAGCGACGACGGCATGGTGGTGGTTGCGGGAATGATGGCGGCGACAGCGGAAGTACAACCTCCCGTAACCGGCATGATCTCCGGCATGGTGGTGGTTGCGGGAATGACGATGATGGCTTCAAGAATCATTTAACGGGGACGGCGACATGGTGGTGGTTCGACTAAGGAGGTGAGATCGGGGATCTTTGAAGATTATACAATTAGGGATTTTTGAAGTTTGCAACGTATATGTAACACATGTGTTACATATATGTAACATAGGTATTACAATTTCACAATTTTTGTATCATTTTGGTACGTGTATGTAACATAAGCCTAAATAGTTCACTGGTTCACTCTGTTTTGGTAATAGTTCACTCTGTTTTGGTTTATTAATCAAGTGTATAGAATAGTTAATGGCTTCATTGGTTCACCCTGTTTTTGGTTTATTGATCAAGTGTATAAAATAGTTCGGTACGTATATGTAGCATAGGTTGGTGCACATGTAAATCAATTTGGTATGTATATGTAACACAGTTGATACGTATATGTAACATAATTGTTATGTATACGTAACAAACTTTGACTCGGATTTTATGTTCTAGTGTTTTTTTTTATGATTGTAATGTAAAACAAAAAAAAATATTGATCTTTTGGGTTTTAAATTAATTTTTATGAGTTTTTAATTATTAAGTTTGAAATGATAGAAAAGAGAGTGTGTAGACTAACTAATGACCACCTAAATTAAATTGTGTTGTTTTATCTAAATTACCCTTTTGCATTAAATATAATTATTTTTTTCTTTTAATAATTACACATTTGCCATGAAATGAAATCAACCATTGATCAAACTCAATCAATGGTTGAGATATGGTTTTCATGGTTTTCTCATAAAGCTTGTTTATCATTTGAACCAAACCCACTTATATATATATATATATATATATATATATATATATATATATATATATATATATATATATATATACTAGATTAAAATCCCGTGTATTACACGGGTTGATAAAATGTAATATTATATACTTAGTAATAAAAAAATTATATTTTAAAAAACCCGTGTAACACGGATGATAAAACTTAATGATATATACTTAGTAATAAAAAAATTATATCTTTAAAAAACAAAATATTATACGGTTTGAATACATTAATTTCTATTTAATATAATTTGACTTACAACACTATTTAGTTAAAAAAAATGTTACATAATTAAATTTCAAAGTTTATTAAAATAAGAGATAATTTAAAATAAATGTGTTTTATTAGTATAATTAATATTTTTCTTTAAATATAAAACATTATTGAAAAAAGAGAGGTGTATTTAATAAGAAAGAAAAAAGACGGAAAAAAATGGTAAGAAAAGATATGGACGCGACACGTACCATAAATTATTTTTATTTATTATATAGAATAAATATATATATATATATATGTATATGTATATGTATTGTAACATCCTAAAATGGCGAGAAATAAAGTTAACGAGTTCAAGCGGGCCGAAGTCGGGCCGGGTCAGTCGCGAACCGGGCTTGGGGAGGTCTCCCCTATAAATAGCCCAAGGCCCTCATTATTCTCCTCTCGGCAATTCTAGAGAGAGAAAACCGTAGAGAGAGAAAGTGTCGGAATCGCACAAGATTGCACCCGCTCGTGTCTCTTGCACTCGTGAAGAAAACCTCCAAATCAGAATCGTCATCCAGGTAACCATTCGAGCCAAAACTGAGATTTTTGCTTAGGTTGGGTTTCCGGGTGAAAATAGGACGTTTTTACGGATGAAACTTGAGAATAAGCTTGGGTTTAGTATCTGGAATGAAAACTAGTTGTTTTGAGCAAAGAAAGTTGAAGTTTTGACATAATCGAACCCAAATCCGAGAATTTCGGACTGTTTGGGGAAGATGACTGCTGGTGCAGGCGAACTTAGCAAGTTCGCCTGTTAAGTTCGCTTGGTGGAGGCGAACTTATCAAGTTCGCCTGGTTAAGTTCGCTTGGCCAAGGGTAAGCGAACTTATTATGTTCGCTTGACAAGTTCGCCTAGCAAGTTCGCTTAAAGCTTAAGTTCGCCTAACTAATTAAGTTCGCCTGGCCAAGAGAAGCGAACTTAGGACAAGTTCGCCTATAAGTTCGCCTAGGACAGAGGAAGCGAACTTAGGCATTAAGTTCGCCTATGTCAGTTGTGTTAGGAATATAACTTGGTTTAGATCTGATACGGGTATAGTTAATTAATCCAGATCGTGTGCGGCGCTCATCAGACCGCAGATAGGACAGAACAGGATTAGTTGATCAGGTGAGTTCTATGTGCCCCCCCCCCCTCTATGTTATGCGCAAATGATTTATAAATATTTTTTGGGATGAAGTGTATACACTAAATGAATAAATGTTATGAATGCCAATGTGAACATACGTGATATATAAATATATGAAAATGAATTATGAACAAAGATTGAAACGTATGTTTACAAAGTATGAATGAAATCTTGCCTTATATTATATATATACTGCATGATATGAATATACGTGAATGTTATGGACGCTTCGATGCTAACGGCTACTACGGTAGACGGGCGACCACGTGACTATCTTGCAACCGGGACAAAAACGTTCCTTCATCAGCAAGGAAATAAAATGGGGCATAAATGGGCGGTCGAAGCAAATGCCAAATCATATGTAGAACGGTTGCAAACATGGTAGCACGTGGGAAACGGATACCTTCGGGTAGACGGGCGAAAATTACGGCCTACGACGGTAGAACGATATGACGGACGGCCGAAGGTTGGCCGGACGGTTTTTATGGCGGACGGTTTCTAGGACCGGACGAGTCAAAGGGCTACGACGGTAGCTTCATGGCGTATGCCTTTGTGGCATACGTAGTAAAAGACGGGTTGACAAGTTCGCCTGCAGACCAATTCAGCAAGTTCGCTTGCTTCAGCAGAATCAAAACTCAGTAACAGATTCACCTCAAGAACACGAACCCAATTTCACCAAAAATCTTCATAATTCACTGATTTGAAGGAATTAGACCAAATTAAACAATAGGATTGTGTATTTTCTCAATTAGAACCTTTCTATCGGATCAATTTCTTCAAAATCCACTTCAAAAACACCAAATCAGAATCAAAATAAGCTTGAAAACTCCATGGAAATGGAAATTTCAAAGATGATGAATTTCTTGTCAATTTGCATACAAAACCGTCTAAAATCACCAAAAATCATGAGCATAAGCTTTGATACCATTTGTAGGTCCACATGGCTCTTCTACGGATCGTTCTAGTGATAAGACGTATTGTTAACGCGGAGTGCGGAATCCAACCGAATCAATAATTGTATACAAAAAAGACAATAGAAACAATCACGTAAATAACATTCAAGCTTGTATTCCAACAATCATAGAGTTTATAGACTTGATCAATCTATTCGCTCCTCTGCAGCTGCTCTCTCTCGTTCGTATTCTACACTGAAACTGTAAACTCCTATTTATAGACAGAAACCTGCTATAGGCGAACTTAATAAGTTCACCTCAAAGATGCTTAGGTGAACTTATTAAGTTCGCCACTGATAGGCTAGGTGAACTTAGCAAGTTCGCTCCTAAAGATGCTTAGGCGAACTTGTTAAGTTCGTCTCTCTATGAACTTATACATAATTTTATCAACAGTTACAAAAACATGTCCTAACACACTCCCCTTTAACTGTTGCTAACATTTCTATCAATTACAAGTCAAAGAATCTAAGACTAAGACATAATATCTTAAAGCTCGTTGTCACCAGAATATGCTCCAACATTTACACATGTAAAATTTACAAAAATTTAAAATTTACAACAGTGTAACCCCTTACATCAATGTAAACTTTCTTACGCTTACGAATTTACCAAAATATAAAAAAGAACATGACGTTGAATTCGTGTAATAATGTTATTAAAGTAAAAAAAATTGCTCATTGGATCGATTTTTTCCGGGTTTTTTAGGGTTTTGATAATAACAGTGGGTTTGATTGGATCCTTATCCTATATATATATATATATACATATACATATACATATATATATATATATATATGTATACTATAAAATAAATAAAAATCCTTTATGGCACGTGTCGCGTCCATATCTTTTCTTACCATTTTTTCCCGTCTCTCTCTCTCTTATTAAATACACCTCCCTTTTTTTAATAATGTTTTATATTTAAAGAAGCATATTAATTATACTAATAAAACACATTTATTTTAAATTATCTCTTATTTTAAGAAACTTTGAAACTTAATTATGTAACATTTGTTTTTAACTAAATAGTGTTATAAGTCAAATTATATTAAATAGAAATTAATGTATTCAAACCGTATAATAAACTATTTTTTAAAGATATAAACTTTGTATTACTAAGTATATAACATTACATTTTATCAACCGTGTTACACGGGTTTTTTAAAATACAAATTTTTATTACTAAGTATATAATATTACATTTTATCAGCCCGTGTAATACACGAGATTTTAATATAATATATATATATATAAGTGTGTTGAGAAAACCCGTGAAAACCTTATCAAAAATTAAAATGCTTTTTAAGGTAGCTTCTGTATATAATTTCATGACATTTAAAAAAAACTTAAAAACGCCGAGCCATTTAAAAAACATTATAAAAAATTTACATATGTAACTTTCTGATTTACATATCTAACACGCTGAATTTATACTAAAAACGGGATTTTTTTTCAATTTTTCATGATTTAAAAAAAAAGAAAAAAGTATTCGATGTTTTAATGTTTTTTTTTAAGTGACGAAAATGGGTATAAAACCTACATTCTTTTAAAAAAGGTTACATAAGGTTTTCACAGGTTTTTCAACTTAAGTGGGTTTTTATTTTATAATTTCCCTATATATATATATATATATATATATATATATATATATATATATATATATATAGGGGGAGGTTCAAATAAGAAGTGAATTTTCGCTAATAAACCTAAGAAATTATTTCTTTTTTAACCGAAACGGGTCAAACGAACTCCGATTGAGCTGATTCCAGTGGCGTTGAAACCGGATCGTCGAGGTATTTGGGGGGGTGGGGGTGAGGGGATTTAGGTTTTTGGGGGGGTAGGGTTTAGGTTTTTAGGGGGTGGGGGTTGGGGGGATTTAGGTTTTTAGGGGTGGGGTGGGGGGATTTAGGTTTTTTGGGGGTGGGGTGGGTAGGTTTAGGTTTTTTTTAGGGGGGGGGTGGGGGTCAGAGGATTTAGGTTTTGGTGGGGTGGGGAGGGGTGGCTAGGTTTTTGAGTTTAGCTTTTAGGGTTTAGCATTAGGGTTTAGCTTTAGCGTTCAGCTTTTATGGTTTAGCTTTAGGGTTTAGCTCTAGGCTTTATTTCAACGATCCGGTTACAACGCTGCTGGAATTAGTTCAATTGGAGTTCGTTTGACCCAGTTTCTTAGGTTTCTTAACGAAAATTCACTTTTTAACGGAAACTTCCCATATATATAGGGGAAGGTTCAATGGGGAACCACAACAAAAGAGGGAACTCAAGAATCATTCTCAACCACATTTTAAACAAGGAAAAACAAATTAAATACTAAAAACTAAACTTTAAAACCTAACCCCCACCCCTCACAAACTTAAACCCCCACACCCCCCAAAAAACCTAAACCCCCACCCACCCCCGAAAACCTAAGCCCCCACCGCCACCTCCAAAAACCTAACCCCAAATCTAAAAGCAAAAACTTAACCCTAAAAGCTAAACTAAACCATAAAGCTAAACCGACTATTTTTTCGAGTTTTTTTTTATGAAACGAGGCAAACGAGAGAAACATTTTGGTTTTTTAAGTTTTTTTAGTTTTTAGTTTTTTTTTGTTTTATTATTATATTTTTATTTTTTTTAGTGGTTTTTTTACCTTACAAAAAATGTGTGACTGAGAATGGTTCCTCTGTTCCTTATTTTTTTTCTTGGTTCTCTTTTGAACCTTCCTCTATATATATGTATATATGTGTATATATATATATATATAAATATATGTATATATATACATATATATATATATAAATATATGTATATATATAAATATATGTATATATATATATATGTATATATGTATATATATAAATATATATATATATATATGTATATATATATATATATATATATATATATAAATATATGTATATATATAAATATATGTATATATATATATATATATGTATATATGTATATATGTATATATATAAATATATATATATATATATATATATATATACAGAGAGAGAGAGATGGAGGATCTCCTAAGAAGGGGATTTTGCTTACGTAGCCTAAGAAGAATTATGGAGATAACATGTGGCACTTTTAATAAATATGACTAAAAGGCATTTAGGTCTTACAACCCAAACTTTTACCCACTTGTTTTCTCAAAGTACAACCCAATAAATCTAGTACAAAAAATACAACACCAAAAATCTAGTACCAAAAATCCAGCACAAAAATTCTAATAAAAAAACTTCAACATAAAAAATCTAGTACAAAAATTTCAAAACAAAAAAATTAGTACAAAAAATCCGACACAAAAAATATAGCAAAAAAAATCTAGTACAAAATAGAAAAAAACTCACTTTTTATAATTTTTTAGTTGTTATTTTTTATATAACAATATGGTACTCAAATTAAAGATAAAAAATTCTCGATTTTATGGTGCAATTTAAAAAAAAAATAATTTAGTATGAAAAAGTTATGAACGTTTTAAAATAGTAGGAGAATTTAAAAAAGTCAACAAAAGTGGCTATCTCCAAAATACCTCAACTTTCTTCTTTTTCCCTACACTTTGATCTCAACCATTGATTACAAAAATAAAAATTCAATATTATTTCATAGGCTATTTAGTGAAAATCTCCTTCTTATTTGATCATCTCTCTCTCTCTCTCTGTATATATATATATATATATATATATATATATATATATATATATATATATATATGGGACGTATCAAATGAAAACCCTAAATTATTGTGAAAACCGTTAAACTCATTCTGGTCCACTCATTTTATTTTTTGATTTATTATTATTCAAGAGGGTATTTCTGTAATTTGCCTATCTTTAAAACTCCCAATCTAATCTCTAACTCTCTTCAAAATCACGTTCTTCTCTCTCTACAAATTTCTATGTTCTTCTACCTTTCTCTACATCTATTCTCTCTCTCTTCTTAGATTTGAGAGTGAAATAGAAGAACTCATGTTTGAAGATGAGTGAAGTCGAAGAACAAGAACTCGATCAAAGAGTAAGAACATGAATTAGTTCAACATGTCTCTCTCTCTACATGACGGCGCTCAGGTCTGGGTTTTTTTTAGATCTCGTTTCTTCATCTTAGTCAGATTTGTATTTTATTTGATCTGATGAGGGTTTCGATCAGATCTGGGTTTTCTTCATCTTCATCAAATCTTGGTTCAATGGGGTTTTGATCTATGGTTAGATGGGGCAGTAGAAGATAAATTATTCGGTGAGCCTGTTGAAGAAATAGGAACCTAAGCGGAGAACCTTGCAGCGGCATTGTCCTGGACTCTAGTACCTTCGATAACAGGTCTTACAATCCCGACATCAAATGTGATTGTAATTTCCCCAATTCTACTTGCCACATCACTCGATTGTAAGTGCTGCTCTTGGTTCTGTCCCCTTTAATTAGCATTTCATATGAAGTGTTACTTATATGTATTCTGTATCTTTTGACAATTGTTGCTTCACCAGAAGTGTTTATTCAATGGATGTTGTGGGTGGATCCTAGAAGGACTCTGGACTTTGGTTTATCTTACCAATCTGTCTATATGCCACTATTTCTTCACTATTGTATATTATGATATGAATTTATTGAGCTACGCTTTTTATGTCTTGACATCTCTTAGAAACATATCTAGGTAGATAAGCAAGTAATTTTATTTGAATGAGTGCATAAAGATTTCAGTTTATCGGTTTTATATTAGTTTTCGTGTTCTAATTTCTGGGTTTGTGAATTGTTGAAACAAGATTGTGATTTTTGCTTCTTCCACCATGCAAAATTGGGGATTTTGGGTAGGAAATTGAAGGTTTGTTATTATTATTTGATTCTTTTTATGTTATATAAAATTAATTTTTGCTTATTTGATTCTTATTTTGGATTCATTTATTAGACGGTGTAACAACCATCATATTTTGTGTTTTTATTAGCGAGTAAGAGTATTTATATCATATGCATTTGATTAATATTTAACAGCTTACAGCTCTAAAAATTAATGTGACTTGATCTATTTTAACTATTTCCAGGTATGATCAAACCTTATCTGAAGATGAAAATAAGAATTATGGAGATGAAAGAACTCTTTGAATGGGTTCTAAAACAAAAATGTTTTGAGGTTAAAAATGTTATGTTTCTTGGTTCATAAATTGTTTATATAATGTTTTTATCATCAATAATATTCATCACTTGTGTTTTTTGGCATATGCAGAAAACATCCTTCATGTTGTTTCTAAGCAAGTGAGACATTTTTTGAGAAAAAAAAGTTTAAAAAGTAAGTGGTAGTTTGGAAGTTTATAACTAATTTTTATTACTGATTTTTTACACCTGTGTAATTTGGGTGTTCTTAGCCCTAGTTTTTTGTTAAAATCTCAACCGGATGATCTTGAATATATAGGTTTTACACATGTATTTTGGGTTATTACACATGTGTAAACTAATTTTACACATGTGTAAACCGGGTTAAAATATTTGTTTTCCTTCATATCTACATTTTCAGGGTTTTATACATGTGTAAACTAACTTTACACATGTGTAAAAGTTTTTGTTCGTGTGTATATGCATATGTACATTCAATATCTACATGGTTTGATACAAGTAAGACAAGAAGATCTTGATAAAAGACGGTGTAAAAGTCAAGATTTTAAAAGATCTGGGTTCAAGATCTTGAAGATTTTTTTTTCTGATTTGTATATATGTTTTTTTAATAAAAAAAGTTGTGTATTTGGATGTAGAATTTTCTAATTTGTGTATACGTGTAAACTAATTTTACGCAGAGTGTTCTTTAAATATAAAGTTCTTTGTAACTGATTTGGATATGTAGAGAGAGAGAGAGAAAATAATGATATGAGAGAGAGAGAGAGTGTGTGTATGATTTTTATTAACTAGATTTAAATAAAAATGAAAAAAAGAGTCTAATTACCCTTTTACCCCTCTATTAAATCTACACCACATATTTTTTTTCAATATAAATAAAAAACCTAGATTTAATCATAGCCCCAAAAAATATATAGAAAACTTATGTGTGGTCCAGAATGAGTTTAAGGGTTTTCACAATAACTCAAAGTTTACAACCGATACGTCCCATATATATATATATATATATAGTGTGAGGTTTGGCTACAAATTAAAAAAAAAGTGTAAAAAGCCTAAAACGTCGTTTAAACGCTCATAACCGGCTCATACGAACTCCGATTTTACTCATTTCGGTGGCGTTGGAACCGTCTCATAGAACATCCAAAATTTCCCTCTTATTTAAATGTGAGAGCACGTTTAGGACTAAAGTTAACAAAAACAAGAGTATAGGATATGAGTAGTAGCCACAATTCACCTTGTAATTAAATAGAGGACTAAACGTGGGGATCATGAAAAGTTGAAGGGGCAAATTGGGAATACTAATTAAACCTAAAATCCCATTCTTAACCTTCATCCTACCAGCCGCAAAACTTTCTCCCCCCTTCTCTTTTCGTTGGCTGCAAACAAGAAACACACCCTCACCTCCTAAACCCTAATCAACCTCTGACCTGAGAATTGTTGCTCGATTTTCATGAAGGCGAAGAACTCCTGCTCCAACCTCCTTGTGCGACCACTAGAACGGTCTTGGATGGGCCGTTGTCGCGCGAAAAAGATGGAGCCGGTGGCTACGGCCCGACCATGGCTGCTTGCGGAACAAGAACCGTGAATCCCAAGTAAGATGGGGCCTAGACTTCATGAGAATAGTTGGCCATTTGGCTATTTTTGGTGGGCTTAGGGCTGGAATCGGGAGTCGGGGCTTGAACGGGACGACAATGGGGTTATTTCAGTCGTTTCCATGGTAAGAAAGGTTTGATTTCCGTTGTTCAAGATGATTTCATGATTAAGAAACTGTTTAATTGATGAGTGAACGGATGTTTGAATTGGAAATGGTGAGGTAACAAGAAATTCCGGCAACTTCTCGGTTTTCCGACGACGACGGTGGCGGCGGCGACTGGTGGGGCTGGTGGAGCTCGGCGACCCGGTCACATGGCCGCTTGATTCACTTTAATCGGAGTCCGTATAACCAAGTTATGAGTAAAACAGGTTTTCTTCTCATGTGTTGCTCAGCAGTCTCGTACAAACACGTTTAGTACGGACCGTACGCGAAGGTATAACTCGTAAAACTTATATATATAGTTTTGGTTAGTGGCAAGGGACTCGAGAAAATTATCGGAAACGTATTTCGAGAACATTTTTCGGACACGTTAAAATGGGTTATAATTATATAATCGTTATTATAAATTATCAAGTAATTGACGAATTGAAGTATGGTTTTGGTATTAGAATATAAAGTGCGGTTTATTAGATTATTGGGATGAAAATGGAGAATTTATATTGTCGGGTTTTAGATAAAAACAAACGAGACTATGTCCGGTTTTCGTTAAAAATAAAGAAGTATATTTTTACAACTAAGACATCATCACTACTGATGGGTATACCTTTTATGGACGGGATTATAAGTAGTAAATTTTTGATAGAAATCGGTCATGCATTAATAACGTGAGGTTGCAATGCGAAAGCAAAGGACTTGGTGCCATACGGAGGGTTGGCGTACTTAGGAGAGTCGCCACCCATGATTGGCGACTGTTGAAGTAAAAGTCCGAAACGCAAGTTCCGGCAAGAGCCGAGCCTACTGTCGACTATCCGAGCTGACTGTCGACTGTCCGAGTCGATTGTCCGGGCCCACTGTCGACTGTCCGTGCCGACTGTCGACTGTCCGGGCCGACTGTCCGGCGACTATTCAGTCGACTTTCTGACAAGACTTAGGATTCTAGCGACACTTAGAGGAGTCTTGATGGTTTTCGTGTGTTAACTTTCGTGCAGATCGTTTAGCACCAGTCTTAGCTTATACCTCTCGATTCAGGATAGCTGTCGACAGAAAGGTGAGTTCAAGATCCCTATTTTACTGTTTTAGGGTGGTGTGCATACTCAAGAATTAGGCGTTTATAATAAATGAATTATATTACTTAAACGTTTGTGAAGAAAGATAAGAAAGATAACGGTTTATTTAAATGAACGTTTTGTAAGAAAGAAAGATAACGGTAGTTAAACCGAATGTTTTGTAAGAAAAACCTGAGGTACTTTCTAACTCTGAAACGTTTTGTTCTAACTGTGTTTCAGTTAAGGATAAAATGATGAGGGTTATGGATGACAATGTAAACCACATTTGTGATATGAAATCGATGCACACGGTAAATCAGAAGTGTTTCAGTTAAGGATAAAATGATGAGGGTTATGGATGACAATGTAAACCACATTTGTGATATGAAATCGATGCATACGGTAAATCAGAAATTAAAAGATAATGAGAATGTGTGTATTGAGAGAATAGAATCACTGAAGAGGGATATAAATTCTCTGACTTTGAAGATCAAAGAGCAGGCATATCACCTGGATATGTCCTTTGCAGAAATTGAGAAAAGAAATAATGATCTTGCTGAGAAAGATAAAGAACTAGCTGAATCTAAAGCAGAGATAATCAGATTGCATAGAAAGTTCGAAAGCTTTGGAAATTCATCATTCTTATTAGGATATTATCATGATAATACTGAAGAGGGGAAGGGAACTAGTGGTATTGGCTATGTTCCTCCACCATTCAACGGAAATTATTCTGTTACACCTGAGATTATAAAAGATGAGGATTTAGATCCTAAGACTGTGTTGAAGGTGAATCCAATCACAGGTGAAGATATGGTGTATTCTAATGAGAGTGATGATGAATATTTTGATGAAGCTAAGGTAGAGGGGATACCGAAAGAGGTTAAGAAAGAAGACTCAAAGATTGATTCTAATTCATCTGGAAATTATACATTTGGAAGTTCTTCAAACTCTAGGAGAGTTCCATATGTCAGAGATTATAAAGACAGGCATACATGTTTTCATTGTAATGAGATAGGACACATTGTGGTGAACTGTCCTTACAAAAATAAAGGAAAGAAGCATGTAGTTCCTGAGAAGATGAAGCCTGAATCAAAACCTGTTGAGAAAAAGTGTATTCCGTCTCAAACTTCAAAAGAAGTTCATGTAGGAGAATCTTCTTCAAGTGCATCTTATCGTGTGAAGATTCCTTATTTGAGAGAATATCGTGAGACGAGATCTTGCTTTTCTTGTGGTATTGTTGGTCATATTCGGATTGCTTGTCCTCACAACGCCAAAGGTAACCGACATGTTACTCCAGAAAAGGTAAGAACTCATGGTAAGCCTTATGTTAACCCAAATGTGGTTAAACCTCATGTTATACCAAAGGGTAATTCAAAATCTGAGGTTAGGCTTTCTAGACCTCAAAGACGGAGGAGAAACAGAAGATTGAGAAGACTTTTAGAACAACAAGAGTTTTCACAATCAAATCAATTTTCAAATGAAAGAAAATGTTCAAACACTTCACATTTTAAGCAAAAAGAACTTAATGAAAAGAAGTATGTTTGGAAATATAAAGTTTCTGTTTCTGACTCGTCGGAACAATCTCTGAAAATAGATGAGAGATTCGATTGTGAATGGAGTGAGGTTTATTATTTTGATACAGATGGACGACCCATGACTACCATGGCTTGGGTCCCAATTTCAAATTAATGTTTCTTGTTAGATGTGCAGGATTTACCAAGAGGGACTATTAATACCATTTTGGTTGTTGATAGTAGTGGTTCTAAGCACATGACAGGGAATGATATCTGCCAGAGTAACGAGTTGTTGATAACTGAGAATATATTTGATTCAACGACTTGATGCTCAAGGGGGAGAATATGTCACACACAATGTTTTGGAAAGAGTTTACAAAGTCCAAATGATAACCTAAAACTTAGGATGACGATGGTGAGCATAAAGTCGTTGATGCAACCATTTGACTAGTTAAGAGGGAGTCTACAGGACAGGGGGAGTACAGAACGGTGTTGGTGACAAAAGGCAAAGGCATTCAATTACATTACATTGGTTTGAGTTTTTAAATTGATTGATTTGCTTAATCCTGAGTAACCAAGTAAAATATTTTTCTCAAAATGTTTTCATGGAAGATTTTATTTTCGTTTGTTTTAGTTTCTTTGAAAAAGATTTTGAAAAAGCCAAACAAATTGAAAAAGATAAAATCGACATCATTTGAGGTTTGAGAAGAAATTATAGTACATAAGTAGATGTTCTTTCACACATGACCTTAGATTGACTGGTTGGTGCTTTATGTTAATATATCTGAATTATATGTTTTGATCTAAAGTTCAGAGACTGCACAAATAGGAAATGATAGTGTTGTGTATGCATATAATTTGAATTGTCAGTAGACTAAAAGCGTCATTGAACCATTAGTAGTGTGAAAACATAATTGCATATGTTACAACTGTGATTTGAACCCATTTTATGCCTGGGTGTGTGCGTTAAAAGATCTCTATCAGATATAGAATATTAGCTTTTAATAAAGATTTTCCTATGAGATCAGTTTCGGGTTATGTCCTTAGCACTATTTATTCGATTTGCTTCAGTGCCCATGTCCCGAAAAGCATGCAATTTGAAGTATAATCAAGATATGTACTTGACAACATCTGTCAAACATATACTAGCCCTTGGATCATATTGATAATTCATCTTTACTGATTCCATTGAATTCATAATCCAGATAACAGTTGGATCCACGTACCTGAATCTTATGATTCCACATATATAAGCCAAAACATTGAATCATTCGATTCTGAATCTCATTGATTCCTATACAATCCAATTTGGATTCTGCTATTCATGTGCTAAGTGATGTCTCCTCATTCTGGAAATTCGGATAATCTTTAGTAAAATCTCATATGTCTTGAAGATAATGCATTTACTTTCTGTTAGCATACTAGTGGGGTACACGTTGTATTTCATACTAAAATGGTACCTTAATTCACAAGAAAGTGGGAATGAGATGCTTTAGTTTCAAATCTTATAATATTGACAATTTGAATTTGTGTGTCATAGCATGATCCTACTTTCTTTGAATGTTTATCGCGTATCATAACATGCAATATAAAAGTCTTGAAAAGATAGAGTGTTGTAATCTTGAAAGATATTGGTTTGATTGGTCAAGGCTTGAAAGAATGACATAGGATACCATTTGATATTATATGGGTTTTATATCCAAGATGTGTGACTGATATCTCATATATACTGATATGAACTTCTTACTCGTGATGTTCGACCAAAAAGATGTGATTTTGTATTTTACATTTCAGTTTATATAGAAAAAAAAAAATATTTTACTGATATGATCTTCTTACTCGTGATGATTCGACTAAAAAGATGTGATTTTGTATTTTACATTTCCGTTTATATAAAGAAAAACCAAAAAGATTTTATTTTTCCAGCTTCCATGGAAATATTAATTGTTGGTTATTCTTGGTTGTTCTCGTTTGCAAAAATTGAATATTGAAGACAGAAGTTGACAAGGGGTCCTTCTCCCAAGTTTTCTTCTAGAAATAAAGAGAGAAAGTGCAGATGAACAAGACGAAGACTACAACTTGTTTGATGATATATGAAGACGGATGACAATCTTCTAAAGCTGTTGTCAAGGGGGAGTCTGTTGGAGCATATTCTGGTGACAACGAGCTTGAAGATATTATGTCTTAGTCTTAGAGTCTTTGACTTGTAATTGATAGAATTGTCAGCAACAGTTATATGGGAGTCTGTTAGGACATCTTTTGTAACTGTTGATAAAATTCTTTGTAAGTTCTGCTAGAGGCGAACTTAATAAGTTCGCCTAGCCTATTAGAGGCGAACTTAATAAGTTCGCGTGGTCTATCAGAGGCGAACTTAATAAGTTCGCTTAAGTCTATCAGAGGCGAACTTATTAAGTTCGCTTAGTCTGTTAGAGGCGAACTTAATAAGTTCGCCTGGTGCAGAACAGTGCTTATATATTGATAGAACAGAGTCTGTTGAGAGGGCTGAGAGGTGAGACAATATCAGAGTAGACTTGATTAGAGACAGAATCTTGTAACCTGATATTGTGGTGGAATACAAAGCGTTTATTTACACCGTTGTTGTTGATTGAGTTACACGAGCACGTTGATCTTGGATTCCGCACGTTATCACCGTGTCGTACCGCGAGTCTAGAGATCCGTCACGCACCGAATTAGGGACCTAAAAGTGCTCGGCAGGGCACTGCAATGAGGATGTTGTACAACTGGTTAAGAGGAGTAACGACGGTGTAGAAGCATGTTTTGTAACTATAGATTAAATTCTATGTATCGGTGTACGTGGCTAGTACGCGGGAGGGTGTTCCTGAGTACTTAGCCCGCACACCAGTTTGGTCCTGCGTACTTAGTAAGTACGCAAGGCTTTTGCCTTGCGTACTTGTCAAGTACGCAGGAAGTGTTCCTTCGCCTATAAATAGAAGACTTGTCTTCATTTGTAGGTGGAACTCTGGAACAGGTTGTCCGGGTCGGGAAGAGCTCTCCCGACCCCTTGGACCGTGAGCTTAGATGAGAGATGTGTGTTCCTTCGGTATGTAGTCTGTAATACGGGATGACTTCTTTGTTATGGATTACGTTTCGTTTCATCGTCTTTTATCTGTGTTCGTGTTCTATGTCTCGTTTCTTTGTTCCCACACAAATCACAGAACAGATCGTGTTATTATCCGCTGCGCGACGAGGCTCCCGGGACCTACAAGTGGTATCAGAGCCTCGGTGTTCGTTGATTTGTGTTCCAGTTTCGATTTTTTAGGGTTTTGAGCAAAACGAGTTCGTAACCTAAAATCCTTAAAATCGAGTTTGTTATCACTTCATTTGGTGTTTGGAAGGCTAAGGGTTTGTTAGATGATGTTTTCGAAGCTTTTGGAAGCATTAATTTCTCAGATCCGTCACTTTTCGAGCATTTTCCTCAAGATCCGTCAAGAACACGGCTGTACTGAACAAGTACGCAGAATCACCTTTTCTGCGTATTTGCTAAGTACGCATGGGTTAGTCCTGCGTACTTAGTAAGTACGCATGAGAAGTGACCTGCGTACTTAGCTAAGTACGCAAGAGCATTTCTCTGCGCACTTAGCAAGTACGCATGAGTACTTGGCTTTGAGAACTTACTAAATACGCAGCAACACCCTACATATGCGTATTTACTAAGTACGCATGGACTAGCATCTGGGATTCGTAAAAAAAAAAAAAAAAAAGTTTTTTGGCGGGAAAACCTTCCTTGTCCAAAATTTTGTGTCATCATTTGTACGCGTGTTTCGGCCCATTCTTGAGAAGATAGTGATTTTGGTTTTTCCGGACCAGAATTTGTATATGATGTGGCTTGGCGAAACACGGACGAGATTTTTGTTGGATGATACCACTTGTCATACATTGTTTAAGGGTCCATACCTGAAAATGTAGGCTACGAGTATCCGGGATACTTATTTAATAGGGTATGAATGCTGAACTAATGGGAGAAATTGGGTCGTCATCGGCTAAAGGTCTCGTTCTATTTGTGAAGATGTGGCTGCTTTGGGTCTTTCGGAAAAAGAATCATCTTGTTTAGGTATTCAAACCTGAATATGTAGGCTACGAGTGTCCTCGGATACTTCTTTAATAGGGGATGAATACTGGAACAACTTGAACCCAAGGATTTGCTGTTTTGGATCTTTGCAAAGGAATAAAGAATAAAATCCTAGAGTTGGCTAGTTGTGCTTTTTGAGGATTTGAGTGAAGTGGTGATGAAGCTGGTCATAGTTTACAGAGAAATGAGGGAGATAAATCTAGTATTCATGAGACATTAAAGAGGTGGTGGAAAAGCCGTTGGTACTTCCTATATATATACCTCTTTGACGTAACGTGGATCTCAACTATGATTTCTCGTGTAAACTATATTTTCGTGTTTGATTCTATCGTGTGTTTTCAAGATGAAGCTGGATATTCGTTGGATTATTAGTTGAAGATGGAACCTTTTATCATTGGCCGATGGGATAGGAAACATACCCTTGTTTCTGGTCTAGTCAGATGGAGCTAAACCTGAAAGGGGATATTGGAAATGAACGTCTTTGGGAATTTGGTTGACTCGTGAAGATACAGGATAGAGTTGGACACATCTGGTTGAAGACTTAAGTTTATCTTACTGGAATTCCTATGGGAGCTGATTAGTTTGATGCAGGTTATTGGAAACTCAAACTCTCTATCATATGCCAGCTGATTTGGAGTTGTCTTAGTCTACTATTGTCACCTGGTTAGGAAGACATTGTAAGACTCAGAAGTCTAAGTCAGGGTGGAGGTTGCTACTGCTGAGAGGATGAACTACAATGAGTTGTGTTGGGTTAGTTGGTTCTTATTGAAGCACTTGGTTTGGTCTACAATGAAAGCTGCAGGTATGAGGGAGTCGGGTATGTCATCACTCGGCAACTGAAGACTGAAGTTTGAAGATTTGAAGATCTCAAGTGGAATGTCAGAAGATCAAGTCTCGCCAGAAGACACGTGATGTCATTAGTTTAGAGGGAGTCTGTTAGGACATTCTTTGTAAACTGATGATTATCAGTGTTAGTGATAGATAGAATTTGATGCTATAGTTAAGAGGGAGTTTGTAGAAGCATGTTTTGTAACTATAGATTAAATTCTATGTATCGGTGTACGTGGCTAGTACGCGGGAGGGTGTTCCTGAGTACTTAGCCCGCACACCAGTTTGGTCCTGCGTACTTAGTAAGTACGCAAGGCTTTTGCCTTGCGTACTTGTCAAGTACGCATGACCAAACCATGCGTACTTAGTAAGTACGCAAGGCTTTTGCCTTGCGTACTTGTCAAGTACGCAGGAAGTGTTCCTGCCCCTATAAATAGAAGACTTGTCTTCATTTGTAGGTGGAACTCTGGAACAGGTTGTCCGGGTCGGGAAGAGCTCTCCCGACCCCTTGGACCGTGAGCTTAGATGAGAGATGTGTGTTCCTTCGGTATGTAGTCTGTAATACGGGATGACTTCTTTGTTATGGATTACGTTTCGTTTCATCGTCTTTTATCTGTGTTCGTGTTCTATGTCTCGTTTCTTTGTTCCCACACAAATCACAGAACAGATCGTGTTATTATCCGCTGCGCGACGAGGCTCCCGGGACCTACAGACGGTTACTCGGGTGATGACGATCATCCTAAGAGAAAGAGGTAAGGGGAAATCAATGACGGCGATACGTAACGGCTGATTCCCAAAACAAAGATGCGTGTTGGGCAATGACGGCTATACGTAACGGTTGACCCCGCGTATTGATAGGTTATGGAAATGACTGCGATACGTAACGGTTGCCCAGGACATCCAAGGTTCCTTCGGGGACACAAAGATGCTTAAAGACAGATACAGATTGTAGACAGTAATGTATAACTTAAAGAAAATAGCACAACTTAAACATGTTTATATTTAAAGAAGAAAGAAACATTTTATTGTATTATATATATGATATGATATGTATAATTAAAGAACGTTTTAAAAAGAAGCTTTTGATATAAAGTTAAAGTTAAAGAAACACTTGAACTCACCAGCGTTAGCTAGCTATTTTAGTATGCATATCAGGTAGCAAAAGAAAGAAAAAGATATGACGCTGCAAGGGCTTAGAAGTGGATGGCAGGATGGCTCCTGCTGGCAAGACTGACATCCCTATGAATTTTTATGTTAAAGACAATGAAAGTTTTAATTTTTTCTTAATTTAGTAAGGACTTCTGCTGTTAATTTTTAATGTTTAATTCAAAGTTTAAGAACTATGTTTATGCAATGTTTGCCAACTATGAGAGGTATCCGGTTTTGGTCCTTTCAAGTTGGTATCAGAACCATAGTTTGAGAGATTCTGACATTCGCCAAAATGTCTGAACTTAAACTGAGAATGGGACAGAAGAATGGGATGTCAGTCAGAGCAGCGAAGCCACAACAGAAGAACAGTGAGGCCTTCGTATAACAAACAGTAGAAACAATAAAGGCCTTAGAATAGAAGGTAGTACATGTCCTAGTATAGAACATAGACAGTAAATGCCTTAGAACAGAATGTAGACAGAATATGCCTTAACATAGAAACTTTGAACTTGAATGCAACTGTTACTCTGACAAGAAATGTTGAGAACCTTAGTAGTAAGGTAAAATAGTAGTTACATACCGGTCTCTGTAATTAGTAATTTATATTACTCAAGGTGTTCTAAATGATTACCTATCATGAGGACATGAGCATTCCTTATTCGGGGGATATAAATATTACCGACTAGAAGAGAAAGAGAGAGTGAAAGTATGGTTATGCTACTTTATAGAAATGTTCAGAAGAGACTTGCAATGTGCAATCTAAATTAGAAGAGTCTTGCCTAGTGCAAGCAAAGCAAAGAATAAATAAAAAACAAATGAGGAAGGCAGAGAGAGGACTGTAAGGGTCAGAGCAATAGAACACCGATCAACCGACGTGAAGAGGAAAGTAAACACTCATACAACGAATGATGTAGTGCAAAGCACAAATCTTTTATCCTATTGTTTTCATGCATTTTTAGGTAGTTTCTTATTCATTTTGAGTCGTTTAAGTCTGCATTTGAGTCTTTGTTATATTTCCAGGTGCTCGTGAAGGATACAAGTCAATACACGAAGAAACCGAGCAAGAGAAGAAAGTCCAAAGTTCAAAAGTGAAAAAGTTGGAAAATAGGTCCCTCACGGTACGCGAGGGAGGAGCTTCAAAGACCTCGTGGTATGCGAGGATCTTCAGAACCGGTCGTGACTATTTTAGCCCTCGCGGTACGCGAAGGGCTGGGCGCGAGAGACTGGAAATCCAAGAAAAATAACCTAATCGACTTTTAATAGGATTCTACTGCCATTCTTTGAGGAGTTCGAATTATTGCCGTCTAGAGAGGGACCAGAGACGATTTTGGGAGCTTGGAAGGCAATCGGAGTGAAAAGGTTGGAGCTTTGCTTCCGGGTTCGTTAGATTTAGCGTTTTCAGTTTCAAGATTTGATTCTTATCTTTGAATTGCTATGTTTGATTCCATGATGATGTCTTATACTTCTGTTTTGATGTGTTTGAGTATGAATCTTGGCTAAAACCTTGATACCGCCTGGGTCATTAGATGAATACTTCGTAAAGCTTTGATTTTTATCGGTTTTGGATTCGTTGAATGGATTTATGATTTTGTAAACAATTTCTCAATGTTAATTATGATGAAATTGCATGCTTAGATCTGATGTGTGATTGACCATGATTCCGTACGTTGATTGTGGATGTCTTCCAGTTTGATTAGCGTATCTAGATCATAGACTTTAGGGTTTGTGGTTGTTTGTGTGGTTTGCTAGAAGTAGTATCCATATGAGTTGTGATTGAGTATAGGTTAGATCTGAGTGTGTATCCTGTCTCAATACCCGAGAAGTGAGAGATAGTCGTTTAGTCTTTGTCATTAGAAATCCGAGTGTCAACTTTCTGAGACGAAGTTAGTTTAGGGTCTAGTGATTGTTGCTATTCTGAATCATAGTTGTTATCTAAAGATTACCCCATTCATTCTTCGAATGTATTGTGGACAGTGAGACTGAAAGGTGATCTGTCCTCTGGGTACTTTATCATTGTTGGAGAGACCGAAAGGTAATCCACTATCTGGTGAGTTATTACATCCTTAGGTTCCTTAGTTGGTGACACCCTGAGAGTGATTAGGGATTCACTACATAGTCTAGAGATGTTTCCTTAGAAACCCAGATCCATATTAGTGTCCAGAACCGGTAGAAGTTGTGCTTTGCATGTAGGATTCCGACCTAGGTAGTATTCTTCCCATCTCTGATTTCATCCTTAGATCTTCATCTTGATTGTTAGAGTCGACATTGTTTGCTGCATTAGTAGTTAATCTTTAGTGTATTCAACCCCCCCATCAATCAATCTTTAGTCCGAGTCAAAGTCTAGTATAGTTATAGTAGTGTCTCTAGGGTTCGATATTCCGGTTTACCATTAAGCTGTGATATACTCGATAGGTCCACTTGCCTGTCAGTGCGGTTTAGTCGAAGGTACTCCATTTATTACTTAGGAGACTAGGTTAGGTTTTGTTAGTTTTATATAGACCGTCTGGGCTACATCAAGTTTTTGGCGCCATTGCCAGGCACAATTGGCAATAGTAATATTAACTTTGACTAGTTCTTTGTTTGATTTTTGCTTTGGTTTATTTATTTCTTTTGAGTCTTTTGTGTGCTTGTCCTACGTGCTATTTGTGTGTCTAATTTAGAATTGAGTCTTTCTGTCTTTGTCTCTTTTCTTCTAGTGTCTTTCTGTTTATGCACAATACTTGTTCGCAAGGATCACCACCTTATTCAGCTTTTCCAGAGCCTGAACGAGAGCTACACGAGCGAACCCATGACTTATGGGAGCGTTTGAAAGAGTTGTGCAAATCCCAGGTACGTTCCACTACCCCAACTCCATTTCCTATCATGGGCGACACTGACCCACCAGCGAGGCGTACCGTGTACCAGAGGGCTAGTGACGGGGTCACTGGGGCGAGATCTTCGATCGCACGCCCTGCTATTCCGAACACTAATACATGGCATATCCCGTCCCATGTCATGAGCACGATCACTCATGCCACACAGTTTCATGGCCTTGAGGATGAGGATGCACCTAAACACATGTCTCGCTTCACACGTATATGTGATACCTTCAATATCACGGGTGTATCTAAGGACGCAATATACTTGCGTCTCTTTCCATTCTCGCTCTCTAGGCGTGCTTCTACTTGGCTTGAAACCCTCCCCGACAATTCTATCACCACATGGGAGGATCTGCAAGCCAAGTTCTTCAAAAAGTACTATCCACCTTCTAGGGCCGCTCGCCTTAGGGACCATATCCATTCGTTCTGGATGGACCTTGACGAGCCTTATCACATGGCCTGGGAGAGGTTCAACACGTTGTTGAGCTGATGTCCCCAGCATGGTCTTTCCGACTGGGCGATTTTGGAAAAGTTCTATAATGACCTCACCTTTGAGAAGCAGCAAATGTTCAACACAGCCACAGGAGGCCATATCATGGACAAACTCGAGCTTGCTGAGTGCGAAGAAATGTTCGAGAGCTTCGCTCTCGTAGAACAGTAGCGACCATCTATTAGGACTTCCATTCCTAGTGCTAGAGCATCCGCCTCTTCTCCTAGAGCTGTGCATCAGGTCACTCCTGATACTAGCGTGGCTGCAGCACTCGAAGCTATGGCTAATGAGATCAAAGAGCTGAAGCTTAGTGCCCAAGGGTGCGAGGTGTGCATGGGAGGACACGACACTAGAGATTGCCCCGTCAATCACCAGGAGCATGTGAGTTTTGCTGGCACCCAGAACCGAGGGTACAACAAATACAATAACCCTAATGGCTTGGGATGGAGATCTGGAAACAACCCACCTGGGTTTAATGGTCGCCAGAATCAGTATAGAGGAGATGAAGCAGGAGCGAGTTCTGGTAGCATTGTCAATACAAGTAAGATTGAAGATATGATAGAGAATCAGACACAGATGCTTTCCCATTTAGTCCAGCAGGACAGGGACGCTCGGCAAAGACCGGATGCCCATGACACTTTATTGAAGAATCAACAGTCGACATTTCAGGACTTGCAACGCACGGTAGGAGACATCACGAAGAGCTTGAAGGACAGACAGGGAGGTCCATCTTCAGGCCCTAATGCTTTAGTGATGGCCGTGTAGATCAGGAGTCGAGGAGAGGAGGAGACAGCCTCCCACGGCGTTGATTATCACATTCTGTTGCCTGAAGAAGTGAAGAAGATAGATTGGAGAGCTCGATTTGCTGCGATCGATGCTAGGATTTTAGAAGAGCCCGAGTCAGCTGAGGTGACGGAACCAGGGACCTCAATGAATGCTGTGTCGACGAGGAGTAGAAGAGCAGAAGAGAAGGAGAGCCTACCGGTAGAAGAAGAAGAGCCGGTGGATGAGGAGATAGAGATAGAGAAGCCTATCGAGGAGGCAGAGGAGAAGAAGAGTGTTGGTGAGAGTAAGACCCCCGAGATTGACCTGAGTCGTGTTCCCTATCCAGCGCGCTTGCTGCCACATAAACACGCTAGGGAATACAGTCACTTCCTTGATATGTTCAAACAACTCAAGGTTAATCTCCCCTTCATAGAGGTCCTCCAGCACATACCTAAGTATGGCAAGTTCCTCAAAGATCTTCTTTCCAACAAGAAGAAGCTAGAGGAGGTCTCTAAAGTCTCACTTAGTGAGCAATGTTCTGCGGTGTTTTAGAACAAACTGCCAGAGAAAATGGTAGATTCGGGTCGTTTCACGATCCCGTGTCTGCTAGGCGGTTTGCCCTTAAACCACGCGTTGCCTGACCTAGGTGCTAGCATCAATCTGATGCCATATTCTGTCTATAAGCAGCTAGACCTAGGTGAACCGCAACCGACGCGCATGAGCATCTCCTTGGCTGATGGTTCAGTCAAGTATCCACAGGGAATTGTGGAGAATCTTCTAGTGAAAGTAGGCAAATTTGTCTTCCCCGTGGATTTCATCATTCTAGATATGGAAGTGGATGATAGAGTCTCACTCATCCTAGGACGCCCGTTCCTATGTACCGCCAAGGCATTGATCGATGTATTCGACGGGTAACTCACACTTCATGTGGGGGATGAATCTGTTACTTTCGATGCTATAAAACCTGTGAAGGGGCCTGCTGAGCAGAGCAATTCAGTTTGCATGATTGATACCCTCATAGGTGAGCATCGGGACTCTGATCCAGAGAGAGAAATTGATGAACCCTCCCCTAACTTAGGAGAGATATCTGAATGGGTGTTGGAGTTGGAGAAGTTGTTAGATGAGCCATATGAATACGGTGACGATGAGGTGCCTTATGATCTGCTAGAGATGATGGCAGAATTAGATGAGATCATAGGAAAAAACCCAAGTGTGGGGAAGTTGGTGGATAGTGTAGAGGATCCTGTTGATCAGGGCTAGATGTTAGAGGCACACCTTTGATGATATCATGTAACATCCCAAAAATAGTAATTTAGTAAACAATAACGCGATAGAGGATTAATCGTCATAAAACAAAAGAAAAACGTATGGGCTTGGGCTCGGCTCCAACGGGCCGATGAAAGCCCAGGTATATAAGAGGCAAGGCAGCCCACTTCACCATTTCATCTTCATTTCATCATTCTAGAGTGAGAAAGGAGAGCTCGGGTCTAGAGAGAGAAAGTTAACGGATTGACACGATATTAAAGGAGCACGTTACCGTTAAGCTCGTGAGTAAAACCTCCGAATCAGAAGTCCAATCCAGGTAACGATTCGACCATAATTTGAGTTTTTGTTTGTTTTGGGGTTTCTCGGGTTTTAGCTAAATAGGAGACGTTTTTATGGATGAAACTTGAAAATAAACTTAAAACTAGCATCTAGAGTGAAAACCGCACCTTTTGATCAAAGAAAGTTGTAAGATTAGCATGATCGGATTAACATGCAAAATTTCGGACTTGTCCAGAAAACAGGTGCTGCGTACTTATCAAGTACGAAGTAGGGACGTCCTGCGTACTTACCAAGTACGCAGGTACGCAGGAGAAAGATCATGCGTACTTACCAAGTACGCAGGTACGCAAGAGAAAGATCATGCGTACTTACCAAGTACGCAAGAAGAATGCTCTGTGCACTTGTCAAGTACGCATGAGCAAGGCGCTGCGCACTTACTAAGTGCGCAGGCAGCAGACCAGTAAGTAAAGTCAGTATGTTTAGAATGATTAAACCGTTAGAGTCGGGGTTGGGTCTGATGTGTATTTAAACTACCTAATTCAGATCGTACGTGACGTTGTTGGACCTTTGTTTAGGACAACCAAAACTAGCTTTTCAAGTGAGTTCTATGTGCCCCCTTCTATGTTATGTGCAAACCTTATTAAATGTTTTGGGGCTGAAATGTATACACTAAATGAATAAATGATATGAATGCTAATGTGATCATACGTGATATACTAATATATATGTTATATATATATATATACAAAAATGAATTATGCACAAAGAATGAATAGTATGATTATATAGAATGAATGAAAGAACAACACAATTTGTAAGAATGAAATCTTGCTTTATATCCATGTATATATTGCTTGCCAAGTATAAGAAAAAGTTAAGGACGCTTCGATGATAACGGCTACTTCGGTAGATGGACGACCACACGACTATTTTGTAACCGGGACAAATGCGTTCCTTCATCAGCTAGGACGTACGAAAGCCATTAATGGATGGTCGAAGCAAATGGCATAATATGAATAGTAGAACAGTTGCATAAATAATAGTCGCATGGGAAACAGATACTTTGGGTAGACGGGCGAATTACGGCCTACGACGGTAGTACAGTTGTAAGTTATTACGGACGGACAAAAGTTGCCGGACGGTTGTAAGAATAAATTACGGACGGACACTAGTTGCCGGACGGTTGTAAGAATGGCGGACCATGACGATGGACCGTGGCGTTTGTCTTTGTGACATTCGCAAACAAATGACGGTTTGATCACCCTTAAGTGTATGACCCATGAAAGTTAAGAAAAGAAAAAGGTGAATGCATATATATATATATATATATGTAATCACAAAAGAAAGATGAAAGAAAAGCAAAAGTATGAATACATATATTTATATATATGTAATCACAAAAGAAAGATGAAAGAAAAGCAAAAGTATGAATACGTATATTTATATATATGTAATCACAAAAGAAAGATGAAAGAAAAGCAAAAGTATGAATACGTATATTTATATATATGTAATCACAAAAGAAAGATGAAAGAAAAGCAAAAGTTACGAATGTATATAATTATGTATACTTGTAAAGAAAAGAATGATTATACTTAATAGTTTTAAACTAGAACTCACCAGCGTTAGCTGACTTTTAGTATACATTTCAGGTACAGAAAGGAAGGGTCGTGCGAAGGCGTGAAGGTTACCCGGCACGAGACTGACATCCCACTTTTATTTATGTTAAGACAATGTTATGTTTCAATTTATAAGACTTCCGCTGTTATGACATGTAATTTGAATGATGTTTGCTTTCGCTACTTCTGAATGTTTTAAATTTAAGTTCAGTAATTACGACTATGTTTATGAGTAAACCCAAGAAGTGAGGTCACCCGGGAATGGGGCCTTACAAGTTGGTATCAGAGAAATAGTTTGAGAGATTCAGACATCCCTAAATGTCTAGACTCAAATTGATTATGGGTCCAACGCACGGATGTCAGTATGGGTAACCAACGCCAACGCCAGCACGATAAGTAAGTTTTAGAGTTAATACACTTGGATAAGAATAGACACCTTAACTTAGAACAAATAGATGTGAATGTCACAACCGAATTGAAGAGTTTTGAACTCGAAAAGCAATGTAAATTAGTAATCACAAACCGGTCACTGTAATTAAAAATTTACCTTTCTCGTACTGTTCTAAACTATGATCTGAAGGAATGTCATTGATGTATTCCGTCTATAACTATCAGGAAACTAAGAATTATGGCTGGTGGAGGAAGAACAGGACACCGAGGCGGTCGCACTGGCCGAGTAGGTAGACCCCCGTTGAATCAAAGACTAGAAGAAGAAGAGAGTGTGCACGCAGAACACACCGAGAGTGTGCCCGAAACAGAAGTGACCCCAACTGGAGACGACAATCCAGAGCCGATACAGTTGGAACCCGAAGTCAGGGATGCTATTGCCCGTGAAGTTGTGCTCACTCTGAAGAAAGTATTGCCTGATCTACTATCCGAGGCACTAAAGAAAAGTAAAGAGGATGATGAAGGAGGCCATGAAGAGAAAGTGTATGATAGTGATGGGGATGAAGTGAAAATGGGATCAAGCAATCGTGGGTGCACTTACAAAGGATTCAAAGACGGAGACCCACCCAAGTTCGATGGGAGCAAGGATTCAGTGGCAACGCTCGAATGGATTGAGAGGATGAACGTTGTAATTAACATCAGCGAGTGTCGACCGGACCAGGCGGTTAAATATGTTGCTCATTCTTTCACCAACGAAGCACTAGGTTGGTGGAGAAACATTCAGAGAACAAAGTCGCCAAACACTATCGCCAGAATGACATGGGAAGACCTGAAGAAGCTTATAATTCAAAAGTTCTATCCCCATAACGAAATTGATCGAGTGGAAAACGAATTCCTAAACTTTAAGGCGGGCAACAAGACGCACCGCCAGTATACCTCTAGATTCAATGAGCTATACCAATCTGTCATAACCCGACCAGGGGGCTAGGCGTAACGATCAAATACCAAAACAAAACACAGCGGAAATAACGTGACATATAGTTTATAATGTCATTGGTCCAACTAAGTCAAATTATACATTTACAAAGGTTCATATCAACTAAACACTAACTAAAAATATAATGAAACAATGGATTCTATCTTCTTATCAAAGCTTTCTCGGGTGGAATCTATGGCTCGACGTAAGTCTTCTAAGGAATCATCTATCTTCAAGCAATCTCGTGTCTAGGTTGCTAATTTCCAAACTCGAGAATGGTACCTGAATACATGCTTAAAAATATTGTGTCAACTAAAAAGTTGGTGAGTTCACGAGTTTAGTTAATAGAGCATTTATATTGAGAATCTAAATATGTATGGTGTAGAATTAAACAAGTTCACAATCAACCTTGTGCCCACAACCTGTGGACATCTAGAAATAATAATATTCCCCTAACCCATACCCCTTATTGTTATGGGTCTAATTACTCATGCCTGCCAACATAAGTTTAAAACTGTTAAACGAATATATGTCACAAGATATTTATTATCATTATATGATTATCATTCCATGGGAGGTTGTCCCGGTTACGTCGGGCCCATGGTGTGCGGGGGTTTCACCAGATAGTACTACCCATATATTCGCTGGCTCCAAAGGAGTTAATGATTGTGTGCTAAAGTTCGGGGATTCGTTATGGCAGCTAAAAATGACCTTATTTAATTAATACACCAAGTATGTACACAAAATAGAAGCATGTAGTCACCCCAAAAAAGTTTAAGTAAAAGAGGGGAAAAAGCACATGAACTCACCTAGTAATATTGTATGTGTCCAAACAATATGCTAAAGTTGCGAGCTTGCTATCGTGTGTGTAGGCTTTAAGACAAATCCTAATTATAATTGTAACATTAGTATATTGTACTAGAGTAATGTCATTAACCGTGTGGTTGAGCTCGACCGGTTCGTTCAAGTGTTAGGGTTGTTTGGTAAAAACTCGGGTTGTAAACCTCCATTTATTATTCCAATAGTTGTACTATAAAAGCGTTGGTTTGACTTAGTATTTGTGTATAATAGTAATATTTGGGTATATGTTCTAATGAAATTAGTAAAATAATGTTTCAACCCGAATTAAAGTAATAGTAAGTATTATAATATTGGTTCGACTCAAATAAAGTAACACTAGGTATTATTTACTTATGATGTTTATACATATAATATATGTAAAAATAAATATATAGTGAAATAAGTATATATTCGAGTAGTTATATTTGTTTCAAAAATAATAATCAAAGTATATAGTTATTTATATAAGTATGAAAGATTTCACTAATATGTAAAGTATTGACGAAATTTGTTATGCTCGTCTAATATTAAACATAGTTATAGGGATTAGTTTGCAAGTATTGATAAAATGGCTAAACTTGTATTTACATGAAGACACATAAGAATATATTTGTATCGAAAGTAAATATTTGAAGTCTATAAAATATTTGTATGTATAAATATACATAATATGTGTAAAGTATCATGTCAAATATTGGTTTCGTTAACCATTCGCTAAGTAAAATAGGGATAAGTAAGTACATCAAAAGTATATAATCTATGAAACTTTATTTACTATATAACAAGTCCTAGAAAATACATATATATATATATAATATGTTTGTTATAAGGAGTAGCCAATACTTATTGTCTTTAACTATACGCATTCGTACTAAAATAAATATTTAAGATTGCAAATATAGGTACGTGTTTGAACATGTGTTGGATAATAATAGTTATAAATATAATCAAAGTAGTATTACTATGAAAGTAAGTAAACGTTGTATAATAATAATAGTAATTAATAAAAATAATGGTATTACTTATTATATATATCGTTTAAATAAATAGTAGTACTAATACTAGTGAAAATATTTGAAGCGTTAATAATATTAGTGTAAAACATAATTTACTTTTTAGTAATTGAAAATAATAGTAACGATAATAATACTAATAATGGTAAAGATATATATAATTTAAATAAAGTTAATAGTTATAATGTTATGTTAAAAATAATGCTAATGATAATAATAATAATTATAATCATAACTAATCAAAGTAATGATAATAATAATAATGTATCTTTACTAATTATAAAAGTAGTAATATTAATAATGAGTATAACAGTTTTGGTATAGAAAGAAGATATAAAAATAATGCTAATGATAATACAAAGCTTTTATAACTAATTATAAAAGTAGTAATAAAAATAATGCTAATATTAATACAAAGCTACTTTTATAACGTGTGTAATTATAAAAGTAGTAATATTAATAATGGGTATAACTAATCAACTAACTATTACACACGTTACATACAAAACAAATACGATTTACAAAATAAATACAAAGCTTTGACACGTGTTAGTACCTCTCCACTCGCAGCAAACCCACTCGTCGATTCTGCCGTTTACCGTGTTTGAGTACCATTGACCAGAGTTGACTTTCATTCACCGAAGCCCGGGACTGTCGGGAACGACCCAAGCAGTCATGTCTATCCTGGTGATGTCTTTCTTCACCATAACCTGTCCAAAATCAATGAGAACTCATGGGAATGAAAACCGGCCAATGTACTCACCCGGTTTAGCTAGAAACTTTGACGGAATTGTTAAACAGAATTCAAAAGTGAAGACATATGTGGGTTTATACCAGGAAGAAAATGGGTAAGGAAGGAAAAGAAAGAAAAAAAAAAGTTGACTTGTGGCTAACGTTGACTTCGCCGGAAAGATGAAGACGGCCGAAAAACCGATTTTTGGCCGGAACCTAGTTCCTTCGCCAAAAAAACGAACTGAAGCTTCAAGAGCAACCGCCGCCGGTTCATTTCGCCGGAACCCTAGCCGTCACCTGTTTTAGTCGCCGAAAAATCGAATCAAAATGATGAACTCTAACCTCTGTCTTCATCCTCTTCGTGCCGCCGTAAGGGGGGAGGGGGTTGAGACCACCACCACCGTTGTCGTCTACCATCGTGACGGCTAGAGGAGCAGCCGGATGTGGTCGGCTCTCTCCTTTCTCAGCCCTAGTCTCTCTTTCTCAAAAAGTCTCTCAAGGTTTGTGTGAGATGGAAATGAAAGAATCCCAGAAGAATTATAATCTGTAGGTGGTTTAAATGGAGAGTCAGACAATGGTTTTTAGAAGTTGATGGTTTCTTTAAAATGATGGAGATTTGGAAGGGATTTTATGAGATTTGTTGGAGGTTATGTCAGGATTGCAAAATCCATAAGATCCTTTATGATTTTCTTTAATTAGGGATTTAATGTACTGCGTGTCTAACCGAGTATGCTTAAACTAATTATCCACGCTCTGATATTTTCTACTATTTATTAATACTAATATTATTAATCAGAGTAATAAATAATTATATATTTTATTATGTTATTTCTAAAATAGTCGGTACCGCTCTGTTCCTCATGTTCACACGCGTTTGCTCCGGGTAAAACGTGTCACGTTCCGAAACTAGTTATTACGTGCTAAATAGTAATTATATTAACATTTTAACAGGATATGTATAAAATAAATATTTTTTAATATTATTTAATCATACCGGATCTAGCAGAACTCGCTGACGTCTACACCGGTGTTTGTCGCAGTCACGCATCCAACGTCGCATACATCGCGTATAAATTCTCAATCAGTCTCCCGAATAAATACTAATAGTCATTAATATTATTTACTTGAGGTTTGACGTCTAAATATTTTATCGCATCGAGTAATCGGTAATAACCCGTATGAGCGCGTTAATCGTTCTAACAGTTCTCCGTGTAAACGGTTTATATAATTATAAATTATATCGAATAGTGTAACGATCCGTCAAATAATGTTTATCAGTTCGTTTTGAATTAGGTTCGTATATTGGGCCTTTAGTTGGGCCGTTAATGGTTCGAGTCTGTTTATCTACAGTTGGGCCAAGCCTAATGGGCCTATTTCATTTGTATAAGCACAATGTGTTTATTGGGTTCTAAATGGTAGCCCAAAGTGTTCGAGTTTGCTATCTAATAGTTCAAGTATCAAAATAGATATCGCGTTTAAAAAAAATCAGGGCCTAAATTTAGGGTTGTTACAGTCTCCACTTGTTAAAGAAATTTCGTCCTCGAAATTTAAGTTTTTGTTATTTTCAAAAATTTGATTATGAATCTCGACAGTAGTGTAAGTTTTTAAACCAGTTAACGAATCTGGAGAGAGAATAGAGATATTTAAATTGAGGTTTTAAGTTTAAATGGTGACAATCAGAACTCAAAAGTTTAGCTCGGCAAGTCATGAATAGCATTCGGGATATTAGAGAAACAAGGAAAAACAAATCTGGATAGGGACCAACGGTTGATTTGTTGTAGGATGAGCTTAAGGATACCTATTGTGAAACATACAATTTAAGTTTTTTTTTTATAGCTCAAGAACTAGTGGGAACAATTTGAATGGTTTGATGAAAAGAAACAGACGGTTGGCTTTATCATATATGAAGTCGGTATTTTAGCTAAGGGGCTCACAGAGACTTCCAGGGTGTAAGTGTAGGTAAACTTAATGACGTGACGATTGATTTTGAAATGGTGTATGGTGTGGAATGAGAGTGAATTGTTATTCCTACATGAGAGAAGGAGTAAGTGTTGGCATGTGCAATAGCTTGAATACGGTAATGAAAATATAAGATTACAATTGATGTCATAGACGATCCATACTCTAGGGGGTACTATGTAGTCATCATGATTAGCTCTAGACGGTTTGAGATAATCGTCAGTGCCAAGGGAAGGAAAGGATGCAAGTATAGATGGGAACTCTTAGGCAAGATATCACACACATAACGTTTATGACTTGATGATTAGTTCTCCTGGATATAGGTTATAGGAAGGTTTCGGAGTAGGAGCTAAAGAAGGGTCAAAAGGGAATCGATTGGGTAGATCATTTGAAAGACTATATATAATAGTTCGAAATCAAGTAAAGGTCCGTCTACCACAGGGAGTTAGCGTCTTGGTACGTACGTATTTACAGTACATAAGAGTCTTGTTGATATAGAACAAGAAATTCTCACTGAAATGGGATCTGTTGAGAGGGTTTATTGGTTCAATCGAATTCGTCGGGAGTAAGAATGACATTTTCTTCCACAGCTTCCTTAGTGTTGATTGAAATGATTCGAGGGGAGTCAAAAATAGTTGTCCAAGTAGTGAAGTAGATAGTTATGACATGGAAGGAAATTTCATGAAAACAGGTTTTCCTAAGATTAATGTTGGGCTTGTTAAGTTTATTTCATTGATAACCTTTGACATGACATTGTCGTTGATCAATGTAGGGCTAGATCTTCACGGGGTAGATGTCGATTAGTCAACATAGAGATAATAGAGTTTAATGAAGTCGACGATTGTGGAGTCGTCGGCTTCCGGGGTTTCTCTGAATGGATGCATAGTTATTCAAATAGGATGAGAAGAAAATTGAAAATGGGATTGAAAATGGGTTTGAAAATGGATTTGTGTGCTAGAAATTCCTAAAGGTCGAAAGGGTTTAGAAGCCTACCCGAAAATTGCACGTTTATAAGCATTCAATTCATTATTTTACACCTTTGTAGGCATGTATGACCTCCTATATGTCCAAACCATTAAAGATACTAAATTTACAATTTATTAGGTTCATAAAACTGAATCATAACAACTTATGGCTCAAAACTTGAAAAGATAGCAAAAACCATTGAAGAACCGTCGAAAACGCATACACAATCTTATTTACTCAATAATGATATTTTTACCAACCAGATTACACACTTAGAATGATCCAAAGGACATAAGTTCCAAATAAAGAGTTTCCCAAAAAGAATCACCCAAAAACGTTTTTTTCTAAACGATCGCACGATTTAAAATGAGTTTAAAAGCCATAAATTGGGGGGGGGGGGTAGTTAAACACCTCAGAAAATTATGAAAATTTACAGGAAAGTTTCTACTACTAATATAAACCTAGGAAAAATATTGATTTATGTGCAGGTCTCCAATTACTTTGAAACATGTTTAACGTATGTAAAATAAACCGGGAACTATTTGAATTTTAATAAATGGTGAATCTGATCAAAATCTGAGTTTTTTTAATTTTTAGGACTTACATATACTGTATTAAGACTATATAAAATATAAAATAGAATTTTTAAGTATATTTAATAATTATTAGGAATTTAGGTCATTTTTAGATAATTACATGCACTAAAAATATAAAAATACATAAAATAATTATATAAAAATTATTTTTTATACCTTATGAGTTATAACCTACTGTAGAAAAATATAGCTTAGAAATTTTGAGGTAATTTTACATATTTAAGAATATATATCATTTGAAAGCGTTAAAACATTAGTTAATTAAGTAAAAGTAACAAAAAAAAATACAATAGTTATAAACTTTTATTTTTTCCATAAAATTTTTGTCTTATATAACTTAAATAGTATGGGTTTCCAATGAAAGTGAAAATTTTAATTTTATCAACATTTGGGTAATGGATTTGATGTATATGGTATTAGTTGTTAGACTTGGGCTTTTGTAAAAACTATTCTTTGAATCAAGTCTTAAATTCTCAATAGGAATTTGAAACCAGGAAAGGGTTAAGTGTTTCCTTTGTGAGGAGTTGCTGAAAAGGTTGCATTGAGAGGAAACCGCTTCATAAAATGTGGTCTAATGTCATGGGAGACGAGATAAGTCTTTAGTGTTCCAAGTTGACCGATGCTTCCGCCATGCTTGATCCAAATCTTCTCATCTTTTTAGAGGTAGTAGGAACTCAGATAGGGAGTATAGTTAGTGAAGTAATGAAGTTAGAATATGGCTAGCATTTGATAATGGGTCGACGAATGTGTTGTTAAGGATATTATAGTTGATATGTGAGGATGTGAAATCGAAACAATGTTGTTGTAACAATGTTGTTCATGAGCGATCTATGATAAATTGTATAATATAGTCAAAGGAATTAAAAGGAAAAGCAGTTCAGTTGACATGGAAAAGCATAGTTGAGTCGAGTTTCTTAAGGAGAGTATTGATTTAGAAGTATACAAGGGGGGATTGAGCTAATGAATGCCTCTTTATCGTCAAGGGTTGTTTTAATTTAAGAAGAGTTTTAAGTTTGTGGCTAACGCATATGGAGAACCGATAGGATTTCCTAGAATTCACATGTGCATGTAAGCTCTCAATTACGTGATATCAAGTGTAATTGTTAACTTACTCACAAGATCACTCTAGTAGTCTCCTAGCATAGTCATATTGTATGCGTGCACCAATGTTATTTCACGTGTCGATGTGGAAGTGATCGTCCTAAAGTGTACTTATGAGCCAAGGTCCTAAAATTCATGTCTCGGGGTACTTAGGTTCTCCTAAGTACTAAAAGGTAATCGAAGCCATAGTAGTTTCAGAGTCCTAAGGGTGAGGATCCTTAAGGTGTTCTCGGTTAGAGCCTAGGAATCCTAAGGGAAACCTAATTCGCTA
Organism: Smallanthus sonchifolius; assembly: GCA_023525975.1. Taxonomy (NCBI): domain Eukaryota; kingdom Viridiplantae; phylum Streptophyta; class Magnoliopsida; order Asterales; family Asteraceae; genus Smallanthus; species Smallanthus sonchifolius. Next base: position 74,020,922 of record CM042018.1, on the reverse strand, counting down.
AAACCGCTGGCTCTGATACCAATCTTCTCAATCAGTCTCCCGAATAAATACTAATATTCATTAATATTATTTACTTGAGGTTTGACGTCTAAATATTTTATCGCGTCGAGTAATCGGTAATAACCCGTATGAGCGCGTTAATCGTTCTAACAATTCTCCGTGTAAATGGTTTATATAATTATAAATTATATCGAATAGTGTAACGATCCGTCAAATAATGTTTATCAGTTCGCTTTGAATTAGGTTCGTATATTGGGCCTTTAGTTGGGCCGTTAATGGGTCGAGTCTGTTTATCTACAGTTGGGCCAAGCCTAATGGGCCTATTTCATTTGTGTAAGCACAATGTGTTTATTGGGTTCTAAATGGTAGCCCAACGTGTTCGAGTTTGCTATCCAATAGTTCAAGTATCAAAATAGATATCACGTTTAAAAAAAAATCAGGGCCTAACTACCCAACACACGATCTAGAGTTAGCGGCAGTAGTTTTCGCGTTGAAAATATGGAGGCACTATCTGTATGGAGTTAAATGCACCATTTACACCGATCACAAAAGCCTGAAGTACTTTTTCGGGCAAAAGTAATTAAACATGATGCAAAGGAGGTGGTTAGAGCTACTGAAAGACTTCGACTGTGAGATATTGTACCATCCAGGCAAGGCAAACGTGGTGGCTGACGCCTTAAGTAGAAAGGAAGAATCGACACCTATCCGGATCAAAGCGTGTCAGCTGATTATAACGCCAGATTTGATGAGTGAAATATCAAAGGCACAAGATGAAGCACTATCAGAAAGAAATATAAAACGGGAAAGAATAGTAGGTCAACAAGGGAATTTAGATGCAAATGCATACGGTGTACGAACTAGGTTTGGCCGGATGTGGATACCTAAGATTGGCGAGCTTAGAGCCAAAATACTCGATGAGGCCCATAAGTCTCGTTATTCTATCCACCCCGGGACAAACAAAATGTATCAAGACTTGAAGAAAGAGTACTGGTGGCATGAAGAATGATGTGACTGAGTACGTGAACAAGTGCTTGGCGTGTTCACTAGTTAAGGCCTGCGGTAAAATGCAACCCTTACCAATACCGGAATGGAAGTGGGAGGAGATCACGATGGACTTCATTACCAAGCTACCGTGAACGGCTAAAGGCAATGATACCATTTGGGTGATCGTCGACCGCTTAACGAAAAGTGCTCACTTCTTGCCAATACGTGAGACTTCTTCGTCAGAAAGACTAGCAGAAATATTTATCAAGGAAGTTGTGAGTAGACATGGTATGCCGCTGTCGATTGTGTCCGACAGGGATACTAGATTCACGTCAAGGTTTTGGAAGAAATTCAATGAAGCAATGGGCACTAGACTGAACATCAGCACCGCTTACCACCCCCAAACCGATGGACAATCGGAAAGGACCATTCAGACCTTGGAGGACATGCTCCGGGCCTGTATCATTGACTTTGGTGGGAGTTGGGACAGCCATCTACCATTGGCTGAATTTTCATATAACAGCATCTATCACTCGACTATTGGCATGCCGCCATTTGAAATGTTATATGGGAGGAAATGTAGGACCCCGGTTTGTTGGGGGGAAATTGGACAAAAGGATTTTTCAAGTCTCGAAGTGGTCAAAGCTACTTCCGAGAAATTTGATCAAATCAAGGCTCGAATGAAAGCTGCAAAAGACAGACAGAAATCATACGCGGATAAGAGAAGAAGGGATTTAGAGTTTCAAGTGGGGGACATGGTACTGTTAAAGGTATCACCATGGAAAGGAATCATCCGATTCAGAAGACGTGGCAAACTAAGTGCAAGGTTTGTCGGACCTTTCAAGATTTTAGCGAGAGTGAGTCAAGTTGCTTACAGACTCGACCTACCTGTTGAGCTTAGTGGAATACACCCTACGTTCCATGTGTCGCACTTACGCAAGTGCCTAGCAGACGACACAGCTCACATATCCTACGACGAGATCGAAGTGGATGACAGACTAAATTATGTGGAGGAACCGATAGCCATTATTGACCGAGCTGAGAAGCGACTACGCAATAAGTCGATTCCTTTAGTCAAAATACAATGGAAGCACAGAAAAGGGTCAGAATGTACATGGGAAAAAGAAGACGAGATGAGGTGACTATACCCTAAATTGTTTAACGTATAAGCAGTTTCGAGGACGAAACCTCTTTAAGGAGGGTAGACTTGTAACATCCCAAAAATAGTAATTTAGTAAACAATAACGCGATTGAGGCTTAATCGTCATAAAACAAGAGAAAAACGGATGGGCTTGGGCTCGGCTCCAACGGGCCGATGAAAGCCCAGGTATATAAAGGGCAAGGCAGCCCACTTCACCATTTCATCTTCATTTCATCATTCTAGAGAGAGAAAGGAGAGCTCGGGTCTAGAGAGAGAAAGTCAACGGATCGACACGAGATTGAAGGAGCATGTTACCGCTGAGCTCGTGAGTAAAACCTTCGAATCAGAAGTCCAATCCAGGTAACGATTCGACAATAATCTGAGTTTTTGTTTGTTTTAGGGTTTCTCGGGTTTTAGCTAAATAGGAGACATTTTTATGGATGAAACTTGAAAATAAGCTTAGAACTAGCATCTAGAGTGAAAACCGCACCTTTTGATCAAAGAAAGTTGTAAGATTAGCATGATCGGATTAACATGCAAAATTTCGGACTTGTCCAGAAAACAGGTGCTGCGTACTTATCAAGTACGCGGTAGGGATGTCCTGCGTACTTACCAAGTACGCAGGTACGCAGGAGAAAGATCATGCGTTCTTACCAAGTACGCAGGTACGCAAGAGAAAGATCATGTGTACTTACCAAGTACGCAAGAAGAATGCTATGCGCACTTGTCAAATACGCATGAGCAAGGCCCTGCGCACTTACTAAGTGCGCAGGCAGCAGACCAGTAAGTAAAGTCAGTATGTTTAGAATGATTAAACCGTTAGAGTCGGGATGTGTATTTAAACTACCTAATTCAGATCGTACGTGACGTTGTTGGACCTTTGTTTAGGACAACCAAGACTAGCTTTTCAGGTGAGTTCTATGTGCCCCCTTCTATGTTATGTGCAAACCTTATTAAATGTTTTGGGGCTGAAATGTATACACTAAATGAATAAATGATATGAATGCTAATGTGATCATACGTGATATACTAATATATATGTTATATATATATACGAAAATGAATTATGCACAAAGAATGAATCGTATGATTATATAGAATGAATGAAAGAACAACACAATGTGTAAGAATGAAATCTTGCTTTATATCCATGTATATATTGCTTGCCAAGTATAAGAAAAAGTTAAGGATGCTTCGATGATAACGGCTACTTCGGTAGACGGACGACCACGCGACTACTTTGTAACCGGGACAAATGTGTTCCTTCATCAGCTAGGACGTACGAAAGCCATTAAGGGACGGTCGAAGCAAATGGCATAATATGAATAGTAGAACGGTTGCATAAATAATAGTCACATGGGAAACGGATACTTTCGGGTAGACGGGCGAATTACGGCCTACGACGGTAGGACGGTTGTAAGTTATTACGGACGGACAAAAGTTGCCGGACGGTTGTAAGAATAAATTATGGACGGACACTTGTTGCCGGACGGTTGTAAGAATGGCGGACCATGACGATGGACCGTGGCGTTTGTCTTTGTGACATTCGCAAACAAATGACGGGTTGATCACCCTTAAGTGTATGACCCATGAAAGTTAAGAAAAGAAAAAGGTTAATGCATATATATATATATATGTAATCACAAAATAAAGATGAAAGAAAAGCAAAAGTATGAATACGTATATTTATATATATGTAATTACAAAAGAAAGATGAAAGAAAAGCAAAAGTATGAATACGTATATTTATATATATGTAATCACAAAAGAAAGATGAAAGAAAAGCAAAAGTATGAATACGTATATTTATATATATGTAATCACAAAAGAAAGATGAAATAAAAGCAAAAGTTACGAATGTATATAATTATGTATACATGTAAAGAAAAGAATGATCATACTTAATAGTTTTAAACTAGAACTCACCAGCGTTAGCTGACTTTTAGTATACATTTCAGGTACAGAAAGGAAGGGTCGTGCGAAGGCGTGAAGGTTACCCGGGACGAGACTAACATCCCACTTTTATTTATGTTAAGACAATGTTATGTTTCAATTTATAAGACTTCCGCTGTTATGACATGTAATTTGAATGATGTTTGCTTCCGCTACTTCTGAATGTTTTAAATTTAAGTTCAGTAATTACGACTATGTTTATGAGTAAACCCAACAAGTAAGGTCACCCGGGAATGGGGCCTTATATATCACACATTGAGCCTTTGACCTTTACTATTGTTCGTGATGAGGGGATAGAAGCCGAGTGATCCCCTAAATCTAGGCCGCCCCGTAAGAAACTCCGAGAGTTGAGTGAGTCTTGTGATATAGGGATAGTGAAAACCCCAAGTGTGGGGAGGTTTAGAAGAGACAACTTGCTAGGATACTTGAACCGTGTTATCTTTGGACCTGGTAGGTTTAAGCTGTGGTGGAAGGAGTTGATTGATAAAAGTAATAGAGGTTTGAGGTTTGATAGGAGTAGGAGTTTGTTGAGGCTGTAGAGAATCGGTAGACTGCGTAGGATGAAGGAGGTTCCGGTTAGGATCAAGGAGAAGACTCCTGATAGGCTTGTTTGAGTCTCGGGCAAGTGTCTGGGATGTAGAGTTTGTATGCTTTCTTTGGTTGGAGTCCGGGTCGTTTTGTTTGTGTTTTTCGGTGTATGTGTGTTTTGTTTGTGTCATGTTTTGCAGGGATTCGCGCTTGATTCGGTGAGGAAAATCATCGGGAATGAAGTTCCAGGTATTTTTACATTTGTTTTTATGCTTGGAATAGGTTTTTATTGAATTTGGGTGAAAAACGTTTGAGGGGTCAAAAAAATTTCTAAGTACAAAAACCCTCTTAACTTTCTGTCACCAAGGCTCCCTCGTGGTACGCGAGACATTTGTTCCATTCCCTCGCAGTACGCGATGGACAAATGACAAGCCCGATTTAAAAGTTGCCTCCTCGCGGTACACGAGGAGTGCGGCCTGGTTTCTCGCGGTACGCGAGGCAACCCTGGTTTTTGCCTTTCTTCTTTGTTTTTCCATGGTTTCCCACACCGTTCACCATTCACCCCCTTCCACCATCATTCATCACCATTATCCATCATATTCACCATTTCCACCACTTTCATCTACTACCTATCACCATCTCCTCCACCCACCATTCATCACCATCCATATAATTCGCCGACCACCATTACCATGGGAACTTGAGAAACCATTCATGACCGATGATCTACTTTGTCGTGGCTTTCATATCTATGTGTTTGCCACGTATCGGGTACGTTTTCCTACCTCATATCCAGAGTCTTAGTGAGTCAGTTTGAGTCAGTCGAGTCTTTATTTTAATTTGAGTCAGTTTAATGTTGCGGGTTTGTTGTTAGGTTTACTTTGCAGGTGTACATCATTCCGTCCGTACTCAATCTCCATTCGGACGGAGTTGATCCTGATATTATTGAGCAACCCAACAGTCTTTGCAACCGCGACCGAAATGCTATACGGTGCACACAAGCATGAACGTAGCTGGATTTTTATTCGAGAGCATATATCATTACCAGCTAAGTCGCTTCCTGTTTTTATTTTTGCATTTTTATTTGTAGTTGTTTCTTGTTTCACATTGAGTACAATGTGTCTTTCAAGTGTGGGGATGTGAGTGTATAGTTTAGCTAGTTTGTTTTGTCTAAAAAAATTCAAAAATACAAAAAAATTCAAAAATTTTGAAAAATGTCCTTTGAAAGTATAAGTTTTGCAATCAAAAATGGAAAATGAGAGTACAACTGGATCTACTTGTTGAGTTTTAAAAGATTTAAACAATTGAAAACGCGTCTAATTAGTGATGTTTTGGTAGACCCAGCCAGCTTGAATAGCTTAAATAGTCTGTGAGTGTTTCTTAGGATTAATCACGTAATTAAATCATAAAATCGTGTGGGTACTCATCTAGGGTGTCGGTAATACTGAAACTGTCAACAAAAGGTGATAGGTACCATGTTAAGATAATATATATATGTTTTTGAAATTTTTGGCACACCATTCTCTTTTATGAGAATAAATCCGAATTTGGTGACGCCCGCATCCATAAATTCCATAATTCATGAGTTAATTGATTAGAATACTGAGTTTTGCTTATATGTTGGCCACTTTGAGAAAACACCCCTAAGTGATTCTTATGTGCTTATTGAATATGACTTAGTCTATGTCACACCCCGACCGATGGCGGAATCATCGGGGCGGGACATGTAAGACTGTTCATAGCACAAGGTTGACTAAATTGAAGTATATTAAAGTCAAATTTCCATTACAAATAATCCAAGTACAAACCAAATCCAAACAAGAAAATAAAACAACTCATAAACTTCTTGATTTAATATTGCTAAGTCCAAATCCTATATTGAGCACGTCTTGAATCATTCTCACATATTAGGGCCTGAAACATGAATAAAATAAAGTCAACTAAAAAGTTGGTGAGTATAACACAGTTGTATATAGATAGCATATAGTTGTAAACAAATCCTTTACAAGACATGAAAAATAAGGCATTTATGGGGAGCTGCTATTGTGTAATCAAGTACAATCAAACCTTAGTAACTAGTATGCAAATTGTGTTGTCGGTATCAATCACCTCCACTTGGGTGGGTTTGTCAGACTCAATAGATCTATCATTGAAAACCGTCGGCTTGTATAGTTAATGATTGTACATAGTTTTCACAAAGACTAGCACAACTAGCACTCGGGCACAAAGCTCAAATTTTGCACACATGTATGTATGTAGGATTTTGTACTTGTGTTGTTTGAGTAAATGTAGTTGTGAAATGTGTAATGTGTATAAAGTTCATGTTCCACCCCAAAAGTGTAAAAGAGTAAAAAGGGGTTGTGAATACTCACTTGGTATGGAAGTGAAGCTAACAAGGAAATATAGATAGCAAATATGATCCTTGGAATGCACACTTTAACCTAAGAGTAATGTGTATAGAATCAAATAGATGTACAAAGTTTAAGTCTAAAGTGAAAGTTGAATTTGTATATAAAACTATTGATTTGTATTTAAAGAGTATTGAATAAAATGTATAAAGTTTGAAGTAAAATATGTTTGTAACCATTTGATTAGGTTTGAATTGAATAAATAAATATATAATTGTAGTTTATGAAATAATGTAAATATTAATTGAAATTAAGTATAAATAAATAAATGATTTTGATTTAAAATGTAAATTAAATAACTAATCATTATTTATAAATTTTGTAACTTAATTATTTAAAACATCATTTAAATAAATATAAATTTAATTTTTATAAACTTTTCAATAAATTATATTTATGCCAAGATTAAACTTTTAATCCATTTTTAAATACAGAACACATATTTTTATAAAATCTGAAACATTTACTAATTAAAATATAAAAATTAAAATTCTGTAAAAAAAATCTGAGTCTCACACGACCGTGCCTCGGAAGGGCACGATCGTGCTCAAGCCACGGGCGCGACCGCGCTAGTCGGGGCGCGACCGGGTTGACCAACAGAAGCACAATCTAGACCGGACAACAGGCACGACCGTGCCTTGACCAGGCACGATCGTGTCTATGATCTTTAAACACAACAGAGACTAGCCCAGAGGGCATGACAAGGTCTGGACAGGAGGACACGACCGCGCTGATAGTCGGCACGACCGCGCCACACGAGGCACGGCCGCGCTAGATGATTAGCGCGACCGTGTCTATTCCAAGTCAGACACGAATTGACAATTTCTTGTATTTATAACGATGGAATTGATAGGGCTTTCGATTAAAGAGATATTACGAGTCTAATAATATAAATTAATTGCATGAACATCGTGTTTAAGAGTGGAATCGATTAAATCCTTTTTATTTAAAATAACAATTCTGATTCGAACGATTTCTGTAATGAAAGCCCAGATTAATAGGGGGATTTTGATGATGATACTGAAACGAATGAGATGGAGAGTATACTTACCTAAAACAGGAAGGAATTGGTAACGATCGGTAGAAGGGAGTTCCAGCGACGGAGAGAACGGCTTCCGGCGACTTCGGCTACAATTCCGGCTAGGCCAGAGAGTCCAGAGTCTTGGAGAGATCCGGGAGATGCGTAATCCTTTCTTGATCGGGGGAATTTGCGTCTCAGAATAGGATTCGAGTTTTGCTTGAATTGTTTGAGAGAGAATTCGAGATTGATGGTATGAAACTGAGGCGTTGAATAATTGAGAATGGTATAACTCACGTTAATGGAAGAAGAAACGTAATCGGATTTGAATTTCGAATGATTGAGCGTTTTGAAATCACATTTACGTTTCGACTGTTACGCAGGCGCGACCGTGCCAAGATAGGCGCGACCGTGCCTAAGCACCGGGCGCGATCGTTCCAAAGCAGGTCGCGCGACCGTGCCAAAGCACTTGGCGCGACCGTGCTTAGACGAAGCACGACCGTGTCTGATTAGGGTTTCTTGACATTTTTTCAACTTTAGTCCTTGACTCTTCAGGTTTGATGAGTTTGAATAAAATAGTTTCTTGTACAGCATTTAAATGTATATAACCGAGTAACACTTGCGAAATTGTATAGAATTATTGCATTAAATTTACGGCGAGAAAATAATGAGACATTGCACGAGTATAGAACTTGAAATTGCATTACATTGAATTGAAATAGGAATACTAAAATCAGAAATGTTACAGTCTCCCCATGTTGAGAGAATTTCGTCCCGAAATTTAGCTAGAGGAAACAACATTATTAGTAAAAAGATGAGGGTACTTGAGCTTCATTTGGTCTTCTCATTCCCAAGTGAACTCAAGACCACGCTTAGATTCCCAACGAACTTTAACGATAGGAATGCGACTTCGCTTGAGCTGCTTGACTTCACGATCCATAATTTCCACCGGCTTCTCAACGAAGTGCATCGTTTCATCAATGCGCACGTCGTCAAGTGGTATATGGAGATTTTCATCGGCGAGACACTTCTTTAGATTAGATATATGAAATGTAGGATGCACATTGCCAAGAGATGGAGGTAACTCGAGCTTGTAAGCCACTTTCCCAATCCTTTCAAGGATTTTAAATGGACCAACATAACGAGGTGCTAACTTGCCTTTCTTTCCAAAATGGACCACACCCTTCCAAGGAGACACCTTAAGAAGAACAAGATCACCGACTTGGAATTTCAAAGGTTTTCTACGTTTGTCGGCATAACTCTTTTGCCGACTCCTCGCTACTCGAATATTGTCACGGATTTGAATAATCTTGTCGGATGTTTCTTGAATTAACTCGGGACCAGTGATTTGTGCTTCACCAATCTCATTCCAACAGATCGGAGAGCGACACTTGCGACCATAGAGAGCTTCGAATGGAGCCATGTTGATACTTGTGTGGTAGCTATTGTTGTAAGAAAACTCAATAAGGGATAAATGTGAATCCCAATTGCCACCAAAATCGATTACACAAGCTCTAAGCATGTCTTCAAGCGTTTGGATTGTTCGCTCGGCTTGACCATCAGTTTGCGGATGGTAAGCCGTGCTCAAATCCAATCGAGTGCCAAGAGCCTTTTGGAGAGATTGCCAAAATCGAGAAGTGAACCGAGCGTCTCTATCGGATATTATGTTCAAGGGAACACCATGACGGCTCACAATTTCATCAATGTAAATTCGGGCTAATTTCTCCACTTTGAAGTCTTCACGAATAGGCAAGAAGTGGGCAGATTTGGTGAGTCGATCAATGATCACCCAAATACTATCATAACCACTTGAGGTACGAGGGAGCTTGGTAATGAAGTCCATAGCTAAATTCTCTCATTTCCACACGAGAATTTCCGGTTGTTCAAGTAAACCAGAAGGACGTTGATGTTCGGCTTTGACTTTGGAGCAAGTTAAGCATTTGGCAACATAAAGAGCAATGTCCTTCTTCATACCGGGCCACCAATAAAGTTGACGAAGATCTTGGTACATTTTATCCGCACCAGGATGAATAGAATAACGAGTCTTATGAGCCTCGTTCATGAGAATTGCACGGAGATCATCGCGATCGGGAATCCAAATACGGTTCAAGTAATATAGTAAGCCATTGGGTTTTGATTCAAGAAGAAGTTCAACACCACACGACATTTCCTCATACATATTACCATCGGTTACCGAGACGTGTTGAGCTTCTAAAATACGGGTTTGAATATCGGTTTGAATACGGGCACAATGAAGCATAACATGGTCCTTTCGACTCAAGGCATCGGCTACAACATTCGCTTTGCCGGGATGGTAACGAATCTCGCAGTCGTAGTCGTTAAGGAGTTCGACCCAACGTCGTTGCCTCATATTGAGCTCTTTTTGGTTGAAGATATGTTGAAGACTTTTATGGTCGGTGAATACCACACATTTCGTGCATATAGGTAATGTCTCCAAATCTTTAACGCGAATACGACCGCACCCAACTCGAGATCGTGCGTCGTATAATTCTTTTCATGAATTTTGAGTTGTCTTGATGCATAAGCGATTACTTTTCCTCGTTGCATGAGGACACAACCAAGACCTTGGTTAGAAGCATCACAATAGACAACTAAATCATCATTTCCATCGGGGAGAGTCAAAATAGGAGCATTGCACAACTTATGCTTAAGAGTTCAGAAAGCTTCTTCTTGTTTCGGTCCCCACTCATAAGTTTTACCCTTATGGGTCAAAGCGGTAAGAGGGACAGCAATCTTTGAGAAGTTTGAGATGAAACGACGATAATAACCCGCAAGACCAAGAAATGAACGAACTTCGGTAGGAGTCTTCGGGGCATTCCAATTCTTAACCGTTTCAATCTTAGCAGGATCAACATGAATACCCTTGTCGTTGACGATGTGACCAAGAAATTGAACTTCTTTTAACCAAAATTCACATTTGGAGAACTTGGCATATAGTTGTTCTTTCTTTAAAAGGTCCAAAACCAATCTAAGGTGTTCTTCATGGTCGGCTTTAGTCTTGGAATAGATTAAGATATCGTCAATGAAAACGATCATGAATTTATCAAGGTACGGTTTGCAAACACGGTTCATGAGATCCATGAAAACTGCGGGTGCATTGGTTAACCCGAAAGGCATAACCATGAACTCGTAATGACCATACCTTGTTCGAAAAGCAGTCTTAGGAATGTCATCTTCTTGAACACGGAGCTGATGATAACCGGATCAAAAATCAATCTTCGAGAAGCAAGTAGAACCTTGAAGTTGATCAAAGAGATCATCGATTCTAGGCAAAGGATAACGATTCTTGATAGTAAGCTTATTGAGTTCGCGGTAGTCAATACACATACGGAATGATCCATCCTTCTTTTTAACAAATAAGACGGGTGCACCCCACGGTGAATGACTTGGGCGAATGAAACCTTTATCGGAGAGTTCTTGAAGTTGACTTGCGAGCTCTTGCATTTCGGAAGGTGCAAGACGATAAGGAGCTCTAGCAACGGGGTTAGCTCCAGGTATAAGATCAATACGGAACTCGACTTGACGAACGGGAGGAAGACCGGATAAATCCTTGGGAAACACTTCGGGAAAATCTCGAATAATGGGAATGTCTTGGAAAATCTCGAATAAGACTTGGTTGAAACGCCTCGAGACGAAAGTTCATTTGATTGAATTAATGCTCATTATCATCCATTCACTCCATATTCCATCTAATTTCTTAAACAAATAAATATTAGTTTAACGTGGTGGGTAAATCTATATGGTTTGATCCGTGCCTAGACATGACCGTGAGACGGGATTAAGTAGAGCTGTAACTTTTAAGTGTGAGTCACATAGATTGATTGATAGTTGTATAAAATGGAATTAGAACACATTACGGGGGCTAGATAGTTGGTGCTTGGGTTTAATCGGACATAAATTATGATTATTGCTTTTTAACGCGTGAGTATGTTTTTGCTAACTGGTAATTGATGTTTTTTAAGTTAGATCTGAGTTATGATTAGTGTGGGGATGTTTGATGTAGTGCAAAGCACACATCTTTTATCCTATTGTTTTCTAGCGTTTTTAGGTAGTTTCTTATTCATTTTGATTCGTTAAAGTCTGTTTTTGAGTCTTGAGAAAAATAACCTAATCGACTTTTAATAGGATTCTAATGCCATTCTTTGAGGAGTTTGAATTATTTCCGTCTAGAGAGAGACCAGAGGCGATTTTGGGAGCTTGGAAGGCAATCGGAGTGAAAATGTTGGAGCTTTGCTTCCGGGTTCGTTAGATTTAGCGTTTTCGGTTTCAAGATTCGATTTTTATCTTTGAATTGCTATGTTTTATTCCATGATGATGTCTTATACTTCTGTTTTGATGTGTTTGAGTATGATTCTTGGCAAAAACCTTGATACTGCCTGGGTCATTAGATGAATACTTCATAAAGCTTTGATTTTTATCGGTTTTGGATTCATTGAATGGATTTATGATTTTGTAAACAGTTTCTTGATGTTTATTATGATGAAATTGCATGCTTAGATCTGATGTGTTATTGATTATGATTAAGTACGTTGATTGTGGATGTCTTCCAGTTTGATTAGTATATCTAGATCATAGACTTTAGGGTTTGTGGTTGTTTGTGTGGTTTGCTAGAAGTAGTAGCCATCGGAGTTGTGATTGAGTATAGGTTAGATCTGAGTGTGTATCCTATCTCAATACCCGAGAAGTGAGAGATAGTCGTTTAGTCTTTGTCATTAGGAATTCGAGTGTCAACTTTCTGAGAGGAAGTTGGTTTAGGGTCTAGTGATTGTTGCTATTCTGAATCATAGTTGTTATCTAAAGATTACCCCATTCATTCTTCGAATGTATTGTGGACAGTGAGACTGAAAGGTGATCTGTCCTCTGGGTACTTTATCATTGTTGGAGAGACCGAAAGGTAATCCACTATCTGGTGAGTTATTACATCTTTAGGTTCCTTAGTTGGTGACACCCTGAGAGTGATTAGGGATTCACTACATAGTCTAGAGATGTTTCCTTAGAAACCCAGATCCATATTAGTTTCCAGAACCGGTAGAAGTTGTGCTTTGCAAGTAGGATTCCGACCTAGGTAGTATTCTTCCCATCTCTGATTTCTTCCTTAGATCTTCATCTTGATTGTTAGAGTCGACATTGTTTGCTGCATTATTAGTTAATCTTTAGTGTAGTCAACCCCCCTTCAATCAATCTTTAGTCCGAGTCAGAGTCTAGTATAGTTATAGTAGTGTCTCTAGGGTTTGATATTCTGGTTTACCATTAAGTTGTGCTACACTCGATAGGTCCACTTGCCTATCAGTGCGGTTTAGTCGAAGGTACTTCATTTATTACTTAGGAGTCTAGGTTAGGTTTTTTTAATTTTTATATAGACCATCTGGGCGATATCAATGAATCTAAATCCTGCTGAGTCAGGGAGAATGAGAAAGGGGCACAACATAACCAACCACAGTGATAGCATGATGGAAGGCTGACCTTGGATCCTACAGTTGGGATGACTATAGCTGTGGAACTCGCGCTTCAATCTTGGAAGTCGCCTTGCCAGCAACCCTAAATGAAGCTATGAAAGAAATCGAAAATGAAATGAAATAAGACCTGAGAGATAGAGAAAAAGGAAGTGGTATAGCTGTTGCACAGACTAAAAATGGCTAATCGGATACGGAACAATTTTTGTAGAAATGATTACATGACCTTCCGAAGTTGTGATCCGCCAATATTAAAGCGGGAAGTAAGAGGTTTTTGTTACCTGTCCCTGGATAGAAAGAATGAGTGCAGTTATCAACATCGGTGAGTGTTGTGATGGAAATGTATCGCGAACCTTGATATAGAGACTAATGTTGGTAGAACCACGAATGTGATAGAAGCGATAGATGACTACTTGATAGGAATTTAAGGTCATAGAATTCCTAAAAGGTTATCTCTGATAGCCTAAGGAGGACATCTTATGGTGTTGGGAATAGTTTGGCTCGCTACCAACGAAGCCCACATAATATGTAAAAGAAAGACGATTAGCCTAAAAGCTTCTGATTGTAGTCTAATTTCGGTTATGGGGACAAAGAACGTGTAGTGCCTAACATCATCTCGATGACCAAGGTTTAGAGTTTTCACGAGGCGCAGCTGCGGGGCTCACTTGACGTACATCGTTGATGATAGAAAGAAAGTTACAGAGTTGAAAGATGTACCCGTGGTGTGCGATTTTTCGGAGGTGTTCCTCGTGGACTTGCCTAGGATGCCACCTGATCGGGAGATAGAGTTCAGATTGATGCGACTCCAGGAGTCCAGTTCGTTGCGAAAGTACCATATCGGTTAACTTCATTTGAAAAGAAATAATTAATGAATCAATATAAGAGCTCCTAGAGAAAATTTTCATCAGATCAAGCATTTCAAGCATTTCACGTTAGTACGAGATGTGAGTTCAACATATGTCAGACGAACCTACGCATAGAGAACAACTTTTGAATAAGAATCGTATATGCTTAACACAAACGCGATATGATTGGCCTACTAACGAAGTATGCATGTGTATGCAGGAAATAACCACACAAGTATATGACCACATAATATATGAGTGCATGAATAAACGAATGGCATCTCTCCATGTAAAAGATGATCCCAGATAAACTACTATAATTATCCATTGAAACGAGAAGATAGATATACCAACGACAACAAGTGATGGGAACTGCGGTGTTAATTAGGGTGTGCATGCAAAACCAAATGAAACCGGATCCAACTCAATGGTTGTTTGTTCAGGATGTATGTGAAAGGCAACCCCAATGGTGTGGAGTAAAGCATGAGTACCAGCAAGGACTCAAGACGAGTCAGAAAACACTCTACAATGATTACGTCAAGTCAATAACACGTGGGACTGCTGAAATTGAAAAGCCGATAAAGGACACAATAAGATTAGAAAAGAAATGAATGATCGAGTATCACCACACGGGTCACTTACCCGTAACGAAACCTATGAACCTCATTTTGGAAGAATCCCATACGGGAAATGTCAACGGTCACGAAAGGTTAGAGAATGTATAAGGTTAGGCACAAGGGGATGCAAATCCCTAAGACCATCCAGCGATATGAAGTAAGAGTACTGCGCAATAGGTTAATGATGAGGAAAGTGAAACCATAACGAGTATGCTTAAAAGAAAGACAAGAAAGGAGCTATGTGGATAGAAATATGAATGTAAAGATCATATACCTAGTGTTTCGTCTGAATGAATACCTACCTGAAAAGTTCGAGTATGATAGAGTAATGCTTAAAATGGTTCCTTCGGGAACGAAATGATATGGTTCCTTCGGGAACGAAACGATATGGTTCCTTCGGGAACGAAACGATATGGTTCCTTCGGGAATGAAACGATATGGTTCCTTCGGGACCGAAGCGATATGGTTCCTTCAGGAACGATATGGTATGATTCATTCGGAAACGACATGGTATGTACTTTCGAGAGTGAATGCACCAAGGATAGCTTATGAGATAACCGTAATAACCAAAGCGGTTTGGAAGGAGATTGCTAATAACTTCCTAGAGAACAGAGTAGATAATTTAAACAAAATACTAGAATTCCAAAGAAACATCCCTAAGTGTTGAAAGGACTTCATGGCTTGCTTAGCATGACAAACCCACGCAAGTGTTTGATGGACTCGAGTTAAGTCCACCAATGAAAAGTGCATAAGAGTAAAGTAAGTTATACTATTCAAGATATTACAAAGAGGAAGAGGTAGTAGTGACACAGAAATCCATCTACGTGCAGTTCACGTATGGCATCGAATGTTCATCTCACCTTTATGAAGCTGAACATGTAAGTTCATAGGTACTTAAGAGACCACCTAGTCATGAGAAACTTAACGGGAACGTATTTCAATAACGTTTTCCGGACACGTTAAAATGAGTTATAATTATATAATCGTTATTATAAATTATCAAGTAATTGACGAATTAAAGTATGGTTTTGGTACTAGAATATAAAGTGCGGTTTATTGGATTATTGGGATGAAAATGGACAATTTATATTGTCGAGTTTTAGATAAAAACAAACGAGACTCTATCTGGTTTTCGTTCGAAATAAAGAAGTATATTTTTACAAGTAAGACATCCTTACTACTGATGGGTATACCTTTTGTGGACGGGATTATAAGCAGTAAAGTTTTGATAGAAATCGGTCATGTGTTAATAACGTGAGGTTGCAATGCGAAAGCAAAGGACTTGGTGCCACGCGGAGGGTTGGCGTACTCAGGAGAGTCGCCAACTATGATTAGTGACTGTTGAAGTAAAAGTCCAGAACGCAAGTTCCGGCAAGAGCCGACCAACTATCGACTGTCCGATCCGACTGTCGACTGTCTGAGCCGACTGTCTGTGACATTCCGGATTTTTATTCACGCATTTGTAACATATCATGTAATCATTCTCAATTAAATGAAATGCAAGTGCTTTTAATTAATTTTGTACAAAATATATATTTATTTTATGGATTTAAAATAATTAAAATTTTATACGTTTTAAACTTATATAAAAATTATATATAAAAATTTAAAAGGTTCATATATAGATAAGGTAACCCATTCAAATAAAATCATTAACTTTTATAAAAATATTCATAATAATAATAATAATATATAAGTTTATAAAATTAATAATGGAAATTAAAAAGAAATTTAATTAATTATTTTTTTTTAAAAGTTAAGGGTCTGTTTTGAAAATAATTAAACTACAAGGTTTAAACCAGAAATCAGTTAAGGGACTAAATGTGGACAAATCAAACCACAAGGACTCATCCGAAATTATCTCAGGGACTATTTTAATACAAAAACAAACTTCAGGGACCATTCCTGCCAAATCCCAATTCGCTTTTCCGGTTGTCTCTCCCACTGACCGGCGGTCCGAGCCATTTTCCGGCGAACCCTCGACACGCCTGTTCCCTGCACCTCGACAGCCGAATTTGGTCTCCCCGACCTCGTCGTCCCCACGCGAACAATAGCCCCCGACCAATTGGTCTCCCCGACATACAGAAAGTTCGATCGTGTTTGTGGCCGAAAACCCACGCCACAAATTCGGCCCCGACAGTCAACCTCCACGCCTGCAAGATGGCTCGACAGTTTTGTCTCGTCCAGACGAGTGTCGGGACATGCTCAATTGCTTGTCTCATTATCGGGATCGAGCTCGGCTATAAAAAGCCATTACCGAACCTGCACGAGCTCGCCATCCCCTCTTCACCCACTTTCACTCAAAATTGAGACCGGCATTGTGTTCGTCGCCACTTTGGGAAGCTGTGACCAAATTTTCGGAACCTAATTCGTACTGAAGCATAGCTAACCGATCTTGGAATTTTCGGATTATCGAACCTGTCGTCCAGACCATTCGCGACCAAGTAAGAGCCTCGAATTTGTTACATTACCTTCTGTTGTCATAGGGCAATCTATCCCAATCGAAATCCCGGCCTCAGACCATCGATCACTGAGCAAACCAGTGTCCTTGGACACGGCTTGCCCGTTGCCGAGAACCAGCGACTAGCTTTTTGCTATATGTTATAAATTAAACAATACACACATAACCAGCGATGGGCAGTAGCCCGGCTGGTTATGCGTGTGTGTGTTTGTGTTGTAGGTCGCGGGTTCGATTCTTGTGGCCTCCGGCCCAACCCAAATTTTTCCTGTTTTTATTTTATTTATTTATTTTATCATATTTTAATATTACACCTATACAATAAAAACTATTACGGGTCGGTTGACTCGTTCGTTTATTTTCAAAACTATTAAATAACATTTTTTTTTTCATATTTAACCCGTCCAATTTTTTTTATAAAATAATAACCCTATATTTTATAAACTTGTTAAAATAATTTTAACTCACAAAAATATATAATAATTAAACAAATAAAAACTTTTCCTTTTATTTATTATTATATATAATACAATAAACATAATAACAAATTATTCAAAAATGTAAATATTTAACAAGATTAAATATATATTTTTAGATTTTAAATTTTACTAAAGATCATTATTATTTTACTACAATATTTTATACAAATAATTTTAAGGAATGTTATTATAAAACGATACGCATTTAAATACCAATACACATATACAAACATACAATAATACATATTTATCTACATAGGATTTGATCGTGCTTAGTTTTCAACATCCTTATCACCCGCACTTGTGGATTAAAAACATCCGCTAGCCAGGTGAGTTACATAGCCCCTATTTTACATTTTTACGCATTTTGGGGTGAAACATTATACATGCTACTCACTTTGTTTATACGTGTTATACATGTAGACTATATGCTTATTATCTTGGGTGTACATACATTTACTTTAAACACAAGAAAACCAACAGTAATATTAGTAGATCTATTGTGCCTGACCAGCCCACCCGGTTAGGGTGTTTATTACTGCATACTCGGATATAGCCGCGTGTTATATTCAAACATACCGGATATAGTGGGTAATTATATTCAAACATACCAGACTTAGCTGTTGTGTTATGTTCAAGCGCGTCAAACAAGGTTTGAATTGTGATTAGATAAATGATACACCATATATATACTATGTTTAACAAGATAAACAATGAGTTGCAAAACGTTTTTATCTACTACTTATCGGAACTACAAAAACCTATGTACTCACCAACTTTTTAGTTGACACTTGATTTAAATAATGTTTCAGGTTTGGATATGTGATTGCTTGCTGAAGATTTCTCCACTTAAGAACTATGGACCTAGTTAAATAAATCAATGTTTTGAACTAGACTATGATTATTTGAAATGTATTGTATTTGGATATTTGTTGTCTTCAAATTTAATTAATGAATTATGCAACTTTTTAGTTATCATGTGCTTTTGAACAATCATTCCATTGTCCGCCTCGATGATTCCGCCATCGGTCGGGGTGTGACAGATTGGTATCAGAGCCATGGTTATAGGGAATTAGGTTATTAGACACGATGACCTAGACTATAACCCTAGGACTCCCTTTTATGTGTTATGTGCTAAATGATTAATTGCTATATGAATTATTTGTAGTTAGGTATTATTTGAATTTTCCCAAGTTTGGTACATGAGACTTATACATACAAGGCTTAAATACATGATACATACTTTACAAACAAACTTATGCAAACAAATACACTACCCATCCTTATCCATACTCTTTCCTAATCCATATTAATTGCAACATTCCTACACATTTTATACTCATAGACTCTCAAGTCTATTAAAATCTTGAAAATCTCGTCAACGACTTAATTTCTTGAAACCAGTAAAGGACACGTGCAATCTGGAAGGGTGACACCTGTACATTGGGTTTTCTGTCTAGGAAAGCATTTCGTATAAATCCAAATAAACGGACCCGTATGCTTTCCTGGGAATTCCTGAAGTGAGTGTTTACCTATAGGCTAAAGCATGTCTCCTTGAAAGTTTTGAGGAATTATTTAACGTTGATAAGTCAAGGTATTAGCAAGGATACGATCCGAACTTAAACTCAAAATTTGGGGACATTATAGCAAGATAGGAAGAACTAGACGAACATGCAAAGCAAATCATTATTACGGGTGCACACGTAATAACGATTTGTAGTGCATGCAAGTCCCGGCAATTCCTAATACGCGAATAATGATCTATAACATCATATCCTACCCGGAATAGATGGCTTAGTTTCCCCCATCAACCTTGAATAAATGCACATGCCTTGGCACGCGTCATGATGAATCCCGTTTTTCTGCTTACATTATTTCCCACTATAACTCATATATATCCATCTTATCTAAAATATCATTGTCTTTTCTTATGGTTTTAGAATGCCTCCTCGACGTGCAAACTCTAGCACTTCCAACCCGGATCTTGCTACCCTTCTTGCCCAGCTAGTGGGCAAATGACCCAAGCCAATAACAACAGTGACGGGTCTCACAACATCCAAGGAAACGGTGGTACCAACCCGCCTCAATGCACGTTTAAGCACTTTAACTCGTGCAATCCTACAAAATTCTTCGGTATTGAAGGTGCTACCGGCCTACTGCAATGGTTTGAAAGCATGGAAAGCACATTCCTAAACAGTGACTGCCCTGATAATCTTCGGGTTCGCTATGCCACAAGTGTACTTCAAAAGAGAGCCCTCACCTGGTGGTACGGTGAGAAACGCACTCGTGGTGTTGAGGTTGCTACATCTTTATCATGGGATGATCTGAAGAAAGCCATGACTGATGAATTCTGTCCTCAAAATGAAATGAGGAAGCTCGAGACTGAGTTTTAGGATCTTGCCCAAGACAGCGGGGATAATCTGGCTTACACCACCCGGTTTCAAGAGCTAAGTCTGTTGGTGCCTCATATGATCACTCCCCTTGCTCGGGGAATTGAAAAATACATAGGCGGGCTACCTATGCAAATTCAAGATGCTGTGTTAGGAAGCAATCCTCCTACACTTGAAGCTGCTATCCGTCTATCCGCTACACTATCCGACAACCATGTCAAGGCCGGAACCTTATCAAGAAAGGGTTCCAAGAAGGTTGTTTCTACTCTTGCGGCCGTCAAAGATGTAAAACCTTAGTCTTCTAACCGCAACAAGAAACGAAAGGGTCGAAACTTCGCAGCCGTAACTCCCGCTGTACCTGCTATTCAAGCGGCCCCTTTGGGTAAAAACCCGAAACCTTATCTGAGCCCGAATCCCCAATGCCAGACCTGCAAGTACCATCATCCTGCCAACTTACCATGCCGATTGTGTTCAAGCTGCGGACGATATGGATACGTGGTCACTACTTGCCGTACCCGTCCTCCCGTCCATCAAGCTGCTCCAGCCAACCGCCCAATCTATCCGGCACCTCTCAATGGTCGGGCATGTTACGAATGTGGAGATCCAAACCATTTCCGTGACCGATGCCCAAAACTTCATCATCAAGGTGGTCCTCAAGGACGAGCGTTTAATATAAACGCTAATGAGGCTCAAGCAAACAACGGCGTGATAAACGGTACGTTTCTCGTTAACAATCATTATGCATCCATTTTATTTGATACCGGTGCCGATAAGAGTTTTGTGTCTCTTGCCTTTGAATCTCGACTTACTAAACAAAGAACGAAACTTGACAATTCTTATTCCGTGGAGATAGCAAACGGAAAATCTATTACCATAAATTATGTTATCCGCGACTGCAATCTCGAGCTTAATAGTCATGAATTCTCCGTTGATCTCCTTCCAATGCAATTGGGAAGCTTCGATATTATAATTGGCATGGACTGGTTATCCAAGCACCATGCCGAGGTTATTTGCTACGAAAAGTGCATTCATATACCTCTCCCTTCAAGTGACACGTTAGTTATTTTCGGTGAAAAACCGTGTCGTGGTCTTCAACTCATGTCTTGCACATTAGCACAAAAATACTTGCGGAAAAAGTACGTTGCTTTCTTGGCCCACGTAGTTGACACGAAAGACAAGGGTAAGAAATTGCAAGATATTCTGATCATTCGAGACTTTCCCGAGGTATTCCCCGAGGATTTACCCGGTCTTCCTCCTCCTAGACAAGTGGAGTTTCGTATTGACCTTGTGCCTGGAGCAACTCCCGTGGCAAAAGCTCCCTATCGTCTTGCACCTTCCGAGATGCAAGAGCTCGCAAGTCAATTACAAGAATTCTCATCTAAAGGATTCATCCGCCTGAGCCATTCACCTTGGGGTGCTCCCGTGCTATTCGTAAAGAAAAAGGATGGATCGTTTCGAATCTGCATCGATTATCATGAACTCAACAAGCTTACAATTAAGAACCGTTATCCTTTACCCCGTATCGATGATCTTTTCGATCAGCTTCAAGGTTCAACATGCTTCTCCAAGATTGACCTTCGTTCCGGGTACCATCAACTTCGTGTTCTCGATGAAGACATTCCGAAGACTGCCTTTCGGACTAGATATGGTCACTACGAGTTCATGGTCATGCCCTTCGGTTCGACTAATGCACCTGCAGTCTTCATGGACCTCATGAACCGTGTATGCAAACCTTATTTGGACAAGTTCGTGATCGTTTTCATTGACGACATTCTCATCTATTCTAAAATGAAAGCGGAGCATGAACAACATCTTCGTTTGATTTTGGAACTCTTGAAGAAAGAACAACTATACGCCAAGTTCTACAAGTGTGAATTCTGGCTAAAGGAAGTTCAATTTTTGGGACATTATAAAGGAATTCATGTGGACCCGGCAAAGATCGAGGCGGTAAAGAATTGGAGTACTCCCAAGACTCCTACCGAGATTCGTTCATTCCTTGGACTAGCGGGTTATTATCGTCGATTCATCTCAAATTTCTCCAAGATTGCGGTTCCACTCACTGCCTTGACTCACAAAGGTAAACCTTACGAGTGGGGACCCAAGCAAGAGGAAGCTTTTCAAACTCTCAAGCACAAGCTCTGCAATGCTCCTATTCTAACTCTTCCTAGTGGTAATGACGACTTTGTCGTTTATTGTGATGCATCCAACCAAGGTCTTAGTTGTGTTCTAATGCAACGTGGCCAAGTAATTGCATACGTATCACGTCAGCTCAAAATCCACTAGAAGAACTACACGACCCATGATCTCGAGCTTGGTGCTGTCGTTTTCGCCTTGAAAATTTGGAGACGTTATCTTTATGGCACCAAATGCGTGGTTTTCACCGACCACAAAAGTCTCCAACATATTTTCAATCAAAAAGAGCTTAATATGAGGCAACGACGATGGGTTGAACTTCTTAACGACTACGACTACGAGATTCGCTACCACCCTGGCAAGGCAAATGTTGTAGCCGACGCCTTGAGTCGTAAAGAACGTATCATGCTTCATAGTGTTTGTATTCATAACCATATCCAAGCCCGTATTCTTCAAGCACAACACACCTCGGTTACCGAGGGAAACATGTATCAAGAGATGGCATGTGGTGTAGAACTCTTACTAGAAACCAAAGCCAACGGCTTATTGTATTACTTGGACCGTATCTGGGTTCCCTATCGCGACGACCTTCGTATATTGTTGATGAACGAGTCCCACAAAACTCGATATTCGGTACATCCCGGAGCTGATAAGATGTACATGGGTCTTCGTCAACAATATTGGTGGCCCGACATGAAAAAGGATATTGCCCTCTTTGTGGCAAAATGCTTAACTTGTTCTAAAGTAAAGGCCGAACATCAGAAGCCTTCCGGACTCCTTGAACAACCTGAAATTCCCATGTGGAAGTGGGAGAACATTGCTATGGACTTCATCACCAAACTCCCACGCACTTCTAGTAGGCACGATAGTATCTGGGTTATTATCGACCGACTTACAAAGTCTGCTCATTTCTTGCCTATTCGTGAGGACTATCGAATCGAGAAATTGGCTCGGATCTACATTGATGAAATAGTGAGTCGTCACGGAATCCCTTTGAACATCATCTCCGATCGTGATTCACGTTTTACTTCCCGATTTTGCCAATCATTACAATCTGCGCTTGGTACTCGTTTGGACTTAAGTACGGCTTACCATCCTCAAACTGATGGACAAACCGAGCGAACAACCCAAGCTCTCGAGGATATGCTTAGAGCTTGTGTCATTGACTTTGGTGGTAATTGGAATTCTCACCTACCACTGATCGAATTTTCCTACAACAACAGCTACCACACAAGTATTAACATGGCACCGTTTGAAGCTCTTTATGGACGAAAATGTCGTTCACCGATTTGTTGGAACGAAATTGGTGAAGCACAAATCACCGGTCCCGAGCTTATCTAAGAGACCACCGATAAAATCTCTCTTATTCGTGACAACATTCGAGTAGCAAGGAGTCGGCAAAAGAGCTATGCCGATAACCGACGAAAACCCTTGGAATTCCAAGTTGGGGATATGGTTCTTCTAAAGGTATAACCTTGGAAAGGCGTAGTCCGATTTGGAAAGAAAGGAAAACTCGCACCTCGATATGTGGGTCCATTCAAGATACTCGAAAGGATTGGAAAAGTGGCCTACAAACTCGATCTTCCTTCAGAGCTCAGCAACGTCCATCCGACTTTTCACGTATCTAATTTGAAAAAGTGCCTAGCCGACGAGAATCTCCACATCCCTCTTGATGAAGTGCGCATTGACGAGAAGATGCACTTTGTTGAGAAACCCGTGGAAATCATAGACCGTGAAGTCAAGAAACTCAAGCGTAACCGCATCCCCATTGTCAAGGTCCGTTGGGAGTCTAAACGTGGACCCGAGTTCACTTGGGAACGTGAAGACCAAATACCCGCATCTTTTTTCATAGTCTCCATTAGTTGAATTTCGGGGCGAAATTCCTTTAACATGGGGAGACTGTGACATTCCGGATTTTTATTCACGCATTTGTAACATATATCATGTAATCATTCTCAATTAAATGAAATGCAAGTGCTTTTAATTAATTTTGTACAAAATATATATTTATTTTATGGATTTAAAATAATTAAAATTTTATACGTTTTAAACTTATATAAAAATTATATATAAAAATTTAAAAGGTTCATATATAGATAAGGTAACCCATTCAAATAAAATCATTAACTTTAATAAAAATATTCATAATAATAATAATAATATATAAGTTTATAAAAATAATAATGGAAATTAAAAAGAAATTTAATTAATTATTTTTTTTAAAAAGTTAAGGGTCTGTTTTGAAAATAATTAAACTACAAGGTTTAAACCAGAAATCAGTTAAGGGACTAAATTTGGACAAATCAAACCACAAGGAATCATCCGAAATTATCTCAGGGACTATTTTAATACAAAAAAAACTTCAGGGACCATTCCTGCCAAATCCCAATTCGCTTTTCTGGTTGTCTCTCCTAGTGACCGACGGTCCGAGCCATTTTCCGGTGAACCCTCGACACGCCTGTTCCCTGCACCTCGACAACCGAATTTGGTCTCCCCGACCTCGTCGTCCCCACGCGAACAACAGCCCCTAACCAATTGGTCTCCCCGACATACAGAAAGTTCAATCGTGTTTGTGGCCGAACACCCACGCCACAAATTCGGCCCCGACAGTCAACCTCCACGCCTGCAAGATGGCTCGACAGTTTCGTCTCGTCCAGACGAGTGTCGGGACATGCTCAATTGCTTGTCTCATTATCGGGATCGAGCTCGGCTATAAAAAGCCAATACCGAACCTGCACGAGCTCGCCATCCCCTCTTCACCCACTTTCACTCAAAATTGAGACCGGCATTGTGTTCGTCGCCACTGTGGGAAGCTGTGACCAAAGTTTCGGAACCTAATTCATACTGAAGCATAGCTAACCGATCTTGGAATTTTCGGATTATCGAACCTGTCGTCCAGACCATTCGCGACCAAGTAAGAGCCTCGAACTTGTTCCATTACCTTCTGTTGTCATAGGGCAATCTATCCCAATCGAAATCCCGGCCTCAGACCATCGATCACCGGGCAAACCAGTGTCCTCGGACACGGCTTGCCCGTTGCCGAGAACCAGCGACCAGCTTTTTGCTATATGTTATAAATTAAACAATACACACATAACCAGCGATGGGCAGTAGCCCGGCTGGTTATGCGTGTGTGTGTTTGTGTTGTAGGTCGAGGGTTCGATTCTTGTGGCCTCCGGCCCAACCCAAATTTTTCCTGTTTTTTTTTTTATCATATTTTAATATTACACCTATACAATAAAAACTATTACGGGTCCGTTGACTCGTTCGTTTATTTTCAAAACTATTAAATAACATTTTTCTTCGCATATTTAACCCGTCCAATTTTTTTTATAAAATAATAACCCTATATTTTATAAACTTGTTAAAATAATTTTAACTCACAAAAATATATAATAATTAAACAAATAAAAACTTTTCCTTTTATTTATTATTATATATAATACAATAAACATAATAACAAATTATTCAAAAATGTAAATATTTAACAAGATTAAATATATATTTTTAGATGTTAAATTTTACTAAAGATCATTATTATTTTACTACAATATTTTATACAAATAATTTTAAGGAATGTTATTATAAACCGATACGCATTTAAATACCAATACACATATACAAACATACAATAATACATATTTATCTACATAGGATTTCATCGTGCTTAGTTTTCAACATCCTTATCACCCGCACTTGTGGATTAAAAACATCCGCTAGCCAGGTGAGTTACATAGCCCCTATTTTACATTTTTACGCATTTTGGGGTGAAACATTATACATGCTACTCACTTTGTTTATACGTGTTATACATGTAGACTATATGCTTATTATCTTGGGTGTACATACATTTACTTTAAACACAAGAAAACCAACAGTAATATTAGTAGATCTATTGTGCCTGACCAGCCCACCCGGTTAGGGTGTTTATTACTGCATACTCGGATATAGCCGCGTGTTATATTCAAACATACCGGATATAGTGGGTAACTATATTCAAACATACCGGACTTAGCTGTTGTGCTATGTTCAAACGCGTCAAACAAGGTTTGAATTGTGATTAGATAAATGATACACCATATATATACTATGTTTAACAAGATAAACAATGAGTTGCAAAACGTTTTTATCTACTACTTATCGGAACTACAAAAACCTATGTACTCACCAACTTTTTAGTTGACACTTGATTTAAATAATGTTTCAGGTTTGGATATGTGATTGCTTGCTGAAGATTTCTCCACTTAAGAACTATGGACCTAGTTAAATAAATCAATGTTTTGAACTAGACTAGGATTATTTGAAATGTATTGTATTTGGATCTTTGTTGTCTTCAAATTTAATTAATGAATTCTGCAACTTTTTAGTTATCATGTGCTTTTGAACAATCATTCCATTGTCCGCCTCGATGATTCCGCCATCGGTCGGGGTGTGACACTGTCCGTGCCGACTGCCGAATGTCCAAGCCAAGTGTCGACAATCCGGGCCGACTGTCCGCATCGACAGTCCGGCGACTATTCGGTCGACTTTCTGACAAGACTCAGGATTCTAGTGACACTTAGAGGAGTCTTGATGGTTTTCGTGAGTTAACTTTCGTGCAGATCGTTTAGCGCCAGTCTTATCTTATACGTCTCGATTCAGGATAGTTGTCGACAGAAAGGTGAGTTCAAGATCCCTATTTTATTGTTTTAGGGTGGTGTGCATACTCAAGAATTAGACGTTTATAATAAATGTATTCTATTACTTAAATGTTTGCAAAGAAAGATAAGAAAGATAATGGTTTATTTAAATGAACGTTTTGTAAGAAAGATAACGGTTGTTAAACCGAATGTTTTGTAAGAAAGAAAGATAACGGTTGTTAAACCAAATGTTTTATAAGAAAGAAAGATAAGACAGATAACAGTTGTTAAACCTAATGTTTTACAAGAAAGAAAGATAAGAAATATGAAGGTTTATTTAACTAAATGTTTTATAAGGAAGAAAGATAACGGTTGTTTAACAGAACGCTTATAAGAAAGAAAGAAAGAAAAAAGAATGGTTTATTTAACTATATGTTTTATAAACAAAAGAAAGAAAGAAGAATGATTTATTTAACTATATGTTTTATAAACAAGAGAAGAAAGAAATAGGAAGTCAAATACATAGTCTAATCTATAAGAGTATGCTTATTCGAAGAAAGTCTTGAGGTAGTAGTATAGTCTTGATGGCTAGTGCTACCCGAAGCCTATGGTTATGTCATGGGCTGAGACCATGACGTTACCATATGAAAAATCGGGACAGTGCTCGGCAGGGTACTGTAACGAGGATGTTGTACAACTGGTTAAGAGGAGTAACGACGGTTACTTGGGTGATGACGATCATCCTAAGAGAAAGAGGTAAGGGGAAATCGATGACGGCAATACGTAACAGTTGATTCCCAAAAGAAAGATGCGTGTTAGGCAATGACTGCGATACTTAACGGTTGACCCCGCGTATTGATAGGTTGTGGCAATGACTGCGATACGTAACGGTTGCCCACGACATCCAAGGTTCCTTCGGGGACACAAAGACACTTAGAGACAAATACAGATTGTAGACAGTAATGTATGACTTAAAGAAAAGAGCACAACTTAAACATGTTTATATTTAAAGAAGAAAGAAACATTTTATTGTATTATATATACGATATGATATGTATGATTAAAGAACGTTTTAAAAAGAAGCTTTTGATATAAAGTTAAAGTTAAAGAAACACTTGGACTCACCAGCGTTAGCTGACTATTTTAGTATGCACATCAAGTAGCAAAGGAAAGAAAAAGATATGACGCCGCAAGGGCTTAGAAGTGGATGGGCGGATGGCTGCTGCTGGTAAGACTGACATCCCTATGAGTAGTTTATGTTAAAGACAATGAAAGTTAAAAATTTTTAATTGTTTCTGAATTTAGTAAAGACTTCTGCCGTTAATGTTTAATGTTTAATTCAAAGTTTAAGAGCTATGTTTATGCAATGTTTTCCAACTATGAGAGGTATCCGGTTTGGGTCCTTTCATAAGGTTTAGATTTTAGTTTTTGCCTTAGGGTTTAGGCTTAGGATTTAGGCTTTTGGGGGGGTGGGGGTTTTAGGTTTTTGGGGTGGGGTGGGGTGGGGTGGGGTGGGGGTTTAAGCTATTGGGGGTGGTGGTGGTGTTTTTAGACGACCTTTTCGGCTTTTTAAGGTTTTTTGTTAGGATTTAAGTTTTTGTGGGTGGGGTGGGGGTTAGGTTTTTGGGGGTGGAGTGGTTAGTTTTTTTTTAGGGGAGGGGGGTTTAGGCTTTTGGGGGGTGATGATGGAGTTTTTAAACGACTTTTTAGGCTTTTTACACTTTTTTGACTTTGTAGAATATCCCTCCTCTATATATATAGGGTGCGGTTCCGATCAAAACCTACTGTTATTGTCAAAACCCTAAAACCCTGGCAAAAATCGATCAAATCATGAATTTTTTTAGTTTAATGAAATTATTACACGAATTGAACGTCACATCCTTTTTCGCATTTTTGTAACTTCGTAAGTGTGAGAAAGTTTACACTGGTGTAAATTTTACAAAATTTATTTACTTTTTTTTACACTTACACCAGTGTAAACTTTCTCACAGTTACGAATTTGCAAAAATACAAAAAAGGATGTGACGTTGAATTCGTGTAATAATTTTATTAAACTAAAAAATTGATGATTTGATCGATTTTTGCTAGGATTTCAGGGTTTTGACAATAAAAGTAAGTTTTGATTAGATATATAACATAATTTAAAAATAAATACGTTTTAACTCTAATTAAGTTAAAGTAAAGTCAAAAGTGGTCTAAACTCAATCTCACATTCTTAAATCTCAACATGTATAGTAAGCCGACCATTCTGTGTGTTTTCTAATTCTAAATTCCAAGTTTCCAACCCTAAAAAAAAACTAATGTAGACGTCGAAAATCAAAATCTTAAAGCTCTCGTTTGAATATATTTCATACCTAAAAAAAACTAAATTAGACATCTTCTATTTATAGCATTTGAAGTTCTGGATAGCATGTTAATTTTAGGCATTTTGGGGAATTATATATTATACAGTTTTATGTATATATTTCATGCCTAATTGTGGATAATTTGTATTAAAAGTCTAATAATACCAAACCTTGTAACTGATGTAGTGCAAACCATACATCTTTATTCCTAGTTTTTTGTGCGTCTTCAATTAGTTTTGTGTTTGTTTTGAGTCGTTTTTTATACTTATTGAGTATGTGTCTTGTTTGCAGGTGCTCGTATAAATTACAAGTGAATACGTGAAGAAATCGAGCAAGAAAGTGAAGCCGGGAGATTAAAGTTAAAAATGTTGAAAATCAAGCTCTCGCGGTAAGCGAGAGAAGAGAAAGAGATGCCTCGCGGTACGCGAGGAACTCAGAAATCAGCCGCGACTATTTTGGCCTTCGCGGTATGTGAAGACCCGGATTTTTTCTTTCGCGGTACGTGAGAGACTTATAAATCGTGAAAAACCCTAAAATCCAATTTTAATAGAATTAGAATCCCATTCTTGAGGGAATTCGTATCTTAGCCGTCCAAAGAGAGTTCTAGGACGATTTTGGGAGAGAATAAGCTAATTGGAGTCAAAGTTTGAAGCTTTAGGATCCGAGGTGGTTAGAGATAGCTTTTCGGGTTCCAATTCTCTTTCGTTTGATCTTGATTTGAATGTTTGATACCATGTTCTTGCTTAATACTTTTGCGAGAGAAGAGAAAGAGATGCCTCGCGGTACGCGAGGAACTCAGAAATCAGCCGCGACTATTTTGGCCTTCGCGGTATGCGAAGACCCGGATTTTTTCTTTCGCGGTACGTGAGAAACTTATAAATCGTGAAAAACCCTAAAATCCAATTTTAATAGAATTAGAATCCCATTCTTGAGGGAGTTCGTATCTTAGCCGTCCAGAGAGAGTTCTAGGACGATTTTGGGAAAGAATAAGCTAATTGGAGACAAAGTTTGGAGCTTTAGGATCCGAGGTGGTTAGAGATTGCTTTTCGGGTTCCAATTCTCTTTTGTTTGATCTTGATTTGAATGTTTGATACCATGTTCTTGCTTAATACTTTCGCGAGAGAAGAGAAAGAGATGCCTCGCGGTACGCGAGGAACTCAGAAACCAGCCGCGACTATTTTGGCCTTCGCGGTATGTGAAGACCCGGATTTTTTCTTTCGCGGTACGTGAGAGACTTATAAATCGTGAAAAACCCTAAAATCCAATTTTAGTAGAATTAGAATCCCATTCTTGAGGGAGTTCGTATCTTAGCCGTCCAGAGAGAGTTCTAGGACGATTTTGGGAGAGAATAAGCTAATTGGAGTCAAAGTTTGGAGCTTTAGGTTTCGAGGTGGTTAGAGATAGCTTTTCGGGTTCCAATTCTCTTTCGTTTGATCTTGATTTGAATGTTTGATACCATGTTCTTGCTTAATACTTTTGTTTTAGTTGTTTTGAGTATGATCTTTGGCTAAAACTTTGATATTGCCTAGGTCACATGATGAATACATGTTAAAGTATTGATTTTTATCGGTTTTGGTTATTTTGAATGGACTAATGATTTTGTAAGAAATCTTTGAGTTAATAATTGTGATGAATATCTATGCTCATGTCTGATTGTGTGGCTGATTATAACTCCCTACGTTGATTGTGGTTGTCTGCCAGTTTGATCTACGTGTCTATGTCATAGATCTTAGGGTTTGTGATTGTGAGTGGTTTGCTAGACGTAATGACCATAGGGATTATGATTGATTACTGATTAGAGTTGAGTGCGTATCCTAGTTCAATACCCGAGAGGTGAGAATTAGTCGTTTAGTCTTCGTTATTAGAAATCCGAGTGTCAGCTGTCTGAGAGGAAGCCGGTATTAGGTGTCTAGTGATTGTTGCTATTCGTGTCATAGTTGTTATCTTGGGATTACCCCATGCATCTGCGATGTATTGAGGGCAGTGAGACTGAGAGGTAATATGTCCTGTGGGTACTTTATCATTGTTGGAAATACCTGAGAGGTGATCTAACCATCGGGTGAGTTGAGTACACTTTAGGTAGCTTAGTTGGTGACACCCTGAAAGTGATTAGGGATCCACTAGGTAGTCTATAGTTGTCATCTTTAGAAACCCTGATCCATCATCGTTTCCAGAACCGGTAGAAGTTGTGCTTTGCAAGTAGGATTCCAACCTAGGTAGTATTCTTCCCATCGTCTGATTTCATCTTAGTTCTTGTTCTTGATAGTTGAGTCAATCTTAGTTTATTTCATTCACTAGTTTAAATAGTAGTGTAGTAAACCCCCCAAACCAATTCATTCTTTAGTCCGAGTCAGAGTCTAGTTTTGTTATTCGTAGTGTCTCTAGGGTTCGATATTCCGGTTTACCATTAAGCTATGCTACACTCGATAAGTACACTTGCCTGTCAGTGCGGTTTAGTTCATAGGTATTCCTTTTATTACTTAGGAGTCTAGGTTAGGTTTTTATTTTAGTTTATATAGACCGTCTGGACGACATCAAGTTTTTGGCGCCGTTGCCGGGGACACTTGGCAATAGCAATATTAACTCTGACTAGTTTTTTTAGTGATTTTTGGTTTGTTTTGTTCTCTTTTGAGTCTTGTGTGCTACTTGTCTTCTGTGCTACTAGTGAGTCTTATCTGAGTGTCTAATTTAGAATCGAGTCTTTCTATGTGTCTGAGTCTTTGTTCTGTTTTCTTCTAGAGTCTTTCTGTTTATGCACCATACTCGTTCGCAGGGATCACCACCTTATTCAGCTTGTCCAGAGCCCGAACAAGAGCTTCACGAGCGCACTCGTGACTTTCGGGATCGTTTAAAGGAGCTGTGCAAATCCCAGGTACGTTCTTCTAGCCCAATCCCATTTCCTACTATGGGCGACGCTGACCCACCAGCGAGACGTACTGCGCACCAAAGGGCCAGTGATAAGGTCACGGGCGCGAGATCTTCGATCACTCGCCCCACTATTCCGAACACCAATACATGGCAGATCCCATCACATGTCATGAGTACGATCACTCATGTTACTCAATTCCATGGCCTCGAGGATGTGGATGCACCCGGACATTTTCCCCGCTTCGCGCGGATATGTGATACATTCAATATCACGGGTGTGTCTAAGGACGCTATCTACTTATGTCTATTCCCATTCTCCCTCTTTGGGCGTGCATCTACTTGGCTCGACACTCTCCCAGACAATTCTATCACCACATGGGAGAATCTCGAAGCCAAGTTCTTCAAGAAGTACTATCCACCTTCCAGGGCAGCTCGCCTTCGGGACCAAATCCATTCGTTTCGGATGGACCCTGACGAGCCTTATCACATGGCCTGGGAGCGGTTCAACGCACTGTTGAGGCGAAGTCCTCAACACGGTCTTTCCGACTAGGCGCTGGTGGAGAAGTTTTATAATGGCCTCACTTTCGAGAAGCAGCAAATGTTTAACACAGCGGCGGGACGTCACATCATGGAGAGACTCGAGCCTGATGAGTGCGAGGAAATGTTCGAGAGCTTCGCTCAAGCCGAACAACAGCATCCACGTTGTGTTAGGACTTCCATTCCTACTGCTAGAGCACCCGCCTCTTCTTCAAGAGGCGTGCATCAGGTCACTCCTGATACTAGTGTGGCTTCTGCACTCGCCGCTATGGCTAACGAGATAAAGGAGTTAAAGCTCAGTGCTCTTAGGTGTGAGGTGTGCAGGGGAGGCCACGACACCACAGATTGCCCAGTGAATAATCAGGAGCACGTGAGCTATGCTGGCAACCAGAACCAGAACCGAGGATACAACAACTACAATTCTTTTGGCTCGGGATGGACATCTAGAAATAACCCGCCTGGGTTTAATGGTCTCCAGTAGAAGTATGGAGGAGCTGAAGGAGGAGCAAGTTCAGGAAGCAGTGTCAATACAAGGAAGATCAAGGAGATGATAGAGAATCAGACACAGTTGCTTGCTCAGTTAGTGCAAACTAATAGGGATGCTCGGCAAAGACTGGATAGCAACGACGCTCTATTGAAAAATCAGCAGTCGGCATTCTAGGATTTGCAACGCACGGTAGTAGACATCGCTCAGAGCTTGAAAGATCGACAGGGAGGTCCATCTTCAAGCTCCAACGCTTCAGTGATTGCCGTGTCTGTTAGGAGTGTGGAGAAGAAAGAGGTTGTAGAGGATGACTCCCACTCCGTCGAGTATGGCATACCTTCAGTAGCAGAAGTTAAGAAGGTAGATTGGAGAGCTCGATTTGCTGCAATCGATGCTAAGATGGCCGATGAAAAGGAGAGCCCACCGGTGATAGAAGAAGAGTCGATGGATGAGAAGATTGTAGTAGAGAAGCGTGCCGAGAGGGCAGAGGAGAAGAAGAAGGGGGTGGAGATGAAGTCCCCCAAGATTAACTTGAGTCGTGTTCCCTATCCAGCGTGATTGCTGCCTTATAAGAATGCTAGGGAATACGGTACTTTACTTGATATGTTAAAACAACTCATGGCCAATCTTCCGTTTATAGAGGTCCTCCAACACATGCCGAAGTATGGCAAATTTCTCAAAGATCTTCTTTCCAACAAGAAGAAACTAGGAGGGATCTCTGAAGTCTCACTTAGTGAGCAATGTTCAACTGTGGTGCAGAACAAGCTGCCCGAGAAATTGGGAGATTCGGGTCGTTTCACGATCCCGTGTCTCCTAGGCAGTTTGCCATCGCACCACGTGTTGGCCGACCTAGGTGCTAGCATCAATCTGATGCCATATTCTATCTAAAAACAGTTGGACCTAGGTGAACTGCAGCCGACGAGCATGAGCATTTCCTTGGCTGACAGCTCAGTCAAGTATCCAAGGGGAATTATGGAGAACCTGTTAGTAAAAGTAGGTAAGTTTGTCTTCCCCGTGGATTTCATCATTCTGGACATGGAAGTTGATGATAAAGTTCCACTCATCCTAGGACGCCCATTCCTACGTACCGCCAAGGCGATGATCGATGTCTTTGACGGGAAACTCACACTCCGTGCGGGGGATGAGATGATCACATTCGATACTGCTAAGTCCGAGAGGGATGTTGGCAAACATAGCCACTCCGTGTGCATGCTTGAGGCCTTCATGGACAACCATTAGGACTCTGATCCAGAGATAGAAGTAGGTGAACCCGCCCCTAATTTAGAAGAACCATCTGAGTGGGCGGTAGAGTTAGAAGGATTGTTAGATGAGCTGGATGATTACGGCGATGAGGTGCCTGATGATCTGCTGGAGATGATGGCAGAATTCGAAGAAATCATAGGTAAAACCCTAAGTGTGGGGAAGTTGGTGTAGGTTGTAGAGGATCCCGAAGATCCTGGTGGAGGTTTAGAAGTCACATCCTTAGAAATACCCTTACCCGAGCATTTGCCCACCATAGTTGCTCATTCTGTTGGGAGAATTCCTGAGCCGAGCCATAATTCTAGTACCCCTAAGTCTAGGCCACCCAGTAAGAGAACCCGTGTGTTGAAAGACATGTGAGTTTAGGGCAATGCAAACCCCAAGTGTAGGGACGTCGAGGGGTAAGAAACTGCTAGGATATTTGATGCGTATCATCTTCGGACCGGGTAGGTATAAGCTGTGGTGGAAGGACCTGAGTGATATAGGTCCACTGTTTGATAGGAGTATGAGGATGTTGAAGAGTTGGAGGATCGGTAGGCCGCGTAGGATGAAGGCGGTGCCGGTTAGGATCAAGAAGAACCCTCCTGATAGGCTTGCTTGAGTCTCGCGCAAGTGTTCGGGATGTAGAGTTTGTGTGCTTTACTTGTTCTGAGTAAGTGTCTTTTTCGGTGTTTTTCGGTATGTGTTTTATTTGTGTCAGTTTATGTAGGGATTCATGTTCGATTCGACAAAGGAAATCATCAGGAACGAAGTTCCAGGTATTTTTACATTGGTTTTTATGCTTGGAATAGGTTTCTATTGGAATTTGGGTAAGAAGAAGTTATGGGGTGAAAGATTTTCTAAGTATAAAACCCCCCTTAACTTTCTGTCACCAGGGGGCCCTCGCGGTACGCGTGGGTGTGTTTGAGGTTTCTCGCGGTACATGAGAGACAAAAGACATTGCCGGCTTAAATGCCACTCCCTCGTGGTACGCGAGGAATGGCCGCCTATTCTTCGCGGTACGCGGGGCACCCCTGGAAGTTCCTTTCTTCCTTGTTTTCCATGGTATCCCTCACCGCACACCGTCATTCACCACTACTAACCATCCACCACCACCCATCATCCACTACACCACCATTATTCATCTACCATGGATCATCTACCATCCATTACCATTCCACCATCCACCATCATTCATCTGCTATTATCATACCATTTCATCATCCAACAACCACCACTACCATGGGAGACTTAGAAACCGTTCGTGACCAATGACCGACCTTGCTGTGGCATTCATGTCTATGTGTTTGCCACCCATCGAGTATGTTTTTCTGCATCTATCTATCTTGAGTCTTTAATTCTTAGCGAGTCAGTTTGAGTCAGTCGAGTCTTTATTTTTAATTTCAGTCAGTTTAATGCTGCGGGTTTGGTGTGAGGTTTATTTTGCAGGTTTTATCATCCCGCCCGTACTCAATCTCCATTCAGGCGGTATCGATTATCACTTATATCCAGTTGTAAAGGCAACCCAGCAGTCTGTGCAACCGTGACCGAAACGCTATACGGTGTACAAGAGGATGAACGAAGCTGGATTTTCATTCAATCATATACATTACCAGCTAAATCGATTCCTTATATTTTTGTCTTTTTATCTTTAGTCGTGTCTTGCTTCACATTGAGGACAATGTGTCTTTCCAGTGTGGGGATGTAAGTGTTTAGTTTAGTTAGTTTGTCTTGTTTATAAAAAATTCAAAACTACAAAAAAAAATTAAATTTTTTTTAAAAAAATGTCCTTAGAAAAAATTGCATATACTTGGAAAATGATAGTACAACTTGATCTACTTGTGAGTTTAAATGATTAAATAATTCAAAACGTGTTTAATTAGTGATGTTTTGGTAGACCCAGTCAGCTAGTAAAGCTTAAATATCCTGTGAGTGTTACTTAGGAATTAATTGAATTAAATCATGATATCTTGTGGGTATTCATCTTAGGGTAAATCGGTAATACTGAAACTGTCAACATAGGTTGATAGGTACCACGTTAAAATAAAATTTAGAGGTTTTTGAAATTTCATGGCACACCATTATCTTTTTATGAGAATAAATCCGAGTTTCGGTGGCGCCCGCATCCATAATTCCATAAATCTTGAGCTTATTTAATTGAAATCTATGTTTCGCCTATGTGTCACACGTCGGGTTCTAGCCTGATTGAAACACCACTGGGTTGATTCTTATGTGCTTCATTGATATGACTTAGTCTATGTGTTACCTTCCGGGATAGTGACTTGGTTGAAACACCTCTAGACGAAAGTTAATTTGCTTAATAATGCTCATATTTCATCCATTCATTCATTGATCATCTTGATTTCTAAAAACCTGTAAATTTTAGTTTAACGTGGTAGGTTAAATCTATATGGTTTGATCCGTGCCTAGATATAACCGTGAGACGGGATTAGGTAGAGCTGTAACTTCTAAGTGTGAGTCCCATAGATTGATTAATATGCTTGGTAAAGAAATTTTAGAACACGTAACGGGGGTTTGAAAGTTGGTGCTTGGATTTAATCGGACAGAAATACTGATTATTGCTTTTTAACGCGTGAGTATGTTTTGCTAATTGGATTGATGTTTGTTAAGTTAGATCTGAGTTATGATTCCATTTATAGCTTTTTCGGGGACGAAAAAAGGTTAAGTGTGGGGATGTTTGATTTAGTGCAAAGCACACATTTTTATTCCTAGTGTTTTGTGCGTCTTTATTTAGTTTTGTGTTTGTTTTGAGTCATTTTTGTATACTTATTGAGTCTATGTCTTGTTTACAGGTGCTCGTATGAATTACATGTGAATACGTGAAGAAACCGAGCAAGAAAGTGAAGCCGAAAGAGTAATGTTAAAAATGTTGAAAACCAAGCTCTCACGGTACGCGAGAGAAGAGAAAGAGATGCCTCGCGGTACGCGAGGAACTTATAAATCAGCCACGACTATTTTGGTCTTCGCGGTACGTGAAGACCCGAATTGCTTCTTTCGCGGTACGCGAGAGACTTATAAATCGCGAAAAACCCTAAAATCCAATTTTGATAGAATTAGAATCCCATTCTCGAGGGAGTTCGTATCTTAGCCGTCCAGAGAGAGTTCTAGGACAATTTTGGGAGAGAAGAAGCTAATTGGAGTCAAATTTTGGAGCTTTAGGATCCGAGGTGGTTAGAGATAGCTTTTTGGGTTCCAATTCTCGTTCGTTTGATCTTGATTTGAATGTTTGATACCATGTTCTTGCTTAATACTTCTGTTTTAGTTGTTTTGAGTATGATCTTTGGCTAAAACTTTGATATTGCCTAGGTCACATGATGAATACATGTTAAAGTATTGATTTTTATTGGTTTTGGTTATTTTGAATGGACTAATGATTTTGTAAGCAATCTTTGAGTTAATAATTGTGATGAATATGTATGCTCATGTTTGATTGTGTGGTTGATTATAACTCCCTACGTTGATTATGGTTGTCTGCCAGTTTGATCTGCGTGTGTATGTCATAGATCTTAGGGTTTGTGATTGTGAGTGGTTTGCTAGACGTAGTGACCATAGGGATTGTGATTAATTACTGATTAGAGTTGAGTATGTATCCTAGTTAAATACCTAAGAGGTGAGAAATAGTAGTTTAGTCTTCGTCATTAGGAATCCGAGTGTCAGCTGTCTGAGAGGAAGCCGGTATTAGGTGTCTAGTGATTGTCGCTATTCGTGTCATAGTTGTTATCTTGGGATTACCCCATGCATCTTCGATGTATTGAGGGCAGTAAGACTGAGAGGTAATCTGTGCTGTAGGTACTTTATCATTGTTGGAAATACCTGAGAGATGATCTAACCATCTGGTGAGTTGAGTACACTTTAGTTAGCTTAGTTGGTGACACCCTGAGAGTGATTAGGGATCCACTAGGTAGTCTTTAGTTGTCATCTTTAGAAACCCAGATCCATCATTGTTTCCAGAACCGGTAGAAGTTGTGCATTGCAAGTAGGATTCCGACCTAGGTAGTATTCTTCCCATCGTCTGATTTCATCTTAGTTCTTGTTCTTGATAGTTGAGTCAATCTTAGTTTATTTCATTCATTAGTTTAAATAGTAGTGTAGTAAACCCCCCAAACCAATTCAATCTTTAGTCCGAGTCAGAGTCTAGTTTTGTTATTCGTAGTGTCTCAAGGGTTCGATATTCAGGTTTACCATTAAGATGTGCCACACTCGATAGGTACACTTGCCTGTCAGTGCGGTTTAGTTCATAGGTATTCCTTTTATTACTTAGGAGTCTAGGTTAGGTTTTTATTATAGTTTATATAGACCGTCTGGACGACATCAGTAACCAAATCATTATTAACGGTTTGGTTTGGTTTAAAATTTAAACAGTTTGGTTTTGGTTTATAAAAAATAAAAAAAAAACGTTATTAATGGTTTGGTTCACGGTTTGACTTAAAAATCGTCAAAACCGAACCGTAAACACCCGTAGACATGTTTTATTGTATTTTGGTTATTTTAAACATTTCATTTTTAAAATAATATTTAATAGAAGATAGCTCTTATGCACAAAAAAAAAAGTCCAATTATTGCTTATGAAAATATCTTTTTTGATCATATGATAAAGCAAAATTTAGTAACATTTCAAAAAAAAAGATTTTAAAGAGATAAGTTATCTACACGTTGATATTTTAAACAAAGAGATTTGTAGTATTAACAACTAGTATTGTTACCCCGCGTATCGCGGGGAGGGCAGTCATTTTTTCTTCGCATTACGCGGCAGGAGTTTGGTCGTTATCGCCTTGACTCGTCAAAAACAATAAAAGTTAACACCGAAATCGGATACGATTATACCAAAATACCGACATTGATGTTTTCCTCTCATGAGCGTTTGGATTTGTTGTGCCATCGTAGCGGTGACTTCGCTTAATACAGCGTACGACAAAAAAAAATATACTCGTTTCTGAACTCATTTAAAAAACATAACGAACGAAATTTATTATAGTAAAACGATTTTAATAGAAATTCAAGCTGGTTAAAAGTGTATACTATATATTGTAGAAGGGGTTAAAATGTAAATTAACAAAAAAAAAGCGGTAAAACTGAAATTGGGAAAAAAAAATTACCCGCGCATGATGGGAGGAGCGCGGTCGTTTTTTCTCCACGTTACATAGCAGGAGTTTGGTCGTTATCGCTTCGACTCGTTGAAAACAGTAAAAGCTAACACCTAAATCGGATACAATTATACCAAAACACCAGTAACGATGTTTTTCTCTTATAAACGTTTGGGTTTGTCGCGGCAACGCAGCGGTGACGTCGCTCGATATAGCATACGACACAAAAAAATATACTCGCTTCTGAACACAGCTCCGCTTAAAAAAAATAATTTACCGGAACGTTCACATAAAAAGAACTGAAATCAGCCCGCGTTCCTTTTTATTTTAAACTATAGAATGAAATTTATTATAGGAAAACGATATTAATAGAAAACCAAACTGGTAAAAAACGTATCTATACTCCCTAATAAATAAATGTTTTTTACAATGGTTTTCCTACCTAAAGTTTAATTATAATTTAAGATTTTAAACCTCTCACAAATAATAAATGCTTAACAAATATAATTGCTAAAATTATTTAATATTATTTGACTAGAACTTAAAAACCGTTTGATTTAAAAATTTTGAACTTTGTATTATTTAAATTATAACAAAATCAATAAATTAACTCTCACAAATTTACTATAATTAGAGAATTAAATTGACAATTTAAAAAAAAATTAACAACTTATCTTTGTTAAGCAAATAACAATTAATCAAAATCAACTTTCAAGAATCTAAAAAATTTACCTTATGTAATTTGGTTTTGTAAATGTAACTATAATTGTATTTTTTTTCACTATGTAAAGTAATTCTTATTTAGACACTTATGAATAATATATGTTTATTTTCATTAACCGTGTAATAATATATGTAACCGTGAATGGGTTAAAATGTAAATTAAAAAAATTGTTAAAAATGAAATTAAAAAAAATTACATGTGGACCAATCATGGATGTAAACTGTATATCGCAATTCAAATTAGAAAAGAGTAATATGTTTTTATTAATTAAATAGAATTTAAGAAAAATGTTAGAAAACTTCCAAAGATCACATTTACATTTTTCTAACCTTCACACATAATACAAGACCGTCAACTTCATCTTATTTCCATTCAGCCTCTTTCAAATTATCAATTCTTTAGTGACATTCCAAAAGACATGAATTTAATCTAACATTCTTCATTTTTCTTGATCCAAAAGCAAGAAAAAGCTCTCCCACCATCATAATTCATAAGTATGATATTTACATTGTATACCCTTTTGACTATTTACAACATAAGTCCCTGAACTTCTCTTATTTCACATTCAGCTCCTGTATTCCTGAATCTGTTCATATTCTTATTCTAACAGAAGCAAAAACTAAGAAGAATCACTCTCTTGGCTCTCTTCATCTGAACTAGTATAACCCGATTGACTATCTTTGTTCGACGGAAATAATTTATCGCCCCCAAACGGTTCTTCTGATTTGTTTTTCTTTGCTTGCATCACGGTTGTCCTTCTTATTTCGTTACATACATTATCCAACAGTAGCAAGAAATCGCGTACAACAACAAACAAGTGCAACCCCTCGTCTTTTCTCGACTTGCCATGGAAATAATCACCCGTGCTCTTGACCAGGGCCATCACCCGCTTCTCCTCTTCCAACAACCACACGATCTCGGCTTCTGCACGGCCCACAAAACCGCTAAGAAACTTCTGGAACTCAGATGCTTCCTCCAGTGTCTTCATTTCATTGGTTAAAAAATCTTTGGTTTTTTTTAACATATTTCCTAACTTCAAAACAGTTGATGTTAGCGTATCACCATCAATAAGCGCCGCCTTTTTAACATCATCGAGTTCCTGGCTTAACTTGGAAACTACCTCGAGCCCTTGTTCTCGGTGATCATTACCCGCGGCTTCTTTTCTTGCTCTTCGGGCAGCTTTATTTCCTTCTGACCGAATCATTTCTTGGACCACAAAAGACAGCAGTGTGGTCTTGCCATCTGTGCCTTTGACATCCGAGAGCTTTAATAGGGTGTCGAGCTTGAACGCCTGGGCCCCACCACGATACGTACCCACATTCATACGGTTCCCCGTCTTAAGAACCGCTTCTAGAAGTTTCAGGAACAGTCTGCTGTTTCTTAGGGTCGTGCAAGCTACCTCTAAAGTTGCAAATGAATCTTTAACAGATAACGATTCTTCATGAAGTGAAGCGATGAATAACAACGCTTCAAGACGTTTGAATGCAAATGGGATATCAACCAAAACTTTAAGAAACCTT
This sequence comes from Smallanthus sonchifolius, assembly GCA_023525975.1. NCBI lineage: Eukaryota > Viridiplantae > Streptophyta > Magnoliopsida > Asterales > Asteraceae > Smallanthus > Smallanthus sonchifolius. Next base: position 73,979,053 of record CM042018.1, on the reverse strand, counting down.
TCCGAAGGGCCTAGAAGAGCAAGATCCCCATTATATGAACGCAGTTTTAGTTCTTCTTCTCGGGTTGGTGCCATTTTCAACAAAGTTGAAATAAATTCCACTGGAAGCTCATTACCTTCCATAATGGCATCTGAGACTTCTACCATTGTTATGTTTAATGCTTTAAGAAGAATAGCCAAATTTTGTGCTTTCTTCGGCTCGATAAGCTGAATCAATTTGGGTTGGGTTTGTAGGATTGGTGTGGTTTTTCCACTCTCATTATTGTTATGATCGCTTGAACCATAGCCGAACAGATTTTCAATCATCTCCTCATTGAACCTGCGCGTTAAAAAATCATTTACAAAATTTAAAAAAGTGGACAAAAACATAAGTATGGACCAAATGAACATGACCACATCATCTGACGCATTCATGTAGAAAATCTAGGAATGGCTATTAAAAAAAAAAGACAGTTGACATGTTTCAACCATTGACCCGAACGTTCTTTTGACATGTTACCCAGCCGATCACCCATTTTGCCACCTCTAGTCTAAATAACCGTAGTTAGTGGCAGAGAGCCTTACTGGAATGACCCGGCTTTGATATCATGCCACACCATTGATCGGTTAGGGCTAGTATTCACCTTATCCCAGAAAAATGGTTTTAACTTTGTTTTATTGGCATCAGAATCTCCAGTTTCATTGTCTTCATTTCCGGAGCGCGCTAAAACACCAGGTGGAGGTGGTTTTGCCACTGGTGGATTAGGCACATTAGCCGCCTTCAGGGGTAGTGGTGCTGGGGGTGTTGGTAGGGGTGATTTAGGGGGAGGGGGTGGCGGCGGCGGTGGTGGTGGAGGCGGCGGCGGTGGTGGAGGTGGTGGTGGTGGTGGTGGTGGCGGCGGGGATGGTGGAGGAACAGGTGGAAATGGTAATGATCCATCCTCTGATGCTTGATCTCCTGGCATGGAAGCACCTTTGGTTGATAAATTGTGCATCACATCTCTTGTGCCTTCAACTTTTTTAGATCTCAATAAAGAATCTGAAAAACAGAACTTAGAATTATTAAATAAATTGAATCTCATAAGGAGGTATTTGGATTTGTGTTTTGAGTATAACTATTGCAACTTGAAGAACCAAACGACTGGCTGGATAATAAATTTTCTTAAAAAATATGACCTAGTAGTCTAATGGTACGATGCTTGCCCCCTAACAAAAGTGGTGTGGGTTTAAATTACTTACAAGGTTATGTGGTATTTAGGTGTAAACACTTGCGGTTAAAAATAAATAAATCTTCTTAAAAATTCTTAAGTGTTTTTCTTAATCTGATTATTTTGACCCTAAATAATTAGAATCACGCTTTTAACCAAACACTCTAAACCCAATATTGTGATTTCATGTCGCGATATTCAGTTTAAACGCACATCTAAACACCCTGTAAATAGAAACTACAATTAGTTGAGAGGGGGAAACTATAACTTAGACCTTCTAAAGTCAAACAAATCATTTTCTAATACCATATTTCATGAGTTTAGGATGTTTCAACAAAGAACTATTAACTGCATTTAAACTTTATAAGGAAAGTAATACAAGTCCGAAAATGTTGGCCTTGTGATTCAAATGCAATTTTCAATTTTTGAAAGCCTGAAAAGTCCAGCTCACTTATTGGAACAAGATAAAGAGTATGCAGCTTACCTATAGCAAAAACTCCTCCCTCCCTGCTTTCATCATTAGGCTTCCTTCTCTTTTTTAGTGTAAAGAAGCAAACCAGAAACAATGAGAGAAGAGCTAAAGCTGCCACTATACTTGAGGATATAGCAATGATCAATAATTTACGCTCCTTGTCATTGCCTTTATGCGGTGAATCTACGAGCTTTTTGGTCTTTTCCTCCGGATCAAGATCCTTATCAGGTAAAGGTTTAGGTGAAGGCTTTGGAAAACGTCCAGGAAAGGGTCCAGGTTTCAGAGATGGGTTAGGGGTTGGAGATTGAGCCCGGCTAGGAATCGGTGTTAGAGGTGGGGGTTTATTTGGCACATGTGGTGGGGCCCTAGGTCTGTTGGGAGTTCCTATCGAAGATGGGGCCCCATCAGCTAATGATGGAGACAGCCCGCCTTCAAAGGTTGGTGCTAGAGCTGGGCTCTCATTAGGAGTCAAGGTTGGATAAGGCCCCCCTTTAGGAGCCAGGGTTGGAGGTGGAGCCCTTTTAGGATTTGGGGACCTTTTAGGAGTGGGGGTTGGAGGTGGGGCCCTTTTAGGAGTCAGGGTTGGAGGTGGGGACCCTTTAGGAGTTGGGGACCCTTTAGGAGTCGGGGTTGGAGGTGGGGCCAATTTAGGAGTCTGGTTCGGAGGTGGGGACCCTTTAGGAGTCTGGGTTGGAGGTGGGGCCAGTTTAGCAGTCGGGGTTGGAGGTGGGGCTCCTTTAGGAGTCGGGATTGGAGGTGGGCCTCCTTTAGGAGTCGGGGCTACAGGAGGGGCCTTGTTTGGAGTAAATGGGGTAGACGGGGCACCAATAGGGGTCCATACCGGAGATAGAGCACTGTTTGGTGATTCTGAAGGCGCAGGGCCAAATGTCCATGGTTGACGAGGACGCCTCCGCCTACGCCACCGTCTCCTCCTACGTCGGCGGTACTTTGGCTTGAGGATTCTATCATTTGGTCTACCCATGGTGTCTTGTTTTACAAGGGCTCTTCTTAACAATGCTACATCCGAGTCGGTGTCATAGTTTGTCACTTGTGGTAAATTAAGCTTAAAATACTCGATAGCTTTTGTAATCCGTTCCATTTCCTTGGTACACCATACTGAAATTTGATCTCCCTGTAGACATAAGAATGATTCATGGTTCTAAAGAGAATGGAAAAAGCTTGTAACTATGAAAATGAATTTATTTATAAGAGGGAATGCGAAGAATCATACAATATTATTATTATTATCATGAGTCCTCCAATGTGCATATGAAAAATGTGGCAGCAATAAAAGGAAAAAAACACCAAAACAACATAAGCTTCTGGCATCCATTGGCCTCTTAATCCACTTTTCAGTTCCATAATTCTGCCCTTCTCATTTCATGGATGTTGTTTGCATGAATCACCCCATATTTTCTTTACCAAATTTGCAATGGACAATGATATTGTGTAAACTCAGAACCTTCAATTACCAAACGGCGTTTTTCAAACAAAAATACGGGAAGATCATTCATTCTACATATAACAAAAAAACAGCTAATGATGAAGCATAGAGTCCACTCAATTGATTTAAATACCAGCTAATGATTGTTGCAAATGTGCCTGTAAATTTGAAACGAAAAGTAGAAAACCTTGGTTTCTGGTGTTTGTTAGAACATGTACTTTTGGAAACTATTTTTAGGGGAGATGTGGCATATTATCAAAGAAGAAAGAAGGGTGTAAATATTGGATTTAGAAAGTGAATAGTGGTCCATTCAACCGATTACTATTTCCTCCTAATAAGGAATGAATACAATATTCTATTCTTTTAATTCGGTGTAACATCTCTATTTTTCCATTCTAAAACTTTATTTTTATTTCATTTTCACAATTGTTTACCGCAAAACATTGTATCGAATCTCAGGACGCATATATTTTGACAAATATTGTGTATAATTGTAATTCTCTCATTTCCTCGAATATCGAATATTTTGTTGTATTATCATCTATATTACAGTTTTCCCAATCAATTTAGATGATCACGCATTCATACCTTTACATGGTATCAGAGGTAGGCTCTATACCTAATCTTCACCGCCACCAACAAACAGATCACGGTCTGCCTTCGCCAGGATTCTCACAAGTTTTTCAATTAAGCATCGATGGGTGACAAAAGCGATGCCACTTCCAGTGCAGCCGCAAAATCCCCTCATCCCGTCTACATCATAACCAACATCCAGAATAAGGTTAGGGTTCTAGATGGTACAAAGGTTTCCTACTCGTCGTGTGTAAAACTATTTCAACTGCATACTCGTGCCTACATGTAACAACCTCAATTTTAGGGCTTGATTTTTTTATTCTATTACGTGCTTCCTTGATATATGATTTCCTTATCATTATTTAGTTAGAACGTAATCTAGGAAATCAAGAATCTCGTTTTAGGATCTGATACTAGTTAAGAATACACAATGGGCTAGGCCTAACTATAGATCATTGGGCTTGACCCAATCCACCAAACCACAAAATTTAATTATTTAATTTAAAATCTAACAAAACATGTTTACACCTATTTCATCTAGTGTGTAAACGCACCAACATAATACTTACAAAAAAAAATACATAAAAATATATAAAGTATTATACGTGAACCAAAGCATATTGTGCCTGGAATTGCATATTGTGCCTGTATAAAAATATATAAAGTTTACACCAATCTCATCCACAACTTCCTTTTCAGTCCTAGAACCAAAGCCCCATGTTAATTCGGGCTTTCATTATCGGATTTAACACGATCCGAAACCTAGGGTTCATACATTCTCAGTTTAGTCGAACCCTAACAATTCGATATCAAATAATGAAATTAAGCACGTCCTCAGAGTCATCCTTATGTCTGGATTGAAAGCCATATGAAATCCAGAGCTTATATCATCGAATTGAACTCGAATCTAATCTAGGGTTCGTCGCAAATTCAGTTTAATCGAACTCAAACCTAAACACGATTTCAATCCAATTAAAGTACAGGGGTAGTTTCGCAATCTCTCACTTGTTAAAAGCCCCATGTTTTCAACAGATTCCAATATCGAAATTCATTAATTTGATTTTGAGTTCAAACCTAAGGTTACGGCTTCTTGAATCTACAATTAAACGATCTTAAGCTGGTTGTTTTTCAAATTAATTATACCTACAGATTCGTATATACTCGATTAACAAAACCCCTATGCATTTGATTCAAATCATGGTCGGATTCGATGGATTGGGACTGGGTTCAATGATGCGTTCATATGGGAGGGGGGACTCACTAGAGTTTTGTGTTAAAACCAAATGGACCCGGATATCATCGCGATACCCTAGCGGGCGGACTTGGTTAACACACACGGCTTGTACGCAGGAGACTCGGGTTCGAGTCCGGTCTCCTGCATTCTTTTTTTGGGACTTTTTTTCACTATATTTAAATTATAAAACCAATACCCCATATTATATTAACGATTTCTAGCCTCGTAAAACCACCCGTAGGCTCGGGTTTGGTTTGTAACCCTTTTTCATTAAAATACCCACTTTAAAAATAAAATATTTATATTGTTTTCAAACCCCGACTTTGAATAAATAATATGTTTATATTATTTTCAACCCGTGACTCTAATTAAAGATAATATTTTTAGATATTATTTTCACCTCGTTTATAAATTTCGTGTAACGTTTCAAACTAATTAATAATATAATTATTTATATTATTTACTCACGTTTAATATCCTCAAATAAATATAAAAATAATATATTTATTATTTTTGTCATGTAAATGATTATCGTATATTTTTCTACGAGTTCAAAAATAATATATTATTATGTTATTTTCCTAGCCATTATTTTAATGGAACAGACGCACGGATATATTTAATTATTAATTAATATTATTCATTATTAACGTTCAACACGAAACACTTTTATCTTAATAATTATATTAAGAAACCTATATTCCCGTAGACACGCTCGTCTACTCGTAAATCCTTAGAATGTTTTAAGACGTTCTAATCTTTCGTGTCGTCGTCACAAATCCCATTGTGTCCCTTACTGTTATGTTTTAATGCTAGGGCATACGTAAGCCGTTTCATGCTAACACTTGTGGTACCAATCTCATACTTGTGTGATACTACCTACTACGCAACGCATGTGAGTTTTCACTACCCCTTTTTACTTGTTTTCCTATTGGGGGAGAAACACGCATACAAACATCATTTTACTTGTTTTCCCGTTGGGGAGAAACACGCATACAAACATCATTTTACTTGTTTTCTTGTTAGGTAGAAACATGTATACACACATCATTTCACTTGTTTTCCCGTTAGGGAGAAACATGCATACAAACGAGCATTCATTTTTACTTGTTTTCTCGTTGGGGAGAAACATGCATACAAACAGACATCCGTTACATGTCTTCCCGTCGGGGAGAGACATGTACACAAACGGACATTGATCACTTAGTATTTCACTACCACTTGTGTACTTAAGCGTAACACACTATCATTGAAAGTCCTCACACAAATCGGACCGTTAATATGGATTTAGCGAGGTAATGTTTGGTAGTACTACTGGGTTTGACAAACCCCACCCGCGTTAGTCGCGCTAACTCGATTGGAGGTCGAACGGTTGAAATATTGGCCTAAACACATTAGTTAGAGTTGATAGACCTGGCTGGAGGCAAACAAACAAACACATCAGTCAGCTTCGGTTGCGAGTGCTTAGAGTAACGTGTACATTGTCTAGCTAGAAATAGGTGTGACTTACGTATGTGGATCCTGCAAATACACAAACAGTTTATTTACTTCCAAAACTGTGAACTCACCAACCCCGTGTTGACACTTTTTCTTACATGTTTCTCAAGTCGCTAAGGCACAGGCTGCACACCTAGGACATGCATGGAGTCCTACTGTCATTGCATTCTTATGCAAACATTTAAAACAATTCACTTGTTTTATTAAACTAAACTTAGACGCGTTTGTTTTACGCAGTAACTCTTTCACATAAACCGCTTCCGCATTTAACTCTGAACTTTTATGATATTTCATTTATGTCCCATATAGTGTCGTTTGATGTAACTAATGTCTGAGATCCTGGTGTGTCACATCCCTAACGGTAAAACTCCGTTAGTAGAATTTGGGGGCGTGATATATATATATATATATATAGAGAGAGAGAGAGAGAGAGAGAAAAACACACAGTACAATATAAAGCCGATAAACATTGGGTTGGGTCTAAAATGATCTGCATTTGTAACACCCCCCCCCCCCCGACATTCTATATTATACACTATCAACGTTATACTACCGGATAATGTTAGCTCGGTTCTTCAGGACCGATATTGACTTATACTGCAGGATTAGTTATGTTGTCTAATTAAAAACCTTACTAAGAAAACTCAGTGGGACAAAACTTAGTTATGGGAAAAGGAGTACACCGTGTATAATACTCCCCCTTAATCTAACATATATCATCTGGTCTATGGAGCGCAATCTTTTGTGATAAGTGTTTGACTTGATCTTCATTGTAGTCTTTATTGATTTAGTGTTGCGTGATGCATTGTCTTCATATAGTTTAGTCGGGTTTCTTTTGATCAACTTCAACTCGCACTTCTTGAATATGTTGAATCATTGACCTTAGCTCCATAAGTAAAAACGTATTCAGATCGAGATAAAGATATGTGCGAATCTGATAAGTATCCTACATAAGTATAACCAAGTGTTTGGGACTTGGTGTTTTTTTGTAGCACAATCCCATCTCTCGAGTCCGCAAAGACATCGACTTACTTTTTAATACGTTTAATGATACTGCCTTGTTAAAATCCTTGCTAGGAAAACACATTGAGACAAAACCATAGCTAAGGGAAATAGTGTAGTGCGTATTATATATAATTAACAAAATACTTCAAGATAATGTTAAATCGGTACTTCAGGACCTATAATATAAATTAATGATACTAGATCAGTTATGTTGCCACGTTAAAAACCTTACTAAGAAAACCCAATAGGACAAAACTTAGTGAAGGGAAAAAGAATTGTTAGGTCTATTAAGACTGTTGTATACGAATTGGTTAAGTTCTGGGATTGATTCTGCCAGTTTAGCAAAGTTTTGAAGCTAGCGACACTTCAGGCGACACTCCGAGTGTCGCCCGGTCGCATGGAGACACTCATGCAAGTGTCGCCATTGATTTCTAGTGACACTTAAAGTTTGCCTATAAATAGGTCTTCATTTTGATGTAATTAGGTTATTTATCGTTTTTCACCTTTAAGTGCGTGTTTTTCTAGCTGAGATTAGGGTTTTGTATTAGGAAAGTCAGGAGCTTACTTTTGTAATCATTTGGGTTGTTTAATCTAAGATCTACTTGTTTTAAGCTTGTGTTCTTTTTTGTTCTTCATATTTTTCTATCTTTTGATCTTCAAATCACCACATCTATTCATGATATTTGGATCTGAGCATTATCAGATTTCATTAGCATCTAGATCCATCCAAAACGAACCTATTGTGCTCTTGATTCTTGAGTTTTTGATAGTTTTTGGGGGGTTTTATATTTTCCTTCATTTTTTCAAAATCTGGACTGATTGTGCATGGATTCGAGTGTTTGTTGATTTGTTTTTGTCTAGATTTTGTGGAGGAAACTTTTCTGTCGGTTCAGACTTCCATTTCATTGGATTTCTTGGCTGATTTGAGTGTTTTTTTAGGAAGAAACTTGAAGAAGGGGTAGTTGCAGATTCATACGGCGACACTGATCATCTGGCGACAACTTGTTCTTGTTGCTTGTCTTGTTGATCTTCTATGTTATTTTTGATCTTTTGTTTGGCGACTTTTGGCTTGGCGACAATTGATTTTTGGCGACACTTGTTCTTCAACGACTTTCCTTTGAGCCAACGCAAGTTGGTGACTTTCGTCTGGCAACACTTGCCTTAGCGACTTTGTTTTTCATCGGGCGACACTTGGTTGTTTTTAGGCGACACTTGCTAATTTCTGTATTTTTTCTAACTCTCTGCTATGTTTGTGTAATGGCATTACCTTTTGATGTTGAGTCAGGAACCACTACTCGCCCTCCTAAGCTTCAGGGGTGGAAGACTTCCTGAATTGGAAAAACCGAATGAAATCGTTTTATCTATACAATGAGTGGAATTCCATACTCAATGGACCTCACCGACTTATGATCATGGGAACTGATGTTGTTAGACCAAATACTGATCCGGAAACATATACTGATAGTGATAAAACTATGCTCTAGAGAGACTGGCGTGCTTATGCCGCTCTTACCATGGCTCTTCCCCACCAATATCAACAACTATTTGAGGAGTACCGTACTGCTCAATATTTGTGGGAGGCTCTATGTGAAATGTACGAGGGCAACGCTGAGATGAAGGAAAGCAAACAGGATATGGTTCAGAAGTAATACGATATCTTTGGTAGCATGAAAGGAGAAAGCCTGTCTGAGCACATCGCTCGATTTCTAACCTTGTCCAGCCTTTTGAAGAAGACGGAAGTTATCTTATCCAACCGAGCTCAGATAAAGAAACTGCTAGACTCCTTGCCACAGGAATGGAGTCTTCATTACATGATGATTAAGAAGCAGTATCAAACCGATGATTCCATTGTAAGTGATCTTATCAATACTCTCATGTAATTTGACATGGACATGAAAAAGAGAGAAATGAATCAATCGAGATAATCGGGCTCTAGATCCAGCTCCAACCCATAAATGCAGCCTTCCTAGCTCCTGCTGTCACTGGTGGTTCCAGCAAAACCAACTCTGCAAGTGTTCCTACATCCAGTTCTACAGCCCCTCCCGCAGTCACTCAATCTTTAAGCAATGTGGCATCTCATATGCCTGATGAACACACTGCTCTATTTGGAATGTTCGTGAACAGCTACCAGGCTCTTGTTGCCGGTGATCTAAAAGCTCCCATCGTTCCGTGGAGGATATGCAACAGGTGGATCCTGATGATATGGAAGAGATGGATCTGAAATGGCAGATGGCCATGATTTCTTTAAGTAGGGGTGAGCATATAACCGAATTAACCGACTTAACCGAACCGAACAATTAATGATGGTTCGGTTAAGCCATAACTGATTAACTGAAAATTGTGGGTTGGTTTCGGTTATGGTATGTGTTATAACCGAACTAATCGAACCGAACCGAACCGAACCGACTACCATCAATTTAAAATAAATTTAATATATCACACGTTCTTCTGATAGTGTTCAAGATGCTCAAAAAATCATTGGTGAACTTTTATATGAGGGAAGAGGTTCTACCTTTACCTCAGTTCTACTTTGCTGAGGATTAAAGTAGTTGGAATTTATAAATAGTTATTCTCCATGATAAAAATGTTTTTATCGAGTCGGTTTCCATGTGCTTTATGTTGCTTAACCGATGACTTTGTTCTTCTTTCAAAGTTATATCAGATAGATATTATGAAATATCATTTTATGATTATTTTTGTATCTTGCAAGGAGGTAAAAAAATGGATTAAAACTCATGTACTTTGACAATACAACAACCTCACAGAAGCCATGTGCTGTCATAGATGTTGTTAACATAAATTATCAATCATATAACTCATATGGTAATTAGCTCTTCGGTATTTTTGGTAATTATTTTTAAAGTGTTCGATTCCTTTTTGGTTCTTAGTTGATTAGAATTTCACAGCAGGCTTATTTGATTCACATACTCAAAATAGGCTTGTTGATTCCAGTCCCACATCGCTTCTTAGAACAAAAGTCAAGTAAGAATTACTCCTATAAATGTTATTCTTAGTCCCACATCGCTAGCTATATGAAAAGTTGAGTGAAACTTAGCTTATAAAAAGAGGCCCATGGATAGCAATCACAGATTTTTTCCAATTTAGATATTTTGGCCTATTAGCTAAAGAATTTAAATAAAAGGTTGTATATTATAACAAGTTTAAAATATAATAAGTTTAAAATTTTAGCCTTACTCAAATTTCGGATAATTAACCGAAAACCAAACCGACCCTATGTGCAAAACCGATAGCCGAGCCGATCCTTAACCGAAACCGATCAGTTTTTGAAAACGCTTGATCGAAAAATTTGGTTTCGGTTTCAGTTAGGCCTTATAACTGAACCGTACCGAACCGTACACACCCCTATCTTTAAGATCCAGAAGGTTCATGGAGCGTACCGGAAAGCAAAGGTTGGGTGGAAATCGTGCTGGGTTTGACAAGTCTAAACTTCGCTGCTTCAACCGCAAGCAGCTTGGTCATTTCAAGAGAGACTACCCATCCCTAATTGTCTATGATGTTCCTATAGCCACCTACAAGATTGTGGCCATAACAGAAAAAGGAGAAAGTAATGAGCTTGTCTAAAAGGATGCCACCACCGCCTTGGTCATCAGGGATTTTGACTCGAGTGGCGAGGTTGAGGAGATTCAGAGGAGATTAACCATGCCTTGATGGAAAAAGTTTGTGTTGAGAAGAAGACAGTGTTAGTTGAAGGTGATACAAGTTCTGGATGTGTGAGGGTCGATGCCAAGATGAAGGGCCCTGAGACTGAATGTATTAGCTTCTGTCACATCCCCAAATTTATTTACTTAATAAATAAATTAAGGTTGTAACGATTGGTAACATTACACACAGCGGAAGCTAAAATAAAGACTTATAAGGTGTTGAACACCATTACAAATACTAAAATGAAATAGTCTATTGACCTAGAACTATGTAGGCCAGAATCGCCTTGAGGTTTGACAATTATGCTTTTTCGGCTTCTAGGATTTTAGTCCGAGTGGTTAACCTATTCCAACAGTGTCACAACTATGTATTACCTGAAAAATATACTCAAAAATGTCAACGTAATGTTGGTGAGTTCACAGGTTTAAATTTTGTAATGTAAAGTGGTTGTCCGTGAAAACATCAATAATGTATACGTGGCAAAATGTGCAACCGTTTTCCTCGAAAACATTGAAAATGTGTGCATGGCCATAATATGAAACAGTTTTCCTCGAAAACATTGAAAATGTGTACATGGGCATAATATGAAACTCTTTTCCTCGAAAACATTGAAGATGTGTATTGACTTCACCGTCATAAAATGAGTCGTTTTCCCAATGAAAACATGTAATGACTTCACAGTCATAAACTGAGTCGTTTTCCAAATAAAAACATGTAATGACTTCATAGTCATAAAATGAGTCGTTTTCCCAATGAAAACATGTAATGACTTCACAGTCATAAAATGAGTCATTTTCCCAATGAAAACATGTAATTAATTTGTGCCTGTGTTAAGCCCTCTGTAATGAAATTGTTAAAGATAAGAACGATAACCACAACAAGTAGCGGTTTCATGTGTTTATGATAAACGAAACAAGTAATGTTGACCCATTTATAAACTAGCTAGCCTTACAAATAATATGTTCAAACATGAGGCATAAACAAACCATGACAATAGTGTATGCCCCTCCCTCGTTCCTCACGAGTATGTGTTTAGACAATATGCGGTCATTTGGCCAGGTGGACCCCAGGTTAGCGCTACTAACCACGACCGGGGGTGTCAATCCTAATAGTACTATCCATAGAATCCCAGGCTATCCATAGCTAATGGTTATAAAATGTGTTTGTTCCATGGGATTTTACGAGCTCTACATGTGGTCACTCATGCTAACATAAAGGTCGGGTCTTGTTTTCTTGTTATCATATAAAAATAGTTGTAAGTATGCGTTATGTTCTCCAAACGTATCAAGTAAATATGTTTCGTGTTTTCAAACGTGTAAAGCAAGTATGTTTCTCCTCCGATGTTTCTAAAACATTTAAAAATAAAGAGGGGCCATGAAACTCAACTGGTGACGTGTCAGGAACACTAACGTCCCTCTGATAGCAATGGAAACCAATGTCCATGTGATTGTCACGGGTTTACGGCCTATTCAAGTCCTACGACACCTGTAGGTACTTAATGAGTTTTATGGACTAACCCTAATAATGTAAAGCGAGTCTAAACTCGCGTTGAGTTATCACGTGTGCGGTTGAGCTCTGTTGATTCATAACGGTATTACCGATTCAGTATACGATGTTAGTTTAACATTCGGTAATATTAGTTGTTTAATTCGAGTCGAGTTTCTCGACTCGAATATGTTTCAATTGTTATATTAAAAAATATTAGTTTCTCGTGTACACAATAGTATATAGCTATGTGCGGGTATATTTAATGATAATAATTCAGGTTCGTGCGTCCTTTAACAGAATGTATGTAACTATATGATTTAGTAAAATCATTTCAGGAGCTGTAGTATATTAATACGCGTATCTATAAATCTAAATATATTTATATAGTTTCAAAATCCCGAGATATAGTTGTACCTTATTATGTTTTGAAATAAACGTTCCTTATTAGGGTTTGTTTATCCTTATGTAAACATATACGCATAAATATACTTAATTTATTATAATAAATTAACATCTTTTATTTATTCAAGTCTTGACCGAAACACACACACACACATATATATATATATATAATTTTACCCATTAAATATAATCTTCCCGCTCGTTTACCACAAAATGTATGTTCACATTATATATATATACACATATTTATCTCTACATATGTGTGTAAGAGTGTGTACATATATATACATGTTCGTGTCCAATGTCATTTTATATAATAATCGTTTTATAAAATAGTCTTTTGATTTTATATATTGAATATATAAATACACATCTATTTTTATATGTAACATATGTGTATTAGTTATTGTTACTTATCGGACCCGATTTTAGTCGGTACGTTTTGATTTGAGTTGTGTAATTCATGTTTCTCAGTATCTAACGGCGGGTTACCAATTATTTGTATGACGTCTCCAACTAATAAAATATATAAATATATACTTGTATAAAAAGGATAATAGGGTCGTATCTTCGTGTCACGTGCTATGTTAGTTACCATCATCACTAATACTTCTAAAACGCATTTGTTCGTATCGACTCATTTGCCTATACTTATATTTGTTTCTAGCAAACCGATAGCGCGGCAATTGTACTTGCTTAATACCAATGTATATGGAATATATATTTATTCTAAGTCTCGTGTATATAAAGTTTCCAACCCTCGTATCCCGGAATATTATTTTATATATACGTGTCGGCAATATTAGTTACTACTCGTGTTGATCTTTAAGTTTTTCTAGAGCTCAACTCGAAGGTCACACACGTTATTTATTATTGTTTATAAATAAATATATATTTAGTTTTAGGTGCGCGTTTATACCTTTCCGCTCGTTTGGTTCGTGTACCGACACACGCTTAAACTTGTCCGTTGACCGTGTCTGACCCAATTCCACCGCTTAGTCCGGTTTGACTATCCTTGAATTTTGTTGACTGAGTTTGACCGAGATTGACGAAACCCGAGACTATCGGGAACGACCCGAACAATCCCAAATCACTGTGTGACTTCCCGTTCGCCACCATAACCTGTAAAAGTTCGCATTTAATATACGGGATTGAAACCCGGCCACCAACATTCACTAATCTGTAACTTATGCTAACGGATCTAAACAGAAGTGTAACCAACGTTATTGAAATCAACTTAGATTAACAAATTGAGCTCAAACGTTATAGATCGGGATAATTATTTTAGAATATTTTATGAAACGTTAATAAAAAATTTATTTAAGTATTTTAAATCTGGAAATTTATGTTTCATTTGATGTACGAACCGGTACACGTCGGTACCGCATTTTTAACAATTTCATTCTTTTTATATGTTTCGCGCTCCGAGTTTATATATTATTATTTCACCTATAATATTAAAATGACTATTTATCATATTTTTTGTATCAAATACGTATCGGTAAGAGCTGTACTTCTATCGTTAACTTTACGAGCATCGGTCGCGGTTTAACGTTCGTATACACGTACTATGAGGGCCTTTATCCGAACAATCTTCCAAATGCATATTAACACTTAATATTAATAATTAGTTATCTAACTTATTCGTTTTGCTGAATATCCGATAATAAACCGATATTTGACGCGTTAAGGGTTTGAAATTACTAAATCGTGTACGCGTACTAAATCTTTTTTAAATTCTCATAATTGTGTGACGAGTCATTAGATGAAACCGAGTGCCTAGTTTGATATTTGGAGTATGAAATTTGGGCCACCAATGGGCTTGGATCCTTATTGAACCTTATTAGGCCTAGTTTAGTTAGCCCAACAACTAGGTTTTAGATTCTGTAATTTCACAGGTGTCACAGCTTCTCTGTGCATGTAACTACTGATGACAAGAACATGATGATCAATGACATAATCATCAACAAAAAGGAAATGGTGATGGAGGTGCTCATGGCAGATAATCTAGGTGTTCCAGCCAAGGTATTCACTGACTTATGTACTGACAAGTCTGTGGATAAAGTTTTAAAATATCGCGGAATCATTGAATTTCTCATTCGTGAACACGATACCTTCAAAACTCATTTAACATGTGAATTTCCCTCTATGTATATATTCCGAATGAACATCCCTCTATATATACCTCATAAACTCATTTTTAAGTAATTTTCTTTGGAGTTTTTGCATATGAACACATGAATAAGCCGTTCTAACAAAAAAAATTAGTTTATGCAAAAAAAAAATTACTTTTTTGAACTTTTTTTTAATTTTTATATTTTTTATTAGAACGGCTTATAAATGTGTTTATATGGAAAATCTCCAAAGAAAATTATATAAAAATGAGTTTTTTATGAGTTTTTCACATGTAAAACACTTGGTTTTAGGTTCCCTATTTTTTGTGGTTCCCCAAAGAACTCTGACACTCAAAAATTTATTTTTTTATTTTTAATTTTTGGGACAAAAATTCTTTCAACTAGGGGATGATGTGACACCCGACAAATTCCCGTTAACCCAGTTAACTCAGTTAGAAACCTTAGGGACTAATTCTGTCAAATATTAAATTAAAACTATAGGGATTAGTTGTGTCATTAGTCCAAACCCTAATCATGTTGACTTTGAAGTCAAAATTCGAATAATTGTATTCCTGTTGACTTTGGAAAGTCAAACAACCATGTTCCTAAACTCAATCCAAACCCTAGGGACTAATGTTGATGCACTTTCCTGTGACAACACTCTGGATAGAGTCTTAGTTTGTATTTCTAATGTTTGTAATTTGTCTTTGTATTTATGAGTCATTATGTAATAGTTTATCGAGTTGTATTTACTTTTACATAATGTATGTTGTTTTTCTGCTAAGTGTTTTGCGCACTTACATGTGCGCAGGAGAAAGCTCCTGCGTACTTAGCAAGTACGCAGGAAGACCCATGCGTACTTGTTAAGTACGCAAGAGCAATTGGTCCTGCGCACTTGCTAAGTGCGAGGCATCAGGTCTGTATAAATAGGATAGGTTCACAGAGGCTAAGCACGCAGAACCATTTGTTTAGACGAACTCAGTTTTGCTAAGTACGCAACTTGTATTCTCTCTGTAACCGTCGAGTGTTTATAATACAAAGAACGTTTATTGTGACTCTCGTGTTTGGTTTACTTTGTTTAGTAAGACTCTCCACCTAGTCACGGGTATTCCGCAACCCGGTGCGACTAGTAGACCACTTGCATGTGACGATCCGACACACACGAAGGGACCTACAAGTGGTATCAGAGCATTGCTCTTGAATTCGAGTGTTGTAAGTGAGTTTGGAGACGTTTTACTGAGTTTTACAAGCAAAAAGAGCTATTTTTGTTGATTTTTGTGATAAAAAAGGGGTAGCTCTTGAGCACTTTTTTAGAAGCAAAAATCTCTCAAAAAACCGATTTTTGTTGTGTATTTTTGTGTTTTGAGCATCAAAGGTTGGTTAGAAACTTGTTTCTGATCCTTTGGCTCGATTGCATTGATCATCAGCCTATTTTTCACTATCTTCGGCGATTTTTAGGTGACCGAAAAAGTTTGGTGAGAGTTGCTGAAAAGGTGTCCTGCGTACTTACCATTTTTGGTAAAAAGTATAGTTTTCTGCGTACTTACTAACTACGCAAGAGTTATCTCCTGCGTACTTACAAGTGCGCAAGACTGAACTTGTGCGAACTTAAGTTATATCCTGCGTACTTAATATTTCCTCCTGCGTACTTACAAGTACGCAAGAGAAAGTCTTAACTACGCAAGACCATTTCTCAAGTGCGCAAGGCCAAAACCAAGTGCGCAACATTGTCTGATTTTTCTGATTTTTTGACCAAGTAATTCACTATGTCGAACCTTCCGAATCTTGGAAACATGTTAAATTATGATAATGAGATCGGTACACCTCAGAAACCGCCTAAACTATTAAATGTAAACGATTATTCCAATTGGAAGGCGCGTTTTGAGCACTACATTACATACACCGACTCATCATTATGGATACCAGTCATTGAGGGATATAAGCATCCCACACACATCTATCTTGATGAAGAGGTGCCAAAGCCCATCTCTAAGCTTGATGAAGAACAAAAGAAAGCTTATGATCGGGAAAAGAAGGCTCTTGGCTCAATCACTATGTCATTAACTCGGGAATTGTTTCACAGTTTCCGAGGCTATGACACCTCCAAGGATCTTTGGAAAGCACTTCAGAAAAGATTTGAGGGGAACAGTGACATTAAGAAGAGTAAGCGGGATCTTCTCCGGAAGCAGTATGAATGCTTCAATTTCATGGAAAATGAATCGTTAGATGATCTCATCTCAAGATTCTACCATTTACAAACGGAGTTGAAAGCTTTTGAACTGAAATATCCCGATGAAGAACTGGTGGAAAAATTTCTTGATGCTTTGCCAATAAAGTTTGAGATGTATACAACCCTGATGAGGGAAAATCCTAAATTCTATGAGTTAACAGTAGATGAGGCTATTGGTAAGATTCAAGCTCATAACATGAATCTTATGAAGAACGAGAGCTCGGGAAGACCTCAGATACAGGACCCTTCCATGTATCATGGGACGACTTCCACTTCAAAATCATCGGGCTCTGGAATTGCCCTCTTTTCTGGACACTCCAATGAAGAAGACCACTCAAATGGATGTGGTGGTCATGCTTGTTATGCATCCGGATCAGGGTTGGGAACTAATTATCAACACACCTCAAGAAATCCTCCAGCTACGTCTTCAGCTAACCATTCTGCAATAGTCAAAATAGCTGAAGATCATGTAGCATTGTTTTCATCATGTATGCTTGCGTATGAGAATTTCATAGGCGGCAAGCTAACGGATCCCGAAACTATTGAAGAAGACTTTAACCAATTGGATCCTGATGATATTGAGGACATGGATATTCAATGGAATATGGCCATGCTTTTGAGGAGGGCCAAGCGTTTCCTGAACAGAACAGGAAGAAAGTTCATTGGTGGACATTCTAATGCCAAGGTTGGATTTGATAAATCCAAGGCCAAGTGCTACAAGTGTCTGAACTATGGACACTTTGCTCGTGAGTGTCAAAAAGACCGAGCACCGGCCTCTGGTTTCACCAGACCTAGCCAGGGAAACAGCCACGGCCACAACAACACTAGCCACCACAATCAACACCAAGGTGGTTCGTCAAATGCACTGGTAGCTCAGCATGACGAAAACTTTGATTGGGGTGTTCATCTAGAGGATGCCATCATTGCTCAAACACAGGTTGGTCTCATGGCTGAGATCATGGAGCTGATGGAGGCTGAGAGAAAAGAAGCTGAGGAGATGGAAGAAAAGGAGTCTACCACTGCCGTTGCTCTCATGGCCATTGGAGAAGCACAAAGTTCATCATCTGAGGTAGATTCTAACCCTTTCTCTGTTATTTCTTGTTCTAAATGTCTAGGGCTAAAGCTTGAAATTTCTAAGATCCAAGGCAAAATCGAACCCCTATCTATGGCAGCTCATAATTACAAAGAAAATGAAAAACGTTTTAAAGAGTCTGTTGAAACGTTGAAAAAAGAAAAATATGAATATTCTTTACAAATAAGTGAGCAACAAGTTCACTTGGATGTTGCGTATAGGGGGTTAGAAAAACGGAACAATGAAATCTTCAAACTGCAAAATGAGATCCTGCAGTTAAAATGTACAAATGAGAAGTTGAAAAACTCTCGCTTTGTGGTGGAGCACTACGAATCAGTAGTGAGGAAATTGAAGGGCCTAGGTCTTGGTACCAATGCCATTCCTCCACCTATAAGTGGGAAGTTTGTCAATAGCTTGATAGACATTGATCTCACATGTCTAGATGAGTCCTCTGATAAGGATGATTCCCCTAAAAAGGATGAATCCTCAAGTAAGGCTAACTCCACATCTAGTGAGGAGTATGTTACTGCTTCTGAAGATGGGTCGGTTAACACTTGCCCTGAAGGAGTAGTCTCTGAGGAGTTGTTGACTGAACAGAAAGTCCACAAAAACATTATCACTAATGGTGATAACTACATTTTAACTGAACCTGATATCATTGAAACAAATGCTAAACTTAAGGTAATGCTTTACGGGGGTTAAAAAAATATTAACCAAGTTAAGAAAGAGGCTTTTTCAGCTCATTATGGGCTTGGTTACAAAGAGAATTTGCAAAAGTATTATACCCCCAAAAACCAAACTGAAAAAGGTCAGACTCTTGTTCATAAACCAACTCCTCCTGCTCATAATGGAGAGTTATCTAAGGCCAGATCTAATGAGCCTTACAAGAGAACTCATGTGGACAAGAGGATGTGTTTTCATTGTGGCATGGTTGGTCACATTCTTGTGAACTGTCCATCAAAGAACCAAGGGAAACGGCATGTTGTCTCACAGCCAGCCGTTATCCCTAAGTCGCCAATAGTGAAAACTCCCAGAAGTCCAAAGCAGAATGTGGTGAAACCACCAGTACAACCTATGGGAAAACCTAAGATTAAATCTGAGGCCAAACCATCTGTTGCAAGAAAGGTAAAGCAACCTTCTATACCTCGTGTGTCTACATCTGGTAGTACACGCACTGGTGAGAAATCTGTGGCTAGACTCTCTAAGCCACAAAGAAGAAGAAGGAATACGAGGTTGAGAAAGCTGGAACAGCTGACTAAGACTCAATCAGGTGAAGCTTCCACAAGTTCACCGGCTGTGGTTGAGCCAAAGTCTACTGTTTTGGTTAAGAATCAAAAGAGATCATGGAACAAGAAAGTTAAAGGTTCTCAATCTCCTGTTCCAAACTCATCCAAAGATTCACCAATTTTGAACAGTCATCATGACTGTGAGTTGAAAGAAGTAGTTTATTTTGAGAAGGATGGACGACCCAAGACCACAATGGCTTGGGTCTCCAAATCTAACTAATTCTTTTGTTACTCGTGCAGGGACGTCCGAAGGGTACTATCTCTAACCGTTGGTATGTAGATAGTGGATGCTCCTGGCACATGACATGAAACATGGCCTTGCTTCAAGACGTTAAACCATTCAGAGGCGGCTATGTGGCCTTTGCCGGAGAAAAAGGCGGCAGCATCACCTGTCAAGGCGTGGTTTCAAACGGTTGTGTTAGCTTTGACAATGTCAACTTTTGCGAGCAGCTGTAGCATAACCTGTTGAGTGTCTCCCAAATGTGTGACAAGGAGTACTCGGTGATGTTTGACAAGTCAGAATGTCTGATTCTCAAACCCGGTTTTGAGGTTCCCGAAGACTGGATTCTGATGAGAGCACCAAGATCAAACGACACTTATCAGATCGATATGAGCGTGGCAAAAACCACCTCATCAGTTGCTACTTGTTTGCTTACAAAAGCGACAGAACTTGACTCCATCTTGTGGCATAGGAAACTCGGACATATTTCTTATCGTAAAATGAATCATCTTGTCCGAAACGGTTTGGTAACCGGGGTTCCTAAGTTGAGGTTTACCGTTGCAGATGACTGTATGCCGTGTAAAAAGGGCAAACAGCAACGGAAGTCTCACAAGCCCAAGCTCCAAAACTCTATCGATACCCCTTTGGAGCTATTACACATGGATCTGTTTGGCCCCATAAGTATCAGGAGTATTGGAGGTAAGTCGTTCTGTCTAGTTGTAACTGATGATTTCTCACGTTTTTCTTGGGTGCATTTTTTTGGTACAAAAGAAGAGACTGCTGATATTCTTCAATACCTGATCCTGAGCTTGGAATCTCTTTGCAAGCTGAAAGTTAGAAGAATAAGGAGTGACAACGGAACTGAGTTCAAGAATAATTTGATGTAACTTTTCTGTCTCAAGAGAGGGATCCGTCATGAATTCAGCGCGCCGTACACACCTCAGCAGAATGGAGTTGCTGAACGGAAGAACAGAACACTGATCGAGACTGCAAGGACTATGCTGTCAGATGCAAAGCTTCCGGTCACTTTCTGGGCAGAAGCAGTTAATACAGCTTGTCACGTCTTAAACAGGGTTCTGGTTGTGAAAAGGCACAACAAGACATGTTATGAGTTGATCAACAATCGACTTCCCAATCTTGATTACCTATTTCCTTTTGGTAGTCCTTGTTCCTTGTTGCTACAGTATAAAGATCGTCAGTCTAAATTTCATGCGAAAGCGGTGGAAGGCATCTTCTTAGGATATGTTGCCAATTCGCCCTGCAAGAGAGTGTACAACATAGGAACTCGTACTGTCGAGGAATGGTTTGAAGTGGACTGTAGTAAACACAGCACTCCACCAGAACCAAAAGGTCCAGCTTGGGGTTTTGATTATGATGCGCTATTCAAGTCATTCAATCTTCCTGATTTATCTGCAGAAGACGCGCAAATGTTTATGGGTTATTTGGTGGCGGCGATGACTCCAGTTTTTCCACTCGTGCTAATGTACCAATTATAACTCCAGATTCCAATGCTGCATCTGCATCTGGAACTCATGACAGTGATGACAGTGATGATAGTGAAGATGTTCTTGTTGATGGAGATGACGCTCCAACCAATCCTAACACAACTGTAGGAAATGAAGCTCTAGCTGATCCAATAAACATTGAATCTTCTTCCTCTGGAACACAGGAAATGGGGGAGTTAAGCACAAATCTAGATCCAGAAATTCAAGAACCGATTGTACCGGAGACGAGGGTGCATATGAATCATCCAATCGACTACATTATTGGTGATCCTTATGCCGGTGTTCAGACTCGTCATAGAACCATCACTGAGAACACCAGTCTTTACACAGAGATATTTGACACTGGTGTCATGGAAACATGTCTGCATGCTGCATTCGTGTCCCAGGTAGAGCCGAAGAATGTGAATGAGGCTCTCGCTGACAACTGCTGGATTGAGGCGATGCAAGATGAACTGTCTCAATTCCAAAAGTTGCAAGTGTGGGATTTAGTTGACTTGCCAAAAGGCTTTCAGCCAATTGGTACCAGATGGGTGTTCAAATGCAAGACGGATGATCGTCATGTAGTTGTGAAGAACAAAGCAAGATTGGTTGTTCAGGGTTTTTATCAACAAGAGGGCTTGGATTACAATGAAGTATATGCCCCAGTTGCTAGAATTGAGGCCATTCGACTGTTCTTGGCTTATGCCACATATGTCGGCTTCAAGGTCTATCAACTTGATGTGAAGAGTGCTTTCCTTTATGGTAAGGTGCATGAAGAAGTCTATGTCACTCAACCTCCCGGTTTTGAAGATCCGCATAATATCAATAAAGTGTACAAGCTCGACAAAGCACTTTATGGTCTTCATCAAGCACCGCGGGCATGGTATGAGACATTATCTAAGCATTTACTATCTAATGGTTTCGACCGTGGACAGATTGACTCGACTCTCTTCATACGGAAAGCAGGAGGTAACATTCTTCTTGTGCAAGTATATGTCGACGACATTATCTTTGGGTCGACCAATTAAGGGATGTGTAGGGAATTCGAGAAGGTGATGAAGTCCAAGTTTGAAATGAGCAATATGGGTGAACTGTCATTTTTTCTAGGTATGCAAGTCAGTCAAAGAGAGAATGGTATTAATCTACATCAAACTAAGTACGTGCAGGACATCTTATCAAAATACAAGATGAGTGATAGCACTACTTATGGCACACCAATCCCAGTCAATCATGGTTTGCATCCCGACAGAGATGGAAAGGATGTGGACAGCATGTTGTACCGTGGGATGATCGGATCACTTATGTATCTCACAGCTTCAAGACCCGATATAATGTTTGCTGTGTGCTTGTGCTCAAGGTTTCAGTCACAACCGAAGGAGTCTCATATGATAGCAATAAAGAGAATTTTCAGATACCTGAAAGGGAAACCCCGATTAGGTCTTTGGTACTCTAAGCAGCAGTCATTCGACTTCAAAGCCTACACTGATTCAGATTATGGCGGTTGTAACCTTGACAGAAAGTCAACTTATGGTGGATGTCAATTCTTAGGAGACAGGCTGGTCTCCTGGCAGTGCAAGAAGCAGTCAACGGTTTCTGTCTCAACTTGTGAAGCAGAATACATTGCTGCAGCGAGCGGTTGTTCTCAGATACTGTGGATTCAGCAGCAGTTGAGAGACTACGGCTTAAACTTCACTGGAACTCCTCTATTCATTGACAACAATGCCACCATGTCCATCACAAATAACCCGGTGAAACACTCCAAAACTAAACATATAGAGATTCGCCATCATTTCATCCGTGATTGTGCTGAAAAGCATTTAATTGAACTTGTAAAAGTTCACACGGATGACAATCTTGCTGACCTTTTCACAAAGGCATTTGATCGATCCCGTTTTGAGCATCTTGTCAACTTGATAGGAATGTTCAATCCTGAGTGAAAACTAAGTTTTCTTAACTCAATTCAATTCATGGAAGTTAAATTTTTAATTCCTTTAAATTTTCTGTATAGTTCTTTTAGTTTTAAAAATATTTTATAAAAATCAAAAACAAAATAGAAAATGGAGAAAATTTCAAAGTTAACTTGAGAAAAGAGGAAATGATAGTACATCAGAAATGATCTAAACTTCATAGACTGCTCATATGGGAAATGATTGCGTCATGCTTACTTATCTGTTTAAAATTATTATGTTTTTAATCTGTTTATTTACAAGTAATTTGAATTGTCAGTGGGCTGTATGCGTCTTTGAATCACTAGTAGTGTGGAAACTAAAAATCTAAATTACAACTGTGATTTGAACCCATGTTTGCAAGCGTGTGTGAGTAAAAGATTAGAAAAGATCACTATCAGATAAAGGATATTAGATTTTGACAATAATTTTCCTTTGAGATCAGTTTCGGGTTATGTCGTTAGCACAATTAATGCGGTTCATCTCACTGCCCATACTCACAAGTATGCAAGGAGATATTGAATCCAGACATGTCTCTACATTAACCGTTGAGCATGTATTCACCCTTGAATCATTCCTGGTTCATTGAAATCAAATCCAGATAAAAGTTGGATCCCCTTACCTTATAATCAAACACCATGTTCATTATCCCGAATCATCATACCGATATTCAAAGAAGAAAATCACATGAAACCAAGACAAAAGAATCACTCGATTCTGAATCTTATGAATCCTGATAATCCCTATGGATTCTGCTTGATTTTTCCTGTGCTAATAGATGTTGCTTCATTCTGAAAATCTAGAAAATCATTAGGAAAATCTTAGATGCCTTGAGATAGTGCAAGTTATAATAGCATTTCAGTGGGGTACACGTTGTATATCTTATAATTAATACCTTAATACACAAGAACATGATACAAAGATGCTTATAGTTTCAAATCTTATAATATTGTCAACTTGAATTACTTGTTTATGTGCTTATTACGTATGAATAAAGAGTAATACATGACATGATCCCATATTCTTTGATGTTTATATTGTATCGTTTTTGCTATAAGTTAACCTGATATGATCCTCTGCTCGTGTCTTTGATCAAAAATAGCTTGTGTAAATGATTGTATATATCTATCTTGAAAAGAACAAAAAGATTTTAAGTTTTAAGTTTATGCATAGTTCAAGTTTAAATCAGAAAAAGGCCAAAAATATTTTATGTTTAATCTTCATAAATTGCATTTGAATCCTCTTGGTTGAATATTTTTATCTTGTTCGTTATTTGACTTGAAAATCTTCATAAATTCTGAGTTGAAAATTGCGCACTTAAGGGTTGTGCGCACTTGTCAAGTGTAACATTTTGGATTTTAGTATGCCTATTTCAGTTCAATGTAATGCAATTTCAAGTTCTATACTCGTGCAATGCCTCATTATTTTCTCGTCGTAAAATTTAATGCAATGATCCTATACAAATTCGCAAGTTTTACTCGATTATTTACATTTAAACGCTATACAAGAAACTATTTGGTACAAACTTATCAAACCTGAAAAGTCAAGGACTAAAATTGAAAAACATCAAGAAACCCTAGTGAGCACGGTCGTGCTTCGTTCTAGCACGGTCGCGCCAAGTGCTTTGGCACGGTCGCGCGACCTGCTCTGGAACGATCGCGCCCGGTGCCTAGGCACGATCGCGCCTCTCCTTGGCACGGTCGCGCCTGCGTAACAGAAAAACGTAAATGCAGATTAATCACCTGATCGTTCGAATCCGAAACCGTTATACGTTTCTTTTCCCCTTAACAATTGTATTACCACTTTTCAAATCCCAAACGCCTCAGTATTCATTTGCAAGAAAACTCTCTCAAGCAAATTTCAAGAAAGAAACTCTCTCAAAGCTTTTCGACCCAAATGCTCCCAACTCAGTAGCAGAATCGCGATATCAAACCATCTCTGAAGCTTCCGGACTGTCTGGATTGACCGGAGTTGCAGTAAAGATCGTCGGAACTCGAGCCGTCGTCGCCGGAGCTTCCTTCCAACCGTTCTCTATAAATTCGTTTCGTTTCAGGGTAAATATAATCGTCTTCTCATTCATTTTAGTATCATTATCAAAAGCCCTCATCCAATTTGGGCTTCCACAATAGAAATCGACCAGAATCAGAAACCATGTTTCCAATAAAAATGATTTAATCGAACCCCTACTTAAACCCGATTTCCATACAATTAAGGTATATGAAAAGACACGTAATAACCTATTAATCAAAAGCCCTAACAATTCCAGTGTTTAAAATACAAGAAATTCTCGATTCGTGTCTGATTTAGATTAGACACGGTCGCGCTAATCATCTAGCGCGGCCGTGCCTCGTTTAGCGCGGTCGTGTCGACTAGAAGCGCGGTCGTGTCATCCGTCCAGACCTTGTCATGCCCTTTGGGCTAGTCTCTGTTGTGTCTAAAAATCATAGACGCGACCGTGCCGGGCTAAGGCACGGTCGTGCCTGATGACTTGTCTAGATTGTGCTCCTGATTGATCAACCCGGTCGCGCCCCGACTAGCGCGGTCGCGCCCGTGGTTTGAGCACGATCGTGCCCTTCCGAGGCACGGTCGTGCTAGACTCATAATTTTTAACAGAATTATAATTTTTATATTTTAATCAGTAAATGTTTCAGATTTTATAAAAATATGTTTTCTGTTTTTAAAAATAGATTAAAAGTTTAATCTTGGCATAAATGTAATTTATTGAAAAGTTTATAAAAATTAAATTTATATTTATCATCTTACACTTAAATGATATTTTAAATAATTAAGTTACAAAATTTATAAATAATGATGACTTATTTACTTTACATTTTAAATCAAAATCGTTTTATTTATTTATACTTAATTACAATTAATATTGACATTATTTCATAAACTATAGTTATACACTTATTTATTTAATTCAAATCTAATTAAATTGTTTCAAACATATTTTACCTCAAACTTTATATATTTTATTCAATCCTTTTTAAATACAAACCAATGGTTTTACATACAAATCCAACTTTCATTCTTAAACTTTATACATCTATGTGATTCAATGCATATTACTATTTAGGTTAAAGTGTGCTTTTCAAGGATCTTTTGCTATCTATATTCCTTGTTAGCTTCACTTCCATACCATGTGAGTATTCACAACCCCTTTTTACTCTTTTACACTTTTGGGGTGGAACATGAACTCTATACTCATTACACATTACACAATTACATTTACACAAACAGCACAAGTGCAAAAATCCTATTTACATACATGTGTGCAAAAATTTGAGCTTTGTGCCCGAGTGCTAGGTGTGTTTAACCTTTGTATGCTCTTATGTGCAATCATTAACTATACAAGCCGACGGTTTTCAATGATGGATCTATTGAGTCTGACAAACCCACCCATGGTACGCGGTGATTGAAACCGACAACACATTTGTTTTGCATGCTAGTTACAAGGTTTGATTGTACATTTGGTTACACAATAGTTACTCCCTGTGAACGCCTTATTTATCATGTCATGTAAAGGATTTGTTTTCAACTATATGCTATCTATATACAACTGTGTTATACTCACCAACTTTTTAGTTGACTTTATTTTATTCATGTTTCAGGCCCCAATATGTGAGATTGATTCAAGACGTGTTCAACATAGGATTTGAACTTAGCAAAATAAATCAAGATTTTATGAATTGTTTATGTTTCTTGTTTGAATTTGATCTTGTACTTGGATTTATTGTAATGCAAATTTGACTTTAATATATTTCAATTTAGTCAACCATGTGCTATGAACAGTCTTACATGTCCCGCCCCGATGATTCCGCCATCGGTCGGGGTGTGACAGATTGGTATCAGAGCCTTGGTTATAGGGATTTAGGTTATTAGACATCTTGACCTAGACTATAACTTTAGGACACCCACTTATGTTATGCTTCATGATTTTGTGCTATGTGCTACATGCTATGTGCTACATGCTTACCATGATTAATTATTATTATATTTGCTACCTTCTTTGTTAGAAATGCATGACTTATTAGGATATTCTTAAATAATAATTAAATAAATAACATCCTTTCCTATGGCCTAAACCTCTTATTATTCTTATCTTCTTTTTCTATCTTTATCCTTTCTAAGCATGTGGAAAATTCTTGAAGCAAAAATCTTTAAATAAAATTGTTATTTCTTCGTTGAGGTTTTTAAACTTGTTTGAGGACACGTGCAATCTGGAAGGGTGACACCTGTATTTTGGGTTTTCTGTCTAGGAAAGCATTTCGCATAAATCCCAATCAACCGAGGGACCCGTATGCTTTCCTGGGAACTCCCGAGATGAGTGTTTACCTATAGGCTAAAGCATGTCTCCTTGAAAATTATATGAGTTTAAATTAACCTTAATATGCCTTAGTATTCAAGTGAATTTTTGTCACTTTTGAGTACAATCCAAACTATGATTATCTATCTTTTATTTTGTTATCTCATTCTATTAAATCCTAGCAATTCTCATAAGTTCTTACAATCTCTCTTGTCTTGTGTTTCAAATCTGTAGAATGCCTCCTCGTCGTGCTCCCGCCGCTAACGCCAACTCCGACATTGCTGCTATCCTTACTCAATTGGTGACACAACTCACCCAAGCCAATGGTGCCACTAATGGCAATGGAAGCAATAGTGGTAATAATGGTGGTAATGGTGGAAATGGTGGTAATCCATCCCAATGCACCTTCAAGCACTTCAATTCGTGCAATCCTCTAAAGTTTTATGGAACCGAAGGAGCTACCGGACTCCTCCAATGGTTCGAAAGTATTGAGAATACCTTTCTCAATAGTGACTGTCCCGACAACCTCCATGTTCGTCATGCTACTAGTGTCCTTCAAAAGCGGGCACTTACATGGTGGAATGGGGAGAAAAGGAATAGGGGTGTTGATGTAGCTATGGCCTTACCTTGGGATGAGGTCAAAAGGCTTATGACTGAGGAGTTCTGTCCTCGCAATGAAGTGAAGAAGTTAGAGGCCAAATTTTGGGATCTTGCCCAAGATAGTGGGGAACACTTGGCTTACACAACTCGGTTCCATGAATTGAGTCTTCTTGTGCCCCACATGGTCACTCCATTATCTCGTTGCATCGAAAAGTACATTGGTGGACTACCAAGACAAATTCAAGATACTGTCTTAGGTAGAAATCCTGCTACTTTGGAAGATGCCATCCGCCTGTCTGCTACCCTAACCGATAATCATGTTAAAGCTGGAACTCTTACCAAAAAGGGTTCTAAGAAAGTTGCTGAAACCGTAACCCCTCCTAACCACACCAAAGAAGCTACAACCGAGCCCTCTCGCAACACTAGAAAGAGGAAGGTTAGAAATTTTGCTGTGGTGACTCCTGCTGTTCCCGTGAACCAAGCTGCACCTATGGTTCAAGCACCAGTCAAAAAGCCATATGGTGGAATTTACCCACTTTGTGCCACCTGCAACTATCATCATCCCCAAAACATCCCATGTCGCCTTTGTACTTATTGTGGGAGATATGGTCATACGGTTAATGTTTGTAGGACCAAAGCCCTTACGGGCCAAGTCAACCCTCCAAACCAAACCGTACCTCAAGTAGCTAATCAAGGTGCTCCCGCCATTGCTAATGGGCGTGCTTGTTATGAGTGTGGTGACCCGAATCATTTTCGTAATCTATGTCCAAGGCTCGCAAATACTAGACAAGGTGGAGCTCGTGGGCGTGCTTTCAACATTAACGCCAACGAAGCTCAAGCCAACAACGACGTGGTTAATGGTACGTTCCTTGTTAATAGTCAATATGCCTCCATTTTGTTCGATACCGGTGCCGATAAAAGTTTTGTGTCACTTAATTTTGAGCCTTTACTTGCAAAGACACGATCCCAATTAGAGAAAACCTTCACCGTTGAAATAGCAAATGGTGACTCCCTTACAATTGAGTCTATTATCTATGATTGCTCTTTAGAACTTAATGATCATGCATTCCCAATCAACCTTATTCCAATGCCACTAGGAAGCTTTGACATTATCATAGGTATGGATTGGCTATCAAATCATCATGCCGAAGTTATTTGCTTTGAAAAGTGCATCCGAATTCCGCTACCTTCGGGAGAAACCTTAAGGGTTTTTGGTGAAAAGCCTTGCAAGGGTCTTAAATTGATGTCTTGTACTACTGCTCAAAAGTACTTGCGAAAGAAGTACATCGCCTTCCTAGCTCATATTGTTCAAAAGGATGTCAAGGAGAAGAGTATCCAAGACATTCCCATTATTCGAGATTTTCCCGAAGTGTTTCCTAAAGATTTATCCGGTCTTCCTCCCGTTCGTCAAGTCGAGTTCCGTATTGATCTCATGCCCGGAGCTAACCCTGTTGCTAGAGCTCCTTATCGTCTTGCACCTTCCGAAATGCAAGAGCTCGCAAGTCAACTTCAAGAACTCTCCGATAAAGGGTTCATTCGCCCGAGTCATTCACCGTGGGGTGCACCCGTCTTATTTGTAAAGAAGAAGGATGGATCATTTCGCATGTGTATTGACTATCGCGAACTCAATAAGCTTACTATCAAGAATCGCTATCCTTTGCCTAGAATCGATGATCTCTTTGATCAACTTCAAGGTTCTACGTGTTTCTCGAAGATTGATCTTCGATCTGGTTATCATCAGCTCCGTGTTCAAGAAGATGACATTCCTAAGACTACTTTCCGAACAAGGTATGGTCATTACGAGTTCATGGTTATGCCTTTTGGATTAACCAATGCACCCGCAGTTTTCATGGAACTCATGAATCGTGTGTGCAAACCGTACCTTGATAAATTCATGATCGTTTTCATTGACGATATCTTAATCTATTCCAAGACTAAAGCCGACCATGAAGAACACCTTAGATTGGTTTTGGACCTTTTAAAGAAAGAACAACTATATGCCAAGTTCTCCAAATGTGAATTTTGGTTAAAAGAAGTTCAATTTCTTGGTCACATCGTCAACGACAAGGGTATTCATGTTGATCCTGCTAAGATTGAAACAGTTAAGAATTGGAATGCCCCGAAGACTCCTACCGAAGTTCGTTCATTTCTTGGTCTTGCGGGTTATTATCGTCGTTTCATCTCAAACTTCTCAAAGATTGCTGTCCCTCTTACCGCCTTGACCCATAAGGGTAAAGCTTATGAATGGGGACCAAAACAAGAAGAAGCTTTCCAAACTCTTAAGCATAAGTTGTGCAATGCTCCCATTTTGACTCTCCCCGATGGAAATGATGATTTAGTTGTCTATTGTGATGCTTCTAACCAAGGTCTTGGTTGTGTCCTCATGCAACGAGGCAAAGTGATCGCTTATGCATCAAGACAACTCAAAATTCATGAAAAGAATTATACGACGCACGACCTCGAGTTGGGTGCGGTCGTATTCGCGTTAAAGATTTGGAGACACTACCTATATGGCACGAAATGTGTGGTATTCACCGACCACAAAAGTCTTCAACATATCTTCAACCAAAAAGAACTCAATATGAGGCAACGACGTTGGGTCGAACTCCTTAACGACTACGACTGCGAGATTCGCTACCATCCCGGCAAAGCGAATGTTGTAGCCGATGCTTTGAGTCGAAAAGACCATGTTATGCTTCATTGCGCCCGTATTCAATCCGATATTCAAACCCGTATCCTGGAAGCTCAACACGTCTCGGTTACCGAGGGTAACATGTATGAAGAAATGTCGTGTGGTGTTGAACTTCTTCTTGAATCTAAAACCAATGGCTTACTATATTACTTGAACCGTATTTGGGTTCCCGATCGCGATGATCTCCGTACAAATCTCATGAATGAGGCTCATAAGACTCGTTATTCTATTCATCCTGGTGCGGATAAAATGTACCAAGATCTTCGTCAGCTTTATTGGTGGCCCGGTATGAAGAAGGACATGGCTCTTTATGTTGCCAAATGCTTAACTTGCTCCAAAGTCAAAGCCGAACATCAGCGTCCTTCTGGTTTACTCGAACAACCAGAAATTCCCGTGTGGAAATGGGAGAATTTAGCTATGGATTTCATTACCAAGCTCCCTCGCACCTCGAGTGGTTATGATAGTATTTGGGTGATCATTGATCGACTCACCAAATCTGCCACTTTTTGCCTATCCGTGAAGACTTCAAAGTGGAGAAATTAGCCCGAATTTACGTTGATGAAATTGTGAGCCGTCATGGCGTTCCCTTGAACATAATATCCGATAGAGACGCTCGGTTCACTTCTCGATTTTGGCAATCTCTCCAATCTGCTCTTGGTACTCGTTTGGATTTGAGCACGGCTTACCATCCCCAAACTGATGGTCAAACCGAGCGAACAATCCAAACGATTTTGGTGGTTTGTGTGTTTAGGGTTTGTTTTGGAATAATAAATTAGTAGCGATATATATATATATATATATATATATATATATATTTATTTAAATAAAAATGATTATATAAATTCACAATTTCATCGGTTTTGAAACTATCGGGAATTAATCGTTTTAAATTTCTAAATCAGCGATTTGGTATATAAATGATTCCCGGGTCTTGGGATTTTATAACTTAAATTTTTATAAACAAGTTTTGAAATGTTTAAATAAAAACATATTAAATTAAGTTTGAAAATAATAAAATTAAAGTTTCTGGTCAAGGAGCACGACCGTGCTCAAGTAGGGCACGACCGCGCTCGTTGCCGGGCGTGACTGTGGTGGTCTGAAACGCGCCCGTGGTCGAGTCAGAAGGTACTTCATAGGTTCTGGACATAGAGCACGACCGTGCTCGTATCTGGCACGACCGCGTCTAGTGTTTTGTTTTTGGTCAAGACTTGTTTGCTCGGTAAGCACGACCGGGCCACACCTGGGGCACGATTGTGCTTGGTCAGGCACGACCGCGCTCAGTGATGAGCGCGACCGTGTCGGGTCTTTTTCAGACACAATTCGATCGATTCTTATAATAAATGCTTCTGTATTCTTAGGGCTTTCATAGATTAGGTGCTTGCGAATGTATCTACATAGTTTGATTGTATTTATATCGTGTTTAAGTGGTAGTTCGAGTAAAAGTTTAGTTTTTGGCTCTTTGGTTCAAAATCGGATTGATTGTGTGATATAACTAGGAATTAGTTTAGGGCTTTCATCCTAGGGGTAGATACGAAGCTAAGGAATTGTTACTTACTCGTTAACAATGGGCAATTTAATGCAGTCGGCTACGGGTCAAAGAGTCGAGCTTCTTGGCGATCGATCGGACTCCAGAAGTGTTGTGAGTGTCGAATGAGAGTTCAGGGAGACTGAGTGGGCTTATATGAAGGCGTAGAAATCATGCAAGTCGCTTTATATCCACGAATTCGAGAAACTCGGTTGTGGTGTGAATGGGATTAAAAAAATTGTGCAAATTGGATGACATTTGATGCGTGTTTCAGACGGAATTCAGACGAGTATGGTCTGACGCGCGAAGACCGGCTTTTCTCCATTTTAAATTTCGCGAATTCAGCGGGTATGGTATGATTTGACTTCTGCAGAGTCAAGTGGGTTCATCAGCGCGACCGTGCCTACTTTAGGCGCGGCCGTGCTTAGGTCTGCAGGCGCGACCGTGCCTAGTCCTAGGCGCGACCGTGCTTGCCTAGTTTTGTAGTTTTTGAGTTTTGTCAGTTTTGGTCCTCGGGGCTTGTGAGATAATGGTGTTTTTGTTTAATTTGTTATTGTAATAGAATAGTTTGTATATGTAATTGCATCGTAGTTTGTTTGTACACGAATCGAAATTGAAATGTGTTTGTTTATTGAAATCAAACGATTAGATGATGAAAATCAGAAATGTTACAGTCTCCCCTTGTTGAGGGGATTTCGTCCCGAAATTCAACTAGTTGAGGTTGCAGAATTGGTGAATAGGTGAGGATACTTGAGTTTCATTTGGTCTTCACGTTCCCAAGTAAACTCAGGACCGCGTTTTGAATCCCAACGGACTTTGACTATAGGGATGCGGCTGCGCTTGAGTTGCTTGATTTCACGATCCATGATTTCCACTGGTTTCTCGACGAAGTGCATCGTTTCATCAATGCGCACGTCGTCAAGAGGTATGTGGAGGTTCTCATCAGCAAGACATTTTTTCAGGTTGGACACGTGGAAGGTTGGATGAACATTGTTGAGTGCTGGAGGTAGCTCAAGTTTGTAAGCCACTTTCCCGATTCTTTCAAGGATCTTGAACGGGCCTACGTAACGAGGTGCTAGCTTGCCTTTCTTTCCAAAGCGGATCACACCCTTCCAAGGGGATACTTTGAGAAGCACAAGGTCACCCACTTGGAATTCCAAGGGTTTTCGTCGCTTGTCGGCATAGCTCTTTTGTCGACTTCTCGCTACTCGGATGTTGTCACGGATTTGAAGGATTTTGTCGGATGTTTCCTGAATTAACTCGGGACCGGTGATTTGTGCTTCACCAATCTCGTTCCAACAGATGGGAGAACGGCATTTGCGACCATAAAGAGCTTCGAATGGAGCCATGTTGATGCTGGTGTGGTAGCTGTTATTGTAGGAGAATTCAATAAGTGATAAGTGTGAATCCCAATTGCCACCAAAGTCTATGACACAGGCTCTCAGCATGTCTTCGAGGGTTTGGATTGTTCGTTCTGTCTGACCATCAGTTTGGGGATGGTAGGCTGTGCTTAAATCCAATCGTGTGCCAAGTGCCTTTTGCAGAGATTGCCAAAATCTGGAAGTGAAACGAGCATCTCTGTCGGAGATTATGTTCAAAGGTATACCGTGTCGACTCACAATTTCGTTAATATAGATTCGGGCCAATTTCTCAACCCGATAGTCTTCACGGATGGGCAGGAAGTGTGCGGACTTTGTGAGACGGTCAATGATTACCCAAATGCTATCATAGCCGTTTGAAGTACGGGGGAGTTTAGTAATGAAGTCCATGGCTAGATTTTCCCATTTCCACACGGGGATTTCCGGTTGTTCAAGTAAACCGGAAGGACGTTGATGTTCGGCCTTGACTTTAGAGCAGGTTAGACATTTTGCAACATAGAGTGCAATGTCTTTCTTCATACCAGGCCACCAATATTGTGGTCAAAGATTGTGATACATTTTATCCGCACCGAGATGAATAGAATACCGAGACTTGTGTGCTTCAGTCATGAGGAATTCCCGGAGATCATTGCGATTGGGAACCCAAATACGATCCAAGAAATAAAGCAAACCATTGTTTTTAGTCTCTAGTTGGAATTCAGCACCGCACGACATTTCCTCATACATATTGCCCCTGGTAATCGAGACGTGTTGAGCTTCTAGAATACGGGTTTGAATGTCGGAATGAATCTTGACACTTTGGAGCATGACGCGTTCTTTACGGCTCAGCGCATCGGCTACAACATTAGCCTTGCCGGGATGATAACGAATCTCGTAATCGTAATCATTGAGGAGTTCAACCCAACGTCGTTGCCTCATGTTGAGTTCTTTTTGATTGAAGATGTGTTGGAGGCTTTTGTGGTCGGTAAATACCACACATTTCGTGCCATATAGATAATGTCTCCAAATCTTCAAGGCAAATATGACTGCACCTAGCTCCAGATCGTGCGTCGTATAGTTCTTTTCATGGATCTTGAGTTGCCTCGATGCATAAGCGATTACCTTGCCTCGTTGCATGAGAACACAACCAAGGCCTAGGTTAGAGGCATCACAGTAGACGACTAGGTCATCGTTTCCTTCGGGAAGAGTCAGAATAGGAGCATCACATAACTTCTGTTTAAGAGTTTGGAAAGCTTCTTCTTGTTTCGGCCCCCATTCATAAGGTTTACCTTTATGTGTCAAGGCGGTGAGGGGAACATCAATCTTGGAGAAATTGGAAATGAATCTTCGGTAATAACCCGCTAAACCAAGGAACGAACGAACCTCGGTAGGGGTTTGAGGAGCACTCCAATTCTTGACAGCTTCGATCTTGGCAGGGTCGACATGTATTCCCTTTTTATTGACAACATGACCCAAAAATTGAACCTCCTTTAGCCAAAATTCACATTTGGATAACTTGGCGTATAATTGTTCGGTTCTCAGGAGATCCAAAATCAGTCTAAGGTGCTGTTCATGTTCTTCCTCAGTCTTGGAATAGATCAAGATGTCATCGATGAAAACGATCACGAATTTGTCAAGGTATGGTTTGCACATGCGGTTCATGAGATCCATAAAGACAGCAGGTGCATTGGTCAACCCAAAAGGCATAACCGTGAACTCGTAATGACCATATCTTGTTCGGAAGGCGGTCTTTGGAATATCTTCTTCTCGGACGCGCAGTTGGTGATAACCATATCGAAGATCAATCTTCGAGAAATAAGTAGAACCTTGGAGTTGATCGAAGAGGTCGTCAATCCTAGGTAACGGGTAGCGGTTTTTGATTGTAAGCTTGTTGAGCTCTCGATAGTCAATACACATGCGGAATGAACCATCCTTCTTTTTAACAAACAAGACCGGTGCACCCCACGGTGAATGACTTGGCCGTATGAAACCTTTGTCAGCGAGTTCTTGAAGTTGACTTGCAAGTTCTTGCAATTCGGAAGGTGCAAGCTGGTATGGAGCTTTAGCCACAGGGTTTGCTCCGGGTATAAGATCGATTCGAAACTTTACTTCCCGAACAGGTGGAAGACCGGGTAAGTCGTCGGGAAAGACTTCGGGAAACTCCCGAATGACGGGAATATCTTCTATTCTTCTCTCCTTGTCTTCTTTTTGAATCACATGAGCTAGGAAAACCATGCACTTCTTTCGAATGTATTTCTGGGCAGTTATGCATGACATCAGTTTGAGTCCTTTGCAAGGTTTCTCGCCAAAGACTTTCAATATGTCTCCCGGTGGAAGAGGTACTCGGATGTACTTTTCAAAGCACATGACCTCGGCATGGTTTTTAGATAACCAATCCATGCCGATGATGACGTCAAAGCTTCCCAACGGCATTGGTATAAGGTTGAATGGAAACATGTGACCATTGAGTTCTAGTGAGCAGTCATGAATGATGGAGTCAATAGTGATGGAGTTTCCATCCGCTACTTCAACGGTGAAGGTTTTCTCGAGTTTGGATCGTGTTTTTGCAAGTAAAGGTTCAAAGTTAAGTGACACAAAACTCTTATCGGCCCCGGTATCAAATAGTATAGATGCAAATTGTTTATTTACAAGAAACGTACCGTTGACCACATGATCGTTGGCTTGAGCTTCATTGGCGTTGATGTTGAAAGCACGTCCACGAGCTCCGCCCTGATTATTGTTCACAAGTTTTGGACATTGGTTTCGGAAGTGGTTCGGGTTGCCACATTCAAAGCAAGCCCGTCCATTTGCATTGATTGGAACCACTTGATTAGCTCC
Organism: Smallanthus sonchifolius; assembly: GCA_023525975.1. NCBI lineage: Eukaryota > Viridiplantae > Streptophyta > Magnoliopsida > Asterales > Asteraceae > Smallanthus > Smallanthus sonchifolius. Next base: position 73,942,415 of record CM042018.1, on the reverse strand, counting down.
GGGTTGATTAACCGGGTTGGCTTGAGTAGTAAGTGCCTTTTGTCGGCAGATATTGGTCGTATGGCCAAGTTTCCCACAATGATTGCAAATGCGACATGGGATAGTTTGTGGGTGATGATAGTTGCAGTTGTTGCAGAGTGGGTAGGTACCTCCATAAGCTTTCTTGGCTGGATTTTGAGCCAAGGGTGCAACTTGATTAATTGGGGCGGCCGGAGTGACTACTGCAAAATTTTTCGCCTTTCTTTTCCTGGTGTTTCGATACTGTTCGTTTTGAACTTCTTTGACATGAGTAGGAGGAGTTGTGGTGTCAGAAACTTTCTTGGCCCCCTTTTTGGTAAGAGTACCTGCTTTAACGTGATTATCGGTCAGAGTGGCAGCTAGACGAATAGCATCCTCTAGGTTTGCAGGATTTCTTCCCAGAACAGTGTCCTGGATTTGTCTCGGTAGGCCACCGATATATTTTTCAATACACCTAGACAAAGGTGTAACCATGTGAGGTACCAGCATGCTCAGTTCGTGAAAACGGTTGGTGTACGCCAAGCTTTCACCGCTATCTTGGGTAAGATCCCAAAATTCCGCTTCCAGTTTCTTCATCTCATTTCGAGGACAGAATTCCTCGGTCATGATCCTTTTCAGCTCATCCCATGGCAGAGCCGTTGCTACTTCTACTCCCCTTGTTCTCTTCTCCCCATTCCACCAGGTTAGTGCCCTTTTTTGGAAGACACTAGTGGCATGGCGAACACGCAGATTGTCCGGACAGTCACTATTGAGGAAGGTGCCCTCAATATTTTCGAACCATTGAAGGAGTCCCGTGGCTCCTTCGGTACCATAAAATTTCAGGGGATTGCAAGAGTTGAAATGCTTGAAGGTACAATGTGGCGGGTTGGCACCACCGCCACCACCAGTATTAGCACTACCACTGGCGTTTCCATTGTTGTTGTTATTGGCTTGAGTTAGTTGAGTTACTAGCTGAGTGAGGAGAGCAGCAAGGTCGGTATTATTGTTGTTGTTGGCATTGCTGGTATTGGTGTTGGTGCTATCGTTGGCGTTGTCGGCGTTGTTGCGGTTGATGTTACGACGAGGAGGCATTCTATAAAAAGAGAATGATACAAAGGAGTTGTGAGAATTTATAAAAAAAATCCGTTGAAATTTAGGATAGGAGGAATAATAACACACTTATTTCATAGTTCGGATTGTATTCAAGTAATCACATTTCTACTTGAACACAATGACATATTAAGGTTAATTAGACTTATATAATTTTCAAGGAGACGTGCTTTAGCCTATAGGTAAACACTCATCCCGGGAATTCCCAGGAAAGCATACGGATCCCTCGGTTGATTGGGATTTATATGAAATGCTTTCCTAGACAGAAAACCCAGAATACAGGTGTCACCCTTCCAGATTGCACGTGTCCTCTAATAATTAACAGAGTCTAAAACCTTAACGGGTATATAAAAATATTTTTGATAGACTAGTGTCTATGAGTATGAGTTTTTTTTTTTCCACAAGTTATGGCGATGATGACATAGAAGCAGTTAAGGAGGATATGCGGCTTAGGATACGGGCACGAATACGATTTATTTAATTTATTATTTACGTATGCTTTATTAAGTCATGTAGTCTAAACAATTTAAGTATCAAATAACTAACACATAAAGCATGTGACATATAGCAAGTAGCACGTATCACATAAAACATGTAGCATAACATTGTTGGGTGTCCTAAAGTTATAGTCTAGGTCAATGGTGTCTAATAACCTAATTCCCTATAACCTGGCTCTGATACCAATCTGTCACACCCCAACCGACGGCGGAAAACGTCGGGGCGTGAAGCTGTGCAGACTGTTCATAGCTCATGGTTGCTAAAGTTTGAATAATTTAAACATTCATTTTCATTACACATAGCAAGTTCATACCATACAAGAACCAAATGTAGCGATTACAAAATACAAATAGTTTAGATTAATTGCTAGGTCCAAATCCTATATGTAGCAGCTTGTAATACTTCAAACATTGTTACCTGAAACATGGTTAAAAACAAAGTCAACTAAAAAGTTGGTGAGAATACATAGTTTTTCGTGTCATGTAATAGAATATAGTGTCGTGTGCATACAATTCATACAAACATGGCAATTAAGGCATTTATGGAGAGATACCATCGTGTGACCTGGTAGTACAATCAAACCTTTGTAACTAGCATGCAAAACAAACGCGTGTTGGCAGTAACAGTCACCCTACCTGGGTGGGTTTGTCAGACTCAATAGATCTATCACTGTTTACTGTAGGCTATAAAATAGTTAATGATTGCACGTGAATAGCAAACTGCGTGTTGGTCTACACACCTAGTACTCAAGCACAAAGCTCAAAATTGTAACACATGATTGTAGGGTGGAATTGTATATTGTGTAGTTTGTAAACATAGTAAATAGAACGCATGTTCCACCCCAAAAGTTTGTAAATAGAGTAAAAGAGGGGCTATGTAACTCACTTGTGTTGGCGCGTGTAGTTTGCACAGATCAACAAAAATACCAAGCGTGTTGTAGGTCGCTACGTTTGACCTATCGAATGAGGGTATGACGCGTGTCACTGTTTGTGTTATTTTGTGTCCAAAGTGGGTTCGTTGGTGGTTTGTGTGTTTAGGGTTTGTTTTGGAATAATAAATTAGTAGCGATATATATATATATATATTTATTTAAATAAAAATGATTATATAAATTCACGATTTCATCGGTTTTGAAACTATCGGGAATTAATCGTTTTAAATTTCTAAATCAGCGATTTGGTATATAAATGATTCCCGGGTCTTGGGATTTTATAACTTAAATTTTTATAAACAAGTTTTGAAATGTTTAAATAAAAACATATTAAATTAAGTTTGAAAATAATAAAATTAAAGTTTCTGGTCAAGGAGCACGACCGTGCTCAAGTAGGGCACGACCGCGCTCGTTGCCGGGCGTGACCGTGGTGGTCTGAAACGCGCCCGTGGTCGAGTCAGAAGGTACTTCATAGGTTCTGGACATAGAGCACGACCGTGCTCATTTCTGGCACGACCGCGTCTAGTGTTTTGTTTTTGGTCAAGACTTGTTTGCTCGGTAAGCACGACCGGGCCACACTTGGGGCACGATTGTGCTTGGTCAGGCACGACCGCGCTCAGTGATGAGCGCGACCGTGTCGGGTCTTTTTCAGACACAATTCGATCGATTCTTATAATAAATGCTTCTGTATTCTTAGGGCTTTCATAGATTAGGTGCTTGCGAATGTATCTACATAGTTTGATTGTATTTATATCGTGTTTAAGTGGTAGTTCGAGTAAAAGTTTAGTTTTCGGCTCTTTGGTTCAAAATCGGATTGATTGTGTGATATAACTACGAATTAGTTTAGGGCTTTCATCCTAGGGGTAGATACGAAGCTAAGGAAGTGTTACTTACTTGTTAACAATGGGCAATTTAATGCAGTCGGCTACGGGTCAAAGAGTCGAGCTTCTTGGCGATCGATCGGACTCCAGAAGTGTTGTGAGTGTCGAATGAGAGTTCAGGGAGACTGAGTGGGCTTATATGAAGGTGTAGAAATCATGCAAGTCGCTTTATATCCACGAATTCGAGAAACTTGGTTGTGGTGTGAATGGGATTAAAAAAATTGTGCAAATTGGACGACATTTGATGCGTGTTTCAGACGGAATTCAGACGAGTATGGTCTGACGCGCGAAGACCGGCTTTTCTCCATTTTAAATTTCGCGAATTCAGCGGGTATGGTATGATTTGACTTCTGCAGAGTCAAGTGGGTTCATCAGCGCGACCGTGCCTACTTTAGGCGCGACCGTGCTTAGGTCTGCAGGCGCGGCCGTGCCTAGTCCTAGGCGCGACCGTGCTTGCCTAGTTTTGTAGTTTTTGAGTTTTGTCAGTTTTGGTCCTCGGGGCTTGTGAGATAATGGTATTTTTGTTTAATTTGTTATTGTAATAGAATAGTTTGTATATGTAACTGCATCGTAGTTTGTTTGTACACGAATCGAAACTGAAATGTGTTTGTTTATTGAAATCAAACGATTACATGATGAAAATCAGAAATGTTACAAAACTAAAGGTAATGCTTTATGGGGGTTATAAAAGTCTTAACCAAGTAAAGAAAGAGGCTTTTTCAGCTCACTATGGGCTTGGTTACAAAGAAAATTTGGAAAAATACTATACTCCCAAAAACCAAACTGTAAAGGTTCAGACTCCTGTTCATAAACCAACTGCTCCTGCTCATAATGCTGAGTTATGTAAGGCCAGATCTAATGAGCCTTACAAGAGAACTTATGTAGACAAGAGGAATTGTTTTCACTGTGGCTTGGTTGGTCACATTCTTGTGAACTGTCCTTCAAAGAACCAAGGGAAACGGCATGTTGTTTCACAACCAGATGTTATCCCTAAGTCGCCATAAGTGACCCCTCCCAAATGTCCAAAGCAAAATGTGGTGAAACCACCAGTCAAACCGATGGTAAAGCCTAAGATCAAATCTGAAGCTAAAACATCTATTTCAAGAAAGGTAACGCAATCTGCTGTACCTCGTGTATCTACCTCTGGTAGTACACGTACTGGTGAGAAACCTGTGGCAAGACTCTCTAAACCACAGAGAAGAAGAAGAAGGAACAAGTGGTTGAGAAAACTAGAAGAGCTGACTTCAGTTCAATCAGGTGAAGCTTCCACAAGTTCACCTGCTGTAGTTGAATCAAAGTCTCCTATTCCAGTTAAGAAACAGAAGAGATCCTGGACTGCCAAATCCAAAAATTCTCAATCTCCTAATTCTAATTCTTTTAAAGATTCATCAATTTTGAACAGTCATCACGACTGTGAGTTAAAGGAAGTAGTTTATTTTGAAAAGGATGGACGACCCAAGACCACATTGGCTTGGGTCTCCAAATTTAACTAATTCTTTTGTTACTCGTGCAGGGACGTCCGAAGGGTACTATCTCTAACCGCTGGTATGTAGATAGTGGATGCTCCCGGCACATGACAGGAAACATGGCCTTGCTTCAAGACGTGAAATCATTCAGAGGCGGCTATGTGGCCTTTGCTGGAAAAAAGGCGGCAGCATCACGTGTCAAGGCGTGGTTTTGAACGGTTGTGTCAGCTTTGACAATGTCAACTTTTGCGAGCAGCTGAAGCATAACCTGTTGAGTGTCTCCCAAATGTGTGATAAGGAGTACTCGATGATGTTTGACAAGTCAGAATGCCTGATTCTCAAACCTGGTTTTGAAGTTCCCGAAGATTGGATCCTGATGAGAGCGCCAAGAACAAACGACACCTATCAGATTGATATGAGCGTGGCAACAACCACCTCATCAGTTGCTACTTGTTTGCTTACAAAAGCGACATAGCTTGACTGTATCTTGTGGCATAGGAAACTCGGACATATTTCGTTTCGTAAAATGAACCATCTTGTCCGAAACGGTTTGGTAACCGGGGTTCCTAAGCTGAGATTTACCGTTGCAGATGACTGTATGCCTTGTAAAAAGGGCAAACAGCAACGGAAGTCTCACAAGCCCAAGCTCCAAAACTCTATTGATACCCCTTTGGAGCTATTACACATGGATCTGTTTGGCCCCATAAGTATCAGGAGTATTGGAGGTAAGTCGTTATGTCTAGTTGTAACTGAATATTTCTCACGTTTTTCTTGGGTGCATTTTTTAGGTACTAAAGACGAGACTGCTGATATTCTTCAATACTTGATCACGAGCTTGGAATCTCTTTGCAAGCTGAAAGTAAGAAGGATAAGGAGTGACAACGGAACTTAGTTCAAGAATAATTTGATGGAGCTTTTCTGTCTCAAGAAAGGGATCCGTCACGAATTCAGCGCGCCGTACACGCCTCAGTAGAATGGAGTTGCTGAACGGAAGAACAGAACACTGATTGATACTGCAAGGACTATGATGTCAGATGCTAAGCTTCCTGTCACTTTCTGGGCCAAAGCCGTTAACACAGCTTGTCACGTCTTAAACAGAGTTCTGGTTGTGAAGAGGCACAACAAGACTTGTTACGAGTTAATCAACAATCGACTTCCTAATCTTGATTACCTAGTTCCTTTTGGTAGTCCTTGTTCCTTGTTGCTACAGTACAAAGACCACCTGTCTAAGTTTCATGCTAAAGCGGTGGAAGGTATCTTCTTAGGATACGTTGCCAACTCGCCTTGCAAGAGAGTGTACAACATAGGAACTCGTACTGTCGAGGAATGGTTTGAAGTGGATTGCAGTAAACACAGCATTCCACCCAAACCAACAGGTCCAGCTTCGGGTTTTGATTATGATGCGCTATTCAAGTCATTCAATCTTCCTGATCTATATGCAGTTGACGCCGCAAATGTTTATGAATTATTGGGTGGCGACAATGACTCCAGCTTCTCTACTCCTGCTACTGTACCGATTATAACTCCTGATTCCAATGTTGCATCTGTATCTGGAACTCATGACAGTGATAACAGTGAAGATGTTCGTGTTATTGGAGATGACGCTCAAGCTAATCCTAACACAACTGTAGGAAATGAAGCTCCAGCTGATCCAATTAACATTGAATCTTCTTCCTCTGGAACACAGGAAATGGGGGAGTTAAGCACGAATCTCGATTCAGAAATTCAGGAACCGATTGTACCGGAGACGAGAGTGCATAGGAATCATCAAATCGACAACATTATTGGTGATCCTTATGCCGGTGTTCAGACTCGTCATCGAACCATCACTGAGAACACCAGTCTTTACTAGGAGATACTTGACACTGGTGTCATGGAAACATGTCTGCATGCTGCATTCGTGTCCCAGTTAGAGCCGAAGAATGTGAAGGAGGCTCTCACTGACAACTGCTGGATTAAGGCGATGCAAGATGAATTGTCTCAATTCCAAAAGTTTCACGTGTGGGATTTGGTTGACTTGCCAAAAGGCTTTCAGCCGATTGGAACCAGATGGGTGTTCAAATGCAAGACGGATGATCGTCATGCTGTTGTGAAGAACGAAGCAAGATTGGTTGTTCAGGGTTTTTATCAGCAAGAGGGCTTGGATTACACGGAAGTATATGCCCCAGTTGCTAGAATTGAGGCCATTCGACTGTTCTTGGCTTATGCCACATATGTCGGCTTTAAGGTCTATCAACTTGATGTGAAGAGTGCTTTCCTTTATGGTAAAGTTCATGAAGAAGTCTATGTCACTCAACCTCCTGGCTTTGAAGATCCGCATAATATCAATAAAGTGTATAAGCTCGACAAAGCACTTTATGGTCTTCATCAAGCACCGCGGGCATGGTATGAGACATTATCTAAGCATTTACTGTCTAATGGTTTCGACCGTGGACAGATTGACTCGAATCTCTTCATTAGGAAAGCAGGAGGTGACATTCTTCTTGTACAAGTATACGTCGACGACATTATTTTTGGATCTACCAGTGAAGGGATGTGTAGGGAATTCGAGCAGGTGATGAAGTCCAAGTTTGAAATGAGTAATATGGGTGAATTGTCGTTCTTCTTGGGTCTGCAAGTCAGTCAAAGAGAGGATGGCATTTATTTACATCAAACTAAGTATGTGTAGGACATCTTGTCAAAATACAAGATGAATGATAGCAGTACTTATGGCACACCTATCCCAGTCAATCATGGTCTGCATCCTGACAAAGATGGAAAGGATGTAGATAGCAGGTTGTACCGTGGGATGATCGGATCACTTATGTATCTCACAGCTTCAAGACCCGATATAATGTTTGCTGTGTGCTTGTGCTCAAGGTTTCAGTCTCAACCGAAGGAGTCACATATGATAGCCATGAAGAGAATTTTCAGATACCTGAAAGGGAAACCCCGATTAGGTCTTTGGTACTCTAAGCAGCAGTCATTCGACTTCAAAGCCTACACTGATTCAGATTATGGCGGTTGTAACCTTGACAGAAAGTCAACTTCTGGTGGATGTCAATTCTTAGGAGACAGACTGGTCTCCTGGCAGTGCAAGAAGCAGTCAACGGTTTCTGTCTCAACTTGTGAAGCAGAATACATTGCTGCGGCGAGCGGTTGTTCTCAGATATTGTGGATTTAGCAGCAATTGAGAGACTACAGCTTAAACTTCACTGGAACTCCTTTATTCATTGACAACAATGCCACCATGTCCATCACAAATAACCCGGTGAAACATTCCAAGACTAAACGTATAGAAATTCGCCATCATTTCATCCGTGATTGTGCTGAAAAGCATTTAATTGAACCTGTAAAAGTTCACACGGATGACAATCTTGCTGACCTTTTCACAAAGGCATTTGATTGATCCCGTTTTGAGCATCTTGTCAACTTGATAGGAATGTTCAATCCTGAGTGAAAATTAATTTTTCTCAAATCAATTCAATTAAGGGAAGTTAAACTTTATTTCTTTTAAAATTTCTGTATAGTTCTTTTAATTTTCAAAATATTTTACAAAATAAAAAACAAAATAGAAAATGGAGAAAATTTCAAAGTTAACTTGAGAAAAGAGGAAATGATAGTATATCAGAAATGATCTAAACGTCACAGACTGCTCATATGGGAAATGATTGAGTCATGCTTACTTAATTATTTAAATTATTATGTTTTTAATATGCTTATTTACAAGTAATTTGAATTGTCAGCATTCTGTATGTGTCTTTGAATCACTAGTAGTGTGGAAACTAAATCTAAATTACAACTGTGATTTGAACCCATGTCTGCAAGTGTGTGTGCGTAAAAGAATCGAAAATATCATTATCAGATAAAGGATGTTAGATTTTGGTAATAATTTTCTTTTGAGGTTAGTTTCTGGTTATGTCGTTAGCACAATTAATGCGGTTCATCTCACTGCCCATACTCACAAGTATGCAAGGAGAGATTGAAGCAAGACATGTCTCTACAATAACCGTTGAGCATGTATTCACCCTTGAATCACTCCTGATTCATTGAAATCAAATCCAGATAAAAGTTGGATTCCCTTACATTATTCAAACACCATACTCATTATCCTGAATCATCATACCGATATTCAATGAAGAAAATCAAATGAAACCAAGACATATGAATCACTCGATTCTGAATCTTATGATTCTTGATAATCCTTATGGATTCTGCTTGATTTTTCCTGTGCTAATAGATGTAACTTCATTCTGAAAATTTAGAAAATCATTGGGAAAATCTTAGATGCCTTGAGATAATGCAATTTACATTATTGTAGCATATCAGTGGGGTACACGTTGTATATCTTATAATTAATACCTTAATACACAAGAACGTGATACAAAGATGCTTATAGTTTCAAATCTTATAATATTGTCAACTTGAATTACTTGTTTATGTGCTTATTACGTATGAATAAATAGTAATCCATGACATGATCCCATACTCTTTGATGTTTATATTGTATCGTTTTTGCAAAAAAAAAAAATAGCCTGATATGATCCTCTGCTCGTGTCTTTGATCAAAAATAGTTTGTGTGAATACTTGTATATTTCTATGAGAAAAGATCAAAAAGATTTTAAGTTTATGCATAGTTCAATTTTATTCAGAAAAGCCAAAAATATTTGTGTTTAACCTTCCTGAATTGTATTTGAATCCTCCTGATTGAATATTTTTATCTTGTTCGTTATTTGACTTGAAAAACTTCATAAATTTGAGTTGAAAGTTTGCGCACTTAAGGGTTTGTGCGTACTTGTAAGTGCGCATGAAGTAAGCCATGCGTACTTAACAAGTACGCAAGAGTTAAGTCTTGCGCACTTGTAAGTACGCAGGAGTTAAAGCTTGCGCACTTAGCAAGTACGCAAGAGTTAAAGCGTGCGCACTTGCTAAGTACGCACGGCCTTTTGGTGTTGGGTATAAATATGGGACTTAGAAATTTTCTGAGTTTTTCATCGCATTTAAACTGACTTTTTCCCTCTGCAAACTTACTCAAAAATTTGTGTGATCCAATCCGATTTTTCGTCCCATTACAAGTTTCATCATCTCATAACATCGATTTGGAGAGAATCCACGCTCATTCCATCCACAAAAATCGTGACTTTGGACCGATTAATGACTTAGAAAAATCTAGGTTTATTCCGTGATTTTTGGGCAATTATTGCGTTGTTTGGGTAACCTCTTATCATTATAACATGATTAGATGACATAATCGACCCTTAATCGTCCTTTTTAGTCTTTGATTTTGTCCCTGTGGTTGAAGTTGAACCGACAGTGTCGTCATTCGACTGTTAGGTCTAAATTGGTCTTGTATAGCAGTGTCTTGGTGTTGATATTGGTCCCATAGGGTAGAATCTTCGATTCCGACCTAGTGGCGACCCAATACACACCGATTTTTGCAAATCAGTTGAATTTCAAACTTCTGGAATTTTTCACCAAGTGCGTTTCCTGCGCACTTAACAAGTACGCAAGAAGCACTTCATGCGTACTTGTTAAGTACGCAAGAGGAAACTCCCGCGTACTTGCTAAGTACGCAGGACCAACACTTGGCGAAAAATTCTAAGTCTGAAATTTTAGTTCAAAGAGTAACTGCTATACTGTGTCATGTTTATCTATTTCCAATGATACGTGTTGTTCCGATTCTATGTTTCTGTGTGTTTTTGCAGATCATGGCTTGGGCGTTTACTAACGAATTCAACCTGTTAGCTAACACTGAACTAGAATGGAAGGGTGCAGCACTGCAGTACAGAGACATAGTTGATTTCTTGAACCGTTCAAGAATCAGCTACGCCATTTCTGATGACCCGATCGTGTCAAGACCCTACCTCGAGCAGTTTTGGGAGACTGCGGAGCATGACTGCACGGTAACCCCCAACGTTATAAGGGCTACCGTTGCTGGTCATGCTATCGCTTTCTCTGAAGATACTATTAGAAGGGTCCTTCAATTCAGAGATCTCTCGACCGACCCGACAGCCTATCCAGACTACTTTGTGGACGGCTGTTGGAGACAAAGAATGGGCTATGTCGGTGCGAGGGACTATGCTTCATATAAGAAGATGAGGGTGTTAGACCAATGGAGATACTTCGCCCACGTCATGATCATGTGCATCTCATCAAGGAAAGCTGGTAAAGATGCCATGGGTCATGACCTTGCAGCAGCCATGGTCGGCCTTTCTCTCAATAAGGGCTACAACTTCTCCCGCTACATTTTCAAAGCCATCAATGACCAGATCAACACAGCGGAGAGGTTTAGGTTCTTATTTTAACCTAGGTTTGTGCAACTATTGATTAATGACGCGTTGCCAGACCTACCTGCTATAGGGGAGAGAATGCAAGTCAAGAGGGTGGACAAAAGAGTATTCGCACAGTTCCTAAAGCCAGGCAGTGTAGATCCTACCCCTGTGCATACATAAATCTTTGGCCACCTCATCAATGAAGCATACGTGGCACCAGGTGACTGGAGATGGTATAGTCACGATTCGGAGCCTGAATTTAGTGATCATTCCGACGAACAACAGCAACAACAACAGGAGGAAGTGGAAAGCGATGATGGATCGTCTGATGATGGAGACGTCGAAGGAGGAAATGATGGTGCTGAGGGATCCGACTCAGAAGAGACCGAGTCAGATTCTTCTGATTCTGATGATTCACCGTCGCAGGTACACCCAAGTAGAACGACAAAGGTAACCCTACTTGAGTCGTCCTCCAAGAGAAAGCGAAAGTCTTCTAGCAGCGAATACGAGCCAGACTCTGACTCTGATGCTGCTATACAAAGACAAAGACGGGTAAGCATTCACAAGAACAGGGGCGATAGGCAACAGCCTGCTATCCCCAGTGAGGTGGAGGCTCAACAGCAAGTACAAGTTTCAGCTGTTAGTACTGATTCAGCCTCCACCCCACCTTCACAGCAACTGTATCGTAGGAGGAGGAGGCCACAAGTGCAACGTGAAGTGGCCATCACTACAATCACAGAGGTGATTCCTGTGATAGTGACCCTCCCTACCACAACTACTCAGGTGGCGATGACTACTCTAGTTCTCATAGAGTCAGTCACCATCACCCCTACCTTTACCCCTACAACACTCATCACATCCTCAATCCCAACCACCACCACTGAGCCTTTAAGTCAACCCTTCAATTAAGGAGATTTCACAAAAGGGTTTGACTTTGATACCATATTCTCCTCCCCTATTCACAATTCCGAGGCGTCATCATCCATACATCCTGATCCGAATGACGCAAGGATAGATGTTTTGGAAACCCAAGTTGCTGAACTACTGAAGACTATTCGGAAATCAAAGGAGGAGTCTGACGCTTAACAAGCACAGATCAATTCTTTGGTAGAAGAAGTTAGAATCCTTCGTAGCCAGAGAACGGGGACTGATGAAAGATTGAAGAACGTCATGGCCCAGAACGAGCTCTTAATCAAGACGAATGAAATGATTCTGGGTCACATGACGTCCTTGGAGCTGAGGTTTGATACTCAAAGGAAGGAGCATGAGCTGATGGTCAAACTAATTGCTGACCTGACCAAGAAGCTTGATGCTCAGGGGGAGAAAGAGAAAGAAAAGGAGAAAGAGAAAGAAAAGAGGACTACTGGTGATGAGGCTTGTCATCCTGTCGACTTGACTAAGGATGAAGACAAAGAAAAGGATCCCGAAGCCGGTCCTAGTGGAGGTGAGCACCAAGCTTTAGCAATCGTGCCCATCTCTGCTGTTCCAATGGCTCAGGGGGAGTCTACTCATCAAGAGGGTGGTGATACCTCTGGTGGTGGTGGTGACAAAGGAAAGTCAGTAGCTGAAGTGCTTAAGGACTTATCAGATGATGAGATCCTATACCTAGAGCCTGACTATTCCAATGAAGCACAGATCGATGTTCTCTTTAATCTAGAAGAAGGAGAGATCGACTCTGGTGATGATTGGGATGATGATGAGGATGTTGTGATCGAAATTCCCAAGGGTGACGGGGAAGGAGAGTACGAGTTAGAAGATGGAGAGATCTTTGAATTTCCATCCTTCGAAGCTCCGCTCGACACAAGTTCAGTCGAGCATGCTGGTAATGTGGAAGCCTCGACTGAAGCCTCCCCAGTTGACCCTACACTTGTGGACCCAGAGGCACCGAAAGAAACAGATATGCCTTCTACTTCAACAAAGGGTCCAGCTCCTGTGTGGCAAAAGACGTCTACAATAGACAAACAAGGAGCAATAGGGATGATCTTGGCTGTAAGGTTCGAGGAGGATAAGCAGCTGTTCGCAATCAAAAGATCTGGCGGGGTTCAATACTTGAAACCCACCAGCGAAGCGTTCAGCTCCTTACCCAAATACGACCTTGTGAACCTAGCAAACCGAGAGCTGCTGGGTCATTCCAATCACGCAGTGGCGATGGGTTTGTGGGTGGTTCTGTAGCGAGAAGCAAGATCTGGGAAATTCGAGATGTTCAAGCCTCAAGTGCCCAAGAGAGTCAAGGATAATCACGCCAGACATCCTGTGACTAAGAAGCACTTAAAGAAATTGGTATACAAGCCAGTGCGATGTGAAACTAAGATTCCCCTAAGCAAGTTATCTCAGGTTATTCTTGGTGACATGTGGTACTGGTACGTAGATCCAAAGACGGGCGAGGCTGTGATCATGGGAAAGGTACGTCCAGACAGTGGAAACATAGTGCCAAAGGAACTGATCAGAATATTTGATGAAGTCTGCTTCATCAACTTTTCTGTGAAAGATCTAGAGGCACTAGCAGACAGATACTGCGTGTACACTGATGAATGGACAAAGCTCTTTGCTTCTAAATATGACAAGGTGATTAAGTTCTGCCTTGATTACAAGAAGAAGATGGAAGGTAAAGATTAAGTGCTGTGAAGATTGAAGAATGAAGACTGAAGAATGAAGACTGAAGAATGAAGACTGAAGAATGAAGACCGAAGACGATGATAATCCAGAGCTGTTGTCAAGGGGGAGTTTGTTGAAGCACTTTCGTGTGACAAACACTCTGGATAGAGTCTTAGTTTGTATTTTCTTGTTTGTAAATGTCTTTGTATGTAAGAGTCTTTAAGTATTTGTTTATCGAGTTGTATTTACTTTTATATATTGAATGTTGCGAAATTCTCTAAGTATTTTGCGCACTTGTAAGTGCGCAGGAGAAAGCTCCTGCGTACTTAGCAAGTATGCAAGAATACCTTTGCGTACTTGCTAAGTACGCAAGAGAATTTTTCCCTGCGCACTTGCTAAGTGCGCAGGCATCAGGTCTTGTATAAATAGGATAGGTTGACAGAAGTTAAGTACGCATGCAAAATAGCAAATACGCAAATTGTAATCTCAGTGCTTCTCTCTGTAACCTTCAAGTGTTTATAATACAAAGAACGTTTAGAGTGTTTTTTCTTGTCGGTTTACTTTGTTTAGTTTGACTCTCCGCCTAGTCACGGGTATTCCGCACCCGGTCTGACTAGTAGACCCACTTGCATGTGACGATCCGCCACACCCGAGGGACCTACAAAATCAAAACCGGTGTTTTGCAACTTTTAGCCACTTTTCCCAAAAATTCCTCACCTTTATCCAAAGCGTACATTACAACCAAAGTCCTCATGATACTTGTTTAAGTTTATGTTAATTTATGGAGGTTTGATTCCTCTTCAAACTTATGATTTTACATCATTTTTGTCACACCCCGCCCCGGGCACCCCCGGGACGTTCACGGTCCGCGACGGTAGTTGGCACAATTCGTACCTGCTTTGATTTTAGATTTTATTTTTGTGCAGCGGAATAACGTTTTTACAAAGGATCGTTTCATAAATCATCTCAACCTCATGGGTTGGTTTGAAAATATTAGAACCTTGTCGTGTAGACAAAAGATCATTTCATTTAAATACTATGGGTATAAAACCCGATACTGTGTACATTTCATTTGAAATCCAAACCCTGACGAAAGTCAGTAAAATCTACAAGGAGGTATTCTGCCTAGGGAGTCGCAATCCTTTGGGCACCTTAACCTTGTCTTTTTCCCAGGTTCTTCCTGTGCATAGCACGAACCTGTATAAATATTTTTGGTTGCAATGGGTCTAGGTGTGTGGCTTGACCCGGATGTACAACAAACTGTCCCCGGGACTTAAGCCGTGGCCAGTTCTGGTGTGTTAAGGTCATTTTAATCTTTTTCTGAAAACATTTGAAAATGAACGTTAGCTATATGCTGGTGAATACATTTTGACCTCAAATCATTTCCCAATAATGGCAAAACAACTCAATTAAATAACTAAACATTTCTTCTTTTGGAATCTAGTGAACACATCACTTCTTCCCTTTTCATTTGCGTATACATTGGTCATATACTCGGGGGCTACCCGGTTCACGGCACTTACGTTTTACGCATATTCCCAATCATACATGCCAACCCCCCGGCCAAATTCTGGATCCGGAGCGAGTATAAATATTTGATCAAACTTTACGTATACTTTTTTCCATGGGTAAATATCCTCTGGGGTTGAATTCAACCCCAACTCTGGGATGTTTATGGATAAGTATTTAGTTTTCGTGTTTTACCCTTTTCATAAACGTAATAGTTTGATCTTTGTGTGAGAGTGTGTGTAGCATACTCACGATTTTAAAATCGTGATTTTGACAGACTCGTATTCACCTTGATTATGGAAGTGGAGAGATGGTAATCTTAATGCTACGAAGCTCTTAGAGTTAACTATTAGGTCTCTAGCACCTTAGCTTATACTTCTATGCATTCCTCGAGTTCCTTTGGCCCTAAACGCTTGAGTCCGGTTAATAAGTGAAAGCCAGTCGAACTCAGGGTGAGCGGCTTGGGTGTCGGGACAGCAAATGGTGGCTCAAGAGCAAGCGAGGCAGAGACAGCTTGAGAGTGTTGTGAGAAATGGTGTGATGAATAAGATCCAATAGATCTCCTATTTATAGGCTGGATTCGAGCCCATAGTGGACCGTAAGGCAGGGCGCTGGCGGTCCGCTATCACCCCATTTTACCCGCATGCATGCCACGTGGTGGCTGTGACATCACTCATTTCTATGCACGATCCTATGATTCTACCTTGTAACCTATTGAGATTCTAATACTATGAACCTTTTGATGCCGCATATCATTTGTGATATCATTTCATTTCAAACTTCTAAGTCTGGCTTAAAGCGAATATTCTATTGCGCTTTAGAACGACTTGCTTATTTTATTTTAATTCTATCTGATTCTTGTACTTACTACTTATAGTAGCTTTGGATGCCTTAGACTCTAACCTAATCAAAATAATTCAAGTTTGTAACTTTGTTTGACTAAAATAAATTTCATGGGAAAAAGTTACGCATACGTAAATTTCAGGGTTTCTTTTGTAAAAGTTTTCGAAATCTGGTTAATTTTTGTAAATTCAATTATATTATTATTATTATTATTATAATTTTCAGATTTATATATGTATATATATATTATTTAATTTATTAAATCAAATTAAAAACCTTAAACTTATCTAAAACCATTAAAAACCATTATTTTTATTCTTTAATCCTATCCTAATCCTATACCATTTTAACTAACTAATCTTGAA
This sequence comes from Smallanthus sonchifolius, assembly GCA_023525975.1. Lineage (NCBI taxonomy): Eukaryota > Viridiplantae > Streptophyta > Magnoliopsida > Asterales > Asteraceae > Smallanthus > Smallanthus sonchifolius. The sequence continues at coordinate 73,925,969 of CM042018.1, read as the reverse complement.
CTCAAACTCTTGGAGGTACTACTCTGGGGATGATAACCACTCTAGTATATGACAACCACCTTCCTCTATTTACAATATCAACTCCTCAACTATTATAAACTTGAATTTTAAAACTAACTTGCACTATAACTTACTTAGGGTTAATCCATAAGGCATTCTCATAACCAAGTTACTACCAGGTCTAGATTCAACCCACATACTTGCAAGATGAGTTCATAGCCTATCTTTTACTTTCTATCTTTGGGGTGGAAAACATGCTCTCGTATTCAAACTCTATATTAGTACTATTATCATACTACAAGGTTTTCATACTATTTAATAACAACTTTCTATATTTGTAAACTTGAATGGTTTCGTACACACTCTCTACCACACCATTAACTTTTTAGCCAACGGGTTTAAGTAAACAGATATATGGGCCTGACAAGCCCATCTAGTGCTCAGGTTGATGCATTATGTTCAACTTCTCGGGTTGGTGCATTCTGTTTGATCTGGGGGAGCTAGATGACAGAAACTGCATACTATAACAATACTTTGGGTCTGATGCGTTTAGGCGGGGAATCTATTCTAGTCACTAGGGTTGGTTGTAGACTCGATATATGAAAGTGTAATTTACTTGTATTGAAACTGTTTATGAATTCTATAATATTATTCTGTGCTATATCTATGTAACTACTTAAACCTATGTTATCACCAACTTTTTAGTTGACCTGTTTTAGCATGTTTTTCAGATAATGGAAACTAAGTTGCTGGTAAGCTCATACTAGGAATCAAGGATTATGCCTTAGTGGCATTAGCTAGATAATAACAAAAGAGGACTTATTTGTTCTACTTGTCTTGTTTGATTTCTTTGTAGTCAATGTAATCAACTATTCAACTTAATAGAAATTTCTTTTGACCCATATGTAATGATTCAATTTCGTCGCTCCCTCGTGTTTCCGCCTTGGCGTGGGTGTGACAGATTGGTATCAGAGCAAGGTTATAGAGAATTAGGCTACTTTAGACCTAGACTTTAACCCTAAGATTCCCCTACATTAGGAAACATGGTGCATTAGGAAACTATGTGCTTACTTGTTTAGTTATACATGTCTTCTTATCACTATTTCTTGAAACCAACACACTTACCTCGGCGAACCATAATTCAGAACAAGATTCACAGCGAAGAGCCGTATTAGACCTATCCGAGTGTAGCCGAACCACCGTCGAAGATACGGTAACTAAGCAACGATGTCGAGACAATTCCATAATTACTCTCGTTAGAACCAAGGGCCCGATTGGTGGTTGATAGGAACATGAGTAATCTGGAAGAGTGGATACCTATACACGAAGGATTCCGACTAGGAAAGATGTGGTGTATAAATCCCTAAGCAAGGACCCGTCACATCTTCCTGGGAATCTTTGGTGTGAGTATCGCTTATAGGCTAAAAAACATCTTCCTAACATATATCATATGGACCCAGAGTTTTGATTTGTCATTATTCTCCTCTTTAAATTCAAACTCTAGACACAACACATATATTGTGCCTCTATCTTTCTTCATTTGTAACAATTTGATTACGAATGAAATTCTATCCTTGTTTGCTTTATCTTCATACTATCACTTGTCACCTTAACTAATCTCGTCATCTTATCTAAACGTGCTGGAATGCCTCCTCGTCGTGACCCTACCAAAATCAACAATATTGCCACCATTGTCACCCAACAACTACCCGATGTCCTGCCTACTATGGTAACCATTGCTGTACCAGTAAGCATTGTTGCCCTAGCCACCCAAACAACTAAACCCTATTCAGGATCACTGCCTAAGTGCCCTAGATGCCCACTTCATCACACTGGAGGTGCAACAAATGCGGCAGATTTGGCGACACGACTCAGAACTGCAAAGCACCTCCTGCTATAGCAAAGACCAACAACACCGAGATTGCTAACCCTGGACAATAAAGTCAGGGCTTGCTTTGAATGTGGTGGCCTTAACCACTTTAGGAACCGTTGTCCTAAGCTCAACCAAAACAACAATGACACCCCAACTGCTCAAGGTCGAGGTTTTTCCATAGGAGCACCCGAAGCCCGCTAAGATCCAACTGTCCAGGATAAAGCAGGCTCCAGTAGTTAAATTTTGGGATGGATTCCTCTTAACTAGGGGAGACTGTGTCAATTCTTGTTTATTTTTCCTATTTCTTGTTTGGTTCATCTCAGTCTAAACTCTATGTCTACTTGTTTACTTCTATCTTGTAACCTAGATTGGATTTTCATTGAATGAATCTTATTTGTTTCATTGTCTACTTGAATCTCAAACTATTACGTTCTATTTCGTTTCAATGTATGTGACCTTTCAATTTCTATTGCATAGCAATGTCTACTTTATGACATCCACAACTTTAACTTACATAACTATTATCACCTTATAGATTCATAATAGAAGCACATAGCACACCCGTGTATGGTAAATAGACAATTGCGGTCCGAAACGTAATCGTTATTTTACAGGTGCATTGGTGTGTGTTTGAAATTCTGTCGTGTAGCTAGTTTCCCACACCCTTGACAAATTTCTAAACTCAATTTATACACCCAACATTATTCGATTAGTGATTATTTTTCGTTAGTGACTGGTATGCTTTCAAGGTATTAAAGGGGTGGTGGGCATGCTGCGGTATACCCTATATATTAACCTCTTTAATGCATTGAAAGTGAGACTAGAAGCTGTACCAAGAACAAGCATTGATAATAGTTAACGAACCCACATCTATTTTAGAATAACACAACCTCTACTGATGGAATTTCGAGACGAAATTCTCTTAACTAGAGGAGACTGTGACATCACTTGGACAGAAGTGTAAGACATATTAAAAACTTAAGTTTGGACTTTTATTTTGGAAGCTAAGATCACCCTAAAACCCTAATTTCGGACGAATCAGACTTTTGACCTTAAACCGGACTTTATGCACGTAACAACGCTTTTTGACGAACGAAATCGTGACTTAAGATTTTATCTAATAAATTTTTGTAACTACTGATGTACTTTATTAAAACTTAAACTTTAAGTTTTGAAGTCACGTATTTATACAAAAACCGATTTTACAATTTTAAATGGTTCGTACGCGTATGCACGGGTTTTCGATATGCAATAGGTTGCATAACCACTTTTGTTTTGTTGACTTGATCACATATTTTAGGAGTCCTAAATGCACTGTTTGTGTCTACTTGATTAGTAGGACTCGGTTAGAACACCTGTTTTTGTGGCTTTTGTGGATTTAGCCGTACTTTGCTAGAATTTGGTTGTTAACAGTACTTTGCGATTTTTGTTGACTAAGTCACACTATTCACCGACGTTGTTCAGGTGAGTTTCGCGGCCCCACTTTACTTACTTTTTACTATTTTTGGAGGAAAGTTGTTTCTTTATTTATTTTAGTCACATGTTATAGGATACATAAATACATGAGTTATTTTTTTAAAGCCTTAAAGTCCCCAATTTTGGCAATCAATTAGCTGAGCGTAGCCATTGGGAAATTTCGGTAGTACTACTTTGGTTGACACCCCCACCCATGGTTGGTCGTGCCATCCAGACTTGTAGGGTCACTTGGGCGCAGAGTTAGCCATTTTTTAGGCGGTTGTTTGCATCAGACTTCCGTATGGGTAATTTATTTTTATTTTGTCGAGGCTTTGATTGCGGCTCCACCAATACGTGATGCTGAGATCCCAAACTCCTAACATGAAGTTGTACGATGAAACTACGGATCCTGAGGAACACGTCGCACAATACAGAGAGAGAATGGAGATTAATCCCATTCCCCTGGATTTGAAGGAGGCGTGCTTATGCAAGGGTTTTGGTTCCACCTTAATAGGATCAGCCCGGAAATGGCTACTTAATGTTCCACCTTATTCGATTACTTCATTCGCTCATTTAATAAATTTGTTTAATAACCAGTTCTCTTGCAGCAGAACGTTCGAAAGATTAACAAGTGACTTATAGAGGATAACTCAGAATCCCGGAGAATCTCTTCGAGATTATGTCAGCAAGTTCAGCCGGGAATCCCTAGATATCTCGAACCTTGATATTGCCACAACAGTCCATGCATTCAAGATGGGGCTGAAGAAGGACTCCCAATTCTACGAAGACCTTGTCATGAATTCTTGTAGGAATCTTAATAAGTCAGGAACCGGGCATTGAGGTTCATAAGGCTCGAGGATGATAAGAAGATCCAGTAAAGGATGGATGATCCAACTAGTTACATTCAACCCAACCGGAAGACTGAATCTGCACCCTTCAAGCCTTATAGATCCAAGCCTTATTCTAAGCCTAACAATCACAGGATTAATGCTATGGAGGATGACGAAGACGAAGAAGAGTATCCTAGACTATCTGAATACTGTTTTTTCTCTTGATACAACATGTTTATTATTTGCTATGCAGGATCTTGGTGAAAAAGCCAGGTGGCCTCGCAAATTTGAGAAGAACACATAATGGAAGGATAAGTCCAAGTGGTGTGCATTCCATGAGGACTTCGGCCATGTAACCGAAGGTTGTATTGCTCTGCGAAAAGAGATAAGCTTTCTCTTAAGCAAAGGACATCTCAAAGAATTTCTAGGCAAAGGAAATAATAAGGCTAAGGATCATGACAGGATCCCGCAGAGAGCAACATCCCCGCAGCCAGATGCCAAGGTAATAAGTTTTATATCTGATGGATCTGACATTTGTGGCACTTCTTACTCTGCAGCAAAGAGGAATGCCAAGGAAGCAAAGACAGAGAAAGGGGACAGGCCTACCAAGACCTCTAGCCTGACTGAAGAGAAAGTCATATCTTTTGACGAAGGGGACCGAAATGACGTACATGATCCTCATCATGACGGCTTGGTGATCATTCTGTATATTGCAAACCACTTCATCTGTAGGATACTAATTGACGGAGGGAGTTCGGTAAATATCATTCAGCATGAAGTCCTGAATAGAATGGGGATCCCGGATTCTGAAATTATCTCAAAATATTCAGTGCTGGTGGGATTTAGCGGAGAAGTTAAAAGCACAGTCGGAGAAATAAAACTACCGATATACATCAAAGGGGTAAATGCTATACAAAATTTTTGTTTAATAGATTCTTTGTCTTGCTATAATATCATTTTAGGAAGGCCTCGGATACAAGACATGAAGGCAGTACCCTCAACATACCATCAGTGTGTTAAGATTGTAGGTCCCCGGGTGTCTCGGATCGTTACGTGTGGGTGTGTGACTAGTCGGACCGGGTGCGGAATGCCCGTGACTAGGTGGAGAATCAAGTAACACAAAGTAAACCGACAGTGAAAACACTTTCAAACTTCGTCTATTATAAAACTTGTAGGTTATAGAGATGGTACAAATGAGTGCGTACATAACTTCTGTCACCACAACCTATTTTATACTAGACCAGTTGCCTGCGCACTTAGCAAGGGCGCAGGGTTTAACTCATGCATACTTAGCAAGTACACAGACTTTGTTCTTGCGTACTTGCTAAGTACACTGGATATACATCTTGCACACTTGTTAAGTGCGCACAACACTTAACAAAGACGAATACAACGGCAAGTACCTATGAACATGATTACAACTCGATAAACCAATACATACAGAAGCTGATATACAAATACAAATACATAAAGACAATACATAAGTAAAAACAATCTTCAGAGTGCTTGTCACAAGAATTGCTTCAACAAACTCCCCCTTGACAGTAGGTCTGGAGATGTCTCTCTAACAGCTTCAGAGTAAACAACTTCAGAGTGATTGTCACAAGAATTGCTTCAGCAAACTCTCCCTTGACAGTAGCTCTGGAGTTGTCTTCAGTCTCTATCATCTGTATGCAAGTAGTATTTGTCTAACAACATCCATGAGCTTAAAGACGACTATGTCAAATTTGAGCTCCGTGAAACCGACGCCAGCATGGATAACGCGCTCCACGTCAGTAACTCAAAATGACGTATATAGAATGATTCAGGAATGAATCCCTGAATAATCTTATTCTTCCTTCTCTCAGTCTCATGTTCAGCAACATACTTATTGTCTGAATTCTTTCATCTTTGTGTTTTGGAGGATGACTCGGGAAGGGAAACCTTCGCCATTCTCCGTGGGTGTGTTTGGTATGGTGCATCATCAGAGTCAGATGAATCAGATTCAGTCACATCAGAATCTGACTCTTCAGCACCATCTCCTCCTTATTCTTCATCACTGCCATCACTAGCCATCTCTGCAATAACATAAGATATAAAACATTAGATCAAATAGAATCATTAAAATAGAACAAGCATGACAAAGTATAGCACTTGCACATTGAACCAAATTTCAGACTTAGAAAATTTCTAAGTGGCTCTTCCTGCGTACTTAACAAATACGCAGAAAATTGTTCTTGCGTACGTAGGAAGTACGCAGGAGCTAGTTCTTGCGTACTTAGTAAGTGTGCAGGAACTAACACTTAGAACTTTTACAAACTCCAAAATCAAGAGATTCAAAGTTTTAGATGATGATAGTGGTCACCACAATGTCAAAAAACCGGTTTAAGACCTATGGGACCAAGACTAACACCAATGCAATGCTAAAACCAGGTCATTTGGACCTAACCTTGGTACCCAATGGTTCAAAACCAAAATCAAGAAAAATTAAGGACGAATTTAACAAGCTAGAGATTCGATTGATGATCATAAACTAGTTTTAGGGCCAAAATCAAGAAAAATTAAGGACGAACACCCAAAGCCAGTTTAAATTTCATCATCAAAACCCTAAGCGTGAAAGTCAAGAAATCGGTCCTTAATCAAGAGATTTTGTGGATGAAATGGTCCAAGATTCTCACCAACTATTAGGCAGGTGAAGATGAAACAATGATCGGGATGAAAAATCGGATTAGAAACACACGTAAATTTGAGTGAAATCGAGCAGAGGATGCAAACAGTGTTCAAAGATTGAATGAGATGAAACTTAGAAAAAATTCTAACACCTGTTTATATACCTGGACCACAACATTCGTGCGTACTTATTAAGTGCACAACACTTAACTCCTGCGTACTTACTAAGTACGCATGACTTAAGTCTTGCGTACTTGATAAGTACGCAAGGTTTAACCCTTGCGCACTTGTTAACTACGCAAAGACTTATGTGAAGTCGATTTTCAACTCAAATTACGAGGAAGTCAAAGTCAAATAACGAACATGATAAGCACATTCAATCAAGAGGTTTCAAAGTCAATTCAAGAAGGTTAAACACAATTTTTTTTTTGGTTTTTCTGATTGGAATTTGAACTATACACAAACTTAAAATCTTTTTGATCTTTTCTAGATAGAGATATACAAGTATATACACACTATTTTGTTCAAAGACACGAGCAGAGGCTCATATCATGCTAAATTATAGCAATAATGATACAAGATAAACATCAAAGAATATGGGATCATGTCATGGACTACAATTTATTCATACGTAATACGCACATAAACAAGTAATTCAAGTTGACAATATTATAAGATTTGAAACCATAAGCATCTTAGTATCATGTTCTTGTGTGTTAAGGTATTAGTTATTAATATACAACATGTGCCCCACAGTTATGCTATGAACTTACTTTGCACTTATCTCATGGCATCTAAGATTTCCTAATGATTTTCTAAATTTCCAGAATGAGGCTACATCAATTAGCATAGGAAAAATCAAACAAAATCCATAAGGATTATCAGGAATCATAATATTCAGAATCGAGTGATTCATTTGTCTTGGTTTCATGTGATTTCTTCAGTGAATATCGGCATGATGATTCAGGATAATGAATATGGTGTTTGAGGATTTAGGTAAGGGGATCCAACTTTTATCTGGATTTGAATTCAATGAATTAGGAATGATTCAAGGGTGAATACATGCTCAACGGTTGATGTAAAGACATGTCTTGATTCAATCTTTCATTGCATTCTTGTGAGTATGGGTAGTGAGATGAACCGCAATAATTGTGCTAACGACCTAACCCGAAACTGGTCTCAGAAGAAAATAATTGCCAAAATCTAACATCCTGTATCTAATAGTGATCTTTTGCATTCTTTTACGCACACACACTAGCAAACATGGGTTCAAATCACAGTTGTAGTATTGATTTAATTTCCACACTACTAATGATTCAAAGACGCGTACAGCCTACTGACAATTCAAATTACTTTTAAATAAGCAGATTAAAAACATAACAATTTAAACAATCAAGTAAGCATGACGCAATCATTTCCCATATGTGCAGTCTAGGACGTTTAGATCATTTATGATGTACTATCATTTCCTCATTTCTCAAGAGAACTTTGAAATTTTTCTGTTTTTCTATTTTGTTTGGATTTTTGTAAAATATTTGAAAATTAAAAGAACTATACAGAAAACTTAAAAGAAATAAAATTTAACTTTCATGAATTGAATTAATTTAAGAAAAACAAGTTTTCACTCCGGATTGAACATTCCTATCATGTTGACAAGATGTTCAAAACGTGTTCGATCAAACGCCTTAGTGAAAAGGTCAGCAAAGTTGTCATCCGTGTGAACCTTTACAAGTTCAATGAGATGCTTTTCAGCACAATCACGGATGAAATGGTGGTGAATTTCAATATATTTAGTTTTGGAATGTTTCATCGGGTTGTTTGTGATGGATATGGTGGCATTGTTGTCAATGAATAGTGGAGTTCCAGTGAAGTTTAAGCCGTAGTCTCTTAATTGCTGCTGAATCCACAATATCTGAGAACAACCGCTCGCTGCAACAATGTACTCTGCTTCACATGTTGAGACAGAAACCGTTTACTGCTTCTTACACTACCAGGAAACCAACCTGTCTCCCAAGAATTGACATCCACCTGAGGTTGACTTTCTATCAAGGTTACAACCGTCATAGTCTGAATCGGGATAGGCTTTGAAGTCGAATAACCGCTGTTTCAAGTACCAAAGACCCAATCTGGGTTTCCCCTTTAAGTATATGAAGATTCTCTTAACAACTATCAGATGAGACTCCTTTGGTTGTGACTGAAACCTTGAGCACAAGCATACATAAAACATTATGTCGGGCCTTGAAGCTGTGAGATACATAAGAGATCCGATCATCCCACGGTACAATTTGTAATCCACATCCTTTCCATCTTTGTCTGGATGCAAACCGTGATTGACGGGGATAGGTGTGCCATAAGTATTGCTATCATTCATCTTGTATTTTGACAATATGTCCTGCACATACTTAGTTTGATGCAGATAAATGCCATCCTGCCTTTGACTGACTTGCAGACCTAGAAAGAACGACAGTTCACCCATGTTGCTCATCTCAAACTTGGACTTCATCACCTGTTCGAATTCCCTACACATCTCTTCATTTGTAGACCCAAAGATAATGTCGTCGACATACACTTGAACAAGAAGAATATCACCTCCTGTATTCCGAATGAAGAGGGTCGAGTCAATTTATCCACGGTTAAAACCATTTGATAGTAGATGTTTTGATAACGTCTCATACCATGCCCGAGGTGCTTGATGAAGACCATAAAGTGCTTTGTCGAGCTTATACACTTTATTGATATTATGCGGATCCTCAAAGCCGGGAGGTTGAGTGACATAGACCTCTTCATGAACTTTTCCATACAGGAAAGCACTCTTCACATCAAGTTGATAGACCTTGAAGCCGACATAGGACGCATAAGCCAGAAACAGTCGAATGGCCTCAAGTCTAGTAACTGGGGCATATACTTCAGTGTAATCCAGACCCTCTTGTTGTTAAAATCCTTGAATAACCAATGTTTCTTTATTCTTCACTACGACATGACGATCATCCGTTTTGCACTTGAACACCCATATGGTTCCAATTGGTTGTACGCCTCTTGGCAAGTTAACTAAATCCCACACATGCAACTTTTGGAATTGGGACAGTTCATCTTGCATCGCCTCAATCTAGCAGTTGTCAGTGAGAGCCTCGTTCACATTCTTCGGCTCCAACCGGGACACAAATGTAGCATGCAAACATGTTTCCATGACACCAGTGTCAAGTATCCTAGCGTATAAACTAGTGTTCTCAGCAATGGTTCTATGATGAGTCTGAACACCGGCATGAGGATCACCAGTAATGTTGTCAATTGGATGATTCTTAAGCACTCTCGTCTCTGGTATATCCGGTTCCTGGAGATTTGTGTCTAGATTCATGCTCAACTCCCCCATATCGTGTGATCTAGAAGACGATGATTCAACGTTGATTGGATCAGCTGGAGCTTCATTTCGTACACGAGTGTTAGGATTAGCTTGAGCGTCATCTCCATCAACATGGACAACTTCAACATCATCACTGTCAGGAGTTCCAGATGCAGCATTGGAATCGGGAGTTACAATGGGTACCATGGCACGAGTGGAGAAATTTGAATCATCACCACCATTAAAGAAATCATACACATTTGTGGCATCATCAACAGACAAATCAGGAAGGTTGAAAGACTTGAATAGTGCACCATAATCAAAACCCCAAGCTGGACCAGTTGGTTTTGGTGGAATTCTGTGTTTACTACAATCCACTTTGAACCATTCCTCGACAGTACGAGTTCCTATATTGTACACTCTCTTGCAAGGCGAGTTGGTAACATATCCTAAGAAGATGCCTTCCACTGCTTTTGCATGAAATTTAGATTTTTGATCCTTGTATAGTAGCAATAGAGAGAAGGGACTACCAAAAGGAACTAGGTAGTCAAGATTGGGAGGCCGATTGTTGATCAACTCATAGCAAGTCTTGTTGTGCCTCTTCACAACCAGAACTCTGTTCAAAATGTGACAAGTTGTATTTACTGCTTCTGCCCAGAAAGTTACAGGAAGCTTTGCATCTGACAGCATTGTCCTTGCAGTCTCGATCAAGGTTCTGTTCTTCCTTTCTGCAACTCCGTTTTGCTGAGGTGTGTACGGGGCACTAAATTCATGACGGATCCCCTTCTTGAGACAGAAAAGCTTCATCAAATTATTCTTGAATTCAGTTCCGTTATCACTCCTTATTTTTCAAACCTTCAACTTGCAAAGAGATTCTAAGCTCAGGATCAGGTATTGAAGAATGTCAGCAGTATCGTCCTTTGTACCTAAAAATTACACCCAAGAAAAACGTGAGAAGTCATAAATTACAACTAGACAGTATGACTTACCTCCAATACTCCTGATACTTATGGGGCCAAACAGATCCATATGTAACAGCTCCAAAGGGGTATCGATGGAGTTTTGGAACTTGTGCTTATGAGACTTCCGTTGTTGTTTGCCCTTTTTACAAGGCATACAGTCATCTACAATGGAGAATCTCAGCTTAGGAACACCGGTTACCAAACCATTTCGGACAAGATGATTCTTTTTTCAGTAAGAAATGTGTCCGAGTTTCCTATGCCACAAGATTGAGTCAAGCTCTGTCGCTTCGGTAAGCAAACAAGTAGCAACTGATGAGGTGGTTGTTGCCATGCTCATATCAATCTGATAAGTGTCGTTTGTCCTTGGTGCTCACATCAGAATCCAGTCTTCAGGAACTTCAAAACCAGGTTAGAGAATCATGCATTCTGTCTTGTCAAACATGACTGTGTACTCCTTGTCGCACATCTGGGAGACACTCAACATGTTATGCTTCAGCTGCTCGCAGTAGTTGACGTTGTCAAAGCTAACACAACCATTTGAAACCACGCCTTGACATGTGATACTACCGCCTTTCTCTCCAGCAAAGGCCACATAGCCGCCTCTAAATGGTTTCACATCTTGACGCAGGGCCATGTTACCTGTCATGTGCCGGGAGCATCCACTATCTACATAACAACGATTAGAGATAGTTCCCTTCGGATGTCCCTGCACGAGTCACAAGAAACTAATTAGATTTGGAGATCCAAGCCATGGTGGTCTTGGGTCGTCCGTCTTTCTCAAAATAAACAACCTCTATTAACTCACAGTCGTGACTGTCAAAAATGGGTGAGTCTTTATAAGACTTGGGATCAGGAGATTGAGAACTTTTGGATTTCTTGTTCCCGGACCTCTTCTTTTTCTTAACTGGAACATTAGGCTTACATTCAATAGCAGCAGGTGAACTAGTGTAAGCTTCACATGATTGAACTCCAGCCAGTTGTTCCAGCTTTCTCAATCTCTTTTTCCTTCTTCTCCTCTTTGGTTTGGAGAGTTTTACCAGTAGGTGCACTACCAGAGGTAGAAGCACAAGGTTTAGCAGAAAGCTTTTCCCTTTTTAGAGCATATGGTTTAGCCTCAGATGTGATCTTTGGCTTTACCATAGGTTTTACTGGTGGTTTCGCCACACTTGCTTTTGGACTATTGGAATGTTTCACTGGTGGTGACTTAGAGATAACAGCCAGTTGTGAAATAATTGGCCGTTTCCTTGGTTCTTAGCAGGGCAGTTCACAAGGATGTGACCAACCATACCACAGTGAAAATAGGTTCTCTTTTCTTTGTAAGTCCTCCTGTAAGGCTCATTAGATCTGGCATTAGATGACTCAGCATGATGAGCAGGAGAAGTTGTTTGGTAAACAGTAGTTTGACCCGATGGTGATTGGTTTTTGGGAATATAATACTTTAGCATATTTTCTTGATAGCCAAGGCCATAATGAGCTGAAAAAGCTTCTTTCTTAACTTGATTAATGTTTTTATATCCCCCATAAAGCATCACTTTTAATTTTTCATTTGATTCAATGATACCAGGTTCAGTCAAAATACAATTATCACTATCAGTGATAATGTTTTTCTTAACTTTTTGTTCACCGAGCAACTCCTCATAGACTACTCCTTCAGGGCAGGTGTTCTCAGACCCATCATCAGAAGCAGTAAAGAACTCTTCATCAGATGTAGAGTTAGCCTTACTTAAGGAATCATCAAGGCAAGACAGATCAATGTCAATTAATCCGTTGACAAATTTCCCGCTTACAGGTGGAGGAATGGCGTTAGTACCCAGCCCTAAGCCATTCACTTATCTCACAACAGACTCATAGTGTTCCACCACAAAACGAGAATTTTTCAACTTCTCAATATTGTCTTTCAACTGCAAGATCTCATTTTGCAGCTTGTTGATCTCATTGTTCCTTTTCTCTATCCCCTTGTTCGCAACATCCAAATGAAACTGTTGATCGCTGATTTTAAGTGAATAATCACGTTTTCTTTCTTCAACGTTTCAATTGAATCTTTGTAACGTTTTTCGTTTTCTTTATAGCTTAAAGCTGCAATACGAAGGGTTCGACTTTGTCTTGAAGCTTAGAATTTTCATCCTTTAAGCTCAGACATTTTGAACAAGAAATGACAGCAAAAGAGTTAGAATCTACCTCTTTTGATGAACATGATGCCTCTCCAATAGCCATGAGGGCAACTGCAGTTGTAAACTCTTCTTGGTTAGCCACAGAAGCTTCCCGTTCCTCTGTTTCCATCATCTCCATAATCTCAGCCATGAGACCAACCTGTTGTGCTACCAAAGCATTGGACGTTCCACCTTGACCTTGATTGTGGTTGTTGGAGTTGTTGTACCCTTGACCGTTTCCTTGGATAGGTCTGGTGAACCCTGAGGCCGGTGCTTTGTCCTTTTGACATTCTCTTGCAAAATGCCCAAAGTTATTGCATTTGTAGCACTTGGCCTTGGATTTATCAAATCCCACCTAGGCATTTGAATGTCCACCAATAAACTTCCTTCCAGTTCTATTCAGGAAACGCTTTGCCCTTCACAAGATCATGGCCATATTCCATTGAATATCCATGTCCTCCATATCATTCGGATCCACCTGATTGAAGTCTTCTTCTATGGTTTCAGGATCCGTGAGCTTACCGCCAATTAAGTTCTCATAGGCAAGCATGCATGATGAGAATAAAGCCACATGATCTTCTGCTATCTTGGCTATTGCTGATTTGGTTAGCTGAAGATGTGGGAGAAGGATTTCTTGAGGAATTCTATGATGAGATCCAGAACCTGATCCAGATGCTGCATAGCAAGCATGACCACTACAGACATTTGAGTTATCCTCCTTATGAGAGTTCCCTGAGAAAATGGCAATTCTAGAACCCGATGACTTGGCTGTGGAAGACGTCCCAAAATACATAGAAGGGTCTTGTATTTGAGGTCACCCTGAGCTCTCTTTTCGTGTTAGGTTCATATCATGTGCTTGAACCTTTCCGATTGCTTCATTAATAGTCATCTCATAAAACTTTGAGTTCTCTCTCATCAAGGTAGTGTACATCTCAAATTTTGGTGGTAGGGCATCTAGAAACTTCTCAACTAACTCCTCATTTGGATAGATGAGGTCAAAAGCTTTCAGCTCAGTTTGCAGATGACAGAATCTAGAGATGAGCTCATCTATGGATTCATTCTCCAAATATCTGAAGCACTCATACTACTTCCTGAGAAGATCCCTCTTATGCTTCTTGTTGTCGCTATTTCCCTCGAATCTCTTCTGCAAAGCCTTCCAGAGATCCTTGGAGTTATCGTATCCACTAAAGCTTTGAAATAACTCCCTGGTAAAGGACATAGTAATAGATCTGTATGCCTTCTTCTCTTTGTCATAAACTTTCTTTTCTTCTTCATCAAGTTTGGAGATAGGATTGGGAACTTCCTCATCAAGATATGTATATGTGGGATGCTTATAACCCTCTAGAATGGGTATCCAAAGTGAAGAATCGGTGTATGAGATATAATGCTCAAAGCGTGCTTTCCAGTTTGAGTAATCATTTACATTAAGCAGCTTTGGTGGTTTCTGTGGGGTTCCAATCTCGTTGTCATAATTCAGAAGGTTACCGAGGTTCTGAAGATTTTCCATGTTGAAACACTTAGTCAAATTTCAAAAAAAACAAATCAATGTGCGCACTTAAGTTCTGGCCTTGCGCACTTAAGATTTGCTCTTGCGTACTTAACAAGTACGCAGGAGTAAATGACAAGTACGCAGGAAGGAGTTAAGTACGCAACAAGAAATGGTCTTGCGTACTTGGTAAGTACGCAGGAAGACTGTCCTTTTAGCCAAAAAGGGTAAGTACACATGTCACTTTTTCACCAACCCTCACCAACTTTTTCCTGTCACTGGAATCTCACCGGAGACAGAAAATGTTGAAGATATGACCAAACAAAATGAGCCAAAGGGTCAGAAACTCGTTTCTAACCAACCTTTGATGCTCAAAACACTCAAATACACAACAAAAGTCACACAAATAGTGCTCAAGAGCTACCCCTATTTTATCAAAAAATCAACAAAAACACACACTTTTGCTTGCAAAATCTCTATAAGATGTGTAGAAGATGCTCCTAACACACTCACAACACTCGAAATCAAGAGCTAAGCTCTGATACCACTTGTAGGTCCCCTGGTGTCTCGGATCATTACGTGTGGGTGTGTGACTAGTCAGACCGGGAGCGGAATGCCCGTGACTAGGTGGAGAATCAAGTAACATAAAGTAAACCGACAGCGAAAACACCTTCAAACTTCGTCTATTATAAAACTTATAGATTACATAGATGTTACAAATGAGTGCGTACATAACTTCTGTCACCACAACCTATTTATAGTAGACCTGTTGCCTGCGCACTTAGCAAGTGCGCAGGGTTTAACTCATGCGTACTTAGCAAGTACGCAGACTTTGTTCTTGCGTACTTGCTAAGTACGTAGGATATACATCCTGCGCACTTGTTAAGTGCTCACAACACTTAACAAATACAATGACAAGTACCTATGAACATGATTACAACTCGATAAACCAATACATACAGACACTGATATACAAATACAAATACATAAAGACAATACATAAGTAAAAACAATCTTCAGAGTGCTTGTCACAAGAATTGCTTCAACAAACTCCCCCTTGATAGCAGCTCTGGAGATGTCTCTCTAACAACTTCAGAGTGATTTTCACAAGAATTGTCTTCAGCAAAGATGCCAACCCCTTGGGGTGTAGTGAAGATTAACAGTGATCAACAAGAGGCTAAGGACTGCTACACTTCTTCAATGAAGGCCTTCGCTAAAACCAGGAAAGCATAACAATTAAAGAAACAAGACCGAGACATCTTAGAGACTAAAGAGCAAGATGTTAAAGAGGTATCCCTAAATACGGAGGATCCTGATGTCAAGGTGCTTGTTGGAACCAATATCCCCAAGGATATTGAACAAAATTTTGTAGAGTTACTAAAAAGCAGAACCTCAACCTTTGCCCGGAAACATGAAGACATGACAGGTATCTCTAAAGATATTATTACACATAAATTGGGTATTGATAACAGTTTCAGGCCAATACACCAAAAAGAAGGAAATTCACACCAGAAAGGAATGTAATTATACAGGAAGAGGTTGAAAGGCTGTTGAAAGCGGGAATGATAAGGGAAGTGAAATTCCTAAGGTGGCTAGCTAATGTGGTGGTGGTCCAGAAGAAAAACTAGAAATGGAGAGTCTGTGTAGACTTCACTGACTTGAACAAAGCATGTCCCAAAGATCCTTTTCCACTACCACACATTGACTCCATGGTCGACGCCACAGCATGCCATGAAATGCTGACATTCATGGATGCTTCATCAGGATTCCAAAAAATTCAGATGGAACTCTCAGACCAGGAGGATACCGCCTTCATGACCCCCAACAGGTTTTTATTGTTATAATGCTATGCCCTTTGGTTTAAAAAATACAGGTGCTACATACCAAAGACTGGTGAACATGATGTTAAAAAACAAACTAGGGGACACCATGGAGGTCTACATAGATGACATGGTGGTGAAATAAAAAAAAGCTGAGGATCATCTCAGGGATCTCAGAGATGCATTCGATATCCTGTACCAGTATAACATGAAGCTGAATCCTTCTAAATGCCACTTCGGAGTGGGGGCAGGAAAATTCTTGGGCTATATGGTAACCAAAAGAGGTATAGGAGCCAGTCCAGAGCAAATCAAAGCAATTATCAATCTGAATTCCCCAGCAAACACCAAGGATGTCCAAAGGCTAACCGACAGAATAGCAGCACTCAACTAATTCATATCAAGATCCTCAGAAAGGTGCAAAGAGTTCTACGACATCCTAAAGAAGGACAAGATATTCGAATGGGAAGAAAAGCATGAACAAGCACTCAAATCATTAAAGGAATACTTATCATCAGCTCCTCTATTGATGAAGCCAGAAGATGGCGAACCATTATCCCTGTACTTGGCGGTATTCGGTAATTCTATAAGTGTCGTCCTAGTCAAGGATCATGAAGGCCAGCAACATCCAGTATACTATGTAAGTAAGAGCCTACTCGCGAAGAAACCAGTGTGTCTTGAGAAAACCAGAGATATCAGGAAGGATGGCTAACTGGTCAGTCAAGCTCAGCTCCTATGACCTCAAATATGAACCTAGAACAGCAATAAAGTCTCAGTCACTTGCGGACTTTGTGACTGATTTCAGTAGTGACATTCAACATGAAGCAGGCCTTGAAGTTCAACAATTGGAAGAATCCAAGGATAAGTGGACCTTATTCACTGACGGTGCATCAAATGTAAGAGGAACAGGTCTAGGTATCCTACTGAAATCGCCACAAGGGGACATAATACCCCAAACCTTAAGTTGTGAGTTCCAGGAAACGAATAATGAAGCAGAATACGAGGCGCTAATAACAGGATTACAATTAACTAGGGATATCAAGATCAGGTATCTCCAGGTATACGTAGATTCATTATTAATTGTTAACCATTTCAATGGCTCATATGCAGTAAAAGGCGAGAAGTTAGCTAAATATCTCACAATAGTTAAGCAATTATCTGTGGAATTTGAAATTTTTAGCATTACACAGGTAACTAGAGAAGACAATGCTGAGGATGATGCCTTAGCAAACCTTGCTTCAGCTCTCAAAATACAAAAAGAAGAAGAAGCAGATGTTCGGGATCTTGAACCTAGTCAAGGATCCTGGATTCTACCCATTAAAAAATATTTGAAGGATGGTGAGATCCCAAGTGATGAAAAGAATCACAAAGCTTTTCGCATCAGAGTATCAAGTTTTATAATATTGCACAATGTCTTGTATAGAAAGTCTTTTGCAGGTCCATACTTAAGATGCTTGGAGGATCCTGAAGCACATGAAGTCCTGAAAGACATACATGAAGGTGACTGTGGTAATCACACTAGGGGCAGAGCATTATTCTCGAAAATCCTAAGGACAGGATACTACTGGCCTACAATGAGGAAAGATGCTATGACTTATTCCCAAAAATGTGATGCTTTCCAAAGACACAGCAACATACTTCACCAACCAGCAGAACCTTTATATCCAATCATCTCTCCATGACCATTCATGAAATGGGGAAAGGATATAGTCCGCAAACTTCCCAAGGCACCAGGAGGAAAAGTTTTTATGCTGGCAATGAAAGATTACTTCTCCAAGTGGGTTGAAGCTGAAGCATTTATCCAAGTCAGAGAAAAAGAAGTCAGCTCCTTCCTCAAGCGCAACATCCTAACAAGATTCGGGATCCCGGAAGAGATAGTATGTGATAATGGATCTCAATTCATTGGTAAGAGAACAACTAACTTCTGTGCTAGTTGAGCGATTAAAATGATAACCTTCACCCCTGTGCATCCTCAAGCCAATGGACAGGCGGAATCCAGCAACAAGATCATCATAAACAACCTCAAGAAGAGATTAGGGGCTAAGAAACGAAGATGGGCTGAAGAATTACCATTTGCACTTTAGGATAGGACAACCAAAAAGAATGCAATTGGTCAAACTCCATTCTCATTGGTGTTTGGTACTAAATCCATGATCCCTATAGAGATGGTTATCTCTACTGCCAGAACCAATCACCAAACTCCAGAGACCAACGACGAAGCTCTTGCTCATGATCTTGACACTGTGGATATCTTGCCAAAGTTCGTATTACAGCTTATCAGCAGAGAATAGCAAAGTCATATAACAAAAGCATAAGGATCAGAAGATTCCAAGTAGGTGACTTGGTTTTAAGAAAGGCATTCCAAAATACTACCAATCCCAGCGATGGAAAACTTGCACCAAAATGGGAAGGCCCATACTTGATTGACTGAGAAGCAGGCAAAGGTGCCTATTGGTTAGCTACTATTGAAGGAGATATACTACCAAGATCCTGGAATGCTATCCATCTCAAAGCCTATTCTATGTAAGTTAGAACTTATATTCTAACTAAGACTGGTACGTCTTCTATTTCTTGATTATTTTAATCTTTAAAAAGGGACTGACTTGAGCGTCGGAGGGGTGTTAGCCATGCTAACACCCACCTTCACCAAGGTTTCATGTTTTGCAGGAAGGATCCTGACAGAAGATAGAGATTGGCCATCTCTCCTAACTTTAAGGTATCCTGCATACCTTCTAAGGTTTAAAGGTTTTCACTTTTCTAAGAATTGAGTTTGAACACTCCGCCTGTAGCGCACGATATCCAAGTATAGTTCAAGGTGGTGCAACCAGTCCATGTAACAGTGGCTGATAATTTCATCACTGTTGGCTATATCTTGGATCCTACGATAGTAACATACGTGTTACTCCTAAGGTTTTTAGCATTTTCATGCTAAAACAAGTCTTGCTTGGCCCATGTATTCTAGCTTAGCCCATGTTATTCTGGCTGGGCCCACGTTATCTGGCTTGGCCCACGTATTCTGGCTTGGCCCATGTTTTTCTGGCTTCGCCCATGATTTTAACTTGTCACGGGTATTTAACACTTATGTGTTAACCCAAGAACTTAGCATAAATATGCTGACTCAAGATCCTTAAACGGATTAAAGACTTATGAAGATCCTAAAGTACAATTACTAAGTCTACGACGTGTTTAATGACTATACACATGGGACAACTAAAAGTTGTCATATTTTGAATTTCCTATCAATATGTGGTATGTGTATCTATCCAGTCTAATTTTCAATAGAGGTATGTGTAGGTCCAGGTAACTCAACTACTGATCGAACTCGTGATATGACGTTGCTATAACACGAAGTGCGGAATCCTTCGTGTTAACGTTCGTATACTAACCGACAATTCAAACAACACGCGTAAATAAACTTCTCAAATATATTCCAAATCACAGTGGTTACAGACTCAATCAGACAAGTTTATCTCTTGGTTCTCTCTGTTCTATTCTCTGTCTAATGACTCTATAACACACGTATATATAGAAACTCACCTGCTGTAAGCGAACTTATTAAGTTCGTCTGAAACAGACTAAGCGAACTTAACAAGTTCGCCTCAGTTAGACCTAAGCGAACTTATTAAGTTCGCCTCTAGTAGACCAGGCGAACTTAACAAGTTCGCCTCTAGGCTCACTAGTAAAGACACTTAGCAACTTTATACATTTACATATCAAAAACACAAAGACATAAAATCTAACTATTACAAGCTTTTGTCATTACAAAACTATGTCCTAACAGACTCCCCCTTGACAATAGCTTGATCTTCTGTCTTCAGTCTTTATCTTGAACTCTTCCAGTTATCCGGTAGTCTGCTGCCTGCATGCACTCCATATCTTCTGCATATCTCCAAAACTCTTTTATACTGTAGACCTTGTTCTCGCCATTCATCAGTATACATGATCTAATTCTTTCCCAGCGTCCTCTGATCTTTCTTTGAAAAATTTATAAGATTCATTGCGTCATAGAAACACACAATGACCTTATTATCTTTATCTTCAATCCTTGCTTCACCAGTATTAACATCAACATACCACCATTTCATATTCCCAAGAAAGTCTTGAGGAATAATCTTTAATGGTATCTTGTGAATAGCACGTACTGGTCTATACTTGTATCTCCAGGTTACTTTCCCAGTCTTAGGATCTGTGTTCTTCACTCTCTTTCCCTTCTGTGGTTTCAGCCGTTCATACTTACCCGAACTACCTTCTTTCTTTATCAGGTTTGCTATCACATCAGCCAAACCATTCTTCGATCTATTTATGAGTAGCTTTGAAGCTAGACCATTTATTTCACACCTCGGCAAGGTGTTGAAATATTTGATCCTCGGCTTTAAGTATTGAACACCGTCAGATCGTTTGATTACAAATAAATTTGATTCACCATCATAGAACCAACTTATGATCCTTCCTACACACTGCTCTTTATTCACATATTTCTCTTTATGAGCAGGTTGTGCTGGAGACTTGGGTAGCACCTTCATCCAACTGTTTACAACTTGTCTCCACTGTTCTCGTGTCATCCCTGTATCTCTATACATCACAGGTTCTTCATTTATCTTTAGGAGACTCAGTGTGAGTAGTTTCAGTTTCAGCACCCTTATTGAATTGAAGATACTCATCATCAGTATCCATCTGTATCATCAGGCAATGTGACATCTTCAATAGAGTCCATAGAGTCAGTTATTCCGTCATAAGAGAACTCAGGAACAACATCCTCTTGGATGAAGTTATACGACACCTTAAGACCGTCACAACCTTCATAGGTAACACTCTCCTTCTTCTATCTCAGTATCTGACATATCATCTTCCATGTCATTGTATAAATCGTCAATGTCATCAAGACATTCAATCTTTTCAGCTTCCTCTTCTTCTGAATCTTGAAAGAATTCTAATAATAGAATTTCTTCTTCATTAGTACCAGAAGTATCTTTGTCTTTGTTTCCTTCAAGAGATTGTGATGTCGACTCCCCCTGAACTCTAGATATAGGATTAGCGTCAGTGTATTGACGATCACCCTTAATATTTCCAGCAGGATCATTGTCTTCATCATCACGTCTTTGAATTGACTCTGTGTGACAAGTATCAGGTATCCTCAACTCCCCCTGAGCGTCAAGATGCTGAACGAGTTTGGAAACTAATGCTTGCATATCAGCAATCTGTTGAGCTTGAGTCTGAATCACCAGCTGTCGTTGTGAATCAATAGTTACAAGAGAATTAACTTGTGTTTGTAGAGACAGTACTTGAGATTCAAGGAAAGTTATCCTGTCAGAATCAGAAGGCTTTGACGGACCAGCTGTTGATTGTGGAATAGAATGACTTGAAGTAGTAGGAATCTCTGGAGGAACAGGAGATTGAACTGGAGATGGATCCTTAGATCGTGGAGGAGTAATGATTAGAGAAGCAACAAAATTAGCATCTTCAACTCCTTGAGAAGATATTGCAGCAGCAATCGACGCAGACATTAACTTTGGACGTGTAGGATCTGGATTAAAGTCACTGTCAGTGTTAGAACTCTCATCGACCAAAGATCTTTTACCAAGTACTGATCCGGAAGGAGGATCCCGAACAGACTTGCGTCGTGGTCGTCTGGCTTGAGATTTAATGTGTTTTCCAGCATTAGCCAGTGGAATAGCAGCCAACCGTTCATAATGACCTGGAGAAAAATCCCTAGATTCATCAGAATCAGTGCTGTCATCATCAGTTGATATTGTATCACTTGAACTGGAATTAGACTCAGCTTCTGTCACCACATTCCCTTCTTGTGCATGAATGGGCGAGTTCACAGCATCATCAACAAAATCATCCATGTTCATTCCTAGATATGGATTAGGGTCATGAACGACCTCTTCTTGAACTGGTTCCTGAATAGGAATATCAACTGCAGCTTGTGGAATAGGAACTTGTTCAGGAATAGGAATTTGAGGTTGTACAGGAACTTGTATTTGTGGAACTGGTATCTGTTGTTGTTGTGCGGGTTGTTGTGGTTGTACATTAACTCCTTGAGCTTGATCAAGTTCATTAGGATGAAACCAGTTGTCATTTGGTGGTGCAACATAATCAGGATTGATTAAGTGCCCAAACAGTGGAGTATTGAATGGAATCAAAGCAACATTATGCTATTTCACCTTTGTACAGTCGGTAAAGATACGTTTTGACATCGGAGTCAAAGTCAATCTTATAGCATGTTGTGGGAGATCTGGAATAAGATGATTGAGTATCATTTGAATAAACCGAGGATACATCAAGAAACCTTGACCTTCAGCTGGATTGATCTGCATTACCATCTCCCGATAGAAATAAAGAGGAAAATTGAATCTTTTATTCAATGTTAAGGCCACCATTGCTGTTTGAAGAGCCATCTTCAATCCATCAGTACCAGCTTTTCGCGGAGAGATGCATTGAATAATCACATGCATAAAATACCCCCATTCTCCCACTAAACCACCTTTCTGAGCTTGTGTATCATTTTGTCGTCCACGATAACCCATCCTTTGAAAACAACCCATAATAAGAGTGTTAGGATAAGATATTGGATCTTCAGCATTTCCACCCAAATCAAGAGCAGCACGAATCATCTCTTCTGAAATTGCAATCTCGGTATTGTTTACTGTTGCACGAAGGACATGCGGTTCCACGTCGATATCTTGATGTACCGTATCCCAGAATTGTTGTATATACACCAAGCTAATATAGGGATCCACAGATAAGGCAACATGCAATCTTGATCGATTCAGAAAATTTATGATGCCTTGAAAATGAACTGTTTCTGGCATATTAGGATCTAACAACGCCACTTGATTATGCTTATATTCGACACGACGAGGCATTTGTGAAAATATCAGACAACACAACAAACATTAGTACACTTACACATATATGAACACACATTTAATAATACACACAAACAAAACAAAATTTTTTTTTTTTAAATTTCAAACAAAAAAATCACAAGTCCTTTTCACTTCTGACCCCTAGGCGAACTTGACAAGTTCGCTTGGAACAAGTTCGCCTGAACCTGAGACGTTTCAAATTCAAACACAGATTTTCAAACTCAGGCAAATCGATAGAAATCGTGAAATAAGCATATACAATCAATCGAATATCAAATAATAACCAAACATGATGATCAATTTTATATTTCGGTCAAAAATTAGGTCAAAATCGTCCTTGAAACAGTGTCGACAAAAAACCGAGATTAAAAACCCAAAATACACACAATTGACCGGATGAAAATCGACGTAAATACCTTTGTTAGATTCGCAATTCAATTTTGATCAAGATTCAACCAGAAAATAACACTCACAACACAGATTCAAAGTTTTGAAAATTTTTGGGCAAGTTCGCTTAAGTTCTGAGGAAGACGAAGAGAATAACAAGTTCGCCTGATTCAACCCTTATTCAGATTAAGTTCGCTTGATTAAGCGAACTTGTTAAGTTCGCTTAACAAGCCTTCGGCGAACAAGATAAGTTCGCTTCAGCATTAAGTTCGCTTCACCCTTAAGTTCGCTTCACCCTTAAGTTCGCTTCACCCTTAAGTTCGCTTCACCCCAGACTGTAGATTGAGTTCGCTTCACTGATTTAAGCGAACTTATTAAGTTCGCTTCACTGTACACAGGCGAACTTAATTATTTTTCAACCTTTTTTCCTTGAACACAAATTTAACAACTTCAACCTGTCAAATCTTGAACTTCCGTCAGCAACACATATTTGATCCAATCCCGAACAATTTTAATAAAATTTTAGAATTTTCATGGCAAATAAAAATCAAAATCTTTTTGAGTTTTATCTATACAGACGGAAACACATATTTTTGGTTTTTCTCTATACAAACTGAAATCACATATTTTTGGTTTTTATCTGAATAAACTGAAATCACATATTTTTGGTTTTTATCTGAATAAACTGAAATCACATATTTTTGGTTTGAACATCATGAGTAAGAAGATCATATCAGTATTCAATTAATTCATCACACATATTATCAATAACAAAGGGTAACCTATAATAAGAGACCATTCAACTCAATTTTATGCATTTTGCATCTTTTTCATTTTGAAACTCATTCAATTTGAATAATATTTGAAATGATACGCGATAAATTTCAAAGTAAATAAGATCAGGTTATAAAATGGTCTTTTATTTATATCGAATTTGAAATATAAAGCCTGAATTCTTAAATTTGTCAATATTATATTATTTGAAACTATAAGCGTTTATTCTCCAAATTCATGTGATTTAGTACCATTTAGATGATAAACATCGTGTACCCCACATATATGCCAAATAGAAAATAAATGTACTATCTTCAAGACATATATAAGATTTTACTAAAGATTATCCTAATATTCAGAATGAGGAGACATCACTTAGCACATGAATAGCAGAATCCAAATTGGATTGTATAGGAATCAATGAGATTCAGAATCGAATGATTCAATGTTTTGGCTTATATTTGAGGAATCATAAGATTCAGGTACGTGGATCCAACTGTTATCTGGATTATGAATTCAGTGGAATCAGTAAAGATGATTTATCAATATGATCCAAGGGCTAGTATATGTTTGACAGATGTTGTCAAGTACATATCTTAATTATACTTCAAATTGCATGCTTTTCGGGACATGGGCACTGAAGCAAATCAAATGAATAGTGCTAAGGACATAACCCGAAACTGATCTCATAGGAAAATCTTTATTAAAAGCTAATATTTATCTGATAGTGATCTTTTAACACACACACCCAGACATATAATGGGTTTAAATCACAGATGTAATCAGATTATATTTAATTTTCACACTACTATTAGTTTCAAAACGCTTTTAGCCTATTGACAATTCAAGTTTCAAACTTTATACACAAATTTTAAAACAAATTATTAAGACTAGAGCATTCACAACACTGTCATTTCTTATTTATGTAGACTTTGAAATTTAGATCAGATCAACTTATTTTAATCAATCATATATCAAGGTCTACTAAGGTCGTGTGAAATGAACTAATCACTGATGTACTATCATTTCTTCTCAAACCTCAAATGATGTCAAAATTTTATATTTTTCAATTTGTTTTGACCTTTTATAACTTAAGCTTTTTGACTGAAAAAGTAAATGCAGAAATGTAATAAAGCAATAAAAGAACCAAAATTTTTTTTTCCATGAAATTCTGATTTTGAAAATCTTTTACTCAGGATTGATCATTCCAATCATTTTTATCAGGAATTCAAACCTGGTACGATCAAATGCCTTAGTAAACAAATCAGCAAAATTATCTTCAGTGTGTACCTTGACCAGCTTAATCAACCTTTTCTCTGCACAATCACGTATAAAATGATATCGAATTTCGATGTGCTTAGTTTTACTATGTTTAACAGGATTATTCGTTATGGACATAGTAGCATTATTATCAATAAACATGGGGGTTTCTGTGAAATTCAAACCGTAATCTCTCAATTGTTGTTGTATCCACGGGATTTGTGAACAGCAACTTGCAGCAGCAATGTATTCTGCTTCGCATGTTGAAATCGAGACTGTGGTTTCTTTTTGCATTGCCAAGATACAAGTCGATTTCCTAAGAACTGACAACCACCTGTTGTAGATTTCCTATCCAG
Organism: Smallanthus sonchifolius; assembly: GCA_023525975.1. Lineage (NCBI taxonomy): Eukaryota > Viridiplantae > Streptophyta > Magnoliopsida > Asterales > Asteraceae > Smallanthus > Smallanthus sonchifolius. The sequence continues at coordinate 73,899,758 of CM042018.1, read as the reverse complement.
ACAACAACCACCAAAATCAGAATCAGTATAAGCATTGAAATCAAAGTTAGAACCATGAGGATACCATAGCCCTAAACGTTGTTTTCCTTTTAAATATCGAAAGATTCTTTTCACAGCAATTAAGTGAGATTCTTTTGGCTTTGCCTGAAATCTGGAACAGATACACACGGCGAACATTATATCCGGCCTTGAAGCGGTTAAGTACATGAGGGATCCAATCATAGCTCTGTAAAGTCGACAATCCACATCTTTTCCTTCCGGGTCAGAATTTAACTTATGATTGACCGGAATTGGAGTATCATATGGGGTACAGTCCTCCATCTTGAACCGGCTCAAGATGTTTTTGACATACTTCGACTGATGAATAAAGAAACCATCTTCCTTTTGATTTACTTGTAAACCTAAGAAAAACGATAACTCTCCCATAGCAGACATTTCAAATTTCGACTTTATAACACCCTCAAAGTCTTCGCACAACCCTTCATTTGTCGAGCCAAAAATAATATCATCCACATAAATCTGTACCAGTAGGTAATCTCCCCCTGATTTCTTTATGAATAAGGTCGAGTCTATCTTTCCACGAACAAAGTCATTCGCCAAAAGATGTGTGGATAATGTTTCATACCACGCACGAGGAGCCTGATGAAGACCATAGACGGCCTTATCAAGCTTGAAAACCATGTTCGGATTCAGTGGATCTTCAAACCCTGGCGGCTGACACACATAGACTTCCTCCTTGACCTTACCATATAAAAAGGCACTCTTGACATCTAATTGAAACACCTTAAAACCTTTAAAAGAAGCAAAAGCTATAAACAGCCTTATAGCTTCAAGCCGCGCAACCGACGCATAAACCTCGGTGTAATCAATTCCTTCTTGTTGATTGAAGCCCTGGACAACTAATCTTGCCTTAATGCGTACCACGACACCTCGATCGTCTTTCTTACATTCAAACACCCATTTTTTTCCTATCGGATACGCACCTTTCGGAAGATCAACCAGATTCCAAACCTTAAGTTTGTCAAATTGAGCAAGTTCTTCCTGCATAGCTTCTATCCAGTTATTGTCATTTAAAGCCATCTCAACATTCTTTGGTTCAACCTGTGAAATAAATCATGAATGTGAGCAATCATCAAGAACACCAAAATCTTTAATGCAAGTATACAAACAAGTATTGTCAACAAGAGAACGTGTTTTCACTCCATCCTGTAAATTTCCAATTATATTTGTTACTGGATGATCTTTGTGTTCCTTGATGGATGCAACCTCAGGAACTGGCAACACTTCAACTTGAGTAGATGCAGATTGATAAGAATAATCTTGAGGAATTGGAATTTCCGAGTCTAAATTTGAAGGAATCTCCCCCTGATCCTGTGTCGAAGGTAATGGATCATCTCCCAACAACGGATCAGCAGACGAATCCTGAAAAATAGCATTATCCTCCTCACTCTCTGAATCTTGTGGACCTGAACAAGAAGCAACATTAGGATCAGGAGCAGAAGTAGATGGAATCGATGAATTTGGAACTGCATTTGGTAAAAATCCATTGTGCTGTGTATCTTGACAAGAATCATAAAGAACAGCAGCATCTTCATCAGAAATATCAGACGATAAATGAAAAGACTTGAGTAAGTTGTCATAATCAAATGCCTAATCCGGACCAATCGCCATTTGTGGTAAAGACCGATTTGAACAGTCAATATGGAACCATTCTTCAACTTGGCGTGTCTCTTTGTTATAAACCCTCTTGGTTGTTGAATTAGCCACATACCCCAGAAAAATCCCTTCAATAGCCTTTGCACTGAATTTTGTTGTGACATCTCGAACCTTCAGTAGGGTACACGGATTACAAAAATGTAGTAAGTATTCCAGATTCGGCTTTCGATTATTCAACAATTCATAGTAAGTCTTGTTATGTTGCTTGACGGTCAAGACCCTGTTCAAAACATGACACACAGCATTCACAGCTTCAGCCCAAAAGGTGACTGGAAGCTTAGAATCTGCAAGCATCGTGCAAGCTGTTTCGACCAACGTCCTGTTCTTTCGTTCAGCGACACCGTTTTGTTGAGGAACATATGGCGCACTGAATTCATGATGAATTCCTTTTTGTAGACAGAATAAGCCCATTTTGCTATTCTTAAATTCGCTGCCATTGTCACTCCTGATTCTTCTGACTTTCAGATTGAATAAATTCTCCAAACCCAGGATTAAGTATTGTACCAACTCAGTGGTTTCAGCTTTAGAAGAAAGAAACTTAACCCATGAAAATCTGGAGTAATCATCAGTTACGACCAAGCAGTATGATTTCCCACCAATGCTCCTAATACTGATAGGACCGAACAAATCCATATGCAGCAACTCCAAAGGAGTTACGATAGAATTCGTCGATTTCGATTTGTGAGATTTCTTTCTTTGCTTCCCCTTCTTGCACGGAATACAATCATCAGGAACTGAGAATTTCATTTTCGGAATACCTAGCACAAGATCATTCCTAACAATGTAGTTCATCTTCCTGTAGTTAATGTGAGCTAACTTCCCGTGCCACAATATTGAATCAGATTCCGACGCCTTGGAGAGTAAACAAGTTGGAATTGAATCCATTGTAGTGGCGACACTCATGTCAAGGACATACGTGTCGTTTCTCCTTGGAGCCTTCATGAGAATCCATTCATCAGGAATCACAAAACCCGGTTTCAGAATATAGCATTCATGATCGTTGAAATGGAACGAAAACTTCTTGTCACAGACTTGTGATACGCTTAAAAGATTGTGTTCCAGCTACTCAACATAATTCACCTTTTCAAATTTTAGTTTGTCATTATTTAACGTTCCCTGGCCTGTTATGTACCCGCCTTTATTACCCGCAAAAGCGACATAACCACCATCAATTTTAATCACATCCTCAAGCAATCTAACATTCCCTGTCATATGTCGAGAGCAACCACTATCCACATACCATGTATTGTTGATAGTCCTCCTTGGTTGTCCCTACATAAACAACGAGAATCAGTTAGACAGTGGAACCCAAGCCATCGTGGTCTTGGGTCATCCGGATTGATCAAAATAAACAACTTCTTGTAATTTACAATCAATTTTATCATTCACTTTTGAAACAAAAGTTTGACAATCAGACCGTTGCAAAGAAGAATCATTTTTATTATTTTGAAAAACATTATGTGATATATTATTGTCAGATTCAGAAGTTTCCAAAATTTTCTTTAATTTTCTGTTTCTTCTTCTTCTTTGAGGTCTAGACAATTTAACCTCCTGAAAAGAATCTTTTGAAATTCCAACTTTTGGAATCTCAAGTTTCTCTTTGCAAACAAAGGATTTAGCATTCAATAAATTCTGTTGTTTAAATCCATGGGATTTAACAAAAGAATGACCAGTCATATTTTTCTCCAAACTAGAAGACGACTTTCCCTCATCGTTTCTTTTAAGAATCTTCACCACTTTCGGTTGTAAAGGAACAATCTTCATTTTACCCTGGTTCTTGTATGGACAATTAATCAAAATATGACCAGCCTCATTGCAATGAAAACACACTCTTCTTTCGTGATAACTTCTGAAATAAGATGTTTTCTTTGAATTTGAAGAACCATCAGAAGAATAAGCTTCGGAGGAATGCCCAGAACAATTTATTGGCTTCTTTGGAACATAAGTCTGTTTTGGCACCTTTGAAGAATTCACTTTTTGAAAACCAGCTGCAACAAACCCACTTGACTGTAAGATTGGAGAAAGTTTAGTTGGAATAACTTTCACCTCTTCAGGTTCTGTCAAGATGCATCTATCCCAAGTAACATTCTTCACAACCTTTGATTCCACAATTTTCACTTCTCTCGGAATGCCTTCAACCTTTGAATCATCAAACACTTCATCCTCTGTATCAGAATCATACACCATGTCTTCACCCGTCACTGGATTCACTTTTGATATTGTCTTGGGATCAATCTCCTCTTCATGAATGATTTCAGGCTCAACCAAATAATTTGCATTGAACGGAGGAGGAACAAACCCAATACCAGCAACCTTTTTTGTGGGATCAGCATTAGCATTGAAATAATCCAGAACTACAGATGAATTCTCAAACTGTTCCAGCTTTCTATGTAACTTTATCACCTCAGATTCTTTTTCAGAAATCTCCTTATTCTTTTGGGCAACTACTTCATTTCGTTTTTCGATTTCAGCATAAGCCATATCTAGATGATAACCTTGTTCTTTGTATTTTAACCCAAAAGAATTTAAGTCTCTTTTCAAAGACTCAATTCTATCAATGCACAGCTTATCATTATCTTTCAGTTTCTGATTAACTGAATGCATTGATTTCATGTCACAAATCAAATTTGTGTTATCATCCATGACTTTTTGCAGTTTATCTTTAACAGAAATACAATTAGAACATTATATATGACAAACAGAGTCTTTTAACTTAGTCAGATCAGACATGTCTGCCATGAATACTTTGGCAATTGGAATATTTTCTGAATCTTCACCAACTGAAGCATTTTTTGTAAGAACAATTTCTTCCTCAGCAACTCCTGACGCAGCATCAGAATCAATACTTTGCCCTCTTTCTTCCTCATCATCAACACTTGGAACACTATCACCATCACACGAATCATCACTAGAACTTTCATCATCATAGACTCTTCTGGTTTTTCTGAATGAATTTCTGCAACAAAAGCCTGACTCACAGCACCCACCAAATCTTCCAGATGAATGCCCCAATCATAATTTTCATCGTTTTGAGCAACTAGAGCTGATGATGCAGATGCATGATTTGTATTACCAGAAGGACCATGACTTTGATTACCAGATGAACCATGTGACTGATTCCTATTATGCTGAAAGTTAGATTGCTTCTTTTGAGAATCAAATTCTACCTTTGGCTTCACACACTCCTTAGCAAAATGACCATACTCTTGGCAGTTGTAACACCTAACTTTGCTCTTATCAAAACCCATACGCGATCGACTATTTGAACCAATATATTTTCTCCCAGTTCTCTTCAAGAAATCATTAGCTTGTCGCATTAACATGGCCATATTCCATTGGATATTCATTTCTTCCAGATCAACAGGGTCAATCTGTCTGAAATCTTCTTCTATTACCTCAGGATCATGTATTTTACCTCCAATGAAATTTTCATATGATGCCATGAATGAAGAAAACATAGCAAGATAATCATCAGCAACTTTCTGATTCACATGAGATCCAGATGATGTTGAAGCAGTAGTAGCAGAAAATCCAGAATGGCTTGAATGACCAGAATAAATTGGAACTCCAGAACACTGATCATTTGAAGACTCTTGAGCATCACCAGAAAAGAATGCCACTCCAGTACCAAATTTACCAACAGATTTGGCAAAATACATTGAGGGATCCTGGATATGCTCCATATTAGTCTCTTTCTTCTTCATATTCATGTCATGTGACTGAATTTTCCCTAGAACTTCTTCAAGAGACATGGTTTTGTACTTAACATTTTCTTTGATCAAAACTGTATACACATCAAACTTTGATGGTAAAGCCTCCAAGAATTTATCATTGATTTCCTCAGTCTCATATACCACAGATGCACTAGCCAGTTCACTAAGAAGATGATAGAATCTTGTAGCAAGATCATCCAAAGATTCATTTTGAAAATGTTTAAAGACTAGGAACTGCTTCTTTAGTAATTCTTTTCTACTCTTTTTCACATCCAAACTCCCTTCACACCTTTTCTTTAATGCTTCCCACAGTTGTTGAGAAGACTTGAACTGTTTAAAACTGTGATAAATTTCCTTTGGTAGAGACATCGAAATGCTAGCCATTGCTTTCTTTTCTCGATCAAATAGCAGCTTCTCTTCAGTAGTTAAAGCTGACACTGGTTTCGAAACATCATCCTTTCCCATCCATGAATAAGTAGGATGCATATATCCTTCCAAAATCAGAATCCACAAACTAGTATCGGTAAAAGATACGAATTGGTCAAACCGATCTTTCCAATTTGAATAATTAGCTAGATTCAGCAACTTCGGAGGTTTTTGAGATGTACCAATCTCATTGTCATAATTGAACATGTTTGTGACTTGAACCATATTTGCCATGTTAAAAAAAATTTCTGAAAAATTTCTAAGTATTGAGCAGTTTTACCCTTAGGCGAACATAATAAGTTCGCTTTAGTGAGTACTAAGCGAACTTGAGATCAGGCGAACAAGACAAGTTCACTTAAGGAGGAAATCTGATAAGTTCGCTTAAAAATAAGTTCGCTTAACCCTGTGAAAAGCGAACTTAATAAGTTCGCTTGCTAAGTTCGCCTGCACAGGAACTCAGCAAGTTCGCTTAAACTGCTGTAACAGATTCAGAGGAATCTTTCTCAAACACGAACCAAGAACTTCAAAAATCATGATTTCTCAGCGAATTGATGGAATTTAAGGAAATTGATCCGTAGGATTATGAATTTTATCAAATAGAACAGTTTTATCGGACTAATTTCGTCAAAACACTTCCAAAAACACGAATTCAGCAGAGAAACGATCTTCAAGAACTTGAAAAACACCATTGTTGCAGAAAATTCAAAAATGTTGAATTTCTTGTCGAATTGTACACAAAAACCGTCACTAATCACCGAGAATCGTACTTAATTCACGAGCATAGGCTCTGATACCACTTGTAGGTCCATGTAACTCAACTACTGATCGAACTCGTGATATGACTTTGCTATAACACGAAGTGCGGAATCCTTCGTGTTAACGTTCGTATACTAACCGACAATTCAAACAACATGCGTAAATAAACTTCTCAAATATATTCCAAATCACAGTGGTTACAGACTCAATCAGACAAGTTTATCCCTTGGTAAAACCAAAAAGATTCGTACTTAATTCAAAAATGTTATGCGTTCAAATTGTACACAAAAACGTCACTAATCACCGAGAATCATACTTAATTCACGAGATATGGCTCTGATACCACTTGTAGGTCCAGGTAACTCAACTACTGATCGAACTCGTGATATGACGTTGCTATAACACGAAGTGCGGAATCCTTCGTGTTAACGTTCGTATACTAACCGACAGTTCAAACAACACGCGTAAATAAACTTCTCAAATATATTCCAAATCACAGTCGTTACAGACTCAATCAGACAAGTTTATCTCTTGGTTCTCTCTGTTCTATTCTCTGTCTAATGACTCTGTAACACACGTATATATAGAAACTCATCTGCTGTAAGCGAACTTATAAAGTTCGCCTGAAACAGACTAAGCGAACTTAACAAGTACGCCTCAGTTAGACCTAAGCGAACTTATTAAGTTTGCCTCTAGTAGACCAGAGGCTCACTAGTAAAGACACTTAGCAACTTTATACATTTACATATCAAAAACACAAAGACATAAAATCTAACTATTACAAGCTTTTGTCATTACAAAAATATGTCCTAACAGTATGTATTTGAGACTACTCGTTAATTTTCAATTAAGGGTAGATTCAAAATTTGAATGACTAAGACATGATATGTTTGTAATTGGTATTCTTCCATACCATTTATCAAAATCAAACTATATTTTTCTAAGTCAAAGTTTGATAAAAACCTAAGATGTTATTTATAAATAATCATTGAGGATCCAATATCCTGAAAATATACCTAAACATATTTTTCTAAATATCCCAAGGCTTAACTGCCTAAGACTCCTGATTTTCTAGAACATGTCAAAGCAAACCAAACGCATAACAATCATGGCAAATAGTCATAAGCTACTAATTAATATTGAAAGTGCTGGAGGATCAAGAATTCGGGCTTCATCCAAAATTTGGACCCATCCACCCGAATCCTTAATCATTAGTATGAAAATTAAATTGTTTATCCCATGCAGGGATCCCCAAACACAAAAGTAAATTGTTTTGATTACCAACCACCACAACCATCACAAATAAGAAACAATGCTCAGGCCTAGGCAACATTACCCTCATCGCCCTATGGAACCTCCTTCTCACCTTCACCACCAGCATCCTCACCAGCCTTGCTAGTTTCCACCTTCTCACCTGTTAGATCTGCCATGATCCTGCGCCATCCTTCAAGATCCCAAGCCTTCACATCAAAGCCCTCAGTAGAAGCCTCTTCATCCATCTTGATCCTAGACTGGAGAACGCTCAGGCCAGCAGATTTCTTGGTCTCCTCCACGGTTGTGTCCATCTCCTGCTGATGCAAGACCTTGAAATCCTCCAGCTCCTTCTTAAGGTCGATAATCTCTCGGCGATCCTTCTCCATCAGCTTAGATTTGGTGGCAGTAATATTCTTCATGTCTTCGATCTTCCCTTCAGCCACGCTAGCCCTCTTCTCCGCTGCCTCAAGGTCAGTGCTCATCTTGTCCAGACCCTACAATATTTGATAATGCTAAACATGGAAACTAACAATTATTCACAGGGATACTGATAATTATTTGTAAGATACTAAAAATATTCGCTTACCAGGATCGACAGGGATCGCACTTTATTTGTGGCCTCAACAGGATCCATGCCCTCAAACACCTCAAGATCCATGTTAGAGGTTTTCCTCTTTTTTCCCAACGTCTTGGAACGAGTGGTCGGGATCCTAGGCTTGGTAGTAACAGGTGTGGGAGCCTCTTGGTTAACAATGGCTCATCCAGAGAGAATGCTATCGAGATTATCCAAAGCAAAATGAGAACCAGATCTTTGAATCTCTACAAAAGCAGAAAAAATAATTAGAGTCAATAAAACTCAGTAAACAAGTGAAGCAAATTCTTACTTGACGACATGGTGGCTTCGGAATACTCAGTTGCAAAACTAGCTTCACTAACAACAGACTCAAAGTGGAAAGATCTCTCACCAACAGGTATCTCCAAAAAAGCTTCAATCCTCTTATCCGTGTCACTTCTTGCAGGAACTAGCTTCTCAAACTTTGGGGCTGCACAAAACACGAGGATCATCAAAACATGTTATATATATATATACCTACTAATATGTAGGGACCCTGACTACATCCTACCCTTCTTAACCCACTAGAGTGGCAAGATATCCCCACCAGGGATGGATGTCCTCTTCACAAAAAAGTATTTCCCCCTCCAATCATCGTCATTTTGGGTAGCTTTTGGAATCAAAGGAGTTTTACCAGACTTAAGTTGAAGAACAAAGTGGGAATACCCAAGAGTTCTTAGATTGTACACACTAGCAATCTCAGGGATACCGATGGTCAAGGAATAGCTACGGTTCAATTTATCTAAAGAGAATAAAATCCTCCATACCATAGGCATCACCTAAGAGAAGGACAAACCGGTGGACTGAAAGAAATCGATGATCAATGAAGAAAAAGGGAAACGAAGACCCAAGGAAAACGGGTAAAAAAAGAAACACACCCAAGTCTCCGACCAGAAATCAACCTTAACCCTAGTATCAAAGGCCCTAAACTCGGTATTTCCTGGGAAAGCATAGCTACTTTTCACAAGATCGATGTCATGATCAGTGAAAGTAAAAATCTCTTGTTTAGAAAAATCAAGGATTCCCTGATCAGAGAAATCCTCGACCGTCTCAACAGCATCCGAGGATCGAAGACGAGACATGTTGATGGAGAGAATTACGAAACAAAAAGCAAAGGATGGAGAAATTCTTACCTAAGAGAAAATAGGCGGAATCGAACAAAGAACACAAGGGAGAAAAAAAAATGAAATTACTTTGAAATAAAAACGAAAAACCATCAAGTATAGGAGCCGTTTTACCTAGATCTCCGCGCCCATCAAGTCACACCGAAACTTTTTAAATTTTGAATTTTAAAGTTTTTTATAGCTGTTCGAATGACATTCACAACTATCAAAAACTTAGGGACAATTGTTAGGGGTCAGTTTTTAACTCTGGTATCCCAGATCCTCAGATAAGTATCGGTATCCCTGATCCTTACTATGTTTCAGTATCCTGACCGTTGTAACAATTAATATTACGCATTTGTCTTTGACATGGCCATGCAGGTAACACCCATTTAACATTACTACTAGCTGAAGACACGGAATATCATTGAAGACAACGGCTATATTCATCAAAGAAGACTTGTAACGGTCTAATTAAGACAATTCCGGGATATTAGCCTTTCATTTAATGACATGTAATGTATATAAAGAGCATAAGATGATCATTAGGAGACACAACACACTTAGCTACGACTTGTAACACATAGTTCGGTCATCTACTGCTCCACACTTGTAATCTTTTTACCATTTATCGAAGAAACGAGGCAGGTGTCGATTGTCACCTCCCAAGGTTTTATGCCGGAGATCCACAAAGATTAAGGGCTTTCCTCGTAAACAATTGTGTCAATCTTTATATTTTTGTATTGTTTTACAAGCACAATACCTCACATTACTAATTTGATCACTTGGTTATCTTGTGTAATTTTTGGTCAAAACAGTACTGATTTGGGATTTTAGTATTTGTACCTTTGTTAGAAGCATGTAGTATGGCTCAATGTAATGCACAATCTTCCTTTTAGTTTCTCTTGTACTTATGTTCAGTGCGATATATACCAGTTACATCCCGTAGTTCCGCCTTGGCGGGGTGTGACAAGCTTGGTATTAGAGCACTAGTTATAAAGAATTAGGTGTACCCGAGACTAGACATAGACTATAACTCTAACTTTATTGCATTGAACCTAAGGAATTATGTGTGCATTGCATACTGCCTTTTTCTTATCTACTACACATTGCTTCGTCATAATCATGTCGTCATCATAGCACTATGCGTACTCTTTTGATGATTTCAGTTATGTTTGCGGTAGTCTATATCCATATCCGCCGCTTTTGGTCATGGTTACCGGTAAGGAGGACCCGCAGAATATCACATATATGATTACGAGATGAGGATAACGGAGATTTGGTGCATTATAAGCCTGGAAGATCGAGTTATGGGCTGAGATCGAGTAATGACGGCAGTGATCACCGGTCATCGGACCTCGAGGTACAACAGGCTGCGCCTGTGCCTACACCTCACCTTCATCCACACCATTTGTGGAGTAGCCTTTCTTATTTGGCATCTATTTTTTTCACTTGGTGCAGTATATACATTCCTTTTTGTGATTTGTTGGATTGGATGGGTAGGACTTTTGCTATGAGTTATGGCCTACAGAACTGCCCGATCAAAAAGGAACCCGAGGTGAAGAAGCAGGGCTAAACGGGAGAGAACTCTACAGGTCAGGAGACCTATAGACATTTTTTGTTGGATCATTGGATCCACGTATAGGTACAAATTTGTAGCATGATTTGCTCGACACTGATTTGAGGCTCTATGTCCTATTATTAGTGCCTGACTTCCACCCCACACTTTTTTTTCTTTAGAGGATGTCGGTTGTACCCCTCTACCATTACCTCCATCCAGTAACAGCCTTAGTTGGCAGATCCATGAGTATTGGTACAAATAATTAAAAGTGATAAGATAGAATATTCACATTTTTACATGAAAGTGCAACACGATGACATGATCTAATGAACATTTCACATCCCTTTTAGCTGAGAACTTGGGATATGGGAAACACTATAGGGACCATGCAAAGTAAATTATCATTATGGGTGCACACGTAATCATAATTTTCAGTGCATGAGAACTCTGATGCGCCTTATTATCCGAGTTAATTTTCATGATTTATCTGTATTTCTAACCCCGATTCCCAGTCATTCGAATATTAATTGAAACTATCGTCACCTTAGGGTTGAGCCAAAGACATCAAATGTTGCGATGGGCTACCTCAGGTGACATGAGAATTTATATCGTCTCTTTCATCTTTGAATCCTAATGGATTCAAAACTCTTATTGAGATTTCTTTTGCATGACAATTTAGACTGAGATACTGAAGAGATATGTTCTTAGTTGATTTAACCTCGGTATTAGAACCGGATGTGGAAACTATTTTTAAAGTACTGATTCGCCTTAGAGGTCAAACTAAATATTTTCTTGTTTCAATTTTGTTATTTGTCTATCCACGCATGTGACTGAATCCCGGTTTAGCGTGAATCAGACCTCGACATTTCTGACTCCCCTAATAGATCTTCATGTAAAATTCTTGCAGTTCTAAAGACACAAGAGAAATTCGAATTTGATCTAATCAACTCTTTAATGAATCTTGAGCAACAAATATTTTCTCTCATCCATATTTTTACTTGCTAAATCGTATCCTTTGAGGTTTTACTAGCTACGTAAATTTAATATGGGTCTTTACAACGCTTGACACTTGCAGTAGGTGTATGACTATCATCGGACGTCCCGACATAATCTTGGATTTTATCTTATAATCCAAATGCACTCTAACATCGATGAAGTAACAATAGGATGGAAAAATTCCTTAAAGCAATTTAAGATTCTTTTTCTTGGGCAATACAACCTTTCTATACGATCGTTCGTATAAATCCTCATTTCGGTGTTGGCCATTCTCACTACACTCATTATGGTAATTTGGGACACTCAATCTCGTTTCTCTTAACCACGACACTCATATTGTGGAAACCTGACTTGTTGTGGATACCTAACTTAAGAAACATGTTTACTTAGGAGGAGGCATCTTTATGACGTTCATTGTTGTGTTAATTTCTCTCATGTTGTATTTCTACTATGGTCACTGAGCGGCTTGTGTCGTTTTGGTTGGATTTACAAAGCTTTTCATTTTTGGATTGTTCTCGGATTTCTTTTGGTTGGATTTTCAAAACTTTTCATTTTAGGATAGCTATGGCTTAGTATGAAACTAATGCCCTTTTTGGTGAACATTGCTATGTATGTTTTGCAAATCTTGATTTCTCCTGGTGCTTCGATGCCTTATTGAAAACCATTTTGATGGAGAAAATGAAACTTTATGTTGGAATGATTCTTTGATATCGAAAATGTTATTAGTCATCATTCAACGTTTATTTATGGTGATTATCCCTAATTGTTACTCTGCGTACACTGTCGCTGTAGATCCGAATAGGATAGTCTCATATCGTTTTTGTACTTTCACTCCTTCAAAGGTCATTTTGTTGATTGACTTTCTGATTTCCAACTAGGTAGAGACGTATAAGCATCCCTTACTCTCAGTCTCATGTAATTAGAAAGCCTTATAGTAATTTTGAGAATTTATTTCTGTGTTCTATGATTGTTAACCGATTAAAGCTGTATGCTACCAGGAAGAGGAACAAAGGACGAATCATAGTTGACTATGCTCTCTTGAAGATCTGCTTTGGATTGCATTATCTTTAAGGGACCTAGAAGCATAACATTCCGGCATTTGGCAAATTCCTAAAGTTTTACTTGATCCTCTTATATTTTATGACATCTACTTAATGAGAGTCAGGCCTCAGGCTAAATTGATAATGATGTTACATAAAAGTCCCCCAACTTAATGGGTTAGCAAGCTCATAATCATTTTTGGGAGACACTATATGTACGAGATTATCTCCATGACGTGAATGTTTACTTCCTCATCGAGATGATATGCAGATTACCTTCGAATCATTTCAATCCACATCAAGGATAATGTAGACGTTGAATGTTATCCTATCAAATTTGAACGACTCGATATGATGATTATACCGTCTTTTGATATAGACTCCTTGTTATATTTCAGAATTCCATTTCTGACAGTTAATTAACCAAATTCAACTTCTGGTGGTAGTCAATTTGATATCCAAATATTGAACTGGCACCTAGTCTTTTAACTAATCTACTTGATTAGGTAATTCTGGATTTTTAGTCACTTTCTCTATCTAGATCTTGTGGTGACTTGATTATCATATAACCCATTGCTAATTTTGGACAATATGTATATGAACCTTTAGTTGAAAATCACCAAAACATGGTTAGATTATATCGAGACTAACACGCGAGTTAGTACCGAACCCTAATGCTTTATGGTGAGGTTACATAGCACCGATTCATCGCTGACATCTATTTTATGATGATGACTCATATATTTTTATATAAGATTGATTAATTTGGCATTTAGCAAGTTATCTCGACAGAATCCTAGTATAACCTCCTTTGTTTGTTAATAATTGGTTTCACGATTTGAGTTTGGTACAATCATACTCGTACTCATGATGTACTTGTTTTGTGAAGCTTTAAGCTTGGATTACTCGTTATTCATTCTCTAATGACTAGCACTCTTCCGATTTTAGTATAAAGAGTGTAAACCTCATTGACTTGATATTTTGATTTTCAGAATCCTGATGTATCGACTTTTACGGATATGTTGTATGTATACCGACTATGTTTGTATCGCCCTTTGATGCAACAATGTACCAACTTTTGATTAGTAACTACTATTACTGACAATCACTAGGTACGACCCGAGATTCCACAGTGGAAGTGGGAACAAATTACAAGGGATTTTATTTTAAGTGGCTCAGAACATTTGGCGGTCACGATTTGATTGGAGCCATTATTGGCCAGTTGATGAAATTTGCATGTTTCTTGCCTTTCGAAATGACTCCAAGATGGAGGAATTAGCTCCACTATATATCAGTTAAGTTGTATCAAGGCATGGAGTGCATGTTTCTGTTATCCCCGTTAGGGTTAGTCGTTTTACATCTCGTTTCTGGCAGATATTAAAGAAAGATTTTGGAACGTGTTTAGACATGAGCACTATTTACCATCCTTAAACTAGTGGTCAAAGTGAATGAACCATTCAGGCTTTGGAGGATACGCTCAGGGCTGTGTGATAGACTTCGGTGGTAATTGGGACGTTCAATTTCCATTGGTCAAATTCCCTTCCAATATCAATTATCACTCTAGCATTTATTGTACGCCATTTGAAGCTTTGTTAGAACGTAAATAGCAATCACCTCTTCGTTGGACTGAAGTTGGTGATAATCATTTTGACTGGTCCAAGAGTCAAACATAAGGCAGACTTAAGATTGTCGAAGGCCGACGGTAGAGTTATGCCGGTGTTTGGAGAAAGCCTTAGTAAATTCGAAGTAAATTATCATTATGGGTGCACACGTAATCATAATTTTCAGTGCATGAGAACTCTGATGCGCCTTATTATCCGAGTTAATTTTCATGATTTATCTGTATTTCTAACCCCGATTCCCAGTCATTCGAATATTAATTGAAACTATCGTCACCTTAGGGTTGAGCCAAAGACATCAAATGTTGCGATGGGCTACCTCAGGTGACATGAGAATTTATATCGTCTCTTTCATCTTTGAATCCTAATGGATTCAAAACTCTTATTGAGATTTCTTTTGCATGACAATTTAGACTGAGATACTGAAGAGATATGTTCTTAGTTGATTTAACCTCGGTATTAGAACCGGATGTGGAAACTATTTTTAAAGTACTGATTCGCCTTAGAGGTCAAACTAAATATTTTCTTGTTTCAATTTTGTTATTTGTCTATCCACGCATGTGACTGAATCCCGGTTTAGCGTGAATCAGACCTCGACATTTCTGACTCCCCTAATAGATCTTCATGTAAAATTCTTGCAGTTCTAAAGACACAAGAGAAATTCGAATTTGATCTAATCAACTCTTTAATGAATCTTGAGCAACAAATATTTTCTCTCATCCATATTTTTACTTGCTAAATCGTATCCTTTGAGGTTTTACTAGCTACGTAAATTTAATATGGGTCTTTACAACGCTTGACACTTGCAGTAGGTGTATGACTATCATCGGACGTCCCGACATAATCTTGGATTTTATCTTATAATCCAAATGCACTCTAACATCGATGAAGTAACAATAGGATGGAAAAATTCCTTAAAGCAATTTAAGATTCTTTTTCTTGGGCAATACAACCTTTCTATACGATCGTTCGTATAAATCCTCATTTCGGTGTTGGCCATTCTCACTACACTCATTATGGTAATTTGGGACACTCAATCTCGTTTCTCTTAACCACGACACTCATATTGTGGAAACCTGACTTGTTGTGGATACCTAACTTAAGAAACATGTTTACTTAGGAGGAGGCATCTTTATGACGTTCATTGTTGTGTTAATTTCTCTCATGTTGTATTTCTACTATGGTCACTGAGCGGCTTGTGTCGTTTTGGTTGGATTTACAAAGCTTTTCATTTTTGGATTGTTCTCGGATTTCTTTTGGTTGGATTTTCAAAACTTTTCATTTTAGGATAGCTATGGCTTAGTATGAAACTAATGCCCTTTTTGGTGAACATTGCTATGTATGTTTTGCAAATCTTGATTTCTCCTGGTGCTTCGATGCCTTATTGAAAACCATTTTGATGGAGAAAATGAAACTTTATGTTGGAATGATTCTTTGATATCGAAAATGTTATTAGTCATCATTCAACGTTTATTTATGGTGATTATCCCTAATTGTTACTCTGCGTACACTGTCGCTGTAGATCCGAATAGGATAGTCTCATATCGTTTTTGTACTTTCACTCCTTCAAAGGTCATTTTGTTGATTGACTTTCTGATTTCCAACTAGGTAGAGACGTATAAGCATCCCTTACTCTCAGTCTCATGTAATTAGAAAGCCTTATAGTAATTTTGAGAATTTATTTCTGTGTTCTATGATTGTTAACCGATTAAAGCTGTATGCTACCAGGAAGAGGAACAAAGGACGAATCATAGTTGACTATGCTCTCTTGAAGATCTGCTTTGGATTGCATTATCTTTAAGGGACCTAGAAGCATAACATTCCGGCATTTGGCAAATTCCTAAAGTTTTACTTGATCCTCTTATATTTTATGACATCTACTTAATGAGAGTCAGGCCTCAGGCTAAATTGATAATGATGTTACATAAAAGTCCCCCAACTTAATGGGTTAGCAAGCTCATAATCATTTTTGGGAGACACTATATGTACGAGATTATCTCCATGACGTGAATGTTTACTTCCTCATCGAGATGATATGCAGATTACCTTCGAATCATTTCAATCCACATCAAGGATAATGTAGACGTTGAATGTTATCCTATCAAATTTGAACGACTCGATATGATGATTATACCGTCTTTTGATAT
Organism: Smallanthus sonchifolius; assembly: GCA_023525975.1. Taxonomy (NCBI): domain Eukaryota; kingdom Viridiplantae; phylum Streptophyta; class Magnoliopsida; order Asterales; family Asteraceae; genus Smallanthus; species Smallanthus sonchifolius. Next base: position 73,882,814 of record CM042018.1, on the reverse strand, counting down.
AGACTCCTTGTTATATTTCAGAATTCCATTTCTGACAGTTAATTAACCAAATTCAACTTCTGGTGGTAGTCAATTTGATATCCAAATATTGAACTGGCACCTAGTCTTTTAACTAATCTACTTGATTAGGTAATTCTGGATTTTTAGTCACTTTCTCTATCTAGATCTTGTGGTGACTTGATTATCATATAACCCATTGCTAATTTTGGACAATATGTATATGAACCTTTAGTTGAAAATCACCAAAACATGGTTAGATTATATCGAGACTAACACGCGAGTTAGTACCGAACCCTAATGCTTTATGGTGAGGTTACATAGCACCGATTCATCGCTGACATCTATTTTATGATGATGACTCATATATTTTTATATAAGATTGATTAATTTGGCATTTAGCAAGTTATCTCGACAGAATCCTAGTATAACCTCCTTTGTTTGTTAATAATTGGTTTCACGATTTGAGTTTGGTACAATCATACTCGTACTCATGATGTACTTGTTTTGTGAAGCTTTAAGCTTGGATTACTCGTTATTCATTCTCTAATGACTAGCACTCTTCCGATTTTAGTATAAAGAGTGTAAACCTCATTGACTTGATATTTTGATTTTCAGAATCCTGATGTATCGACTTTTACGGATATGTTGTATGTATACCGACTATGTTTGTATCGCCCTTTGATGCAACAATGTACCAACTTTTGATTAGTAACTACTATTACTGACAATCACTAGGTACGACCCGAGATTCCACAGTGGAAGTGGGAACAAATTACAAGGGATTTTATTTTAAGTGGCTCAGAACATTTGGCGGTCACGATTTGATTGGAGCCATTATTGGCCAGTTGATGAAATTTGCATGTTTCTTGCCTTTCGAAATGACTCCAAGATGGAGGAATTAGCTCCACTATATATCAGTTAAGTTGTATCAAGGCATGGAGTGCATGTTTCTGTTATCCCCGTTAGGGTTAGTCGTTTTACATCTCGTTTCTGGCAGATATTAAAGAAAGATTTTGGAACGTGTTTAGACATGAGCACTATTTACCATCCTTAAACTAGTGGTCAAAGTGAATGAACCATTCAGGCTTTGGAGGATACGCTCAGGGCTGTGTGATAGACTTCGGTGGTAATTGGGACGTTCAATTTCCATTGGTCAAATTCCCTTCCAATATCAATTATCACTCTAGCATTTATTGTACGCCATTTGAAGCTTTGTTAGAACGTAAATAGCAATCACCTCTTCGTTGGACTGAAGTTGGTGATAATCATTTTGACTGGTCCAAGAGTCAAACATAAGGCAGACTTAAGATTGTCGAAGGCCGACGGTAGAGTTATGCCGGTGTTTGGAGAAAGCCTTAGTAAATTCGAATCGGTTATAACTACTTTTGAAGGTATCACCCTGGAATGGTATAATCCGATTTAGAAAGCAAGGTAAGCTTAACGTAAGATACTTTGGACCGTTCGAAATCATTGTTAGATTCGGTCTAGTGGTGTCCAAACTGAAACTACCTCAGGGACTTCGTGACGTGTCCGATATATCTCATGTTATCAAACTTGAAAGAGTTTAGCCGTCAAATCTATATTTATACGACATGAGGAAGTTCATATTGATGACAAGCTCTTTTCTTCAAGGTGTTATCTCTCTGTATTCTAAGTACATGATATGGTCGTTTTTCGTGACCTTTGGTATTGGTTATTGATGTGACACGTTTTATTCCTAATCAGCCTTGGTGAAGTCTACTGACTCTTTGAACTCTGATAACACCTCTCCTGAAAAAGATTTTCTTGTCGCTATGTGCGATAGCATTACTTAGTAGCACTAAGTGGAATGATACTTTCCTATGCTCGTGAAAGGATACTGAATCACTGAATTTTTTATCTTGTATACCTACGATATAGCCTTAACTCTAACCCTAAAACCTAATCAAGTTGTTAGCCACCAAAGGGATTTCGAAAACCCCTCCCCCCTCTCCTACGAGTTCCGACCGACCCTACCACCGCATAACTGCCGTCCGCCTCCGCCACTGTTGCACGCCACCATCGTGGTCGGCTCCTCCTTACGCATCTCGTGTGACGTCTTGCTGCAGGTTTTCGTGTACGAGTCAACTAGCGTGACGTTCGTTGTACTAAGGTGTTTCAGATATGGTTATCGTCAAAGGTATAAATCTAAACACCCTATGGTTGGTTATTTAATATTGTTTATACGTGTGTAATCGGATCACTGATTGGAATCCAGATCTGATCTGGTAAAGGTACTATTAAATCGCTTTCGCAAAATATATCTGATTTATTTATTTAAAAGGTTGAAATAATTATTGATTTAAAAGTTAAAACTGGTAACTTGATTCCCAACAGTGGTTTCAGAGCCAACTTTACGCATGTTTAGACATATTTGTTTTTCATCATTCTATTGTTTTATTTTTCAAAACTTTTGTTTGACAAAAGATCGAGCCTTTTTCGTTTCTTATGATTGTGTTGAATGAATCGAGCACTAGAGATATGTGCTTGTATTGTTTGTTGATTGGTTGTTTTTCCTTGTATTTTTAAGGGTTATTTGGAACCCCGATATAATAGTTAGGTTTATTTTTATTTATTTATTTTTTGTGTATTTGTAAATAAATATTGTAATCCTAAAGAGACGAAGACTATAAGACCAAGGCGGACAATGACAGGACTAAAGATGACAATCTTGGACTAAGTGGGAGATAACAGATTTGTTAATTTTGTTATCCCTTAAACCAGTCCGGTTATTCGTTTGATGGCTCGAACGAAACTGAACATTTTTTTCTAGTTGCTTGATTCTATGTTTTATTTATTTTTGTGGTTGTGATAAAATTATTTAGGATAATAATTAAACCGCAAAATTTTTATAAAACTTTTGACACAATTTAAAACGACGAGATTATTAAATTGTTTATTTTTCTCGGAAAGGTAATTAAATAAAAAGGTGTTTTATTTAAAAGTAAAAACAAGTTCTAAATTTAATAGTTTTATTTAAAACAATTTTAAACTAATTAAAGAGTTGATTAGTTTAAAATCAGTTCACGACAAATGAACAATTTAGATTAATAGGGTATTTGAAATTGGATCATGTCGAGTGTTGAAAGTGTTTCACGAACTAATAATTAGTAAAATCGGTTTACTAAAATTGTGCGACTTGTATCATGCTACTCGTCAACCAAAATATTTTTGACCTGAAACGGTAATATTTAAAAACATTAAAGAAATCCCAATATATAAAATCAATATTTCTGCGCCACCCTTAATTGTAACACTTCAACTAATATATCCGAACCCCCGGTGTTAGTGAGTTACCCTGCATCTGGCCCTACGGTTTTGGTTGAAGGTAGAACCGCATTTCTAGAGTCACTTAGGCCGGGTTTACAGTTACAATTGAAAGACAAATATCACTTAAGTTGTTTAAGTGAGCGTAGTTGAGGGAAACGTATCCAAAGCTTGACATTACTCATCATGCCCCTCAAACCGAGAGTTGAATAGTTGATACAATCGGTAATCGTTATCTACCTGTCTAGCTATGCAAGTGAAGAGTGCTCAGCCATTCACTGAGACATGGGGAACCGGGATCTCATTCCTAATTATATTATTTTGCAATTTGGTCATAAAATTTTAATTACGAAATTATGCATGAAAATACTAAAACTTTTATTTTGAATTTTATAGATGTCTATCGAAATCAATTCCGACTCCGTTTTTGCTCTAAGGTCTATGCTTTATCGGAACATGCTCAAAGGAGGAAACTTCTCTAAGTGGTACTGTATCTTGAGAAATGTTCTTAAGGATGAAAAGAGATCTTATGTTCTAGAAATTTCAATTCCTGCAGTTCCTCCTAAAGACGGATCCAAAACGCTTTGGAGACGGCACGTTGAAGATTCTAATGAGGCATCATTTTTTATGTTGTCGACGATGTGTGATGAACTCCGTCGTGAGCTATAATATCACCCTGCATATGATATGGCCTAAGAATTGAAGAAAAGGTTTCATCAAAACCAAAACGAGCATTTTAATGTGCTTAAGACCTTATCAAGCAGCATGGAAAGAGGAACAAGAATGGGCTCACATTTCTCTAAAATGATGAAGCTCATTGACAACCTGAAAGATCTTGGTTCTCCTATCAGCCATGATATGGCAATAGATTTCATACTGATATCTTTGTCGGTTGAATACGAAGAGTTCGTTGATTACTACAAGAAGTATGTAGTAGGAGGAAGCCTTTTTGAACTGCGAGAGTCGCTTATGGCTATTGAAATGACTATGGGACCCATGGACACTCTGATCTCTGAACCGAGAAAGCGTTGCAAGAAGAGAGTTGTTTTCAAAAGTGATGACATATGTCATTACTGTGGAGAAATAGGACACTAGAAGAATACTTGTCCTTTATACCTTGCTAAGAAGACTAAAGCTTCGGAAGCAGGCTCTTCAGGTATGTTCGTTATTGAGATCTTCTATTTGTTTAGTAAATCTTAGGTGTTTGACACTGGATGTTTTTATCACATTTGTAATGATTTGCAGGGACTAAAGAAGGTTAGGAGGTCGATGCAAGGCAACCAGGAACTCCATGTGGGAAATGGACAAAGGGTTTGTGACACCCGACAAATTTCCGATAAATCTGTTATCTCATAAACTACAGGGACCAAACCTGTCAAATCTCAAACATCTAAAACCACAAGGACTATTTCTGTATTTTACCAAAACTCTACTTAGCACGATCGCGCCAGTGCACGGTCGCGCCATGTACTCAAGCACAGTCGTGCCTGGTGCACACGCATGGTCGCGTCTCTTTCGAGATTGAAACGTAAACGCAGCCTTTTAACTCATACCCGTCGATTTCAATGTTGTAACGTATATTCGATTAATTCAAATCATCACCGAGCCTTTAACGTCCACTTAAACACCAGCATTATATCAAATTAAACTCCATTATGTGTAATTATTTCAAAACCGTCGATCACCATTTTATACCCATCGAATTCGATGAATTCGTGTGTCATTCTCACGAATTTAACCTCTGCGCATCTTGTACGAACTCTCTCGAAGCTTTGGCACACAGCAAACTCGTTGGAATCACAGCAGAAGTCGCTAGAGATCGAACCAGTCATCATCGGTTTCAGTTTTAGTCGATCTCTATCAATTCGTCATCTATTCTGGTAATTGAACTCATCTTTACCTTAGTTTTAGTATCTAGATTAAAAGCCCTAACCTATTCAGGGCTTACATCGCCGAATTGAACTCGAATCAGAACTATAATTTTCATACTTTTCATTTTAATCGAACTCTAGTCTAGACAGGACCTCAATCCAATTAAAATACACGGTTATGTTCACAATACCGTGTTTATCAAAAGCCCTATGATTTCCAACATTAATCTTATAAGATTTGAACAATTTGTTTCTGAAATTGACAAGAAACGGTCGCGCTAATCTTCCAGCACGGTCGCGCTCACTAAACTAAGCACGGTCGTACCTATCTTTGGCATGGTCGTGCCTATCTTTGGCACGGTCGTGTGTGGGCTAATTCTTTGGCAGATTCTTGTTTATAAATTTTATATTTTCTAAACGATATTGAATATTATATTATGATATTTTAGAACTCAGAAACGACCTGTAGGCTCGGGTTTGGTTTTATAACTTATATTTATAGCATTTCCACTTTTAATAATATTATTTATATTGTTTTCAAACCACGATTTCGAATAAAACAACATGTTTATATTATTTTTAACCCGTGACTCATGTTATAAAATAATATATAATTTATATTATTTCGTCTCGTTTAATTATCTCGTGTGACGTTTTAAATAATTAATAATATGATTTTTATATTATTTACCAACGTTTATATATTTGATTAAAAATAAAATATTTATTATTTTTCCACACAAATGATTATTTGGTTAATCCTACGAACCTAAAAATAATATATTAAATTATATTATTTTCCTAACTTTTGTCAACGACTCAAACGTATGAACTTATTTATTTATTTAATATTATTCGTTATTAACGTTTGACACGTAATGCTTTGATCTTAATTATTATATTAAAAAATCTATTTTCCCGAGACACGTTCGTCTACTCTTAAATCCTTAGAATGCGTTAAGGCGTTCAATCTTCTGTGTCGTCGTCACAAAACCCCATATGACCGTAATTTATGTGTTTATAATTCTAGGGCATATGTAAGTTGTCTGAGGCTTACACTTGTGGTTCCAACCTTTCTCTTGTGTGATCCAATCCACTACTCAAACTCAGGTGAGTTTCACGACCCCTTTTTACTTGTTTTCCTATTGGGGGAGAAACATGGATATACACAAACATTATTTTACATGTAATCCCGTTGGGGAGAAACATGCATACAAAAAAACAGTATTTTACTTGTTTTCCCGTTGGGGGAGAAACATGCATATACACAAGCATCGTCTTACTTGTTTACCCGTTGGGGAGAAACATACATACAAACCAGCATCATTTTATTTGTTTTCCCGTTGGGGAGAAACATGTATACAAACGAACATCATTTTTACTTGTTTTCCCGTTGGGGAGAAACATGCATACGAACAGACATCCGTTACTTGTCTTCCCGCCGGGAAGAGACATACACACAAACGGACATGGATCACATAGTATTTTACTACCACTTGTGTACTTAAGCGTAAACACTTTCATGAAAGTCTCACATTGAACTGTTAATATGGACTTAGCGAGGTAATTTGAGTAGTACTACTGGGTTTGAAAAAAACCGACCCGGGCTAGTCGCGCTAGCACGATTGGAGGTCGAACGGGTGTAGATTAGCCTAAACATATTAGTCAGAGTTGATAGACCTGGCTGGAGGCAAACAAACAAACAGTCAACTTCGATTGCGAGCGCTTAGAGTAACTTGTACATTGTCTAGCTAGCAATAGGTATGACTTACGTATGTGGATCCAGCAACACTCAAACAATTTATTTACATACAAACCTATGAACTCACCAACCTCGTGTTGAAAATTTTTCTTACATGTTTCTCAGGTTGCTCTGGCACAGATTGTACACTTAGGACATGCATGGAGTCCTACTGTCATGTCAATCATTTTCAACGTTTTAAACAATTCACTTGCCTTTATTAAACTAAACTTCGGCGCGTTGTTTTGCGCATTTACTTTCTGGTTTAAAACGCTTCCGCATTAACTCTGAACTTTTATGTTATGACATTTTAAGTCCCATAGAGTGTCGTTTGATGTAACTGATGTCTGATATCCTGGTTTGTCACACGCCAAACGGTAAAACTCCGTTAGTAGATTTTGGGGGTGTGAAAGATTGGTATCAGAGCCATTGGTTATAGAGAAATATGATTGCATACTAGGCTATAACCACACACATTAGTTACACGACACAGACACTCATACATGCTACACGTAGCGTCTACACGTACATTGCATTGCAGACATGGTGACATCATCTATATCACCCTCTACTGACGAGGGGCAAGTCATTCGCATTACATCATCATTCCCAGTGGCGACACTCGGGGAATCACCAAAACAACATCCACTCTCGTCCCAGGGCAGCAACACGGAGCCTTCGGAGGAGTCACTCACACCATCGTCTGCACCTTTATTACCCATCAGAGCCGAAGATGACACCGGCTTGAGCCTATCGAGGACACAATAAGGGAATGGTGGGTCTTCTCAAGTTCATGTTGGCGGCGACACACAGAACTAGCACATATCTCGTTGGTAGTTGGGATCGCCGGAGGCGAGTCCCTACTGTACCCACTAGAAACAATACGCCGTGTGAAGGCAGACTGTTGCACGCATCATTGCAGAATCCATTGACACGTAGATGTCACCACTTTCCCGAGCCATGGGCTCACGCTTTGGTCGATATTCTGTTGAAGAAGGATTGAACACAAGGTTGAGAACTCATTGCATACCCAAACCCTATCCTGACTCAGTTGGAAGGATGGCCACTTTGCCTCTTCCAGTAACACATTCATGAACTAGTTTTGCTCATCGAAGCCACATTTCATGTACTTATTTGTTTCATGTGCATGTTCCCATCTATAATCCACTGGATTGGACTCTCATATTATGTTCCAACTCGAGTTAATACTCGGATCAAACGATTCCCGACTAATCATCCTGATATGAGTTCTAGTTGATCAATTTATGGTTGATGACTAAGCTTCTCGATGACATTTCGTATCTGACAACACTCTGAACTCGGCAATACAAACTAAAGGACATTTTGACACAGGACAGGGAGAACTAAGGTGAGCATGCAAAGCAAATTATCATTACGGGTGCACACGTAATAATAATTTGAGGTGCATGTAGGTCCTGGTGAAAACTTAGTGTGTGGATAAATGGTCCTAATCTATGAGTTACAGACTTAAGTTTCCATTGTCTATAGAAATTCTCGTAACCTACTCAACGACTAGTTGGTATTGTAAAACCTGTTTAACGGTTGATAGACATGACTATCATGTTGAAGGTATTTACGAACACACTGAACTATCATCCATAGGATCCACCATTTGATTTCACTCATGTAAGAGCCTTAGTGAACTTAAGACTCTCATCCAGACTTGATCAATGAAACCATCTCGGTTGAAACTCTAATAGAACCTCGTGGTAAACCCACCGACTCAAACTATGTAAGCGGAAATTGGGAATTCTTCCTAAACTAACACGTTATTCCTTACACTCCAACAATAGATTCCATTTGACCTTGTTACCTCATCCTGTGACTAATCCTTGGCCTAATTTGATTTATACCCCAGCATATCCAGTTATTTCAGTAACCTCATGAATTTCTTACTGAAGCGGCCGTACTCCAACCCTACTAGAAGCTAAGTACACCACAGAAGTAGCTGATGGACAGATAAATTAAGCAACTCACATTCTTAAGGGTCGTAAACTTGATTTGGCTGGTCATGAACTTGACATTGACCTTATGCCAGTCACACTTGGCAGCTTCGATGTAATTGTCGTTATGGATTGGTTATCTAAGAACCAAGCCGAAATTATTTGTCGTGAGCAAATTTGTTCGCCTTCCTCTCCCGAGTGGAGAAACCCTTTCAGTCTAAGGCGAAAAGAGTGGTGCTGTCGTGGGCATCATATCTTTCATGAAAATACAAAAGCGTCTATGTAAAGGTCATACTGCCATTTTGGCTCTCGTCGCCGAGCAGCCATCTGAGGAGAAGAAGATTGACGACATCCAGTTCGTTCATGATTATCCGGAAGGATTTTCTCGAAGATCTACTAGGTCTTCCACTGCATCGTCAAGTCGAATTACAAATTGATCTAGCACCCGAAGCACCGCCTATTGCTCGAGCACCCTGTAGACTTGCGCCCAGTGAATTGCAAGAGCTATCCACACAACTGCAAGAGTTGTTGGATAAAGTTTTCATTAGACCTAGCCCATCGCCATGGGGAGCTCCAGTCTTATTTGTCAAGAAGAAGGACGGGACCTTCCGCATGTGCATCGACTACCGTAAACTTAATAAAGTAACCAACAAGGACTGTTATCCTTTACCCCGCATCGATGATTTGTTTGATCAACTCTAGGGATCAAGCTTCTATTCCAAGATATATCTTAGATCCGGTTATCATCAACTGAGAGTCCGATACGAAGGCATCTCAAAGACAGCATTCAGAACTAGGTATGGTCACTACGAATTCATGGTCATGCCCTTCGGATTGACCAACGCACCCGCAGTATTCATGGACCTCATGAACCGTGTGTGTAAACTGTACCTTGAGCAGTTCATCATCATCTTCATTGATGACATTCTCATCTATTCCAAGAATAGAGATGAACATGAGGAACACCTTCGTTTGATTCTGGAATTGCTAAAGCAAGAACAATTTTATGCTAAATTTTCTAAGTGCGAATTCTGGATTCACGAAGTGCAATTCCTAGGACATGTAGTCAATCAGAAGGGAATACATGTCGATCCATCTAAAATAGAGGCGATAAAGGATTCGGCGGCACCGACAACTCCGACTGAAGTGCGACAATTTCTAGGATTGGCTGGCTATTACCGTCGTTTCATCGAGGGATTCTCCAAGATTGCTCAACCCCTCACAGCCTTAACTCAAAAAAGGAAACTCTATAACTGGGGTGACACCCAGGAATCAGCATTCCAACTCCTGAAGCAGAAACTCTATAGTGCACATATCCTATCTCTTCCATAGGGAAAGGATGATTTTGTGGTGTACTGCGATGCATCCATTCAAGGTCTTGTTTGTGTCTTAATGCAATGCGAGAAAGTTATCGCATACGCTTCTCGTCAACTGAAAATCCGCGAGAAGAATTACACGACCCATGACTTAGAGTTGGGAGCTGTGGTTTTTACACTAAAGATATGGAGACATTACTTGTACGGTACCAATTGCACAAATTACACCAAGCACAAGAGTCTTCAGCATATCTTTGAGCAAAAAGAGTTGAACATGCGACATCGTCGTTGGGTTGAACTCTTGAACGACTATGACTGTGCAATCAGATACCATACGGGCAAGGATAATGTGGTAGCTGATGCTATAAGCCGTAAGGACACCAAACCCAAACGAGTTCGAGCATTACAGCTTACTATTCACACCGGATTACCTGACAAAATCCGTAGTACTCAACTCGAAGCCCTTAAAGAGGAGAACCTACCGTTGGAAGCCACCCGCGGTATGGAGAACCAACTTGAGGTTAAATCAGATGGCATTCGCTACTTCGCAGGACGAATATGGGTTCCAGCGTGCGGGAGCTTAAGGGAACTGGTTATTGATGAAGCTCACAAATCTCGATACTCTATTCATCCTGGTTCCGACAAGATGTACCATGACCTAAAGGTGCTATACTGGTGGCCGAAGATGAAAGCCAATATAGCCACCTACGTGAGCAAGTGCCTGACCTGCTCAAAGGTCAAGGTGGAATACCAAAAGCCTTCTGGTCTACTTCAACAACCGGAGATTCTGATGTGGAAATGGGAACAAATTTCTATGGATTTTAACACCAAACTACCCCGATCTCGTAGCGGATGCGACACCATCTGGGTGATCATAGATCGTTTAACTAAATCCGCTCACTTCCTTGCAATCAAAGAGACTGATAAGATGGAGAAATTAACTCGCATTTATCTGAAGGAAGTAATCTCTCGGCACGGAGTGCCAATCTCAATCATTTCTGATCGTGACGCTCGAGTTACCTGGCGTTTCTGGAAATCTTTAAAAAAAAAAGCTTCCGATACGCGTCTAGATATGAGCATAGCGTACCATGCCAGACTAAACGAACTATTCAAACCCTAGAGGACATGCTACGAGCTTGTGTGATCGATTTCGGTAATAGTTTGGAAACTTACTTGCCCTTAGTGGAGTTCTCCTACAATAACAGTTATCACACTAGTATCAAAGCAGCACCATTCGAGGTATTGTACGGACGGAAATGTCGATCACCTATTTGTTGGGCTGAAGTTGGAGATAGCCAACTTACGGGTCCTAAACTGGTGTTCAAAACCTTAGAGAATGTCTAGCAGATTTGAAATCGTATGGCGACAGCCCATGATCTTCAAAAGAGCTATGCTGATAAGCGTCGAAAATCGTTAGAATTTCAAGAAGACGACATAGTCCTATTGAAAGTCTCACCTTGGAAAGGTGTAATTCATTTTGAGAAACGAAGCAAACTAAGCCGTCGTTATGTTGGACCATTCAAGATAGTAAAGAGAATTGGCCGAGTAGCGTACCAACTGCACCTACCTGAAGGATTGAGTGGTGTAGACAACGTCTTTCATGTCTCGAACTTGAAGAAATGTCTAGTAGACGAAACACTCGCGGTTCCTCTGGAGGAACTACACATCGAGTAACAACTATGGTTCGTTGAAGAACTAGTAGAAATCATGGATAGGAAAATCAAAACGCTCAAACGCAGTAAAATCTCTATTGTCATAGTTCGTTGGAACTCGAAACGCGGATCGAAATTCACTTGGGAGTGCGAGGATGAGATGATTCGCATGTATCCTCATCTGTTCAAGCAATCCACGTCAAACTCTTAAGGTACTATTCTAATTTTCGGGACGAAAAATCTTTCAACTAGGGGATGATGTGACACCCGATAAATTTCCGTTAACTCAGACAATCTAAACTCCGTTATCTCATAAACTACATGGACCAAAGCTATGAAATCTCAAACATCTCAAACCACAATGACTATTTCTGTATTTTACCAAAACTCTACTTATCACGGTCGCGCCGTGTACTCAAGCACGGTCGTGCCTGGTGCACAGGCACGGTCGCGTCTCTTTCCAGATTGAAACGTAAACGCAGCCTTTAAACTCATACCCGTTGATTTCAATGTTGTAACGTATATTCGATTAATGAAACTGGGCCTTTAACGTCCACTTAAACACTCGCATTATATCGAATTAAACTCCATTATGTGTAATTATTTCAAAACCATCGATCACCATTTTATACCCATCGAATTCGACGAATTCGTGTGTCATTCTCACTAATTGAACCTCAGCGCATCTTGTACGAACTCTCTCGAAGCTTTGGCACACAACAAACTCGTCGGAATCACAGGAGAAGACGCCGGAGATCGAACCAGTCATCATCAGTCTCGGTTTTAGTCGATCTCTATCAATTCGTCATTTATTCTGGTAATTGAACTCATCTTTACCTTAGTTTTAGTATCTAGATTGAAAAAAATAACCTATTCAGGGCTTACATCGCCGAATTGAACTCGAATCAGAACTAAGTTTTTCATACTTTTCATTTTAATCGAACTCTAGTCTAGACAGGACCTCAATCAAATTAAAATACACGGTTATGTTCGCAATACCTTGTTTATCAAAAGCCCTATGATTTCCAACGTTAATCTTATAAGATTCGAGCAATTTGTTTATGAAAATGACCAGAAACGGTCGCGCTTATCTTCCAGCACGGTCGTGCTCACTAAAATAAGCACGGTCGTGCCTATCTTTGGCACAGTCGTGTGTGGGTTAATTTTTTGGTAGATTCTAGTTTATAAATTTTATATTTTCTAAATGATATTGAATATTATATTATGATATTTTAGAACTCAGAAATTACGCGTAGGCTCGGGTTTGATTTTAAAACTTATATTTATAGTATTTCCACTTTTAATAATATTATTTATATTGTTTTCAAATCACGATTTCATATAAAATAATATGTTTATATTATTTTCAACCTGTGACTCATGTTATAAAATAATATATGATTTATATTATTTCGCCTCGTTTAATTAACTCGTGTGACGTTTTAAACTAATTAATAATATGATTGTTATATTATTTACCCACGTTTATATATTCGATTAAAAATAATATATTTATTATTTTTCCACACAAATGATTATTTGGTTAATCCTACGAACCTAAAAATAATGTATTAAATTATATTATTTTTCTAACTTTTGTAAACGACACAAACGTACGAACTTATTTATTTATTTAATATTATTCGTTATTAACGTTCGACACGTAACACTTTGATCTTAATTATTATATTAAGAAATCTATTTTCCCGTAGACACGTTCGTCTACTCTTAAATCCTTAGAATGCGTTAAGGCGTTCAATCTTCCGTGTCGTCGTCACAAAACCCCATATGACCCTAATTTATGTGTTTATAATTATAGGGCATACATAAGTCGTCTGAAGCTTACACTTGTGGTTCCAACCTTTCTCTTGTGTGATCCAATCCACTACTCAAACTCAGGTGAGTTTCACGTCCCCTTTTTACTTGTTTTCCTATTGGGGGAGAAACATGCATATACACAAACATCATTTTACATGTTATCCCATTGGGGAGAAACATGCATACAAACAAACAGTATTTTACTTGTTTTCCCGTTGGGGGGAGAAACATGCATATACACAAGCATCATCTTACTTGTTTTCCCGTTGGGGAGAAACGTACATTCAAACGAGCATCATTTTACCTGTTTTCCCGTTAGAGAGAAACATGCATACAAACGAACATCATTTATGCTTGTTTTCCCGTTGGGGAGAAACATGCTTACGAACAAACATCCGTTACTTGTCTTCCCGTCAAGGAGAGACATACATACAAACGGACATGGATCACATAGTATTTCACTACCACTTGTGTACTTAAGCGTAAACACTATCATGAAAGTCCTCACATCGACCCGTTAATATGGACTTAGCGAGGTAATTTGAGTAGTACTACTGGGTTTGACAAACCCACCCGGGCTAGTCACGCTAGCACGATTGGAGGTCGAACGAGTGTAGATTGGTCTAAACATATTAGTCAGAGTTGATAGACCTGGCTGGAGGCAAACAAACAAACAAACAGTCAGCTTCGGTTGCGAGCGCTTAGAGTAACTTGTACATTATCTAGCTAGCAATAGGTGTGACTTACGTTTGTGGATCCAGCAACACTCAAACAATTTATTTACATACAAACTTGTGAACTCACCAACCTCGTGTTGACATTTTTTATTACATGTTTCTCAGGTTGCTCTGGCACAGATTGTACACTTAAGACATGCATGGAGTCCTACTGTCATGTCATTCATTTCTAACGTTTTAAACAATTCACTTGCCTTTATTAAACTAAACGTTGGCGCGTTGTTTTACGCATTTACTTTCTGGTTTAAAACGATTCCGCATTAACTCTGATATTTTATGTTATGACATTTTAAGTCCCATATAGTGTCGTTTGATGTAACTGATGTCTGAGATCCTGGTTTGTCACACGCCAAACGGTAAAACTCCGTTAGTGGAATTTGGGGGTGTGACAGGGTTGCTGTGAAGGCTATAGGAGAATACACTCTTTTACTTCCTTCTTGGTTAGAACAATGTTTATTTCATTCCTAATTTGACTAGGAATATTGTTTCAGTATCCGCTTGTGGGAACAAGTATTTGATTATGCTTTTTGACAATGATTTCATTTCTGCATATTTGAATGGTTTGTTTTATTTTTCTGCAAAGCCTCATAATGGAATCTATGAGATAGAAGTCCATGATAATAACGTTATATTTAATATCTCCTCCAAACGTATTGTAACATTCGTAAAAATTTCATGCCAAAATAATAAAAATACAAAATATAAGGGCCATAAGTGCAATTATATCAAAGATCAAGGACTAAAAATGAAAAATCTGGAAATTGTTAGATATCGGACCAATATCTCTTTTCATATCGGTCTGATGCGAAACATGGTTAGATATCAGACCGAAGCGAAACATGATCGGATATCGGACCGATATCCATTCTTATAACGGTTCGCAATGGAACGTTGAGTCGGTTATCGGACAGACATCAATCCATAACGATCTGACGACCTCCTCTCAGCCGCAATTTGTGGCGTTGACACGTGTCCTATGACTCAGTCCTAGAATCTGACGTGTGCCATGATATCGGACCGACATGGACCACATAACGGTCCGACATGAACTGAAAATATGTACGGTCTAATCAGATGTTGACATTTAGGGCTGACGTGGGCATAGCTGGATGACGGACCGACATCCAATTGATATCGGTCCGACATGGGACCAGAAATCAGCCTATAAATAGATTTCAATGCTCGATCATTTTCTTCACATCAACTTCGAAAGCCAAGTTCTTATAAGCCATTTCCACTCTCATAAAACCATTCCCGCTCGTGCGTTTAAGTTACGAAGGTGCCAGATCATCCTAGAAATACCCAAGAAGCTAGGAAACGCTCATTTGGAGAAACCAAGCAAGGTTCTTAAGCAGAGACGCTGCCCACTAGGGTACTCACTCTAGAAGATTCCTAAGTCCAACCTATGTTAATGTAAATACTTGTATTTGTGACAATCCGACTTTTCAAATTAACTTCGTTAACAATTCCGATAAAAACCCTGTTAAGTCCTAACCCAGTTAACTAAATAATAAACCTCAGGGACTGTTTCTTTCATTAATTGAACTAAAACTATAGGGACTAGTTATGACATTAGACCAAACTCCAACCCTGTTGACTTTTGAGGTCAAAGTCCAAATTCTGTATTTCTGTTGACTTCATAAAGTCAATTAACCAAGTTTTTAACTCACTTCTAACCATAGGGACTAATTCTGTCTTTATCTAAACTTTAAACTACAAGGACTAAGGCTGTAATAATTCCAAAGTAAATCATGTTGACTTAGGAAAGTCAAAAATCAGGTGTTTTATACCTTGTTGGCTTTTGTAAGTCAAATCCGCAAACCTTTGATCCAAATTCGCGAGAAATACCCGAAATTCGTTTGAATTCATAACCGAAACGGACATTAATACCATTATCTACCATCATTGGTCCATTAACGTTGCTATTAACTCGAATTAATCCCATAAATTCTGTTGAAGGCGAAACCGTCGACTACTCATCAAGAATCCAACGAATTCGAGCATTAGACATTACAATGTTGAAATCAAATACTCTAAACATCTAATTCGCACCCTCCTGAACCTGTTGCACCATTCAATTCGGATGGATACACACTAGGAGACGTCGGGGACCACTCGTCGGAATCGCGATTGGGATCTAGACGAGCACCATCAATTCGAAAAAAATTCAGGTATCTAATCATACCCTCAGACTCGCCTTCATCCCTATAACGAAAGCCCTAACAAATCTAGGGCTTATAACAACGAATTGAACTCGAACCAATTCTAGGGTTCATAACCAATTCGGTTTAATCGAACGATACCCTTGACTCAGTTACAATTAAATTAAATGATGTGAGTAGTTTTGCAATTTCATACTCTTTGAAAGCCCTATGAATCCAACAACATACATTATCAGTTTTAGTCAATTTGATTCCAAGATCAAAACCTAGTGTTTCGGTATGTTCAAACTGAAATTAGCGACTATAAACCCGATGTCTTTGCGATTAAACTTGTCAACATGTTCGTATAATACCGATTTACAAAACCCCTTTGTCATTTGGTTCTATCGCGATCGGATTCAAGGAAATTGAGGGTGGTTTGGGTTCGGCTCGCGTAAAGGTGGGTGAACACAGTGGGTTGGGTGTTAAAACAAACCTGATCTGGTTCATGTTGCGATTTCCTTAGCAGGTTTACTGGTTAAGTGTGTGTGTCGATGGGGAGGAGACCCGGGTTCGAGTCTCCTCACCCCTGTTTCGTTTTTTATTTATTTTCTAATTACTACTTTAATATAAAATCAAATGTTATATTATTATATTAATATGTTAACGTGTTTTGAAACCCGAAAACACCTATAGGCTCGGGTTTGATTTTATAACTCATTTGAATATCATTACCCACTTTTATAATAATATATTTATATTGTTTTCAAACCACGACTCCGTATAAAATAGTATATTTATATTATTTTCAACCCGTGACTCTAATTAAAAATAATATATATTTAGATATTATTTTCATCTCGTTTATAAACTTCGTGTAACGTTTCAAACTAATAAATAATATAATTATTTATGTTATTTACCCACGTTTAATATCCTCGAATAAAAATAATAGTTTTATTATTTTTGTCACACATTTTAAATAATCATGTTACTTCTCTAAAAATAATATATTAGTTATATTATTTTCCTAGCCATTATTTTAATAGTATAAACGCACGGATATATTTAATTATTTTTATATTCGTAATTAAGAAACCTTTGACACGAAACGTATTTATCTTAATAAGTATATTAAGAAACCCTTATTCCCGTGGACAAGTTCGTCTACTCGTTGATCCTTAAAATGTTCTAGGACGTTCAAATCCTTCTGTGTCATCGTCACAAAAATCTCATTGTATCCCTGACTATCATGCTTATAATTCCAGGACATACTTATGTAGTTCACAGACAAACTCGAGTGTTTCCTACTTGCATCCTTGTGTGGTGTTATCTACTCGTACACAACTCAGGTGAGTTTCACGGCCCCTTTTTACTTGGTTTACTATTGGGGGAGAAACATGCTTACACACAAACATATTTTTCTTATTTTCCTTTTGAGGAGAAACAAACATGTACACCAACTATCAAACGTTTACTTGTTTTCCCCGTGGGGGAGAAACATGTACGCAGACAAACATTATGTTACATGTTTTTCCCATTGGGGGAGAGAACATGACACAACTATTTTAGATTATTGTAATTCATATGTTATTACTGTTGAGGCTAAGCGTGACACACTATCACAGAAAGTCCTCATCATACATCGAACCGTTAATATGAATCTTAGCGAGGTAATGTTTAGTAGTACTACTGGGTTTGACGAATCCCACCCGTGTTAGTCGCGCTAACTCGATTGGAGATCGAACGGGTGAAATGTTAGCCTACTCACAATTGCCAGTGTTGATAGACTTGGCAGGAGGCAAATAGACAAACAGTCAGCTTCGGTTGCGAGCGAAAGTAAGACATGAACATAGGCTAGCTACCTATAGATATGCATATTGAATGTACATAATCTGGCAAACACTCTCTTATTACAAACTTGAAACATGTGAACTCACCAACCTCGTGTTGACACTTTTTCTTACTTGTTTCTCAGGTCGCTTTGGCACAGGTTGCACACTTAGGACATGCATGGAGTCCTACTGTCATATCATTCATTTCAAACATTTTAAACAGTTTACTTATTGATTGACGCTTGTTGCTTGTAATTACTTTTGATTTCATATTAACGTTTACGCTTCCGCATTAACTCTGAGCTTTTATGTTATGACTTTTAAGTCCCATATAGTGTCGTTTGATATAACTAAAAACTGAGATCCTGGTTTGTCACCTTCCAAATGGTAAAACTCCGTTAGTGGAATTTGGGGGTGTGACAGATTGGTATCAGAGCCATTGGTTATAGAGAACTAGGATTGCATACTAGACTATAGCCTCACACATTAGTTACATGTCATTTGGATGTTTGGCACTTATATGTATTGTTACAGGAACATGTCGTCAACCTCACCTTCATCACCTAAGGCACCAAGACATAAGGCACATATCCTATCATCCCCGGAGCCCAAAAGGCACCGGACTACTTCCAGTGACTATTCAGTTGACCAAGGGGAAGCGAGCAGCGCGCAAGCAACGAATCCTGCTCGAAACTGGAACACATACCCACAAATAATCCAAAGATGGATCGAAATGGGAAATGTCCCATCACCTTACTTCGGTTCTACTTCCTCATCACCTACCTTGCCTAGCTTGCCATGTACTATGGAACAAGCTTTCGCAGCCTTTGTGTTTTATATGTCTAGAGAGTTAAGCAATGTGAAAGATGCTACCGATGAGATACCGGATATTTTGAAGAGAGAGCCTCAAATAGAGGAGAATAAAGTAGGGATAGAACTTCTAACTGCTGAACTAGCAGTAACTGACCAGGTCCATAACCTTCTGGTGGATCGTGTGACACACTTGGAGACGAGGGTGGACACCTCGGACGATGACATGGAAGGAGTTCTGGAGAGAGTGGGTGCTCTGGAAGCTCAGCTACATGTAGCAAACCACATTGCTGAAGGTCTGCAAGAGAGGGTGACTCACTTGGAAGCCCAACTGCAAGCCGCTCTATTTCCTGAGGAGATTCCACTTTCTGATGGCGAGGAGGAACCTTTTGAGGAGGAACCTTTTGAGGAGGAGCCTTTTGAAGAAGAGCCCTTCGAGGAGGAGCTCTTGGAGGAGGAACCAGTGGAGATAGACGATGCACAATCGTATGTTTCTTCCGATGACGAAGATGCTTGATGATCTTCCTATTCTATCTTCCTTTTCATGCCTATTTTTGCTTATGTTATTTCTCTTTTCAAACCTAGATGGGTAAGGTTGTTCCCATTCAATAAAAGCATGAGAAGTTTAATATTTGAGTTATTTATTTTGTAGCCTTACAATTTATTTAATTTTCAAAATATTAGATGTTGTATCTCCTTACTCATACCTGAATAATGTTTAATATGCGATATATTTCTCATTGTTTTTCATTTGTGATTGTGAAGAATCATGTCAGGGAGAGGACGCGGAGGCCGTGCCGGTGGTCGGGGTACCATTAACATGACGGCAGCAGAGCTAGCGACACTGATAAATGATAGTGTGGCGGAGGCTCTGGCAGCACAGAATGCTGCAGGTAAATGCTTTCGCTATTGACTAATGATGTCAATCCACTTCTTAAAAAGCCTGCCCTAAAATCTATAATTCCAATTCTATTTGTATTTCTAAATCCAGGCCAGCAAAATTAGCAAAACCAACAACCAGCCTGCACTTTCAAGGCATTCATGGATTGCAAGCCCCACACTTTTAGTGGAGCTGAAGGAGCCGTTGGACTACTTCGTTGGTTTGAGAAGGTTGAATCGGTGATTGCCATGTGCAACTGCCCCATGGATAATCAGGTGAAGTTTGCCGCCGGAACGTTAGAAGGCCCGGCACTCACATGGTGGAACGCCCAAGTCCAAATGTTGGGTCTGGCCATGGCGAATGGACTCCCGTGGGAGGAATTTAAATCAATGATGAAGGAGGAATACTGTCCTCACGATGAAATCCAGAAGTTAGAGGGAGAGTTTTGGAACCTAAAGATGGAGGGTTCTGAAATTGAACTCTACACCACACGTTCTGTAATATCCCAAAAATAGTAACTAAGTAAATAATAATACGATGGAGATTTAAACGTTATAAAACGAAATAAGAACGGATGGGCTTGGGCTCGGCTCTAACTGGCCGAAGGAAGCCCAGGTATAAAAGGGGCAAGGCAGCCCACTAGCTCATTTCACCTTCATTTTCACCATCTTAGAGAGAGAAAGGGAGCTCGGGTCTAGAGAGAGAAAGTCGACGGATCGTCACGACATTAGAGGAGCACGTTACAACTGAGCTCGTGAGCAAAACCTTAGAATCAGAACTTCAATCCTGGTAATGATTCAACCATAATCTGAGTTTTTCTTCATATTGGGGTTTCTCGAGTTTTAGCTAAATAGATGATGTTTTTACGGATGAAACTTCATAATAAGCTTAGAAATAGCATCTAGAATGAAAACCGCACGTTTTGATCAAAGAAAATGGTAAGATTGGCATGATCGGGTTTGCATGCAAGAACTTCGGATTTTTGGTCCAAGAACCAGGTACTGCGCACTTACCAAGTGCGCAGGAATGAATTCCTGCGTACTTACCAAGTACGCAGGAGGAAGTCCCTGCGTACTTACCAAGTATGCAGGAGGAAGCCCCTGCGTACTTACCAAGTATGCAGGAGGAAGCCCCTGCGTACTTACCAAGTACACAGGAGGGAGACTCCTGCGCACTTGCCAAGTGCGCATGAGCAAGTCCCTGTACACTTACTAAGTGCGCAGGCAGCAGGTTGGTTAAGTAAAGTCAGTAAGTTTAGAATGATTAAACCATTAGAGTCGGGGTTGGGTCTAATGTGTATTTAACTACCTAATCCAGATCGAAAAGTGACGTTGTTGGACCTTTGTTTAGGACAACCTAGAGAAGCTTATCAGGTGAGTTCTATTTGCCCCTTTCTATGTTATGTGCAAATCAATTCGAATGTTTTGGGGCTGAAATGTATACACTAAATGAATAAATGCTATGAACGCTAATGTAATCATACGTGATATACTAATATATATATGTTATATATATATACAGAAATGAATTATGCACAAAGAATGAATCGTATGATTATATAGAATGAATGAAAGAACAACACAATGTGTAAGAATGAAATCTTGCTCTATATCCATGTATATATTTCTTGCTATGAATGAATAAACGTTATGAATGGAACAATGATAACGGCTACCTCGGTAGACGGATGACCACTCGACTATTCTGCAGCCAGAAATGAAAGTCTAGAAAGGTAGACTAAACAGGCCACTACGGTGGAGTAAGTCCCGAAATCGATGTACGGCTGTATTATTAGTTCGGGTGGGAGACGGATACCTTAGGGCAGTTAGAAAAATATGACGGACTACGACGGTAGGACGGTTGTAAGTATGACGGACTACTTCGGTAGGACTGTTGTAAGATAATGACGGACTACTTCGGTAGGACGGTTGTAAGATAATGACGTACTACTTCGGTTGGACGGTTGTAAGATAATGACGGACGGAGACTAGTTGCCGGACGGTTGTAAGATTGGCGGACCATGACGGTGGACCGTGGCGTTTGTCTTGGTGACATTCGCAATCAAATGACGGGTTGATCACCCTTAAATGTATTACCCATGAATGTAAAGAAAAGAAAAGAAAAGGTGAATGCATATATATATGTAATCACACAATAAAGAAGAAAGAGAAGCAAAAGTTATGAAAATAAATGAGACCAATGATGTGAATATATATCTATATGTATTTGCGAAGAATGATAAATGAGAAGCAATTCAAGTCAATGTGTACTTATATAAACGTATATATATAATTATGCATACTTATAAAGAAAAGAATGTTTATACCTAATTGCATTAAACTAGAACTCACCAGCGTTAGCTGACTTTTAGTATACATTTCAGGTACAGAAAGGAAGGGTCGTGCGAAGGCGTGAAAGTTACCCGGCACGAGACTGACATCCCACTTTTATTTATGTTAAGAAAATGTTATGTTTAATGTTAAGACTTCCGCTGCTATGCTATGCTATGTTATGTTATTGAATGATGTATGCTTCTGCTGTGTTTGAATGTTTTTAATTAAAAGTTCAGTGATCAATGACTATGTTTATGAGTAAATCCAACATGTGAGGTTACCCGGGAAAGGGGCCTTACAAGTTGGTATCAGAGCAATAGTTTGAGAGATTCAGACATCCCTAAATGTCTGGACTCAAACTGATTATGTGACCAACGCACGGATGTCAGTATGGGTAACCAACGCCAACGCCAGCACGGTAAGTAAGTAATAAAGTTAATGCTCTTGCATAAGAATAGATACCATAACTTAGAACAAATAGATGTTAATGCCATGACTGATTTGAAGAGTTTTGAACCTGAAAAGCAATGTAAATTAGTAATCACAAACCGGTCACTGTAATTAAGAATTTGCCTTGCTCGTACTGTTCGAAACTACGATCTGAAGAAATGACATTGATGTATTCCCTTTTTTAACTATCAGGAAATTAAGAGCTATGGCTGGTGGAGGAAGAACAGGACCTCGTGGCGGTCGCACTGGCCGACGAGGTAGACCTCCGTTGAACCAAAGAATTGAAGAAGAAGAGAGTGTGCACGCTGAGCACACCGAAAGTGTGCACGAAACAGAAGTGACCCCAGTTAGGGACGACAGTCCAGGGCCTATACAGTTGGAACCTGAAGTCAGGGATGCTATTGCCCGTGAAGTTGTGCTCACTTTGAAGAAGGTATTGTCTGATCTACTATCCGAAGCAATAAAGAAAATTAAAGAGGAGGATGAAGGAGACAAGGAAGAGAAAGTATATGATAGTGATGGGGATGAAATAAAGATAGGATCGAGCAACCGTGGGTGTACTTACAAAGGCTTTAAGGACGGAGACCCACCCAAGTTCGATGGGAGCAAGGATTCAGTGGTAACGCTTGAATGGATTGAGAGGATGAATGCTGTAATCAACATCAGCGAGTGTCGACCAGACCAGGCTGTTAAATACGTTGCTCATTCTTTCACCAACGAAGCACTAAGTTGGTGGAGGAATATTCAGAGAACTAAGTCACCAAATGCTATAAACAGAATGACATGGGACGACTTGAAGAAGCTGATCATCCAAAAGTTCTGTCCACAGAACGAAATTGATCGAGTGGAAAATGAATTCCTAAACCTTAAGGCTGGAAACAAGACGCACCGCCAGTATACTTCGAGATTCAATGAGCTAGCTCAACTAGTACCCCACCTGGTAGAAACTGAAGACCGTTTGATCAAGTACTATGTTAAGGGGTTGCCACAACGGGTCCGTGTTCATATAAAAGCTAACCTACCCTCGACCTTCGAGTCGGTAGTGAATCTGAGCGGAATCGTCTACGACGACTACGCCAATGAGGACCCGGCACCTGAGACACAAAAGAGAAAATGGGAGAACCCGCCTAGGGGCACTGCGAAAGGGAATGTAAACACTGGAGTTAAGAAGTCAAGAACAGATGATTATGAAACCTGCAAGAAGTGTGGAAAGCAACATCTTGGCGAGTACCGAATCGGCACCACCATCTGCTATAGATGTGGGAAGGCGGGGCACTATGCTCGTGGCTGCTTAAGAGACACTAAATGCCAAGGATGTGGACTGTTTGGTCACCTGACTAGGGATTGCAAGAAAACCAGACAATCCGGTTCGGGAAAGGAAAAGGAAGCTGAAAAGGAACAGCCAAGGGCTAGGACTCGAGCCTATGCACTGACTGAGGAAGAAGCAAGAGGAAACCCTGATGTTGTGTCAGGTACATTTCTAGTAAATGATGAAAATGCTGCCATTTTATTTGACTCAGGTGCTAGTAAAAGTTTTATATCAAATGCATTTAGTCGTAAATTGGATTGTACAGTCAACACCGTAGTAAAGGCCTTTAGTGTACAAACTGCCGTTGGTAAAAATGCGGCAGTATTCCAAGTAACAGAGGATTGCATAATAGAAATAGAGGGTCATAAGTTTCCTTCTAGATTATTCCTTCTCACCTTAGGAGGATTCGATATAGTATTGGGTATGGATTGGTTAGCTGCCAACGAAGCTCAAATCATATGTAAACGTAAGAGGATACATCTCAAAGCTCCTAGCGGATGTCCAATTACG
The DNA here is from genome assembly GCA_023525975.1 of Smallanthus sonchifolius. Lineage (NCBI taxonomy): Eukaryota > Viridiplantae > Streptophyta > Magnoliopsida > Asterales > Asteraceae > Smallanthus > Smallanthus sonchifolius. The sequence continues at coordinate 73,858,162 of CM042018.1, read as the reverse complement.
GTTCATGGGGATTGGAATTGCACAATGCCGAACATCATCTCGATGATCAAGGCCGAAAGTTACATGAGGCGCGGTTGCGAAGCTTATTTGGCATATGTTATTGACGATAGAATGAAAACGAAAGAACTCGAGAACGTACCCGTGGTGTGCAATTTTCCGGAAGTATTCCCTGAGTGGGTTGCCACCCGATCGGGAAATAGAATTTCAGATTGACTTACTGCCAGGAGCTGAGCCCGTTGCCAAAGCCCCCTACCGATTGGCTCCGTCAGAAATGAAAGAATTGATGTCTCAACTACAAGAATTAACAGAAAAATGATTTATTAGACCGAGCATTTCACCATGGGGCACTCCGGTACTATTCGTAAAGAAGAAAGACGGCAGCATGCGCATGTGCATTGACTACCGTGAACTGAACAAGAGGACAGTAAAGAACAAATACCCACTACCTAGAATAGATGACCTTTTTGATCAACTGCAAGGTGCGAGTTGGTTCTCAAAGATCGATCTTAGGTCGGGTTACCATCAGTTGAAAGTAAGAGAGGAAGACGTACCAAAGACCGCGTTTCGCACTCGTTATGGGCATTATGAGTTTCTCGTGATGTCTTTCGGATTGACCAACGCACCAGCAGCGTTTATGGACTTGATGAATAGAGTATGTCGACCCATGTTGGATCGATCAGTGATAGTTTTTATAGACGACATACTGGTATATTCGAAAAGCGAGGGTGATCACCACTGTCACCTAAGGGAGGTTCTGGAGGTGCTAAAGCAGGAAAAGTTGTACGCAAAATTCTCCAAATGCGCGTTCTGGCTTAGGGAAGTCCAATTCCTAGGTCATGTAATAAACCCAAACGGCATCATCGTGGATCCTGCAAAGATCGAGACAGTAAAGGAATGGAACATCCCAAAGACACCAACAGAGATACGAAGTTTTCTAGGATTGGCAGGCTACTATCAAAAGTTCATTCAAGATTTCTCAAGAATTGCCTCGCCACTAACCAAACTGACACGGAAGGAAGTAAAGTATGAATGGGGTCCAACCCAAAACAACGCGTTTGAGGAACTTAAGACACGATTAACTCAAGCTCCAGTCTTAACACTACCTGAGGGAAATGAAGACTTGGTAGTCTACTCTGACGCTTCAGGGCAGGGTTTAGGGTGCGTACTCATGCAACGAGAAAAGGTAATTGCTTATGCATCGCGGCAACTAAAGATTCACGAGGTTAACTACCCAACACACGATCTAGAATTAGCAGCAGTAGTTTTCGCATTGAAAATATGGAGACACTATCTGTATGGAGTTAAATGCACCATTTACTCCGATCACAAAAGCCTGAAGTACTTTTTCGAACAAAGGGAATTAAACATGAGACAAAGGAAATGGTTAGAGCTACTGAAAGTCTATGACTGTGAGATATTGTACCATCCAGGCAAGGCAAATGTAGTGGCTGACGCTTTAAGTAGAAAGGAAGAATCGGCACCTATCCGGATCAAAGCGTGTCAGTTGATTATAAAACCAGACTTGATGGGTGAAATATCAAAGGCACAAGATGAAGCATTGTTAGAAAGAAATGTGAAACGGGAAAGAATAGTATGACAACAAGGGAACTTAGACGCAAATGCATACGGAGTGCGAACTAGGTTTGGCCGGATGTGGATACCTAAGATTGGCGAGCTTAGAGCCAAAATACTCGATGAGGCCCATAAGTCTCGTTATTCTATCCACCCCGGGAAAAACAAAATGTATCAAGACTTGAAGAAACAATAATGGTGGCCTGGCATGAAGAATGATGTGACAGAATACGTGAGCATGTGCCTAACGTGTTCTCTAGTTAAGGCCGAGCACCAGAAACCATGCGGTAAAATGCAACCTCTACCAATACCGGAATGGAAGTGGGAAGAGATCACAATGGACTTCATTACCAAGCTACCGCGAACAGCTAAAGGCAATGATACCATTTGGGTGATCGTCGACCGCTTGACAAAGAGTGCTCACTTCTTGCCAATACGAGAAACCTCTTCTTCTGAAAAGCTAGCAGAAAAATTTATCAAGGAAATTGTAAGCCGGCATGGTATGCCGCTGTCGATTGTGTCCGACAGGGATACTAGATTCACGTCAAGGTTTTGGAAGAAATTCAGTGAATCGATGGGCACTAGACTGAACATCAGCACCGCTTACCACCCTCAAACCGATGGCCAATCTGAAAGGACCATTCAGACCTTGGAGGACATGCTCCGAGCCTGCACCATTGACTTCGGTGGGAGCTGGGACAGCCATCTACCATTGGCAGAATTCTCATATAACAATAGCTATCATTCAACGATTGGTGTGCCGCCATTTGAAATGTTGTATGGAAGAAGATGTAGGACCCCGATTTGTTGGGGGGAAATTGGATTAGAAGGATTTTGCAAGTCTCGAAGTGGTCAAAGCTACTTCCGAGAAATTTGATCAAATCAAGGCTAGAATGAAAGCCGCAAAGGACAGACAGAAATCATACGCGGATAAGAGAAGGAGGGATTTAGAGTTTCAAGTAGGGGACATGGTACTGTTGAAAGTATCACCGTGGAAAGGAATCATTCGGTTCAGAAAGCGTGGCAAACTAAGTCCAAGGTTTGTCGGACCTTTCAAGATTTTAGCAAGAGTGGGTCAAGTTGCTTACAGACTCGACCTACCCGTTGAGCTTAGTGGAATACACCCTACGTTTCACGTGTCGCACTTACGCAAGTGCCTAGCTGACGACACAGCTCACATACCTTACGACGAGATCGAAGTGGATAACAGTCTAAATTATGTAGAGGAACCGATAGCCATTCTTGACCGAGCTGAGAAACGACTACGCAATAAGTCGATACCGTTAGTCAAGATACAATGGAAGCACAGAAAAGGGTCAGAAGCTATGTGGGAAAAAAAAGACGAGATGAGGGGACAATACCCTCAATTGTTTAACGTATGAACAGTTTCGAGGACGAAACCTCTTTAAGAAGGGTAGACTTGTAACATTCCGAAAATAGTAACTAAGTAAATAATAATACGATGGAGATTTAAACGTTATAAAACGAAATAAGAACGGATGGGCTTGTGCTCGGCTCCAACGGGCCGAAGGAAGCCCAGGTATAAAAGGGGCAAGGCAGCCCACTAGCTCATTTCACCTTCATTTTCACCATCTTAGAGAGAGAAAGGGAGCTCGGGTCTAGAGAGAGAAAGTCGACGGATCGTCACGAGATTAGAGGAGCACGTTACAACTGAGCTCGTGAGCAAAACCTCCGAATCAGAACTTCAATCCAGGTAATGATTCAACCATAATCTGAGTTTTTGTTCATGTTGGGGTTTCTCGAGTTTTAGCTAAATAGATGATGTTTTTACGGATGAAACTTCATAATAAGCTTAGAAATAGCATCTAGAATGAAAACCGCACGTTTTGATCAAAGAAAATTGTAAGATTGGCATGATCGGGTTTGCATGCAAGAACTTCGGATTTTTGGTCCAAGAACCAGGTACTGCGTACTTACCAAGTGCGCAGGAAGGAATTCCTGCGTACTTACCAAGTACGCAGGAGGAAGTCCCTGCGTACTTACCAAGTACGCAGGAGGAAGCCCCTACGTACTTACCAAGTACGCAGGAGGGAGACTCCTGCGCACTTGCCAAGTGCGCATGAGCAAGTCCCTGCGCACTTACTAAGTGCGCAGGCAGCAGACAGTAGGCAGCAGGTTGGTTAAGTAAAGTCAGTAAGTTTAGAATGATTAAACCATTAGAGTCGGGGTTGGGTCTAATGTGTATTTAACTACCTAATCCAGATCGGAAGTGACGTTGTTGGACCTTTGTTTAGGACAACCTTGAGAAGCTTATCAGGTGAGTTCTATTTGCCCCCTTCTATGTTATGTGCAGATCAATTCAAATGTTTTGGGGCTGAAATGTATACACTAAATGAATAAATGATATGAACGCTAATGTAATCATACGTGATATACTAATATATATGTTATATATATACAGAAATGAATTATGCACAAAGAATGAATCGTATGATTATATAGAATGAATGAAAGAACAACACAATGTGTAAGAATGAAATCTTGCTTTATATCCATGTATATATTGCTTGCTATGAATGAATAAACGTTATGAATGGAACAATGATAACGACTACCTCGGTAGACGGATGACCACTCGACTATTCTGCAGCCAGAAATGAAAGTCTAGAAAGGTAGACTAAACAGGCCACTACGGTGGAGTAAGTCCCGAAATCGATGTACGGCTGTATAATTAGTTCGGGTGGGAGACGGATACCTTAGGGCAGTCAGAAAAATATGACGGACTACGACGGTAGGACGGTTGTAAGTATGACGGACTACTTCGATAGGACGGTTGTAAGATAATGACGGACTACTTCGGTAGGACGGTTATAAGATAATGACGAACTACTTCGGTAGGACGGTTGTAAGATAATGACGGACTACTTCGGTAGGACGGTTGTAAGATAATGACGGACGGACACTAGTTGCCGGACGGTTGTAAGATTGGCGGACCATGACGGTGGACCGTGGCGTTTGTCTTGGTGACATTCGCAATCAAATGACGGGTTGATCACCCTTAAGTGTATTACCCATGAATGTAAAGAAAAGAAAAGGTGAATGCATATATATATGTAATCACAAAATAAAGAAGAAAGAGAGGCAAAAGTTATGAAAATAAATGAGACGAATGATGTGAATATATATCTATATGTATTTGCGAAGAATGATAAATGAGAAGCAATTCAAGTCAATGTGTACTTATATAAACGTATATATATAATTATGCATACTTATAAAGAAAAGAATGTTTATACCTAATTGCATTAAACTAGAACTCACCAACGTTAGCTGATTTTATTATACATTTCAGGTACAGAAAGGAAGGGTCGTGCGAAGGCGTGAAGGTTACCCGGCACGAGACTGACATCCCACTTTTATTTATGTTAAGAAAATGTTATGTTTAATGTTAAGACTTCCACTGCTATGCTATGCTATGTTATGTTATTGAATGATGTATGCTTCCGCTGTGTTTGAATGTTTTTAATTAAAAGTTCAGTGATCAATGACTATGTTTATGAGTAAATCCAACAAGTGAGGTTACCCGGGAAAGGGGCCTTACACGTTCCCATGAACTTGCTACTATGTGCCCGCATATGGTAACTCCTGATTACAAGAGAATTGAGCTTTACATTGGAGGTGTAGTGCCTCAAATACAAAGCCTGGTTACTTCATCCAATCCTACCACTATCCAACAAACTATCCGACTTGCCCATAAGTTAACCGACCAAGCAGTGACACAAGGGACTCTACCTCCGAGAGGTTCAGTTTCTAAACCCACTGACACTCACAAACGCAAGTTTGATCACCATTCCAACACCCACAACCACTCCAACTCTCACTCCAAAGGACCCCAACCCAACCAACCCCAGTTTAATCAACCGCAGCAGCAGCAACAGCGTAGGTTTGAGCCTACTAAGAACTTCAACCAGTCGACCTCTTTAGGTCAAAACCAGGATGGTTACGCTGGGAAGTCTCCGAAGTGTAAAAAGTGTAACTTCCACCACTTTGGGTTTTGCAACCGTTGCTAGAGGTGCGGTAAAATAGGTCATGCTGCTAAGGATTGCAGGGGTGAGTTACAAGCTAAACAACCTTTTCAACAACCTGGATCCACAAGGGGTTGTTTTGAGTGCGGAAAGGAAGGGCACATTTGAAAGAATTGTCCTCAATTGAAGAAAGGGGGTAATGGAAACTACAACCCTAACCAGAATAACAATGGTAATGGGGGTAACAATGGAAATGGTGGAGGAAATGGTGCGAAGGGACGAGCCTTCGTACTAGGATCTGGAGAAGCCCGTTACAACCATAATGTGGTCACCGGTAAGTTCCTCGTAAATAATTACTTTGCTTCTGTCCTTTTTGACACTGGTGCTGATAGAAGTTTTATATCTAAGAAACTTAGTGATATGATGAAAGGAACTCAAACTTTGTTAGAAGCTAAGTATACAATAGAGATAGCTGATGGCCAAATAATTGAGGCAACTCACATTCTTAAGGGATGTAAACTTGAGCTAGCTAAACATAAATTTGATATCGACCTTATGCTAGTCATACTTGGTAGTTTTGATGTAATTGTCGACATGGATTGGTTATCTAAAAACCAAGCCAAAATTATATGTCATGAGAAGATTGTTCGTATACCTCTCCCGAGTGGAGAAACCCTTTCTGTCCAAGGCGAAAGAGTTGGCGCAGTCATGGGCATCATATCTTTTATGAAAGCACAAAAATGCCTTCGAAAGGGGCATACGGCTATTTTGGCTCTCGTTGCTGAGCAGCCATCAGAAGAGAAGAAGATTGAAGGTATTCCCATCGTGCGTGAATTTTTTGAAGTATTTCCCGAGGATCTACCCAGTCTGCCACCGCACCGTCAAGTTGAATTCCAAATTGATTTAGCACCACCCGGAGCAACACCGATTGCTCGGGCACCTTATAGGTTAGCACCCAGTGACTTACAAGAGCTGTCCACTCAACTGCAAGATTTGTTGGATAAAGGTTTCATCCGACCTAGCTCATCGCCGTGGGGAGCCCCAGTACTATTTGTCAAGAAGAAGGACGGAACTTTCTGTATGTGTATTGATTACCGGGAGCTGAATAAAGTCACAATCAAGAACCTCTACCCTTTACCTCGCATAGATGACCTCTTTGATCAACTACAAGGATCGAGTTTCTATTCCAAAATAGATCTTAGGTCCGGCTACCATCAGTTAAGAGTCCGAGAATAGGATATCTCTAAGACTGCATTCAGAACGAGGTACGGCCATTACGAGTTTATGGTCATGCCTTTCGGGTTAACCAACGCACCTGCGGTATTCATGGACCTCATGAACCGTGTGTGTAAGCCTTACCTTGACCAATTCGTTATCGTTTTCATCGACGACATCCTCATTTATTCTAAGAACAAGGAAGAACATGAGGAACATCTACGCCTAATTTTGGAAATACTTAAACAAGAGCAACTGTATGCTAAGTTTTCCAAATGTGAATTCTGGATTCGGGAAGTTCAGTTTCTAGGGCATGTGGTTAACGAAAAAGGAATACAAGTCGACCCATCAAAGATAGAAGCCATCAAGAATTGGGCAGCACCGATGACTCCGACTGAGGTGCGGCAATTTCTGGGATTGGCTGGATATTACCGTCGATTCATCGAGGGATTCTCCAAGATTGCCTAACCTCTCACTACCTTAACCCAGAAGGGTAAAGCTTATAACTGGGGCGACACCCAAGAGGATTCATTCCAACTCCCTAAGCAGAAACTTGCAGTGCACCCACCCTATATCTTCCCGAGGGAACGGATGACTTTGTAGTGTATTGGGATGCCTCCATTCAAGGTCTCAGTTGTGTACTAATGCAACACGAGAAGGTTATCGCATATACTTCCCGACAATTGAAAATTCATTAGAAAAACTACACAACCCATGATCTAGAATTGGGAGATGTAGTATTTGCACTGAAAATCTGGAGACATTACTTGTACAGTAGCTAATGCACTGCCTACACCGATTACAAGAGTCTTGAGCACATCTTCGAACAGAAAGAGTTGAACATCCGATAACGTCATTGGTTCGAACCTTTGAACGACTATGACTGTGCTATCAAGTATGACCCGGGCAAGGCTAACATAGTAGCCGATGCCCTAAGCCGAAAAAAGCTAAGCCCAGACGAGTTCGAGCATTACGACTCACTATCCACCCCAGACTACCTGAACAGATTCGTAGTGCTCAACTCGAAGCCTGGAAGAAGGAAATTCTACCGTTGTAATCCACGCGTGGTATGGAAGAACAACGTGGGGTTAAATCAGACGACATTCGCTACTTCGCAGAGCGAATATAGGTTGCGGTGTACGGGAACTTAAGGGAACTGGTTATGGATGAAGCTCATAAATCTTGTTACTCTATTCACCCAGGTTTCAACAAGATGTATCATGACCTAAAGGTGCTGTATTAGTTGCCAAAGATGAAGGCCGATATAGCCATCTAGGTGAGAAAGTGCCTGACTTGCGCGAATGTCAAAGTTGAATATAAAAAGCCTTCTGGTCCTCTCCAACAACCAGAGATTCCCACGTGGAAATGGGAACAAATATCCATGGACTTTATCACAAAATTGCCACGAACTCCTACCGGATGTGATACCATTTGGGTAATTGTTGATCGTTTAACAAAGTCCGCGCATTTCTTAGCAATCAAGGAAACCGACAAAATGGATAAGCTTACTCGTACTTACTTGAAAGAAGTAGTCTCTCGGTACGGGGTACCAATCTCTATCAGTTCGGATCGTGATGCATGATTCACCCCTCGTTTCTGGCAATCTCTGCAAAAATCTTTAGGCACGCGTCTAGATATAAGCACATCGTACCATCCTCAAAGCGATGGCCAAACGAAACGTACCATTCGAACCTTGGAGGATATGCTACGAGCTTGTATGATTGATTTTGGTAACACTTGGGAATCTCACTTACCTCTAGTGGAGTTCTCCTACAACAACAGTTATCACACTAGCATCAAGGCAGCACCATTCGAGGCATTGTACGGACGTAAATGCCGACTTCCTATCTGTTGGGCTGAAGTTGGGGATAGCCAACTTGCAGGTCCCGAACTTGTATTCGAAACCTCTGTAAAGATCGTTCAAATTAGAAACTATATGGCGGCAGCTCGTGATCGTCAAAAGAGCTACACCGTTAAGCGTCGTAAACCGTTAGAATTTCAAGTAGGTGACATGGTTCTACTCAAAATCTCACCTTGGAAAGGTGTAATTCGCTTCGGGAAATGAGGCAAACTGAATCCTCGTTGTGTTGGGCCGTTCAAGATAATGAAAAGAATTGGCCCAGTAGCGTGTCAACTGGACCTACCTGAAGGACTTAGTGGTGTACACGACGTCTTTCATGTCTCGAACTTGAAGAAATGTTTAACAGAAGAGACACACGTGATTCCTCTTAAGGAACTAGACATTGATGAACAGTTACGTTTCATCGAAGAACCTATGGAAATTATGGATAGGGAAGTCAAAACGTTAAAACGCAGTAAAATCCCTATTGTCAGAGTTCGTTGGAACTCGAAACGCGGACCGGAATTCATGTGGGAGCGCGAGGATCAGATAATGCGTAAATATCCTAATCTATTCAAACACTCCGCGTCAAATTCTTAAAGTACTATTTAATTTTCTGGACGAAAATTCTTTCAACTAGGGGATGATGTGACACCCGGAAATTTTTTTTTATTTTTTATCATTTTAATTTTCGGGACGAAAATTCTTTCAACTAGGGGATGATGTGAAAATCCGACTTTTCAAATTAACTTCGTTAACAATTCCGTTAAAAACCCTGTTAAGTCCTAAACTGAATACTAAACCTCAGGGACTGTTTCTTTCATTAATTTAACTAAAACTATAGGGACTAGTTATGACATTAGACCAAACTCCAACCCTGTTGACTTTTGAGGTCAAAATCCAAATTCTGTATTTCTGTTGACTTTATAAAGTCAATTAACCAAGTTTTTAACTCACTTCTAACCATAGGGACTAATTCTGTCTTTATCTAAACTTCAAACTACAAGGACTAAGGCTGTAATAATTCCAAAGTCAATCATGTTGACTTAGGAAAGTAAAAAATCAGGTGTTTCATACCCTGTTGACTTTTGTAAGTCAAATCCGCAAACCTTTGATCCAAATTCGCGAGATAAACCCGAAATTCGTTTGATTTCATAATCGAAACGGACATTAATACCATTATCTACCATCATTGGTCCATTAACGTTGCTATTAACTCGAATTAATCCCATAAATTCTGTTGAAGGCGAAACCGTCGACTACTCATCAAGAATCCAACGGATTCGATCATTAGACAATACAATGTTGAAATCAAATACTCTAAACATCTAATTCGCACCCTCCTGAACCTGTTGCACCATTCAATTCGGTTGGATACACACTAGGAGACGCCAGGGACCACTCGTCGGAATCGCGATTGGGTTCTAGCCGAGCACCATCAATTCGAAAACAATTCAGGTATCTAATCATACCCTCAGACTCGCCTTCATCCCTATAACGAAAGCCCTAACAAATCTAGGGCTTATAACAACGAATTGAACTCGAACCAATTCTAGGGTTCATAACCAATTCGGTTTAATCGAACGATACCCTTGACTCAGTTTCAATCAAATTAAATGATATGAGTAGTTTCGCAATTTCATACTCTTTGAAAGCCCTATGAATCCAACAACATACATTATCAGTTTTAGTCAATTTGATTCCAAGATCAAAACCTAGGGTTTCGATATGTTCAAACTGAAATTAACGACAATAAACCCGATGTCTTTGCGATTAAACTTGTCAACATGTTCGTATAATACCGATTTACAAAACCCCTTTGTCATTTGGTTCTATCGCGATTGGATTCAAGGAAATTGAGGGTGGTTTGGGTTCGGCTCGCATAAAGGTTGGTGAACACAATGGGTTGGGTGTTAAAACAAACCTGATCTGGTTCATATTGCGATTGCCTTAGCAGGTGGACTGGTTAAGTGTGTGTGTCGATTGGGAGGAGACCCGGGTTCGAGTCTCCTCACCCCTGTTTCGTTTTTTATTTATTTTCTAATTACTATATTAATATAAAATCAAATGCTATATTATTATATTAATATGTTAACGTGTTTTGAAACCCGAAAACACCCGTAGGCTCGGGTTTGATTTTATAACTCATTTGAATATCATTACCCACTTTTATAATAATATATTTATATTATTTTCAAACCACGACTCCGTATAAAGTAGTATATTTATATTATTTTCAACCCGTGACTCCAATTAAAAATAATATATATTTAGATATTATTTTCATCTCGTTTATAAACTTCGTGTAACGTTTCAAACTAATAAATAATATAATTACTTATGTTATTTACCCACGTTTAATATCCTCGAATAAAAATAATAGCTTTATTATTTTTGTCACACATTTTAAATAATCATTTTACTTCTCTAAAAATAATATATTAGTTATATTATTTTCCTAGCCATTATTTTAATGGTACAAACGCACAGATATATTTAATTATTTTTATATTCGTAATTAAGAAACCTTTGACACGAAACGTATTTATCTTAATAAGTATATTAAGAAACCCTTATTCCTGTGGACAAGTTCGTCTACTCATTGATCCTTAAAATGTTCTAGGACGTTCAAATCCTTCTGTGTCATCGTCACAAAAATCTCATTGTATCCCTGACTATCATGCTTATAATTCCATGACATACTTATGTAGTTCATAGACAAACTCGTGTATTTCCTACTTGCATCCTTGTGTGGTGCTATCTACTCGTACACAACTTAGGTGAGTTTCGTGGCCCCTTTTTACTTGTTTTACTATTGGGGGAGAAACATGCTTACACACAAACATATTTTTCTTATTTTCCTGTTGAGGAGAAACAAACATGTACACCAACTATCATACTTTTACTTGTTTTCCCCGTGGGGGCGAAACATGTACGCAGACAAACATTATGTTACATGTTTTTCCCGTTGGGGGAGAGAACATGACACAACTATTTTAGATTATTGTAATTCATATGTTATTACTGTTGAGGCTAAGCGTGACACACTATCACAAAAAGTCCTCATCATACATCGAACCGTTAATATTGATCTTAGCGAGGTAATGTTTAGTAGTACTACTGGTTTTGACAAATGCCACCCGCGTTAGTCGCGCTAACTCGATTGGAGATCGAACGGGTAAAATGTTAGCCTACTCACATTTGCTAGTGTTGATAGACCTGGCAGGAGGCAAATAAACAAACAGTCAGCTTCGGTTGCGAGCGCTTTAGTAAGACATGAACATAGGCTAGCTACCTATAGATATGCATATTGAATGTACATGATCTGGCAAACACTCTCTTATTACAAACTTGAAACCTGTGAACTCACCAACCTCGTGTTGACACTTTTTCGTACATGTTTCTTAGGTCGCTTTGGCACAGGTTGCACACTTAGGACATGCATGGATTCATACTGTCATATCATTCATTTCAAACATTTTAAACAGTTTACTTATTGATTGACGCTTGTTGCATGTAATTACTTTTGATTTCATATTAACGTTTACGCTTCCGCATTAACTCTGAGCTTTTATGTTATGACTTTTAAGTCCCATATAGTGTCGTTTGATGTAACTAATGACTGAGATCCTGGTGTGTCACCTTCCAAACGGTAAAACTCCGTTAGTGGAATTTGGGGGTGTGACAGTATTTTTATCAAATGATTTCAAAACTGAAAATTGTTTTGATTATACTCTGACTTGAATGAATTAATACAACCATTCGTTGCATAAGGCGATTTACTATATAGCAGTTAGCGCATAGAGTCACGTATATATACACGTGTTACAGATGAGACACTGTAACAGGGCTAGGGGTTGAACCCTTGGTTGTTGTAAAGCCCATCGCGTGAAGCGTAAGGCAGATGGACATAAAAATATATCCAAGGTCCCTGGTGTGGCTGGTGGTTAGTCCGTTGACTGTGTAAATCGACCAGAAACTATGGGTAAATTATTTTATCTATTTACGCTTGTCAGATTATGATTTCCAATATACTTGTATTCACAAGTTTATAGTGATAGAATATTTTCAAACGTTTTTACAGGTAACCAAGGGTGAACTGATTTTGATTAGTCATGTGATGACAAAGAAAAGATGTCATGAAAAAGGTAACGTCCACCCTAGATATCAGTTGAAAGAAATGGCTCATATAAAACCTTGGTTTTGTAAAGTAAACGTTTGTATACAATATCAGGGTTTATCCCTGTTATAATAAAATGAAACGGGAGATTCCCCGTCTTTTGAAAAGATCATGGGTTATTAAATTATTCCGCTGTGCTAATAAAATCTCCGATGAGATAAGATAAGAAACAGGTACCAATCAGGAGTCGCACGCCCGGGTGGGCTAAACCCGGGGTGTGACACGAATGAAATATGATTTCAATGATACGTATCTATGGCATTGTAGACTTGGACACACAAAAAAGAATCGCATGAAGAAACTCCAGACGGCCGGAATTCTGAATTCTACTGGTCAAGAGTCATTTGATGATTACGAATCATGTTTAAGTGGAAAGCTAACCAAGGCTCCATTTACCGGTATCTGTCTAAGGGCTAAGGTTATGTTAGGACTTGTACATACTGATGTATGTGGTCCGTTCAGAACAATGTCTAGAAGTGGAGAGAGATACTTCGTGACATTTACTGATGACTTCAGTAGATATGGTTATGTTTATCTTATGAGTCATAAACATGAAACGTTTGAAATGTTCAAACAGTACCAGAACGAAGTACAAAATCAGCTTGGTAAGATGATTAAGATGCTTCGATCTGATCAAGGTGGTGAATAACTTAGTCAAGAGTTTGACGAACATCTAAAGAAATGTGGGATCATTTCTCAGCTTACTCCACCAGGAATACCTCAAATTAATGGTGTATCCGAAAGGAGAAATCGAACTCTGTTAGATATGGTTCGGTCTATGATGTGTCATACAAACCACCCACACTTCTAGGAGTTTTGCTCTTGAGACTGCCACGAGAATCATAATTCTAGCTCCTACAAAGAAGGTGGACAAAATGCCTTATGAGATTTGCCATGGGGAGAAACCCAAAGTGTCCTACCTTAGGGTTTGGGGATGTAACGCATATATTACAAGTGAATCTACCAATAAACTAAATTCTCGTGGCGATAAAGTTGTTTTCGTCGGATACCCTAAAACAATCTGTTACTACTTCCGCAATCCTGCTGAAAATCGAGTTTTCATTAAACGCAGAGCTACTTTCTTGGAGAAAGAACTTCTTGCGAGAGGAATTGGAGATAACCGTGTGGATATGGATGAGATACAAGAACCACAATCTGAATCTGCCATTCATCATGAGACTGCTGAAACTGAATCTAGAAATGTTCAAGATTCAACTGTGACACAAACTGTTCACAGAAGTGCTAGGGATCGTCACGAACCCGACCGGTATATGGGGATTCACCAGATTGACGACATCATGATAGTTGATTAGGCAGAGCCCACTACTTACAAATCTGCAATCTTAGATTCTGATTCTAAGAAATGGCTTGAAGCCATGGATGCTGAAATCTAATCCATGTACGACAACCATGTATGGGACTTGGTTGACTTTCCTCCCGAGAGTCGGACCCTATGAAGCAAGTGGATTTTCAAGAAGAAAATCCACATTGACGGAAATGTGCAAACCTTCAAAGCAAGGCTGGTAGTGAAAGGTTTTACTCAAACTCAAGGAATTGATTATGATGAAACCTTCTCGCCAGTTGCCATGCTTAAGTCTATTAAGATCTTGCTTGCCATTGCCGCGTATTATGACTACGAGATATGGCAAATGGATGTCAAAACACGGTTCCTAAGTGGAAATCTTACTGAAGATGTCTATATGGTTCAACCAGAATGTTTTGAAGATCTAAAGAATGCTAATAAGTTATGCAAGTTAAACAAATCCATCTATGGATTAAAAAAAGCATCCAGAAGCTGGAATCTTCGATTTGACTAGAAAATCAAAGAGTTTGGTTTTGTCAAGAACGAAGATGAACCATGTGTCTACAAGAAGGCAAGTGGTAGCCATGTGACTTTTCTGATTCTGTATGTAGATGACATACTACTCATTGGAAACCATATCCCTATGCTAAAAGACGTAAAGTCTTGGTTAGGAAAATATTTCGCAATGAAAGATCTTGGTGAAGCTGCTTATATTATGGGAATTAAGATCTATAGAGATATATCAAAGCGGCTTATAAGCTTAAGTAAAAGTACATACATTGATAAGGTCATTCGACGCTTTTTCATGCAAGACTCTAAGAGATGGTTTTTGCCTATGGCACATGGAACCATACTGAATAATAAACAGTGCCCTCAGTCTCACGAGGGCAAGAAGAAAATGAAAAAGGTTCCATATGCTTCTGCAACTGGTTTAATCATGTATGCCATGCTATGTACTAGACCTAAGGTATCATACACATTAAGCATGACAAGTAGATATCAACAGATTCCCGGTGAGAGTCACTAGATAGCTGTGAAGAACATCCTAAAGTACTTGAGAAGAACTAAGGACATGTACTTGATATATGGAGGACTGGGAAAGAACTAGCTGTTAAATGTTACACTATTATTATAATATTATATTAGATGTTTAAACCGGAAAAACCACCCGTAGACTCGGGTTTGATTTTATAACTTATAATTACTAATAGTTCCACTTTTTAAATAATATATTCATATTATTTTCAAACTGTAACTTAGTATAAAATGATATGTTTATATTATTTTTAACTCGTGACTCCTAGTATTAAATAATATATATTTTTATATTATTTTGTATCGTTTTATAACCTCGTGTGACGATTGGAACTAAATAATAATATAATTAGTTGTATTATTTACTCGCGTTTATTACTTCGATTAAAAATAATATATTTATTATTTTTGTCACACTGGTTATTTAGTAATCATACAAACCTAAAAATAATATATTAAATTATATTATTTTCCTAACTTTTGTAAACGACTTTAACGTACGAATGTATTTATTCTTCTTTAGTGGGAGTTGTACGTGGCCAAAGTAATTTTCTTCTTCTTTAATTAGGAGTGGACATTCTGGCGCCCTCGTTGATTCAAGCTGGTGTGAAACGCATGGACATGCTCAAACTAAAGAGTATTGTGTTTAGATCACTTTGAATTGGAGAACGAGAACAAGAATAGTTGAACCACATATGAGAAGTGAATTCTATCCATGTCTCATGTTCAACGAATGCCATAAACAGAAAGGATACATATGCTTACTAGGACTGTTATACTTGTTAAAGTAAAGGTTACTTGTACACAAGGAAATAGTTTGATGATTGTAAATACGTCATACCTTGCTAGGGGCAGTGAGATGCAGCTAGGCGTCCACCACTATCTACATTGAACCGATTAATTGAAGAATCGACCAAGTGGGAGATTGTTGGATATATGATGTCCGATCGTCAATTAAGTCAACGTTACTATTAAGGTACGATCCAAAGAGTTACACCTTAGGCAACGAACACATATATAATATTTAATTGTTAAATATTATTCACGAAATACGGATTTATTAAATGGTGAATAAATATTTAGTGAAACATTTATCGAAGATTGAGATAATTAATTATCTGATTAATTAATTATTTACGGGGAATAAATGTTTAAATCTGTTAAACATTTAAAAGATTAGATTTTACTGATTATTGTTAATTAGTAAAATAGAAAGGTGTTAGGACATAGATTGTATGACAAAAGCTTTGTAATAGTTTAGGTCTTATTGTCTTTATGTTTTTATGTAATTGTTTAGTTTTTGTCTAAGTATTATTACATGTTGTCACACCCCGACCGATGGCGGAATCATCGGGGCGGGACATGTAAGACTGTTCATGAGCTCAAGGTTGACTAAATTGTAATATGTTAAATCAAATTCCATTCAAACAAATACGAATCAAATTCAATGTACATAATGAAATACAATTTGTTTTTGAATTAAGATTATCTAGGTCCAAAGCCTATGTGTAGCATGTCTTGATCAAACTCATATGAAAGCACCTGAAACATGAATAAAATAAGGTAAACTAAAAAGTTGGTGAGTATAACACAAATTTGTACGTAGATAGCATATAGTTTGTAAACCAAATCCTTTACATAACATGATAAATAAGGCATTTATGGGGAGCCGCTATTGTGTAACCAAGTACAATCAAACCTTGTAACTAGCATGCAAAACAAAGTGTGTTGTCGGTTTCAATCACCGCGTACCATGGGTGGGTTTGTCAGACTCAATAGATCTATCATTGAAAACCGTCGGCTTGTATAGTTAATGATTGCACATAATAGCATACAAGAGGTTAGCACACCTAGCACTCGGGCATAAAGCTCAAATTGCACACATGAATGTAAATAGGATTTGTACTTGTGTTGTTTGTGTAAATGTAAACATGTAAGTTGAATAGTGTTCATGTTTCACCCCAAAAATGTAAAAGAGTAAAAAGGGGTTGCGAATACTCACCTGAATCAAATGTGTATTTAACACGAGACTCTAGGTAGCAAAGTGATCCTTGTAACGCACAACGTTAACCTAGAGTGTATTGCGTATGAAGATGAATTAATAAAATATCTAAATCAAAGTCTAGGGCTTCAAAGGATGTGAGTATAGGAAATTGTGTAATGAGTTCGTGTCGAATTATATAAAAGGGTTGTATAGGTGATTGCGTTTTATTCTTGGATAATTGTCTTATAATTATTAAAGTTGGGATATAGTGTCCTTAAAATAATGATTTAGAGCTTGGGGTTAATTAACTAGATAAATTAGATTTATTTATCTAAAACGTAGTGTGAAATTAACTTGCTTTAAATATAAACAAAATAATTAAGTCTATACTCATTTAGTTATTTAGTCATGAAAATGCGTCAACTTTTGGTAAATATATATTAGTTTATAAAAATTAGTTTTGTATACCATCTAACTCTAAGCGAGTTGAAATTACAATTTATATGAATAATAAATATATTTATTTTCATTCGGGGATATAAACGTGGGTAACTAATATACATAATTATATCATTTATAAATTTGAAAACGTTACACGAGTTTATAAACGAGGCGAAGGAAAATATCTAAATATATATATTATTTTTAATGGGATTCACAGGTTGGGAATAATATAAATATTTTATTTATTCAAAGTCGGGGTTTGAAAATAATGTAACTATATTATTTTAAAAGTTGGTATTTTTAAGAGAAAAAAAAGGTTATAAACCAAACCCGAGCCTACGGGTGGTTTTACGAGGCTAGAACACATTAATATATTAATATAATAATATGGGGTATTGTTTTTAGATTAAATTAATACTCAAAATTGTTTTAAAAATTAAAAGGGTGTGGAGAGACTCGAACCCGGGTCTCTCCCACACCAGCACACTCACCCAACCATCTCCGCCCGCTAGGGTATCGCACACAAGTCCGGGACGAAATGGTTTTAACAAGTAAACCCGGAGAGTTCTTCCCCTTTACCCGAGCCGATCGAACTCAGTCCCAATCCCACCAAATCTGGTAGCGACCGACTGCAAGATCTTAGGGGTTTTGTTTGTTAACCCCAAACGAGTCTGGGGTGAGTTTTAATTGCAAAAACGACGGATTTAGGATTGTTAAATTACGGATTCAAAAGCCGAAACCCTAAGCTTAAACTCAAAATTGATTTGAATGATTCTGATAATGGAATGCGATATAAACATGGGGCTTTTACTAATTAAGGTCTTGCGAATCTATCAGTATGTTTTAATTGGATTATGATTAAGTCTAGGGTCGAAACCCCCAAATTGCTTTATGAACGAACCCTAGTTACGGGGTCTTGATTAAGTCGATGATATGAGACTGAATTGGCATAGGATTATCAAATAAAGATGGATTTAGAATCTACTGGTATGAATTAATTTGGTTTAAACAGAGTCGGGGGTAGGGTTCGATTAAATCCGCAATTGTTAAGAACCCAAGAATCATATCTTGCTTGATTCTGTAATGTAAGCCCTAATAAGCATAGGGCTTTTAATGTAGTGATAAAAACGAAGCTAATGATAGATTCAATTACCTGAATGATGTTCGAATTGACCGCGATCGACTAAACGAATGCCGACTGAGACGGATCGGTTTTCCGGCGACTCTGCGTCCTTCTTCGATGAAATTGGATAGTGTAACAGGCTCTGGGGGATTCGTTAGAGATTTACAGGTGATTGATTTCTGTGTAAACGATCGATAGTTGTGAATTGGTGGGTAATAAGAAAATAGGTCGACGGTCACGGTTTAATTTTCTGTAAATGGAGTTCAATCGTGTAACGACGAAGCTGTTAATTGCTCTATAATGATCGATAATGACACCAACGTGTATAGCGGTTACGAATTGCAACAGATTCCGGGTGTAGGGTTCGGATTCGAGCAAAAACGGAAGTTTGACTTTCTGAAGTCAAACTAAATCGAAAATGAGTTAATTACAGATTGATCCCTGCAGTTTCATGTTCAAAAGTTCTGAATCTGGCGGAACTGGTCCCTCGGGTTTGAGTCGAGTTAAGTTGGTCAAGAATTTGTTAATTTAATTTATTAAAAGTTAACGGTAACATAATTTCTCAATTTTTCTTTGACTTTCAACTTTATTATAATTAGATTTGACTAATTACACAACTAGTCCTTGAAGGTTTTAAATGTCGTATTGTTATTTTATTAATTAAAATAAATTCAAATAGGGTCGGAAAATCAGGAATGTTACAGTGTCCCCCTGTTAAGGGAATTTCGTCCCGAAATTTAATTAATGGAGGCTGCAAAAGTCAAGATGGAGGAGGGAGTTTTGGGTTCTCAGGTAGCTTTGAGTGTTGGATTCTGGGGTGTGTAACCGTTGACATGACTTAAGCCTGATACTTTGAATACGAAGAATGATAATAAATTTTGTTTTGAATTGAAGATTGTCGAATAAGAATTTGAATTCTAAATGTGAAACGTATTACTTGGAATGAAATTGATGGGATTTTGACATTTAGAGTTTGTGTAAATATAGTCTAATATGCTCAACATTGTTAGTGGGTACGAGATTTCCTAAAACCTTAGTCTGGGTCAAAACTTCACGTGACACGAACAACGCTACTTATGATAATATGAGAGGACACTTATGTATAGGAAGTACCATCGGCGTATCCACCATGCCCTTATCATATTACTTCAGTTTCATTGTTACATATCATGATAAGTTTTAGGTCACAACACACGACAAAATTTCCCTATAGTTTCCATACGCTGATTTTTATAATTCCGTGTGCACCCGTAATTATTCAAATCATCGTATGGTCCGTATAGATAGTTTCGTTGTGTGTGGGAAAGGGCACAATTTCACTATTATCACGTCTATTATTTACACATAAAAGTCGCTAACAATTAATCATGTCCCAAGTCAGATCAGTTTGCAACTAAAGAGTAGTAAAGTAGTAACACTTAAAGTTTCTTAGTTTGCTCGTGTTTGAACAAGAATACGTCAAATCCTGAGGCGTTTCAATGTATCATGGTCTTCAACTTTGGTGTACAAAGTGCATGATCATGTCTTGTGTATAATGAAATCGATCCATTGCAATAATGGTAAGCAAATTTTGTTTCGAGTATATAGTAAGCACACAAATCTCATGTATGATCTAGTGTCACGTAGTTCGTAATCAAATAAGTCTCATATATATAGAGTAAACAATTTAGCGTCTTGTATTTTGTAATCGATAAACTATAACGTGTAATGTAAACAACATAGTATTATGTGTATTGAAGAAAATGGATCTCATATATAGTGTTAGCAACGTAGTATCATGTATCTTGTATAGTGTACACCGTTTAGTATAAAGTACTTTGTAGGCAAACTAGTTTCATGTATTATGTGGTTGCGTTGGATATATTGTAAACGTGTATACGTGAGTATTGAACTTCGCGTGCGATGTGTACTAACGGGTCTTGCATGTGATCGAGTGCTGCGGACGAACGTGTTGTTTGGCGTTCTTGCATCATGTGGTAGTTATGTTCAAGTCCTCAAATCTCATTGATGTTGGTGAAAAGGGTTAACGTCTACGTGGTATGGATCGCCTCTTGAAGCGTCGAGTGAAAGGTAACGGGGAGGTTTTGGAAATATTCTGGAATTTGTGTTTATAAATACGGGTCTTTGTTTGAACATAGAAAGTGGGAAATTATTTTTGGTTATAGACATATAAAGTAGTGAAATCATTGAATCGCATATTTTAGATGAATATGCAATTTATGAGAAAAATATTTTTAATCTAAAATTTCAACCTTTGGCTAAACAAGTAGTAGCATATTAATTTGGCCAAAGTTTAGAATTATTTACTTTAACGAATAAAAATCATAATTATTTATCAGTTTTAAAAAAAAAAAAATTTTATAAAATTGATTGCATTAACTTTCCTTATTTGGTGAAAAAGTTTTATGGAAAATTTATGTTTTTGATATTATCTAAAAATTTAATAAAGATAGCGACGTTTTGTTTAAATCACAAAATAGGATGATTTATTTATGAAAGGGTTTGTTGGTAATGCACTAAATCATGTTGAATGAAAGAAGTGATATTTGAGAAAGTTTGATGAAAATATAACAGGTATAATTTACGCTCCATGGGTCAAATCAATGAACAATAACTGTAGAGTTGAAATATATGGAATTGACTAAATGCTGAAATGTTAAACATTACTCAAAACATAAGAAAATGGTTCTCAAATCGAAAATTTTTAAAGGAAATCAGTAGAAGCTTCTTCTAACGTCGCTGGTAGCTTTCCACTAAGAAGAAGATAATTGCCAAGATGAGCACCGCTATAGTCACTCGAGTAGCAGATCTGGCTTCAGTCCTGGCGGTCTCCGTGCGATGTTCTTGTACTTCTTTTTCGAGGATGGAGATTAACTCCTTTTGGTACCCTAATTGGTTTGCTAGGCTATCCATTCTTTGTCTTTGCAAGTCGTGTATCACTCCCTGCTCTATCCTTTGCCTCTCGAATTCTGAGGGTCTTACATATTGATGGAGGTCATGGGTTGGAATCCCCATGACACTAGTGGGTGCCATGGTTTGTCTTACCCAAGGGTTAGGATGGTATGGGTCGGGCATTAGGTATGGGTCTCTTAGTGGGGGTGGTAATTGATTACGGGGGTGAGGTGTATGATACGGGTTTATGGGTACGGGTGATCCGAGTGTTCGAAGTCTCGGGCCGGTGTTCCTAATCCAGTCCGGCCTTACATCAAACCTTGGCCTAGCAGCTGGGGGTGTTGGTGACCAATACACGGGTGTCTCAGTGTCTTCTTCCCAATTGGATTCTGTTCCGGGATGGTATACCGGGGAGTGAGGAGGGTAGGAGTCCATATCTAGCAGAAAACAATGCAAAAGTTGTAAGTGATAATGAAATATTGCGGGTTGAACATAGAAGTACTTATACGTTTTAGAGTTTGACTAGTCATAACACCGAACCTTCACGATAGTATTTTAGAAGTACACTTGACCTATAAGCAATGTATCCCTGAGAAAAATTCCCAGGAAAGAGGGGTGGGTCGCTAAGACACACTTAAGTACCCTATCTTTCCTTAGCCAGAATTCCTCATGGGCTTACACACTCTTCCAGCCATCATTTATTAATAATGCTATTGTTGGGCTCATGGTTATGATGGGAGTTGTTGTGGGCTGGGCTTTGAGGCCCAAAGTAAGATTTATGCATTTTAGCGGGCTTCTTCTTCTTGGAAATAGGTGGGCTTCTTAGTTTATTGTTGATGGGCATAGGCCCAATAGTTTAAGTCTTTGCTCATAAAGGGTGATGGTATCATGTATTTGGGTCCAAAGGAGTATGAATAATTTTGGTGTGTATGTGTGTGTGTTAAACTTAGGATAGTGTTTT
Organism: Smallanthus sonchifolius; assembly: GCA_023525975.1. NCBI lineage: Eukaryota > Viridiplantae > Streptophyta > Magnoliopsida > Asterales > Asteraceae > Smallanthus > Smallanthus sonchifolius. Next base: position 73,835,627 of record CM042018.1, on the reverse strand, counting down.
AAATAAATTATGTAAGTAGCTATGAATAGAAGGAGAAGTGGGCAGGTAACGTGACACATAAACTATTGGGTATTGTATCATGTGATGTAATCATATAGTATAATATGTAAAAATATTCACATAGGTGAATAATCATATAGTATGTAGGTAGTAATGAGTGTAAGTACAAGAGTTATCAAGTAGTGTGACACATAAGTCATTATGTATTGTATCAGGTAGTGTAAGTACTTAGGATAGCATGTAAAAATAATCACACTGGAATTGAAAATGTAACATGTAGTAGCATGGCATTGTATGGGTGTCCTAAAGTTATAGTCTAGGTCAAGAGTGTCTAATAACCTAGTTCCCTATAACCAAGGCTCTGATACCAATCTGTCACACCCTGACCGATGGCGGAATCATCGGGGCGGGACATGTAAGACTGTTCATGAGCTCAAGGTTGACTAAATTGTAATATGTTAAATCAAATTCCATTCAAACATATACGAATCAAATTCAATGTACATAATGAAATACAATTTGTTTTCGAATTAAGATTATCTAGGTCCAAAGCCTATGTGTAGCATGTCTTGATCAAACTCATATGAAAGCACCTGAAACATGAATAAAATAAGGTAAACTAAAAAAGTTGGTGAGTATAACACAAATTTGTACGTAGATAGCATATAGTTTGTAAACCAAATCCTTTACATAACATGATAAATAAGGCATTTATGGGGAGCCGCTATTGTGTAACCAAGTACAATCAAACCTTGTAACTAGCATGCAAAACAAAGTGTGTTGTCGGTTTCAATCACCGCGTACCATGGGTGGGTTTGTCAGACTCAATAGATCTATCATTGAAAACCGTCGGCTTGTATAGTTAATGATTGCACATAATAGCATACAAGAGGTTAGCACACCTAGCACTCGGGCATAAAGCTCAAATTGCACACATGAATGTAAATAGGATTTGTACTTGTGTTGTTTGTGTAAATGTAAACAGGTAAGTTGAATAGTGTTCATGTTTCACCCCAAAAATGTAAAAGAGTAAAAAGGGGTTGTGAATACTCACCTGAATCAAATGTGTATTTAACACGAGACTCTAGGTAGCAAAGTGATCCTTGTAACGCACAACGTTAACCTAGAGTGTATTGCGTATGAAGATGAATTAATAAAATATCTAAATCGAAGTCTAGGGCTTCAAAGGATGTGAGTATAGGAAATTGTGTAATGAGTTCGTGTCGAATTATATAAAAGGGTTGTATAGGTGATTGCGTTTTATTCTTGGATAATTGTCTTATAATTATTAAAGTTGGGATATAGTGTCCTTAAAATAATGATTTAGAGCTTGGGGTTAATTAACTAGATAAATTAGATTTATTTATCTAAAACGTAGTTTGAAATTAACTTGCTTTAAATATAAACAAAATAATTAAGTCTATACTCATTTAGTTATTTAGTCATGAAAATGCGTCAACTTTGGGTAAATATATATTAGTTTATAAAAATTAGTGTTGTATACCATCTAACACTAAGCGAGTTGAAATTATAATTTATATGAATAATAAATATATTTATTTTCATTCGGGGATATAAACGTGGGTAACTAATATACATAATTATATCATTTATAAATTTGAAAACGTTACACGAGTTTATAAACGAGGCGAAGGAAAATATCTAAATATATATATTATTTTTAATGGGATTCACAGGTTGGGAATAATATAAATATTTTATTTATTCAAAGTCGGGGTTTGAAAATAATGTAACTATATTATTTTAAAAGTTGGTATTTTTAAGAGAAAAAAAGGTTATAAACCAAACCCGAGCCTACGGGTGGTTTTACGAGGCTAGAACACATGGGGTATTGTTTTTATATTAAATTAATACTCAAAATTGTTTTAAAAATTAAAAGGGTGTGGAGAGACTCGAACCCGGGTCTCTCCCACACCAGCACACTCACCTAACCATCTCCGCCCGCTAGGGTATCGCACACAAGTCCGGGACGAAATGGTTTTAACAAGCAAACCCGGAGAGTTCTTCCCCTTTACCCGAGCCGATCAAACTCAGTCCCAATCCCACCAAATCTGGTAGCGACCGACTGCAAGATCTTAGGGGTTTTGTTTGTTAACCCCAAACGAGTCTGGGGTGAGTTTTAATTGCAAAAACGACGGATTTAGGATTGTTAAATTACGGATTCAAAAGCCGAAACCCTAAGCTTAAACTCAAAATTGATTTGAATGATTCTGATAATGGAATGCGATATAAACATGGGGCTTTTACTAATTAAGGTCTTGCGAATCTATCAGTATGTTTTAATTGGATTATGATTAAGTCTAGGGTCGAAACCCCCAAATTGCTTTATGAACGAACCCTAGTTACGGGGTCTTGATTAAGTCGATGATATGAGACTGAATTGGCATAGGGTTATCAAATAAAGATGGATTTAGAATCTACTGGTATGAATTAATTTGGTTTAAACAGAGTCGGGGGTAGGGTTCGATTAAATCCGCAATTGTTAAGAACCCTAGAATCATATCTTGCTTGATTCTGTAATGTAAGCCCTAATAAGCATAGGGCTTTTAATGTAGTGATAAAAACGAAGCTAATGATAGGTTCAATTACCGGAATGATGTTCGAATTGACCGCGATCGACTAAACGATTGCCGACTGAGACGGATCGGTTTTCCGGCGACTCTGCGTCCTTCTTCGATGAAATTGGATAATGTAACAGGCTCTGGGGGATTCGTTAGAGATTTACAGGTGATTGATTTCTGTGTAAACGATCGATAGTTGTGAATTGGTGGGTAATAAGAAAATAGGTCGACGGTCACGGTTTAATTTGCTGTAAATGGAGTTCAATCGTGTAACGACGAAGCTGTTAATTGCTCTATAATGACCGATAATGACACCAATGTGTATAGCGGTTACGAATTGCAACAGATTCCGGGTGTGGGGTTCGGATTCGAGCAAAAATGGCAGTTTGACTTTCTGAAGTCAAACTAAATCGAAAATGAGTTAATTACAGATTGATCCCTGCAGTTTCATGTTCAAAAGTTCTGAATCTGGCGGAACTGGTCCCTCGGGTTTGAGTCGAGTTAAGTTGGTCAAGAATTTGTTAATTTAATTTATTAAAAGTTAACGGTAACATAATTTCTCAATTTTTCTTTGACTTTCAACTTTATTATAATTAGATTTGACTAATTACACAACTAGTCCTTGAAGGTTTTAAATGTCGTATTGTTATTTTATTAATTAAAATAAATTCAAATAGGGTCGGAAAATCAGAAATGTTACACATGTTCTGCTAGAGGCGAACTTGATAAGTTCGCCTAGCCTAAGTTCGCCTAAGCATCTTTGAAGAAAACTTGTTAAGTTCGCCTATTGCAGAACGTGTGTCTATAAATAGAGAGTTTACAGAGTCTGTTTAGCACGAATGAATTGAACAAGTATATGCTGTAAACTCTGTGTTTGGTGAATACAAAGAGAAAGTTTATTTACATGTTGTTTCTACTGTCAATTAGTATACGAACGTTAATACAGTAGGATTCCGCACTCCGTGTTAACGAGACGTCCTGTCACGAGATCGATCTGAGATGAGTCATGTGGACCTACAAGTGGTATCAGAGCTTTTGCTCGTGATTTGTGTTTGATTCTTTGTGATTAGAGACGTTTTTGTGTACAATTTGACAAGAAATTGATCATTTTTGAAGTTTTTGTATCCATAGAGTTTTCAAGTTCTTGAAGCTGATTTTACTGCTGAATTTGTGGATTTGAAGTTGTTTTTGGTGAAATTAATCAGATAGAAGTGTTCTAATTCATAAAATACTAAATCCTACGGTTTAATTTCTTCAAATTCATTCTAATTTGTGAGAAATGATGATTTTTGGTGATATTTGTTCGTGTTTGGGTTAAAGTTCTTGCTGAGTTTGTTTCAGCTGCTGTAAGCGAACTTGCTGAAAGTTGTTGAAGGCAAACTTAGCAAGCGAACTTATTTAGTTCGCTTCTCTCAGTTTAAGCGAACTTAGTAGGCGAACTTAATCAGTAGGCGAACTTACTGGAGTTTCTTGGGTAAGCGAACTTATCAAGTTCGCTTAATATCAAAGTCGCTTGTTTGGCTTTGAAGCGAACTTATTATCTTCGCCTAAGAGGAGTTTTTGTTCAACACTTGGAAATTTTTTCTGAAAATGGCAAATATGGTGCAAGTGACTAATATGTTAAATTACGACAACGAGATTGGTACATCTCAGAAACTGCCCAAATTGTTAAGTCTTGCAGATTATTCTAACCAGAAAGATCGGTTTGATCAGTTCTTGTCTTTTACTGATACGATTTTATGGATTCCAATCTTGGAAGGTTATACGCATCCGACATATACTTGGATGGGAAAGGATGATGTTCCTAAATCATTATCTGCGTTAACCACAGAAGAAAAATAATTGTTTGATAGAGAAAAGAAGGCAATGGCTAGTATCTCTATGTCTCTTCCTAAAGAAATTGATCACAACTTTAAACAATTCAGGACTTCTCAACAATTGAAGGAAGCGTTGCAAAAGCGGTGTGAAGGTAGTTTGGATGTTAAGAAAAGCCGAAAAGAATTACTGAAGAAGCAGTTCTTAGTATTCAAGCACTTTCAAAATGAATCTTTAGATGATCTTGCAACGAGATTCTATCATTTGCTGAGTGAGTTGTCAAGTGCTTCAATGGTTTATGAGACTGAAGAGATAAATAATAAGTTTTTGGAGGCATTATCATCTAAATTTGATGTGTATACAGTTTTGATAAAAGAGAATGTCAAGTATAAAACTATGTCTCTTGAAGAGGTTCTTGGCAAGATTCAATCACATGATTTAAATATGAAGAAGAAGGAAACCAATATGGATCATATTCAAGATCCTTCAATGTATTTTGCTAAGTCTTCTGGCAAAACTGGTGCAGGGGTTGTGTTCTTTTATGGTGATACTCAAGATGTTTCTCATGATCATTGTTTTAGGATTCCAAGTCATTCAGGTTTCTCTACAAATACAACTTCTTCATCATCTGGAACACATAATATGAATCAAAGAGTTGCTGATGATTATTTGGCGATATTTTCTTCCTTTATGGATTCTTATGAAAATTTTATTGGAGGAAAGATTCATGATCCAGAGGTTATTGAAGAAGATTTCAGACAGATTGATCCTGTTGATCTAGAAGAGATGAACATTCAATGGAACATGGCTATGCTGATGCGACAAGCAAAGGATTTTTTGAAGAAGACTGAAAGAAAGTATATTGGGTCTAACAGTCGTTCACGTATGGGATTTGATAAAACCAATGTTCGTTGCTATAATTGTCAAGAGTATGGTCATTTTGCCAAAGAATGTGTGAAACCAAAAGTTGAATTTGATTCTCAGAAGAAGCCTATTGACTTTCAGAACAATCGTAATCAGTCACATGGCTCCTCTGGCACTTGAAATTCTAATCATGCATCTGCATCATCTGCTTTGGTTGCTCAGAATGATGAAAATTATGACTGGGGTATTCATCTTGATTATTTGGTTGGTTCGGTAAGTCAAATTCATTCTACAAAATCTGAAGAGTCAACTGATGATGATAGCTCAAGTGATGGTGAGAGTTTGCCTAGTACTGATGAAGATCATGATCAAGTACATAATGTTGAATCTGATATTGCATCTGGTGTCTCTGAAGATGATATTGTATTAACTCAAAATTCTTCTGATGTTGTTAATTCTGAAAATATTCCGATTGCAAAGGTCTTCATGGCAGATACGTCAGATCCTTCAAAGGTAAAATATTCTGTTTGTCACATTTATTGCTCAAATTGCATAAGTATAAAAGATAAAATGCAAAAAGTAATGGATGATAACACAAATTTAATTTGTGATATGAAATCGATGCATTCAGTTAATCAAAAATTGAAAGATAATGATAAATTGTGTATAGATAGAATTGAGTCTTTGAAAAGAGATTTGAACTCTTTGGGATTGAAATATAAGGAACAAGCATATCATCTGGATATGGCTTATGCTGAGATTGAGGAGCGAAATGAAATTGTCGCTCAGAAGGACAAAGAAATTTCTGATAAAGAATCTGAAGTGATCAAATTACATAGAAAGCTGGAAAATTTTGAAAATTCATCTGTGGTAGTGGATTACTTTAATGCTAATGCTGATCCTACTAAGAGGGTTACTGGAATTGGATTTGTTCCTCCACCATTCAATGCAAATTATGGGGTTGAACCAGAAGTTATTCATCAAGAGGAAATTGATCCAAAGACAGTGTTGAAGGTAAATCCAGTATTTGGTGAAGATATGATCTATGATTCTGATTCTGAGGATGAAGTTTTTGATGATGAAAAGGTTGAAGGCATTCCAAAGGAAGTGCAAATTGATGAACCAAAGGTAATGAAAAATGTTACTCGTGATAGATGCATTTTAACAAAACCGGATGAGGTGAAAGTTGATCAACCTAAACAATCCAAAATGTTACAATCAAGTGGTTTTGTTGCTGCTAGAAGAAGAATTCATCAACAGTGACTAAACAAGTTTTGGTTCCAAAGAAGCCAGTCAACTATTTAGAAAAGTCTTCTGAAGCTTGTTCATCAGACGGGTTATCAAATTCAAGAAAAACTCCTTATATCAGAAATCATCAAGATAGAAGAGTTTGTTTTCATTGTAATGAGGCTGGTCATATTCTGATTCACTATCCTTATAAGAATCAAGGCAAATTAAAGAGTGATCCCTCACAAAAACGAGTGGTGACGATTCTGAAAAGACAAAATGGGGAAAAGCCTACTTCTAGTGGTGTAAAGAATATGTCTGGTCAACCATTTGATAAATCTTCACGATATAAGCAACATGATAAGCGTATTTCTAAAACAGTTGTTTTTCAAAAGAAGTTTGAGATTCCACATGTTGGAATTCCAAAAGAGTCTCAACCTGAGGTCAAACTTTCTAGATCACAACGACGAAGACGTAACAGAAAACTAAAGAAATTTTTGGAAATACATGAATCTGATAATCATAAATCTAATAATGCTTTTCCAATTAATCATACAATGTCTTCTTTGAGGTCTAATTGTACATCTTATGTTCCAAAGGTTGATGACAATGTTGATTGTGAATTGCTTAAAGTTGTTTATTTTGATCCATCTGGACGACCCAAGACCACAATGGCTTGGGTTCCAATTTCTAACTGATTTTCTTTGTTTATGTAGGGACAACCAAGGAGGACTATCAACAATACGTGGTATGTTGATAGTGGTTGTTCTCGACATATGACAGGGAATATTCGTTTGTTGGAAGATGTGATTAATATTGATGGTGGTTTTGTCGCTTTTGCTGGAAATAAAGGCGGGTACATAACTGGTCAAGGTACTTTAAAGAATGAAAAAGTCAAATTTTAGAAAGTGAACTATGTGGAGCAACTTGAACATAATCTTTTGAGTGTATCTCAAGTGTGTGACAAGAAATTTTCATTTCATTTAATGATTCTGAGGGTTATATCTTGAAATCGGGGTTTGTGATTCCTGACGAATGGATTGTAATGAAGGCTCCGAGGAGAAATGACACATATGTCCTAGACATGAGTGTTGCTACTACTACGGATTCAATTCCTACATGTCTACTCTCCAAGGCGTCTGAGTCGGATTCTATTTTGTGGCATAGGAAACTTGCTCACATCAATTATCGGAAAATGAATTATCTTGTGAAGAATGATCTGGTTTTTGGTGTTCCGAAAATGAAAATTTCAGTTCCTGATGACTGTATTCCTTGCAAGAAGGGGAAACAACACAAGAAGTGAAGACAAAAAATTCTATTGTAACTCCTTTGGAGCTACTGCATATGGATTTGTTCGGACCGATTAGTATCAGGAGCATTGGCGGTAAATCTTACTGTCTGGTAGTAACAAATGATTTCTCTAGATTTTCATGGGTTAAGTTCCTTGCTTCTAAAGCCGAAACCACAGAGTTGGTACAATTCTTAATCCTGGGTTTAGAGAATTTGTTCAAACAGAAAGTCAGAAGAATTAGGAGTGACAATGGCAGTGAGTTTAAGAATAGTAAGATGAGTTTATTCTATCTTCAAAAGGGAATTCATCATGAATTCAGTGCGCTATATGTACCTCAACAAAATGGAGTTGCTGAACGAAAGAACAGGACTTTGGTTGAAACGGCACGTACGATGCTTGCTGATTCTAAGCTTCCAGTAACTTTTTGGGCTGAGGTTGTGAATACTGCGTGTCATGTTTTGAACAGAGTCTTGACCGTTAAGCGACACAATAAGACATGCTATGAGTTGCTTAATAATCGTAAGCCGAATCTGAAATATTTACTACCTTTTGGTAATCCATGCACCCTTTTGAAAGTTCGCGATCTCCCAACTAAGTTCAGTGCTAAGGCGATTGAAGGGATCTTTCTGGGGTATGTTGCTAATTCTACTACCAAGAGGGTTTATAACAAAGAGACTCGCCAGGTTGAAGAATGGTTTCATATTGACTGTTCTAATCGGTCTTTACCTCAAATGGTGATTGGACCAGACTGGGCTTTTGATTATGAGAATTTATTCAAGTCTTTTCATTTACCTTCTGATATTTCTCCTGAGGAAGCTGTTGTATTATATGATTCATGTCAGGATGCACAGAATTGTGGTTTTCTACCAACTGCGGTTCCACAATCATCTGTTCCTTCTACATCTATTCCAGATTCTAATGCTGCTTCTTGTTCGGGCACACAAGAGTCTGATAATGAAGATGGAAATGCTATTTTCCAAGATTCTTTGGTTGATTCTTTGATAGTTGATGAACCTTCTAATTTGTCACAGGATCAGGAGGAGATTCCTACAAATCTGGACTCGGAGATACCAGTTAATCAAGATCTGTCTTTTCAATCTGATACAACTCAAGTTGATGGGTTGTCGGTTCCTAAGGTTGCATCATTCAAGGAACTCAAAGCTCATCCGATTTCAAATATCATTGGGGATTTGCGTGATGGAGTGCAAACGCGTTCTACTCTTGACAACACTTGCTTGTATATAGGTTTTAAAGATACTGGTGTTTTTGATGTTTGCTCACATTCCTGTTTTATTTCTCAGGTCGAACTAAAGAATGTCAAAATGGCGTTTAAGTGATAATAATTGGATAGAGGCCATGCAGGAAGAACTTGCTCAGTTTGACAAACTTAAAGTTTGGAATCTTGTAGATCTTCCAAAGGGTGTGTATCCAATTGGTACGAAGTGGGTGTTTAAATGCAAGAAAGACGATCGAGGTGTTGTGGTGCGAAATAAGGAAAGATTAGTTGTACAAGGTTTCAATCAACAAGAGGGAATTAATTACACCGAGGTTTATGCTCCTGTTGCTAGGCTTGAAGCTATAAGGTTGTTTCTTGCTTTTGCTTCATTCAAAGGGTTTAAGGTATTTCAATTAGATGTAAAAAGTGCTTTCTTATATGGTAAAGTCAAGGAGGAAGTTTATGTGTGTCAGCCGCGGGGGTTTGAAGATCCAATTAATCCATCTAAAGTTTTCAAGATTGATAAAGCTCTCTATGGTCTTCATCAAGCTCCTCGAGCATGGTATGAAACGTTGTCTACACATCTTATAGAGAATGATTGTGTTCGTGGACATATTGACTCGACTTTATTCATTAAGAAAGCAAGGGGAGAATATCTACTGGTACAGATATATGTAGATGATATTATTTTTGGCTCTACAAATGAAGGGTTGTGCAAAGAGTTTGAGAGTATTATGAAATCGAAGTTTGAGATGTTAACTATGGGAGAGTTATCAATTTTCCTAGGTCTTCAACATAATCAGAAGGAAGATGGTTTCTTTATTCATCAGTCCAAGTATGTAAAGGACATCTTGAGCCGGTTCAAGATGGAGGACTATACCCCATATGATACTCCGATTCCAGTCAATCATAAATTGAATTCTGACCCGGATGGAAAAGAAGTTGATTGTCGACTCTACCATGAAATGATTGGATCTCTCATGTACTTAACCGCTTCAAGGCCAGACATAATGTTCGCTGTGTGTATTTGTTCCAGGTTCCAAGCAAAACCAAAAGAGTCTTATTTGATTGCAGTAAAGAGAATCTTCCGTTATCTAAAAGGAAAACAAAGATTGGGACTATGGTTTCCTAATAGTTCTAACTTTGAATTCAATGCATACACTTATTCTGATTTTGGTGGTTGTTGTTTGGATAGGAAATCTACTACAGGTGGTTGCCAGTTCTTGGGTAATCGTATAGTTTCCTGGCAATGCAAAAAGTAAACTACGGTCTCAATTTCAACATGTGAAGCAGAATACATTGCTGCTGCAAGTTGTTGTTTACAGATCTTGTGGATCCAACAGCAATTAAGAGACTACGGTTTGAATTTTATAGGAACCCCCATGTTTATTGATAATAATGCTACAATGTCTATCACAAATAATCATGTTAAGCATAGTAAAACAAAGCACATTGAAATTAGATATCATTTTATTCGTGATTGTGCAGATAAGAAGTTGATTGAGCTGGTAAAGGTACATACAGATGATAATTTTGCTTGTCTTTTTACCAAGGCATTTGATCGTACCAGGTTTGAATTTCTGATCAAAATGATCGGTATGATCAGTCCCGAATAAAAGTTTTTTAAAACAATTTTCATGGGAGATTTTGTTTTAAATTTCTTTTATTGCTTTATTACATTTCTGCATTTTAAATTTCAGTCAAAAAAATTGTTATTTATAAAAATTCAAAACAAAATGAAAAATATAAAATTGACATCATTTGAAGTTATAGAAGAAATGATATTACATCAGTGAATAGTTCATTACACATGACCTTAGTAGACCTTTGATATATGATAGTTTAAAGTAATTTGATTTGATCTAAATTTCAATGTCTGCATAAATGAGAAATGATAGTGTTTTGAATGCTCTAATCCTAACAATATGTTTTAATTTGAATATGAGTTTGAAACTTAAATTGTTAATAGACTAGAAGCGTTTTTGAACCAATAGTAGTGTGAAAATTAAATATGATATGATTACATCTGTGATTGTAATCCAGTATATGCCTGGGTGCGACTGTAAAATATCATTATCAGATATAGAATATATGGTTTTAAGAATTTCATTAGACCAATATTGAATTATGTCTTTAGCACAATCTCTTTCAGTTCACTTCACTGCCCATGCCCCGAAAAACATGCAATGTATTGCTGAACTAAGATATGTTTCTGACAACATCTGTTAGAACATATATTCACCCTTGAATCAGTTAGATACATCATCTATTCTGAATTCATTGAAATTTATCCAGATAATAGATGGATCCTCCTACCTGAGTATATTGATTCTCATTACAAAGCCAATTCATTAGAATCTTTCGATTCTGAATCATTCTGATTCTTATATCCTTTGGGATCTGCTATTCTATACTTGTGCTAATAGAGATAATTTCATCTTGGAGATTGATCTAATCTTGCAATAAACTGTGTATGTCTTGAAGATAGTGCAAATTTAATTTCTATTGGCATATATGTGGGGTACACGATGTTTTTCATCTAAATGGTACTAACTCACATGAATTTGGAAGAAAAATGCTTATAGTTTCAAATTATATAATATTGACAATTTAAAAATTCATGCTTTGTATTGCAAATTCGGATTGAAAAATTGATCATTTCATAACCTGATCTTGTTTACTTTGAAGTTTATCGTGTATCATTTCAAGTATTATTCAAATTGATTGCAAAAGTTACATAAAATGGAAAAAGATTTGAGTTACATAAGAATGAGTTTGATTGTTTCATATCATAGGTTTCCCATAGTTGATAATAGACTGTGTGATGAATTGCTCATATACTGATATAATCTTTTTGCTCATGATGTTCATCCAAAAATATGTATTTTAGTTTGCTCATATAAAATCGAAAAATATGTGTTTCAGTTTGCTCAGATAAAAACAAAAAATATATGATTCCGTTTGTACAGATAAAATCCAAAATATTTTGTTTCTATCTTCCATGAGAATTTTATTTTTAATTAAAATGATTCGGGATTGGACCGGATACATGCTATAGATGGAAGTTCACAAGAATGTGTCGTGTTGAAAGTGAAGAATTTTGTTCAAAGGAAAAGGTTTGGAGCGAACTTAATATGTTCGCCTGGTTCTGATTAAGCGAACTTACTATGTTCGCCTGAGGCTTGTTAAGCGAACTTAACAAGTTCGACTAATGAAGCGAACTTAATTGTGATTTAATATTTTGTTCAGAAGAACTTATTCATTTTATCTTGTTCACTATGAGAGAAAACATATCGAGCAAATGTAAGGAGTTTTTTTTGCGAACTTGTGATTTTCTGATCTAGGGTTTCTGATTTGAAATTTTGGTGTTTGTTTCTGGATAGGTTTTTGATTGCAAGTATTTCTAACGTAATTTCAAAAAATTTTATCCGTTAAATCGTTGAGAATTTGTCCTTTTTACCCTATGTTCGTCGGTTTTTTAAAATTTTTTACGTTTTCTGAGACGACCTAGATTTTCTGGATTAAATCTTGAAATTGATGCTTAAACTTGTGTCGTGATTGTTAATCGATGCTATTGTTTTGTTTGAATTAAGCTTTTATTGATGATTTAGACATGTATGAGATTCTGCTGTAGAAGTTGTATCGACAAACTGGTTCAGGCGAACTTGTTCAGGCGAACTTGTTCAGGCGAACTTGTTCAAGCGAACTTATTTAGGCGAACTTATTATGTTCGCTTCTTGCAACACTAAGCGAACTTATTAAGTTCGCCTAAGGGCTCAGTAGTGTTTTGGACTTGTGATTTTTTTTTTTGTTGAAATTTAAAAAAAAAATTTGTTTGTTTTGATTACTAATGTGTGTTTTTGTCCTTTACATTTACAGATGGCTCGTCGTGTTGCGTACAAACATAATCAAGTGGCGTTATTAGATCCGAATATGTCCGAAGCTGTTAATTTTCAAGGAATTATCAACTTTCTGAATCGTTCACGATTGCATGTGGCCTTATCTACTAATCCGTACATCAGTTTACCCTATATTCAATAATTCTGTGATACTATACATCAAGATACATATGTTGAACCTCACGTACTTCGTGCTACAGTGAATAATACGGAGGTAGCTATTTCAGCGGAAACTATTCGTGCTGCTTTGGCATTAAGAGGTGCTGTTGATGATCCTATGTCTTATCCTGGAACACTGATTATGGGGTGTTTTCAGAGGATGGGTTACAGAGGAAGACATAATGATACTCAAGCAAGAAAAGGAGGTTTAGTTGGCGAATGGAGGTATTTTATGAACGTTATCATACAATGTCTGTGTCCAAGAAAGGCTGGTACTGATGGTTTGAAGAGTGCATTACAAGCTGCAATAGTTGCATTGACCCTCAACAAACGATTTAACTTTGCTTTATATATCTACCGTGAGTTGGTCATGCAAATCAATCCTCTTGAAGGTCAAGGGTTCCTTATGTATCCTAGGTTCGTGCAAATAATTTTGAACCATTTAATTCCGGATTTACCTCAGCATCCAATCCGTTTGACTTTGATTCCTATGTCAAAAAGAATCTTTACAGATTGTACTAAGGTGAAACAACAAAATGCTGCTCTAATTCCTGTTCCAACTCCTTTGTTTGGTCACTTAATCAATCCTGATTATGTTGCACCACCAAATGATAATTGGTTTCATCCTGAGGAGTTAGTACAAGGACAAGTACAAAATCAAGTTCCAATTCAACAACAAGTTCAAGCTCAAGTAGAACAAGTTCCAGTTCAACAACAATGTAGAACCAAAGACTGATTGCTACAAAATTGTTCTAAGTACAACTGCTGCGGACAACACAAGACAACTGCTGACCAAAACAGCTGCTGATACTTTGTCTGCTGCTGAAGACCAAAGTAGCTGCGGATAGGCTTATCAGCAGCATTCAACACGCGTTGCTGCTGATAGGCATATCCTCAACAGCTGCGGATAGATCAATCTTGCTGCTGGTCCTCATCTCTGCTGCTGATAGCTTTATTCTCTGAAGACCAAACGTTGCAGCTGATTATCCATGCGAAGCGCCTCTGACACCTTTCTGCAAAAGCAACTGCCACACTCCAAGCAGAAGGAACCTCACTGGTGTAACCAATAAAGGACAATGACGCTCTTCTCCAAGCATACAAACAATGATGCCTAAGAAGACGTTTCAGTAAAGTTAACTAGATTAGCCTTTACGTGTAATTTAGATTAATAAACAAGATCAACGGCTTGTGTTAGATCTGATCCTTAGAATCAAGTGTCAGTCTTGATTCTAAGTTACTATATATATCTTGTAAACACTTCAAACACAGCGTGCCTTCACAGTGCTTTTTGATACTGTCTTGAGAGAGTTTTACTTGTAGTCTTGTAATCTCAGAAGTCTAATACAACAGTGCATTTATCAGTATTCTTGCTGTTTACTTGTTTACTTTGTTGGTTGCTATTGTTTCCACCAATATCAACTAGAATAGAATCACCTTGTAATCTTACGATCCTACAAGTGGTATCAGAGCTTTGGCTCAAGATTAAACAAACTAACATTTGTTTAATCACTTTCTGATTCTATTCAAAACTCTATTCTTGATCAAGTCACACAAAACAAAATGGCACAAAGTAATGGATCTGAAGACATCGGCAGTATCAACCGACCACCGAGGTTGGTGTCTGGGGAGGACTATGATATGTGGAAGAACCGTATGGAAAGCTTCTTCTGCTACCAAGAATACGGAATGTGGAAATCCATAAGGGATGGACCTTATGTTCCCATGGTGGCCTCTGCTGACTCCGGAGGACCACTAGTTCCGAAGGAACCCTCCAAGTATTCTGAAGAAGACATCAAGAAAATGGAGGTGGACTTCAAGGCATTAGGAGCTATCCAAATGTGCCTTCCAAATGAAGTTTTTCACAACTTCAGGGTTTACAAAACTGCAAAGGAGTTATGGGAAGCCTTGGAAAAGATGTTTGCTGGATCTAAGGAGGTCAAGGAGAACAGACGTGACATTCTCAAGCAACAGTATGAAAACTTCGTCTGGAAGGAAGGTGAGTCACTAACAGTTTTATATAACAGGTACACGTACCTGGTTGGAGAACTGCAGTGCTCCAAGGTAAAGCTGGAGAATGAAGACATTCTCAAGAAGTTCATAAGATCTCTTCCTAGTTGTTGGACATTATATACAGTGTCCATCAGAAGAACAGAGAATCTGAAGACTCTTCAGATGACTGAGCTCTTTGGCATGCTCAAAACCTATGAATTAGAAATGATTCAAGCTAAAGAAAGGAGCTCCAGTTATCAATCAGCTACCACTTCCTCCACCACCACCTCAGCGCTTCACTCTGATCATTCCGGTCCTAGTGCAAGCAACTACTATCCTCCCATTGTTACTCATCCTCAAACACCAACTGCTTCACAATCCAACTCATCACCATTTCTTCTTGAGGCACCTCCTCAACAGCCAACCTCTACTGCTTTTGTCTCTGACAACTCAAGCAGCATGCACTTCATAAAGGAGGATCTGGAATGCTTTCATCCAGATGATCTTGAAGAAATGGCTATTCAGCACTCATATGCCATGCTCTCCCTCAGAGCAAAAAGGTTTTATTCTAGAACCGGGAGATCAGTTCCAGGCAACAACTCAAACACCAGAGTTGGGCTTGATAAAAGCAAGATCCGATGTTACAACTGTAACCAAATGGGTCACTTTGCTAGGGAGTGCAAGGCACCTAAAGCCAATCAGGGTGCCAGCCATCAAAGACAAGCTTACCAAGGTCAGCCCAGGCAGCAGCAGCAAGGAACTCCTCCAGCACAAACTGCAGCCGGTGCAAATGTTGGAACTACAGACTTTGACTGGAGTTTTCAATATGAAGATGTTCCTGCCTCCAACCAAGCACTTATGGTAGACAATGCAGAGATACCACCTCAGGTATTTGAACATCTTTGCTCTCAAGCTTGCATTGAAAAAGTTTTAGGTTATAGAAAGCATAACCAAAATCTGATAGATCAAAATGAAGAGTTTCATCAAATAAAGTCTGAATTCAAAAAGGTCGAAAATACTTACAAAGAAAAGATTAATTGCCTTAAGAAAGAGATTTCTTCATTAAAACATGAACAAACCAATCTTGAAACTCAGATTGATGATCTATTAGTAAAACTTAAAGCTACCAGAGCTGAACTGGCTGAACAGAAAGTTCATGTTGAAAAATATGAATTTTAATCTAAAAAGTTAAAGATTGTTAGATATTCAAGTCCATGAAAAGGTAAAAACTGGACTTGGATATCATAATGACCAGTACAAGACAGTTCCTCCTCCTGCTGACTATGTTGCCATTCACGAACCAAGCTTCAATACTGCAAATCTTGACACGGCAAACCGAAACCTTGATCCTTCAATGGATGCATGTTTTGTGGAAGACTGCTCCACCTCTTCAGAACCTGATTCAACCTACTCAGACCACTGTGAAACTAGTGCAGTCCCATCTGCTCCTATCTCTGAAGCTGTTCTGAACAAAACTGAATGTCCTGTTGTTACTCCAGCTATTTCAGCTCCCATCCCATTCAAACAAATCAAGATTAGCTATCCTCAAAATGGAAGAAAGCTAAACATTGAAAAGGGAGAGACATCAGGTTTCACCAACCCCAAGTCTTAGTCAAAGCCAAAGGTGTTTGATATTTTTCATGCACCTGGAGAAAAAGGTCCATATGTTCAAAAGACACTAGAAGAAGCCACTTTTGAACATAACAAAGCTCATCCCTGGAACTTCAAAGATTTGTTTCAAAGAAAGGACTATGTGCACTTTCACAGGGACAAGATAGCACTATCCTGCTTTGTGTGTGGCAAATACAATCACACTGCCAGCACCTGCTTTCACTACCGTGAACACCAAAGAAACTCAAAGCAGCATGCCTTTGAGAAAACAAACAGAAACAAACAGGTGAGAAGCTATGATGCAAAGGCAACAAAGTTCAGAGAATCTCTATCCCCTCAAAGAGTGAAGATGCAGAAACCTCAACAAACTTGCATCATATGTGGGGAATCAAACCACTTTGCTGCAACATGCAAGTTCAACCCTTTTAACCAGATTGCAAATCGTTCATCTGTGTTCAACCCATTAGCAGCAAACAAAATCGCTGCTGATAGAGTAAAGTCAAGGAAACCAAAGGCAAAGCCTTCAGTAGCAAAAGTCTCTGCTGCTGACAAAGCAAAATCAAAAACAACGGCATCAGCAGCAAAAGTATCTGCTGTTGACAAAGCAAAATCCAAAATAAAGCTTCCAGCAGCAAAAACTGCTACTGCTCCAGCAGCAAAATCGGCTGCGGATAAGCCAGAATTGTCAGCAACAACATCTTCTGCCGACAATGTAAAGAAAGCTAGAAAACCACCAACACAGCAATGGAAGGCCAAACAATCTCCAAGCATAACTATTGGTTCCATTGACTGCAAGCATGCTGACAATGGCAAATTAGCAACGATTTTCTACAATGCTGCATGCTACAATGTTCCTCCCACTAATTAGATATCTCCCTTGTGCAGGGACAGCCAGGCAATAAACACAATACTTGGGTGGTAGATAGCGGCTGTTCCAGGCACATGACATGCAACAGGTCCATCCTCTCTAACTTCAGACATTTCAATGGAGGATATGTTGCCTTTGGGAGTGACTCAAAGGGTGGATCTATCACTGGACAAGGAACTGTGTCCAATGAAAGGATGAGTATTGAAAGAGTCAACTATGTTAAAGAACTTGACTTCAATCTCATGAGTGTTTCCCAAGTATGTGATCAAAAGCATTGGATGCTCTTCACTGACAAAGAATGTTTCGTGTTAGCTCCTGGCCTATCTAAACTCCCTCCAGAGAAGATTCTCCTAACTGCTCATAGAAAGGACAACTTATATGTGCTTGACATGAATGAAGTCACTCCATCTGGTAGTGTTTCATGTTTTCTATCAAAGGCATCAGTTGATGAATCCGCTCTCTGGCACAGGAGGTTAAGCCATGTTAACATCAAAACAATCAATAAATTAGTGAAGGACAATCTTGTTAGAGGGCTTCCTGACAAAGAATTCCAGCTAGACGATCACTGCATTGCCTGCTTGAAGGGAAAACAACACAAGAGTTCCCACAAGCCCAAGACATTGAACACAAATGACACCCCTCTCCAGCTACTGCATATGGATCTCTTTGGTCCTACGAATGTCATGTCAATGGGCAAAAAGTCCTACTATCTGGTGATAACTGATGACTTCTCCAGATTCTCATGGGTATTCTTCCTAAGAACAAAATATGAAACTGCTGAGATTCTCAAATCCTATATTCTTAGGGTAGAGAATCAAAGCAATCTGAAGGTAAAGATCATAAGGTGTGATCAGGGAACAGAGTTCAAAAATCACACTTTGAACAGTTTCTGTGAGAGCAAGGACATTGAAAGACAATACAGTGCTCCAAGAACCCCTCAACAAAATGGGGTTGCTGAAAGAAGAAATAGGACTCTGATTGAATCAGCAAGATCTATGCTTGCTGACTCAAAGCTGCCCCTTACTTTCTGGGCGGAAGCAGTAAGCATAGCTTGTTATGTGCAGAATAGAGTCCTTATTGTTAAGCCTCTCCAGAAAACACCCTATGAACTATGGCTCAAAAGAGTTCCCTACATTGGCTTCCTGAAGCCCTTTGGATGTCCATGTACCATCCTCATCACACATGGAGTTCTTCCTAAATTCGGTGCAAAGTCTGATGAAGGTTACTTTGTGGGTTACTCCTCTCAATCAAAGGCCTACCGAGTGTTCAATTCTAGGACTCAGATTGTGGAAGAATCTGCTAATGTGGAATGCAGGTAACACGTTGTCTGTGAACAAGGCAAAGGTCCTAACTGGCTCTTTGATATAGACTCCTTCACCCAGATATTTGAGCCTCTCATATTCTCAAATATGGAGTTTTCTTCTTCAAAATCAACATCTTCTGCCTCAACCTCCTCTTCTGACTACAGACTGGATTTTCCCAGTCCCTACATCAGGATGAAAAGGCCATCCATTGATCCTCCATCAGTGGCAGAAGCTATTGAAGCCAGTACAGGTGAAGCCGGTACTTCCAACACCACAAGCAGCAATCTCTCTGACCAAGAAATCTTTAATGAAGCCTCCTCAATCCATGCTGAAGAGGCCTCTGATGCTAATACTGCTGACAATGTGGAACACAATGATCAGAACCTCCAAGCTCCTCTCCTCACAACTGAACACAATCCTGATCTAAACCAAAGTAATCTTGAAGAGGGAATACGGTTGGATGTGATACCAGCACAGAGAATAAACAAAGAGCATCCTCTGGAAAACATCATTGGCCAAGTCCACACAGGTATCCAGACAAGAAGTAAATCTCATGAAGCCAACATTTGTTTGTTCTCTTGCTTTCTATCTCAGGTGGAACCCAAGAAGATTGATGAAGCTCTCAAGCACAACAGCTGGATTGAAGCAATGCAGGAATAATTGTTGCAATTCAAAAGACAAGATGTTTGGAAGCTTGTTGATCTTCTACCTGGTCAAACAGCCATTGGAACAAGATGGGTCTTCAGAAACAAGCAAGATGAAAGGGGCATCGTGGTCAAGAACAAAGCCAGACTGGTAGCTCAAGGTTACACTCAAGAAGAAGGCATTGACTATGATGAAGTCTTTGCTCCTGTTGCCCGTCTGGAAGCCATCAGAATCTTTCTGGCATATGCAGCATCCAAGAACTTTATGGTCTATCAAATGGATGTGAAGAGTGCCTTTTTGTATGGCAAGATTGGCGAAGAGGTCTATGTCAAACAGCCTCCAGGCTTTGTGGATCCTGCACATCCAAATAAGGTCTTAAAACTGGACAAAGCTCTCTATGGCTTACACCAAGCCCCAAGAGCCTGGTATGAAACTTTATCTGGATATCTACTTAGCAACAACTTCAGAAGGGGGCCATTGATCAGACACTTTTCATCAAAGATGAAGGGGGAGAAATTTTGTTGGTCCAGATTTATGTTGATGAAATTATCTTTGGATCTACAAGAAAGAAGCTCTGCAAAGACTTTGAAGTTCTGATGCATTCCAAATTTGAAATGAGTTCAATGGGTGAACTAAATTTCTTTTTAGGACTTCAAGTCAAACAAGTACCAAATGGAATCTTCATAAGTCAATCCATGTATGTCAAAAGCATCTTGGAGAGGTTCAAAATGGCTGACTGCTCTGCTGCAAGAACTCCTATGCAAGTGCACCATCAATTATCTCCGGATAAAGAAGGACAAGACACTGATCAACATTAGTACCGACCAATGATAGGGTCTCTCATGTATCTCACTGCCTCAAGACCAGATATCATGTTTGCAGTTTGTCTCTGCGCAAGATTTCAAGCAGCTCCAAAAGTGTCTCATCTTCAAGCTGTCAAAAGGTTAGATACCTAAAGGGAGCTCCAAAACATGGGCTATGGTATCCAAAGAATGGAAATGTCAATCTCTATGCCTACACTGACAGTGACTATGGGGGTTGTAACTTGGATAAAAAGTCCACATCTGGGGGATGTCAATTTCTTGGAGGAAGGCTCATCTCATGGCAATGCAAAAAGCAAACATGTCTCTCTACTTCAACAACTGAAGCAGAATACATTGCAGCTTCAAGCTGCTGTGCACAGGTCATCTGGATCCAAAATCAAATGCTTGACTATGGAATGACCTTCATGCAAACTCCAATTCACATTGACAACATGAGTGCTATCTCTATCATGAATAATCCAGTGTAGCATTCCAAGACTAAGCACATCGACATCAGGTATCACTTTATCAGGGATCAAGCTGAGAAAAAGAGAATTGTCCTATCCAAGGTTCACACAAATGAGCAATATGCTGATCTGTTCACTAAACCTTTTGATGAAGCAAGATTTCGATATCTAGTTGAATCAATTGGCATGATGAACTTTGAATAAGACATGTCTCTATTTTTTTATCTTTCCTTGTAAATATGTCTATGTTTTTTTTCTTAATAAAAGGTTATAGTCAGCAGCACTTTTTTCACTGCTGACAGATTTACTCATCAGCAGCAAAGCCTTTGCCACTGATCGCTTTAAGTTATCAGCAGGAACAAGTTTCCTACGGACAGCTTTAAGGCGGTCAGCAGCAACCTTTTTGCTGCGGAATGAATACAACAGTCAGCAGCACCCAAATCTGCTGCTGAAAGAATTCACTATCCGCAGCAACCAAGTTTGCAGCGGATAGCTCACCATCGACAGCAACCAATGTAACATTTCTGATTTTAGTATTCCTATTTCAATTCAATGTAATGCAATTTCAAGTTCTATACTCGTGCAATGTCTCATTATTTTCTCGCCGTAAATTTAATGCAATAATTCTATACAAATTCGCAAGTGTTACTCGGTTATATACATTTAAACGCTATACAAGAAACTATTTTATTCAAACTTATCAAATCTGAAAAGTCAAGGACTAAAATTGAAAAATGTCATCAAACCCTAGTCTAGCACGGTCGTGCTTCGTCCTAGCACGGTCGCGCCAGGTGCTTTGGCACGGTCGCGCGACCTGCTTTGGAACGATCGCGCCCGGTGCCTAGGCACGGTCGCGCCTATTTTGGCACGGTCGCGCCTGCGTAAAAGTCGAAACGTAAATGTGATTTCAAAACGCTCAATCATTCGAAATTCAAATCCGATTACGTTTCTTCTTCCATTAACGTGAGTTATACCATTCTCAATTATTCAACACCTCAGTTTCATACCATCAATCTCGAATTCTCTCTCAAACAATTCAAGCCAAACTCGAATCCTATTCTGAGACGCAAATTCCCCCGATCAAGAAAGGATTACGCATCTCCCGGATCTCTCCAAGACTCTGGACTCTCTTCTACCGATCGTTACCAATTCCTTCCTGTTTTAGGTAAGTATACTCTCCATATCATTCGTTTCAGTATCATCATCAAAACCCCCTATTAATCTGGGCTTTCATTACAGAAATCGTTCGAATCAGAATTGTTATTTTAAATAAAAAGGATTTAATCGATTCCACTCTTAAACACGATGTTCATGCAATTAATTTATATTATTAGACTCGTAATATCTCTTTAATCGAAAGCCCTATCAATTCCATCGTTATAAATACAAGAAATTGTCAATTCGTGTCTGACTTGGAATAGACACGGTCGCGCTAATCATCTAGCGCGGCCGTGCCTCATTTAGCGCGGTCGTGCCGATTAGCAGTGCGGTCGTGTCCTCCTGTCCAGACCTTGTCATGCCCTCTGGGCTAGTCCCTGTTGTGTCTAAAGATCATAGACACGACCGTGCCGGGCCAAGGCACGGTCGTGCCTGTCAAACTTGTCTAGATTGTGCTCCTGTTGATCAACCCGGTCGCGCCCCGACTAGCGTGGTCGCGCCCGTGGCTTGAGCACGATCGTGCCCTTCCGAGGCACGGTCGTGCTAGACTCAGATTATTTTAGTAGAATTATAATTTTTATATTTAACCAGGAAACGTTTCAGATTTTATAAAAATATGTATTCTGTATTTAAAAATGGATTAAAAGTTTAATCTTGGCATAAATATAATTTATTTAAAAGTTTATAAAAATTAATTTTATATTTAATTAAATGATGTTTTAAATAATTAAGTTACAAAATTTATAAATAATGATTAGTTATTTAATTTACATTTTAAATCAAAATCATTTATTTATTTATACTTAATTACAATTAATATTTACATTATTTCATAAACTATAATTATATATTTATTTATTTATTCAATTCAAACCTAATCAAATTATTTCAAACATATTTTACTTCAAACTCTATATATTTTATACAAAGCAATAGTTTTATATATACAAATTCAACTTTCACTTTAGACCTAAACTTTGTACATCTATTTGATTCTATACACATTACTCGATAGGTTAAATTGTGCATTCCAAGGATCATAATTGCTATCTATAATCTGTGTTAGCTACATCTTCATATCAAGTGAGTATTCACAACCCTCTTTTACGCTTTTACACTTTTGGGGTGGAACATGAACTTTATACACATTACACATTTCACAACTACATTTATACAAACAACACAAGTGCAATATCCTACATACATACATGTGTGCAAAATTTGAGCTTTGTGCCCGAGTGCTAGTTGTGCTAGTCTTTGTGAAAACTATGTGCAATCATTAACTATACAAGCCGACGGTTTTCAATGATAGATCTATTGAGTCTGACAAACCCACCCAAGTGGAGGTGATTGATACCGACAACACAATTTGCATACTAGTTACTAAGGTTTGATTGTACTTGATTACACAATAGCAGCTCCCCATAAATGCCTTATTTTTCATGTCTTGTAAAGGATTTGTTTTACAACTATATGCTATCTATATACAACTGTGTTATACTCACCAACTTTTTAGTTGACTTTATTTTATTCATGTTTCAGGCCCTAATATGTGAGAATGATTCAAGACGTGCTCAATATAGGATTTGGACTTAGCAATATTAAATCAAGAAGTTTATGAGTTGTTTTATTTTCTTGTTTGGATTTGGTTTGTACTTGGATTATTTGTAATGGAAATTTGACTTTAATATACTTCAATTTAGTCAACCTTGTGCTATGAACAGTCTTACATGTCCCGCCCCGATGATTCCGCCATCGGTCGGGGTGTGACAGATTGGTATCATAGCCTTGGTTATAGGGATTTTGGTTATTAGACATCTTGACCTAGACTATAACTTTAGGACACCCACTTATACTATGCTTCATGATTTTGTGCTATGTGTTACATGCTATGTGCTACATGCTTACCATGATAAATTGTTTATTATATTTGGTACCTTACTTGTTAGAAATTCATGACTTATTAGGATCTTCTTAAATAATACCTTTCCTATATCCTAAAATCCCATGATATTTCTACCTTCTTTTCTATCTTTATTCTTTCTAAGCATGTGGAAAAAAAAAATTTCTTGAAGCAAAAATCTTTAAATTTTTTTTTATTTTCTTCGTTAAGGTTTTTAAACTTGTTAAATTATTTGAGGACACGTGCAATCTGGAAGGGTGACACCTGTATTTTGGGTTTTCTGTCTAGGAAAGCATTTCGCATAAATCCCAATCAACCGAGGGACCCGTATGCTTTCCTGGGAATTCTCGAGATGAGTGTTTACCTATAGGCTAAAGCATGTCTCCTTGAAAATTATATAAGTTTAAATTAACCTTAATGTGCCTTAGTATCCAAGTGATTTTATCACTTTTGAGTACAATCCAAACTATGAATATCTATCTTTTATTTGGTTTTCTCATTCTATTAAATCCTAGCAATTCTCATAAGTTCTTACAATCTTTCTTGTCTTGTAAAAATCTGTAGAATGCCTCCTCGTCGTGCTCCCGCCGCCAACGCCAACACCGACATTGCTGCTATTCTCACCCAATTAGTGACACAACTCACCCAAGCCAATGGTGTCACAAATGGCAATGGTGGAAATGGAAGCAATAGTGGTAATAATGGTGGTAATGGTGGAAATGGTGGAAACAATCCATCTCAATGCACCTTCAAGCACTTCAATTCGTGCAATCCCCTAAAGTTCTATGGTACCGAAGGAGCTACTGGACTCCTTCAATGGTTTGAAAGCATTGAGAATACCTTTCTCAATAGTGACTGTCCCGACAACCTCCGTGTTCGTCATGCTACAAGTGTCCTACAAAAACGGGCACTTACATGGTGGAATGGGGAGAAAAGGAATAGGGGTGTTGACATAGCTATGGCCTTACCTTGGGATGAGGTCAAAAGGCTTATGACCGAGGAGTTCTGTCCTCGAAATGAAGTAAAAAAGTTAGAAGCTGAATTTTGGGATCTTGCCCAAGATAGTGGGGAAAGCTTAGCATATACAACTCGGTTCCATGAGTTGAGTCTTCTAGTGCCCCACATGGTCACTCCTTTAGCCCGTTGTATCGAAAAGTATATTGGTGGGCTACCAAGACAAATTCAAGATACTGTCTTAGGTAGAAATCCTGCTACTTTGGAGGATGCCATCCGCCTGTCTGCTACCTTAACTGATAATCATGTTAAAGCTGGAACTCTTACCAAAAAGGGTTCTAAGAAAGTTGCTGAAACCGTAACCCCTCCTGCCCACAACAAAGAAGCCACAACTGAACCCTCTCGCAATAACAAAAAGAGGAAGGTTAGAAACTTTGCTGTGGTTACTCCTGCGGTGCCCGTTAATCAAGTTGCACCCGTAGTTCAAGCACCGGCTAAAAAGCCATATGTTGGCATTTATCCTCTTTGTGCCACCTACAATTTTCATCATCCTCAAAATATCCCATGTCGCCTTTGCACTCATTATGGGATATATGGTCACACTATCAATATTTGTAGGGCCAAAGCTTTTGAGGGTCAAGTCAATCCACCGAACCAACCCAACCCGCGAGTGGCTAATCAAGGTGCTCCCGCCATTGCTAATAGGCGTGCTTGCTATGAGTGTGGAGACCCGAACCATTTTCGTAATCTATGTCCAAGACTTGCAAATGCTAGACAAGGTGGTGCTCGTGGGCGTGCGTTCAACATAAACGCCAACGAAGCTCAAGCCAACAACGACGTGGTTAATGGTACGTTCCTTGTTAATAGTCAATATGCCTCCATTTTGTTCGATACCGGTGCCGATAAAAGTTTTGTGTCACTAAATTTTGAGCCTTTACTTGCAAAGACACGATCCCAATTAGAGAAAACCTTCACCGTTGAAATAGCAAATGGTGACTCCCTTACAATTGAGTCTATTATCTATGATTGCTCTTTAGAACTTAATGATCATGCATTCCCAATCAACCTTGTTCCAATGCCACTAGGAAGCTTTGATATTATCATAGGTATGGATTGGCTATCAAATCATCATGCCGAAGTCATTTGCTTTGAAAAGTGTATTCGAATTCCGCTACCATCGGGAGAAACCTTAAGGGTTTTTGGTGAAAAGCCTTGCAAGGGTCTTAAATTGATGTCTTGTACTACCGCTCAAAAGTACTTACGAAAGAAGTACATCGCCTTCCTAGCTCATATTGTTCAAAAGGACGTCAAGGAGAAGAGTATTCAAGACATTCCTATCATTAGGGATTTTCCCGAAGTATTTCCTAAAGATTTATCCGGTCTTCCTCCTGTTCGTCAAGTAGAGTTCCGTATTGATCTTATGCCCGGAGCTAACCCCGTTGCTAGAGCTCCTTATCGTCTTGCACCTTCCGAAATGCAAGAGCTCGCAAGTCAACTTCAAGAACTCTCCGATAAAGGTTTCATTCGCCCAAGTCATTCACCGTGGGGTGCACCCGTCTTATTTGTTAAGAAGAAGGATGGATCATTTCGCATGTGTATTGACTACCACGAACTCAACAAGCTTACTATCAAGAATCGTTATCCTTTGCCTAGAATCGATGATCTCTTTGATCAACTTCAAGGTTCTACTTGCTTCTCGAAGATTGATCTTCGATCTGGTTATCATCAGCTCCGTGTTCAAGAAGATGACATTCCTAAGACTGCTTTTCGAACAAGGTATGGTCATTACGAGTTCATGGTTATGCCTTTCGGGTTAACCAATGCACCCGCAGTTTTCATGGATCTCATGAACCATGTGTGCAAACCGTACCTTGATAAATTCGTGATCGTTTTCATTGACGATATCTTAATCTATTCCAAGACTAAAGCCGACCATGAAGAACACCTTAGATTGGTTTTGGACCTGTTAAAGAAAGAACAACAATATGCCAAGTTCTCCAAATGAAAAGAAGTTCAATTTCTTGGTCACATCGTCAACGACAAGGGTATTCATGTTGATCCTGCTAAGATTGAAACGGTTAAGAATTGGAATGCCCCGAAGACTCCTACCGAAGTTCGTTCATTTCTTGGTCTTGCGGGTTATTATCGTCGTTTCATCTCAAACTTCTCAAAGATTGTTGTCCCTCTTACCGCTTTGACCCATAAGGGTAAAACTTATGAGTGGGGACCGAAACAAGAAGAAGCTTTCCAAACTCTTAAACATAAGTTGTGCAATGCTCCCATTTTGACTCTCCCCGATGGAAATGATGATTTAGTTGTCTATTGTGATGCTTCTAACCAAGGTCTTGGTTGTGTCCTCATGCAACGAGGAAAAGTAATCGCTTATGCATCAAGACAACTCAAAATTCATGAAAAGAATTATACGACGCACGATCTCGAGTTAGGTGCGGTCGTATTCGCGTTAAAGATTTGGAGACATTACCTATATGGCACGAAATGTGTGGTATTCACCGACCATAAAAGTCTTCAACATATCTTCAACCAAAAAGAACTCAATATGAGGCAACGACGTTGGGTCGAACTCCTTAACGACTACGACTGCGAGATTCGTTACCATCCCGGCAAAGCGAATGTTGTAGCCGATGCCCTGAGTCGAAAGGACCATGTTATGCTTCATTGTGCCCGTGTTCAAACCGATATTCAAACCCGTATCTTAGAAGCTCAACACGTCTCGGTAACCGAGGGTAACATGTATGAAGAAATGTCGTGTGGTGTTGAACTTCTTCTTGAATCAAAACCCAATGGCTTACTATATTACTTGAACCGTATTTCGGTTCCCGATCGCGATGATCTCCGTGCAATTCTCATGAACGAGGCTCATAAGACTCGTTATTCTATTCATCCTGGTGCGGATAAAATGTACCAAGATCTTCGCCAACTTTATTGGTGGCCCGGTATGAAGAAAGACATTGCTCTTTATGTGGCCAAATGCTTAACTTGCTCCAAAGTCAAAGCCGAACATCAACGTCCTTCTGGTTTACTCGAACAACCAGAAATTCCCGTGTGGAAATGGGAGAATTTAGCTATGGATTTCATTACCAAGCTCCCTCGCACCTCGAGTGGTTATGATAGTATTTGGGTGATCATTGATCGACTCACCAAATCTGCCCACTTCTTGCCTATTCGTGAAGACTTCAAAGTGGAGAAATTAGCCCGAATTTACATTGATGAAATTGTGAGCCGTCATGGTGTTCCCTTGAACATAATATCCGATAGAGACGCTCGGTTCACCTCTCGATTTTGGCAATCTCTCCAAAAGGCTATTGGTACTCGATTGGATTTGAGCACGGCTTACCATCCGCAAACTGATGGTCAAACCGAGCGAACAATCCAAACTCTTGAAGACATGCTTAGAGCTTGTGTAATCGATTTTGGTGGCAAATGGGATTCGCATTTATCCCTTATTGAGTTTTCTTACAACAATAGCTACCACACAAGTATCAACATGGCTCCATTCGAAGCTCTCTATGGTCGCAAGTGTCGTTCTCCTATCTGTTGGAGTGAGATTGGTGAAGCACAAATCACTGGTCCCGAGTTAATTCAAGAAACATCCGACAAGATTATTCAAATCCGTGACAATATTCGAGTAGCGAGGAGCCGGCAAAAGAGTTATGCCGACAAACGTCGAAAACCCTTGGAATTCCAAGTCGGTGATCTTGTTCTTCTTAAGGTGTCTCCTTGGAAGGGTGTGGTCCGTTTTGGAAAGAAAGGCAAGTTAGCACCTCGTTATGTTGGTCCATTCAAAATCCTTGAAAGGATTGGGAAAGTGGCTTACAAGCTCGAGTTACCTCCATCTCTCGGCAATGTGCATCCTACATTTCATATATCTAATCTGAAGAAGTGTCTCGCCGATGAAAATCTCCATATATCGCTCGACGACGTGCGCATTGATGAAACGATGCACTTCGTTGAGAAACCGGTAGAAATTATGGATCGTGAAGTCAAGCAGCTCAAGCGAAGTCGCATTCCTATCGTTAAAGTTCGTTGGGAATCTAAGCGTGGTCCTGAGTTCACTTGGGAACGAGAAGACCAAATGAAGCTCAAGTACCCTCATCTTTTTACTAATAATGTTGTTTCCTATAGCTAAATTTCGGGACGAAATTCTCTCAACATGGGGAGACTGTAACATTTCTGATTTTAGTATTCCTATTTCAATTCAATGTAATGCAATTTCAAGTTCTATACTCGTGCAATGTCTCATTATATTCTCGCCGTAAATTTAATGCAATAATTCTATACAAATTCGCAAGTGTTACTCGGTTATATACATTTAAACGCTATACAAGAAACTATTTTATTCAAACTTATCAAATCTGAAAAGTCAAGGACTAAAATTGAAAAATGTCATCAAACCCTAGTCTAGCACGGTCGTGCTTCGTCCTAGCACGGTCGCGCCAGGTGCTTTGGCACGGTCGCGCGACCTGCTTTGGAACGATCGCGCCCGGTGCCTAGGCACGGTCGCGCCTATTATGGCACGGTCGCGCCTGCGTAACAGTCGAAACGTAAATGTGATTTCAAAACGCTCAATCATTTTCGAAATTCAAATCCGATTACGTTTCTTCTTCCATTAACGTGAGTTATA
This sequence comes from Smallanthus sonchifolius, assembly GCA_023525975.1. Lineage (NCBI taxonomy): Eukaryota > Viridiplantae > Streptophyta > Magnoliopsida > Asterales > Asteraceae > Smallanthus > Smallanthus sonchifolius. The sequence goes on along the minus strand of CM042018.1, from coordinate 73,806,230 downwards.
CCATTCTCAATTATTCAACACCTCAGTTTCATACCATCAATCTCGAATTCTCTCTCAAACAATTCAAGCAAAACTCGAATCCTATTCTGAGACGCAAATTCCCCCGATCAAGAAAGGATTACGCATCTCCGGGATCTCTCCAAGACTCTGGACTCTCTGGCCTAGCCGGAATTGCAGCCGAAGTCGCCGGAAGCCGTTTTCTCCGTCGCTGGAACTCCCTTCTACCGATCGTTACCAATTCCTTCCTGTTTTAGGTAAGTATACTCTCCATATCATTCGTTTCAGTATCATCATCAAAAGCCCCCTATTAATCTGGGCTTTCATTACAGAAATCGTTCGAATCAGAATTGTTATTTTAAATAAAAAGGATTTAATCGATTCCACTCTTATACACGATGTTCATGCAATTAATTTATATTATTAGACTCGTAATATCTCTTTAATCGAAAGCCCTATCAATTCCATCGTTATAAATACAAGAAATTGTCAATTCGTGTCTGACTTGGAATAGACACGGTCGCGCTAATCATCTAGCGCGGCCGTGCCTCATTTAGCGCGATCGTGCCGATTAGCAGCGCGGTCGTGTCCTCCTGTCCAGACCTTGTCATGCCCTCTGGGCTAGTCCCTGTTGTGTCTAAAGATCATAGACACGACCGTGCCGGGCCAAGGCACGGTCGTGCCAGTCAAACTTGTCTAGATTGTGCTCCTGTTGATCAACCCGGTCGCGCCCCGACTAGCGCGGTCGCGCCCGTGGCTTGAGCACGATCGTGCCCTTCCGAGGCACGGTCGTGCTAGACTCAGATTATTTTAGCAGAATTATAATTTTTATATTTAACCAGGAAACGTTTCAGATTTTATAAAAATATGTGTTCTGTATTTAAAAATGGATTAAAAGTTTAATCTTGGCATAAATATAATTTATTTAAAAGTTTATAAAAATTAAATTTATATTTAATTAAATGATGTTTTAAATAATTAAGTTACAAAATTTATAAATAATGATTAGTTATTTAATTTACATTTTAAATCAAAATCATTTATTTATTTATACTTAATTACAATTAATATTTACATTATTTCATAAACTATAATTATATATTTATTTATTTATTCAATTCAAACCTAATCAAATTATTTCAAACATATTTTACTTCAAACTCTATATATTTTATACAAAGCAATAGTTTTATATATACAAATTCAACTTTCACTTTAGACCTAAACTTTGTACATCTATTTGATTCTATACACATTACTCGATAGGTTAAATTGTGCATTCCAAGGATCATAATTGCTATCTATAATCTGTGTTAGCTACATCTTCATATCAAGTGAGTATTCACAACCCCCTTTTACTCTTTTACACTTTTGGGGTGGAACATGAACTTTATACACATTACACATTTCACAACTACATTTATACAAACAACACAAGTGCAATATCTTACACACATACATGTGTGCAAAATTTAAGCTTTGTGCCCGAGTGCTAGTTGTGCTAGTCTTTGTGAAAACTATGTGCAATCATTAACTATACAATCCGACGGTTTTCAATGATAGATCTATTGAGTCTGACAAACCCACCCAAGTGGAGGTGATTGATACCGACAACACAATTTGCATACTAGTTACTAAGGTTTGATTGTACTTGATTACACAATAGCAGCTCCCCATAAATGCCTTATTTTTCATGTCTTGTAAAGGATTTGTTTTACACCTATATGCTATCTATATACAACTGTGTTATACTCACCAACTTTTTAGTTGACTTTATTTTATTCATGTTTCAGGCCCTAATATGTGAGAATGATTCAAGACGTGCTCAATATAGGATTTGGACTTAGCAATATTAAATCAAGAAGTTTATGAGTTGTTTTATTTTCTTGTTTGGATTTGGTTTGTACTTGGATTATTTGTAATGGAAATTTGACTTTAATATACTTCAATTTAGTCAACCTTGTGCTATGAACAGTCTTACATGTCCCGCCCCGATGATTCCGCCATCGGTCGGGGTGTGACAACCAAGTTTGCTGCTGATGGGTAAAACAAGTCTACATTAACTTTTACCCGAGGTAAAAACTACTCTCAGTCTTTTCCATGACTGCTCGAGTGTTTTACAGCTGTAAAAATGAAAAGTGAAACAGGTTGTACTGTACAAGTAAAGTTGCTTTTTCTTCGTCTGCCGTTATATCACAATCTCAAACGTTCCCACAACCTCTTCATATTCAATTTCAAACCTATCTCCCATCACTTTCTCTCCCGTCCCCACAACATTCAAAGCCCTCCATAATTAACCACCATTCAAACACCCTTCTCTCTTCCCTCCAAATCCATAACAATGGCAGGCGCAGACATAAACAACCCCAACGACAAGTTTTCCCCATATCACAACCTCACTGCATACCTAATAAAGGGCAAGAAATCCGAAGGTTTCGATGATATGATCGACTTCCTTTGTCGGTCCAAAATCCACCATGCCTTAACAGTCAACCCAACCATCTATACTTCCCACATGGAAGAGTTTTGGAGCTCAGCAGTGTATTCTACTGACCAGGGCACTCCCCAAATCAGAGGCACAGTAGACGGCAAGGAGATGATTATCACTGAAGCAAAGCTCCGCCAACACCTCAAGCTTCAGGATGAAGGGGACGCCATCTCTTACCCAAGAGACGTATACATGAGGACCTTTGTATCCATAGGGTACGCTGGGAATCAAACAGAGTATACGATAGAGAAGGCACTCATGGGTCCCAAATGGAAGTATCTCTGCCACACTCTTCTCCAATGCATATCCCAGAAGAGGAGTGGCTGGAACCAACTTAGCTCCGGACTTGCGTCGGCAATTCACGGTATGATAACTGGGGCGGGTTTCAATTTTTCCCACCTCATTCTTGAAGGTTTGAGATACAACCTTCAAGAAGGGGTGAAATCACAGTTCTTCATGTACCCAAGATTCTTACAGGAAGTGTTCAACATTGAGCACCAAGATCTTTCAAAAACTGCAAGAATCTACATAATGCTGGGACATAAGAACAACATTTTTCAAAGCATGAGAACAGTTTCATCAAAGTTCTCAGGGGCCGATGTTCCATTGTTGTCTACAATGTTGAACACGCAGAGTGCCCAGGGTGACAGTTCAGCAAACCCAGCTGATACTGATCCCACACCCTCCACCTCACTGCCACAAACTCAAACTGCTGCTTCCCTTGATCGAACCCCTGTGCATTCTACTGAGGATGTACAGGCACATACTTTACTCACCCACAGTTTGATTGCTCAACCGGAACACACGGCGCCGGTTACAGCCAAATATACAAGGAAGAGGGGCAAGAGAACTCCTTCTTCTCTTGCCTCCAAGGCCCAAACCCAAGCCAACATCCCTCACTCAGAATCACAACATTCTAGTGAGAATATCATAAGGGAAAGCCACACTGTTAGAGAGACTCCTTCGGAAGTCTCTCTATTAGGATTAGGATCACTTCCCGGATCCATAGAACAGCCCTTTGAGCCATTCCTATCTTCTTTGGACTTAAGTGTTGAGGAACCTGACCAAAGTGATGTACCTTCTCCAACTACCACTATCAAGGAGGTACTGATTGGTCTTGCTTCCGAAACACCCAACCCAAGTTCTTCACCCTTGAAGGTCCACTCTAGGAGTAATGAAAGAGTGGATGTGGAAGAGGCTGTCACTACTGCTGGTCCATCAAATGACCAGGAGGACAGTGACAACACCTTTAAGACCTCAACCACGGAAACTCATGGTGAGGGTGTTTCCTTGGAAACTCCCCTCACTGAGAGGAATCCCAGGCGCCAAGAAACCACGGGTGATGGGGATGCTGAGGCTCGGCCTACGGCCCCATCTGGGTCCAAGGATTCCACAACTGTGGATGAGGACAGTCTGAAACTAAACAATTTGGAATTGACGGCCAGGGTGGCTATGCTTGAGGCTGAAGTGTCCAAACTACGACACCAAGCCTTGATGCATGAAGCCCATCAATGCCCCTCCACGGCTTCTCCCTCTCTTGTCTCAGTGGGCACTCAAACAGATGCCTATTTGTTCACTGATGCAACCAAAATGGGGGAGAAAGTCCCTATGGAAGAAGACACTGAAAGTCTTGATAATTGGATTCAAGAGTAGGCTGCCTTCCAAAGTACTCTATTTAGACCAGCTTTTGTTCAAGTTCATGACTTGCCAGTCTCAGATGACAATGAAGAAGAATCTACTGAAGACTGGAAGCTAGTTGTCAGAGCTATAGATGAGGTGCTGATGGATGAAAACAACCAAGACGAAACATCTACATCCTTCAGCATCATCCCAGAAGTTACAGCCATCATAAGTCATGCAGCTACCCCCCACTTCCCACTGACATCAACACAGCTAGAGTTTGACATTATACTAGCTTGGGGGTACGATGGGAAAACTGAGAGGTTTTGGATAGGTCGGGAGTTTAGCGGAGTAGAAGAGCTAGACTGGGATTTAATTCATCCATTTGAAATCCTTGACCTATATGATCTTATCTGCATCAACAACTCATCAGACCTCTCAGCAGACCTTTCCATTGACATGTTCTATGCTTTGATGGAGGACAACCTACCCAACTTCATAAGACTAATCAAAGAACTAAAACGGGTAGAGTCTCCTGAGTCATCTCAGGCTGCAGAAAGAAGACTGTCTCCCAACAATCTCCAAATCACAAGGAGCAGTCTTCTCAATGAAGAAGAAGTTCTGAGCCTGAAAAGACTCCTGTACAAACTAATGGTCAAGGACTTAGATATGCTAGAATGGATAAGCAATAAGTGCCTTGACCATACCTTCCTTCTAAGCAACGACACCTCTCTCACCATCAACACCAGGAACATCCTCCAGCTGCCCTCAGACTTCCTATTCAAGATCTTTCAGCTCAGAGCCAACATCTGCAATATTAACTCATTAGAGAGCCAGGCAATGATGGTCACCATCAAAGCCCATCTTGAAGAAGAAGGACTGATTCCTCAGGAAGAGTCTGTGTCAACTTCTGATACTGACTCCAACTCAGATACTCCACAAGTTGAAGCCACATCTGTAACATTTGGCACAAGATCTTCACTTAGGGATCAACTGAGAGAAATAGAAGGTCCTGAGTACCAACTTGATGAAGACAGTGACCGTCCCTTGTCAATTTCTCAACTTGCCAATGAAGCCGAGGCAGAGATCCCAACAGCACAACAACCAGCTGTTTCTGTGATCGATGAAGCCAGAGCAGAGGCATCCAATGTTAATAAAGGGAAGGGCATTATGACAGAAGAGGATGAAGAGAGGTTGCGAAAAGAAAAGAAGGAGAAAGAAGAAAGAAGAAGGAAAAGAGAAGAAGAAGAGATGGCTCATAAACAAAGGCATCAAGAAAGAAAGGCAGCCATACTCCTAAGACAACAGACAATCCAGCTATATGCCAAACAGCTGGATGAGATGAAAGTTAAAATCCATGCAGGGTCTCAAGTTGAGGAAGAGGAACAACTTGCCAGAAAGCTGCAGGAACAGTTTGCAAAGGAAGTAGAAGAGGAGAATGAAAAGAAGAGGAAGGAAGATGCTAAGTTTAGAATCACTGATTCTAAATTAGCAAAAGAATTAAGGGAGGAGTGGACTGAAGCTCTGATCTCTCAAGGTGAGGATGCAGACTACCTTGAAAAACTTTCAAACAAAGAGATCTATAGAGCCTTCATGGGTCAGCAGGGGGAATTGGCAAAGAAAAAGAAAGATGAAGAAAAAGAGAAAGCTCGACAAAAGTCAAAGAAAGCCATTGCCCTTAACTAAAGGACCCATGAAGAAAGGAAGGTGATGATTGACTTCCTTAAGGTAAGGGGAGAAAGTGGAAAAAGGTTAGGTCCCATGTCCTTCATGAACCTACAAGCCCTGTATACAAAAGTGAAAAAGGAAGAGGAAGAAAGACTGGGAAAGAGACCAGTCAAGAAACAAAGAACCTCTGCACCAGAAACTACTTTCACTTTCCAAACACCATCCACAAACATCCCCAAGCCTTCCTCTCCTCAACCCAAAAAGTTCAAAACATCCCACCCAGCTCCTTCTCATCAACAGCCACTCCTGAAGAAATTCAAACCCATATCAAACCTGAAGACTCCAGAGAAATAGTCCAGTGGTTTTACAGTACCCAAGATCAGTGGTTTGAAGTATTCAGGGGGAGAACTGAACGAACAAGGTCGATTTACAAGTCTGTTGATGAGGTTCTACAACTTCCAGATTCAGATCTCAAGAGAATCATGGAGCTGGGTAAAGAAATCATACCTGCAAATGATGGCGGGAAACATCTTGTGCTGGTGATCAAACATCACTTCAACCCCAGCAAAGATGCAGTCTTAGATGTTAGACCTCAACAATCCTACTATCCATTTGCACGATGGTCCTATAATGCTGAGAAGAATGAGTTCACCATCACAAATGTCAAGGGTCACCAGATGAGATGTTCAAGCAAGGCAATCTTCAAAATGCCAAGTAAGAACATCAAGACTCTGTCTGAACCTCCTCTTGACAACTCCAGCAAGGATCCTCGAGGGTATGAAGTAGCAAGGATAGTCGACCACATGAAAAAGCTTCAGCAACAGAGGGACTAGAAGAATTTTGGTAGCATCAGTCTAGGGGGAGTTTGTAGAACCAAAGACTGATTGCTACAAAATTGTTCTAAGTACAACTGCTGCGGACAACACAAGATTGCTGCTGACCAAAACAGCTGCTGATACTTTGTCTGCTGCTGAAGACCAAAGTAGCTGCGGATAGGCTTATCAGCAGCATTCAACACACGTTGCTGCTGATAGGCATATCCTCAACAGCTGCGGATAGATAAATCTTGCTGCTGGTCCTCATCTCTGCTGCTGATAGCTTTATTCTCTGAAGACCAAACGTTGCAGCTGATTATCCATGCGAAGCGCCTATGACACCTTTCTGCAAAAGCAACTGCCACACTCCAAGCAGAAGGAACCTCACTGGTGCAACCAATAAAGGACAATGACGCTCTTCTCCAAGCATGCAAACAATGATGCCTAAGAAGACGTTTCAGTAAAGTTAACTAGATCAGCCTTTACGTGTAATTTAGATTAATAAACAAGATCAACGGCTTGTGTTAGATCTGATCCTTAGAATCAAGGGTCTGTCTTGATTCTAAGTTACTATATATATCTTGTAAACACTTCAAACACAGCGTGCCTTCATAGTGCTTTTTGATGGTGTCTTGATAGAGTTTTACTTGTAATCTTGTAATCTCAGAAGTCTAATACAACAGTGCATTTATCAGTATTCTTGCTGTTTACTTGTTTACTTTGTTGGTTGCTATTGTTTCCGCCAATATCAACTAGAATAGAATCACCTTGTAATCTTACGATCCTACAAACAAGTTCCTGCTCAACAACAACAACAACAACAAGTTCCTATTCCACAAGAACAGGTTCACATTCCTGTTAATAAACCAGTTCAAGAAGAGATTTCTCAAGATAATGACCAAGATTTGGGTATGAATATGGATGATTTTGATCATGAAGCTGTGAACTCACCTATTCATGAAGCTGAAGGCAATGTTGTAGATACGAGTTCTGGTGATACTATCTTACCTGATTCTGAAGCTACTGATTCTGATTCGTCTAGATATTTTAGCTCAGATCATTATGAGAGATTGGATACATTACCATTGGATAATGCGGGGAAACGTATTAAATCTAAAGCCAGAAAACCGAGGCGTAAGTCTGTTCGAAATCCTCCTTCTGGATCAGTACTTGGCAAGAGAACTTTAATTGATGAGAGTTCTGACTCGGATAGTGATGCTATTCTAGTTCCAAAAGCTCAGAAGCTTATGTCTACTTCTATTGTTGCTGCTCATTCATCTCAAGGTGTTGAGGATGCTAATTTTGTTGCTTCCTTACTGATTACACCTCCTACTTCTAAACATCCATCTCCGGTGATTTCTCCACATGTTCCTCACACATCTGATGCTGGTCCTTCAAAGCCATCTGATTCTGAAAGAATTACCTTCCTTGAATCACAGGTGCTGGCTTTGCAGACTCAAGTAGATACTCTTGTGTCTACTGATACTCAAAGACTGTTGCTCATTCAAGATCAAGCTACACAGATTGCTGACATGCAGTTATTGGTGTCTAAACTTGTTGAGCGTCTTGACGCTCAGGGGGAGTTAAGGATACATGATACTTTTCATGCTGATTCTATTTAAAGAAAGAATGATGATGAAAATAATCCTAGTGGTAATGTTGAGGGTGATCGTCAATACGTTACGTGAATCCTATATCAAGAATTCAAGGGGAGTCTACATCAGGAAATATTGAAGGAACCAAGAATGATTCTGGAGTAAATGAAGAAATATTATTATTGGAATTCTTTCAAGATTCTGAAGAAGAAGCTGAGAAGTTAGAATGTCTTGATGATATTGACGAATTGTTTGATGATGTTGAAGAGGATGTGATGGATAATGAAGTTGAAGAAGGAGAGATTGTAGAGATTGAGATTGAAAAGAGTAAATCTAAGGTTACATATGAAGGAAGTGATGGTCTGAATGTTCCGTATAACTTCATCCAAGATGATGTTATTCCTGAGTTTTCTTATGATGGAGTAACAGATTCTATGGACTCTGTTGAAGATATCACTACACCTGATGATACTGCTCAATCCAAGATAGATTCTGATGTTGATACTACTCATACTGTGTCTCCTAAGCCAAAATGAAGAACTTGTGATGTATAGAAATACAGGAATGACTAGAGAACAGTGGAGAGAAGTAGTTAACAGTTGGATGAAAGTACTACCAAAGTCACCTATACAACCTACTCTGAAAGAAAGATATGTGAATAAATAGAGGTGTATTGGAAAGATCATAAGTTGGTTTTATGATGATGACACTAAGTTGTTTGCTCTTAAAAGATCTGATGGTGTTCAATACTTAAAACCTAGGATCAAGTATTTCAATACCTTGCCAAGGTGTGAAATAAATGGTCTAGCTACGAAACCACTGATTAATAGATCAAAATGTGGATTAGCCGATGTGATTGCAAATTTGATAAAAAGAGAAGGTGGATCAGGGAAGTATGAAAGGTTAAAACCACAGAACGGAAAAAGAGTGGAGATTGTAAATCAAAAGACTAAGAATGTGACTTGGAAGTATAAGTTCAAGCCAGTACGTGATGTACAGAAGATACCATTGAAGAAAATACCACAAGATTTTCTAGGGAATATGAAATGGTGGTATGTAGATGTGAATACTGGTGAAGCTAGGATTGATGATAAAGATAATAAGGTCATTGTTAGTTTCTATGATGCAATGAATCTTATTAACTTCACAAAGAAAGATCAGAGGACGTTAAGAAAGAATGAGATTATGTTCACTGAAGAATGGAGAGAACAAGGATTGCAGTATAAAAGAGTGTTGGAGATATGTTAGAGATATGGAGTGCATGCAGGAAGCAGATTACCAGATAACTGTAAGAGCTCGTCATAAAGACAGAAGATCAAGCTATTGTCAAGGGGGAGTCTGTTAGGACATAGATTGTATGACAAAAGCTTTATAATAGTTTAAGTCTTATTGTCTTTATGTTTTCATGTAATTGTTTAGTTTTTGTCTAAGTATTAGTACAAGTTCTACTAGAGGCGAACTTGATAAGTTCGCCTAGCCTATTAGAGGCGAACTTGTTAAGTTCGCATAAGCATCTTTGAATCGAACTTGTTAAGTTCGCCTATTGCAGAACGTGCGTCTATAAATAGAGAGTTTACAGAGTCTGTTTAGCACGAATGAATTAAACAAGTATATGTTGTAAACTCTGTGTTTGGTGAATACAAAGAGAAAGTTTATTTACATGTTGTTTCTACTATCAATTAGTATACGAACGTTAATACGGTAGGATTCCGCACTCCGTGTTAACGAGACGTCCTGTCACGAGATCGATCTAAGATGAGTCATGTGGACCTACATAAGGTTAATAATTAAATAGTTAATTATTATTGGGTATTAAATGTTAATATCTCTGAGGCTAGATTATAAGTTAAAGGTTTATAAATATAACCTTAACTCTAACCCTAAAACCTAATCAAGTTGTTAGCCACCAAAGGGATTTTGAAAACCCCTCCCCCTCTCCTATTAGTTCCGGCCGTCCCCACAACTATCGAACCGCCATCCGCCGCCGCCACCGTCGCACGCCACCATCGTGGTCGGCTCCTCCTTATGCATCTCGTGTGACGTTTTGCTGCAGGTTTTCGTGTACGAGTTAACTAGCATGACGTTCGTTGTACTAAGGTGTTTCAGATTTGGTTATCGTCAAAGGTATAAATCTAAACACCCTATGGTTGGTTATTTAATATTGTTTAAACGCGTGTAATCGGATCACTGATTGGAATCCAGATCTGATCCGGTAAAGGTCCTATTAATTTGCTTCCGCAAAATATACCTGTTTTATTTATTTATAAGGTTTAAATAATTATTGATTTAAAAGTTAAAACTGGTACCTTGATTCCCAACAAGGATTTCTACCAGTAGTGTACCAACTTTTACTATATCGAACTAGGTACCTTTCGACTGAATCCGAGAAATGATAATCTATGGATTTTTTTGAGAATTCGAAGAATCTCTGTCACACCCCGGCCGGCGGCGGATTATACGTCGGGGCTGACGCGGTTGTTCAAAAGCACATGATCATCTATTAAAGGTTTATTCATCAACTTTAAAGCATCTGTTACAAGAAAAAAAAGACAAAGTACCCAAAACATAAACATAATTAAATTTCATTATTGTAAGTCCAAAAGTCCTAAGTGTCGAACGCAGTCCTCAAACAGGTGCACCTGAAACATGTGAGTAAATGTCAACTACAAGTAGTTGGTGAGGAACATAGGTTTTGACACCAAACAAAGTAAAGTACAGTTTACAATTCAATATGCTCCAAGAATGTCTAAAGCATAAATATGAAAACATACAAGGTTCCAAGCATACATTCAAGCCATATAATATGAAAATAGTTACGCAATCAAACTGGTTACCTTTCTAAAAGTAGTAAGATGTATGCACTAACCCGCCAAGGTTCATGTTAAGTAATGAATCGGATTCCCCTATAAATGATATGTTAGGAACTACCTTAGTCTTGGGCTGCAAGTTAATGAATGTACTAACATCAACACATGTAATGGTCACCGGGTAGCTTAAGACATAAAGTATAAAGATCAAAGCATAAGAACAAAGGTATTGAATTGTTTAAGTAAAGCGTTTGTAAACATGTTTCACCCCAAAAGTAAAAGTAGTAAAAAGGGGCTATGTAAACTCACCTGAAATAAAATTGTAAATGATGGTTAGGCTTCGTGAGGGTTTCTCACAGTCAACTTACACAGATAATTGTATTCTAGACTCAATTTACGTATAATAGAAATTAAAGTAAAGAACTCTAAGTGTATCTGAGTTCCTAGGGATTCTTGAAACTTGGGATTTGGTATAGGATTTGTATAGGCTTCTAAGAATATATAAGTTTGTTATAAGTGTTTGAAATAATGTTGAAATATGTAATTAATTAGAATCTCTAATTAATTATATAAGTATTTGTTTCATAGTAATAATACTTTTAAATTTATTTAAATAACTATTCTGAGCATAATTAATAAGTAAATTGTGTTTTAGAAAAATATTTAAATAGTTGATTTATGTAAATTGTAATATTTATTTAAATTATTTAAATAATTACTTTTACTTAAATGATAAATAAAAAATATCAAGCAAGTAAAATTAAGTTTTAAGTGAGATTGATGGGTTTTGTATAATTATTAATCTAAAATAATTGTTTAAGTGTTTTCTTAAAATATTTTAAATTATTATCCTTTGCCAAAAAACTTATTTATAAGTTTAAATAAATTAATAATGCTTAAACAAATAGATTAAAGTTTGTTTGACAACATTATTATCATTTTTTTTATTAAAACAACATAGTTGGCTTTGTCTAAATAAAACATTTATTTAGGAAATTATAAAGTTTATAATATGTTTTTAATAAAATAAAACAAATAAAACATCATTTTTCATTTTCTGTTTTTACAAAAGTTACTAAATACTCTTATAAGAATTTATATGATTTATTTCAGAATTTAAATCGTAAAAGAAATTGATGTAAAAAAATAAACAGAAAGGATGGGGCTGCCCGGGGTCGAACCCGGGTCGGCCCTGGAAGTTAACCACGTACAAACTACTGGACCAGGGGTCAAGTAGTGTCATATGGTCGGTTAGTCAGTTTCGAACCGGTTTTATTTTTTTTAAGGCCCCTTCTTGCATGCTCCAAAAAGGACGGTACATGGGGGTTTCGAACCCGTGACCCCTCGGGTATAAGCCATAGGTTCTAACCGGTCGGGCTAGGCTATTGCCTTGTCTAGGCCTCGGTGCGTTTAACATAAAATAATAGGTTCCAACCCACCATCTTCCCCAAAACATCCCGATTGAAAACCCTAGCCTCTCAATGTCACTGATCGGCCATCAATTTGCACCTGAATCAATAGGGCTTTTGATCTAGGAAGCAAAACACATACAATGGTATAAAAATTACCTGGTATGATTGAGGAACGAGGGAATACGACTGAAACGCGCAATTTCAAGTTCTTGGACTGTAATCACACTTCACAGTGTTATACGTTGGATCTGAGAGTTCAGGGCGTGCCTAAGGAATGTCGCGAAGGCTGAGGGATCGATTTTATACTTCAATTTCGTCCGAAACGTATGAATTATTTTGATATGATTCGGAACGGCTATGGCTTTGAATTCGAAATTAGATCATTGAAGTGATGTTAATGGATTGATACATCAGAACGAAACCGTCGATTAATCATTTAAGTGTGATTAAATGAGGTCTTAACGCATGAATTCGTGGATTAGAAGTGGTTCTGGAAAGGGTTTCATCCCTGTTGACTTTTTTTTAGTCAAACTTGACAAGGGTTTGTTTTTGTTGACCTCATACAGTCAACATTTGGAAAAAGGTTTAGTTTGGGTTTTAAGGGTTCAAGTATAATGAGGGTTCAAATGCATTGAAAAGAGTTCATAACTCAATTATTTGATTAAGATCCTTTTAATTATTTATAAAAAAATCGTTTATAATTTTATAAATACCAGATTTATTATTTTTTTATCTAGATTTATAAAGAGTAGATTCCTCTTTAATTACTAATAAAATTTGTATTTGTAAACTTTATAAAAATTCAATTATTTTTTTTTATGTATATACATTTCATAAAAGATTAGCTTTTCATTTCCATTAGGTTTACAATTTATACAAGTGATAACATCAAATATATAAATACCTATATACATATATATAAAAGATGGGTTTGCATGGTTGACAAATTCTTATCTTTAATTTACATATTATAACAAATTATATATGTTTATAATATATATTTAATAGCAAATATTATCTTTACTGCAAGGTTGAAATTTCGAATTGATACATGTTAAGGTGGTAATTAATGTGGCTTATTTGTGTTGAACAAGTACGAGATCAGAAGGGGGTGTCGTTAATGTTTAGAAAATTAAAAAAAAATGCCGGAAAAACCATGGAGGTTACAGTATCCCCAAGTTGATGCAATTTTGTCCCGAAATTCAACTGTTGGAGGCTACTGAATCAGGAAAAATATGTGAGTTTGGATCCTCGATGATCTTTGATTGTCGGTTTGAGGAGTACAATTGATTACGAGGTTCAAGTCTAATACTCAAGGTCAGGTAAGGTCATTGTGGCAGGTATGGATGGTGATAGTGGGTTGTAATATCCCAAAATTAAAACGACAGTTATAATAACGGGTTAAAATGCAAGAATGAACGGAATAAACGAACGAGGCATGACGGGCCGGGCCGGATGAGCCGGCGAACTTGGGTGGCGAACATAGGGGATGTCTTCCCTATAAATAGCCTAAGTCACCACCCTTTCTCTCATTTGCAACATCTAGAGAGAGAAACCGTACAGAGATAAATTTGGCGGATCGACCCGATATTGAAGAAGTGTGTTACTCCATAGCTCGTGAGCAAAACCTCTGAATCAGAAGCTCGATACAGGTAACGATCAGATATAGATCTGAGTTTTCGTTCGTTTTGAGGTTTTCGGGTTTTGGATAAAAAGAGGGTATTTTTAAGTATGAAATTTGAATATAAACATAGATCTAGCATCTATAATGAAAAACAAATGTTTGGAATGTAAAAAGTTCGGATCTTGACGAGGTCGGATATGAATACAAAAGTTAGGGTTTTGTGGGGAAGAAGACTGCCCATATGCAGGCCCTGCGTACTTGTTACGTACGCAAGAACAAGGACCTGCATACTTGTTAAGTACGCAAGAACAAGGCCCTGCATACGTGTTAAGTATGCAAGAACAAGACCCTGCGTACTTGTTAAGTACGCAAGATCAAGGCCCTGCGTACTTGTTAAGTACGCAAGAGCGAGGACCTGCGCACTTGCTAAGTGCGCAGGCATCAGGTCTATGGATATATATAGATGGTCAGTGAAGACAGTATGTTCGCCAAATTCAGTATGGTTAACCTGTTAGAGTCGGGATAGGATCTGATGTGTATTTAAGTACTCAATTCAGATCGTGCGTAACGTTGTTGGGCCTTCGATTAGGACAACGAGACTAGCTTATTTGGTGAGTTCTAGAAGCTCTCTTTTAAATGTTTTAAATAATGTTTTTGGGCTGGTGTGCATACGTAACGATGTGACTGTTTTATAAAACGATGTTTATGAATGATATGTGTGACGTTTTATGAAACGATGTTTATGAACGATGTTTTGGAAGGAAAGGTTATGAAAGAAGTGTTTATGAATTATTTTTCCAAAAGAAGTTTACAAAGTGTTTATGAATGAATGAATGATTTTTAATAAAACGTACGAATGCTTTAACTGAAGTTTTGATGTAAAAGAAGTGAATGTTTACAATAGTCACAAACGAACGAATCTGCCATTATTCCTTAGGGAATGAACGTTATGGGTATGGGAAGTATGTTATGGGTCTTAACCTTTTAGGGGCCTTTGTGGCTGGCCAACTCTTGTACAACTGGGGTGATGACCGTCACCAAGGGGATTATCATGATCCTTGAAGTTGGTACGATTTACCTTACGGGGTAGTCGTGCTTGAAGTTTGGTACTTGTGCCTTACGGCGTGTAGTGCTTAAATTTTGGTACGTGACATCCTTGTGATGACGTGCTTGAAGTTTGATACGTGTCATCCTTGTGATGTCGTGCTTGAAGTTTGGTGTTGAATGACCTAAGTATCGGGCCCTATGATTTCTTCACCCGAAGGACAGTACGATGTTGATGGGCCTAGTGGTGGTGATCTTTAGGTTATTCCGCCAGTATGCGATGTTTGGAATTGACGGTTACGAGAAGGCGCAGATTCGATATGTTCGTTGACTTATGTTTATGATGTTATGTAATGTTATTGCATGTTTTCGTACGCTTTTATTAATGAAGTTAAATGATATGTTTTTGGCAAATATTTGAAGTTAAGGTTTTATGAAAAGCTAGAACTCACCAGCGTAGCTGACTTTTTAGTATGCACATTCAGGTTAAGGCTGGTTATGATGATGAATAGTGATGCTGGGCAGCTTGATAAGTTACCCGGATGATATGAAGACTGGCATCCCATTGTGATTAGTTATGTTATGTTTATGTATTAGACTATGTTACGCTTCCGCATGTTGAACAATGTTATGATTATGTTTTAATGAAATTTTCCGCTACGTTATTTTGATATTCAAGTTTAAGAACTGTTTTTTTGAATGAGTAAATCCAGCAAGAGAGGCCTCCTGGTTTTCGGGCCTTACATGGGTTTAGTTTGAAGAGAATTAAAGAGAAAATTTGTCCTAAAATGATTTTGGATTCCAAGGATAAGATGTATCACTTGCAATGATGGCGATGAGAATTTGATGTTCAAAACTTGTTCTGGATATAGTCCAATATGTTTAAAAATGGTATCATTTGGTGAAGATTACAAAGACATTGGTCACGGTCAATATAATAGGAAACCCTACGTGACACGGACAACACTACTTCTGACAATATGACAGGAGCACTTATACATAGGAAGTGCCAGTGGCGTATCCACCATGCCCTTATCATATCACATTAGTTTTGTTACTGTATATCACTATAGGTTTTATGTCATCACACACGACAGAATTCACTATATTTTCCATGCGCTGACTTTTATAATTACGTGTGCACCCGTAATTACTCAAATCATCGCATGGTCTGTATAGATCATCCCATTGTGTGTGGGTAAAGAGAGAACATAGAAACATTTAGTTTATAACTATTTTTTTAATGTATGAGTTTCTAATAAGTAACTGTGTCTCTAGATGTTAAAGCCAATCAAGAAATAAAGACTAACATTGTGGCATAACCCCATATATGGGTGCCCTAAGTAGATGGCATAACCCACCGAATTACCCATAAAGTTCATAGCTTTCTCGTGTTTGAACAAGAATGCGTCATTTCAGATGGCCAATGTATATTAACATCCTACAGTACTTGTTTTGATGACATTGGATTCCTTGTCTTATAGAACGAACTGGCAAGGAGAGGAAACGGAAGGCGTGGTTGGGGCCATACCGGTGGTCATAACGGTGGGCGCGGCAGGACCCTGCACACCAATAATATAGTGAAGAAGGAAGGGTTCACACTGAGCCAGAAGTTCCTATGCACAGGACTGAGCTGACTCATGACGAAGAACATCAATTCACTTTTGAATCGGAAGTGAGAGCGGCTCTGGCACACGAGTTCACTGAGTTGATGAAGACTTCCTTGCCGGAACTACTGGCTGAAGCAGTAAAGAAGGTTAACGAGGCTGACGGGTCTAACACGGCGGTTGGTACCCCGAACACTGAGGCAGTTAATGCACCGCTTACCCGTGGTTGCGACTATAAGTCTTTTAAGGCATGTGACCCGCCAGTCCTGACTGGGAAGAAAGACGCGATGGCTACATTTGACTGGGTTATCCGTATGGAAGCCACCATTTGTCTGAGTGAATGTGTACCAAACCAGGTTGTGAAGTTTGTTACTAACTCCTTGAGGGAGGAAGCATCTCATTGGTGGGAAGGTGTGCGTCAATCCAAAGGGGACGAGGTTGTTGACGCAATGATGTGGAATGATCTGAAGACTCTGGTGATCAAGAATTTCAGTCCAAGGAATGAGATCGAGAAGGTAGAGAGGGAATTTCTGGGGATTAAGGCCGGAAGCATGACTCACAGACAGTATACCACACGGTTTAATAAGCTGGCACGTCTGGTGCCACATCTTATCACGACTGAGGAAAGAAAGATTGTCTGCTACATTCAAGGTTTGTCAGCCCAGTTCCGCACCTATGTTAAGGCAAACGCCCCTAAGACCTATGATTCGCTAGTAGAACTTAGCAGCGTGGTATTTGATGATCTGGAGCCAAGAAGAAGCTGACCTTTCCTGCCAAACGATCGGGTGGGAAGTTATCTGGGGCTCGAGACAAACAGGCCAGGATAGGTGATACAACTGTCTGTGGAAGGTGTGGTGGAAGGCATGCAGGTGAATGCCGAGCGAGATCAAATCTGTGGTTTAAGTGCGGCAAGACCGGACACTACTCCCGTGAATGCCCGCAAGGCTTGAAATGCTACAACTGTGGGGAGGTTGGTCATATGAGCTATGTATTCACCTTTTCTTTATTCATTCTTATGTGATTACATAGATATGTATTCACCTTTTCTTTCCTTAACATTCATTGGTCATACAGATAAGGGTGATCAACCCATCTTACGGTACGTATATCACTAAGACATACGCCCTTGAGCTACCGTCGTAGCCCTTTTACTCGTCCGGTCCTAGAAACCGTCCGCCTTAACTTTAGTCCGGCCAAGCTTCGGCCGTCCTTCTTTACCGTCCTACCGTCGTAGTCCGTCATAATCGCTCGTCTGCCCTAAGGCATCCGTTTCCCACACGAACTATTGTTTATGCAACCGTTATACTATTTTAGCATTTACTTCGACCGCCCTTTTATGCTTTTTGTACGTCCTAGCTTGCTAGGAACGTATCTTTCCCGGTTGCAAATAGTCACGTGGTCGTCCGTCTACAGAAGTAGCCGTTAGCTTCGTTTCCGTCCATAACGTATACTTATATTCATAACATGCAGTATAATTGTTTATAGCGCAAGATTTCGTTTATTTACGTTATGCCATTATTTCCTTCATTCTTTGTAAACATACGTTTCATTCTTTATTTATAATTCATTCTCTTATATATATAAAATATATATTAATACATCACGTATGATCACATTAACTTTCATATCATTTATTCATTTAGTGTATACATTTCAGCCCCAAAACATTTAATAAGATTTGCACATAACATAGAAGGGGCACATAGAACTCACCTGATAAGCTTCTCTAGGTTGTCCTAAACAAAGGTCCAACAATGTCACTTCTGATCTGAATTGAGTAGTTAAATACACATCAGACTTAATCTCGACTCTAACGGTTTAATCATTCTACACATACTGACTTTACTTAACCATTCTGATGCATGCGCACTTAGCAAGTGCGCAGGGCCTTGGTCATGCGTACTTGACAAGTACGCAGACTTTACTTCATGCGCACTTGGTAAGTACGCAGACTTTACTTCATGCGCACTTGGTAAGTACGCAGACTTTACTTCATGCGCACTTGGTAAGTACGCAGTCTTTACTTCATGCGTACTTGATAAGTACGCAGAACCCTTCTTCCTGCGTACTTGATAAGTACGCAGGATCTGATTCAGGCGCAAGAACCCTAACTTTTTGCATGAGGGTCTGATCATGTCAATATCTAAATTTTCTTTGATCAGAACGTTCGGTTTTTATTCTAGATGCTAGATCTTTGTTCATTTTCAAGTTTCATCCATAAAAACTTCACCTATTTAGCTAAAACCAAAAATCCTAAAATAATCATAAAAACTCAGATTATGATCGAACGCTTACCTGGATTGGAGTTATGATTCAGAGAAGATGATCACGAGCACGGTAGCAACGTTCTCCTGAATTCCCGAGTCGATCCGTCACTTTCTCTCTCTAGACCCGAGCTCCCCTTTCTCTCTCTAGAACTTGCAAGTGGTGAAAAAAAAATGAGAAGTTTGGGCAGCCCTTGCCCTTATATACTTGGGCTTCCTTCGGCCCGTTGGAGCCGAGCCCAAGCCCATCCATTTTTCTTTCGTTTCTTTGACAATAAAAATCTCGATCGTGCTATTATTTATTTATTTACTATTTTTGGGATGTTACAAGTCTACCCTCCTTAAAGAGGTTTCGTCCTCGAAACTGCTTACACGTTAAACAATTGAGGGTATAGTTCCCTTATCTCATCTTCTTTTTCCCATGTAGCTTCTGACCCTTTTCTGTGCTTCCATTGTACTTTAACTAACTGAATCGACTTATTGCGTAGTCATTTCTCAGCTCGGTCAATAATGGCTATCGGTTCCTCTATATAATTTAGACTGTTATCCACTTCGATCTCGTCGTAAGGTATGTGAGCTGTGTCGTCAGCTAGGCACTTGCGTAAGTGTGACACGTGGAACGTAGGGTGTATTCTACTAAGCTCAACGGGTAGGTCGAGTCTGTAAGCAACTTGACCCACTCTCGCTAAAATCTTGAAAGGTCCGACAAACCTTGGACTTAATTTGCCACGTCTTCTGAATCGAATGATTACTTTCCATGGCGATACCTTTAACAGTACCATGTCCCCCACTCGAAACTCTAAATCCCTTCTTCTCTTATCCGCGTATGATTTATGCCTGTCTTTTGCAGCTTTCATTTGAGCCTTGATTTGATCAAATTTCTCGGAAGTAGCTTTGACCACTTCGAGACTTGCAAAATCCTTTTGTCCAATTTCCCCCCAACAAACCGGGGTCCTACATTTCCTCCCATACAACATTTCAAATGGCGGCATGCCAATAGTCGAGTGGTAGCTGTTGTTATATGAAAATTCTGTCAATGGTAGATGGCTGTCCCAGCTCCCATCGAAGTCAATGATACAGGCCCGGAGCATGTCCTCCAAGGTCTGAATGGTCCTTTCCGATTGTCCATCGGTTTGGGGGTGGTAAGCGGTGCTGATGTTCAGTCTAGTGCCCATTGCTTCATTGAATTTCTTCCAAAACCTTGACGTGAATCTAGTATCCCTGTCGGACACAATCGACAGCGGCATACCATGTCTGCTTATAATTTCCTTGATGAATACTTCTGCTAGTCTTTCTGACGAAGAAGTCTCACGTATTGGCAAGAAGTGAGCACTTTTCGTCAAACGGTCGACGATCACCAAAATGGTATCATTGCCTTTAGCTGTTCGCGTTAGCTTGGTAATGAAGTCCATCGTGATCTCTTCCCACTTCCATTCCGGTATTGGTAAAGGTTGCATTTTACCGCATGGTTTCTAGTGCTCGGCCTTAACTAGAGAACACGTTAGGAACTTGCTCACGTACTCTGTCACATCATTCTTCATGCCAGGCCACCAGTACTCCTTCTTCAAGTCTTGATACATTTTGTTTGTCCCAGGGTGGATGGAATAACGAGACTTATGGGCCTCATCGAGTATTTTGGCTCTAAGCTCGCCAATCTTAGGTATCCACATCCGGCCAAACCTAGTTCGTACACCGTATGCATTTGCATCAAAATTCCCTTGTTGTCCTACTATTCTTTCCCGTTTCACATTTCTTTCTAACAGTGCTTCATCTTGTGCCTTTGATATTTCACCCATCAAGTCTGGTGTTATAATCAGCTGACACGCTTTGATCCGGATAGGTGCCGATTCTTCCTTTCTACTTAAAGCGCCAGCCACTACGTTTGCCTTGCCTGGATGGTACAATATCTCACAGTCATAGTCTTTCAGTAGCTCTAACCATCTCCTTTGTCTCATGTTTAATTCCTTTTGTTCGAAAAAGTACTTCAGGCTTTTGTGATCGGAGTAAATGGTGCATTTAACTCCATACAGATAGTGTCTCCATATTCTCAACGCGAAAACTACTACTGCTAATTCTAGATTGTGTGTTGGGTAGTTAACCTCGTGAATCTTTAGTTGCCGCGATGCATAAGCAATTACCTTTCCTCGTTGCATGAGTACGCACCCTAAACCCTGCCCTGAAGCGTCAGAGTAGACTACCAAGTCTTCATTTCCATCAGGTAGTGTCAAGACTGGAGCTTGGGTTAATCGCGTTTTAAGTTCCTCAAACGCGTTGTTTTGGGTTGGGCCCCATTCATATTTCACTTCTTTCCGTGTCAATTTAGTTAGTGGCGAGGCTATTCTTGAAAAATCTTGAATGAACCTTCGATAGTAGCCTGCCAATCCCAGAAAACTTCGTATCTCTGTTGGTGTCTTTGGGACGTTCCATTCTTTTACTGTCTCGATCTTTGCAGGATCCACCATAATGCTGTTTGGGTTTATTACATGACCTAGGAATTGGACTTCCCTAAGCCAGAACGCGCATTTGGAGAATTTTGCGTACAACTTTTCCTGCTTTAGCACTTCTAGAACTTCTCTTAGGTGACAGTGGTGATCACCCTCGCTTTTCGAATATACCAGTATGTCGTCTATAAAAACTATCACTGATCGATCCAACATTGGTCGACACACTCTATTCATCAAATCCATGAACGCTGCTGGTGCGTTAGTCAATCCGAAGGACATCACGAGAAACTCATAATACCCATAACGCGTTCGAAACGCGGTCTTTGGTACGTCTTCCTCTCTTACTTTCAACTGATGGTAACCCGACCTAAGATCGATCTTTGAGAACCAACTCACACCTTGCAGTTGATCAAAAAGGTAATCTATTCTAGGAAGCGGGTATTTGTTCTTTACTGTCCTCTTGTTCAGTTCACGGTAGTCAATGCACATGCGCATGCTGCCGTCCTTCTTCTTTACAAATAGTACCGGAGCGCCCCATGGTGAGATGCTTGGTCTAATAAATCCTTTTTCTGTTAGTTCCTCTAGTTGAGACATCAATTCTTTCATTTCTGACGGAGCCAATCGGTAGGGGGCTTTGGCAACGGGTTCAGCTCCTGGCAATAAGTCAATCTGAAATTCTATTTCCCGCTCGGGTGGTAACCCAGGTAGATCCTCAGGAAATACTTCTGGAAAGTTGCACACCACGGGTACATTCTTGAGTTCATTCGTTTTCATTCTATCATCAATAACATATGCCAAATAAGCTTCGCAACCGCGCCTCATGTAACTTTTGGCCTTGATCATCGAGATGATGTTCGGTATCGTGCAATTCCAATCCCCATAAACCGTAATTGGACTGCCGCTAGGAGCCTTGAGGTGTATCCTCTTACGTTTACATATGATTTGAGCTTCGTTGGCAGCTAGCCAATCCATACCCAATACTATATCGAATCCTCCTAAGGTGAGAAGGAATAATCTAGAAGGAAACTTATGACCCTCTATTTCTATGATACAATCCTCTGTTACTTGGAATACTGCCGAATTTTTACCCACGACAGTTTGTACGCTAAAAGCCTTTACTATGGTGTTGATAGTGCATCCTAGTTTACGACTAAATGCATTGGATATAAAACTTTTACTAGCACCAGAGTCAAATAAAATTGCAGCATGTTCGTTATTAACTAGGAATGTACCTGACACAACATCAGGGTTTCCCCTTGCTTTCTCCTCAGTCAGGGCGTAGGCTCGAGTCCTAGCCAGCGGCTGTTCCTTTTCCTTCTCTTTTCCCGAACCAGCTTGGCCGGCCTTCCTGCATTTCTTTGTCATATGTCCAAACAATCCACATACTTGACACTTGACGTTTCTTACACATTCTCGAGAGAAGTGCCCCGGCTTCCCGCACTTATAGCATGTGGTGGTGCCGATTTTACATTCGCCAAGATGTTGCCTTCCACGTTTCTTGCATGTTTCATATTCATCCGACCTTGGCTTCTTAGTTTCAGTTGTTACGTTCCCTCTTCCGGTGCCTCTAGACGGGTTCTCCCACTTTCTCTTTTAGGTCTCTGTTGGTGGGTCCTCATTGGCATAATTTTCATAGACGATTCCGCTCAGATTCACTACCGACTCGAAGGTCGAGGGTAGGTTAGCTTTTACATGAACACGGACCCGTTGTGGCAATCCCTTAACATAGTACTTGATCAAACGATCTTCAGTTTCCACCAGGTGTGGTACTAGTTGAGCCAATTCATTGAATCTTGATGTATACTGGCGATGAGTCTTGTTGCCAGCCTTGAAGTTCAGGAACTCGTTCTCCACACGATCGATCTCATTCTGTGGGCAGAACTTTTGAATTATGAGCTTTTCAAGTCTTCCCACGTCATCTTGTTGATAGAATTGGGTGACTTAGTTCTTTGAATGTTCCTCCACCAACTCAGTGCTTCGTTGGTGAAAGAATGAGCAACGTACTTAACAGCTTGGTCTGGTCGACACTCGCTGATGTTGATGACAGCGTTCATCCTCTCGATCCATTCTAACGTGGCCACCGAATCCTTGGTTCCATCAAACTTAGGTGGGTCTCCGTCCTTGAATCCTTTGTAGGTACACCCACGATTGCTTGATGCCACTTTTACTTCATCCCCGTCACTATCATAAATTTTCTCTTCATCGTTCCCTTCATCCTCTTCTTTGCTTTTCTTTAGTGCCTCAGATAATAGGTCAGGCAATATGTTCTTCAGAGTAAGTACAACCTCGCGGGCAATAGCATCCCTAACCTCGAGTTCCAACTGTATAGGCCCTTGATTGCCGTCCCCAGTTGGGGTCACATTAGTTTCGTGCACACTCTCAGTGTGTTCTGCGTGCACAATCTCTTCCTCTTCACTTCTTCGATTCAATGGAGGTCTACCCACTCGGCCAGTGCGACCGCCTCGGCGTCCAGTTCTTCCTCCACCAGCCATAATTCCTAGTTTCCTGATAGTTATAAAGGGAATACATAAATGTCATTTCTCCAGATCATAGTTTAGAACAGTACGAGCAAGGTAAATTTTTAATTACAGTGACCGGTTTGTGATTACTAATTTACATTGCTTTTCGGGTTCAAAACTCTTCAAATCGGTTGTGACATTGACATCTATTTGTTCTAAGTTAAGGTATTTATCCTTATCTAGAGCATTAGCTTTAGTACTTACTTACCGTGCTGCGTTGGCGTTGGTTACCCATACTGACATCCGTGCGTTGGTCCCATAATCAGTTTGAGTCCAGACATTTAGGGATGTCTGAATCTCTCAAACTATTGCTCTGATACCAACTTGTAAGGCCCCTTTCCCGGGTTACCTCACTTGTTGGATTTACTCATAAACATAGTCATAAATACTGAACTTAAATTAAAAACATTCATCATTCAATTACAATTCATTCGTCATTCAATTACATAATATAACATAACTTGACAGCGGAAGTCTTAACACATACATTAAAGTGGGATGTCAGTCTTGTGTCGGGTAACCTTCACGCCATCGCACGACCCTTTCTTCCTTTACCTGAAATGTATACTAAAAGTCAGCTAACGCTGGTGAGTTCTAGTTTAAAACTATTAAGTACGATCATTCTTTTCTTTATAAGTATACATAATTATATACATACATTTCTACAAATACGTATTCATAGCTTTTACTTTTCTTTCTTCATTCTTATGCGATTACATAGATATGTATTCACCTTTTCTTTATTCATTCTTATGTGATTACATAGATATGTATTCACCTTTTCTTTATTCATTCTTATGTGATTACATAGATATGTATTCACATTTTCTTTCCTTAACATTCATTGGTCATACACATAAGGGTGATCAACCCATCTTACGGTACGTATATCACTAAGACATATGCCCTTGAGCTACCGTCGTAGCCCTTTTACTTGTCCGGTCCTAGAAACCGTCCGCCTTAACTTTAGTCCGGCCAACCTTCGGCCGTCCTTCTTTACCGTCCTACCGTCGTAGTCCGTCATAATCGCCCATCTGCCCTAAGGCATCCGTTTCCCACATGAACTATTGTTTATGCAACCGTTATACTATTTTAGCATTTACTTCGACCGCCCTTTTATGCTTTTTGTACGTCCTAGCTTGCTAGGAACGTATCTTTCCCGGTTGCAAATAGTCACGTGGTCGTCCGTCTACAGAAGTAGCCGTTAGCTTCGTTTCCGTCCATAACGTATACTTATATTCATAACATGCAGTATAATTATTTATAGCGCAAGATTTAATTTATTTACGTTATGCCATTATTTCCTTCATTCTTTGTAAACATACGTTTCATTCTTTATTCATAATTCATTCTCTTATATATATAAAATATATATTAATACATCACGTATGATCACATTAACTTTCATATCATTTATTCATTTAGTGTATACATTTCAGCCCCAAAACATTTAATAAGATTTGCACATAACATAGAAGGGGCACATAGAACTCACCTGATAAGCTTCTCTAGGTTGTCCTAAACAAAGGTCCAACAATGTCACTTCTGATCTGAATTGAGTAGTTAAATACACATCAGACCTAATCTCGACTCTAACGGTTTAATCATTCTAAACATACTGACTTTACTTAACCATTCTGATGCCTGCGCACTTAGCAAGTGCGCAGGGCCTTGGTCATGCGTACTTGACAAGTACGCAGACTTTACTTCATGCGCACTTGGTAAGTACGCAGACTTTACTTCATGCGCACTTGGTAAGTACGCAAACTTTACTTCATGCGTACTTGATAAGTACGCAGAACCCTTCTTCCTGCGTACTTGATAAGTACGCAGGATCTGATTCAGGCGCAAGAACCCTAACTTTTTGCATGCGGGTTTGATCATGTCAATATCTAAATTTTCTTTGATCAGAACGTTCGGTTTTTATTCTAGATGCTAGATCTTTGTTCATTTTCAAGTTTCATCCATAAAAACTTCACCTATTTAGCTAAAACCGAAAATCCTAAAATAATCATAAAAACTCAGATTATGATCGAACGCTTACCTGGATTGGAGTTATGATTCAGAGAAGATGAACACGAGCACGGTAGCAACGTTCTCCTGAATTCCCGAGTCGATCCGTCACTTTCTCTCTCTAGACCCGAGCTCCCCTTTCTCTCTCTAGAACTTGCAAGTGGTGAAAAAAAAATGAGAAGTTTGGGCAGCCCTTGCCCTTATATACTTGGGCTTCCTTCGGCCCGTTGGAGCCGAGCCCAAGCCCATCCATTTTTCTTTCGTTTCTTTGACAATAAAAATCTCGATCGTGCTATTATTTATTTATTTACTATTTTTGGGAAGTTACACAGGTACACCTGAAACATGTGAGTAAATGTCAACTACAAGTAGTTGGTGAGAAACATAAGTTTTGACACCAAACAAAGTTAAGTATAGTTTACAATTCAATATGTTCAAAGCATATATGTGAAAACACACAAGGTTCCAAGCGTACATTCAAGCCATGTAATATGAAAATAGTTACGCAATCCAACTTATTGCCTTTTGAAAAGTAGTAAGATGTATACACTAACCCGCCAAGGTTCGTGTTAAGTAATGAATCGGATTCCCTATAAATGATCATGTTAGGTACAACCTTAGGCTTGGGCTGCAAGTTAATGAATGTACTGACATGAACACATGTAATGGTCACCAGGTAGTTTAAGACACAAAGCATAAAGATCAAAGCATAAGAAAAAAGGTATTGAATTGTGTAAGTAAAGCGTTTGTAAACATGTCTCACCCCAAAAGTAAAAATAGTAAAAAGGGGCTATGTAAACTCACCTGAAATGAAGGTAACAAGTTGTATAAATTATAAATGATAGTTAGGCTTCGTGAGGGTTTCTCACAGTCAACCTACACAGATAATTGTATTCTAGACTCAATGTACGTCTAATAGAAATGAAAGTGAAGAACTCTAAGTTTATCTGAGTTCCTAGGGATTCTTAGAACTTGGTATTTGGAATAGGTTTCTAAGAATATATAAGTTTATTATAAGTTTTTGAAATAATGATGAAATATGTAATTAATTAGAATTTGTAATTAATTATATAAGTATTTGTTTCATAGTAATAATACGTTTAAATTTATTTAAATAACTATTCTAAGAATAATTAATAGGTAAATTGTGTTTTAGGAAAATATTTAAATAGTTGATTTATGTAAGCAGAAATATTTATTTAAATAATTACTTTTACTTAAATGATAAATTAAAAAACAATATCAAGCAAGTAAAATTGAGCTTTAAGTGAGATTGATGGGTTTTGCATAATTATTAATCTAAAATAATTGTTTAAGTGTTTTCTTAAAATGTTATAAATAATTATCCTTTGCCAAAAACAATTATTTATAAGTTTAAATGAATTAATAATGATTAAACAAATATATTATAGTTTGTTTGACAGCATTATTATCATTTAAAAAAAAAAAAACATAGTTGGTTTGTCTAAATAAAACATTTATTTAGGAAATTATAAAGTTTACAATATATTTTTAATAAAATAAAACAAATAAAACATCATTTTTCATTTTCTGTTTCTTAAAAAGTTACTAAATACTCTTATAAGAATTTATAAGACTTATTTCGGAATTTAAATCGTAAAAAAAATTGCTGTAAAAAAATAAACAGAAAGGATGGGGCTGCCCGGGGTCGAACCCGAGTCTGCCCTGGAAGTTAACCACGTACAAACCACTGGACCAGGGGTCCAGTAGTGTCATATGGCCGGTTAGAACCATATAAGCGAGAGTCAGCTTCGAACCAGTTTTATTTTTTTAAGGCAACTTCTTGCGCGCTTCAAAAAGGATGGTACAGGGGGGGTTTCGAACCCGTGACCCCTCGGGTATAAGCCATAGGTTCTAACCGGTCGGGTTAGGCTATTGCCTTGTCTCGGTGCGTTTAAAATAAAATAACAGGTTCCAACCCACCATCATCCCCAAAACATCCCGATTAAAAACCCACGCCTCTCAATGTCACTGATCGGCCATCAATTTGCACCTGAATCTATAGGGCTTTCGATGTAGGAAGCAAACCCATACAATGGTATAAAAATTACCTGGTATGATTGAGGAACTAGGGGATACGACTGAAACGCGCAATTTCGTGTTCTTGGACTGTAATCGCACTTCACAGGTGTTATACGTTGGATCTGAGAGTTCAGGGAGTGCCTAAGGAATGTCGCGAAGGCTGAGGGGTCGATTTTATACTTCAATTTCATCCGAAACGTATGAATTCTTTTGATATGATTCGGAAGGCTATGGCTTTGAATTTGAAATTAAAACATTGAAGTGATGTTAATGGATTGATACATATGAACGAAACCGTCGATTAATCATTTAAGTGTGATTAAATGAGGTCTTAACTCACGAATTCTTGGATTAGAAGTGGTTCTGCGAAGGGTTTTATCCCTGTTGACTCTTTTTTAGTCAAACTTGACAAGGGTTTGTTTTTGTTGACCTCAGACAGTTAACATTTGGAAAAAGGTTTAGTTTGGGTTTTAAGGGTTCAAGTGTAATGAGGGTTCAAAAGCATTGAAAAGAGTTCATAACTCAATTATTTGATTAAGATCCTTTTAATTATTTATAAAAAAATCGTTTATAACTTTATAAATATCAAATTTATTATTTGTTTTTATCTAGATTTATAAAGAGTAGATTCCTCTTTAATTACTAATAAAATTTGTATTTGTAAACTTTACAAAAATTCAATTATTATTTTTTTTAAGTATATACATTTCATAAAATATTAGCTTTTCATTTCCATTAGGTTTACAATTTATACAAGTGATAACATCAAATATATAAATACCTATATACATATATATAAAAGATGGGTTTGCATAGTTAACAAATTCTTATCTTTAATTTACATATTATAACAAATTATATATATTTATAATATATATTTAATAGCAAATATTATCTTTACTTCAAGGTTGAAATTTCAAATTGATGCATGTTAAGGTGGTAATTATTGTGGCTTATTTGTGTTGAACAAGTACGGGATCAAAAGGGGTGTCATTAATGTTTAGAAAATTAAAAAAAAATGCCGGAAAAACTGTGGATGTTACAATCTCTATCTCGTATTACTCAATGGGCTTTTGAGACTGATTAGGTGTAACATGTTTTCTGTTATTCTACGTTCTCGATTTGTCAAACCCCCTACTCTCTAGAGAAACCAGATCCATCTGGACTTTCGTACTTGAATCAAATTTCGAGAAATAATTTGTCAATTGTACACTAGTTGAATTTCGGGATGAAATTCTCTTCACTGGGGGAGAATGTGACAACCGCGACTTTTCAGGTCAACACCTTGTTAGGACATAGAATGTATGACAAAAGCTTTGTAATAGTTTAGGTCTTATTGTCTTTATGTTTTCATGTAATTGTATAGATTTTGTCTAAGTGATAGAACAAGTTCCGCTAGAGTCGAACTTCTTAAGATCGCCTAGCCTATTAGAGGCGAACTTAAGTCTCATGTGAGGCGAACTTGTTAAGTTCGCCTAAGCATCTTTGAGGCGAACTTGTTAAGTTCGCCTATTGCAGAGTTTGTGACTATAAATAGGTGTTTACAGATTCTGTTCTAGAGAGTTGAACGAGTGTATTCTGTGAATCTTGTAAACTCTATGTGTTTGGCGATATAAAAAGAGAAGTTTATTTACCTGCGGTTTCATTTGTCAATTGATATACAAACGTTAATACGGTAGGATTCCGCACTCCGTGTTATCGAGACGTCTTGTCACGAGATCGATCTGAGATGAGTCATGTGGACCTACAAGTGGTATCAGAGCTTTTGCTCGTGATTTGTGTTTAATTCTTGATGATTAGAGACGTTTTTTTGTGTACAATTTGACAAGAAATTTATCATTTTTAGAAGTTTTTGTATCCATGGAGTTTTCAAGTTCTTGAAGCTGATTTTACTGCTGAATTCGTGGATTTGAAGTTGATTTTGGTGAAATTAATCCGATAGAAGTGTTCTAATTCATAAAATACTAAATCCTACGGTCCAATTTGTTCAAATTCCTTCTAATCTGTGAGAAATGATGATTTTTGGTGATGTTTGTTCGTGTTTGGGTTAAGTTCTTGCTGAGTTTGTTTCAGCTGCAGTAAGCGAATTTGCTGATGTTTGTTGCAGGCGAACTTAGCAAGCGAACTTATTAAGTTCGCTTCTCTCAGTTTAAGCGAACTTATTCAGTAGGCGAATTTACCGGATTTTCTTGTGTTAAGCGAACTTTGATATCAAATTCGCTTGTTTGGATTTGAAGCGAACTTATTATCTTCGACTGAGGGAAGTACTTGTTCAACACTTGGAAATTTTTCAAAAAATGGCAAATATGGTGCAAGTGACTAACATGTTAAATTACGATAACGAGATTGGTACATCTCAGAAATCACCCAAATTGTTAAGTTTTGCAGAGTATGATAACTGAAAGATCGGTTTGATCAGTTTGTGTCTTTTACTGATACAAGTTTACGGATTCCAATCTTGGAAGGTTATACACATCCGACATATACTTGGATGGGAAAGGATGATGTTCCTAAATCGGTATTTGCGTTAACCATAGAAGAAAAATTACTGTTTGATAGTGAAAAGAAGGCAATGGCTAGTATCTCAATGTCTCTTCCTAAAGAAATTTATCATAGCTTTAAACAATTCAGTACTTCTCAACAATTGTGGGAAGCGTTACAAAAGAGGTGTGAAGGTAGTTTGGATGTTAAGAAACGCAGAAAAGAATTACTGAAGAAGCAGTTCTTAGTATTCAAGCACTTTCAAAATGAATCTTTAGATAATCTTTCAACGAGATTCTATCATTTGCTGAGTGAATTGTCAAGTGCTTCAGTGGTTTATGAGACTGAAGAGATAAATGATAAGTTTTTGGAGGCATTACCTTCTAAATTTGATGTGTATACAGTTTTGATAAAAGAGAATGTCAAGTATAAACCTATGTCTCTTGAAGAGGTTCTTGGCAAAATTCAATCACATGATTTGAATATGAAGAAGAAGGAAACCAATATAGAGCATATCCAAGATCCTTCAATGTATTTTGCTAAGACTTCTGGCAAAACTGGTGCAGGGGTTGCGTTCTTTTATGGTAATACTCAAGATGTTTCTATTAAATTTAGCGATGTTTTCTTCCTTTATGGCTTCTTATGAAAATTTTATTGGAGGAAAGATTCATGATCCAGATGTTATTGAAGAGGATTTCAGACAAATTGATCATGTTGATCTGGAAGAGATGAACATTCAATGGAACAAGGCTATGCTGATGCGACAAGCAAAGGATTTTTTGAAGAAGACTGGAAGAAAGTATATTGGTTCTAACAGTCGTTCACGTATGGGATTTGACAAAACCAAAGTTCGTTGCTATAATTGTCAGGAGTATGGTCATTTTGCCAAAGAATGTGTGAAACCAAAAGTTGAATTTGATTCTCAGAAGAAGCCTAATAACTTTCAAAACAATCGTAATCAGTCACATGGCTCCTCTGGTTCTAGTAATTTTAATCATGCATCTGCATCATCTGCTTTGGTTGCTCATAATGATGAAAATTATGATTGGGGTATTCATCTTGAAGATTTGGTTGGTACAGTAAGTCAAGCTTTTGTAGCTGATATTCATTCAGCAAAATCTGAAGAGTCAACGGATGATGATAGCTCAAGTGATGGTGAGAGTTTGCCAAGTGCTGATGAAGAGCATGATCAAGTACAAAATTTTTAGTCTGATATTGCATCTGGTGTATCTGAAGATGACATAGTATTAACTCAACATTCTTCTGATGGTGCTGATTCTGAAAATATTCCGATTGCAAAAGTCTTCATGGCAGATATGTCAGATCCTTCAAAGGTAAAAGATTCTGTCTGTCACATTTATTCTTCTAATTGCATAAGTATAAAAGATAAAATGCAAAAACTAATGGATGATAACACAAATTTAATTTGTGATATGAAATCGATGCATTCTGTTAATCAAAAATTGAAAGATAATGATAAATTGTGTATAGATAGAATTGAGTCTTTGAAAAGAGATTTGAACTCTTTGGGATTGAAATATAAGGAACAAGCATATCATCTGGATATGGCTTATGCTGAGATTGAGAAGCAAAATTAAATTGTCGCTCAGAAGAACAAAGAAATTTCTGATAAAGAATCTGAAGTGATCAAATTACATAGAAATCTGGAAAATTTTGAAAATTCATCTGTGGTATTAGATTACTTTAATGCTATTGCTGATCCTACAAAGAGGGTTGCTGGAATTGGATTTGTTCCTCCACTTTCAATGCAAATTATGTGGTTGAACCAGAAATTATTCATGAAGAGGAAATTGGTCCAAAGACGGTGTTGAAGGTAAATCCAGTAACTGGTGAAGATATCATATATTATTCTGATTCTGAGGATGAAGTTTTTGATGATGAAAAGGTTGAAGGCATTCCTAAGGAAGTGCAACTTGATGAACAATGGTAGTGAAAATGTTACCCGTGATAGATGCATTTTAACCGAACCTGATGAGGTGAAAGTTGCTCAACCTAAACTTTCCAAAATGTTACAATCAAGTGGTTTTGTTGCTACTGGTCATCAGAAGAAGAATTTATCAACGGTGACTAAACAAGTTTTTGTTCAAAAGAAGCCAGTCAACTGTTCAGTAAAATCTTCTGAAGATTGTTCATCGGACGGGTCATCAAATTCAAGAAAAACTCCTTATATCAGAAATCATCAAGATAGACGAGTTTGCTTTCACTGTAATGAGGCTGGTCATATTCTGATGCATTTTCCTTATAAGAATCAAGGCAAATTAAAGAGTGTTTCCTCACAACAACGAGTGGTGAAGATTTTGAAAAGACCAAATGGGGGAAAACCCTACGTCTAGTGTTGTAAAGAATGTGCCTTGTCAATCATTTGCTAAATCTTCAGGATTTAAGCAATATGATAAGCATATTTTTAAACCAGTTGTTTTTCAAAATAGGTTTGAGATTCCAAATGTTGGAATTCCAAAAGATTCTCAACCTGAGGTCAAATTTTCAAGAACACAACGAAGAAGACGTAACAGACAATTAAAGAAATTTTTGGAAATATCTGAATCTGATAATCATAAATCTAATAATGTTTTTCCATTTAATCATACTATGTCTTCATTGAAAAGGTCTCATTGTGAATCTTATGTTCCAAAGGTTGAAGACAATGTTGATTGTGAATTGCTTGAAGTTGTTTATTTTGATCCATCTGGACGACCCAAGACCACAATGGCTTGGGTTTCTATTTCTAAATGATTTTCTTTGTTTATGTAGGGGCAACCAAGGAGGACTATCAACAATACGTGGTATGTGGATAGTGGTTGTTCTCGACATATGACCGGGAAAATTCGTTTGCTGGAAGATGTTTTTCATATTGATGGTGGTTATGTCGCTTTTGCTGGAAATAAAGG
Source organism: Smallanthus sonchifolius (assembly GCA_023525975.1). Taxonomy (NCBI): domain Eukaryota; kingdom Viridiplantae; phylum Streptophyta; class Magnoliopsida; order Asterales; family Asteraceae; genus Smallanthus; species Smallanthus sonchifolius. The sequence goes on along the minus strand of CM042018.1, from coordinate 73,772,880 downwards.
CGGGTGCATAACTGGACAGGGTACTTTGAAGAACGATAAAGTCAAATTTGAGAAAGTGAATTATGTGGAGCAACTTGAACACAATCTTTTGAGTGTATCTCAAGTGTCTGACAAAAAGTTTTCATTTCATTTCAATGATTCTGAGTGTTATATCTTGAAACCGGGCTTTGTTATTCCTGACGAATGGATTCTAATGAAGGCTCCGAGGAGAAATGACACATATGTCCTAGACATGAGTGTTGCTACTACAACAGATTCAATTCCTACATGTCTACTCTCCAAGGCGTCTGAGTCGGATTCTATTTTGTGGGACAGGAAATTTGCACACATCAATTATCGGAAAATGAATTATCTTGTGAATAATGATCTGATTATTGGTGTTCCGAAAATGAAATTTTCAGTTCCTGATGACTGTATTCCTTGCAAGAAGGGGAAACAACACAAGAAGTCCCACAAATCTAAGACAAAGAATTCTATTGTGACTCCTTTGGAGCTACTGCATATGGATTTGTTCGGACCGATTAGTATCAGGAGCATTGGCGGTAAATATTACTGTGTAGTAGTAATAGATGATTTCTCTAGATTTTCATGGGTTAAGTTCCTTGCTTCTAAAGCTGAAACCACAGATTTGGTACAATTCTTAATCCTGGGTTTAGAGAATTTGTGCAAACAGAAAGTCAGAAGAATAAGGAATGACAATGGCAGCGAGTTTAAAAATAGCAAGATGGGTTTATTTTGTCTTCAAAAGGGAATTCATCATGAATTCAGTGCGCCATATGTACCTCAACAAAATGGAGTTGCTGAACGAAAGAACAAGACTTTAGTTGAAACGGCACATACGATGCTTGGAGATTCTAAGCTTCCAGTAACTTTTTGGGCTGAGGCTGTGAATACTGCGTGTCACGTTTTGAACAGATTTTTGACCGTTAAGCGACACAACAAGACATGCTATGAGTTTCTTAATAATCGGAAGCCGAATCTGGATTATTTACTACCTTTTGGTAATCCATGCACCCTGTTGAAAGTTAGAGATGTCCCAAGCAAGTTCAGTGCTAAGGCTATTGAAGAGATCTTTCTAGGGTATGTTGCAAATTCTACTACCATGAGGGTTTATAACAAAGAGACTCGTCAGGTTGAAGAATGGTTTCATATTAACTGTTATAATCGGTCTTTACCTGATATGGCGATTGGACCAGACTGGGCTTTTGATTATGACAATTTATTCAAGTCTTTTCAATTACCTTCTGATATTTCACCAGAGGAAGCTGTTGTCTTATATGATTCATGTTAGGATGCACAGAATAGTGGTTTTCTACCAACTGCGGTTCCACATTCATCTGTTCCTTCTACATCTGTTCCGGATCCTAATGTTGCTTCTTGTTCGGGAATACAAGAGTCTGATAGTGAGGACGACAATGTTATTTTCCAAGATTCTTCCACTGATCCTTTGTTAGTTGATGAACCTTCTAATTTGACACACGCTCAGGGGGAGATTCCTACAAATCTGGACTCGGAGATAACAGTTAATCAAGATATGTCTTATCAATCTGATACAACATAAGTTGATGTGTTGCCGGTTCCTGAGGTTGCATCAATCAAGGAACTCAAAGCTCATCCGATTACAAATATCACTGGGAATTTGCGTGATGGAGTGCAAACGCGTTCTATTATTGACAACACTTGCTTGTATACATGTATTAAGGATACTGGTGTTCTTGATATATGCTCACATTCCTGTTTTATTTCTCAGGTCGAACCAAAGAATGTCGAAATGGCGTTACGTGATAACAATTGGATAAAGGCCATGCAGGAAGAACTTGCTCAGTTTGACAAACTCAAAGTTTGGAATCTTGTAGATCTTCCAAAGGGTGTGTATCCAATTGGTACAAAGTGGGTGTTTAAATGCAAGAAAGACGATCGAGGTGTTGTGGTGAGAAATAAGGCAAGATTAGTTGTACAAGGATTCAATCAACAAGAGGGAATTGATTACACCGAGGTTTATGCTCCTGTTGCTAGGCTTGAAGCTACACGATTGTTTCTTGCTTTTGCTTCATACAAAGGGTTTAAGGTGTTTCAATTAGATATAAAAAGTGTTTTCTTATATGGTAAAGTCAAGGAGGAGGTTTATGTGTGTCAGCCGCCGGGGTTTGAAGATCCTATTAATCCATCTAAGGTTTTCAAGCTTGATAAAGCTCTCTATGGTCTTCATCGAGCTCCTCGAGCGTGGTATGAAACGTTATCTACACATCTTATGGATAATGATTTTGTTCGTGGCCAAATTGACTCCACTTTATTCATTAAGAAAGCAGGGGGAGAATATCTACCTGTGCAGATATATGTAAATGATATAATTTTTGGCTCTACAAATGAATGGTTGTGTAAAGAGTTTGAGAGTGTTATGAAATCGAAGTTTGAGATGTCAGCTATGGGAGAGTTATCATTTTTCCTAGGTCTTCAAGTTAATCAGAAGGAAGATGGTTTCTTTATTCACCAGTCAAAGTATGTAAAAGACATCTTGAGCCGGTTCAAGAAGGGGGACTGTACCTCATATGATACTCCAATTCCGGTCAATCATAAATTAAATTCTGACCCGGATGAAAAAGAAGTTGATTGCCGACTCTACCGTGCAATGATTGGATCTCTCATGTACTTAACCGCTTCAAGGCAAGACATAATGTTCGCTGTGTGTATTTGTTCCGGGTTCCAAGCAAAACCAAAAGAGTCTCATTTGATTACAGTAAAGAGAATCTTTCGATATCTGAAAGGAAAACAAAGATTGGGACTATGGTTTCCACATGGTTCTAACATTGAATTCAATGCATACACTGATTCTGATTTTGGTGGTTGTTGTTTGGACAGGAAATCTACTACAGGTGGTTGCCAGTTCTTGGGTAATCGTCTAGTTTCCTGGCAATACAAAAAGCAAACTACGGTCTCCATTTCAATATGTGAAGCAGAATACATTGCTGCTGCAAGTTGTTGTTCACAGACCTTGTGGATCCAACAACAATTAAGAGACTACGATTTGAAATTTACAGGAACCCCCATGTTTGTTGATAATAATGCTACAATGTCTATCACAAATAATCATGTTAAGCACAGTAAAACAAAGCACACTGAAATTAAATATCATTTTATTCATGATTGTGCAGATAAAAAGTTGATTGAGCTGGTGAAGGTGCATACAGATGACAATTTTGCTGATCTTTTTACCAAGGCATTTGATCGTACCAGGTTTGAATTTCTGATCAAAATGATCGGTATGATCAATCCCGAATAAAAGTTTTTCAAAAACTATTTTTTCTTGGAAGATTTTGTTTTAAATTTCTTTTATTGCTTTATTACATTTCTGCATTTTAAATTTCAGTAAAAAATTGTTATTTATAAAAATTCAAACAAAATGAAAAAGATAAAATTGACATCATTTGAAGTTAGAGAAGAAATTATAGTACATCAGTGAATAGTTCATTACACATGACCATAGTAGACCTTTGATATATGATAGTTTAAAGTAAATTGATTTGATCTAAATTTCAAAGTCTGCATAAATAAGAAATGATAGTGTTTTGAATGCTCTAATCTTGATAATATGTTTTAATTTGAATATGAGTTTGAAACTTGAATTGTCAATAGACTAGAAGCATTTTTTAACCAATAGTAGTGTGAAAATTAAATATGATATGATTACATCTATGATTTGAATTCATTATATGCATGGGTGTGTGTGTAAAAGATCATTATCAGATAAAGAATATATAGTTTTAAGAATTTCATGTGACCAATATCGAATTATCTCTTTCAATTCACTTCACTGCACATGCCCTGAAAAACATGCAATGTGCTGCTAAACTAAGATATGTTTCTAACAACATCTATTGGAACATATATTCACCCTTGGATCAGTTAGATACATCATCTATTCTGATTTCATTGAATTTTATCCAGATAATAGTTGGATCCTCCTACCTGAATCTATTAATTCTCATTATAAAGCCAATTCATTAGAATCTTTTGATTCTGAATCATCTTGATTCTTATATCCTTTGGGATCTGCTATTATATACTTGTGCTAATAGAGATAATTTTATCTTGAAGATTGATCTAATCTTGCAATAAACTGCGTATGTCTTGAAGATAGTGCAAATTTAAATTCCTGTTGGCATATATGTGGGGTACACGATGTTTTTCATCTAAATGGTACTAACTCACATGAATTTGGAAGAAAAATGCGTATAGTTTCAAATTATATAATATTGACAACTTAAGAATTCATGCTTTATATTACAAATTCGGAATGAAAATTTGAGCATTTCATGACCTGATCTTGTTTACTTTGAAATTTATCGCGTATCATTTCAAGTAATATTCAAATTGTTTGCAAAAATTACATAAAATGAAAAAGGTTCGAGTTACATAAGAATGAGTTTGATTGTTTCATATCATTTTTTTGGGCATATCATACATTACCCATAGTTGATAATAGACTGTGTGATGAATTGCTCATTTACTGATATGATCTTCTTGCTCATGATGTTCATCCAAAAATATGTATTTTAGTTTACTCATATAAAATCCAAAAATATGTGTTTCAATTTACTCAGATAAAAACAAAAAATATGTGATTCTGTTTGTGCAGATAAAATCCAAAAATATTTTGTTTCTATCTTCCATGAAAATTTTATTTTTTATTAAGATGATTCGGGATTGGATCGGATACATGCTACAGATGGAAGTTCACAAGAATGTGTCGTGTTGAAAGTGAAGAAATTGTCCAAGGCAAAGGTTTGGAGCGAACTTAATATGTTCGCCTGTTTCTGATTAAGCGAACTTAATATGTTCGCCTGAGGCGTGTTAAGCGAACTTAACAAGTTTGCCTAATGAAGCGAACTTAATTGTGATTAAATATTTTGTTCAGGCGAACTTATTCTTTTTATCTTGTTTCATTGTGAGAGCGAACTTACGGGTTTTTAGCGAACTTGTGATTTTCTGATCTAGGGTTTTCGATTTGAAATTTTTGTGTTTGTTTCTGGATCAGTTTTGGATTGCGAATCTTTCTAAGGTAATTTCATAGTTTTTTATCCGTTAAATCAATGGGAATTTGTTCTTTTTAACCTGTGTTCATCTGATTTTGAATTTCTTACGTTTTCTGAGAATATCAAGGTTATCTGGATTTAAATCTTGAAATTGAAGATTAATATTGGTTAATTGTTGTTAATCGATGTCTATGATGTATTTGATTTGAACTTTATTGACGATTTGAACTTTTTGGGATTCTGCTGAAGAATTTGTATCGACAAACTGGTTCAGGCGAACTTGTTCAAGCGAACTTGTTTAGGCGAACTTATTATGTTCGCCTCTTGCAACACTAAGCGAACTTATTAAGTTCTCCTAAGGGCTAAGTATCGTTGGACTTGTGATTTTTTTTGTGTGTGAATTTTTTTTATAATTTTTTTTCTTTTGTTTGTTGTCTGACTAATGTATGTTTGTTTGTCCAATACAAGTACAGATGGGTCGTCGTGTTGAGTACAAGCATAATCAAGTGGCGTTATGATATCCAAATATGTCTGAAGTTGTATATTTTCAAAGAATTATCAACTTTCTGAATGGTTCACGTTGCATGTGGCCTAATCCGCAAATCCGTACATCAGTTTACCGTATATTCAATAATTTTGGGAAACAGTACATCAAGACACAGATGTTGAACCTCACGTACTTCATGCTAATGTGAATAATATGGAGGTAGCTATTTCAGTGGACACTATTCGTGCTGCTTTGGCATTGGGAGGTGCTAATGAAGATCCTATGTCTTATCCTGGAACACTGATTATGGGGTGTTTTCAGAAGATGGGTTACAGAGGTAGACCAAATGATACTCAAGCATGAAAAGGTGGTTTAGTTGGAGAATGGAAGTATTTTATGCACGTAATCATTCAATGTGTGTCTCCAAGAAAGGCTGGTACTGATGGTTTGAAGAGTGCATTACAAGATGCAATGGTTACATTGACCCTTGATGTATTGCAAAATACACCCATTTATCGTGTTTAGTTTGAGTGGTTTTGTTTAGTTTTCTTTTAGTTTTTAGTTATAATTTGTTACCGCTGATCCATTTGTGTTTACCAGGTCTTGAGTGATAGTTGTTGCTGAAATGGGCAGAAAACGAGTCAAAAATATGCAAAACCGAGTACCGGAAGAGATCGGGAGGTCAAGAGTCAATTAAAAGCTTGAAATTCGAGAAGAAACACCTTCTCGCCACCCGCGAGAAGGTCAGGGGTTGTCCGTCGCGGGCCGCGAGGGAGTTGCAACACAAACACAGAAATTAAATCCTCGCCACCCGCGAGAATGGAAGCCAATGGGCTCCGCGGGTGGCGAAAGCCTATTTTCCACAGAATGTTTCGACTTTCAAGTGGGTTGAGGCTAGATTGGGGTATAAATACATCTCAATCATATTCTTGAGAAAACCTAGCCGATTTTGGAGAATCTAGGACGAATTTTGGAGAAATTTTGGAGCAATTTCAAGCAAGAAGGAGAAACGGTTGAAGGTTGGAGTCATAGGATCGATCAAGCTCGTGATTTGGCTATCCGGGTTTATCAATTCTTTGTTTTCTTAATTTTTACCATGTCTTTCCACTTTGTTGAAATTGCGTCTTTGATTTGGATAATGATGAGTAGCTAAATTAGATAAACTACCTAGACTATGATGAATGGGATGCTAAAGTTGTGATTTTTATATTGGATGCTTGTTAATTTTGGATTTCATGATAAAGTAGCAAACTTGATTATTAATTCGTTGAATATGCATGCTTAGAATTATTCTAATTGTTATATATTGCTTCGTATGATCTTTGGTGAATGTCTTTCGCGTAATAGGGTCATGCTAGATCATTAACTTGCGTTGTGATTTGTTGGGTTAATTGGCCAAAATACCTTAGAAGCTATATTTGATAATTGAATAGGTCTAGGTGTTATACTAATCTTAATAGCCGAGAGGTGCGAGATTATTGATAGGGTGGTCTTTGAGAGAAGTCTGTCATAGTTGCCTTGCTAATATTTGTCTATCGAGTCGAATCAAGAACCCAAGTCATCCTAGGTTTACAACCCAAGATGGAGTAGGTCATATTAGGGTACTTTACATAAACATTTAGATAACCGAGAGGAAGTCTAGATCAACCGGTGTTTTCAGCAGCCTTCAGAGTTCCTTAGGTGTCTTCCCGAAAAGGGTCGGGAGTCCTGTTCGGTGTCTCAAGAGGTTAGAAATTTATGATCCCGGTTCCTTATTAACTTGCATCCGTTAAAAGTATAGCTTGAAGTATCCCACGATTCCAGTCTAGGTAGTTACCCATCGTCATCTGAAGTAAAACCCAAAATCACCTTCGTGTCTTAGGTAATTTAGTCAATTGATAGTAATTTAATCGCCTTTCTCTTAGGATTTTAGACAAACCCCCCCCCCCCAAAATATAAAAACAATTAGTCGTGTCAGTCAGTCTGTTTAAGTGAGTCTAATTTACGTAATAAATAGAGTTTCGTGGGTTCGATTTCCGGACTTATTTAGCTGTACTAGAGTCGATCGGTTCACTTGCCGGTTAGTAATTTAGTCGAGTTTTAGAGAGTCTAGAGTATTACTTTGTTTCTAGAATAGGTTAATTTAGTTAATAATTTAATAACTACGTTTAGAACATCAAGTTTTTGGCGCCGTTGCCGGGGAACTCTTGGCGATTGCGTTCATTAGCTTTGACCAGACTGCATAATAAATACGTACTACTTGTGTAATATTTTGAGTCGTAGTTATCTAATCAGTCATGTCTTTTTAGTTGTCTTTCGTAAAATAAAAATAAAAAAAATATTTTTTTTAGTATAATAATAGAGTCTTCTCACCTGTCTCCTCGTGTTAGTTTTGCAGTTTTTGAGAACCAAGTTTATGCATACGCGCTCAAAGGGGCCGCTACCTAAGCCAAAGAAGGAGAACAACTTCCCGCTAACGGATATCGCGCCGGAGGTTAGTATTTTTTCTTCACCACCATCTAGCTCACCACCTTTCCAAGTCGACCAAATGGCCGACCGTCAGACTGTTTACCAACAATCCACCCTAGGATTCACTGGTGTAAACTCACCCATCACTATTCCACCCATCGCCAATGAAAATTCGTGGCAAATCCCCTCGTACATCATGACCGCCATCTCTAACACGTGTCAATTTCACGGTCATGATGATGAGGACGCACCTGCACATATCGCCCGCCTCACTCGCATTTTAGGTACGTTCCAGCTACAAGGAGCCTCCAATGATGCCATCTTTCTCCAAATTTTCCCGTTCACTCTAGCCGATCGAGCTGCCACTTGGCTCGATTCTCAACCCGCAGGCACATACACTACTTGGGCCACACTTAGGGATGGATTTCTCAAGAAGTATTTCCCACCCGCTAAGGCTTCTCGCCTCCGTGATCAGATTCACTCATTCCGCATGGAACCCGATGAGTCCTATTACCTTGCTTGGGAGCGTTTCCAAAACCTACTCGCTCGATGCTCCCAGCATGGTCTCTCTGATTGGGCCCTTGTAGAGAAATTCTAAAATGGTCTCAATTATGACACCAAAGCTCGTTTTGATACTTCAGCGGGAGGACACCTCATGGGTAAGAAATCAGTAACCGAATGCCTAGATATGTTTGAGAGTTTTGCCCAATCTGAGTCTGAGCAGCGGTCAGCAAATAGGAATACCACTCCTGTCACTAGTGCAACCTCATCTTTACGAGGTGTTCACCAGGTCACACTGGATACTAGTGTTGTTGCTGCTCTAGAGAACTTGCACCGTGAGATGAAAGAAATAAAAGCCAAGGTAGACAAAAGTGAGTTCTGTAGGGGCGGTCATAGCACTTTACATTGCCCGTTGATGAGTGAGGAACAAGTCGATTTCGTAGCCGGTCAGTCGAGAGGTGCATTAAATGCTTTTAATATTAATAACTATAATTCGAACTGGCGTAATAATAATAATAATTCAAATTGGCGTTCTTCCGGTAACCCCCTTGGTTTCCAATCTAATTTTAATCGGGGTCAAGGTCAGTTCAATTCTGGGAGTTCAGGTGGACAGGGTCAGTTTGGAAATCAGTTTAACAACCAGGGACAGGGTAATGGTAATGGAGGTTCAGTTGGTCAGGGATCATCTAGTGGTCAGGGTTCAAACAAGGGTTTAGATAGAATTGAGGAACTCCTGTCACAGTTAGTTGTTAAGGATCAGGTCACCCAAAAAACTCTTTCTGAACACGATATTCTTCTCAAGAATCAGCAGTCCGCTTTCCTTGACCTTCAAAGGTCCGTTGGTGACATGGCTAGAAAACTTGAGGAGAGGTTACCCGGTCAATTTCCGGGTGGCACTCAACTCAATCCGAATACTCATGCGAAAGCCATCACCACTCGTAGCGGAAGAATTTTAGGTGAACCAAAAGTGAGAGAAGAGGTAGAGGAGGAGGAGCCAGTTGATAAAGAAATTGAGTTGAAGGCTCCCGGTAAAGTGCAATCTAGGCTAGACCCAGCAATTACCGCACACACCGTCGAACCCCAAGTGGAGAGGAGCGTTGAGAAGAGACCGATAGAGTCTAGGCCTTCACCAGTTATAGATCTTTCACGAGTCCTGTATCCTGCCCGCCTTAAGCAACAGAAATATGCCAAGGAATACGGGCATTTTCTCGACATGTTCAAACAACTAAAAATTAATCTCCCGTTCATTGAGGCTCTCCAATGCATGCCCAAATATGCCAAGTTTTTGAAGGACCTTCTTAAAAGAAAGGATCGATTGGGGGAGCTCTCAAACATTCCATTGACCGGAGGTTGTTCCGCGGTTGTTTTGAACAAATTACCGGAAAAACTGACGGATCCGGGTATCTTCACCATTCCATGCCTATTCGGTAGTGATACCCAATGTAGAGCTTTAGCCGACCTAGGTGCTAGCATCAACCTGATGCCGTTTTCCCTCTATGAGAAGCTAGACCTAGGTGAACTTTCACCCACTCGCATGACTTTATCCTTAGCCGACCGTTCCGTCAAATACCCTCGTGGTATCATTGAAAATTTACTTGTTAAGGTCGATAAGTTTGTCTTCCCGGTCGATTTTGTCATTCTTGATATGGAAGCTGATGAGGGAGTTCTTATCATTCTAGGCCGTCCATTTTTGCGCACCGCAAAGGCACTCATCGATGTTTATGATGGAAAAATTTCACTCTGCGTTGGTGACGAGAAGGTCACATTTGAGGTAGCTAGATCCATGCAACACCCAAACGATTCTAGTGATTTTAGCGGCCCATGCCATTCCGTCTATTTCTTGAATTCATTCATGTCGGGCGTGGACCAATGTCTCGAGTATATCAGTGGAGTCGATTTGTTGGGAGGGGGAGTACCAGATGAATTGGAGGAGAGTGAAGAAGAAGAGGAGGAAACCCTGTGGTTTCCCGAGGTGATGGAGCTTAGTGAGGTTAGGAATGAAAGTGAGAGAGCTCCCTTAGAGACACCAACCCCTTTAGAACTAAATGTTTTGCCTTAACACCTAAAGTATGCTTATTTAGGAGAGGGTTCGAGTCTTCCCGTTATTATCTCCTCTAAGTTGATGGAGGAGGAGAAGTTGAGGTTGTTAGAGGTGCTGAAGTTGCACAAAGAGGCAATTGCATGGAGCCTTTCGGATATTAAGGGCATAAGCCCCGCCTATTGTACTCACCGGATTCTTATGGAGATGAATATAAGCCGGTGGTGCAACCTCAAAGGCGTCTCAATCCAAACATGCAAGAGGTAGTCAAGAAGGAGGTTTTGAAGTTGCTAGATGTCGGGGTGATTTACCCAATTTCTGATTCCCCATGGGTGAGCCCGACCCAAGTTGTCCCGAAGAAAGGAGGGATGACAGTGGTCATGAATGAGAAGAATGAGCTAATCCCTTCGCGTACGGTCACTGGTTGTTGTGTGTGCATTGATTACCGAAAATTAAACGACGCCACCCGGAAAGACCATTTCCCTCTACCGTTCATCGATCAGATGTTGGAGCGTCTGGCGGGTCAACAGTTTTACTGTTTTCTCGACGGATTTTCGGGATACTTCCAGATTCCCATCGCACCGGAGGATCAGGATAAGACGACATTTACATGCCCTTATGGCACATATGCGTACCGCCGCATGCCATTCGGGTTATGTAACGCTCCGGCTACCTTCCAGCGTTGTATGGTCGCTATATTCCAGGATATGATTGAAACTTCCATGGAAGTTTTCATGGATGACTTCTCGGTTTATGGAGGCTCCTTTGACCAGTGTTTGATTAATTTGGGGAAGATGTTGAAGCGGTGTACGGAGACGAAATTGATGTTGAATTGGGAGAAATGTCACTTCATGGTGACGGAAGGGATAGTGTTAGGCCATAAGATCTCACGAGATGGCATAGAGGTAGATAGAGCCAAAATAGATACAATCAGCAGGTTACCCCCACCGACGAGTGTTAGGTCGATCCGTAGTTTTCTCGGTCATGCGGGCTTTTATAGGCGTTTTATCAAGGATTTTTCCAAAATTACTCGGCCCATGACCCGACTCCTCGAGAAGGATGCCCCGTTTGCCTTCGATGAGGAGTGTCTCAAAGCCTTTGATTTTTTGAAAGAAAAGTTAATCAGTGCCCCCATTCTTATATCACCCGACTGGAGCTTGCCTTTTAAGCTCATGTGTGATGCGAGTGACTACGCAGTTGGTGCAGTTTTGGGGCAAAGACGGGATAAGCACTTCCACCCCATCTACTACGCGAGCAAAACTCTAAATGATGCTCAAGAAAACTATACCACCACAGAGAAAGAGCTCCTAGCAGTAGTATTCGCATTTGATAAATTCCGTTCATACCTCGTGCTTTCGAAAACCACCGTTTTCACTGATCATTCTGCTTTGCGTTTTCTCTTCTAAAAGAAAGATGCTAAGCCACGTCTCATACGGTGGATCCTATTGCTCTCCGAGTTCGATATAGAAATTAAGGATAAGAGAGGAGCGGAGAATGTTGCGGCCGACCATTTTTCACGGTTGGAGGACCCGAAGAGAGAGGAGATTCGTGAGGAGGCGATAGGTGATAAATTCCCTCACGAGTCGGTTGAGTTTTTGGCAGCGGAGAAGGAAGGTATGCCATGGTTCTCCGATTTGGCAAATAACCTAGCGAATGGAGTTGTGTTGAAGGGTATGACAACCCAACAGAGGAAGAAATTTTTTAGCTAGGAGGTACATTTGGGATGACCCTTTTCTTTTTAGGGTAGGAGGAGATACGATTCTTAGGAGGTGTGTGACGAAGGAGGAAGGTAATGAGATCCTTAGGCATGTTCATGAGGGTTTAACGGGAGGTCACCATGGTCCTCACACCACTACCCAAAAGGTGTTTGATTATGGATTTTATTGGCCTTCGGTAGTTAAGGATGCCTTAGAGTTTGTTAGGAGATGTGATGCGTGCCAATGTACCGGAAATATCTCATCCAAGAACGAGATGCCTCAAAATCTAATCCAGATCCTTGAAGTATTCGACGTTTGGGGCATTGACTTCATGGGACCATTCCCCATCTCTAGTTGTAGGATCGTGAGAATACAAGATGGTTCTGTTCTTAGTTGAGGTTGGCGAAAACAAAATCAACTACACAATTTATAGTCAAGTAAACACAAAGAATACTGATAAACACTGTTGTATTAAGCTTTTGTGAATGCAAAGATTACAAGTGAGAAACTCAATGAATAAGTATGACAAGCACTACAAGCACACTTACAATGAAGTGGCAACTCAGTATTTATAGTAACTTAGAATCAAGACAGACCCTTGATTCTAAGGATCAGATCGAACACAAGCCGTTGATCTTGTTTATTAATTTACATTACACGTAAAGGCTAATCTATTTAACTTTACTGAAACGTTTTCTTTATTCATGATTGTTTGCATGCTTGGAGAAGTGTATTGTTGTCCGTCATTGGTTGACCATAGCGGTTCCTTCTGCTTTGAGTCTGTCAGTTGCTTTTGCAGAAAGGTGTCAGAGACGCTTGGCCTGGATAGTCAGCTGCAGCGTTTGGTTTTCAGTGAATAGAGCTATCAGCTACAAAGAGTGAAGGTTGCTGCTGGTAAGCCTATCAGCAGCAAACATGGATGACCGCTGCTGATAAGCCTATCAGCAGCAACTTGTGCTGAATGCTGCTGATAAGCCTATCAGCAGCAACTTGTGCTGAATGCTGCTAATAAGCCTATCAGCAGCAACTTGTGCTGAATGCTGCTGATAAGCCTATCAACAGCATTTGTACTTAGAATAATTTTGTAACAATCAGTCTTTGGTTCTACAAACTCCCCATAGACTCATGCTACCAAAATTCTTCTAGTCCCTTTGTTGCTGAAGCTTTTGCATATGGCTGACTATTCTTTCCACCTCATAGCGTCTTTGATCCTTGCTGGGATTATTCAATGGAAGTTCAGACAGATTCTTGATGTCTTTGTGTGGCATTTTGTAGATAGCTTTGCTAGAACATCTCATCTGCTGCTTCTTTACGTCAATCAAAGTGAATTCATCCAAATCAGCATTATAGGACCAAGATACAAATGGAGAGTGAGACTTGAGTGGTTTGATATTCATGACCACATCTTTGCTAGGATTGAAGTAGTATCTGATAGCTAGCATAAGATGTTTCCCACTCTCATTTGTAGGCTTATGAGCTTCACCCAGCTCTAAAATTCTTTGAAGATCGGAATCAGGTAATTGCAGAACCTCATCAACAGACATGTAAGTGGATCTTTTTCTCTCAGTTCTCCCCCTGAAGATCTCAAACACTTGATCTTGTGAATTGTAGAACCAGTTAACTATATTTCTTGAGTCTTCTGGTTTAGGAGTGGGTTTGGGTATCTTCAAGGGAGGCTGTTGATGAGTGGGAGCTGAGTGGGATGACTTGGACTTTTTGGGTGGAGTAGTGGAAGCCTTGGGGATATTTGTGGATGGTGTTTGGAGAGAGGAAGTAGTTTCTGGTGCAGAGGTTCTTTGTTTCTTAACTGGTCTCTTTTCCAGTCTTTCTTCCTCTTCCTTTTTCACTGTTGTATACATATCACACCCCGCCAGGGCGGAAACGCGAGGCGCGACTTTCACTGGTTTCCAAAGCATATGATTACCGCAAACACATACATGTAATTGGATACATAATCGAGTTAAAAATATTTATAGTACAAAATATCAACTTGAGTTTACAAAAGGTTAAGATTTCGCAAATATGACTCAAGACCATGAGTTATACAAGAGAAATCCTCCCAAAAGCCGTATCCACGTGCATGCATGTATCCTACATTGCTAACCTGATGACCACGTTCAATTTCCTGAAAACATACTTAAAATTGTCAACACGAGGTTGGTGAGTTCACAAATTAATATAAAGAGTTATTATAAACCCAATGTTTAAACCTGATCATTTTCCGATCGATACTCTTTGTTAGACCTGATCATTTTAACCTGATCAGAACTCTTTGGTTTAAAACCTGATCACTTTGACCTAATCAGAACTCTTTACTTTAAAACCTGATCACTTTACCCTGATCAGAACTCTTTACTTTAAAACCTGATCACTTTACCCTGATCAGAACTCTTTTGTACAAAACCTGATCATTTTACCCTGATCAGAACTCTTTTGTACAAAACCTGATCATTTTACCCTGATCAGAACTCTTTTGTATAAAACCTGATTATTTTACCCTGATCAGAACTCTTTTGTTTAAAACCTGATCATTTTACCCTGATCAGAACTCTTTTGTACAAAACCTGATCATTTTACCCTGATCAGTACTCTTTTGTATGTATTACCAATGAATAAGAATACTAATCCGATCTATTGACCCCATTTGTAAGCTTGCAAGGAATACAAAATAGTATGTAATGTACGAGACCGTAACCAAACCCCAACTTTCTGTGCCTCACCTCGCCTTTCTGCGAGTAAGACAATATGCGGTCATTCGGCCATTTGGACCCCTGGTTAGCGCGACTAACCATGACCGGGAGCGTCACCCCCAATAGTACTATTCATAAAATCCCGGGCTAAATCCATAGCTAATGGTTACTAATTTATTTCGAGGACTTTAAGCGCTTTGTTGTTCCCTCAATACATACATACGGTCAGATCATTAGTTTCATTCATTTACATACGAAAATTCTTTTACAAGTATGTTTCCACCCCAAATCATTTCAAAACTTAGAAAAAAAGGGGGATTAGTGAAACTCACCTTGACAATATGAATGCTAGCAAATATTTGAATGACGGCAGATTCGCCTATTCGTATCCTATTTACACAAGGATAACATACACGTTAAGACTACCCGTCTTAAACGCAAGTTGTTCACCCGACTTAGCTGTTCTGATTGCTTTTGTTTTAATTATCTTTTTAGTTTTTCCCAACACTTGGTTCGTTATGAAAATAGTTCTGAGTTACTGCCCAATGGGGCTGATGAACAGGTATCGAAACTTTCTTAGTTTCGATTGAATAGAACAGATGTCGAAACTTCCTAGTTTCGACTGAGCAAAACAGGTATCGAAACTCCTAGTTTCGATTATGTAATAGGCATCGAAACTACCTAGTTTCGATTAAGCAATATGTATCGAAACTACCTAGTTTCGATTGAACAAACAGATATCGAAACTTCTAGTTTCGATAGAACAACCGGTATCAAAACTTCTAGTTTCGATTGAATAACTGGTATCGAAACTCCCAGTTTCGATTGACCAACAGGTATCGAAACTACCTGCACTTCGATTTACATAATTCACTCTGTATATTTTTATGTTCAAATCTTGAATTTGACACACTTTTCTTGTTATCTTAGTTTCGTTTGAACGATTTGTATGTTTAGTTACGGTTTTAACGAAAACGTAAATGGATAATATCGAGTTTTTACCTCAAACAGAGAATGGTGATTTCTAGAGAAACAGAGAATGATCTTGAGCTCCTTAGCTCGATTCTTGAGAACACACTGGAAACTCTTCTTATAGCACTGAAATCTGATGAATTTTGCCTTGAACTGGACTTCGATTTGAAGGAGATATTGGGAATTTGCCGTAAGAAAATGAGAAGGTTTGAAAGGGATGGTGAAGTTTCGACTGAAGGGTATGGTTTTCATCTGAATCAGAGTGAATCAGGCAAGTGGGAGCATGGCTCCCCTGACTCTCGGCCAAGAAAGTCAAGAAGTGGGTTTGGGGTTAATGATAACAAATTTTAATCATTAATTTATTAATGATATTAGTATCAATTAGAGTTTTAAAGGGGTAATTTAATTCGGTTTCGATTCTTCACGGTATTAAAATTTTTAACCATTTTATGGCTCGTTGAAGAAATTATTAAAATCTTGGTTAAATTTTGTGTAACATATATATATGTATATTTTTCTGGTTATTTTATTTAACCATTTACGTTCGCATTTAGTCGGGTTATTCTGCTTACTTTTTCTAGTAATTCATTAAGATTTACTAGACTTAGAATAAATTCCTTTGCTAGACTCCTTGACTTTACTTAGTCAAAATAAATATCAGGAAATAATAATTATGAACGTGCGTTTATGAAATGTGGATATTGACCTGAAATGCTGGGTGTCACATTCTCCCCATGTTACAGAGAATTTCGTCCCGAAATTCAGTTCTTGTCACTCTGACTTGGAGTGTTTGTAAACAATGACGGGTACTTGGATTTCATTTTATCTTCCCGCTCCCACGTATACTCGGGGCCGCGCTTTGAATTCCAACGTACCTTGACCAGCTTAACACGGCTGCGCCTTGTTCTCTGAACCTTCCAATCTGTGACTTCCATAGGTTCCTCAATGAAGTGCAACTTGTCGTCTATGTGAATCTCATCAGGCGGTATAATTAATGTGTCGTCTGATAAGCACTTCTTGAGATTTGACACATGAAACGTATCATGTATATTGCTTAGTTCTTGTGGAAACTTGAGCTTGTAAGCTACAGGGCCAACCCTAGCCAATATTTCAAATGGTCCAACGTATCTAGGGTTAAGCTTGCCACGGTTGCCAAATCTTGCAACTCCTTTCCAAGGTGAGACCTTTAACATGACTTTGTCTCCCTCTTGGAATTCTAAAGGTCTTCGTCTGTTATTCGCGTAACTCTTTTGTCTGTCACGGGCGGCTTTCAGACGATCCTTGATTTTGAAAATCTTGTCCGTGGTCTCTTGAATAACTTCAGGACCGGTTAAATGTTTGTCGCCAACCTCCGCCCAACATAGCGGTGAACGACATTTTCGACCATACAAGGCCTCAAACGGAGCGGCTTTGATGCTGGTGTGGTAACTGTTATTGTATGAAAACTCAGCTAGTGGCAAATGAGTATCCCAATTTCCACCGAAGTCAATTGCACACGCACGGAGCATATCCTCTAAGGTTTGAATAGTTCTTTCACTTTGACCATCTGTTTGTGGGTGATAGGCCGTGCTCATGTCAAGACGTGTGCCCATGGCTTCTTGTAATGATTTCCAGATTCTAGACACGAATCTGCTGTCTCTATCAGAGATAATAGAAATTGGCACTCCATGCCTAGCCACAATTTCCTTGATATAAAGTTTTGCAAGTTTCTCGGTTTTATCCGTTTCTTTGATGGGTAGAAAATGAGCTGATTTCGTCAAACGATCGACGATTACCCATATAGTGTCATACCCGCTCGACGTCTTGGGTAACTTTGTAATGAAATCCATGGAAATCTGTTCCCATTTCCATTGAGGTATCTCGGGTTGTTGTAACAATCCCAACGGTTTCTGATGTTCTGCCTTTACTTTTGAACATGTCAGGCATTTACCGACATAAATAGCAATTTCTCCTTTCATGTTCGGCCACCAGTAGAATTCTTTCAGATCCTTATACATTTTATCCGAACCTGGATGAATGGAGTACCTGGACTTGTGGGCTTCGTCCATAACCAACTTCCGTAAGTTACCAATACATGGCACCCAAATTCTATTCATGAAGTATAAAGTGTCATCTGGCTTTGGTTCCAACTGCTTTATCATTCCTCGTAAAGCTTCATTCTGACTGTTTTCCTCTTTGATTGCCTCTTGTTGTGCCATCCGAATTTGAGTCGTGAGACTCGTATGAATTGTCAATTCTAGGGCACGAACACGGAGTGTTTTAACTCGTTCTTTACGACTCAAGGCATCTGCTACGACGTTTGCCTTACCAGGGTGATACTTGATATCACAGTCGTAATCATTCAGTAGTTCTACCCAACGACGTTGCCTCATGTTAAGTTCTTTCTGATTAAAGATGTGCTGGAGACTCTTGTGATCTGTAAAAATAGTACATTTTGTACCGTATAAGTAATGTCTCCAAATCTTGAGAGCAAACACGACAGCACCCAATTCCAGATCGTGAGTCGTATAATTTTTCTCATGTACTTTTAGCTGTCTGGATGCATACGCTATGAATTTTTCTCTCTGCATCAATACACACCCCAGACCTTGGTGTGATGCGTCGCAGTACACGATGAAATTGTCAGTTCCTTCAGGAAGGGATAGGATTGGTGCACTGCAAAGCTTTTGCTTCAACAATTGAAACGCTGATTCTTGTTTATCAGTCCAATCAAACTTTTTATCCTTTTGAGTTAACGTGGTCAAAGGCAAGGCTATCTTTGAAAAATTCTCGATAAATCGTCTGTAATATCCTGCCAAACCCAGAAATTGACGCACCTCAGTCGGAGTTCTTGGTGCTTCCCAGTTTTTGATAGCTTCAATCTTGGATGGATCCACATGGATACCTTTCTTATTGATGACATGTCCGAGAAAATGAACTTCTTGGATCCAAAACTTACACTTAGAGAATTTGGCATAAAGCTTCTCATTCCTGAGTAATTCCAAGATTAATTTTAAATGATGTTCATGTTCCTCCTTGGTTCGTGAATATATTAATATGTCATCGATAAACACAATCACGAATTTGTCCAAGTACGGCTTGCACACGCGGTTCATGAGATCCATGAAAACAGCTGGTGCATTAGTCAAGCCAAATGGCATAACTAGGAACTCGTAGTGACCGTAACGAGTCCTAAAAGCCATTTTTGGTATATCTTCTTCCTGAATTTTCAGTTGATGATACCCTGATCGTAGATCAATTTTAGAATAGAAACTGGAACCTTGAAGTTGATCAAACAAATCGTCTATTCGAGGAAGAGGATACCGATTTTTGATTGTCAGTTTGTTCAACTCTCGATAATCAATGCACATTCTAAAGGTTCCATCCTTTTTCTTTACAAATAGGACCGGAGCTCCCCATGGTGAGAAACTCGGTCTTATGAAACCTTTGTCAAGTAACTCTTGTAGTTGGCTCGACAGTTCCTGCATCTCGGAAGGGGCTAGACGATACGGAGATCGTGCAACTGGTGCGGCTCCTGGTACTAGGTCGATCCGAAACTCGACTTGTCTTGATGGTGGTATTCCTGGTAGGTCTTTGGGAAATACCTCCGAGTAATCTCTGACGATTGGTATGTCCTCAAGTAGACGTTCTTCGGGTTTCCTCTCGACGATGTGAGCCAGGAATGCACAATAACCCTTGCGTAGAAACTTATGAGCTTTCATGCAGTTTATCGTTTTTAACATCGTTCTACACTTTTCGCCTTGAATTGAAAGAATTTCTCTGCTTGGTAGTGGGATATGTACAATCTTCTCGAAGCATACTATCTCGGCATGATTCTTGGTTAACCAATCCATACCAATAACAATATCAAAACTCCCTAGTTCGACGGGTAGAAGGTCTATATTGAATGTATGGTTTTCTAAACATAAAGTACAACCCCTAAAGACCTCTCCGGTTTCTATTAATTTCCCATTTGCTAATTCAATTGTATAACTTTAATCTAGTTTGCTGGCCTTAATACCGAGTAAGGATTTAAAATCATTCGACACAAAGCTCATATCCGCACCTGAATCAAAAAGTACAGAGGCATAGTGATTATTTATCGGGAACGTACCAGTGACGATGTTCGGGTCCTGGCGCGCGTCCCTTGCACCCATCACAAATGCCCTCCCTGGTGCCTGGGCGTTGTTCTGATTCTTCCACTTGGGACAATCCTTCTTGAAGTGTTTCAGGTCACCACATACGAAACATCCCGGCTTGATTTTCCCCGTTCGGTTATTACTTCGACAAGCTTGAGTGGTGTGACCAAACTTGTCGCATTTTCCACACTTGATGCAAACACCGGCGTGATGATTTCCACACCTCTTACATCTCGGTAGGCCCCTATCATACTCCTTTCTTTCCACTGTGTTGGCTGCAAAAGCCTTCACAGTTCCTTGTTTCTTAAACTCTTGTTTTCCAGATTTGTTACTTGAATTTCCCATCCATTTCCTTTTCTCTCCAGATCTACTTTCTTCGTTCTCCTTTCTCACAAACAATTCATTACGTACTGCATCATCCTTTAGTTTGAATGCTAAAGTTATAGCACTCTTGGCATCTATTGGATTAGATGATGTTACTATGCTACGAATTTGAGGCGCAAGGCCCCACAGATACCTCTCAACACGCTTATGTTCTGGTGTAACTATATGCGGTACCAGAAGTGCCAATTCATTGAAGCGGTCGGTGTATCCCACTACATCATCTCCTATCATCTGTAGGTTCCACATCTCAGTTTCAATCTTTTGCAATTCGTTTCGAGGACAGTATTCCTCAATCATCATGTTTTTCAAGTCTTCCCAAGATAATTGGTACGCTGTTTCTCTTCCCAAAGTCCTCATTTGAGTATTCCACCAAGTTAAAGCTTTATCAGAGAGCGTACATGTAGAATACTTCACCATGCAGTCAGCAGTGCATTCACTAATATCAATCACCGACTCCATCTTTTCTATCCATCTCATCAGACCAACTGCACCCTCGGTGCCATTGAAACTGCAGGGTTTGCAGGATAGGAAGGCCTTGTAGGTACACTTCCTATTTGGAGCATCTGCAGGATCACAAGTCATAACGTCATTAATTCGGATCATGACTATGTGTTATGGCTTAATTATTTTTATTACCTCCGGACCCTCCGGAACCTCCTACTGTACCGCTACCCCCTGCGGTACCGCTACCTCCTGCACCTCCTCCGCTATTTCGGTTTGCTTCATACTGCTCTATGGCGGCAGCTACTCGTTGTGCTATTAGTTGTTCCATGTTTGGAGAAATTGTCTCGTTGTTGTCACCAGTAGTGTTACGGGGTGTCCCACGCTTAGGTGCCATGACGTTCTTTCTAACATATCCATTAAAAAGAAGCAACATTATATAATAATAATGATAGATCATGTCATAAGGATACAACAACATCAAACGTGAACAACCATCATTACAACATAACCCATCACATACATAGTTAAAACATATATAGTACATTGTTCCAAAAGACAAGGATACAAAAGGGATGGGTTCTCATGACCACATCAGTACCAAGTTTTAAACTACATAATGTGCTATGGGCACAACCCGCCCATAATAGGTTTAAAAGAAGAAGTGAGAGTACAACCCAATCATCATGGCTAGTCCTGCCATGACAAAGCTAGCCCTTGCCACAAACTCTGCAGCTAAAGTCCTTTCTTCCAGCGCCTCCACCATGTCTCGGACCGTAAGAGTGAACTGCCAGTCCATATCAGCTCTTAACTCGAGGTAGTCAGTGGCACTCTGTATGTCTTGAGTGCTACCCTCCAGAGTCTGTACTCGAGATCCGAGCCCTTGACGTAAGCGCATGGTTGCATCCCCCTGTGCCCGAATATCATCTAGGAGATCATCCAGACACTCTTCGTGCGTATGAACACGTGCTACTAATGTAGGCACTGTGAGCTCCATGGCTTCCCCAGTGTGGGGTAGGGGTGTTGGAGAGTTGGAGGACTCTCCGAGCTCAAAGGTAGATGGAATGCTCTCCATCTCCCTCCATCGTGCCAGGGTACGAGGCATCCAACGGATAGTCCCCACCGTAGGGTGGTAACAGGGTCGTTGCCTCGGTGGTTCCTCATCGGTCTCCAAGTCTTTCGGGTCACGGGCTGCCAGGTTTCTCTTGCGCGGAAGTCGAACCTTCTTCCTAGCACTTTGTACTTTAATCGGTCCTCCGCTTTTCTTTCGGTAGATTATAGGCGGTTCTCCCAGGGCGACATTGGGTGGTGTGGAGCTGCGAACTTGTACTCGATTTTTGGGGCGTGTGGCGGGAAGTTCCTCATTGGATTCATGGTCAGAGACGGGGTCAGAGTGTGAATGTGACGACATACTTGTGACTACAATATCCACATGACATGATGACTGGTTATGCAATGCTTATGCAATGAAAACATTTTAGTGAGTCATTCAAATTATAGACTAGGTTCCATTTTTAGACACCTAGTTCGCTATAATCAATGGCTCTGATACCAAGTTCTATCACACCCCGCCAGGGCGGAAACGCGAGGCGCGACTTTCACTGGTTTCCAAAGCATATGATTACCGCAAACACATACATGTAATTGGATACATAATCGAGTTTAAAATATTTATAGTACAAAATATCAACTTGAGTTTACAAAAGGTTAAGATTTCGCAAATATGACTCAAGACCATGAGTTATACAAGAGAAATCCTCCCAAAAGCCGTATCCACGTGCATGCATGTATCCTACATTGCTAACCTGATGACCACGTTCAATTTCCTGAAAACATACTTAAAACTGTCAACACGAGGTTGGTGAGTTCACAAATAATATAAAGAGTTATTATAAACCCAATGTTTAAACCTGATCATTTTTCGATCGATACTCTTTGTTAGACCTGATCATTTTAACCTGATCAGAACTCTTTGGTTTAAAACCTGATCACTTTGACCTAATCAGAACTCTTTACTTTAAAACCTGATCACTTTACCCTGATCAGAACTCTTTACTTTAAAACCTGATCACTTTACCCTGATCAGAACTCTTTTGTACAAAACCTGATCATTTTACCCTGATCAGAACTCTTTTGTACAAAACCTGATCATTTTACCCTGATCAGAACTCTTTTGTATAAAACTTGATCATTTTACCCTGATCAGAACACTTTTGTTTAAAACCTGATCATTTTACCCTGATCAGAACTCTTTTGTACAAAACCTGATCATTTTACCCTGATCAGTACTCTTTTGTATGTATTACCAATGAATAAGAATACTAATCCGATCTATTGACCCCATTTGTAAGCTTGCAAGGAATACAAAATAGTATGTAATGTACGAGACCGTAACCAAACCCCAACTTTCTGTGCCTCACCTCGCCTTTCTGCGAGTAAGACAATATGCGGTCATTCGGCCATTTGGACCCCTGGTTAGCGCGACTAACCATGACCGGGAGCGTCACCCCCAATAGTACTATTCATAAAATCCCGGGCCTAATCCATAGCTAATGGTTACTAATTTATTTCGAGGACTTTAAGCGCTTTGTTGTTCCCTCAATACATACATACAGTCAGATCATTAGTTTCATTCATTTACATACGAAAATTCTTTTACAAGTATGTTTCCACCCCAAATCATTTCAAAACTTAGAAAAAAAGGGGGATTAGTGAAACTCACCTTGACAATATGAATGCTAGCAAATATTTGAATGACGGCAGATTCGCCTATTCGTATCCTATTTACACAAGGATAACATACACGTTAAGACTACCCGTCTTAAACGCAAGTTGTTCACCCGACTTAGCTGTTCTGATTGCTTTTGTTTTAATTATCTTTTTAGTTTTTCCCAACACTTGGTTCGTTATGAAAATAGTTCTGAGTTACTGCCCAATGGGGCTGATGAACAGGTATCGAAACTTTCTTAGTTTCGATTGAACAGAACAGATGTCGAAACTTCCTAGTTTCGACTGAGCAAAACAGGTATCGAAACTCCTAGTTTCGATTATGTAATAGGCATCGAAACTACCTAGTTTCGATTAAGCAATATGTATCGAAACTACCTAGTTTCGATTGAACAAACAGATATCGAAACTCCTAGTTTCGATAGAACAACCGGTATCGAAACTTCTAGTTTCGATTGAATAACTGGTATCGAAACTCCCAGTTTCGATTGACCAACAGGTATCGAAACTATAGTTTCGATACCTGCACTTTGATTTACAGAATTCACTCTGTATATTTTTATGTTCAAATCTTGAATTTGACACACTTTTCTTGTTATCTTAGTTTCGTTTGAACGATTTGTATGTTTAGTTACGGTTTTAACGAAAACGTAAATGGATAATATCGAGTTTTTACCTCAAACAGAGAATGGTGATTTCTAGAGAAACAGAGAATGATCTTGAGCTCCTTAGCTCGATTCTTGAGAACACACTGGAAACTCTTCTTATAGCATTGTAATCTGATGAATTTTGCCTTGAACTGGACTTCGATTTGAAGGAGATATTGGGAATTTGCCGTAAGAAAATGAGAAGGTTTGAAAGGGATGGTGAAGTTTCGACTGAAGGGTATGGTTTTCATCTGAATCAGAGTGAATCAGGCAAGTGGGAGCATGGCTCCCCTGACTCTCGGCCAAGAAAGTCAAGAAGTGGGTTTGGGGTTAATGATAACAAATTTTAATCATTAATTTATTAATGATATTAGTATCAATTAGAGTTTTAAAGGAGTAATTTAATTCGGTTTCGATTCTTCACGGTATTAAAATTTTTAACCATTTTATGGCTCGTTGAAGAAATTATTAAAATATTGGTTCAACGTAAATTTTGTGTAACATATATATATGTATATTTTTCTGGTTATTTTATTTAACCATTTACGTTCGCATTTAGTCGGGTTATTCTGCTTACTTTTTCTAGTAATTCATTAAGATTTACTAGACTTAGAATAAATTCCTTTGCTAGACTCCTTGACTTTACTTAGTCAAAATAAATATCAGGAAATAATAATTATGAACGTGCGTTTATGAAATGTGGATATTGACCTGAAATGCTGGGTGTCACAATACAGGGCTTGTAGGTTCATGAAGGACATGGGACCTAACCTTTTTCCACTTTCTCCCCTTGCCTTAAGGAAGTCAGTCATCTTCTTCCTTTCTTCATGGGTCCTTAGATTAAGGGCAATGGCTTTCTTTTACTTCTGTTGAGCTTTTTCTTTCTCTTCATCTTTCTTTTTCATTGCCAATTCCCCCTGCTGACCCATGAAGGCTCTATAGATCTCTTTGTTTGACAGTTTTTCATGGTAGTCTGCATCCTCACCTTGAGAGATCAGAGCTTCAGTCCACTCCTCCCTTAATTCTTTTGCTAATTTAGAATCAGTAATTCTAAACTTAGCATCTTCCTTCCTTTTCCTTTTAGCTTCTTCTTCTTCTTCTTTTGCAAGCTGTTTCTGCAGCTGTCTAGCAAGTTGTTCATCTTCCTCAACTTGAGACCCTGCATGGACTTTTACCTTCATTTCATCCAGCTGTTTGGCATACAGCTGGATTGTCTGTTGTCTGAGAAGTATGGCTGCCTTTCTATCTTCATGCCTTTGTTTTTGAGCCATCTCTTCAGCCAACTCTTCTTCTTCTCTTTTCCTTCTTCTCTCTTCTTTCTCTTTCTTTTCCTTTTGCAACCTCTCTTCATCCTCTTTTGTCATGATGCCCTTCCCTTTATTAACATTGGATGCCTCTGCTCTGGCTTTACTGATCACAGAAACAGCTGATTGTTGTGCTGTTGGGATCTCTGCCTCGGCTTCATTGGCATGTTGAGAGGTAGATAAGGGAAGGTCTTTAGTTTGGCACTCAGGATCTGTAAGTTCTAGCAGCCTTTCTCTCACAGAGGATCTTGCTTCATAAGCTGCAGCGCAGATGTTAACTGGAGGGGAATCTGAGTTGGAGTCAGTGTCAGAGGATGACACATCTTCTTCCTCATCAATCCTTCCTTCCTTCTCAAGGTGAGCTTTGATAATTGCTATCATCGCCTGGCTTTCAAGGGAGTTGACATTGCAGATGTTGGCTTTTAGTAGATAGATCTTGTGGAGGAAATTTGTTGGTAGCTGAAGGATGTTCCCGGTGTTGATGATGAGAGCAGAACCGTTGCTTAGGAAGAAAGCGTGGTCAAGGAGCCTAGTGCTTACCCATCCTAGCACGTCCGAGTCCTTGACCAGGAAGGCATACAGAAATCTTTGAAGGCCCAGAACTTCTTCTTCAGTGAGAAGACTGCTCCTTGTTATTGCAAGATTATTGGGAGACAGTCTTCTTTCTGCGGCCGACGAAGATTCAGGATAAGCTACCCGATGTGCTGCTTGTAGGAATCTTTGGAACCTGGGTAGATTATTCTCCATCAGGTCATAGAACCTGCCAATGGCAAGTTCAGCTGAGAGATCTGCTGAAGTGTTGATGCAGTCAGTTAGATGCAGTTCTAGGACTTGGAGGGCATTGAGAGAGTTCCAGTTCAGCTCTTCTACTCCGCTGAACTCCCATCCAATCCAGAACCTCTCAGCTGATCCATCATACCCCCAAGCTAGAATAGAGTCAAACTCTAGCTTCCTTGAAGATTTGAAGATTTGGGAGGTAGTGGATTGACCTATGATGGCTGCTGCTTGAGGAAGGATGCTGAATGATGCATTTGTTTGTTCTGTGTCTTCAGCATCATTCAGCATTTCATCGACAGCCCTGACGACCAACTGCCAGTCTTCAGATATCTCTTCGTCTTCGTTATCTGGGGCTGGCAAGTCATGAACTTGGACAAAAGCTGGCTTGTATTGTGAGCTTTGAAGAACAAACTGCTCTTGAATCCAGTTGTCAAGACTGTCTTCGTCTTCTTCCATGGAGACTTTCTCCCCCTTTTTGGTTGCATCAGTGGACATATAGGCATCTGTTTGAGTGCCCACTGAGACAAGAGAGGGAGAAGCCGTGGAGGGACATTGATGGGCTTCATGCATCAAGACTTGGTGTCGTAGTTTGGACACTTCGGCCTCAAGCATAGCCACCCTGGCCGTCAATTCCAAGTTGTGTAGTTTCAGACTGTCCTCATCCACAGTTGTGGAATCCTTGGACCCAGATGGGGCCGTAGGCCTAGCCTCAGCATCCCCATCACCCGTGGTTTCTTGGCGCCTGGGATTCCTCTCAGTGAAGGGAGTTTCCAAGGAAACACCCTCACCATGAGTTGCCATGGTTGAGGTCTTAAAGATGTTGTCACTGTCCTCCTGGTCAGTTGATGGACCAGCAGTAGTGACAGCCTCGTCCACATCCACTCTTTCAATACTCCCAGAGTGGACCTTCAAGGTTGAAGAACTTGGGCTGGGTGTTTCGGAAGCAAGACCAATCTGTACCCCCTTTATAGTGGTAGTTGGAGAAGGTACATCACTTTGGTCAGGTTCCTCTACACTTAAGTTCAAAGAAGAGAGGAATGGCTCGAAGGGCTGTTCTATGGATCCGGGAAGTGATCCTAATCCTAATAGAGAGACTTCTGAAGGAGTCTCCCTAGCAATGTGGCTTTCCCTTATGATATTCTCACTAGAATGTTGTGATTCTGAGTGAGGGATGTTGGCTTGGGTTTGGGCCTTGGAGGCAAGAGAAGAAGGAGTTCTCTTGCCCCTCTTCCTTGTATACTTGGCTGCAACCGGGGCCCTGTGTTCCGGTTGAGCAATCAAACTGGGGGTGAGTAATGTATGTGCCTGTGCATCCTCAATAGAATGCACAGGGGTTCGATCAAGGGAAACAGTAGTTTGAGTTTGTGGCAGTGAGGAGGAGGGTGTGGGATCAGTATCAGCTGGGTTTGCTGAACTATCACCCTGGGCACTCTGCGTGTTCAACATTGTAGATAACAATGGAACATCGGCCCCGGAGAACTTGGAAGAAACTGTTCTCATGCTTTGAAATATATTGTTCTTATGTCCCAGAATTGAGTAGATTCTTGCAGTTTTTGAAAGATCTTGGTGTTCAATATTGAACACTTCTTGCAAGAATCTTGCATACATGAAGAACTGAGATTTCACCCCTTCTTGAAGGTTGTATCTCAAACCGTCAAGAATGAGGTGGGAAAAATTGAAACCTGCCCCTGTTATCATACCGTGAACTGCCGACGCAAGTCCGGAGCTGAGTTGGTTCCAGCCACTCCTCTTCTGGGATATGCATTGGAGAAGAGTGTGGCAGAGATACTTCCATTGGGGACCCATGAGTGCCTTCTCTATTGTATACTCTGTTTGATTTCCAGTGTACCCTATGGATACAAAGGTCCTCATGTATACGTCTCTTGGGTAAGAGATGGCGTCCCCTTCATCCTGAAGCTTGAGGTGTTGGCGGAGCTTTGCTTCAGTGATGATCATTTCCTTACCGTCTACTGTGCCTTTGATTTGAGGAGTGCCCTGTTCAGTAGAATACACGGCTGAGCTCTAAAAATCTTCCATGTGTGAAGTGTAGATGGTTGGGTTGACTGTTAGGGCATGGTAGATTTTGGACCGACAAAGGAAGTCGATCATATCATCGAATCCTTCGGATTTCTTGCCCTAGATTAGGTATGCAGTTAGGTTGTGATATGGGGAGAACTTATCGTTGGGGTTGTTTATGTCTGCGCCTGCCATTGTTTTGGATTTGGAGGGAAGAGAGAAAGGTGTTTGAATGGTGGTTAATTGTGGAGGGCTTTGAATGCTGTGGGGACGGGAGAGAAAGTGATGGGAGCTAGGTTTGAAATTGAATATGAAGAGGTAGAGGGATGATTTGAGTTGGTTATATAACGGCAGACGGAGAAAAAGCAACTCTACTTGTACAGTACAACCTGTTTCACTTTTCATTGTTACAGCTGTAAAACACTCGAGCAGTCATGGTGAAGACTGATGATATTTACTTTTACAGTGGGTAAAAGTTAATTTAGACGTATGTTCACCCATCAGCAGCAAACTTGGTTGCTGTTGAAAGATAAGAGTATCCGCAGCAAAATTGGTTACAGCCGATGGATAAGCCTATCCGCTGCAAACTTGGTTGCTGCGGAAAGATAAGTCTGTCAGCAGCAGATTTTGCTGCTGAAAGGTTTAAAGATCTGCAGCAAAGAAATTGCTGCTGAAAGCCTTAAAGCTATCCGCAGGAAACATGTACCTACTGATAACTTAAAGCTATCAGTGGCAAAACTTTTGCTGCTGATGCTTTTACCTGTCAGCAGCTGAAGGACAAAAATGCTGCTGACCCATAACTTTTATTTACAACAAGGGACAAAAAGACATATTTTAAGGAGAAACTTGAGATGGATTTTAATCAAAGTTCATCATACCAATTGATTCAACTAAATATCTGAATCTAGCATCATCAAAAGGTTTTGTAAACAGATCAGCATATTGCTCATTTGTATGAACTTTGGTTAAAATAATTCTCCTTTTCTCAGCTTGATCTCTTATGAAATGGTACCTGATGTCGATGTGCTTTGTCTTTGAGTGCTGCACCGGATTGTTTGTGATAGAGATAGCACTCATGTTGTCAATGTGAATTGGAGTCTACATGAAGGTCATTCCATAGTCAAGCATTTGATTTTGGATCCAGATGACCTGTGCACAGCAGCTTGAAGCTGCAATGTATTCTGCTTCAGCTGTTGAAGTAGAAACACATGTTTGCTTTTTGCATTGCCATGAGATGAGCCTTCCTCCAAGAAATTGACATCCCCCAGATGTGGAATTTTTGTCCAAGTTACAACCCCCATAGTCACTGTCAGTGTAGGCATAGAGATTGACATTTTCATTCTTTGGATACCATAGCCCAAGTTTTGGAGCTCCCTTTAGGTATCGAAGAACCCTTTTGACAGCTTGAAGATGAGACACTTTTGGAGCTGCTTGAAATCTTGCGCAGAGACAAACTGCAAACATGATATCTGGTCTTGAGGCAGTGAGGTACATGAGAGACCCTATCATTGCTCGGTACTGATGTTGATCAGTGTCTTGTCCTTCTTTATCCGGAGATAATTGATGGTGCACTTGCATAGGAGTTCTTGCAGCAGAGCAGTCAGTCATTTTGAACCTCTCCAAGATGCTTTTGACATACTTGGATTGACTTATGAAGATTCCAGTTGGTACCTGTTTGACTTGAAGTCCTAAAAAGAAATTTAGTTCACCCATTGAACTCATTTCAAATTTGGAATGCATCAGAACTTCAAAGTCTTTGCAGAGCTTCTTTCTTGTAGATCCAAAGATAATGTCATCAACATAAATCTGGACCAACAAAATTTTGCCCCCTTCATCTTTGATGAAAAGCGTCTGATCAATGGCCCCCCTTCTAAAGTTGTTGCTAAGTAGATATCCAGATAAAGTTTTATACCAGGCTCTTGGGGCTTGGTGTAAGCCATAGAGAGCTTTGTCCAGTTTTAAGACCTTATTTGGATGTGCAGGATCTACAAAGCCTGGAGGCTGTTTGACATAGACCTCTTCATCAATCGTGCCATACAGAAAGGCACTCTTCACATCTATTTGATAGACCATAAAGTTTTTGGATGCTGCATAAGCCAGAAAAATTCTAATGGCTTCCAGACGCGCAACAGGAGCAAAAACTTCATCATAGTCAATGCCTTCTTCTTGAGTGTAACCTTGAGCTACCAGTCTGGCTTTGTTCTTGACTACGATGCCCCTCTCATCTTGCTTGTTTCTGAAGACCCATCTTGTTCCAATGGCTGTTTGACCTGGTGGAAGATCAACAAGCTTCCAAACATCTTGTCTTTTGAATTGCAGCAATTCTTCCTGCATTGCTTCAATCCAGCTGTTGTGCTTGAGAGCTTCATCAATCCTTTTGGGTTCCACCTGTGATAGAAAGCAAGAGAACAAACAAATGTTGGCTTCATGAGACTTACTTCTTGTCTGAATGCCTGTGTGAACTTGGCCAATGATGTTTCCCAGAGGATGCTCTTTGTTTATTCTCTGTGCAGGTATCACATCCAGCCGTATTCCCTCTTCAAGATTACTGTGGTTTAGATCAGTATTGTCTTCAGATGTGTGGAGAGGAGCTTGGAGGATCTGATCATTGTGTTCCACATAGTCAGCAGCATTAGCATCAGAGGCCTCTTCAGCATGAATTGAGGAGGCTTCATTTAGGATTTCATTGTCGGAGAGATTGCTGCTTGTGGTGTTGGATGTACCGGCTTCACCTGCACTGGCTTCAATAGCTTCTGCCACTGATGGAGGATCAATGGATGGCCTTTTCATCTTGATGTAGGGACTGGGAAACTCCAGTCTGTAGTCAGAAGAAGAGGTTGAGGTAGAAGGTGTTGAGTTTGAAGAAGGAGGCTCCATATTTGAGAATATGAGGGGCTCAAATATCTGGGTGAAGGAGTCTATATCAAAAAGCCAGTTGGGACCTTTGCCTTGTTCACAGACAACGTGTTCCCTGCATTCCACATTAGCAGATTCTTCCACAATCCGAGTCCTAGAATTGAACACTCGGTAGTCCTTCGATTGAGAGGAGTAACCCACAAAGTAACCTTCATCAGACTTTGCACCGAATTTAGGAAGAACTCCATGTGTGATGAGGATGGTACATGGACATCCAAAGGGCTTCAGGAAGCCAATGTAGGGAACTCTTTTGAGCCAGAGTTCATAGGGAGTTTTCTGGAGAGGCTTAACAATAAGGACTCTATTCTGCACATAACAAGCTGTGCTTACTGCTTCTGCCCAGAAAGTAAGGGGCAGCTTTGAGTCAGCCAGCATAGATCTTGCTGATTCAATCAGAGTCCTGTTTCTTCTTTCAGCAACCCCATTTTGTTGAGGAGTTCTTGGAGCACTGTACTGCCTTTCAATGCCCTTGCTCTCACAGAAACTGTTCAAAGTGTGATTTTTGAACTCTGTTCCCTGATCACACCTTATGATCTTTACCTTCAGATTGCTTTGATTCTCTACCCTGAGAATGTAGGATTTGAGAATCTCAGCAGTTTCATCTTTTGTTCTTAGGAAGAATACCCAAGAGAATCTGGAGAAGTCATCAGTGATCACCAGACAGTAGGACTTTTTGCCCATTGACATGACATTTGTAGGACCAAAGAGATCCATATGCAGTAGCTGGAGAGGAGTGTCATTTGTGTTCAATGTCTTGGGCTTATGGGAACTCTTGTGTTGTTTTCCCTTCAAGCAGGCAATGCAGTGATCGTCTAGCTGGAATTCTTTGTCAGGAAGCCCTCTGACAAGATTGTCTTTCACTAATTTATTGATTGTTTTGATGTTAACGTGGCTTAACCTCCTGTGCCAGAGAGCGGATTCATCAACTGATGCCTTTGACAGAAAACATGAAACACTACCAGATGGAGTGACTTCATTCATGTCAAGCACATATAAGTTGTCCTTTCTTTGAGCAGTTCTTTAACATAGTTGACTCTTTCAATGCTCATCCTCTCATTGGACACAGTGCCTTGTCCAGTGATAGATCCACCTTTTGAGTCACTCCCAAAGGCAACATATCCTCCATTGAAATGTCTGAAGTTGGAGAGGATGGACCTGTTGCCTGTCATGTGCCTGGAACAGCCGCTATCTACCACCCAGGTGTTATTCTTGTTACCTGGTTGTCCCTGCACATGAAAGAGATTTAGTTAGTGGGAGTGGTCCAAGAGCTCTCCTTTTTGAAGAAAAGAGTTCTTGGACTTTCTGATTCATCATGTGTGCATTCAACAGCACCGATGATGATTTTGCTGATAGGAGCAGAGATTTTGGCTTTCCATTGCTTAAGTAGTGGTTTTCCAGTTCTCTTTTCTTTATCGGCTGCGGATTTGGCTTTGGCAACTGATGTATTTGTTCTATCAGCAGCTGATTTTCCTGCTTGAGGTTTTGGCTTGTCAGCAGCGGCAGGTTTTGCTGTTGATGGCTTTAGCTTATCAGCTGCAGATGTTGCTGCTGATGGCCTTGGCCTTTCAGTAGCAGATTTTGCTTTTGCTGCTGAAGGCTTAGTTGGAGCAGCAGCAGATTTAGTTTTTGCTGCTGACTTCTTTGTTTGAGCAGCAGCAGATTTGGTGGCTGCTGAAGGCTTTGCCTTTTGCTGCTGCTTGTGTTTTTCTGCAGTTTCAACTCTTATACTGGCTGCAGATGGCCTATCAACTGAAGTATGCTGATCCTTCTTTTGTTTATGCGCTGATTGAAGAAGGATCTGGTTGAAGGGGTTAAACTGACATTTTGCAGCAAAGTGGTTGGATTCCCCACATATGATGCAGGACTGCTGAACTTTGGGCTGCTGCTTCCTTGGTGGAGAAGAAGAGTTTCTGAACTGAGTTTTCTTGGTCGTAACTCTTCTAACCTGTTGCTGATTCTTCTGATTTGGCATGAACTGAGGTTTGGAGTTTGTGGGTCCTGATGTCTGTCCCTTTTCAATGTTTAGCCAGCAAACATCTTCTCCAGCGCCTCCCAGAGCTCCTTGGCAGTTTTGTAACTTCTGAAGTTGTGAAAAACTTCATTTGGAAGGCACATTTGGATGGCTCCTAGTGCCTTGAAGTCCACCTCCATTTTCTTGATGTCCTCTTCAGAGTACTTGGAAGTTTCCTTCGGGACTTGTAGCCCTCCACCATCAGCAGAGGCCACCATGGGAATATATGGACCCTCCTTGATGGATCTCCACATTCCGTATTCCTGGTAACAGAAGAAGCTTTCCATGCGATTTTTCCACATGTCATAGTCTTCTCCAGATACCAACCTTGGTGGTCGGTTGATGCTGCCAATATCTTCAAAGCCATTGCACTGTGCCATTTTTGTTTTGATTTTGGGTGACTTGATCAAAGAGAGAGTTTAGAATAGAACCAGAGATGATTAGACAAATGTTAGTTTGTTTAATCTGAGCCAAAGCTCTGATACCACTTGTAGGATCGTGAGAATACAAGATGGTTCTGTTCTTAGTTGAGGTTGGCGGAAACAAAATCAACTACACAATTTATAGTCAAGTAAACACAAAGAATACTGATAAACACTGTTGTATTAAGCTTTTGTGAATGCAAAGATTACAAGTGAGAAACTCAATGAATAAGTATGACAAGCACTACAAGCACACTTACAATGAAGTGGCAACTCAGTATTTATAGTAACTTAGAATCAAGACAGACCCTTGATTCTAAGGATCAGATCGAACACAAGCCGTTGATCTTGTTTATTAATTTACATTACACGTAAAGGCTAATCTAGTTAACTTTACTGAAACGTTTTCTTTATTCATGATTGTTTGCATGCTTGGAGAAGTGTATTGTTGTCCGTCATTGGTTGACCATAGCGGTTCCTTCTTCTTTAAGTCTGTCAGTTGCTTTTGCAGTAAGGTGTCAGAGACGCTTGGCCTGGATAGTCAGCTGCAGCGTTTGGTTTTCAGTGAATAGAGCTATCAGCTGCAAAGAGTGAAGGTTGCTGCTGGTAAGCCTATCAGCAGCAAACATGGATGACCGCTGCTGATAAGCCTATCAGCAGCAACTTGTGCTGAATGCTGCTGATAAGCCTATCAGCAGCAACTTGTGCTGAATGCTGCTGATAAGCCTATCAGCAGCATTTGTACTTAGAATAATTTTGTAACAATCAGTCTTTGGTTCTACACTAGTGGAAATCGGTACATCCTCGTGGCGATTGACTATGTTTCAAAGTGGGTAGAGGCTCAAGCTCTTCCCACAAATGATGGCCGAGTGGTGGTGAGATTCCTAAAGAAGTTATTCACTCGTTTTGGTACACCAAGAGCTCTCATAAGTGACCGTGACACTCATTTTTGCAACGCCGTGATGGAAAAAGCGTTAGCACGCTATGGGGTCACTCATCGTTTGTCCACCGCATATCACCCCCAAACAAGCGGTCAAGTTGAGAATGCCAATCGAGGAGTGAAGCGAATCCTAGAGAAAACCGTAGGGAAAAATAGGAAAGTTTGGTTTTAGAAGCTAGATGATGCTTTATGGGCGTTCCGAACCACATACAAAACACCCTTAGGAACCACCCCATTTATGGTCGTTTATGGAAAAGCATGTCACCTACCCGTAGAATTGGAACATCGTGCGCTTTGGGCTCTCAAAACCGTGAACCTAGACTTAACCGAAGTCGCTCGAAAACGATTTTTCCAAATTCATGAGTTAGAGGAGCTTAGGGATGCGGCATATGCACATTCATGGAATATTAAGGAGAAAACTAAGGCATTGCATGATTGGAGGCTTAGGAGAGTGAGGGAGTTTAGAAAGGGGGATAAGGTACTTGTTTATAACTCCCGGTTGAAGTTGTTTGGAGGGAAGTTGAAGTCCAAGTGGTCGGGACCATATGTGCTCAAGGAGGTTTTTCCATACGGGACGATTGAGTTGTTAGATGAAGCCGATGGGAATACATGGAAAGTAAATGGCCACCGTTTGAAACACTATATAGGGGGACCCATAGATCTTACCGAAGTGGAGGAAACTCCTCTCGAAATACCTCCTAACAACGCCCAAGTATAGAGTCTTGAGTGAAAGCTCAAGTGTAAAGTTTGTAATTTTTCGTAGTTTTTGTTTTTGTGTCTTGTGCAGGAAAACATCACCGTTGGTGAGCAACGATCGACAGGAAAACGAATTTCCAGGTAAGTCTCAGTGTTAGATTTTATTTGGAATGGGTTTTTGGGAGGTTTGGAAAACTTAAAATTTTTTCTAAGGCATGGAGCTAGCAAAATCTCGAAACTTTCTGTTGAAATAGGCCCCTCGCCACCCGCGAGGGATTTAATATTTAGGTCGCGCGCCGCGAGTCTCCTCGCCACCGGCGAGACACACCCCAAAACTCGCCGCGGGCCGCGAGCCCCCCTTCTCTTCAGAACAAAACCTCTCTTCCCCAAACCTGCAATCACTTTTCTCCTTACAAACCCTAAAATACCTTACGGCCTCCACCACAAATCCACCATTTTTACACCCCATTCACCATTTTTGACCCTCTTACACCTATCATATCATCCTATACCTGAAAATCACCAGAAACTACTCATTTGTTCACTCACCAGCATATATTTTCACGGGGTTCTGGGTGTACCTCTTGTTTCTTAGTTTTCTTACTGATTAACTCGCTCTCCAGGTATGTTTTCTTGTATTTTGTAATTTTGTAATCTTTTAGTCTTCGAGTTTTGATCGGTAGTGGGTAGTTTTGCATGTTTAGTTGTCGGTTCTTCATCGTGTCGTTTAGTTAGTTTGGGTCTTTGATGATAAATGCAGTGTGGATGGGTAAGTTCGGGGTTGTTTTGGTTGTGTCTGTGCCGGTGACTTGGTTTAGGAACATTCAGAAATTGAGATGGTTTGGTTCGGGATAACTTAAGCTCTGTACTCAATGTCGGTTTGTTGTGGCATTTAGGTTTAATTGGGGACAATTAAAGTGCCGAGGGAGGTAATGTACATTGAGTCTAGTTAGTGAGTCTAGTTAGTGAGTCGTTTTTATTTTTTTTTGTTTTGTTTTTTTTTTGTTTTTCTTTCAGGCTAGTTTTTGGGTAATTTTATGTTTTGACAGGTTAAAGGCTACTCGCCCGTACTCAATTCCCATTCGGGCGAGTTTAGTCTAAACTTATAATTAGTTCTTGTAAATTGTCGCCCAAAGTGTTTGTAACTTCAGGTTTTCTGGTGCAACCACGATTGAAATGCTATACGGTTGATATTTTATTAAAAAAAATAAATAAATAAATAAAATAGTTTGTGAATACTGACTTTCTGCTTTTCTTTTCTTTGTTTGATTATTCATGTGCAGATATGTCATGTGAAGGTTCGTCAAGTAGATCAGGAAGGAAGCGAAGAGGCCCAACACCGCGCCCGCGAGGGGACGCGGCTGAGCAGGACTATAATCCAAATCTGGGTCAAAGGATGATCAAGTATCATACCAGAGAACGTATCCCTAACTGTAGAGTCACGAGGCTTCGAGAACACCCGCTTTTGCAATTTGAGTTGGGAACTCGGGAATCGCGGAAATTGGATACCTTGATTAATACAAATCTACTACAATTTAGGACGATCGATTGGACGCTTCTAGATAACATTGGCCAAAGAGATAGGATCGAGGCGTTGCTGGGTGATAAGTTCAGGGCTGCATTGTGTTGTATGGCTCCACAATATGAGGAGGTAACTTTAGAGTTCCATGCTACTTTCAGGTACAAGCAGGGAAATTTTGAGCAACATGATGCAGTCTTGTTTTCTCTGGGTAGACAGGTGTACGAGATGACCATGCCCCAATTTGCAGTGGCTACTCAGTTATATACACAGGCAGAGGTTCAAACACCGGAGTTTATCACTAGTGTGAGGGGTGTCTTTAGGAAGCAGCATGATTACAGCTTGGTGAGGAATGATCTGGTTAGGTTTTGGGGTACTATCTCAAATGCTCCCTTCTCAGGGAGTATGTTGAATTCAGAAATTATCGATCCGGTCTACAGGTATATTCATAAGATCTTGACAGCGACACTTGTTGGCAGAGGCTCGGGGGAGAATAAGATCAACCAGGTTGATCTGTTTTGTTTGTTGTGTAAGGTGGAGCAGAGGCCTGCAAATGTGGCCAGTATTATCGCATGGTCCATGAAAAGGACCTGGAGGGGTGGTCCGGATGCTGGTATCTACATGGGGCCTTATATGACTAGAATTGCTGAAAGTCTTGGGGTGTTTGACAAATATGAGGCGAGGTATTTGAAAGATGGGCCAGTTACAGTTATGATGGGGGTTAGAGAATTACAGTATGCAGGGATTCTCAGTATGCATGAACCGCCTAGTTGGGAACCGATTCGAGCAGGGCCAAAGGGTCAACCACCAGCAGGATCTGAGGCTGCAGCAGCTATGTAGTCTGGGATACCGACCTGTTATCAGAGACCATTGCATCGGTCTGAGAGGCCAGCACCAGAGTATCCTCTCCAACAGCCACGACCGGACCCCCTCACATTGGATTCGATGTATGATAGGATGGAGCATGGGTTTAGGGACTTACATTGGTTGATGACCACTGGCCATAATGAGATCAGGACGCTGCTTTCTACTGGGCAGCAACGTCAGGAGGAGGCACTGAGGTATATGATGGGAAACATGAATATGAATGTCCTGAGTTTTTTCGCGCCTCAGGGGTCGAGTGGTCAGCGGTACGGTGGTTATGGTCAGTATGGTTCTTATGGACAACTGGGCAGCTCAGGTCAGTATGGTGCCGACCGCTCACCACCAGAGTTTCCGATTTTTGAGGCTGAGAGTGAAGAGGACGAAGAATAGTGTGGGGATGATGCAACTGTTATTGTGTCCTTTCTATTTATTTTTCGGTTATGATGTTTTCAGTTTCTATGGTTTGTGATGTTTTAATACATTGATACATTGGGTGGGTTGGTTTGGTTGGTTTGTGTTTGGCTTGAACATACTGAATGGTTTTCTCTGCGAGTATTTTTATTATGTTTAGGTTGTTGTGATGTTGCCGCTTCCGTTCGTGTGTGATAAATGAGGATTGTTGGCTGGGCACGTTCGGTATGGAGGGCACTAGTGGAAATTGACTGGCACGTTGACAGTCTTGCTTTATTACCAGCTAAGTCTTTTCCAGTTGTATATCTTGTATTTTCATTTCTTTCCATTCCTGCATTAGGGACAATGCAACATTTAAGTGTGGGGATGGGACATTTAATTTTTCATTGATAAAATATATATATATATAATTGGAAAATGTCTCTGTTTTAGAAGTTTGCAATTACAAGCACGGAAAATGATAGTAAAGTCGGGTTTTTACTTGGTTTTGAATATGAGATTATAAATAAAGTGAAAGCGTGTCTAGTTTGGGATATGTGGGTAGGCCCGACCAATTGAGAAGTTTCCTTTGAGCTTAAATATATCTAATGTTGGGATATTTGTGGGTTATCATCTAGGAGAAGTTGGAAGTCGATACCGCCACAAATAGTATAAGGAATGCCGTTATAAGTTTTAAAATCTTAGAATTTTTATCGAAAAAAAAATAGCATATAAAATAACGATGCGTATGGAATTGCTCTTGGGGATGGTGACTCTGATTGAAATTCCTGCTAGGATAAGTTAAAATAAAATGATATGATTACCGATGCTCACGTTGTCGCTCTTGTGGATGGTGACTCTGATTGAAACAACCTCTGGGTTAGGTATGAATATTGTGTGCTCGTGATTTCTCTAAAAAAAAAAATGAGAAAATTTTGATGTTAATTCTTTTAATTTTTAAAGCATAAGACGGTTAGGAAATAATCAATTGGTTGTTCCTTTTGTTCCATAAGCTTGAGGTGGGGTTAGATGAAACTATAGCTTCCGATGCGTGAGACCCTAGATAATCTGATTGAACTTAAATTAAATAAACATGATAAGGAACTTGGATACCGGATTTGGGTTTAAGAGGATAATATATTTGCAATCACAGCTAACACGTCACTAAGCTTTAATTAAAATAACTGAGTTTTTGAGAACCAAGTTTCTACCTGACTATGATTCCGTATACATAATTCTTTTTCAGGGACGAAAAAAGAGTAAGTGTGGGGATATTTGATGTATTGCAAAATACACCCATTTATCGTGTTTAGTTTGAGTGGTTTTGTTTAGTTTTCTTTTAGTTTTTAGTTAGAATTTGTTACTGCTGATCCATTTGTGTTTACCAGGTCTCGAGTGATAGTTGTTGCTGAAATGGGCAGAAAACGAGTCAAAAATATACAAAACCGAGTACCGGAAGAGATCGGGAGGTCAAGAGTCAATTAAAAGCATGAAATTCGAGAAGAAACACCTTCTCGCCACCCGCGAGAAGGTCAGGGGTTGTCCGTCGCGGGCCGCGAGAGAGTTTGCAACACAAACACAGAAATTAAATACTCGCCACCCACGAGAATGGAAGCCAATGGGCTCCGCGGGTGGCGAAAGCCTATTTTCCACAGAATGTTTCGACTTTCAGGTGGGTTGAGGCTAGATTGGGGTATAAATACATCTCAATCATATTCTTGAGAAAACCTAGCCGATTTTGGAGAATCTAGGACGAATTTTGGGGAAATTTTGGAGCAATTTCAAGCAAGAAGGAGAAACGGTTGAAGGTTGGAGTCATAGGATCGATCAAGCTCGTGATTTGGCTATCCGGGTTTATCAATTCTTTGTTTTCTTAATTTTTACCATGTCTTTCCACTTTGTTGAAATTGCGTCTTTGATTTGGATAATGATGAGTAGCTAAATTAGATAAACTACCTAGACTATGATGAATGGGATGCTAAAGTTGTGATTTTTATATTGGATGCTTGTTAATTTTGGATTTCATGATAAAGTAGCAAACTTGATTATTGATTCGTTGAATATGCATGCTTAGAATTATTCTAATTGTTATATATTGCTTCGTATGATCTTTGGTGAATGTCTTTCGCGTAATAGGGTCATGCTAGATCATTAACTTGCGTTGTGATTTGTTGGGTTAATTGGCCAAAATACCTTAGAAGCTATATTTGATAATTGAATGGGTCTAGGTGTTATACTAATCTTAATAGCCGAGAGGTGCGAGATTATTGATAGGTCTAAATTGGTAAATTGCTAGGGTGGTCTTTGAGAGAAGTCTGTCATAGTTGCCTTGCTAATATTTGTCTATCGAGTCGAATCAAGAACCCAAGTCATCCTAGGTTTACAACCCGAGAGGGTGTAGGTCATATTAGGGTACTTTACATAAACATTTAGATAACCGAGAGGAAGTCTAGATCAACTGGTGTTTTCAGCAGCCTTCAGAGTTCCTTAGGTGTCTTCCCGAAAAGGGTCGGGAGTCCTGTTCGGTGTCTCAAGAGATTAGAAATTTATGATCCCGGTTCCTTATTAACTTGCATCCGTTAAAAGTATAGCATGAAGTATCCCAGGATTCCAGTCTAGGTAGTTACCCATCGTCATTTGAAGTAAAACCCAAAATCACCTTCGTGTCTTAGGTAATTTAGTCAATTGATAGTAATTTAATCGCCTTTCTCTTAGGATTTTAGACAAACCCCCCCCCCAAAATATAAAAACAATTAGTCGTGTCAGTCAGTCTGTTTAAGTGAGTCTAATTTACGTAATAAATAGAGTTTCGTGGGTTCGATTTCCGGACTTATTTAGTTGTACTAGAGTCGATCGGTTCACTTGCCGGTTAGTAGTTTAGTCGAGTTTTAGAGAGTCTAGAGTATAACTTAGTTTCTAGAATAGGTTAACTTAGTTAATATTTTAATAACTACGTTTAGAACATCAACCCTGAACAAACGGTTTAACTTTGCTTTGTATATATACCGTGAGTTGGTCATGCAAATCAATCCTCTAGAACGTCAAGGGTTTCTTATGTACCCTAGGTTCTTGCAAATGATTCTGAATCATTTAATTCCAGATTTACCTCAGCATCCAATCCATTTGACCTTGACTCCTATGTCTAAAAGAATCTTTACTGATTGTACTAAGGTTAAACAACAAAATGTTGCTTTGATTCCTGTTCTGACTCCTTTGTTTGGTGACTTAATCAATCCTGATTATGTTGAGCCACTTAATGATAATTGGTTTCATCCTAAGGAGTTAGTACAAGGACAAGTCAAGAATCAAGTACAACAACCACAACAACCGCAACAAGTTCAAGCTCAGGTACAACAACAAGAAGTTCCTATTCAACAACAACAAGTTCCAATTCCACATGAACATGTTCACATTCCTGTTAATGAAGCAATTCAAGAAGATATTGCTTAAGATAATGAACAAGATTTGGGTGTGAATATAGAAGATTTTGATAATGAAGCTTTGAACTCACCTATTCATGAAGATGAAGGAAATGTGGTGGATACGAGTTCCGATGATACTATTTTACCTGATTCTGAGGCTACTGACTCTGATTCGTCTAGAGATTTTAGCTCAGGTCATTATGAGAGATTGGCTACTTTGCCATTGGCAAATGCGGGAAAACGCATTAAATCTAAAGCCAGAAAGCCGAGACGTAAGTCTGTTCGAAATCCTCCTTCTGGATCAGTACTTGGCAAGAGAACTTTAATTGATGAGAGTTCTAACTCGGATAGTGATGTTATTCCAGTTCCAAAAGCTCAGAAGCTTATGTCTGCTTCTATTGCTGCTGCTTATTCATCTCAAGGTGTTGAGGACGCTTCTTTTGTTGCTTCCTTACTGGTTACACCTCCTTCATCAAAACATCCATCTCCGGTGATTTCTCTACATGTTCCACACTCATCTGACGCTGGTCCTT
The DNA here is from genome assembly GCA_023525975.1 of Smallanthus sonchifolius. NCBI lineage: Eukaryota > Viridiplantae > Streptophyta > Magnoliopsida > Asterales > Asteraceae > Smallanthus > Smallanthus sonchifolius. The sequence goes on along the minus strand of CM042018.1, from coordinate 73,730,887 downwards.
CAAAGCCATTTGATTCTGAAAGGATTACCTTCCTTGAATCACATGTGCTTGCTTTGCATACTCAGGTAGATACTCTTGTGTCTACTGATACTCAGAGACAGTTGGTTCTTCAAGCTCAAGCTACACAGATTGCTGACATGCAGTTATTAGTGTCCAAACTTGTTGAGCGTCTTGACGCTCAGGGGGAGTTAAGGATACATGATACTTGTCATGCTAAGTCAATTCAACGAAAGGATAATGATGACAATGATCCTAGTGGTAATGTTGAGGGTGATCGTCAATACGCTGACGTGAATCCAATATCAAAAGCTCAGGGAGAGTCGACATCACATACTATTGAAGGAAACAATAATGATTCTGGAGTGAATGAAGAAGAAATTTTATTATTGGAATTCTTTGCTGATTTTGAAGAAGAAGAAGCTGAGAAGTTAGAATGTCTGGATGATATTGACGAATTATTTGATGATGTTGAAGATGATGTGATGGAAAATAAAGTTGAAGAAGGAGAGATTGATATAGAAAAGAGTAAAGATAAAGTTAAATATGAAAGCAGTGATGGTCTGAATGTACCATATAACTTCATCCAAGATGATGTTATTCCTGAATTTTCTTATGATGGAGTAACAGATTCTATGGACTCTGGTGAAGATATTACTACACCTGATGATACTGCTCAATCCAAGATAGATTTTGATGTTGATACTTCTCATACTGTGTCTCCTAAGCTGAATGAAGAACCTTTGATGTATAGAAATACAGGAATGACTAGAGAACAGTGGAGAGAAGTAATTAACAGTTGGATGAAAGTACTACCAAAGTCACCTATACAACCTGCTCAAAAAGAACGATATGTGAATAAAGAGAGGTGTATTGGAAGAATCATAAGTTGGTTTTATGATGATGACACGAAGTTGTATGCTCTTAAAAGATCTGATGGTGTTCAATACTTAAAGCCTAGGATCAAGTATTTCAATACCTTGCCAAGGTGTGAAATGAATGGTCTAGCTACGAAACCACTGATTAATAGATCAAAGTGTGGGTTAGCCGATGTGATTGCCAACCTGATTAATAGAGAAGGTGGATCAGGGAAGTATGAAAGATTAAAGCCACAGAAAGGAAAAAGAGTGAAGATTGTAGATCTAAAGACTGAGATTGTGACTTGGAAGTATAAGTTCAAGCCAGTACGTGTTGTACAGAAGATACCATTGAAGAAAATACCATAAGATATTCTGCGGAATATGAAATGGTGGTTTGTAGATGTGAATACTGGTGAAGCTAGGATTGATGATAAAGATAATAAGGTCATTGTTAGTTTCTATGATGCAATGAATCTTATTAACTTCTCAAAGAAAGATCAAAGGACGTTAAGAAAGAATGAGATTATGTTTACTGATGAATGGAGAGAACAAGGATTGCAGTATAAAAGAGTGTTGGAGATATGTCAGAGATATGGAGTGTACGCAGGAAGCAGATTACTAGATAACTGGAAGAGCTCGTGATAAAGACTGAAGACAGAAGATCAAGCTATTGTCAAGGGGGAGTCTATTAGGACATAGAATGTATGAAAAAAGCTTTGTAATAGTTTAGGTCTTATTGTCTTTATGTTTTTATGTAATTGTATAGATTTTGTCTAAGTGATAGAACAAGTTCTGCTAGAGGCGAACTTGTTAAGTTCGCTTAGCCTATTAGAGGAGAACTTGTTAAGTTCGCCTAGCCTATTAGAGGCGATTAAGTTCGCCTAGTCTCATGTGAGGCGAACTTGAAGTTCGCCTAACCATCTTTATAAGTTCGCCTATTGCAGAGTTTGTGTCTATAAATAGGTGTTTACAGATTCTGTTCTAGAGAGTTGAACAAGTGTATTATGTGAATCTTGTAAACTCTATGTGTTTGGTGATATAAAAAGAGAAGTTTATTTACCTATGGTTTCATTTGTCAATTGATATACAAACGTTAATACGGTAGGATTCCGCACTCCGTGTTATCGAGACGTCTTGTCACGAGATCGATCTGAGATGAGTCATGTGGACCTACACACCGTTTCTTGAATTTTTATATTTTTTATATCTTATAATTTATAGTTCTATGTTTTGTTGTGTTTCTAGAAGTTTTAGGAACTTTACCTTATACGAACACTAAGTTCACAACTAGAATACCCGATTAAGTACATACACCGCGTGAAACGCTAACGCGTAAAATATAAATGGCAAAAATTATACCTCAAAAATAAATTTTATATATATATTTTTTTATTTATATTTAAGTTGATGATGAACTATATATTATTTTATTTCTAACCGCTTCGGTGAATCTTAGAAATCAACGATCATTGATGGTTCGCGCGTTTAATATTTCGTTTCAAGTTCTAAAATTATTCAAACAAACGTTTTTATTTTATATTTGAGACATCCGTTAAAAAGTAGCATTTTTAGTGAATTTTAAAAGTTTCGGGTGTAAAATTTTATTCGGGTATTATACCGCGTTTTTAACCGTTTAACCAATTTGGTACCCACTTTTATACAAGACCCACTACACTCCATCTATTTATTTAAAACCCCACCCACACCCTTTTGTTTTCTCTCTTCCAATTTCTCAAGAACATATACAAATTTCTTTGATTTTCTAGCTTTGTTCCGGGGATTAAAAGCTGATTACAAGGTATTTTTATGATCAAAAACATGATTTTGTTTCATGCATGGATGATCTTGTGATCATCAAGAACACCCACACACATCTCACTTTGATTTTGGGTTTTATTGAGTTTTTGATGTTTGAATCTTGTTGTAAAGCTTTAGATCATGTTTTTGAACAATGATTCATGGATGATTTTGATTTTTACACCTCCATGATGATATTATATGGGCTGATTTCTAGAAAAATTTTGATAAAAACTCAAGAACACCATGTGTTCTTCATGATGTTCTTCATTAAAATCTTGATTTTAAATTTGTTGTTGTTGGGAACCATCAATGATTATAGGTTGATTTCACTAAGATTCCAGGAGATTGGAAGCCTCTATAACATCATCAACAAGCTACTATCTTGAGGAATAACTTGTTTTTGTGAGATCATTCAATTAGTGAAACCAAAAACATGAATGTTCTTGGTGATGATTTTTTAAAGTATGATCTAGCTTCCGAATTTTTTTTAAACTAAAGTATATACATTGAAAATAAGATCTGCAAAGTTTGGCAATCTAACTCCAAGTGGATTATTTACTAGATTTAATACAAATTTAATATGATTTAATGCAAGGTAATTGGGAAAAATACTTTCAAGTTTGGGAAAAATCTAAACATTGGTCATTAGTTAGTTTATGGTACAAAAACACTCCTGTCCAAATTTCATGAATTTTGGAGGTGTCTAAGTATGTATTTTGTATTTATTAAGTTTTAACATGTGGAAATTGGATTATATACTTTTGGTTGGTTTATGGAATTAACATTTTTAATGGATCTACATATGGACATATAACTGTCCTGGTAAACATTTGGTGCATTATTGATAGTTTATGGAATTAACATTTTCTTGGATTTATTTATTTTCAAGAATATTATATTCATAATAAATATTCTGAATGTTTAAAAATTATGAAACTTGGTCAGTAATTACTTTTCACGTATACTAATATTTGATAAAAGTTTCAAACATTTATTTTGTGTCTATGTGTGGTTTTGGAATTATGAAACATTAAATATTTATAAAAATGATCATTTGGAGGATTTTTGGTATAAAAATTTATTTATAAAATTTTTATAAGTTTTGGACAGAAGTTTATGACATATTAAAAACTTAAGTTTGGACTTTTATTTTGGAAGCTAAGATCACACTAGAACCCTAATTTCGAACGAATCGGACTTTTGACCATAAACCGGACTTTACGCGCCTAACAGCGCTTTTTGACGAACGAAACCGTGACTTAATATCTTATCTAATAAATTTTTATAACTACTTATGTACTTTATTAAAACTTAAACTTTAAGTTTTGATGTCACGTATTTATATAAAAGCCGGTTTTACAATTTTAAACGGTTCGTACGCGTATGCACGGTTTTCGATATGCAATAGGTTGCATAACCACTTTTGTTTTCTTGACTTGGTCAGATATTTTAGGAGTCCTAAATGCATTGTTTGTGCCTATTTGATTAGTAGGACTCGGTTAGGACACTTGTTTTTGTTGCTTCTATGGATTTAGCCGTACTTTGCTAGAATTTGGTTGTTAATCATACTTTGCGTTTTTTGTTGACTAAGTCACACTATTCACCGACGTTGTTTAGGTGAGTTTCGCGACCCCACTTTACTTAATGTTTACTGTTTTTTGGGGAAAGCTGTTTCTTTATTTATTTTAGTCACACGTTATAGGATAAATAAATACATGAGTTATTTTTTTTAATGTCTTAAAGTTCCCAATTTTGGGCAATCAATTAGCTGAGTGTAGCCATTGAGAATTTTGGGTAGTACTACTTGTGTTGACCATGGTTGGTCGCGCTAACCGGACTTGTAGGGTCACTTGGGCGCAGAGCTAGCCAATTTTTAGGTGGTTGTTTGCATTAGACTTTCGTATTGGGTACTTTATTTTTGTTTTGTCGAGGCTTTGATTGCGGCTCATGGTAATATGTTGTCTAATACATGTGTTGTGACACCCGACATTTCAGGTCGATATCCGTACCTATTTTAAATGTGTTTATATTATTCATATTTCGTGATCCACCTAATTTCATAAATTAGGGCATTAAATGTCTAGCAAATACCATACGTTGATTATTTCATATTTTGGTAATTTTAGGAGTTACCGGTTCACATACCCGTATAACCAATCTAATGCGAACGTTGGTGATTTAATTAAATAACCAGAAAATATCTAGATATATATATATATATATAATACACAAACTTTACGTTGGCCAATAAATTCTTTTTTTAGACTAAAAATTATAATATACGTAAAGTTAAATAACGAACCCTTTCGAAGATATTACCGTGTAGCATTACCTTTACGCACTTATACCTACGAATAATCACATCAACGAATTATACAACCCGTGATTTGAATATTTTATTTTTAACTAAACTAGCCTCTAACTAGTTAAATTCTAATCCTAGTACCGTTAAAAACCTAAACCATGTTAAATTACCACTTAAAACTCAACTTGGGCTTAACACACCTAATGGGCTAATTAGTTAATACCTAAACATGATTAGTAAATTAGTTAACCCAAACCACACCCCATTTGACTTCTTCTGCCGAAATCATGGATGAGGCCCCACTTATCAATTCAAACATCTCCATTTTAATTGTTTAAGCATGTGACCATACTTTTTGCCTTCAAGAATTAGGTAAATGACCTTACCACATTTATCATTCACCTCATCCATTCAAAGTCAAAATTCTCAATCACATCCTTTCTTTTCTTTCTCTACTCACGTCTCAACAACAATACTATTTTCATTTCCTTTTCAAATTTCAAAATCCATTTAGTAAAGATCAAGTGAAGCTTTCAAGGTTTCAAGGGTTTACAAGTGTTCTTGGAGCATCTACAAACCATTCAAGCCTCCTACATTCATTCATTTTAGTGTCTTTCCTAGCTTGGCTAGTGGTAAATAATTCATCTTTACACCTCCTTATTATGCCATATTTCTAGTTTTAGCAAATGGTTCACCATGGTTGGAATAGCTTTCTTTAAAATCATAAAAATATAACCTACACATAAAAATGAGTCCATCTCTATGTAACACTTACTAGTTTATAATTTTGGTGAAGATTTGGTGATTTGGTTACAAAACGTATACCTAAGTTAGTTTTGTTTCTGACTTTTGTAAAAAGATCGTTATTTCACCTTTTATTCTTGAATTTGGGTTATATAAGCTTTATATGTATATATATACACACACATATATATATATATATATATATATGTGTGTGTGTGTGTGTGTCGATGGTTTATGTTCACAAAAGTAGTTATAAGTTATTAGATGTAATTTACATATGTTAAAGTTGGTGATTCTTGGACATATTATAACTTGGTAAATTGTTGTTGAAAGTTTGTGGTTAAAAGATGGTATTTATTTGGTATAAAGTTATGAACATAATGATTTAATTAAAAAACCTTAAGTCTTGGTATTTTGTATAAAATATGGTTTACATAAAGTAGTAGGGATTGTTGGACTTAAATGGAATTTTGTAGAGAATTTAGTGGTTGTATATAAAATACCATAATCTTTACAAAAATAAATACTTGATACGTTTTCTTTTAGTAAATATTATGTATTTCTTTCATGTAAAAGTACCCTTATAAAACATGGTCTTTAAAATCTCTAAAACAACTATTTAGATAATTGGTAGTAAAAATATTGTGTTATGAACTTTTAGTAACCTTAAATATATAGATATAGGTATTTTGGTTAAATACTTCTTTTGGAATATTTTGGGATAAATATAATTATTTAGCATACTTGGGTAGTTTTTAAGACAAAAACCCTAGAATAGTGTAAATATATAATTTGATGGATGTTTGTTGGATATGATAACTTACGTATGTTACTAAGATAAATTGGTAAAATGGCGAAAGTATAACTTAGTATTAATTTGGTAATTTTTGATAAGCTATGGTACTAATATCGTGTGTGTATATATATATGTATATATATATTAACGGTGAGTTGTCATTTTGACCAAAATATTGTGTTTATGAATTACGTTGGTAAAAATATAATAAATAATCGTTATGTTACAAACACGACATAATGGTTTACTTTTCACTAAAAAAATAGTTATATTATTTTAGATATATATTTATTTAACGATTAGGAATACGGGATGTATTCCAAGCATTCATCCAGGCTAAGTATTACTTATATACATTATGGAATAAATATATATTACAAAGATAAACACTAATCATCAACGAGTTGTCGAGTCTAACCATTTTTTTATATAAACCAAAACGAGATATTCCAGTCATGTCTAGTAAGTTTGGTGAACAACTTGCGGGATAGACATCCAATTTCTAAGACCGCAAGGTGTCTTATTAATATAGGACACGTGCGAGTCGGTGCTTCTATTTCTGGACCTTTAGTTGCTAGTATTTTGCACTCGAGCTTTCAGGTGAGTTTCACGGCCCCTTTTTACTGTTTTATATAATCTGGGGGAAGAACATACTTGTAACTATTTTTCATGTGATAACAAAAGAACAAGACCCAACCATTGTGTTTACATGAGTGAACGAACATAGGCCCGCTAAAAGTCCCCTGGAACAATTTTATAACCATTAGCTATCTAGTCTGGGATTCTATGAATAGTACTATTGGGGGTGACGCCCCCAGTCATGGTTAGTCGCGCTAAACGACGACCTGTAGGGTCGAATGGCCGCATATTTTCTAAACACATACTTCGTGAGGAACGAGGGAGGGGCAAAACACCTGTTGTCATGGTTTAGTTATGCCTCATGTATGAACATATTATTTGTATTCCTAACTAGTTTACGAATAGGGTCAAACATTACTTGTTGTGTTTATCATATACACTTGGAACAATTTGCGAACACTTGGATTTACAAGAACTATTTGATCAAAACCTGTGAACTCCTCAACCTAGTGTTGACATTTTTAAGTATGCTTTTCAGGAAATTGAACGCGGAGCAAGGGTAATACCACATAGGATACATGCATACTCAATGAATACCCTTTTGGAGATTTTGCTTGTATAACCCGATATCCTTGGGTCATATTTGTAAAATCTCACTCTTTTTGTAACTTTAAACTAATATTTTGGGATGTAAGATTTAACTTTAAATTAAGTATCAAGTTTGTGTGTATGTGTTTACAATATGCATGATACTAGGATAATCACATGGTACATGAAACTTTTTCGTTTAATACATGATTGAGCACATTGTACACGATCACATAATACATGAAACTTGGTTGTTCACAATACACATAATATTACATTGATGACATAATACATGAAACTTATTTAATTGCAAAATACATGATACCAAATTGTTCACACTATACAACATACATGATACTACGTTGCTCACATTATACCTGAAACTTCATTGTTTACAAAATGCAGGATACTAAATTGTTTACATTTACAAAAAAAAACATTATACTAAAATTGTTTACGTCATACATTATTTGATACTAAATTGTTCACATCATGCATGAAACTTATTTGTATACAACGCACCTGATACTAAATTATTCACAGTATACATGAAACCCATTTGCTTACAAACGTACATAACACTAGATCATACATGGAAACTTGAGTTCTTACATTTTACGCAGAATTAGATTGTTTACATTGTTGCAATTGATTAAGTACATCATACACAAGGCACGATTATTCACCTTATCCATGAAAGCAACTCGGGATTTAACGTATTCTTGTCAAACACGAGGAAGCTATGGAACCCTAAATTTTTCCACGTTATTACTCTTTAATACCTGATTGACTCTACTATCTATGGACATAGTTATCTGTTAGCAACCCATACATGAAAACAATAGTTACCAATTAAGTGATTTTGTGTTACCCCCTAGACCCACACCCACAATGGGAGGAACTATACAGACCATGCGGCGATTTGGATAATTACGGGTGCACACGTAATTATAAAAAAAATCAGCGCATGGAAGACATAGTGAAACCTGTCGTGTGTTATAACATGAAACCTATCGAGGTACATAGTAACAAAACTAATGTGATATGATAAGGACATGATGGATACGCCGATGGTACATCCTATATATAAGTGTTCCTGTCATAAAATCAGATGTAGCGTTATTCTTGCCACGTAAAGTTTTATGTTGTTTGACGGGGCCAATGTTTGTGAAATCTTTTACCCACTAATAGTTCCTGATAATATTAGATAATATCTTAAACAAACCTTGATCATCTAGTTCCCATCAAATTCCATTCCAAGTAATACATCTCATCTTTAGAAAAATTGTTATCCAACAGATTTTCTACTTGAGTTCATTTCAAAACTAAATCCACTATCATCATTCGTGCCTAATCTTGAGAAACAAACCTGAATCTTTTTATCAACTTTACTCCTAAAACCGACAGTCAGGCTCGTTTAAAATCCAAACCCTCATCTCGTTCCTGATTTAGTAGCCCCCAACAATTCAATTTAAGGACGAAATTCCCTTAACAGGGGGATACTGTAACATCCATGATTTTGCATTTTTTTATGAAACTCCGTTTGAATCCCATAATTTCCACACTCAATGAGTCACATTAATTATTATTTCAATTCGAAGTTTTAAACTTTTCATATACATATAATCTTCTATTTATATGTATAACACGTGTATATTCATAGAGTTATATGTATATATAAATTTATGATTATTTTATATAAATCATTTACATCATTTATAGATTTACAGAACTAGAAACTTTACCTCATAAAATAATAATAGTAATACATTACTACATTCAGATTTTATTAGGATATTTCTAAAGTTTTTAAAGCATAAGGTTTTAAAACAAAAGTCAATTTATCTATACACACATATATATAATTATGCACAATTTGTAATGGAGTTTTCTATATAAACTATTTTAAGACGAACGAAATAATGTTTTAGTATTCCTACAAGCTTTATAAAAACTATTTTATAACCAAATTCTAATTTATTTAGTCTTGGACCTCCTCATCAACCCTTGAACATTTGGAAACCATCAATTTGAACCCAAACCTTTTAAATTTTAAAACCCTTAATCTCAATTTTGACCCATTCACCTATTTTGACTCATTTTGACTTCTAAAAGTCAAACAACCCAAGAAATCCTCAATTTGATACCGAAATCAAGTGAATTGATTGTTAGGGACTCTCCATATATGCTTAATCGATGTTAGACCACTCCTACACCCAAATTGCATTTCAAATTGTAAATCCTCGCGGCTTAATTCGAGTTTCAAATAGGTTTGACTATTCTGAGATCAAACTGAATCAAATCACTGCCAAATTAATAAATTAAACGCGTTAAAGCCCGCAAATCACGCGCAGTCTATTTTGTTATGAATTCAAACCTTAATCGCGACTCAATTCATTGCTCAACCATTGAATTAACGCGTAAATGGCGACAACAGCTGTCACCCGAAAAGGGCAAGCTGAATCAAACAGTTACAATGAAATTTATTGAATTAACTCGTTCCCTCACACTCACACAAGCCTTTTCAAACTCTCCCAACCCTCCGTTTACCGGCATTGCATCGATGAAGCTCTGTCAAACTCGAAGAACGCCGGAACTATCCATCAAGTCATACTTGATCATATCTCAGCCATTGCAGGTAATCCGTATATCATTAGAGTCGTTTTTATATGGGGATTAAAAGCCCTATGATTCCAGAAACAATTGATCGATCGTTTGGGCAATTACTTTAGCTAGGGTTACGGACGGGATGAATCGGGGAGGGGATGGTTTGGGTTTGTTTATTTAAGAATAGCGGATTGGAATTATGCCAAGGCATCTGCCCTGTTCCTCCGGTTAGGTCGCTCGACCCGCACATGCATGGTCGTGGGGTTCTAAACCCACAGTCCGCACCCTTTTTGCTTAATAACAATACCAGATCCGGACTCGCTGCAATTGTGTGTTAAAAACAAATTCAAACCTGCCTATTTCCAATAGTCAGCCCCTGGTGCAGTGGTTAATGCGTTACACCTTCAACGGGCAGACCCGGGTTCGACCCGGGCAAGCCCCATTTATTTTTGGAAACCGTTTTTAAACACCCCTTTTCGCTTATAAAAATTTTCTTATAAAACCTTGATCATTTAGAACATATTACAACAATAACTTACCATTTTAAGACTTAAAACAATTAGTTTTAGAATTTAAGTGATTTTAAAATATCATTTTTATTAATAAAGACCATTTAAAAGTTTATTTTAAATTAAATTTTCAACTTACGAAACAAAGCATTTACATTACTTAGTTTATAAAAAAATTGTGTAAGGATTTTATAAAATACATTATCATCTTATTTTTTTAATGAAAACAATATTATAAATTATCTTATAAAACCTTGATCATTTAGAACCCCACGACCATGCATGTGCGGGTCGAGCGAGTCCGGATGGTTTGGGTTTGTTTATTTAAGAATAGCGGATTGGAATTATGCCAAGGCATCTGCCCTGTTCCTCCGGTTAGGTCGCTCGACCCGCACATGCATGGTCGTGGGGTTCTAAACCCACAGTCCGCACCCTTTTTGCTTAATAACAATACCAGATCCGGACTCGCTGCAATTGTGTGTTAAAAACAAATTCAAACCTGCCTATTTCCAATAGTCAGCCCCTGGTGCAGTGGTTAATGCGTTACACCTTCAACGGGCAGACCCGGGTTCGACCCGGGCAAGCCCCATTTATTTTTGGAAACCGTTTTTAAACACCCCTTTTCGCTTATAAAAATTATCTTATAAAACCTTGATCATTTAGAACATATTACAACAATAACTTACCATTTTAAGACTTAAAACAATTAGTTTTAGAATTTAAGTGATTTTAAAATATCATTTTTATTAATAAAGACCATTTAAAAGTTTATTTTAAATTAAATTTTCAACTTACGAAACAAAGCATTTACATTACTTAGTTTATAAAAAAATTGTGTAAGGATTTTATAAAATACATTATCATCTTATTTTTTTAATGAAAACAATATTATAAATTATTTTTCCATTAATTTCATATGTAGGATTTAATTTGTATTTAAACAAATATAAATTTTTGAAATATATATTAACACATATATATTTACAATTCCTTGTTTCTTTTGAGAGACACTCTATTTAAATTAATTATCTTTCAAATTAATAAACCATTTAGGCTTTAAATTATATTTTTGTACAATTTTCTAAATATATATATACTAATATATATATTTTTTGACACATTATTATAAATAAATAAATAAATTTATTTATTTATTTTAATATATATAATATCGCATTACTTTTAAAAGACTAACTATTTTAAATAAATGAATAAAAGGAAATTTATTCATTTAAACTATTTACCTATTTAAATTAAACCCTAAGTTAGTTATTATTTTTATTAAATTCATATATACCTTGAACTTACATTTTATATTAAGTTTTTAGTCAAATGCAAACACCAACTTACGCACATCCATTTCATGAAATGTCTCAAATACTTTTGTACAAATCCCCACACTCGAATTCCGTTGAACCTTAGACGTTGCCTTAGACTTTTGTGCACATCATTGATTATATACATATAATTAAATTATAGGTTGATGTGTGATTAAACTAATCACTTGTGCCTCCTCTTGCTCGCGCTATCTACAAAGAACTTATACCTGTGAGCATTACATAGCCCCCTTTTACTCTTTTACACTTTTTGGGGTGAAACATGAACTCTATACACACAATTACTTACATTTACACAAACTACACAAACACAAATCCTCTTTACATTCATGTATGCAAAATTTGAGCTTTATGTTTGAGTGCTAGGTGTGTTAACTGTTTGTGTGCAATTTATGTGCAGTCATTAACTATTCAAGCCGATGGTTAACAATGATAGATCTATTGAGTTTGACAAACCCACCCAGATTGGGGTGATTGTTACCGACAACACAATTTGCATGCTAGTTACAAAGGTTTGATTGTACTTTGGTTACACAATAATTGCTCCCCATAAATGCCTTATTTTATCATCTTAGGTAAGGATTTGATCATTTACATCTATACACTATCTATGTATAAACCTGTGTATGCTCACCAACTTTTTAGTTGACTTTATTTTATTCATGTTTCAGGTGCTAATGTGTGAGTTTGATCAAGACATGATACACTTAAGTTTGGGCTTAGTTAAATTTAAACAAAGAATATTATGTATTTCATTTACGTACTTGTTTGAATTTGGTTGTGTTTGATTTTTTGAAATGAAATTTGGATGATTAATATATGGCAATCTAGTCAACCTTGTGCTCATGAACAGTCTACATGTCCCGCCCCGACGTATTCCGCCGTCGGTTAGGGTGTGACATTGCATGACCAACTCACGGTATATATACAAAGCAAAGTTAAACCGTTTGTTCAGGGTCAATGCAACCATTGCAGCTTGTAATGCACTCTTCAAACCATCAGTATCTTTGAGACAAACATTGGATGATTACGTGCATAAAATACCTCCATTCTCCAACTAAACCACCTATTAATGCTTGAGTATCATTTAGTCTACCTTTGTAACCCATCCTCTGAAAATACCCCATAATCAGTGTTCCAGGATAAGACATAGGATCTTCATTAGCACCTCCCAATGCCAAAGTAGCACGAATAGTTTCCACTGAAATAGCTACCTCTGTATTATTCACCGTGGCACGAAGTACGTGAGGTTCAACATCTTTGTCTTGATGTACTGTATCCCATAATTGTTGGATATACGGTAAGCTAATGTACGGATCTGCGGATAATGCCACATGTAAACGTGAACGATTCAAGAAATTGATAATCCCTTGGAAATTTACAGCCTCAGACATATTTGGATCTAACAACGCCACTTGATTATGTTTGTACTCAACACGACGAGCCATCTGTAAATGTATTGGATATAGAACACACATTAGTCATATAACAAACAAAATGAAAAAAATCATAAAAAATTTCACACACAAAAAAATGACAAATCCAAACACTGCTTAGCCCTTAGGCGAACTTAATAAGTTCGCTTAGTGTTGCAAGAGGCGAACATAATAAGTTCGCCTAAACAAGTTCGCCTTAACAATTTCGCCTGAACCAGTTTGACGATCCAAATTCTACAGCAGATTCCCAAAATGTCCAAATCGTCAATTATGTTCAAATCAAACACAGCATAGACATCGATTTACAACAACTAAACAATATTAAGCTTCAATTTCAAGATTTAAACCAAGATAAACTTGATGTACTCAGAAAATCGTAAGGATTTCAAAAACGACGAACACAGAGTAAAAAAAAATTTCCCAACGATTTAACGGATAAAAATCCATGAAATTACCTTAGAAAGATTCGCAATTCAAATCCAATCCAGAGATAAACACGAAAATTTCAAATTGAAAACCCTAGTTCAGAATTTCACAAGTTCGCTAAAAAACCTGTAAGTTCGCTCAATAAGTTCGCTCCCACAGTGAAACAAATAATAAGGATAAGTTCGCCTGAACAAAATATTTATTCACACAATTAAGTTCGCTTCATTAGGCGAACTTGTTAAGTTCGCTTAACAATCCCCAGTCGAACATATTAAGTTCGCTTAATCAGAAACAAGCGAACATATTAAATTCGCTTCAAACCTTAGCCTTGAACAATTTCGTCAACTTTCGACACGGCACGTTCTTGTGAACTTCCATCTGTAACATGTATCTGATCCAATCCCGAATCATCTCAATAAAAAAAATAAAATTTTCATGGAAGATAGAAACAAAATATTTTTGTATTTTATCTGTACAAACGGAATCACATATTTTTTGTTTTTATCTGAGCAAACTGAAACACATATTTTTGGTTTTTATCTTAGCAAACTGAAACACATATTTTTGGATGAACATCATGAGCAAGAAGATCATATCAGTATATGAGCAATTCATCACACAGTCTATTATTAACTATGGGTAACCTATGATATGCACAAAAAAATGATATGAAACAATCAAACTCATTCTTATGTAACTTGAATCTTTTTCATATTTATGTAACTTTTGCAATCAATTTGAATATTACTTGAAATGATACGCGATAAATTTCAAAGTAAACAAGATCAGGTCATGAAATGCTCAATTTTTCTTTCCGAAACTGTAACACAAAGCATGAATTCTTAAGTTGTCAATATTATATAATTTGAAACTATAAGCATTTTTTCTTCCAAATTCATGTGAGTTAGTACCATTTAGATGAACAACATCGTGTACCCCACATATATGCCAACAGAAATTTAAATTTGCACTATCTTCAAGACATACACAGTTTATTGCAAGATTATATCAATCTCCAAGTTGAAATTATCACTATTAGCACAAGTATAGAATAGCAGATCCCAAAGGATATAAGAATCAGGACGATTCAGAATCAAAAGATTCTAATGAATTGGCTTTATAATGAGAATCAATAGATTCAGGTAGGAAGATCCAACTATTATCTGGATAATTTTCAATGAAATCAGAATAGATAATGTATCTAACTGATCCAAGGGTGAATATATATTCCAACAGATGTTGTTTGAAAACATATCTTAGTTCAGCAACACATTGCATGTTTTTCGAGGCATGGGCAGTGAAGTGAACTGAAAGAGATTGTTCTAAAGACATAATTCGATATTCGTCTCATAAAATTCTTAAAGCCATATATTTTTTATCTGATAATGATCTTTTACACAAACACCCAGGCATATAATGGATTCAAATCACAGATGTAATCATATCATATTTAATTTTCACACTACTATTGGTTTAAAAACGCTTCTAGTCTATTGACAATTTAAGTTTCAAACTCATATTCAAGTTAAAACATATTATCAAGATTAGTGCATTATAAACACTATCATTTCTCATTTATGCAGACTTTAAAATTTAGATCAAATCAATTTACTTTAAACTATCATATATCAAAGGTCTACTATTGTCATGTGTAATGAACTATTCACTGATGTACTATCATTTCTTCTATAACTTCAAATGATGTCAATTTTATATTTTTCATTTTTTTTGAATTTTTATAAATAACAATTTTTGACTGAAATTTAAAATGCAGAAATGTAATAAAAGAAATTTAAAAAAAAATCTCCCATGAAAAATAGTTTTTGAAAAACTTTTATTCAGGATTGATCATACCTATCATTTTGATCAGAAATTCAAACCCGATACGATCAAATGTCTTGGTAAAAAGATTAGCAAAATTATCATCTGTATGCACCTTCACCAGCTCAATCAACTTTTTATCTACACAATCACGAATAAAATGATATCTAATTTCAATGTGCTTTGTTTTACTGTGCTTAACATGATTATTTGTGATAGACATTGTAGCATTATTATCAATAAACATGGGGGTTCCTGTAAAATTCAAACCGTAGTCTCTTAATTGCTGTTGGATCCACAAGATCTGTGAACAACAACTTGCAGCAGCAATGTATTCTGCTTCACATGTTGAAATGGAGACCGTAGTTTACTTTTTGCATTGCCAGGAAACTAGACGATTACCCAAGAACTGGCAACTACCTGTAGTAGATTTCCTTTCCAAACAACAACCACCAAAATCAGAATCAGTGTATGCATTGAATTCATGGTTAGAACCATGTGGAAACCATAGTCCCAATCTCTGTTTTCCTTTCAGATAACAAAAGATTCTCTTTACTGCAATCAAATGAGACTCTTTTGGTTTTGCTTGGAACCCGGAACAAATACACACATCGAACATTATGTCTGGCCTTGAAGCGGTTAAGTACATTAGAGATCCAATCATTACACGGTAGAGTCGACAATCAACTTCTTTTCCATCCGGGTCAGAATTCAATTTATGATTGACCGGAATTGGAGTATCGTATGGGGTACAGTCCTCCATCTTGAACCGGCTCAAGATGTCCTTTACATACTTGGACTGATGAATAAAGAAACCATCTTCCTTCTGATTAACTTGAAGACCTAGGAAAAATGAAAACTCTCCCATAGCTAACATCTCAAACTTCGATTTCATAACACTCTCAAACTCTTTGCACAACCCTTCATTTGTAGAGCCAAAAATAATATCATCTACATATATCTGCACCAGTAGATATTCTCCCCTTGCTTTCTTAATGAATAAAGTCGAGTCAATTTGCCCACAAACAAAATCATTATCCATAAGATGTGTAGACAAAGTTTCATACCACGCTCGAGGAGCTTGATGAAGACCATAGAGGGCTTTATCAAGCTTGAAAACTCTAGACGGATTAATTGGATCTTCAAACCCCGACGGTTTACACACATAAACCTCCTCCATGACTTTACCATATAAGAAAGCACTTTTTACATCTAATTGAAACACCTTAAACCCTTTGAATGAAGCAAAAGCAAGAAACAACCTTATAGCTTCAAGCCTAGCAACAGGAGCATAAACCTCGGTGTAATCAATTCCCTCTTGTTGATTGAAACATTGTACAACTAATCTTTCCTTATTTCTCACCACAACACCTCGATCGTCTTTCTTGCATTTAAACACCCACTTTGTACCAATTGGATACACACCCTTTGGAAGATCTACAAGATTCCAAACTTTGAGTTTGTCAAACTGAGCAAGTTCTTCCTGCATGGCCTCTATCCAATTGTTATCATGTAACGCCATTTCGACATTCTTTGGTTCGACCTGAGAAATAAAACAGGAATGTGAGCATACATCAAGAACACCAGAATTCTTAATACCTATATACAAGCAAGTGTTGTCAATAATAGAACGCGTTTGCACTCCCTCGCGCAAATTCCGAATGATATTTGTAATCAGATGAGCTTTGAGTTCCTTGATTGATGCAACCTCAGGAACCGGCAACACATCAACTTGAGTTGTATCTGATTGATAAGACATATCTTGATTAACTGATATCTCCGAGTCCAGATTTGTAGGAATCTCCCCCTGAGCCTGTGTCAAATTAGAAGGTTCATCAACTAACAAAGGATCAATAGAAGAATCTTGGAAAATAACATTTTTGTCCTCACTATCAGACTCTTGTGTTCCCGAACAAGAAGCAACATTAGGATCTGGAGCAGATGTAGAAGAAACAGAAGAATGTGGAACCACAGTCGGTAGAAAACCACCATTCTATGCATCATGACATAAATCATATAAGACAGCAGCTTCCTCAAGAGAAATATCAGAAGGTAATTGAAAAGACTTGAATAAATTGACATAATCAAAAGCCCAGTCTGGTCCAATTGCCATTTGAGGTAAAGAACGATTAGAACAGTCAATATGAAACCATTCTTCAACCTGACGAGTCTCTTTGTTATAAACCCTCTTGGTGTTAGAATTTGCAACATACCCCAGAAAAATCCCTTCAATAGCCTTAGCACTGAACTTGGTTGGGACATCTCTAACTTTCAACAGGGTGCATGGATTACCAAAAGGTAGTAAATATTCCATATTCGGCTTACGATTATTAAGCAACTCATAGCATGTCTTGTTGTGTTGCTTAACGGTCAAAACTCTGTCCAAAACGTGACACGCAGTATTCACAGCCTCAGCCCAAAAAGTTACTGGAAGCTTAGAATCTACAAGCATCGTACGTGCCGTTTCAACCAAAGTCCTGTTCTTTTGTTCAGCAACTCCATTTTGTTGAGGTACATATGGCGCACTGAATTCATGATGAATTCCCTTTTGAAGACAAAATAAACCCATCTTGCTATTTTTAAACTCGCTGCCATTGTCACTCCTAATTCTTCTGACTTTCTGTTTGCACAAATTCTCTAAACCCAGGATTAAGAATTGTACCAACTCTATTGTTTCGGCTTTAGAAGCAAGGAACATAACCCATGAAAATCTAGAGAAATCATCTGTTACTACCAGACAGTAAGATTTACCGCCAATGCTCCTGATACTAATCAATCCGAACAAATCCATATGCAGTAGCTCCAAAGGAGTCACAATAGAATTCTTTGACTTAGATTTGTGGGACTTCTTGTATTGTTTCCCCTTCTTGCAAGGAATAAAGTCATCAGAAACTTATAATTTCATTTTCAGAACACCAATAACCAGATCAATCTTCACGAGATAATTCATTTTCTGATAATTGATGTGAGCAAGTTTCCTATGCAACAAAATAGAATCTGACTCAGACGCCTTAGAGAGGAAACATGTAGGAATTGAATCCGTTGTAGTAGCAACACACATGTCTAGGACATATGTGTCATTTCTCCTCGGAGCCTTCATTAGAATCCATTCTTCAGGAATAACAAAGCCCGGTTTCAAGATATAACACTCAGAATCATTGAAATGAAATGAAAATTTTTTGTCACACACTTGAGATACACTCAAAAGATTGTGTTCAAGTTGCTCCACATAGTTCACTTTCTCAAATTTGACTTTATCGTTCTTCAAAGTACCCTGACCAGTTACGTACCCGCCTTTATTTCCAGCAAAAGCGACATAACCACCATCAATATGAATAACATATTCCAGCAAACGAATATTCCCTGTCATATGTCGAGAACAACCACTATCCACATACCACGTATTGTTGATAGTCCTCCTTGGTTGCCCCTACATAAACAAAGAAAATCAGTTAGAAATTGAAACCCAAGCCATTGTGGTCTGGGGTCGTCCAGATGGATCAAAATAAACAAATTCAAGCAATTCACAATCAACATTGTCATCAACCTTTGGAACATAAGATTCACAATTAGACCTTCTCAATGAAGACACAGTATGATTACTTGGAAAAACATTATTAGATTTATGATTATCAGATTTAGATATTTCCAAAAATTTCTTTAATTTTCTGTTACGTCTTCTTCGTTGTGGTCTAGAAAGTTTGACCTCAGGTTGAGAATCTTTTGGAATTCCAACATGTGGAATCTCAAACATATTTTGAAAAACAACTGGTTTAGAAATATGCTTATCATGTTGCTTAAATCCCGAAGATTTAGCAAATGATTGACAAGGCACATTATTTACAACACTAGACGTGGGCTTTCCCACATTTGGTATTTTAAAAATCGTCACCACTCGTTGTTGTGTGGAAACACTCTTTAATTTGCCTTGATTCTTATAAGGACAGTGAATCGGAATATGACCAGCCTCATTATAGTGAAAGCAAACTCGTCTATCTTGATAATTTCTGATATAAGGAGTTTTTCTTGAATTCGATGACCCTTCCGATGAACAATCTTCAGAAGATTTTATTGAACAGTTGACTGGCTTCTTTTGAACAAAAACTTGTTTAGTCACCGTTGATGAATTCTTCTTCTGATGACCAGCAGCAACAAAACCACTTGATTGTAACATTTTGGAAAGTTTAGGTTGATCAACTTTCACCTCATCGGGTTCTGTTAAAATGCATCTATCAAGGGTAACCTTTTTCACTACCTTTGGTTCATCAAGTTGCACTTCCTTAGGAATGCCTTCAATCTTTTTATCATCAAAAACTTCATCCTCAGAATCAGAATCATAGATCATATCTTCACCAGTTACTGGATTTACTTTCAACACCGTCTTTAGATCAATTTCCTCTTCTTGAATAATTTCTGGTTCAACCACATAATTTGCATTGAATGGTGGAGGAACAATCCAATTCCAGCAACCCTCTTTGTATGATCAACATTAGCATTAAAGTAATCCAATACCATAGATGAATTTTCAAAATGCTCCAGCTTTCTATGTAATTTTATCACTTCAGATTCTTTATCAGAAATTTCTTTGTTCTTCTAAGCGACAATTTCATTTCGCTTCTCAATCTCAGCATAAGCCATATCCAGATGATATGCTTGTTCCTTATATTTCAATCCCAACGAGTTCAAATCTCTTTTCAAAGACTCAATTCTATCTATACACAATTTATCATTATCTTTCAATTTTTGATTAACTGAATGCATCGATTTCATATCACAAATTAAATTTGTGTTATCATCCATTACTTTTTGCATTTTATTTTTTATACTGATGCAATTGGAGCAATAAATGTGACAGATAGAATCTTTTACCTTTGAAGGTTCTGACATATCTGCCATGAAGACTTTTGCAATCGGAATATTTTCAGAATCAGCACCATCAGAAGAATTTTGAGTTAATACGATATCATCTTCAGATACACCAGATGCAATATCAGTCTCAACATTTTGTACTTGATCATGTTCTTCATCAGCACTTGGCAAACTCTCACCATCACTTGAGATATCATCATCAGTTGACTCTTCAGATTTTGCAGAATGAATCTCAGCTACAAAAGCTTGACTTACCGTACCAACCAAATCTTCAAGATGAATACCCCACTCATAATTTTCATCATTCTGAGCAACCAAAGTAGATGATGCAGATGCGTGATTAGAATTTCCAGAACCAGAGGAGCCATGTGACTGATTACGGTTGTTCTGAAAGTTATTAAGCTTCTTCTGAGAATCAAATTCAACTTTTAACTTCACACATTCTTTTGCGAAATGACCATACTCCTGACAATTATAGCAACGAACTTTGGTTTTGTCAAATCGCATACGTGAACGACTGTTAGAACCAATATACTTTCTTCCAGTCTTCTTCAAAAACTCCTTTGCTTGTCGCATCAGCATAGCCATGCTCCATTGAATGTTCATCTCTTCTAGATCAACATGATCAATTTGTCTGAAATCCTCTTCAATAACATCTGGATCATGAATCTTTCCTCTAAAAAAATTTTCATAAGAAGCCATAAACGAAGAAAACATAGCTAAATAATCATCAGCAACTCTTTGATTCATATTATGTGTTCCAGATGATGAAGAAGTTTTATTTGCAGAGAAACCAGAATGACTTGGAACCCCAGAACAATGATCATTAGAAACATCTTGAGTATCACCAGAAAAGAACGCAACCCCTGCACCAGTTTTGCCAGAAGACTTCGCAAAATACATTGAAGGATCTTGGATATGCTCCATTCTGGTTTCCTTCTACTTCATATTCAAATCATGTGATTGAATCTTGCCAAGAACCTCTTCAAGAGACATAGTTTTATACTTGACATTCTTTTTTATCAAAACTGAATACACATCAAATTTAGATGGTAATGCCTCCAAAAACTTATCATTTATCTCTTCAGTCTCATAAACCACTGAAGCACTTGACAACTCACTCAGCAAAGGATAGAATCTCATTGGAAGATCATCTAAAGATTCATTTTGAAAGTGCTTGAATACTAAGAACTGCTTCTTCAGTAATTCTTTTCTGCTTTTCTTAACATCCAAACTACCTTCACACCACTTTTGTAGCGCTTCCCACAATTGTTGAGAAGTCCTGAATTGTTTAAAGCTATGATAAATTTCTTTAGGAAGAGACATTGAGATACTAGCCATTGCCTTATTTTCCCTATCAAACAATAATTTTTCTTCTATGGTTAACGCAGATACCGATTTAGGAACATCATCCTTTCCCATCCAAGTATATGTCGAATGTGTATAACCTTCCAAGATTGGAATTCATAAACTTGTATCAGTAAAAGACACGAACTGATCAAACCAATCTTTCCAGTTAGAATAATCTGCAAGTCTTAACAATTTGGGTGGTTTCTGAGATGTACTAATCTCGTTATCGTAATTTAACATGTTAGTTACTAGCACCATATTTGCCATTTTCAGAAAAAATTTCCAAGTATTGAACCAGTACTCCCCTCAGGCGAAGATAATAAGTTCGCTTCAAATCCAAACAAGCGAATTTGATATCAAGCGAACTTGATAAGTTCCCTTAAAACAAGAAAACCCGGTAATTTCGCCTACTGAATAAGTTCGCTTAAACTGAGTGAAGTTCGCTTGCTAAGTTCGCCTGCAACAAATATCAGCAAGTTTGCTTGCTTCAGCTGTAACAAACTCAGCAAGAAAACCTTCAACCCAGACACGAACAAACATCATCTAAAATCATCATTTCCCATAGATTAGAAGGAATTTGAAGAAATTGGACCGTAGGATTTAGTATTTTATGAATTAGAATACTTCTATCGGATTAATTTCAGCAAAAACCACTTCAAATCCACGATTTCAGCAGCAAAATCAACTTCAAGAACTTGAAAACTCCATGGATACAAAACTTCTAAAAATCAACAATTTCTTGTCAAATTGTACACAAAATCGTCTCTAATCACCAAGAATCAAACACAAATCACGAGCAAAAGCTCTGATACCACTTGTAGGTCAACATGACTCATCTACAGATCGATCTCGTGACAGGACGTCTCGATAACACGGAGTGAGGAATCCTTCGTGTTAACGTTTGTATACGAATTGAGAATAGAAACAGTAGGTAAATAAACTTCTCTTTGTATATCACCAAACACAGAGTTTACAGAATACTATCAATTCTGTCTCTTTTTCTTCGCTTCGCTAAAGAACAGATTCTGTAAACTCCTATTTATAGACACAAGCTCTGCAGTAGGCGAACGTAACAAGTTCACCTCAAATAGACTAGGCGAACTTAACAATTTCGCCTCACATGAGACTAGGTGAACTTAACAAGTTCGCCTCTAAAGTTCGCCTCTAGCAAAACTTGTTCTATCACTTAGACAAAATCTATACAATTACATAAAAACATAAAGACAATAAGACCTAAACTATTACAAAGCTTTTGTCATACATTCTATGTCCTAACAGCGGGGTGTGACAAACAATCCTCTAGGGCTCTCTAGCTACTAAAGGTCGTTCCTCTCATCTTTTGGGAGATTATAACTTAAATCTTTCCATTCTAAGTAAGTTCTTCTTATGTTTTTGCTTGTTCATACATTTCCTTTCAAAATTCGTCATAACTAGCTAGATCTATGATTCCCAAACATGTTTTTGTTATAATCATAGAGCTATCCAAGATCTAAAGCCTTATTAAATCAAAATTGTTCAATCTTTTATTTAAAAACTTGATTTTGATCTTTCTTGTTCCTTAAATTTCTAAAATCATGTTTTTACTAAAACTCCTTATTTTCAAATTAAAACTTTGTAATATTCAACTTATTTCATTTCTATCCATACTAAATTCATATTTACACTTTAACCTTTATACTTTCCAAACTTACCAAACAAACCCTAAACTTGGTCTAATATATCGATAGAGTAACCATCCAACCGGTATGTAGTTATGTGACAAGCAGAAAGTTCTGTCTAAGGAAAGAGTGGTGTATAAATCCCTCCTAGGCCCTTCCAGGGAATGTTTCTGTTGGAGGTACTACTCTGGGACAATAACCACTCTAGTGTATGACAACCACCTTCCTCTATTTTCAATATCAACCCCTCAACTATTCTAAACCTGAGTTACCCGGGTCTCTTTTTGTAACATCCGTGAACTTCTGCTTGTAACATTTTTATTTCATTTTGTGCTTTAATAAGATTTTGACATGACTTTTCTCGTTATAACATACGTGTACATTATGCCATATCAATTATTCAAACATATAACGTCTCTGAGTTTTGAGATTCTTAAACTTTTATTATATTTATATATATATATATATATATATATATATATTGAAATTAACTATTTATAAACTTTTATAAAAATGAGGTTTGATTTTATAAAAGGAAAATATTAATAATAAGAAAAAAAAATAATGATATATATAAGTTGTAAAGTTTTAAAAAAATGGATTTTGTAATTAAAGGATTATTTATCGAAGGAAATTGGACTTTGAACCCTCCCTATTACATATGAACCCTCTTTTTATGCTTGAACCCTTAGTTTGAAACCCCCCTTCATAACTTGGACCCTGGAACAAGAAAGAAGAACAAGTTTGACTTGAAAAAGTCAAAACCCTTTTTTACTCTTCTATTTCCGTCGAATTCGCAGTCAAAACTCAATTCTTTTGAATCATAAACATTCAAGATCGTGTATTAATTACGTATCAAGTCCCAATTTGAGAGATTAGGATCAAAATCGTGAGATTTGGAACCCAATTTGGTATGTCACGTAAATGGGTATGAGATTAAGAAATCACTTAAATCAAGCCCTGTAATCCCGCATATCTCGTCGATTTAAAGCTGTAAACGCGTTATAAACACCCTATAAATACCCCTAACCATTTACAAGTTGATATCACCATGAAATCGTTCTTTTTTTTCCCGTTGCGATGAGCATTAGAGTTCCCCAAGTGTTCGATTTTCCGACTTTGTGTTCGAGGCCAACTTCAGGTATGACTTACTTGATGAATTTCGATTTCTCTATTCCCTTTTGTTTATAAGAACCATAAATCGATATTGGGGAGGGTGAGGCCTGGTTGCGTCTCTTGTGATTGTGGAAGAAGGAAAACAGGCAAACTTCACGTTCATGTATTATAAATCCTTGCATTTTAATCAGATCGGGGCAGTAGCCCAACTGGTTAAAACACTACACCTGCTCAGCCAAGCTTGTGAGTTCTAGACATGGGGTTGTCATCTTTGTTTTTTCTTTTTTTTTATTTCTCTTGTTTTACTCCATCACACACACATAAGGAACTATGTTACTTGTTAAAATCTAATGGAACTTTTAAAAATAATTGTTGGCTTTCTAAAAAGTTGATTTTTATAAAATTTTATGATTGAATAAATATATAAATATATTTATATGAAAACAGTTAATATTATGTGACGGTTTATAAACCAATCTTATTTATAGATTCTCAAGGGTTATATAAACATATTTAACCTACACATTTGAAACGACATGATCTATAACAATACGATTGTATTAGTGTTACTAATATCATAAATTTTAATAATTGTTTTAATAGTATTTTTTATCATATTATTATTACTTTCACAAATAATATGGTATTAAAAATTGAAAGATTCTTTTAATAATTAATCTTATTAATTAGAATTTTCATAAATAGAAAACTCATATAACTAGTTTATTTATTTATATAAATATTACTATATTGTTGCAACATTGTCTTAACATGACATTTATTATATTAAACCTAAAATCTCTTTTATAAATAAAATTTACAAAACATTGTTTCATTTATATATTATCACTTTATTTAACTTGGTATCGTCGGAGTTCAAATCTTTAATATTCTCCGTTCGTTCCAAACCCTAATGTTCCAAACCCTAATGTCCCAAATCGTTCCGTCTCTATTCCCTTTAATCGTCTCAAATTATTAAATTACATATCTTATTTATTTAGGGCATCGTTAAACCGGTTCACACGTCCTCCCGGTCTAATTCAAGCTTAAGACTCAATATCAAGGTGAGATTCATAGCCCCCTTTTTCATTTACTTTTGGGGTGAAACATGTATATCTATAACTTGTTAACTCAACCAGTTTTATCAAAACAAATCCTCAATCAAGTAATTTCAATTATATGCTTGATATTTGAACACTTATAACAATATTGCAATCATTAACTTGATCATAAGCCTAAGGAAGTACTAGTATGGCCATATAGGAGAAACCGATATAACAACAGCAAAATGTTTGGGATTGTGGATGCAATAACATTTTAACGACACAATCATGGATTGTGGATGCAATAGCATTTTAACGGCACAATCATGGATTGTGGATGCAATAGCATTTTCACGGCACAATCATGGATTGTGGATGCATATAACATAAAACATTAAGGGTTTATTGCAAAAGTTTGTGCCACCATGCTTGTACACTTGTTTGAACTTGATTTGAATTTGTTTAAATCTTTTATACCAATTTATCTTTATAACTTATAAAACCTATGTCTCTCATCAACTTTTTGTTGACCCATTTTACTTTACATGTTTCAGAAAATAATAACTAAGAGCTGAAGGATCACATAGGATTGCTTTTGGGAATTAGCTAATAAATTTGAACACTATATTTATTTTTATTTTGGATGTTGTTTGACTTGTTGAAACAAGGGTTGTTATCAAGTATGAAATTTTAATAATTTATGTGATACCTTAGTAAATGTCTTTATACCTTGTGCTATGTACTATATGTGTGACGCCTCGCGTATTCCGCCTTGGAGGGGTGTGACAGATTGGTATCAAAGCTTTTGTTATAGAGAATTAGGCTTAGAAATACCTAGACCATAACCTAAGACTCCCTTACATTTTCATAGGAACTATATGTGATTTATGTGTTAACCTTATCTCTTCTTAGCCATGTCATCCTGTTCAGTCGATGTATCCCATAACACGTATGTCCACTCGGATCTTTCTCCACCCACTTACCAATCAAGCAAAGGAAGCTTGCTCGAGAAGATGGATCTCACTCTTAGGCCTCAAAGCCCAATCCATGATTCTCATCATAACCATGGGTTCAAGTGATAGGTGTTAGTAGTATATGATGGCTGGAAGAGTGGGTGTAGGTCCATAAAAAGTTCTGACTAAGGAGAGACTTAGTACTTAAGTGTGTCCCTTGTCACCCACCTCTCTTTCCTAGGAATCCTTTTGTGGCTGCACTACTTATAGGTCAAGTATACTTCTAATGCGCTATTGTGAGAACTCGGTGTTATGATTGGTCAAATTTTAATTTCATTTGTACTTAGCACTAAGCATTATATAAGCTAGTGTTTATCTAATTCAATTCTACCTTTGTATGACATTAATGTAAGTGAATTTCTATTTTATGAATAATATCACTTCTATTATTTATATGTCTTTCTCTAACTCGATTAATAATCTTGTCTTCGTAAAATGCCTCCTCGACGTGAAACCAATGACACCACCAATTCTGGAACCAGTGATACCACCCTGACTGCTCCAACTATGGACACCACCGCTATAGCCACACTCTTAACTCAACAGCTTACTGCTGTGTTGCCCACCATGGTCACTCAGATCACCAACACTATAACTCGTGTAACCCTCTCAAGTACAATGGCACTGAGGGTGCCACCGGTTTACTTCAATGGTTTGAAAGCATGGAGGCAACTTTAATCATGAGTAAGTATCTGAAAGTGATGTATGCTACAAGTGCTTTCCAAAAGAGGGCGCTTACTCGGTGGAATGCTGAAAAGCGTACTCGGGGACTGACTGCAGCTCTAGCCTTGACATGGGATCAACTTAAGAAACTCATGGTTGAGGAATTATGTTCGAAGAACGAGATAAAGAAACTTGAGGTGGAACTATGGGATCTTGTTCAAGACAGTGGTGAAAACGAAGCTTACAACAACCGTTTCATGAATTGAGCATCTTGGTCCCTCACATGGTCACCCTGTTAAGCCGCCAAATCGACCGTTATATTGGTGGCCTGCCTCATCAAATTAGGGGTACCGTCATGGGCAGCAACCCTGCTACTCTCGAGGCTGCCATTCGTCTAGCTGCGTCCCTCATGGACGATCTTGTTAAAGAAGGCATTCTAACCCGAAAAAGTGGAAAGAAAGTTCGGGTTGAAGAAACCAAGAAGCCTGAACGCCACTTCAAGAAGCAGAAAGTGGCAAAGAACTTCGCCATGGTAACCCCTGCTGCTCCAATTACGCAAGTGGCACCAACCCAAGCACAAGGTTCCATAAATAAATCTTATGGCGGGTCTTACCCTTAGTGTGCTAAGTGCCAATACCATCATGATGCTACCTACCCTTGCCGCATATGCACTAAGTGTGGTAAAGGAGGTCACTTGGCGGCCACTTTTCATGTGGTTAATGCTACTCCTACTACGGTCCCCGCAATTGCAAATGGTAGAGCTTGCTACTAGTGTGGTGCTACCGACCATCTCAGAAACCGTTGCCCCAAATTGGCAAACACATAAGGGGTACGTGGTCGGCTTTTGTTATTGGTACCACGGAAGCACTCCAGGAACCTGACGTCGTTACATGTAGTTTTCTTGTCAATAATGTCTCTGCATCAATTTTATTTGACACCTGTGCCGACAAGAGTTTTGTTTCCACCAAACTACAACCTTTGCTTGGTAAATGCTCTAGTGTGTTAGAACCTCCTTACACGGTTGAAATAGCCGATGGCAAAGTAACCCATGTTCGTACGGTTGTTCGCGGTTGTACCTTGACTCTCAAAGATCACCCGTTCATCATTGACCTAATTCCTATGACTCTTGGAAGCTTTGACATAGCTGTAGGTATGGACTGGCTATCCGAAAACCATGCCGAGATTGTGTGCTCGGAGAAACTTATTCGTATTCCTCTACGATCCGGTGAAATCTTAGAAATCCATGGAGACATGCCTTGTCGTGGCCTAAAGATCATTTCTTGCATGAAGGCTCGTAGCTACTTAAGAAAGAAATTGTAACACCCAAAAATAAAAAGAAAAGAAAAATTCAAAATTTCACTCCCTCGCGGTACGCGAGGGAGATTTTGACAAAACCTCGCGGTACGCGAGGGGACTGCTTATACGCCAGATTTACACCTTCTCGCGGTGCGCGAGAAGATTCCCAACCAAGCCTCGCGGTACGCGAGGGGATAGTACACGCGTCAGGGCCAGAAAACACGTGTCATTCACCCTTGCCACCAGCCGCCACGTGTCATGCTGACTCAGCACCGTTCGTGACACCTCATCCTCTCGCGGTCCGCGAGAGATTTCCTTGGCCAGTCTCGCGGTACGCGAGAGACCGGAATTCCAGCCTATAAAAGGCCGTCAACGGGATTGAAATCTCTACACAATTTCCAAACATTCCTTATACACAAACCCGATCTCTCAAAACTCTACGACGTTCCAAGCCGCCGTCCAACCTTCCAACGAAACCCTGCTCAAGCCGTAGTTCCGTCCAAATCCCGCAAAGTAGGTATCATTAAAACTATTCATATATATATAGTCGCAATTATATATATATTCTCTCATATATATATTCTCGTTAATCGTGTCTTCCCTAGGAAGAAACGTGTCGAGGTTCTGCTCAAATTCCGAAGCCTACAACCCTACCAGCCATCAAAATCAAGGTGAACACATTTAACGCTTTTCAAACGATAAAACCATTTTATTTACGAAAACGGCATGAAACAAATTAAATGCTTTAATCATAAGGGTAATCTACGTGATAGCATTCAGGCCATAAGCATACGTAGATTTGATCAAATGGTATACATGAGGAGGGTGAAATCCCCTTCCGTGGCTGGGTACAGATCATGTAAGGGGATATCATAAGACTGAGGATATGGTTCCTTAGCAGATTATACGAGGGACGAGTTCCTGAGTATCATGTAAGACTAAGAACAAGGTTCTTAGCATCACGACCCTGGGAATAGGCTATCAGTCTGAGACATAGAGCTCAGCCAGTTGACCCCATGGCAGAGACCCGGTGTATGTAGGTGGTAGATACTTCAGGTGAAAAAGACTGCTGAATGTGTAGATTTATCGTCAAAGAAAACGTGCTTAAAGGCTTTAATTTGGTTTATGTTAGAAATCATTTTCGTGTCAGTTAAATGTGATTCACCGGCTTTATGCTGATGTTCATTTTCAAAACGTTTTTCACAGGTAGTGAAAGAAATCATTAAATTCAGGGTGGTGCAGTAAAGACAAGATCTTTAGGCATATTTAAATCCCTGTGGCAGACTAATACAAGACCAAATGTTGGAACGGACATAGATCCTAGACATTTTAAATGGCTTGTATTATGTAAATTAATTCAGCAGATGTACATTATATAATAGACTTTTGAATGTCTATTATCATGAAATGAAAAGGGACGTGGATCCCAAGTTTTGACAAATGTATAGAATTAACCCTTGAGGTTATTTACATGCCATTTCATTACAAAAAGGCATCAAGTAAAAACAAAGACTTCCGCTGTCCAAATTTATGGGACCTCATTCAGATACCAGCGTTGTCTCGCGACGCCCGGGCAGGGGTAGCCCGGGGTTGTGACAGGTTGGTATCAGAGCCGCATTTAAGGGTTTTAGCAAAATTAGATACTTGTATGATAGTATCTTAGCTTTAACCAATAGTTGTGCCTACTAAACGAACGGTAGGAAGATGCCTTTAACATAACCAATAAATTACAGGATGTCAGATCCATACTATTATCCTTATAATTACCCAAACTACTTCCCTGGAGAATCATCTAATCAAGTAGTACCAAGCTATGATGATTATGTCCACTACCTGCCGACCCCGGAGAATTGGAACAGAATGGTCGCAGAACAAGTGGAGCAGACTCAAGCAAGGCTTGAACCTCTGAGGGAAGAATCAGAGTATTCAGTGGAAATGGAAGATTCAAGAGAATCTTTACGTCCTGTTATGACATCTATGCCACTACCTCAATCATTAGACGTGGTAGATCATACCGGAACAATTCAAGAACATCCACCCAGTCCAAGTGAAGAAACTCCACATTCGATTTCTGAATCCGACAAGGCTGCCGTTTGTGAAGGCAGTGGTGGAAAGTATTTCTTTGATCCTATTCCAGAACATCCCGTTTTCAAGGAACCTTTCTTCTATGTAGATCCCTCCGATGGACGTCAGTATGCAACCGACGGAAAAGTCGTGTGGTCTGTTAACTCAGCATATCACGATCTTAGGATGGGACACAGGGAACCACCTCCTTGTTATGAATACCATGATGAACTGCCAAAATCAATTGATGAACACCTCGATCGTGCTCTTAGAGAGGCTGACGATCTACGTGCTGAACTGTTCTTCACCAGACAAGTTGTAGTCCAGAATGAACAAACTATAATTGATTATGAGCTAGCTCAGGAAGACAGGAAGTACGCAGAACAATGGGTGGCAGATCAGTTGATCCAGAAGGGTGCTATGACCGAGACCCTGGGGAGATTCTATCAAGATTTGGGAGATGTGCTTCTCGATTAAAGTTAATGATAGTATTTGTATAATTAGCTAACTTTAAGTGATATAGATGCATATCTATATTTCTGTATTTGTAACAAATAGATGAAGTTTAAGAGATAATAAACTTCAAATTTTGACCCAAATTCGTGCTTGTGTTCTTAGATGTCTCAACAAAACAATGACAATAGCGGTCCATCTACCTACATTATCAAGGAAAAAGGAAAAGAAGTTAATAATAATCCTGAAATAGCTACTCAACAACCAGAATTGCAACAACTGGTCAAACAAAGCATTAAAGAAATGCTTCCTGCCATAATAAAGGAAGTACAAGAAAACATCAAAACTCCAAGCCACGTAACTCTTCCTTCAAAAAGAATGGAAAACCCTTCGAAAACTCACACAGAGCAAGTAGCAAGCTCTCGTAAACCTCAAACCTCGAAAAGATCCAGAACATCAAGCAATAAGTATTCTGAATCTGAAAAATCGTTAAATCTAAGCAGTGAAAGCTCAGAAGAAGAAAATGAAACAAAAAGGTATAAACACAAGGGTTGTTCTTACAAAACCTTTCAGGACTGTAAACCTTATGAATTTAAGGGCACCGAAGGCGGTATTGCTACTCTTCACTGGCTAGAGAAGATGGAGTCAGTAATAGCAATTAGCAAGTGTGCTAAGAAAGATCAAGTACTGTATGCTTCAAACTCCTTCAAAAATGAAGCGTTGGAATGGTGGAATTCAATCATTTCTGCCAAAGGAAGAAGAAAGACAAATGCCATGGATTGGAAAGAATTCCGAGCAAAGGTGAAAAGGAAATTTTGCCCCAAGAATGAGAAAGAACAAGCTGAAAGGAAATTTTTGGATCACAGGATGGTGGGTACCAATGATCGAGAGTATACTACCAAATTCTTTGAATATGCTCGATTGGCACCTCACCTGGCTAAACCCGAGTCGGTTCTCATAACTCGATATATTTATGGCTTAGTTCCAGAGATCCGTGATTTGGTGAAGGTTGTCTCACCAAAAACCATTGAGTCCACCGTAGAATTGACCGGTACCATGACGGCTGGACTAATCAGAAATATAGAGGAAAAGAAGAAAGTCGAATCCTCTATAAAATCAAAACCCGAGGCCAAAAGATTTAGCAAGAACTTTGGGCAAAAGGGGTTACCATTTAACAATCCATCATGCAAAACGTGCGGACGCAGGCATAGTGGAAAGTGTGTTTTTGAAACTCCATTCTGTAATTATTGCAAGGTCTCAGGTCACTCTACTGAGAATTGCTTCAAGAAAAAGGGAATAACTTGTTTTAGTTGTGGAGAGCTGGGGCACATCAGCACTAATTGCCCTAAGTTTGCAAGGACCGGAAGAGCTGGAGGATCAGGAGCCAGGATCACTCCAGAAAACAAAAAGACCGTACGAGCTTTTGTCATGAATGCTAACCAAGCTGAGAGAACGCCGGACGTAATTACCGGTACGTTTCTTCTTAATAATGTTTATGCTAAGGTCTTATTTGACTCAGGTGCGAACCGGAGTTTTATAGATTATAATTTCTGTAATCTATTAAACGAACCATTAAGTCCCTTAGCTGAAACATATGAAGTAGAAACAGCGAACGGTGATTTGATAAAAATATCCCAATCACTGAACAATTGTTACATTACATTGGCTGGTTTCACTATCCCAGTACAATTGTTACCAATGTCAATAACTGGCTTTGACATTGTTTTGGGGATGGATTGGTTATCCAATAACCAAGCCGAAATCCTTTGTAATCAACAAGTTGTAAAACTCGTTACACCAACAAACAAAACTCTAACTATCCAAGGTGATAAACCCACAAAACCTATCCAGATAATCTCCATACTTAAAGCAACCAAGTGCTTAAGAAAAGGATATCTGGCATGTCTGGTATCAATTACTGCCTTGGAAAAGGAGAAGAAGATAGAATCAGTACATGTAGTATCTGAATTTCCAGACGTTTTTCCTGAAGAACTGCCTGGATTACCACCAGAACGAGAGGTAGAATTTCGAATCAACCTTGTACCTGGTGCAACTCCAATTGCCAAATCCCCGTACAGACTGGCATCCACAGAAATGGCAGAACTCAAGAAACAATTGGATGAACTTCTTGAGAAAGGTTTTATACAACCAAGTTCTTCACCCTGGGGAGCTCCAATTCTCTTTGTTAAGAAGAAAGACGGATCAATGCGCATGTGTATTGATTATCGGGAACTGAATAAAGTTACCATCAAAAACCGATACCCACTCCCAAGGATTGACGATTTATTCGATCAACTCCAAGGAGCTTGTCATTTTTCAAAGATCGATCTTCGTTCAGGTTATCATCAGTTGAAAGTGCATGATAACGATATCTCGAAAACTGCATTTCGAACACGGTATGGACATTTCGAGTTCACGGTTATGCCATTTGGACTTACAAATGCTCCTGCCGCATTCATGGACATGATGAATCGTGTCTGCAAACCTTACTTGGATAAGTTTGTCATAGTTTTTATTGATGACATACTTATTTATTCCAAAACCCAAGTTGAACACGAAACTCATCTTCGAACCATACTTGAACTTCTTCGAAAAGAGAAATTATATGCTAAGTTTTCCAAATGCGAATTTTGGTTAACGGAAGTACAATTTCTTGGTCATGTCATCAACGTGAACGGAATTCAAGTAGATCCTTCCAAAATTGAAGCTATATCCAAATGGGAAATTCCCAAGTCACCCACCGAAATTCGTAGTTTTCTGGGATTAGCGGGATATTACCGCCGGTTCATTCAAAATTTTTCTCGTATAGCAATTCCACTCA
Source organism: Smallanthus sonchifolius (assembly GCA_023525975.1). Classification (NCBI taxonomy): domain Eukaryota; kingdom Viridiplantae; phylum Streptophyta; class Magnoliopsida; order Asterales; family Asteraceae; genus Smallanthus; species Smallanthus sonchifolius. Next base: position 73,696,736 of record CM042018.1, on the reverse strand, counting down.
CATCCCTAACTCGGAAATCTGTAAAATACGAATGGGGACCCAAACAATCTGAATCTTTTGAAACTTTAAAACAAAAACTGACAAACGCACCTATTCTATCTTTACCAGATGGTATTGAAGACTTCGTAGTTTACTGCGACGCCTCACATACTGGTTTAGGTTGCGTATTAATGCAACGCAAGAAAGTCATTGCTTATGCATCTCGTCAGTTGAAAATTCATGAGAAAAACTACTCAACCCACGATCTAGAATTGGGCGCTATAATCTTTGCTTTGAAATTATGGCGACACTATCTCTATGGGGTTAAGTTCACAATCTACACTGATCATAAAAGTCTCAAGTACATATTTAGCCAGAAAGAGTTAAATATGAGACAAAGAAGATGGATGGAAATCCTGAATGATTATGATTGTGAAATTTGTTATCATGAAGGAAAGGCAAATGTAGTAGCAGATGCCTTGAGCCGAAAAGAAAATGTCAAGCCAAAGAGAGTACGTTCTCTCAGACTTGAACTACAAATTGATCTTGTAAGTCAGTTAAAAGAGGCACAAGAGTTAGCTTTGAAGGAAGGTAACTTTGAAAAAGAAGGAATGAAAGGAATGCTTGACTTACTGATCAAAGGTGAAGATAATATCCTTCGCATGAATAAACGTATTTGGGTACCAGTTACAGGTGATCTTCGAGAGCGAATCCTCGAAGAAGCACACAAGTCCAAATACACCATGCACCCAGGAAGTGATAAAATGTACAAGAACCTCAAAGAAAGTTACTGGTGGATTGGTATGAAAAAGAACATTGCTATCTACATAGCAAAATGTTTGACTTGTTCCAAAGTCAAAGCCGAACACCAAAAGCCAGCTGGATTATTGCAACAGTTAGAATTACCAGTTTGGAAATGGGAATTGATAACTATGGACTTTATTACCAAACTTCCTCGAACCACTCGTGGAAATAATGCAATCTGGGTTATCATTGACCGTTTAACCAAATCAGCTCACTTTCTATCTATCAAGGACACCATGAGTATGGACAAAATGGCGCAAATTTACGTTAATAAAATTGTAACGTTACATGGTGTGCCTCTATCCATAGTGTCAGATAGAGATAGTCGCTTCACATCTCGATTCTGGCAAAGTTTTCAAACAGCTCTAGGAACTCGATTGAATCTTAGCACTGCTTATCATCCACAAACTGATGGGCAGAGCGAAAGAACCATACAAACCCTAGAAGATATGCTCCGAGCCTGTGTGATAGACTTTGGAGGTAATTGGGATGATCATTTACCTCTAATGGAATTCTCATACAACAATAGTTATCACACAAGTATTCAGGCCGCACCATTTGAAGCATTGTACGGACGAAAATGTCGAACGCCTGTATGTTGGTCAGATATCGGAGAAAATCAGTTATCAGGACCAGAGATAGTCCAAGAAACCACTGATAAAGTATTACAAATACGTGAACGTTTAAAAGCGGCTCGAGATCGACAGAAAAGTTATGCAGATAAACGAAGAAAGCCGTTAGAATTCCAAATCGGTGACAAGGTGTTATTAAAAGTTTCACCTTGGAAAGGTGTTATTCGTTTCGGAAAGAAAGGAAAGTTAAGTCCACGTTTTGTTGGACCTTTCAAAATCATTAAACGAATCGGATCTGTTGCCTATCAGCTTGAACTACCAGTAGAGATGGGTGGAGTATACGATGTATTCCATGTATCAAACCTACGTAAGTGTTTAGCTGATGAATCCTTGCTGATGCCTTTACAAGATGTGGAAGTAAATGAAAAGCTCAAATTCATTGAACGACCGTTACAAATTGAAGACTGACAAATCAAAAAGCTTAAACGGAAACAATTGGTGTTGGTCAAAATAAGATGGGATTCCAGACGTGGCCCAGAATATACTTGGGAACTTGAGTCAGAAATGCGCAAAAAGTATCCACATCTCTTTCAATGAATCTCGAGGACGAGATTATTCTAAAGGAGGGGAGGATGTAACACCCAAAAATAAAAAGAAAAGAAAAATTCAAAATTTCACTCCCTCGCGGTACGCGAGGGAGATTTTGACAAAACCTCGCGGTACGCGAGGGGACTGCTTATACGCCAGATTTACACCTTCTCGCGGTGCGCGAGAAGATTCCCAACCAAGCCTCGCGGTACGCGAGGGGATAGTACACGCGTCAGGGCCAGAAAACACGTGTCATTCACCCTTGCCACCAGCCGCCACGTGTCATGCTGACTCAGCACCGTTCGTGACACCTCATCCTCTCGCGGTCCGCGAGAGATTTCCTTGGCCAGTCTCGCGGTACGCGAGAGACCGGAATTCCAGCCTATAAAAGGCCGTCAACGGGATTGAAATCTCTACACAATTTCCAAACATTCCTTATACACAAACCCGATCTCTCAAAACTCTACGACGTTCCAAGCCGCCGTCCAACCTTCCAACGAAACCCTGCTCAAGCCGTAGTTCCGTCCAAATCCCGCAAAGTAGGTATCATTAAAACTATTCATATATATATAGTCGCAATTATATATATATTCTCTCATATATATATTCTCGTTAATCGTGTCTTCCCTAGGAAGAAACGTGTCGAGGTTCTGCTCAAATTCCGAAGCCTACAACCCTACCAGCCATCAAAATCAAGGTGAACACATTTAACGCTTTTCAAACGATAAAACCATTTTATTTACGAAAACGGCATGAAACAAATTAAATGCTTTAATCATAAGGGTAATCTACGTGATAGCATTCAGGCCATAAGCATACGTAGATTTGATCAAATGGTATACATGAGGAGGGTGAAATCCCCTTCCGTGGCTGGGTACAGATCATGTAAGGGGATATCATAAGACTGAGGATATGGTTCCTTAGCAGATTATACGAGGGACGAGTTCCTGAGTATCATGTAAGACTAAGAACAAGGTTCTTAGCATCACGACCCTGGGAATAGGCTATCAGTCTGAGACATAGAGCTCAGCCAGTTAACCCCATGGCAGAGACCCGGTGTATGTAGGTGGTAGATACTTCAGGTGAAAAAGACTGCTGAATGTGTAGATTTATCGTCAAAGAAAACGTGCTTAAAGGCTTTAATTTGGTTTATGTTAGAAATCATTTTCGTGTCAGTTAAATGTGATTCACCGGCTTTATGCTGATGTTCATTTTCAAAACGTTTTTCACAGGTAGTGAAAGAAATCATTAAATTCATGGTGGTGCAGTAAAGACAAGATCTTTAGGCATATTTAAATCCCTGTGGCAGACTAATACAAGACCAAATGTTGGAACGGACATAGATCCTAGACATTTTAAATGGCTTGTATTATGTAAATTAATTCAGCAGATGTACATTATATAATAGACTTTTGAATGTCTATTATCATGAAATGAAAAGGGACGTGGATCCCAAGTTTTGACAAATGTATAGAATTAACCCTTGAGGTTATTTATATGACATTTCATTACAAAAAGGCATCAAGTAAAAACAAAGACTTCCGCTGTCCAAATTTATGGGACCTCATTCAGATACCAGCGTTGTCTCGCGAAGCCCGGGCAGGGGTAGCCCGGGGTTGTGACAGAAATGCTATGCTTTCTTGGCTCACATTGTTGAAAAGGAACCCGAGAAGAGAACCATTCACGACATACCCGTTATTCGAGACATTCCCGAAGTATTTCCTGACGACTTGCCCGGACTCCCACCTGTTTGACAAGTTGAATTCCGTATTGATCTTCTTCCTGGAGCAAACCCTATTGCTAAGTCCCCTTACCATCTCACACCATCCGAATTACAAGAATTGTCAAGTCAGTTGCAAGAGCTGCTAGACAAAGGTTTCATTAGACCGAGCTTCTCACCATGGGGAGCCCCGGTCCTGTTTGTCAAGAAGAAAGATGGAACCTTTAGGAAGTGCATCGATTACCATGAGCTCAACAAGCTGACCACCAAGAACTGATATCCTCTTTCGAGAATTGATGACTTATTCGATCAATTGCAAGGAGCAACTTGTTTCTCAAAGATTGATCCCCGATCTAGTTATCACCAATTGCGAGTCCATGACGATAACATCCCGAAGGCCACCTTCAGAACTCCATATAGACACTATGAGTTCGTGGTTATGCCTTTCGGGTTAACCAATGCACCTACAGTGTTCATGGATCTTATGAACCAGGTTTGTAGACCCTACTTGGATCGATTTGTCATTGTCTTCATTGACGACATATTGATCAACTCTCGAACCGCCAGAGAACATGAGAACCACCTAGGCAAATATTGGAGCTTTTGAAGAAGAAAAATCTTTATGCGAAATTCTCCAAATGCGAGTTTTGGTTAAAAGAAGTTCACTTCTTGGGTCATGTTATCAACGAGAAGGGTATTCATGTTGACCCATCCAAAATCGAAGCTATCAAGAACTGGAGTACGCCCAAGACTCCCTCAGAAATCCGTTCCTTTCTAGGTTTAGCAGGCTACTATTGAAGGTTCATCTTGAACTTTTCAAAGGTTTCCCTACCACTCACAACTCTAACCCAAAAGGATAAACCGTTTGTTTAGGAGCAGAAACAAGAAGAAGCTTTCCAACTCCGTAAGCAGAAATTGTGCGACTCACCTATCCTAAGTCTTCCCGATGGCAATGATGACTTCGTCGTTTATTGTGACGCCTCTAATCAGGGTCTCGGTTGCGTATTGATGCAACGAGGCAAAGTGATCGCCTACGCGTCAAGACAACTCAAGATTCACGAAAGAAACTACACCACACATGACCTCGAGTTAGGTGGTGGTCTTTGCTTTAAAAATCTGGAGACACTACCTCTATGGTACAAAATGCGTCATCTTCACCGATCATAAAAGCCTTCAGCATATCCTTAAACAAAAGGATCTCAACATGAGGCAACGGCATTAGGTTGAACTTTTGAGCATTACGATTGTGAAATCCGCTATCACCCGGGGGAAGCCAATGTAGTCGCTGACGCCCTTAGCCGTAAAGATCGGATCAAACCCTCTCGCATTCGGGCCATGGGAATGATCATTCAAACTATCCTCAAGGCCATTATTTTTCAAGCTCAAAAAGAGGTTCTTGCCAAGGGTGAGTTAAAGCAACAGTTAGATTGTGGTGAAGAAAAACAATTAGAGTCCAAGTCTGATGAGATTCTTTATTTCATGGGACAAAGGTGGATTCCCGACTCTCAACCCCTTCACGAGCTTATCCTCGATGTGTCACACAAATCCCGGTATTCTATTCATCCCGGTACCGATAAAATGTATCACGATCTCAAGGAGTTTTATTGGTGGCCCAGAATGAAGAAGGATATTGCTTTATTTGTTAGAAAGTGCCTTACGTGCCTAAAGGTTAAAGCCGAACATCAAAAACCCTCGGGTCTTCTCCAACAACCCGAGATTCCTCTTTGGAAATGGGAGCAAATCTCTATGGATTTTATCACCAAACTCCTGGTGGGCACTATTCGATTTAGGTCATAGTTTACCGCTTGACCAAATCCGCTCATTTTATCCCTATTCGTGAAGATTTCAAGATGGAAAAGTTATCAAAACCCTATATCAGTGAAATCGTGACTCATCACGGTGTGCCTTTGTCCATTATCTCCGATCGTGACGGCCGTTTTACTTCCAACTTCTGGCGATCCTTACAAAAATCCTTAGGGACTCGTTTGGACCTCAACATGGCTTATCATTCGCAAACCGATGGCCAAAGAGAAAGGACTATCCAAACCCCGGAGGATATGCTTTGCACTTGTGTGATCGATTTCGGTGGAAGTTGGGATAACCATTTTCTTCTCGTGGAATTCTCTTATAACAACAGCTACCATACTAGCATCAAATGTGCTCCTTTTAAAGCCTTATATGGTAGAAAATGTGCTCCCCGGTTTGTTGGACCGAGATCGGTGACGCTCAAATAACCGGTCCCGAGCTTATTCAAGAGACTTCCGATAAGATCTTTAAGATCCAAGAAAGACTTAAGGCTACCCGTGCTCGCCAAAAGAGCTATGCCGATAATCGAAGGAAACCCCTCGAATTCCATGTCAGTGATAAAGTCTTACTCAAAGTTTCCCCTTGGAAGGGCGTGGTCCGTTTTCTGGAAAAAGGGAAAATTAGCACCTAGGTACGTGTGTCCTTTTGAAATCCTTGAAAGGATTGGCCCCGTAGCTTACAAACTCAAGCCGTCAGCCGAACTCAATGGTGTGCATGACACTTTTCATGTGTCAAACCTCAAGAAGTGTCTCGCCGACGACACTCTTCACATTCCGTTAGACGAAGTCCGCATTGATGACAAGTTGAACATCATTAAACAACCCATTAAGATCATGGACCGTAACATTAAGCAACTCAAGTGTAGCCTATACCTATCGTGAAAGTCCTTTGGAATTCTAAGCGTGGTCGTGAGTTCACTTGTGAACGTGAAGATCAAATGAAGCTTAAGTAGCCTCATCTCTTTTCTAATTCAGAAGCCTCCACCAGTTGAATTTCGAGGACGAAATTCCTTCAACTTGGGGATATTGTAACATCCATGAACTTTTGCTTGTAACATTTTTATTTCATTTTCTGCTTTAATAAGATTTCGACATGACTTTTCTCGTTATAACATATGTGTACATTATGCCATATCAATTATTCAAACATATAACGTCTCTGAGTTTTGAGATTCTTAAATTTTTATTATATATATATATATATATATTAACTAGTTATAAACTTTTATAAAAATGAGGTTTGATTTTATAAAAGGAAAATATTAATAATAAGAAAAAAAATAATGATATATATATGTTGTAAAGTTTTTAAAAAAATGGATTTTATAATTAAAGGATTATTTATCAAAGGAAATTGGACTTTGAACCCTCCCTATTACATATGAACCCTCTTTATATGCTTGAACCCTTAGTTTGAAACCCCACCTTCATAACTTGGACCATGGAACAAGAAAGAAGAACAAGTTTGACTTGAAAAAGTCAAAACCCATTTTTACTCTTCTATTTCCGTCGAATTCGCAATCAAAACTCAATTCTTTTGAATCCTAAACATTCAAGATCGTGTATTAATTACGTATGAAGCCCCAATTTGAGAGATTAGGACTGAAATCGTGAGATTTGGAACCCAATTTGGTATGTCACGTAAATGGGTATGAGATTACGAAATCACTGAAATCATGCCCCGTAATCCCGCAGATATCGTTGATTTAAAGTTGTAAACGCGTTATAAACATCCTATAAATACCCCTAACCATTTACAAGTTGAAATCACCATGAAATCGTTCTTTTTGTTTCCTTTTTTTTCCTGTTGCGATCAGCATTAGAGTTCCCCAAGTGTTCTATTTTCCGACTTTGTGTTCGAGGCCAACTTCAGGTATCACTTACTTGATGAATTGCAATTTCTCTGTTCCCTTTTGTTTATAAGAACTGTAAATCGATTTTGGGGAGGGTGAGGCCTGGTTGCGTCTCCTATGATTGGGAAAAAGGAAAACAGGCAAACTTCACGTTCATGTATTATAAATTCGGGTATTTTAATAAGATCAGGGCAGTAGCCCAACTTGTTAAAACACTACACCTGCTCAACCAAGGTTGTGAGTTCTAGACACGGGCCTGCCATCTTTTTTTCTTTTTTTTATTTCTCTTGTTTTACTCCATCACACACACATAAGGAACTATGTTTCTTGTTAAAATCTAATGAAACTTTTAAAAATAATTGTTGGCTTTCTAAAAAATTGATTTTTATAAAATTTTATGATTGTATAAATATATAAATATATTTATAAGAAAACAAGTAATATTATGTGACGATTTATAAACCAATCTTTTGTATAGATTCTCAAGGGTTATATAAATATATTTAACATAAACCTTTAAAACGACATGATCTATAACAATACGATTTTATTAGTGTTACTAATATCATAAATTTTAATAATTGTTTTAATAGTATTTTTTTATCATATTATTATTACTTTCACAAATAATATGGTATTAAAAATTGAAAGATTCTTTTAGTAATTAATCTTATTAATTAGAATTTTCATAAATAGAAAACTCGTATAACTAATTTATTTGTTTATATAAATATTACTATATTGTTCCAACATTGTCTTAACATGACATTTATTATATTAAACCTAAAATCTCTTTTATAAATAAAATTTATAAAACATTATTACATTTATATATTATCACTTTATTTAACTTGGTATCGTCAAAGTTCAAATTTTTAATATTCTTCGTTCGTTCCAAACCCTAATGTCCCAAATCGTTCCGTCTCTATTCCTTTTAATCGTCTCAAATTATTAAATTACATATCTTATTTATTTAGGGTATCGTTAAACCGGTTCACCCGTCCTCCCGATCTATTTCAAGCTTAAGACGCAATATCAAGGTGAGATTCATAGCCCCCTTTTTCCTTTACTTTTAGTGGAAACATGTATATCTATAACTTATTAACTCAACCACTTTTATCAAAACAAATCCTCAATCAAGTAATTTCAATTACGTGCTTGATATTTGAACACTTATAACAATATTGCAATCATTAACTTGATCATAAGCCTAAGGAAGTACTAGTATGGCCATATAGGGCAAACCGATATAACAACAGCACAATCTTTGGAATTGTGGATGCATTAATATTTTAACGGCATAATCGAGGATTGTGGATGCATATAACATATAACATTTGGGGTTGATTGCAAGAAGCTTGTGTTAATATGTTTGTACACTTGTTTGAACTTGAGTTGCATTTGTTTAAATCTTTTATACCAATTTATCTTTATAACTTATAAAACCTATGTCTCTTACGAACTTTTTGTTGACCAATTTTACTTTACATGTTTCAGGAAATAACAACTAAGAGATGAAGGATCACATATGATTGCTTTTGGGACTTAGCTAATAAATTTGAACACTATATTTATTTTTATTTTAGATGTTGTTTGACTTGTTGAAACAAGGGTTGTTATCAATTATGAAATTTTAATAATTTATGTGATACCTTAGTAAATGTATTTTTAGCTTGTGCTATGTACTATATGTGTTACACCTCACATATTCCGCCTTGGCGGGGTGTAACACTTTTAAATGAACGGGATTGTAAGGATTTTCTCACAAAACCTTATTTTGGATACTAAGAGGACCCGGTTAGCCACTGTGAGAACGATGGGGATAGAAAGTGCGTGAACAGGGAACCATGGACTAGAGTGTAAACCACAACGGTTTAAGAACAACTTAAGCACAAACCCTAGGTCCTTCGGCCTAGGTGTGTGCACAACAGCAGAGGTTAGCGGGAGAGAGAGAGGTCCGAAGAGGAGGGAGGACGACGATATTGTTTGCGGTGGTCCCATGACGGCTTCAAGCGATGGGAACACCACTACATGCTAAGGTAATTCTCGTCCATCTCTTTTTCGTGGTTGATTGCATGCTTTTGTTGAAAACCCGATTAGGGTTTCTGGTTTCTTAGCCATGGACGACGAGGGTAGGGGTGAGGTTGGTGGCCGGCTACGGGGGTAGTCACAGGTGGCGCAAGAGGCGGCGACGAGCGATGGATGGTGTTAGTGGTGATGCCCAGCTAGATAAGACTAGGACGACAAAGATGACGGAACCATGGGGGTGACTGTCACATACTCTGCTATGTGCCTTTTAATGCCGATCCACCAGTAATTCGGTTTCAGATTTTTGTACATCTTATTACCTCCAGGGTGTACAGTGTACCTGGATTTATGGGATTCCTCGAGAATTCTCTCTCGAAGGTTTCCAAAGATTGGTACCCAAATTCGTTTATTCATTCTAAGAATGTCGTCATTTCCTTTGACGAGTTGTTCGATCATTCCTTTCATTCCCTCATGGTCAAAGTTTGCCTCTTCCAAGGCTGATTTCTATGCCTCTTTAATCTGAGTGGTGAGACTGACTTGAAGGTCAAGTCTTAGAGCACGTACTCGTTTTGGTTTCTCTCTTTCCTTTCTACTTAAGGCGTCGACTACGACGTTAGCCTTTCCTTTATGATAGAAAATCTTGCAGTCATAGTCGCTTTCGACTTCCAGCCATCTTCTTTCCCTCATGTTCAACTCTTTCTGGCTGAAGATGTATTTCAGACTCTTGTGGTCAGTGAAAACTGTGAATTTAACCCCCATACAGATAGTGCCTCTATGATTTCAACGTGAAAATTATGGCACCTAACTCCATGTCATGAGTGGTATAATTCTTCTCGTGGGTCTTAAGTTGACGTGACGCATATGCTATGACTTTGTTTCCTTAATACACACCCTAAACCGGTATGCGATACATCACAGAATACTTCAAAGCCTTAATTGTCTTCTGGCAACGACAATATAGGTGCTTGTGTCAGCTTCTGTTTTAGCGTTTCGAACGCTTCGTCCTGCTTTGGACCCCATTCATATTTGATCGACTTGTGGGTCAGTGTAGTCAAAGGAACACCAATTTTTGAAAAATCTTTGACGAACCTTCGGTAATATCCGGCTAAATCGAGAAAACTTCTCACTTTGGTTGGAGTCTTTGGGACTTCCCAGCTAGAAAGAGCCTCAATCTTGGCCGGGTCTACTTGAATTCCTTTCTCATTGATAACATGACCAGGAAATTGCACCTCTAACAACCATAATTCACATTTTGAGAATTTGACGTAGATTTCTCGTTCCTCAATAGTTCAAGTAGTGTCCTTAGATTGTTAGCATGTTCTTCCTTACTCTTGGAGTAAATAAGTATATCATCTATGAATACGATTACAAATTTATCCAAGTAAGGTTTACAAATCCGATTCATCATATCTAAGAATGCTGCGGGAGCATTCGTGAGTCCGAACGGCATAACCAGGAACTCGAAGTGACCATATCTTGTTCTGAATGCGGTCTTAGATACGTCATCTTCTTGGAATTTTAACTGATGATAGCCTGATCGCAGGTCTATCTTGGAGAAGCATCTAGCTCCTTAGAGCTGATCAAACAGATCGTCGATTCTCGAAAGTGGGTACCGGTTCTTGATTGTAACCTTGTTCAATTCCCAGTAGTATATACACATCTGCATCGATATGTCCTTCTTCGTTACAAAAAGCACCGGAGCTCCCTATGGTGAAGAACTTGACCTTATGAAACCCTTATCCAATAATTCATCGAGTTGTTTCTTTAACTCAGCCATCTCAGTAGGAGCCAATCTATACAAAGCTCGGGCTATCGGAGTCGTGCCTGGTACTAGATTGATTTGGAGCTCCACTTCTCGATCATGCGTTGTTCCTGGTAGCTCTTTAGAGAAAATGTCGGGATACTCGGCGACGATTGGTATATCTTTAAGTTCTCGCTTAGCATTGCTAGCGGTTAAGGATATTAAGTATGTAAGGCATCCCTTTCGGAGATACTTCGTCGCCTTTATCATGGAGATCAAACCAACAGGGTTGGTTGACTGGTCTCCTTTTATCGTCACCATTTCTCCTGAAGGCGTACGCAGTTCAATGGCCTTTATGTCGCAGAGGATATGGGCTTGGTTAGTCTCTAACCAATCCATTCCAAGGACTATGTCAAAACCTGCCAATTCCATCAGTAAAAGTTATACAGGTATGATGTGCCCAGATTGCGTTATCGAATAGTCATTCAAAGATTCGGAGACTTGGATCAGATCTTTGTTCGCGGTTTAGACTTGGTATGATTTGTCTGGCTTTGCTATAAGCTTATTTACTAATATACAGAACTTATGGTCTATAAAACTTTGGGTTGCCCCAGAGTCAAAATAGCACCTTAGCATAAGCTATATCGACAAGAAATGTATCCTATATGACATTGACGTGTCGTGTTATGTATATAGAAAATATATTAAATAATAATATATTCAGAGATATTGGTTTCACGAGATCATGTTTTCAATTTATAAAATGATAATTACTTTAACATAAAACACACACAATAGGCAAGTGTACCTATCGCAGCGTAATATAGTTTAGGTAAGAACCAGGTATCGAACCAATGGACACGGTCGAGTTCGAATACTCAACTTTTGTTATCATTTAGCCGGATTAATTAATGAGGGCGTTTTGTGTGCTTGTGAAGCAGAATAGTAAATGACAGAAAAGTAAATGACGGTAAAGTAAATAACAGAAAAGTAAAAACGTGCGTGATATGTGTAACAGAAATGTAACGAACAGAATAGTAAATAGCAGAAAAGTAAATGTCTCGGAAATGATCAGGTCACGAAGAGTATTGCTTTGGGCTTCGAATCCGCTTGGTACGTGATAATGTTAAGTTGACTAATCCAGTGGTATGACTACTACAAACTTGTGACCTGGGTCACCGCTAGAGCCTCGTCCTCACGACCTTTGATTCACGAATTAAAATCTTTAAATTAAAATAGTAGTGCCTCCCGTTAGGGACAACATTTACCCTCAAATCTTTGGTGTTATCTCCGAGTTGGTTTAAGACATCGAACTTAAATTCTTTATATTAAAGTTAAATAGGTGAATATATTTTGCTCACCGGGAGGCGGTGTAACAATGGGACCGAGTATAAATACGTACCGTTCCCAACATGAGTTCACCAATTCTTGGTCACATAATAAGTTCGTATAAAGACGTACGACCTTAATAGTGTAGACTAAGCCTTGGCTTATCAGTCTCATCTTGTATAAAGACGTACAAGCTTCAAAGGAAGTTTGATTAAAAGGTTTTACGATCTTACGCTTTAAAATCAAGACACTCATAAACATAAAGACGGATTTAGACAATAATAAAAGCCCACCAAATGGTGGTTTTAAGAGCGAATAATTAAAGGCATAAACATACCACTAAATTAATACGTCAAACATTAACATGCACCAAACATCAGCTTCTATAGGATCAGTGAATACAAGATGGTTCTATTCTAGTTGAGATTGGCGGAAACAATCACAACTAAGCAATGTAAACAAGTAAACAAGAAGAATACTGATAAATGCAATTTGTATTAAGCTTCAAAGATTACAGAGAAAACTCTTAAGAAAAAGCACACTTATACAATGACTCTAAGTACTACTTATATAGTAACTTAGAATCAAGACAAACCCTTGATTCTAAGGATCAGATCTAACTCAAGCCGTTGATCTTGTATTGAAGCTATTCTACATGTAACGACAATAAATACTACAAAAGTTATCTTTACTCAAACGTCTTTTTAGGCATCATTGCTTGAGTCCTTGGAAGAAGAGCGTCGTTGTCTTTTATTGTCTTGCACCAGTAACATTCTTTTTGCGTGGAGTGTGTCAGTGTTGCAGCAGAAAGTGGTCAGTGGTAATGGTTGCTTTATCGAAGCCAGTCAGCTGCAATGTTTGATCTTCAGAGGGAGTGGCTATCATCAACAATGTTGTTGATCAGCAGCAAGACACAACTGTCCACAGCTGCTGATCATTTGCCTATCAGCAGCAACTTTGGTCTTCAGTAGATAAGGCTATCCACAGCAGATTTGTTCTTCAGTAGAAGAACAAGTATCTGCCGCAGATAAGCTTATCCGCAGTAGTTTGTTGATCTGCGACAAACACTGAGGTCCATAATAGTTGTACTTAGAGAATTTTGTAGACATCAGTCTTTATTTCTACAAACTCCCCCTAGACTGACGCTACCAAAACTCTCTTACTGCTTTTGCTGCTAAAGCTTTTCCATGTTGCAGACTATCCTTTCTACCTCATAGCCTCTTGGGTCTTGGCTGGGATTGTTTTAATGAAGCTCAGATAGAGTCTTTATGTCTTTGCTTGGCATTTTGAAGATGGCCTTGCCTGAACATATCATCTTCTTTCCATTAACATCAATTAAGATAAAACTCGTTGGTATCAGCCTTGAAGGACCAACTGGTGAATGGAGAATGGGATTGAAGAGGTTTGGCATCAATGATTACATATTTACTAGGGTTGAAGTGATGTTTGATTGCTAGCAAAAGATGTCTCCCACCTTCATTCTCTGGCTTATGGGCTTCACCCAACTCCAATATTCTTCTTATATCTGAGTCTGGGAGTTGCAGTACCTCATCAATAGATTTATAGATAGATCTTTTCAGTTCTTCCTTTCCCCTGAAGACTTAAAACCATTTGTCTTGAGTGTTGTAGAACCAGGAAACTATTTCTCTTGAGTCTTCTGGTGTGATGGTAGCTTTGGTTTTCTTCTTGGAAGGCTACTGATGAGGAGGAGCTGGGTGGAGGGATTTGGAGTTTGTGGGAAGAGAGGAATGAGGTCTAGGCTGGAAAGTGGAAGTATGGTGGGAGGAGGAAGTAGTGGATGAGGGAGAAGGCTTGGGTTTCTTTGATTTATGTTTAGCAGTTTGAGATATCACCCTTTTCTTGGAGCATGTCTTCCCTAATCTTTCTTCCTCTTTCTTCTTGACTTTGGAGTACAAGGCTTGCAAGTTCATGAAACTCATGGGGCCTAGCCTTTTTCCACTTTCTCCTATGGCCTTCAGGAAGTCAGTAAGGATCTTCCTTTCTTCATGGGTCCTTATGTTGAATGCAATGGTCTTCTTGGACTTTTGCTTGGCTTTTTCTTCTTCTTCATCCCTTTTCTTATTTGCCAATTGACCTTGCTGACCCATGAAGGCTCTGTAGATTTCTTTATTTGATAGTTTCTTAAGGTAGTCTGCATCCTCACCTTGAGAAATCAGAGCCGCTATCCATTCTTCTCTCATTTCTTTGGCTAGTTCAGAATCAGTTATTCTGAATTTAGACTCTTCCCTTTTCTTCTTCTCCCTTTCTTCTTCTTCTTCTATAATAAACTGTTCCTACAGCTGAAGAGCTAGGGCTTCATCTTCTTGTAATTGAGAAGCTACAGGAAATCTGGCTTTGAGATCATCCAGCTGTTTAGCATACAGCTGGATTTGTTGTTCTCTGAAGAGCATGGCAGCTTTTCTTTCTTGAATTTTTCTTAGCTCTGCCATCTCCACTTCTTGTCTTCTTCTTCTTCTTCTTTCCTCCCTTTCCCTTTGCTCTTTCATCAGTCTCTCTTCCACCTCTTCAGTCATTACTCCCTTCCCCTTGGTTTTGGTTGATGCCTCTGATTCAGCTTCATGGATCACAACAACATATGTTTTAGATACTGTTGGGATCTCTGCTTCAGCTTCATTGGCAGTTTAGGGAGTGGATAGGGGAAGGTTTCTTACTTCATCTTCTTCCCATTCACACCAAGTTACTTCCTTCCAACTTTTCCTTACATCCTCCGACTCTGTTCTTCTAGATTCTATTGCAGTGTTCAGAGTAGCGGTTGGTGAGGAGAGAAAAGAGAAATCTAAGTAAGAGGAAGCATCTTCTGTAAGGCGTCCCTCCTTTTCAAGATGAGCTTTGATAGTCTTGATTATTGCTTGGCTCTCTAAGGAGTTGACATTGCAGATATGTGTTCTGAGCTCAAAAATGTTGTATAGAAAGTCTGAGTTGAGGAGTAGGATCTCATTGATGTGGTTGAAGAAGACAGATGATCCATCACTTAGATAGAAGGTGAAACCAGAGGGCCCAGTGCATGACCATCCTAGCACTGCCAGTCCCCTGACCATCTCATTGTGTATGAATCTTCTCCAGCAAACAGTTTCTTCATCAGTTAAAGTACTGCTCCTGATCAGGTCAAGTCTACTCGGAGCCAGTCTTTGTGCTGCTACTGTAGAAGATTCTGTGCGGTCTTTACGATATGCCACCCTGTTTGCTTCTTCTAATAGTGCTTCAAACCAGGGCAGATTTTCCTCCATTAAGTCTTGGAACCTGCAGATTGCAAGTTCTGCTGAGAGATCTGAAGAGGTGTTGATACAGCTGGATAAATACAGCTCAAGCATTTAAAGAGGATTTAGTGCATCCCAGTTCAGCTCTTCTACTACGCTGAACTCTTTCCCAATCTAGAATCTCTCAGATTGACCATCATACCCCCAAGCTAGTATGGAGTCAAAATCTAGCTTGTCTGCAGTAGGTGTGAATTTGGGGGCAGTGGTTAGACTTATTATGGCCGCTGCTTCAGGAAGAATGCTGACTGATGGAGGTGTGTCATCATGGTGACTTGTATTTGTCAACACCTCATCACAGGCTTGAACAACCAACTTCCAATCCTCAGTGATTTCTTCCTCTTCATCTACTGAGTCTGGCAAGTCATGAAATTGAACAAAGGCAAGTTTGAATAAGGAACTTTGAAATGCAGCCTGCTCTTGTATCCAGTCTTCAAGGCTGTCAACATCATCTTCTACTACGACTATCTCCCCCTTTTTGGTTGCATCAGTGTAAAGGGTTGCATCTATTTGATTTACCACTGATACAAGGGAAGGAGTAGGCATGGTTGGGCGTTGATAGGCTTCATGCATAGAGACTTGGTGCCTTAGTTTGGACACTTCAGCCTCTAGCATAGCCACCCTGGCCATCAATTCCATATTTTTGAGTTTCAGACTATCCTCATCCACTATTGTGGAATCCTTGGAGCTGGATGGGGTCTTAGGCCTAGCCTCTGCATCCCCATCACCCTGGTTTTCTTAGCACCCGGGATTCTTCTCAATGAAGAGTGTTTCAAAGGAAACATCCTCACTGTGAGTTGCCGTGGTTAGCGTCTTAGTGATGTTATCACTGTCCTCCTGGTTAGTTGATGTACCAGGAGTAGTGACATCCCTTTCCACATTCACTCTATCAGTACTCCCAGAGTGAACCTTCTTGGGTGATGAACTTGGGTTGGTGCCCTAGCAGCCAGGTCAATCAATACCTCCGAGATAGTGGTTGTTTGAGAAGGTATATCATCTTGACAAGGTGCCTCTGCACTTAAGTTCAGAGAAGAAAAATAATGGAATGGCTCAGTGGGTTGTTCTATGGATCCGGGATGTGATCCTGATCCTAATAGAGAAGCTTCCAAGGAAGTCTCTCTAATGATGTGGCTATCCCTTTTGATATTCTCATCAGAATTTTAGGATTCTGAATGAGGGCTTTTAGGTTGGGATTAGGCCTTTGAGACAAGAAGATAAGGAGTCTTCTTGCTCCTTTTTCTAGTATATTTTGCCGCAACTGGGGCCCTTTGTTTCAGTTGAACGATAACATCCAAAACAGGTGTAAGTAATTTCTGTGCCTGTGCATCCTTAGTGGTATGCACAGGGGTTCAAACAGTGGAAGCAGATTGTTTTTCAGGATATGAAGAGGAGGGTGTGCGATCAGTATCAGCTAGGATTGCTGAACTGTCACCCTGGGTGCTTTATATGTTCATCATTGTAGATAACAATGGAACATTTACCCCTGAGAACTTTTTGGAAACAATTCTCATACTTTGAAAAACGTTATTTTTATGTCCCAGCATAAGATAGATTTTTGCAGATTTTGAAAGATCTTTTAATTCGTTATTGAAAACCTCCAACAAGAATCTTGGGTACATAAAAAATGATTGCTTTGCACCTTCTTGAAGGTTATATCTCAAACCTTCAAAGATGGGATGTGCAAAGTTGAAACCCTGGCCAGAAACCATACCATGAACAGCAGAGGCAAGTGCAAAGCTCACTTGATGCCATCCACTTCTCTTCTAGGATATGCATTGTAGAAGAGTGTGGCATAGAAACTTCCATGGAGGGCCCATCAACGCCTTTTCGATTGTGTACTCGTTCTGATTTCTAGTGTACCCTATGGATACAAAGGTCCTCATGTATTCTTCCTTCGAGTATGAAATGGCGGCCCCCTCGTCTTGAAGCTTGAGATGTTTTTGTAGAGTAGCTTCAGTGCTGGTGATGTCTTTGCCATCTACCTTAGGTTGGATTTGAGGTATCCCCTGTTCGGTAGAGTAGACGGCAGAGTTCCAGAAGTCCTCCATGTGAGGGATGTAAATGTTTGGGTTTACAGTGAGTGCATGGTGTATCTTTGATCGACAGAGAAAGTCGATCATGTCATTGAATCCCTCTGACTTCTTTCCTTTGATTAAGTATTCCGTGAGGTTGTGATATGGAGAGAACTTATCATCGGGATGGTTTATGTCTACCTCTGCCATTTTGTTGGGTTTGGAGGGAAAGAGGAAGGTTTTTGAAGGGTGGTTAAGGATAGAAAGCTTTGAATGTTGTGAAGGCTTGAGAGAAAGTGATGGGAGTTAGGGTGAAATTGAATGTGAAGAGGTGGTGAAGAAATTTGATTTGTGTTATAACGGCAGAGGAGAGAAAAAGCAAAAATACTTATACAGTACAACCTTGTTCACCTTTTACTGTTACAAATGTAATACACTTAAGCAGTCATGGTAAAGACTAAAAGTATTTTTTAGTGGGTAAAGGTTAATTTGGACTTAGATTTACCCATCAGCAGCAAACTTGGTTGCTGCGGATGGTTAAGTCTGTCAGCAACAAACTCAATTGCTGCTGATGGATGCAATAATCCGCAGCAAGGATGTTGCTGCTGACAGCCTTAAAGCTATCCGCAGGAAACTTGTTACTGCTGATAACTTAAAGCAGTCAGTGGCAAATTTTTGCTGCTGATGATTAAACCTGTTAGCAGCGAAAAAAGTTGCTGCTGACTTATAACTTTTATTTTCAACAAAGGACAAACACATTTACAAAACAAAATTTTAGAGACAGATTTTAATCAAAGTTCATCATACCAATAGATTCAACTAAATATCTAAATCTAGCTTCATCAAAAGGTTTTGTAAACAAATCAGCATATTGCTCATTGGTATGAACTTTGGTTAAAGTAATTCTCTTTTTCTCAGCTTGGTATCTAAATCTAGCTTCATCAAGCACATAAAGATTTTCTTTTCTCTGAGCAGTTAATAAAATCTTTTCTCGAGGAGGTTTGTATAAGCCAGTATACATTACAAAGCATTCTTTATCTGTGAAGAGCATCCAATGCTTTTGATCACAGACTTGGGAAACACTCATGAGATTGAAGTCCAATTCTTTGACATAGTTTACCTTTTCAATACTCATTCTTTCATTGGACATAGTTCCTTGTCTAGTAATAGATCCTTCTTTTGAGTCACTTCCAAAGGCAACATATCCTCCATTGAAATGTCTGAAGTTGGAGAGGATGGATCTGTTGCCTGTCATGTGCCTGGAACAACCACTGCCAACCACCCAGGTGTTATTCTTGTGACCTGGTTGTCCCTGCACATGAGAGAGATCTAGTTAGTGGGAGGAATCTAAGAGCTTGCATCCTTGTAAAAAAGGGTTCTCGGATTATCAGTATCAGCATGTGTGCATTCAATGGAACCAATGATGATTCTAGGAGGAATTTTGGCTTTCCAATGCTGAATTGGTGGTTTTCCAGATCTCTTTACTTTGTCAGCAACAGATGTTGCAACTGAGGACTTTGGCTTATCAGCAGCAGATTTTGTTGATGCTGATGGTTTTACTTGAGCAGCAGCAATAATCTTGGTTGCTACTAAAGACTTGTCTTTGGGTCGCTTGGGCTTTAATTGATCAGCAACATTTTTGATGGCTGCTGATGGTTTAACTTGGGCAGCAGCACTCTTGGTTGCTGATGAAGGCTTTTCCTTTGGTTGCTTGAGTCTTACTTGATCAGCAGCAGCTTTGTTTACTGCTGATGGTTTAATCGTGGAAGTATGACTACCCTTCTTCATCTTACTGATAGGCTTTTGTTGAAGAGGAATTTGATGAAGAACCTGGTTGAGAGGATTAAACTTACACTTTGCAGCAAAGTGGTCTGATTCACCATAGATGATGCAAGATTTTTGAGGTTTTGGTAGATGCTTTCTTGGTGGGGATAGAGAGCTTCTGAACTGGGATGCTTTGGCTTCAAAGCTTCTTACCTTTTTGTTCTTGTTTGTTTTCTCAAAAGCGTGTTGCTTTAGGTTTCTTTGATGTTGAAGGTAATAGAAGCAGGTGCTGGCAGTATGATTGTATTTCCCACATAGAAAGCATGATTTAGCTAGTTTGTCCCTTTGAAAGTACACATAGTCCATTCTTTTGAACAAGTCTTTGAAGTTCCAGGGGTGAGCTTTGTTGTGCTCGAAGGTGGCTTCTTCCAATGTCTTTTGAACAAATGGAGCTCTTTCTCCAGGCGCATGACATATGTCAAAAACCTTCCTTTGTTGGATTGATTTGGATTGAGGCTTTGAGTTGGTGGAGGTTGAAGATTATCCCTTTTCAACAGTTAGCTTTCTTCCTTCTAGAGGATAGCTGATTCTGATTTGTTTGGTTGGTTGAGATACTGGTACTGTTTTTGAAGGGATGAAAGGGCTTGGATTATTGGCTTTAATAACTTCACAAGTAGGTGGTGATGAAACTTTATTGGTTTCAGTGGAGTCTGAGCATGTTGACTCAGACTCGAATGAAGTAGTGCATTCTTGCACACGGATTTCTTGGACAACAGAGTCAAGATTTTGGTTGGCCATGTCAAGGTTGGAAAGAGTGAAACTTGGTTCATGAATGGCTACACAGTCAGCGGGTGGAGGAACAACATTGTAGGGTTGTTCAGCTTGGAATCCAAGACCAGCAGTTACCTTTTCATGAATTTGAGCATCCAAAAAGTCTTTGCAACTTTTTGGATGCAAACTCATATTTTTCAACGTGGACCTTTTGGTCTGCTAATTCGGCCCTTGTAGCTTTTAACTTAACCAGAAGATCATCAATTTGAGTTTCAAGGTTTGTTTGTTCATGTTTTAATGATGAAATTTCTTTCTTTAAACAATCAATCTTTTCCTTGTAACTGTTTTCAACCTTTTTAAATTCAGATTTCATTTGGTGAAATTCTTCATTTTGATCTATGAGATTCTGGTTATGTTTCTTGTATCCAAGGACCTTATCAATACAAGCTTGAGTACAAAGATTTTTATATACCTAAGGTGGTACCTCTGATGTGTCTACCATGAGAGCTTGATTGTTGGCATGAATATACTCATACCGGAAGCTCCAGTCAAAGTCAGCAGTTCCAACAGCTGCACAAGCTACAATTTGTGAAGGAGGAGTGGCCTGTTGCTGTTGTTGCTGTCTTGGCTGAGCTTGGCGAGCTTGTCTGGTATGAGCAACAGCTGGGTTTGCCTTTGGTGCCTTGCATTCTCTAGCAAAATGACCAAGTTTGTTACAGTTGTAACACCTCAATTTGCTTTTGTCCAAGCTAACCCTGGTGTTAGAGTTGTTGCTTGGAACGGGTCTTCCTGTTCTTGAGTAGAACTTTTTTGCTCTTAGAGTGAGCATGGCATAGGAGTGCTGTATATCCATTTCTTCTAGATCATCTGGATGAAAACATTCCAGATCTTCCTTGATAAAGGACATATTGCTTGAGTTTTCAGAGACAAAAGAAGCAGAGGTTGATGTTTGAGGTGGGGCTTTAAGAAGAAATGGTGAGTTGTTTGATTAAGAGGTTGGAGTTTGGGGATGAGTGACGATGGGAGGATAATAGTTGCTTGAACTAGGACCTAAGTGGTCAGAGTGGAGGGCAGAAGAGGTGGTGGTGGATGTTGAGGCTGTTTGGTAGCTTGAGCTTCTTTCCTTGGCCTGAATCATCTCTAATTCATAGGTCTTTAGCATACCGAAAAGCTCAGTCACCTGTAGAGTCTTCAGATTCTCAGTTCTTCTAATGGACACTGTGTAGAGTGTCCAGCAACTGGGTAGAGACCTGATGGACTTCTTGAGAATATCTTCATTCTCCAGCTTCACTTTTGAGCACTGCAGCTCACCTACAAGATAAGTATATCTATTACATAAAACAATTAGAGACTCACCTTCCTTCCAGATGAAGTTTTCATATTGCTGCTTCATGATGTCTCTTCTGTTTTCTCTTACTTCCTCTGAACCAGCCAACATATTCTCAATAGCCTCCCATAGCTCCTTTGCAGTTTTGTATCCTCTGGAGTTGTGAAAAACTTCATTTGGTAAGCACATCTGGATGGCTCCCAAGGCCTTGAAATCTACCTCCATTTTATTGATGTCTTCATCAGAGTATTTGGAGGATTCTTTGGGAACCAGTGTACCTCCGGAATCAGCGGAGCCCACCATGGGTATGTATGGTCCATCTTTAATGGATTTCCACATCCCAAATTCTTGATAGCAGAAGAAGCTTTCCATTCTGTTCTTCCACATATCATAGTCTTCTCCAGACACTAGTCTTGGTGGTTTGCTGATGCTTCCAATGTCTTCAACTCCATTGTTTTTTGCCATTTTTGATTTGTGATAATGGGTGACTTTAGCAAAGGGATAGTTTTGAATATAACCAGAGAATGATTAAACAAGTGTGAGTTTGTTTAATCTGTGACCCAAAGCTCTGATACCACTTGTAGGATCGGTGAATACAAGATGGTTCTATTCTAGTTGAGATTTGCGGAAACAATCACAACTAAGCACTGTAAACAAGTAAACAAGAAGAATACTGATAAATACAATTTGTATTAAGCTTCAAAGATTACAAGATTACAGAGAAAACTCTTAAGAAAAAGCACACTTATACAATGACTCTAAGTACTACTTATATAGTAACTTAGAATCAAGACAGACCCTTGATTCTAAGGATCAGATCTAACACAAGTCGTTGATCTTGTATTGAAGCTATTCTATATGTAACGACAATAAATACTACAAAAGTTATCTTTACTCAAACGTCTTTTTAGGCATCATTGCTTGAGTCCTTGGGAGAAGAGCGTCGTTGTATTTTATTGTCTTGCACCAGTAACATTCTTTCTGCGTGGAGTGTGTCAGTGTTGCAGCAGAAAGTTGTCAGTGGTAATGGTTGCTTTATCGAAGCCAGTCAGCTGCAACGTTTGATCTTCAGAGGGAATGGCTATCAGCAGCAATGTTGTTGATCAGTAGCAAGACACAACTGTCCACAACTGCTGATCATTTGCCTATCAGCAGCAACTTTGGTCTTCAACAGATAAGGCTATCCGCAGCAGTTTGTCAATCTGCAGCAAACTCTGAGGTCCATAGCAGTTATACTTAGAGAATTTTGTAGCCATCAGTCTTTATTTCTTCATCTTCACCCTGGCATTACAAGGAAGTTTAGCCACGAATGGCCATACTAGCTAGCGTAATGCTGAGTTTCGTAGGCTCCCCTATTGCAGAACAAAGAGGAGGAGCCTCTCTATTCTCTACTCTACTCTAACTATGAAGTTCTCTCTCTCTGGATAGTGTATTTGCTATTCTTGAGGTGTGTGGAATGAAGAACCCAAGCCTCCTATTTAAGCCTCAGATTGAGCAATGCACGGTCGTGCAAACACCTAGGGAATCATAGGGTACGAGTGGCAGTGTACTAGGAGCCGTGGGGAGCAAGCAGGCAAATGCACGCCCATGCATTGGGATGTACGGCCGTGCATCCCCTGCCTGCTGCCCACTTTTGTATTTTAGCTGCTGGTTGGCTCTTGTTGACAAATTTTGACTTCTTAAAGCTCGGGAATAATCCTTCTAGAAGCTTGAATTCTTGGTGTTTTTGATAGACTTTCTTTTGATTTATGTTTTAAACACTGAATAACCAGCATTTTCAAAATATAAACGTTTTAAGTATCAATTGCAAGGTTATTAATCAATTAGTACCATAATATGAGGATTATTCTTTTTGGCCTCGGTGGCAGGCTTGGAATCTGCACCTCCAACAACTTTCGGTTTTGTGCATTCACTTTTATAGTTCCAAGGTTCTCCACAGTTAAAACACGTGACTGGCTTCTTTCGTGGGCACTGGTTAGTATAATAGCCGGTGCATTTGCAGTCAGGGCACGTAGTAAGGAATCGGCATTTTCCTAGATGCCTCTTCCTGCATGTTTTGCATTCAGGGAAACTAGACTGCCTTTCCCTCGAGCTAAAGCCTTGGTTAGGACATTTGTAGTCAATTTTCCCTCGGTTGGATGTTTCCTTCTTCTTATTTTCTTCCAGGGTTCGGACCATTCCATCCGTCAGTTGAGCGCCTAATTCCATGGCGTCATCGATGGTTTTAGGCTTAGAGACCTTTACCATATCTCGGATTTCGCTGACTAATCCGTAGATATATCTCTTAATGAGTTTAGATTCTGGAGTGGCCAGATGTAGCACTAGTCGTGCATACTCCAGTATCTTAGTCATATAGTCTTGATGGTTAGAGCCACCCATCCTCAAGTTCAGAAATTTATTCTCTATCTGCTCGACCTCATTAATCGGGCATAACTTTCTTTCGACTCTATCTCTGAATGAGCTCCAAGTCGTTCGGTATGCCCTATCTCGCCCTTTGGCGGAAACCATCGCGTTTCACCATTTCAAAGCAAAATTATTGAATAGGTTAGAGGCGAACAGAACTTTGTCTTCCTCGGCACATTTGCTAATGGCCAAGACCGGCTCAGTCTTTTCGATCCACCGGAGTGTAGCCACTCATCCTTCCTTACCCAAGAAATCATATGGCTTACAAGCCTGGAAGGTTTTATAAGAGAAACCCGATTGTTTGTTCCTCTTGCGACGAGCTCTGTAACTTTCTGCGGAACTATTGCTCAAGGAGTAGTGTTCCTCGTTTCGGGTCCTCTTAGTCCTTGAGCTTTGATAGGTATGGGTCTTTGTAAGCTCCTTCCTCACAGAGAGGGTATGATTAGACTCGTTGTGTTCAGAATTATGATTTGTAGGTTCTTTTTCCTTGCTTTTGGCTTCAGCTTTGGCAGCCTGAGCCTTTTCAAAAGGTTCGAGAATAGTTGGAATTGCGTCCTCAATTCCTATGTTAATAAGTTTCTGCATCTCAGCAGCCTGAGCCTCATGCTCTATGGTAGGGGTGAGCAAAGTTGGGTATACAAGAATGAGACCGAAGCCCGACCTAGAAATACCCGAACCCGAACCCGAACTGATTTATAGTATTTGGGCTTTTAGTCGGGTCTAATATTCTGCAGTTTTCAGGTTCGGGCTCGGGCCCGAGTTTAGATCAGAAACCCGAATTAAAAGGACAGGCCCGGATTATTTAGAAACAAGCCCAAATTCTTTATATGCTAGTTTGTTTCAACTTCAATCAGGTTTAGTAATTCTTACGGTTTGGGGTATGCTAGTCTGCTTCAACTTACATTACAAATCTTTATATTATAAATCAAAATCATTCGATCAGAACTGGTTTTAACAAATCAAAATCAAATCTAATATTAAAATAAATTAAGTATAAAGATAACTATAAATCAGGTTTAGTATTCCTTAGAATTTTTTAAATTAAGTATTAATATAACTACAAAGCAAAATCAAATCTAATCTTAAACTAAATTGAAAAAAAAACCCTACTTATGCAACACAATCGATCAGAACTGGTTTTAACAACAATTGAGATTTCAGAAACTTACTTTCATGCTTCAGTAATCAATTTACCCGGAAATCAATTATTCCGAGCCTCCCAAGTCCATAAGGAAGAAGTCTTCAGCAAACTTTGGCTAATTTTTTTAAGAAAAACGCAGTAGCAAGGTTAGATTATGACTGAATTTGAATAGTAATATATATATTGTATACATGTATAATCTAACAGTGTTTATATAACCGCGTTAAAGCAACAATTGAGATTATGACTGCATTTGAATAGTCTAACCGTGTTTATATACATGTATTTTATCTGTTTGACCCGTTTGATTAGATGCATACTTCCATTTCAATGTAACAAGTTCAATTTTGTTTAGTTAACTCACATAATCACTAGAACAGACAATAGAGAAGGAAATTATACCATTCATGGTTGCAAACAAGCTTTTCTATGTAAATATTTAATGGAAAATCACCTTCGTGTTCTTAGATTTGTTCCTTTATGACTGCTTCAATGAAATTCAGTATCACCACTGATCTTGATGTTCCTTTATGACTGCTGCAATGTTCCTTCAGGTCAGTCGGACTTGAATTAAGAGTATTACCTGGCCTTGATTGCTGCAACTCGTGTAATCCAACCACCGTTAAACGCAATTCATCGGGTTTTCTCTAAAACCCTAACCCGAGGTACCCGAACCCGAAGAAGACCGTAACCTATATATATAATCTATGGTCGGTCCTCGGGTCTTGATCTCATGAGTTTCGGGTTACGGGCCGGGCCGGGTTATGGACTTTTCGGGTCGGGTTATAAAGAAAGCTCACCCCTACTCTAAGCCATTGTCAGCTTGTTTCTTTCTTCCTCATGTGTTAGTGGAGGGTCCGGTTCTCTTTGACATTCTAAACAAAAAGACGTAATATTCATTATATTTTGAAGATACTTTGATAAAAATGAAAATACGAGCATTTATTACTTCAAATTTTTGAAATACAACACAGTAGAGGAAAATAACATAGACGATACATAGTTTTATATCTTAACGTCCTCTAACTCTAATCAACGCTTGTTGTAGAGCGGCGATCTTTGAGTCTTTTTCTGCTTCTATCCTCTCCAATTCAGCTATTCGGGCTTGCATAGCTGTAATCCTTTCTTCTCCCGAGGTTTCTTGTTTTCCCGTGGAGTAATGATTGGAGTGGGATTAGTGGAATGGTAAGTTCCATAGGGTCTGTTGGAATCAGCCCTTTCCTCACCTTCCAAAGTATAGTGGTGTTCATATAGAGTTTCAGGTATTCTTTCTTGGTAGCTATAATTGTTTACATAAGTTTGGTTATAGCTCTCAAGTGTTGGTGTGGCATAATAACTCATCATAAAAATATTTAGATGTTTCTATTTCCCCTAGATTTTGAAAGGTTCCACTAGTATATTCGGAATTGGTTCCATATTCGGTTGTGTTCGTATTTCGTTCGTTATTTCCAGGTGGTGCGTACATACGAAAAAAGCTAGGTCCTTTTCCCTTTCCTGCCATTCTAAAGAAAACGAAAGGAAATACTTTTTATTAATAAAAGCCGAAAGATTACAATATTTTTATTGAAGATACAAGATAATAGAAAATAACAAGACGCTTTATTTCTTTGCTATGTTTTTGGCATCCTTCATAGCCTCTTTCCTTGAAGCCAAATCCTTTTAGCGAAGGACTTGCGTTCCTTATCCTTCTGCACTATCTCCTTCTTAGCCTTTGATAGATCTCTCTTAGTATCTATAAGTATTTCCCTCGTCAAGATGAGTTCTTTTTTGACTTGATTGGTTTCGTGAAGCGACCGATCGAGGCATTCTATCGGGTATCCCGGAGTGGAGGTGGGATATCCGAATTTTGGCGGATGATCTCTCAATCCTAGGACTATGTCATTTTACACATTTTCATAGGCAGGAGTGGGCTTGTGATTCAAGGTAGCTCGAGGACTATAGTCTGCAGGATACGTATTTGGGCCATTGTACTTATCCTCAAATTCACCCATCGGATCATATTCATCCTGGATGTAAGGATCCATGAATTGCGGATGATTTATGTAATCGATGTATGATCCGGAGCTTAACTCTTGATTCATTGAGCTAGTGTTGGCGTAATTTCCATCGATCTCGGAGTTATTACTCATGTACGGACCCGATACAATTGGATAGTATAGGTAATCGGCATAAGGTTCATAGCTAGTCGATTGAGGTGAGTAAGCTTCCATAGGAGGTAGAGGGAAGAATCCCTCATATTCATAACTCTAATAGTTCTCCAAGTTTTTGTATGTCTCGTGAGAGCTTCTCTATTGGTTTCTTCGTCCTCATCCAAGGTTTTGTCGTCTTTTAATAGGCCCATCCTCTAATTGATTCATGGGAGGAGGAGGTATTGGTAGATGAGGTGGTGTAAATCTCCAATTGCTAAAGTCGAAGCCACCCATTTGGCTTAGGTGATCTGATACGTCTTCCTCTTTGATCGGAGCCTTCAGCAAGGCATGATACCACGCGAAGTTATCAACCTCCATGGGTGCAAAGGGATTTTCGATAGGTTCTTTCTTAATAGTGTTAGAGTTATAGTAACTATTATACCCTTGTCCTCCTGACATATTTCTATCAGCATATTTGGCACTATTAGCTTACAAGTGTTTACCTACTTTGCTTAGTAGGCATGTCTTTGCTTACACTGGTTAAAGCTTAGATACTAACTCCAAGCATCTAATTCGCTAAATCCTCAGGCTCTGATACCAACCAATGTCACACCCCGCCCCGGGCACCCCCGGAACGTTCACGGGCCGTGACATCAGTTAGCACCATCGGTACCTGCTTTGATTTCAGAGTTTGTTTTTGTGCAGCTGAATAACGTTTTAACAAAGGATCATTTCATAACATCTCAACCTCATGGGTTAGTATGTAAATATTAGAACCTTGTCGTGTAGACAAAAGATCATTTCATTTAAATACTTTGGGTATAAAACCCGATCGTTTGTACATTTCATTTGAAATCAAAACTCTGACCAAATTCAGTAAATATACAAGGAGGTATTTTGCCTAGGGAGTTGCAATCCTTTGGGCACCTTAACCTTGTCTTTTTCCTAGGTTATTCATGTGCATAGCACGAACCTGTATAAATATTTTTGGTTGCACCGGGTCTAGGTGTGTGGCCTGACCCGGATGTACAAAAAAACTATCCTCGGGACTTAAGCCATGGCCACTCCCGGTGTGTTGAGGTCATTTTAATCTTTTCCTGAAAATATTTGAAAATGAATGTCAGCTATATGCTGGTGAATACATTATGACCTCAGATCATTTCGAAATCATAGCAAAACAGCTAAATTAAATAATTAAGCATTTCTTCTTTTGGAATCTAGTGAACACATCACTTCTTCCATTTTGCATTTGCGTGGACATTGGTCACATACTCGGGGGCTACGTGGTGTCACGGCACCACACATATTCCCGATTATACATACCAACCCCGCCCGACCAAATTCTAGATCCGGAGCGAGTATAAATATTTGATCAAACTTTACATATACTTTTCTACCGTAGGTAATATCCTCGGGGGTTGAACTCAACCCCAACTCTGGGATGGTTATGAATAATTATTTAATTTTCTTGTTTTGCCCTTTTCATAAACGTAATAGTTTGATCTTTGCGTGAGAGTGTGTGTAGCACACTCACGACTTTAAAATCATGACTTTGACAGACTTGTATTCAACTTGATTATGGAAGTGGAGAGATGGTAATCTTAATGCTATGAAGCTCTTAGAGTTGACTCTTAGGGCTCTAGCACCTTAGCTTGTACTTCTATGCGTTCCTTTGGCTCTAAACACTCGAGTCCAGTTAATAACTCGGGGGAGCGGCTCGGGTGTTGGGACAGCAAAAGGTGGCTCGGGAGCAGGCGAGGCAGAGAGAGCTCGAGAGTGATGTGAGAAATGGTGTGAAGAAGGAGATGCAATTGATCTCTTATTTATAGGTTAGATTCAAGCCCGTAGCGGACCGTTAGCCAAGGCGTTGGCGGTCCGCTGCCGCCCCATGTTGCCCGCATGCATGCCACGTGGTGGCCATGCAACTCAGGCATGCCACACGTCCGTAGTGGACCGTGTGAGCCTGCAGTGGCGGTCTGCCACCGACCACGTATCACTAGGGCTGACACTTGCCCTACACGCGTCCAGGATACGTGTCTGGTGCATAGGGTGCCTAGGGAGGTGCGTAGCGGACCGTTAGCATTGGTGCTGGTGGTCCGCCAGCCAAGCATTTTAGGTCCACATGACTCATCTACAGATCAAACTCCTATTTATAGACACATGCTCTGCAATAGGCGAACTTAACAAGTTCGATTCTAAAGATGCTTAGGAGAACTTATAAAGTTCGCCTCTCTATGAACTTGAACAATATTCCTTAGGCGAACTTAACAAGTTCGCTCCTAAAGATGCTTAGGCGAACTTTGTTAGGACATAGATTTGTAATGACAAAAGCTTGTAATAGTTAGATTTTATGTCTTTATGTTTTTGTTATGTAATTGTATAAAGTTGCTAAGTGTTTTTACAAGTGAGCCTAGAGGCGAACTTGTTAAGTTCGCCTGCTCTATCAGAGGCGAACTTAATAAGTTCGCTTATGTCTAACTTGTTAAGTTCGCTTAGTATGTTTCAGGCGAACTTAATAAGTTCGCTTACAGCAGGTTAGTTTCTATATATATGTATTTACAGAGTCATTAGAGATAGAACAGATCAGAGAGAACTAGAATTGTCTGATTGAGTCTGTAAACCATTGTGAATTGGAATATAATTGAGAAGTTTATTTACGCGTGTTGTTTCAATTGTTGGTTAGTATACAAACGTTAACATGAAGGATTCCGCACTTCCTGTTATAGCAACGTCATATCACGAGTTCGATCAGTAGTTGAGTTACCTGGACCTACAAGTGGTATCAGAGCTTATGCTCGTGAATTAAGTACGATTCTCGGTGATTAGTGACGGTTTTGTGTACAATTCGACAAAAATTCAACATTTTTGAAAAGTCTGCAACAATGGAGTTTTTCAAGTTCTTGAAGATCGTTTCTCTGCTGAATTCGTGTTTTTTGGAAGTGATTTTGACGAAATTAATCCGATAGAACTGTTCTATTCGATAAAATTCATAATCCTACGGA
This sequence comes from Smallanthus sonchifolius, assembly GCA_023525975.1. NCBI lineage: Eukaryota > Viridiplantae > Streptophyta > Magnoliopsida > Asterales > Asteraceae > Smallanthus > Smallanthus sonchifolius. The sequence goes on along the minus strand of CM042018.1, from coordinate 73,666,493 downwards.
TCAATTTTCTTAAATTCCATCAATTCGTTGAGAAATCATGATTTTTGAAGTTCTTGGTTCGTGTTTGGGTAAAGATTCCTCTGTGTCTGTTACAGCAGTTTAAGCGAACTTGCTAGTTCCTGTGCAGGCGAACATAGCAAGCGAACTTATTAAGTTCGCTTCTCATATTTTAAGCGAACTTAATTGTTAAGCGAACTTACCGGATTTCCTCCTTAAGCGAACTTGTCTTGTTCGCCTGATCTCAAGTTCGCTTGGTACTCACTAAAGCGAACTTATTAAGTTCGCCTGAGGGTAAGACTGCTCAATACTTGGAAAATTTTTTTAAAAACATGGCAAATATGGTTCAAGTCACAAACATGTTCAATTATGACAATGAGATCGGTACATCTCAAAAACCTCCGAAGTTGTTGAATCTAGCTGATTATTCAAATTGGAAAGATCGGTTTGACCAGTTCGTATCTTTTACCGATATTAGTTTGTGGATTCCGATTTTGGAAGGATATACGCATCCTACGTATTCATGAATGGGAAAGGATGATGTTCCAAAGCCAGTGTCAGCATTAACTACTGAAGAGAAGATGTTATTTGATCGAGAAAAGAAAGCAATGGCTAGCATTTCTATGTCTCTTCCAAAGAAAATATATCATAGTTTTAAACAGTTCAAGTCTTCTCAACAACTGTGGGAAGCATTACAGAAAAGGTGTGAAGGGAGTTTGGATGTGAAGAAGAGTAGAAAAGAGTTACTAAAGTAGTAGTTCCTTGTCTTTAAACATTTTCAAAATGAATCTTTGGATGATCTTGCTACAAGATTCTATCATCTTCTTAGTGAACTGGCTAGTGCATCTGTGGTATATGAGACTGAAGAAATCAATGATAAATTCTTGGAGGCGTTACCATCAAAGTTTGATGTGTATATGGTTTTGATCAAAGAAAATGTTAAGTACAAAGCCATGTCTCTTGAAGAAGTCCTAGGGAAGATTCAGTCACATGACATGAATATGAAGAAGAAAGAGACTAATATGGAGCATATCCAGGATCCCTCAATGTATTTTGCCAAATCTGCTGGTAAATCTGGTACTGGAGTGGCATTCTTTTCTGGTGACGCTCAAGAGTCTTCAAATGATCAGTGTTCTGGTGATTCATACTCAAGCTCAACAGATTGCTGATATGCAAGCATTAGTTTCCAAACTCGTTCAGCGTCTTGACGCTCATGGGGAGTTGAGGATACCTGATACTTGTCACACAGAGTCAATTCAAAGACGTGATGATGAAGACAATGATCCTGCTGGAAATATTGATTGTGATGTCGACTCCCCTGAACTCTAGATAAAGGATTAGCGTTAGTGTATTGATGATCACCCTCAATATTTCCAGCAGGATCATTGTCTTCATCATCACGTCTTTGAATTGACTCTGTGTGACAAGTATCAGGTATCCTCAACTCCCCCTGAGCGTCAAGACGCTGTACGAGTTTGGAAACTAATGCTTGCATATCAGCAATCTGTTGAGTTTGAGTCTGAATCACCAGCTGCCATTATGAATCAATAGATACAAGAGAGTTAACTTGTGTTTGTAGAGAAAGCACTTGAGATTCAAGGAAAGTAATCCTGTCGGAATCAGAAGGCTTTGACGGACCAGCTGTTGATTGTGGAATAGAAGGACTTGAAGTAGTAGGAATGACTGGAGGAACAGGAGTTTGAACTAGAGATGGATCCTTAGATCTTGGAGGAGTAATTTTCAAAGAAGCAACAAAATTAGCATCCTCGACTCCTTGAGAAGATTTTGCAGCAGCAATCGACGAAGACATTAACTTTGGACGTGTAGGATCTGGATTAAAGTAACTATCAGTGTCAGAACTCTCATCGACCAAAGATCTTTTTCCAAGTACTGATCCGGAAGGAGGATCCCGAACAGACTTTCGTCTTGGTCATCTGGCTTGAGATTTAATGCGTTTTCCAGCATTAGCCAGTGGAATAGCAGCCAACCGTTCATAATGACCTGGGGAAAAATCCCTAGATTCATCAGAATCAGTGCTGTCATCATCAGATGATATAGTATCACTTGAGCTGGAACTAGAATCAGCATCTGTCACCACATTCCCTTCAGCTTCTGGAATTGGCGAGTTCACAGCATCATCAACAAAATCATCCATGTTCATTCCTAGATCTTGATTAGGATCATGAACGACCTCTTCTTGAACTGGTACCTGAATAGGTCTATCAACATTAGCTTGTGGAATAGGAACTTTTTCAGGAATAGGAATTTGTGGAACTGGGATCTGTTGATGTTGAGCTTGTTGTTGTTGTGGAACTTGATGTTGTTGTTGTTGTGGAACTTGATGTTGTTGTTGATGTGGAACTTGATGTTGTTGTTGTTGTGGAACTTGATGTTGTTGTTGTTGTGGTTGTACATTGACGCCTTGAGCTTGAGCAAGTTCATCAGGATGAAACCAGTTGTCATTAGGTGGTGCAACATAATCAAGATTGATTAAGTGCCCAAACAGTGGAGTATTAACTGGAATTAATGCAGCATTCTGCTGTTTCACCTTTGTACAGTCGGTAAATATACGTTTTGACATCTGAGTCAACGTTAATCGTATTGCATGTTGTGGAAGATCAGGAATAAGATGATTGAGTATCATTTGAATGAATCGAGGATACATCAAGAAACCTTGACCTTCAGCTGGATTGATCTGCATTACCATCTCCCGATAGAAATAAAGAGGAAAATTGAATCGTTTATTCAATGTTAAGGCCACCATTGCTGTTTGAAGAGCCATTTTCAATCCATCGGTACCAGCTTTTCGCGGAGAGATGCATTGAATAATCACATGCATAAAATACCTCCATTCACCAACTAATCCACCTTACCGAGCTTGTGTATCATTTTGTCTCCCACGATATCCCATCCGTTGAAAACAACCCATAATAAGAGTGTTAGGATAAGATATTGGATCATCAGCATTTCCACCTAAATTAAGAGCAGCACGAATAGTCTCTTCAGAAATTACAATCTCAGAATTGTTTACAGTTGCACGAAGTACATGCGGTTCCACGCCAATATCTTGATGTACCGTATCCCAGAATTGTTGTATATACACCAAGCTGATATAGGGGTCCGCAGATAAGGCAACATGCAGTCTTGATCGATTCATAAAATTTATGATTCCTTGAAAATGAACTGCCTCTGGCATATTAGGATCTAACAATGCCACTTGATTATGTTTATATTCGACACGACGAGCCATCTGTGAAAATATCGGACAACACAACAAACAATAGTACACTTACACAAATATGAAACACACACTTAAACAAAATTTTTTATTATTTTTTTTAAAAAAATTTTTTTTCAAACAAACAAAAAAAATTTTCAACAAAAAATTCACAAGTCCAATTCACTTCTGACCCCTAGGCGAACTTAAGTTCGCTTCGAACAAGTTCGCTTGGAACAAGTTCGCCTGAACCTGAGACGTTTCAAATTCAAACACAGAAGTTCAAAATATCGGCAAACCGAGATAAAATCATGGAATAAGCCATGAAAATCTGTCGAAAACCAATTTACGACCAAATATGATGATCAATTTTATATTTCGGTCAGAAATTAGGTCAAAATCTGTCTTTGAGCAGTTCGATGTAAACCCGAGACTAAAAGCATCAAATTCACACGATTTAACGAATGAAAATCAACAAAAATACCTTAGTTAGATTCGCAATTAAATTTTGATTAAGATTCAACCAGAAAACAACTCTCACAAAACAGTTTTAAATTTTTGAGAATTTTGGGCAAGTTCGCTTAAATTCTGAGGAAGACGATGAAAACTGATAAGTTCGCCTGATTAAACCCTTATTCAGATTAAGTTCGCTTGATTAAGCGAACTTGTTAAGTTCGCTTAACAATCCTTCGGCGAACAAGATAAGTTCGCTTCACCCCAGACTGTAGATTAAGTTCGCTTCACTGATTTAAGCGAACTTATTAAGTTCGCTTCACTGTACACAGGCGAACTTAATTACTTTTCAACCTTTTTGCCTTGAACACAAACTTTACCAACTTCAACCTGTCAAATCTTGAACTTCCGTCAGCAACACATATTTGAACCAATCCCGAACAATTTTAATAAAAGTTTAGAATTTTCATGGAAAATCAAAATCAAAATCTTTTTGAGTTTTATCTATACAGACGGAAACACATATTTTTGGATTTTATCTTCACAATCAATTGAAGGAAACAAAGACAAAGATACTACTGGTGCTAATGACGAAGAAATTCTATTATTAGAATTCTTTCAAGATTCAGAAGAAGAGGAAGCTGAAAAGATTGAATGTCTTGATGACATTGACGATATGTTCAATGACATGGAAGATGATATGTCGGATACTGAGATAGAAGAAGGAGAAATAGTAGAGATTGAAATAGAAAAAGATAAAGACAGTGTCACATATGAAGGCTGTGATGGTCTTAAGGTGCCGTATAACTTCATCCAAGAGGATGTTGTTCCTGAGTTCTCTTATGATGGAATAACTTACTCTATGGACTCTATTGAAGACGTCACACTGCCTGATGATACAGCCGAGTCAAAGATGGATACTGATGATGAGAATCTTCAATTCAATAAGGGTGCTGAAACTGAAACTACTCACACTGAGTCTCCAAAAATTAATGAAGAACCTGTGATGTACAGAGATACAGGGATGACACGAGAACAGTGGAGAGAAGTTGTAAACAGTTGGATGAAGGTGCTACCCAAGTCTCCAGCACAACCTGCTCAGAAAGAGAAATATGTGAATAAAGAGCAGTGTGTAGGAAGGATCATAAGTTGGTTCTATGATGGTGAATCAAAATTGTTTGCAATCAAACGATCTGACGGTGTTCAATATGTAAAGCCAAGGATCAAATATTTCAATACCTTGCCGAGGTGTGAAATAAATGGTCTAGCTTCAAAGCCACTCATAAATAGATCGAAGAATGGTTTGGCTGATGTAATAGCAAACCTGATAAAGAAAGAAGGTAGTTCGGGTAAGTATGAACGGCTGAAACCACAGAAGGGAAAGAGAGTGAAGAACACAGATCCTAAGACTGGGAAAGTAACCTGGAGATACAAGTATAGACCAGTGCGTGCTATTCACAAGATACCATTAAAGAATATTCCTCAAGACTTTCTTGGGAATATGAAATGGTGGTATGTTGATGTTAATACTGGTGAAGCAAGGATTGAAGATAAAGATAATAAGGTCATTGTGTGTTTCTATGACGCAATGAATCTTATTAATTTTTCAAAGAAAGTTCAGAGGACGCTGCGAAAGAATGAGATCATGTATACTGATGAATGGAGAGAACAAGGTCTACAGTACAAAAGAGTTTTGGAGATATGCAGAAGATACGGTGTGCATGCAGGAAGCAGACTACCAGATAACTGGAAGAGTTCAAGATAAAGACTGAAGACAGAAGATCAAGCTATTGTCAAGGGGGAGTCTGTTAGGACATAGATTTGTAATGACAAAAGCTTGTAATAGTTAGATTTTATGTCTTTATGTTTTTGTTATGTAATTGTATAAAGTTGCTAAGTGCTTTTACAAGTGAACCTAGAGGCGAACTTGTTAAGTTCGCCTGCTCTATCAGAGGCGAACTTAATAAGTTCGCTTAGGTCTAACTGAGGCGAACTTGTTAAGTTCGCTTAGTTTGTTTCAGGCGAACTTAATAAGTTCGCTTACAGCAGGTTAGTTTCTATATATATGTGTTTACAGAGTCATTAGAGATAGAACAGATCAGAGAGAACTAGAATTGACTGATTGAGTCTGTAAACCATTGTGAATTGGAATATAATTGAGAAGTTTATTTACGCGTGTTGTTTCAATTGTCGGTTAGTATACAAACGTTAACATGAAGGATTCCGCACTTCCTGTTATAGCAACGTCATATCATGAGTTCGATCAATAGTTGAGTTACCTGGACCTACAAACTTGTTAACTTCGCCTCTCTATGAACTTATACAGAATTTTATCAACAGTTAAAAAACATGTCCTAACAGACTCCCCTTTAACTGTTGCTAACAATTCTATCAATTACAAGTCAAAGACTCTAAGACTAAGACATAAAATCTTCAAGCTCGTTGTCATCAGAATATGCTCCAACAGACTCCCCCTTGACAACAGATTTAGAAGATTGTCATACGTCTTCATATATCATCAAACACACTGTAGTCTTTGTCTTGTTCATCTGCACACTCTCTCTTTATTTCTAGAAGAAAACTTGGGAGAAGGACCCCTTGTCAACTTCTGTCTGCAATTTTTAGTTTATGTAAAGGAGAATAACCAAGAATAACCAACAATTAAGATTTCCATGGAAGCTGGAAAAATAAAATCTTTTTGATTTTTCAAACATAAGAAACACAAAATCTTTTTGGTTTTTCTCTATATAAACTGAAAATGTAAAATACAAAATCACATCTTTTTGGTCGACATCACGAGTAAGAAGATCATATCAGTATATATGAGATATCAATCACACATCTTGGATATAAAATCCATATAATATCAAATGGTATCCTATGTCATTAATTCAAGCTTTGACCAATCAAACCAATATCTTTCAAGATTATCACACTCTATCTTTTCAAGACTTTCATATTGCATGTTATGATACGCGATAAACATTCAAAGAAAATAGGATCAGGCTATGACATACAAATTCAAATTGTCAATATTATAAGATTTGAAACTAAAACATCTCATTCCCACTTTCTTGTGAGTTAAGGTACCATTTAAGTATGAAATACAACGTGTACCCCACTAGTATGCCAACAGAAAGTAAATGCACTATCTTCAAGACATATGAGATTTTACTAAAGGTTATCCGAATTTCCAGAATGAGGAGACATCACTTAGCACATGAATAGCAGAATCCAAATTGGATTGTATAGGAATCAATGAGATTCAGAATCGAATGATTCAATGTTTTGGCTTATAGATGTGGAATCATAAGATTCAGGTACTGGATCCAACTATTATCTGGATTATGAATTCAATGGAATCAGTAAAGATGATTTATTAATATGATCCAAGGGCTATTATATGTTTGACATATGTTGTCAAGTACATATCTTGATTATACTTCAAATTGCATGCTTTTCAGTACATGGGCACTGAAGCAAATCGAATGAATAGTGCTAAGGACATAACCCGATACTGATCTCATAGGACAATCTTTATTAAAAGCTAAAATTCTTTATCTAATAATGATCTTTTAACACACACACACAGGCATAAAATGGGTTCAAATCACAGTTGTAACATATGCAATTATGTTTTCACACTACTAATGGTTCAGTGACGCTTTTAGTCTACTGACAATTCAAATTATATCTATACACAACACTATCATTTCCTATTTGTGATGTCTCTAAAGTTTAGATCAAAACATATAATTTAGATATATTAACATAAAGCGCCAACCAGTCAATCTAAGGTAATGTGTGACTGAACATCTACTGATGTACTATCATTTCTCCTTATAACTTCAAGTAATGTCGATTTTAAAATTTTCAATTTGTTTGGCCTTTTCAAAATCTTTTTCAAAGAAAGTAAAACAAACAAAATTAAACCTTCCATGAAAACATTTTACTTGGTTACTTGGAACTAAGCAAGTCAATCAATTAAAAACTCAAACCGATGTAATCCTGTAATTGAATGCCTTTGCCTTTGTCACCAACACAGTTCTGTACTCCCCCTATCATGTAGACTCCCCCTCAACTAGTCAAATGGTTGCATCAACGACTTTATGCTCACCATTCTCATCCTAAGTTTCAGGTTATCATTTGGACTTTGTAAAACTCTTTCCAAAACATTGTGTGTGACATATTCTCCCCCTGAGAATCAAGTCGTTGAATCAAATAGATTCTTAGTTATCAACAACTCTTTACTCATGCAGATGTCAATCCCTATCATGTGCTATGAAGAACCACTATCAACAAACCAAATGTTATTAATAGTCCCTCTTGGTTAATCCTGCACATCTTACAAGAAACATTAATTTGAAATTGGGACCCAAGCCATGGTAGTGATGGATCGTCCATCTGTATCAAAATAATAAACCTTACTCCATTCACAATCGAATCTCTCATCGATTTTTGGTGATTGCTCCAACGAGTCAGAAACAGAAACTTTAGATTTCCAAACATAATTATGTTCATTAAGTTCTTTTTGCTTAAAATGTGAAGTGTTTGAATATTTTCTTTCATTTGAAAATTGATTTGATTGTGAAAACTCTTGTTGTTCTAAATGTTTTCTCAATCTTCTGTTTCTCCTCCATTTTTGAGGTCTAGAAAGCCTAACCTCAGATTTTGAATTACCCTTTGGTGTATCATGAGGTTTAACCACATTTGGGTTAACATAAGACTTACCATGAGTTCTTACCTTTCCTGGAGTAACATGTCGGTTACCTTTGGCGTTGTGAGGACAAGGAATCTGAATATAACCCACAAGACCATAGTAAAAGCAAGATCTCTTCTTGTAGGATCGTGAGAATACAAGATGGTTCTCTTCTTAGTTGAGGTTGGCGGAAACAAAATCAACTACACAATTTATAGTCAAGTAAACACAAAGAATACTGATAAACACTGTTGTATTAAGCTTTTGTGAATGCAAAGATTACAAGTGAGAAACTCAATGAATAAGTATGACAAGCACTACAAGCACACTTACAATGAAGTGGCAACTCAGTATTTATAGTAACTTAGAATCAAGACAGACCCTTGATTCTAAGGATCAGATCGAACACAAGCCGTTGATCTTGTTTATTAATTTACATTACACGTAAAGGCTAATCTAGTTAACTTTACTGAAACATTTTCTTTATTCATGATTGTTTGCATGCTTGGAGAAGTGTATTGTTGTCCGTGATTGGTTGACCATAGCGGTTCCTTCTGCTTTGTGTCTGTCAATTGCTTTTGCAGAAAGGTGTCAGAGACGCTTGGCCTGGATAGTCAGCTGCAACGTTTGGTTTTCAGAGAATAGAGCTATCAGCTGCAAAGAGTGAAGGTTGCTGCTGGTAAGCCTATCAGCAGCAACTTGTGCTGAATGCTGCTGATAAGCCTATCAGCAGCAACTTGTGCTGAATGCTGCTGATAAGCCTATCAGCAGCAACAAGTGTTGAATGCTGCTGATAAGCCTATCAGCAGCAACAAGTGTTGAATGCTGCTGATAAGCCTATCAGCAGCATTTGTACTTAGAATAATTTGGTAGCAATCAGTCTTTGGTTCTACAAACTCCCCCTAGAATGATGCAACCAAAAATTCTTCTAATCACTTTGCTGCTGAAGCTTTTGCATGTGGCTGACTATCCTTTCAACCTCATAGCCTCTTGGATCCTTGCTGGGATTGTTCAGTGGAAGTTCAGACAGAGTCTTGATGTCTTTGTGTTGCATTTTGTAGATTGCTTTGCTTGAACAACTCATCTGCTGCTTCTTTACATCAGTCAGTGTGAACTCATCCAAATCAGCATTGTAGGTCCAGGATACAAATGGAGAGTGGGACTTGAGTGGTTTGATGTTTATGATCACATCTTTGCTAGGGTTGAAGTAGTGTTTGATAGCTAGCATAAGATGTTTCCCACTCTCATTTGTAGGCTTATGAGCTTCACCCAGCTCTAAAATTCTTTGAAGATCGGAGTCAGGTAATTGCAGAACCTCATCAACAGACCTGTAAGTGGATCTTCTTCTCTCAGTTCTCCCCATGAAGATCTCAAACACTTGATCTTATGAATTGTAGAACCAGTTAACTATATTTCTTGAGTCTTCTGGTTTAGGAGTGGGTTTGGGTATCTTCAAGGGAGGCTGTTGATGATTGGGAGCTGGGTGGGATGACTTAGACTTTTTGGGTGGAGGAGAGGAAGGCTTGGGGATATTTGTGGATGGTTTTTGGTGAGAGGAAGTAGTTTCTGGTGCAGAGGTTCTTTGTTTCTTGACTGGTCTCTTTTCCAGTCTTTCTTCCTCTTCCTTTTTCACTGTTGTATACAGGGCTTGTAGGTTCATGAAGGACATGGGACCTAACCTTTTTCCACTTTCTCCCCTTGCCTTGAGGAGGTCAGTCATCTTCTTCCTTTCTTCATGGGTCCTTAGATTAAGGGCAATGGCTTTCTTTGACTTCTGTTGAGCTTTTTCTTTCTCTTCATCTTTCTTTTTCCTTGCCAATTCCCCCTGCTGACCCATGAAGGCTCTATAGATCTCTTTGTTTGATAGTTTTTCAAGGTAGTCTGCATCCTCACCTTGAGAGATCAGAGTTTCAGTCCACTCCTCCCTTAATTCTTTTGCTAATTTAGAATCAGTGATTCTAAACTTAGCATCTTCCTTCCTTTTCTTTTTAGCTTCTTCTTCTTCTTCTTTTGCAAACTGTTCCTGCAGCTGTCTAGCAAGTTGTTCATCTTCCTCAACTTGAGACCCTGCAAGGACTTTTACCTTCATTTCATCCAGCTGTTTGGCATACAGCTGGATTGTCTGTTGTTTGAGAAGTATGGCTGCCTTTCTATCTTCATGCCTTTGTTTTTGAGCCATCTCTTCAGCCAACTCTTCTTCTTCTCTTTTCCTTCTTCTCTCTTCTTTCTCTTTCCTTTCCTTTTGCAACCTCTCTTCATCCTCTTTTGTCATGATGCCCTTCCCTTTATTAACATTGGATGCCTCTGCTCTGGCTTCACTGATCACAGAAACAGCTGATTATTGTGCTGTTGGGATCTCTGCCTCGGCTTCATTGGCATGTTGAGAGGTAGATAAGGGAAGGTCTTCAGTTTGGCACTCAGGATCTGTAAGTTCTAGCAGCCTTTCTCTCACAGAGGATCTTGCTTCATAAGCTGCAGCGCAGATGTTAACTGGAGGGGAATCTGAGTTGGAGTCAGTGTCAGAGGATGACACATCTTCTTCCTCATCAATCCTTCCTTCCTTCTCAAGGTGAGCTTTGATAATTGCTATCATCGCCTGGCTTTTAAGGGAGTTGACATTGCAGATGTTGGCTTTTAGTAGATAGATCTTGTGGAGGAAATTTGTTGGTAGCTGAAGGATGTTCCCGGTGTTGATGATGAGAGCAGAACCGTTGCTTAGGAAGAAAGCGTGGTCAAGGAGCATAGTGCTTACCCATCCTAGCACGTCCGAGTCCTTGACCAGGAAGGCATACAGAAATCTTTGAAGGCCCAGAACTTCTTCTTCAGTGAGAAGACTGCTCCTTGTTATTGCAAGATTGTTGGGAGACAGTCTTCTTTCTGCGGCCGACGAAGATTCAGGATAAGCTACCCGATGTGCTGCTTGTAGGAATCTTTGGAACCTGGGTAGATTATCCTCCATCAGGTCATAGAACCTGCCAATGGCAAGTTCAGCTGAGAGATCTGCTGAAGTGTTGATGCAGTCAGTTAGATGCAGTTCTAGGACTTGGAGGGCATTGAGAGAGTTCCAGTTCAGCTCTTCTACTCCGCTGAACTCCCATCCAATCCAGAACCTCTCACCTGATCCATCATACCCCCAAGCTAGAATAGCGTCAAACTCTAGCTTCCTTGAAGATTTGAAGATTTGGGGGGTAGTGGATTGACCTATGATGGCTGCTGCTTGAGGAAGGATGCTGAATGATGCATTTGTTTGTTCTGTGTCTTCAGCATCATTCAGCATTTCATCGACAGCCCTGACGACCAACTGCCAGTCTTCAGATATCTCTTCGTCTTTGTTATCTGGGGCTGGCAAGTCATGAACTTGGACAAACGCTGGCTTGTATTGTGAGCTTTGAAGAACAAACTGCTCTTGAATCCAGTTGTCAAGACTGTCTTCGTCTTCTTCCATGGAGACTTTCTCCCCCTTTTTGGTTGCATCAGTGGACATATAGGCATCTGTTTGAGTGCCCACTGAGACAAGAGAGGGAGAAGCCGTGGAGGGACATTGATGGGCTTCATGCATCAAGACTTGGTGTCGTAGTTTGGACACTTCGGCCTCAAGCATAGCCACCCTGGCCGTCAATTCCAAGTTGTGTAGTTTCAGACTGTCCTCATCCACAGTTGTGGAATCCTTGGACCTAGATGGGGCCGTAGGCCTAGCCTCAGCATCCCCATCACCCGTGGTTTCTTGGCACCTGGGATTCCTCTCAGTGAAGGGAGTTTCCAAGGAAACACCCTCACCGTGAGTTGCCGTGGTTGAGGTCTTAAAGATGTTGTCACTGTCCTCCTGGTCAGTTGATGGACCAGCAGTAGTGACAGCCTCGTCCACATCCACTCTTTCAATACTCCCAGAGTGGACCTTCAAGGTTGAAGAACTTGGGCTGGGTGTTTCGGAAGCAAGACCAATCAGTACCCCCTTGATAGTGGTAGTTGGAGAAGGTACATCACTTTGGTCAGGTTCCTCTACACTTAAGTTCAAAGAAGAGAGGAATGGCTCGAAGGGCTGTTCTATGGATCCGGGAAGTGATCCTAATCCTAATAGAGAGACTTCCGAAGGAGTCTCCCTAGCAATGTGGCTTTCCCTTATGATATTCTCACTAGAATGTTCTGATTCTGAGTGAGGGATGTTGGCTTGGGTTTGGGCCTTGGAGGCAAGAGAAGAAGGAGTTCTCTTGCCCCTCTTCCTTGTATACTTGGCTGCAACCGGGGCCCTGTGTTCCGGTTGAGCAATCAAACTGGGGATGAGTAATGTATGTGCCTGTGCATCCTCAGTAGAATGCACAGGGGTTCGATCAAGGGAAACAGTAGGTTGAGTTTGTGGCAGTGAGGTGGAGGGTGTGGGATCAGTATCAGCTGGGTTTGCTGAACTGTCACCCTGGGCACTATGTGTGTTCAACATTGTAGATAACAATGGAACATCGGCCCCTGAGAACTTTGATGAAACTGTTCTCATGCTTTGAAAAATGTTGTTCTTATGTCCCAGAATTGAGTAGATTCTTGCAGTTTTTGAAAGATCTTGGTGTTCAATATTGAACACTTCTTGCAAGAATCTTGGGTACATGAAGAACTGAGATTTCACCCCTTCTTGAAGGTTGTATCTCAAACCTTCAAGAATGAGGTGGGAAAAATTGAAACCTGCCCCTGTTATCATACCGTGAACGGCCGACGCAAGTCCGGAGCTGAGTTGGTTCCAGCCACTCCTCTTTTGAGATATGCATTGGAGAAGAGTGTGGCAGAGATATTTCCATTTAGGACCCATGAGTGCCTTCTCTATCGTATACTCTGTTTGATTCCCAGTGTACCCTATGGATACAAAGGTCCTCATGTATACGTCTCTTGGGTAAGAGAGGGCGTCCCCTTCATCCTGAAGCTTGAGGTGTTGGCGGAGTTTTGCTTCAGTGATGATCATTTCCTTACCGTCTACTGTGCCTCTGATTTGAGGAGTGCCCTGTTCAGTAGAATACACGGCTGAGCTCCAAATATCTTCCATGTGTGAAGTATATATGGTTGGGTTGACGGTTAGGGCATGGTAAATTTTGGACCGACAGAGGAAGTCGATCATACCGTCGAAACCTTCGGATTTCTTGCTCTTGATTAGGTATGCAGTTAGGTTGTGATATGGGGAGAACTTATCGTTGGGGTTGTTTATGTCTGCGCCTGCCATTGTTATGGATTCAGAGGGAAGAGAGAAAGGTGTTTGAATGGTGGTTAATTGTGGAGGGCTTTGAAAGCTGTGGGGACGGGAGAGAAAGTGATGGGAGCTAGGTTTGAAAGTGAATATGAAGAGGTAGAGGGATGATTTGAGTTGGTGATATAACGGCAGACGGAGAAAAAGCAACTCTACTTGTACAGTACAACCTGTTTCACTTTTCATTGTTATAGCTGTAAAACACTCGAGCAGTCATGGTGAAGACTGAAAGATAAGAGTATCCGCAGCAAAATTGGTTACAGCCGATGGATAAGCCTATCCGCTGCAAACTTGGTTGCTGCGGAAGGATAAGTCTGTCAGCAGCAGATTTTGCTGCTGAAAGGTTTAAAGATCTGCATCAAAGAAATTGCTGCTGAAAGCCTTAAAGCTATCCGCAGGAAACATGTACCTGCTGATAACTTAAAGCTATCAGTGGCAAAACTTTTGCTGCTGATGCTTTTACCTGTCAGCAGCTGATGGACAAAAATGCTGCTGACCCATAACTTTTATTTACAACAAGGGACAAAAAGACACATTTTAAGGAGAAACTTGAGATGGATTTTAATCAAAGTTCATCATACCAATTGATTCAACTAAAATCTGAATCTAGCTTCATCAAAAGGTTTTGTAAACAGATCAGCATATTGCTCATTTGTATGAACTTTGGTTAAGATAATTCTCCTTTTCTCAGCTTGATCTCTTATGAAATGGTACCTGATGTCGATGTGCTTTGTCTTTGAGTGCTGCACCGGATTGTTTGTGATAGAGATAGCACTCATGTTGTCAATGTGAATTGGAGTCTGCATGAAGGTCATTCCATAGTCAAGCATTTGATTTTGGATCCAGATGACCTGTGCACAGCAGCTTGAAGCTGCAATGTATTCTGCTTCAGCTGTTGAAGTAGAAACACATGTTTGCTTTTTGCATTGCCATGAGATGAGCCTTCCTCCAAGAAATTGACATCCCCCAGATGTGGACTTTTTGTCCAAGTTACAACCCCCATAGTCACTGTCAGTGTAGGCATAGAGATTGACATTTTCATTCTTTGGATACCATAGCCCAAGTTTTGGAGCTCCCTTTAGGTATCTAAGGATTCTTTTGACAGCTTGAAGATGAGACACTTTTGGAGCTGCTTGAAATCTTGCGCAGAGACAAACTGCAAACATGATATCTGGTCTTGAGGCAGTGAGGTACATGAGAGACCCTATCATTGCTCGGTACTGATGTTGATCAGTGTCTTGTCCTTCTTTATCCGGAGATAATTGATGGTGTACTTGCATAGGAGTTCTTGCAGCAGAGCAGTCAGTCATTTTGAACCTCTCCAAGATGCTTTTGACATATTTGGATTGACTTATGAAGATTCCAGTTGGTACCTGTTTGACTTGAAGTCCTAAAAAGAAATTTAGTTCACCCATTGAACTCATTTCAAATTTGGAATGCATCAGAACTTCAAAGTCTTTGCAGAGCTTCTTTCTTGTAGATCCAAAGATAATGTCATCAACATAAATCTGGACCAACAAAATTTCGCCCCCTTCATCTTTGATGAAAAGTGTCTGATCAATGGCCCCCCTTCTGAAGTTGTTACTAAGTAGATATCAAGATAAAGTTTCATACCAGGCTCTTGGGGCTTGGTGTAAGCCATAGAGAGCTTTGTCCAGTTTTAAGACCTTATTTGGATGTGCAGGATCTACAAAGCCTGGAGGCTGTTTGACATAGACCTCTTCATCAATCGTGCCATACAGAAAGGCACTCTTCACATCCATTTGATAGACCATAAAGTTTTTGGATGCTGCATAAGCCAGAAAAATTCTAATGGCTTCCAGACGGGCAACAGGAGCAAAAACTTTATCATAGTCAATGCCTTCTTCTTGAGTGTAACCTTGAGCTACCAGTCTGGCTTTGTTCTTGACTACGATGCCCCTCTCATCTTGCTTGTTTCTGAAAACCCATCTTGTTTCAATGGCTGTTTGACCAGGTGGAAGATCAACAAGCTTCCAAACATCTTGTCTTTTGAATTGCAGCAATTCTTCCTGCATTGCTTCAATCCAGCTGTTGTGCTTGAGAGCTTCATCAATCCTTTTGGGTTCCACCTGTGATAGAAAGCAAGAGAACAAACAAATGTGGGCTTCATGAGACTTACTTCTTGTCTGGATGCCTGTGTGGACTTGGCCAATGATGTTTTCCAGAGGATGCTCTTTGTTTATTCTCTGAGCAGGTATCACATCCAGCCGTATTCCCTCTTCAAGATTACTGTGGTTTAGATCAGTATTGTCTTCAGATGTGTGGAGAGGAGCTTGGAGGATCTGATCATTGTGTTCCACATAGTCAGCAGCATTAGCATCAGAGGCCTCTTCAGCATGAATTGAGGAGGCTTCATTTAGGATTTCATTGTCAGAGAGATTGCTGCTTGTGGTGTTGGATGTACCGGCTTCACCTGCACTGGCTTCAATAGCTTCTGCCACTGATGGAGGATCAATGGATGGCCTTTTCATCCTGATGTAGGGACTGGGAAACTCCAGTCTGTAGTCAGAAGAAGAGGTTGAGGTAGAAGGTGTTGAGTTTGAAGAAGGAGGCTCCATATTTGAGAATATGATGGGCTCAAATATCTGGGTGAAGGAGTCTATATCAAAAAGCCAGTTGGGACCTTTGCCTTGTTCACAGACAACGTGTTCCCTGCATTCCACATTAACAGATTCTTCCACAATCCGAGTCCTAGAATTGAACACTCGGTAGGCCTTCGATTGAGAGGAGTAACCCACAAAGTAACCTTCATCAGACTTTGCACTGAATTTAGGAAGAACTCCATGTGTGATGAGGATGGTACATGGACATCCAAAGGGCTTCAGGAAGCCAATGTAGGGAACTCTTTTGAGCCAGAGTTCATAGGGAGTTTTCTAGAGAGGCTTAACAATAAGGACTCTATTCTGCACATAACAAGCTGTGCTTACTGCTTCTGCCCAGAAAGTAAGGGGCAGCTTTGAGTCAGCCAGCATAGATCTTGCTGATTCAATCAGAGTCCTGTTTCTTCTTTCAGCAACCCCATTTTGTTGAGGAGTTCTTGGAGCACTGTACTGCCTTTCAATGCCCTTGCTCTCACAGAAACTGTTCAAAGTGTGATTTTTGAACTCTGTTCCCTGATCACACCTTATGATCTTTACCTTCAGATTGCTTTGATTCTCTACCCTGAGAATGTAGGATTTGAGAATCTCAGCAGTTTCATCTTTTGTTCTTAGGAAGAATACCCAAGAGAATCTGGAGAAGTCATCAGTGATCACCAGACAGTAGGACTTTTTGCCCCTTGACATGACATTTGTAGGACCAAAGAGATCCATATGCAGTAGCTGGAGAGGAGTGTCATTTGTGTTCAATGTCTTAGGCTTATGGGAACTTTTGTGTTGTTTTCCCTTCAAGCAGGCAATGCAATGATCGTCTAGCTGGAATTCTTTGTCAGGAAGCCCTCTGACAAGATTTTCCTTCACTAATTTATTGATTGTTTTGATGTTAACATGGCTTAACCTCCTGTGCCAGAGAGCGGATTCATCAACTGATGCCTTTGACAGAAAACATGAAACACTACCAGATGGAGTGACTTCATTCATGTCAAGCACATATAAGTTGTCCTTTCTATTAGCAGTTAGGAGAATCTTCTCTGGGGGAGGTTTAGATAGGCCAGGAGCTAACACGAAACATTCTTTGTCAGTGAAGAGCATCCAATGCTTTTGATCACATACTTGAGAAACACTCATGAGATTGAAGTCAAGTTCTTTAACATAGTTGACTCTTTCAATACTCATCCTTTCATTGGACACAGTGCCTTGTCCAGTGATAGATCCACCTTTTGAGTCACTCCCAAAGGCAACATATCCTCCATTGAAATGTCTGAAGTTGGAGAGGATGGACCTGTTGCCTGTCATGTGCCTGGAACAGCCGCTATCTACCACCCAGGTGTTATTCTTGTAACCTGGCTGTCCCTGCACATGAAAGAGATTTAGTTAGTGGGAGTGGTCCAAGAGCTCTCCTTTTTGAAGAAAAGAGTTCTTGGACATTCTGATTCATCATGCGTGCATTCAACAACACCGATGATGATTTTGCTGACAGGAGCAGAGATTTTGGCTTTCCATTGCTTAAGTAGTGGTTTTCCAGTTCTCTTTTCTTTATCGGCTGCGGATTTGGCTTTGGCAGCTGATGAATTTGCTCTATCAGCAGCTGATTTTCCTGCTTGAGGTTTTGGCCTGTCAGCAGGGGCAGGTTTTGCTGCTGATGGCTTCAGCTTATCAGCTGCAGATGTTGCTGCTGATGACCTTGGCCTTTCAGCAGCAGATTTTGCTTTTGCTGCTGAGGGCTTATTTGGAGCAGCAGCAGATTTAGTTTTTGCTGCTGACTGCTTTGTTTGAGCAGCAGCAGATTTGGTGGCTGCTGAAGGCTTTGCCTTTTGCTGCTGCTTGTGTTTTTCTGCAGTTTCAACTCTTCTACTGTCTGCAGATGGCCTATCATCTGAAGTATGCTGATCCTTCTTTTGTTTATGCGCTGATTGAAGAAGGATCTGGTTGAAGGGGTTAAACTGACATTTTGCAGCAAAGTGGTTTGATTCCCCACATATGATGCAGGACTGCTGAACCTTGGGCTGCTGCTTCCTTGGTGGAGAAGAAGAGTTTCTGAACTGAGTTTTCTTGGTCGTAACTCTTCTAACCTGTTGCTGATTTGGCATGAACTGAGACTTGGAGTTTGTGGGTCCTGATGTCTGTCCCTTTTCAGTGTTTAGCTTTCTTCCACCTAGAGGATAGCTGATCATTATCTGTTTGAATGGTACAGGGGCTGGAACAGCTGGGAGAACAGTAGGGACTGGGACTCTATTCAGAACAGCTTTAGATGAGGCTGTACTTGTTTCAACATGGTCTGAGAAGCTTAACTCAGATTCTGATGAGGTAGTGCAGTCTTTAACAAGAGGTTCATCCATTGGAGGATCAAGATTTCTGTTTGCAGTGTCGAGTTTTGCAACATCGAAGCTTGGTTCATAGATGGCAACATAGTCAGCTGGATGAGGAACAGTATTGTACTATTCCTTGCCATATCCAAGTCCTCCAAGCTTTACCTTTTCATGGACTTGAATATCTAGAAGTCTCTGTAGCTTTTTAGAAGAAAATTCATATTTTTCAACATGAACTTTCTGTTCTGCCAGATCAGCTCTGGTTGATTTAAGTTTTACTAATAGATCATCAATCTGAGTTTCAAGATTGGTTGGTTCATGTTTTAGAGATGAAATCTCTTTCTTAAGGCATTCAATTTTTTCTTTGTAAGTGATTTCAACCTTTTTGAACTCAGATTTCATTTGAAGAAACTCTTCATTTTGATCTATAAGGTTTTGGTTATGTTTTCTATAACCTAAAACTTTATCAATGCAAGCTTGAGAGCATAGATGTTCAAATACCTGAGGTGGTATCTCTGCAGTGTCTGCCATAAGTGCTTGGTTGGAGACAGGAACATCTTCATATTGAAAACTACAGTCGAATTCTGCAGTTCCAACATTTGCACAGGCTACAGTTTGTGCTGGGGGAGTTTGTTGTTGCTGCTGTTGTCTGGGCTGACTTTGGTAGGTTTGTCTTTGATGGCCGGCACCCTGATTGGCTTTAGGTGCCTTGCACTCCCTAGCAAAGTGACCCATTTGGTTACAGTTGTAACAACGGATCTTGCTTTTATCAAGCCCAACTCTGCTGTTTGAGTTGTTGCTTGGAAATGATCTTCCGGTTCTAGAATAGAACCTTTTTGCTCTGAGGGAGAGCATGGCATATGAGTGCTGAATATCCATTTCTTCAAGATCATCTGGATGAAAGCATTCCAGATCCTCTTTTATGAAATACATGCTGCTTGAGTTGTCAGAGACAAAAGCAGTAGAGGTTGGCTGTTGAGGAGGTGCCTCAAGAAGAAATGGTGATGAGTTAGATTGTGAAGCGGTTGGGGTCTGAGGGTGAGTAACAATGGGAGGATAGTAGCTGCTTGCACTAGGACCGGAATGATCAGAGTGAAGCGCTGAGGAGGTAGTGGAGAAAGTGGTAGCTGATTGATAACTGGAGCTCCTTTCTTTAGCTTGAATCATTTCTAATTCATAGGTTTTGAGCATGCCAAAGAGCTCAGTCATCTGAAGAGTCTTCAGATTCTCTGTTCTTCTGATGGACACAGTGTATAATGTCCAGCAACTAGGAAGAGATCTTATGAACTTCTTGAGAATGTCTTCATTCTCCAGTTTTACCTTGGAGCACTGCAGTTCACCTACAAGATAGGTAAATCTGTTATATAAAATAGTTAAGGTCTCACCTTCCCTCCAGACGAAGTTCTCATACTGCTGCTTCAGTATGTCCCTTCTGTTATCTTTGACTTCTTCAGAGCCAGCAAACATCTTCTCCAGCGCCTCCCAGAGCTCCTTGGCAGTTTTGTAACTTCTGAAGTTGTGAAAAACTTCATTTGGAAGGCACATTTGGATGGCTCCTAGTGCCTTGAAGTCCACCTCCATTTTCTTGATGTCCTCTTCAGAGTACTTGGAGGTTTCCTTCGGGACTTGTAGCCCTCCATTATCAGCAGAGGCCACCATGGGAATATATGGACCCTCCTTGATGGATCTCCACATTCCGTATTCCTGGTAACAGAAGAAGCTTTCCATGCGATTTTTCCACATGTCATAGTCTTCTCCAGATACCAACCTTGGTGGTCGGTTGATGCTGCCAATATCTTCAAAGCCATTACTCTGTGCCATTTTTGTTTTGATTTTGGGTGACTTGTTCAAAGAGAGAGTTTAGAATAGAACCAGAGATGATTAAAAAAATGTTAGTTTGTTTAATCTGAGCCAAAGCTCTGATACCACTTGTAGGATCGTGAGAATACAAGATGGTTCTGTTCTTAGTTGAGGTTGGCAGAAACAAAATCAACTACACAATTTATAGTCAAGTAAACACAAAGAATACTGATAAACACTGTTGTATTAAGCTTTTGTGAATGCAAAGATTACAAGTGAGAAACTCAATGAATAAGTATGACAAGCACTACAAGCACACTTACAATGAAGTGGCAACTCAGTATTTATAGTAACTTAGAATCAAGACAGACCCTTGGTTCTAAGGATCAGATCGAACACAAGCCGTTGATCTTGTTTATTAATTTACATTACACGTAAAGGCTAATCTAGTTAACTTTACTGAAACGTTTTCTTTATTCATGATTGTTTGCATGCTTGGAGAAGTGTATTGTTGTCCGTCATTGGTTGACCATAGCGGTTCCTTCTGCTTTGTGTCTGTCATTTGCTTTTGCAGAAAAGTGTTAGAGACGCTTGGCCTGGATAGTCAGCTGCAACGTTTGGTTTTCAGAGAATAGAGCTATCAGCTGCAAAGAGTGAAGGTTGCTGCTGGTAAGCCTATCAGCAGCAACTTTTGCTGAATGCTGCTGATAAGCCTATCAGCAGCAACTTGTGCTGAATGCTGCTGATAAGCCTATCAGCAGCAACAAGTGTTGAATGCTGCTGATAAGCCTATCAGCAGCAACAAGTGTTGAATGTTGCTGATAAGCCTATCAGCAGCAACAAGTGTTGAATGCTGCTGATAAGCCTATCAGCAGCATTTGTACTTAGAATAATTTGGTAGCAATCAGTCTATGGTTCTACACTTCTCATTATATTCTCGCATATAAGGAATCTTCACACGATAAGATGCACTTGAAGAAGATTCTCCTACATGAACTTCTTTTTGAGTTTGAGACTGACAAACTTTTTCTCAACAGGTCTTGAATCAGGCTTCATTTTCTCAGGAACTACATGCTTCTTCCCTTTATTTTTGTAAGGACATTTCACCACAAAGTGTTCCATCGCATTACAATGAAAACATGTACGCCTGTCTTTATAATCTCTGACATATGGAACTCTCCTTGAATTTGAAGAACGTCCAAATATTTTTTTTTCAGATGAATTAAAATCAACCTTTGAGTCTTCTTTCTTAACCTCTTTCGGTATCCCCTCTACCTTAGCTTCATCAAAATATTCATCATCACTCTCATCAGAATACACCATATCTTCACATGTGACTGGATTCACTTTCAACACAGTCTTAGCATCTAAATCCTCATCTTTTATAATCTCAAGTGTAACAGAATAATTTTCATTGAATGGTGGAGGAACATAACCAATACCACTATTTTCCTTCCCCTCTTTAGGATTATCATGATAATGTCCTAATAAGAATGATGAATTTCCAAAGCTTTCTAACTTTTATGCAATCTGATCACCTCTGCTTTACATTCAGCTAGATCCTTATCTTTTTCAGCAAGATCATTATTTCTTTTCTCAATTTCCGCAATGGACATATCCAGGTGATATGCCTGCTCTTTGATCATCAAAGTCAGAGAACTTATATCCCTCTTTAGTGATTCTATCCTTTCAATACACACATTCTCATTATCTTTTATTTTCTGATTTACCGTGTGCATGGATTTCATATCACAAATGAGGTTGATGTTATCATCCATAACCCTCATCATATTATCCTTCACTGAAATACAGGTAGAACAAAACGTTTCAGAGTTAGAAACTACCGTATCCTTTTCTTCTAAAGAGGATGCACCAGGAGCCATGAATACGCCATCATCTTCACCCTTTTGAGCAATGACAGGCTCTGTATCAATTTCTGATTCATTCAGATCATCTTCAACTGTCTGAAAGCTTACGTCAGTAATCATATCACTCTCGATAGACTGAGTACTTTCACCAGAACGAATACTCTCACTATCACTTAACTCTGCAGAATACTCACTTTGAGAATCACCCTGCTTCTCCAATACTTCTTTGATCAAGACCACAAACGCTTGAGAAGTTGCTTCACCCTTTTTCTTCAATGCTTCCCATAGATCTCTTGAAGTTGGACACTTCCCGAGACTATGAATGATTTCTTTTGGTAAAGACATCGTTAAAGTTTCACACGTTTTCATCTCTCGATCAAACTTCTGATTTTCTACTTTATTAAGAGCTGTCACTGGTTTAGGAACATTACAAAATTCCAGAAAGTCAAAAGTAAGATGCACATATCCTTATGTTATTGGTCTCCAAAAATTTACATCAGTTTCTGATACAAACTGTTCGAACCGGACTTTCCAGCTACGGTAATCTGATATGCACAAAAGCCTCGGTGGCATAGTTCCAATCTCATTATCATCACATGAAATTGAAATTTTGAAATTTTTGCGAAAATATCCGGAAATAATTTCCCGCCAAAATACTCTTTTTTTTTTGGAGAACACAAGCGAACTAGATAAGTTCGCGTGAAACTGCCTGAGCGAACTTAATAAGTTCGCCTGAACTTCACTGAGAGAACTTGACCCCAAGAGAACTTGTTAAGTTCGCCTGATCTTCACCAAGAAAACTTATTAAGTTCGCCTCCCTAAATTCGCCTGCAACTGAATCAGCAAGTTCGCTTGCTTCAGCTGTAACAAACTTAGCAACCCAAACACGAACAAACATCACCAAAAATCATCATTTCTCACAGATTTGAAGGAATTGGAGGAAATTGAACCGTAGGATTTAGTATTTTATGAATTAGAACACTTCTATCAGATTAATTTCACCAAAATCCACCCCAAATCCATGAATTCAGCAGCAAAATCAACTTCAAGAACTTGAAAACTCCATGGATACAAAAACTTCTAAAAATGATCAATTTCTTGTCAAATTGTACACAAAAACATCTCTAATCACCAAGAATCAAACACAAATCACGAGCAAAAGCTCTGATACCACTTATAGGTCCACATGACTCATCTACAGATCGATCTCATGACAGGACGTCTCTATATCACGGAGTGCGGAATCCTACCGTATTAACGTTTGTATACGAATTGACAATAGAAACATCAGGTAAATAAACTTCTCATTGTATTCCACAAAACACAGAGTTTACAAGATTCACTGATTACAATCGATTCAGTCCGTCTGCTCTCTCTTTCACTGACTCTGTAAACTCCTATTTATAGACACATGCTCTGCAATAGGCGAACTTAACAAGTTCGATTCTAAAGATGCTTAGGCGAACTTATTAAGTTCGCCTCTCTATGAACTTGAACAATATTCCTTAGGCGAACTTAACAAGTCCGCTCCTAAAGATGCTTAGGCAAACTTGTTAATTTCGCCTCTCTATGAACTTATACCGAATTTTATCAACAGTTACAAAACATGTCCTAACGGACTCCCCTTTAACTGTTGCTAACAATTCTATCAATTACAAGTCAAAGACTCTAAGACTAAGATATAAAATCTTCAAGCTCGTTGTCACCAGAATATGCTCCAACAGAGATTTTTCAAAAGGTTGGGAGAATGTAACATCCGTGTTCAAAATAATAAAAATATAAAGTACGGGAACCGAAAATGTAATTAGATGAAAATACAAGGACCAAAAGTGAAAAAAACATGAAAAATGGATTGTAACCGACCGTCATGGTATGTAACGGTCCGTTACGGGCTGGGCATGCAGACAATGATAACGTGCCACGTGTCCGCTGACTAGTGGGTTGATTCTGACGCGCAGAAACCCTATGACGGACTGTTACGGCTCCGTAACGGTCCGTCACGCCGCAATTCAACTAAACGATGACGCGTGTCAGCTGACTTCGCAACCCTAGAGCGGTGACATACCTTGACCATTGGTAAAAATCCGTTACGACCCAAGCGGTGACGGACCGTCACCCCCCATAACGGTCCGTCACAGCCGCAATTTGAGTCTATAAATAGAAAGGTTGAGTTCTGCTCATTCCTCACAACAAAACTCGAAATCCTTGAAATATATTTGATATCCCACTCTCACAATTCCATTCCCGCTCATACGTTTAAGTTTCTAAAGTACTGGTTCACTTAGGAGAAAGTCGAGAAGCTAGGAAACGCTTAATTGAAGAATCCAAGCTAGACGATCTAAGCAGAGAAGCTGCCCACTAGGACATTCATTCTAGAAGCCTACTAAGTCGAGACTCTGTCAAGGTGAATACTTGTATTTTTATAAAAATGATTTCAAAACTGAAAATGGTTTTGATTATTCTCTGACTTGAATGAATTAATACAACCATTCGTTGCATAATGTGATTTACTATATAGCAGTTAGCCCATAGAGTCACGTATATATACACGTGTTACAGATGAGATGTTGTAACAGGGCTAGGGGTTGAACCCTTGGTTGTGGTAAAGCCCATCCCTTGAGGCGTAAGGCAGATAGACATAAAAATATATCCAAGGTCCCTAGTGTGGCTGGTGGTTAGTCCGTAGACTGTTTAAATTGCCCAGAAACTATGGACAAATTCTTCTATTTATTCACGCTTGTCAGATTATGATTCCAAATATACTAGTATTCACCAGTTTATACTGATAAAATATTTTCAAACGTTTTTACAGGTAACCAAGGATGAATTGATTTTGATATAGCCATGTGATGACAAAGAATATATGTCATGAAAAAGGGAACGTCCACCGTAGACATCAGTTGAAAGAAATGGCTCATGAAAACCTTGGTTTTGTAAATTAAAACATTTGCATACAATATCTGGGTTTATCCCAGTTTATGAAATGAAATGAAACGGGAGATTCCCAGGCTTTTGAAAACATCCTGAGTTATTAAAATATTACGATGTGTTTATAAATCTCTGATAAGATAAAATAAGAAACAGGTACCAATCATTGTTCGCATGTCCAGGTGGGCTAAATCCGGGTGTTACATATGAGGCAGAGGTGATGGTTGTAACTCTTGAAGGATTATGACTGTGAAATCATATACCATCCTAGGAAGGCGAACGTGGTGGCTGACGCTATAAGCCGAAAGGATGTGCCTGCTCCTATTCGAGTGAAAGCTTGCCAGTTGGCGATAACACCGGATGTGATGAGGAAAATAAAAAAGGCTTAAGATGAGAAACTTAAAGAATAGAACATAAAGAAATAGAGAATGTTTGGCTAACAGGACAAGTTGGAATATAACACCCTTGGTGTTAGGACATGTTTTGGACGGGTATGGATACTTATGGGTGGCGAGCTTAGAACCAAAATCTTAGATGAGGCTCATAAGTTTCGGTACTCTATCCATCCCGGTACCAACAAAATGTACCAAGATCTAAGGAAGGAATACTGGTGGCCTGGTATGAAACATGAGGTGACAAAATAAGTGAGCAAATGCTTGACTTGCTAACAAGTTAAGGCCGAACACCAGAAACCGTATGGGAAGATTTAACCTCTTGATATACCAGAATGGAAGTGAGAACACATTACCATGGTCTTCATAACCAAGCTACCTCGCACAGCTAAAGGTCATGACACCATTTGGGTAATTGTAGACCGTTTAACGAAGAGTGCTCATTTCCTGCCTATTTGTGAGACGTTCGCGTTAGAAATGTTAGCAGAAGTATTTATTAACGAAGTAGTAGCGCGGTATGGAATGCCTTTAACCATTGTATCTGACCGGGATACACGATTCACATCGAGGTTCTAGAAAAGATTTCTCAAAGCGATGGGCATGAGGCTTAATATCAGCACGGGATACCACTCGCAAACGGATGGTCAGTATGAAAGGACCATTCAAACGTTGGAGGACATGCTCCGTGTTTGTATTATTGATTTCGATGAAAGTTGGGACAGTCACCTGTCGTTAGCCGAGTTCTCCTATAACAACAGTTATCACTCGATGATAGACATGCCGCCTTACGAGATGTTGTATCCGAGAAGATGTAGGACCCCGGTTTGTTGGTGCAATATTGGACAGAAGGAATTAGGAAGTCTTGAAGTCGTAAGGGAAACATCGGAAAGGTTCGATCCGATCAAGGCGCAGATGAAGGCCGCCTAAGATCGTCAGAAATCCTACACGGGTAGATGACAAAGGCCTTTTGAGTAATGTTAAAAGTGTCACCCTAGATGGAATCGTACGATTCAGAAAGAGAGGGAAGTTAAGTCTAAGGTTTGTCGGACCATTCAATATAATGGCGCGGGTTGGTGAAGTCGCTTATCGGTTGGAGCTGCCTGATGAGTTAAGTGGTTTTCATCCTACCTTCCATGTATCACAGTTACGAAAGTGTTTTGCGGATTAACCGGCTCACGTACCACTTACTGACATTGAGGTCGATAACAGCCTTAACTACATCGAAGAACCCATTGCCATCTTAGATCGGAAAGAGAAACGACTACGTAATAAGGTCATCCAATTGATCAAGGTACAGTGGAAACACAGAAAGGTATCAGAAGCTACTTGGGAAACGGAGACGGAAATGAGGGAGTCGCACCCTCAACTATTTGACTTATGATAGGTTTCGAGGACGAAACCTATTGTAAAGGGGTAGACTTGTAACATCCCAAAAATA
Source organism: Smallanthus sonchifolius (assembly GCA_023525975.1). Classification (NCBI taxonomy): domain Eukaryota; kingdom Viridiplantae; phylum Streptophyta; class Magnoliopsida; order Asterales; family Asteraceae; genus Smallanthus; species Smallanthus sonchifolius. The sequence goes on along the minus strand of CM042018.1, from coordinate 73,639,550 downwards.
AAAACAACATATATATAATAACGGGTTGGATGTGAGACGAACGGAATAAACAAACAAGGCATGATGGGCCGGGTCGAGGTAGGCTTGGCGAACTTAGGGGTGGCGAAGATAGGGAAGGCTTCCCCTATAAATAGCCTAAACCCTCAAGAATTCTCTCATTTGCCATTCTAGAGAGAGAAACCGTAGAGAGAAAGTATGGAATCGAATCGAGATTGCAAGGGAAAGATTCTCCGGTGCACGTGTAAGGCCCCAAACCCGGGAACCCTACTTGTTGGCTCAAACGCAAGCTAAGTAGTCATAGACATCAAATTAAACTCAATTCATTGCAGCGGAAATAGTCAATGAAGGTCAACGACCAGATCCAAACATAATTCAAACCAAGTATTAATGTTTAAATATCTCAACGAAAAAACTAATAAATAATGTCATCACAAACGCCCACGGTAACCAAATGTCATCCAGAAGCCGCCAGCTCACACCTTCTCTTTACCTGAAATACATGCTTAAAAGTCAGCTACACTGAGTGAGTTCTATAGTAGTTCTTTAGGGCATATAAAGTCCCAAAACGTTATAAAAATGATTTCCGTCATCAACGGTTTACTCATAATACATTCTCAACAATTTAAATGGTTATATTCTATCGATAAAAAATATACCATGTTGTCTGGTCCGAAGAAACAAACACACACTATCTCCCGCATGACTTATGTCAGACACAATATCTCATTGACTAACGTCAACACAATACCATGCTTACACTCGGTCTCCCGCCTGACGAATGTCATACTCAATATCCCGTTGACTAATGTCAACACCACATCAAGCTTACGCTCAATCTCCCGCCACGACTATTAAGTAAGTGACACAATTATCTAATACACACATGCAAGCATAACGACTACTTAAAAATACATATATTTATCTTTACCAAAAACGTCGTCTGTGCATACATTCACTACAAACACGTTCACATGTATTCATGCCCAAAACAATAAAACAGTTAAAAGTGGGCGATAGAAACTTACCTTTGCTCGACACACTACGATCTTTAGATCTTGCTAACGCTTCATGCTCGCCTATCGACCTTGCACCTATATTTCACACAAATCACGAGTCAATAACACGACACGACGTTACACCTCTACCTACACGACTAACCCTACATCGTGCATGACCACATGCATGTTCATGGCACCATACGTGGCCCTCATGCATTACGTGAATCTCACATTCATGTTCCCGACGTCCTAATGTTTCTCATGCGTCTCTCTTCGTTATCGTACACATGAATTAATACATCTAGCACCTCGATTTCCATTCCTGACTTTTACCAAGCACCCACGAGACTAAACCAACCCTTTTTCTCGGATTCCCATTGGCTCCGAGTAGTCCCCGTCGCCCTACGCCGTCGTGAACAGCCCGAGCATGGCTGTCATGGCCATCCGTCATCACCACGGCTCGCCTACGGCACACGGTCGATCCGTACAGCCGTTATCCGGCTCCCCCGTTGCTGCCGTGTATCCCTCGCGTCACCACAACCGTCCTTCTAAGCTTGTGAGCCTTCCCGTCGTGCTATCACGCCGTCACAGCCCCCCGTCGGCTTCACGATCCACCATCCCGACCTTAGCCGGCTTCTTCTCCGTCCTCGTACGTATGCTAGCCACCCCGAAAGGGTTCGGCCGACTACTCCTTGCCCGTAACCCTTCCCTACGAAAACAATAACAAAACGAGTTTGAGTTACGAGTTTATACCTTCTAACCGGGTGATTTGTGCCTATCGAACCTCCGATTCAACTTGCCTCTCACGAACAAACTTCTTGCGCAAACCCTAACGTCACAACGTGTAAATCAACGGATCCACAATTGAAAGTATCGAATGAAGGGTTAAGGATTACGAGTTTGTTACCTAGAAATCGCTTCGAAGCTTGAACCCTCGTCTCATCCCTCTCTCATTGATCTCGGTAGCCACAAACACCCCAAACGGGGTTTCCTCCCCTAGTGTAACACCATAATGGGTGTATTCCTTGGACCGGGCTTGTCCCTCACGCGCCACAGACCTCTCGGCCCGACCCGTTTCACATTTTTTTAAGAGTCCCGCCACTTACACGCTAATTACTCACCAACCCTTCCTAGATATATTTATATACAATAACAATCGTTACTATACCTTTGGGTTATGTCTCATCACGTTCCCATTACCTTTCCGTCCACAAAGTTATAACGATTACACATATGTACATTAATCCCATTAGTTCCATAAAAACCAGGATGTTACAAGTCTTCCCCCCTAAAGGAGGTTTCGCCCTCGAAACCTGTGTCATCTGGAAACAAATGTGGAGAACGTTCACGCATTTCTGCTTCTGGCTCCCAAGTAGCCTCTGATCCTTTACGATGCTTCCACTACACCTTAACGATCGGAATTACCTTCCTTGTCAATCTCTTTTCCTTTTTATCCGGTATAGCCACCGGTTCCTTTACATAATTTCGCTTATCATCCACCACAATGTCGTCTAACGGCACGTGTTCAGTAGCGTCTGCCAAACACTTCCGTAAATGGGACACATGAAAAGTTGGGTGTATCCCTTCCAGTTCGTCAGGCAACAACAGTCAGTATGCGACACTACCAACACGCTCCTCAATCATAAATGGTCCGATATACCTTGGACTAAACTTTCCCCGTTTCTTGAAACGAATGATGCCCTTCCAGGGCGACACCTTAAGCATCACATAATCCCCTGCATTAAACTCTATAGGTCACCGTCTCTTATCAGCATAAGACTTTTTCCGATCCTGAGCGGCTTTCATTCTCAGCTTAACCACCTCAAACTTCTCAGAAGTTGCTTTCACAACGTCTAAACTTCCTAAGTCTTTCTGTCCAATCTCTCCCCAGCACACCGGGGTCCTACACTTTCTCCCATATAACATCTCGTATGGCGGCATTCCAATAGTCGTGTGATAACTATTGTTATAAGAAAATTCTGCCAACGGTAAGTGACTATCCCATGCACCACCAAAATCTATCACACATGCACGAAGCATGTCCTCCAATGTTTGTATCGTCCGCTCAGACTGTCCATCAGTCTGAGGATGATATGCTATGCTAATATGTAATCTCGTCCCCATAGCTTCATTGAATCTCTTCCAAAACTTTGACATGACCCTCGTATCCCAATCGGATACGATAGAAATCGGCACTCCGTGCCTGGCAACAATATCATTAACAAACACTTCAGATAACCTCTCAGAAGAGAAGGTCTCTCTAATCGGTAGAAAATGAACGCTTTTCATTAACCGATCTACTACTACCCAAATCATATCGTGCCCCTTTACCGTCTTAGGCAGCTTCGTAATAAAATCCATTGTAATGTGCTCCCATTTCCATTTTGGGATTTCTAACAGTTGGATTTTGCCATAAGGCTTCTGGTGATCTGCCTTAACCTGCAGGCACGTCAAACATTTTCTCACATACTGGATCACATCATGCTTCATTCCTGGCCACCAATAGTTACCCTTCATGTCCTGATACATCTTTGTCGTACCCGGGTGTATCGAGTACCTTGACTTGTGTGCTTCGTCGAGCATTTGTTCTCTAAACCCACCAAACTTTGGTATCCAAATACGGTCATTCTTGACCCACATCCCATGACTAATCTTAGTCAACAATTCACGCTGTCCGAATATTCTTTCTTCCTTCAACTTCTCCTCCCGCAAGGCTTCCGCTTGCACATCCCTTAGTAACGTCAGAAAATCTGGTGTTACTATCAGTTGACAGGCTTTAACCCTAATCGGAGCGTGTTCCTCCTTGCGACTCAACGCGTCCGCAACCAAATTTGCTTTATTTAGCTCTAACCACCTCCTTTGCCTCATATTAATTCTTTCTGCTCGAATAAGTACTTCAAGCTCTTGTGATCCATGTAGATCGTGCACTTGATCCCATATAAATAATGTCTCCATAACTTAAGTGCAAACACCACTGCTGCTAGCTCTAAATCATGGGTATGGTAATTCACTTCGTGCGTCTTTAATTGTCTTGACACATAAGCAATTACTTTACCTAGTTGCATCAACACACAACCCAGACCCAAATAAGATGCATCCGAATACACCACTAAATCGTCTGTGTTTCCTGGTAATGTTAGCACTGGCGCTTCAGTCAATCGTTTCTTTAGCTCTAGAAACACACCCTCTTGATCTGCTCCCCAAGTAAACTTCACTCCCTTCCGAGTCAATTTAGTTCATGGCGTTGCTAGCTGGGAGAAGTCCTTAATGAACTCCCTATAATAGCCTACCAACCCTAAGAAACTACGCACCTCCGTTGGAGTCTTCGGAGCGTTCCATTTCACCACTGCTTCAATCTTCGTAGGATCCACCGTTATCCCTTCTGGGTTAATAACATGTCCCAGAAACTGTACCTCCCATAGCCAAAACGCACACTTCAAGAATTTAGCGTAAATCTTTTCTCGCCTCAACGTCTCCAACACTTCTCGCAGATGCTCTCCATGCTCCTCCTTGCTCTTAGAGTAGATTATAATATCATCAATAAATACGATCACTGATCTATCTAGCATCGGTCTACACACACGATTCATTAAGTCCATGAATGCTGCAGGAGCATTCATTAACCCAAAGGACATAACTAAGAATTCATAATGCCCATAACGTGTCCGAAATGCAGCTTCGGAATATCCACCACCCTAACTTTCAACTGGTGATATCCTGACCTCAGATCTATACGCGAAAACCACTTCGCCCCTTGCAGTTGATCGAACAAGTCATCAATACGTGGTAGAGGATACTTGTTCTTAATCGTCAACTTATTAAGCTCTCGGTAGTCGATGCACATACGCATGCTACCATCCTTTTTCTTCACTAACAAGACTGGTGCACCCCACGATGAGATGCTTGGTCTTATGAACCCCTTATCCAACAAATCTTGAAGCTGCTCCATGAGTTCCTTCATCTCGGTCGGTGCTAAATGATACGGTGCTTTAGCGACCGGCTGCGCCCTGGCTGTAAATCAATCTGGAATTCAATTTCTCTTTCTAGGGGTACTCCCGTCAAATCATTAGGGAAAACAACAGGAAAGTCTTGCACCACCGGAACTTCTGACAATTCTACACTCTTCGCTTCAGTATTAGTGATCCCGCATCCCCGCCTCAAGGACTGTACTGCCTTCATCATCGAAATCACTCTCGGTAGAGAGCTCTCTCTGTCTCCATTCACTATTACCACCGTACCTTCCAAGGATTTCAACTTTATCATTTTCTTTCTACACACTATATCCGCATCAAACGCGGCCAACCAGTCCATACGTAGTACCACGTCAAAACCTCCCAAAGAGATTATAAATAATCGAGCGCAAAACCTATGGCCCTCTAGATCGATATAACAATCATTTAATGCTTCAATCACACTGGTGGGTGATCCTACTGCAGTCTCAATACTGAACGGCTTCTCTATCATTCTAGCAGTTCTACGTAAACTCTTACTTGCCCCAGAATCAAACAAAACAGTAGCTGGTACATCATTAATAATAAAAGTACCTAAGACCACGCCCGGGTAATTCTTCGCCTCAGCTACAGTCATAGTGAAGGCTCTCGCCTTCGCCTTAGGCTTCTCATCCTCTTTCTTCACTAGAACCGTTTCCTTGCTTGGTCCCGCACCCTGACCTGTCTTACAATCTTTCGTCCTAAGGCCGATGCCTCCACACTAGTAACACATAGGATCACGCGGGCAATCTCTAGAGAAATGTACCGCTTTGCCGCATCTGTAACACAAAACAGAATCAACTTTGCACTCGCCCGAGTGCAACCTTCCACATTTACGACATGGATCTGGACCCTCGGTCCTTGCCTTCTTGCCAAATGGAAACTTTTGGTCCCTAATAAATCTCTTACTAGTCACCGTCCATTTCATTTCTCCCGGCTTCTTTTCCTGCACCTCGGTGCTCATAACATCATCATATAATGTCCCACTTAATTCCACAGCTTCGTCGAAGCTCGGCGGTTGCTGAGCCTTGACGAAATGCCTCACCTTATCAGGCAACCCTTCTACATACAATTTCTTCCAACGCTCATCATTACCAGCTAAGTGTGGCACTAGACGTGCCATCTCAATGATCTTTGAAGTGTACTCGCGGTGTGTTACTTTACTCGCCTTGAGAGTCCAAAACTCTCGCTCAACCTTCTCTATCTCCCCTGGAGAACAGAACTTCTTCCTTACTAAACCCTTCAGATCATCCCAAGTCATATCACTCAATTCTTGAATAGTCTTCCTCTCTTTGACCGAGTTCCACCACTATAGAGCCTCCCCAGCAAAAGAGTGTGAAACGAACTTCACAATCTGGTCCGGACTACACTCACTGATCGAGATGGTAGACTCCATATCCGTAAGCCAGTAGTATTTAGCCACCGCATCTTTGCGCCCATCAAACTTAGGCAGATCACACTTCTTGAAGTGCCCATAGTCACAGTTACCGTCGTGCCCAGACGGTTTCTTCTTCTCTTTCACCTCATCCAGAAGTCTCTTCTCTAACTCTTCGAATTTCGCTTTAACAATGTCTGGCAAGTAATCGTGGATCATCTCCACCACCTCTTTCTACATTGCATCACGAACTGCTGGTTCGAACTGGAACTCTTCATCGTGCTCAGAGTGCACTGAAGGTTCAGTATGCCCAGATGGTTCAGTGTGAACTGACACCTCCTCTCCATTACCATCCTCATTCTGAACAGTCCTACGACGCCTTTCGGTGTTAGCATTAACAACAACTTGTCTTTTCGGTGCCATCTACTTACTGAAATTTTAACAAACAGAGCAATATTCAGGTATAGTTTAAAACAATACAAGCAGTGCACTTAGTTAATGATGGTGGCCAATCGCCATTACCCTCTTGTCTTGCCTTTCAGGTTTAAACCCCCCTTGTACTGCATCATGGCATAACGCCCCTGTCTTAGCCTACTAACACGACACATTAACATGATACACTAATATGACAAACATATAAACTCATACCTGGCGCTTCTGGCTTTTGGTTACCCATGATGACATTCCCACTCATTGATCCCATTCTCAGTCTGAGTCTAGGCATCGAGGATGCCCAGATTACTTAAACCACCGCTCTGATACCAACTTGTAAGGCCCCAGACCCGGGAACCCTACTTGTTGGCTCAAACGCCAGCTAAGTAGTCATAGACATCAAATTAAACTCAATTCATTGCAGTGGAAATCAAATAGTCAACAAAGGTCAATGACCCGATCCATACATAATTCAAACCAAGTATTAATGTTTAAATATCTCAACGAAACAACTAATAAAAAATGTCATCACAAACTCCCACGGTAACCAAATGCCATCCAGAAGCCGCCAGCTCACACCTTCTCTTTAACTAAAATACATGCTTAAAAGTCAGCTATGCTGAGTGAGTTCTATAGTAGTTCTTTAGGGAATATAAAGTCCTAAAACATTATAAAAATGGTTTCTGTCATCAACGGTTTACTCATAATACATTCTAAATAATTTAAACGGTTATATTCTATCAAGAAACAAATATAACATGTTGTCTGGTCTGAAGACACAAACACACACGATCTCCCGCCTGACTTACGTCAGACACAACATCCCGTTGACTAACGTCAACACAATACCAAGCTTAAACTCGGTCTCCCGCCTGAATAATGCCAGAATCAATATCCCGTTGACTAATGTCAACACCACATCAAGCTTACGCTCGATCTCCCGACACGACCATTAAGTACGTGACACAATTATCTCATACACACTTGCAAGCATGCAAGCATAACGACTAACCCTACATCGTGCACGACCACATGCATGTGCATGGCACCATGCGTGGCCCTCATGCATTACATGAATCTCACGTTCATGTTCCCGACATCCCAATGTTTCTCATACGTCTCCCTTCACCATCGTACACATGAATTAATACATCTGGCACCTCGATTCCCATTCCCGGGTTTTACCAAGCACCCACGAGACTAAACCAACCCTTTTACCTGGATTTCCGTTGGCTCCGAGTAGGCCCCGTCGCCCTACGCCGTCGTGAACAACTCAAGCATGGTTTTCATGGCGATCCGTCACTACCACGGCTCGCCTGCGGCCCTCGACCGATCCATACAGCCGTTATCCGGCTCCCTCGTTGCTGCCGTGTATCCCTCGCGTCACCACAACTGTCCCTCCAAGCTTGTGAGCCTTCCCGTCGTTCTATCGCGCCATCACAGCCCCTCATCGGCTTCACGGTTCACCATCCCGGCCTTAGCTGGCTTTTTCTCCATCCTCGTACGTATGCTAGCCACCCCGAAAGGGTTCGGCCGACTCCTCCTTGCCAGTAACTCTTCCCTTTATGAAAACAATAACAAAACGAGTTTGAGTTATGAGTTTATACCTTCTAACCGGATGATTCATGCCTATCGAACCTCCGATCCAACTTGCCTCTCACGAACAAGCTTCTTGCGCAAACCCTAATGTCACAACGTGTTAATCAACAGATCCACAATTGAAAGTATCGAATAAAGGGTTAAGGATTACGAGTTTCTTACCTGGAAATCGCTTCGAAGCTTGAACCCTCTTTTCTTCCCTCTCTCGTCGATCTCGGTAGCCGCAAACACCCCTAATGGGGTTTCCTCCCCTAGCGTAACCTTTTCGTCCACTAAGTTATAATGATTACACATATGTACATTAATTCCATTAGTTTCATAAAAACCGGGATGTTATAGCACGTGAAGATAACCTTCAAATCAGAAGCTCAATACAGGTAACAGTTTGGCCTAGATATGAGTTTTTGTTTACTTTGGGGTTTTCGGGTTTTGGGTAAACAGACATCATTTTTATGTATGAAACTTCGAGATAATCATAGATCTAGCTTCTAGAATGAAAAACGAACATTTTGAACGTAGAAAGTTAGGATCTTGACTAGATCAGATCCGCATGCATGGATCTAGGGTTCTTGGGGAAGAAGACAGCCCCGCATGCGAACTTGTCAAGTTCGCCTACGGAAGAGAGAACTTAGGCCAGCGAACTTGCTATGTTCGCTGGCAACCTATGGGTAGCGAACTTAATAACTTCGCTAGGATGATTCAGCGAACTTGTAGAGCCGAACTTGCCAAGTTCGCTAGGTATGAAATAGGCGAACTTAGCTTAAGTTCGCCTAAAACAGAATAGGTAAACCGTTAGAGTCGAGATTTAGTCTGATGTGTGTTTAACTAATCAATCCATATCGTGTGTGACGTTGTTGGACCTTTGTTTAGGACAACCGAGACTAGCTAATCAGGTGAGTTCTAGAAGCCTTTCTTTAAATGTTTTAAATAATGTTTTCGAGCTGGTGTGCATACTTATGAAATGATGTTTACGAAATGATGTTTATGAAAAGATGTTTATGAAATGATGTTTATAAAATGACGTTTACGAAAGATGATGTTTATGAAACGAAGTTTACGAAATGTTTTGCAAAACGAAGTTTATGAAAGGTTTATAAACGAAATGTTATTTAATAAAACGTATGATGCTTTAACTGAAGTTTTGAAGTAAAAGAAGTGAATATTTATGAAAGTCACTAAATGAAAGAATCTGCCATGGTTCCCTTGGGAATCAAAGTATGTATGTTATATAAAGGCCTTACCTTTATAGGGGCCTTTGTGGCTGGCCAACAGTTGTACAACTGGGTGGGAAGGGTGACGACGGTTATCAAGGGGATTACCGTGATCCTTAAATTGGGAATCGATCTCTGTGAGGGAACGGTTCTTGAAGTTTGGTACGTGCTAACCTTTGGGACGCCGTGCTTGAAGGGAAGTGACTTTTATGTATGGTTACGAATGGTAAAGGTTACTCATGGTTTGTGTTGGTACGTATGCTCAATTGAGCACCATGCTTGAAGGGAATTGACGGTTACGAAAAGGCGCATATTCAGTTTATTGATGACTTATGTTTTCTATTATGTTAATGCATGATTTACGTACGTTTTTATTAAATGAAGTTTGAAGTTATGTTTTTGGCAAAAATGTTTATGTTAATGTTTTCTGTAAGGTTAGAACTCACCAGCGTAGCTGACTTTTAGTATGCATATTCAGGTTAAGGACATGTATGAAGGTTGAACGGTGATGCTTGGATGGCGAGAAGAGTTACCCGGCTGATCATGAAGACTCGCATCCCGTTATGTTTTGATTATGTCATGTTTACGTTTTAGACAATGTTTACACTTCTACACGTTGAGCAATATTAATGTTATGTTTGAATGAAATTTTTTCGCTACGTTATTTGATATTCAAGTTTAAGAACTGTTTGTGAATGAGAAAATCCAACGCGTGAGGCCTCCCGGGTTTGGGGCCTTACACCATCGATAGCTACCCAACCTACAATTGACCATCAGTCAAATCATTATTTGAAATAAGAAATTAAGTGCGTAGAAGATTGTATATTTCTCATTGATGTCGTAGGTTTATATATACATGATGATTCTATCAATAAGAAACAAACTATAGATAAAATAGGAGAGAATATTTGATATATATATGCATTTATAACACTCCCCCTCGGATATATATACACACATCATACTACAGGATGATATTAACTCGGTACTTCAGGACCAAGAAAGTAAACTAATGCTGCCGGATCAGTAATGTTGCCTCGTTAAAAATGTTGGAACCTAGTAGTCCATCGAATCCAAGTTCAAAAGCTCTAAATGTACAAGTACAAAGTTTTCAGTCTAAAACTGTTTCGGATGAAAACGTTTTTGGACAAAAACGTTTTCGGACGAAAAAAGATTTCGGATGAAATCTTTATACTATATATAGTCTTGTGTTTGAATTGTAATTAGAACTTTGTAAGCTTTTACCATTGGTCTAAGTGTTGAGCATTATTGTGATCAGTCTGATTGTAGTGTTTTCTACCCACAGTTAGCAACTTGTATTCAGCTTTGTTATCAATAGAAGATATCATTTGGTGATTCGTCTTGTTATTATGGCGTGTTATTCGTTTTTCGGTGTTTGAATTCGATCTCGTTATATCTTCGATTGTATTTCGCCTTTCCCTGAGTTTGGTGGTGATCATGTGGCTTGATTACAGTAGACCAGAGGGAGTAATAGGTGGTATAAGAGCTTTTGGTTGACGCTCGTGGTATTTCAATCTATTTTCATCATTGATTTTGTGTGCTTTTCACAGCCATTTTCGAGTTTTATGTGCTATTGATTTTGGGGCTTGGTTTTACATCAGATCGGTTGCATGTGTGATTTGGTGTTGCTGATTTTGAAGCGTCTGATCTTGGAAGTGTATGAAAACTTTTGTCAGAACTCTCCTCTCCGAAATCTTTAGTTTTCGATCAAAAAGTTTCATCCAAAAAAGTTTTCGATCGAATCTCCATACTTGGGAATTTTTTCAGAATTTTTCAGAAATTTGTGTTTGTGTAACCGTGTTTTGGAAGATGGCAGGAAAAGTTTACGAGACTCAGAAGCTTGTGGGTAAGTCACCACCTATGCTGAAATCTGTATCATTGGTCTAAGTGATATGGGTATGCTTATCAGGAATGAAGCTAAGATTTACATGAGAGTTGTGGCAAGATGTTTGTCGATGAGAGCTGAAGCTAAGTTGATCAAGAAACGATTGCAGGAGTTTGAATCCAAGAAAGTTAAAGTGGAGTCGAAGCCAGATGCAGACAAAGACTGAAGACTTGGTATACAATGGACTAGGGGGAGATTGTTGGAACCTAGTAGTCCATAAAATCCAAGTTCAAAAGCTCTAAATGTACAAGTACAAAGTTTTCGGTCGAAAACTATTTCGGACGAAAACGTTTTCGAATGAAAAAAGATTTCGGACGAAATCTTTATACTATATATAGTCTTGTGTTTGAATAGAAATTAGAACTTTGTAAGCTTTTGCCATTGGTCTAAATGTTGAGCATTATTGTGATCAGTCTGATTGTAGTGTTTTCTACACACAGTTATCAACTTGTATTCAACTTTGTTATCAATAGAAGATATCATTTGGTGATTCATGTTGTTATTATGGCGTGTTATTCGTTTTCTGGTGTTTGATCCATCGATTCGATCTCCTTATCTCTTGGATTGTATTCCGCCTTTCCAGGAGTTTGTTGGTGATCGTGTGGCTTTATTACAGCAGATCAGAGGGAGTAACAAAAAACTTTACTAAGAAAACCCAGTGAGACAAAAGTTAGCTAAGGGAAAAAGAGTACAACGTGTATAATGCTCCCCTTCAATATAACAAATGTATTCCAATCCGCGGAGCCCGATTTTGTGAAAATTGTTCACTACTTCTAGGTAGAGATTTTATAAACAGGTCAGCTAGATTTTTATTTGACTTGATCTAACAAACATCAATTTCTCCTTCTTTCTGCTAGTCATATGTTGAGAAGAAGTTTGGTGAGATATGCTTTGTTCTGTCACTTTTGACGTAGTCTTCTCTGATTTGAGCTATGCAAGCAACATTGTCTTCATAGATAATATTCGAGTCCTTCTTGATTTGTTCTAAACCGCATGCTTCTTGTATATGATTGAATATTGACCTCAACTACACGGATTCTCGACTATCTTCATAAAGTGCAATTAGTTCAGCATGATTTGATGATGTTGTTGTAAGTGTCTGCTTTTTCGACCTCCAAGAAATTGTGGTGCCACCGTATGTCAGTACGTAACCTGTCTGAGATCGTGCTTTATGTGGCTCTGATAGATAGCCAACTAATTACAATAACAACCCCTCGACGATCCTTAGCTTGTTTCTAACTTAGCAAACTTACTTAGGGAATCCTTAAGGCATTCATATCAAAGTTACTTCAAGTATAAGTTCAACCTTTTAAACTTGCAAGGTGAGTTCATAGCCCCTCTTTTACTTTCTATCTTTGCGGTGGAAAACATGCTCGTATTCAAACTCTATATCAATACTATTAAAAGGTTTTCATACTATTCAATAACAACTTTCTATATTTGTAAACTTAAACGGGTTCATACACACTCTCTACCACACCATTAACTTTTAACCGACGGAGTACGTAAATAGATCTATTGGCCTAACAATCCCATCTAGTGCTCAAGTTGACGTATTCTTTTCAACATCTCGGGTTGATGTATTCTTTTCAACTTGAGAGAGCTAGATGACCGAAACTGCATACTAAACAACACTTTGGGTCTGATGTGTTTAGACTTGGAAACTATTCTAGTCACTAGGGTTGGTTATGGACCTCGATGTATGAAAGTTTAAATTAATTGTATTGAAATTGTTTATGAATTCTACACTATTATTCTATGATATATCTATGAAACTAAACCTACGTTCTTACCAACTTTTTAGTTGACCTATTTTAACATGTTTTTTAGGTGAAGCAAACTAGGATGATGATAAGCTCATGCTAGGATCAAGGACTATGCTTTAGTGGACTTAGCTAGAAATTAACAAAAAGAAGACTTAATTGTTCTACTTGTCTTATATGACTTTTTTTGTAATCAACTATTCGATTATTAATAGAAATTTCTTTTGATCATGTGTAATAATTCAATTTCGTCGCTCCCTCGTTTTTCTGCCTTGGTGGGGGTGTGACAGATTTGTATCAGATCCAGGTTTATAAAGAATTAGGCTACCTTAGAATAGACCTAGACTATAACCTTAGGAGTCCCTTTATTAGGAAACCATGTGCTATATTTGTTAGTTGTTACTCTAACCTATACGTGCCTTCTCATTCCTCTTTCTCGAAAACAACACGCTTATCTTGATGAACCATCACGTGGAACCAGATGACCCAATATTGTAGTCTGACGCAGAAAGCCTTTATCGCCCAAAGAACGTAGGCATGGTACAACCAGCTAACCCTACACCATCGAAAGAGTAGCAGTGTAGAAAGCAGAGTTGGACCCGAACCAATTGCAGCTGATCCACTTCTGAAGATACGACGACTAAGCAACGGTGCCGAGACGATTCCATAATTACTCTCATCAGAACCAAGGACCCGATTGGTAGTTGATAGGAATATGTGTAATCTGGAATAGTGGAAACCTATACACGAAGGATTCTGACTAGGAAAGATATGGTGTATAAATCCCTAAGTAAGGACCCGTCACATTTTCCTGGTAATCTTTGGTGTGAGTATCGGCGTATCGCTTATAGGCTAAAACACATCTTCCTAGCATCTATCATACAGACCCGGATTTTTGATTTGTCATTATTTTTCCTCTTTAAATTCAAATTCTAGACACAAGCACATATATTGTGTCTCTATCTTTCTTCATTTGTAATTTGAACCAGTTTGATTATGAATGAAATTCTAGCTTTGTTTGTTTATGATTCTATCTTCATACTATCACTTGTCATCTTAACTAATCTCGTCAACATATCTAAACATGCTAGAATGCCTCCTCGGCGTGACACTACCGAATTCAACGAGATTGCCACCATTGTCACCCAACAACTATCCAATGTCCTGCCTGGTATGGTAACCGATGGTGTATTAGTAGACACTATTGCCCTAGCCACCCAAACCACTGCTAAGAAACCCTATTCAGGATCACTGCCTAAGTGCCCTAAGTGTTCACTGCGTAACACTAGAGAGTGCCTCAAGTGCAACAACTGTGGCAAATTTGGCCACATCACTCAGAACTGCAAAGCACCTCCTGCTACAGCCAACTCCAGCATTACCGCGATAACTAACCTTGCTCCCATCAATAGTGTCAGGGCCTACCATGAATGTGGTGACCTTGACCACCTCATAAACTGTTTTCCCAAGCAACACCCTACCAACAATCAAGCTGCTAAAGGTCGAGTTTTTGTCATAGGAGCACTTGAAACCTGCCAAGATCCAGTTCTCTAGGATAACGCAAAATCCGCTAGTTAAATTTTGGGATGAAATCCTCTTAACTATGGGAGACAGTGGTAACCCTGATTTTCTATTGCTTCTTCTTTACTACTTAGGTTTATCCCAATTTGAATTCTATTTTTATTTGCCTTATTCTATCCTTACTATCACTTATGACCTATTTATGCTAAGCATGGCCACTTACCTTTCTAACCTCCTGGAATACCACTCCGAAACAGATTCCGAACCAGAGGAAGACTTTGCATCCCCGAAACCAGTCAACCTGTCACCCGCACAACTAGTTGTCGGGTCCCCTTTATTTCGCTGAGCAGAACAGGTTAGGGCTATGGCCCTGAAGATCCAAGTACCTGAGCAACCCTCACTATGAGACCCATCCCATTACCAGCTAAGCCCAGCAACAAGACAAACTATGGGGCCAACCAGCGGAATAGGTCCCAGTCAATGCCGCACACCAGTATGTGAGATCCTTAGAATTCCTAAGATAGAGAGAAGAGCATGAGATAAGACACGACCTGTTAGGCCAACGCATGGATGGCCTATGGAATCAAGTGCGGCATCAGGAAAGCATGCTTTTGAACCTAGGTACTCAACTAGATATGATGAAAGAAGACAGAGAAATAATTGATGCCCATACGGAAGCAACTAAAGACAAGGCCCGATTTACAGTACGAGTAACTATAGCAATGTTCATCATGGTGCTTATATGTTTCTTGGTGGAAAGCTAGCTGAGGCGTTAACTTATTTGTTTTATTTCTTTGTTATGTATTCTAGTTTGAAGATATTACACTATGTCTGGGATGTTTTGTGTTGACACTTGATCATTCGGTATTAATTTCATTTTATGGATTGCTATATGTGAATGCCACAACTCACACACTATCAACATAATTCGATCTTGTAAGCATAAAATATATTTTCCGTCATGTTATCATCAAGACTACCAAACTTGCTACTCTTGTTTCACATCAGCTCGATGCTGTTATCCCTAACATGGTTACTCGAGCAATGACTAACTCCTTCGATATCTCTAGGCTTAGATAACCCTTTACCTTCGATAATCCAATCTAATGGACGTTGTAGAAGATTAAGAGGAACTAGGGTGATCATGCAAAGTAACTAATTATTACGGGTGCACACGTAATAACAGTTTGCAATGCATGCGAATCCTGGAAAATCCTATCATATAAGCAATGGCCATTTATCTCTAGGAACCCTTGTTTTCAATCCCAAATCACTAGAACACAACCGTGAGGATGAAAATGTTTACCAAAATGACAAACCTTCTTTAATTTCAAATCTCATTTGTTATACATGAGTGGCCGGTCTCTAATCTAGGATGAACCATACCCCAACCTTTTGACCCTACAACCAGATTACCGTGAAATACTCTCACAGCCACAAGGAAACTAGACGAACATGGATTAGACTACACTTAGGCGCTCATATTTCTATCCATTCTTCCAATCCATGATCCTAATATATCCGATTCATAGCTAGAAACCTAACCCTGATTTTTCTTCTGAGCAAATGCCTTCGTAAATCATGAGTAAATCACCTACCCTGAGCTCCTAACGAACCGTATGCCACCCAAGTTAGTGATTAGTTTTGGTAGGTGACTAGTACGCTTTCGAGGTGCCGGAGTTGTGGTGGGTTAGCTCTGGTACACCCTATATATAAACACTAATGGTACGTTGGAAGTGGGACTAGCAGCCGGACCAAGAACTAACCTTAGATAACGACCCTACTCACTAATTTTTCCTTTAAGCCCCTTAAACCCACCTTATAAATAGAGCCTTATCTCACATTCATTCTTCACAGCTCAACGATCCTCTAGGGCTCTCTAGCTACTAAAGGTCATTCCCCTCCTCCTTTGGAAGATTAAAGTTCATATCTTTCCATTCCAAGTAAGTTCCTTTTTGTTTGTTCATACTTTTCTTTTTAGTTTTCCTTCAAAGTCCTTCATAACTAGCTTAGATCCATGATTCCATAACATTTTTATGCTATAATCATAGATCTAATCCAAGATCAAAGCTTGATTTAAGCATTTAAACATTAAAACTTTCTTATGATCATCTAACATCAAAATTCGTACTTTGGCGGATTCACTCATCTGTCTTCGGGAGGCCATATCTCTTTTAAAACGAAAACGTTTTCAATGATTCTTCTTTTTACAATCAAATTCAGTCTCTTGTGATTCCAACCCTAAGATTTCGACCCCCAAACAACTGAAACAAAATCAGTGCACAAAGCTGATTTGAATCTGTCCAAGTTTATCTTTTGCAAAACTTTTCAACTGTTTAAGTTTTTGATAAAAAGCAACAATTTTTAATATGTAATACACGAGACCGTAACCAAACCACGACTGGTGAATGCCCCTCCCTCGCTATACCACGAGAATGGAATAAGACAATATGTGGCCATTTGACCTTTCAAGTCCCGGTTAGCGCGACTAACCATGACCGGGGGCGTCACCCCTAATAGTACTATTCATAGAATCCTAGGCTAAGTCCATAGCTAATGGTTACAAAATGTTAATGTTGTTCAGGTGAATTTTAGCACTCTATTGTTCCTCATGCAAACATAACGGTCTATTCTTTGTTCGTTTCATTAATACATGAAAATAATTACAAGTGTGTTTCCTCCCCAAAACATTTCAAAAACTAGAAAAAAAAGGGGGCAGTGAAACTCAGCTCGGCAAAAATGTATGCTAGCAAGTATTTGAATAACTGTAAGCCCCGCTTATCCATACCCTAATCACACAAGGATACCTTAAATGTTATGACTACCCGTCTTACACGCTACTTGTTCACCTGACTTAACGAATCCCATTAAGTACGTCTTTGTTTATTAAAACAGTGTTTTTATGTGACGACTCGTTGGTGATTGTTATTCTAGTCTAGACACTTACCTATTTTCTAAGAAAATATTATGTTTCCATATTGGTGACTTGTTATGTGTACCAAAAATAAATATTATTTTTGTAATAACTTATAATATATTCATATTATGGTCATGTAAAAACATATAATTATTTATGACAACCCGTACTTTTAGGTTAACTCCGTTAACTAAATCAAGTTAAATCCTAACCTAGTTAACCCTATCTATAACTACAGGGACTAATTCTGTCAACAATCTAAACTTAAACTCCAAAGACTAGTTGTGTAATATCCTTAAACAATTCTGTTGCCTTTTCAAAGTCAAAATTGAACTCCTGTTGAATTGTGCTAGTCAAACTAACCAGGTTCTAACCTCAATTCAAACCACAAGGGTTATTCCTGCCAAGTTTCTAAACTTTAATACATGAAACCTCAGGGATTAGTTCTGCTATTACCCTAAAGTCGATTAATTGACTTTTGGAAGTCAAAATCACAAGTTCTTGATCCAAATCGTGATTCATAACCGATTCCTTGTTCGAAATTGTAACTGACATCGGGTATATGGTGTCATTAACGGCTATAACTACCGAGTAAAACATCATTATTGGCGAATTAAACTGAATAATGGCTAATCATGTCGAAACCGTCGACACCCTCATCATCCACCATCAAATTCACATCGACGTCTGTTCTCCTCACAATTGAACATCTGTGCATCTCTAGCTCACGTCTTAGAAGCAAATCCACACACCAATTCGACCAGAGAAGCAGACAGGATCACCGAAGAACAAGAACACGCCGTCGGGTCTGCATCTAATCAAACACCATCAGTCTACCATCTAATCTAGTAACTACTTACACCTATAGCTTCGTTTCTATCCATAGAATGAAAGCCCGATGCTAATTTGATCAGTTAACATCGAATTGACCCTAAACCATAATCTAGGGTTGTTCTTGAAACGATTTGGGGTTTTTGAACTTAAACGCATTTTTTACTCAAATCAAACCACACCATCAGATTCGCAATTACCTATTCAGTGAAAACCCTATGATTTTAACAACTCTTAATATCGGATTTTATCAAATCAATCTTGTGTTCTTGATCTAGGGTTTCGGCCCGTTTTCCCTTAATTAAAATATCTTAAACTCGTTAATTTTGCAATTAAAAACGGCCACAGGCTCGCAACACATCGATTTACAAAACCTTTATGCCCTTTTTGTCCAAACCGAATCGAATCTAGGGGTTTTGGGAGTGATTTTGGTTTCGGTTCGCGTATGGGGGAAGAACACCTGATACATTTGTGTTAAAACTAAACAGATCCGGAAATGTTTGCGAAACCCTAGCGGGCGGAGATGGTTAAGGCACAGGACTCGTGTGTAGGAGACCCGGGTTCGAGTCCGGTCTCCTGCATCTTTTTTTGGGGGGCTTTTTCCACTACTTTCTTTTATAAAAATCATTCTCATATTATAATTATATTTTATTGATACGTTTTGAACCCGGAAAACACCCGTAGACTCGGGTTTGGTTATATAACTCATAATTAATATTATTTCCAATTTAAAAAATAATATATATTTATATTATTTTCAAACCACGACTTCGAATAAAATAATATGTTTATATTATTTTCAACCTGTGACTCCTAGTATAAAATAATATATATTTTTATGTTATTTCGCCTCGTTTATTAATCTCGTGTAACGTTTCAAACAGATTAATAATATAATTATTTATATTATTTATTCACGTTTATAATCTCGAATAAAAATAATATATATTTATTATTTTGGTCACGTAAATGATTATCGTATATTTCATACGAATTCAAAAATAATATATAAGTTATATTATTTTCTTAGATCATTATTTAATGATGTAAACGCACGAATTTATTTATTTATTTAATATTATTCGTTATTAACGTTCGACACGTAACGCACTCATCTTATTTATTAAGAAACCAGTTTCCCGTAGACACGCTCGTCTACTCGTAAATCCTTAAAATGTTTTAAGACGTTCTAATCTTTCGTGTCGTCGTCACAAATCTCAATGTATCCCTAATTGTTATGTTTATACTTCTAGGGCATACTTGAGCCGTTGCAGGCTAACACTTGTGTACCATATCTCTTACTTGGGTGATACTACCTCCTACGCAACGCAGGTGAGTTTTCACGACCCATTTTACTGTTTTAATTTGGGGGAGAAAACATGACACAAACACTTTTGATTTTTGTAATTCATATATGTTATCACTTGTTATGACTATGCGTAAACTCTATCATGAAAGTCCTCACATCAAACCGTTTAAATATGAGTATAGCGAGATATATTGAGTAGTACTACTGAGTTTGACAAACCCCACCCGCGTTAGTCGCGCTAACTCGACTCGAGGTCGAATGGGTGTAATTTTGACCTAAACATGCACCATGGTTGATAGGCCAGGTGGGAGGCATCCAAACATAAACAGTTAGTTTACAGTTGTGAGCGCATTAGTATACATGAACATGAGTTAGCAACCTGTTGATATATATATTGAATGTACATTAATCTGTTAAACGCTATTTCAAGCTGAAACCTGTGAACTCACCAACCTTGTGTTGACACTTTTTCTTACATGTTTTCTCTGGTCGATACGCAGGATCACGTTAGGGCATGCATGGTGTCATTTGACTATTATCATCACATGTCATTCTATCAAACACTATTTATGTTTCTTTTATTACTTAAACTTGGGCGCATTGTTTTGCGCATTTACTTTTGTTTAAACGCATCGACATATTTACTCTGATCTTATATAATATGACATTTTGAGTCCCATAGAGTGTCGTTTGAAGTAACTGATGTCTGAGATCCTGGTTTGTCACCTTCCAAATGGTAAAATTCCATTAGTGGAATTTGGGGGGGTGACAGATTGGTATCAGAGCCATTGGTTATAGCGAACTAGGAATTGGATACTAGACTATAACCCATACACATTAGTTACATGACACAGACATTCATACATGTTACACGTAGCATCTACATATGCATTACATTGCAGGCATGTTGACATCATTCATATCACCCTCTGCTGACGAGGAACACGTTATTCGTATTGCATCATCATTCCTAGTGGAGACACTCGGGGAATCATCAGAACAATATCCACTCCCGTCCTAGGGCAACAAGAAGGAGCCTTCGGAGGAGTCACTTACACCACCATCATCTGCACCCTTGTTACACCACAAGAGCCGAGGAAGACACCGACTTGAGCCTATCGATGATATAATCAGAAATGGTGGGCCTTCTCACGACCGTGTTAGGGATGACACCCAGCACTAGCACATATCCCTTTGGGAGTTGGGTTCGTCAGAGGCGAGTTCCTCCTGCACCCACTAGCAACAATACTCTGATCTCACTAGCTCTACACTACTTCAAGCCCGAACCCGTGGACCTCGCTTGAGGTATACTGTGTACAGGCAGACTATTGCATGTATTATGGTAGAAATTCATTGACACATAGATGTCATCTTTTTCCTGAGCCGTGGGCTCACACTTTGATCAATATTTTGTTGAAGAAAGATTGACCACAAGGTTGAGAACGCCTTGCTCATTGCATACTCAAACCCTATCCTGACTCAGTTGGAAGGACGGCTACTTTGCCTCTTCCAGTAACACATTCATGAACTAGTTTCGCTCATCGAAGTATTTCATGTACATGTTTGTTTCATGTGCATGTTCCCATCTACAATCCACTGGATTGGACTCTCGTATTATGTTCCAACTCGAGTGAATACTCAGATCAAACGATTCCCGACTACTCATCCTGATATGAGTTCTAGTTGATCGATTTATGGTTGATGACTAAGCTTCTCGATGACTTATCATATCTAACAACACTCTGTGCTCAGCAATACAAACTAAAGGACATTTTTGACACAGGACAGGGAGAGCTAGGGTGAGCATGTAAAGCAAATTATCATTACGGGTGCACACGTAATAGTAATTTAAGGTGCATGCAAGTCCTGGTGAAACCTAGTGTGTGGATAAATGGTCCTAATCTGTGATTTACAGACCTAAGTTCCACTGTTAGTATAAATTCTCGTAACCCGCTCAACGACTAATTGGTATCGTTAAACCTGTTCAACAGTTGATAGAAGCGGCTATCAGGTTGAAGATGTTTACGGACTCACTGAGCTATCATTAATGGAACCCATCATTTTATTTCACTCATGTAAGAGCCTTAGCGAACTTAGGTCTCTCATCCAGACTTGATCAATGAAACCTTCTCGATTGAAACTCTAATAGAATCTCATGGTAAATCGACCGACCCCCACTATGTAAGAGGAATTTGGGAAGTTCTTCCTAAACTAACACGTTATTTCTTACACTCCAACAATAGGTTCCATTTGACCTTGTTACCTCATCCTGTGACTAATCATTGGTCTAATCTTATTTACACCCCAGCATATCCAGTCATTTCAGTGACCTCACAAATTTCTTCCCGGTGCGGTCGTACTCCAACCCTACTAGAAGGTAAGTACACCATAGAAATAGCTGATGGACCGACAATTGAAGTAACTCAATTTCTTAAGGGTTGTAAACTTGAATTGTCTATGAACTTGACATTGACCTTATGCCAGTCACACTCGAGAGCTTCGACATAATTGTCGGTATGGATTGGTTATCTAAGAACCAAGCCGAAATTAATTATTGTGAGCAAATTTGTTCGCCTTCCTCTCCCGATTAGAGAAACCCTTTCTGTACAAGGCGTAAAGAGTGGAGCTGTTATGGGCATCATATCTTTCATGAAAGCACAAAAGTGTCTACGTAAGGGTCATACTGCCATTTTGGCTCTCGTCGCCGAGCAGCCATCTAAGGAGAAGAAGATTGACGATATCCCGATCATTCGTGATTATCCGTTGGTGTTTCCCGAAGACCTGCCTGGTCTTTCGCCTCACCGTCAAGTGGAATTCCAAATCGATCTAGCACCCGGAGCAGCACCTATTGCTCGGGCACCATATAGACTTGCACCCAGTGAACTGCAAGAGTTATCTACACAGCTGCAAGAGTTGTTAGATAAAGGTTTCATTCGACCTAGCTCATCGCCATGGGGAGCTCCAGTCCTATTCGCCAAAGAAAAAAGACGGGACTTTCCGCATGTGCATCGACTACCCTGAGCTGAATAAAGTAACGATCAAGAACCGTTATCCTCTACCCCGACTTGATGATCTGTTTGATCAACTCCAAGGATCAAGTTTCGATTTCAAGATAGACCTTAGATCTGGGTACCATCAACTGAGAGTCCTAGAGGAGGACATCTCAAAGACGGCATTCAGCACTAGGTATGGTCACTATGAATTCATGGTCAGACCATTCAGACTGACCAACGCACCCGCAGTGTTCATGGATCTGATGAACCGTGTGTGTAAATCGTACCTCGATCAATTCATGGTTTTTAATGATGATATCCTTATCTATTCCAAGAATAGGGATGAACATGAGGAACATCTTCGTTTGATTCTAGAATTGCTAAAACAAGAACAAATGTATGCAAAAGTTTCAAAGTGCGAATTCTGGATTCTTGAAGTGTAATTCTTAGGACATGTAGTCAATGAGAACGGAATACATGTCGATACATCCAAGATAGAAGCCATCAAGAAAACTTTTGGGGGAGAAATTGAAATTTACTGTTAGAAAAAAAAAAGATTTGCTTTGATTAGTCAAAATGAAAAGAATTTTTTTTTTATTTGTTTATTGTTTGCTTAAGAAAAACTCACTGTGAGTATCATGTTTTTTTTATTTCAGGAAAAATCGGATCCGACCTTTTGAGAAATGATAGAGACTGATCACACTTCTTGAGCATGGAATGGACCATAAGCGATGGTGCTTACTAAGGTATAGCCGGTAGGCCCGACATACGGTTATAACTCTTTAGTAGTGTGAAAACCTAATTCTCTATCATACACGTGTGTTTGAACCCATTTTTGAAACATCTAACCCATTTTAAAGCCAAGAAAACCAATTCTATCATATATAGGCTTACGTGTTGGATTCTGATTCATGCGCCAGGTGACCGTCAAAGTAACGAGAGTTACCGCCGATGACCCCGTCTGTTTTGCCTACGCAAAGATCTCGGGAGTTCATCTTTTTCCCATCCACTTGGATGATTTGACCCCGTTTGTTTTGCTTACGCAAAGATCTCGGGAGTTCAAACTTTTCCTATCCGCTTGGATAATTTTACGACTTCTTCTGTTTTGCTTATGCAAAGATCTAGAATGTTCGTACCTTTTAATATTCACTTGGATTTTATTTTACTTTTGGCGGTAATTTTGACTTATCAAGATGGTACCCTAGTTAACCTGTAAAAGATGATCAGATAAATACGGGTATTTCTTGAGCATTGATAGGTTTTCAAAATCATTTTATTTCAAAATGTGGGGTACGTCGTGTTTCGTGCTCAAATGGTACCTCTTAATCACATGAAAACATTGTATAAGCAAATGCTCGGGTTTATCTTGCACAAATATCGGCTATCTTCAGGGATTCACAGTAGTTGAGTGCAAAATAAAGTGTTTCAAGGGTTTCACCAGACATGATATCACGTTGGATATTTTCCAAGGCTAAGTGTTTATATCTTTTACTATTTTTACTTTTATTTTTCTATATAAATTTCTTAATCTTCCTTATTAGCTTGTTTAAATTTTGTACATATGAGTGTTTTTCCTTTGTTTCTGATCAAGTATCTCCTGTTCACCCGAAACAACATTATCAACAAAACTACTTAAACCGCCCGAAACTACCTCCGACTCGAAACTACTTTGTTCTATCAAAACTAATAGTTTCGATAGGGGCACTTTAGTCTTTTGTCAAGCTCAAACTGAATGTCTTCATAATCAGGTTATTATTCATGCTTCATTCACTCTCACTCACCCGAAACCTTTTTCACCTTCGTTTTCACACACAAAAGCTTAGAGTCATAGGTCTAAGTTTGCGAAATCAGTCTCCCTTATCTGATTCCTCCGTCGTCGTCTTCATCAAGTTTGATTACTCAAAACGTTTGCTACTGTTTTATTTGGCGATGGCTAGGGTTATAGTTATACCCTTTTTACGACTAAAATCTTGTGTTTTGGGTTGTTTTATGCTTAGATCCTGTTTATGAACTCGTCATTGCTAATATCTCACTCTTCTGTTGTTTAAGTTTGCAGATTTCCTCAAAAATCTCGGTAAGATGGAGTTTCGACACCTCAGGCGACCTTTATCTTTCCTTTTATTTTTGTTTATATTTTGTTTATATGTCTATAGTTTTTAGTTTAGTTTTTCTCTGATTTTGAATGATTGTGTTTTTGTTCAGAATTCAGGCATCGAAACTAGTTGTTTCGATTAAAGGGTGTTTTGTTTTTCAAAAGAAGTTCTCAGAATTTGAACCGGTTTTCCATCGAAACGAGTTAATTCAATACCCTTTGGTGCACGAAACTATGTAGTTTTGATTTGCTTTTTCACCCGAAACTAGTAGTTTCGGTCAGGCCTTTCTGAAATTTTTTTAAGTGTTGTACTGATGTTTCATATTTTTTTCTTGTGCAGATATGGATATCTTATTTGTCAAAAGGCATAATGTATGTGCTGTGTTGCATACTACTGATCCCAAAAATGCATACTTCATTCATGTGCTTGATTTCCTGGCCAACTCCAACATCAGCTTTGCTATAAGCCACAATCTACCAGTGTTTGAAACTACTATAAGGAAATTCTGGAGTACTGCAACTACAACAGTTATAGACAATGTGGTGCATATCAGGGCTACAGTTCATAACCAAGAAGTTATTTTTGAATCAATACACATTTGGAGTTATTTCATCTGTTGTTCTTACAATTTCATATCTTATTTGTGTTGATTCATGTGTGGTTTGCCTGTTTATCTTCACCAATTATGTTTCTACCCTCTGTTTCACCACCATACACACAGATTCCGCCTGTGTGTGTAATCGATCTGTTGAGTGATTTCCGATTGAAAGCTGGACCAACAACTGACAACACCGACGAAGGTGCGACAATTTCTAGGATTGGCAGGGTATTACCGGCGGTTAATCGAAGGATTTTGCAAGATTGCCCAACCCCTCACTGCTCTAACTCAAAAGGGTAAACCTTATAACTGGGGTAACACCCAGGAGTCAGCATTCCAACTTCTTAAACATAAACTCTGCAGTGCACCCATCCTATCTCTTTCGGAGGGAACGGATGATTTTGTGGTGTATTGTGATGCATCAATTCAAGGTCTTCGTTGTGTACTGATGCAACGCGAGAAAGTGATCGCATACGCTTCTCGTCAACTGAAAATCCACGAGAAGAACTACACGACTCACGACTTAGAGTTGGGAGCCGTGGTATTTGCACTAAAGATATGGAGACAATACTTGTACGGTACCAAGTGCACAATTTACACCAATCACAAGAGTCTTCAACATATCTTTGAACAGAAAGAGTTGAACATGCGACAGCGTCGTTGGGGCGAACTCTTAAATGACTATGACTATGCAATCAGATATCATCCAGGGAAGGTTAATGTGGTAGCCGATGCCCTAAGCCGTAAGGACACCAAACCTAAACGAGTTAGAGCATTACAACTTACTATTCACACCGGATTACCTGACAAGATCCGAACTGCTCAACTCGAAGCCCTTAAAGAGGAAAACCTACCGCTGGAAGCCACACGCGGTATGGAAGAGCAACTGGAGGTCAAATCAGATGGCATTTGCTACCTTGCAGAGCGAATACGGGTTCAAGTGTATGGGAATTTAAGAGAACTGGTTATGGATGAAGCTCACAAATCTCGATACTCTATTCATCCAGGTTCTGAAAAGATGTATCATGACCTAAAGGTGCTATATTGGTGGCCAAAGATGAAGGCTGATATAGCCACCTATGTGAGCAAGTGCCTGACTTGCGTAAAATTCAAAGTGGAATACCAAAAGACTTCTGGCTTATTGCAGCAGCCAGAGATCCCAATGTGGAAATGGGAACAAATCTCTATGGACTTCATAACCAAATTACCCTGAACTCCTAGTGGATGCGACACCATCTAGGTGATCGTCAATCATCTGACTAAATCCGCTCATTTCTTAGCAATCAGAGAGACTAACAAAATGGAAAAACTTACTCGAGTTTACTTAAAGGAAGTGGTCTCTCGGCACGGAGTGCCAATCTCTATCATTTCAGATTGTGACGCTAGATTCGCATCATGTTTCTGGCAATATCTTCAAAAAGCTTTACGTACACGTCTAGCTATGAGTACGGCGTACCATCCTCAAACTGATGGCCAAACGGAACGTACCATTCAAACCTTAGAGGATATGCTATGAGCTTGTGTGATCGATTTCGGTAACACTTGGGAATCTCACTTACCTCTAGTGGAGTTCTCCTACAACAACAGTTATCACACTAGCATCAAGGCAACACCATTCGAGGCATTGTACGGACGTAAATGCCGATCTCCTATCTGTTGGGATGAAGTTGGGGATAGCCAAATTACGGGTCCTGAACTTGTATTTGAAACCTTTGAAAAGATCGTTCAAATTCGAAACTATATGGCGGCAGCTCGTGATCGTCAAAAGAGCTATGCCGATAAGTGTCGTAAGCCGTTAAGGTGACATGGTTCTACTCAAAGTCTCACCTTCGAAAGGTGTAATTCGCTTCAGAAAATGAGGCAAACTGAATTTTCGTTATGTTGGACCATTCAAAATAGTAAAGAGAGTTGGCCTAGTAGAATATCAACTGGACCTAACTGAAGGACTCAGTGGTGTACACGACGTCTTTCACGTCTCGAACTTGAAGAAATGTCTAGCATACGAGACACTCACGGTTCCTCTTGAGGAGTTGCACATTGATGTACAATTGCGTTTTATTGATGAACCGGTATAAATAACGCATAGGGAAGTCAAAACACTCAAACGCAGTAAAATCCCTATTGTTAGAGTTCGTTGGAACTCGAAACACGGACCGGAATTCACTTGGGAGCGCGAGGATCAGATGATACGCAAGTATCCTCATCTATTCAAGCAATCCACGTCAAACTCTTAAGGTATTATTCTAATTTTCGGGATGAAAATTCTTTCAACTAGGGGATGATGTGACACCACAAAAAAAAATTATTTTAACTTTCGGGACGAAAATTCTTTCACCTAGGGGATGATGTGACAACCCGGACTTTTATGTTAGCTCCGTTAACTAAATCAAGTTAAATCCTAACCTAGTTAACCTTATATATAACTACAGGGACTAATTCTGTCAACAATCTAAACTTAAACTCCAAGGACTAGTTGTGTAATATCCTTAAACCATTCTGTTGCCTTTTCAAAGTCAAAATTGAACTCATGTTGAATTGTGCTGGTAAAACTAACCAGATTCTAACCTCAATTCAAACCATAAGGGTTATTCCTGCCAAGTTTCTAAACTTTAATACATGAAACCTCAGGGATTAGTTATGCTATTACCCTAAAGTCGATTAATTGACATTTGGAAGTCAAAATCACAAGTTCTTGATCCAAATCGTGATTCATAACCTATTTCTTGTTCGAAAATATAACTGACATCGGGTATATAGTGTCATTAACGGCTTTAACAACCGAGTAACACATCATTATTGCCGAATTAAACTTAAAAATGGCTAATCATGTCGAAACCGTCGACACCCTCATCATCCACTATCAAATTCTCATCGATTCATCTGTTCTACTCATAATTGAACATCTGTGCATCTCTACCTCACGTCTTAGAAGCAATTCCACACACCAATTCGACCAGAGAAGCAGACAGGATCACCGAAGAACAAGAACACGTCGTCGGGTCTGCATCTAATCGAACACCATCAGTCTACCATCTAATCTAGTAACTACTTACACCTATAGCTTCGTTTCTATCCATAGAATGAAAGCCCGATGCTAATTTGATCAGTTAACATCGAATTGACCCTAAACCATAATCTAGGGTTGTTCTTGAAATGATTTGGGGTTTTTGATCTTAAACGCATTTTTACTCAAATCAAACCACACCATCAGATTCGCAATGACCTATTCAGTGAAAACCCTATGATTTTAACAACTCTTAATATCGGATTTTATCAAATCAATCTTGTGTTCTTGATCTAGGGTTTCGGCCCGTTTTCCCTTAATTAAAACTACTAGTTTCGGTAAGCATAGTATCGGTGCCTGTCAACTTACTATAAATAGCCTAGTTTGAGAATTTCTACGGTGTGGATAGCGGCTGTAACCCTGAAATTCTCTCTTTCACAGTTTTCGGAATCAATACACATTTGGAGTTATTTCATCTGTTGTTCTTACAATTTCATATCTTATTTGTGTTGATTCCTGTGTGGTTTGCCTGTTTATCTTCACCAATTCTGTTTCTACCCTCTGTTTCACCACCATACACACAGATTCCGCCTGTGTGTGTAATCGATCTGTTGAGTGATTTCCGATTGAAAGCTGGACCAACAACTGACAACACCGACGAAGGTGCGACAATTTCTAGGATTGGCAGGGTATTACCGGCGGTTAATCGAAGGATTTTGCAAGATTGCCCAACCCCTCACTGCTCTAACTCAAAAGGGTAAACCTTATAACTGGGGTAACACCCAGGAGTCAGCATTCCAACTTCTTAAACATAAACTCTGCAGTGCACCCATCCGATCTCTTCCGGAGGGAACGGATGATTTTGTGGTGTATTGTGATGCATCAATTCAAGGTCTTCGTTGTGTACTGATGCAACGCGAGAAAGTGATCGCATACGCTTCTCGTCAACTGAAAATCCACGAGAAGAACTGCACGACTCACGACTTAGAGTTGGGAGCCGTGGTATTTGCACTAAAGATATGGAGACAATACTTGTACGGTACCAAGTGCACAATTTACACCAATCACAAGAGTCTTCAACATATCTTTGAACAGAAAGAGTTGAACATGCGACAGCGTCGTTGGGTCGAACTCTTAAATGACTATGACTATGCAATCAGATATCATCCAGGGAAGGTTAATGTGGTAGCCGATGCCCTAAGCCGTAAGGACACCATCTAGGTGATCGTCAATCATCTGACTAAATCCGCTCATTTCTTAGCAATCAGAGAGACTAACAAAAT
Source organism: Smallanthus sonchifolius (assembly GCA_023525975.1). NCBI lineage: Eukaryota > Viridiplantae > Streptophyta > Magnoliopsida > Asterales > Asteraceae > Smallanthus > Smallanthus sonchifolius. Next base: position 73,609,731 of record CM042018.1, on the reverse strand, counting down.
GGAAAAACTTACTCGAGTTTACTTAAAGGAAGTGGTCTCTCGGCACGGAGTGCCAATCTCTATCATTTCAGATTGTGACGCTAGATTCGCATCATGTTTCTGGCAATATCTTCAAAAAGCTTTACGTACACGTCTAGATATGAGTACGGCATACCATCCTCAAACTGATGGCCAAACGGAACGTACCATTCAAACCTTAGAGGATATGCTATGAGCTTGTGTAATCGATTTCGGTAACACTTGGGAATCTCACTTACCTCTAGTGGAGTTCTCCTACAACAACAGTTATCACACTAGCATCAAGGCAACACCATTCGAGGCATTGTACGGACGTAAATGCCGATCTCCTATCTGTTGGGATGAAGTTGGGGATAGCCAAATTACGGGTCCTGAACTTGTATTTGAAACCTTTGAAAAGATCGTTCAAATTCGAAACTGTATGGCGGCAGCTCGTGATCGTCAAAAGAGCTATGCCGATAAGTGTCGTAAGCCGTTAAGGTGACATGGTTCTACTCAAAGTCTCACCTTCGAAAGATGTAATTCGCTTCGGAAAATGAGGCAAACTGAATTTTCGTTATGTTGGACCATTCAAAATAGTAAAGAGAGTTGGCCTAGTAGAATATCAACTGGACCTAACTGAAGGACTCAGTGGTGTACACGACGTCTTTCACGTCTCGAACTTGAAGAAATGTCTAGCATACGAGACACTCACGGTTCCTCTTGAGGAGTTGCACATTGATGTACATTTGCGTTTTATTGATGAACCGGTATAAATAACGCATAGGGAAGTCAAAACACTCAAACGCAGTAAAATCCCTATTGTCAGAGTTCGTTGGAACTCGAAACACGGACCGGAATTCACTTGGGAGCGCGAGGATCAGATGATACGCAAGTATCCTCATCTATTCAAGCAATCCACGTCAAACTCTTAATGTATTATTCTAATTTTCGGGATGAAAATTCTTTCAACTAGGGGATGATGTGACACCACAAAAAAAATTTATTTTAACTTTCGGGACGAAAATTCTTTCACCTAGGGGATGATGTGACAACCCGGACTTTTATGTTAGCTCCGTTAACTAAATCAAGTTAAATCCTAACCTAGTTAACCTTATCTATAACTACAGGGACTAATTATGTCAACAATCTAAACTTAAACTCCAAGGACTAGTTGTGTAATATCCTTAAACCATTCTGCTGCCTTTTCAAAGTCAAAATTGAACTCATGTTGAATTGTGCTGGTAAAACTAACCAGATTCTAACCTCAATTCAAACCATAAGGGTTATTCCTGCCAAGTTTCTAAACTTTAATACATGAAACCTCAGGGATTAGTTCTGCTATTACCCTAAAGTCGATTAATTGACATTTGGAAGTCAAAATCACAAGTTCTTGATCCAAATCGTGATTCATAACCTATTTCTTGTTCGAAAATATAACTGACATCGGGTATATAGTGTCATTAACGGCTTTAACAACCGAGTAACACATCATTATTGCCGAATTAAACTTAAAAATGGCTAATCATGTCGAAACCGTCGACACCCTCATCATCCACTATCAAATTCTCATCGATTCATCTGTTCTACTCATAATTGAACATCTGTGCATCTCTACCTCACGTCTTAGAAGCAATTCCACACACCAATTCGACCAGAGAAGCAGACAGGATCACCGAAGAACAAGAACACGCCGTCGGGTCTGCATCTAATCGAACACCATCAGTCTACCATCTAATCTAGTAACTACTTACACCTATAGCTTCGTTTCTATCCATAGAATGAAAGCCCGATGCTAATTTGATCAGTTAACATCGAATTGACCCTAAACCATAATCTAGGGTTGTTCTTGAAATGATTTGGGGTTTTTGATCTTAAACGCATTTTTACTCAAATCAAACCACACCATCAGATTCGCAATGACCTATTCAGTGAAAACCCTATGTTTTTAACAACTCTTAATATCGGATTTTATCAAATCAATCTTGTGTTCTTGATCTAGGGTTTCGGCCCGTTTTCCCTTAATTAAAATATCTTAAACTTGTTAATTTTGCAATTAAAAACGGCCACAGGCTCACAACACATCGATTTACAAAACCTTTATGCCCTTTTTGTCAAAACCGAATCGAATCGAGGGGTTTTGGGAGTGATTTTGGTTTCGGTTCGCGTATGGGGGAAGAACACCTGATACCTTTGTGTTAAAACTAAACAGATCCGAAAATGTTTGCGAAACCCTAGCGGGCGGAGACGGTTAAGGCACTTGACTCATGTGTAGGAGACCCAGGTTCGAATCCGATCTCCTGCATCTTTTTTGGGGGGCTTTTTCCACTACTTTCTTTTATAAAAATCATTCCCATATTATAATTATATTTTATTGATACGTTTTGAACCTGGAAAACACCCGTAGGCTCGGGTTTGGTTTTATAACTCATAATTAATATTATTTCCACTTTTAAAAATAATATATATTTATATTATTTTCAAACCACCACTTTGAATAAAATAATATGCTTATATTATTTTCAACCCGTGACTCCAAGTATAAAATAATGTATATTTTTATATTATTTCGCCTCGTTTATTAATCTCGTGTACCATTTCAAACAGATTAATAATACATTTATTTATATTATTTACTCACGTTTATAATCTCGAATAAAAATAATATATATTTATTATTTTGGTCACGTAAATGATTATCGTATATTTCCTACGAGTTCAAAAATAATATATATGTTATATTATTTTCTTAGATTATTATTAAATGATACAAACACACGAATTTATTTATTTATTTAATATTATTCGTTATTAACGTTCGACACGTAACGCACTCATCTTATTTATTAAGAAACCTATTTTCCCGTAGACACGCTCATCTACTCGTAAATATTTAGAATGTTTTAAGACGTTCTAATTTTCCGTGTCGTCGTCACAAATCCCAATGTGTCCCTAATTGTTATGTTTATAATTCTAGGGCATACGTGAGCCGTTGCAGGCTAACACTTGTGTACCAAATCTCTTACTTGTGTGATACTACGTCCTACGCAACGCAGGTGAGTTTTCACGGCTCCTATTACTGTTTTAATTTGGGGGAGAAAACATGACACAAACACTTTTGATTTTTTCTAATTCATATATGTTATCACTTGTTATGACTATGCGTAAACTCTATCATGAAAGTCCTCACAACGAACCGTTTAAATATGAGTATGGTGAGGTATGTTAAGTAGTACTACTGGGTTTGACAAACCCCACCCGTGTTAGTCGTGCTAACTCGATTGGGGGTCGAACGGGTGTAATATTGACCTAAAGATGCACCATGGTTGATAGGCCTGGTGGGAGGCATCCAAACATAAACAGTCAGTTTACGGTTGCGAGCGCATTAGTATACATGAACATGGGTTAGCTACCTGTTGATATATATATTGAATGCACATTAATCTGTTAAACGCTATTACAAGCTGAAACCTGTGAGCTCACCAACTTTGTGTTGACACTATTTCTTACAAGTTAGGGCATGCATGGTGTCATTTGACTATTATAATCACATGTCATTCTATCAAACACTATTTATATTTCTGTTATTACTTAAACTTGGGCGCGTTGTTTTGCGCATTTACTTTTGTTTAAACGCTTCCGCACATTTACTCTGATCTTATATAATATGACATTTTGAGTCCCATATAGTGTCGTTTGAAGTAACTGATGTCTGATATCCTGATTTGTCACCTTTCAAACGGTAAAACCCCGTTAGTGGAATTTAGGGGTTTGACCTTATTTCTTACCAATAATTATATAAAATCACAAATATCGTTCAAGTATATTTTACGCATGTCAATTATCATACGTTCATATAAACCATGTTAACACGTCCATATGCAAATACTCGTTCCGAACGACATTTATTAATTTGTTTACGTTCATCATGCACTTATTTTTACTAATATATGCTTACTAGTATATCCACTTTTCAACATATACTCAAATATATTTTTCTATTTCACAAGCATACACAAATAACATTTTTCATATTTCAACCACATGCATCATCTTTGTTCCTTAGGTTTTGTTGTTTAACTTTTAACATGTTAAAAGCATAAGTATGAATCACAAATCATTTAATCTTTCCATAACTTATTCCAAGTTAAAGATTATAACCATGTTTATATCTACATGTTTTTGACTTCCATATATATATATATATATATATTTAGCAATTCCAAGTTAACAATTACCCTATGTGCATCCATATATATATATATATATATATATATATATATATATATATATAACAATTCCAATTTACCAATTGCACCATATACCTACACACATATATATATATATATATAAATATATATATCTATATATACATTTCGGTTACTAATTATGTGCATATGCAAATAACAATCTCCAAACTAGCAACTGTAATCATTCATATGTATACCTATTTTTGGTCTCTTTATATGAACTCATAATCTCATGCTTATCAAATCTCCTAGGTTACCAACTTTAAACCTACACACACACACACACATATATATATATATAAATCATGATTATATATATATATATATGTATATATATATATATTGCACTTTTCATCAAGTATTAACCACACTTTTATGTTATAAATCACATTTTTAGTTCAACATTTACAACTTATCACCATATAATCAAAACAACAAAATATGCATATAAACATACAATTTCCGGCCTTTTATATATATATTTATACAAAACAATAGTTTTTAACTAAATAGTGTTAAACCTTATAAAACTCATTAGTTCTTTAAATTTCTTTCATTTTTATGGTGAACAACATGCCTTAGTCAAGAAATAAAGATGAAAACAAGTGTGGTGTCGGTTTCATACCGCTAGACAAAGCTAGGTGAAGAAATACACGTAGGAGATGTTAAGGGCTCGAGTTGTAAACAAAACCGACTCCTTAGACCTTCAAGTCTTCCTTGAATCTTCAAACCTCTAGCTAACTGTCTCTCTAGACTTGTTCTTGGATTTGAAAGAGTAAAGTACGCAAGTGTGCAAGTGTGGATCGATATATATGTAGAGAAAAGTTGATTGAGTGTCAAACTTAACAAGCATCATTGCTAATCATGATATGAGATGATGGATTTTATGTTAGCTAGATTTTTGGTTAATGGAGCATGGGTTCCATATGACACCAAAGATGGAAGAATAAAGGATTTGGTGGTGATTTATGGGTGGGTCCCACTTTTTGGCCGAATGGGATGTTTAGGGGGGGTTGGGTGTTGTCACTTCAAGTGTTATCATTCCAATGTTTAGGTAGATGGTATTTAGGTAGTGTAAGCCCGGTAGGTGATCCCGTGATTTAATACCCGATGTAGAACTTTTAATAATCAATTAACTTTATATATTTTTGTGTTGTTTGACTAGTCTGAATAGTTTACTAGTTAAACCCGACATAGTTATTACTTTAACTATAACATATATGTTTACACATAAAAATAACTTAACGTCATGTAATAAACATTTTTATGTCAACTTTTAATTGTTTAATCACCAATATTTATGTTTTTATATTAAAACGTGTCTCTAGACTTTATTTGAATAAAATCTTGTTAATCACCAACGAGCGTACAATACGGGTTGTAATTGTTTATTCCCTAGTAATTCTAAAAATTACTAAAATATAATGTGTGTTACTTTGCTAGACTCCTTGACAATACTTTGACAATTAAAAGTTCAGGAAATATAAATATGAACGTGAAATTATGAACATGGATACTGACCTGAAATGCTGGGTGTCACATTCTTTCCATGTTAAATAGAATTTCGTCCCGAAATTCAGTTGTTGTTATCTTGACTTGGAGTGTTTTAAACAAGGACGGGTACTTGACTTTCATTTGATCTTCTCGTTCCCATGTATACACAGGGCAGCGCTTAGAATTCCAACGTACCTTAACCAATTTAACACGGCTACGCCTTGTTTTCTGAACTTTCCAATCTGTGAATTCAATGGGTTCCTCAACAAAGTGAAGTTTGTCGTCTATGTAAATCTCATCAGGTGGTATAATTAGCATCTCGTCTGATAAGCACTTCTTGATATTTGACACATGAAACGTATCATGTACATTGCTTAGTTCATGTGGCAACTTGAGCTTGTATGCCATAGGGCCAACCCTAGCCAATATTTCAAATGGTCCAATGTACCTAGGGTTAAGCTTGCCACGGTTGCCAAACCTTGCAACCCCCTTCCAAGGTGAGACCTTCAACATGACCCGGTCTCCAACTTGGAATTCTAATGTTCTTCGTCTGTTATCCGCGTAACTCTTTTGTCTGTCACGGGCGGCCTTCAGACGATCCTTGATTTCAAAAATCTTATCTGTGGTCTCCTGAATAACCTCAGGACCAGTTAAAAGCTTGTCGCCAACCTCCGCCCAACATAGCGGTGAACGACATTTTCGATCGTACAAAGCCTCAAACAGAGCGGCTTTTATGCCGGTATGGTAACTGTTATTATACGAAAACTCAGCCAACGGTAAATGAGTATCCCAATTTCCTCCGAAATCGATTACACAAGCACGGAGCATATCTTCTAACGTTTGAATGGTCCTTTCACTTTGACCATCTGTTTGTGGGTGATATGCGGTACTCATGTCAAGACGTGTGCCCAAGGCTTCTTGTAATGATTGCCATATTCTTGACACGAATCTGTTGTCTCTATCAGAGATAATAGAGATTGGCGCTCCATGGCTAACCACAATTTCCTTGATATATAGCCATGCAAGTTTCTCGGTTTTATCTGTCTCTTTGATGGGCAGTAAATGAGTGGATTTTGTCAAACCATCGACGATTACACATATAGTATCATACCCGCTCGACGTCTTGGGTAATTTTGTAATGAAATCCATGGAAATATGTTCCCATTTTCATTGAGGAATCTCGGGTTGTTGTAATAACCCAGGCGGTTTCTGATATTCTGCCTTACTTTTGAACACGTCAAGCACTTCCCAACATAGATAGCAATCTCACCTTTCATATTTGGCCACCAATAAAGTTCCTTCAGGTCCTTATACATCTTATCCAAACCTGGGTGAATAGAGTACCTGGACTTGTGGGCTTCGTCCATAATCAACTCCCGTAAGTTACCAAAACATGGCACCCAAATTCTATTCATGAAATATAAAGTATCATCTGATTTTGGCTCTAACTGTCTGATCATTCCTCGCAACGCTTCATTCTGAATGTTCTCTTCTTTAAGTGCCTCTTGCTGTGCCATTTGGATTTGAGTTGTGAGACTCGTATGAATTGTCAATCCTAGGGCACGGACAAGAAGAGTTTTAACTCGTTCTTTACGACTCAAGGCGTCTGCTACGACATTCGCCTTACCAGGGTGATACTTGATATCACAGTCGTAATCGTTTAGTAGTTCTACCTAACGACGTTGCCTCATGTTGAGTTATTTTTTATTAAAGATGTGATGGAGACTCTTATGATCTGTGAAGATAGTACATTTTGTACCGTATAAGTAATGTCTCCAAACTTGAGTGCAAACACGACAGCACCCAATTCCAAGTCGTGAGTCGTATAATTTTTCTCATCGACTTTCAGCTATCTGGATGCATATGCTATAACTTTTTCTCTCTGCATCAGCACATATCCCAGACCTTGGTGTGATGCGTCACAGTACCCGATGAAATTTTCGGTTCCGTTGGGAAGTGATAGAATTGGTGCACTGCAAAGCTTCTACTTTAGCAATTGAAAAGCTGATTCTTGTTTATCGGTCTAATCAAACGTTTTGTCCTTCTGGGTTAACGTTGTCAAAGGCAGGGCTATTTTTGAAAAGTTTTCGATGAATCGCCTGTAGTAGCCTGCCAAATCTAGAAATTGACGCACCTCAGTCGGAGTCCTTGGTGCTTTCCAATTTTTGATAGCTTCAATCTTGGACGGGTCCGCATGAATACCCTTCTTATTGATCACATGTCCAAGAAAATGAACCTCTCGTATCCAAAACTCACACTTAGAGAATTTGGCATAATGCTTCTCATTCCTGAGTAGTTCCAAGATTAATTTCTAATGATGTTCATGTTCCTCCTTGGTTCGTGAATATATCAATATGTCATCGATAAACACAATCATGAATTTATCCAAGTAAGTCTTGCACAAGCGGTTCATGAGATCCATGAAAACTATCGGTGCATTAGTCAAACCAAATGGCATAACTAGAAACTCGTAGTGGCCATAACGAGTCCTAAAAGACGTCTTTGGTATATCCTCCTTCTAGATTCTTAGTTAATGATACCCTGATCGTAGATCAATCTTAGAATAGAAGCTAGAACCTTGAAGTTGGTCGAATAAATCGTCTATTCGAGGAAGCGGATACCGATTCTTAACTGTAAGTTTGTTCAACTCCCGGTAATCAATACACATTCTAAAGGTTCCATCCTTTTTCTTCACAAACAAGACCGGAGCTCCCCAGAGTGAGAAACTCGGTCTTATGAGCCCTTTATCAAGCAACTCTTGCAGTTGGCTTGACAACTCTTGCATCTTAGAAGGTGCTAGACGATATGGTGATCGCACAACTAGTGCGGCTCCTAGTACTAGGTCAATCCGGAACTCGACTTGTCTTGGTGGCAGTAATCCAGGTAAGTCTTCGGGAAATACCTTAGGGTAATCCCTAACGATTGGTATATCCTCAAGTCGACGTTCCTCGGGTTTCTTCTCAACGATGTGAGCCAGGAATGCGCAATAGCCCTTGCGTAGGTACTTATGGGCTTTCATGCAGTTTATCATTTTCAACATCGTTCTACTCTTTTCACCTTGAATTGAAAGAATTTCTCCGCTTGGTAGTGGGATACGTATAATCTTTTCAAAGCATACGATCTCGGCATGATTATTTGATAGCCAATCCATGCCAATAACAATGTCAAAACTTCCCAGATCGACAGGTAGAAGGTCTATACTAAATGTATGGCTTTCTAGACATAAAGTACAACCCTTAATGACCTCTCCGGTTTTAATTAATTTCCCATTTTCTAATTCAATTGTATAAATTTGATCACGTTTGCTAGCCTTAATACCGAGTAAAGATTTAAAATCATTTGACACAAAGCTCATATCAGCACCCGAATCTAAAAGTATAGAGGCGTAGTGATTATTTATCGGGAACGTACTAGTGATAATGTTCGGGTCCTGGCGTGCGTCCCTGACACCCATCACAAATGCTCTCCCTAGTGCCTGAGCGTTAGTCTGATTCTTCCACTTGGGACAGTCTTTCTTGAAGTGCTTTAGATCACCACATTTAAAACATCCCTGTTTAGCTTTACCCGTGGGGTTGGTGTTGATTCGACAGTTTCGCGTGGTATGTCCTAGCCTACCGCATTTCCCACATTTAATGCACCCACCCCCATGGTGATATCCACACTTGTTACACCTTGGTAGGCCCCCATCATATTCCTTCCTTTCCACAGTGTTGGTTGCAAAAGCCTTCACAGTTTCCTGCATCTTGAATCCTTGCTTCCCAGACTTGTTACTCGAATTTCCCATCCACTTTCTTTTCTCTCCAGATCTACCTTTCTCATTCTCCTTCTTCCCAAACAATCCATTACACACAGCATCATCTCTTAACTTGAATGCTAAAGTTATAGCACTCTTGGCATCCATTGGATTAGATGAAGTTACCATGCTGCGAATTTGAGGCGTAAGGCCCCACAAATACCTCTCCACACACTTATGTTCTGGTGTGACCATGTGCGGTACTAGAATTTCCAATTCATTGAAACGGTCGGTGTACCCAGCCACATCATCTACAATAATCTGTAGATTCCACATCTCAGCCTTGATCTTTTGCAACTCGTTTCTAGGACAGTATTCCTCGATCATCATGACTTTCAAATCTTCCCATGATAACTGATATGTTGTCTGCCTTCCCAAAGTCTTCACTTGAGAATTCCACCAGGTCAACGCCTTATCAGTGAGCGTACAAGTAGAATACTTCACCATGCAGTCAGTGGTGCACTCACTGATCTCAATCACCGATTCCATCTTTTCTATCCACCTCATCAGGCCTACCGCACCCTCCGTGTCATTGAAGTTGCGAGGGTTGCAAGATAGGAAGGCCTTATAGGTGCACTTCCTGCTTGAAGCATCTGTCAGGTCACAAGTCACTATTTTAGTAACGTCATTAACTTATATCATGACTGTATGTTATGGAGATGATTACTCGTTCTTTACCTCCAGAACCTCTGGTTGTGCCGCTACCTCCTGCACCTCCTCCGCCGGTACCGCTGCCATTCCCTCCGCCACTATTTCGATTGGCTTCATACTACTCCATGGGGGCAGCTACCCGTTGTGGTATGATTTGCTCCACGTCTGCAGAAATCATCTCGTTGTTGTCACGGGGCATCCTTCGTTTAGGTGCCATTATGTTCTTTCTAACAGAAGATTTAAAAAGAATGATACAACATGACATAAGGATACAACAACATCAAACGTAAACAACTATCATCACAACATAGACATCACATACATAGTTAAAACATACATAGTACATTGTTCCAAAAGACAATGATACAAAATAGATGGGTTCATATGACCACATCAGTACCAAAGTTTCAAACTACATAATTTGTTACAGGCACAACCCGCCCGTAATAGGTCTAATGAAAGAAGTGGGAGTACAACCCAATCAACATGGCAAGTCCAGCCATGATAGCACAAGCTCTGGCTACCATCTCTGCAGCCAAAGTCCTCTCCTCCACTGCCTCCACACTGTCTCGAACCGTAGGAGTCAACTGCCAGTCCATATCGGCCCTCATCTCCAAGTAATCGGTAGTACCCTACAGGTCTCTGGAGATATCCTCCAGTGTCTCTACTCGGGATCCGAGTCCTCTCTGTAGTCGAGTAGATGCATCTCCATGTGCCCACAGATCGTCTAAGAGGTCATCAAGACGCTCCTCGTGTGTGTGTACACAGGATACCAAAGTAGGAACGGTGAGCCCCATGTCCTCTCCACTGTGGGGCAGCTGTGATGGGGAGTTTGAAGACTCCCCGGGCTCAAAAGTGGAAGGGATGCCCTCCATCTCTCTCTAGCGTGCAAGAGTATTAGGCATCCAGCTAGTGGTAGGATGATAGCAAGGTCGGTGTCGGGGCGGCTCCTTCTAGAGTCTTGTATTTTTATAAGCTGATGTCATCAATATATTTTTGAACAATGTTTAGTTAAGTTTATTTACATGTAATTTCATTTGATGTAATTTCCTATTTTTTATTCTAAGTCTGGGCCATCGAAACTACTTAGATTCGATTGAGATTTGTTCAATCGAAACTAGTAGTTTCGATAGATAGGAAGTTTCGATAGTCTTGTTTTCACTTGTAAATGCTCAACCGAAACTATTAGTTTCGGTGAGCATAGTTTCGATGCCTGTCAACTTACTATAAATAACCTAGTTTGAGAATGTTTAGGGTGTGGATAGCGGTTGTAACCCTGAAATTCTTTCTTTCATAGTTTTTTGAATCAATACACATTTGGAGTTATTTCAAAAAAAAATTCTAGGGCCAGATTTCAATCGAAAATCACACAGAAGATCGATTACACACACACATAGGCAGAATCTGTGTGTATGGTGGTGAAACAGAGGGTAGAAACAGAATTGGAGAAGATAAACAGGCAAACCGCACAGGAATCAACACACGTATGATATGAGATTGTAAGAACAACAGATGAAATAACTCCAAATGTGTATTGATTCAGAAAACTGTGAAAGAGAGAATGTCAGGGTTACAGTTGCTATCCATATGATATGAAATTGTAAGAACAACAGATGAAATAACTCCAAATGTGTATTGATTCAGAAAATTGTGAAAGAGAGAATTTCAGGGTTACAGTCGCTATCCACACCCTAAACATTATCAAATTAGGTTATTTATAGTAAGTTGACATGCATCGAAACTATGCTCACTGAAACTAGTAGTTTCGTTTGAGCATTTACAAGTGAAAACAAGACTATCGAAACTTCCTATCTATCGAAACTACTTAGTTTCGATTGAATCGAAACTAAGTAGTTTCGATGGCCCAGACTTAGAATAAAAAACAGAAAATTACATCAAATGAAATTACAAGTAAATAAACTTAACTAAACATTGACCAAAAATACATTGATGACATCAGCTTATAAAAATACAAGACTCTACAATCTCCCCCTAAGCTGTTGCATCAATGTCTTCAACTCTTCGCTAAGCAGTTGGCTCTTGACTTGGTTTTTTGAAAGTGAGGCTTTGCATTAATAGTCACCACCCTTTGATATGCCTTAGCATCAGCTTCATCATCTTTATTAAAGATCTCGATAGGGTTGTTGAATAACACTTCAAGATCCTCAGGTTGAAATTTTAATTGCTCCATAGGCTCAAAAATATGAATGTCTTCCATTCCTTCACTTTCAATCACTACACTTCCAATGGTGGAGTTGTAAAACCATTTTCTAAAATTCGGAAGCTCGACTGGTATTGAACGTGGCAGTATGATGGATTTGACAGTTTCTGCCGGCTTGTACCGAAGGCTTACCCAAGGCCTTTGAGTTATGGGATGAATCATAGTATTGGAAATAACTCTTCTTGGTTTAGAAGTGGTTATGGACCTGAAATGAATGAAGGTCTGATTTCTTAAGAAGGTCTCAAAATCTTTTGCAATGCCCACATCTCTAGGGTTTTGTAGAGGTAGCTTGGCAAGGGCTCTTAAGTCATATTTAGGGAGGGAGCTGAAGTCATGAGGAGACTTGAAGTGCTCCACTCCTCCTTTGTATCTTTTGACTATGAAAAGTGAGTGTTCTTTATCGTACTTCCACCCGACTGGTGGCCTTTTTAACTCTTGATACTCATCAAACCACTCATAGTGCTTTGGTGGTTCCTGAGCTGGCATTTCTTTGAACCAAGACCTTCTAGGATCTGAGGCCTGGATAGATGGAGTACCAGTTCCTGTTGCAGTTGGTGTTGGAGTTGCTGTTGGAGCTTCTTCAGTTGTGCATGTTGGCCAGTAGTGTTTACAGGCTCAACAAAGGTCACTGTGACATTCTGGTCCTCTAGCTCATTATCTGATGGAGCATCAAACTCATTTCCTTCTTCTGTGAAATACTTGAGCTTATCTTTCACACCCCCAAATTTATTTACTTAATAAATAAATACAGGTTGCAACGATTGGTTCATTACACGATAGCGGAAGCGGTAATTGTGATTTCTAAGACTTGATTACATATACAATTACTAAAAATAAGTAATACTATGATCTAAGTTCTTCTAGATCAACGATAGACTTGAGACTTGATATTCTACGTCCTTCCAGCTACTGGGAATTGATGCAACATAGCTAGCCTATTCCAATCGCGCCATGGCTAAAGGTTACCTGAGAAACATACTTGAAAGTGTCAACACAAAGGTTGGTGAGTTCACAGAGTTTGTTCATTTAGTACAGTTAGTTTTCCCCGAAAACGTATACATGACTTAGCCGTCATAAAATAAGTAGTTTTCCTTTGAAAACATTACCATGACTTAACCGTCATAAAATATGTAGTTTTCCTTTTAAAACATTACCATGACTTAACCGTCATAAATCCACTGTTTAAACATGATCATTTTAGCCTGATCAAAACTCTTTTGTTAAACCTGATCACTTTAACCTGATCAGAACTCTTTTGTTTAAACTTGATCACTTTAACCTGATCAAAACTCTTTTGTTAAACCTGATCACTTTAACCTGATCAGAACTCTTTTGTTTAAACCTGATCACTTTAACTTGATCAAAACTCTTTTGTTTAAACTTGATCACTTTAACCTGATCAAAACACTTTTGTTAAACCTGATCAGAACTCTTTTGTTTAAACCTGATCACTTTAACTTGATCAAAACTCTTTTGTTAAACCTGATCACTTTAACCTGATCAGAACTCTTTTGTTTAAACCTGATCACTTTAACTTGATCAGAACTCTTTTGTTTAAATCGAATTAGTGCTTTCCCCAAAATGGGCTATAGGTTTGTCAACCCATTAAGTTGGCAGAAAGGGTTGATAGCCAACTATTAGTCATACAGTGTGTATGCACTCCCTTAGTGTTTGAATGGTACTTTGGTGACATACCATTACGTATTCCACTCATTCAGGTTATAGTCTCAAAATCCTTAGCACAAGGATAAACTTGAGGTAATGAGTGTTGAACGTCGAGACTTTTGTATTCTAACTGAGTATACTCCAAGAGATCATTTCTTAACAATAGATGCTCTAGAGCTTCCCAATTATAGAAAACTAGGAGTGAAAGATGCAATCACACCTCTCTTCTAGGCTAAATCTGGGATCCATCCATCAAGATGAACCTTTGGGAAGTGCGAGTACAAAAGAGTAATAAATTATTCTTCTCAACTCTTTGTGGACAGTGGCCTGTTGTGAATAGCTCGAGCTTACGCCCCTTATGCATATCATGAGCTAATGAGATTAGCATGAAATTCCGCATTTGGGACTCCTTTAAGAGTTTTACATGTCGTTTTCCGGTTAGTGCGACAATAGTCGTTAGTCCACACTTAGGTTTCTTTGGCATTCGCTTGAGCATCAACCCCGGCTTATCTATTGCAGAGAGAATAGTCAGACTTAAAGGTATATTGAATGTCAATGGCTGCGAGAGCAATCCTGTTTGACCGACATTCTGAAATGTCCGATTTCCTACTTGTCTCATGTCGAGCTTCCACAATATCCATAGGTGCCATGTGTATGCGGGTCAGAATAATATCCTGCCCTATTACTGAAGTTAGTGCATAACACTCTTGGCGTAACTTTCAAGCAATTGTGAGATTGAACTGTGTGATGGATCCTGAGATTACGCTATAATCTCCCACAATAGTTGTGCAATTACTGTAAGTGTTAGTTGTGGTAACACTCAATTTGAAGCATTCCTGACAAGTAGAATCTCAAAGAATGAATGTGCGAATTCCTTCGTCGTTCAGGATTTACTAAGGATTGGTTGAATTCAATTTGAATTTCTCTCGTTCCTCCAAAACTAGGAGAATGCTTTGTGAGCACCTAATTGAGAAGTCTGATTTGTTAAGATCCAATCCTTAATCAATTCACTGAGAACATGGTTTGATCATTAGCTTGGACAACAAGACTCACTAAAGTTCCCATGCACTGCAAATTATGATTACGTGTGCACCCGTAATGATAATTTGCCTTGCCTGATCCCTATAGTGTTTCTTCTATCCCTAGCTTTTAATCAAAAGGGATTTGAAATAATCATTAGATTGCGTTTGCACATTTGTACAGGAGTGTGTATTGTTTTATCGGATTACTCTTAATTATGTGTACCAATACTCATGACTCTGCCGAATATGGCTGTTGTCGGATGAGGCTAATGGTAGAGAGGCACCACCAGTGTCTCTTAAAATAAAATGTGTATGGTGAAATTCAGGCACTATGTGTTGGGTAGAGATCCTCAAATGAGTGTCGAGCAACTCTTGCTCCAAGTCTGTATATATGCATGGATCCACATGATCCTGATGTATGTCTGGGTCTCCTAACCCTTGGAGTTCTCTCCCATTTAGTCCTGCTTATTTACCTTGAATTCCCTTCTGTCTGGGCAATCATGTCTGCCATATATCATGGCGAGAGTCTAGGCATCCGATCCGACAACTTATGAAGGAGAGTATTTATACCGTATATACGTTAGGAAGATAGTTTCCTCCATGGCTGGAGTAGTTGTGGTGTAGGTATAGGTATAGATTCTGGTACAGGTTCAGCCTATTGTGATATCAAGATCGGTAACTGACGGTTGCTGCCGTCGTCGCCCAAGCTCAGCTCGTAACTCGATCTTCTAAGGTTGCAGTATGCTGAGTACCCGTTATTCTTGACTCGTAATCCGAACAGTAACTTGTTGTAAGTGTTTATTATTTCCACATTGTTGTATGTGTTTAAGTGTTCATTACATGTGCCATGTAATTGTGTTAGTGTAGCTAATGATACCCTAGTGTAAATCCATACACTAATAGTCTACACAAGTTGTTCGGCAGCGGTTGGAATTTCTATATTCAAGTCTTGGGTGTTCTTAGTGTGATGCAAGTCATAGAAATCTTGGTCCCTAAATGAGTCCGGTTAGAGCCTAGGTGTCACTAATGAAACCAAATTCGCTAAAACCATTGCTCTGATACCAATCTTTCACACCCCCAAATTTATTTACTTAATAAATAAATACAGGTTGCAACAATTGGTTCATTACACGATAGCAGAAGCGGTAATTGCGATTTCTAATACTTGATTACATATACAATTACTAAAACTAAGTAATACTATTATCTAAGTTCTTCTAGATCAACAATAGACTTGAGACTTGATATTCTACGTCCTTCCAGCTACTGGGAATTGATCCAACATAGCTAGCCTATTCCAACCGCGCCATGGCTAAAGGTTACCTGAGAAACATACTTGAAAGTGTCAACACAAAGGTTGGTGAGTTCACAGAGTTTGTTCATTTAGTACAGTTAGTTTTCCCCGAAAACGTATACATGACTTAGCCGTCATAAAATAAGTAGTTTTCCTTTGAAAACATTAAAATGACTTAACCGTCATAAAATATGTAGTTTTTCTTTGAAAACATTACCATGACTTAACCGTCATAAATCCACTGTTTAAACATGATCATTTTAGCCTGATCAAAACTCTTTTGTTAAACCTGATCACTTTAACCTGATCAGAACGCTTTTGTTTAAACTTGATCACTTTAACCTGATCAAACTCTTTTGTTAAACCTGATCACTTTAACCTGATAAGAACTCTTTTGTTTAAACCTGATCACTTTAACTTGATCAAAACTCTTTTGTTTAAACTTGAACACTTTAACCTGATCAAAACTCTTTTGTTAAACCTGATCACTTTAACCTGATCAGAACTCTTTTGTTTAAACCTGATCACTTTAACTTGATCAAAACTCTTTTGTTAAACCTGATCACTTTAACCTGATCAGAACTCTTATGTTTAAACCTGATCACTTTAACTTGATCAAAACTCTTTTGTTAAACCTGATCACTTTAACCTGATCAGAACTCTTTTGTTTAAACATGATCACTTTAACTTAATCAAAACTCTTTTGTTAAACCTGATCACTTTAACCTGATCAGAACTCTTTTGTTTGTATTACCAATGAATCTGAATACTAATCCGATCTATTGACCCTATTTGTAAGCTTGCAAGGAATACAAAATAGAATGTAATGTACGAGACCGTAACCAAACCCCAACAGTCTGTGCCTCCCCCTGCCTTTCTGCGAGTAAGACGATATGCGGTCATTCGGCCATTTGGACCCCTGGTTAGCGCGACTAACCATGACCGGAGGCGTCACCCCCATTAGTACTATCCATATAATCCCGGGCTAAGTCCATAGCTAATCGTTACTAATTTATTCCGAGGACTTTAAGCGCTTTACTTTTCCCTCAATACACACATACGGTCAGATCATTAGTTCATTCATTTACATACAAAAGTCTTTTATAAGTATGTTTCCACCCTAAATCATTTCAAAAACTTTAGAAAAAGGGGAATTAGTGAAACTCACAAAGAGTTAAACCAGAGTGTTCATATTGTCAAACGTGTAAGCAATTGTATTTCATGTTTTCAAAACATAACAAGTAAGTATGTTTCTCCCCCGATGTTGACAAAACAGTAAAGAGTTAAAAGGGGGCCGTGAACTCACCTTGTGTTCGATGAAATCCTAGCAAACAAACTTGTGCTAGTTCTTGTCTATCCGTACCCTAATCACACAAGGGTACTAATGTTTTAAAAATACTCGTCTTATACGTAAGTTGTTCATCTGACTTAACAAATCCTGTTAAGTACGCCTTTGTTTAGTAAAAATAGTGTTTTTTATTTACGACTCGTTGGTGATTATTATTCCAGTCTAGACGCTTACATATTTTCCGAGAGGATAATATGTTTCCCTATTGGTGACTTATTAAGTGTATCAAAAATAAATATTATTTTTGTAACTTAAAATATATTCACTTATGTTTCACGATGTCACGTGATTATTTATTTTTAACCGAATCTCTTCATATGTAAATTGTTCACCGACTTAGCAATTCTGATTGCTTTTGTTTAAATATCTTTTTAGTTTTTCAACACTTGTTTCGTTATAAAATAGTTCTAAGTTACTGCCCCATGGGACTGATGAACAGGTATCGAAACTACCTAGTTTCGATTGAACAGAACAGATGTCGAAACTACCTACTTTCGATTGAGCAAACTGGGTATCGAAACTACCTAGTTTCGATTGGGTAAGAAAGGTATCGAAACTATCTAGTTTCGATTGAGTAATAGGTATCGAAACTACTTAGTTTCGATTGAACAACAGGTATCGAAATTACTTAGTTTCGATTGAGTAAACAGGTATCGAAACTACAGTTTCGATTACTGAATTTTTGATTGACAGAATCAGTTTCAAAACTTTATTCATACATATACGCATATATTCATGTTTTAATCTTGAATTCGACACACTTTTCTGGTTATTTTTCTTACGTTCGAGTAAACTGTATGTTTAGCTACGGTTTTAAATAATATGAATAATATTGAGTTTTTACCTCTAAACAGAAAGATGGAAAGAGATATCCATATTGGACCTGCACGGAGCGGCCTTCTTGCGCCGACTGTTTGGAGGTCGAATACTCCATGGATTCGAGTGATTCCACTTGGGTTCTTCCTTCTTAACATGGAGCTTCATTCTAGAAGAAAAATAGACCGACTTGGCCAAGTAACGAAGGAGATATGGTCTTGAAAAGTTGATCGAAATTCTGGCATAAAGCTGAGTTACGGGAATTGTTTGCATTTTCGGTTTTGGAGAGAGGGATAGAGGGTGATTCCTTCTTCAAGTACTAGGTTACGGGAATTGTTTGCATTTTCGGTTTTGGAGAGAGGGATAGAGGGTGATTCCTTCTTCAAGTACTAGGTCTTGGCACTTGAAGTTGTGGGTATGTGTGTGTGCTATTTGAGCCGAGAAAGAGAGAAAGAACAATAGCAAAGCTCTTGTTTTTCTTCCACACACACCTCTTTATATAGTAAGAGAAAAATATGGAGTTGAGTGTTGAGTCTTCCATCATCATTGCAAGGAGATGGTGGATGAGATTGATAGTGACCCTTGCTTGACATATTAGGTGAAAGGGTATGGTCTTACCACATCATGAAGATGACGATTTAGATGCGGTATAATACCCGAAATTTATACCCGCTTTAATATCTTTAATTATTAAAACGTCCTACATTTTGTGTAGTTTGACTAGCTTTAATAATCTGCTAGTGAATTCCCGACATAGTTATTACTTTAACTATATTATACATATAAAATAACTCGAGGTCATGCAACCATCATTTTGTGTTCATGTTTTAAGGTTTAGTCACCAATATATACGTTTTTATATTAAAACGTGTCCCTAGACTTTTTCCGGAATAAAATCCCGTTAATCACCAACGAACGTTCAATGCGGGTTATTATCGTTTATTTCCTAGTAATTCTTAAAAATTACTATTTTGATATAAATTTCCTTTGTTAGACTCCTTGACTTTACTTAGTCAAATAAAACTTCAGGAAATATATGTTATGAACGTGCATTTATGTAATATGGATATTGACCTGAAATACTGGGTGTCACATTATCTCCCTGTTCTTCACCTACAGTAATAATTTCAGGATAATCTTCAATTGTTCAAAAATCATCAACTTGCTTTAGTAGTTCATCCAACTCATGATCTGATCCAACTTCTTCTTCATCAAGAATTACAACTACAACATTTGATTCTTTTCCTTTTCCTCTTTCCCTGGCAACTCTCCTTTCACTAGCTGATGGGAGATCATATTCAGTTTCTTCAATCTTGACTTCCATAGATTCCTTTGTCTTGGCAACCAGGCCAGTGAAGATAGTCAATGTTGACTGAGGATTTGTAACAAATGCAGGGGAAGAAGGTCCACCAGTAGAAGTGGTCTCCCCTGAGCTATGGAAGGGGTTCCTTGCTGAGAAGATGTAACCATTGAAGCCTTGAGTTGCTCAACTAAGTCAGATAGAGCCTTAAAATCTTGTTGTTGTTGAGAGATTAACTTTTGTTGAGTTTCAAGTTGAGTCTGCTGAACATCTATTTGGGTATGCAAACCTCCAACTTTCAGCTTAAGATCTTTTACTTCCTCCTTGCACTCACTTAGTTTGGTCTTCCAATCCTCTATCACTTTATATTGTTTTGTTACTTTCTCCTGTAGCTTTTTCACCTCCAGACTTAGGGTTTTGACTCTTGGAACTGATGGTGATAGGTCAGGGGTAGGGGATGCAGGTGGTGTTGGAACAGGTGCATGTTATGGAGATGGTTGTGGTGAGGGTGGTGGAACATGAATAGGTGACTGAGAGGGTGTAAGGTGTTCTGGAATTTCAAAAAGTGATTCTGATGAAGAGGTTAAAGACTATAATCTTGTCTTGATTTTCATGGCTAGGGGTTTTTCCTTTTCATAGTCAGAACTTGAGTCAGCTTGTCTCTTAGAGGAGGATGCAGGAGGCTCAGTCTGCTCCTCATCTTTGGACTCATAAATCGACTGATCATACTTTTTTCCATAAATGCCTTCGTCCAAGGTTTCACTTGAATCAGCTTGAACTTCCACATTGCCTTGAACTTCAGCGTCAACATGTGCTTCAGCTTCTATGTTTACATCATGTACATGGAAATCCAAAGGATCCAGATTTTCTATTTCTTGGTCTATAAACTGAGCTTCTTGAACTGGTTGCTCCATTTCTTGTTCTATATTTTGCTCAACTTCAAACTCAGCCTCTTGGTTCCCTTGAACCTGCTCTGCTTCTTCTTCTTCAGATGATGATGATGATTCAACTTGTAGTTGTGGATCCACGTCAGGAATTTCCTCTTCTACTTCACCCGAAATGTGACCAAACCGAGGAATGTCGGCAATAACTCTGTTGGTTCTTTTGCTTGAGCTTTTCATATAGCTTAGGGTTTTAGCTGTCATATGATAAAAAACGAACGCATGACCATCTTGTTGTAGGTTAGGATGAAGATGATTGATGATGAACTGGAGAATCTTAGATAGACCAAAAATGTATCTCTAGCACCCCCGATTATATTTTCTTTCGTTCGTTTAAATACTAGACCAGAGAAATTGTAGTCTCTGCCTTTGCTCAGGCCTAGCATTGCAGAAGCCACCATGGAATTTGCTGAGTCAAATCCACCTTTTCGAAAGGACAAATAAAGGATGAAGATGTGCACAATATACCTCCAGAGTGGGGGAAGGGAATTCTTGATGATTTGCCCACTCTTGAACTCATTAGGGTGACCCAATCTTCTAAAACATTCCTTGACATAGAAACTTGGAAATTCCACCGGTGCCTCAGGATTGTCATTAAAGTGCAGCACCTCTCTGATAGTAGCCTCAGACAGTAGTACTTTTTGATTATGAACTGTAGCGCGGATATGCTCCACATTGTCAATGACTGTTGTTGTAGTATTCCAGAATTGCCTTATCGTTGTTTCAAATACTGGCAGGTTGTGGCTTATAGCAAAGTTGATGTTGGAGTTGGCTAAGAAGTTGAGAACATGTATGAAATCTGCATTCTTGGGATCAGTAGTATTCAAGACAGCATAAACATTGTGCCTGTTAACAAATAACATATCCATATCTGCACAGAAACATGATATCAGAATATTAGAAATTTAACACTTAGAAAAATTTTAGAGAACCCTGATCGAAACTACTAGTTTCGGGCAAGAAACCTTAATTTAAACTACTTTGTTTCGGACAAGCTTGGGTATCGAAACAACTAGTTTAGATAGAAACCTGTTCAAATTATGAAAAACACATTTTAAAATCAAAACACCCTTTTATCGAAACAACTAGTTTCGATGCCCAACCCCTGACCAGATGCAAGAACACAGTTAAAATGGTTAAGACCAAAAATTCAAACTTAAAAGTTAGAAACAAACAGGCAAAAGTTAAATAAAAGGATAAATAATGAGGTAAAAAGCCTGTGTGAATCAAAACTCCATCTTACCAAGATATCAATTGTAATCTGCAAAATATATACAAAAAGATGTAAGATATCAGCAATGTGAGTTTATAAACAAGATATAAGCCCTAAACGACCCTTAATATGAAGTGACAGATGTAAAAACCTTTCAAAACCAAACCCTAGGTTTGATCATCTGAAATTTCTCGGTGAAGAACATAGAAATTGTTACCTGATGATGAAGACGACGGGGATCATGTATGAAATACTGATTAAGCAAACTTAGACCGATGAATCTCGAGCTTTTGTGTGTGAAAACGAAGGTGAAGAGGGATTTTTGTGAGTGCGAGTGAGATGAGCATGAGAAGGAGCCGGATTATGAAGTCATTTAATTTGAGCTTGACAAAAGACCAAAATGCCCCTGTCGAAACTTCATGTTTCGATAGGGCAAAGTACTTTCGGGTGGGAGGAGGTTTCGGGTGGTTTGGGTCGTTTCGATGGGAATGTTGTTTCGGATGACATGAGATATTTGATCAAAAACAAAGGAAAACTCTCATATGTACACAATTTAAACAAGCTAATAAGGAAGATTAAGAAATTTATATTGAAAACTAAAAGTAAAAACAATAAAAGATATGAACACTTAGCCTTGGAAAAGATCCAACGTAAGATCATGTCTAATCAAGACCCTTGAAACACTTCATTTTGCACTCAGCTACTGTGAATCCCTGAAGATAGCCGATATTTGTGCAAGATAAACCGGAACATTTGTTTGTACAATGATTTCATGTGATTAACTGGTACCATTTGAGCACGAAACACGGCGTACCCCACATTTTGAAATAAAATGGTTTAGAAAGCCTATCAATCCTCAAGAAATACCCGCATTCATCTTATCATCTCTTACAGGTTAACCAGGGTACCATCTTGGTATGTCAAAATCACAGCCAAAAGTAAAATAAGATCCAACTGGATATCAGAAGTTGTAAAAAGAAAAACATCCAAGTGGATATTAAAAAGTACGAACATTCTAGGTCTTTGCGTAAGCAAAACAGAAGAAGACGTAAAATTATCCAAGCGGATAGGAAAAGGTTAAACACCCGAGATCTTTGCGTAAGCAAAACAGACGGGGTCAAATCATCCAAGTGGATGGGAAAAAGATGAACTCCCGAGATTTTTGCGTAAGCAAAACAGACGGGGTCATCGGCGGTAACTTTCGTTAATTTGACGGTCACCTGGCGCATGAATCAGAATCCAACACGTAAGCCTATATCTGATTGAATTAGTTTTCTTAGCTTAAAATGGGTAAAATGTTTCAAAAATGGGTTCAAACACACGTGTACAATTGAGAATTAGATTTTCACACTACTAAAGAGTTATAACCATATGTCGGGCCTACCAGTTATATCTCAGTAAGCACCATCGCTTATGGTCCATTCCATGTTCAAGAAATGTGATAAGACTCTATCATTTCTCACGAGGTCGGATCCAATTTTCCTAATACAAAATTTGATACTTATAGTGAGTATGAGGAGAAGAAATATTTTCTTTACATTCTGACGAGACAAAGCAAATTTTTTCTTACTAACTAACTACAAATTCCAATTTCTCCCCCTAAAAGTTTTTCTTTCACAATCTGATAAAGAAAACAACTATACAGAAAAATAAAATCTCTTTGGACATCTTGCTGATTAACAAATTTAAATAGAAAAGACAATATGCACAAGGGTTACTGAAAGTTGATCATGCCGAGCATCTCCACCAATTTCTCAAATCTGGCAGAATCAAAGGCTTTTGTAAACATGTCGGCGGTTTGCTTGTCGGTTTTGACTTCAACAATTTTGATATGTTTCTTTTCGACACAGTCACGGATGAAGTGATGTTTGATCTCAATGTGTTTGGTTTTTGAATGTTGAACGGTCTTTTTAGTGATATGGGGAACAACGGTGTTGTCACACAGGATGGGGGTTTCATGAAAAGTGATCCCGTAATCAAGCATTTGATGGTGGATCCACCTTAATTGGGAACTGCAAAGGGCTGCGGCAATGTATTTGGCTTCGGCTGTGGATTGGGAGACGGTGGTCTGTTTTTTACATTGGAAGGAAACAAGGCGGTTGCCAAGGAACTGAAAACCCCCAGAAGTGGATTTGCGGTCTACGTTGCATCCCCCGTAGTCTGAATCTGAATATGCCAAAAGATCAAACAAGTTATTTTTAGGATACCAAAGCCCAAGTTTTTGCTTGTACTTCAAATATCTTAAAATATGTTTGACAGTAATTAAATGAGAGAGTTTAGGATTAGCCTCAAAGCGTGCACACAAGCACACTGCGAACATGATGTCTGGTCTGCTAGCAGTGAGATACATGAGTGATCCTATCATCGAGCGAAGAGGTGCTGATCAACGCTTTCACCATCCAAGTCAGGAGACAGACAATGTCGAACTTCAATGGGAGTCTTGTAAGGATGAGACTCAATCATTTTGAACTTGGTCAGGATTTCTTTGACATATTTCTCTTGATGGATAAGAATTCCCAGACTCAGACTGATCTACCTGCAAACCAAGAAAGAACTTCATTTCTCCCATAGAACTCATTTCAAACTTAGAACGCATCACTTGCTCGAACTCTTTACACAACCGAGTATTTGTGGATCCAAAAATGATATCATCAACATAGATTTGCACCAAAATGGTATCCGCACCATCCTTTCGTTTGAACAAAGTTTGGTCAATTGCCCCTCGTGTGAAACCATTATCAAGCAGATGCTTAGATAACGTCTCATACCACGCACGAGGTGCTTGATGGAGACCGTACAATGGCTTGTCAAGTTTGTAAAATCTATCTGGATAGTTTGGATCAATGAAACCCGGTGGCTGCTTGACATAAACTTCCTCTTGAACCTTTCGATACAGAAATGCGCTTTTGACATCCATCTGATGAACTGTGAAGTCCATATAGTCTGCATATGCGAGAAACATTTTGATGGCTTCCAAGCGAGCCACTGGTGCAAAGACTTCCTCAAAGTCAATCCCTTCTTCTTGATAAAACCTCTGAACCAACAAGCGGGCTTTATTTCGAATCACTATTCCCCCTTCGTCCTTCTTGTTACGGAAGACCCAACGAGTGCCGATTGGGACTTTGTTCTTTGGAAGGTCTACCAGATTCCATACCTGTAACTTGTTGAACTGCTGTAATTCTTCCTTCATGGCCTCCACCCAACTGTTCTCATGCAAAGCAGCTTTGATATTCTTAGGTTCAACTTGAGATATGAAGCAAATGAAGAGACCGTCATTCATTGCTTTGGTGGCACTATGAGTTTGGACTCCCACATTGAGTGGACCAATGATGTTGTCTGTAGGATTATCCTTGTGAATTCTCAACTGTGGAATCTCATCTTCTTCCAAGTTGTCATCCAGGTTGGTAATGTTATTGTCACGAAGGTCAGCTTCATCATCAATAGGACCTTCAGCAGATGATTGTGGAGCAACATCCACTATTGGAGGAGTTTCTTCCTTAACAGTTTCACTTGTTGCCACAGAGTCCGAAGAATCCTGAGTGGATTCAGCATTAACTATTGTAGGAGGAACATCTATATGCTGACTTGATGAAAAAGAGCTTGAAGCAGTAGAGGTACCTAGGATATTCACAGACATAAGAGGATTAGCGGAGATAGATATGTTAGTGAAATCAGGAAGATTAAATGATTTAAACAAAGAAACGACATCAAAAAGCCAATCAGGACCGTCCCCAGCGTCTGTATGATTGCTTTCATGTCGGTTGATATCAATGGACTCCAGCATAATCCTTCATCTCTTGTTGTAAACGTGAAAAGCTATTTGGCTAGAGGAATAGCCCACAAAATAGCACTCATCCGCTTTGGCTTCAAACTTGTTCAGCTGATCAGAAGTATTCAGCATTGTGCAAACACACCCAAACTTCCTGAAGAAATCAATAACAAGCTTGCGCTTGTACATAATTTCATAAGGTGTCTTGTTGCAGCTTTTGGTGATGAGAACTCGATTTTTCACAAAGCATGCGGTATTAACTGCCTCGGCCCAAAACGTGACAGTAAGCTTAGAATCAATGAACAAAGTCCTTGCTGCTTCTATCAACGTATGATTTCATCGTCCAGCTACACCATTTTGTTGAGGACTGCGAGGTGCACTGAACTGCCGAGAGATACCCTTACATTCACAAAAAGAAACCAGAATGGCATTCTTAAACTCTATGCCACGATCACTGGGAATAGTCTCCACGCTTAGATTGAACAAAATCTCAATTTGTAGCAGATGAATCTTCAGAGTCTCTGGCATCTCATCTTTCTTTGCCAGGAAGAATACCCAAGGAAATCGAGAGAAATCATCAGTTACCACCAAGCAGTAGGATTTCCTTCCATGACTCATGACACTAACAGGACCGAAGAGATCCATGTGAAGCAATTGGGGGGGAGAGTCAATGGAATTGGTGGTTTTAGGCTTGTGAGTTGATTTGTGTTGCATGCCTTTGGAACAGGAAAGGCAATGTTCCATAGGAGAAAAATCTTTTAGAGGCAAACCGGTGACTGGGTTTCCTCGAACGAGACAATTCATGGTCTTGAAGTTTACGTGCCCCAATCTTTTGTGCCAAAGAAAAGATTCATCTTTAGAGGATTTTGAGAGAAAACATGATTCAATTCCAGATGGATTGTTCATGTCCAGACTGTAAGTATTGTATCTTCTAGGGGCACGCATAAGAATAAGCTCTTCTGGAATAACCACTCTAGGCTTTAGAATCAAACATTCTCTATAGTTGAAGAGGGCATAAAAGTCTTTATCACAAATCTGGGACACACTCATCAGATTATACTTCAGTTGTGGGAAAAAGTTGACATTCTCCAAGCTATTTAAACCATTGGACACAGTTCCTTGTCCTTCAATCTTTCCTCCTCTTGGATTGCCTACAAAGGCGACAAAATCTTCGTCTATTGGATGATAATTTTGCAATAAAGAAAAATGACCAGTCATATGTCTTGAGCAACCACTGTCGACATGCCGGGTATTGTCTCCAGTCCTCCTTGATTGTCCCTACACAAAATGAATCATTTAGACATTTGTACCTAAGCCATTGCTAACTTGGAACTTCTTAATTTTGCAATATGCATTTCGAAAATCATAGTCAGAATCCTCCTTTAATGTATTATCAAAAAGATCATTATTCTTAATTTCCCAAATCCTTTTCGACCAATTTTTAGCATTTTTAATCCTTTTATGTCGCAGAGTTCTACTATGTTGTGATTTAGAGAAAACATTTGAAGCACATTCAACTGAATTTTGAAAAACAGATGGTACGTTTTCTTCTTCAAAACGATATGTAGACAATTTACATGATTGGATTCCCCACAACTAAAACAAACTTTATCACATGTCGGCTTAGCCTGATAATTGTCATCACAAGATGATGAAGATAGAGGCAACTCATTCATCAATATTTCTTTCCTTAAGACTTTGATCTTCCTTTAATCTGAAAAATTCCAGATTGCTCATTGTTTCTTGTGGAATGTCAGTCACAACAACTCCTTCACTTTTAAAATTTGCAATACAACTCACAGCATTAATAGATTTAGGAATGAAAGGTAAAGCATTCTTAAACTTAGAAATGTCATTTCTCAAATTGTCATGCTTAAAAGTCAGAGGACCAAAATACAAATTTTCAACATCTTCACAAATATCTGGTTTTGACACGGACATATTACTACATTCATCCGACTCAAGTTCATTTAAAACATTTCCTTCACTAGAACTTTCATCACAATCATCTTCGGAACCTACATAATCTGATTCTGCACGTGAAGCAAAACTGTCAGAATCTGAAGATTTAATATAGTCATCAGCAGATAACTTGCAAATAAAGGGTGTGGGAACATGAGGAACTGGCATATCAGCCAATCTATCAGACTTGGAATACGGAGGAGGATGAGAGTTATACCCGATGCCTTTTGTGACCTTTTTATGACTTTGGTTGTGAATGATTCCAAAAAGAATTTTCTGATCCATACCCATGTGTTGAACTTGAAAATTTTCTTTTTCAGCCTTTTGAAGTCTTTCAGTTAAAATTTGATTATTATTCTTTTGTGTAGTAAGTTGTACAATCAAAGATCGATTTTCTCCAGAAATATCACGAATTTTCTTTAAGTAAAGTTTCTCATTTTTAGCCACAGAATCATACATCACCTTTATGTGATCTCGTTCATCGACCAAGGCCTGGTTGATGAATCTATATTTCTGAATCTCATTTAAACAAGATTTAGCATTGCAAAGTCTAGACATTACCTCAACTGGTAAGTGAGATCCTCAGCTGGTTCAATCACGACACATTTCTCCTTTTCTTCAATGTCTGCCATCAGTGCCTTGTCAGCTGCTTCCCCTTCTTGATCTCCCCAATGATAATGTCCATCAGCTTGACAGACCAGAGCTATGGAGCTGGAAGTTGTAGTGGATTTGGGAGAGATGACAGCTTGCTTTCCAGATGAGTTCTTCTTCGCATGCTGCTCCTTTGATGATGGCTCCTTGCAATTCCTTGCAAAATAACCCAGCTGGTCACAATTGTAGCATCTCACCTTTTTGATGTCAAACCCTCTAGTCTTTCCTTGCTTGAATCTATCCATCCTAGTCCTCTTGATGAATCTCTTGGCCCTCGGAGTCAGCATAGCCATGCACCAATCAATATCCATCTTCTCCAAATCATCCCGATTGATCTGCTCCAAGTCATCACGTTGAAAGCTGACCGGTGTCAGATTTCTAGAAATTAGTGCATCATAGCCCGACATGAAGGAAGTCATTATAGGCAGATACTCATCGGGGATCATAGTGGTAGGCTTCTGAGAGGTGGATGAAATACTAGGCTGAATTCCAGAAATTGAAGGTGGGACATCAGTTTGAGAGTATGCCATTGTAGTTTTGTTGTATGAAGTGGTGGAACTTTGACCAGCAAGAAGAGCTGTGTTTCCAGACTGATTAGTTGGAGTGATTGCACCCTTCTTTATCTCCAACTCATAAGACTCTAGAATGCTGTAGAGTTCTTGCTGTGACAACTCAATTAGCTTCTCAGTTTTCTTGATCATAATTCGGTACATATTGCATTCCTCTGGCAGTGAATCAAGCAGTTCTTATTTAACTCAACAGTGGGATACTCAGTTCCTAAAACCTTTAACTTATAGACAATGCGTGAGAATCGGTTGATCAATTCAGACATGGGTTCTCCAGGGACACTACTAAACATTTCATATTGCTTCTTGATTAAATCTCTCTTGCTTTCTATAACCTCAGCACTTCCCTCATACCTTGTACATAGAGCAACCCAAAGATCTTTAGCAGTAGTATACTCAGCAAATATGTTAAACACATCCATAGGAAGAGCCCATAGCAATAGATCCATAATCCTTGTTATCTCTAGAAATTAAGGCAATATCCTTTTCATCATATTTAGATACAAGCATGGGACGCTGAACATCTGCAGTGGTAGTAACTGGCTTGTGTGGACCATCAGTGATTGACTGTAAAAGAGTGTGGTCATGGAACTGGAAGAAAGTCTTCATTTTCTTGGTCCAATCATCAAAGTCTCTAGTAGACTCCAAGACAGGTGGCTTGTTTCCCCTAACATATTCATTGTTGCTTGAAGATGCCATAACTTCGAAAAAATAAATCTAAACAGTAGCTAGTTTCGGGTGAACAGGGTTGATCGAAACAATTAGTTTCGATAGTGAGGATGCTGACCGAAACTCCTAGTTTCGATAGAAGAACAGAATCCAGGAACAACTAGTTTTGATGATGAAGACAACAGAAAATCTAGCAAACTCAGTAGAAACTACAAGTTTCGATTGAAACTAGATTCGATTGAAACTATTTTCGATAGTGCAAAAGTTTCGGGTGATTAATTTGCATAGGGTATTTAAGTAATAGTCACTTTTGTTGACTTTTTTCAACTTCCCCCACTTTTTTTAAACGTTCATAACTTTTTCATAGGACATTATTTTTGTAAAAAAATTACACCATAAAATCGCACGTTTTTCTATCTTTAATTTGAGTATAGTATTGCTATATTTTTTTTTAAAACAAAATCGACACTTAATGAAATTGTGCTACTTTATGTAAATGTGCTGGTTTATGGTAAAACAGCACAATTTAGCACATTAAAAATTTGTTGGTTTCTTGTAAAACAGCACAATTTACGTAAATGTGCTAGTTTCTTTAATTTGTGCTACTTTTAGTCAATTATTATGTGCCTAATTTGGTAGCATTTTAAAAAAAAAATTTAAGTATCCATACACCAACAAAACGGTTTAGTGGTAGGCAACAAAAGGCTTATGCATCAAAATGTTGATTTGTGCTGGTTTGATGTACTAGTTTTGTTGTGCTAGTTTTCTTTATGCTTGGTTAGCTAAGAAGAGCAAGTTACACCATTAACCGTGTTGTTTTATGACAAAGCAGCACAGTTAATTGTGTTGTTTTACAATGTAGCACAGTTAATTGTGCTGTTTTACCAGAAACTAGCACATTTATGTAAATTGTGCTGTTTTACAATGCATCACAGTTAATTGTGCTGTTTTACAATGCATTACAGTTAATTGTGTTGTTTTACAATGGTTCCCCTAAGAAGTGCAATTTGGCTAAGAAGCCTAAGAAGCAATCTCATCCATTCAATTGGATGATCAAGGGTAGAGATTTAAGTGTAAGAAAAATAAGGGGTGGAGGGGCATTCTTTGAAAACCCACAATTTATGACTTTTTTCAAATTCCCCCACATTTTTTAAACGTACATAACTTTTTCATACGACCTTATTTAAAAATATTACACCAAAAAATCGAGCGTTTTTTTACCTTTAACTCGAGTATAGTATTGCTATATTTTTTTGTAAAAACAAAATCGACACTTAATGAAATTGTGCTACTTTACGTAAATGTGCTGGTTTCTAGTAAAAAAGCATAATTAACTGTGCTGCTTTATCATAAAACAACACCAAACATAATAATTAATTGTGTTGTTTTACTATAAAACAATACCAAAACAACACGTTTAATTGTGTTAGTTGCACTTCTTAGCTAACCAATCACAAACAAAACCAGCATAACAAAACTAGTATATTAAACAAGAACAAAACAAACTAACACAAAACAACATTTTAATACATAAGCTTTTTGTTGCCTACCACTTAACCGTTTTGTTGGTGTATCGTTGCTTAAAATTTTTATTTTTAAAGTATGCTACGAAATTAAGCACATAATAATTGACTAAAAGTAGCACAAATTAAAGAAACCAGCACATTTACTTAAATTGTGCTATTTTACCATAAACTAGCAAATTTTTAGCGTGCTAAATTGTGTTGTTTTAGCATAAACCAGCACATTTACGTAAACTAGCACAATTTCATTAAGTGTCGATTTTGTTTTTACAAAGAAATATAGCAATACAATACTCAAATTAAAGATAAAAAAACGCTCGATTTTATGGTATACTTTTTTTAAAAAAATAATGTCCAATGAAAAAGTTATGAATGTATAAAAAAAGTGAGGGAAGTTGAAAAAAAGTCAATAAAAATGGCTATTACTTAAATACCCTTGCACCCCTTATTTTTCCTATACTTAAATCTTTACCATTGATAATTCAATTGAATGGTTGAGATTGCTCTTTAGGCTTTTTAGCCAAATTACACCACTTATTTGAACCTCCCCCTATATATATATATATGTATATCTATATATATGTATATGTATATATATATATGTATATATATATATACATATATATATATATATATATGTATATCTATATATATGTATATCTATATATATGTATATGTATATGTATATATATATATATATATATATATATATACACATATGTATATATAGATACACATATATATAGGGGAGGGATATTTTAAAAACGCTAAAAAGTGTAAAAAGTCTTTTAAAAACCCACCACCACCGCCCGAAAAGCCTAAAATCCCCACCCAACCCCTCCAAAACCTAACCCCCACCCCACCTCGAAAAACCTAAAACCCCCCACCCCACCCCCAAAAACCTAAATGCTAACAAAAAAAACCTAAAAAGCCGGAAAAGTCGTCTAAAAACACCACCACCCCCCAAAAGCCAAAACCTCCAACCCAACCCCCGCAAAAATCTAACCCCCACCCCATCCCCAAAAACCTAACCCCCCCCCCCCCCAAAGCCTAAATACTAAAAGCTAGATTTTTGGTTAATGGAGCATGGGTTCCATATGACACCAAAGATGGAAGAATAAAGGATTTGGTGGCGATTTATGGGTGGGTCCCACTTTTTGGCCTAATGGGGTGTTTGGGGGTGGGGTTTGCGTGTTGTCACTTCAAGTGTTATCATTCCAATGTTTAGGTAGATGGTATTTAGGTAGTGTAAGCCCGGTAGGTGATCCCGTGATTTAATACCCGGTGTAGAACTTTTAATAATCAATTAATTTTATATATTTTTGTGTTGTTTGACTAGTCTCAATAGTTTACTAGTTAAACCCGACATAGTTATTACTTTAACTATAACATATATGTTTACACATAAAAATAACTTAACGTCATGTAATAAACATTTTTATGTCAACTTTTAAATGTTTAGTCACCAATATTTATGTTTTTATATTAAAACGTATCTCTAGACTTTATTTGAATAAAATCTTGTTAATCACCAACGAACGTACAATACGAGTTATAATTGTTTATTCCCTAGTAATTCTAAAAATTACTAAAATATAATGTGTGTTCCTTTGCTAGACTCCTTGACAATAATTAGTCAAATTAAAAGTTCTAGAAACATAAAGTATGAACGTGAAATTATGAACATGGATATTGACCTGAAATGCTGGGTGTCACAAGACCCATAACTAAAAACTTTACAAAAGGTAAGAGAGCTCCAAGTAGTTGGAAACTCCGGGATAACTCATGAGTCACTTTATTCTATTTTAGGGTGATGGAATTCATGACAAGCCTACTAGAACTTCAATTATGCATAATCTATCACTAATCACAATGTTCACTCAACTCTAGGGTTAAATATATGTGGATAATGCAAGTTAAGTGGAGCACTCAAGTTCGAATCGAATTATGCAATGGTCATAAGCTTGTATGCAAATCAAGTCTCCACCAATTAACTAAGTAGTATGTATGAATCAAGCGGACTTTAAAAGGGTTGTAATGTGGCTAAAAGAAAAATAAAGGGTGAAAATGAAAATGTTTATAAATTTTTAGGGATTTAAAAAGGTTTTAAGGGGATGCAGCTATCGTGGAACACACAGCTACGGTTTCATGGCTTAAGATGGAAAATACTAGTGGGTCCCTCTACAGTACTCAGATAATATAACTAATCTGAGGGCTCATTTATGGTCAGGTTTCCAAGACCGATACTTCTTATCATGTTCAACTCTTCCCTCACTTCGTAGTAAACATTACTGCCTTTTCGTATGGACCCCTCGGCTTTTATCCTAATAGCACCTATTTTGATCAGATGCGTATACTCAAGTTGGGAATAAGTTTGATTCTTGTTGCATTTTCCATCGTGGCTCTAGTTGCCACACTTCACACATTTGCCATATCTTTTGGCTCTTCTTTTGACGGGGCTCTTTGACAAACCGCAGAATGGTGGTAATTGTTCTTGCTTGTGCCAACATTTTCTTACATCACTTGTTGCTTTGAAAACTTTTTCTCGGAGTTCGGGTGGTAATTCAGGCTTTGTGAAATGAATACGGGAAAGCAAATTGAAATCAAAAGAATGCATGTCCAGCTCTTTAAGGTCTAACCGGTAAAAGACCAACTTCTCTCTTTCTTTTTCTTTTCATTCTTCTATTTTTTTCTTTTCTTATCATCAAGACAAATTTTTCAATAATTATTTTTCCCTAATTTCCTTGAAATAAATTTTCCATATCTTCCTTGTATTTAAGTAAAACAGATTCTTTCCAAATTGCCTCAATGGTTGTAAACTTGAAATGATGACATAAGATAGTCTAATAATTTTCCATTCTTGAAGACAGTTAGCCAATAACCGGTGTTTACGAAAAGCTGGTTGGGTGATAATTGTGGATAGTAAAAAATAAAAGGCTAAGGCTTAGAGGGCTATCTAGGCGGATAATATTTTTGGGATTTTGGGTTTAAGGATAATGTATAAGGGTAATAAAGTACTAGGTGCCTCAAGCATATTCATACTTCTACTAGTTCATGATCTTGATATGTATAAGTTATACAAGTTCTAATTATGTATAAAATTTGATCAAAAAACACTCAATATGCCAAACGAAATAGCATGCGAAAAATAATGATAATAATGCTCGTGAAAAGGCTCAAATTATTCTCACATGAAAACGGATGGAATAAGGTTTAGTGATTTGTTATGCATAATATTTATTTGTTTCTACTTGCCATGTATTCATTTTATTTATTTGGGTGCGAACTCAAAGAGGTTTAGATTTTAGGGTTTAAAATTTTTGAAATTTTTTGGGTTTTATGAAAAGTAGGTTTTTAGTAATGTTTTAGTCAAATGGGTAGAAAATCACAAGTTTAGTTTTACTGCTTTGAGGTTACAAGTAGTCCTAAATCTCTAATTCCCCACCCCACACTTACAACTGTGCATTGCCCTCAATGTACAAATGCATGTAATTGAATGCTATGTAGGAATTTAAATGCATGAAGTTTTAAGGGAAAAGAAATTGGTACTCCCCTGGTCAATTCGGTGTATAACCTAAGGTCAAAACTTATTGCTTCTGTCAGGTTGTGCCTATCAGCTGCTTATCAACATTTTGCTTTAAAGACTTCATCGAATTTAAACGAAATTTGATGTGGCTTTCGACTCCTCAGGTTATAGAGGTGGAGTGTAACTCCTCAAAGAAGTAGAGAAACTATCTGGTGATACTATGCTACTAAACACATAAAGAAAAACATAAAAACAGAAACGGAAATAACATGTAGTAGTTAAGTTACTTAGGTCCTAGTATTGAGAAGGCATACATGGGGGCTGAAGTATGAGAAACTTAAACATGGAAAAACCAAACCTGAGGTCCATGTGTTCTGCCGTATGCACCAACTTCTCAATTTATTCATGATCATCGGGTTACCTCCCGGAAGTGCCACATTTATTTAAGGGTCGTTGGCCAGACCCGTGCGTGCTTCATCGGTCTTTCTTCAGGTGGGTGCCATCGATTTCCCCCGTGTCTCATGTTCCTTCATTCAAGTCCTTCAGTTTTGGTAGCTTATCAAAGTATTCATCGATCCAATTAGTGTTGTTAAAATTCTTGCCAAGATCCAGTTTCATTCCTTTGTCGAATTCTTTGGCTTTCTTCAGCTGGTAGTCAAGATTAGTATCAATGAATTATGCAATTTCAAAGGGATCATTGTACAAGCACTAATTTCCTTCGATGTTGTAGGTCACTGATTGTTTTTCTGACATGAAGTGTCAAAATTCCTTCATTCATATCAATGACGGCTCGGGCGATAGCTAAAAATGGGTGACTCATAATCAACGGTACGGAATAGTCGGGTCCCATTTCTAAAACCATAAATTCGGCAGGGAAGACAAACTTGCCGCTTTTACCGGTATGTTCTCAATGACTCCTATAGGTGATTTATCCGATCCATCTGCGAGTTCGATAGTTGCATTAACAGGCCTTGGATTTCCAAATTTTAGTCTTTGGAACATGTTATATGGCATTACGTTCGCACTTGCTCCGAGATCAGCGAGTGCGAAGGTTATCGGTAGTGGTCCGATAGAACATGGTAGAGAGAACTTTCCAGGATCTGAAAGTTTCTTCGGAAGGCATCTTTCAATAAGAGCGACACAATGATTGGTCTTTGTGACATTCCGGATTTTTTTAAATTACGCTTTTGTAATACATAATATGTAATCGTTGTTCTATTTAATGAAATGCAAATGTTTCTATTTAATTTTGTACAAAATATATATATATATATATATATTTTATTTTATGAATTTAAAATAATTAAAATTTTATAAGTTTTAAACTTATATAAAATTTTATATAAAAATCTACATTTAAAAAGTTGCATATTTAATAAAATAACATATTTTAATAAGATTAATAACTTTTATAATAAAATAAGTTTATAAAAATATTTTTGTTTTTATTTGATTTAAAAAAAAAAAAATTAAATTAATTTATTTAATAAAAAGTTTAGGGTTCGTTTTGTGATTAACCAAACTAGAAGGTTTTAAAACTAAAATCGTTTGAGGGACTGTTTCTGGACAAACCAAACCTCAGGGACTCATCCGTAATTAATTCAAGGACTAAATTAAAACAAGATCAAACTTCAGGGACCAGTTTTGCCAATACCCAATTCGTATTCCCGGTCGCCCCCTTCCCCCATTGTCCGGCGGTCCGAGCTTTTCTCCGGCGACCCCCGCGACAAGGATGTTTCCCTGCACCTCAACACCTGACAAAAGCATCCCCGACTTCGTCTCCCCCACGCGACCAATACCCCTCGACCAATTTGTCTCCCCATCATCCCAATCGTCTGATTGTGTTCATAGCCGAAAGTTCACACCTCTAATACGGCCCCGACAGTCAACCTCCACGCCTGCAAGTGATCTCGTTAGCTTCGTCTCGTCCAGAAGAATGTCCAGACACACTCAATTACATGTTTCATTATAAGGATTGGGCTCGGCTATAAATGGCCCTTACCAGACCTGTTCGAGCTCTCCCACCCCCTTCCACCCACTCTCACTCCAAATTGAGACTACCATCGCCTTCGCCATCCTCAGACGAAGCTGTGACCAGATTATAAGACTCAATCCAATTCAAATTCTGGAATTCAAGTTCTTGGTATTTTCAAACAAAAAGCTTTGCCGACCAGACACTTCGCGACCAAGTTCGAACTTCATTTCGGTTCCTTTAGCTTCTGTCATCATCAGGTAATCAATCCCAGTCGAAAACTCGGCAATCGCACGAGGATTACCGGGCAAACCCAGTGTCCTCGGACACGGTTTGCCGGTCACCGAGGTCCAGCGATCTTGATTTGCCTTGTGTATTTAATTTATTCGATACACACATAACCAGCGATGGGCAGTAGCCCGGCTGGTTATGCGTGTGTGTGTTTATGCTGTAGGTCACGGGTTCGAGCCCGGTTGGCCTTCGGCCCATTTTTTTTACTTCTGTTTGCATTTTAATTATTTTATTTAATTAACCTAACTTATTTTAATAACATTTTTATACAATAAATACTAAAACGAGTCGGTTTACTCGTTCGTTTATTTTAAAATCGATTAAACTATATTTTTATAAACCATCTCATTTTTTTTGTAATATTTTTATAAAACTTATTAAAATACATTATAATATATAAACTATCTCATTTTTATAAATCTTGTAATATTTTATAAACTTATTAAAATACATTATAATATATAAACTATCTCATTTTTATAAATCTTGTAATATTTTGTAAACTTATTAAAATACATTATAATATATAAACTATCTCATTTTTATAAATCTTGTAATATTTTATAAACTTATTAAAATACATTATAATATATAAACTATCTCATTTTTTATGAGTCTCATAATATTTATATACATTTAAACACAAATACACACCTATACGTATATAATAATACCCATTTGTCTACATAGGGTATCAACGTGCTTAGGCTTCCACATACTTATCACCTACACGCGTGAAATACCCACTTGCAAGGTGAGTTACATAGCCCCTATTTTATATTTTTATACATTTTGGGGTGAAACATTATTCATGCTACTCACATTGTTTATACGTGTTATACATGAGACTATATGCTTATTCTTTGGATGTACATACATTTATACACAAGACAACCAACTGTAATATTGATAGATCTATTGTGCCTGACCAGCCCACCCGGTTAGGGTGTTTATTACTGCATACTCGGATATAACCGTGTGTTATATTCAATCATACCGGATATAGTGGGTAACTATATTCAAGCATACCGGACTTAGCTGTTGTGCTCTGTTCAAGCGCGTCAATCTCGGTTTGAATTGTGATTTAAATAAATGTTACATCCTATGCTATGTTTAACAAGATAAACAATGAGTTGCAAAACGATTTACAACTACTATTTACAGGAAATACTAAACCTATGTACTCACCAACTTTTTAGTTGACACTTGATTTAAAAAATGTTTCAGGTTTGGATATGTGACTGCTTGCCGAAGATCTCTCCACTTAGGAACTATGGACCTAGTTAAATAAATTAATGTTTTGAACTAGACTAGGTTATTTGAAATGTATTGTATTTGGAACTTGTTGTCTTTAAATTAAATGAATGAATTATGCAACCTTTAGTTATCATGTGCTTTTGAACAATCATCACATTGTCCGCCTCGATGATTCCGCCATCGGTCGGGGTGTGACAGATTGGTATCAGAGCCATGGTTATAGGGAATTAGGTTATTAGACACAATGACCTAGACTATAACCCTAGGACTCCCTTTTATGTGTTATGTGCTAAATGATTAATTGCTATGTGAATTATTTGTAGTTAGGTATTATTTGAATTTTCCCAAGTTTGGTACATGAGACTTATACACATACATACAAGACTTTGATACATGATACATACTTTACATACACATTTGATCTACACACTTATGCAAACAAATACACTACAAATCCTTGTCCATACTCTCTCCTCATCCATATAAATCGCAACATTTCTACACATTTTATACACATAAACTCTCAATTCTACTAAAATCTTAAAATCTCGTCAACGACTTAATTTCTTGAAACCAGTAAAGGACACGTGCAATCTGGAAGGGTGACACCTGTACATTGGGTTTTCTGTCTAGGAAAGCATTTCGTATAAATCCAAATAAACGGACCCGTATGCTTTCCTGGGAATTCCTGACGTGAGTGTTTACCTATAGGCTAAAGCATGTCTCTTTGAAAGTTTTGAGGAATTATTTAACGTTGATAAGTCAATGTATTCGCAAGGATACGATCCGAACTTAAACTCAAAATCTGGGGACATTATAGCAAAATAGGAAAAACTAGACGAACATGCAAAACAAATCATTATTACGGGTGCACACGTAATAACAATTTGTGGTGCATGCAAGTCCCGACAAATTTCTATTATGCAAATAATGATCTATAACATCATGTCCTACCCGGAAAGGATGACTTAGTTTCCCCTATCAACTTAGAATAAATACACACGCACTAGCACGCGTCATGATAAATCTCATATTTCTGCTTACATTATTTCCCGCTATAACTCGTATTTATCCGTCTTATCTAAAATATCCTTGTCTTTTCTTATGATGTTAGAATGCCTCCTCGACGTGCAAACTCTAGCACTTCCAACCCGGATCTTGCTACTCTTCTTGCCCAGCTAGTAGGGCAAATGACTCAAGCAAATAACAACAGTGACGGGTCTCACAACATCCAAGGGAACGGTGGTACCAACCCGCCTCATTGCACGTTTAAGCACTTTAACTCGTGCAATCCTACTAAATTCTTCGGAACTGAAGGTGCTACCGGCCTACTTCAATGGTTTGAAAGCATGGAAAGCACGTTCCTAAACAGTGACTGTCCCGATAATCTTCGGGTTCGCTATGCCACAAGTGTACTTCAAAAGAGAGCCCTCACCTGGTGGAACAGTGAGAAACGCACTCGTGGTGCTGAGGTTGCTACATCCTTATCATGGGATGATCTGAAAAAGGCCATGACTGATGAATTCTGTCCTCGGAATGAAATGAGGAAGCTCGAGGCTGAATTTTGGGATCTTGCCCAAGACAGCGGGGATAATCTGGCTTACACCACCCGGTTCCAAGAACTAAGTCTTTTAGTGCCTCACATGATCACTCCCCTTGCTCGGGGAATTGAAAAGTACATAGGCGGCCTGCCTATGCAAATTCAAGATGCTGTGCTAGGAAGCAATCCTCCTACTCTTGAAGCTGCTATCCGTCTATCTGCTACACTATCCGACAACCATGTCAAAGCCGGAACCTTAACAAGAAAGGGTTCCAAGAAGGTTGTCTCCACTCTTGCAGCTGTCAAAGATATAAAACCCGAGTCTTCTAACCGCAACAAGAAACGAAAGGGTCGAAACTTTGCAGCCGTAATTCCCGCTGTACCTACTAATCAAGTGGCCCCTTTGGGTCAAAACCCGAAAATTTATCAGGGCCCGAATCCCCAATGCCAGACCTGCAAGTACCATCATCCTGCCAATTTACCATGCCGATTGTGTTCGAGCTGCGGAAAATATGGACACGTGGTCACTACTTGCCGTACCCGCCCTCCCGTCCATCAAGCTGCTCCAGCCATCCGTCCCAACTATCCGGCACTTCCCAATGGTAGGGCATGTTACGAGTGTGGAGACCCAGACCACTTCCGTGACCGATGCCCAAAACTTCATCGTCAAGGTGGT
Organism: Smallanthus sonchifolius; assembly: GCA_023525975.1. Taxonomy (NCBI): domain Eukaryota; kingdom Viridiplantae; phylum Streptophyta; class Magnoliopsida; order Asterales; family Asteraceae; genus Smallanthus; species Smallanthus sonchifolius. Next base: position 73,569,324 of record CM042018.1, on the reverse strand, counting down.
CCCCAAGGACGAGCGTTTAACATAAACGCTAATGAGGCACAAGCAAACAACGACGTGATAAACGGTACGTTTCTCGTAAATAATCATTATGCATCCATTTTATTTGATACCGGTGCCGATAGGAGTTTCGTGTCTCTTACCTTTGAATCTCAACTTGCTAAACAAAGAACGAAACTTGACAATCCTTATTCCGTGGAAATAGCAAACGGGAAATCTATTGCTATAAACTCTGTTATCCGCAACTGCGATCTCGAGCTTAATAATCATGAATTCTCTGTTGATCTCCTTCCAATGCAATTGGGAAGCTTTGATATTATAATTGGCATGGACTGGTTATCCAAGCACCATGCCGAGGTTATTTGCTATGAAAAATGCATTCGTATACCTCTCCCTTCGGGTGACACGTTAGTTATTTTCGGTGAAAAACCGTGTCGTGGTCTTCAAATCATGTCTTGCACATTGGCACAAAAGTACTTGCGGAAAAAGTACGTTGCATTCTTGGCCCACATAGTTGACACGAAAGACAAGGGTAAGAAATTGCAAGACATTCCAATCATCCGAGATTTTCCCGAGGTATTCCCCGAGGATTTACCTGGTCTTCCTCCCACTAGACAAGTGGAGTTTCGTATCGACCTTGTGCCCGGGGCAACTCCCGTGGCAAAGGCCCCCTATCGTCTTGCACCTTCCGAAATGCAAGAACTCGCAAGTCAATTACAAGAACTCTCATCCAAAGGATTCATCCGCCCGAGCCATTCACCTTGGGGTGCTCCCGTGCTGTTCGTAAAGAAAAAGGATGGATCGTTTCGAATGTGCATTGATTATCGTGAACTCAACAAGCTTACAATAAAGAACCGTTATCCTTTACCCCGTATTGACGATCTTTTCGATCAACTTCAAGGTTCAACATGTTTCTCCAAGATTGACCTTCGTTCCGGATACCATCAACTTCGTGTTCTCGATGAAGACATTCCAAAGACGGCCTTTCGAACTAGATATGGTCACTACGAGTTCATGGTCATGCCATTCGGTTTGACTAATGCACCTGCGGTCTTCATGGACCTCATGAACCGTGTGTGCAAACCTTATTTGGACAAGTTCGTGATCGTTTTCATTGACGACATTCTCATCTATTCTAAAACGAAAGCAGAGCATGAACAACATCTTCGTTTGATCCTGGAACTCTTGAAGGAAGAACAACTATACGCCAAGTTCTCTAAGTGTGAATTCTGGCTAAAGGAAGTTCAATTTTTGGGACACATAGTCAACGATAAGGGAATTCATGTGGACCCGGCAAAAATCGAAGCGGTAAAGAATTGGAGTACTCCTAAGACTCCTACCGAGATTCGTTCCTTCCTTGGACTAGCAGGTTACTACCGTCGCTTCATCTCAAATTTCTCCAAGATTGCGGTTCCACTCACTGCCTTGACTCATAAAGGTAAATCTTACGAGTGGGGACCCAAGCAAGAGGAAGCTTTTCAAACTCTCAAGCACAAGCTCTGCAATGCTCCTATACTAACTCTTCCTAGTGGTAATGACGACTTTGTCGTTTATTGTGATGCATCCAACCAAGGTCTTGGTTGTGTTCTAATGCAACGTGGCCAAGTAATTGCATACGCATCACGTCAACTCAAAATCCATGAGAAGAACTATACGACCCATGATCTCGAGCTTGGTGCTGTCGTTTTCGCCTTGAAAATTTGGAGACACTATCTTTATGGTACCAAATGCGTGGTTTTCACCGACCACAAAAGTCTCCAACATATTTTCAATCAAAAAGAGCTTAATATGAGGCAACGACGATGGGTTGAACTTCTAAACGACTACGACTGCGAGATCCGCTACCACCCCGGCAAAGCAAACGTTGTAGCCGACGCCTTGAGTCGTAAAGAGCATATCATGCTTCATAGTGCTTATATTCATAACGATATCCAAGCCCGTATTCTCAAAGCACAACACACCTCGGTTACCGAGGGAAACATGTATCAAGAAATGGCATGTGGTGTAGAACTCTTGTTAGAAACCAAAGCCAACGGCCTATTGTACTACTTGGACCGTATCTGGGTTCCCGATCGCGACGATCTCCGTATATTTTTGATGAACGAGTCCCACAAAACTCGATATTCGGTGCATCCCGGAGCTGATAAGATGTACATGGGTCTCCGTCAGCAATATTGGTGGCCCGGCATGAAAAAGGATATTGCCCTTTTCGTGGCAAAATGCCTAACTTGTTCTAAAGTGAAGGCCGAACACCAAAAGCCTTCCGGACTCCTCGAACAACCTGAAATTCCCGTGTGGAAGTGGGAGAACCTTGCTATGGACTTTATCACCAAACTTCCACGCACTTCTAGTGGACACGATAGTATTTGGGTTATTATCGACCGACTTACAAAGTCTGCTCATTTCTTGCCTATTCGTGAGGACTACCGAGTCGAGAAATTGGCTCGGATCTACATTGATGAAATCGTAAGTCGTCACGGGATCCCTTTGAACATCATCTCCGATCGTGATTCGCGTTTTACTTCCCGATTTTGGCAATCATTGCAATCAGCACTTGGTACTCGTTTGGATCTAAGTACGGCTTACCATCCTCAAACTGATGGGCAAACCGAACGAACAATCCAAACTCTCGAGGATATGCTTAGAGCTTGTGTTGTTGACTTTGGTGGCAATTGGAATTCTCACCTACCACTGATCGAATTTTCCTACAACAACAGCTATCACACAAGTATTAACATGGCACCGTTTGAAGCTCTTTATGGACGAAAATGTCGTTCACCGATTTGTTGGAACGAAATTGGTGAAGCACAAATCACCGGTCCCGAGCTTATCCAAGAAACCACCGATAAAATTTTTCTTATTCGTGACAACATTCGAGTGGCAAGGAGTCGGCAAAAGAGCTATGCCGATAAAAGACGGAAACCCTTGGAATTTCAAGTTGGGGATATGGTTCTCCTAAAGGTATCACCTTGGAAGGGCGTAGTCCGATTTGGAAAGAAAGGAAAACTTGCACCTCGATATGTGGGCCCCTTCAAGATACTCGAAAGGGTAGGAAAAGTGGCCTACAAACTCGATTTTCCTTCAGAACTCATCAACGTTCATCCGACTTTCCACGTATCTAATTTGAAAAAGTGTCTAGCCGACGAGAACCTCCACATCCCTCTTAATGAAGTGCGTATTGACGAGAGGATGCACTTTGTTGAGAAACCCGTGGAAATCATGGACCGAGAAGTCAAGAAACTCAAGCGTAGCCGCATCCCCATTGTCAAGGTCCGTTGGGAGTCTAAACGTGGACCCGAGTTCACTTGGGAACGTGAAGACCACATGAAGACCAAATATCCGCATCTCTTTTCATAGCCTCCACTAGTCGAATTTCGGGGCGAAATTCCTCTAACATGGGGAGACTGTGACATTCCGGATTTTTTTAAATTACGCTTTTGTAATACATAATATGTAATCGTTGTTCTATTTAATGAAATGCAAATGTTTCTATTTAATTTTGTACAAAATATATATATATATATATATATATTTTATTTTATGAATTTAAAATAATTAAAATTTTATAAGTTTTAAACTTATATAAAATTTTATATAAAAATCTACATTTAAAAAGTTGCATATTTAATAAAATAACATATTTTAATAAGATTAATAACTTTTATAATAAAATAAGTTTATAAAAATATTTTTGTTTTTATTTGATTTAAAAAAAAAAAAATTAAATTAATTTATTTAATAAAAAGTTTAGGGTTCGTTTTGTGATTAACCAAACTAGAAGGTTTTAAAACTAAAATCGTTTGAGGGACTGTTTCTGGACAAACCAAACCTCAGGGACTCATCCGTAATTAATTCAAGGACTAAATTAAAACAAGATCAAACTTCAGGGACCAGTTTTGCCAATACCCAATTCGTATTCCCGGTCGCCCCCTTCCCCCATTGTCCGGCGGTCCGAGCTTTTCTCCGGCGACCCCCGCGACAAGGATGTTTCCCTGCACCTCAACACCCGACAAAAGCATCCCCGACTTCGTCTCCCCCACGCGACCAATACCCCTCGACCAATTTGTCTCCCCATCATCCCAATCGTCTGATTGTGTTCATAGCCGAAAGTTCACACCTCTAATACGGCCCCGACAGTCAACCTCCACGCCTGCAAGTGATCTCGTTAGCTTCGTCTCGTCCAGAAGAATGTCCAGACACACTCAATTACATGTTTCATTATAAGGATTGGGCTCGGCTATAAATGGCCCTTACCAGACCTGTTCGAGCTCTCCCACCCCCTTCCACCCACTCTCACTCCAAATTGAGACTACCATCGCCTTCGCCATCCTCAGACGAAGCTGTGACCAGATTATAAGACTCAATCCAATTCAAATTCTGGAATTCAAGTTCTTGGTATTTTCAAACAAAAAGCTTTGCCGACCAGACACTTCGCGACCAAGTTCGAACTTCATTTCGGTTCCTTTAGCTTCTGTCATCATCAGGTAATCAATCCCAGTCGAAAACTCGGCAATCGCACGAGGATTACCGGGCAAACCCAGTGTCCTCGGACACGGTTTGCCGGTCACCGAGGTCCAGCGATCTTGATTTGCCTTGTGTATTTAATTTATTCGATACACACATAACCAGCGATGGGCAGTAGCCCGGCTGGTTATGCGTGTGTGTGTTTATGCTGTAGGTCACGGGTTCGAGCCCGGTTGGCCTTCGGCCCATTTTTTTTACTTCTGTTTGCATTTTAATTATTTTATTTAATTAACCTAACTTATTTTAATAACATTTTTATACAATAAATACTAAAACGAGTCGGTTTACTCGTTCGTTTATTTTAAAATCGATTAAACTATATTTTTATAAACCATCTCATTTTTTTTGTAATATTTTTATAAAACTTATTAAAATACATTATAATATATAAACTATCTCATTTTTATAAATCTTGTAATATTTTATAAACTTATTAAAATACATTATAATATATAAACTATCTCATTTTTATAAATCTTGTAATATTTTGTAAACTTATTAAAATACATTATAATATATAAACTATCTCATTTTTATAAATCTTGTAATATTTTATAAACTTATTAAAATACATTATAATATATAAACTATCTCATTTTTTATGAGTCTCATAATATTTATATACATTTAAACACAAATACACACCTATACGTATATAATAATACCCATTTGTCTACATAGGGTATCAACGTGCTTAGGCTTCCACATACTTATCACCTACACGCGTGAAATACCCACTTGCAAGGTGAGTTACATAGCCCCTATTTTATATTTTTATACATTTTGGGGTGAAACATTATTCATGCTACTCACATTGTTTATACGTGTTATACATGAGACTATATGCTTATTCTTTGGATGTACATACATTTATACACAAGACAACCAACTGTAATATTGATAGATCTATTGTGCCTGACCAGCCCACCCGGTTAGGGTGTTTATTACTGCATACTCGGATATAACCGTGTGTTATATTCAATCATACCGGATATAGTGGGTAACTATATTCAAGCATACCGGACTTAGCTGTTGTGCTCTGTTCAAGCGCGTCAATCTCGGTTTGAATTGTGATTTAAATAAATGTTACATCCTATGCTATGTTTAACAAGATAAACAATGAGTTGCAAAACGATTTACAACTACTATTTACAGGAAATACTAAACCTATGTACTCACCAACTTTTTAGTTGACACTTGATTTAAAAAATGTTTCAGGTTTGGATATGTGACTGCTTGCCGAAGATCTCTCCACTTAGGAACTATGGACCTAGTTAAATAAATTAATGTTTTGAACTAGACTAGGTTATTTGAAATGTATTGTATTTGGAACTTGTTGTCTTTAAATTAAATGAATGAATTATGCAACCTTTAGTTATCATGTGCTTTTGAACAATCATCACATTGTCCGCCTCGATGATTCCGCCATCGGTCGGGGTGTGACAGTCTTCTTCACTGCCTCTTCTATGTTTTTCATGTTTGTAAGGAAATCCTTCAAGAAACGTCCATACTTAGGCATTTGTTGTATGATATCCAGGAAGGGAAGTTTGACGTGGATTTGACTTAACAGCTCGATGAATTTCTCATATTGTTCATTAGTCTTATGCTTTACTAACCTTCCTGGGTAGGGTATGTGAGAATGGAACACTCTTTTTGTCAGAACTTTTGGAGGAGTATCCACTGGAGCAGGGGTGGGATTACATTTGATTGTGATCCTTGAGTAGTTATTTCTACCATATGCGGACGAAGTGGTACTCCGGTGAATATTCCTCTCCTTGGTGATTGATGTAGTGCAAAGCATACATCTTTATTCGTTTGTATTCGTGCGTTTTTAGATAGTTTTGTATTCGTTTTGAGTCATTTTAGTTTCATATTGAATCTTTGTTGTATTTTCAGGTGCTCATGTGGAGTACAAGTTGAATACATGAAGAAATCAAGCACGAGAGAAGCCCGGAGAATAAAAGTGAAAATTACTCCCTCGCGGTACGCAAGGGAAGAGTGGAAATGTCTCACGGTAGGTGAGGACTTCTAAATCCGGGCGCGACTAATTTGTCCCTCACGGTACGCGAGGGGTTGGCCATAAACTCTCGCGATACGTGGGAGACCCGTAAATCTGCAAAAATGTAAGGCCCCAAACCGGGCACCCTACAGTTGGTTCTCATAACGGGTCATTCTCTTGAAAATACTCATATTAGACATATTAACTTACAGTGGAAGTCTTACTAAAAACATTAATTACTATTTAATATCATTGAGTTACCTCACGAATGTTTGCACACCAATCCGAGTAGCACTACCCCCAAACCATGATAAGTTAACGCAACGCTTACCTGCAAAACAATCTAACGTACACACAAAGTCAGCTACGCTGAGTGAGTTCTAATAGTTCAGTTTAAATAAAAGCCAACTCATCTCAAAAGTTATTTAAACCTTACTCAGGACCGACGGTCCTTATAAATTAGATCCATAATTCATTAACAAATAGATAACCCATGTTATAACCCAATATCCCATAATAGCTCATTACCCAAGACTCATCCCATGATGATAATAATCCCGTAGTCTCATCGACATAGGTCGAACTTACCTTCACTAATAACTCATACTCAAGTACATGTATTAACTCGACACTTGGTTAACACAACGAATCCCTAGACATCAACTTACTCAGCCTTCACCAAGGCTCTTACAAATCAACTGACATAATAGTTGTAAGCACCACATCACAATCCTGGCACAACGGTCAATCTACTCAACTTACCACAATAATACTATCTCATGCACAATAAATATAACTGAACGCTTGTATGCAATTTAACACAATTATATAAGCACACAAACACATACCTCATTACTGCACCCTCGTTAGGGTTACCCTCGTCAGGGCGTTCGACACACCCTGAGCTCATCACTGTCCTGTTGGACCTCGTCACCTTTGGTGACCTCCCGAAAGACTTAGTCCTCCGCAATCCCGTTTGCCATGTCATAATGACAATAATGCAAACACAATACCCGCCGTGTCACAAGGACAACGACACAAAGCACACAACACATGTATAATCACATAATAATATATTCTATATACATGATTTATTAATTGCACCTGCACTTCACACATAGCACTAGGACAAGATATTCTACACATATTCATAAGCGTTTAGCTTATATCCCGACTAACTCATAACACAATACACTGCTAATATAGTTGTAGGTCCCTTCGTGTGTGTCAGATCGTTGCATGCAAGTGGTCTACTAGTCGGACCGGGTGCGGAATACCCGTGACTAGGCGGAGAGTCTAACTAAAACAAAGTAAACCAACACGAGAGTCACAATAAAATCTCTTTCTATTATAAACACTCGATGGTTACAGAGATAATACAAATTGCGTACTTAACAAACTGAGTTCATCTAAGATATGAGTTCTGCGTACTTATCCTCTGTGAACCAAACCTATTTGTACAGACCTGAGTGCGCAGGACCAAATGCTCTTGCGTACTTCGCAAGTACGCATGGGTCTTCCTGCGTACTTGCTAAGTACGCAAGAGCTTTCTCCTGCGCACATGTAAGTGCGCAAAACACTTAGAAGAAATGCAACATACACTATGTAAAAGTAAATACACCTCGATAAACTATTACATAACGACTCTTACATACAAAGACAAATTACAGACATTAGAAATACAAACTAAGACTCTATCCAGAGTGTTGTCATAGGAAAGTGCATCAACAAACTCCCCCTTGACAACAGCTCGGGATCTTCATCGTCTTCAGTCTTCAATCTTCAGTCTTCACAGCACTGGTCCCTTAGCTTCCATCTTCTTCTTGTAATCAAGGCAGAACTTAATCACCTTGTCATATTTAGAAGCAAGGAGCTTTGTCCATTCATCCGTGTGGACACAGTAGCGTTCCGCTAGTACCTCCAGATCTTTCACAGAAAAGTTGATGAAGCAGACTTCATCAAAGATTCTGATCAGTTCTTTTGGTACTGTGTTCCCACTCTCGGAACGAACCTTTCCCATGATCACAACCTCGCCCGTTTTTGGATCTACGTACCAGTACCACATGTCACCAAGAATATTCTGAGATAACATGCTCAAGGGAATCTTAGTTTCACATTGCACTGGCTTGTATACCAATCTCTTTATGTGCTTCTTAGTCACAGGATGTACAGCGTGCTTATTCTTGACTCTTCTGGGCACTTGAGGCTTGAAGTATTCAAATTTCCCTGATCTTGCTTCCCGCTGTAGTGTTACCCACAAACCCATTGCTACTGCATGACTCGAGTGACTCAGCAGGTCACAGTTTGCGAGGTTCACAAGGTCGTACTTGGGCAAAGAGTTGAACGCCTCACTGGTTGGTTTCAAGTATTGAACCCCCCCAGATCTTTTGATGGCGAACAACTGTTTGTCCTCCTCGAACCTAACAGCCAAAATCATACCTGTAGCCCCGTGCTTGTCTGTGATGGACGTCTTTTGCCACACGGGAGCTGGACCCTTGGATGATGCAGAAGGCATGTCTTTATCTTATGGTGCCTCGGGGTCCACAGGTGTAGGGTTGACTGGGGAGGCTTTAGTTGTAGCTTCAACATTACTTGCCATGTCAACTGAGCCTGTGTCGAGCAGAGATTCGAGCGATGGTACTTCAAAGATCTCACCATCCTCTAACTCGTACTCTCCTTCCCCGTCGCCCTTGGGAATCTCTATCACCACATCCACATCTTCATCATTCCAGTCATCACCAGAGTCGATCTCTCCTTGTTATAGATTGAAGAGAGCATCGATCTATGCTTCTTTAGAGTAGTCAGGCTCTAGATATAGGATCTCATCATCAGATAAGTCCTTAAGTACTTCAGCCACTGACTTCCCTTTATCACCACCACAACCAGATGTATCACCAACCTCTTGCTGAGTAGACTCCCCCTCAGCCATTGGAACAGAAGAGATGGGCACTATCGCCAAAGCTTGGTGCTCACCTCCACTAGGACCGGCTTCAGGATCCTTATCTTTATCATCATCCTTAGTCAAGTCGACTGGATGACAAGGCTCAGCACCAGTGGATTTATTTTCTTTCTCTTTCTCTTTTTCTTTCTCTTTTTCTTTCTCTTTCTCTTTTTCCTTCTCTTTCTCCCCCTGAGCACCAAGCTTCTTGGTCAGTTCTTCAACTAGTTTGACCATCGCTTCGTGCTCTTTTCTCTGAAAATCCATCCTTAGCTCAAGTGAAGTTCTGTGGCCTAGAATCATTTCATTGGTTTTCATCAGCAGCTCGTTCTGTGCCATTACATTCTTCAGTTGCTCATTTGTCCCTGTTCTCTGCCTGTGGAGAATCCTAACTTCATCGGCCAGGGAATTAATTTGTGCTTGTTGAGCATCAGACTCCTCCTTTGACTTTTGAATGGTCTTCAACAGTTCAGCAACTTGGGTCTCTAGGACATTTATCCTTGCATCATACGGATCAGAATGCCTAGATGATGAGGCTTCAGCATTATGGATGGGGGAGGAGAAAATTGTGTCAAAGTCAAACCCTTGTGAGAAATCACCATAGTTGAAGGGTTGACCTGACAGCTCAGTGGTGTGAGGTGGGTGTGGGGTTGTAATGATGGGAGTGGGTGTTATGGTTGGGGTGATGGTTACTGACTCCGTGAGAAGTGGAGTAGTCACTGTCACTTGGACGGTTGGAGTAGGGAGGGTCACCGTCACAAGAATCTCTTCTGTGACCGCTGTGACTGCCACATTATCTTGTACTAATAGCCTACTCCTCCTTCTGTATAATTGTTGTGCTGGTGGGGTAGATTCTGATTCTGGACTGGCAGCCGCAGCTTGTACTGGCTGCACAGTCGGGATCTCTACAACCCTGGGGATAGCAACCTCTTGCCTATCGCCCCTCTTCTTATTGGCTTTCTCTCTCCTTTGTCTTTGTAGAGTAGCATCAGAGTCAGATGTTGGCTCATATTCGCCACTCGAGCTTTGTCGCTTTCTTTTAGAAGACGACGCAGGCAGGGTTACCTGTGCCAATCTCCTCGGGTGTGCCTGGGATGGTGCGTCATCGGAATCAGAAGAGTCTGATTCTGTTGCTTCTGAATCGGATTCCTCAGCACCACCATCACCACCTTCGTCATCACCTTCATCACTTTCATTCTCTTCTACTTGTTGTTCATCAGAATCATCACTCATCTCTGGTGCCGAATTGGGACTATACCAATTCCAATCTTCTGGCGTGACAGATGCTTCATTAAGCAGGTGGCCAAAGAGTTCAGTATGCACAGGGGTAGGATCTACACTGCCTGGCTATAGAAATTGAGCAAATACTCTCTTGTCCACCTGTTTTAGTTGCAGTTTCTCCCCGATAGCACGTAGGTTTGGTAATGCATCATCAATCAAGAATTGCACAAACCTCGGGTACAATAGGAACCTAAACTTCTTTGCTGTATTGATCTGATCATTGATTGCTTTGAAGATGTAGCGAGAGAAGTTGTAGCCCCTATTAAGAGACAAGCCCACCATGGCTGCTGCAAGGTCATGACCCATGGCATCTTTCCCCGCTTTTCTGGACAAGATGCACACGATCATGATGTGGGCAAAATACCGCCATTGATCGAAAACCCACATCTTCTTGTAAGAAGCATAGTCCCTCGCTCCGACATATCCCATTCTATGCCTCCAACAACCATCCACATAGTAATCTGGATAGGATGTCGGGTCGGTAGCGAGGTCTCCGAACTGCAGGACCCTTCTTATTGTATCCTCAGAGAAAGCAATAGCCCAACATCCACGGTAGCCCTTATGACATTAGGGGATACCGTGTAGTCGTGCTCTGCCGTCTCCCATAACTGCTCCAAGTAAGGTCTTGAGACTGTTGGGTCAGCTGAGATTGCATAACTTATTTTTTATCGGTTCAAAAAGTCAATGATCTGCCGATACTGCAAAGCCGCCCCTTTCCACTCAGGTTGAGTGTTTGCTAACAAGTTGAACTCATCAGTGAATGCCCGAGCCTTAGTCTGCAGAAACACACAGAAAACATAATCAGAACAACACGTATCATTGGAAATGGATAAACATGACTCAGTATAGCATTTACTCAATGAAGTGAATTTCAGACTTAGGAAATTTTGCTAAGTGTTGGTCCTGCGTACTTAGCAAGTACGCAGGAGTTAGTTCGTGCGTACTTAGCAAGTACGCAGGAGTTACTTCTTGCGTACTTGTTAAGTGCGCAAGACTTGTACCTAGCCAAAATTCCAGAAGTCTCAATTTCAAACAGAAGTGAGGCATTCCTGTGGATTATGGTCACCACAAGGTCGAAATACTTGATTAAGACCTATGGGACCACTATCCACTGCAAGTAACTGTTAAACTCGTCAATTTTATGACCTAGATGACGACCCAGTGGAAACCACGGTCAATCGAGGGTCAAGGCCAAAATCAAACCATGTTAAGGACAAATTCGGAGTCAATAGGTTTCGATTAGTGATTATTAACAAGTTTTAGGTCTTAATTTGTATTTAGAACACCAAAATAGGTCAATAATTTCACACTCAAAACTGTCGATGAATCGGTCGAAAACTTGGGATTTAATGGATGATACGGACCGAGAATCTCACCAAGTAAATGTTTGATGATGATTAAACAATGAGTGGGACGAAGAATCCGGTTGGAACACTCGAAATTTTTGAGGAAAATGGTCGGAGGGAATATCACAGGAGAAAACGATTTGAAAGTGATAAACCCAAAAAAAATTTCTAAGTCCTGTATTTATACCCAACACATATTGGTCGTGCGTACTTACTAAGTGCGCAGGACTTAACTCCTTCATACTTACTAAGTACGCATGACTTAAGTCTTGCGTACTTGTTAAGTACGCAGGGTTTACCTCATGCGCACTTATCAAGTACGCAGAGACCCTTATGTGTGCACACTTTCAACTCAACTTATGAAGATTTTAAGTCAAATAACGAACAAGATAAAATCTTTCAATCAAGAGGATTCAAAATCAATTCAGAAAGGTTAAATACAAATATTTTTGGTTTTTCTGAATAAAGTGGAACTATGCATAAACTTAAAATATTTTTTTTTTGATCTTTTCTCATAGAAATATACAAGTATTCACACAAACTATTTTTGATCAAAGACACGAGCAGAGGATCATATCAGGCTATCTTTTAGAAAAAAACGATACAAAATAAACATCAAAGAATATGGGATCATGTCATGGATTACTATTTATTCATACGTAATAAGCATATAGACAAGTAATTCAAGTTGACAATATTATAAGATTTGAAACTATAAGCATCTTTGTATCACATTCTTGTGTATTAATGTATTATTTATAAGATATACAACGTGTACCCCACTGATATGCTATTCTAACTTGCACTATCTCAAGGCATCTAAGATTTTTCCAATGATTTTCTAAATTTTCAGAATGAAGCTACATCTATTAGCATAGGAAAAATCAAGCAGAATCCATAAGGATTATCAAGAATCATAAGATTCAGAATCGAGTGCTTCATTTGTCTTGGTTTCATGTGATTTTCTTCTTTGAATATCGGGATGATGATTCAGGATAATAGATATGGTGTTTGATTATCAGGTAAGGGGATCCAACTTTTATCTGGATTTGATTTCAATGAATCAGGAGTGATTCAAGGATGAATACATGCTCAACGGTTAATGTAGAGACATGTCTTGATTCAATCTCTCCTTGCATACTTGTGAGTATGGGCAGTGAGATGAACCGCATTAATTGTGCTAACGACATAACCCGAAACTGATCTCAAAAGAAAACTATTGCCAAAATCTAACATCCTTTATCTGATAATGATCTTTTCTATTCTTTTACACACACACGCTTGCAAACATGGGTTCAAATCACGGTTGTAATTTAGATTTAGTTTCCACACTACTAGTGATTCAAAGACGCATACAGCCTACTAACAATTCAAATTACTTGTTAATAAACAGATTAAAAACATAATAATTTAGATAATTAAGTAAGCATGACGCAATAATTTCCCATATGAGCAGTCTATGGTGTTTAGATCATTTCTGATGTACTATCATTTCCTCTTTTCTCAAGTTAACTTTGAAATTTTTCTCCATTTTCTATTTTGTTTTTGATTTTTGTAAAATATTTTAAAAACTAAAAGAACTATACAGAAAATTTAAAAGAATTAAAAATTTAACTTTCATGAATTGAATTGAGTTAAGAAAACTTAGTTTTCACTTAGGATTGAACATTCCTATCAAGTTGACAAGATGCTCAAAACGGGATCGATCAAATGCCTTTGTGAAAAGGTTAGCAAGATTGTCATCCGTGTGAACTTTTACAAGTTCGATTAAATGCTTTTCAGCACAATCACGGATGAAATGATGGCGAATCTCTATGTGTTTAGTTTTGGAATGTTTCACCGGGTTATTTGTGATGGACATGGTGGCATTGTTGTCAATGAATAGAGGAGTTCCAGTGAATTTTAAGCCGTAGTCTCTCAACTGTTGTTGAATCCACAGTATCTGAGAACAACTGCTTGCTGCAGCGATGTATTCTGCTTCACAAGTTGAGACAGAAACCGTTGACTGCTTCTTACACTGCCACGAGACCAGTCTGTCTCCTAAGAATTGACATCCACTAGAAGTTGACTTTCTGTCAAGGTTACAACCGCCATAATCTGAATCAGTGTAGGCTTTGAAGTCGAATGACTGCTGCTTAGAGTACCAAAGACCTAATCGGGGTTTCCCTTTCAGGTATCTGAAAATTCTCTTCACGGCTATCATATGTGACTCCTTCGGTTGAGACTGAAACCTTGAGCACAAACATACAGCAAACATTATATCGGGTCTTGAAGCTGTGAGATACATAAGTGATCCGATCATCCCACGGTACAATCTGCTGTCTACATCCTTTCCATCTTTGTCAGGATGCAAACCATGATTGACTGGGATAGGTGTACCATAAGTACTACTATCATTCATCTTGTATTTTGATAAGATGTCCTGCACATACTTAGTTTGATGTAGATAAATGCCATCCTCTCTTTGACTGACTTGCAGACCCAGGAAGAACGACAATTCACCCATATTACTCATTTCAAATTTGGACTTCATCATCTGCTCGAATTCCCTACACATCCCTTCATTGGTAGACCCAAAAATGATGTCATCAACATATACTTGTACAAGAAGAATGTCACCTCCTGCTTTCCTAATGAAGAGAGTCGAGTCAATCTGTCCACGGTCGAAACCATTAGACAGTAAATTCTTAGATAATGTCTCATACCATGCCCGCGGTGCTTGATGAAGACCATAAAGTGCTTTGTCGAACTTATACACTTTATTGATATTATGCGGATTTTCAAAACTGGGAGGCTGAGTGACATAGACTTCTTCATGAACTTTACCATAAAGGAAAGCACTCTTTACATCAAGTTGATAGACCTTGAAGCCGACATATGTGGCATAAGCCAAGAACAGTCGAATAGCTTCAATTCTAGCAACTGGGGCATATACTTCCGTGTAATCCAAGCCCTCTTGCTGATAAAAACCCTGAACAACCAATCTTGCTTTGTTCTTCACAACAACATGACGATCATCCGTATTGCATTTGAACACCCATCTGGTTCCAATTGGTTGAAAACCCTTTGGCAAGTCAACCAAATCCCACACGTGCAACTTTTGGAATTGAGACAATTCATCTTGCATCGCCTCAATCCAGCAGTTGTCAGTGAGAGCCTCCTTCACATTCTTCGGCTCTAACTGGGACACAACTGCAGCATGCAGACATGTTTCTATAACACCAGTGTCAAGTATCTCTGTGTAAAGACTGGTGTTCTCAGTGATGGTTCGATGACGAGTCTGAACGTCGGCATAAGGATCACCAATAATGTTGTCAATTGGATGATTCCTATGCACTCTCGTCTCCGGTACCATTGGTACTTGAATTTCTGGATCAAGATTCGTGCTTAACTCCCCCATTTCCTGTGTTCCAGAGGAAGAAGATTTAATGTTAATTGGATTAGCTGGAGCTTCATTTCCTACAGTTGTGTTAGGATTGGCTTCAGCGTCATCTCCAACAGCAAGAACATCTTCACTG
The DNA here is from genome assembly GCA_023525975.1 of Smallanthus sonchifolius. NCBI lineage: Eukaryota > Viridiplantae > Streptophyta > Magnoliopsida > Asterales > Asteraceae > Smallanthus > Smallanthus sonchifolius. The sequence continues at coordinate 73,553,721 of CM042018.1, read as the reverse complement.
TTATCACTGTCATGAGTTCCAGATGCAGATGCAGCATTGGAATCAGGAGTTACAATCGGTACAGTAGCACGAGTAGAGAAGCTGGAGTCATCGCCGCCACCCAATAATTCATAAACATTTGCGGCGTCATCTGCAGATATATCAGGAAGGTTGAATGACTTGAATAGTGCATCATAATCAAAACCCCAAGCTGGACTTGTTGGTTCAGGTGGAATGCTGTGTTTACTACAATCCACTTCAAACCATTCCTCGACAGTACGAGTTCCTATGTTATACACTCTCTTGCAAGGCGAGTTGGCAACGTATCCTAAGAAGATGCCTTCCACCGCTTTTGCATGAAACTTAGACTGGCGGTCTTTGTACTGTAGCAACAAGGAGCAAGGACTACCGAAAGGAACTAGGTAATCAAGATTGGGAAGTCGATTGTTGATCAACTCGTAACAAGTCTTGTTGTGCCTCTTCACTACCAGAACTCTGTTTAAGACGTGACATGCTGTACTAACTGCTTCTGCCCAGAAAGTGACAGGAAGCTTTGCATCCGACAGCATAGTCCTTGCAGTCTCAATCAGCGTTCTGTTCTTTCGTTCAGCAACTCCATTCTGCTGAGGCGTGTACGGCGCGCTGAATTCGTGACGGATCCCTTTCTTGAGACAGAAAAGCTCCATCAAATTATTCTTGAACTCAGTTCCGTTGTCGCTCCTTATCCTTCTAACTTTTAGCTTGCAAAGAGATTCGAAGCTCAGGATCAAGTATTGAAGGATATCAGCAGTCTCGTCTTTAGTACCTAAAAAATGCACCCAAGAAAAACGTGAGAAATCATAAGTTACAACTAGACAGAACGACTTACCTCCAATACTCCTGATACTTATGGGGCCAAACAGATCCATGTGTAATAGCTCCAAAGGGGTATCAATAGAGTTTTGGAGCTTGGGCTTGTGAGACTTCCGTTGCTTTTTGCCCTTTTTACAAGGCATACAGTCATCTGCAACGGTAAATCTCAGCTTAGGAACCCCGGTTACCAAACCGTTTCGGACAAGATGATTCATTTTACGATACGAAATATGTCCGAGTTTCCTATGCCACAAGATAGAGTTAAGTTCTGTCGCTTTTGTAAGCAAACAAGTAGCAACTGATGAGGTGGTTGTTGCAACGCTCATATCGATCTGATATGTGTCATTCGTTCTTGGTGCTCTCATCAGAATCCAGTCTTCGGGAACCTCAAAACCAGGTTTGAGAATCAGGCATTCTAACTTGTCAAACATCACCGAGTACTCCTTATCACACATTTGGGAGACAATGAACAGGTTATGCTTCAGCTGCTCGCAGAAGTTGACATTGTCAAAGCTGACACAACCGTTTGAGACCACGCCTTGACCGTGATGCTGCCGCCTTTTTCTCCGGCAAAGGCCACATAGCCGCCTCTGAATGGTTTAACGTCTTGAAGCAGGGCCATGTTTCCTGTCATATGCCTGGAACATCCACTATCTACATACCAGCGGTTAGAGATAGTACCCTTCGGACGTCCCTGCACGAGTCACAAAAGAATTAGTTAGATTTGGAGACCCAAGCCATTGTGGTCTTGGGTCGTCCGTCTTTCTCAAAATAAACTACTTCTTTAAACTCACAGTCATGATGACTGTTCAAAATTGGAGTATCTTTGGAGGATTTGGGAACAGGAGATTGAGAACCTTTTACTTTCTTGTTCAAGGATCTCTTTTGATTCTTAACCAGAACAGGAGACTTTGGCTCAACCACAGCCGGTGAACTTGTGGAAGCTTCACCTGATTGAGCTTTAGTCAGCTGTCCAGCTTTCTCAACCTGTTATTTCTTCTTCTTCTCTGTGGCTTAGATAGTCTAGCCACAGATTTCTCACCAGTACGTGTACTACCAGATGTAGATACACGAGGTACAGTAGGTTGCTTTACCTTTCTTGTCACAAATGGTTTGGCCTCAGATTTGATCTTTGGCTTTGCCATTGGTTGGACTGGTGGTTTCACCACATTCTGCTTTGGATGCTTGGGAGATGGTTTCACTGGTGGCGACCTGGGAATAACAGCTGGTTGTGAAACAACAGGCCGTTTCCCTTGGTTTTTAGAAGGACAGTTCACAAAAATGTGACCAACCAAGCCACAGTGAAAACAGTTCCTCTTGTCTACATAAGTTCTCTTGTAAGGCTCATTGGATCTGGCGTTAGAAAACTCTCCATTATGAGCAGGAGGAGTTGGTTTCTGAACAGCAGTCTGAACCTTAACAATTTGATTTTTGGGAGTATAGTATTTTTCCAAATTTTCTTTGTAACCAAGCCCAAAGTGAGCTGAAAAAGCCTCTTTCTTTACTTGGTTAAGGTTTTTATACCCCCCATAAAGCATTACCTTAAGTTTATCATTTGATTCAATGACATCAGGTTCAGTTAAAATGCAATTATCACCATTAGTGATAATGTTTTTCTTGACTTTCTGTTCAGTCAACAACTCCTCAGATACTACTCCTTCAGGGCAAGAGTTAACCGACCCATCTTCAGAAGCAGTAATAAACTCCTCACTAGATGTGGAGCTAGCCTTACTTGAGGATTCATCCTTCTTAGGGGAATCATCCTTATCAGAGGACTCATCTAGACAAGTGAGATCAATGTCTATTAAGCTATTGACAAACTTCCCGCTCACTGGTGGAGGAATGGCATTGGTACCAAGACCTAGACCATTCATTTTCCTCACTACAGATTCGTAGTGTTCCACCGCAAAGCGAGAGTTTTTCAACTTCTCATTTATGCATTTTAACTGCAAGATCTCATTTTGCAGTTTGTTGATTTCTTTGTTCCGTTTTTCCAACCCCTTATAAGCAATATCTAAGTGAAGCTGTTGATCGCTCATTTTTAAAGAATATTCATGTTTTTCCTTTTTCAATGTTTCAATAGACTCTTTAAAACGTTTTTCATTTTCTTTATAGTTTAGAGCTGCCATACTTAGGGGTTCGATTTTCTCTTGGAGCTTAGAGTTTTCAAGTTTTAGCCCTAGACACTTAGAACATGAAACAACAGAAAAGGGATTAGAATCTACCTCAGACGATGAACTTGTTGCTTCTCCAATGGCCATGAGAGCAACAACTGTGGTTGATTCTTCTTCATCAGCTACAGAATCTTCCTTTTCTTCAGTTTCCTTTACATTCTCTGTAGTAGCAGTTTCCCTTCTCTCTGCTTCCATCATCTCCATGATCTCAGCCATGAGACCAACTTGTGTTTGTGCGATGATGGCATCCTCCAGATGAACACCCCAGTCAAAGCTTTCGTCCTGTTGGGCTACCAGTGCATTGGACGTTCCACCTTGGCTTTGATTGTGGTGGTTTAGATTGTTTTGGCCATGGCTGTTTCCTTGGCTGGGTCGGGTAAAACCAGAGGCAGGTGCTATGTCTTTCTGACACTCATGAGCAAAGTGTCCATAGTTCAGACACTTGTAGCATTTGGCCTTGGATTTGTCAAACCCGACCTTAGCATTAGGATGCCCGCCAATAAACTTTCTTCCTGTTCTGTTCAGGAAACGCTTGGCTCTCCTCAATAACATGGCCATATTCCATTGAATATCCATGTCCTCCAGGTCATCAGGATCCACTTGATTAAAATCTTCTTCAATCGTCTCTGGATCAGTAAGCTTGCCACCTATGAAGTTTTCATTTGCAAGCATGCAAGATGAGAATAATGCTACAAGATCTTCAGCTATTCTGGCTATAGCTGAGTTGTTAGCTAAAGACGTAGCAGGAGGATTTCTTGAGGTATTTTTATGATGAGATCCCAACCCTGATCCTGAAGCATAGCAAGCATGACTACCACACCCAGTTGAGTGGTCTTCTTCAGTAGGATTTCCAGTGAAGAGGGCGATTCCAGAGCCAGATGACTTGGATGTAGAAGTCGTCCCATGATACATAGAAGCGTCTTGTATCTGGGGTCTTCCAGAGCTCTCCTTTCTTTTCAAGTTCATTTCATGAGCTTGAATCTTTCCTATTGCTTCATCAACTGTCAACTCATAGAATTTAGGATTTTCCCTCATCAGGGTTGTGTACATCTCAAATTTGGGTGGTAAGGCATCCAAAAACTTTTCCACCATCTCTTCATCTGGATACTTGAGGTCAAAAGCATTCAACTCAGTCTGTAAATGATAGAACCTAGAGATGAGGTCATCTAAAGATTCGTTCTCAAAGAATCTGAAGCACTAATACTGCTTCCTGAGAAGATCCCGCTTACTCTTCTTGATGTCACTATTTCCTTCGAATATCTTCTGTAAGGCTTCCCAGAGATCCTTAGAATTGTCATACCCTCGAAAAATGTGGAACAATTCCCGAGTTAATGCCTTAGTGATCGAACCAAGTGCCTTCTTTTCTCGATCATAAGCTTTCTTTTCTTCATCAGAAAGCTTAGAGATAGGCTTGGGCAATTCATCATCAAGATAGATGTGTGTGGGATGCTTATATCCCTCAAGGATTGGTATCCATAATGATGAGTCGGTATATGAAATGTAGTGCTCAAAACGTGCTTTCCAATTAGAATAATCGTTCACGTTCAGCAACTTTGGTGGTTTCTGTGGTGTACCGATCTCATTATCATAATTCAGCAGGTTTCCAAGATTCTGAAGATTCGACATAGTGAACACTTAGTCAAATTTCAGAAAAGTCAGACACAATTGCGCACTTGGTTTTGGCCTTGCGCACTTGAGAAATGGTCTTACGTATTTAGATTTCCTCTTGCGTACTTGTAAGTACGCAGGAGGAAATGATTAAGTACGCAGGATATGACTTAAGTTTGCACAAGTTCAGTCTTGCGCACTTGTAAGTACGCAGGAGATAACTCTTGCGTATTTAGTAAGTACGCAGAAGACAGTACTTTTTGCCAAAAATGGTAAGTACGCAGGATACCTTTTCAGCAACTCTCACCAACCTTTTTCGGTGACCTGAAAATCGCCGGAGATGGTAAAAATTGGTCTGATGATTAATGCAAATGAGCCAAAGGGTCAGAAACTTGTTTCTAACCAACCTTTGATGCTCAAATAACTCAAATACACAACAAAAATTGGTTTTTGAGAGATTTTTGCTTCTAAAAAAGTGCTCAAGAGCTACCCCTTTTTTATCACAAAAATCAACAAAAATACCTCTTTTTGCTTGTAAAACTCAGTAAAAACGTCTCCAAACTCACTTACAACACTCGAATTCAAGAGCAATGCTCTGATACCACTTGTAGGTCCCTTCGTGTGTGTCGGATCGTTGCATGCAAGTGGTCTACTAGTCGGACCGGGTGCGGAATACCCGTGACTAGGCTGAGAGTCTAACTAAAACAAAGTAAACCAACACGAGAGTCACAATAAAATCTCTTTCTATTATAAACACTCGATGGTTACAGAGATAATACAATTTGCGTACTTAACAAACTGAGTTCGTCTAAGATATGAGTTCTGCGTACTTATCCTCTGTGAACCAAACCTATTTATACAGACCTGATGCATGCGCACTTAACAAGTGCGCAGGACCAAATGCTCTTGCGTACTTAGAAAGTACGCATGGGTCTTCCTGCGTACTTGCTAAGTACGCAGGAGCTTTCTCCTGCGCACATGTAAGTGCGCAAAACACTTAGAAGAAATGCAACATACACTATGTAAAAGTAAATACAACTAGATAAACTATTACATAACGACTCTTACATACAAAGACAAATTACAGACATTAGAAATACAAACTAAGACTCTATCTAGAGTGTTGTCACAGGAAAGTGCATCAACAATAGCAACACCCATACAAATACTATACCTCATTATCTAGGCACATACCACGTACATGCACATCCTGTGACATTCCCTAGTCATACCCGTACGACCGGTGAATACAATCCCGACTCACCCTTATTAGGTCACTATACGACCCGTGACCATATACCCACCTTTAAGCCTAGATCACATGATCTCCTAAACACCCCCATAGACTCTCTGACACATTACTGAATGTTTTAGTTCATAAACACCATGGGTTAAAACCCAAAACTCTTAACACGTCTGATACGTTAAACATCTCTGGTAAGTATGTACAATAGTGTAACATTTCTGATTTTCATTCCAGTATAATTAATCATGTTTGAAATCCAATTTTAGTGCAATGGTCATTTTATTCGTACAAATAATTAAACCCTAAGTTCGAAACAAATTAACAAATTTTTACACTTGTATGTCTTATTAAAACACTATATATATATATATATATATGTGAGCATATAAATGTATTTATATGTATATATATATACATCACACAAGTACATACACATATATACACTCAATTGACAAGTAAAAATTCTTTCATTTGAGCCCTTGGACAAGTGAACACCCACTTTGAACCCCCACCTTTAGGTTTGAACCCTCAAACCCTCAAATTTTGACCCATGTTGACCCAGTTTAACCCTAAAAGTCAAACAGCTCAAAACTTTGCAAATCAAGGCTGCCCTCGATGGATTCTGACTGTTTCAGACTTCTCGAGTTAAAAAAAAATCCATAATCGACCATATCCTGACCCACTTAACAGCCCAATTCGACCATTTACGCGGATTATTTCAAATTTTGAATAGTTTGACCTCCTATAGTGAAACCGCGTTCAAATCCTTTCCAAATCAAGACATTAAATGCAATTAACACCCGTACATCCTTCCATGATTGATCTCTCATGTATTAGAGCCTATTTCCCGACCCAATTCATTCACAGCAGGTCGAATTTACGCGTAATCATAGTCGACGGGTGTTACATGCAAATCACAGTCGAATCACGTAATTAAGAGGGAATTAGACGAAATTATACACTCCCACACTTTCACACAGATCATTACAAACTCCCTAAACCCCCTATCGGTCCTCATTTCACCTCCTGCTTACCGATCAATCACCAAGAACATCGTCTCTGTCCATCTGGTCGACGTCATTCATTACGCAACCATTACAGGTATGGTTTACACCATTCATTTCGTTCTTACCCGATCATCGAAAGCCCCTTATCAATTTACTAAAGCTAATCCAAATCGAATTCGAATTCTAATGATTTCTCCAACTTGTTCATACGTTTTCTTTTAAAAAGGGGATTTCGATTTAATTCGGGTAAACCATTTAAGTTTTTACTTTTCATGTTATACTAGCGAACCATCTAGTTCAGCCGGTTTGGTGCATGTGCGACTGAACTAGATGGTGTGGGTTCGAAACCCAGAACCCTGACCTTTTGCACGTGGAACCTGTCCTGAACTCGGTCCCCTCTCAATCACGTGTTAAAACTAATTCGAATCAGTCTGTAGCAAGGACGCGCAACTGGTCTAGTGGTTGGTACTTGTTTCCCTTGACCAGGCAGACCCGAGTTCGATCCGGGCGAGCCTATTTATTTTTAAATTCGTTTTTACAACTCCAAATAATATCATATAAATTGTTTTATAAAAACCTATATCATCCAGGACAGATTTGCACAATAATACACATTATTTAAAAAAAAACCATTAATTGTACTCAGTTAATTGTTTATAACTTCATTTTTATATAAAAATCATTTAAGGGTTAAATCATATTTAAACAAATAAAAACCTTTCTAAATATAAATACATACTTTCATTTTCCGCCTATCTGCTACTTTAACCGACAACAATGTGAAAGCAGGGACTCTGACTAGAAAAGGAACCAAGAAAGTTCTCGACACCGCAACCCCTCCTGCACACATCAAAGAAGCCAAAACTGAACCCTACCACAATAATAAGAAAAAAAAAGGTAAGAACTATGCTGTGGTCACCCCTGCTATCTCTATTACCCAAGTTGCTCCCATGGTTCAAGCACCAATCAAGAAGCCATATGTTGGGATCTACCCACTCTGTGCCACATGCAATTATCACCATCTCCAAAACATTCCATGCCGCCTTTGCTCTCACTGTGGGAAATATGGCCATACGGTCAATGTTTGTAGAGCCAAGGCACTTGCAGGGCAAATCAACCCACCAACCCGAACCAACCAACAAGTGGCTAATCAAGGTGCTCCCGCTAATGCTAATGGGCATGCCTCTTATGAATGTGGCAACCCAAATCATTTCCGTGACCAGTGCCCGAAGTTTAACAATGCTAAACAAGGCGGAGCTCGTGGGCGTGCTTTCAACATAAACGCCAATGAAGCTCAGGCCAACAATGATGTGGTCAACGGTACGTTCCTTGTTAATAGTCAATATGCCTCCATTTTATTTGATACCGGTGCATATAAAAGTTTTGTGTCACTTAATGTTGAACCCTTACTTGCAAAAACACGATCCAAATTAGAGAAAACCTTCATTGTCGAAGTAGCAAATGGTGACTCTCTTACAATTGACTCCATGATCCATGACTACTCTCTAGAACTTTATGATCATACATTTCCAATCAACCTCGTGCAAATGCCCCTAGGAAGTTTTGATATCATCATAGGCATGGATTGGCTGTCGAATCACCATGCCGAGGTCATCTGTTTTGAGAAGTGCATCCGAATACCCCTTCTGTCGGGAGCAACGTTAAGAGTCTTTAGTGAAAAGCCTTGTAAAGGACTCAAGTTAATGTCATGCACTACTGCCCAAAAGTACTTACGAAAGAAGTACGTAGCCTTCTTAGCCCATATTGTTCAAAAGGATGTCAAAGAGAAGAGTATGAAAGACATCCCTATCATCCGGGACTTTCCCGAAGTATTCCCCGAAGACCTATCCGGTTTTCCACCCGTTCGACAAGTAGAATTTCGCATTGACCTTGTACCCGAGGCTAACCCCGTGGCTAGAGCTCCATACCGTCTTGCACCTTATGAATTGCAAGAACTTGCAAGCCAACTCCAAGAGCTCTCCAACAAGGGCTTCATCCATCCAACTCATTCACCGTGGGGTGCACCCGTCTTATTCGTCAAGAAGAAGGATGGATCATTCCGCATGTGTATTGACTACCGCGAACTCAACAAGCTTACCATCAAGAACTGTTATCCATTGCCTCGTATTGATGACCTCTTCGATCAACTTCAAGGCTCTACTTGTTTCTCGAAGATTGATCTTTGATCTGGTTATCACCAATTCCGTGTACAAGAGGAAGATATTCCAAAGACTACCTTCCAAACAAGGTATGGTCACTATGAGTTCATGGTCATGCCTTTTGGGCTAACCAATGCACCAGCGGTTTTCATGGACCTCATGAATCGTGTGTGCAAACCGTACCTTGATAAATTTGTGATCGTCTTCATTGATGATATCTTAATCTACTCCAAGACTAAATCCGATCATGAGCAACACCTTAGGTTGGTTTTGGATCTCTTGAGAAAAGAGCAACTATATGCCAAGTTCTCCAAATGTGAATTTTGGCTAAAGGAGGTTCAATTCCTGGGTCATATCGTCAACGAAAAAGGAATTCATGTTGACCCTGCTAAGATCGAAGCTGTTATGAACTGGAATGCCCCTAAGACCCCCACCGAAGTTCGTTCATTTCTTGGTCTTGCGGGATATTATCGTCGTTTCATTTCAAATTTCTCTAAGATTTCTGTTCCTCTCACTGCCTTAACCCACAAGGGTAAACCTTATGAATGGGGACCAAAACAAGAAGAAGCTTTCCAAACTCTCAAGCAAAAGTTGTGCAATGCTCCTATTTTGACTCTCCCTGATGGGAATGATGATCTAGTTGTCTTCTGTGATGCCTCCAACCAAGGTCTCGGTTGTGTCCTCATGCAATGAGCCAAAGTAATCGCTAATGCATCAAGGCAACTAAATATTCATGAGAAGATTATATGACGCACGACCTTGAATTGGGTGCGGTTGTATTCGCATTGAAGATTTGGAGACATTACCTTTATGGCACAAAATGTGTGGTGTTCACCGACCATAAAAGTCTCCAACACATCTTTAACCAAAAAGAACTCAATATGAGGCAACGACGTTGGGTTGAACTCCTTAACGACTATGACTGCGAGATTCATTACCATCCCGGCAAAGCGAATGTTGTAGCCGACGCTTTGAGTCGTAAGGACCATGTAATGCTTCATTGTATCCGAATTCAAACCGACATTCAAAATCGTATCCTAGAAGCTCAACACGTCTCGGTCACCGAGGGTAACATGTACGATAAAATGTCGTGTGGTGTGGAACTTCAGCTTGAATCTAAACCCAATAGCTTACTTCATTACTTGAATCGTATTTGGGTTCCCGATCACGATGATCTCCGTGCATTTCTTATGAACGAGGCTCATAAGACTCGTTAATCTATTCATCCTGGTGCGGATAAAATGTACCAAGATCTTCACCAACAATATTGGTGGCCCGGTATGAAGAAAGACATTGCTCTCTATGTTGCCAAATGTCTAACTTGCTCTAAAATCAAAGCCGAACACCAACGTCCTTCCGATTTACTTGAACAACCGGAAATTCCCATGTGGAAATGGCAGAACTTAGCTATGGATTTCATTACCAAACTCCCTCGCACCTCAAGTGGTCATGATAGCATCTGGGTTATCATTGACCGCCTCAACAAATTTGCTCATTTCTTGCCTATCCGTGAAGACTATCGGGTCGAGAAATTGGCCCGAATTTACATTGATGAAGTTGTGAGCCGTCACGGTGTTCCATTAAACATTATCTCCGATAGAGATGCTCGGTTCACCTCCCGTTTCTGGCAATCCCTCCAAACTGCTCTTGGTACATGATTGGATTTGAGCACGGCTTACCATCCCAAAACTGATGGTCAAACCGAGCGTATAATCCAAACTCTTGAGGACATGTTTAGAGCTTGTGTAATTGATTTTGGTGGCAATTGGGATTCACATCTATCCCTAATTGAGTTCTCTTACAACAATAGCTACCACACAAGTATCAATATGGCTCCATTTGAAGCTTTATATGGCCGTAAGTGTCGTTCTCCTGTCTGTTGGAACGAGATTGGTGAAGCACAAATCACCGGTCCCGAGCTAATCCAATAAACGTCCGACAAGATCATTCAAATCCGTGACAACATTTGAGTAGCGAGGATTCGGCAAAAGAGTTATGCCGACAAACGACGAAAACCCTTGGAATTCCAAGTCAGTGACCTTGTTCTTCTAAAGGTGTCTCCGTGGAAGGGTGTGATCCGTTTTGGAAAGAAAGGCAAGTTAGCACCTCGCTATGTGAGTCCATTCAAGATCATTGAAAGGATTGGAAAAGTGGCTTACATTTCATGTGTCTAATCTGAAGAAATGCCTTGCTGATGAGAATCTCCATATACCCCTTCACGACGTGCGCATTGACGAAACGATGCACTTCGTTGAGAGACCGGTAGAAATCATGGATCGTGAGATCAAGCAGCTTAAGCGAAGCCGTATCCCTATTGTCAAAGTTCGTTGGGAATCAAAATGTTGTCCTGAGTTTACTTGGGAACGAGAGGACCAAATGAAGCTCAAGTACCCCCACCTCTTTGCTGATGGAGTCACCCCAACTAGCTAAATTTCAGGACGAAATTCCCTCAACATAGGGATACTGTAACATTTCTGATTTTCATTCCAGTATAATTAATCATGTTTGAAATCCAATTCTAGTGCAATGGTCATTTTATTCGTACAAATAATTAAACCCTAAGTTTGAAACAAATTAACAAATTTTTACACTTGTATGTCTTATTAAAACACTATATATATATGTGAGCATATAAATGTATGTATATCTATATATATATACATCACACAAGTACATACACATATATAAATTCAATTGACAAGTAAAAATTCTTTCATTTGAACCCTTGGACAATTGAACACCCACTTTAAACCCCCACCTTTAGGTTTGAACCCTCAAACCTTCAAATTTTAACCCATGTTGACCCAGTTTGACCCTGAAAGTCAATCAGCTCAAAACTTTGCAAATCAAGGCTGCCCTCGATGGATTCCGACTGTTTTCAGCTTCTCGAGTTTAAAAAAAATCCATAATCGACCATATCCTGACCCACTTAACAGCCCAATTAGACCATTTACGCGGATTAATTCAAATTTCGAATAGTTTGACCTCCTATAGTCAAACCGTGTTCAAATCCTTTCCAAATCAAGACATTAAATGTAATTAACACCCGTATATCCTTCCATGATTGATATCGCATGTATTAGAGCCTATTTCCCGACCCAATTCATTCACAGCAGATCGAATTTACGTGTAATCATAGTCGACGGGTGTTACTTGCAAATCACTGTCGAATCACGTAATTAAGAGGGAATTAAACAAAATTATACAATCCCATACTTTCGCACAGATCATTACAAACTCCCTAAACACCCTATCGGTCCTCATTTCCCCTCCTGCTTACCGATTAATCACCAAGAACATCGTCTCTGTCCATCTAGTCGACGGCCTTCATTACGTAACCATTACAGGTATGGTTTACACCATTCATTTCGTTCTTACCCGCTCATCGAAAGCCCCTTATCAATTTACTAAAGCTAATCCAAATCGAATTCGAATTCTAATGATTTCTCTAACTTGTTCATACGTTTTCTTTTAAAAAGGGGATTTCGATTTAATTCGTGTAAACCATTTAAGTTTTTACTTTTCATGTTATACTAGCGAACCATCTAGTTCAGCCGGTTTGGTGTGTGTACGACTGAACTAGATGGTGTGGGTTCGAAACCCACAACCCTGACCTTTTGCGCGTGGAACCTGTCCTGAACCTGGTCCCCTCTCAATCACGTGTTGAAACAAATTCGAATCAGTCTGTAGCAAGGACGCGCAACTGGTCCAGTGGTTGGTACTTGTTTCGCTTGACCAGGCAGACCTGGGTTCGATCTGGGCGAGCCTATTTATTTTTAAATTCGTTTTTACAACTCCAAATAATTCATATAAATTGTTTTATAAAAACCTATAACATCTAGGACAGATTTGCATAATAATACACATTATTTAAAAAAAAACCATTAATTGTACTCAGTTAATTGTTTATAACTTCATTTTTATATAAAAATCATTTAAGGGTTAAATTATATTTAAACAAATAAAAACATTTCTAAATATAAATACATACTTTCATTTTCCATAATTCTTAAAAGAATATACTATTTTTAATGATAAATAAAAGAAATTATTTATTATTTTTATTTGTTACATTCACAAACCACTTAGATTTTAAATTACAATTAGTATAATTTATAAATTATATAAACTAATATATACTTACACTATATTTTGACACGTTTTCGTAAATAAATAAATAAAATAGATTTATTTATTATATTCGAATGAAAATAATCCACACTACTCTTTCTAAATAAACAAATAAAAAGAATTTATTTATTTAATTTAGTTAAATATTCAAAACCTAAACCCTAAGTCCATTAATATTTTATTTAATTTACACACACACACAAATATATATATATATATATATATCTTGAACTTACGAATTTCCTACTCAAATACCATCACTAATTCACAAACGCCACCGTGGCGTATTACCTTTGTACAATACCCTACACTCACATCCAATTAAATCCTAAACTTAGACCTAGACTATTGTACACATTATTAATTTAATATATATATATATATATATATGTTACACACTAGATTAACGTGGTGAGTCACAAGGATCACTTCGCTACCTAGACTCTCGTACTAGCTACACCCTCGATTCAAGTGAGTATTACATAGCCCCTTTTTACTCTTTTACACTTGTTGGGGTGAATCATGAACTCTATACAAACAATTGCCTACATTTACACAAACTACACAAATACAAATCCTCTTTACATTCATGTGTGCAAATTTGAGCTTTATGTTTGAGTGCTAGGTGTGTTAAGTCTTGTGTGCAATTTATGTGCAATCATTAACTATTCAAGCCGACGGTTAACAATGATAGATCTATTGAGTCTGACAAACTGTCACACCCCGACCGATGGAAGAATCATCGAGGCGGACACTAAATGATTGTTCATAAGCACATGATCTACTAAGGTTGCATAGTTCATTAATAAGATTTAAATATCAAATATTCAAATACAATTCAAGTTACCACACCCTATTCTAGAATATTACACATAATTATTTTACTAGGTCCAAAAGCCTTATGTGTAGCACCTTCAACACATTGTCACACAATCACATATCTTCACCTGAAACGTAATCCAAAACAAGTGTCAACTATGAGAGTTGGTGAGTTTACATATGTTTGAATAAAATAAAAGTTTAGTTAAAAACGTTTATACAATTCATAGTTTGACATGGTATGATACGGCGTAATGTGGAGAATTCACTATGTGTATACCAATTGTAAGCATGTAATTATGTATATAAGCACAAAGGTTTAACGTGATAGGCGTAGCATACCGCTACCCTAAAAGTGATAGGCATGGAATCAAGACTATGTGGGTTACACATAATTTAAAACCGCCCTAAAAGTATCCATAGCATAACAAGTGACCATGCACAAAAGCACAATAATCTACGCATGTAAAAACAAGTTGAATTGTATGTAAGTAAGCACAGATTACGTTTCACCCCAAAAATGTATAAAAATGTAAATAGGGGATATGTAACTCACCTGTGCAAACAAGGTAGTGATGCGGTATGTAGCAAAGTCTAATAGTGTATCCCGACCTACTCGTGTCCTAAATATTTAAGACACCATAAACTCTATGTAATGATTCTACCGTGTGTTGATCATGCATTCAATTCACCCAACTAGGCTTGACATGAACCCGTTTTAGGTTTTCAAGTGGTTTGACACGACGATCGTTGGTGACGGTTTGGTGATAACAAAATACATTTTTATATACTTTTTAATAAGATGTGTATTCCAAAAACATGTCATTACATTCACGTATCATTATTAAGTTTGAGGATTGAAATTAAGTATATACTATAAAAATAAGGCTTTGGATATCAAACTAGTTGTTTAGATAAGTACTCGGGTTTTTAAGTCTACTTAAGACATGATTTTTGTTATCTAAATAAATTACGGAGTTCTAGACATGCATAACTATATGTCATGGGTCTATAAAAATGTAGGGCTTACAATATTTGGATGGGTTTAAGGGTTTCAAATATTTAAAACAACACAAGTATGTCAACAGATTCGGTTTTCTAGATAGGTCCTTGAAATTTCGTTGGTCTGGAAATTAAAATGTTAGTTTCAAGAGGGGAGGCCATATGGGTTTTAAAGACAACACAAAATCCAAACTTTAGGAAGAAGAATCAAGTTAGTTGGACTATTATTGAACAAGATATGAATCCAACAAGTTAGCTCAATAATTCTGTCATAAAAACTCAGAATATACACGTTTTCTTGTATCACCCTTTTGGGGTATCAAAACTTATCCAAAAATTATGAACCCAAATAGGTTGGAAAGAGGACTCTTTAAAATTAATCTTAGACTCAAGAAAAGTTCAATTTGGTTGAGTTTTGACCAAGGTAAGACCCTCTAAATTCGACCAAAATTTCTGCCAGCTACTGTTTGGTTAAAGGAGGTGACTTTTTCTTTGAAACAAGCACTACTTGGGTGAACTTACAACACAAATCAACATGAAATCTTAAAACAATACTAAGTTTTAGTAAAACACTCACTTAAGGCAATCAAGGAGAAGGTAAGATGATTGTAGAAGGCTTGAACACTTATAAAGTCACTTAAATGACACTTGAGAGTACTCTTGGATTCTTGAAGCAAAAAGGAAACAAATGAGGTGTGTGTGGGTGTATGGTGTGCCGTAACAAGAGAGAGGGAGAGAGAGGTGAGTTGGTGATTTGGGGTGGTTTATGGTGCTGCTTGGTGGTAGTATGGGGATGGTGATGTTTCTGCTGATCGTGGACCACCAAGGAGAAGGGTGAGGGGTGTGGTGGTGGGTTCGGTTTGAGGTATCGAGGAGAAGAAGAGAGTGCAAGGGAGGTGAGGGTGTGTTTGATCATTCAAGTATGCATGCATATTTATATCCTTAAGTTGGTTAATATCCCTTAGTTTATATGTCCAAATTGAGACAAGCTTGTCTCAATTTGGGGAAACAAGAGACAAGGCAACATCTCTTCCATCTCTTTTTGGTTTGTGTCGGTCGAAAGAAAGGCACGAGGGGGAGGGGGTAGGGTAGTGGTGTTGTGGTGTGGAGTGTTACCCGTACGATACTAGTTCGGTATAATACCCGTGTGTCGTCATTTTTTTCGTTCGTTGTTATGCGTCGGGTATGAGTCGTATAAACAAAATAATATGAGTTTATTAGTTCGGGTAATATACGTGTCCATCTTATGTGTTTTGAATTATATTTTCATCTGAGTGGGTATTCTCTACTATATAAAATAAAGATAACGTTTCGAGATGTTTAAATATTACTTTTAATTTGTCATCAACGTGATATGAGATTCGATATGAGATTCGATGTGTCTCCGAAATTTATATAATTTTATAAAATTCAAATATTTTTAATATTTAAGTTAAAAATACATAATTTATATATTATTAATACATTAAATTGAAAAAATGCACTTGTATATTATTGATTCTAAATTGTTTACAAATACAGTATAAATTTATACCATCATTTTAAATATTTAATTTTATTAAAAATAATTGATATACTTTTTCATATATTTTTAAGACTTTAATTTAAAAATACATAAGTTGAAATTTGTAAACACACCCTTTTGTATAAACTTGGTTAAATACACGTGTGCATATTTGGAATAAAATGTTGAAATTTTTACGTATTAATATATTATAACTGAAATTTTTGAAATGTCACAGTCTCCCCATGTTGAAGGAATTTCGTCCCGAAATTCGATTTACGAAGGTAATAGAAGCGGGAAAGAGATGCCAAAGGACTTAGAACGGAATTACATCACAAGAGAAAGATTCAGCGGGGAAATAGCGTATGATAACGGATGACGGCTTAATTTGAGTCGAGTTGTCAATTTGTTGGCCTAATAGTATAATGAGATTTATGCATACGATTGTTCATACAACGCTTAAATGTAAACTACTAGAAACCGTACTTAACAATATTGGTGCCAATCACCTTGTGACATGACATTTTCCTTTAAAACTCCACCCCACGGGTGTTCACATTTTTCAAATTTTGCAAAAACATTTTCAAAAACCGGTCCTCCTCCTAGTACTTATGCATGGTTTATACTCGTTATATCAAGTGGGTTTATGTATAGGGTGTACCAGCGGCTAACCCACCACCCCTCTGATATTCCGAGGATTCCCGTGCATAATTACTAGGATTTAGACCATTTTAATTAAATCATCTTCTTCAAATGGAAATTGTACAATGAAATGCGTACAATCTGAAAGTGTTATCACATCCATGAGTGGTTTCATAGTATTTCTTCTTATGAGTATGATTAACAATTTAAGTCAATTTTTAACAGAGTTAGAAAGTTGGATGATTGAATTAAACGTAGCATGTTTGTTTCACAATAGTATAGGAATGAGATGGATGGTGAAAGTATAGTTGTTAAATTCAAGAATGCAATCACGGATGATAGAATTTATAGCAATGGGTTTCCCACCCGCTACTTCCATGATATACGAGTTATCAAGTTTGGTTTGTTGTTTAGCAAATAGTTGGTTAAAAGCAAGAGACACAAATTTCTATTGGCATGAGTATTGAATAAAACGGATGTATAAAGATGGTGAACAAAGGAACGTATTGTTGACAATGTCGTCATTGGCCGGAGCCTCGTTATCATTTATATTAAATGCTCGTCCACGAGGACCACCTTGATTTTGAAGTCTTGGACATTGGTTTCGGAAGTGGTTTGGATCTCCACATTCGTAACAGGCCCGTCCATAGGTAACAGCGAGAGGCACTGGCTGATTGCCTTGAGTAGCTTGATTAACGATAGTACGAGCACGGCAAGTAGCAACAACGTGTCCATAGCGTCCATAATTTGAGCATAGACGGCATGCAGCATGCGGGGCATGGTGATACTTGCAAGTAGGGCATTGGGGAAATGAACCTACATAATTTCTCAGAATTTGACCCGCAGGAGTAACTTGGGTCACAGGCACGGCAGGAGTGATGGCCGCAAAGTTTTGGGCTTTGCCCTTCTTATCATGATGGGAAGATTCGGGCTCTTCGTCTTTGTCGGACACGGAAGTAGTAGCTTTGTCGACCACTTTCTTGGTATTCTTCCTAGATAAGGTACCTGCTTTGACGTAATTGTCAGTCAATACAGCAGATAAACGGATAGCGTCTCTGAGAGTGGAGGGATCACTTCCCAATACGGTGTCTTGGATTGGCATAAACAGTCCACCTATGTATTTCTCAATTCCCCGCGCTAAGGGAGTAATCATGTGGGGCACGAGCAGACTTAGTTCTTGAAAATGAGTGGTGTAAGCCAAATTTTCTCCGCTATCTTGGGTGAGATCCCAAAATTCAGCTTCGAGCTTCCTCATTTCGTTGCGAGGACAGAACTCGTCAGTCATAAGTCGTTTCATTTTGTCCCAAGGCAAGGACATAGCAGATTCGTTGCCCTGAGTACGTTTCTCACCGTTCCACCAGGTGAGTGCTCGTTTTTGGAAGACGCTGGCAGCATAACGGACTTTGAGGTTGTCGGGACAATCGCTGTTTAGGAAAGTACTCTCCATACTTTCAAACCATTGAAGAAGGCCAGTAGCACCTTCCGTCCCGAAGAATTTGGTGGGGTTGCAAGAATTGAAATGCTTGAATGTGCAGTACGGTGGGTTTGCACCATTCCCTTGCGTATTAGACCCATCACTGTTGTTGTTAGCTTGAATCATTTGGCCTACTAATTGAGCAAGTAGTGTAGCAAGGTCTGTGTTGGAGTTGCTGGGGTTAGCATTAACTGTGTGACGGGGAGGCATTCTATAAAATACCACAAGATAGGACAAGAATTTATGAGACTTCAGATAAAAGGGGCATGTATGTGCCACAGTTGGTAAGCTGTTCACAATAATGCGAGTAGGAATGTGAGATGACACTCATCATGTCGTGTGATAATGTATGTATGCTCTGACTAAAACTGATCACATAATTCATTCAAAATTTATAACACTAAAGGATAGGGGAAATAAGCCATGAAATCTATTCCTGGGAGGATATGATAACATAGATCATTATTCGCGTAATAGAAATGGCCGGGATTCGCATGCACTACAATTCGTTATTACGTGTGCACCCGTAATAATAATTTGTTTTGCATGTTCATCAAGTTCTTCCTATCTTGCTATAATGTCCCCTAGTTTGAGTTTATGTTCGGATCGTATTCTTTCGAATACAGTGACTTATCAACGTTAAATAATTTATTAAAGTTTTCAAGGAGACATGCTTTAGCCTATAGGTAAACACTCACTTCGGGAATTCCCAGGAAAGCACACGGGTCCATTTATTTGGATTTATACGAAATGCATTTCCTAGACAGAAAACCCAAAGTACAGGTGTCACCCTTCCGGATTACACGTGTCCTTTACTCATTTTAATAAATTCAAGCATTGACGAGATCTTTAAGATTATGAAGAAACACATAAGAGTAAAGCAAATAGTGTGGAAGAGGAAAGCAGGAATCTGGAATAAGGATGCGTAGTGTAACTATTCGCGTACGTTTGTATAACAAGAATGTATCGTATGTGCAAGGTCTCGTATGTATTCTATGTATAAGCATTATGTACCAACTTGGGAAAATTCAAATAATCACTTATTTACACATAAAATCACATAGCATTTAAACACGTAGCAGGCAACACATAAAAAGGTGTCCTAGGGTTATAGTCTAGGTCATCGTGTCTAATAACCTAATTCCCTATAACCATGGCTCTGATACCAATCAGTCACACCCCGACCGATGGCGGAATCATCGAGGCGGACACTAAATGATTGTTCATAAGCACATGATCTACTAAGGTTGCATAGTTCATTAATAAGATTTAAATATCAATTATTCAAATACAATTCAAGTTACCACACCCTATTCTAGAATATTACACATAATTATTTTACAAGGTCCAAAAGCCTTATGTGTAGCACCTTCAACACATTGTCACACAATCACATATCTTCACTTGAAACGTAATCCAAAACAAGTGTCAACTACGAGAGTTGGTGAGTTTACATATGTTTGAATAAAATAAAAGTTTAGTTAAAAACGTTTATACAATTCATAGTTTGACATGGTATGATACGGCATAATGTGGAGAATTCACTATGTGTATACCAATTGTAAGCATGTAATTATGTATATAAGCACAAAGGTTTAACGTGATAGGCGTAGCATACCACTACCCTAAAAGTGATAGGCATGAAATCAAGACTATGTGGGTTACACATAATTTAAAACCGCCCTAAAAGTATCCATAGCATAACAAGTGACCATGCACAAAAGCACAATAATCTACGCATGTAAACACAAGTTGAATTGTATGTAAGTAAGCACAGATTACGTTTCACCCCAAAAATGTATAAAAATGTAAATAGGGGATATGTAACTCACCTGTGCAAACAAGGTAGTGATGCGGTATGTAGCAAAGTCCAATAGTGTATCCCGACTTACTCGTGTCCTAAATATTTAAGACACCATAAAGTCTATGTAATGATTCTACCGTGTGTTGATCATGCATTCAATTCACCCAACTAGGCTTGACATGAACCCGTTTTAGGTTTTCAAGTGGTTTGACACGACGATCGTTGGTGACGGTTTGGTGATAACAAAATACATTTATATATACTTATATGATAAGATGTGTATTCCAAAAACATGTCATTACATTCACGTATCATTATTAGGTTTGAGGATTGAAATTAAGTACATACTATAAAAATAAGGCTTTGGATATCAAACTAGTTGTTTAGATAAGTACTCGGGTTTTTAAGTCTACTTAAGACATGATTTTTGTTATCTAAATAAATTACGGAGTTCTAGACATGCATAACTATATGCCATGGGTCTATAAAAATGTAGGGCTTACAATATTTGGATGGGTTTAAGGGTTTCAAATATTTAAAACAACACAAGTATGTTAACAGATTCGGTTTTCTGGATAGGTCCTTGAAATTTCGTTGGTCTGGAAATTAAAATGTTAGTTTCAAGAGGGGAGGCCATATGGGTTTTAAAGACAACACAAAATCCTAACTTTAGGAAGAAGAATAAAGTTAGTTGGACTATTATTGAACAAGATATGAATCCAACAAGTTAGCTCAATAATTCTGTCATAAAAACTCAGAATATACACGTTTTCTTGTATCACCCTTTTGGGGTATCAAAACTTATCCAAAAATTATGAACCTAAATAGGTTGGAAAGAGGACTCTTTAAAATTAATCTTAGACTCAAGAAACGTTCAATTTGGTTGAGTTTTGACCAAGGTAAGACCCTCTAAAGTCGACCAAAATTTCTGCCAGCTACTGTTTGGTTAAAGGAGGTGACTTTTTCTTTGAAACAAGCACTACTTGGGTGAACTTACAACACAAATCAACATGAAATCTTAAAACAATACTAAGTTTTAGTAAAACACTCACTTAAGGCAATCAAGGAGAAGGTAAGATGATTGTAGAAGGCTTGAACACTTATAAAGTCACTTAAATGACACTTGAGAGTACTCTTGGATTCTTGAAGCAAAAAGGAAACAAATGAGGTGTGTGTGGGTGTATGGTGTGCCGTAACAAGAGAGAGGGAGAGAGAGGTGAGTTGGTGATTTGGGGTGGTTTATGGTGCTGCTTGGTGGTAGTATGGGGATGGTGATGTTTCTGCTGATCGTGGACCACCAAGGAGAAGGGTGAGGGGTGTGGTGGTGGGTTCGGTTTGAGGTGTCGAGGAGAAGAAGAGAGTGCAAGGGAGGTGAGGGTGTGTTTGATCATTCAAGTATGCATGCATATTTATATCCTTAAGTTGGTTAATATCCCTTAGTTTATATGTCCAAATTGAGACAAGCTTGTCTCAATTTGGGGAAACAAGAGACAAGGCAACATCTCTTCCATCTCTTTTTGGTTTGTGTCGGTCGAAAGAAAGGCACGAGGGGGAGGGGGTAGGGTAGTGGTGTTGTGGTGTGGAGTGGTACCCGTACGATACTAGTTCGGTATAATACCCGTGTGTCGTCATTTTTTTTCGTTCGTTGTTATGCGTCAGGTATGAGTCGTATAAACAAAATAATATGAGTTTATTAGTTAGGGTAATATACGTGTCCGTCTTATGTGTTTTAAATTATATTTTCATCTGAGTGGGTATTCTCTACTATATAAAATAAAGATAACGTTTCGAGATGTTTAAATATTACTTTTAATTTGTCATCAACGTGATATGAGATTCGATGTGTCTCCGAAATTTATATACTTTTATAAAATTCAAATATTTTTAATATTTAAGTTAAAAATACATAATTTATATATTATTAATACATTAAATTGAACAAATGCACTTGTATATTATTGATTCTAAATTGTTTACAAATACAGGATAAATTTATACCATCATTTTAAATATTTAATTTTATTAAAAATAATTGATATACTTTTTCATATATTTTTAAGACTTTAATTTAAAAATACATAAGTTGAAATTTGTAAACACACCCTTTTGTATAAACTTGGTTAAATACACGTGTGCATATTTGGAATAAAATGTTGAAATTTTTACGTGTTAATATATTATAACTGAAATTTTTGAAATGTCACACAAACCCACCCAGATTGGGATGATTGTTACCGACAACACAATTTGCATGCTAGTTACAAAGGTTTGATTATACTTTAGTTACACAATAGTTGCTCCCCATAAATGCCTTATTTTATCATGTTATGTAAGGATTTGACTATTTACATCTTTACACTATTTATGATTAAACCTGTGTATGCTCACCAACTTTTTAGTTGACCTTATTTTGTTCATGTTTCAGGTGCTAATGTGTGATTTTGATCAAGAATTGCTACACATAAGTTTTGTACCTAGATAATTTTAACAAAGGATTATGTATTCCCTTTATATGTACTTGGTTTGATTTTGTTTTGTCATGAATATTTGCAATGAATTTGAATGATTAATATATTTCAATTTAGTCAACCTTGTGCTCATGAACAGTCTACATGTCCCGCCCTGACGTTTTCGCCGTCGGTTGGTGTGTGACAAATAGCCCCAAAAATAGTAAACATTTACAAGAGGGGATTAGAAACTCACTTGTTATGCTGAGTCTTAGTCTCTGCTCTGCAACTCGCCCATCCCCGCTCAAAACCCAACCCTGTAAATGTATGATCCAAGGATTAGATTTCGTTCCAAATTTACGTTGAATTATACTTAAATAATTAAACTCCAACGCTCGTCTCCTCTGCTCGCCATATCTTTTCACCGAACCCTTAGCTTCACCTATACACGCATCGGTTCGTCCTCGCCTCATTTAGATCTTGCGTACTTGGACCGGGTTCCCATGCACACATATATCCTGCCATGCAAAACCCTAATCTCGCCATGCAAACCCTAGCTTCGCGAAACATATGAATTTGTTTCGGGTTTCCTGCATGTACTTAAACCCGCCATGCAAAGTCCTACCCGTCACCATCCTCGGGTTTGTCCTCCTGACACGTCGTTAACCGGTCAACCTCATGCACCACCATCTTATGCTATTATTTTCCTCGTTGGGCAACCCTAGTCGAGTCCATCCCGTGAACCCCTATCCCCGTCGCCTGTCGTCGCATCATCACCTTCACCGTACACTGTTAGCCGATACCAACCATACACCACCCCGTGCGCCACCATCAGGTGTCCCCGTTGCGTCCCCGCGGCTGCCACGAAGGCTGCCGTCACAGCTCCTCACCGACGTCCCACCTATCGGGTACCATTCCCCAAGATTCCTCTTCCTCTCCTGATGCTACTACCACACATTACCATTTACTCCTCCCTTCCTGACACCGTCCATCACTCCTGCCCCGCCATTGTCATCTCCTGCTACCACCGAGACCACCGCCTCAGTCGGTTGCCTTCATCTTCCTCGTCTTCGTCTTCAGTCATAATTACCAACCCGAACCCTAACTGGCTCTCATATAAATGAGCATAGGAGAAGTGAAAGAAAAGAATGAAGGATTACCTTAATTCGTAGTGGCGTCTACCCCGCCTGGCACCACCGTGCGGACGCCGCGGAACCTCCCTGTCTTCCCTTACCTTTCGCCGGCCTCCTTTCCCGTTCCTATTCTTTTCCGTCACACACACCTAAGTCATGTAATGACCTAGGGTTTCACATAAGGTGTTTATATATAAAAAAAAGTTTCATATCGGGTCCCTCTTCATCTCATTCGATGCGTCTCTGTCCCGGAGATTCACAATTACGACTTTTCGGTCCTTTGATGATAGGTTCCTCATTACGTGAAACCCTTTACGGCCAAAGTTGTCTAATAGAGACTTTGATTCTCTGCTAACTCAATCCCTTGGTCAAATAGATTTTTGGGATGCTACAAGTTTACCCTCCTTAAAAGAGGATTCTTCCTCAAATCCTGTGTCGGCACAAACCAACACAACATTTTCTTGTGCACCCAATTAATTCGGGGCCAACATTTACCTTGTGTGACACCCAACATTTCCAAAACATCGTCCGGACACAACATTTCCAAGGTTTATATATATATATTAAAGCGGGTATTAATTGTGGGTAGTATACCGCGTTTGATCCAGCCACCTCACCATCATCTTCTTTTCTTAACTCACACTCCACTCAATATCATGATGATGATGACTTTGTTGAAGTCCTCACTCCAAACATCACATCTAATGATGATGATTATGTCTAGATATACACTCCACTACACTTAGTATTTATATATAAAACATCCCGCATAACCCGAACGTTGGTGATTAATCTTAAATGACCAGTACAGTAATTAGAGACTAAAATGTGTGATCATGTGTGCAGATGATAAATGATATGAAGTAAAAACACTAGTATATATATATATACAAAAGATCATAATGTGTCTCTGTTAGATTTTTATTGCGTCACTAGTACGAATATAATTTTCAATTATAACTATATTTAGTTACACAAAATTAGCCAACACTTGAGTCCAACTAAAAGTCACAACTTAATATAATATATATATATATATATATATATACCTCAACATAAAATAACGGTCCACCGACTTGAACATCTAACTCGCACAATGAAATATCAACATAACGAATTATCATTCAAACCTTTACCACCTTTTTCTCCTACCTCAGTTTTGGCAAATCAAGGAATAACTAGACCATTCATTTACCATGGAACCATGAACTAGATGTACAACTAAACTAATGATGATTGTAGGTCCCTCGGGTGTGACGGATCGTCACATGCAAATGGGTATACTAGTCGGACCGGGTGCGGAATGCCCGTGACTAGGCGAAGAGTCTAGCTAAACAAAGTAAACCGACAAGAGAAAACACTTTAAACGTTCTTTGTATTATAAACACTTGAAGGTTACAGAGAAAAGCACTGAGATTACAATCTGCGTATTTGCTATAATGTCTGCGTACTTAACTTCTGTCAACCTATCCTACTTATACCTGACCTGATGCCTGCGCACTTAACAAGTGCGCAGGGAAAATTGCTCTTGCGTACTTAACAAGTACGCAAAGGTATGCTTGCGTACTTGCTAAGTACGCAGGAGCATTCTCCTGCGCACATGTAAGTGCGCAAAACACTTAGAAAGAAATGCAACATTCAATATGTAAAACTAAATACAACTCGATAAACTAATACATAAAGACTCTTACATACAAAGACAATTACAGACATGAAAATATAAACTAAGACTCTATCCAGAGTGTTGTCACAGGAAAGTGCTTCAACAAACTCCCCCTTGAAAACAGCTCGGGATCTTCATCGTCTTCAGTCTTCAATCTTCAGTCTTAACAGCTTCAATCTTCAGCTTCCATCTTCTTCTTGTAATCAAGGCAGAACTTAATCACCTTGTCGTATTTAGAAGCAAGGAGCTTTGTCCACTCGTCTGTGTAGACGCAGTAGCGTTCTGCTAGTACCTACAGATCTTTCACAGAAAAGTTGATGAAGCAGACTTCATCAAAAATTCTGATCAGTTCCTTTGGCACCATGTTCCCGCTCTCTGAACGTCCTTTTCCCATGATCACAGCCTCGCCCGTTTTTGGATCTACGTACCAGTATCACATGTCACCAAGAATATCCTGAGATAACTTGCTCAGGGGAATCTTAGTTTCACATCGCACTAGCTTGTATACCAATTTATTTAAGTGCTTCTTAGTCACAGGATGTAAAGCGTGCTTATCCTTGTCTCTCTTCGGCACCTGAGGCTTGAACATTTCAAAGTTCCCAGATCTTGCTTCACGCTGCAGAACCACCCACAAACCCATCGCCACTGCGTGATTGGAATGACCCAGCAGCTCTCGGTTTGCTAGGTTCACAAGGTCGTATTTGGGCAAGGAGCTGAACGCTTCACTGGTGGGTTTCAAGTATTGAACCCCCCAGATCTTTTGATAGCGAACAGTTGCTTGTCCTCCTCGAACCTTACAGCTAAGATCATTCATGTTGCTCCGTGCTTGTCTATGATAGACGTCTTTTGCCACACCGGAGCTGGACCCTTTGAACTAGTAGAAGGCATATCTGTCTTTTTTGGTGCCTCTGGGTCCACAAGTGCAGGGTCGACTGGGGAGGCTTCAGTCGAGGCTTCTACATTACTAGCCTGCTCGACTGAACCTGTGTCAAGCAGAGCGTCGAAAGATGGAAATTCAAATATCTCTCCATCTTCTAGCTCGTACTCTCCTTCCCCGTCACCCTTGGGAATCTCTATCACCACGTCTTCATCATCATCATTCCAGTCATCACCAGAGTCGATCTCTTCTTCTTCCAGATTAAGGAGAGCATCGATCTGTGCTTCCTTGGAATAGTCAGGCTCAAGATAAAGGATATCATCATCAGATAACTCCTTGAGCACGTTGGCAGCTGACTTCCTTTTATCACCACCACCACCAGAGGTATCACCACCCTCTTGCTGAGTAGACTCCCCCTCACCCATTGGAATAGCAGAGATGGGCACAATTGCTAAAGCTTGGTGCTCACCTCCACTAGGATCGGCTTTAGGATCCTTGTCTTTATCATCATCCTTAGTCAAGTCGACTGGATGACAAGGCTCAGCACCAGTGGATTTATTTTCTTTCTCTTTCTCCTTCTCTTTCTCTTTCTCCTTCTCCTTCTCCCCCTGAGCATCAAGCTTCTTTGTCAGTTCTGCAACTAATTTGACCATCGCTTTGTGCTCTTTTCTTTGTAAATCCAGCCTTAGCTCAAGTGACGTTCTGTGGCCTAGAATCATTTCATTTGTCTTCATTAACAGCTCATTCTGTGCCATTACGTTCTTCAGTCGCTCATTAGTCCCCATTCTGTGGCTATGTAGAATCCTAACTTCATCGGCCAGTGAATTAATCTGTGCTTGTTGAGCATCAGATTCCTCCTTTGACTTCTGAATAGTCTTCAGCAGTTCAGCAACTTGGGTTTCTAGCACATCGATCCTTGCCTCATTCGGATCAAGATGCCTAGACGATGACGCTTTGGCATTATGGATAGGGGAGGAGAAGATGGTACCAAAGTCAAACCCTTGTGAGAAATCTTCATAAGTGAAGGGTTGACTTGGAGGATCAATGGTGGGTGTTGGGATTTGGGATGAGATGATGGGAGTGGGTGTTATGGTAGGGGTGATGGTGACAGACTCCGTGACAATTGGAGTAGTCACTGTCACCTGGACGGATGTAGTAGGGAGTGTCACCGTCACAGGAACCTCCTCTGTGACTGCCGTGACTGCCACGTCAGCTTGAACTTGTGGTTTTCTCCTCCTACGGTACAATTGCTGTTCTGGTGGGGTAGAGGCTGAATCTGGACTGGCAGCTGAAACATGTACTTGCTGCACAATAGGGACCTCTACCACACTGGGGATAGCAACCTGTTGCCTATCACCCTTGTTCTTATGAACACTTTCTCTACTTTGTCTTTGTAGAGCAGCGTCAGAGCCCGATGTTGGCTCATATTCGCTGCTCGAGCTCTGTCGCTTCCTTTTGGAGGACGACTCAGGTAGGGTTACCTGTACCGATCTCCTGGGGTGTGCCTATGATGGTGCGTCATCGGAATCAGAAGAATCTGATTCTGTTGCTTCATAATCGGATTCCTCAGCACCACCATCACCTCCTTCGTCATCACCGTCATCACTTTCATTATCCTCTTCTTGTTGTTCCTGTTGTTCATCTGAATGCTCACTCAGTTCAAGATCCGATTCGTGGCTGTACCATCTCCAGTCTTCAGGTGCCACATATGCTTCATTTAGAAGGTGGCCAAAGAGTTCTGTGTGCACAGGGGTAGGTTCTACACTGCCTGGCTTCAGGAATTGAGCAAATACTATTTTGTCCACCCGCTTGACTTGCAGTCTCTCCCCTATAGCAGGAAGGTTTGGAAACCCGTCATCAATCAAGAGTTGCACAAACCTAGGGTATAATAAGAATCTAAACTTCTCCGCTGTGTTGATCTGGTCATTGATTGCTTTGTAGATCTAGCGCGAGAAGTTGTAGCCCCTATTAAGAGACAAGCCCACCATGGCTGCTGCAAGGTCATGACCCATGGCATCTTTACCGCTTTCCTTGACGAGATGCACACGATCATGACGTGGGAAAAATACCGCCATTGGTCTAATACCCACTTCTTTTTGTATGAAGCATAGTCCCTCGCTCCGACGTATCCCATTCTTTGCCTCCAACAGCCATCCACAAAGTAGTCTGGATAGGCTGTCGGGTCAGTCGCGAGGTCTCTGAACTGCAGGACCCTTCTTATAGTATCTTCAGAGAAGGCAATAGCCTGACCTGCAACGGTAGCCCTAATGACATTGGGGGATACTGTGCAGTGGTGCTCTGTTGTCTCCCAGAATTGTTCCAAGTAAGGTCTTGACACGGTCGGGTCAGCTGAGATAGCATAGCTGACTCTTGAGCGGTTCAAGAAGTCAACTATCTCCCTCTATTGCAATGCTGCACCTTTCCATTCGGGTTGAGTGTTCGCTAACAGGTTGAATTCGTTAGTAAATGCCCGAGCCATAATCTGCAAAAGCACACAGAAAGCACAATCAGAACAACACGTATCATTGGAAATGAACAAACATGACACGGTATAGTAGTTACTCTTTGAACATAAATTTCAGACTTACAAAATTTCCTAAGTGTTGGTGCTGCGCACATAGCAAGTGCGCAGCTTTTTCTTCTTGCGTACTTAACAAGTATGCAAGAACTACTTCTTGCGTACTTGCTAAGTGCGCAAGAACATCACTTAAAGAAAAATTCCAGAAAGTTTAGAATTTGATTGATCGTTCAAAAGGCGGGTCGAATAGGTCACCACTAGGTCGGAATCAACGATTCTAACCTATGGGACCAGTATTAACACCACAAACTACCTAACCAGGACCAATTTTGACCTAAAACGGCCCCTCGACCCACTGTCGGTTCGACTTCAAACCCCCAAACTCAAAAATCGAAGATTAAAAAGGACGTTCAAGGATCGGTTATGTGATCTAATCATGTTTAATGATAATAGGTTACCCAAACAACCCTCAGTTTGCCCTAAAAATCACAGATTGAACTTAGGTTTTCTTAGTCAAGAATCAGTTCAAAAGTCACGAAATTGTGGATGGATTCAGCCTAGAATCTCACCAAGTCGATGAAATGAGATGATGAAACACTTTGATTTTGAGTGAAATTTGCAGAGGGAAAACTTGGGTTTGAATGCGATGAAACTGAGAAAAATTTTCTAAGTGTCCCTTATATACCCATCCACAATCAGTCGTGCGTACTTGTTAAGTGTGCACGAGTTAAATCTTGCGTACTTACAAGTACGCAAGCTTTAACTCTTGCGCATTTATAAGTGCGCACGACTTACTTCGTGCGAACTTGACAAGTACGCACAACGATTAAGTACGCAAACTTTCAACTCAGAATTTATGAAGTCTTTCAAATCAACTAACGAACAAGATAAAAATATTCAATCACGAGGTTTCAAATACAATTCAGGAAGGTTAAACACAAATATTTTTGGCTTTTCTGAATAAAATTGAACTATGCATAAACTTAAAATATTTTTGATCTTTTCTCATAGAAATATACAAGTATTCACACAAACTATTTTTGATCAAAGACACGAGCAGAGGATCATATCAAGCTATCTTTTAGGAAAAACGATACAAAATAAACATCAAAGAATATGGGATCATGTCATGGATTACTCTTTATTAGTACGTAATAAGCACATAAACATGTAATTCAAGTTGACAATATTATAAGATTTGAAACTCTACGCATCTTTGTATCACATTCTTGTGTATTAAGGTATTAATTATAAGATGTACAATGTGTACCCCACTGATATGCTATTCTAACTTGCACTATCTCAAGGCATCTAAGATTTTCCCAATGATTTTCTAAATTTTCAGAATGAAGCTACATCTATTAGCATAGGAAAAATCAAGCAGAATCCATAAGGATTATCAGGAATCATAAGATTCAGAATCGAGTGATTCAGTTGTCTTGGTTTCATTTGATTTTCTTCATTGAATATCGGAATGATGATTCAGGATAATATATATGGTGATTGAATAAGGTAAGGGGATCCAACTTTTATCTGGATTTGATTTCAATGAATCAGGAGTGATTCAAGAGTGAATACATAGAGACATGTCTTGATTCAATCTCTCATTGCATACTTGTGAGTATGGGCAGTGAGATGAACCGTATTAATTGTGCTAACGACATGACCCGAAACTGACCTCAAAAGAAAATTATTACCAAAATCTAACATCCTATATCTGATAATGATCTTTTCTATTCTTTTACGCACACACACCTGCAAATATGGGTTCAAATCACAGTTGTAATTTAGATTTAGTTTCCACACTACTAGTGATTCAAAGACGCATACAGCCTACTGGCAATTTAAATTACTTGTAAATAAGCAGATTAAAAACACAATAAGTTAAACAGTTAAGTAAACATGACGCAATCATTTCCCATATGAGCAGTCTATGACGTTTAGATCATTTCTGATGTACTATCATTTCCTCTTTTCTCAAGTTAACTTTGAAATTTTCTCCATTTTCTATTTTTGTTTTTGTTTTTGGAAAATATTTTGAAACTTAAAAGAACTATACAGAAAATTTAAAAAGAAATAAAGTTTAACTTCCATGGATTGAATTGATTTAAGAAAAATTAATTTTTACTCGGGATTGAACATTCCTATCTAGTTGACAAGATGCTCAAAACGGGATTGATCAAATGCCTTTGTGAAAAGGTCAGCAAGATTGTCATCCGTGTGAACTTTTACAAGTTCAATTACATGCTTTTCAGCACAATCACGGATGAAATGATGGCGAATCTCTATATGTTTAGTTTTGGAATGATGACTCCTTCGGTTGAGACTGAAACCTTGAGCACAAGACCTAATTGGTCAGCAAGATTGTCATCCGTGTGAACTTTTACAAGTTCAATTAAATGCTTTTCAGCACAATCACGGATGAAATGATGGCGAATCTCTATATGTTTAGTTTTGGAATGTTTCATTGGGTTATTTGTGATGGACATTGTGGCATTGTTGTCAATGAATAGAGGAGTTCCAGTGAAGTTTAAGCTGTAGTCTCTCAACTGCTGCTGAATCCACAGTATCTGAGAACAACCGCTCGCTGCAGCAATGTATTCTGCTTCACAAGTTGAGACAGAAACCGTTGACTGCTTCTTACACTGCCAGGAGACCAGTCTGTCTCCTAAGAATTGACATCCACCAGAAGTTGACTTTCTGTCAAGGTTACAACTGCAATAATTTGAATCAGTGTAGGCTTTGAAGTCGAATGACTGCTGCTTAGAGTACCAAAGACCTAATTGGTGTTTCCCTTTCAGGTATCTGAAAATTCTCTTCACTGCTATCATACGTGATTCCTTCGGTTGAGACTGAAACCTTGAGCACAAGCACACAGCAAACATTATATCAGGTCTTGAAGCTGTGAGATACATAATTGATCCGATCATCCCATGGTACAATCTGTTGTCTACATCCTTTCCATCTTTGTCAGGATGCAGACCATGATTGACTGGGATAGGTGTTCCATAAGTATTGCAATCATTCATCTTGTATTTTGATAAGATGTCCTGCACATACTTAGTTTGATGTAGATAAATGCCATCCTCTCTTTGACTAACTTGCAGACCCAGGAAAAACGACAATTCACCCATATTACTCATTTCAATTTTGGACTTCATCACCTGCTCGAATTCCCTACACATCCCTTCATTGGTAGATCCAAAGATAATGTCGTCGACGTATACTTGTACAAGAAGAATGTCACCTCCTGCTTTCCTAATGAAGAGCGAGTCAATCTGTCCATGGTCGAAACCATTAGACAGTAAATGCTTAGATAATGTCTCATACCATGCCCGCGGTGCTTGATGAAGACCATAAAGTGCTTTGTCGAGCTTATACACTTTATTAATATTATGCGGATCTTCAAAACCGGGAGGTTGAGTGATATAGACCTCTTCGTGAACTTTACCATAAAGGAAAGCACTCTTCACATCACGTTGATAGACCTTGAAGCCGACATAAGTGGCATAAGCCTAGAATAGTCGAATGGCCTCAATTCTAGCAACTGGGGCATATACTTCTGTGTAATCCAAGCCCTCTTGCCGATAAAAACCCTGAACAACCAATCTTGCTTTGTTCTTCACAACAACATGACGATCATCCGTCTTGCATTTGAACACCCATCTGGTTCCAATTGGCTGAAAGCCCTTTGGCAAGTCAACCAAATCCCACACGTGCAACTTTTGGAATTGAGATAGTTCATCTTGTATCGCCTCAATCCAACCGTTGTCAGTGAGAGCCTCCCTCACATTCTTTGGCTCTAACTGGGACACGAATGTAGCATGCAGACATGTTTCCATGACACCAGTGTCAAATATCTCTGTGTAAAGACTGGTGTTCTCAGTGATGGTTCGATGACGAGTCTGAACACCGGCATAAGGATCACCAATAATGTTGTCGATCGGATGATTCCTATGCACTCTCGTCTCCGGTATAATCGGTTCCTGAATTTCTGGATCAAGATTTGTGCTTAACTCCCCCATTTCCTGTGTTCCAGAGGAAGAAGATTCAATGTTATTTGGATCAGCTGGAGCTTCATTTCCTATAGCTGTGTTAGGATTGGCTTGAGCGTCATCTCCAACAACAAGAACATCCTCACTGTCATCACTGTCATGAGTTCCAGATGCAGATGCAGCATTGGAATCAGGAGTTACAATTGGTACAGTAGCACGAGTAAAGAAGCTGGAGTCATCACCGCCACCCAATAATTCATAAACGTTTGCGGCGTCAACTGCAGATAAATCAGGAAGATTGAATGACTTGAATAGCGCATCATAATCAAAACCCCAAGCTAGACCTGTTGGTTCGGGTGGAATGCTGTGTTTACTACAATCCACTTCAAACCATTCCTCGACAGTACGAGTTCCTATGTTGTACACTCTCTTGCAAGGTGAGTTGGCAACGTATCCTAAGAAGATGCCTTCCACCGCTTTTGCATGAAACTTAGACTGGCGGTCTTTGTATTGTAGCAACAAGGAACAAGGACTACAGAAAGGAACTATGTAATCAAGATTGGGAAGTCGATTGTTGATCAACTCGTAACAAGTCTTGTTATGCCTCTTCACAACCAGAACTCCGTTTAAGACGTGACAAGCTGTATTAACGGCTTCTGCCCAAAAAGTGACAGGAAGCTTTGCATCCGACAGCATAGTCCTTGCAGTCTCAATCAGTGTTCTGTTCTTCCGTTCAGCAACTCCATTCTGCTGAGGTGTGTACGGCGCGCTGAATTCGTGACGGATCCCTTTCTTGAGACAGAAAAGCTCCATCAAATTATTCTTGAACTCAGTTCCATTGTCACTCCTAATTCTTCTAACTTTCAGCTTGAAAAGAGATTCCAAGCTCGGGATCAAATATTAAAGAATATCAGCAGTCTCGTCTTTAGTACCTAAGAAATGCACCCAAGAAAAACGTGAGAAATCTTTAGTTACTACTAGACAGAACGACTTACCTCCAATACTCCTGATACTTATGGGGCCAAACAAATCCATGTGTAATAGCTCCAAAGGGGTATCAATAGAGTTTTGGAGCTTGGGCTTGTGAGATTTCCGTTGCTGTTTGCCCTTTTTACAAGGCATACAGTCATCTGCAACGGTAAACCTCAGCTTAGGAACCCCGGTTACCAAACCGTTTCGAACAAGATGATTCATTTTACGATACGAAATATGTCCATGTTTCCTATGCCACAAGATGGAGTCGAGCTTTGTCGCTTTAGAAAGCAAACAGGTAGGAACTGATGAGGTGGTTGTTGCCATGCTCATATCGATCTGATAGGTGTCGTTTATTCTTGGCGCTCTCATCAGGATCCAATCTTCCGAAACTTCAAAACCGGGTTTGAGAATCAGGCATTCTGACTTGTCAAACATCACCGAGTACTCATTATCACACATTTGGGAGACACTCAACAGGTTATGCTTCAGCTGCTCGCAGAAGTTGACATTGTCAAAGCTGACACAACCATTCGAAACCACGCCTTGACACGTGATGCTACCGCCTTTTTCTCCGGCAAAGGCCATATAGTCACCTCTGAATGGTTTAACATCTTGAAGCAGGGCCATGTTTCCTGTCATGTGCCTGGAACATCCACTATTTACATACCATCGGTTAGAGATAGTACCCTTCGGAAGTCCCTGCACGAATCACAAAAGAATTAGTTTGATTTGGAGACCCAAGCCATTGTGGTCTTGGGTCGTCCATCCTTTTCAAAATAAACTACTTCCTTTAACTCACAGTCATGATGACTGTTCAAAATTGATGAATCTTTGAAAGAATTAGAATTGGGAGATTGAGAATTTTTGGATTTGGCAGTCCAGGATCTCTTCTGTTTCTTAACCGGAACAGGAGACTTTGATTCAACAACAGCAGGTGAACTTGTGGAAGCTTCACCTAATTGAACTGAAGTCAGCTGTTCCAGCTTTCTCAAACTCTTGTTTCTTCTTCTTCTTCTCTGTGGCTTTGAGAGTCTTGCCACAGGTTTCTCACCAGTGCGTGTACTACCAGATGTAGATACACGAGGTACAGCATGTTGCGTTACCTTTCTTGCAACAGATGGTTTAGCTTCAGACTTTATCTTAGGCTTTACCATCGGTTTGACTGGTGGTTTCACCATATTTTGTTTTGGATTTTTGGGAGCTTTCACTGATGGCGACCTGGGGATAACAGCTGGTTGTGGAACAGCATACCGTTTCCCTTGGTTCTTAGAAGGACAGTTCACAATAATGTGACCAACCAAGCCACAGTGAAAACAGTTCCTCTTGTCTACATAAGTTCTCTTGTAAGGCTCATTAGATCTGGCCTTAGATAACTCAGCATTATGAGAAGGAGGAGTTGGTTTATAAACATTAGTCTGAGCCTTTACAATTTGGTTTTTGGGGGTATAGTATTTTTCCAAATTTTCTTTATACCCAAGCCCATAATGAGCTGAAAAAGCTTCTTTCTTGGCTTGGTTAAGACTTTTATACCCCCCATAAAGCATTACCTTTAGATTATCATTTGTTTCAATGATATCGGGTTCTGTTAAAATGCAATTATCACCATTAGTGATAACGTTTTTCTTTAACTTTTGTTTAGTCAACAACTCCTCAGATACTACTCCTTCAGGGCAAGAGTTAACCGACCCGTCTTCAGAAGCAGTAACAAACTCCTCACTAGATGTGGAGTTAGCCTTACTTGATGATTCATCCTTTTTAGGGGGAATCATCCTTATCAGAGGACTCATCTAGACAAGTGAGATCAATGTCTATTAAGCTATTAACAAACTTCCCGCTCACTGGTGGAGGAATGGCATTAGTACCCAAACCTAACACATTCAGTTGTCTCACCACAGACTCGTAATGTTCCACCACAAAGCGAGAGTTTTTCAACTTCTAATTAGTGCATTTTAACTGCAAGATCTCATTTTGCAGTTTGTTGATTTCATTGTTCCGTTTTTCTAACCCCCTGTATGCAACATCTAAGTGAAGCTGTTGATCACTTATTTTTAAAGAATATTCAGATTTTTCCTTTTTTAACATTTCAATAGAATCTTTAAAACGTTTTTCATTTTCTTTATGAGCTGCCAAACTTAGGGGTTCGATTTTGTCTTGGAGCCTAGAATTTTTAGTTTTAGCCCTTGACATTTAGAACATGAAATAACAGAGAAAGGGTTAGAATCTACCTCAGACGATGAACTTGTTTCTTCTCCAATGGCCATGAGAGCAACAGCAGTGGTTGAATCCTCTTCCTCAGCTACAGGTGCTTACATTTCTTCAGCATCCTTCACCTCCTCTTTAGCAGCAGTTGTAGATTCTTCTAGGTCAGCCATAGAAGCTTCCCTTTTCTCTGCTTCCATCATCTCCATGATCTCAGCCATGAGACCAACCTGGGTTTGTGTGATGATGGCATCCTCAAGATGAACACCCCAATCAAAGCTGTCGTCCTGTTGTGCTACTAGTGCATTGGACGTTCCACTTTGGCTTTGATTGTGGTGGTTTAGATTATTTTGGCCATGGCTGTTTCCTTGGTTGGGTCGGGTGAAACCAGAGGCAGGTGCTCTGTCTTTCTGACACTCACGAGCAAAGTGTCCATAGTTCAGACACTTGTAGCATTTGGCCTTGGATTTGTCAAACCCGACCTTGGCATTAGGATACCCGCCAATAAACTTTCTTCCTGTTCTGTTCAGGAAACGCTTTGCTCTCCTCAATAGCATAGCCATATTCCATTGAATATCCATGTCCTCCATGTCATCAGGATCCACTTGATTAAAATCTTCTTCAATCGTCTCTGGATCAGTAAGCTTGCCACCTATGAAATTTTCATATGCAAGCATACAAGATGATAATAGTGCTACATGATCTTCAACTATTCTGGCTATAGCTGAGTTATTAGCTGAAGACGTAGCAGGAGGATTTCTTGAGGTATTTTGATGATGAGATCCCAACCCTGATCCTGAAGCATAGCAAGCATGACCACCACACCCAGTTGAGTGGTCTTCTTCAGTAGGATTTCCAGTGAAGAGGGCAATTCTAGAGCCCGATGACTTGGATGTAGAAGTCATCCCATGATACATAGAAGGGTCTTGTATCTGGGGTCTTCCAGAGCTCTCCTTTCTTCTTAGGTTCATGTCATGAGCTTGAACCTTTCCTATTGCCTCTTCAACTGTCAGCTCACAGAATTTAGGAATTTCCCTCATCAGGGTTGTGTACATCTCAAA
The DNA here is from genome assembly GCA_023525975.1 of Smallanthus sonchifolius. Lineage (NCBI taxonomy): Eukaryota > Viridiplantae > Streptophyta > Magnoliopsida > Asterales > Asteraceae > Smallanthus > Smallanthus sonchifolius. The sequence goes on along the minus strand of CM042018.1, from coordinate 73,516,452 downwards.
TTTGGGTGGTAAAGCATCCAAAAACTTTTCCACCATCTCTTCATCTGGATACCTAAGTTCAAAAGCCTTCAACTCAGTCTGTAAATGATAGAATCTAGAGATGAGGTCATCCAAAGATTTGTTCTCTAAAAGCCTGAAGTACTCATACTGCTTCCTGAGAAGATCCCTCTTACTCTTCTTGATGTCACTGTTTCCTTCGAATCTCTTCTGTAAAGCTTTCCAGAGATCCTTAGAATTGTCATACCCTCAGAAACTATGGAACAATTCCCGAGTTAATGCCATAGTGATCGAACCAAGTGCCTTCTTTTCACGATCATAAGCTTTCTTTTCTTCGTCAGAAAGCTTAGAGATAGGTTTGGGCATGGTTTCATCAATATAGATGTGTGTGGGATGGTTATATCCCTCAAGGATTGGTATCCATAGTGATGAGTCGGTACACGAAATGTAGTGCTCAAAACGTGCTTTCCAATTGGAATAATCATTCACGTTCAGCAACTTTGGTGGTTTCTGTGGTGTACCGATCTCATTATCATAATTCAGCAGGTTTCCAAGATTCTGAAGATTCGACATAGTGAACACTTAGTCAAATTTCAGAAAAGTCAGACACAATTGCGCACTTGGTTTTGGCTTTGCGCACTTGAGAAATAGTCATGCGTATTTAGATTTCCTCTTGCGTACTTGTAAGTACGCAGGAGTAACTATAAGTACGCAGGATATAACTTAAGTTCGCACAAGTTCCGTCTTGCGCACTTATAAGTACGCAGGAGATAAGTCTTGCGTATTTAGTAAGTACGCACAAAACTGTACTTTTTGCCAGAAATGGTAAGTACGCAGGATACTTTTTCAGCAACTTTCACCAAACTTTTCCGGTCACCTGAAACTCGCCGGAGATGGTAAAAATTCGTCTGATGATCAATGCAAATGAGCCAAAAGGTCAGAAACTTGTTTCTAACCAACCTTTGATGCTCAAAACACTCAAATACACAACAAAATCCATTTTTTTTAGTGATTTTTGCTTCTAAAATAGTGCTCAAGAGCTACCTTATTTTATCACAAAAATCAACAAAGATACCTCTTTTTGCTTGTAAAAACTCTCCAAACTCACTCACAAAACTCGAAATCATGAGCCAAGGCTCTGATACCACTTGTAGGTCCCTCGAGTGTGGCGGATCGTCACATGCAAGTGGGTATACTAGTCGGACCGGGTGCGGAATGCCCGTGACTAAGCGAAGAGTCTAGCTAAACAAAGTAAACCGACAAGAGAAAACACTTTAAACGTTCTTTGTATTATAAACACTTGATGGTTATAGAGAAAAGCACTGAGATTACAATCTGTGTATTTGCTATAATGTCTGCGTACTTAACTTCTGTCAACCTATCCTACTTATACCTGACCTGATGCCTGCGCACTTAACAAGTGCGCAGGGCAAATTGCTCTTGCGTACTTAACAAGTACGCAAAGGTATTCTTGCGTACTTGCTAAGTACGCAGGAGCATTCTCCTGCGCACATGTAAGTGTGCAAAACACTTAGAAAGAAATGCAACATTCAATATGTAAAAGTAAATACAACTCGATAAACTAATACATAAATACTCTTACATACAAAGACAATTACAGACATGAAAATAAAAACTAAGACTCTATCCAGAGTGTTGTCACAGGTAAGTGCTTCAACAATGATGAATGATGAAAGATTGGAGAAACCCACAAGCAAAATCAACCCACCCATCCCTCCATCCCATATTCACGGCACCATCATTGCCACCACCATACCAATCACCCTTTTCTTCTTCCACACTCTACTCCAACTTCATACATTACCATGATGACTAATTATTAATACCAAGATCATACACTATCCAACTAGTATATATAAAAATATATTATGGAAGAACAAGAGTTTCCTCTTGTTCTCTCCTTATTTCGGCACACCCAAACACACACTTACACACACACACTTCTCGAGGGTAAACATCAAGGAATCCAGGAGAACCCACACCCATGGGAGGATCTAAGGTGCTTCAAGGAAGAGGAGTAGGAGAATTCGAGCAAGGGATCAAGAACCATCATCCATTTCTACACTAAAAATCGTCATTTTGAGGTAAGGAATACTACAACACTTTACATACTTGAATCTTTGATATTAAAGTGCAAGTTCATCTCTAAATACAAGATTTTTTACTTTAATCTAAAAACAAATGTGAACTAAACAAAGTGTTGGACTCATTGGAACTAAAAATGGTAAAAGTGTATACATAGGTGTCGATTTGCATACATATGTGCTAGTATGTTTTATTTTGGTGGATTGTGTGTCAAGAATCAATTGATGTTCATAAAATTATGCAAATCTTACTATACAAACATATATATACATATATATGTATATATATATATATGTTGAATCTAGGAAATAAATGAAAACTAAAAATAGGATAACTTGTATGTATATATGTGTATAAATCGTATATATGCATATATACATGGATATGATTAACTTTTAGAATTTAAATGATAAATACAACTATATACAATTTGTGGAAATATGAAAATCATAATAAATAAATTTAGAGTTAGGCTCATAAAATAGAAATATGGATATATATGTATGTAATATGTTGATATGGATTGAGACTTGGTAGACAACATTTTGATAAATGAAAAATGATTAATTATGTCTGGAAAATTAAAAAGACATGATTTGATTAAACATGAAATAATATTTATTAGCGACGGTTCATGAAACCATCATTGAATATTTTATAAATAGATATTGAAAGATAATAGTTTATGAAAAAGGAAGACGTTTTGAAAATAATCAAATTGCTCTAAAGATATCGTTGTTTCAAATCAAGCGAAATAAAAGATGTAACTTTGGTTGGATTGTTTTATTAACGAGACATTAAGCCGGTAAATAAATATTTGATACGACGAACACCGGAATAATATATATATTATGGGTACATATATTGGGTACTATTATTCGTGAACAATATGTGCTATTATTTGGAAATAATACGTGGTAATTATTTTTCCATATTATATGCTAACATTAAGTCATAACACAAAAGGTTCGTGTCTAGGGACACATAAGTAACAAAATGATAATCACCAATGGTTCGTAACACAAAATACCTTTTTCAAAACTAAACACATCATGGACCGGATGACCTTAATCGGGTGAACAAATTGCACTTAAGACATTAGGACTTAACACTTACATACCCTTTCTGTTTAGGGTTCATATGGTCATGTATTTCTTGAACAATTACTGTGCTAAGGTTTCATCGGACATCAGGTGAGTTCACAGCCCCCTTTATCTTTTTACTGTTTTGTAAACATCGGGGGAGAAACATACTTACTTAATATGTTTTGCAAACATGAATACTCTGGTATAACTCCATGTGAGTTTCACTGTCCCCTTTTTCTGATTTTGAAATGTTTTGGGAAAGAAAACAAACTTGTAACGATTTTCATATAATGAAAGAAAAAAGACCAGACCGTATGTATGCATGGGGAACAATAGAGCGCTAACAGTCCCCTGGAATAATTTAGTAACCATTAACTGTAGCCTAAGGTCCTATAAATAGTACTATGGGGAGTGACGTCCCCCGGTCATGGTTAGTCGTGCTAACCGCAATCTGGAGGATTTATGGCCGCATAACATCTGATAACAAATGAGAGGGTCAAAGGAACAATTGTCATGGTTTGGTTACGGTTTCATGTATTACATATTATTATTTGTATTCCTAGCTTGTTTACAAATGGGGTCTGACGGTCGTTCAATGCATGGTTTAATGCAATGGGTATTTATTAAAGGTTTAATGGGTGGGTTAATTGCCCATGGTTCAAAGCATGGTTTAATGCATTGAGTATTTATTAAAGGTTTAATTGGCTGATTGATTGCCCAAGGTTCATTGTACTAGTCACTCATTTAAACTTATTTTATGACGGTAAAGTTATGTACAAGTTTTCGGGGGGAAACTAGTTATTTTATGACGGTAAAGTCATGTGCATGTTTTCAGGAAAACTGCTTTGCACTAGAACAACTAGCTCTGTGAACTCACCAACCTTTGTGTTGACACTTTCAAGTTTGTTTCTCAGGTAACCCTTAGCCATGGCGCGGTTGGAATAGGCTAGCTATGTTGGATCAATTTCTAGTAGCTGGAGGGACATAGAATATCAAGTCTCAAGTCTATCGTTGATCTAGAAGAACTTAGATCATAGTATTACTTAGTTTTAGTAACTGTATATGTAATCAAGTCTTAGAAATCACTATTATAGCTTCAGCTATCGTGTAATTAACCAATCGTTGCAACCTTTATTTATTTATTAAGTAAATAGATTTGGGGGTGTGACAGATTGGTATTAGAGCAATGGTTTTAGCGAATTAGGTTTCCTTAGTGACACTAGGCTCTAACCGGACTCATTTAGGGACCAATATTTCTAAGATTTACATCACACTAAGAACACCCAAGACTTGAGTATAGAAATTCCAACCGTTGCCGAACAACTTGTGTAGACTATTAGTGTATGGAGTTACACTAGGGTATCATTAGCTACACTAATGCATAATACAATTACATGGCACATGTAACAAACACTTGACACGTGCAAAGATGTGGAAATAATAAACACATACAACGTTTCTCAACAAAGTGTTACTGTTCGGATTACGAATTAAGGATAACAGGTACTCAGCACACTGTAACCCTAGAGGATTGAGTTATAAGCTGAGCTTGGGCGACAACGATAGTAATCGCCAGTTACCGATCTTGGTCCCACAACAGGCTGAACTCGTATCGGAACCTGTACCTATACCTGCACCACACCTACAACTACACCAGCCGTGGAGGCAGTTTTCTTTCTGACGTATGTGCCGTATAAATACTCTCCTTCATAAATTACTGGATCGGATGCCTAGAATTTTGCCAGGAGATATGGCAGACAGGGTTGCCCAGACAGAAGGGAACCCGAGGTGAATAAGCAGGACTAAACGGGAGAGAACATCATGGGTAAGGAGACCCAGACATTCATTAGGATCATGTGGATCCAAACGTACATACAGACTAGAGAAAGAATTGCTCGACACTGATTTGAGGATCTCTACCCTACACATAGTTCCTGACTTCCACCATACACGTCTTATTTTGGAGGGACACTGATGGTGCCTCTCTACCCTTAACCTCATCCAGAAACAACCATATTCGGCAGATTCATGAGTATTGGTGCACATAATTAAGAGTAATCCGATAGAACAATACACACTCCTACATAAGTGTGCAAACACGATCTAATGAACATTTCAAATCCCTCTTTGACTCGAAGCTTAGGATAGAAGAAACACTACAGGGATCATGCAAAGTAAATTATCATTACGGGTGCACAGGTAATTATAATTTGCAGTGCATGGGAACTTTAGTGAGTCTTGTTGTCCAAGCTAATGATCAACCATGTCCTTAGTCACTTGATTAAGGATTGCATCTTAACAAATCGAACTTCTCAATTAGGTGTTCACAAAGTATTCTCCTAGTTCGGGAGGAACGAGAGAAATTAAAATTGAATTCAACCAATCCTTAGTTAATCCTGAACGACGAAGGATTTAAAACAATCATTCTTTGAGATTCCACTTGTCAGGAAGGCTTTAAATTGAGCGTACCACAACCAAAACTTACAATAATTGCACAATTATTGTGAGAGATTATAGCGTAATCTCATGATCCATCATACAGTTTAGTCTCACAATAACTTGAAATTTACAAGAGTGTTAAGCATGGGGCAGAAAGTTTTTTTTTTTTTACTTGCATACACATGACACCTATGGGGTACTGTGGAAGATCGACATGAGACAAATAGATAATCTGACCTTTCAGAATACTGATCAAATAGAGTTGCTCTCGCAACCATTGACATACCATACACCTTTAAGTCCGACTATTCTTCCAGTGATGAATAAGCTGTGAGTTATACTTGAGCAAATGCCAAAGAAACATAAGCATGGACTAACGACTATTGTCGCACTAACAAAAGAATGACATACAGAACTCGTAAAGGAGTCCCAAGTGTAGGATTTCTTGCTAATCACATTAGTTCTTGATATGCATAAGGGACGTAAGCAAGAGTTGTTCACAACAGACCAGTATCCCCAAAAATCCGAGAGGATAATTTTATACCCTTTTGTACCCACACTTCCCTAAGGATCATCTTGTTGGATGGATCCCAGATTTCAGCCTTGAGGAGAGGCGTGATCACATCTTTCACTCCTAGTTTTCTGTAGTTAGGAAGCTCTAGGGCATCTATTTCTAAGAGATAACTTCTTAACATGGACTCAAGAAAAGTGAAAAATTTTCGATGTTCAACACTCATTACCTCAATGTTATGACTTGAGTCCTTGTACTAAGGACTTTGAGGCTATGACCAGCATGAGTGGAATACGTAATGGTAAGTCAACAAAGTACCATTCGAACGCAAGGGAAGTGCACACACATTGAATGACTAATAGTTGGCCATTGTAAAACTTCCAAACTCTTTCTACCAACTTAATGGGTTGACAAACCCATAGCCCTTTTTGAGGAAAACACTAATCCTATGAGACCATTCTCACAGTCTCACTGTTCATTTCCTCACCTAGACGGAATGTGAATATTCCAAACAAACATAGAACTTATTATGGCATACATACATCGAGGGTATGGTGGTCAAGTCATGAGTTTACATATCAGGACGATACGAAGTAAATGATAGTCTGCCGCGGGAAGGTAGTGCAAGCAATGGGTAAAGTGGTGGTTAAGCTCAACCTTTGCTAGTGAGAGCACACAAGGAACCTTAAAATATTAAACCCCTTATGACCCACTTTAATGAGAAGTCCTAGATGACATGACACCTGAAGTGAGAGTAAAGTCTTAATCCCGGAAAATACTTTCAAGATACAAAAGGGACAAACATAAAGTATCATTTCTACATTATATCGTTGCTATACGATCATAGCAAACTAGTGGTAATGAAGCTGCATCACTAACTCCTAGAACTGGGTAAGAACCCATTCACACTTTCTTGAAACCCATGAAGATTCACATATCATTAGTATTTGTTGAGCCAAGTCAGATGTGCTACTCTCAAATACTTTGACAATTTCCTTCTGCTTTGTTTAGACGATAGATGAACCACAGAAATCTTGACGACACAAGACTACGGTGAGATTTTGTAATCTCGAGTTATGGTTCGACATCTATTTCATGAAGAAATCAATCTACACCGAGTTACAAATAACGCACGTGAAGGAATTATCAATAACGATATTTGACAAGACCAAAGTCAATCTCTGGAGATTGCGTCTCTGTAAAACCTTATTCTATAACTGACTCATTATATACCCAGACCATTAAAGATGGTCTCTCTAAATCATTCCAGGCTAATTAAGAGAAATAACGCACGAAGACGTTATTTCTGGAACTCAGTTGAATCAATTCAAACTAGAAACTACATTGACAGGAGAGAGGCCAGCTAGAATCTTTTGTTCTGAAAAGACTGAATGTAAGCAGACCGTGAATGAATATGAGAAACAAGCAAGTATCTGATTCCAAGCTAAAGCCTGGACACCTCGCCGAATAAGACCTTTCAAAAATATATAGTGATCTGGCCTTCGTGCATTAAAAAGAGCAGATAAATGAAGGGTATGCGCCAGCATATATTCAAAATTCACATGCACCATTTCTCTTCGGTACCAGTGATGATTATCGCATGAATCCACCCTAATGAAACTGATAAAATAAGAAAATCATTCGACAACTAATTCGGGATTTTAATTACTCACTCAATGCCAGGGAATGACTTCACTGCGTATAGTCCATCTTGTTCATAGGATTCTGACAATGATTTTGTCGCTAAAGGGTATAGCCAGCGCCCTTCAATTGTCAAGACCTTCGAAGAATATTCCAAAACCCCAATGTCGAGATAACAAATGTTTAACGGTACCGATACACTGTTACATTATACTATAACATCTCAAATCCTTGCACATCTAATATCGTTAGTCGGAGAAGTATTCGCTTTACTTTCAAATACCGACTACTAAGTAAATAGGAATCAACAATTCTCCCCATGATCTAGGAAAGGAACTAAGGACACAAAGCCCTAATCGAGATAGAGCAAATCAACCCTAGAGGGTAAATTAGATTAAGTTTCGAGGACGAAACTTCTTTAACAAGGGGAGAATGTGACACCTGATATTTCCAAAACATCATCCGTACACAACTTTAACGTGTTTCCTGAATCACTTGAAATCATGCTTTTGAACGATAAAAGTCTAGCGAACATAATGCATCGATCGTTTCATACTGTAATAATTATAAGAATTGTCGGTTCATGCGGATGAAAAATCCGTATAACACAATCGATGGCAATTAATTATTACAATGGAAAAATAATTAGAGTTATATTCTAAATAAACGATCATGTTCTGAAGAGTAAGTCCTTAATATATATTATATGAAAATTCTCGTAAAAACATTTCTAGAATTATCGTTGTAAATTATTCCCTTAGGATGCGTATAAATGTGAGCGAACATATTTACAACTAAAAATATATGTAAACTTGAACTCCTTTATTCAAGTTCGTAGTCGCGTCTAAACAAAGAGAAAATATATATATATATATATATATATATATATATATATATATATATATATATATATCAAGAAGATGATTATTACAAAAACCCAGACGACTTCAGCGACACAGACACAATCCCAGACACACACAGGGAGTTCTGGAAATATATATATATATATATATTATAATGACAACTTCAAGGTTCATATATATATATTAAAGAGGGTATTATTTGCGGGAAGTACACCGCGTTTGATCCAACCACCTCACCATCATCATCATCTTTTTTTAACTCACACTCCACTCAATATCATGATGATGATGACTTTGTTGAAGTCCTCACTCCAAACATCACATCATAATGATGATGATTATGTCTAGATGTAGACTCCACTCCACTTAATATTTATATATATAAAACATCCCGCACAACCTGAACGTTGGTGATTAATCTTAAATGACCAGTACAGTAATTAGAGACTAAAATGTGTGATCATATGTGCAGATGATAAACGATATGAAGTGAAAACACTAGTATATATATATATATATATACAAAAGATCATAATGCGTCTCTGTTAGATTTTTATTGCGTCATTAGTACGAATATAATTTTCAATTATAACTATATTTAGTTACACAAAATTAACCAACACTTGAGTCCAACTAAAAGTCACAACTTATTATATATATATATATATATATATATATATATATATATATATATATATATATATATATATACCTCAACATAAAATAACGGTCCACCGACTTAAACATCTAACTCGCACAATGAAATATCAACATAACGAATTATCATTCAAACCATTACCACCTTTTTCTCCTACCTCAGTTTCGGCCAATCAAGGAATAACTAGACTATTCGTTTACCATGGAACCATGAACTAGATGTACAACTAAACTAATGATGATGAATGATGAAAGATTGGAGAAACCCATAAGCAAAACCAACCCACCCATCCCTCCATCCCATCTTCACGGCACCATCATTGCCACCACCATACCAATCACACTTTTCTTCTTCCACACTCTACTCCAACTCCATACATTACCATGATGACTAATTATTAATACCAAGATCATACACCTTCCAACTAGTATATATAGGAGTATATTGATGAAGAAAAAGAGTTTCCTATTGTTCTCTCCTCATTTCGGCACACCCAAACACACACTTACACACACACTTGTCAAGGGTAAACATCAAGGAATCAAGGAGAATCCACACCCATGGGAGGATCTAAGGAGCTTCAAGGAAGGGGAGTAGGAGAATTCGAGCAAGGGATCAAGAACCATCATCCATTTCTACACTAAAAATTGTCATTTTGTGGTATGGAATACTACAACACTTTACACACTTGAATCTTTGGTATTAAAGTGCAAGTTCATCTCTAAGAGTTCTTACTTTAATCTAAAAACAAATGTGAAATAAACAAAGTGTTGGACTCGTTGGAACTAAAAATGGTAAAAGTGTATACATAGGTGTCGATTTGCATACATATGTGCTAGTATGTTTTGTTTTGGTGGATTGTGTGTCAAGAATCAATTGATGTTCATAAAATTATGCAAATCTTACTACACAAACATATATATATATATATATATATATATGTTGAATCATTGAAATAAATGAAAACTAAAAATAGGATAACTTGTATGTCTATGTGTATAAATCGTATATATGCATATATATATGGGTATGATTAACTCTTAGAATTTAAATGATAAATACAACTACATACAATTTGTGGAAATATGAAAATCATAATAAATAAATCTAGAGTTAAGCTCATAAAATAGAAATATGGATATATATCTATGTAATATGTTGATATGGATTGAGACTTGGTAGACAACGTTTTGATAAATGAAAAATGATTAATTATGTCTTGAATATTAAAAAGACATGATTTGATTAAACATGAAATAATATTTATTAGCGACGGTTCATGAAACCATCATTGAATATTTTATAAATAGATATTGAAAGAAAATAGTTTATGAAAAAGGAAGACGTTTTGAAAAGAATCAAATTGCTCTAAATATATTGTTGTTTCAAACCAAGCGAAATAAAAGATGTAACTTTGGTTGGATTGTTTTATTAACGAGACATTAAGCCGATAAATAAATATTTGATACGACGAACACCGGAATAATATATATTATGGGTACATATATTGGGTACTATTATTCGTGAACAATATGTGCTATTATTTTAAAATAATACGTGGTAATTATTTTTCCATATTATATGCTAACATTAAGTCATAACACAAAAGGTTCGTGTCTAGGAACACATAAGTAACAAAATGACAATCACCAACGGGTCGTGACACAAAATACCTTTTTCAAAAATAAACACATCATGGACCGGATGACCTTAATTGGGTGAACAAATTGCACTTGAGACATTAGGACTTAACACTTATACACCCTTTATGTTTAGGGTTCGTATAGTCAAGTATTTCTTGAACAATTACTGTGCTAGGGTTTCATCGGACACCAGGTGAGTTCACAGCCCCCTTTATATTTTTACTGTTTTGTAAACATCGGGGGAGAAACATACTTACTTAATATGTTTTGAAAACATGAATACTCTGGTTTAACTCCTTGTGAGTGTCATTGTCCCATTTTTCTAGTTTTGAAATGTTTTGGGGGAAGAAAGCATATTTGTAACGATTTTCATATAATGAAAGAACAAAGACCAGACTGTATGTATGCATGGGGAACAATAGAGCGCTAAAAGTCCGCTGGAAAAATTTAGTAACCATTAACTGTAGCCTAGGGTCCTATAAATAGTACTATGGGGAGTGACGTCCACCTGTCATGGTTAGTCGTGCTAACCGTAATCTGAAGGATTTATAGCCGCATAACATTTGATAACAAATGAGATGGGCAAAGGGAACAATTGTCATGGTTTGGTTACGATTTCATGTATTACATACTATTATTTGTATTCCTAGCTAGTTTACAAATGGGGTCTGACGGTCGTTCAATGCATGGTTTAATGCATTGGGTATTTATTAAAAGTTTAATAAGCGGATTAATTGCCCAGGGGTCAATGTACTAGTCACTCGTTTAAACTTATTTTATGATGGTAAAGTCATGTACATGTTTTCGGGGGAAAACTACTTATTTTATGACGGTAAAGTCATGTGCATGTTTTCAGGAAAACTGCTTTGCACTAGAACAACTAACTCTGTGAACTCACCAACCTTTGTGTTGACACTTTCAAGTATGTTTCTCAAGTAACCCTTAGCCATGGCGCGGTTGGAATAGGCTAGCTTTGTTGGATCAATTTCTAGTAGCTGGAGGGACATAGAATATCAAGTCTCAATTCTATCTTTGATCTAGAAGAACTTCGATCATTGTATTACTTAGTCTTAGTAACTGTATATGTAATCAAGTCTTAGAAATCACTATTACAGCTTCCGCTATCATGTAATGAACCAATCGTTGCAACCTTTATTTATTTATTAAGTAAATAGAATTGGGGGTGTGACACCTTAACACTGCCTCGTTGCTCTTACCGTTCTTAACAACATGTATGTACCATTCCCGGTGCTAGGTAACACAACACTACCAATTGTCCGCTTTCAACTTTGGGATTTGTAGGTTTCACCTACTCATTCCCTTATCTCTCGCCCCTTGGCCAAACGACTGTGTAGGTCCCTAATTCGGTGCGTGACGGATCTCTAGACTCGCGGTACGACACGGTGATAACGTGCGGAATCCATGATCAACGTGCTCGTGTGACTCAATCAACAACAACGGTGTAAATAAACTCTTTGTATTCTACCAATATCAGGTTACAAGAATTCTCTCTCGTCTACTCTGATGTCGTCTATTCTCTAAGCTTCCTGTTCTGTCTCAGTAAACACCTATATATAAGCACTGTTCTGCACCAGGCGAACTTAACAAGTTCGCTTCACTGTGCTTAGGCGAACTTATTAAGTTCGCCTCTAATAGGCTAAGCGAACTTAATAAGTTCGCCTCTGTTAGACTAAGCGAACTTATTAAGTTCGCCTCTGATAAACCAGGCGAACTTATTAAGTTCGCCTCTGATAGGCTAGGCGAACTTATTAAGTTCGCCTCTAGCAGAACTTACACAGAATTTTATCAACAGTTACAAAACATGTCCTAACAGACTCCCCTATAACTGTTGTTAACAATTCTATCAATTACAAGTCAAAGACTCTAAGACTAAGACATAATATCTTCAAGCTCGTTGTCACCAGAATATGTTCTAACAGACTCCCCCTTGACAACAGCTTCAGAAGATTGTCATCTGTCTTCATATATCATCAAATAAGTTGTAGTCTTCGTCTTGTTCATCTGCACACTCTCTCTATTTCTAGAAGAAAACTTGGGAGAAGGACCCCTTGTCAACTTTTGTCTGCAATATTCAGTTTTTGCAAAGGAGAACAACCAAGAATAACCAACAATTAAGATTTCCATGGAAGCTGCAAAATAAAATCTTTTTAATTTTTCAAACATAAGAAACACAAAATCTTTTTGGTTTTTCTCTATATAAACTTAAATGTAAAATACAAAATCACATCTTTTTGGTCGAACATCACGAGTAAGAAGATCATATCAGTATATATGAGATATCAATCACACATCTTGGATATAAAATCCATAAAATATCAAATGGTATCCTATGTCATTCTTTCAAGCCTTGAGCAATCAAACGAATATCTTTCAAGATTATAACACTCTATCTTTTCAAGACTTTCATATTGCATGTTATGATACGCGATAAACATTCAAAGAAAATAGGATCAGGCTATGACACACAAATTCAAATTGTCAATATTATAAGATTTGAAGCTAAAGCATCTCATTCCCACTTTCTTGTGAGTTAAGGTACCATTTAAGTATGAAATACAACGTGTACCCCACTAGTATGCCAACAGAAAGTATATGTGCACTATCTTCAAGACATATAAGATTTTACAAAAGATTATCCAAATTTCCAGAATGAGGAGACATCACTTAGCACATGAATAACAGAATCCAAATTGGATTGTATAGGAATCAATGAGATTCAGAATCAAATGATTCAATGTCTTGGCTTATATATGTGGAATCATAAGATTCAGGTACGTGGATCCAACTGTTTTCTGGATTATGAATTCAATGGAATCAGTTAGGATGAATTATCAATATGATCCAAGGGCTAGTATATGTTTGACAGATGTTGTCAAGTACATATCTTGATTATACTTCAAATTGCATGCTTTTCGGGACATGGGCACTGAAGCAAATCGAATTAATAGTGCTAAGGACATAACCCGAAACTGATCTCATAGGAAAATCTTTATTAAAAGCTAATATTCTATATCTGATAGTGATCTTTTAACACACACACCCAGGCATAAAATGGGTTTAAATCACAGTTGTAACATATGAAATTATGTTTTCACACTACTAATGGTTCAGTGACGCTTTTAGTCTACTGACAATTCAAATTATATGCATACACAACACTATCATTTCCTATTTGTGTAGTCTCTGAAGTTTAGATCAAAACATATCATTCAGATATATTAACATAAAGCACCAACCAGTTAATCTAAGGTCATGTGTGAAAGAACATCTACTGATGTATTATCATCTCTTCTTTAACTTCAAGTAATGTCGATTTTATCTTTTTTAATTTGTTTGGCTTTTTAAAAATCTTTATCAAAGAAAGTAAAACAAACGAAAATAAAATCTTCCATGAAAACATTTTATGAAAAACATTTTACTTGGTTACTCAGGATTAAGCAATTCAATCAATTTAAAAACTCAAACCGATGTAATGTAATTGAATGTCATTGCCTCTGTCACCAACACAGTTCTGTACTCCCCCTGTCCTGTAGACTCCCCCTCAACTAGTCAAATGGTTGCATCAACGACTTTATGCTCACCATCGTCATCCTAAGTTTCAAGTTATCATTTGGACTTTGTAAAACTGTTTCCAAAACATTGTGTGTGACATATTCTCCCCCTTGAGCATCAAGTCGTTGAAACAAATAGATTCTCAGTTATCAACAACTCTTTACTCTTGCAGATGTCATTCCCTGTCATGTGCTTAGAACCACCACTATCAACAACCAAAATGGTATTAATAGTCCCTCTTGGTAAATCCTGCACATCTAACAAGAAACATTAATTTGAAATTGGGACCCAAGCCATGGTAGTCATGGGTCTTCCATCTGTATCAAAATAATAAACCTCACTCCATTCACAATCAAATCTCTCATCAATTTTAGGAGATTGTTCTGACGAGTCAGAAACAGAAACTTTAGATTTCCAAACATACTTCTTTTCATTAAGTTCTTTTTGCTTAAAATGTGAAGTGTTTGAACAATCTTGTTCATTTGAAAAATGTTTTGATTCTGAAAACTCTTGTTGTTCTAAAAGTTTTCTCAATCTTCTGTTTCTCCGCCGCCTTTGAGGTCTAGAAAGCCTAACCTCAGATTTTGAGTTACCCTTTGGTGTATCATGAGGTTTAACCACATTTGGGTTAACATAAGGCTTACCATGAGTTCTTACCTTTTTTGGAGTAACATGTCGGTTACCTTTGGCTTTGTGAGGACAAGCAATCCGAATATGACCAACAAGACCACAGTAAAAGCAAGATCTCGTCTCACGATAATCTCTCATATAAGGAATCTTCACACGATTAGATGCACTTGAAGAAGATTCTCCTACATGAACTTCTTTTGGAGTTTGAGACGGAATAGACTTTTTTTCAACAGGTTTTGATTCAAGCTTCATCTTCTCAGGAACTACATGCTTCTTCCCTTTATTTTTGTAAGGACAGTTCACCACAATGTGTCCCATCTCATTACAATGAAAACATGTACGCCTGTCTTTATAATCTCTGACAAATGGAACTCTCCTTGAATTTGAAGAACTTCCAAATGTATAATTTCCAGATGAATTAGAATCAACCTTTGAGTCTTCTTTCTTAACAGCTTTCGGTATCCCCTCTACCTTAGCTTCATCAAAATATTCATCATCACTCTCATCAGAATACACCATATCTTCACCTGTGACTGGATTCACTTTCAACACAGTCTTAGGATCTAAATCCTCATCTTTTATAATCTCAGGTGTAACAGAATAATTTCCGTTGAATGGTGGAGGAACATAGCCAATACCACTAGTTCCCTTCCCCTCTTCAGTATTATTATGATAATATCCTAATAAGAATGATAAATTTCCAAAGCTTTCTAACTTTCTATGCAATTTGGTTACCTCTACTTTGGATTCAGCTAGTTCATTATCTTTCGCAGCAAGATCATTATTTCTTTTCTCAATTTCTGCAAAGGACATTTCTAGGTGATATGCCTGCTCTTTGATCTTCAAAGTCAGAGAACTTATATCCCTCTTCAGTGATTCTATCCTCTCAACACACACATTCTCATTATCTTTTAATTTTTGATTTATCGTGTGCATCGATTTCATATCACAAATGAGGTTTACATTGTCATCCATAACCCTCATCATTTTATCCTTAACTGAAACACAGTTAGAACAAAACGTCTCAGAGTTAGAAAATACCTCAGGTTTTACTTCTAAAGAAGATGCACCAGGAGCCATGAATGTGTCATCATTAGCTTCACTCTTTTGATGAACAATAACAGGCTCTGCATCAGTGTCTGATAGACTCAGATCATCTTCAACTGTTTGGAAGCTTACTTCAGTCTCTACATCACTCTCGGTAGACTGAGTACATTCACCAGATCGAATACTCTCACTATCACTTAACTCGGTAGACTTAGTACTTTCACCAGATCGAATACTCTCACTATCACTTAACTCGGTAGACGAATCACTTTCAGAAACACTCTGCTTTACTACTTCTTCTTTGATCAAGACCACAAACGCTTGAGTAGTAGCTTCACCCTTTTTCTTCAAAGTTTCCCATAGTTCTCTTGAAGTTGGACACTTCCCGAGACTATGAATGATTTCTTTTGGTAAAGACAACGTTAAAGTTTCACGCGTTTTCATCTCTCGATCAAAATTATGCTTTTCTACTTTAGTAAGAGCTGTCACTGGTTTAGGAACATCATAATATCCCATATAGTCAAAAGTAGGATGAACATATCCTTCAAATATGGATGTCCAAAAGTTTTCATCAGTGACTGATACGAACTGTTCGAACCGGACTTTCCAGCTACGAAAATCTGATATACACAAAAGTCTCGGTGGCACAGTTCCAATCTCATTATCATCATATGAAATTGACATTTTGAAATTTTTGCGAAAATATCCGGAAAAAAAATTTCCCACCAAAATACTCTTTTTAAAAAATTTTGAAAATTCAAAATTTCAAAAATGATCCGAAAAAGCATATAAACTTTCCCTAAAAAATTTGGACAAGATGAATTTTCCCGCCAAAATACTTTCTATCGAACTTAATAAGTTCGCCTGACTGAACCACCCAAGCGAACTTGAGGAGAAGCGAACTTGACCCGAAGCGAACTTATTAAGTTCGCCTAATAAGTTCACCTGCAACAGAATGTTAAGTTCGCTTGCTTCAGCAGATTCAAAATCAAGAACACGTCAGACTAAACTCACGAACCAAAAGCATACGGAAATCATCATTAATCACTGATTTGAAGGAATTAATCAAAATTGGACCGTAGGATTGTGTAATTTCTCTATTAGAAGCTTTCTATCGGATCAATTTCATCAAAACAATTCAAAATCAATCCAAAATTGTCAAAAATTCTTCATTTTTATCAAGAACACAAAAAGATGAAAAAGCTTCAAAATCTCAGATTTTTGATGTTGATTGGACACGAAAACACCACGAATCTTTTGCTAATCAAGAGCAAAGGCTCTGATACCACTTGTACGTCCCTAATTCTGTGCGTGACGGATCTCTAGACTCGCGGTACGACACGGTGATAACGTGCGGAATCCATGATCAACGTGCTCGTGTGACTCAATCAACAACAACGGTGTAAATAAACTCTTTGTATTCCACCAATATCAGGTTACAAAAATTCTCTCTCGTCTACTCTGATATCGTCTATTCTCTAAACTTCATGTTCTGTCTCAGTAAACACCTATATATAAGCACTGTTCTGCACCAGGCGAACTTAACAAGTTCGCTTCACTGTGCTTAGGCGAACTTATTAAGTTCCCCTCGAATACGCTAAGCGAACTTATTAAGTTCGCCACTGATAGACTAAGCGAACTTATTAAGTTCGCCTCTGATAAACCAGGCGAACTTATTAAGTTCGCCTCTGATAGGCTAGGCGAACTTATTAAGTTCGCCTCTAGCAGAACTTACACAGAATTTTATCAACAGTTACAAAACATGTCCTAACAGACTCCCATATAACTGTTGCTAACAATTCTATCAATTACAAGTCAAAGACTCTAAGACTAAGACATAATATTTTCAAGCTCGTTGTCACCAGAATATGCTCTAACAGACTGCATCTGCCAATATTGCTATACCAGCTCACGATACAGTTGTCTTTGTCCCTCGTATCGTTGGTCCCGAACCAGGCTCACTGCCCTACCCATAAGGGTATAGCTTTTTCCCTCCACTGATGATCTCCAGGAGCTTGTGCCAAGCTACACTGGTCTCCACTGAATTCCTTTACCATAGTATCCCTTTACTTCAATATCACGCATTCAATACGTCCCTTACGTACGTATACACCCAACACTAGGGTCACCCTCATTAGCTCTCGATGTTTCTCAAAAGCCCTCTTATCACCGCCATGTCTGCTACAACAGCCACACTCTTTCCATACTTGTATGCTCCACAGGAGCTCGCTTTAAGCTAGTCTTACATTTACCAGCGTAGGCATTTCCTTCCTGGTCACTTACGTGCAATCCTGCACTTGCCCCTCCTGAGTTTCACTTTCCTCATCGTTGCTCTACCATTACCATGCGATCATCGACCGCGTCTCATTTATCATGTACGACAAGAAGTCCGTCAGCTCACAAGCCTCAACTATCCGTCGCCTCGTCCAGGGAAAACATCCCAAATCTTTTAGTGTCTCATCTCGACTGAATTCTTCATATAGAACGTGTTCTATGAAGGTCCTTCGTCATCGTGTTAACTTCGGGCTGAAATTCTCAGGGTCATCACATTGATCTCATCATAAGCATTTTGGTCAAGCGTCCACATACACGCTCTCATCGTCTACTCTCACAGCTCCGCCCATTGGCTTCGTGCTCTGGATTCCCGAGATATAACCATAGGCATCTCATAAGAGCACCTCACTGGTCGCCTGGAAAGACGTCAAAACTCCTTGCATCACCTCGACGTATCAGCATCGAGAGAATTGTCAAGATAGAAATACCATACTTGAACACACTAACCATCCGTCCTATGCACGACTAAGCGTGTACTACAAGGACGCACACCGACACACATAACTACAGAACACACATTGTTCTACACATGTACTAGTAACTCAACCTTCTAACTCACACAAAGTGCACATACACAACTAGCTAGATCTGGGTAAATCTACACGCATACAATATGACCTCATCATTTATAGACACACAAGTATATCATGTTGTTTGGCCCAAAGGCACCAGCAAACACGATCTCCCACCTGACTGCCGTCAGACACAATAACCTGTTGACAAAAGTCAACACCATATCAAGCTTACACTTGATCTCCCGCCATGACTATTAAGTATGTGACACAAATAACTGATACTTATAAGCAACTCAATTAACGATATACAAGTTTATTCACAAAACTCTCTCATGCGCTTAAGCACCAAAACATTTACCTCACGAAGATCTATGCCTTAAGATATAAAGACATTCAATATCATAGTAAGGCTAAACACCCCTTACACTTCACACATCACTTAGCATAACACATTGGTCAAACTACCTTAAGACCGTAGACACACACAAGTAATCAAAACTCAGGTCTACACAGGTCTACTCATACCGTCTAATCAACCAAGTTCTAGCATCATATCAAAGATTACATTTAGTATGAACTCATGTCGTTTCGAAGGTAATCACACAATCACACATAATTAACACCGCACCACCAATAGCAAGCTATAACACATGTAACTATCATTAACTACATTTTAAACCATCCCGTGGTAAGATTCACTATCCAGGTTAAAATCAATCAATTGAAAAAAAAAACCAAGAACAAGTATTTCGTCACAAAAGTGCCTGACAGACATTACTCAAAATGCTCTAGTTCTCTTGTGGTCACTACCTCCGTTCTAATCATCAAACAAGTCAAAGTTATCCCTCACTTGCTCCTCGTCATTATATTCCTCTAACCATCCATTTCCTGACTTTGTGTAGTGTCTCGACGGCTGACTCCTGACTGCAAATGCATTTCCTCCTCTCCTGTAAAAGGAACTACTGAGCCCTTCCCCCACCGTTTCCCTAGTAGTATTGGGGGCATTAGGCACCGGAAGTGCCAAGATCACCTCCTGTGCTGGTAGCTCAACCGTCGTCAATGGGACAGGTGCTAAGACTCGTCTCCCTCCAAAGATTACCATGCGAACGGCAGCCAAACGTCTAGCCCGCCGCTCGGTCAACCTCCTGATAAGTGCTCCTCGCCTGACCCATCTAGTCCGAATCGTCATGGCCATTAATACCGACACAAGATAGAACGTTGGAATGATTACTATGGGCGTCAAATTCAGAATATGAGAGTAATCATAGACTGCCAAATCACGGTGATCAAATGCAATTTGGTGGACCACATTACTACTCGGATTCTAAACCTTCCCCATTATATTCACACTAGCTTTCTATCTTTCACACACCCCGGATGAACATGCACCCCACACAACTCATATAGCACTACACCATAATTTAGCAAGTCATCATATTTATCACAATTTCACACCATCCAAGGATACACACAAAATCACTAAATCATATCGACACACCAAACTATCTCACGTAGTTACAATTAATGCTACTCTGCATTACTCAACTCACATCATAGTCTCATTCAATCACACCACACAACTTCACGTAGTTCTACATACTACTACAGCATATAGCACACATTATGTTCCCACACGGGACCATATGTCACTTACTCACACCAATCACTTTACCTAGTGTAACACTACACAAATGGTAAATAAAAACTACTGCTCAACTCAAAAGACGTACCACTTGGCTCGCGGTTACTTGTGGTGGCATTCGTTTCACGTTTGTCCCATTTTCAGTTTAAGTTAAGGCATTTTATTTATTTAAAAACACCAGTTTTCTCTTAAACCTGGCTCTGATACCAACTTGTAAGGCCCCAAATCGGGCACCCTACAGTTGTTTCTCCTAAAGGGTCATTCTCTTGAAAATACTTATATTAGACATATTAACTTACAACGGAAGTCTTACTAAAAACATTAATTACTATTTAATGTAATTGAGTTACCTCACGAATGCTTGCACACCAATCCGAGTAGCACCGCCCCCAAGCCAAGATACGTTAACACAATGCTTACCTGCAAAACAATCTAACGTACACACAAAGTCAGATACGCTGAGTGAGTTCTAATAGTTCAGTTTAATTAAAATCCAACTCGTCTCAAAAGTTATTTAAACCTTACTCAGGACCCACGGTCCTTATAAATTAGATCCATAATTCATTAACAAATAGATAACCCATGTTATCACCCGATATCCCATAATAGCTCATTACCCAAGACTCATCCCATGATGATAATAATCCCGTAGTCTCATCGACATAGGTCGAACTTACCTACACTAATAACTCATACTCAAGTACATGTATTAACTCGACACTTGGTTAACACAACGAATCCCTAGACTTCAACTTACTCAGCCTTGACCAAGGCTCTTACAAATCAACTGACATAATAGTTGTAAGCACCACATCACAATCCTGGCACAACAGTCAATCTACTCGACTCACCACAATAATACTATCTCATGCACAATAAATATAACTGAACGCTTGTATGCAATTTAACACAATTATATAAGCACACAAACACATACCTCATTACTGCACCCTCGTCAGGGTTACCCTCATCAGGGCGGTCGACACACCCCGAGCTCATCACTGTCCTGTTGGACCTCATCACCTTTGGTGACTTCCCGAAGGACTTAGTCCTCCACGATCACGTTTGCCATGTCAAAATGACAATAATGCAAACACAATACCCGCCATGTCACAAGGACAACGACACAAAGCACACAACACATGTATAATCACATAATAATATATTCTATATACATGATTTATTACCTGCACCTGCACTTTACACATAGCACTAGGAAAAGATATCCTACACGTATTCATAAGCGTTTAGCTTATATGCCGACTCACCCCGACTAACTCATAACACAATACACTGCTAATATAGCAACACCCATACAAATACTATACCTCATTATCTAGGCACATACCACGTACATGCACATCCTATGACATTTCCTAGTCGTACCCGTATGATCGGTTAATACAATCCCGACTCACCCTTATTAGGTCATTATACGACTAGTGACCATATACCCACCTTTAAGCCTAGATCACATGATCTCCTAAACTCCCACATAGACCCTCCAACTCATTACTGAATGTTTTAGTTCATAAACACCTCGGGTTAAAACCCAAAAATCTTAACACGTTTGATACGTTAAACATCTCTGGTAAGTATGTACAATACCCCCAAAAACAGTAAAACATTTAAAAGAGGGGATTAGAAATTCACTAGTTACGCTGAGTCTTAGTCTCTGCTCTGCAAGTCGCCCGTCCCCGCTCAAAACCCAACCCTGTAAATGTATGATCCAAGGATTGGATTTCATTCCAAACTTTCGTTGAATTATACATAAATAATTAAACACCAACGCTCGTCTCCTCTGCTCACCGTATCTTTTCACCGAACCCTTAGCTTCACCTATACATGCATCGGTTCGTCCTCGCCTCATTTAGAACTTGCGTACTTGGACCAGGTTCCCTTACACATATATATCCTGCCATGCAAAACCCTAATCTTGCCATGCAAACCCTAGCTTCGCAAAACATATGAATTTGTGTCGGGTTTCCTGCGTGTACATAAACCCACAATGCAAAGTCCTACACGTCACCATCCTCGATTTCATCCTCCCGTCACATCGTTAACCGGTCACCCTCATGCACCACCATCGTATGCTATTATCTTCTTCGTTGGGTAACCGTAGCCGAGTCCACCATGTGAACCCCTATCCCCATCGCCTGCCTCCGCATCATCACCTTCACCGTACACTGTTAGCCGATACCATCCATACACCACCCCATGCGCCACCATCAGGTGTCCCCGTTGCGTCCTCGCGGCTGCCACCAAGGCTGCCGTCACAGCTCATCACCGACGTTCCACCTGTCGGGTACTATTCCCCACGATACCTCTTCCTCTCCCGATGCTACTGCCACACGTTACCATTTACTCCTCCCTTTTGGTCACCGTCCATCACTCCTGCCCCGCCGTTGTCGTCTCCTGCTACCACCGAGACCACCGCCTCAATCGGTTGCCTTCATCTTCCTCGTCTCCGTCTTCATTCATAGTCACTAACCCGAACCCTAACAGGCTCTCATAAAAATGAGCATAGGAGATGTGAAAGAATAGAATGAAGGATTACCTTAATTTGTAGTAGCGTCTACCCCGCCTGGCACCACCGTGTGACGGCTGTGGAACCTCCCTGTCTTCCCTTACCTTTTCGTCGGCGTCCTTTCCCGTTCCTATTCCTTGCCGTCACACACAGCTATGTCAAGTAATGACCTAGGGTTGAGCGTAAGGTGTTTATATATAAACATAAGTTTCATATCGGGTCCCTCTTCATCTCATTCAATGCGTCTCTGTCCCAGAGTTTCACAATAATGATTTTCCGGTCCTTTGATGATAGGTTCCTCTTGTCTAATAGAGACTTTGATTCTCAGCTGACTCAATCCCTTGGTCAAATATATTTTTGGGATGTTACATAAAAGCCCAAATTGATGAATTAAAAGATTTTGGTTGCAATTAGGTCAGGAATTCTACATTCAGCCGTCTAGACAGTGCTCTGGGAGATTTTGGTAAAGGAGGAAGCTTGTGGATCGGTTTATTGAAGCTAGAGAGGTCGATTCGGTTAGGATCAAATCATTCGGTTTCGATTATTCGTTCTTACATGTTTATTCGGTTGTTTGAAACCATGTTTGCTATTTTTAATACTGATTTCTTAGTTTTGGTAATGGTTCTTGGCTAAACAATTGATACTTCCTAGGTCTTTGATGAATACTTGATAAAGTTATGATTTTTATCGGTTTTTAGATTCATATGTTAGTTTAATGATTTTGTAACGATCTTTTGATAATGAATATGATGAATATGCATGTTTGAATCTTATGTGTGCTTGATTTCAATGTCGTATGTTATTTGTGGATGTCTTCTAGTTTGAATAGCATAGCTAAATCATAGACTTTAGGTTTGTGGTTGTTTGTGTGGTTTGCTAGACGTAGTAACCATAGGATTTGTGATTGAGAGTTAATTAGATCTGAGTGTGTATCCTATCTCGATATCCAAAAGGTGAGAGGTTGTCGGTTATTCTATGTATTAGGATTCTGAGTGAAATCTGTCTGAGAGGAAGTTTCCCTTAGGGTTTTAATATCCGTTGCTATTCCGAGTCATAGTTGTTATCCTGAGATTACCCTGTGCATCTTCGATGTATTGTGGAAAGTGAGACTAAAAGGTGATATGTCTTCTGGGTACCTTATCATTGTTGGAGAGACTGAAAGATAATCCGACAATCTGGTGAGTTTAGTACATCTTTAGGTTCCTTAGTTGGTGACACCCTGAGAGTGATTAGGGATCTACTAGGTTGTCTAGAGTTGTTATCCTTAGAAAAAAATATCCATCATAGTTTCCATAACCCGTAGAAGTTGAGCCTTGCAAGTAGGATTCTGACCTAGGTAGTGTTCTTCCCATTCCTGGTATTTCCCTTAGTCCTTTGTCTTGATAGTTGCATTCGTTCTTAGTTTTCCACATTATTAGTTTAATCAATAGTGCAGAAAACCCCCTAACCAAATCATCTTTAGTTTGAGTCAGAGTCTAGTTTAGCTATAGTAGTTTTTCTAGGGTTCGATATTCCGGTTTACCATTAAGCTGTGCTACACTCGATAGGTACACTTGCCTGTCAGTGCGGTTTAGTTCATAGGTACTCCATTTATTACTTAGGAGTCTAGGTTAGGTTTAGTTAGTGTTTTTAAGAGACCGTCTGGGCGACGTAAGTGATTGAACCTTTTCTCCTGGCATTGGTGGTTCTTGGTAAACTTTGCTATTTCTGAGAGTGATAGCGCTTACATTTTCTTTTGGATTGGTTTCAGTATTACTCGGGAGACATCCTGGTTGTCTTTCGGATAGAAGTTTTTCAATTTGTTCTAATTGCGTCTCAATTGACTGAAGAGTTGCTTTCTGCGTCCTAAACTCAGCTTCGTGTAGACTGAACTTCTCCTCATATTGTTTGTGACGGGAATCTGCTAGAAGGGCTTGACTTTCAGTTGTCGAGATTAACTTAGTTACCACATCCTCCAAACTTAACCCATTACTTAGCTTGTTAGTTTCTTGAAATTGTTGACGAGGCTGATAGTTTTGAGATTGTCTTTGTTGAAACTGTTTTTATTGTCCGAAACCGGATTGTCCTCGGTTGTTGTTATCCTTCCGGCTGAAATTCGGATGGTTCCTCCATCCAGGATTATAAGTGTTGCTGTAGGCAGTTTGTTCCGATAAAGTTAACCTGCTCAGTATTGGCAGTGATACTTTTTACTTCTTCAGTAGCCTCAGTGATTGCTTTACCCTTGCTAAGTTGATTGAGTCGAGTGGTGAGGGCGTCTACTTGAGCGAAAAGTGAAGTGACAGTATCGACGGAGTGAACACCTTGCATGGCTTCCCTACTACTCCTTCGATTATACCATTGGTAGTTGTTCATAGTTATTTCCTCTATTAGGTTGTAAGCTTCTTGTGGTCTTTTGTTTCCAAAAATACCACCTGCAGTAGCGTCGAGTGTCTAACGAGCTTGATTGTGCAACCCATTGTAGAATGGTGATACTTGAAACCAAAATTATAGCTCAAGATGTGGACATTTGCTGAACATGTCCTTAAAACGTTCCCATGCCTCATATAGTGTCTAAACATCTTCCTAGGTAAAAGTGGTAATATCATTTCTCAGTTTTGCAGTTTTTGCTGACGGGAAGTATTTTGACAGGAATTTATGAGCTAGATCATCCCATGTAGTGATCGACCAGGTGGGAAGAGAGCTTATTCATGGCTTAGCTTGTTCCCCTAAGGAAAAGGGAAACATTAGAAGGCGAATTGCGTCATGCGAAACTCCATTCATTTTGAAAGTGTCACAAATTTCGAAGAAATTTTCAATGTGGGCATGTTGAACTTCATCGGGTAATCCATGGAAAGTGCATGATGATTGGATCATGTGGATAACATGAGATTTGATCTCAAAGTTGTTAGCGTCAACCGTTGGCTTTGTGATATTGGACCCCAAAACCTCTAGTGACGGTCTTGCGAAATTGGAAATAGTGCGGTTTTCTACGGCCATTCTTCTAGTACGGTTTTCTTGTATTCGGCGGTGAAAGAATCTTTCAGGCACTTCTAAAGGTTGATATAAACCAGCAGAGGAGCTATGGATCATACACTGCCTGTAACAAAATGTAAGAGAAAAATAGATGGAAAATGATAAGGCTAATCCGGTAACTTGAATTTTTCTTGAAATCACCGTGTCCCCGGCAACGGCGCCAAAAACTTGATGCTACACGTGATAAGTATATAAAGTATATAGAAATATATATATTTGTTTTAGAAATGGTTTCACGAGATCAGGTTTTAAATTTATAAAATGATAAATACTCAAAATTAAAACACGCACAATAGGCAAATGTACCTATCGCAGCGTAATATAGTTTAGGTAAGAATCAAGTATCGAACCAAAGGACACGGTCGAGTTCCAATACTCAACTTTTGTTATCGTTTAGCTGGTTTAATTAGTGAGTGGGTTTTGTGTGCTTGTGAAGCGGAAAAGTAAATGACAGAAAAGTAAATGACGGTAAAGTAAATGACAGGAAAGTAAAAATATGCGTGATGTGTGTAACCGAAATGTAACTAACAGAATAGTAAATAGCAGGAAAGTAAATATCTCGGAAATGATCAGGTTACGAAGAGTATTGCTTTGGGCGTCGAATCCGCTTGGTACGTGATTATGTTAAGCTTACTAATCCAGTGGTATGACTACTACAAACTTGTGACCCGGGTTGGTTTAGAACATCAAACTTAAATGCTTAAGTATTATTGTTAAATAGGTTATTATACTATGCTCACTGGGAGGCGGTGTAATAATGGGACCATGTATAAAGACATAACGTTCCCAACATGAGTTCACCAATTCTTGGTCGCATAATAACTTCGTATAAAGACGTACAACCTTACTAGTATTGACCAAGCCTTGGCTTATCAATCTCTGCCTGTATAAAGACGTACAAGTTTCAAAAGAATTTTGATTAAAAGGTTTTACGGTCTTACACTTTAATATCAAGAACACTCACAAATATAAAGACAGATTTAGACAACAATAAAAAGCCCATCAAGAGGTAGGACATGCATGATGACTCCACGTGTCTTATTTCCTAAGTGCAATTTCTTTGACAGGGCGTCAATTACCTGAAAAATACATGCTAAAATGTCAACATAAAGTTGATGAGTTCACAGGGGTAAGTAAGTAGAAAAATATGTTTCCTTCGGACTACGAGATTTCCAGTATGTTTAGCATTGTTGTAGGTCCCTCGGGTGTGGCGGATCGTCACATGCAAGTGGGTCTACTAGTCGGACCGGGTGCGGAATACCCTTGACTAGGTGGAGAGTCTTACGAAACAAAGTAAACTGACAAGATAATCACTATAAACGTTCGTCTATTTTAAACACTTGAAGGTTACAGAGAGAAGTTCTGAGATTACAAAGTTCTGCGTATTTGCTAATCTGAATGTGTACTTATCTACTGTCAACCATTCGTATTTATACATGACCTGATGTCTGCGCACTTAGCAAGTGCGCAGGGCAATTTGCTCATGCGTACTTAGCAAGTACACAAAGGTATTCTTGCGTACTTGCTAAGTACGCAGGAACTACTTCCTGCGCACATACAAGTGCGCAAAACACTTAGAGAAAATTGCAACAATCAATATGTAAAAGTAAATACTACTCGATTACTAATACATAAAGACACTTACAAACAAAGACAAATACATACATGAATGTACTAAACTAAGACTCTATAAATCCATAATCAATCCAGAGTGTTTGTCACAGGAAAGTGCTTCAACAAACCCCCCATTGACAACAGCTCTGGATCAACTTCGATCTTTAGTCTTCAGTCTTCGGTCTTCAGTCTTCATAGCTATGCATCTTTAGCTTCCATGTTCTTCTTATAGTCAAGGCAGAACTTGATCACCTTGTCATATTTAGAAGCAAGGAATTTCGTCCACTCGTCAGTATGCATGCAATACCTGTCTGCTAGTGCCTCCAGATCTTTCACAGAGAAGTTAATGAAGAAAACTTCATCAAATACTCTGATTAGTTCCCTCGGCACTAAGCATCCACTTTCTGATCTCACCTTTCCAATCACCACAGCCTCACCCGTCTTTGGATCTACGTACCAGTACCACATGTCACCAAGAATATCCTGAGATAACTTGCTCAGGGGAATCTTAGTTTCACATAGCACTGGCTTGTATACCAGTTTCTTTAAGTACTTCTTAGTCACAGGATGTCTAGCTTTCTTATCCTTGACTCTTTTAGGCACTTGAGGCTTGAACACTTCGAACTTCCCAGATCTTGCTTCCCGCTGCAGAACCTGCCACAAACCCATCGCCACTGCGTGATTAGAATGACCCAGCAGCTCTAGGTTTGCTAGGTTCACAAGGTCGTATTTGGGTAAGGAGTTGAACGCTTCACTGGTTGGTTTCAAGTATTGAACCCCCCCAGATCTTTTGATTGCGAACAACTGCTTATCCTCCTCGAACCTTACAGCCAAGATCATCCCTGTTGCCCCTTGTTTGTCTTTGATAGACGTCTTTTGCCAAACAGGAGCTGGACCCTTAGATGAAGTAGAAGGCATATCTTTTTTCTTTTGGTGCCTTCGGATCCACAGGTGTAGGGACAACTAGGGAGGCTTCAGTCGAGGCTTCCACATTACTAGCATGCTCGACTAAACCTGTGTCAAGCTGAGCTTCGAAGGATGGAAATTCAAAGATCTCTCCATCTTCTAACTCGTACTCTCCTTCCCCGTCACCCTTGGGAACTTCTATCACTACATCCTCATCATCTTCATCCCAATCATCACCAGAGTCGATCTCTTCTTCTTCTAGGTTAAAGAGAGCATCGATCTGTGCTTCCTTGGAATAGTCAGGCTCTAAGTATAGGATCTCATCATCAGATAAATCCTTAAGCACATCAACCGCTGACATTCCTTTGTCACCACCACCAGAGGTATCACCACCCTCTTGATGAGCAGACTCCCCTTGAGCCATTGGAATAGTAGAGATGGGCACAATTGCTAAAGCTTGGTGCTCACCTCCACTAGGACCGGCTTCAGGATCCTTGTCTTTGTCGTCATCCTTAGTCAAGTCAACAGGATAACAAGCCTCATCACCAGTAGTTTTCTCCTTCTCTTTCTCCTTCTCCTTCTCTTTCTCCTCCTAAGCATCAAGCTTCTTGGTTAGATCAACAATTAGTTTGACCATCAGCTCATGCTCTTTCTGTTGAGTATCAAACCTTAGCTCTAGAGATGACCTGTGACCCAGAATCATTTCATTTGTCCTGATTAGAAGCTCGTTCTGGGCCATGACGTTCTTCAGTCTCTCGTCAGTCCCCGTTCTCTGGCTTCTTAGAATCCTAACTTCATCCACCAATGAATTAATCTGTGCTTGTTGAGCGTCAGATTCCTCCTTTGACTTCCGAATAGTTTCCAATAATCCAGCAACTTGGGTTTCCAGAACATCTATCCTTGCATCATTGGATGATGATGCTTCGGCATTGTGAATTGGGGAGGAGAAGATGGTGTTGAAGTCAAACCCTTGAGTAAATTCCCCATAGTTGAAGGGTTGACTTATCGGTTCGGTGGTTGTTGGGATTGAGGATGTGATGACGGTTGTAGGTGTTATGGAAGGGGTGATGGTGACTGACTCCGTGAGAATTGGAGTAATCACCACCACCTGGACAGATGTGACAGGGAGGGTCACTATCACAGGAACCTCCTCTGTGATTGAAGTGACTGCCACCTCAGGTTGTACCTGTGGCCTCCTCCTCTGTCTCCTGTATAGCTGCTGTGAAGGTGGGGTGGAAGTTGAATCAGAACTCGAAGCTGAAACTTGTACTTGCTGCTGAGGACTCACCACCACCTCACTAGGAATAGGTTTTTGCTGCCTATCCCCCCTGTTCTTATGTATACTTTCACGTCGTTGTCTCTGTATAGCAGCGTCAGAGTCAGAATCTGGCTCATATTCGCTGCGTGAAGCTTGTCGCTTTCTCTTTGAGGACGACTCAAGTAGGGTTACCTTTGTCGTTCTCCTTTGGTGTGCCTGAGATGGTGCATCATCAGAATCAGAAGAATTAGACTCAGTCTCTTCCGAGTCGGATCCCTCAGCACCATCATGTCCTCCTTCTTTGTCTCCATTATCAGACGATCCATCATCACTTTAAACTTCCTCCTTTTGTTGTTGTTGTTGTTCATCTGAATGCTCACTCAATTTTGGCTCTGAATCGTGACTATACCATCTCCAATCACCTGGTGCAACGTATGCTTCATTGATTAGGTGGCCAAAGAGTCCTGTGTGCTCAGGGGTAGGTTCTACACTGCCTGGCTTAAGGAATTGTGCGAACACCCTCTTGTCCACCCTTTTCACTTGAAATCTCTCCCCTGTAGCAGGTAGGTTTGGCAACGCATCGTTTATCAGAAGTTACACAAACCTAGGGTATAATAAGAACCTGAACCTCTCAGTCGTGTTAATCTGATCATTGATGGCTTTGAATATGTAGCGTGAGAATTTGTAGCCCTTATTGAGAGATAAGCCAACCATGGCTGTAGCAAGGTCATGACCCATTGCATCCTTTCCAGCTTTTCTTGAGGAGATGCACATGATCATGACGTGCGCAAAATATCTCCATTGGTCAAGCACCCACATTTTCTTATATGAAGCATAGTCTCTCGCACCGACATATCACAATCGTTGCCTCCAACAGCCATCCACAAAGTAGTCTGGATAGGCTGTCGGGTCGGTCAAGAGATCTCAGAATTGCAGGACCCTTCTAATTGTATCTTTAGAGAAGGCGATGTCATGACCAGCCACGGTAGCCCTTATAACATTGGGGGTTACCGTGCAATCATGCTCCGCAGTCTCCCAAAATTGCTCCAGATAAGGTCTTGAAACGATCGGGTCAGCTAAAATAGCGTAGCTGATTCTTGAACGGTTCAAGAAATTAATTATCTCTCGATACTGAAGTGCTGCACCCTTCCATTCCGGTTGAGTATTAGCTAACAGATTGAATTCATTCGTAAACACCCGAGCCATAATCTGCAAAAACACACAGAAAACATAATCAGAACAACAAGTTTCATTGGAAATGAATAAACATGACGCAGTATAGCAGTTAATCTTTGAACTGAAATTTCAGACTTAGAAATTTTTTCCAAGTGTTGGTCCTGCGTACTTAGCAAGTACGCAAGAATTTCCTCTTGCGTACTTAACAAGTACGCATGATTTGCTTCTTGCGTACTTGTTAAGTGCACAGGAAACACACTTGTTCAAATTTTTCAGAAATAAAAAATTCAACAGATGTTCAAACATTGGGTAGATTAGGTCACCACAAGGTCGGAATCATTGATTACGACCCATGGAACCAACATCAACAACAAATCACTGCTATATGGTCCAATTTCGACCTAAACGACCACCCAGATGAACCGTCGGCCATCGAGGGTCTAAGATCAAAATCAAGGGATTAAACGGACTGATTAAGGGTCGATCAATAGTTCTAATCAAGTTTTAATTATAAGGTTTTACCCAAACAACCCACAATTTGACTAAAAAGCTCGAATTAAACCCTAAGATTTTCAAATGTTCAAATCGGTCCAAAATCGTGATTTTTTGTGGATGGATTGGCTCAAGATTCTCACCGATTGATTGTTACACGATGATGATACTAGAGATGGGACAAGAAATCGGTTAGGAACACTCGGATTTTTGAGTAAAAATTGCAGCGGGAAAATGTACAGACAATGAGTTTGAATGATAAATGTCTGAAATTTTTCTAACTCCTGTATATATACCCAACACCAAACAGTCGTGCGTACTTGCTAAGTGCGCAAGCTTTAACTCCTGCATACTTACAAGTGCGCAAGACTTAACTCTTGCGTACGCAGGGCTTACTTCATGCGTACTTATCAATTACGCAGAAACCCTTAAGTGCGTAAACTTTCAACTCAAATTATGAAGATTTCAAGTCAAATAACGAACAAGATAAAAAATATTCAATCAAGAGGATTCAAAATCAATTCAGGAAGGTTAAACACAAATATTTTTGGCTTTTCTGATTAAGATTGAACTGTTCATAAACTTAAAATATTTTTGATCTTTTCTAGATAGAAATATACACGTATTTACACAAACTATTTTTTTGATCAAAGACACGAGCAAAGGATCATATCAGGCTAACTTATAGCAAAAACGATACAATATAAACATCAAAGAATATGGGATCATGTCATGGATTACTATTTATTCATGCATAATAAGCACATAAACAAGTAATTCAAGTTGACAATATTATAAGATTTGAAACTTTAAGCATCTTTGGTATCCTCAAGATGAACACCCCAGTCAAAGCTGTCGTCCTGTTGGGCTACCAGTGCATTGGACGTTCCACCTTGGCTTTGATTGTGGTGGTTTGGATTGTTGTGGCCATGGCTGTTTCCTTGGCTGGGTCGGGTAAAACCAGAGGCCGGTGCTCTGTCTTTCTGACACTCACGAGCAAAGTGTCCATAGTTCAGACACTTGTAGCATTTGGCCTTAGATTTGTCAAACCCCACCTTGGCATTAGGATGCCCGCCAATAAACTTTCTTCCTGTTCTGTTCAGGAAACGCTTGGCTCTCCTCAATAGCATGGCCATATTCCATTGAATATCCATGTCCTCCATGTCATCAGGATCCACTTGATTAAAATCTTCTTCAATCATCTCTGGATCAGTAAGCTTGCCACCAATGAAATTTTCATACGCAAGCATACAAGATGAGAATAGTGCTACATGATCTTCAACTATTCTGGCTATAGCTGATTGGTTAGCTGAAGACGTAGCAGGAGGATTTCTTGAGGTATTTTGATGATGAGACCCCAACCCTGATCCTGAAGCATAGCAAGCATGACCACCACACCCAGTTGAGTGGTCTTCTTCAGTAGGATTTCCGGTGAAGAGGGCAATTCTAGAGCCCGATGACTTGGATGTAGAAGTCATCCCATGATACAAAGAAGGGTCTTGTATCTGGGGTCTTCCTGAGCTCTCCTTTCTTCTTAGGTTCATGTCATGAGCTTGAACCTTTCCTATTACCTCCTCAACTGTCAACTCATAGAATTTAGGATTTTCCCTCATCAGGGTTGTGTACATCTCAAATTTGGGTGGTAAAGCATCCAAAAACTTTTCCACCATCTCTTCATCTGGATACCTGAGTTCAAAAGCCTTCAACTCAGTCTGTAAATGGTAGAATCTAGAGATGAGGTCATCTAAAGATTCGTTCTCAAAGAATCTGAAGCACTCATACTGCTTCCTGAGAAGATCCCGCTTACTCTTCTTGATGTCACTATTTCCTTCGAATCTCTTCTGTGAAGCTTTCCAGAGATCCTTAGAATTGTCATACCCTCGGAAACTGTGAAACAATTCCCGAGTTAATGCCATAGTGATCGAACCAAGTGCCTTCTTTTCATGGTCATAAGCTTTCTTTTCTTCGTCAGAAAGCTTAGAGATAGGTTTGGGCATGGTTTCATCAAGATAGATGTGTGTGGGATACTTATATCCCTCAAGGATTGGTATCCATAGTGATGAGTCGGTATACGAAATGTAGTGCTCAAAACGTGCTTTCCAATTAGAATAATCATTCACGTTCAGCAACTTTGGTGGTTTCTGTGGTGTACCGATCTCATTATCATAATTCAGCAGGTTTCCAAGATTCTGAAGATTCGACATAGTGAACACTTAGTCAAATTTCAGAAAAGTCAGACACAGTTGCGCACTTGGTTTTGGCCTTGCGCACTTGAGAAATGGTCTTGCGTATTTAGATTTCCTCTTGCGTACTTTTAAGTACGCAGGAGTAAATGTAAGTATGCAGGATATAACTTAAGTTCGCACAAGTTCAGTCTTGCGCACTTATAAGTACGCAGGAGATAAGTCTTGCGTATTTAGTAAGTACGCACAAAACTGTACTTTTTTTCAGAAATGGTAAGTACGCAGAACACCTTTTCAGCAACTTTCACCTAACAATTCCGGTCACCTGAAAGTCGCCAGAGATGGTAAAAATTCGTCTGATGATCAATGCAAATGAGCCAAAGGGTCAGAAACTTGTTTCTAACCAACCTTTGATGCTCAAAACACTCAAATACACAACAAAAATCAGTTTTTGAGTGATTTTTGTTTCTAAAATAGTGCTCAAGAGCTACCCCTATTTTATCACAAAAATCAACAAAAATACCTATTTTTGCTTGTAAAAACTCTCCAAACTCACTCACAACACTCGAAATCAGGAGCAAGTGCTCTGATACCACTTGTAGGTCCCTCGGGTGTGGCGGATCGTCACATGCAAGTGGGTCTACTAGTCGAACCGGGTGCGGAATGCCCGTGACTAGGTGGAGAGTCTAGCTAAACAAAGTAAACTGACAAGATAAAACACTTTAAACGTTCTTTGCATTATAAACACTTGAAGGTTACAGAGAAAGGCACTGAGGTTATAATCTGCGTATTTGTACTAAAGCCTACGTACTTAACTTCTGTCAACCTATCCTATTTATACAGGACCTGATGCCTGCGCACTTAGCAAGTGCGCAGGGCAAAATTCTCTTGCGGACTTAGCAAGTATGCAAAGTTACTCTTGCGTACTTGCCAAGTACGCAGGAGCTTTCTCCTGCGCACTTACAAGTGCGCAAAACACTTGGAGAAATCTGCAACATTCAATATGTAAAAGTAAATACAACTCGATAAACTAATACATAAAGACTCTTATATACAAAGACAATTACAAACAAGACAAAACAACCTAAGACTAAGACTCTATCTATCCAGAGTGTTTGTCACAGGAAAGTGCTTCAACACATCAGTTACAACCAGACAGAACGACTTACCTCCAATACTCCTGATACTTTTGGGGCCAAACAGATCCATGTGTAATAGCTCCAAAGGGGTATCAATGGAGTTTTGGAGCTTGGGCTTGTGAGACTTCCGTTGTTGTTTGCCCTTTTTACAAGGCATACAGTCATCTGCAACGGAAAATCTCAGCTTAGGAACCCTAGTTACCAAACCGTTTCGGACAAGATGGTTCATTTTACGATACGAAATATGTCCGAGTTTCCTATGCCACAAGATAGAGTCAAGCTCTGTCGCTTTGGTAAGCAAACAAGTAGCAACTGATGAGGTGGTTGTTGCCACGCTCATATCAATCTGATAGGTGTCATTTGTCCTAGGCACTCTCATCAGAATCCAGTCTTCAGGAACTTCAAAACCAGGCTTGAGAATCAAGCATTCATTCTTATCAAACATCACCGAGTACTCCTTGTCGCACATTTGGGAGACACTCAGCAGGTTATGCTTCAGCTTCTCGCAAAAGTTGACATTGTCAAAACTTACACAACCATTTGATACCACTCCTTGACACGTGATACTACCGCCTTTCTCTCCAGCAAAGGCCACATAGCCGCCTCTAAATGGTTTCACTTCTTGAAGCAAGTCCATGTTTCCTGTCATATGTCGGGAGCATCCACTATCTACATACTAACGGTTAGAGATAGTACCCTTCAGATGTCCCTGCACGAGTCACAAAAAGAATTTGTTAGTTCTGGAGACCCAAGCCATAGTGGTCTTGGGTCGTCCATCCTTTTCAAAATAAACTACCTCTTTTAACTTACAGTTGTGATGACTGTTAGAAATGGATGAATCTTTAAAAGAATTAGGACTAGGAGATTGAGAATTTTTGAATTTGTTAGTCCAGGACCTCTTCTGTTTCTTAATTGAAACAGTAGACTTATGCTCAACAACAGTAGGTGAATTAGTGGAAGCTTCACCTGATTGAACTCCAGTCAGCTGTTCTAGCTTTCTCAACCTCTTATTCCTTCTCCTCCTCTGTGGCTTAGAGAGTTTCACCACAGGTTTCTCACCAGTAGGTATACTACCAGAGGTAGATACACAAGGTGTAGCGGGTTGCTTTCCCTTCCTTGAAACAAATGGTTTTGCCTCAGAGGTTATCTTTGGCTTTACCATCGGTTTAACTGGTGGTTTCACCACATTTGCTTTTGGACTTTTGGGATGGTTCACTTGTGGTGACTTAGGGATGACAGCCGCTTGTGAAACAATAGGCCGTTTCCCTTGGTTCTTAGAAGGACAGTTCACAAAAATGTGACCAACCAAGCGACAGTGAAAGCAAGTCCTCTTGTCTGTGTAAGTTCTCCTGTAAGGCTCATTAGATCTGGCATTAGATGACTCAGCATGATGAGCAGGAGGAGTAGATTTGTGAACAGGAGTCTGACCCGATATAGATTGGTTCTTGGGAGTATAGTATTTTTGCAAATTTTCTTTGTAACCATGCCCAAAGTGAGCTGAAAAAGCCTCTTTCTTTACTTGATCAACATTTTTATACCCCCCATAAAGCATTACCTTTAATTTATCATTAGATTCAATGATATCGGGTTCAGTTAAAATACAGTTATCACTATTAGTAATAATGTTTTTCTTTACTTTTTGTTCAGATAACAACTCCTCAGATACTACTCCTTCAGGGCAAGTGTTAACCGACCCATCATCAGAAGCAGTAAAGAACTCCTCATCAGATGCGGAGTTGGCCTTACTTGAGGAATCATCCCTTTTAGAGGAATCATCCATTCCTAAGGACTCATCAAGACAAGTTAGATCAATGTCTACTACGCTGTTGACAAACTTACCGCTAACTGGTGGAGGAATGGCATTAGTACCCAGCCCTAAGCCATTCATTTGCCTCACTACAGATTCGTAGTGTTCCACCACAAAACGAGAGTTTTTCAACTTCTCATTAGAACATTTCAACTGCAATATTTCATTTTGCAGCTTGTTAATTTCATTGTTCCTTTTCTCCAACCCCTTGTATGCAATATCCAAGTGAAGCTGTTGATCGCTCATTTTCAGTGAATACTCACGTTTTTTCCTTTTTCAACGTTTCAATTGAATCTTTAAAATGTTTTTCGTTTTCTTTATAACTTATAGCTGCAACGCGAAGGGGTTCGACCTTGTCTTGAAGCTTAGAATTTTCAAGTTTTAAGCCTAGACATTTAAAACAAGAAATAACAGAAAAAGGATTAGAATCTACCTCATTTGATGAACTTGTTGCCTCTCCAATAGCCATGAGAGCAACAGCAGTAGTAGATTCCTCTTGGTCAGCTACAGAAGCTTCCTTTTCTTCAGCTTCCTTCTCTTCAGCTTCCTTTTCCTCAGCTTCCATCAACTCCGTGATCTCAGCCATGAGACCAACCTGAGTTTGAGCAATGATGGCATCTTCCAGATGAACACCCCATTCAAAGTTGTCGTCCTGTTGAGCTACCAGTGTATTGGACGAGCCACCGTGGCTTTGATTGTGGTTGTTTGTGTTATTGTAGCCATGGCTGTTTCCTTGGTTAGGTCTGGTGAAACCCGAAACCGGTGCTCTGTCTTTCTGACATTCACGAGCAAAGTGTCCAAAGTTTAGACACTTATAGCATTTGGCCTTGGATTTGTCAAAACCAACCTTGGCATTAGAATGCCCGCCAATGAACTTTCTTCATGTTCTATTCAGGAAACGCTTGGCTCTCCTCAGTATCATGGCCATATTCCACTGAATATTCATGTCCTCCATGTCATCAGGATCCACTTGATTAAAATCTTCTTCAATCGTCTCGGGATCTGTAAGCTTGCCACCTATGAAGTTCTCGTAGGCCAGCATACAAGATGAAAATAGTGCTACATGATCTTCAGCTATTTTGGCTATAGCTGATTGGTTAGCTAAAGTTGTAGCGGATTTCTTGAGGTATGTTGCTGATGAGATCCAGAACCTGATCTAGATGCATAACATGCATGACCACCACAACCATTTGAGTGGTCTTCTTCAGTAGAGTTTCCAGAGAAAAGGGCAATTCCAGAGCCCGATGACTTGGTTGTAGAAGACGTCCCATGATACATAGAAGGGTCTTGTATCTGAGGTCTTCCTGAGCTCTCCTTCTTTCTTAGGTTCATGTTATGAGCTTGAACCTTTCCAATTGCCTCCTCCACTGTCATCTCATAGAATTTTGGATTCTCTCTCATCAGGGTTATGTACATTTCAAACCTGGGTGGGAAAGCATCCAGAAACTTTTCCACTAACTCTTTATCGGGATACTTGAGATCAAAAGCTTTCAACTCTGTCTGCAGATGATAGAATCTAGAGATAAGGTCATCTAAAGATTCATTCTCCAGAAATCTGAAGCACTCATACTGCTTCCTGAGAAGATCCCATTTACTTTTCTTGATGTCACTATTCCCCTCGAATCTTTTCTGTAACGCCTTCCAAAGATCCTTAGAGTTGTCATATCCTCTGAAACTGTGGAACAATTCCCGAGTCAACGCCATAGTGATAGAACCGTGAGCCTTCTTCTATCGATCATAAACTTTCTTTTCTTCTTCATCGAGTTTAGAAATAGGCTTAGGCAGTTCATCATCAAGGTAAATGTATGTGGGATGCTTATATCCCTCCAGAATTGGTATCCATAATGAAGAATCGGTATAAGAAATGTAATGCTCAAAGCGTGCTTTCCAGTTGGAATAATCATTTACATTTAGCAGCTTTGGCGGTTTCTGAGGAGTACCGATCTCATTGTCATAGTTTAAGAGGTTTCCAAGGTTCTGAAGATTTGACATGGTGAACACTTAGTCAAATTTTAGAAAAATCATATATACTTGCGCACTTGATATTGTCCTTACGCACTTAGAGGAATGGTCTTGCGTATTTAAGATTTGCTCTTGCGTACTTGATAAGTACGCATGAGTAAATGATAAATACGCAGGATATAACTTAAGTACGCACAAGATTAGTCTTGTGTATTTAGTAAGTACGCAAGAGAATAGTTTTGCGTATTTAGTAAGTACGCAGCAAGACTGTACTTTTTGCCAGATATGGTAAGTACGCAGAACACCTTTTCACCAACTCTCACCAAACTATTCCGGTGACTGGAAAACACACCGGAGATGGCAAAAATCGGACGGATGAACAATCAAAGTGAGCCAAAGGGTCAGAAACTTGTTTCTAACCAACC
The DNA here is from genome assembly GCA_023525975.1 of Smallanthus sonchifolius. Taxonomy (NCBI): domain Eukaryota; kingdom Viridiplantae; phylum Streptophyta; class Magnoliopsida; order Asterales; family Asteraceae; genus Smallanthus; species Smallanthus sonchifolius. The sequence continues at coordinate 73,477,267 of CM042018.1, read as the reverse complement.
TTTGATGCTCAAAACACTCAAAATACACAACAAAAGTCGATTTTTGAGTGATTTTTGCTCCTAAAACAGTGCTCAAGGGCTACCCCTATTTAATCACAAAAATCAACAAACACCTCCTTTTGCTTGTAAAACTCTGTAGAAAACTCTCCAAACTCACTCACAACACTTGAAATCAAGAGCAATGCTCTGATACCACTTGTAGGTACCTCGGGTGTGGCGGATCGTCACATGCAAGTGGGTCTACTAGTCAGACCGGGTGCGGAATACCCGTGACTAGGTGGAGAGTCTTACGAAACAAAGTAAACTGACAAGATAATCACTATAAACGTTCGTCTATTATAAACACTTGAAGGTTACAGAGAGAAGTTCTGAGATTACAAAGTTCTGCGTATTTGCTAATCTGAATATGTACTTATCTACTGTCAACCATTCCTATTTATACATGACCTGATGTCTGCGCACTTAGCAAGTGCGCAGGGCAATTTGCTCATGCATACTTAGCAAGTACGCAAAGGTATTCTTGCGTACTTTCTAAGTACGCAGGAACTACTTCCTACGCACATACAAGTGCGCAAAACACTTAGAGAAAATTGCAACAATCAATATGTAAAAGTAAATACAACTCGATTACTAATACATACAGACACTTACAAACAAAGACAAATACATACATGAAAGTACTAAACTAAGACTCTATCTATCCATAATCTATCCAGAGTGTTTGACATAGGAAAGTGCTTCAACAACTGTTAATCAAACAATACTTATGTATGTGCATTGTTACCATGAGCTATCATAACCGACACTTGACGTCTAAGAGCGAATAGTTAAAGACATAAAAATACCATTAGATTAATACGGAAAACATTAACATGCACCAAACTTCATCTTCACCCTAGCAATACAAAGAGTTTAGCCACGAATGGCCATACTAACTAGAGTAACACTGAGTTTCGTAGGCTCCCCTATTGCAGACAAAGAGGAGGAGCCTCTCTACTCTCTACTCTAACTATGAAATACTCTCTCTGGAATAGTGTCTTGAGGTATAGAATGGTGTCTTTAATGAAGAACTCAAGCCATCTATTTATAGGCCTCAAAATGAGCAATGCACGGCCGTGCATTGGATTGCACGGGCGTGCAAACACCTCGGGAATCAAATAGGGTACAGAGGACGGTGTACTTGGGCCTTGGGGAACAAGACATGGTTTGCACGGCCGTGCATGGCATTGCATGACCATGCAATGCCCTGCCAACTCCCCAGCTTTGTCTTTTAGCTCCTTGTTGACTTGTGTTGACCAATTTTTACTTCTTGGGGTTCAAAGCTCGGGTTTGGTCCTCCAAAAGCTTGATTTCTTGATGTTTTTGAGTGGCTTTAGCTTTGTTTACTTCGGGACACCGAATAACCTGCAATTATGAAATATTAACGCTTTAAGTATCAATTGCAAGGTTATTAATCAATTAGTACCATAATATGTGGATTATTATGCATGCAAAACATGTATAATTTAGGTCATACCACTAATGAAGCTTCTTTGATGATCCTACCACTTGAGCAGCAGCGGTGGCCAAGATGGGACAGATGGTGATGAGTGTTCTCGCCTCCTACAGCTCTCAACGCAGGGTTGCTACCTCGTGCTCTACCGCTGTCATGCGGTACGTTACCGCGGCCAAGCTCTCCTCCAAGTCGAAGATCCTCAGATCGACGTCGTTGGTCAAGTCCACTACGCTAGTGATAACTGCGATTCTATCCTTGACGTTGTCAACACGAGTACTCAGGTTGATTACCGCCCAGGCCTTGTGGTACTGGAAAAGGTCCAGTCACGCCATCGGTCCTGCTAGCTCGTCTAGTCCCTCCACCTGGGTCCGTAGGTGCTTGATCTCCTGGAGACCGTCCATCCGGTCTTCATGGCGAACATCATGTGCCACTAGTGGAGGAATGGTCAGCTCTACTGGCTGACCCGTAATAGGTAGGGGAGTGGGAGAAGTTGGCCTCTTAGGAGGCGGAAGGACCTTCTTCCGCGGTGTAATGCGGATACGGGCCCCTCCAAGATGCGTATAGAAGAATGAATGGGTGGTAGTAGGGCGTATAGTCCCTAAGGTGGCAGGAGTCTCCTCGGGGGTAGGGCTACAGGCTCAGCCGATGCTGTCTCAGCGTCCTTCTCATGGACAGCTCTTGGGGGCTCAGGAGTCTCCTTAGGCACCTTGATTGGATCCTCGATGATCGCGTTCTCGGTAGGGCTACGCGGTGCAGGGGGTGCTGTGAAGGAGTCTACGAATGATACTTGTGATGCTGGCTCCTCATCAGAGTCAAAGATAGAAACCCAATCGTTATGAGACATAGCTGCGATGTTTTAATGTTAGTACAAATCATGAAAATGTGTATGTAGTGCCATGATCGTGTCCTGACTCTACGGCTATAGTCTAGGTTTTCTAATGCAACCTAGTTCGCTATAACCAATGGCTCTGATGCCAATCTGTCACACCCCGCCTAGGGCGAAAAAACGGGGTGCGACGGAGTCGGTGTTTAATCATAGCCTTTGATCACAACAAACGACCTCTAAATGAAAGTACATATTTCATAACCATAAATAATTGTACTGAGATGACAACATGGATCAAATAGTCACCCTAACTGTAACAACAAAATGTGACAAGTTTTACAGTTATAGCCTAACATTATAGACAATAAAAGGAACACTCCAAAAGCTAGGACATGCATGATGAATCCACGTGTCTTATTTCCTAGCTGCAATTTCTCTGACAAGGCTTCAATTACCTGAAAAATACATGCTAAAATGTCAACATAAATTTGATGAGTTCACAGGTTTAAGTAAAGTAGAAAAATATGTTTCATTCGGACTACGAGATTTCCAGTATGTTTAGCATTGTTAATCAAATAATACCTATGTATGTGCATTGTTACCATGAGATATCATAACTGACACTTGACGTCTAAGAGCGAATAGTTAAAGACATAAACATACCATTATACTAATACGGCAAACATTAACATGCACCAAACTTCATCTTCACCCTAGCAATACAAAGAGTAGCCACGAATGGCCATACTGACTAGCGTAACGCTGAGTTTCATAGGCTCCCCTGTTGCGGACAAAGAGGAGGAGCCTCTCTACTCTCTACTCTAACTACGAAATACTCTCTCTCGAATAGTGTCTTTATAGTTTCGAATGGTGTCTTTAAGGAAGAACTCAAGCCATTTATTTGTAGGACCCAAAATTGAGCAATGCACGGTCGTGCATTGGATTGCAGGGGCGTGCAAACACCTCGGGAACCAAACAGGGTACAGAGGACGGTGTACTTGGGCCTTAGGGAGCAAGACATGGTTTGCACGGCCGTGCACGGCATTGCACGACCATGCAATGCCCTGCCAGCTCCCCAGCTTTGTCTTTTAGCTCCTTGTTGACTTGTGTTGACCAATTTTGAGTTCTTAGGGGTCAAAGCTCGGGTTTGGTCCTCCAAAAGCTTGATTTCTTGATTTTTTGAGTGGCTTTAGCTTTGTTTACTTCGGGAAACCGAATAACCTGCAATTATGAAATATTAACGCTTTAAGTATCAATTGCAAAGTTATTAATAAATTAGTACCATAATATGGGGATTATTATGCATGAAAAACATGTATAATTTAGGGCATATCACTAATGAAGCTTCTTTGATGATCCTAGCACTTGAGTAGTAGCATGGCCAAGATGGGACAGATGGTGATGAGTGTTCTCGCCTCCTACAACACTCCACGCAGGGTTGCTGCCTCGTGCTCTGCCGCTGTCATGAGGTACGTTACCGCGGCCAAGTTCTCCTCCAAGTCGAAGATCCTCTGATCGTCGTCGTTGGACAATTCCACTACGCCAATGATGACCGCGATCCTATCCTTGACGTTGTCAACGCGAGTACTCAGGTTGAGTACCGCCCGGGTCTCGTGGTACTGGAAAAGGTCCAGCCGCGCCATCGGTCCCGCTAGCTCGTCTAGGCCCTCTACCTGGGTCCATTGGTGCTTGATCTCCTCCTGGAGACCGTCCATCCGGTCTTCATGGCGAACTTCACGTGCCACTAGTATAGGAATGGTCAGCTCTATTGGCTGACCCGTAATAGGTAGGGGAGTGGTAGATGCTGGCCTATTAGGAGGCGGAAGGACCTTCTTCTGCGGTGTAATGCGGATACGGGCCCCTCCAAGATGCGTATAGAAGAATGAATGGGTGATAGTAGGGCGTATAGTCCCTACGGTGGCAGGAGTCTCCTCGGGGGTAGGGCTTCAGGCTCAGTCGATGTTGTCTCAGCGTCAATCTGCTGGACAGCTCTCGGGGGCTCAGGAGTCTCCTCAGACTCCTCGACTGGATCCTCGATTATCGCGTTCTCGGTAGGGCTGCGCGGTGCACGGGGTACTGCGAAGGAGTCTACAAATGATACTTGTGATGCTGGCTCCTCATCGGAGTCGGAGATAGAAACCCAATCGTTATGAGACATAGTTGCGATGTTTTAATGTTAGTACAAATCATGAAAATGTGTATGTAGTGCCATGATATAGTCTAGGTTTTCTAATACAACCTAGTTCGCTATAACCAATGGCTCTGATACCAATCTGTCACACCCCGCCTAGGGCGGAAAAACGGGGTGCGGCGGAGTCGGTGTTTAATCATAGCCTTTGACCACAACAAACGACCTCTAAATGAAAGTACATATTTCATAACCATAAATAATTATATTAAGATTACAACATGGATAAAATAGTCACCCTAACAGTAACAACAAAATGTGACAAGGTTTACAGTTATAGCCTAACATTTAGACAATAAAAGGAAAACTCCAAAAGCTAGGACATGCATGATGACTCCACGTGTCTTATTTCCTAGGTGCAATTTCTCTGACAGGGCGTCAATTACCTGAAAAATACATGCTAAAATGTCAACATAAAGTTGATGAGTTCACAGGTTTAAGTAAGTAGAAAAATATGTTTCCTTCAGACTACGAGATTTCCAGCATGTTTAGCATTGTTAATCAAACAAGACTTATGTATGTGCATTGTTACCATGAGATATCATAACCGACACTTGACGTCTATAGTTTATGTGCCCCGCCCAATGTTCTGTCATGAAACAATAAGGAAACATTAAATATGAGCTATGTATTCTCCCCCATATGTTTAGAAATCGTTTAAATCAAAGTAAAAGTGGGGCCGTGAAGACTCACCCCTGTGAGATATGTACGTAGCAAAGTCCAAATGCGTCTCGACCTACTCATGCCCTAGAATGATTAAGGAAACTTAAGGTCTAAGTAATAGTTCTATGTGATAGTTGGTCTTGTAGCCATTCACCCAACTTATCTTGTTAGGTCTTATGTGTTAACCCGGCGACCGTTGGTGATGTAAGTAAGTTTCTCAAAAAGTATATATTTATTTATTTGAGATAAATATATTTTAGGTACGCTACTAAAATGTTTAATGACCTTTTTAATAAAAGTAATAGTTTTCTTTTGAGTTATATATATATATATATATACATACATATAAATATATATGCATGCATGTATATATTCTATGTACTCCACTTAGCCAAAAATATCATTTATCATTTTCTTTATTAAATGGTTGGTTTCTATTTTATGACTAAAGTATATGTTTTATATATACATATGATTAATAAAACAATTCCGATAGCTTTAAATATTAACTATCATTAATATTATTTTACACATATTATCATCTTTGTAAACCTTGATATGTTTATATCTATTTATTAAAGAATCATTTCATAAAATCATAACTCCATGTTTTTAATAAACTTGTATGTCAAAATAGAACATCTTTTATTAATTAATTCTTTTATACTTTGACAAAAAATTTATGTGTTAAAAGACTTTTGTTACATAAAATCATAAGTTAAAGTAACATTAATTTCTTATAATATCACATATAATAATACTAATAACTCCATGCAATATGTTTATGTGTGATTAGTATTTTAACTTAGTAATTCAGGATTTTTAAAGTTTATATTTCCAAAGGTGACGGGTTTTACATGATCCAACATCTAGTTATATTTAATTTATATGAAGGTGATAAATGCTAATCACTTCATGAACCTCTACTTCTTGAGTCTTGGATGTATAAATAATGTATATGTGTGTATAGTGATGGAACCGAAACAAGAGGCAGAGGTGTAAGTGATACCGTCGCACAAGGGAAGGAAAACAAGGGTGTGGGTTGTGTAATTGTATGGATATCGATCAAAGAAGGGGTGAAGGTGGTGTGTGGGCTTGATGTTGCCGTGAAAAACAAGAGGGGAGGAGGAAGGGGGAAGCCGTCGGGTTCAAGGGAGAAGAGATGAGGGATGGTGGGTTGTGGTGGATGAAATGGGGTTCCTCATACTCTATTTATAATCCTCCAATTGTGTAAAAACCCTTGGTTTTTATGTTCCTAGGGGACACATATGTTTCAAGGGGACAGTCTTGTTGCTAGGCCAACATTTTGGTTCAAGGAAAACTAGGTTTGATAGTGTAGGAGGAGACAAGAGAGGGGAGGCCCCCATGGGGCGAGGGGGGTTCTTAGCCGTAAAGAGGGAGGGGGTAGGGTGGTGAGGGGTGGTGGGGTGGTGACTTAGGTGGTGATGGGGTTAGATGTTTCACCCGGTGGAATACTCGTTAAATGGAGTTCGGGTATAACTAAGTTGGCTTTAAAATGCTCGGGTACGTGTCGGTTTCATATAAGCTGTTTTTATGTCTTCACATTATTTAGGTGTGTTAGTGATTTTGCTTTATAATATTTGCCATAGGTAAACGTATGTATATACACACACACACACACACATATATATATATATATATATAAATATATATATATACACGTATATTTTATAGTACTTTAGGCAAAATAACTAGTTAAGTTATTTCATTTAAAAGTTATCACCAACGTCGATAAAAGGTCAGGTAATCACGTGTATGAGATCCAGTAATTTTCCTAAATTGCCACTGTTTGAAATAAAGTGAATTTTGTTATATGTGATGTGACCTAATTTATTATAATTATGTTAATGCGTTATGTTTTCTCATAGTTATGTTTAAGGCTTCAGTACGGATTTAACCTGAAATTGTCGGGTGTCACGTTCTCCCCCTGCTGAGAGAATTTCGTCCCGAAATTTAGTTAGCGTTGCTCTTGTAAGGCCCTAAACCAGGCACCCTATAGTTGGTTCTCATAACTAGTTATATTCTTTAAAAGTACTTAAACTTTCCTTTAAGTAAACAACGAAAGTCTTTCTGAAAATAATGTTATCTTTAAACTCGTTAACTTTCATAATGTTACCTAACGAATGCATGCGCACCAACCCGAGTAGCCCCGCTTCTAAGCCAAGATACCTCGTCTAGCAGAGTAACCTGCAAAACAATATAACGTACATATATAGTCAGCTACGTTGAGTGAGTTCTAATAGTTTAATTTAATAAAAAGCCAACTCGTCTCATTTATTGTTTATCTCCACTCAAGACCCTCTTGTCTTTAGAAAATAGTTTTACATATTTTCATCATATAAATAACCCCCGTTCTTTTATAATATCCTAAAGGATTCACCACACCAGACTCTACCCACCATTTTAATTCAGTAAGTCTCTCTGACATAGAACGAGCTTACCACTCTGATAACACACAATTTACCATATATATTAACCATACATTGGTTATCCCATCTAACCACTAGACACCGACTTACCAGTCCTAACTAGGACTCTCCTAAACCAACTGACTCAACAGTTGTACACAATATACTCATCCCGACACAACGGTCAATCTAACTCGACACACCACATTGATTCCATCTATTTATCACCTCAATATCATCTCGTACACAATTAATATAACTCATCACTTGCATGCAATTTAACACACACATAAATATATATATATATGCACACAAACACATACCTCGTCACCATACCCTCGTCAGGGTTATCCCCTTCGGGATACTCGTCATAAGCTCAGCTCTACCCTTGTTACAGGGCCCCGCCACTAAACATAGTGACACACTCGTCATCTACGATGACTACCCAGGCACCCACACGGTGACTATATCATCTAACATACGGTGACTAACACATCACCCACACGATAACTGCCAGATCACCCGTACAACGATGACCCCGAAGGACCCCGTCCTCCACAACACTGTTGACCGTACACTCGGACAACAATGCAAGCACACAAAGTAACACATATTACACAATACACTACCTGGATATGTACTATGACTCACCACCATATACACAAGACACTACCAGAATTTGTATACAATGTGGCTTGGCGAAACACGGACGAGATTTTTGTTGGATGATACCACTTGTCATACATTGTTTAAGGGTTCATACCTGAAAATGTGGGCTACGAGTATCCGAGATACTTATTTAATTGGGTATGAATGCTGAACTAATGGGAGCAATTGGGTCGTCATCGGCTAAAATTCTCGTTCTGTTTGTGAAGATGTGGCTGCTTTGGGTCTTTTGGAAAAAAGAATAATCTTGTTTAGGTATTCAAACCTGAATATGTGGGCTACGAGTATCCGAGATACTTCTTTAATAGGGGATGAATACTGGAACAACTTGAACCCAAGGATTTGCTGTTTTGGATCTTTGCAAAGAAATAAAAGAATAAAATCCTGGAGTTGGCTAGTTGTGCTTTTTGAGGATTTGAGTGAAGATATGATGAAGCTGGTCATAGTTTACAGAGAAATGGGGTAATGTATCATCAACCGTGATTTCTCGTGTGAACTATCTTTTTTGTGATTGATTATATCATGTGTTTTCAAGATGAAGTTGGATATTCGTTGGATTATTAGTTGAAGATGGAACCTTTTATCATTGGTCAATGGGAAAGGAAACATACCCTTGTTTTTGGTCTAGTCATATGAAGCTGGTCATAGTTACAGAGAAATGGGGGGATGTATCATCAACCGTGATTTCTAGTGTGAACTATATTTTTTGTGTTTGATTATATCATGTGTTTTCAAGATGAAGATGGAACCTTTTATCATTGGCTGATGGGATAGGAAACATACCCTTGTTTCTGGTCTAGTCAGATGGAGCCTAAACTGAAAAGAGATATTGGAAATGAACATCTTCAGGAATTTGGTTGACTCGTGAAGATACAGGATAGAGTTAAACACATATGGTTGAAGACTTAAGTTTATCTTACGAGAATTCCTATGGGAGCTGATTAGTTTGATGCACGTTATTGGAAACTCAAACTCTCTATCATATACCAGTTGATTTGGAGATGTCTTAGTCTACTGATGTTACCTTGCGAGGAAGACGCGGTCAGACTCAGATTCCTAAGTCACGTTGGAGGAAGCTACTGCTGAGAGGATGAACTACAATGAGTTGTGTTGGGTTAGTTGGTTCCTATTGAAGCACTTGCTTTGGTCTACAATGAAAGCTACAGTTAAGAGGGAGTCGGGTTTGTCATCACTCGGCAACTGAAGACTGAAGTTTGAAGATTTGAAGATCTCAAGTGGAATGCCAGAAGATCAAGTCTCGCCAAAAGACACGTGATGTCATTAGTTTAGAGGGAGTCTGTTAGGACATTCTTTGTAAACTGATGATTATCAGTGTTAGTGATAGATAGAATTTGATGTTATAGTTAAGAGGGAGTTTGTAGAAGCATGTTTTTGTAACTATAGATTAAATTCTATGTATCGGTGTACTAGGCTAGTACGCAGGAGGGTGTTCCTGCGTACTTAGCTTGTTCACCAGTTTGGTTCTGCATACTTAGTAAGTACGCAAGGCTTTTGCCGCATGACCAAACCCTGCGTACTTAGACAGGTACGCAGGTAATGTTCCTTCCCATATAAATAGAAGACTTGTCTTCATTTGTAGGTGGAACTCTGGAACTGGGTTGAGGGGTGTCCGGGTCGGGACGAGCTCACCCGACCCATGGACCGTGAGCGTAGATGAGAGACGTGTACTTCTTCAGTATGTAATACGGGATGACTTCTATGTTATGCATTACGTATCGTTTAATTATCTTTTGTCTATGTTCGTGTTTCTCTGTCTCGTTTCTTGGTTCCCACACAAATCACAGAACAGGTCTGTGTATTTCCTCTGCGCAACGAGGCTCTCGGGACCTACATACGGATCACTTACGTGTGTAATCCAACACTTAATTTAGACGTATTCTCTTAACGTCTAGACAAATTACCCATCTCTTTTTTCCGAATAAGTAGTTATATGACACACAAACATCATACCGACTTCTAGCCCATACATACTAAGGACACCACATAAACCCACACAATGCCATACCCGCCGTGTCACGAGGACAATGACACAATATACACAACATCAAGCACATGATGCATAACAGCATACAAGCATCTGCATGACTCGTTAATGAACCACCTACAGGTTCCCATGCTAACTCTCCTTATATAACCATCACAGATTTAACTAAATTCCCGACTCACCCCGACTAACTCATAAGATGACACGCACAGATCATCGCAACCCTTGTTCACCCAACCTTAGGACCCCATAATGACCCTTAGCTTCATTATTACATAACGATCTCATAAAACACTTCAAGCTTAAATCATAACTCGTAATCCGTTCGTATAATAAAACATGCGAGTATGTACGATAGCCCCAAAATAGTAAAACGTTTAAAAGAGGGGATTAGAAACTCACCGGTTGTGCTGAGTCTCAGTCTCTGCTCTGCAAATCAACCGTCCATGCTCAAAGCCCTAAACTTGTAAACGTGTGATCCAAGGATCAGATTCTGTTCTAAACTTACGTTGAATAACATACAAATAAACAACCCTGATACTCAGTCTTATCTGCTCATCCTCTTCGTCCAAACCAAACCCTAATCTCATGTACTTACCCGAACTGGATCGCTCGTGGCCCGTTCAGAATCCGACTGTCCGGGCTGGGTCTCATGCATACACGATCATGTGGCAGGCACACCTTATCCACCACACGCCATCGTGCAAGTTTTACCTCTTTAGAACGCGCATACACGAGTCGGGTTTGTCATGCATGCATGCAAACGATGCCATGCAAAGACCCTAACACATGGCTACTCGCGTACCCGATCCGAGTGTTCCTTACACACGTAATAACAATGCCACCCTAATCGGGTTTCGGCCACCACAACCATCTCGTCGTCCACAACCATCTCGTCGTCCTCCCTCTCCCCACCGTATACCACCGTGTCCGCCTCCATTGTCTCCCCGTCAAGCCACACCTCGCCACCATGGTGCGCCACCACAGCAGCCTCGTGTTCATCGGGCACCCTTATCCGGGTTCCTCCTCTGCCATTATCCACTTCCCGCCACCACTGCTCACCGTTGTTGCCATCAACGTCGAGATCCGTCGTGGGATTCAGCTTTCTTGTCAGGCAGCCCCAACCGGTCCACCCTTACCTGTCATGCTTTTGCCGTACACCACCTCCATGACGTTACTGCACCTTAACATAGCCGGTCACCACAACCGTAACCATAAACAAAAGTCCATGCAAACGAACGAAAACAAGGTGAACGAGTATAAAATATGATTACCTTTATGAAGTTTCGCGCCACTGCCTTGCCTTTCCCGGTTTTCTGGCCGCTACGCACCGCACCGAGCCACCACCGGCTCCTCCTTCGGCTTCTCCCGTCCTTGCTGCCATTTGCGCACTCCCTTAGCCGAATCGCTTAGGGTTTGCCAAAGTGTGTCTTTTAAATCTTTCAATAGTTCACTTCGGGTACCTCCGAATCCGTTTGACGCGTTTCTAGGTCCGCCTTTTTCCATAATAGCTAACCGGGTCCCTCAAGACTCGTCGATGACTAATTTACATGCCAACTACGTTAATATACTTGATTAATAAAGATTTGAGTCACCTCCGACCCGAACCATTAGTTTTTTTCAAAAATTCAGGATGTTACAAGTCTACCCCTCTTAAAAGAGGATTTGTCCTCGAATCCTGCGTCGGTACACACCAACACAACATATTCTTGTGCACCCAATTAATACGGTGCCAACATTTACCTTAACACTGCCTTGTTGCTCTTACCGTTCTTAACAACATCGCATGTACCATTCCTGGTACTAGGTAACACAACACTACCAATTGTGCGCTCACTTATTACATTTCGTTCTGAGTTATGGGCACAGTTTCCCTTTGTCTCTTGTATAATCTAAATGATTTCTTCAGTCCGACCATTATCCTCCCAAGTAGGCTTCGTACCTTGATCGTCATCCTGTGATGATTTCCTAAACTCAAGTCCACCGTCAACCCATAAGGGTATTACTTCTGCTCCTCTCTAATGATCTCTAGGAGCTTGTACAAAGCTACACTGGTCTCCTCTAAATTTATTTATCATAGTATCTATTTACTTCATTATCTCTCATTGAATACGCCCCTGAAGTACGTACACACACCCAACACTAGGATCATCCTCATTAGCTCTCGATGTTTCTCAAAAGTTCTCTTATTACCGCCATGCCTGTTACAACAGTCACACTCTTGCTTTACTTGTATGCTCCACAGGGGCTCACTTTAAGCTAGACTTACATTTACCAGCGTAGGCATTTCCCTTCCAGTCACTTACGTGCAATCCTGCCCTTGCCCCTCTTGAGCTTTATTTTCCTCATTAACACTCTGCTATTACCATGCGACCCCCGACTGCATCTCATTTAACATGTACGAACATGAAGTTCGTCTGCTCACAAGCCTCAGCTATTCGCCGCCTCGTCCAGGGAAAACATCCCTATTCCTCTTGTGTCTCGCCTTGGCTGAATTCTTCATATGGAACGTGTTCCATGAATGCTCTTTCGTCACCTTGCTAACTCTGTGCTGAAATCTTCAGTGTCATCACCTTGATCTCATCAAGGGTATCTCTGGTCTGGCGCCCACGTAACTGCTTTCATCACTAACTCTACAGTTCCGCTCAATGGCTTCGTGCTCCGAATACCCGAGATATAGGCATATGCATCTCGTAAGAGCACCTCACCGATCGTCTAGGAAGACATCAAAACTCCTCGCACCACCTCGATGAATCGACATATAGAAAATCGCCAAGATAGAAATACTATACTTGAGCACACAGACCTCCCGTCCTATACACGACTAAGCGTGTACTACAAGGATACACACCGGCACACATAACTATAGAACACACATTGTTCTACACAGGTACTAGTTACCCCAAACTCTAAACACACATCAAGTGCACAAACACAACTGCTAGATCTGGGTAAATCTACGTGCATACAATATGACCTCGTCATTTATGGACAGACAAACTCTTGAACCTTATCTCTTACTCACCACAATAGTGGCCCCTGTCACACGTCATCACATACTCACACAGAGTTCACACGATCGTACCCCACACGGGTCGTACCAATACTTCAAGACGACACGCTACTCAGTCTAGACACAAAATATCCCTAAACATTCGTACACACAAGATATAAAAATATCTTATTTTCCCACAGGATCTGGTCCTGAACATGCATACCTAGACATAAGGTATGTAACTACAATTTCCCACAGGACCTAGTCCTGAACATTTATACATACTAAAGATGTATATCTATGATTTTCCCACAGAACCTCGTCCTGAACAACTACACAAGGTGCAACACGCCCTTTACACTACTAACATCACCTAGACATAACACATAGGTGACACTATCATAAGACCATAGACATAGACAAATTCAAAACTAATGTCAATACAAGTCTACTCACACCATCTAAACAACCATGCTCTAGTTATCACAGCAAAGATCACGTTTAATGCTAGCTCACATCATTTAGAATGCAATCACACAATCACACCATACCGCCTATAACCCACTACCGTAACATAATCATACGCTGTCAAAAACACAAATATCATTAATTATGTTCAAATCACCATGCGGTAAGACTCACAATTAATGTCAAATCAAGTAGTCAATATTTGATTTAAGCATCACACCACGTAAACGTCTAATAATTCAGACGTCAAACCACTCCGAAATCTCTCATGGTAACCGCCACCTCATCTATTCATTAAACAATCAAGCATCCTAATAAAGCCCCCAAAATCTCAGCTGCCTCTGCTGTGTCCTCCTCTGGTTCCTCTTCATCGAATCCTGGGTCATCCACTTGGTCCTCCTGAAACAGAGTTCTCTTAGCTATCGTAAGTAGTCGATCTCTCAACCATGCAGGTCCACATCCTGGAGGAAAATCATGTACTGCCGACACTGCCATCCTTTTCCATCCGGTTATTCTAGTCACAGCACTTGGTAGGATGCTTCCATCCTCAGCTCTAGTCACACTTGGCGCGAGAAGCGCCAACACTACTCCCGTTTTACTAGCAGTTTCATTTTCTGTAGTCGTCGTCTTGGCTGCCGTCCTACATTCCTCCTATCAAGAGCTCAATACCTGACCGATCTCGTACGCTTCACCTTAGCCATCTAATCCTACTCAAGATAGAACGTTGGAGTAATTACCATGGGCACAAATTCAGAATATGAGGGTAATCATAGACTGTCAAATCATGGTGATCAAATGCAATTTGGTGGTCCACATTACTACTCGGATTTTAAACCTTCCCCGTTGTATTCACACTAGCTTTCTACCCTCCACACACCCCGGATGCACATGCATCCACACAACTCACCTAGCACCATGCAACAATCTAGCAATTATCATATTTATCACAATTTCACACCACACATAGTTACACACAAAATCACTAAACCATGCCGACACACCAAACTATCTCATATAGTTACAACTAATGCTACTCCACAATATCTAACTCACAAAACATGATTTCACCTAATCATACCACATAACTCCATGTAGTTCTACATAATACTACTCCACAACATGTATTACACCGCATGATTCCACACGGAACCATAAATCATTTAGTCACACTAATTACTTCACCTAGTGTAACACTACACAAATGATGAATAATAATTATTGCTCAACTCGAAAGACGTACCTCTTGGCTCGCGGTTACTAGTTGTGAAATTCGTTTCACCCTCCTCCCATTTTCTGTTTAAGTTAAGGCATTTTATTTTAATAAAAACATCGATTTTCTCTTAAACCTGGGCTCTGATACCAACTTGTAAGGCCCCAAACCAGGCACCCTACAGTTGGTTCTCATAACTAGTTATATTCTTTAAAACTACTTAAACTTTCCTTTAAGTAAACAGTGGAAGTCTTTCTCAAAATAATGTTATCTTTAAACTCGTTAACTTTCATAACGTTATCTAACGAATGCATGCGCACCAACCCGATTAGCCCCACTTCCAAGCCAAGATACCTCGTCTAGCAGACTAACCTGCAAAACAATCTAACATACATACAAAGTCAGCTATGATGAGTGAGTTCTAATAGTTTAATTTAAACAAAAGCCAACTCGTCTCGTTTATTGTTTATCTCCACTCAAGACCCTCTGGTCTTTAGAAAATAGTTTTACAAATTTTCATCATAAAAATAACCCCCGTTATTTTATAATATCCCAAAGGATTCACCACCCCAGACTCTACCCACCATTTTAACTCAGTAAGTCTCTCTAACATAGACCGAGCTTACAACTCTGATAACACACAATTTACCATATATATTAACCATACACTGGTTAACCCATCCAACCTCTAGACACCGACTTACCAGTCCTAATCAGGACTCTCTTAAACCAAATGACTCAACAGTTGTACACAATTTACTCATCCCGACACAACGGTCAATCTAACTCGACACACCACATTGATTCCATCTATTTATCACCTAAATATCATCTCGTACACAATTAATATAACTTGTCACTTGCATCCAATTTAACACACACATATATATATATATATATGCACACAAACACATACCTCATCACCCCACCTTCGTCAGGTTATCCCCGTCGGGATACTCGTCATAAGCTCAGCTCTACCCTTATTCCAGGGCCCTGCCACTAAACATAGTGACACACTCGTCATCTACGACGACTACCCAGGCACCCACACGGTGACTATATCATCTAACATATGGTGACTGACACATCACCCACGCGATAACTGCTAGATCACCGTACAATGATGACCCCGAAGGACCCCGTCCTCCATACCACTATTGACCTTACACTCGGACAACAATGCATGCACATAAAGCAACATATATATACACTAGACACTACCTGGACATGTACTACGACTCACCACCCTTTTACGGATCACTTACGTGTGTAATCCAACACTTATTTTAGACGTATCCTCTTAACGTCTAGACAAATTACCCATCTCTTTTCCGAATAAGTAGTTATACGACACACAAACATCATACCGACTTCTAGCCCATACATACTATGGACACCACATAAACCCATACAATACCATACCCGTCGTGTCACGAGGACAATGACACAATATACTTAACATCAAGCACATGACGCATAACATCATACAAGCATCT
This sequence comes from Smallanthus sonchifolius, assembly GCA_023525975.1. Classification (NCBI taxonomy): domain Eukaryota; kingdom Viridiplantae; phylum Streptophyta; class Magnoliopsida; order Asterales; family Asteraceae; genus Smallanthus; species Smallanthus sonchifolius. Next base: position 73,460,826 of record CM042018.1, on the reverse strand, counting down.
ACATGACTCGTTAATGAACCAGCTACAAGTTCCCATGCTAACTCTCTTTATATAACCATCACAGATTTAACTAAATTCCTGACTCACCCCGACTAACTCATAAGATAACACTCACAGATCATCACAACTCTTTTTCACCCAACCTTAGGACCCTATAACGACCCTTAGGTTCATTATTATATAACGATCTCATAAAACACTTCAAGCTTAAATCATAACTCGTAATACGTTCGTTTAATAAAACATGCGAGTATGTACGATAGCCCTAAAACAGTAAAACGTTTAAAAGAGGGGATTAGAAACTCACCGGTTGTGTTGAGTCTCAATCTCTACTCTGCAACTTGCCCATCCATGCTCAAAGCCCTAAACCTGTAAACATGTGATCCAAGGATCAGATTCTATTCTAAACCTACATTGAATAATGTTAAAATAAACAACCTCGATACTCAGTCTTATCTTCTCATCCTCTTCGTCCAAACCAAACCCTAATCTCAAGTACTTACCCGAACCGGATCACTCATGACCCGTTCAAAATCCGACTGTCCGGACTGGGTCTCATGCATACATGATCATGTGGCAGGCACACCTTATCCACCACATGTCATTGTGCAAGTTTTACCCCTTTGGAACGTGCGTACACGAGTCGGGTTTGTCATGCATGCATGCAAACGATGCCATGCAAAGACCCTGCCCCATGGCTACTCGCATACCCGAGTCGAGTGTTCCTTATACACGTAATAACAATGCCACCCTAATCGGGTTTCGGCAACCACAACCATCTCGTCGTCCTCCCTCTCCCCACCGTACACCACCGTGTCCGCCTCCATTGTCTCCCCATCAAGCCACACCTAGCCAAGCTCTGCTATGCGACGGAATCATCCATATCCTCATGTCCCTTCGCTCGCCACCACGGTGCACCGCCACAGCAGCCCCGTGTTCATCGAATACCCTTAGCCGGGTTCCTCCTCCGCCATTCTCCACTTCGCGCCACCACTGCTCACCGTTGTTGCCATCAACATCGATCTTCATCGTGGGCCTCATCTTTCTTGTCGGGCAGCCCCAACCGGTTCACCCTTACCTGCCCTACTTCAACCGTACACCACCTCCACACCGTTACTACCCCTTAACCATAGTCGGTCACCACAACCGTAACCCTAAACAAAAGTCCATGCAAATGAACGACAACAAGGTGAACGAGCATAAAATATTATTACCTTTACGAAGTTTTGCGCCACCTCCTTGCCTTTCCCGGTTTTCCGGCCGCTACGCACTGCACCGAGCCACCACCAGCTCCTCCTTCGGCTTCTCCCTTCCTTGCTGCTCTTTGCGCACTCCCTTAGCCGAATCGCTTAGGATTTGCCAAAGTGTGTCTTTTAAATCTTTCAATAGTTCACTTCGGGTCCCTCCGAATCTGTTTAACGCGTTTCTAGGTCCACCTTTTACCGTAAGAACCATTAGTTTTTTTCAAAAATTCGAGATGTTACAGCTCATTGTTGGGAGTCCCTCAAATAGAGTAGGGTATCTCTGCCTCATTTGGTCCTCGCGTTCCTAAGTAAACTCTAGCACGCGCCTAGAGTTTCATCGAACGTTCACAATGGGAATGTGGCTTCGTTTAAGTCTCTTGATTTCCTGGACCATGATTTTCGCCGGTTGTTCCACAAAGTGGAGTTTGTAATCGATTTGAATTTCCTCGAGTGGTAAGACAAGTGTTTCATCTGATAGACACTTCTTTAGGTTTGACACATGAAATGTGTCATGTCAATTACTCAGTTCCTGAGGTAGCTTAAGTCGATAAGCCACGGTGCCTACTCTTGATAAAATTTCAAATGGTCTGATGTATCGGGGGTTGAGCTTACCTTGTTTCCCAAATCTAATGTGTAACATCCCAAAAATTTTTAAAATGACGATTCGGGCCAGTAAGTGACCCAACTTGTTATTTTATAAGAGGAATTACAAGATTTGTTGTTTAGGTGCGTTTCGAGCAACGAAAAGGAGCCGGTTAGTCGTATAGAATAATAGTTCGGATTTAAAATGCATGAAACGGATTAAGAGGGACTAAAATGTAAACCTTTAGAGGTTTATAAACCACTTTAAGGAGAAACCCTAGGCCATTCGGCCTAGGGGGTGCCGCACGGCAACAGAGAGAGAGCGTCGAGAAGAAAGGGTCGGTGGGAGACGATCGGAGGAGAAGGGTTCATGTCGGTTTCGAGCGAATACTTCGCGTTAAGTTACGGTAATCCTCGTATGCTCTTTGAATGCTTATTTTTATGCTATTAGTAGGAAAACCCGGTTGGTGTTTGTGTGTTTGGCCGTGAACGATAGGGAAGGCGAAAACGAGGTGGAAGCCGATGGTGGTGATTGTAGCAGCGTGATATGGTGGTGACCCGAGCTAGGGCAGCGGCCCGATGGTGTTGGCTGGGTGACGAGGAGGCTGTTGGCCGAGGGAAAGAAGGACGACGGAGAAGGTGGTGGTGGCTTCGGCTACAGCTGGAAACGGAGGCGGCCACAGGGACGGTGCCGGAGACTCAGGTAGTCGGTTGTGGTAGTGGTGCCCGGAGATGGCTACGACACATACGGAACCCGACGGCATGATGATGGTGTGTGGTTACGCTCGGCTAGGGTTACACGGTAAGGGAGACGATGGTTATGTGGTGGTGATGGTTCACGGTGGAAAAGGGAAACCGGAGAAATGTTGGTTAGGGTTGTAGTCGTTGCATGGCGTGAATGCGCGTATGGAACCAGGTTCGAGTACGTGTATGCTCATGGGTTATGGGTTTGCATGGGCACATGCATGCATTGCATATAACCAAGGTCCCGGTATACGGGTCCAGGATAACCTGACTTGGACGGTCACGTGGACTAGGGTTGTTGCATGGAAGAATGGACGAGCGGAAAAGACGAGAGTCAGGATCATTTATATTTATACGTAACCGACACATGTTTAGAATGTACTCTGACCATGTGATCTTACGTTGACAGGTTCGAGTTTCGTATTTGGAGACCGTGTAGTTCAAGAGTTGGATCTCCGTACTGGTGAGTTTCTAATCCCCTCTTTTAAATGTTTTAAACATTTTGGGGCTATCATACATACTTTCGAGATATGTTTTATTACATTAAATGTATACCGAGCTTTGGGGTTTAACCCGATGAGTTTATGAAGTTAAATAGTAAAATGTGGGGCTAAGGGACTGTGTGTGTGTCCCTAGGACGTGCGGGTTATAGGTGGGGATATAGTCACGGGTCGTATAGCGACCTAACAGGGGTGAGTCAAGATTGTAGTTACGGGTCATACGAGTACGAATAGGAGGTGTCACAGGGTGTGCATGTACGTGGTATGTGCTTAAATAATGAGATATAGTTTTTGTATGTGTGTTGCTATATTAGCAGTGTATTGTGTTATGAATTAGTCTGGGTGAGTCGGGATATAAGCTAAACGCTTATGAATACATGTAGGATATCTTATCCTAGTGCTATGTGTGAAGTGTAGGTGCAGTTAATGAATCATGTATATAGACTATATTGTTATGTGTTTATACATGTGTTGTGTGTATTGTGTCGTTGTCCTTGTGACATGGCGGGTATTGTGTTTGCATTGTTGTCATTATGACATGGAAAACGGGATTGTGGAGGACTATATCCTTCGGGAGGTTACCAAAGGTGACGATGTCCAACAGAACAGTGATGAGCTCGGAGTGTGTCGAATGCCCTGACGAGAGTAACCCTGAAGAGGGTGCAGCAATGAGGTATGTGTTTGTGTGCTTATATATTTGTGTTAAATTGCATATAAGTGATGAGTTATATCTATTGTGCTTGAGATAGTATTAATGCGATGAGTAGAGTTAGATTGGCCGGGGTGCCAAGATTGTGATGTGATGTTCATAACGATTATGTCAGTTGATTTGTAATAGCCTTGGTCAAGGCTGAGTAAGTTGAGGTCTAGGGGGTTGTTGTGTTAACCAAGTGCCGACTTAATACATGTACTTGAACATGAGTTATTAGTGTAGGTAGGTTCGACCTATGTCGATGAGACTGAGGGATTATTATTATTATTATGGGATAAGTCTCGAGTAATGAGCTATTATGGGATATCAGGTGATATCAAGGGTTATCCATTGGTTAATGAATTGTGGACCTAATTTATAAGGTCCGTGGGTCCTGAGTAAAGTTTAAATAACTTTTGTGACGAGTTGGCTTTTAATTAAACTAAACTATTAGAACTCACTCAGCGTAGCTGACTTTGTGTATACGATAGATTGTTTTGCAGGTAAGCGTTGTGTGACATATCTTGGCTTGGGATCGGTGCTACTCGGATTGGTGTGCAAGCATTCGTGAGGTAACTTAATGACATTAAATACTAATTAATGTTTTAGAAAGACTTCCGATGTAGTTTGATATATTTAAAATGAGTATTTTCAAGAGAATGACCCGTTATGAGAACCAACTGTAGGGTGCCCGGTTTGGGACCTTACATAATGACTCCTTTCCAGGGTGTAAGATTACGTTGTCTCCAACCTAGAATTCCAAGGGTTTGCGTCTTATGTCGGCATAGCTCTTTTGACGGTCTCGGGCCGCTTTTATTCTTTCCCTGATCTTAAAGATCTTATCGATGGTTTCTTGAATGATTTCAGGGCCGGTGAGTTGGCTATCGCCCACCTCTGCCCAACATAAAGGTGACCGACACTTTAGGCCATAAAGTGCCTCGAATGGTGCGGCTTTAATACTAGTGTGATAGTTGTTGTTATAAGATAACTCAGCTAAGGGTAGATGCGTATCTCAACCCATTCCAAAGTCTATCACACATGCTCTGAGCATATCCTCTAGGGTTTGGATAGTCCTTTCACTCTAGCCATCCGTTTGTGGGTGGTAAGCAGTGCTCATGTCTAAGCGTGTACCTAATGCTTTTTATAGTGACTGCCAGAACCTTGAGGTGAAACGACTATCTATATCCGAGATGATAAAGATTGGCACTCCGTGTCTCGAGACAACCTACTTTAGGTAGATCCTAGTCAATCTTTCCATTTTATTTATCTCCTTGATTGGCAGAAAGTGTGCTGATTTCATCAATCGATCGACAATTACCCAGATAGTGTCGTGTCCATTAGACGTATTGGGTAACTTTGTGATGAAGTCCATAGAGATTTACTCCCACTTCCATTGTGGTATCTCAGGTTGTTGTAAGAGTCATGACGGCTTTTGATACTTTGCTTTAACTTTGGAACAAGTTAAGCATTTGCTTACGTAGGTAGCAATGCCTGCTTTCATATTGGGCCACCAGTACAACTCTTTGAGATCCTTATACAACTTGTCGGGTCCTAGGTGAATTGAGTACCTGGACTTGTGTGCTTCGTCTAACACTAATTCTCGTATATTCCTAAAGCGCGGTACCCAAATTCGTATCATGAAGTAACTGGCTTCATCGGACTAGATTTATAATTGTTGATCCATACCTCGTACGGATTCGTCCTTTAAGTTCTCTTCATTGAGTGCTTCTCGTTGGGCGTTGTGTAATTGAGCGGTAAGACTCGTATTAATCATTATCCCTAATGCTCGCACTCGAAGAGTCTTGACTCTTTATTTCCTGCTTAAAGCATCGGCTATGACGATTGCTTTACCAGGATGGTAGCGAATGTAACAATCGTTGTCATTTAGTAATTCTACCCATCTTCGTTGTCTCATGTTCAGTTCCTTCTGATCGAAGATGTGTTGAAGGCTCTTATGGTCGGTAAAAATAGTGCATTTCGTACCTGATGTGTCGTGTTTAGTATATAGAAAATATATTATATAATAATACATTCAAGGATATCGGTTTCACGAGATCAGGTTTTAAATTTATAATTAAAATGATAAATACTCAAACTTAAAACACACAAAATAGGCAAGTGTACCTATCGCAGCGTAATATAGTTTAGGTAAGAACAAAGTATCGAACCAAGTTCCAATACTTAACTTTTGTTATCGTTTAGGTGGTTTAATTAGTGAGTGGGTTTTGTGTGCCTGTGAAGCAGAAAAGTAAATGACAGAAAAGTAATTGACGGTAAAGTAAATAACAGAAAAATAAAAACATGCGTGATGTAACAGGAATGTAAATAACAGAATAGTAAATACCAGGAAAGTAAATATCTCGGAAATGATCAGGTCACGAAGATTATTGCTTTGGGCTTCAAATCCGCTTGGTATACGATAATGTTAAGTTGACTAATTCAGTGGTATGACTACTACAAACATGTGACCCGGGTCACCGCTAAAGCTTCGTCTTCATGACATTTGGTTCACGGATTATATTATCCAATAATAAAATGGTAGGACTCTCAGCTAGGGACATCGTTACCCTCAACTCTTTGGTGTTATCTCCCAGTTGGTTTAGGACATCAAACTTAAGTGCTTAATTATTACTATTAAAAGAGTGATTAGACTTTGTTCACTGGGAGGCAGTGTAACAATGGGACCAAGTATAAAGACGTACCTTTCCCAACATGAGTTCACCAATTCTTGGTCGCATAACAAGTTCGTATAAAGACGTACGACCTTAATAGTATTGACCAAGCCTTGGCTTATCAAGATCCACTTGTATAAAGACGTACAAGCATCAAGAGAAGTTTGATTAAAAAGGTTTTACGGTCTTACGCTTTAAAATCAAGAACACTCACAAGTGTAAAGACAAGTTTAGATAATAATAAAAAGCCCACCTAGAAGGTGGTTTTAAGAGTGAATAGTTAATGACATAAACACCACTAGATTAATATGTTAAACATTAACATACACCAAACTTCATCTTCACCATAGCAATACGAAGAGTTTAGCCACGAATGGCCATACTAACTAGCATAACACTGAGTTTCGTAGGCTCCCCTATTGCGGAACAAAGAGGAGGAGCCTCTCTACTCTCTACTCTAAACTACAGAAACAGACTCTCTTGAGATATGGTATTGTGTATTGAGGTGTGGAAAGGTGTCTCAAACCAAGAACTCAAGCCCTCTATTTATAGGCCTCAAAATGAGCAACGCACGGCCGTGCATTGGATTGCACGGGCGTGCAAACACCTCGGGAATCAAACATGGTACAAAGGACAATGTACTTGAGCCATGGGGAGCAAGAGAAGCATTGCACAGCCATGTAAAGGGATGCACGGCCGTGCATCCCCCTGTTTCGTCTTTTAGTTGTTGGTTGACTCCTTGTTGACCAATTTTGACTTCTTGGGGGTTAAAGCTCGGGTTTGGTCCTCCAAAAGCTTGATTTCTTGATTTTTTTGAGTGGCTTTAGCTTTGTTTACTTCGGGACACCGAATAACCTGCAATTATGAAATATTAACGCTTTAAGTATCAATTGCAAGGTAATTAATCAATTAGTACCATAATATGGGGATTATTATGCATGCAAAACATATATAATTAGGGCATATCATAATACCCCACACTTAAACTTTGCTTGTCCTCAAGCAAACTCATGCATGACCAGACCCATAACTAAAAACTTTACAAAAGGTAAGAGAGCTCCAAGTAGTTGGAAACTCCGGGATAACTCATGAGTCGCTTTATTCTATTTTTGGCTTTTCTATTAGGGTGGTGGAATTCATGATAAGCCTACTAGAAATTCAATTATGCACAATCTATCACTCCTCACAATGTTCACTCAACTCTAGGGTTATATATATGTAGATAATGTAATTTAAATGGAACACTTAAGTTCTAATCGAATTATGAATGGTCATAAGCTTGTATGCAAATCAAGTCTCCACCAACTAACTAAGTAATATGCATGAATCAGGAGTATTTAAAAATGTTGTAATGTGGCTAAAAGAAAATAAAGGGCGAAAATAAAAATATTTTTGGATTTTTTGGGATTAAAAGGAGTTTTAAGGACTGCAGCTATCGTGGAACACACGACTACGGCTTCATGGCTTAAGATGGAAAATACTAGCGGGTCCCTCTACATTACTCACATCATGAGGGTATAACTAATCGGAGGGCTCTTTATGGTCAGATTGCCAAGACCGAGATCTCTTATCCTTCTCAACTCTTCCCTCATTGCGTAGTACACATTACTGCCCTTTCGTATGGTTCTTTCGGCTTGTAGCCTAACAGCTCCTACTTTGATCAGATGCGTATACTCATGTTGGGAATAAGTTTGATTCTTGCTACACTTTCCATCGTGGCTCCAGTTGTCACACTTCGCACATTTGTCGTATCTTTTGGCTCTTCTTTTGGCGGCACTTTTTGACAGGCTGCAGAACGGTGGCAATTGTTCTTGCTTGTGCCACTGTTTTCTTACATCACTTGTTGCTTTGAAAACTTTCTCTCGGAGTTTAGGTGGTAATTCAAGCTATGCGAAATGAATACAGGAAATCAAATTGAAATCAAAAGAATGCATGTCCAGCTCTTTAAGGTCTAACTAGTAAAAGACCAGCTTCTCTCTTTTCTTTTTCTTTTCATTTTGCTATTTTTTTTCTTTTCTTTTCTTATCATCAAGACTAATTTTTCAATAATTTTTTTTTCTCAATTTCCTTGAAATAAATTTTCCATATCTTTCTTGTAAATCTTTCGGCTGTTTCTTCCTAATACATCCACTTTTGTTCTTGTATATTCCAATTCGTTTGAGTGAAACAGATTCTTTTCAAATTGCCTTATTGGTTATAAACTTGAAATAACGATATAAGATAATCTAATAATTCTCCATCTTGAAGACAGTTAGCCAATAACCGGTGTTTACGAAAAGCTGGTTTGGTGATAATTGTGGGTAGTAGAAAAGAAAAGGCTAAGGCTCAGAGGGCTATCTAGGCGGATATTGTTTTTGGGATTTTGGGTTTAAGGATAATATATAACGGTAATAAAGTCCAAGGTACCTCAATCATTTTGTTATGACAATCAACTTTTATGTTGAAAACATTTGCCTATTTCGCTTAGAAATGCTTAAAATCGCATTTTTTTAATGCGCGCACCCAATCGGGCCAAGCTAGGACCCAACCCACCTACTCTTGGACCTACCCCAAGCAAGAAATTACAAAAACCCAGCCCCATTAAGCTAAATTTCGCAGAATTGAGCCCCCCTAAAACCCCAAAGTGTTTTCCAAGACATTCCATATTTACACCCCTTCAACCATTAGTATAAATAGGAGGCTTAAGATCTTATTTTCTTTGCTAATTCTCCCTCAAACAGTCCCAAACCCTCCTAAGTTGTGAAATCCCTTCCCAACCCTTGAATATTTTGAAAATCCCTTAGTGGATTCAAAGAGTTTGAAGATCAAACAATTAAGTAACCCTCTGAAGTTCAATACCGTCTTTTTATTTCATTCTCTCTTCATCCCCTCAATATTTTTCTATTTTCTCTCCATGATCACTTGATCATGTGAACCCTCAGCCTTAAAAACCCTCTAATAATCTTAATCAAACTAATAAATCAAGCGAACATCACCAACTAACAAACAAAGGATCCCGTTTGCAATGGCGGCTATGCCGTCGCATTCTGCGAATCCTCAAGACAACTATTGCAAAAGTGGCTCTGCTGATGCTTTAGTATGTTCTTTATAACCTAAAACATGTTATTTATTCTATATTATCACTTATATGAACTCACACGCTAATTAAATATAGAATCCGCTTGCTCGTGTCGGTTATGCCGATTGCATTCTGTGATTCTCCAAAAACGCTTCTGTGAATATCATGGCTAGAACAGTGACACGGGACATTTTGGCTAACCTAAAATGATTATATCATGTATTATAATGATATTATAGCATTCGTCTAATTTTTATTTGCGCGTTCGGTAATTTTAAAACCCTAAACGGACCACTTAAGTGCAACCATTGATCTTGGGCAGAAACTGTGCTGACTTTAACTGGGCATAACTTGATCATAATTAAAGAAAACTGAGCAAAATCAAATTCCACAACGTATTTCGTTGAATTTTATTTCCATCCATAATTGGCTCGTTTTATAGTTCAAAAGTACAACTCCGTAGTAGCCAAAACGGGACAGAAACCTTTTTCAGTATCTTCTGTCTTGTTTGACTGTTTTGGATATGATCAAAGTCTCAAACATAAAAACTTTCTAAACGAAACTTCTTCGGAACGACTTAAACTAATTCTCTGTAAAATTTCATAATTTTTGGATGTCGTTTGATATTTTTAACAAGCCTATTTCTGTTCAGCTACTTTGCTGTCCAAATCTGAAAATTGACTATAACGCTATTTTTACAACTAATTCTTAACCTTATGACCCAAACCGTCTATCTAACACTCATAACCATCGAACCTACCCTAAAACTAGTTTATTTATTTGTTTAGGGTCTGGTCCGTGATTCACCTCATCTATTCGTTCAAGTCTCTTATCTCGTTTAGCTTTCAAGGTGAGACTTCATAGCCCACTTTATTCAAATCGTTTTGGGGGAAACATGTACGCGTTGGCACGCATTAAAACACCTCTTTTTCAAACAATTCTAAAACAAGTGAATCTTATTTGTATGTGAATAAATGAACACAACATGATAAATGTTAAACTTGCAAATCCTTAACTTGAAACTTTCAAGCCAACGGTAGTACAGATATGGGCCATAGGATGGAAACCACATATACTTTATGGACAACTTTTGGTTGGACATCTTATTCTTTATTAGTGCAACTTGCGAGTTGTGCCACTTATTCGTTATTCATCATTCTAGGTTGGATTTGCTAATCATGTGTTTGTTTTATTACGTGCTATATGATGATCTTGGAATATGAATTGTCACCTTTGCCAAACTTATACTTTTATTAAACCTGTGATTTCGCACCAACTATTTTTAGTTGACACTTGTTTTTCTATATGTTTCAGGTGATTAAGCTCGTGATAGGTCAAGTCAAGAACACATAGGATTTGCCTAGATATCTATTGAAGAAGTTCTACTTTAAGCGTTTTGTCTTTTGAACATGTTATTTGTTTCTTTGAATTCTAAGACATGTAATTGCGTTTTTAATATTATGAAACTTTAATAGTAAATGTCTTTATACCTTGGTTTATGATTCAATCAGTCGCACCCGTGGTTAAGATGCACGGTTGGGGTATGACAGATTGGTATCAGAGCCATGGTTATAGAGAATTAGGCAACCATTTGACCTAGACTATAACCTAAGCTCCCCTTTGAAACTTATGTGCTTATGTGATTCTAATACACTAACTCTTTTATCTTTAGTATGTCATCATACTCTGCCGACATCTCTAGCAACTCAAGCTTTATTTCCGATGATGGGTCCCCAAGCCCAATTAGTTAGAGCAGGCTAATCTCACCACCATCATCTTTTTTTGGAAGCTTGCTACCCTCGAAACATAATGTCAAGCCCAAATTAATATTCGATGCGACAAGCCGCCCCACACCGAAGCTTGAAGTAATCAACATATCAAGCAATTCGGAATCCAAAAACCAAGATAGCCATGCTGGAACCATTTCTGAGGCCCAACTCCCATTCAAGAAAAGGAAGTTGAATCCAACTCTTGGGCAAGGCCCAATCCATAATGTTCCAATCAAAATCAAAGGCTTGGATAGTGATACTAGGACACGTGTAATCTGGAAGGGTGAGCGCCTGTACACTAGGGGTCTTGTCAAAGGAAAGTGAGGCACGTTCGTTACGAGTCGCAATTACCTGGGGACCCTTGGAGTGAGTGCTCACTTATAGGCTAAAACAAGTCTCACTAGTTTCGTTCATCCGAATCTTGAATTTTGACTAGTCAGTTTTGTCTTTATATTTCATTTGTAATTCAACATATATGTTTTAACATATGTTTTATTTATCTTGTAAGACATTAATATTAATAAATGAGTGATTTAATTTACAAATATTGGCACTTTTATTATTCTTGAATGTCTATCCTAACTACCGACTTATGATTTATTTTTCGTAGAATGCCTCTTCGTCACGATCCTGATAACACCGTGGCTAACACCGGTGAAGCCTCCGCCGAAACCACCGCCATAGCCACCCTGCTCACTCAACAACTTGATGCGGTCTTACCCACTATTGTCACTCAAATCAATAACTCCACCGGAGGATCTAGAGGGAGTGTTTGTACTTTCAAGCACTTCAACTCTTGTAACCCACACAAGTACCTTGTATCTGAAGGTGAAACAGGGCTATTACAATGGTTTGAAGGCATGGAGAACACATTTGAGATGAGTGACTGCCCCGATGAACTTAAGGTAAGGTATGCTTCAAGTGCATTCCAAAGGAGGGCACTAACTTGGTGGTGTAACATTTCTGATTTTTAGTATTCATATTTCAATTCAATGTAATATATTTCGAACTCAATACCCGTGCACTGTCTTAATATTTTTCTCGCCGTAGATTAAATGGAAGGATTCTATACAAATTCGCAAGTTTTACTCGATCATATACAATTAAAACGCTATACAAGAGACTATGTTAATCAAACTTACCAAATCTGAAAAGTCAAGGACTAAAGTTGAAAAATATCAAGAAATCCTAGTCTAGCACGGTCGTGCTTTGTCCTAGCACGGTCGCGCCAAGTGCTTTGGCACGGTCGCGCGACTTGCTTTGGAACGATCGCGCCCAGTGCCTAGGCACGGTCGCGTCTATTTTTGGTACGGTCGCGCCTGCGTAACAGTTGAAACGTAAATGCAGTTTAATCACCCGATCGTTCGAATTCGAATCCGTTATACGTTTTGCTCCCATTAGCTAAGAAATAATACTACCAAAACATCCTCTTTACGACCAATTAACCAGAATTCGTGAACCTCAAAGAACTCTCTCTCAAATATTTTCCAAGAAAACTCTCTCAAGCAATTCGATCAGAACCCTCTTAATCCAGCAACATCGTCACGCCATTCGATCTCTCCTGAAGCTTCGGAACCGTTGAAGCAGACGGAATCGCAGTCGAAGTCGCCGGAAGCCGTTATCGCCGACGCCGGAACTTTCTTCTACCGCTTTCTAACAATCCGATACTCTCCAAGGTAATTATCACCTTTTTCTAAGTCGATTTAGTCCTCATAACAAAAGCCCTCTGTTAATTGGGGCTTCCATCATAGAAATCATCCTGAACCGGATTTCTCATTTTTAATAAAAATGATTTAATCGAATCCATACTTAAACACGATTTACATGCAATTAAATTATATGAAAAGACTCGTAATAACTCAATAATCAAAAGCCCTATCAAATTCAGCGCTATAAATACAAAAATTGTTCAATTCGTGTCTGACTTGGAAGAGACACGGTCGCGCTAATCATCTAGCGCGGCTGTGCCTCATGTAGCGCGGTCGTGCCGACTAGCAGCGCGGTCGTGTCCTCCTGTCCAGACCTAGTCATGCCCTCTGGGCTAATCTCTGTTGTGTCTTAGAATCATAGACACGACCGTGCCGAGCTAAGGCACGGTCGTGCCTCGTGAATTGTCCAAGTTGGCCTCTGTTTGATCAAACCCGGTCGCGTCCCGACTAGCGCGGTCGCGCCCGTGGTTCGAGCGCGGTCGTGTCCTTCCCAGGCACGGTCGTGTCTACGTCAGAATCTTTGATCAGAATTATTGTTGTTTTATTTTAATCTGTAAAAATTCCAGATTTAAATTTTTAAATAAAAATAGTTAGTTTTATAAAAAAGTATTTGAAAAGATCAAATAATTAATCTTGGAATAAATGGAAAATCATTTAATTAAAAGTTTATAAAATTAAATTTGTTATTAAACTTTTCATTTAAAACATTTTATTTGTAAGTTACATACTTTATAAATAAATAAATAAAGATTATTTATTTTTCATTTTAAATAAAAACATTTATTTATTTATTAAATTACATTTAACACATACTTTATTTTCATAATCAATGATTTTATAAATATTCTATTTTACTATTTAATTCCCAACCTTAATCAAAATGTTTCAAAAATATTTACTTCAAAACTTTATATATGTTATTCAATACTTTTAAATACAAACCAATAGTTTTATACACAAATTCAACCTTCATTTTTAGACTTAAACTTTGTGCACATATTTGATTCAATATACATTATTATCTAGGTTAACTCGTGCGTATCAAGGATTCTTATTTTATCTATACTCTTTGTTAGCTACACTTCCATACCAAGTGAGTATTCACAACCCCTTTTTACTCTTTTACACTTTTAGGGTGGAACATGAACTTTATACACATTACACATTTACATTTACACAAACAACACAAGTGCAAAATCCTATTTACATACATGTGTGCAAAATTTGAGCTTTGCGCCCGAGTGCTAGTTGTGCTAATCTTTGTGAAAACTTATGTGCAATCATTAACTATACAAGCCGACGGTTTTCAATGATAGATCTATTGAGTCTGACAAACCCACCCAAGTGGAGGTGATTGATACCGACAACACAATTTGCATACTAGTTACAAAGGTTTGGTTGTACTTGATTACACAATAGTTGCTCCCCATAAATGCCTTATTTTATCATGTCCTGTAAAGGATTTGTTTTCAACTATATGCTATCTATATACAACTGTGTTATACTCACCAACTTTTTAGTTGATTTTATTTTATTCATGTTTCAGGCCCTAATATGTGAGAATGATTCAAGACGTGCTCAATATAGGATTTGGACTTAGCAATTTAAATCAAGAATTCTATGAGTTGTTTTATGTTTCATTGTTTGAATTTGGTTCTACTTGGATTATTTGTAATGCAAATTTGACTTTAATATATTTCAATTTAGTCAACCATGTGCTATGAACAGTCTACATGTCCCGCCCCGATGATTCCGCCATCGGTCGGGGTGTGACAGATTGGTATCAGAGCCTTGGTTATAGGGAATTAGGTTATTAGACACCTTGACCTAGACTATAACTTTAGGACACCCACTTATATTATGTTTCATGATTTTTGTGCTATGTGTTACATGCTATGTGCTACATGCTTACCATGATTAATTATTATTATATTTGATACCTTACTTGTTAAAAATTCATGACTTAGTAGGATCTTCTTAAATAATAATTTAATAAATAATATCCTTTCATATATCCTAAAATCTCATAATATTTCTATTTTCTTTTCTATCTTTATCCTTCTTAGCATGTGGAAAAAAATTCTTGAAGCAAAAATCTCTAAAATTTTTATTTCTTCGTTAAGGTTTTTAAACTTGTTAAATTATTTGAGGACACGTGCAATCTGGAAGGGTGACACCTGTATTTTGAGTTTTCTGTCTAGGAAAGCATTTCACATAAATCCCAATCAACCGAGGGACCCGTATGTTTTCCTGGGAATCCTCGAGATGAGTGTTTACTTATAGGCTAAAGCATGTCTCCTTGAAAAATTATATAAGTTTAATTAACCTTAATGTGCCATAGTATTCAAGTGATTTTGTCACTTTTGAGTACAATCCAAACTAAGAATATCTATTTTTTATCTCATTCTATTAAATCCGATCAAATCTCATAAGTTCTTACAATCTTTCTTGTCTTGTGAAAATCTGTAGAATGCCTCCTCGTCGTGCTCCCGCAACCAACGCCAACACCGACATTGCTACTATTCTTACTCAATTGGTGACACAACTCACCCAAGCCAATGGTGCCACCAATGGCAACAATGGTGGAAATGGAAGCAATAGTGGTAATAATGGTGGAAATGGTGGAAATGGTGGTAACAATCCATCTCAATGCACCTTCAAGCACTTCAACTCGTGCAATCCCCTCAAGTTCTTTGGTATCGAAGGAGCTACTGGACTCCTTCAATGGTTTGAAAGCATTGAGAATACCTTTCTCAATAGTGACTGTCCCGACAATCTTCGTGTTCGTCATGCTACAAGTGTCCTACAAAAACGGGCACTTACATGGTGGAATGGGGAGGAAAGGAATAGGGGTGTTGATGTAGCTATGGCCTTACCTTGGGATGAGGTCAAAAGGCTTATGACCGAGGAGTTCTGCCCTCGAAATGAAGTGAAAAAGTTAGAAGCTGAATTTTGGGATCTTGCCCAAGATAGTGGGGAAAGCTTAGCATGTACAACTCGGTTCCATGAGTTGAGTCTTCTCGTGCCCCACATGGTCACTTCTTTGTCCCGTTGTATCGAAAAGTATATTGGTGGGCTACCAAGACAAATCCAAGATACGGTCTTAGGTAGAAATCCTGCTACTCTGGAGGATGCTATTCGTCTATCCGCTACCTTAACTGATAATCATGTGAAAGCCAGAACTCTTACCAAAAAGGGTTCTAAGAAAGTTTCTGAAACCGTAACCCCTCCTACTCACAACAAAGAAACCACAACCGAGCCCTCTCGCAATAATAGAAAGAGGAAGGTTAGAAATTTTGCTGTGGTTACTCCTGCAGTTCCCGTCAACCAAGCTGCACCTATGGTTCAAGCGCCGGCTAAAAAGCCATATGTTGGGATCTACCCTCTTTGTGCCACCTGCAATTATCATCATCCTCAAACTATCCCATGTCGCCTTTGTACTCATTGTGGGAGATATGGTCATACTATCAATGTTTGTAGGGCTATCAAATCATCATGCCGAAGTCATTTTCTTTGAAAAGTGTATCCGAATTCCGCTACCATCGGGAGAAACCTTAAGAGTTTTTGGTGAAAAGCCTTGCAAGGGACTTAAGTTGATGTCGTGTACTACCGCTCAAAAGTACTTACGAAAGAAGTACATTGCTTTCTTAGCTCATATTATTCAAAAGGA
Organism: Smallanthus sonchifolius; assembly: GCA_023525975.1. Classification (NCBI taxonomy): domain Eukaryota; kingdom Viridiplantae; phylum Streptophyta; class Magnoliopsida; order Asterales; family Asteraceae; genus Smallanthus; species Smallanthus sonchifolius. The sequence goes on along the minus strand of CM042018.1, from coordinate 73,444,187 downwards.
TGTCAAGGAGAAGAGTATCCAAGACATTCCGATCATTCGGGATTTCCCCGAAGTTTTTCCTAAGGATTTATCCGGTCTTCCTCCCGTTCGTCAAGTAGAGTTCCGTATTGATCTTATACCTGGAGCTAACCCTGTTGCTAGAGCTCCTTATCGTCTTGCACCTTCCGAAATGCAAGAGCTTGCAAGTCAACTTCAAGAGCTCTCCGACAAAGGTTTCATTCGCCCAAGTCATTCACCGTGGGGTGCACCCGTCTTATTTGTTAAGAAGAAGGATGGATCATTTCACATGTGTATTGACTACCGCGAACTCAACAAGCTTACTATCAAGAACCGTTATCCTTTGCCTAGAATCGATGATCTCTTTGATCAACTTCAAGGTTCTATTTGTTTCTCAAAGATTGATCTTCGATCCGATTATCATCAGCTTCGTGTTCAAGAAGATGATATTCCTAAGACTGCCTTCCGAACAAGGTATGGTCATTACGAGTTCATGGTTATGCCTTTCGGGCTAACCAATGCACCCGCAGTTTTCATGGATCTCATGAATCGTGTGTGCAAACCATACCTTGATAAATTCGTGATCGTCTTCATTGACGATATCTTAATCTATTCCAAGACTAAAGCCGATCATGAACAACACCTTAGATTGGTTTTGGACCTCTTAAGAAAAGAACAACTATATGCCAAATTCTCCAAATGTGAATTCTGGCTAAAGGAAGTTCAATTTCTTGGTTACATCGTCAACGACAAGGGTATTCATGTTGATCCTGCTAAGATTGAAACGGTTAAGAATTGGAATGCCCCGAAGACTCCTACAGAAGTTCGTTCATTTCTTGGTCTTGCGGGTTATTATCGTCGCTTCATCTCAAACTTCTCAAAGATTGCTGTCCCTCTTACCGCTTTGACCCACAAGGGTAAGACTTATGAATGGGGACCGAAACAAGAAGAAGCTTTCCAAACCCTCAAGCAAAAGTTGTGCAATGCTCCCATATTGACTCTCCCCGATGGAAATGATGATTTAGTTGTCTATTGTGATGCTTCTAACCAAGGTCTTGGTTGTGTTCTCATGCAACGAGGCAAAGTAATCGCTTATGCATCAAGGCAACTCAAAGTTCATGAGAAGAATTATACGACACACGATCTCGAGCTGGGTGCGGTCGTATTCGCATTAAAGATTTGGAGACATTACCTATATGGCACGAAATGTGTGGTGTTCACCAACCACAAAAGTCTTCAACATATTTTCAACCAAAAAGAACTCAATATGAGGCAACGACGTTGGATCGAACTCCTTAACGACTACGACTGCGAGATTCGTTACCATCCCGGCAAAGCGAATGTTGTAGCCGATGCTTTGAGTCGAAAGGACCATGTTATGCTTCATTGTGCCCGTATTCAAACCAATATTCAAACCCGTATCTTAGAAGCTCAACACGTCTCGGTAACCGAGGGTAACATGTACGAAGAAATGTCATGTGGTGTTGAACTCCTTCTTGAATCAAAACCCAATGGCTTACTCTATTACTTGAACCGTATTTGGGTTCCCGATCGCGACGATCTCCGTGCACTTCTCATGAACGAGGCTCATAAGACTTGTTATTCTATTCATCCTGGTGCGGATAAAATGTACCAAGATCTTCGCCAACTTTATTGGTAGCCCGGTATAAAGAAAGACATAGCTCTTTATGTGGCCAAATGCTTAACCTGTTCCAAAGTCAAAGCCGAACATCAACGTCCATCCGGTTTACTCGATCAACCAGAAATTCCCGTGTGGAAATGGGAGAATATAACTATGGATTTCATTACCAAGCTCCCTCGCACCTCGAGTGGATATGATAGTATTTGGGTGATCATTGATCGTCTCACTAAATCCGCTCATTTCTTGCCTATCCGCGAAGACTTCAAAGTGGAGAAACTAGCCCGAATTTACATTGATGAAATTGTGAGCCGTCATGGCGTTCCCGTGAACATAATATCCGATAGAGACGCTCGGTTCACCTCTCGATTTTGGCAATCTCTCCAAAAGGCTCTTGGTACTCGATTGGATTTGAGCACGGCTTACCATCCGCAAACTGATGGTCAAACCGAGCGAACAATCCAAACTCTTGAAGACATGCTTAGAGCTTGTGTAATCGATTTTGGTGGCAATTGGGATTCACATCTATCCCTCATTGAGTTTTCTTACAACAATAGCTACCACACAAGTATCAACATGGCTCCATTCGAAGCTCTCTATGGTCGCAAGTGTCGTTCTCCTATCTGTTGGAACGAGATTGGTGAAGCATAAATCACTGGTCCCGAGTTAATTCAAGAAACTTTCGACAAGATTATTCAAATCCGTGACAATATTCGAGTAGCGAGGAGTCGGCAAAAGAGTTATGCCGACAAACGTCGAAAACCCTTGGAATTCCAAGTCGGTGACCTTGTTCTTCTAAAGGTGTCTCCATGGAAGGGCGTGATCCGTTTTGGAAAGAAAGGCAAGTTAGCACCTCGTTATGTTGGTCCATTCAAAATCCTTGAAAGGATTGGGAAAGTGGCTTACAAGCTCGAGTTACCTCCATCTCTTGGAAATGTGCATCCTACATTTCATGTATCTAATCTGAAGAAGTGTCTCGCTGATGAAAATCTCCATATACCGCTTGACGACGTGCGCATTGATGAAACAATGCACTTCGTTGAAAAGCCGGTGGAAATTATGGATCGCGAAGTCAAACAACTCAAGCGAAGTCGCATTCCTATTGTCAAAGTTCGTTGGGAATCTAAGCGTGGTCCTGAGTTCACTTGGGAACGAGAATACCAAATGAAGCTCAAGTAACCTCATCTTTTTACCGATGCCGTCGCTTCCTCAAACTAAATTTCGGGACGAAATTCTCTCAACATGGGGAGACTGTAACATTTCTGATTTTTAGTATTCATATTTCAATTCAATGTAATGTATTTCGAACTCAATACCCGTGCACTGTCTTAATATTTTTCTCGCCGTAGATTAAATGCAAGGATTCTATACAAATTCGCAAGTTTACTCGATCATATACAATTAAAACGCTATACAAGAGACTATGTTAATCAAACTTACCAAATCTGAAAAAGTCAAGGACTAAAGTTGAAAAATATCAAGAAATCCTAGTGTAGCACGGTCATGCTTTGTCCTAGCACGGTCGCGCCAAGTGCTTTGGCACGGTCGTGCGACTTGCTTTGGAACGATCGCGCCCAGTGCCTAGGCACGGTCGCGCCTATTTTTGGCACGGTCGCGTCTGCGTAACAGTTGAAACGTAAATGCAGTTTAAACACCCGATCGTTCGAATTCGAATCCGTTATACGTTTTGCTCCCATTAGCTAAGAAATAATACTACCAAAACATCCTCTTTACGACCAATTAACCAGAATTCGTGAACCTCAAAGAACTCTCTCTCAAATATTTTCCAAGAAAACTCTCTCAAGCAATTCGATCAGAACCCTCTTAATCCAGCAACATCGTCACGCCATTCGATCTCTCCTGAAGCTTCGAAACCGTTGAAGCAGACGGAATCGCAGTCGAAGTCGCCGGAAGCCGTTATCGCCGACGCCGGAACTTTCTTCTACCGCTTTCTATCAATCCGATACTCTCCAAGGTAATTATCACCTTTTTCTCAGTCGATTTAGTCCTCATAACAAAAGCCCTCTGTTAATTGGGGCTTCCATCATAGAAATCATCCTGAACCGGATTTCTCATTTTTAATAAAAATGATTTAATCGAATCCATACTTAAACACGATTTACATGCAATTAAATTATATGAAAGACTCGTAATAACTCAATAATCAAAAGCCCTATCAAATCCAGCGCTATAAATACAAAAATTGTTCAATTCGTGTCTGACTTGGAAGAGACACGGTCGCGCTAATCATCTAGCGCGGCCGTGCCTCATGTAGCGCGGTTGTGCCGACTAGCAGCGCGGTCGTGTCCTCCTGTCCAGACCTAGTCATGCCCTCTCGGCTAATCTCTGTTGTGTCTTAGAATCATAGACACGACCGTGCCGAGCTAAGGCACGGTCGTGCCTCGTGAATTGTCCAAGTTGGCCTCTGTTTGATCAAACCCGGTCGCGTCCCGACTAGCGCGGTCGCGCCCGTGGTTCGAGCGCGGTCGTGTCCTTCCCAGGCACGGTCGTGTCTAGGTCAGAATCTTTGATCAGAATTATTGTTGTTTTATTTTAATCTGTAAAAATTCCAGATTTAAATTTTTAAATAAAAATAGTTAGTTTTATAAAAAAGTATTTGAAAAGATCAAATAATTAATCTTGGAATAAATGGAAAATTATTTAATTAAAAGTTTATAAAATTAAATTTGTTATTAAACTTTTCATTTAAAACATTTTATTTGTAAGTTACATACTTTATAAATAAATAAATAAAGATTATTTATTTTTCATTTTAAATAAAAACACTTATTTATTTATTAAATTACATTTAACACATACTTTATTTTCATAATCAATGATTTTATAAATATTCTATTTTACTATTTAATTCCCAACCTTAATCAAAATGTTTCAAAAATATTTACTTCAAAACTTTATATATGTTATTCAATACTTTTAAATACAAACCAATAGTTTTATACACAAATTCAACCTTCATTTTTAGACTTAAACTTTGTGCACATATTTGATTCAATATACAATATTATCTAGGTTAACTCGTGCGTATCAAGGATTCTTATTTTATCTATACTCTTTGTTAGCTACACTTCCATACCAAGTGAGTATTCACAACCCCTTTTTACTCTTTTACACTTTTGGGGTGGAACATGAACTTTATACACATTACACATTTACATTTACACAAACAACACAAGTGCAAAATCCTATTTACATACATGTGTGTAAAATTTGAGCTTTGTGCCCGAGTGCTAGTTGTGTTAATCTTTGTGAAAACTTATGTGCTATCATTAACTATACAAGCCGACGGTTTTCAATGATAGATCTATTGAGTCTGACAAACCCACCCAAGTGGAGGTGATTGATACCAACAACACAATTTGCATACTAGTTACAAAGGTTTGGTTGTACTTGATTACACAATAGCTGCTCCCCATAAATGCCTTATTTTTTCATGTCTTGTAAAGGATTTGTTTTCAACTATATGCTATCTATATACAACTGTGTTATACTCACCAACTTTTTAGTTGACTTTATTTTATTCATGTTTCAGGCCCTAATATGTGAGAATGATTCAAGACGTGCTCAATATAGGATTTGGACTTAGCAATTTAAATCAAGAATTCTATGAGTTGTTTTATGTTTCATTGTTTGAATTTGGTTCTACTTGGATTATTTGTAATGCAAATTTGACTTTAATATATTTCAATTTAGTCAACCATGTGCTATGAACAGTCTACATGTCCCGCCCCGATGATTCCGCCATCGGTCGGGGTGTGACAGGTGGAATGCTAATAACAAGATTTGGGGTAGGGAAGAAGCTCTTGCTATGACTTAGGATAAGCTCAAGAAAATTATGATCGAGGATTTCTATCCCAGCAACGAGATGAAGAAGTTGGAGATTGAGCTTGTAGGTCCCTCGAGCCTCGTCGCATTGCGGAAATACACGGATCTGTCCGTCGATTTGTGTGGGAACAAAGAAGAACGAGACAGAGAGAAACACGAACATAAAGAAAAGAATCAACACAAAAACGATACATAATCCATAACAATGAAGTCATCTCACATTACATACCGAAGAAGTACACATCTCTCGTCTACGCTCACGGTCCAGGGGCGGGAGAGCTCATCTCGCCCGGACACCTCTCGACCTAGTTCCAGAGTTCCATCTACAAATGAAGACAAGTCTTCTATTTATAGGGGAAGGAACACTACCTGCGTACTTGTCTTAGTACGCAGGGTTTGGTCATGCGTACTTGAGAAGTACACAAGGCAAAAGCCTTGCGTACTAACTAAGTACGTAGGACCAAACTGGTGTACAGGCTAAGTACTTAGGAACACCTTCCTGCGTACTAGCCACGTACACCGATACATAGATATTTATCTATAGTTACAAAAACATGCTTCTACAGACTCCCTCATAACTATAGCATCAAATTATATCTATCACTAACACTGATAATCATTATTTTACAAAGAATGTCCTAACAGACTCCCTCTAAACTAATAACATAACGTGTCTTCTAGCAAGACTTGATCTTCTGGCATTCCACTTGAGATCTTCAAATCTTCAAACTTCAGTCTTCAGTTGCCGAGTGATGACAAACCCGACTCCCTCTTAACTGTAACTTTCATTGTAGACCAAACCAAGTGCTTCAATGGGAACCAACTAACCCAACACACTTCATTGTAGTTCATCCTCTCAACAGTATCTTGCTCCACCCTGACTTAGAACTCTGAGTCTGACAATGTCTTCCTAACCAGGTAACAATAGTAGACTAAGACAACTCCAAATCAGCTGGCATATGATAGAGAGTTTGAGTTTCCAATAACCTGCATCAAACTAATCAGCTCCCATAGGAATTCCAGTAAGATAAACTTAAGTCTTCAACCAGATGTGTCCAACTCTATCTTGTATCTTCATGAGTTAACCAAATTCCTGAAGATGTTCATTTCCAATATCCCCTTTCAATGTAAGCTTCTCCTAACTAGACCAGAAACAAGGGAACGTTTCCTATCCCGTCGGCAAATGATAAAAGGTTCCATCTTTAACTAATAATCCAACGAATATCCAGCTTTATCTTGAAAACACACGATAGAATCAAACACAAAATCATGCTCAGCAGTGATCACCTTATATCCAAAGTCCAACATTCTTCAATTAGATCTTCATTCCTGGTTTACACCTCCAAATCTGTATACATGCACCGCGGTTAAGTTCCAAAACTAGGTTGTCTATCTGGCATTCCGCCCAGATCCCAAATGAGAAATCTAATCATAACTAAATCACATCAAATCTTGAACACAGGCTTGACCAATGAGCACGAAAAATATAGTTTACACGAGAAATCACGGTTGATGATACATCCCCCCCCCCCCATTTCTCTGTAAACTATGACCAGCTTCATCATCACTTCACTCAAATCCTCAAAAAGCACAACTAGCCAACTCCAGGATTTTATTCTTTTATTCCTTTGCAAAGATCCAAAACAGCAAATCCTTGGGTTCAAGTTGTTCTAGTATTCATCCCCTATTAAAGAAGTATCTCAGATACTCGTAGCCTACATATTCAGGTTTGAATACCTAAACAAGATGATTCTATTTCCGAAAGACCCAAAGCAGCCACATCTTCCCAAATAGAACGAGACCATTAGCCGATGACGACCCAATTGCTCCCATTAGTTCAACATTCATATCCTATTAAATAAGTATCCCGGATACTCGTAGCCTACATTTTCAGGTATGGACACTTAAACACTGTATGACAAGTGGTATCATCCAACAAAAATCTCGTCTGTGTTTCGCCAAGCCACATCATATACAAATTCTGGTCCGGAAAAACCAAAATTACTATCTTCTCAAAAATGGCCCGAAACACGCGTACAAATGATCCCTAAAAAATTTGGCCAAGGAAAGTTTTTTTTTTTTTTTAATCCCAGATGCTAGCTCATGCGTACTTAGTAAATACGCACATAAAGGGTGTTCATGCATATTTAGTAAATATGCAAAGCCAAGTACCCATGCGTACTTGTTAAGTGAGCAGAGAAATGCTCTCACGTACTTAGCTAAGTATGCAGGTCACTTCTCATGCGTACTTACTAAGTACGCAGGGCTAACCCATGCGTACTTAGCAAGTACGCAGAAAAGGTGATTCTGCGTAATTGTTCAGTACAGCAGTGTTCTTGACGGATCTTGAGGAGAATGCTCGAAAAGTGATGGATCTGAGAAATTAATTCTTCCAAAAGCTTAGAAAACATCATCTAACAAACCCTTAGCCTTCCAAACACCAAATGAAGCGATAACAAAGATGAATCTAAGGATTTTTGACAGAAAAAGTAGCGAACTTTCATAACTCAGATCTGCTCCAAAAACCCTAAAACTCGAATCTGGAACATAAATTAACGAACACCGAGGCTCTGATACCACTTGTTGGTCCCTGGAGCCTCGTCGCGCAGCGGAAATACATGGATTTGTCCGTCGATTTGTGTGGTAACAAAGAAGAACGAGACAGAGAGAAACACGAACATAAAGAAGAGAATCAACACAAATATGATACGTAATCCATAACAACGAAGTTATCTCACATTACATACCGAAGAAGTACACATTTCTCGTCTACGCTCACAGTCTAGGGGCGGGAGAGCTCATCCCGCCCGGACACCTCTCGACCTAGTTCTAGAGTTTCACCTACAAATGAAGACAAGTCTTCTATTTATAGGGGAAGGAACACTACCGGCGTACTTGTCTAAGTACGCAGGGTTTTGTCATGCGTACTTGACAAGTACACAAGGCAAAAGCCTTGCGTACTTACTAAGTTCGCAGGACCAAACTGGTGTGCAGGCTAAGTACTCAGGAACACCCTCCTGTGTACTAGCCACGTACACTGATACATAGAATTTTATCTATAGTTACAAAAAAATGCTTCTTTAGAGCTGTGGGATCTTACCCAGGATAGTGGGGAGAGTGAGGCGTACACCACACGCTTTCATGAACTCTGCATCCTAGTCCCGCGTCTGGTTACACCCTTGACCCGAAAGATTGATCGTTACATTGTGTCACACCCCAACCGACGGCGGAAAACGTCGGGGCGTGAAGCTGTGCAGACTGTTCATAGCTCATGGTTGCTAAAGTTTGAATAATTTAAACATTCATTTTCATTACACATAGCAAGTTCATACCATACAAGAACCAAATGTAGCGATTACAAAATACAAATAGTTTAGATTAATTGCTAGGTCCAAATCCTATATGTAGCAGCTTGTAATACTTCAAACATTGTCACCTGAAACATGGTTAAAAACAAAGTCAACTAAAAAGTTGGTGAGAATACATAGGTTTTCGTGTCATGTAATAGAATATAGTGTCGTGTGCATACAATTCATACAAACATGGCAATTAAGGCATTTATGGAGAGATACCATCGTGTGACCTGGTAGTACAATCAAACCTTTGTAACTAGCATGCAAAACAAACGCGTGTTGGCAGTAACAGTTACCCTACCTGGGTGGGTTTGTCAGACTTAATAGATCTATCACTGTTTACTGTAGGCTATAAAATAGTTAATGATTGCACGTGAATAGCAAACTGCGTGTTGGTCTACACACCTAGTACTCAAGCACAAAGCTCAAAATTGTAACACATGATTGTAGGGTGGAATTGTATATTGTGTAGTTTGTAAACATAGTAAATAGAACGCATGTTCCACCCCAAAAGTTTGTAAATAGAGTAAAAGAAGGGCTATGTAACTCACTTGTGTTGGGTAGTGTAGTTTGCACAGATCAACAAAAATACCAAGCGTGTTGTAGGTCGCTACGTTTGACCTATTGGATAAATGTATAATGCGTGTCATTGTTTGTGTTATTTTTATGTCGAAAAATGGATTTGTATGTTTAGGGTTTGTTTGAAATAAATAAATAAATAATTTTATTTATCTATTTAGTACATTTTAAATAGTAGTGATATATATATTCTTTAAAATGTAAATTTAAATAACTGATATATATTTATATTTATTTAAATATAAATTTAAATAAATAATATTTGTTTAAGTCAAAATATATATTTGTATAAATGGTTTTATAAACTCACGATTTCATCGGTTTCGAACTATCGGGAATTAATCGTTTTAAATCTCTAAATCAAGGATTTGGTTTATAAATGATTCTCGGGTCTTGGGATTTTATAAAATAATTTTTATAATTACATTTTGAAATTTTTTAGCTAAAATATGTTAAATAGACTTTAAAACAGAAAAATAATTGATTCTGGTCAAGGAGCACGACCGTGCTCAAGTAGGGCACGACCGCGCTCGTTGCCGGGCGTGACCGTGGTGGTCTGAAACGCGCCCGTGGTCGAGTCAGAAGGTACTTCATAGGTTCTGGACATAGAGCACGACCGTGCTCGTATCTGGCACGACCGCGTCTAGTGTTTGTTTTTAGTCAAGACTTGTTTGCTCGGTAAGCACGACCGGGCCACACCTGGGGCACGATTGTGCTTGGTCAGGCACGACCGCGCTCAGGGATGAGCGCGACCGTGTCGGGCCTTTTTCAGACACAATTCGATCGATTCTTATATTAATAGCTTCTGGATTCTTAGGGCTTTCACTTAGTGGATGATTACGAATGTTTCTACATAGTTTAATTGTATTTATATCTTGTCTAGAGTGTAGTTCGAGTAAAATTTATGTTTCGGCTTTTTGGTTCAAAATCAGATCGATTTGAGTGTTTCTACTACGAATTGATATAGGGCTTTCGTAGTAGAGGTAGATACAAAGCTGAAGACCTGTTACTTACTTGCTGAAAGTGGGCAATCGAATGCGGTCGGCTACGGGTCGAGCGGCTTCGTTTCTTGGCGATCAATCGGACGACAGAGGTGTTGTGAGCGTCGAGTGAGAGTTCTGAGAGATTGAGTGGGTGTATATGAGGGTGTAGGAAGTCTGCAACTTGCTCTCAATTGTTTAATTCGCGAGACTTGGTTGTGGTGGGTATGGGATTAAACAAATGTGCAAATTGGAGGACAATTTAGGCGTGTTGCAGGTTGAATTCAGACGAGTATGGTCTGACGCGCGAAGACCGGCTTTTCTTCATTTTAAATTTCGCGAATTCAGCGGGTATGGTATGATTTGACTTCTGCAGAGTCAAGTGGGTTCATCAGCGCGACCGTGCCTACTTTAGGCGCGACCGTGCTTAGGTCTGCATGCGCGACCGTGCCTAGTCCTAGGCGCGACCGTGCTTGCCTAGTTTTGTAGTTTTTGAGTTTTGTCAGTTTTGGTCCTCGGGGCTTGTGAGATAATGGTGTTTTTGTTTAATTTGTTATTGTAATAGAATAGTTTGTATATGTAACTGCATCGTAGTTTGTTTGTACACGAATCGAAACTGAAATGTGTTTGTTTATTGAAATCAAACGATTACATGATGAAAATCAGAAATGTTACAGTCTCCCCTAGTTTAGGGGATTTCGTCCCGAAATTAAACTAGTTGAGGTTGCAGAATTGGTGAATAGGTGAGGATACTTGAGTTTCATTTGGTCTTCACGTTCCCAAGTAAACTCAGGACCGCGTTTTGAATCCCAACGGACTTTGACTATAGGGATGCGGCTGCGCTTGAGTTGCTTGATTTCACGATCCATGATTTCTACTGGTTTCTCGACGAAATGCATCGTTTCATCAATGCGCACGTCGTCAAGAGGTATGTGGAGGTTCTCATCAGCAAGACATTTCTTCAGGTTGGACACGTGGAAGGTTGGATGAACATTGTTGAGTGCTGGAGGTAGCTCAAGTTTGTAAGCCACTTTCCCGATTCTTTCAAGGATCTTGAACGGGCCTACGTAACGAGGTGCTAGCTTGCCTTTCTTTCCAAAGCGGATCACACCCTTCCAAGGGGATACTTTGAGAAGCACAAGGTCACCTACTTGGAATTCCAAGGGTTTTCGTCGCTTGTCGGCATAGCTCTTTTGTCGACTTCTCGCTACTCGGATGTTGTCACGGATTTGAAGGATTTTGTCGGATGTTTCCTGAATTAACTCGGGACCGGTGATTTGTGCTTCACCAATCTCGTTCCAACAGATGGGAGAACGGCATTTGCGACCATAAAGAGCTTCGAATTGAGCCATGTTGATGCTGGTGTGGTAGCTGTTATTGTAGGAGAATTCAATAAGTGATAAGTGTGAATCCCAATTGCCACCAAAGTCTATGACACAGGCTCTCAGCATGTCTTCGAGGGTTTGGATTGTTCGTTCAGTCTGGCCATCAGTTTGGGGATGGTAGGCTGTGCTTAAATCCAATCGTGTGCCAAGTGCCTTTTGCAGAGATTGCCAAAATCTGGAAGTGAAACGAGCATCTCTGTCGGAGATTATGTTCAAAGGTATACCGTGTCGACTCACAATTTCGTTAATATAGATTCGGGCCAATTTCTCAACCCGATAGTCTTCACGGATGGGCAGGAAGTGTGCGGACTTTGTGAGACGGTCAATGATTACCCAAATGCTATTATAGCCGTTTGAAGTACGGGGGAGTTTAGTAATGAAGTCCTTGGCTAGATTTTCCCATTTCCACACGGGGATTTCCGGTTGTTCAAGTAAACCGGAAGGGCGTTGATGCTCGGCTTTAACTTTAGAGCAGGTTAGACATTTAGCAACATAGAGTGCAATGTCTTTCTTCATACCAGGCCACCAATATTGTGGTCAAAGATTGTGATACATTTTATCCGCACCGGGATGAATAGAATACCGAGACTTGTGTGCTTCAGTCATGAGGAATTCCCGGAGATCATTGCGATTGGGAACCCAAATACGATCCAAGAAATAAAGCAAACCATTGTTTTTAGTCTCTAGTTGGAATTCAGCACCGCACGACATTTCCTCATACATATTGCCCTCGGTAATCGAGACGTGTTGAGCTTCTAGAATACGGGTTTGAATGTCGGAATGAATCTTGACACTTTGGAGCATGACGCGTTCTTTACGGCTCAGCGCATCGGCTACAACATTAGCCTTGCCGGGATGATAACGAATCTCGCAATCGTAATCATTGAGGAGTTCAACCCAACGTCGTTGCCTCATGTTGAGTTCTTTTTTATTGAAGATGTGTTGGAGGCTTTTGTGGTCGGTAAATACCACACATTTCGTGCCATATAGATAATGCCTCCAAATCTTCAAGGCAAATATGACTGCACCTAGCTCCAGATCGTGCATCGTATAGTTCTTTTCATGGATCTTGAGTTGCCTCGATGCATAAGCGATTACCTTGCCTCGTTGCATGAGAACACAACCAAGGCCTAGGTTAGAGGCATCACAGTAGACGACGAGATCATCGTTTCCTTCGGGAAGAGTCAGAATAGGAGCATCACATAACTTCTGTTTAAGAGTTTGGAAAGCTTCTTCTTGTTTCGGCCCCCATTCATAAGGTTTACCTTTATGTGTCAAGGCGGTGAGGGGAACAGCAATCTTGGAGAAATTGGAAATGAATCTTCGGTAATAACCCGCTAAACCAAGGAACGAACGAACCTCGGTAGGGGTTTGAGGAGCACTCCAATTCTTGACAGCTTCGATCTTGGCAGGGTCGACATGTATTCCCTTTTTATTGACAACATGACCCAAAAATTGAACCTCCTTTAGCCAGAATTCACATTTGGATAACTTGGCGTATAATTGTTCGGTTCTCAGGAGATCCAAAATCAGTCTAAGGTGCTGTTCATGTTCTTCCTCAGTTTTGGAATAGATCAAGATGTCATCGATGAAAACGATCACGAATTTGTCAAGGTATGGTTTGCACATGCGGTTCATGAGATCCATAAAGACAGCAGGTGCATTAGTCAACCCAAAAGGCATAACCGTGAACTCGTAATGACCATATCTTGTTCGGAAGGCGGTCTTTGGAATATCTTCTTCTCGGACACGCAGTTGGTGATAACCAGATCGAAGATCAATCTTCGAGAAACAAGTAGAACCTTGGAGTTGATCGAAGAGGTCGTCAATCCTAGGTAACGGGTAGCGGTTTTTGATTGTAAGCTTGTTGAGCTCTCGATAGTCAATACACATGCGGAATGAACCATCCTTCTTTTTAACAAACAAGACCGGTGCACCCCACGGTGAATGACTTGGCCGTATGAAACCTTTGTCAGCGAGTTCTTGAAGTTGACTTGCAAGTTCTTGCAATTCGGAAGGTGCAAGCCGGTATGGAGCTTTAGCCACAGGGTTTGCTCCGGGTATAAGATCGATTCGAAACTTTACTTCCCGAACAGGTGGAAGACCGGGTAAGTCGTCGGGAAAGACTTCGGGAAACTCCCGAATGACGGGAATATCTTCTATTCTTCTCTCCTTGTCTTCTTTTTGAATCACATGAGCTAGGAAAACCATGCACTTCTTTCGAATGTATTTCTGGGCAGTTATGCATGACATCAGTTTGAGTCCTTTGCAAGGTTTCTCGCCAAAGACTTTCAATATGTCTCCCAGTGGAAGAGGTACTCGGATGTACTTTTCAAAGCACATGACCTCGGCATGGTTTTTAGATAACCAGTCCATGCCGATGATGACGTCAAAGCTTCCCAACGGCATTGGTATAAGGTTGACTGGAAACGTGTGACCATTGAGTTCTAGTGAGCAGTCATGAATGATGGAGTCAATAGTGATGGAGTTTCCATCCGCTACTTCAACGGTGAAGGTTTTCTCGAGTTTGAATCGTGTTTTTGCAAGTAAAGGTTCAAAGTTAAGTGACACAAAACTCTTATCGGCCCCGGTATCAAATAGTATAGATGCAAATTGTTTATTTACAAGAAACGTACCGTTGACCACATGATCGTTGGCTTGAGCTTCATTGGCGTTGATGTTGAAAGCACGTCCACGAGCTCCGCCCTGATTATTGTTCACAAGTTTTGGACATTGGTTTCGGAAGTGGTTCGGGTTGCCACATTCAAAGCAAGCCCGTCCATTTGCATTGATTGGAACCACTTGATTAGCTCCGGGTTGATTAACCGGGTTGGCTTGAGTAGTAAGTGCCTTTTGTCGGCAGATATTGGTCGTATGGCCAAGTTTCCCACAATGATTGCAAATGCGACATGGGATAGTTTGTGGGTGATGATAGTTGCAGTTGTTGCAGAGTGGGTAGGTACCTCCATAAGCTTTCTTGGCTGGATTTTGAACCAAGGGTGCAAATTGATTAATTGGGGCGGCCGGAGTGACTACTGCAAAATTTTTCGCCTTTCTCTTCCTGGTGTTTCGATACTGTTCGTTTTGAACTTCTTTGACATGAGTAGGAGGAGTTGTGGTGTCAGAAACTTTCTTGGCCCCCTTTTTGGTAAGAGTACCTGCTTTAACGTGATTATCGGTCAGTGTGGCAGCTAGACGAATAGCATCTTCTAGGTTTGCAGGATTTCTTCCCAGAACAGTGTCCTGGATTTGTCTCGGTAGGCCACCGATATATTTTTCAATACACCTAGACAAAGGTGTAACCATGTGAGGTACCAGCATGCTCAGTTCGTGAAAACGGTTGGTGTACGCCAAGCTTTCACCGCTATCTTGGGTAAGATCCCAAAATTCCGCTTCCAGTTTCTTCATCTCGTTTCGAGGACAGAATTCCTCGGTCATGATCCTTTTCAGCTCATCCCATGGCAGAGCCATTGCTACTTCTACTCCCCTTGTTCTCTTCTCCCCATTCCACCAGGTTAGTGCCCGTTTTTGGAAGACACTAGTGGCATGGCGAACACGCAGATTGTCCGGACAGTCACTATTGAGGAAGGTGCCCTCAATATTTTCGAACCATTGAAGGAGTCCCGTGGCTCCTTCGGTACCATAAAATTTCAGGGGATTGCAAGAGTTGAAATGTTTGAAGGTACAATGTGGCGGGTTGGCACCACCGCCACCACCAGTATTAGCACTACCACTGGCGTTTCCATTGTTGTTGTTATTGGCTTGAGTAAGTTGAGTTACTAGCTGAGTGAGGAGAGCAGCAAGGTCGGTATTATTGTTGTTGGCATTGCTGGTATTGGTGTTGGTGCTATCGTTGGCGTTGTCGGTGTTGTTGCGGTTGATGTTACGACGAGGAGGCATTCTATAAAAAGAGAATGATACAAAAATGTTGTGAGAATTTATAAAAAATCTGTTGAAATTTAGGATAGGAGGAAAAATAATATATTTATTTCATAGTTCGGATTGTTTTCAAGTAATCACATTTCTACTTGAACACAATGACATATTAAGGTTAATTAGACTCATATAATTTTCAATGAGACGTGCTTTAGCCTATAGGTAAACACTCATCCCGGGAATTCCCAGGAAAGCATACGGATCCCTCGGTTGATTGGGATTTATATGAAATGCTTTCCTAAACAGAAAACCCAGAATACAGGTGTCACCCTTCCAGATTGCACATGTCCTTTAATAATTAACAGAGTCTAAAACCTTAACGGGTATATAAAAATATTTTTTGATAGACTAGTGTCTACGAGTATGAGTTTTTCCACAAGTTATGGCGATGATGACATAGAAGCAGTTAAGGAGGATACGCGGCTTAGGATACGGGTATGGATACGATTTATTTAATTTATTATTTACGTATGCTTATTAAGTCATGTAGTCTAAACATTTTAAGTATCAAATAACTAACACATAAAGCATGTGACATATAGCAAATAGCACGTATCACATAAAACATGTAGCATGACATTGTTGGGTGTCCTAAACTTATAGTCTAGGTCAATGGTGTCTAATAACCTAATTCCCTATAACCAAGGCTCTGATACCAATCTGTCACACCCCAACCGACGGCGAAAAACGTCGGGGCGTGAAGCTGTGCAGACTGTTCATAGCTCATGGTTGCTAAAGTTTGAATAATTTAAACATTCATTTTCATTACACATAGCAAGTTCATACCATACAAGAACCAAATGTAGCGATTACAAAATACAAATAGTTTAGATTAATTGCTAGGTCCAAATCCTATATGTAGCAGCTTGTAATACTTCAAACATTGTCACCTGAAACATGGTTAAAAACAAAGTCAACTAAAAAGTTGGTGAGAATACATAGGTTTTCGTGTCATGTAATAGAATATAGTGTCGTGTGCATACAATTCATACAAACATGGCAATTAAGGCATTTATGGAGAGATACCATCGTGTGACCTGGTAGTACAATCAAACCTTTGTAACTAGCATGCAAAACAAACGCGTGTTGGCAGTAACAGTCACCCTACCTGGGTGGGTTTGTCAGACTCAATAGATCTATCACTGTTTACTGTAGGCTATAAAATAGTTAATGATTGCACGTGAATAGCAAACTGCGTGTTGGTCTACACACCTAGTACTCAAGCACAAAGCTCAAAATTGTAACACATGATTGTAGGGTGGAATTGTATATTGTGTAGTTTGTAAACATAGTAAATAGAACGCATGTTCCACCCCAAAAGTTTGTAAATAGAGTAAAAGAGGGGCTATGTAACTCACTTGTGTTGGGTAGTGTAGTTTGCACAGATCAACAAAAATACCAAGCGTGTTACAGGTCGCTACGTTTGACCTATTGGATAAATGTATAATGCGTGTCATTGTTTGTGTTATTTTTATGTCGAAAAATGGATTTGTATGTTTAGGGTTTGTTTGAAATAAATAAATAAATAATTTTATTTATCTATTTAGTACATTTTAAATAGTAGTGATATATATATTCTTTAAAATGTAAATTTAAATAACTGATATATATTTATATTTATTTAAATATAAATTTAAATAAATAATATTTGTTTAAGTCAAAATATATATTTGTATAAATGGTTTTATAAACTCACGATTTCATCGGTTTCGAACTATCGGGAATTAATCGTTTTAAATCTCTAAATCAAGGATTTGATTTATAAATGATTCTCGGGTCTTGGGATTTTATAAAATAATTTTTATAATTACATTTTGAAATTTTTTAGCTAAAATATGTTAAATAGACTTTAAAACAGAAAAATAATTGATTCTGGTCAAGGAGCACGACCGTGCTCAAGTAGGGCACGACCGCGCTCGTTGCCGGGCGTGACCGTGGTGGTCTGAAAAGCGCCCGTGGTCGAGTCAGAAGGTACTTCATAGGTTCTGGACATAGAGCACGACCGTGCTCGTATCTGGCACGACCGCGTCTAGTGTTTGTTTTTGGTCAAGACTTGTTTGCTCGGTAAGCACGACCGGGCCACACCTGGGGCACGATTGTGCTTGGTCAGGCACGACCGCGCTCAGGGATGAGCGCGACCGTGTCGGGCCTTTTTCAGACACAATTCGATCGATTCTTATATTAATAGCTTCTGGATTCTTAGGGCTTTCACTTAGTGGATGATTACGAATGTTTCTACATAGTTTAATTGTATTTATATCTTGTCTAGAGTGTAGTTCGAGTAAAATTTATGTTTCGGCTTTTTGGTTCAAAATCAGATCGATTTGAGTGTTTCTACTACGAATTGATATAGGGCTTTCATAGTAGAGGTAGATACAAAGCTGAAGACGTGTTACTTACTTGCTGAAAGTGGGCAATCGAATGCGGTCGGCTACGGGTCGAGCGGCTTCGTTTCTTGGCGATCAATCGGACGACAGAGGTGTTGTGAGCGTCGAGTGAGAGTTCTGAGAGATTGAGTGGGTGTATATGAGGGTGTAGGAAGTCTGCAACTTGCTCTCAATTGTTTAATTCGCGAGACTTGGTTGTGGTGGGTATGGGATTAAACAAATGTGCAAATTGGAGGACAATTTAGGCGTGTTGCAGGTTGAATTCAGACGAGTATGGTCTGACGCGCGAAGACCGGCTTTTCTTCATTTTAAATTTCGCGAATTCAGCGGGTATGGTATGATTTGACTTCTGCAGAGTCAAGTGGGTTCATCAGCGCGACCGTGACTACTTTAGGCGCGACCGTGCTTAGGTCTGCAGGCGCGACCGTGCCTAGTCCTAGGCGCGACCGTGCTTGCCTAGTTTTGTAGTTTTTGAGTTTTGTAAGTTTTGGTCCTCGGGGCTTGTGAGATAATGGTGTTTTTGTTTAATTTGTTATTGTAATAGAATAGTTTGTATATGTAACTGCATCGTAGTTTGTTTGTACACGAATCGAAACTGAAATGTGTTTGTTTATTGAAATCAAACGATTACATGATGAAAATCAGAAATGTTACACATTGGAGGCCTTCCGCCTCAAATTCGGGGTAGTGTCATGGGTAGTATCCCAACAACACTTGAAGCTGCTATTCTTTTATCTGCGTCCTTAACGAATGATCTGGTTAAGGCTGCAGTTCTATTCAGGAAAGGTGATAAGAGAGTTAAGGAGGAAGTGACGAAAAAGCCTGAGTATCACCACAAGAAGCAAAAGATCTCTAAAATATTTGTCATGGTTAACCTAGTTGTTCCTGTTGCCCAAGTGGCACCTGCACCTCGCAGGAAGCCATATAGCGGACACCCGCTGTGTGCAAAGTGCCAATACCATCACCCTACTACTGTTCAATGTCGATCGTGAACTAAATGTGGAAGGCTTGGTCATTTGGCTAACGCTTGTCGCGTAGCTGAAAAGGCTACTACTGCCCAAACTGCCACTCCTGCCATCATCAATGGTAGGGCCTATTATGAATGCGGTGCTCCTGATCACTACAAAAACTGTAGGTCCACATGACTCATCTACAGATCGATCTCGTGAGAAGACGTCTTGATAACACGTAGTGTGGAATCCTTCGTGTTACCGAATGTATATCAATTGACAATAGAAACAACAAGTAAATAAAATTTCTCTTTTATAGCACCAAACAGAGTTTACAGAATACTTGTTCGTTCAATCTCTCTCTTTTTCTCAAGTTCTTCTACTGCTCTTCGTCGTTTTTTACTGAATCTGTAAACTCCTATTTATAGACACATCCTCTGCAATAGGCGAACTTAACAAGTTCGCTTCTAAAGATGCTTAGGCGAACTTGTTAAGTTCGCCTCTCTATGAACTTACACAGAATTTTATCAATAGTTACAAAACATTTCCTAACAGACTCCCCTTTAACTGTTGCTAACAATTCTATCAATTACAAGTCAAAGACTCTAAGACTAAGACATAATATCTTCAAGCTCGTTGTCACCAGAATATGCTCCAACAGACACCCCCTTGACAACAGCTTTAGAAGATTGTCATCCGTATTCATATATCAACATACAAATTGTAGTCTTCGTCTTGTGCATCTGCACTTTCTCTTTCTATCTAGAAGAAAACTTGGGAGAAGGACCTCTTGTCAACTTCTGTCTGCAATTTTCATTATGCAAAGGAGAACAACCAAGAATAACCAACAATTAAGATTTTCATGGAAGCTGGAAAAATAAAATCTTTTTGGTTTTCAAACATAAGAAAGACAAAATCTTTTTGGTTTTTCTTTGTACAAACTAAAATGTAAAATACAATATCACATCTTTTTGGTCGAACATCACGAGTAAGAAGATCATATCAGTATATATGAGATATCAATCACACATCTTGGATATAAAATCCATATAATATCAAATGGTATCCTATGTCATTCTTTCAAGCCTTGACCAATCAAACCAATATCTTTCAAGATTATCACACTCTATCTTTTCAAGACTTTCATATTGCATGTTATGATATGCGATAAACATTCAAATAAAATAGGATCATGCTATGACACACAAATTCAAATTGTCAATATTATAAGATTTGAAACTAAAGCATCACATTACCACTTTCTTGTGAGTTAAGGTACCATTCAAATATGAAATACAACGTGTGCCCCACTAGTATGCCAACAGAAATTAAATGCACTATCTTCAAGACATGTGAGATTTTATTAAAGATTATCCGAAATTCTAGAATGAGGAGACATCACTTAGCACATGAATAGCGGAATCCAAATTGGATTGTATAGGAATCAATGAGATTCAGAATCAAATGATTCAATGTTTTGGCTTATATATGTGGAATCATAACATTTAGCTACGTGGATCCAGCTGTTATCTGGATTATGAATTCAATGGAATTAGTAAAGATGATTAATCAATATGATCCAAGGGCTAGTATATGTGTTGACAGATGTTGTCAAGTACATATCTTGACTATACTTCAAATTGCATGCTTTTCGGGACATGGGCACTGAAGCAAATCGAATGAATAATGCTAAGGACATAACCCGAAACTGATCTCATAGGACAATCTTTATTAAAAGCTAATATTCTTTATCTGATAGTGATCTTTTAACACACACACCCATGCATAAAATGGGTTCAAATCACTGTTGTAACATATGCAATTATGTTTTCACACTACTAATGGTTCAGTGACGCTTTTAGTCTACTGATAATTCAAATTATATGCATACACAACACTATCATTTCCTATTTGTGCAGTCTCTGAAGTTTAGATCAAAACATATAATTCAGATATATTAACATAAAGCACCAACTAGTTAATCTAAGGTCATGTGTGACTGAACATCTACTGATGTACTATCATTTCTCCTTATAACTTCAAGTAATGTTGATTTTAACTTTTTCAATTTGTTTGGCTTTTTCAAAATATTTTTCAAAGAAAGTAAAACAGACAAAAATAAAATCTTCCATGAAAACATTTTAAGAAAAACATTTTACTTGGTTACTTGGAATTAAGCAAGTCAATCAATTAAAAACTTAAACCAATGTAATGTAATTGAATGTCATTGCCTCTATCACCAACACAGTTCTGTACTCCCCCTGTCCTATAGACTCCCTCTCAACTAGTCAAATGGTTGCATCAACGACTTTATGCTCACCATTGTCATCCTAAGTTTCAGGTTATCATTTGGACTTTGTAAAACTCTTTCCAAAACATTGTGTGTGACATATTCTCTCCCTTGAGCATCAAGTCATTGAATCAAATAGATTCTCAGTTATCAACAACTCTTTACTCTTGCAGATGTCATTCCCTGTCATGTGCTTAGAACCACCACTATCAACAAACCAAATGTTATTAACAGTCCCTCTTGGTTAATCCTGCACATCTAACAAGAAGCATTAATTTGAAATTGGGACCCAAGCCATGGTAGTCATGGGTCGTCCATCTGTATCAAAATAATAAACCTCACTCCATTCATAATCGAATCTCTCATCGATTTTCGAAGATTGTTCCGACGAGTCAGAAACAGAAACTTTAGATTTCCAAACATACTTTTGTTCATTAAGTTCTTTTTGCTTAAAATGTGAAGTGTTTGAACAATCTTGTTCATTTGAAAAATGTTTAGATTGTGAAAACTCTTGTTGTTCTAAAAGTTTTCTCAATCTTCTGTTTCTCCTCTGTATTTGAGGTCTAGAAAGCCTAACCTCATATTTTGAATTACTCTTTGGTGTATTATGATGTTTAACCACATTTGGGTTAACATAAGGCTTACCAGGAGTTCTTACCTTTCCTGGAGTAACATGTCTGTTACCTTTGGCGTTGTGAGGACAAGCAATCCGAATGTGACCGACAAGACCACAGTAAAAGCAAGATCTCTTCTCACTATATTCTCGCATATAAGGAATCTTCACACGATAAGATGCACTTGAAGAAGAGTCACCTACATGAACTTTTTTAAGCTTTATTTTCTCTGGAACTCCAGATTTTGCAATAGGTATTGATTCAGGCTTCATCATCTCAGGAAATACATGCTTCTCCCCTTTATTTTGTAAGGACAAGTCACCACAATGTGTCCCATCTTATTACAATGAAAGCATGCACGCCTGTCTTTATAATCTCTGACATATGGAACTCTCCTTGAATTTGAAGAACTTCCAAATGTATTTTTACCAGATGATTTAGAATCAACCTTTGGTTCTTCTTGCTTAACCTCTTTCGGTATCCCCTCTACCTTAGCTTCATCAAAATATTCATCATCACTCTCATCAGAATACACCATATCTTCACTTGTGACTAGATTCACTTTTAACACAGTCTTAGGATCTAAATACTCATCTTTTATAATCTCAGGTGTAACAGAATAATTTCCGTTGAATGGTGGAGGAACATAACCAATACCACTAGTTTCATTCCCCTCTTCTGTATTATTAAAATATCCCAGTAAGAATGACGAATTTCCAAAGCTTTCTAACTTTCTATGCAATCTGATCACCTCTGCTTTAGATTTAGCTAGTTCCTTATCTTTCTCAGCAAGATCATTATTTCGTTTCTCAATTTCTGCAAAGGACATATCTAGGTGATATGCCTGCTCTTTGATCTTCAAAGTTAGAGAACTTATATCCCTCTTCAGTGATTCTATCCTTTCAATACACACATTCTCATTATCCTTTAATTTCTGGTTTACCGTGTGCATCGAATTCATATCACAAATGAGGTTGATGTTATCATCCATAACCCTCATCATTTTATCCTTCACTGAAATACAGTTAGAACAAAACGTTTCAGAGTTAGAAACTACCTCAGCTTTTACTTCTGAAGAAGATGCACCAGGAGCCATGAATACATCATCAGCTTCACCCTTTTGAGCAACAATGACAGGCTCTGTATCAATTTCTGATTCACTCAGATCATCTTCAACTGTCTGAAAGCTTTCTTCAGTCATCACATCAGTCTCAGTAGATTGAGTACTTTCACCAGAACGAATACTGTCACTATCAGTTAAATCTGCAAAATAATCACTTTGAGAATCACCATGCTTCTCTAATACTTCTTTGATCAAGACCACAAACGCTTGAGAAGTTGCTTCACCCTTTTTCTTCAATGCTTCCCATAGATCTCTTGAAGTTGGACACTTTCCGAGACTATGAATGATTTCTTTTGGTAAAGACATCATTAAAGTTTCACACGTTTTCATCTCATGATCAAACTTCTGCTTTTCTACTTTAGTAAGAGCTGTCAATGGTTTAGGAACATCACGAAATTCCAGAAAGTCAAAAGTAGGATGCACATATCGTTCTGTTATTGGTCTCCAAAAATTTTCATCGGTTTCTGATACGAACTGTTTGAACCGGACTTTGCAGCTACTGTAATCTGATATGCACAAAAGCCTCGGTGGCATAGTTCCAATCTCATTATCATCACAAGAAATTGACATTTTGAAATTTTTGTGAAAATATCCGGATAAAAATTTCCCGCCAAAATACTCTTTTTAAAAATTTCAAAAATTCAAAATTTCAAAAATGATTCAAAACAACCATATAAACATTCCCTAAAAATTTGGACAAGAAGCAATTTCCCATCAAAAGTAGGATGCACATATTCTTCTGTTTTTTTTTAAGAACACTAGCGAACAAGATAAGTTCGCCTGATACTGCACGACCGAACTTAATAAGTTCGCCTGAACTTCACTGAGTGAAGCGAACTTGATAAGTTCGCCTACTAAGTTCGCTTAAACTGAGAGAAGCGAACTTAATATGTTCGCTTTCTAATTTCGCCTACAAAAAATATCAGCAAGTTCGCTTGCTTCAGCTGTAACAAACTCAGCAACCCAAGCACGAACTCATAGCGCCGAAAATCATCATTTCACACAGATTAGAAGGAATTGGTGGAAATTGAACCGTAAGATTTAGTATTTTATGAATTAGAACACTTCTATCGGATTAATTTCACCAAACACCACCTCAAATCCACGAATTCAGCAATAAAATCAGCTTCAAGATCTGAAGAGAAGAAACTACAAGACATACCGATCATCCAAGATTTTCTGAAAGTATTCCCTGATGACTTGCCTGGACTCCCTCCAACTAGACAAGTTGAATTTCGGATTGATCTTTTACCAAGAGCTAACCCCATTGCCAAATCTCCGTACCGCTTAGCCCCTTCTGAGATGCAAGAACTGTCTAGCCAACTACAAGAGCTGCTAGACAAGGGATTCATTAGACCGAGCTTCTCACCTTGGGGAGCTCTGGTTCTCTTTGTCAAAAAGAAGGCTGGGTCCTTCCGCATGAGCATAGACTACCATGAACTAAACAAGCTTACCATCAAGAATCGTTACCCGTTACATAGGATCGATGACCTGTTCGATCAACTGCAAGGAGCAACTTGTTTCTCGAAGATTGATCTATGATCTGGGTATCATCAACTCCGAGTCCATGAAGAGGACATTCCCAAATCTGCCTTCAGAACTCGTTATGAACACTACAAGTTCATGGTTATGCCCTTTGGGTTAACCAATGCGCCCGCTGTGTTTATGGACCTCAAGAACCGTGTCTGCAAACCCTACCTGGATCAATTTGTCATTATCTTCATTGATGACATCTTGATCTACTCCCGAACCAAAGAAGATCATACAACTCACCTTAAGCTGATTTTGAAACTCTTGAAGAAGGAACAACTTTATGCTAAATACTCCAAGTGTGAATTCTATCTTAGAGAAGTTCATTTCTTGGGTCACGTGATCAACGACCAGGGTATACACGTCGATCCATCCAAAGTCACCGCTATCAAGAATTGGAGTACACCATCTACACCCTCTGAGATCCGTTCGTTTCTGGGTTTGGCGGGTTATTATCGAAGATTCATCTCGAAATTTTCGAAGATCGCCCTGCCTCTCACTACATTAACTCAGAAAATAAGCCATTCATCTAGGAACAAAAGCAAGAAGATGCGTTCAAACTCTTAAGCAGAAATTATGCAACTCCCCTATTCTAAGTCTTCCCGATGGCAATGATCCTTTCGTTGTATATTATGACACCTCAAACCAAGGTCTTGGTTTCATATTGATGCAACGATACAAGGTCATAGCCTATGCATCCAGACAGCTCAAGGTTCACTAAAAGAACTACACCACACATGACCTTGAGTTGGGTGCGGTGGTATTTGCTTTGAAAATCTGGAGACATTATCTCTCCGGCACTAAATGTGTGGTTTTCACCGATCACAAGAGCCTCCAACACATTCTGAACCAGAAAGAACTCAACATGAGGCAGCGATGTTGGGTTGAATTACTTAGTGACTACAATTGCGAAATTCGTTACCACCTGGGGAAAGCTAATGTGGTGGCTGATGCCCTTAGTCGCAAGTACCGAATCAAACCCACCCGTGTGTGAGCCATGGGAATGTTGGTCCAAACCAGTCTCAAAGATAAGATCCTCCAAGCCCAAAAATAAGTTGTTGCAAATGATTAGTTGAAGAAGGAGTTAGATTGTGGTGCCGAAAAGCACTTGGAACCCAAACCCGATGATCTCCTTTACTTCATGGGTCGAATTTGGATCCCCGACTCGAGTGAGCTCCGAACCCTTATCCTTGATGAAGCACATAAATCCCATTATTCTGTTCATCCCGATGCTAATAAGATGTATCACGACTTGAAAGAGTTTTATTGGTGGCCAGGAATGAAGACATCGCCCTCTATTTAGGGAAGTGTCTTACTTGCCCTAAAGTTAAAGTTGAGCACCAGAAACCATCCGGTCTTCTACAATAACCCAAAATCCCTCAATGGAAATGGGAGAAAATTTCCATGGACTTCATCACTAAGCTTCCGTGAACCTCTAGTGGTCATGACTCCATCTGGGTAATTGTTGACCGCTTAACCAAATTCGCTCATTTTCTCCCAATCCGTGAGGACTACAAAATGGAGAAGCTTTCCAGACTCTATATCAGTGAGGTCGTGACACGTCATGGTGTCCCTCTATCCATTATCTCTGACCATGATAGCCGTTTTACCTCCTGATTCTAGCAATCTTTAAAGAAAGCTTTGGGAACTCTTTTGAACCTTAGCATAGCTTACCATCCCTAGACTGATGGTCAAAGTGAAAGGACCATATAGACCTTGGAAGACATGCTCCGTTCTTGTGTGATCGACTTTGGAGGAAGTTGGGATCAACACTTGCCACTCATCGAATTATCTTACAATAATAGTTACCATACGAGCATCAAGTGCCCCCCTTTCGAGGCTCTATATGGTAGGAAGTGTCGATCTCCGGTGTGTTGAACCGAGATCGGTGACGCTTAAATCACCGGTCCCGAACTCATTCAAGAAACCATCGACAATATACTTCAAATTCAAGAAATACTCAAGGCCTCTCGTGATCGTCAAAAGAGTTATGCTGACAACCGTAGGAAGCCCCTTGAATTTCAAGTCAGTGATAGAGTCTTACTCAAGGTTTCCCCCTAGAAAGGTGTTGTCCGATTTGGGAAGAAGGGAAAGCTAGCCCCTAGGTTCGTTGGGCCATTCGATATTCTTGAAAGGATTGGCCCAGTAGCCTATAGACTCAAGCTACCAACCAAACTTTGTAACGTTCATGACGTTTTTCATGTGTTAAACCTCAAAAGGTGCCTTGTTGATGACACATTTCAAGTTCCTCTGGATGATGTTCATATCAACAACTCTATGCATTTCGTCGAAAAGCCTGTTGAAATCATGGACCGTGAAGTCAAGCAACTCAAGCGTAGCCGCATCCCTATCGTGAAAGTTCGTTGGGAAGCCAAGCGTGGTCCTGAGTTCACCTGGGAACATGAAGACCAAATGAAACTCAAATACCCTCATCTCTTTCTAGACCCTACAGCCTCTACTAGTTGAATTCCGGGGAAGAAATTCTTTTAACTAGGGGAGACTATGACACTTCTGATTTTCACTACTTGTACTCATTCTAGACTTATCAACAAAAATCTGCATGACATTTCATTTTACTTGAAATCCTATTCATACATTGTTATAATACTAGTTCACATGTGAAACATTATGTTTATGCTTGATTACAAAGACTAATGCTTATCTGAGATCGATTCATGGATCACACGTAGACTTAATTTATCATTATGACACATTAAATACACATGAACCACCCCATACACCTCAAACATGTTTTTATAACTCATTCAAACTGATTTAATACTTAAAAGTACTAGTTAGTACTTTCATGCGATCGTTCGCCTTTTAAACCGCTGTTAGATGCGTACCGTCCACGACCGACAAATTCGTGTAACATGACATTAATTTATGTTTTAAATGTCTAACATATTCATTTCTTTATTTAAAACAAAGTTTGTTTGCAAAACTTTCATTAAATAAATCCTGAAATTCAAAAAATGATCAAAAAGTTCGTTTTCTCGCCCACCGACCGCCTAATACTATACGCGAATAACGTAACTTTAACTTATTTTTTTAGCTAAACATACTCATTTTGTTATGATAATCAACTCTCATGTTGAAAACATTTGCCTATTTCGCTTAGAAATGCTTAAACTCAAAATTTTTGAATGCGCGCACTCAACCGGGCCAAGCTAGGACCCAACCCACCTACTCTTGGACCTAGCCCAAGCAAGAAATCACAAAAACCCAGCCCCATTAAGCTAAATTTCGTAGATTTGAGCCCCCCTAAAACCCTATAGTGTTTTTCAAGACATTCCATATTTACACCCTTTCAACCATTAGTATAAATAGGAGGCTTAGGATCTAGTTTTCTTTGCTAATTCTCCCTCAAACACTCCCAAACCCTCCTAATTTGTGAAATCCCTTCCCAACCCTTGAATATTTCGAAAATTCCTTAGTGGATTCAAAGAGTTTGAAGATCAAACAATTAAGTAACCCTCTGAAGTTCAATACCGTCTTTTTATTTCATTCTTTCTTCATCCCCTCAATCTTTTTCTATTTTCTATCCATTATAAATTGATCATGTGAACCCTCAGTCTTAAAAACCATCTAATAATCTTAATCAAACTAATAAATCAAGCGAACATCGCCAACTAACAAATAAAGGATCCCGTTTGCAATGGCGGCTATGCCGTCGCATTCTACGAATTCTCAAGACAACTATTGCAAAAGTGGCTCTGCTTATGCTTTAGTATGTTCTTGCTAACCTAAAACATGTTATTTATTCTATATTATGACTTATATGAACTCACACGCTAATTAAGTATAGATTCCGCTTGCTCGTGTCGGCTATGCCGATTGCATTCTGTGATTCTTCAAAACGCTTCTGTGAATATCATGGCTAGACCGGTGACACGGGACGTTTTGGCTAACCTAATCTGATCATATCATGTATTATAATGATATTATAGCATTCGTCTAATTTTTATTTGCGCGTTCGGTAATCTTAAAACCCTAAACGGACCACTTAAGTGCAACCGTTGATCTTAGGCAGAAACTATGCTGACTTTAACAGGGCATACTTGATCATAATTAAAGAAAACTAAGCAAACTCAAATTCCACGACATAGTTCGTTGAATATTCTTTCCAACCATAATTGGCCTTCTAATTCAAAAGTATGACTCCATAGTAGCCAAAACGAGACAGGAACCTTTTTCAGTACTTTCTGTCTTGTTTGACTGTTTTGGCTATTATCCAAGTCTTAAACATAAAAACTTTCTAAACGAAACTTCTTCGGAACGACTTAAACTAATTCCCTAAAAAATTTCATAATTTTTGGACATTGTTTGATATTTTTAACAAGCCCTTTTTTGTTCAGCTACTTTGCTGTCCAAATCTGAAAATTGACTAGAACGCTATTTTTACAACTAATTCTTAACCTTATGACCCGAACCTCCTATCTAACACTCGTTGTGACAATCCGGACTTTTTCAGTTAGTTCCGTTAGCAATCCCGTTAAATATTCTTCTAAAACTTAACCCCGTTAATCATTTCCAGTTAAATCCTAACATATTTCAAACTCTAGGGACTAATTCTGTCAATTCCCAAACCTTAATACAAGAAACCATAAGGACTGATTCTGTAATTTAACTAAACTCGATTTATGTTGACTTTGCAAGTCAAACCCCCAACTCCTTTTATCCAAATTCGATTTTAAATATCAATTCGTCCGATTTGTAACTGATAATGCACGATTAAGCAATTAATGTTCATCATTAGGACTTAAAACATCATCATGGCCGGAATTAAATCCAATTGTAGACAATTATGTCATAACCGTCGACTTCTTGAACAAACATTCTCAAATCCATTGAATTTGTATACCAATTCACAATTTGATCATCTGCACACAATAAACGAAATCCTGGGAAGCTCCTGTACGCATCAATTGCATCGGAATCAAAACAGAAGTCGCGGGGAACCAGAACAGTCATCGTCGGCCTCGGTTTCAGTCGACCACACTCAATTCTTCATCTAATCTGGTAAATTCTTACATCCCTAGCTTCATTTTTGTCCATAGAGTGAAAGCCTTATGCCAATTGGGGCTCATAACATCAGTTCGATCGAAACCCAAATTCTAGGGTTCATACGATTGTGATTCAATCGAACCCCGATCCAAACACCATTTCAATCCAATTAAATCACACGGCTAGCTTCGCAAACAGTCTCTCACTGAAAACCCTTTTCTAATTTAATGATATAACATCGTGTTGACTAAGATCAAATAACTAGGGTTTATTCATAATCAGATTTGGGGCTTTTGACATTAACGACTATCTTAACGAAATTAAACCACATGATCAGTTTTGCAACCTTTTGTTTAGTAATAGCCCTATGAATCAAAGTTCTTTCAACATCAGAATCGATCAAATTGATCCTTGGTTTTGTTCTAGGGTTTCGGCTTTCAAAACAGAAATTAAACGATCTAAAACTTAGTGTTTTTCGAATTAAACTCACATGCAGACTCGTAAACCTTCAATTAACAAACCCCTATGCCTTTTGCCTCAATCGTAGTCGAATTCAGTAGATTCGGGGGGGAGATTCGACCGGTTTCACGTAAAGGGGAAGAACACCCAACACCTTAGTGTTAAAACTAATCAGATCTGGATATCATCGCGATACCCTAGCGAGCGAGACTGGTTAGTGACTTGTGCGTGTGTGGGAGAGACCCGGGTTCGAGGCCGGGCTACCACATCTTTTTTTTGAACAGTTTTTCTATTATATTTAATTAATAAAAATCATTTCTAATATTTTTATAATGATATAATAACGTGTTTTAGCCCCGTAACCCACCCGTTGACTCGGTTTTAAAATAATAACTATTACTTAATGTTATTCCCATTTATAAAAATAATATACATTTATATTGTAGTCGAACCACGACCCCGAATAAATAATATGTGTATATTATTTTCACCCCGTAACCTCAAATAAAAATAATATATTTTATATTATTTTACCATGTTTGTAAACCCTACGTAACGTTTCAAAATTTATAAATAATATAAATTTTTATATTATTTACTTAAGTGTATATACTCGAATTAAAAATAATATATTTATTATTTTTTCACACAACGGATTAATTGGTAAATCATACAAACTTAAAATAATATATTAAATTATATTATTTCCCCGTGACCGTTTTAAATGAACACACGAATAAATACATTTATAAATTATTATTCGCTCGACACAAAACGTATTTATCTTAATTATTAAATTAAGAAAACCCTATTCCCATTGACAAATTCGTCTACTCGTTGATCTTTAGAGCGTTTCTTTTAAGACGTTCAACATTCCGTGTCGTCGTCACGTATCCCAATAATTCCCATTTTTGTCCCTAATTTATGTGTTTATAATTTTAGGGCATTCGTAAGTCATTTGAGACTTACACACATGGTTCCAACTTGTCCTTTGTGTGATACTACCTACAACGCAACGCAGGTGAGTTTTCACGACCCCTTTTACTGTTTTAACTTGGGGGAGAAAACATGATTAAACAATTTTGGGATTTTGTAATTCGTATGATATCAATGTTAAAGCAAAGCGTAACACGCTATCACAGAAAGTCCTCAACTTATATCAGACCGTTAATATAGATCTTAGCGAGGTAATATTTAGTAGTACTACTGGGTTTGACAAATCCCACCCGTTTTAGTCGCGCTAACTCGATTAGAGATCGAACGGGTGAAATGTTAGCCTACTCACACCGTCAGTGTTGATAGACCTGGCAGTAGGCAATAAACAAACAGTCAGCTTCGGTTGCGAGCGCTTGAGTTAAACATGAGCATAGGTTAGCTACCTATAGATACATACTGAATGAACATAAATCTGGTAAACGCTTATTTACATTTATTGAAACCTGTGAACTCACCAACCTCGTGTTGACATATTTTCTTACATGTTTTCTCAGGTCGCTAAGATAAGCCACAGGTGCACGTTAGGGCATGCATGGGATTCAACTACTTTGATTATGACTTATTTATATTTGTTTGGATTATTCTATTGTACTTGTTTTGGTTAGACGTTTTTGACTTTTTGGACTTTGGTTTGGGGCGCGTGTATTTTGCGCATTTACTTTCTTTACGCTTCCGCGTTGATACTCTGATTTGAATGATATTTTCATTTTGAGTCCCATGTAGAGTCATTCAAAGTAACTAATTTCTGAGATCCTGATTCGTCACTTCCCAAACGGTAAAACTCCGTTAGTTGAAATTGGGGGTGTGACACTCGTAACCATCGAACCTACCCTAAAACTAGTTTATATATTTGTTTAGGGTCTGGTCCGTGATTCACGTCGTCTGTTCGTTCAAATCTCTTATCTCGTCTAGCTTTCAAGGTGAGACTTTATAGCCCCACTTTATTCAAATCGTTTTGGGGAAAACATGTACGCGTTGGCACGCATTAAAACACCTCTTTTTCAAACAATTCTAAAATAAGTGAATCTTATATGTATGTAAATAAATGAACACAACATGACAAACGTTAAACTTGCAAATCCTTAACTTGAAACTTTCAAGCCAATGGTAGTACAGATATGGGCCATAGGATGGAAACCGCATATACTTTATGGACAACTTTTGGTTGGACATCTTTTTCTTTATTAGTGCAACTTACGAGTTGTGCAACTTATTCATTATTCATCATTTTAGATTAGATTTTCTAATCATGTGTTTGTTTTATTACGTGCTATATGATGATCTTGGAATATGAATTGTCACCTTTGCAAACTTATACTTTTATTAAACTTGTGATTTCTCACCAACTATTTTTAGTTGACACTTGTTTTTCGTACATGTTTTAGGTGATTAAGCTCGTGATAGGTCAAGTCAAGATCACATAGGATTTGCCTAGATATATATTGAAGAAATTCTATTTTAAGCGTTTTATCTTTTGAACATGTTATTTGTTTCTTTGAATTCTAAGACTTATGTAATTGGGTTTTTAATATTATGAAACTTTAATAGTAAATGTCTTTATACCTTGGTTTATGATTCAATTAGTCGCACCCGTGGTTAAGATGCACGGTTGGGGTGTGACAATGAAGTCCTTGTAGGTGCAACCTCTAGAAGCGTCGTTTCCCAGTGTGGTTCCGGCTCCATTTCCAGTTCCGTTGGTGCTGCTACCGCCGAAATTGGTGTTCCGAGTCCCACTACCACTTCTATCTGCTCCGTTGTTGCTTGATCCGTTTCAGGATCCAGTGTTTCGGTTGGCTTCGCTTTGCGCTAGTGCAGCTGCTACTTGCGGAGCCACTAGCTGGGATATTTCTGCGGACGTCATGGGTTGTGTTGTCTCAATTTTTTCAGTGTTTTGTCGGGTGTTACGACGAGGCCTTCCTTTGGGTGTCATGGTTTTCTTTCTAGAATATATAACAAGAAAAAAAAATAAGACAATATACATAAAATAATTGTCATCACATGAACAGGAAGTGTAAACAACCACAACAATCATAACACAAGAAACATACACAACATATAGATGGATTTAAACTTGTCACATAGTTTGCAAATGTTACAAAATAGCCTTGTCAATACAAGTTTTAAATCCTATGCTAAGTGAGCACAATTCGCTCACATAGGTCAGCCAGATAGGCGTGAGAATAGTCATGCTTGAGCAATAGCTAT
Organism: Smallanthus sonchifolius; assembly: GCA_023525975.1. Classification (NCBI taxonomy): domain Eukaryota; kingdom Viridiplantae; phylum Streptophyta; class Magnoliopsida; order Asterales; family Asteraceae; genus Smallanthus; species Smallanthus sonchifolius. Next base: position 73,410,911 of record CM042018.1, on the reverse strand, counting down.
GGCCAAGATGGCACAGATGGTGACGAGTGTTCTCGCCTCCTGCAACTCTCCACGTAGGGTTGCTGCCTCGTGCACTCCCGCTGTCATACGGTGCGTTACTGCGGCCAAGATCTCCTCCAAGTCAGAGATCCTTTTATCGGCGTCGTTGGTCCGGTCCTCTACGCCAGGGATGACCGCGATGCTATCCTCGACGTGGTCAAGACGAGTACTCAGGTTGACTACCGCTCGGGCCTCGTCATACTGGACAAGGTCCAGTCGTGCCATCAGTCCCGCTAACTCGTCTAGGCCTTCCCCCTAGGTCCGTATGTGCTTGGTCTCCACCGCTAGCTCGTCTAGGCCCCCACCTGGGTCCGTAGGTGCTTGATCTCCTCCTGGAGACTTTCCATCCAGTCTTCGTGGTGAACATCACGTGCCACTAGTAGAGGAGCTGACCCGTAATAGGTAGGGGAGTGGGAGAAGTTGGCCTCTTACGAGGCGGAAGGACCTTCTTCTACGGTGTAATATGGATACTGGTCCTCCAAGATGCGTACAGAAGAATGAATGGGTGGTAGTAGCAGTGCCAGGAGTCTCCTCGGGGGTAGGGGCTGCAGGCTCAACGTCCATCTCCTGGATAGCTCTCGGGGACTCAGGAGTCTCCTCAGGCTCCTCAACTGGATCCTCGATGATCACGTCCTCAGTAGGGTTGCGCGGTGCAGGGGGTGCTGCGGAGGAGTCTACGGATGATACTCGTGATGCTGGCTCCTCATCGGAGTCAGAGATAGAAACCTAATCGTTATGAGACATATCTGTGATGTTTTAATGTTAGTACAAATCATGCAAATGTTTATGTAGTGCCATGATCGTGTCCTGTCTCTACGGCTATAGTCTAGGTTTTCTAATGCAACATAGTTCGCTATAACCAATGGCTCTGATACCAATCTGTCACACCCCGCCTAGGGCGGAAACACGGGGTGCGGCAGAGTCGGTGTTTAATCGTAGCCTTTGATCATAACAAACAAAGTACATATTTCATAACCATAATTAATTGTATTGAGATGACAACATGGATCAAAAAGTCACCCTAATGGTAACATCAAAATGTGATAAGTTTTACAATTATAGCCTAACATTATAGACAATAAAAGGATAACTCCAAAAGCTAGGACGTGCATGATGACTCCACGTGTCTTATTTCCTAGGTGCAATTTCTCTGACAGGGCGTCAATTACCTGAGAAATACATGCTAAAATGTCAACATAAATTTGGTGAGTTCAAAGGTTTAAGTAAGTAGAAAAATATGTGTCCTTCGGACTACGAGATTTCCGGTATGTTTAGCATTGTTAATCAAACAATACTTATGTATGTGCATTGTTACCATGAGCTACCATAACCGACACTTGACGTCTATAGTTTATGTGCCCCGCCCAATGTTCTGTCATGAAACATTGTAAGTATGTGTATGGACAGTATGCATTAGCTTTAACCTCCAATCAAGGTTAGAGCGACTAACCACGGGTGGGGGTGTCAACCCAAATAGATCTATTCATGAGTTCCACGTCTAAATTAGCTAACGGTTATAATATTCCCAGGGACTTAATATGACAGTAAGCACTCATGCAACAATATGTCTATGTACTCGTATCCAAATATGAGCTATGTATTCTCCCCCATATGTTTAGAAATCGTTTAAATCAAAGTAAAAGTGGGGCCGTGAAGACTCACCTCTATGAGATATGTATGTAGCAAAGTCCAAATGCGTCTCGACCTACTCGTGCCCTAGAATGATTAAGGCAACTTAAGGTCTAAGTAAAAGTTCTATGTGCTAGTTGGCCAAGTAGTCATTCACCCAACTTATCTTGTTAGGTCTTATGTGTTAACCTGGCGACTGTTGGTGATGTAAGTGAGTTTCTCAAAAAGTATATATTTATTTATTTGAAATAAATATATTTTAAGTATGCTACTAAAGTGTTTTAATGACCTTTTTAATAAAATTATTAGTTTTCTTTTGAGTTGTATATATATATATATATATATATATATATATATATATATATATATATATATATATATATATATATATAGGGGAGTGTTCAAATCAAAACCCACTCTTTGCGTCAAAACCCGAAAAAACCCGCAAAAATCGATCCAATCATGATTTTTTTTAGTTTAATGAAATTATTACACGAATTCATCGTCACATCCTTTTTTACATTTTTGTAAATTCGTAAGTGTGAGAAAGTTTACACTAGTGTAAGTTGGGTTACACTGGTGTAAATTTTATTTATTTTTACATCACTGTAACCTAACTTACACCAGTGTAAACTTTCTCACACTTACGAATTTGAAAAAACGCAAAAAAGAACATGACGTTGAATTCGTGTAATAATGTTCTTTAAAAAAATTGATGATTGGATCGATTTTTGCGGGGTTTTTTCGGGTTTTGACGTGAAGAGTGGGTTTTGATTTGAACACTTCCACTTAGTCAAAAATATGATTTATCATTTATTTTATTAAATGGTCGGTTTCTATTTTATGACTAAAGTATATGTTTTTATATATACATATGATTAATAAAACAATTCCAATAGCTTTAAATATTAACTATCTTTAATATTATTTTACACAATATATTATCATCTTTTGTAAACCTTGATATGTTTATATCTATTTATTAAAGATTCATTTCATAAAATCATAATTCCATGTTTTTAATAAACTTGTATGTCAAAATAGAACATCTTTTATTAATTAATTCTTTTATACTTTGATCAAAAAATTATATGTTAAAAATTTTTTGTTACATAAAATCATTAGTTAAAGTAACATTAATGTAAGGCCACAAACCAGGCACCCTACAGTTGGTTCTCATCACTAGGTAAACTCATTAAAAACACTTAACTTTCATTTACATAGACAGCGGAAGACTTTCTCAAAATAGTATTATCGTTAAACTCATTAACTTTCATAACGTTACCTGACGAATGCATGCGCACCAACCCGAGTAGCCCGCTCCCAAGCCAAGATACCTCGTCTAGCAGACTCACTTGTAAAATAATCTAACTTACATACAAAGTCAGCTACGCTGATTGAGTTCTAATAGTTTAACTAACAAAGGTCAAGTCGTCTCATTTTATATTTATTTCCACTCAAGACCCTCTGGTCTATAGAAAATAGTTGTATAGATCCTTATCATATAAATAACCCTCGTTATTTATTAATATCCCAAAGGATTCACCACCCCAGACTCAACCCACCATTTTAACTCAGTAAGTCTCTCTAACATAGAACGAACTTACTATTCTGATAACTCACAATTTACCATATATATTAACCATACACTGGTTAACTCATCTAACCTCTAGACACCGACTAACCAGTCCTAACCAGGACTCTCATAAACCAACTGACTCAACAGTTGTACATAATGTACTCAGCCCGATACAACGGTGAATCTAACTCGACACACCATATTGATTCCATATATTTATCACATCAATATCATCTCATACATAATTATTATAACTCATCACTTGCATGCAATTTAACACATATATAAGAACACAAATACATACCTCATCACTGCACCCTCGTCAGGGTTATCCCCGTCGGGATACTCGTCATAAGCTCAGCTCCACCCTTGTTACAGGGTCCCGCCGCTAAACATAGCGACACACTCGCCATCTATGATGACTACCCAGCCACCAAATGGTGACTGACACATCACCCACATGATGTCTACCAGATTACATGTACAATGATGACCCCGAAGGACTCCGTCTTCCACATCACTATTAGCCATATACACGGACAACAATGCAAGCACACAAAGCTACACATATATACACATGACACTACCTGGACATGTACTACGACTCACCACCATTTACGGATCACTTACGTGTGTAATCCAACACTTACTTAGACGTATCCTCATAACGTCTAGAAACATTACCCAACTCTTTACGAATAGGAAATCATACGACACATAAACACCACACCGGCTTATAGCCCGTACATACTAAGGACACCTCATAGACCCATGCAATGCCATACGCGTCGTGTCACAGGGACAACGACACCATACCCACAACATCAAGCACATGACGCACAACGACATACTAGCACCTACATGACTCGTTAATGAACCACGTACATGTTCCCATGTTAACTCTCCTTATATAACCATCACGGGTTTTTACTAAATTCCCGACTCACCCCGACTAACTCATAAGATGACACACACAGATCATCACAACTCTTGTTCACCCATCCTAAGGACCCCATAATGACCCTTAGCTTCATTATTACATAACGATCTCATAAACACTTCAAGTTTAAATCATAACTCGTAATACGTTCGTTTAATAAAACATGCGAGTATGTACGATAGCCCCAAAACAGTAAAACGTTTAAAAGAGGGGATTAGAAACTCACAGGCTGCGAAGCTCAAATCCTTGATGTGCAAACCACATGTCCATGCTTGAAGCCCAAACCTAACAACGTATGATCCAAGGATCAGATTACGTTCTAAACGTGCGTTGAAAACATACAAATATAACTAAATTCTCCATGTTCATCTCATCCTCTCTTCAACACACCCCCGTGAACCCTAGTTTCACATGCAATCATGTACGTGTGCCATGCACACCCTTAATCGTCCTCGTCTCGTAAACACCAACTCGTATCGGGCCGCCCTTGACCCGCTTAGAAATCGAATGTTCAAACCAGGTTTTATGCATGCACGCACGTGCGTCATGCAAACCCTTAGCTTGCCCCATACACCTCCACCGTGGCCACCACATCTCGTTGTCGACCCCATTGGTTTTCCATTGCCATCATCGTCCTCATCGATCACCATCAACAATCGCCGTGCACTACCATCACGTCACCATCTTCCGCCTCGTTGTGCCGCCGTGTACACCACCGCAGCCAGCACCGGCCATCGCCAGGCAATGCTGCCGCCTCCTCGTCATACTCCCATGCAGCCTGTCACCCTCTTCTTCTCTCTCAGCCATCAAGCGTCCACCCTAACGAGTCCCCACAGCCTCATTGCTAGCCGTACCTGCCGTCGGGTCCGCCATCTTCACGGCTGTCGCCGTCCTCTACCACCGGCCACCTCCTTATTCCCTTTCTGCTCCTGAGAACTTCACACCACCTTACCATCTCGTCGTCCCCCTACCCGGGCTACTATCAGCCGCCACGTTCCCACTCGACAATCCACTACGCAACATAGAACAAGAACGGAAATAAAACGTAAAACAAATTTACCTTTAGTGTTTCGAAGGTTCCCGGTCACTGCCGCCATGTCTCCGTGTAAGGACCCAAAACCGGGTAACCTCACTTGTTGGATTTACTCATAAACATAGTCATAAATACTGAACTTAAATTTAAAACATTCATCATTCAATTACATAAACATAACAGCGGAAGTCTTTACAAATAAATCATAACATTGTTCCAAGACATATAAAACAAAAGTGGGATGTCAGTCTCGTGCCGGGTAACCTTCACGCCATCGCACGACCTTTTCTCCCTTTACCTGAAATGTATACTAAAAGTCAGCTAACGCTGGTGAGTTCTAGTTTAATACAATTAGGTATAAACATTCTTTTCTTTATAAGTATGCATAATTATATATACATTTATATAAATACACATTGACTTGAATTGCTTTTCTTTTATCATTCTTCGCAAATACATATAAATATATATTCACATCATTTGTCTCATTTACTTTCATAACTTTTGCTTTTCTTTCATCTTTCTTTGTGACTACATATATATGCATTCACCCTTTTCTTTTCTTTTCTTTTCTTTTCATTCATGGGTGATCAACCCGTCATTTATTTGCGAATGTCACAAAGACAAGCGCCACGGTCCATCGTCATGGTCCGCCTATTCTTACAACCGTCCGGCAACTAGTGTCCGTCCGTATTTTTCATTCTTACAACCGTCCGGCAACTTGTGTCCGTCCGTAATCTTACAACCGTCCTACCGTCGTAGGCCGTATTTCGCCCGTCTGCCATAAGGCATCCGTTTCCCACTTAAACTAATTATACAGCCGAATATTAGTTTAGCGCCTTACTCCACCGTAGTGGCCTTTATTTAGTCTACCTTTCTAGACTTACTTTTTCTGGCTGCATAATAGTCAAGTGGTCGTCCGTCTACCGAAGTAGTCGTTATCATTGAAGCGTCCATAACGTTTTCTGTTACTTGGCAAGCAATATATACATAGATATAAAGCAGGATTTCATTCTTACACGTTATGTTATTCTTTTCATTCATTCTTAATAATCATACGATTCATTCTTTGCTCATAATTCATTTTTGTACTTGAGTATATATATATGTTTGTATATCACGTATGATCACATTAACATTCATAACATTTATTCACTTAGTGTATACACTTCAGCCCCAAAACATTTATAAATTAGTTGCACATACATAGAAGGGGGCACATAGAACTCACCTGATGGGCTACTCTAGGTTGTCCTAGACAAAGGTCCAACAGCGTCACTTTCGATCTGGATTAGGTAGTTAAATACACATTAGACCCAACCCCGACTTTAATGGTTTAATCATTCTAAACTTACTGACTTTACTTAACCAACCTGCTGCCTGCGCACTTAGTAAGTGCGCAGGGACTTGCTCTTGCGCACTTGGCAAGTGCGCAGGAGCCTTCCTCCTGCGTACTTGGTAAGTACGCAGGGTCTGCATCCTGCGTACTTGGTAAGTACGCAGGGATTCCCTCCTGCGCACTTGGTAAGTGCGCAGGACCTGGTTCTTGGACCAAAAATCCGAAGTTCTTGCATGCAAACCCGATCGTGCCAATCTTACAATTTTCTTTGATCAAAACATGCGGTTTTCGTTCTAGATGCTATTTCTAAGCTTATTATCAAGTTTCATCCGTAAAAACATCATCTATTTAGCTAAAACTCGAGAAACCCCAAAATGAACAAAAACTCAGATTATGTATGAATCATTACCTGGATTGAAGTTTTGATTCGGAGGTTTTGCTCATGAGCTCAGCTGTAACGTGCTCCTCTAATCTCATGACGATCCGTCGACTTTCTCTCTCTAGACCCGGGCTCCCTTTCTCTCTCTAGAATTGGTGAAATGGAGGTGGAATGAGCTAGTGGGCTGCCTTGCCCCTTTTATACCTGGGCTTCCCTCGGCCCGTTGGAGCGGAGCCCAAGCCCATCCGTTCTTATTTCGTTTTATGACGTTTAAATCTCTATCGTATTATTATTTACTTATTTACTATTTTCGGGATGTTACAAGTCTACCCTCCTTAAAGAAGTTTCGTCCTCGAAACTGTTTATTCGTTAAACAATTGAGGGTATAATCCCCTCATCTCGTCTTCTTTTTCCCACGTAGCTTCTGACCCTTTTCTGTGCTTCCATTGTATCTTGACTAACGGTATCGACTTATTGCGTAGTCGTTTCTCAGCTCGGTCAAGAATGGCAGTCGGTTCCTCTACATAATTTAAATTGTTATCCACCTCGATCTCGTCGTAAGGTATGTGAGCTGTGTCGTCAGCTAGGCACTTGCGTAAGTGCGACACGTGGAACGTAGGGTGTATTCCACTAAACTCGACGGGAAGGTCGAGTCTGTAAGCAACTTGACCCACTCTTGCTAAAATCTTCAAAGGTCCGACAAACCTTGGACTTAGTTTGCCACGCTTCCTGAACCGAATGATTCCTTTCCATGGTGATACTTTCAACAGTACCATGTCCCCTACTTGAAACTCTAAATCCCTCCTTCTCTTATCCGCGTATGATTTCTGTCTGTCTTTTGCGGCTTTCATTCGAGCCTTGATTTGATCAAATTTCTCAGAAGTAGCTTTGACTACTTCGAGACTTGCAAAATCCTTCTGTCCAATTTCCCCCCAACAAACCGGGGTCCTACATTTCCTCCCATACAACATTTCAAATGGCGGCATGCCAATAGTCGAGTGATAGCTATTGTTATATGAAAATTATGCCAATGGTAGATGGCTGTCCCAGCTCCCACCAAAGTCGATGATACAGGCCCGGAGCATGTCCTCCAAGGTCTGAATGGTTCTTTCAGATTGACCATCGGTCTGAGGGTGGTAAGCGGTGCTGATGTTCAGTCTAGTGCCCATTGCTTCGTTGAATTTCTTCCAAAACCTTGACGTGAATCTAGTATCCCTGTCGGACACAATCGACAGTGGCATACCATGTCTGCTCACAATTTCTTTGATAAATACTTCGGCTAGCTTTTCGGACGAAGAAGTCTCACGTATTGGCAAGAAGTGAGCACTCTTTGTCAAGCGGTCGACGATCACCCAAATGGTGTCATTGCCTTTAGCTGTTCGCGGTAGCTTGGTAATGAAGTCCATTGTGATCTCCACCCACTTCCATTCCGGTATTGGTAAAGGTTGCATTTTACCACATGGTTTCTGGTGCTCGGCCTTAACTAGTGAACACGTTAAGCACTTGTTCACGTATTTAGTCACATCGTTCTTCATGCCAGGCCACCAGTACTCTTTCTTCAAGTCTTGATACATTTTGTTTGTTCCAGGGTGGATAGAATAACGAGACTTATGGGCCTCATCGAGTATTTTGGCTCTAAGCTCGCCAATCTTAGGTATCCACATCTAGCCAAACCTAGTTCGTACACCGTATGTATTTGCACTTAGGTTCCCTTGTTGTCCTACTATTCTTTCCCGTTTCACATTTCTTTCTAACAGTGCTTCATCTTGTGCCTTTGTTATTTCGCCCATCAAATCTGGTGTTATAATCAGCTGACACGCTTTGATCCGGATAGGTGCCGATTCTTCCTTTCTACTTAAAGCGTCAGCCACAACATTTGCCTTGCCTGGATGGTACAATATTTCACAGTCATAGTCTTTCAGTAGCTCTAACCACCTCCTTTGCCTCATGTTTAATTCTTTTTGCTCGAAAAAGTACTTCAAGCTTTTATGATCGGAGTAGATGGTGCATTTAACTCCATACAAATAGTGCCTCCATATTTTCAATGCGAAAACTACTGCTGCTAACTCGAGATCGTGCGTTGGGTAGTTAACCTCGTGAATCTTTAGTTGTCGTGAGGCATAAGCAATTACCTTTCCTCGTTGCATAAGTACGCAACCTAAACCCTGCCCCGAAGCGTCAGAGTAGACTACCAAGTCTTCATTTCCCTCAGGTAGAGTCAAGACTGGAGCTTGGGTTAATCGTGTCTTAAGTTCCTCAAACGCGTTATTTTGGGTTTGACTCCATTCATATTTCACTTCTTTCCATGTCAGTTTAGTTAGTGGCGAGGCTATCCTTGAGAAATCTTGAATGAACCTTCGATAGTAGCCTGCCAATCCAAGAAAACTTCGTATCTCTGTTGGTGTCTTTGGGATGTTCCATTCCTTTACTGTTTCTATCTTTGCAGGATCTACCATGATGCCGTTTGGGTTTATCACATGACCTAGGAATTGGACTTCCCTAAGCCAGAACGCGCATTTGGAGAATTTTGCGTACAACTTTTCCTTCTCTAGCACCTCCAGAACTTCTCTTAGGTGACAGTGATGATCACCCTCGCTTTTCGAATATACCAGTATGTCGTCTATAAAAACTATCACCGATCGATCCAACATGGGTCGACACACTCTATTCATCAAATCCATGAACGTTGCTGGTGCGTTAGTTAATCCGAAGGACATCACGAGAAATTCATAATGCCCATAACGCGTGCGAAACGCGGTCTTTGGTACGTCTTCCTCTCTTACTTTCAACTGATGGTAACCCGACCTAAGATCGATCTTTGAGAACCAACTCGCACCTTGCAGTTGATCAAAAAGGTCATCTATTCTAGGCAGTGGGTATTTGTTCTTTACTGTCCTCTTGTTCAGTTCGCGGTAGTCAATGCACATGCGCATGCTGCCGTCCTTCTTCTTTACAAATAGTACCGGAGCGCCCCATGGTGAGATGCTCGGTCTAATAAATCCCTTTTCTGTTAGTTCCTGTAGTTGAGACATCAATTCTTTCATTTCTGACGGAGCCAATCGGTAGGGGGCTTTGGCAACGGGCTCAGCTCCTGGCAGTAAATCAATCTGAAATTCTATTTCCTGATCGGGTGGCAACCCAGGTAGATCCTCAGGGAATACTTCCGGAAAATTGCACACCACGGGTACATTCTTGAGTTCTTTCGTTTTCATTCTATCGTCTATAACATATGCCAGATAAGCTTCGCAGCCGCGCCTCATGTAACTTTTGGCCTTTATCATCGAGATGACGTTCGGCATTGTGCAATTCCAATCCCCATAAACCGTAATTGGACTGCCGCTAGGAGCTTTGAGGTGTATCCTCTTACGTTTACATATGATTTGGGCTTCGTTGGCAGCTAGCCAATCCATACCCAATACTATATCGAATCCTCCTAAGGTGAGAAGGAATAATCTAGAAGGAAACTTATGACCCTCTATTTCTATTATGCAATCCTCTGTTACTTGGAATACTGCCGAATTTTTACCAACGGCAGTTTGTACGCTAAAGGCCTTTACTATGGTGTTAATAGTGCAATCCAGTTTACGACTAAATGCATTTGATATAAAGCTTTTACTAGCACCAGAGTCGAATAAAATAGCAGCATGTTCATCATTTACTAGAAACGTACCTGACACGACATCAGGGTTTCCCCTTGCCTCTTCCTCCGTTAAGGCATAGGCGCGAGTCCTTGCCTTTTGTTGTTCCTGCTCCTTATCCTTTCCCGAACCAGATTGGCCGGCCTTCCTGCAGTATTTTGTCAGATTCCCAAATTGTTCACAGCTTTGGCATTTAGTGTCTCTCAAACAGTCGCGAGAATAGTGTCCCGCCCTTCCACACCTATAGCAGGTGGTGGTGCCGACTCGACACTCGCCAAGATGTTGCCTTCCACATTTCTTGTAAGTTTCATATTCATTGGACCTTGGTTTCTTGCTCTCAGTTGTTACGTTCCCTCTTCCGGTGCCTCTGGACGGGTTCTCCCACTTTCTCTTTTGTGTCTCAGGTGCCGGGTCCTCATTGGCGTAGTCGTCGTAGACGATTCCGCTCAGATTCACTACCGACTCGAAGGTCGAGGGTAGGTTATCTTTCACATGGACACGGACCCGCTGTGGCAACCCCTTAACATAATACTTGATCAAACGGTCTTCAGTTTCTACCAGATGGGGTACTAGTTGAGCCAGTTCATTGAATCTTGATGTATACTGGCGATGAGTCTTGTTGCCAGCCTTGAAGTTCAGGAATTCATTCTCAACTCGGTCGATTTCATTCTGGGGACAAAACTTTTGGATGACCAGCTTCTTCAAGTCGTCCCATGTCATTCTGTTTATAGCATTCGGTGACTTAGTTCTCTGAATATTCCTCCACCAACTTAGTGCTTCGTTGGTGAAAGAATGAGCGACGTACTTAACAGCTTGGTCGGGTCGACACTCGCTGATGTTGATTACAGCATTCATCTTCTCTATCCATTCAAGCGTTACCACTGAATCCTTGCTCCCATCGAACTTGGGTGGGTCTCCGTCCTTAAAGCCCTTATAAGTACACCCACGGTTGCTCGATCCTATCTTTATTTCATCCCCATCACTATCATATACTTTCTCTTCCTTGTCTCCTTCATCCTCTTCTCTACTTTTCTTTATTGCCTCGGATAGTAGATCAGGCAATACCTTCTTCAAAGTGAGCACAACTTCACGGGCAATAGCATCCCTGACTTCAGGTTCCAACTGTATAGGCCCTGGACTGTCGTCCTTAACTGGGGTCACTTCTGTTTCGTGCACACTTTCGGTGTGCTCTACGTGCACACTCTCTTCTTCTTCTTCTTCTATTCTTTGGTTCAACGGAGGTCTACCTACTCGGCCAGTGCGACCGCCTCGGCGTCCTGTTCTTCCTCCACCAGCCATAAATTCTTAATTTCCTGATAGTTAAAAAGGGAATACATCAATGTCATTTCTTCAGATCATAGTTTGGAACAGTACGAGCAAGGTAAATTCTTAATTACAGTGACCGGTTTGTGATTACTAATTTACATTGCTTTTCGGGTTCGAAACTCTTCAAATCAGTCGTGGCATTAACATCTATTTGTTCTAAGTTAAGGTATCTACTTCTATGCAAGAGGATTAACTTTATGACTTACTTACCGTGCTAGCGTTGGCGTTGGTTACCCAGACTGACATCCGTGCGTTGGTCCCATAATCAGTTTGAGTCCAGACATTTAGGGATGTCTGAATCTCTCAAACTATTGCTCTGATACCAACTTGTAAGGCCCCAAAACCGGGTAACCTCACTTGTTGGATTTACTCATAAACATAGTCATAAATACTGAACTTAAATTTAAAACATTCATCATTCAATTACATAAACATAACAGCGGAAGTCTTTACAAATAAATCATAACATTGTTCCAAGACATATAAAACAAAAGTGGGATGTCAGTCTCGTGTCGGGTAACCTTCACGCCATCGCACGACATTTTCTCCCTTTACCTGAAATGTATACTAAAAGTCAGCTAACGCTGGTGAGTTCTAGTTTAATACAATTAGGTATAAACATTCTTTTCTTTATAAGTATGCATAATTATATATACATTTATATAAATACACATTGACTTGAATTGCTTTTCTTTTATCATTCTTCGCAAATACATATAAATATATATTCACATCATTTGTCTCATTTACTTTCATAACTTTTGCTTTTCTTTCATCTTTCTTTGTGACTACATATATATGCATTCACCATTTTCTTTTCTTTTCTTTTCTTTTCATTCATGGGTGATCAACCCGTCATTTATTTTCGAATGTCACAAAGACAAGCGCCACGGTCCATCGTCATGGTCCGCCTATTCTTACAACCGTCCGGCAACTAGTGTTCGTCCGTATTTTTCATTCTTACAACCGTCCGGCAACTTGTGTCCGTCCGTAATCTTACAACCGTCCTACCGTCGTAGGCCGTATTTCGCCCGTCTGCCATAAGGCATCCGTTTCCCACTTAAACTAATTATACAGCCGGATATTAGTTTAGCGCCTTACTCCACCGTAGTGGCCTTTATTTAGTCTACCTTTCTAGACTTACTTTTTCTGGCTGCATAATAGTCAAGTGGTCGTCCGTCTACCGAAGTAGTCGTTATCATTGAAGCGTCCATAACGTTTTCTGTTACTTGGCAAGCAATATATACATAGATATAAAGCAGGATTTCATTCTTACACGTTATGTTATTCTTTTCATTCATTCTTAATAATCATACGATTCATTCTTTGCTCATAATTCATTTTTGTACTTGAGTATATATATATGTTTGTATACCACGTATGATCACATTAACATTCATAACATTTATTCACTTAGTGTATACACTTCAGCCCCAAAACATTTATAAATTAGTTGCACATACATAGAAGGGGGCACATAGAACTCACCTGATGGGCTACTCTAGGTTGTCCTAGACAAAGGTCCAACAGCGTCACTTTCGATCTGGATTAGGTAGTTAAATACACATTAGACCCAACCCCGACTTTAATGGTGTAATCATTCTAAACTTACTGACTTTACTTAACCAACCTGCTGCCTGCGCACTTAGTAAGTGCGCAGGGACTTGCTCTTGCGCACTTGGCAAGTGCGCAGGAGCCTTCCTCCTGCGTACTTGGTAAGTACGCAGGGTCTGCATCCTGCGTACTTGGTAAGTACGCAGGGATTCCCTCCTGCGCACTTGGTAAGTGCGCAGGACCTGGTTCTTGGACCAAAAATCCGAAGTTCTTGCATGCAAACCCGATCGTGCCAATCTTACAATTTTCTTTGATCAAAACATGCGGTTTTCGTTCTAGATGCTATTTCTAAGCTTATTATCAAGTTTCATCCGTAAAAACATCATCTATTTAGCTAAAACTCGAGAAACCCCAAAATGAACAAAAACTCAGATTATGTATGAATCATTACCTGGATTAAAGTTTTGATTCGGAGGTTTTGCTCACGAGCTCAGCTGTAACGTGCTCCTCTAATCTCGTGACGATCCGTCGACTTTCTCTCTCTATACCCGGGCTCCCTTTCTCTCTCTAGAATTGGTGAAATGGAGGTGGAATGAGCTAGTGGGCTGCCTTGCCCCTTTTATACCTGGGCTTCCCTCGGCCCGTTGGAGCCGAGCCCAAGCCCATCCGTTCTTATTTCGTTTTATGACATTTAAATCTCTATCGTATTATTATTTACTTATTTACTATTTTCGGGATGTTACACTCCGACTTCATTCCCTAGTCCGACCACCCTCGGCACCGGCTCCTCCTCCCCTTACGTCCGTTTCCAGTCGTGCACACCCCTAGGTCGCTAATGACCTAGGTTTTTTTTTCCATAATGTGGTATATAAACCACTAATAGTTCCATCTAGGCCCTCGTATTTCCGTATTCGCGCGTTAAATCTCGAGGTTATATTTAAAATGACTCACATGTCCCCGAGTTCACAAGTTACATTCTTATGTCCCTAGAACCTGGTTAATTACTGAATAGAAATCTTGGTCGTCTGTTTATCCAAACCATTAACTTGTAGATTTTCGGGATGTTACAATTAATTTCTTATATTATCACATATAATAATACTAATAACTCCATGCAATATGTTTATGCGTGATTAGTATTTTAACATAGTAGCTCAGGATTTTTAAAGTTTATATTTCCAAAGGTGACGGGTTTTACATGTTCCAACATCTAGTGATATATAATTTATACGAAGGTGATAAATGCTTACGTAATCAAGCAAGGAAAGGTGGTAGACAGAAAACGAAGACCCGTAATGCCAATGAGATTGCTTGATGGCACCCAAAATCACTCCATGAACCTCTACTTCTTGAGTCTTGGATGTATAAGTGATGCATAAGTGTGTATAGTGATGGAACCGAAACAAGAGGGCGAGGTGTAAGTGATACCGTCGCACAAGGGAAGGAAAACAAGGGTGTGGGTTGTGTAAGTGTATGTATATCGATCAAAGAGGGGGTGAAGGTGGTATGTGGGCTTGATGTTGCTATGAAAAACGAGAGGGGAGGAGGGAGGGGGAAGTCGTCGGGTTCAAGGGAGAAGATAGGAGGGATGGTGGATTGTGGTGGATGAAATGGGGTTCCTCATGCTTTATTTATAATCCTCCAATTGTGTAAAAACCCTTGGGTTTTATATTCCTAGCGGACACATATGTTTCAAGGGGACAATCTTGTTGCTAGGCCAACATTTTGGTTCAAGGAACACTAGGTTTGATAGTGTAGGAGGAGACAAGAGAGGGGAGGCCCCCTAGGGTGGGGGGGGGGGGTTCTCGGCCGTAAAAAGGGAGGATGGAGGAGGTAGGGGTAGGGTGGTGAGGGGTGGTGGGGTGGTGACTTAGGTGGTGATGGTGTTAGATGTTTCACCCGGTGGAATACCCGTTAAATGGAGTTCGGGTATAACTAAGTTGGTTTTAAAATGCTCGTGTACGTGTCGGTTTCATATGAGGTGTTTTTATGTGTTCACATTATTTAGGTGTGTTAGTGATTTTGCTTTATAATATTTGTCATAGGTAAACGTATGTACATATACATATATGTATGTATATTTTTATAGTACTTTATGCAAAATAACTAGTTAAGTTATTTCATTTAAAAATTATCACCAACGTCGATAAAAGGTCGGGTAATCACGTGTATGAGATCCGGTAATTTTCCTAAATCACCACTGTTTGAAGTAAAGTGAAATTTGCTATATGTGATGTGACCTAATTTATTATAATTAAGTCTAATGCGTTATGTTTTGTCATAATTATGTTTAAGGCTTTGGTACAGATTTAACCTGAAATTGTCGGGTGTCACAATATGAGTTGTGTATGATGGTTTAAGTGGTCATGGATGCAAAAATATATATGTAAATTTATTTTTACAAAAATAATCATACGTTTTATCGTAAATGCATCAAACGGCTTAAAATAATGAAATGTGGTGTAACGAAATAAAAATTGACTCAAATATATGTATATATTATATTTATATGAATGAATGTTAGCTACATTTATAAAAATGATGGCGTAATAACCCGAATTCATAAAATATTGCGTAAAAAAATATTAATGCTCTTCGTCACGATTTATCATAAAGTTCATGTAGTATTTCTTATATCATAGGTTTGTATCCTTTGTATGACACTTAGTTGAATTAATATTTACATAGCCTCATCACCAATGACCTTAGAGTCCTATTGTAAAATCTTGAATTCACGTCATATTGTAATGCATTATTCCTAGTAATTCGTTATAGATCAACTAGTTTCAAATAATGCACATGGAATTATAACTGAAATAAGTATACTACATGATCAAGACTTGACAAATTGACGGTTGTCACACAACCTTAGATCTAAACCCACATCTCCTCTATCGGTCAAGACCACCGTCGCTGCCGCCGGTCAAAACCGTGTCGTCGCCGCATCCCATCACTAACTAGAACCACTGCAACCACCGTTAACTGCTCAAATTTCCGCCCCTTCTCCCTTTTTCTTTTCCGTTTGGCTTCACCATCCACACCCTGGATTTTCAGATCTAAATCTGCCACCGCCTAAAACCGCCGCCACCATTGCATCTCTCTCTCTCTGTTTTTAGCTTGAAACCACCGCCACCACTGGACTTCATACCCACCACCCACCCTCCACTGTCGTCTCAAAATAAACGGACTTCTTACTCGAGTGTATAGGGCTTTTTTGTAAAATTCCATGATATCAACTCAGATTATGTAACACCTGCCATGAAAATGTCCAAAAAATGCTAAGGTATAAACCACAAGGACTTGATGTATTTAATTACCAAAGTCCAGGGTTTAAAATGAAAATTTTGAAAATATAAGCCTGTCGAACTACTAAGGTCTACCCTAACGGTCCGCTACGGGTCTATGTTATGTAGAGGTCCGTTAAGGTTGGTCCTCTACGTTGAATACACTGGTGGCGGACATCCACCATCCTCTGTAACGGTCCGCTACTTAGCCATTAAGCAAACAACCCACGTGTGACACATGTCTAATGATTAATGGGGAGTTTTTCAGACGCGTGTACTCATGGTGGACCACCATGCCACGTGGTAATGGTCCGCCAACCATAATTCATAAGAATCTGCCATGTAGCAGCGTGGCGGACCGCTACGCTCCCGGGTAACGATCCGCTAGCCGCAATCCTAGAAACGGTCCAATCAGATGGTGACATTTAGGGCTGACGCCACCTTGGGCGGTGGCGGTCCGCTATGACCCTGCGTAACGGTCCGCCACGGGTCCAGTTTTCACCCTATAAATAGTTGATTGATTTCAGCATATTTCACTAATCCAAACTCGTTTCCAGCTTTCAAAACACGTACCAGAGCCCCTCTTGAAGATTCCCAGTGATCCCGATTCGACCCGCACTCGCTTAAACTCCTACACTGACGAGGAAACGCTCGTAGAAGTAAGAAACGCCCGAGAAAGCTAAGATAGGACGCTAGTGCTGTAATCCCAAGTTTAGGAGACTCATTATAAAGTTGTTACTCTTCCATTTTATTAAGGTGAATACTTTATCTACTTAAAAACCTTAAGCCAAACATTTATGTTTACGAAAATGGGCAAATAAGTGTTAAAGGATTAATGCATAACATTCATCTACGTACAAAACATTCAGGCCATAAGTATATGTAAAATTTGCAAAGGATACACGGGTCATGGGTGAAAGTCCCAGATCGCGGTTAACGATTAAGGAGACGGAGTCTGGCCATTGTTATAAGACACACTACCGGTGTATACAATGGTGCGAACAAGTCAGGACATGAGGACATGCTGGAAGTGTGGATTGAATATATATATTATAATTATGAATTTAATAACTGTTTGTGCCAGATGATTTTACTGTCAAGATAATTGTATCCACCGGCGTTCGCGCTGACGTTTCATTTTTAAAATATTTTCAGGTAATAAATAAAATGTGATGGGAATGAATTGTCGGGCAGACTTGGTCTAGATGAAGACTATGTGTATATGTACATGATAAGGTGCAAGATGGATTATCATGCCATATGCACAGGAAATCCTAAATGATGAAATAGGAATAGTTCCAAGGAACTGATCCACCTTAGGTAGGACTATTACCTAGTAGCTTTTAAACTTGTCTGGAGACAAGTGTTGTAATTTGATTTCAAACAATGTTTGTAATCAAAACACAAAGGGTATTTAATTCCCATGTTTATAAATACAAGATCTTCGTTTTCCAACTGGGTCTTGACATTTACAAAAACAACCCTCGAGGTTGGGATTTATGATAAAACGATCCATGAAAAGTCTTATGTTATTTTATAAAAGCTCTGAAATCAAAACAGGTACTAATCGTGCTCACACACGTCCAGGGGGTGCCTGAGGCAGGGTGTGACAGATTAACCACAAGAAACGAAGCAGACAATGGTGAAGATATAGAGACGATCAGACGGAAAGACTGATGATTTCTTGTTATGTTTTGACCTCAAACCGAGAAGCACGATACATTTTCTCTTGACCAGAAGATATGGCGATGATCAGAAGGAAAAGGAAAGACATATGTGTCCTCAAGTTAGGGCAAAGAAATCGTTGCTTTGAGAAGCCCAAATCTCCTCTCTAGATAACTTGGAAGAATAAAAAACACCCATTCATAGAAATATTTATATTTGTTTTGTTATATAGTTAAAAGCAAAAATTTTAGGTTCAAAACCCAATTTCAAAATTTAGTTGAGGAAGAAGAAGCTCTATCAGTGATCTGAGAAGAAAATGAGGATAGGTAAAAGAGGGAGATAAGATAGAGAGAGGGGTTTATAAATGCTTTTTTTAATTTAATTTATTTTTTATTAAGAGGGGTAGTTTGGACTTTTTTTAAAAGTTAACAAAAAAAAACAAACGGTGTTAATTAGCTGGACTTAAATTGAGATGAAAATGAAACTATTTGACTAAAAACGTCAAATTAGAACTATTGGACTAAAAGGGTTATTTTGGTCAAACCACATGGACGAAAACCGTATTTAACTCTAGTTCAAATTACTAAAGAACAAATTTGAAATAAAATATGGTAAAACAAATATTTTGATGATCTTAAGGTATGAAAGATAAAGATTTATATTTTACTAACACATCAAAATAAGTTTAGTTACTCTTGCAGATTAAGGGAACGTAATACAACACAATTGTGAATCTTAATTATGGCATTTGTTTACGAGATAAGACAACACAACTTTAACATGAAGCTCATACACAGTTGGCCAACTTAAAGAAGTGTACGTCAAGGGATCAAACGACAAATCATTGAGTACAAAAGTTTTTTTCATAACTTTCATAGAAGATCGACATCCGTCACTTAAATGATACATATTAAAATAAGGGGGAGTATTTTACCAGTGTACTATTTTTTCCTTCTTTGTCCTGTTGGTTTTCTCAGTAATGTTTTTAACGAGCCAATGTAATTAATCCAGAAGTATCAAGGAGATAAAATATGTGTTGCACTCTTTTTTCCTTAGCTAAGGTTTTGTCCCACTGAGTTTTCCTTTACAAGATTTTTTACGAGGTAACATCTCCAAACGTATGAAATTGATAACAATGGTAGTGTTATAAATATATATTATTGTGGTTATCAACGATTAAAATTGATATACCTTCTTGTATTTTATTTTATTATCTCTTTCTCATGTTAGTTTGGTATTATTCCCTTACTCTTATTTACTAATGTCGGCGTCCAATCACTTTTTTTTTCTTCTCATATGCATTCTCTCAATTTTCACATTTTCAAATAATAACACTTAACTTTCTAAAAGTTCAAATATATCTCTAAAAAGAAATTAATTTGTTGTTGTGTTTAGTATATTTTTTTTGCGTCCCGTTATAAATTTTGTTATACTCACCCCCTGAACTTTGTAAAATATCAAAATTAGCTGTTTTTCTTCATCGCCACGCCACATGTTACCTATCTGTTGATCCATAATTTTTTTTGGGTTTTTTTCTTTGGCTTTTTTACATTTCCTTTTATTGGTCTAACCGAGTCGCCGTAACTTCATACATTTTTTTTATGTACTTAATCATGTTTTTTTTTGTGCTTAGTCACGTTATTGTCACTGCCTCAACCGTTTAAATTCCACTTCCCGCCGCAGAGCGCAGGGTGCTAATGTCACAATACTTAACGACGTTAATGTCATAGGCGCAACACGTGTAGTTAGATTCACAAACGCATTGACTTAATTATGTATTTAATCACGTTAATTTCACTGTCCGACCCTGCCGTAACACGCAGGTCATGCTAGTTAGACTTATTTCATAACATCACTAAATTAAACCAATATATAAACCCAAAATTTATATAATATAAATACATTAAAAATCAAGTGATAAGTGTGACGATAGGTCGTTCAAAATGGTCCAAAGAATGGAATTCGATTTCTCATACATTAATAAAGAATTTGTATCACGAGACGAGATTCCCAAAAACAACCATTTAAAAACTAATATGGTATTCCGTATATCCCCAACCCCAACTCCAGTTTCCATCGTCGTAAATTCTTCAGTTCTCTCTCCTGTCCTCTCCCAGATCCCGGGGAAGTCATCTATCCTTGTCGCCGCCGGCGTTAGACGGACTAAACGCAGGAGAAAACCTTCCGCACCGCCACCGCCGACGCCGCAAAACGACATGTCAGTCACTGTTCCTATGCCATACGAGGACGAGCCCTTTGTTAGTTCTAGAACCCGTAAGAACTAATTCCTTTGCTATCTGCTTAATTTTTTTTGACGATTTTGCAGTAATTAGAATTCGATAATGCATAGCTTGGATTAAGTTACCAAAATTTGAATCAGTTAGGGCGATCTCAGTTGTTGACATTATGTTAGGCTAATTTGTTCTTGTACTTCTGGTTTCTTACTTTTAACCTAGACTTGATTTAGGGTATATTTCCTACAAACACCTTTGGCTAAGACTAATTGCTTTTAGTGACCAGATAGAGTTGTAAGTCATGTCAGTTACTTTGATTGTGCTCTGCATCCTAGGAATATGTGGGTGGGATTTGATCTTTTTCGGAATCAAAAGTTCTGATGTTTATTGGATATTGATACACAACAGGTAATTGTAGTAAGCATTCTTCAATTGGCATACAGGGTTCTCAGAATGGTGCTTCTCATAACTTACGTGATCTATTTTGTAGGTGATTACAGTTTTCTAGATGTGTGGCCTAACCTGTTCATTATAGGAGTAATATACGTATTGAGTTTTTGAAACGAGTCATCTAAGAGTTAAAATTAATGGTACCCCATATCTGTATAGTCTTATATTTGTATTATGGAATATTGTTAGGATAAGATTATTAAAAAAATGTTAAAACATATATTTGTATGCATACTTAAGAGCATTTTGTGTTTCTTGACAATTTCATGTATGCTGTGGGTTTGAATTTGGACTTCTTGGGGTGGTATTAGTGGCTTTAAAATATTTTTGTTTGAAACTTATTTGAACCTGAGTGTTGAAGATGATTTGGATTTTGATAAATGCAAGCTAAGGTTTGGGCACTGAAGCTTATTTATTATAAGAAAACTTCATATTTGTAAAAATCATAGGATGTTAATCAAGCTCAACATACCTTCTTGAAATCCGAAATGGGTTGAAATGTCACCTCTACTTGATATGGATCATTGCTCTCTCTCTCTCTCTGTTCTGTGTGTGTTTCTCTCTAATAATATATATTATAAACTCATGAAAGTGCAATCACAGGTAATGTGGCAAGTAAAAGTCTTTCTGAAAGGAATAAATATTCCATGAGCTCCATTACGTGTTTTGGGGTGGATCTCACACCAGATAATATTGCAATTTCTATGGTATACTTTGTCCAAGGAGTCTTAGGGCTTGCTAGACTTGCTGTCAGCTTTTATTTTAAGGATGATTTGCATCTAGATCCAGCTGAGGTACATTATGCTCTTACTATTATTTAAATATTTTCATTTCACGTACTTTGCAAACTTGGAACTTGAAAGATGGTTGAGGGTGCAAGTTATAGATGGAAAATGGGCATGTTTTAGGTCATGTAGTGTTACATCCTCATTTCCCAAAATAACCTATTACAAAAATTTTCTTGGAAACAAAATTATTATAGTGAAAATTCCCAGCATTCATATCTAAATATAAAAACCATCACACATTCACACGTAAACCAACTCAAAATGGATGTTACCCATTGTTCATTGCAAGAATAATCATTAAATAATAGTTCGAAATTCAATTACATTATGGACTAAAATTTCCATGCATGATTGAAATAAATTCAACACATGTCATATTACCTTTACCCGACCTCACCAACGATATGCTTTTTCATCTTTACTAATCTTCAGTGTTCACATCGACCACATTTTAAAATAAGTGCAAGCTTTGTAGCTGAATAAGATAAAGAGTCATAATCACAAAGCATATAAAACATTTATACTATAACGTTAGTAAGTTATCTCTTTAAGTCGTTATTTTCTTATGACCACAAGTTATGGTTTAACAATGCATCGTAGTCATATTTAAGACATCATCTTAAAGTTGTGCCCATCGCTTAAGCAATCATTTCATCTTTATCTTTGCATATTTTCGTGTTTATCTTTAACAATCTTTTTATTTATAGTATTCACGTGGTTTAATCTTTATTCTTTGCATGATTTTAACATGTTATCATGATGTTTCTATATATTTATCATATCTTTGTAAACTCGTCGGGCTTTCTATAATATTTGTCATATATATATACCACATGGAGTGATGGAGGGTTACCTTGAACATCACATAGCTGTTCAAGGGAAAGCACGTTACAAACCGACTGGGTGAAGGTGCACATAAGAAGTCCACCATCACCATCGTCGTATTATGAGGATAGTGACAGAGAGGGTACGACAAGTTGTGGCATATGTGTTTTTTAATGATATGCAATCTTCAGAAAGATTTCAGATTTGTAGAACTGTCCTTGTTTGATCTCGTGTCATTTCAAGAACCCAATCTCTTTGCACGAACCCAAGAATAATGGATATATGAAATCCAAAACCTTTTAGTTATAATGAAAGCATGCAATCGAAGCTATAATGAAAGAAATGATCTTCTGAGATAATCTAACTCTTCAGTCTTTACTATCAGATCTTAACAATGATGTGTATATGAGACTCAACCAATTTTAAATATAAGAAAGCAAACGGTTAGAGTGTAGGCGTCACAACTAAGTGGAAGGAACCCGCTTAGGGTTGTTCATGAACCGAACCGAACCGAGCGGACCTTTGCTCGTGCTTGGTTCGTTTACAAACCGAACCGAGCCGATCGGCTCGTTTACAACGAGCAGAAAATCGAACGAGCATTATCCGAGCATTAAATTTTCCGAGCGAGCGATGAGCGATTTGGACAGCCCTACTGTGTAGTGTGCCCTTCGAATTGTAGAGCCGCAAAAGTTGCTCGTCGCTCGGCGTCGCTGATCGTGAGCTGCAAAGGCTGATCGACTTACCAAGAGGGAGAGACGATTTGAGACTTGAATCGCAGAGCCGCAAAGGCTGCTCGTGCGGGCGACGTCCGATTAGGGTTAGAGATTTTAGGCAGAGACGATTTGAGACTTGAATTGAGGAGAAGGCTCTGAGCGTGAACTAGTAAAGTAACGTAATTACTAAAGATGTTTTTTTTCTTTTTAGGTTTTAAGTTGGGCTACTCTTGACACTATAAGAAGTTCCATAATGGATTGGACCAAAAGAGTTATTTATAAATGTATAAAATTTTAATTCATTAATTATATATAT
Organism: Smallanthus sonchifolius; assembly: GCA_023525975.1. NCBI lineage: Eukaryota > Viridiplantae > Streptophyta > Magnoliopsida > Asterales > Asteraceae > Smallanthus > Smallanthus sonchifolius. The sequence goes on along the minus strand of CM042018.1, from coordinate 73,387,180 downwards.
ATATATATATATATATAAATTAAAAATTAATTCGAGCCAAACCGAACGAGCAACGAGCAACGAGCGAGCGTACCTTTGCTCGTTTACAAACCGAACCGAGCCGAAATCGAACTAGCATATTTCCGAGCATTTTTCGAATGAGTTCGAGCGAGTTTCGAGCGTCGAGCATTTTGGACAGCCCTAATTACCCGCTTGAGAAATGCAAGGACCATTTGTATCTTGCAAATGAAAGAAATAACCTTCTAAAAATATAAAGATTCAAACATCAACATATTAGTCTTCTTACAAAACTTGCAAAACCACCTTATAGGTAAAGTTTTGACAGCATAACAAGTACATCATTCAAAGCCGTTAATCAAACTAATTAAGTTCATAGACACTCTTGAAATTTATTATAATAACGGATTTCTCAAATTATTTTTTATGGACTTATTTAAATGAGTCTCCTAGTACTAACCCAACATTTAACCCAAGCCAATAACCCAAGTGGATTTATTTACTTTGGCTTGTGGTCTTGAACTTCCTTCATCTATATAAACCGTCCACCAAGCTTGCCATATATTTCTTCATTTATTTTGCTGGTTGGATTCACATGAGTCCCTTCTTCATTAGAACTAGAGAAGTACCATAGTGCAACAACCACATATCTTCTTTCCAAATATATACCTTATCTTTCCTTTTCTTTAACATTTTATCTGATGTGTTATATTTATCTGGAAATAGAAGAAAAACTAATTAAATATTAAAGGATATTTTTATTTTTTTGTAGAAAGATGAAAGAAACTTAAAAGAAGAGATGAATGGACAAAAGATGATATTCTTTTCTAGTACCAAGGGAAACATGATGATAAATAAGAAGTCACAAGTAGAATAGACAAAGGGTAAGTATGATAAAACATGGAGACTAGCTCTGATATCAACACATGTGAAATCTTCAAGAAGATTTTAGATTTGTATTTTGTAGAACGTTTCCTTGTTTAATCTAGTGTCCTTTCAACAATCCAACCTCTAACTCATGAACCCAACAATAATTGATATATGAAATTGAAAACCTTTGAATTATAAAGAAACTAAGTAATCGAAGCTATAATGAAAGTTGTGTTGCAAAAAGCACGCCTAGGCGAGGGAAGCTTCACTTCGGATGTGGGCATGCGAGGGGCCAAGAGGCGTGCGCCTCTCTGCGATTCAGACAACTGCCTACGTGCGCGGCCCGCGTGCGCGCTCGACGCTTCAGGGACTCATTTGCTCATACTCAAGGTTCAACGGGTTACTCAGGAGTCGCCACTCTCTTTCTCTCTCTCTTTAGTTTTAGTTTTCTTGTCTAAGAAAGTTTTAAATAAAATTAAGGAAATTGATTTTATAGAGTTGAGTTAAGTGGTTGAGAATTAATTGCATTAAACGTTATGTGGTTGAGTGTTAGAGAAATAATTGTTCATTTTTGAGAATTAAAAGAAGTAAAAGTTGAATATTACACACTTTCTTGAATTTCACATTTTATTATTTAATATTTACAATTAAATCTGTATATTTGTATTATAGACTTTAGTGGTTCTATTTTTTTTTTGTGTGTGTTTGTCTGTGTGTTAATGTTTTAGTTGTTAAACGTGTATTAATGTGTTTTCTGTATGAAATGTAGTTATATAAATAATTTAGAAGTTTCTTACAAAAGAAGTGTGCCTCGCGTACGTGATGATGTGTGTGCCTTTGCCTCTCGCGTTGCGCCTTCGCTTAGGGGATCCTATCGCTTCGGTGCGCCTCGCTCTTTTTAAAACCAAGAATGAAAGAGACGATCTTCCGAGATAGTCCAACTCTACAGTATCCATCCGATCTCAACAATGATGAGTATATGAAACCTAACACTTTTGAAACACAAGTAAAGGCAAGTTGTTAAGAGTAAAAGCGACACAACTAAGTTGAAGGGCTGGACCGGTTCGGTTGAGAATTACAAGCACCTTTAGTAATCTTGCAAAACCTGAATCAGTTCATTTAACAGCATATGTAGAATTCATCCTAACAACACAAGTGGATTTAAAGGGGTAACTTTACATAATAGTAACCAAGTTTCTCATCTGTTTTATTTTAGTCACTCAAACTTTTTTTTGTCTCATTTTAGTCACTCAAGTTTCACATGTTGTTCCAATCTTTTGTAATTACCATGTTACGAGTTAGTTTTTTTGGATTTCATTTTATGGATATGGTGAAAATGAAATCCAAAAAGAGTAAACCAATATTTTCACCATATTCATAGAACAAAATCCAAAAAAAGTAACATGTTAACCTCGTAATTGCGCAAGATTGGAACAACATGTTAAACTTGAGCGACTAAAACGAGACCAAAAAAGGTTGAGTGACTAAAATGAAACAGATGAGAAACTTGAGTGACTAAAATGAAACAAAAAAAGTTTGAGTGACTAAAATAAAACAAATGAGAAACTTGATTACTATTCTGTGAAGTTTTCCCTTATTTAAATGGGCTTATGGTCTAGGAATTCTTTCATTTGTGTTGGAACTTCTCTTAAATCATCTTATTTGCTTGATCAAATAGCGTTGCCACTAAGCTTTCCATTTATTTTTTTTGCTGGTCAGATTAATATCTTTAAGCTTCGGTGGCTACATACTGCACCAAACATGTATGACAACATATGTGGTGGGAAAACACCTCACCACCACATGGATGAAAAACACCCCACCCCTACAAGTATCATTGCATGGATGGAATATAATTGTTTATTCATATTTCTTTTCTTTTTTTGTTATCTTCATCTCTCTTCAATCATTTTGGCCTTTAACGTGCATCTTACTTGCTCGTGGTCTAGTGTAAACTGTAAACTAGATCGTGTATCATAGAAGTCCATTCAACTTCATGGCAGCATACAAACAATATCAACATAGTATAGGGGAACTCTACTCCAATATCCCGGCCCAACATATAACAGTCTTAACCTGTTTACCTTCATATTACCATACCAATGCTACAATAAGTGTGACAAGTATATTGGTTTAATTCCGGTTGGAATCAATCATGAGCTGGAAGGATTTCTTATGTTTAGAATACTGTGTTTTTTTTTATTTGGCAAGGAGTTTATTTTGGTATTTCTTACAGCTGTGGTTTCTGTATCTCTTACAGCTGTGTTTTTTTGGCTTTAAATAGAATAGGGTCTTTCATGTTCTTTTATCATTCTGAACTTTTCCATTTTTCTCAAAGAGTAATAATAAGATCGGGCCGACTAATTCCCTTCAATGCTGTCTTTTGCTTTCTGATCTGATTGTATTGCTTACGAAGTATTTATAAATCATTGAACATCTTTGATGTGTATCTGTTTCCATAAACATTATCTTACCTTATCCAGATTGGGTAATCCACTGACTCGAATGATTGTCCTGCTAAATAAAGCTTCCTGCAATTATAATAAAAACTCTACTAAGATTATATACATAGCTACTATTGTGTTCCTAAAACAGGGTCTGGTTGAGTTTACCGCACTCAATCACAGGTTGTCATTTTATTTATAAACTATTTTAGGACTTCAGTTAATCTTAATAGAAGCTCAACTGTATTCCTAAGACAAACTATAATCCTTGTATTTAGGTGATAAACAAACAAACAAAACAAACATACATAGCAAACTCTCACTCAAAGAGTAGGGTCTGGGCAGGGTGGGAATGTGGGATACTTAAATACAATAAAAGTTCATATTGAAATTATTTAGAAGTCATTCAAGTTGGCTAATGAGTAAAAATCTTCTAATTTAGAAGTAAAATAAATGGATTTAGAAATAAATATCACCTAACTAAAAGTAAATTGTGTAGATTTATTGAGAAACATTAATTGGTTGATTGAGAAATCAAATAAAAAGACATTTAGTTAATTTATTTAAGAAGTTCATTAATTAAGAAAAACTTAAATGGTTTAATCATCTTATTAATTCTAAAGTACAAAAAACCAAACACTTTCTCATGGACCGTTTTTAACCCGTGGTGGGCTTTAGCCCAATCTGGAAATAGGAAACAGGACCGGCAGTCAAGGGCTGCTGCTCTCTTGACCCACATGGAGATTAAAAACAGATCTGTACCCTGCAGTTACAACGGCCGTTAACAACTTTTAAGCTATTTAAATTCCTTGATCTTTTGAAAGTTGATTTCTAATATGTATATATATGTTTATCTCCATCATAATAATTAGTTATATCGATCCGTTTGATTGAAAACATGTAAATCACTTCATTGATTGTTTGGGAAACCAGTAGTTTTGACATGGAAATGGAACGATTCAGTGTGAAGACACTAACGACACTTGAAAACTTAAGCAATAGAGTTCTCTTTCATCGTTAGTGAGAAACTCATAATCAATTTAGAACTAGGAATGGGAATTACCTTTCAAATCACAATCAAACTTGTTAGTTGTATTTACATAATAGTCCCTCTTAATTCTTTCGTCCCTTTTTAGCGCTTTTAGTTTTGTTAATATTTTTCATACCCCTATGGTTTAAATACTTTAATCTTTTAGTTTTAGTTTTTTTAATTTTTTTTCCTTCGACTTTTCTCTATTTTGTTTGATTATAGTTAATCATGTGACACTGACATGCCCACCTACAAGAATAAATAAAACTTTTGCTAGTCAAAACAATAATAAAGCATGCCTTCGACACCCTAGAAAAATGACAATAGAAGACGATAATAATCCTTCTCAAGAGAAATGCCCACATACAAGAATAAATAAAACTTTTGCTAGTCAAAACAATAATAAAGCATGTCTTCGTCACCCTAGAAAAATGACAATAGAAGACAATAATAATCCTTCTCAAGAGAAATGGACTTATGTACTAGCTCTTATAACGTTCTAAGTAGTTCATTCGAAATCTCCAAAAACAGGTTGTTACATGGTAACAACATTCAAGATCATCTATGTTGTAGAAATGTTGTTTTTCCTTTGCCACCCGCCCACCCTTCATATGTAGTTCAGGTCATGAAAACAAAACATTTCATTCAGCCCATCTTTAGAGGTAGCTTTTCTGCGTGTTCTATATAAAAGTTTTAAAAAATTCCTCTTTGAAGATAAATACAGACGTAATTGTAAATACCTAATAACAATTCAGTCAAATAAAACTTGCATGTCAAAAGCAAACATTTAGCATGGGTGAATATAGTTTTTTGATTTGATATGAAGATAATAATCCTTCTCTAAAGCAAACTTTTTTTTTTAATTTGTTTATAACTTGATATGAAGATAAGTCCATCTTTCAGTTTGATTTAGTAAGATAAAACTAACTAGTTTTACATGGTGGGCTAGACAACTGTGATAACCGGTTTCTCTGCATTGCCCTGGCTTATTAAACCGTTGTATGGTTTTATCAGGTGCGTTAATATGTATATGTATATTTATAACCCATTTGCATATCCTGTGACATTGATCAATGCATAAGTATTCTTACTTGAATATTGAGTTCTTTTGTAGTGACTCGGTCCCACTTTTTGGGTACCGAAGAAGGTCATATCTAGTTTTATCTGGACTTCTTGGAGCCCTATCATGGAGTTTAATGGCCACTTTTGTTGATGGCAAGTACGGTGCTGCTTTTTGCATACTTCTAGGATCGCTTTCTGTTGCCTTTTCTGATGTTGTAAGTATCTACTACATTTTTCATTTCCTTTCTAGCAATTCTAGTCGCTTTATGTGTTATCTCTAAAGCGGTCAAATGAGTTGGATGTCCCCCAAGTGCATTTTTACTGATTAAACCTCCAACTCATTTTATTCAAGAGAATTATATTGTTATTTAAATAATATAATTTTTGTAATCCAACTCTCTAATTAATCTAATAACATTTTAAATTTTTTTGGATACCAATACTTACCTTGTGGCCCATTATTGAATCCATAATCTCTCTATCATCTTGTTCAATTTTGCATCCTTTGTTGATGTCTTATGTGAAGTATGCGGCTGTCCTGCTCTTTTGACTTAAGATGTGGGGGGTATGAAGAGATGTTCCATTCATATTGAACTTATAATAAAACTAAATGAATAAATGTTCAATGGTTAGTACAGAGTAAAAATTGATGTTCTTAAACAATATCATTTGGCAAGTGTTTCAATAAAACTTAAGTTTTCATTTTTAACACTATAAACTATTGCATGATGATCCATATTACAAATAGCATGATTTAGGAAAGTGCAATTTTTTTCAAAAGAAAAGTGTAAATTTTTTCAAAAGGTTTAGATTCTTTCCGGATTTCAAAGTGAACCGTCATGTTGGTAAGGAGAGCAAATATAATAGAAGAAAGCATTACAATGTATAATTATCTGCTACAAGTACAAATATATGATCATATGTATAAACAAACAATTATATATGTGTGTCTAACTGTCTATATATATCAGTGTTGTAAAAATCGCTAGGCACTAGTCGGGCGGTGGGGTACTGACGTGGGATTAATCGGATTGGAATTTATAAGTAATTTTTCAAATCTATATATATATATATATATATATATATATATATATATATATAGTGTGAGGTTTCGCTAAAAAGTCAAAAAAGTGTAAAAAGTCGTTTAAAGCGCTCATAACCGGCTCATACGAACTCCGATTTTACTCATTTCGGCGGCGTTGGAACTGTCTCGTCGAACTCTACGATCTTAGCTTGTAGGGTTTAGTTTTTGCTTTAGGATTTAGCCTTAGTGTTTAGCTTTTAGTATTTAGGCTTTGGGGGGGTGGGGTGGGGTGGGGGTGGGGGGGGGTGGCGGTGGGAGTTAAGTTTTTGGGAGGTTGGGTTGGAGGTTTAGGCTTTTGGGGGGTGGTGGTGGTGTTTTTAGACGACTTTTTCGGCTTTTTAGGGTTTTTTTGTTAGGATTTCGGCTTTTTAAGGTTTTTTTGTTAGTATTTAATACCACACCACTAATATTGAAAAAAACTATTATAATTAGTACCAAAAGATAAAAGTAATAGATAATCAAAAGTAATACCAAAATTTGAATACCATTTCTTGCTTCTTAAAACTTCAATTTGTTATTCTGTAACCTTCAATGGTGTGTATATATATACAAAAGATCGTTGATTTGGAATTATATTGGTAGTCCCTATTTTTTCTAGGGTCAGCCACGAGTGAAAGACTAAAAAATAGTCAAAAAAAAGAAATTAATTACTGGATTGCGCCTAGTGGATTTGACGCCTGACAAAAAGCCCTCGCCTGAGCTAGCCTTTGCAAAAAAAGCCCAGATCTGCGCCTTGGTCACCTCCAGGCGCTATAGCTTGGCTGCGCTTAAAACTTGCGCCTAGGCGCTCGCCCGGAGGGCTTTTGACAACACAACCCTATATATACAAATACTAACATTAATATATTATTATATTATTTCAAAGTCTCAAATACTTCAAAGATCAAATAGTTTAAATACTTTAATGATAAAATAGTTCAAATACTTCTAATATTAAATACTTCAAAATTTATCATCGTCTTGTCCGTATTAGCACATGTGGTCATCGATTTGAAGCAGCATGTAGCGATTAGGTTAAAGCAGCAGCGAGAACACGTCGGAGGTGGATAACGGCCTTCAGTTTTGCGATTAGGTTAAATAAAAACCCATGGATCCATGGTTCGGGTCGTTATTTGGGCTTAATTTTGTTTAAAACTCACATTTCAATTTGGGCCGATTAATCCTGATTACCGATTAATCCCGATTACCGATTAACTGTCCGACTAGCCCAAATTTACAAGGTAATCCACCGATTAATCCCGATTTTTACAACACTGATATATAGGTGTGTGTGTGTATGTATGTATGAATTAAATGTTGATTCTTTAGAATAAAAAAATGAATGTTGAAAACTGCACAGACTACTACGTGACTTTTCAATTGGCATAATAAATACATTTTCATTACTAAATATTTGTAACTAAATCTATCCATTTATACAATATGTATTGTTATCAATGTTATAGACTTGTAGAATTTTTAGTGAACTTTCAATATATTTTATTAATAAGCAGAAGATATTCTTGTCATGCTTTTAACATAATTTATTTAATGTGTCATTTTTAATTTCAGTTAGGAGACTTAAGTTTTTGATTGCAAACACTCACATTGTTTACTGGACTACTTTTGACACTAAGTGTGTTGGGACGCGTAGGCCTTGGGGGCAGCCGGCCCTATAGCGATTAGGCCCATATTGGGTTAACGTGTTGATCAAGTTGTGTAACCCTAGATTAGTCTCTCTATATATATTGATCTCTTGTACTTGTAATTTGTATCACCTCATAATAAAAAATATCCTAGTTATCACTCCGTGGACGTAGGTCAGTTTAGACCGAACCACGTTAAACCCCGTGTTATTTACTGCTTTCGTGTGTGTGTTCGTGTGTGATCGTCTTTAATCCCAATAACTGGTATCAGAGCTTAGGCTCTAGTTCAGATCACACGAACCGCCCGCGAACAGTTGCTGCCACCGCCGACCCAGCCTAAGGTGTTACCGCCGCAAGTCAACCACCAGGAACAACCGCCGCCTCGAATTAGGGTGCCGTCGTCATCGTCGCCGGAATTGTGACCACAACCCTGTTTCAGTCATCGATAACGTGACTAGCCACCACAATTCAGTAGTTGCTAGGTTCTTCGGTACTGAGTTTTTTTTTGGTTTGCATAGAGATCAATTTTGACCAAGTTTGACTAGCAGTCGTTTGTGAAGAACAGAGACGAAACCTTAGACTAGTTATCGATAGTCAGGTGCTATTGTTTTAGTTTGTTTCAATACTGGCTTTTTGTTTATTCGGTTCAGTTTAGTCTTGTCATTACGTTATTCAACTCGTCTGCTTCTAATTTTTTGAAATTGAGAAAAAGGTAGTGTGCAATAGAACATACGTCAAGTTCGGGCAGCCGGCCATTGCTGTGTTTGAACACTATTTTCAATCTTGACTCGATTAGTAAGCAGTCTGTAGCTTGAGATAATGGCAGAAGACGAGAAGGTACATATCGAAAAGTTTAACGGTGTAGATTTTAATTGGTGGTAAATGCAGATTGAGGCATTACTGGTTCAGAAAGATTTGGATATTGTGTTATCAGGGCTTAGACCAGAAAAGTTGGATCCAGCGGATTGGGAATCAAAAGACAGGAAAGCTAGGGCAGTCATCACATTGGCGTTGTCAAAGAATGTGGCATTCAACATCATGAAAGACACCACAACATGTGGAATGATGTTAACCCTATCTAACATGTACGAGAAACTTTCGGCAGCTAAAAGGTTTTTCTGATTCGAGAGCTGGTGAATACAAGGATGAGAGAAGGAAGTTCAGTTACAGTGAACATAAACGAGTTGAATTCGATTTTGGCCGACTTGCGTCAATGGGCATCAAATTCGAAGATGAAGTTCAAGCTTTGCTACTATTATCTACATTGACAGTTGGTCCGGAACTGTTACAACAATTTGCAGTTCAGTAGGTACCAGCGGATTTACTTTTAAGGGGATTCTTGATCTTATTTTGAGCGAGGATGTCAGACTCCGAAATTCAGGTGAATCCTTGAATACGTTGTTGATCACTGATGGCAGAGGAAGAAAGAATGACAGAGGTAGTGGGAGCAGGAGGAGGAGTCAGTCTAGGACTCGTAATGGTATAACTTGTCGATCTGTAAGGAAGTAGGACACTAAGAAAGAGGATGATAGAATGGAGGTGAATCACGTTGTAGTAGATGATGCATTGGTTTGTTGCGTAGAGGATGCTACAAATTCATGGGTTATGGATTATGGTGCTTCGTTTCAGGCCACTCACAGCATAGAGACGATGAAGAATCGGAAAATGGGGGATTTTGGGAGGGTTCGACTAGCGAACGATGATATCTTAGAGGTTACGGGCATGGGTGACATTGATTTGGTAACTTCAGTTGGTTCCACTTGGACTTTGGAGATGTTAGGGTTATTCCAAACCTGAAGATGTTAATCTCCGTAGGGCAGTTGGATGATCAGGGGCACAAGGTTAAGTTCAGGAATGGGCAGTGGAAGGTTGTCAAAGGAAATCTTGTGTTGGCTCGTGGCAAGAAGAGAGGATTGCTGTACATGGTCGAGATACTACCGGTAGGAGTGAATCCAACTCCTATTAAATACAAAGTCCGGTTCACAGAATCTCATGGGCAGAAGAAGGTTTGCTTTGCAAGTGAGCAACCTAGAGTCAAAGTGAAGATTCAGAATGAACGAGTTCGGGAGGTTAAACCAAGTAGAGGGCATCGTGACAGTGGGAGCATAGGTCGTGTTTCAGTTACAGCTCCAGTGCTACAGTGGGTTAAGAAGACCAACATTCCAACTAGAAAAATCTCTCTAGTGGATTACTTGCTTATGATGGAGAGTGTGGGTCCTCATTTTGTTTCAGATGCCAGCAATGTAACATATTCGTTACAGTGGGAGCAGGCAGAGACAGAGAATGAGTCACTGGTCGTGACTAATGAGTTGAAGCTCAAGGGAGCTTCAACGGGCCTTCAGGTTAATTGATGAGAAGGCGGTGGTAACTAGGAGGAGCATGAAGTTTCGTTGACACATTACAGAAGCACGTTTGGAAGTGCAGACGAAAGTATTTAGGCCTCCAAGTGGGAGATTGGTGGGTGCGTAGGCCTTGGGGGCAGCCGACCCTAAGCCCTATTGCGATAAGCCCATATTGGGTTAACTTGTTGATCAAGTTGTGTAACCCTAGATTAGTCTCTATATATATATTGATCTCTTGTATTTGTAATTTTTTTCATCTCATAATAAAGAATATCCTAGTTATCAACCCGTGGACGTAGGTCAATTTAGACCGAATCACGTTAAACCCCGTGTTATTTACTGCTTTCGTGTGTGTGATCCTCTTTAATCCCAACAAAGTGAACTATTTTGATGTTTAAGCATTTAAAGTGTAGAAAATATGATGTAGAAGTAATTTATAGCATTTTGTGAAAACCTATACCTTGTGTACTTGATGTGTGTGCCTTGGCCTCTCGCCTTGCGCTTTTTAAAACACACACACACATATATACAGCTATAATGTGTGGGTATTATAGCATGGACATAGTGTAGGTTGTAGATTCGATGGTGGTAGAAAGAGCTCGTGGTGAGACACAAAGTGTATCAGGATCTCTTCAATCTCTATGTTGGGGTTCCTCCGCCTTTGGAGGAATTGTAAGCTCCTACTTTAGTGGCTCCCTGGTGGATGCTTATGGTGTAAGGTAATCTTGTAATGAAAAAAATAAACCATCTATGAGTGAAACATTTATAAATTATTCCTGACAAGCATGGCACTATGTTTTTGCAGGTTTGTTTTTGGTCTTTCAGCATTGCTTCCTTTGTTGACATCTGCAGTTGCTGTACTAGTGAAAGAGCAACGTGCTCGTGGTCCCTTATCCTCTTCCTCAAAAGATACAACTAGTAGTAGCATCCTTGAGTTGTGGCAAGCTATCAAACAACCAAACGTCTTTCTTCCCACTATATTTATTTTTCTCTGGCAAGCAACCCCTCACTCAGAATCCACCATGTTTTACTTCACGTAACTTCCTTCCTTCCTTATCCAACTTTGACATGACATAATCTAGGGGTAGCATGGGTGGTTTGGTTCGGTTATTGCCTTAAACCGAGCCATAACCGAACACTTTGGTTATCAAGATATCATAACCGATCAGTTTTGGTTAAAGTGGTTATCGGTTTTGAAAGGGTGGTACGGTTTTTTGTTTGGTTAAATCGGTTAACAGAAAATTTGGAGTTGTGGCCATTTTTTGTTCGGGTAAATGGGTTTTTTGTCCAATTAAATTGGTTTGTTGTTCAGTTAAATTTGTTTTTTGTTTTTATATCTATATATATATATATATATATTATAGTATCTATTATTTCTATGTATGTATGTACATATAATTTAGATTGGTTTATTGTTCAGTTTTTTTCGGTTAAATAATACATATAACCGAAACCGAACCACTATAGTCGTTTTCTAAAATAGACATAACCCAACCATCGATTTTCCAATTAAATTGTTTTTTTGATTAAATAGGTTAAATGCATTATGGTTCTGTTATTTGCTTTTTTGCTCACCCCTACAACATACATTAGTGACTCGTGTACAATTTATGTTTTAACTTATTATTTATTCCAGAACAAATAAACTCGGTTTTACACCAGAGTTTCTGGGCCGGGTTAAGCTTGTGACATCAATTGCTTCACTTCTTGGTGTTGGACTTTATAACGGATTTCTTAAAAAGGTTTCCCTGCGCAAGATTTTTCTTGGTACAACAGTAATTGGTACTGCACTCGGGTTGACTCAGGTTTGACTTTAGGGTTACATTGTTCTTGGATTCTTCAACTTAATTTGATTATTCCACATGTTCTTTAATCAATTTTTACATGTTGCAGGTTATCCTCGTCACTGGGTTAAATCGCAAGTTTGGTGTAAGTGATGAGTGGTTTGCAATTGGAGATTCTTTAATTATAACAGTTCTTGGTCAGGTAATTCACTACCAACTCCTGCTGCTGATTATATTCTCTTTGGTGTGTTAAGAGTTGGCAAAATGGTTGTTTTTGTAAATAATTAGTGTCAAATATGATTAAAAATTTATTTTAGTTTATTAATAATCTAATTTTTATAATAAATGATTCAGGAATTTATATTCTTTTGAAAGTACACCTGTAACGATTGCTAATGAGCAAATTGGTTAATTTTGGTTCAACAAACAATAAATAAATGATCCCTTTTTCTCTATGACAACCAACATCCATCTTTTCCTGAGATGAAGGGAGTATTATTATTTTATTGTTAATTAAAAGGGGAATATGTCTAGTACAAATGTGAATGCAAAGTAGAGGTGGCAAAATGGGGTTGTTTTCAGGTAATTTTTTGGTACAAGTTGGATAAGCCCAAAACACTTTTGTCCAAAAATTATATAAAATAATAAATATATTATTTTGAAAAATAATTTAAATATAAATATTTGAATAAAAGGTTTTGTGCCTTAAAGTACACTAGTACACTGTGGACCTGTTACCTTATAAGCTAACTTTTTTTATTTGAACCGTTACGGGTTACGACATAACCTGACCCACCCATTACCTCTACTACTAATAGGGTTATGAAAGTTTTTTGTGACAGGCGTCTTTTATGCCCGTTCTTGTTCTAGCAGCAAGATTATGTCCCGAGGGTATGGAAGCAACTCTATTTGCAACCCTGATGTCTATATCAAATGGAGGGAGTGTTCTCGGGGGTCTTTTTGGTGCGGGTCTGACCCAGGTTTTGGGTATCACCAAGGACAGGTTTGACAACCTGGCCCTTCTTATCATCATCTGCAATCTCAGCTCGTTGTTACCGTTGCCTCTGTTACACCTTCTTCCTCAGGATAGTCCCAACGACGACAGGCCAAACCAAGATATCGATGTTGAGTTGAAGTCTAGTTAGTTAATGATACGCACACTTGATAACTATATTTAGTAAAGAGCTGTAAATATTCATTCCACATTGCCAATAATCAATAAAGCCAACCATGAGTTCAGATTCTAAACCTCCTATTTTTGATATTAACTATTTTTTATATTAAGAAGTATATAATTGTTATAAGTTGGTAGTTGTTTTCATATTTAATAATTGGGTCTTGATGTTTTACTTAGAATTATTGGGAATATAATACATATATCCATATACCTCTCTTTTGGTTATTGTTGTTTTTGTATTCATGTTTTGTCGAAAATCTTGGTTTCAATCCCTAGATTTTTTATGACCTCATGTGTTCTCCGTTACATTTTTGTTGTCAAACTCTTTGTTAATCGATTAAAATACGCTTTTATTAAAAAATATTAAAACCCACCCGAACCATGGTTTCGTGCAAGTGGTTGATTGACCCGACAGTTAGAGTTGTTGCGAGATCCATCGCGATTCGGCTGAGAGCGGCGGTCGGGAGCGGCTGAGACGGCGGTTGATGTCTAGTTCAAGGCGGCCATGACCATTGTTGATGTGAGTGATTCTCGAGCCGATTGCCGGTGTTGTTCCAACTGAAGCATACTTGTAAGGCCCCGAACTCGGGAGGTCCTCACTTATTGGATTTACTCATTAACACATAGTGTGTAAACATAAGACATTCACAATCACAACTGAAACGATTTAAAACTTTAAAATACGTAGCGGAATACATAACATGTCTTAAACATACTTGTCTGGTGCGAATTTAAACTTGTCTTAAAACATCATTACTTTAAACATAAAATACTGCTCGTAACAACGGGATGCCAAATCTTCTCTTCGGGGTAACTCCTCAAGCAAACCAATCATCCAACCTGCCACGTACACTAACTGATATGCATACTTAAAGTCAGCTAATACTGATTGTGTTCTAACACTTACATAAAACATCATACATTTATTAAAAGAAAAAGGTTTTTACTTGAACATATCTTTACTGCCAATATGGCAAAACTTTACTTATAGTATCTTTTAATCTTTACATTTCTTTCCATATTGTCCCAATGGGCTCTCAAGTCCAAAGGCCGACGAACAGGGAGAGATAACACGATGCATCACTGTAAACATTTGTAACAGCCCTGATTAATGTCAAGACGTTGTCACCATACTGTCAATTCCATTTGTAACTGCTTAGGCACAAAACCTACTTAGGTACTAAGCCCTGCTTTAGGCATGGAGCCCTACTTTAGGCACTGAGCCCTATTTAACTTGGTACTTATTACCGAAGGAAACTTTATGTAAATGAAATGACTTTTCTTTAGAACTTTACCCTCATTCTTATAAAAACATCTTTACTGCTCGTAATCATTTCATAAAACTTCTTTTACCTCTTTTAAACATTTCTATAAATCATGGCTTTCGCCATCGTTTATTAATATAAAAATATATAATACACTTTTTTCTAGGTATGCACACCACCCCTAAAGTAGGAAAAAAGGGGATTAAAACTCACCTAGTTTATGGTCTACTATGGAAACTAACAAACTTTGGGCTACACACAGTGCTACGTGATCTGTGCGAATACACTACATGAAATCGGTTAAACTTGCTAGTGTCGACTGACACTCTTGAGAGTTGGCCGCTAGTGTCGGCTGAAACTCTTAAGAGTCGTCTGAACTTGCGTTCAAGACTTTGTGTCTTGCTATGGAGGGTCGATACTCGATACTCAGAGTGTCGGCACTGAGAGCCGATTCTCACTGTCTTCTTTTTCGTCAAGTGTCGCCCCATGAAGGTGGTCAACACTTGAGTGTCGGCCAAAGAACACTAATTCCTTACAATCCTGTTTTCGATCCAAAATTGTAGGGCCCCAAACCAGGCACCCTACAGTTGGTTCTCATCACTAGGTAAACTCATTAAAAACACTTAACTTTCATTTAAGTAGACATCAGAAGTCTTTCTCAAAATAATATTATCTTTTAAACTCGTTAATATCCTTAACGTTACCTTACGAATGCATGCGCACCAATCCGAGTAGCACCGCTCCCAAGCCAAGATATCTCGTCCAACAGACTCACCTACAAAACAATCTAACGTACATACAAAGTCAGCTACGCTGAGTGACTTCTAATAGTTTAAATTAACAAAAGCCAACTCGTCTCATTCATATAATTATTTCCATTCAAGACCCTCTGTTCCTCATAAAATAGTTTAATAGATTTTCATCATATAAGTAACCCCTGTTATCTTATAATATCCCAAAAGGATTCACCACCCCAGACTCTACCCATCATTTAAACCCAGTAAGTCTCTCCGACATGGATCGAGCTTACTACTCTGAGCACACACAATTTACCATATAAATTAACCGTACACTGGTTAACTCAACTACCCTCTAGACACCGACTTAGCCAGCCCTGACTACGACTCTCACAAACCAACTGACACAACAGTTGTACACAACGTACTCATCCCGACACGATGGTCAACGTAACTCTACACATCACATTAATAGCATCTATTCATCACGCCAATATCCTCTCATACACAATTAATATAACTCAACACTTGCATGCAATTTAACACATATATATGCACACAAACACATACCTTGTCACCGCACCCTTGTCAGAGTTATCCCCATCGAGATACTCGTCATAAGCTCAGTTCTACCCTTGTTACAGGGCCCCGCCACTAAACATAGCGACACACTCGTCATATACGATGACTACACACCCACCCACATGGTGACTATATCATCTACCATACGGTGACTAACACATCACCACATGATGACTGCCAGATCACGCGTACAATGATGACCCCGAAGGACTCCGTCCTCCACACCACTGTTGATCATACACACGGACAACAATGCAAGCACACAAAGCAACACATAAATATACATGACACTATCTGGACATGTACTACGACTCAACAACCTTTTTCAGATCCCTTACGTGTGTAAACCAACACATACTTCAGACGTATCCTCTTAATGTCTAGGCACACTACCCAACCCTTTCCGAATAGGTAATTATATGACACACAACACCATACTGAATTCTTGCCCGTATATACTATGGACACCACATAAACCCATGCCAACATGATACCCGCCGTGTAACGAGGACAACGACACAATACACACAACTTCAGGCATATGACACACAACGGCATACTAGCATCTACTTGACTCGTTAATGAACCACGTACGGGTTCCCATGCTAACTTGTAGAAGCATGTTTTGTAACTATAGATTAAATTCTATGTATCGGTGTAAGTGGCTAGTACGTAGGAGGGTGTTCCTGAGTACTTAGCCCGCACACCAGTTTGGTCCTGCGTACTTAGTAAGTACGCAAGGCTTTTGCCTTGCGTACTTGTCAAGTACGCATGACCAAACCATGCGTACTTAGTAAGTACGCAAGGCTTTTGCCTTGCATACTTGTCAAGTACGCAGGAAGTGTTCCTGCCCCTATAAATAGAAGACTTGTCTTCATTTGTAGGTGGAACTCTGGAACAAGTTGAGAGATGTCCGGGTCGGGAAGAGCTCTCCCGACCCCTGGACCGTGAGCTTAGATGAGAGATGTGTGTTCCTTCGGTATGTAGTCTGTAATACGGGATGACTTCTTTGTTATGGATTACGTTTCGTTTCATTATCTTTTGTCTTTGTTCTTGTTTATCTGCTTTGTTTCTTGGTTCCCACACAAATCACAGAACAGATCGTGTTATATCCACTGCGCGACGAGGCTCCCGGGACCTACAAGTGGTATCAGAGCCTCGGTGTTCGTTGATTTGCGTTCCAGTTTCGGGTTTTAAGGTTTTTGAGCAGATCTGAAAAATAAAAGTTCGCTACTTTTTCTTGCAAAAATCCTCAAATCCGAGTTTGTTATCACTTCATTTGGTGTTTGGAAGGCTAAGGGTTTGTTAGATGATGTTTTCGAAGCTTTTGGAAGCATTAATTTCTCAGATCCATCACTTTTCGAGCATTTTCCTCAAAATCCGTCAAGAACGCTGTTACTTTTTGATAAGTACGCAAATTCAGCTTTTCTGCGTACTTACTAAGTACGCATGGGTTTTGCCCTGCGTACTTACTAAGTACGCAAGAGAAGTTGTCCTGCGTACTTGTTAAGTACGCATGAGTATTTCCTCTGCGTGCTTAGCATGTACGCACGGGCATTTTGCGAACTTATCAAATACGCATGAGCACTTGGCTTTGCGTATTTACTAAATATGCATGAGCACCCTTTATGTGCGTATTTACTAAGTACGCATGAACTAGCCTCTAGGATTCGAAAAAAAAAAAGAGTTTTTTGGCGGGAAAACTTTTCTTGGCCAAAATTTTGTGTGATCATTTGTACGCGTGTTTCGGCCCATTCTTGAGAAGATAGTAATTTTGGTTTTTCCAGACCAGAATTTGTATATGATGTGGCTTCGCGAAACGCGGACGAGATTTTTGTTGGATGATACCACTTGTCATACATTGTTTAAGGGTCCATACCTGAAAATGTAGGCTACGAGTATCCGGGATACTTATTTAATAGGGTATGAATGCTGAACTAATGGGAGCAATTGGGTCGTCATCGGCTAAAGGCCTCGTCTATTTGTGAAGATGTGGCTGCTTTGGGTCTTTCGGAAAAAGAATCATCTTGTTTAGGTATTCAAACCTGAATATGTAGGCTACGAGTATCTGGGATACTTATTTAATAGGGGATGAATACTGAAACAACTTGAACCCAAGGATTTGCTGTTTTGGATCTTTGCAAAGGAATAAAAGAATAAAATCCTGGAGTTGGCTAGTTGTGCTTTTTGAGGATTTGAGTGAAGTGGTGATGAAGCTGGTCATAGTTTACAGAGAAATGAGGGGGATAAAATCGTATTTATGAGACATTAAAGAGGTGGTGGAAAAGCCGTTGGTACTTCCTATATATATACCTCTTTGACGTAACATGGATCTCAACCGTGATTTCTCGTGTAAACTATATTTATCGTGTTTGATTCTATCATGTGTCTTCAAGATGAAGCTGGATATTCGTTGGATTATTAGTTGAAGATGGAACCTTTTATCATTGGTTGATGGGATAGGAAACATACCCTTGTTTCTGGTCTAGTCAGATGGAGCTTAACCTGAAAGGGGATATTGGAAATGAACGTCTTCAGGAATTTGGTTGACTCGTGAAGATACAGGATAGAGTTGGACACATCTGGTTGAAGACTTAAGTTTATCTTACTGGAATTCCTATGGGAGCTGATTAGTTTGATGCAGGTTATTGGAAACTCAAACTCTCTATCATATGCCAGCTGATTTGGAGTTGTCTTAGTCTACTATTGTCACCTGGTTAGGAAGACATTGTAAGACTCAGAGTCCTAAGTCAGGGTGGAGGTTGCTACTGCTGAGAGGATGAACTACAATGAGTTGTGTTGGGTTAGTTGGTTCTTATTGAAGCACTTGGTTTGGTCTACAATGAAAGCTACAGTTATGAGGGAGTCGGGTTTGTCATCACTCGGCAACTGAAGACTGAAGTTTGAAGATTTGAAGATCTCAAGTGGAATGCCAGAAGATCAAGTCTCGCCAGAAGACATGTGACGTCATTAGTTTAGAGGGAGTCTGTTAGGACATTCTTTGTAAACTGATGTATATCAGTGTTAGAGATAGATAGAATTTGATGCTATAGTTAAGAGGGAGTTTGTAGAAGCATGTTTTGTAACTATAGATTAAATTCTATGTATCGGTGTAAGTGGCTAGTACGTAGGAGGGTGTTCCTGAGTACTTAGCCCGCACACCAGTTTGGTCCTGCGTACTTAGTAAGTATGCAAGGCTTTTGCCTTGTGTACTTGTCAAGTACGCATGACCAAACCATGCGTACTTAGTAAGTACGCAAGGCTTGTCAAGTACGCAGGAAGTGTTCCTGCCCCTATAAATAGAAGACTTGTCTTCATTTGTAGGTGGAACTCTGGAACAAGTTGAGAGATGTCCGGGTCGGGAAGAGCTCTCCCGACCCCCTAGACCGTGAGCTTAGATGAGAGATGTGTGTTCCTTCGGTATGTAGTCTGTAATACGGGATGACTTCTTTGTTATGGATTACGTTTCGTTTCATTATCTTTTGTCTTTGTTCTTGTTTATCTGCTTTGTTTCTTGGTTCCCACACAAATCACAGAACAGATCGTGTTATATCCGCTGCGCGACAAGGCTCTCGGGACCTACAAGTGGTCTTATATAACCATCACAAGTTTAACTAAATTCCCGACTAAATCATAAGATGACACACGCAGATCATCACAATCTTGTACACCCATCCTCAGGACCCCACAACGACCCTTAGCTTCATTATTATATAACGATCTCATAAAACACTTCATGTTTAAATCATAACCCTTAATACGTTCGTTTAATAAAACATGCGAGTATGTACAATTGCCCCAAAATAGTAAAACGTTTAAAAGATGGGATTAGAAACTCACTGTTACGAAGATCTAACTCCTGCACTGCAACGGTCACCTCGCGCTATCCCGAACCTGTCAACGTACGGTCACACAGTCAAAGTACATTCTAGACATGTGTCACAACTTAAAAACATACATGTTCCCGATATTCGTCTCATCCACACAACCCCCATCAACCACGAAAAACCCTAATCCACGCGTCTGCTCGGATCGGGTCATCCTGGATCCGCTTAGAACCCGCATGCATGCACGTACACGTGCCATGCAAGAACCCTAGCCTCCAGGATTATACGTTCACGAGCCAAGTTCCCCATGCATGTCGAAACCACACCATGCAAACTCTAAGCTCTCCAAAACCCTAGTCGGGTGTAACCCGACAACGTCCTCTTTCTCGTTCGTCGCCGTGAATCACCACCACCGGGTTTCATCACCATGCACCTCCCGTCATGTACCACCATCATGTTAAGTCACCATCATTTCCCCCGGTTCCCATCATCTTTGCCATCCTAGCCGGGCCAAACCCTAGCCGAGCAACACTCCCTACGGCCGTCCTCCGCCTTGTGCCGCTACAACTCACCACCGCTGTCGCCACAGCCATCCCCACCTTCATCTAGCACCATCGCTAGCTTCGCTCCGTTCACGTGAATGTTGTCGGACCCGAACGCTAGCCCTTCACCACCGCGCACCACCCTAACACCCTTATGCCGCTTCCCTGTTACTGGAACTTCCACCTAGGGCCACCGCCAGCCATGCCGTGGACACCTCAGCCCGCCATGCCACCGCCTGGCCGTCCCCGAGTGCCAACCATGGTTATCGCCACCACTTGCCACCCTGTCCTCTTCGTCCTCACGCTGATCGGGACCACAGCCACAAACTCTTGTCGGGTTTTATTGCTAACCGGTAGTGGGAAACAAAAAGTAAATAGTTCGAGGGTCACATTTACGTGTAATGCCGTCTCGTGCTTCAAACCACCGCGAACCACCATCATCGGCTTCCCCTCCTTTCTCTCCTGTGTCTCTTTCCCCTACCGTCGCAAGTCTCCTAGGCCGAATGGCCTAGGGTTTAACATTAGGTGGCTTATAAACCCCATAATGTTTCATTCTGGTCCTTCGTAAAATCGCCTTGTACATTTCGATCCCGAACTATACTTTTATTCGACTAACCACCCCTTTCTCGTTGTCCAAAACGCACCTTAATCGAAAAATCTTAGAAATCCTTTTGAATAATAAAGGGTCAGGTCGCTTACAAGCCCGAACAATTCTTTTACGGATTTTCGGGATGTTACAAGTCTACCCGTCTTAAAAGAGGATTCGTCCTCGAATCCTGCGTCGGTACGAACCAACACAACTCCTTCTTTTGCTCTAACTGGTACATCAACATCCTTTGGTGTCATCTATTCACTATACACATCACGCGGTTACTTTATTCTATAACTTGGTCACCACCCTTGGTGTTCAAAGAAATCCTCTCCATTGCCCGCCTTCAACCGTGAAACGTATAGACTTCTCCTACTCATCCCCTCATCTCTTATTTTTCTTGCCATTCGTCGAACGACTGCATTTCCAACTCTGGCTACTCCGGCACTTTCTAGAAGCTGCCTTGATCACTAACCTTTTTCCCAAAGGTTCCATTGCCATTGTCCTTAACAATACTTTGTAGCTCTCATTGTTCTTAGAAACACCATACGGATCATCCGTAGCACTACTTATCACAACACTGCTTGTTACCTGCTCCTTGCCACATGCAATACTAGCTTTCGACACAAATTGCCTTTGTCTCTTGTATGGTCCTGACGATCTCGTCACTCCGACAATCATCTCCCCAAATGGGCTTCTTGCCTCTCATGTCTAAAGACATTTGTCGTTCTTCCCTATTGAAGTCGTCATACTTCTCGCCTCACACCTTGATCACCATCCTGTGATGGGTTTTCAAACTCAAGCCCACTGCTTACCCATAAGGGTATTACTTCTGCCCTTCTCTGATAATCTCCAGGAGCTTGTACAAAGCTACACTGGTCTCCACAAAATTCCTCTACCATAGTATCTCTTTACTTCCTTACCATGCGATCACCGACCGCATCTAGTTTATAATTTACGAACACGAAGTCCGTCTGCTCACAAGCCTCTGTTATTCGTCGTCCCGTCCAGGGAAAGCATCCCTATTCATCTGGTGTCTCGCCTCGACTGAGTTCTTCATATGGAATGTGTTCCATGAAGGCCTTTTCATCACCTTGTTTACTTCATGCTAAAATCCTCAGCGTCATCACTTTAATCTTATCATAAACATTTCTGGTCAAGCGTCCACGTAAACGCTTTCATCATCTACTCTACAGCCCCGCCCATTAGCTTCGTGCTCCGAATTCTCGAGATCTAAGCATAGGCATCTCATAAGAGCACCTCACTGGTCACATAGAAGACGTCAAAACTCCTCGCACCACCTCGATGTATCAACGTCGAGAAAATCGTCAAGATAGAAATACTATACCTGAGCATACTGACCACTCGTCCTATGCACG
Source organism: Smallanthus sonchifolius (assembly GCA_023525975.1). Taxonomy (NCBI): domain Eukaryota; kingdom Viridiplantae; phylum Streptophyta; class Magnoliopsida; order Asterales; family Asteraceae; genus Smallanthus; species Smallanthus sonchifolius. The sequence goes on along the minus strand of CM042018.1, from coordinate 73,364,844 downwards.
ACTAAGCGTGTTCTACAAGGTCACAGGCCGACACACATATCTACAGATCACACAATGTTCTACGCATGTACTAGTAACCTCAGAATCTAAACACACATCAAGTGCACATACACAACTGCTAGATCTGAGCAAATCTACATGCATACAATATGACCTCATCATTTATCGACACACAAACTCCTGAACCTTACCTCTTACTCACTACAATGGTAGCCCCTGCCACACGTCATCATATAATCGTACAGAGTTTACTTGGTCGTACCCATGCGGGTCGTACCCATACTTCAAGACGACACTACTCAGTCTAGACACAAAACATCACTCTAAACATTCATACACACAAGAATAAAATATCTTACTTCCCCACAGGATCTGGTCCTGAACACGCATACCTAAACATAAGGTATGTAGCTACAATTTCCCACAGGACCTCGTCCTGAACATTTATACATACTAAAGATGTATACTTAGAATTTCCCACAGGACCTCGTCCTGAACAACTACACAAGGTGTAACACACCTCTTACACTTCAAACGTCACCTAGACATAACACATATAGGTGACACTATCTTAAGACCGTAGACATACACAAATAATCAAAACTCAGGTCTACACAGGTCTACACATACAATCTAATCAACCAAGCTCTAACATCACATCAATGATTACATTTAGTATTGTTCAAAAGGTAATCACATAATCACACATAACTGACACTGCACCACCAATAGCAAGCTATCACACATGCATCTATTATTAACTACGCTTTAAACCATCCCATGGTAAGACTCACTGTCAAGGTCAAAATCAAGTAATTGGAAAACCAAGAACTATTTTTCATCACAAAAGTGCCTGACGGCCACCACTCAAAATGCTCTAGTCCTCTCGTGGTAACTACCACTTCTCTAATCACCGAACAAGTCGAAGTTATCACCCACTTGTTCCTCGTCGTCAGATTCCTTCAGCCATCCGTTTCCTGATTCAGTGTTGTGTCTCGAAGGCTGACTTCTGACTGCAAATGCGTTTCTTTCTCTCCCACCACCTGTCATATAGAAGGAGCTACTATGTCCAAAAAAAATTAATGTAAGACGCAATCGTGCCATACAGGGCTGACCCACATAGAGGTGCATGTTGGGCCGCTGCACCGGGGCATGTTTACGAGTGGGGCATAATTTAAAAAAAAATTATATATATATTATAAATTTTTTTAAATAACTTATAAAATCTGAAAAATTTTATAAAATTTAGGGGCAAAAATTTTTATTTAGGTATGTAACTAGATACTTTTCTATAGTAATTTTATTTTCTTTATTATTTTAATTACAATTATCGTCGTATTATTGAATTTTTTTTATATACGTGCATATTGAAGGCGGAATGGAGTCATTTTTCTTATGTTGAGCCGGATACTTAATTTCTTGGGGACGGCCCTGGTGCCATATGTGGTTAGGAGGTGATGTTGCGTGTGTTATATATAGAAAATATATAATAATATATTTAGAGATGGTTTCACGAGATTAGGTTTTAAAATTTATAAAATGATAAATACTCAAACTAAACACACACACAATATGCAAGTGTACCTATCGCAGCGTAATATAGTTTAGGTAAGAACCAAGTATCAAACCAATGGACACGGTTAACTTCCAATACTCAACGTTTGTTATCGTTTAGCCGGTTTATTTAGTGAGCGGGTTTTGTGTGCTTGTTAAGCAGAAAAGTAAATGATAGAAAAGTAATTGACGGTAAATGATGATGGGGGTAGCTTTGGAAAGCTAACCACGTAAGGACAGCACCAGTCACGAAGGCAAGGCAAAAGAACAAAGCTAGGAAGGCCATGCCACATGCCAAGCCAGGAATAAGCGAAGAGACCATTGGATAATCAAATGAAACCTGAGTTGACAAGACCACACAAGTAAACAGTGCTAGGTTGGGAAGTGAACCACCAAAATCTTCAGACGGCGCAACACTTCCCAATGACACCTAAATAAGGAAGGTGCCGAGAGCCCAAAGACGAAACAGTAACCTCCTTACATTATGATTCAGGGATAAAGCAAGTCAAACCCTAAGGTAGGTTTCGGAGAAGCAGACATCGAAAAAAGGAGAAGTTAAGAAGTTACACCATTTCAGGTATCCCTTATAACATCGAGAAGCTGCACCTCGGCCAAAGGAGTTCAGGAAGGCTTAAAAAGGAAGGTAAGGATCTTTCAAGATTCACCTCCATTATTATAAGGAACCACACTATAAATGAGAGATCACCAACATGTATTCATTCATTCACTCCCAACTACTCTTGCAACAGATTACTTTCTTACTCCCTAACTTTATTCTCTAAAAGACCCCTTGCCTGATTCTCACGCCGGAGGTGGATCGCAGGGGATCCTCCCCTGTGGCGAGCCTAACGGTTTGTTTCTTCTTAGCAGAACCCTGAGGATTGAAGCCCGATATCTAGTGCAGCAACAAGTGGCGCCCACCATGGGGCCCGACTTCGTGTGAACCACAATTTGAGCACCTCAGTTTCATTTCTTTTCTTTTTGTTGCCTCTTGATACCATGACGTCCAAAGGCAAGAAACTTGCATATGATGTACACTCTGACTCTTCCGGGAACTTCGTGGAGGTTAACGACATGATTGAATTGACCCCTGAAGGAGTCAGGGAAAACTTCCCTCACCTCCAGAGACTGATGCACGAGTGTGTCCAGGTGGAACGGACGAGGGGCCTACGGGTGTAACTATCATACGAATAAGAGGCGGAGAATCCGGTCCTTCGTCCCACATCAGGAGCCCTAGGGGGAACAGCCAGCACCGGGGGGACAAACCTGGAAATCCCAGCAATTTCACTATGCAGATGGTCATGACAAACCCGACCGTAAGAGGACAAGTTCCCCACGGCCCTTCCGGTCCAACCCAGCCTAACCACGATGCAGACGCCCTTTCACGGAGGACCCTCTCAGCTTTTACTTCCACCCACAGGGTCGGGACTGCCCCAGAGCTTCCCGAATTTCCAGACACCCCTCTCCCTACCAAGCCATGGTTTTCAACCCAAATAATTTCAAAACCTTTTCAGCACGCCACTTGTAACCTATACCCAGCCGCTCGTCGCAACTCACAACGTGGGCGCAGATTTATCTTCACCATATACCTCTAATAGCCAGACAAAATTCTCCCCACGAATCACGAACTTCAGGTTCCCTCCTAAAACCAAGATGCCATCCAACGTCAAAATGTACGACGGGTTGGGAGACCCCGAAGACCACCTGGAGCTCTTCTCGGGGGCAGCAACAGTAGAACAGTGGCCTATGCCTGTTTGGTGCCATATGTTCACGTAAACCCTCATTGGACCAGCAAGACTATGGTTCAATAGCTTGCCACATGGGAGCATAGACTCGTTCGAGGATCTAAGCTGAATTTTCCTGGCCCATTTCATGCAGCAAAAGAGGTACACTAAAGACCCGGTTATGCTACAAAACATCAAACAAAAAGAAGATGAGGACCTCCGGGCCTTCATGGGAAGATATAAGTTGGAAGGCCTTAGCATCAGTGGGGCCACGGAGTCGATGCGTATTTCAGGATTCATCCACGGGGTCCGTCCCAGGCAACTCATAGAGGATCTAAACAGAAACGCCCCTAAAACCATGGAAGAGGCCATGGACAGAGCTGAGGTGTTCCTCCGAGGTAAGGAAGCCGCCCAGAACCTAGAGATACCGAGGAAAGTCAGGACTTATGGATGGGGGCACCCCACGCCAGGAGGATGGGGCCGACAATTTCAGCCATTTGTAGAAAAAAGGATCCCAAGTTACGGTAGCATGCCCCCGGAAGCCCTACGAGAGACAACCTCACTCTTATGAGAGACAAACGCAACCGCACTCTTACCCAAGGCACCATGCCAGAAATGAAGAAAAGCACAGGCAAGTATAGTTCAATGCCTTGACTAAGACACTGAAGGAAATTTTGGCAACCGAGGAAGCCAGATTCGGTTTCAGACCACTAAAATCTGGCGCAAAGCCCTTGGACGCCAAGACTGCCCATAGATATTGCGAGTTCCATGGCGACGCAGGGCATCGTACAAACGATTGTTTCCAGCTAAAGAAAAGGATTGAAGTAGCCGTCCAGTCCGGGGAGTTGGCCCATTTGATAAAAGATATTAAAGGAAAAACGACAGAGGGCTCAAAGTCAGAGAAAGACAATGGTAAGAGAAGAGAGATAATGATGGTGTCATATGGAGTAAAACAGAAGGTCCGAAGAGAAGGAGGTTTCGACAGAGAAAGAAAATGGCCAAGAAGGGAAATATCCTTCCCACCCCTAGGTCTGGGAGAATCCACATACTCCCCCATGGTAATAAAGGCAAACATAGGGGGAAGACGGATAAACCGAGTATACCTAGATGGAGGTAGTGGCTCCGAGGTCATGTACGAACATTGTTTCCTACAACTGGTTGAAGAAACACGCAATATGCTAACACCCTCTAAGGCCCCGCTTGTGGGATTCTCGGGAGAAAGGCATGGCCCCTGGGCGAGATAAAACTAAAGGTACGGATCAGTGACGGCAACCTAGAGAGAACTGAAGACATGCTTTTCCTGATAATCCGGTCGGCCTCTAGATATAATGTCATCATTGGAAGGCTAGGAATCTGCGCCTTCGAAGCAGTAGTCTCGACAACTCATGCTATGATGAAATTCCCAACGAAGGGAGGAGTTTGCATGGTTAGGTCAACCCCATGATCACTATTCATAGCAGCCACAGAAAATGAAATGGAAGACGACGGAGGCGAAAAAGGTCAGCATAAACAAAATATACCCGGAGCAAACAGTACAAGTAGGTAATGATCTCTCCATGGAAGGAAGGCGAAGGCTCCTACAGATCCTAAGGAGTAACGCCGATATTTTTGCATGGACCCCGGGAGACATGACGGGGGTACCCAGGAGTCTGGCAGAACACTCCCTGAACATATCTACCAAATACACCCTAGTAACTCAAAAGAAGAGAAGCCTAGCACCAGACCGGTGCCAGGCCATATGTATTGAACTTAACAAGTTGGTGTCTGTAGGTATCCTCAGGGAGGTCAAATATCACACTTGGGTGGCAAACCCTATGATGGTCAAGAAAGCAGATGGAAGCTGGCGAATGTGTATTGACTTCAAGGACCTGAACAAGGCCTGCCCCCAGGAGTGTTACTCGCTTCCAGAGATAGACCTCAAGGTTGACTCCTTAACCGGTTTCGAATGGAAGTGCTTCTTGGATGCCTATAAAGGGTATCACCAGATCAAAATGAGGCGTGAGGATGAGGAGAAGACGGCTTTCTACATGCCAAAAGGAATTTTTTGCTACAGGAAAATGCCGTTTGGTCTAAAGAACGCTGGATCAACGTACCAGCGCTTGATCGACAAAGCTTTCGAAGAATAGATAGGAAAAACATGGAGACGTATGTTGACGACTTGGTGATAAAAAGTCAGAGCGAAGAAGGAATGATTAAATACATCGAGCAGACATTCAAGAACCTCAGAAAAATTAATATGAAGCTGAACCCAGGGAAATGTTCCTTTGGGTTAAAAGAAGGAAAGTTTTCAGGTCATATGGTAAGTAAAAAAGAGATAAGGGCAAACCCGGACAAGGTAAGGGCTGTGCGTGATATGAAGTCCCCAAAGACGAGGAAGGAGGTGCAAAGCCTGAATGGCAAATTGGCGCCCTGCGCAGATTTCTATCCAAACTGGCATTCCCTTCCCTTCTTCAAAACGCTAAAAGGGAGCTCAGCCAAGAAGAACTTCCTTTGGACCAAAGAAGCGAAGAACGCATTTGAAGAATTGAAGAACCATATAGCCAATATACCACCTATGGTAGCCCCGAGACCTGGAGAAACTCTGTCGCTATACGTGGCAGCAGCCAAGGAAGCAATACACGGAGTTTTGGTGATATAAAGAGAAGGAGCCCAATTATCAGTATATTTCGTAAGCAGGGCCCTCAAAGAAGCGGAAGTAAAGTACCCAACCATTGAAAAGGTGGCTTTAGCTGTGGAGCACACGGCCCGACGACTGAGTAGGTATTTTCAGGCACACCCAGTAAAGGTGCTAACTAATTATCCTATCAAAAGCATCTTAACAAAACCGGAAGTCACAGGGAGATTGGCAAAATGGGCAGTAGAAATGGGGGAGCACGAGATTTCAAATGTCCCTAGGTCTGCGGTCAAGGGACAGGTCTTGGCAGATTTTGTTCTGGAGTCATCAATCGAAGGCGAAGAAGAGAAAGAAGTGGGGGACATTGGTGAAAAAATGGAGGAAAGCAACAACCAGGAAAAGCAAGGAGAAAGGAAAGGAGAGTGGTTGTTATACACAGATGGGGCGTCAAGCGCGGAAGGCTCAGGATCCGGACTCATACTTATAGACACAGAAGGCGCAGAACTCACATACGCTCTCCGCCTGAAATTCCCAAGCAAAAACAGTGAGGCCGAGTACGAGGCTCTCCTAGCCGGGTTGAGGCTAGCACAAAAAATCAGAGTCAAGACGTTACAGGTACGTGTCGACTCACTCTTAATAGCAAACCAGGTCAATGGAGAATATGAAGCCAAGGAAGAAGTAATGAAGATGTATAAAAGCCTGGCAAAGCAAATGATGAAGAGTTTTGAGAAATGTACCATAACCCAGATCTCAAGGACGCAAAAAAAAACGGGCGGATGCCCTCAGCAAGCTAGCATCTCTAGCTTTCACTCACCTGACAAAAAAAGTTTTAGTGGAAGTGCTCGAGGAAAGCTCAGTAAAAGGAAAGGTAGTGACAAACGTGATTACAGAAGATGAAGACAGCTGGATGACTCCAATTAAAGAATACTTGGCAACGGGGTTGGTACCGAAGGATGAGGATGAAGCCAGGATGGTAAGGCTGAAAGCGTTGCAATATACCCTAGTAGAGGGAGAATTGTTCAAGAAAGGGTACTTGGCTCCATGCACCAATAAAACATGTTGCCAAACACGATCTGGTACCGGTAAACTCTGCGTGGCCTTTTTACAAGTGGGGGATGGACATCGTAGGTCCTTTCCCCGAGAGTAGCTGCAGAGTCAAGTTTCTGATAGTAGCAGTGGACTACTTCACCAAATGGCCTGAAGTAAAGCCGGTGACAACCATCACCGGAAAACAAGCCATAAGATTCTCCTGGGAGAATATAATTTGCAGGTTTGGGTTACCAGGCGAGATAGTGACTGATAACGGAAAGCAATTCGCAGAGGAACCTTTCAGGGGATGGTGCCAAGGTTTCCACATAAAACAAGCGTTTACATCAGTGGCCTATCCTCAGGCTAACGACCAAGTGGAACGAATGAACATAAGTATAGTTGAAGGACTGAAGAGAAGGTTAGGAAGACACGGGAAGAACTGAGTAGAAGAGCTACCAAGCATCCTATGGGCAATCAGAACAACTGAGAAGACTAGCCACGGCAGAATATCATTCAACCTTGTGTTCGGAACAGAGGCAATGATCCCAACAGAAATCAGAGTACACTCGCCAAGAAGGGCAAGCTTCAGAAGCCTAAGTAACAAGGAAGACCTGATGCTGAACTTAGAATTAACGAAAGAAAGGAGAGAGAACGCAAGGATGAAAGAAGCAAAGTACAAGAAACATTTGGAAAAATACTATAATGCAAGGGTGAGACATGAGAATATTTTCCCAGGAGACTTAGTGTTAAGAAAGAATGAGGCAACCAGGCAACAAAGCACAGGAAAGATGGCCCCCAAGTGGGAGGGTCCTTACCAAGTGGCAGAAGCTCACAAAGGAGGGTCCTACAAGTTGACCTACATGAATGGAAAGCCAGTGCCAAGACATTGGAATGCCATGAACCTCCGACGCTTCTATGCGTAGAAGACAGGAAAGTTGCACAGAAAGAATTATAATGCAAAACCGGGAGTGCCATCTTTTGTGTTGTTTTGTTTTCTTTTTATGAAGAAAGTTTTTGGGCTAAGAAAGCCACACTCCTTTTACAAATAATAATGGAAGATTAGAAGCTTGCAACTAAATAAGTTTCACCTTTTTCTTCCATACAGACACACATGCACAAGACAAAGGGATACTTAGTTTTAAAGAAAAAAAAAGAGATATAGAATAAAAAGAAGGATCGGGAAAATTAGCCAACAAACGTCAAGTGACGGCCCTAGATGACATCAAAAACCCATAGAAGAAAAAGTAATTATATGCTTCAACACATACAACTAGTGCTACAAAACAAAAGGCACAACAGGGTGGAGAACCCTCAGAACAAATAAACTCCATAAGTTCCGGCCTTGACCTTCTCATGTAAAGGGTGAGCTCCTAAAACAATGATGCTCCATGGGATCCGACCTTGACCTACACATGCATAAAACCGATCGGTACAAACAATAAAATCCCTCTCTAACGAGGCAGCGTTGAAAAGCCCTCACCAAAGAGGCAGCAATAGTAAAGCCTTTAAAAATAAGGCAACAAATCCTCCACCAAATGCCAATAGAAAAGCATGACAAAATAAAGATGCACAAATGGCCCAAAGCCAAACAGTCATACACAAACTACAACAAAATATCAGAAAGCAAAGACAAACATACAAGCGTTAAAAGTCTTAAGACAACAACCACAGACAAATGTCCGAAGACATAACAACTAAAAGAACAAGCGAGTCAAACTCCACCAACACCACCATCCACAGCACCTAAAGTTGACCCACTAGCAAAATCAGCACAGAGATCAAGGGAGTCAGGAGCTTGTTCATCAACACCAACCTTCGAGACAGGAAGAACCTCGGGGAGAGCGATGCCTGGGGTAACCCGAGCAGGAGAAAGCATGTTCACTGAAGAAACGCCAGGACTCATCTGGCTAGTCTGCCCGCTACCAGTCCTAAGATGCATCATCTGCAACATATCTTTCTTATACCGAACGTCAGGCTTCACAGACTGCAAAACAAACAAAGGCTTGTCAAAACAACATGCAAGAGATTGAAAGAAAGGAAAGGCTGCAGTCTGGAACGCCTTGGCCTCATCATTAAGAACAGCCTTGGAATCAGGGTGGTACAACGGAGCATCTTCAATCGACTTAACAGAAGCCAGCTCATAACCCTGAGTTAAACCAACATGAGCACCATGCTCAAATGCAGCCTTTTGCAAAGAAGCAAGAGGACCAAGAAATTCACAGCTAGAGCGAAGGAGGCCTAAAAAATGGGCAAACCCTCTCTTAATCAACCATGTTTTCTCATCCACCAAAACAGAAAGATCGTGCCTTAACTCCTGGTTAGTGATGATCAGACGACCCATGGCCTCTTTCATCTTCCCTTCACCATCCTTCAGAACCTTCCTCTCGTCCAAAAGGACAACCTTTTCACGCTCAAACACAGCTCGTTCAGATTCAAACTTGGCTAATTATTCACTCAGCAAACGCTCTTTCTCGCGAAACTAAAGATCCATCTCAGCCAAAGCATTGACACTCTTGACCAACTCTCCGCTAATATTAGCAACCTGTTGTTCCAACTCAGATAAGCGAGCCTGTTGCTCCATACACTTGTTATTCATAATAGACATCTTCTTGCGAGTAGTATCACGATGAGAAAAAGAAGAGTTGAAACGAGAACCAGCTTCAGGCAACAAGCTACCAAGATGGGCCCAAATGCTAAACATATGATCGACAAGATCAAAATTAGTCAACTGGTGGTCTTTCAACCTCTGAGTAGGAGTGGCAAAATGGGTAATCATTTTCCTGATCACAAGTGGGTTGGTAACAAGCTCCCTACTAAGAACACCCCACTTAGGAGAATGAGGGGCATCCCCAAAGTCAGCATCAAGCCCAAGACCAGCTTTAGAAACCAAGGGATTAGTGGAAGAGCCCTCACCAAATTCATCAGAAGGAACCTTAGAAAAAGGAGGAGTCTTCACAGAAGCGTTAGGCGTAACATCAATATCCTCTAAATCAACATGAACACCAGAAGACTTGTCAAGCTCAAGCTTAGAAGCTCGCGTTAGGGCACGCTTTGGCTTCACATCAACAGAAGTGGAGACTTTCTTCTTCCTCTTAGACGAAGAGGGTACAGCGACAACAGCTCGCTCAACCTCAAGCATGGCAGGAGGGTCAACAGGTAGAATACTAACATACTCTCCACCAGAATAGGTAACCTGGCCATGAAGGACAGGGACATCTTTTTCACCGGCAGCAAGAGGACGAGGAACGACCTCAACACCAGAGTCATTATCCACACCTAGCAAATCAAGCAAATCCATAACTGCAAGTGCCAAACAATAACATTAGAAAAAAGGTAAGAAATTAAAATAAAACAGATAAAAAAGCACATACCACGTCCAGATTTACTAAAAGAAGGAAGAAACCCGGGAGATTTTCAGGTACGACTTAGACCAGCCAGAACCAACACCTCCTCAACAAAAGGGCAAACCCAAATACGGTTCGATTCAAGCAATTCAAAGTGACGAGGGTTGAAAGATGAACTAGGAAGGTTAATAACAACAATAGAGCCCTTAGGGTCTCTCCTAAAAGTGCGAAAAGGCAGGATGCTCGATGGAACCCAGAAAAAGTAGTTCTTCCAATCTTTTATGGTCAGAGTAGAATGATGAACACACTGGGGAGATGGTTCCTTACGAATTTGGATAGTAAACCAATCCCCATTCTTAGCCAAATGAAAAAATGACGAAAGAGGTCAATACAGGGAGCAAAGCCTAATGCCCTACACTGGATCACGAAATGGGTAATCTTATTAACCCTAAAAGGGGCAAGTTGAGCAAGATCAACACCATAGTACTCCAAAACATTGAGACAAAAAACAGATAAAGGCAATCGGAGATTAGAAAATTCGAAGAACCTAGTATACAAAGCAACCAACCCGGGAGGACAATCGGTAACAGTCTGATCGGAAGAAGGAAGTGTCGGCTGAAATTCGGGACCAATAGAGTAAAGCGTACAGAGTTCATCGAGTTTTCCCTGATCTAACATACAAAACCGGCGAGCCATATCGCAACGATCACCCATAACGAAGAAAAGAAAAGAAAAAACTAACCTGAGAGTCGGCGAAGAACACGTAGGAATTCTGAAGAAGAAAGAAGGAAGAGAGAGAAGAGGATGAAACGGTTTTGAATTTGAAAAGAAAGAGATAAAGGAAATAAAAGGGGGGAACGTTTAAAGAGGAGCATCATTGCCCTAGGGAACCCAGGCGCCGCCTGACAGTCATAATGAAAAGAAATGACTACAGGTCAAATCAGTCAGAAACGAAAGAAAGGAACGAAGATGAGTCAGGAAAATCCTCGCCAAGGCAAGGATATCCCTGACAGGGGGGCTGATGATGGGGGTAGCTTTGGGAAGCTAACCACGTAAGGACATCACCAGTCACGAAGGCAAGGCAAAAGAACGAAGGTAGGAAGGCCAGGCCACATGCCAAGCCAGGAATAAGCGAAGAGACCATTGGATAATCAAATGAATCCTGAGTTGACATGACCACACAAGTAAACAGTGCTAGGTTGGGAAGTGAACCACTGGAATCTTCAGACAGTGCAACACTTCCCAACGACACCTGAATGAGGAAAGTGTAGAGAGCCTAGAGACGAAACAGTAACCTCCTTACATTACGATTCAGGGTTAAAGCAGGTCAAACCCTAAGGTAGGTTTCGGCGAAGCAGACATTGGAAAAGGGAGAAGTCAAGAAGTTACACCATTTCAGGTATCCCTTATAATATCGAGAAGTTGCACCTCGGCCAAAGGTGTCACACCCCGGCTGGTGGCGGATTATACGCCGGGGCTGACGCGGTTGTTTATAAGCACATGATCATCTATTAATAAATAAAAATATTATTTCATCTTAATTAAAGTATCCGTTACAATTAGAAATGGAAAACAAGGAGTTCAAACATAACACAAGTTAAATTCCATCTTTATTTAAGCTAGGTCCATAGTCCTATGTGATCAAGTAGTGTCCTCAACTGGTGCACCTGAAACATGTGAGTAAATGTCAACTACAAGTAGTTGGTGTAGAAATAAAGACTGATGGCTACAAAATTCTCTAAGTACAAATGCTGCTGATCTCAGAGTTTGCTGCTGACCAACAAACTGCTACGGATAAGCTTATCTGCAGCGGATACTTGTTCTTCTACTGAAGAGCAAATCTGCTGCGGATAGACTTATCTGTTGAAGACCAGAGTTGCCTCGGATAGGCTTCTCAGCAACATCAACACTTGATGCTGCTGATAGGCAAATCATCAGCAGCTTTGGATGGTCACATCTTGCTGCTGATCCTCATCCTTGCTGCTGACAGCCTTGTGCCTTGAAGATAAATCGTTGCAGCTGACTATCCATGCCAAGCGTCACTGACAACTTTCTGCAAAAGCTACTGACACACTCAAAGCAGAAGGAACCTTAATGGTGCAACCAATGATGGACAACAATGCTCTTCTCTAAGCATGCAAGTAATGATGCATAAAGAAGACGCTTCAATAAAGTTAGCTAGTTTAGACTAAACTTGTATTGTTAGCTTTATACAAAAGATCAACGGTCTGTGTTAGATCTGATCCTTAGAATCAAGGGTCTGTCTTGATTCTAAGTTAGTATAAATACTGTGTAAACACTTCATTGTATGCATGCTTCTTGATAAAGTTTTCACTTGTAATCGTTTATTCACAAAATCTTAATACAACATTGTTCTTATTAGTATTCTTTCTGTTTACTCGATTATACTTGTGTAGTTGCTATTGTTTCCGTTAATTTCAACTAAGAACAGAACCATCTTGTACTTTCACGATCCTACAAGTGGTATCAGAGCTTTGGCTCAGATTAAACAAACTCACACTTGTTTAATCACTTCTGGTTCTATTCTAAACTTTCTCTTTGATCAAGTCACCTAAAATCAGAAACACAAAGATGGCACAGAGCAATGGATTTGAAGACATCGGCAGCATCAATCGACCACGAACGTTGGTATCTGGGGAAGACTACGACATGTGGAAGAATCGCATGGAAAGCTTCTTCTGTTATCAGGAGTACGAAATGTGGAAATCCATCAGGGATGGACCCTACACTCCCATGGTGGCCTCTACTGATTCTGGAGGACCACTAGTCCCGAAGGAGCCCTCCAAGTACTCAGAAGAGGACATAAAGAAGATGGAGGTGGAATTCAAGGCACTAGGAGCTATCCAAATGTGATTTCTAAATGAAGTTTTTCATAACTTCAGAAGTTACAAAACTGCTGAGGAGCTCTGGGAGGCTCTTGAGAAGATGTTTGTTGGCTCAAAGGAAGTCAAAGAAAACAGAAGGGACATCCTGAAGCAGTAGTACGAAAACTTCGTCTGGAAGGAAGGTGAGTCACTAACCGTTTTGTATAACAGGTACACGTACCTAGTGGGAGAACTGCAGTGCTCCAAAGTAAAGCTAGAGAATGAAGATATTCTCAAAAAGTTTATCAGATCTCTCCCGAGTTGTTGGACATTATATACAGTGTCTATAAGAAGAATAGAGAATTTAAAAACTCTTCAGATGATAGAGCTCTTTGGCATGCTGAAAACATATGAATTAGAAATGATTCAAGCCAAGGAAAGGAGCTCCAATCATTAATCAGCCTCTACTTCCTACACCATCTCATCTGCGCTTCACTCTGATCACTCCGGTCCTAGTGCAAGCAATTACTATCCCCCCATCATCACTCATCCTCAAACACCAACTGCTTCACAGTCCAACTCATCACTACTTCTTCTTGAAGCCCCTCCTCAACAGTCAACCTCTACTTCTTTTGTCTCTGACAGCTCAAGCAGCATGTACTTCATAAAAGAGGATCTAGAATGCTTTCATCCAGATGATCTTGAAGAAATGGATATTCAGTACTCATATGCCATGCTTTCCCTCAGAGCAAAAAGGTTCTATTCTAGAACCGGGAGATCTGTTCCAAGCAACAACTCAAACACCAGAGTGGGGTTAGATAAAAGAAAGATCCGGTGTTACAACTGTAACCAATTGGGTCACTTTGCTAGGGAGTGCAAGGTGCCAAAAGCCAATCCGGGTGTCAGCCATCAAAGACAAGGCTACCAAGGTCAGCCCAGGCAACAACAACATCAACAGCAACAAGTAACTCCTCCAGCTCAAACTGCATCTTGTGCAAATGTTGGAATGTCAGACTTTGACTGGAGTTTTCAATATGAAGATGTTCCTACCACCAACCAAGCTCTTATGGCAGACACTACAGAGATACCACCTCAGGTATTTGAACATCTTTGCTCTCAAGCTTGTATTGATAAAGTTTTAGGTTATAGAAAACATAACCAAAACCTTATAGATCAAAATGAAGAGTTTCATCAGATGAAATCTGAGTTTAAAAAGGTTGAAAATACGTATAAAGAAAAGATTAACTATCTTAAGAAAGAGATTTCATCGTTAAAACACGAACAAACTAATCTTAAAACTCAGATTGATGATCTACTGGTCAAACTAAAATCTACTAGAGCTGAACTGGTAGAACAGAAAGTTCATGTTGAAAAATATGAATTTTCGTCCAAAAAGTTACAAAGACTTTTAGATATTCAAGTCCATGAGAAGGTAAAGACTAGACTTGGTTATAACAATGATCAGTACAAATCTGTTCCTCCTCCTGCTGACTATATTGCCATTCACGAACCAAGCTTCAATGTTGCAAATCTTGACACTGCAAACCAAAATCTTGATCTTTCAACGGATGAACCTTTCATCGAAGACTGCACTACCTCATCGGAATCTGAGTCAACCTGCTCAGACCATGATGAAACCAGTGCAGCCCCATCTGAAGCTGTTCTGAATAGAGCTGAAGTTCCTACTGTTATTCCAGTTATTCCAGCACCTGTCCCATTCAAACAGATCAAGATTAGCTATCCTCCAGATGGAAGAAAGCCAAACATTGAAAAGGGAGAGACATCAGGATCCACTGACCCCAAGCCTCAGTCAAAGCCGATCACAAAGAGGAAGGTGTTTGATATATGTCATACGCCTGGAGAAAAAGTTCCATATGTTCTAGAAGAAGCCACTTTTGAACATAACAAAGCTCATCCATGGAACTTCAAGGATCTGTTCTAAAGAAAGGACTATGTCTACCTTTCAAGAGACAAACTGGCTAGATCATGCTTTGTGTGTGGCAGATATAACCACACTGCCAGCACGTGCTTTCATTACCTGAAATACAAAAGAAACTCAAAGCAGCATGTCTTTGAAAAGACTAACCAAAACAAGAAGGTAAGAAGCTACGAGGCCAAAGCAACTAAGTTCAGGGAGTCTCTATCTCCCCCAAGAGTGAAGATGTCAAGACCTCAACAAACCTGTATCATTTGTGGTGAAACCAACCACTTTGCTGCCAAATGCAGATTTGATCCCTTCAACCAGATTGTAAACTGCTAATCTAGATTTACACCATCATCAGTAAACAAAACAGCTACTGATCTTGAAAAGTCTGGAAAAACAAAAGTTAAGCCGTCAGCAGCAAAGATGTCTACTGCATATAAAGGGAAATCAAAGGCAAAGCCATCAGCAGCAAGTGTGTCCACTGCTGATAAGGCAAAATCCAAGGCAAAGCCTTCAGCAGCCAAAAATGCTGCCACTCCAGCAAAGCCATCAGCAGCAGAATCTACTGTTGACAAGCCAGAAAAATCAGTAGGAAAATCCGCTGCTGACAATGTGAGGAAAACTAGAATATCACCAACAAAGCAATGGAAAGCCAAACCATCTCCAAGCATTATCATTGTTTCCATTGACTGCAAGCATACAGAAAAGGATAAACTAACAACCATCTTTTTCAAGTCTGCAGACTCTTGGGTTCCTCCCACTAATTAGATATCTATCATGTGCAGGGACATCCAGGTCACAAGAATAACACCTGGGTGGTAGACAGTGGGTTTTCCAGACACATGACAGGCAACAGATCCATCCTATCCAACTTCAGACATTTCAATGGAGGATATGTTGCCTTTGGAAGTGACTCAAAGGGAGGATCCATTACTGGACAAGGAACTATGTCCAACAAAAGAATGAGCATTGATAAGGTTAACTATGTCAAAGAATTGGACTTCAATTTCATGAGTGTTTTCCAGGTCTGTGACCAAAAGCATTGAATGCTCTTCACAGATAAAGAATGCTTTGTACTATCTCCAGGCTTATCCATACATCCTCCAGAAAGCATTTTATTAACTGCTCAGAGAAAAGAAAATCTCTATGTACTGGACATGAATGAAGTCACTTCATCAGGGAGTGTTTCATGTTTTCTATCAAAAGCCTCAGTTGATGAATCAGCTCTCTGACACAGGAGATTAAGTCATGTTAATATCAAAACTATTAACAAATTGGTGAAGAATAATCTTGTCTGAAGGCTTCCTGACAAAGAATTTCAGCTAGAAGACCACTGCATTGCGTGCTTAAAGGGGAAGCAACACAAGAGTACTCACAAGCCCAAGACCTTGAATACAAATGACACTCCACTACAAATGCTGCATATGAATCTCTTTGGTCCTACAAATGTCATGTCAATGGGAAAAAGTCATACTGTCTGGTGATAACTGATGACTACACCAGATTCTCTTGGGTATACTTCTTGAGAACTAAAGATGAAACTGTTGAAATTCTCAAATCCTACATTCTGAGGGTAGAAAATCAAAGCAATCAAAAGGTGAAAATCATAAGGTGTGATCAGGGCACAGAGTCCAAAAACCACACTTTGAACTGTTTCTGTGACAGCAAGGGGATAAAAAGACAATAAAGTGCTCCAAGAACTCCTCAACAAAATGGAGTTGCTGAAAGGAGAAACAGAACTCTAATTGAGTCAGCAAGATCTATGTTGGCTGACTCAAAACTGCCACTCACATTCTGGGCAGAAGCAGTTAGCACAGCCTGCTATGTGCAAAATAGAGTTCTCATAGTCAAACCCCTCAACAAGACACCTTATGAACTTTGGTTTCAAAGAGTTCCCTACATTGGGTTTCTAAAGCCTTTTGGTTGTCCATGCACCATTCTCATCACACATGGGGTTCTTCCTAAGTTTGGTGCCAAATCTGATGAAGGATACTTTGTGGGCTATTCCTCTCAATCAAAGGCCTACAGAGTATTCAATTGAAGAACAAGAATTGTGGAAGAATCAGCAAATGTAGAATGTAGAGAACACATCATCTGTGAGCAAGGAAAAGGCCCAAACTGGCTCTTTGACATAGACTCCTTCTCCCAAATATTTGAGCCTCTCATCTTCTTAAATATGGAGTCTACCTATACACAATCACCTGCCTCCACTTCATCCATTGACGACAGACTGGATTTTCCCAAATCTTCAATCAGTCTGAGAAGACCATCAATTGATCCTCCATCAGTTGTGGAAGCAATTGAAGCAAGTGAAGCCGGAACAAGACTGTCTAATGTAACCAGCAGCAGCCTGTCTGAAACTGAAAATCTAAATGAAGACTCTTCGGTAAATGCTGTAGATGTTGATGATGTTGTTGCTGAAAATATTGATGTGGCTAATGATGTTGAAGACTCTTCCACCATGAATGAAGAGACCCCTGATCAAAATCAAAACAATCTGGAGCAAGGGATACAACTGGAGGTGGTACCAGCACAGAGGATCCACAAAGAACATCCTCATGAAAATATTATTGGCCAAGTCCACCGAGGAGTCCTCACAAGAAGCAAATCTCACGAGGCCAATATATGCTTGTTTTCATGTTTCCTATCTCAGGTGGAACCCAAGAAGATAGATGAAGCACTCAAACACAACAACTGGATTGAGGCAATGTAGGAAAAATTGCTACAATTCAAGAGGCAGGATGTCTGGAAACTTGTTGATCTTCCACCAGGTAAATATGCTATTGGCACACGATGTGTTTTCAGGAACAAGCAAGACGAGAGAGGTATTGTAGTCAAGAACAAATCCAGACTTGTAGCTCAAGGCTACACTCAGGAAGAAGGAATTGACTATGATGAAGTCTTTGCTCCTGTTGCCAGGCTGGAGGCCATCAGAATCTTCCTGGCATATGCTGCATCCAAGAACTTCACTATCTATCAAATGGATGTAAAACGTGCCTTTCTGTATGGGAAGATTGGTGAGGAAGTATACGTCAAACAGCCTACAGGCTTTGTAGATCCTGCACATCCTACTAAAGTGTTCAAACTAGAAAAAGCTCTGTATGGCCTACATCAAGCACCAAGAGCCTGGTATGAAACCTTGTCAGGATATCTACTAAGCAATAACTTTAGAAGAGGTGCTATTGCCTAGACCTTGTTTATCAAAGATGAAGAGGGAGAAATCTTACTAGTCCAAATCTATGTTGATGATATCATCTTTGGATCAACAAAGAAACAGCTGTGCAAAGACTTTGAAATTCTGATGCACTCAAAGTTTGAAATGAGTTCAATGGGTGAACTAAATTTCTTCTTGGGCCTACAAGTCAAACAGGTCCCAAATGGAATCTTCATCAGCCAATCCAAATATGTAAAGAGCATTTTGGAAAGATTCAAAATGGCTAACTGCTCTGCTGCAAGAACCCCTATGCAAGTGCACCATCAGCTGACACGAGACAAAGATGGCCAAGACACTGATCAACATCAGTACCGTGAAATGATAGGGTCTCTCATGTATCTCACTGCCTCAAGGCCAGATATCATGTTTGTAGTATGTCTCTGTGCAAGATTACAAGCAGCTCCAAAGGTTTCACATCTTCAAGCAGTCAAGAGAATTATTAGATACCTAAAAGGAGCCCCAAGACTTGGGCTTTGGTACTCTAAAAATGACAAGTTCAATCTGTATGCATACACTGACAGTGATTATGGGGGATACAACTTGGACAAAAAGTCCACTTCAGGGGGATGTCAGTTTCTGGTAGGGAGACTGATTTCATGTCAGTGCAAGAAGCAAACATGTGTTTCAACCTCTACAGCTGAAGCAGAATACATTGCAGCTTCAAGTTGCTGTGCACAAGTCATATGGATACAAAATCAAATGCTGGATTACGGGATGACTTTCATGGCAACTCCAATTCACATTGACAACATGAGGGCTATATCAATCACAAACAATCCGGTGCAGCACTCCAAGACAAAGCACATTGACATCAGGTATCATTTCATAAGAGATCAAGCTGAGAAAAATAGGATTATTTTAACCAAAGTTCATACGAATGAGCAATATGCTGATTTGTTTACAAAACCTTTTGATGAAGCTAGATTTAGATATTTAGTTGAATCCATTGGTATGATGAACTTTGATTAAAATCTATCTCTAAAATTCTATTTTAAAATGTGTTTTGTCTTTTGTTGTAAATAAAAGTTATAAGTCAGCAGCATTTTTGTCCTTCAGCTGCTGACAGGTTTAATTTTCAGCAGCAAAAGATTTGCAACTGACTGCTTTAAGTTATCAGCAGGAACAGGTTTCCTGCGGATAACTTTAAGACGGTCAGCAGCAACATCCTTGCTGCAGATTATTAAATCCATCAGCAGCAGATGAGTTTGCTGCTGACAGACTTAACCTTCCGCAGCAACCAAGTTTGCAGCGGACATGCTTATTCATCCACAGCAACCAAGTTTGCTGCTGATGGGTAAATTTAAGTCCAAATTAACTTTTACCCGCTGTAAAAATTAACGTCAGTCTTTACCATGACTGCCTCGGTGTATTACAGCTATAACAACAAAAGGTAAATGAGGTTGTACTGTACAAGTCGTTTTTCTTTTTCCCTCCTCTACCGTTATAAGAACAAATCAAATTTCCTTACCACCTCTTCACCTTCAATTTCACCCTAAACCCACATCACTTTCTCTCAAGTCCCCACCACATTCAAATCCCTTCATCCTTAAAACATTCAAAGCCTTCCATACTCTTAAACCTTCAAACCTTCCCTCTAAATCAAACAACAATGGCAGACATCAATAACCCTGAAAATAAGTTCTCCCCATACCATAACCTTACAGCATACCTAACCAAGGGAAAGAAATCCGAAGGATTCAATGATATAATCGACTTCTTATGTCGATCAAAGATCCATTTTGCCCTCACAACCAACCCTACCATATATATCCCTCATATGGAGGATTTCTGGAGTACCGCCGTCTACTCTACCGAACAGAGGATTCCCCAAATTAAAGCCAAGGTAGACGGCAAGGATATCACCATCTCGGAAGTCACACTCAGAAAACATCTTAAGCTTCAAGATGAGGGAGCAGCCATCTCATACTCAAAGGACGAGTACATGAGGACCTTTGTATCCATAGGGTACACTGGAAATCAAAATGAGTATACAATTGAGAAGGCGCTGATGGGCCCTCCATGGAAGTATCTCTGCCACACTCTTCTCCAATGCATATCTCAGAAGAGAAGTGGATGGCATCAGGTGAGCTCCGCACTTGCCTCCGCCTTCCATGGTATGATCACTGGCCTAGGCTTCAACTTTGCACACCTCATCTTTGAGGGTTTGAGATATAACCTTCAAGAGGGTGCAAAGCAACAATTTTTTATGTACCCAAGATTCTTGCAGGAGGTTTTCAATCAAGAACTAAAAGAACTTTCAAAACCTGCAAGAATCTACATCATGCTGGGACATAAAAATAATATTTTTCAAAGCATGAGAACTGTTTCCAAAAGGTTCTCAGGGGTCAATGTTCCATTGTTATCTACAATGCTGAACATACAAAGTACCCCGGGTGACAGTTCAGCAATCCCAGCTGATACTGATCCCACACCCTCCACCTCACATCCTGAACAAGTATCCGCTTCCACCATTTGAACCCCTGTGCATACTACTAAGGATGCACAGGTACAAAAATTACTTACACTTGTTTTTGATTTTATCGTTCAACCGGAACATAGGGCCCCGGTTGCAACGACATATACCAGGAAAAGGGGCAAGAGAACTCCTTCTTCTCTTGCCTCCAAGGCCCAAACCCAATCTCTAAGCCCTCATTCATAATCCCAACATTCTGATGAGAATATCAAAAGGGATAGCCACAACACTAGTGAGACTTCTTTGGAAGCCTCTCTATTAGGATCAGGATCACATCCCGGATCAATAGAGTAACCCCCTGAGCCACTCCTATCTCTTCTGAACTTAAGTGTTGAGGAACCTGATCAAGATGATGTACCTTCTCCAACTACCACCATCTCGGAGTTATTGATTGATCTTGCTTCCAACACACCCAACCCAAGTTCTTCTCCCCTGAAGGTCCACTCTAGGAGTTATGAAAGAGTGGATGTGGAAGAGGCTGTCACTACTGCTGGTCCATCAAATGACCAGGAGGACAGTGACAACATCGCTAAGACATCAACCACGGCAACTCACAGTGAGGATGCTTCCTTGGAAACTCCCCTCACTGAGAGGAATCCCAGGTGCCAAGAAACCATGGGAGATGGGGATGTAGAGGCTAGGCCTAAGGCCCCATCTAGATCCAACGATTCCACAACTGTGGATGAGGACAGACTGAAACTTCATAACAAGGAATTGACGGCCAGAGTGGCTATGCTAGAGGATAAAGTGTCCAAACTAAGACACCAAGTCTCTATGCATGAAGCCCATCAATGCCCAACTGTGCCTACTCCCTCTCTTGTATCAGTGGGCACCCAAACTGATGCTTATTTGTCCACTGATGCAACCAAAAAGGGGGAGATGGTCCCAATGGAAGAAGACTCAGACAATCTTGACGACTGGATTCAAGAGCAAGCTGTATTTCAAAGTACACTATTCAAGCCAGCTTTTGTGCAGGTTCATGACTTGCCAGCTTCAGATGACGAAAAAGAAGAGACATCTGAAGACTGGAAGTTAGTCGTCAGGGCTGTTGATGAGATGCTGACTGATGCTGAAGACATAGAACAAACATATACATCTTTCAGCATCATCCCGAAGTAGCAGCCATCATAAGTCAATCCACTGCCCCCCAATTTTCACTGACTTCAACACAGCTAGAGTTTGACACAATACTAGCTTGGGGGTATGATGGAAAGTCTGAGAGGTTCTGGATTGGTTGGGAGTTTGGCGGAGTAGAAGAGCTAAACTGGGACTTTCTCAACAGCATCCAAGTCCTTCACCTATACCATCTACAATGCATCAACAACTCTACGGACCTCTCAGCAGAACTTGCTATTGGCAGGTTCTATGACTTGATGGAGGATAATCTACCCAACTTCGAAAGACAAATACAAGCAGCAAAAAGGGTAGCCTATCCTAAATCTTTAGCAGCAGCAGAAAGAAGACAGACTCCTAGAAGACTTGAAATAATAAGGAGTAGTCTTCTCACTGAAGAAGAAGTTCTGTGCTGGAGAAGATTCCTGTACAACAGAATGGTCAGGGATGTAGAAGTGCAAGGATGGATAAGCACTGACTCCCATGACTTCACCTTCTTCCTGAGCAATGTATCTTCTCTATCAATCAACATCAAAGAGATCTTGCTCCTACCTTCAGCCTTCCTGCACAAGGTCTTTGAGCTCAGATCACTCATCTTCAATGTTAACTCCTTAGAAAGTCAAGAAATGATCAAAATCATCAAGGCTTCTCTTTATAAGGAGGAATCTGGATCTGACTCAGACCTATCCTTTCTCTCTTCTCTAACAGTCAGACTGAACACAGAAGAAAAATCAAAAAGAAGAGAAGAGGAAAAGATGAAAGAGGCATTGAAAGATGTGACAGGTATGGAATGGGAAGAAGATGAAGAAAGTTCCCCTCCTTTGTCCATTCCCCAAAATTCCAATGAAGCTGAGGCTGAGATTCCAACAGCAGCACAATCATCTGCTGTTGTGATCAGTGAAGCTGAAGCAGAGGCATCCAACAAAGATAAGGGAAAGGGAATTATGACCAAAGAAGATGAAGAGAGGTTGCTCAGAGAGAAGAGAGAGAAGGAAGAAATAAGAAGAAGAAGAGAAGAAGAGGAGATGGTTGAACTAAAGAAAGCTCAAGATAGACTCAGAGCCATTCTCCTCAGAGAACAACAGATCCAGCTGTATGCAAAACAGCTGGATGATCTGAAAGTAAAGATTCCTGCAGTTTATCAAATTGAAGAAGATGAAGCTCTTGCTCTTCAACTACAGGAACAATTCGACAGAGAAGAAGAAGAGATTCAGAAGAAGAAGAAGAAAGAGTCTAAGTTCAGAATAACTGATTCTGAACTAGCCAAAGAAATTAGAGAAGAATGGGTAAAGGCTCTGATTTCGCAAGGTGAGGATGTAGACTTCCTTGAGAAACTATCCAATAAAGAAATCTACAGGGCCTTCATGGGTCAGCAGGGTCAATTGGCAAAGAATAAAAACGCTGAAGAAGAAGAAAAAGCCAAACAAAAGTCCAAAAAGACCATTGCCTTTAATCAAAGAACCCATGAAGAAAGGAAGATCATGATTGACTTCCTTAAGGCTAGAGGAGAGAGTGGAAAGAGGCTAGGTCCCATGAATTTCATGAACCTGCAAGCCCTCTATTTTAAAGTCAAGAAGGATGAGGAAGAAAGATTGGAGAAGAAAGGCTCCAAGAAAAGGGTAATCATTCAAGAAGAAGAAAGGAAAACAAAGAAACCCAAGCCTTCTCTCTCACCCAACACTTCCTCAATCCAATAACCTTCCACTCTCCATCATAGACCTCCCTCCTCTCCTCCCTCAAAGTCCAAATCCTCACACCCAGCTCCTACTCATCAACAACCTCCCAAAAAGAAAAACAAACCCACTTCTAAACCAGAAGACTCAAGAGAAATAATCAGATGGTCATACAGCCCTCAAGACCAATGGTTTAAAGTGTTCAGGGGGAGGACAGAAGTTAAAAGATCAATTTATACATCTGTTGATGAGGTACTACAGCTTCCATATTCTGATCTAAGAAGAATGATGGAGCCGGGTGAAGCCAATGAGCCTGAGAATGAAGGTGGGAGACATCTATTGCTGGTAATCAAACATTACTTCAACCCCAGCAAAGATGAAATCATTGATGTCAAACCTCTCCAATCCCACTCTCCATTCATCAGCTGGTCCTACAATGCTGAAAAGGATGAATTCACACTGACAGATGTTAAAGGACAGAAGATGAGGTGTTCAAGCAAGGCTATCTTCAAAATGGCAAGCAAAGACATCAAGACTCTATTTGAGCTTCCTCTTAACAATCCCAGCAAGGACCAGAGTTGATATGAGGTTGAAAGAATAGTCAGCAACATGCAATATCTTTAGCAACAAAAGCTTAGCATCGGTCTAGGGGGAGTTTGTAGAAATAAAGACTGATGGCTACAAAATTCTCTAAGTACAAATGCTGCTGATCTCAGAGTTTGCTGCTGACCAACAAACTGTTGCAGATAAGCTTATTTGCAGCGGATACTTGTTCTTCTGCTGAAGAACAAATCTGCTGCGGATAGCCTTATCTGCTGAAGACCAGAGTTGCTGCGGATAGGCTTCTTAGCAACATCAACACTTGATGCTGCTAATAGGCAAATCATCAGCAGCTTTGGATGGTCACATCTTGCTGCTGATCCTCATCCTTGCTGCTGACAGCCTTGTGCCTTGAAGATAAATCGTTGCAGCTGACTATCCATTCCAAGCGTGACTGACAACTTTCTGCAAATGCTACTGACACACTCAAAGCAGAAGGAACCTCAATAGTGAAACCAATGACGGACAACAATGCTCTTCTCTAAGCACGCAAGTAATTATGCATAAAGAAGACGCTTCAATAAAGTTAGCTAGTTTAGACTAAACTTGTATTGTTAGCTTTATACAAAAGATCAACGGTCTGTGTTAGATCTGATCCTTAGAATCAAGGGTCTGTCTTGATTCTAAGTTAGTATAAATACTGTGTAAACACTTCATTGTATGCGTGCTTCTTGATAGAGTTTTCACTTGTAATCGTTTATTCACAAAAGCTTAATACAACAGTGTTCTTATTAGTATTCTTTCTGTTTACTCGATTATACTTGTGTAGTTGCTATTGTTTCCACCAATTTCAACTAGAACAGAACCATCTTGTACTTTCACGATCCTACAGTTGGTGAGTAACATAGGTTTTGACAGCAAACAAAGTTAAGTATAGTTTACAATTCAATATGTTCAACGCGTGACTATAGCATAAATGTGAAAACATACAAGGTTCCAAGCGTACAATTCAATCTTGGTAATGGAAAACTAGATACGGAATCCCACTGATTGCCATTTTAAAAAAGGGGCAAGAGGATACCCAAGATGTAAGTTGATACCTAACAAAACCCGCCAAGGTTTTGTGGTAAGTTATAGTTTCAGATTCCCGTATAAATGATCATATTAGGTACTACCTTAAGCTTGGGCTGCAAGTTAATGAATGTACTGACATGAACACATGTGATGGTCACCATGTAGTTTAAGACATAAAGCATAAATATCAAAGCATAAGAACATAGGTATTGAATCGTGTAAATAAAGCATTTGTAAACATGTTTCACCCCAAAAGAAAAAAAATAGTAAAAATGGGCTATGTAAAATCACCTGTATTGAAGCTAGTAATGACATGAATTGATAAAGGTGAATAAGCCTCATGAGGTTCTCTCACAATACACCTACATGGTTAATTGTACTCTAAATTCAATGTATGTCTGATGGAGATAAGGACTTTCTAAGACTTTGGGGTTTCATTGGGCTTGGGGTTTGATATGGGATTTGTACGAGTTTTGCAGGAAAATTTGTATTTATATAGTGATAAGTTAATACTAATTAGGATTTATTAGAAACTCTAATTATATAGTATTTACAAAAATAACATGTTTGAATTTATATAATTATTCTAAGATAATTAAATAAATTATGAAATATGAAAGAGGTTTAAATACATTTAGATTTATTTATATAATCATCCTAAAGATAATTAATAAACAAATTATGAAATGGAAAGGGTTTAAATAATTTATTTTATGTAACTAAAATAAATAATTAATTAAATTATTTAAATAACATCTTTAATTTAAATGATTTGTGAAGAGAGATGTTAAATAAATATGTGCTTTAAATGTAATTGGTTTAGCTTGTATAATTATTTATCTAAAACACTTATTTAAGTATTTTTTTTTTTATAGATTTACAATGTTTTAGATAATTATCTTTGCCAAAATAATTTTTTATGAGTTTAAAAAGGAAATTAAAAATGCTTAATTAATTTATTATAATTTGTTTACTAACATTACAATCTTGAAAATAAAACCACAAATTAGGTTTGTCTAAAAACTCATGTTGTTCATTTAGAATTTTAAAATGTTTATAATATACTTTAAAATAAGATAAATAAAACATTATCTTATATTTTCTGTTTTTATAAAAAGTCCTGATTATTTTTAAAAGACTGATTCAGAATTTCAAACTATTGTTTCATGTGTAAAAAGAGAAAACAAAAGAAATAGCCCGAAACGGCCCGGCCGGGATTGAACCCGGGTGGGTTCCGTGGGAGACAAACACACAAACCAATTGATCTGGGCTAACAGCCATGCTAGAAACAGACTTGATATTCTTTAAACCAGTACACGGCTCGTCCCCTTCTTCTCCAAATGCCCAAACCGTAAACCCTAGCCCCCAAATTAGTCTAATCAGTTAACTATTGATTATGCAAACATGGGGCTATTGTTCTTTGGATAAAAACGAATCTAATGATGTATAAATTACTTGAAACGGTTGCGAAGTGGAAGAGAACAACTAGTGGTTAGGGTTCGTGTTCTTCGAAGGTTAATGGCGAACCAGAGGTGTTTGAGAGTGGAATTGTGCGTGCAGGGAGTTCGTCAAGGGTGTCACGAAGGTGTGTGATTGAGTTATAGGTCTCAATTCCATCAGAAACGCATAAATCGATTCGCATCTATGTGAGATGGTTACAGGAAAGGTTCGACGATCGATAGGTTTGATTAGGATTAAATTGGTTCTTGATTATCATTTAGTTCTAGTTATGTAACGCTCCTGCCTAATCAATTGAGATTAAAACTCACGAATTCGAATCATTTGGCATTGATTTGGAGTGTGTTGACTTCCGAAAGTCAACATCGCGGCAAGGTGAGGGGGGTGGGGGAGAAAGATAATCCAGATTTTTTACTCTAGTCCCTAGTCTTTCAAGGGTTTATTATCTTATGCACTAACTTGGGTTTTAAGTGGATTTAAAGTTTCACGAATTTACCAAAGGGACCCTAAACTTTTATAATACAAAAATTTATTAAATGTTATAAATATATATAAATATATATATATATATATATATATATATATATATATATATATATATATAGTTTTCTAAATAGAAATAAATTCTTATTTTGATTAAATACATAACCCTAATTTTTTTATAGAGTTTATAATTTAATTCTTTGTAAGTTATTTATTTATAAATGTATGTGTATATATATATATATATAGGTTTAGAAAAAAACTCATCATACATACATATATATATATATATATATATTTATTTAATAGAATAGAAACAATTATATAATCCCTTATATAAAAATCTATTATTTTTGAATTTGAAATAATTGTATCTAATGTATGTAGGTATGTATACTCATGAAGTGAAATGGGTAAATAGGATAGTTTATTAGAAATGCGAATCATGAAATTACAATTTGTCGGAAAAATAAAGGTCGGAATTTCCTAGGGATTACAGTGTCCCCTACTTTAGGAAATTTCGTCCCGAAATTGTTTAGGAGGAGGGTCTAGGAAAAGGAGATGTGTGTTTGGATTCTAAACTAGTTTTGCTTGTCGGTTTGGGGAGTATAGTTGGTGACAAGGTCAAGGTCAGGTCATTGTGTTAGGTATGGATGGTGGTAGTGGATTTTGTTTGGGTGGAAATAACGAGAAGATTTCCCTAGAATGATTTTGGACTCAAATGATGGGATGCATCACTTGTAATGAGGATGATGGGAATTTTAAGATCTAAACTTGTTTAGGATATAGTCTAAGATGTTCGAGTAATGTCGTTGGATGAGAATTTCACAACTGTTGGTTAAGGTCAAAGTAATAGGAAACCCTACGTGATACAGACATTGTTACTTCTGACAATATGACAGGAGCACTGTATGTAGGACATGCCAGCGGTATATCCCCTATGTCCCTGTCATATCCCATTAGTTTCGTTATTGTATATCACTATAGGTTTTATGTCATCACATATGACAAAATTTACTATGCTTTCCATGCGCTGACTTTTGTAAATACGTGTGCACCAGTAATTACTAAAATCGTCGTATGGTAAGTATAGATCATTCTATTGTGTGTGGGTACAGAGGTGGGGTAAACATCCAAAAACATTTAGTTTATTATTGTTTTTCATGTATGAGTTGCTAATAAGTAATTGTGTGTCTAGATGATAAAGCAAATCAGGGAGTAAAGACTAACAAGGTGGCACAACCCCATACATGGGTGCCCTAAGTAGACAGCATACCCTCCAGGTTACCCATAAATTTTATAGCTCTCTCGTGTTTGAACAAGAATACGTCAAACCCGAGTAACTCAAAGTTTATAGTTTCCTCGTGTTTGAACAAGAATACGTCAAACCCCGAGTAACTCAAAGTTTATAGCTATCAACTTTCATGGATAAAGTGAACGATCATGCCTCATGTATATAGTAGGCAATTAATTGCAAACAATGTAAACTGTATAGTTTCGTGTGTAATGTAAACACTCAAGTTTCATGTATAACGTAAATGATCTAGTATCATGCATATTTCAAACAACCAATTATCATGTGAACAAGCTAGTATCATGTATATTGCAAATGAGTAAGTTTCAAGTATAATGTGAACAATCTAGTATCATGCATATTGCAAACAACCAAGTATCATGTATCATGTGAACAAGCTAGTATCATGTATATTGCAAACGAGTAAGTTTCAAGTATGATGTGAACAATCTAGTATCATGCATATTGCAAACAACCAAGTTTCGTGTATAATGTGACCAATTAAGTTCCGCGTATAATGTAAACAAATTGGTTTTCACGTACAATGTGAACGTTCATATGTAAATAATTGACTCTCATGAATAACGTAAGCTATCAAATTTCGTAGGTGGTCAAGTTTTGCAGACAAGCGTGTTGCTTGACATTCATGTATCATGTAGGTAGTTGAATTTTAAGTTTTCAATTTTGTTGAGGTTTATATGGGTGGTTAACGCCTACACGAAAGGATTTATCTGCTTGAAGTGACTAGTAATCTCATACATTCCCGAAGATGCAAAGTGATGGGAAAGTTTTACAGGTAATCATAATAGTGTGCTCATGAATATCTAATTTGTGCTTTTTGTTTGTAAATAAACGAGTAATTGAAATTTTACTATTGTTTGTAAATTAATAAATAAGTGAAAATAATAATTTGAGTGGATGGATAATTGGATAGAAACCTTTTATTTATTTAATTTAATTATCAAAAAGAAGATGTTTCAAAAGATAATAATGGCCTTATTGTATAATAATTTAGCCAAGATTTAAATAACGAAATAAAAAATCATAATAAAATAATTAATCAAGTCATTATTAAAATGATGAAATATTTGTTAACGCTTTTATAAAACAATTTGCATAAGACGGGTATTAAGTTTCTTTACAAGGTAAAGGGTTTGTAAATAGTTTACACTCTATACAAAATCTATAAACCAAGGGTTTGATAAAGGTTTTGTTTGGACAAAATAACTATATTAGTTGAATCAAGAAATGACAAAATAATTAGATTACAAGGAAGGTTTATATGGATTTCAATTTAAAATTTTAAGAAAACGGGACAAAGAGTATTCGGCTAACATCTCAGATAGTTTCTCACCAGGAAGCAGATGAGCACCAAGACGAACATCGTTGTGGTTATTCGTATTACAAACCGAGCTTCAGCCCTAGTTATCTCCGTATGTTCATCAAGTATCTCCTGGTCTCCATACCTTGCTTCAGAAACTCTGGGTCCCTACATATAGGTGAGCGGTATTAGCTAGAATTCCTAAGGCACTGGTAGGTTCCTTGGCTTGTCCTGCTCTTGGGTCTGGATGGTAAAGGTTAGGTGCTAGATAAGGGTCTCTCGGAGGTGGTGCTTCAGCTGCTCGGAGTCTCAAGCTTGCTGCTAAGCCAATCTGCTCTGTGGTCAAAAATGTATCTGGCAGCTAGTCATGTCAGTGACTAGTTGTCTAGTGACTGGGAGCCAAAGCCTTCCTCTTGTGTTGACTCTGCTTCGGGGTGATTCTCAGGGGATTGAGGAGGGTAAGAGACCATGTCTAGCACGAAATGGTCGTAAGACTAATCATACCACCGAATTCTTATAATAATATATCGGGAGTAATACTTGACCTATAAGTAGTGGATCCACGAAAAGGATTCCCAGGAAAGAGTGGTGGGTCACGAGGGACACACTGAAGTACTCTGTCTTTCCTTAGTCAGAATCTTCCATGGGCTTACACTCACTCTTCCAGCCATCATGTACCATTAACTTTATTATTTGAACTCATGGTTATGGTGAGAATCGTTAGGGATTGTGGCTTGTGACCCCAGGGTGTGCTTCACCTATTCAAGCAACTTCCTTTCCTTGAGGGGTAAGGTCTAAGGGTTTAAATATCTTGCAAATGATAATAAGGGTGATAAAATTTCCAAAGTATGAGGATGAGGAGGTATAGTTGACTTAAATATGATTAAGTGTAAGAATCAAATAGGAGGTTTATACTTGTGTACTAAATTATAATAATTAAGCGAACGATGTTTAGATTGCATTCATCTATCATGTAACCAAATGGATGTTGTGACAAATCAAAGTGGTTCAAGTTCGTATACTTTCAAGAAGACATGCTTTAGCCAATAGGTGAACACTCACTTCGGGAATTCCCAGGAAAGCATACGGATCCTTCGGTTGATTTGGATTTATATGAAATGCTTTCCTACACAGAAAACCCAAGGTACAGACATTCACCCTTCCGGATTGCACATGTTCTCTACTAATTTTCCGAACCCAAAACTTTGACGGGATTTTAAAATTTTAATAGGCATTGGGCCTAAGAGTTTGAATCTTTCCATATGTGATTAGTGATGATGTGTAAAGATGAAAGTGTATAAGTGTGGGGTAAGACTTAGGATATCAAATAGGTATTGTACATATAATTCAAATAGTGTAGCAATGAAGGTATCACAGGGGTAGTAGTTTTTGTAGACATGTAGGTTATCAAGTAACATAACACATAAGATAAGTCATATTGTATCATGAAACTAGATAATATGTAGGAATATTATACCAAGGTATCATAAGGTTATAGACTATAGACTAAGAATATGTTTCAAGTAATTAATGTAGTTTCAAATAGAATCATGTAGTCCTTGGAATGTTGTAGTTCATGTAATTGCATCATGTAAGCAGAAGTAGACAGATGTAGGTAAGTATATGTATAAATGAGTATAGAGTGGAGTTCCTAATAAAAGACACGAGTTAAACTCATGTTTGGGGACTCCAGGTTATAGTATAGGTCATGTGTGTCTAATAACCTAGTTCCCTATAACCATGGCTCTGATACCAATCTGTCACACCCCGGCCGGTGGCCGATTATACGCCGGGGCTGACGCGGTTTTTCATAAGCACATGATCATCTATTAATAAGTAAAAATATTATTTCATCTTAATTAAAGCACCCGTTATATTAGAAATGGAAAACAAGGAGTTCAAACATAACACAAGTTAAATTCCATCTTTATTTAAACTAGGTCCATAGTCCTATGTGATCAAGTGGTGTCCTCAACTGGTGGACCTGAAACATGTGAGTAAATGTCAACTACAAGTAGTTGGTGAGTAACATAGGTTTTGTTGACGCACTTTTGTGTGACAGACACTCTGGATAGTTTCTTAGCTTTTGTACTTGTCTTGTATGTATTAGTCTTTGTATGTTAGTGTCTGTATGTATTAGTTATTGAGTTGTCATTTCTAATGCATGTTATTGTTGTATAATTTCTCTAAGTGTTTTGCGCACTTAGCAAGTGTGCAGGAATTACTTCCTGCGTACTTAGCAAGTACGCAAGAATACTCTGCGTACTTGCTAAGTACGCATGAACAATTTGCCCTGCACACTTGTTAAGTGCGCAGAGATCAGGTCTAGTATAAATAGGATAGGTTGACAGAATTTATGTACGCAGACATTTGCACTCAGTATTATTCTCTCTGTAACCTTCAAGTTTATAATAGACGGATTTTGAAAGTGATTTCGTTGTTGGTTTACTCTGTGTTGCTTGATTCTCCACCTAGTCACGGGCATTCCGCCCCTGGTCCGACTAGTCACACACCCACACATAACGATCCGAGACACCCGGGGACCTACAAGTGGTATCAGAGCTTAGCTCTTGATTTTGAGTGTTGTGAGTGTGTTAGGAGCATCTTCTACACATCTTACAGAGATTTTGCAAGCAAAAGTGGGTGTTTTTATTGATTTTTGTGATAAAATAGTGGTAGCTCTTGAGCACTATTTTAGAAGCAAAAATCACTCAAAAACCGACTTTTGTTGTGTATTTGAGTGTTTTGAGCATCAAAGGTTGGTTAGAAATGAGTTTCTGACCCTTTGGCTCATTTTGTTTGGTCATATCTTCAATTTCTTCTGTCTCCGGTGTGATTCCAGTGACCGAAAAAAGTTGGTGAGGGTTGGTGAAAAAGTGACCTGCGTACTTACCTTATTTGGCAACAAGTACAGTCTTGTTGCGTACTTACCAAGTATGCAAGACCATATTTGCTGCGTACTTAAGAAATCTCCTACGTACTTATCATTTTCTCCTGCGTACTTGTCAAGTACGCAAGAGAAAATTCTAAATACGTAAGACCAGATTTTTTTTAAGTGCGCAAGGCCAGAGTCAAGTGTGCAAGTTGTTCTGACTTTTCTGAAATTTGACTAAGTGTCACACTATGGCAAATCTTCAGAACCTCGGTAACCTACTTAATTATGACAATGAAATTGGAACCCCGCAAAAACCGCAAAGCTGCTTAATGTAAATGATTATTCAAATTGGAAAGCACGCTTTGAACATTATATCTCATATACTGATTCCTCTTTGTGGATACCTATACTTGAGGGGTATAAGCATTCAACTTATACATATCTTAATGAAATTGTTCCCAAGCCTATTTCTAAGCTAGACGAAGAAGAAAAGAAAGTGTATGATAGAGAAAAGAATGCACATGGATCTATCACAATGGCCCTAACTAGAGAACTCTTTCACAGCTTCAGAGGTTATGATAATTCGAAAGATCTCTAAAAGGCATTGCAGAAAAGATTTGAAGGGAACAGTGACATCAAGAAGGGAAAAAGATATCTTCTAAGAAAGCAGTATGAGGGCTTTAGATATCTGGAGAATGAATCTACTGATGAACTTATATCTAGATTCTATCATCTTCAAACTGAGTTAAAAGCTTTTGAGCTAAAGTATCCTGATGAGGAATTAGTTGAAAAATTTCTGGATGCTTTACCACCAAAGTTTGAGATGTATACCACTCTGCTGAGATAGAACCCGAAGTTCTATGAGATGACGATTGAAGAAGCAATCGGTAAGGTTCAAGCTCACGATATGAACTTGAAAAGAAAGGAAAGCCCAGGAAGACTTCAAATCCAAGACCCTTCTATGTATTATGGGACGTCTTCCACAGCTAAATCATCTGGTTCTGGTATCGCCTTATTCTCAGGGAACTCTAATGAAGAAGATAACTCGAATGGTTGTGGTGGTCATACATGCTTTACAGCATCTGGATCTGGTTCTCACCACCAACATCCCTCAAGAAATCCTCCCTCTACATCTTCAGCTAACCAGACTGCTATAGCCAATATAGCTGAAGATCATGTAGCATTATTTTCATCGTGTATGCTTGCCTATGAGAACTTCATTGGTGGCAAGCTTACAGATCTTGAGACAATTGAAGAAGATTTTATTCAGATGGATCCAGATGACATGGAGGACATGGATATTCAGTGGAATATGGCCATGATCTTGAGAAGGGCCAAGCATTTCTTGAACAGAACTGGCCGAAAGTTTATTGGTGGGCATTCAAATGCCAAGGTGGGTTTTGAAAAATCCAAGGCTAAGTGCTATAAGTGTCAGAACTTTGGACACTTTGCTCGTGAATGTCAGAAGGACAAAGCACCTGCCTCAGGATTCACAAGACCAAGCCAGGGAAACAACCAAGGAAACAATCAAGGGTACAACTCTAACAACCGTAATCAAAGTCAAGGTGGAACGTCCAATGCATTGGTGGCTCAACAGGACAGAAGCTTTGATTGGGGTGTTCATTTGGAGGATGCCCTTATTGCACAAACACAGGTTGGGCTAATGGCTGAGATGATGGAGATGATGGAAGCAGAAGAACAAGAAGCATCTGTAGCTGACCAAGAGGAGTCTACAACTGCCTTTGCCCTCATGGCTATTGGGGAAGCATCAAGTTCGTCAATTGAGGTAGACTCTAATTCTTTTGCTGTTATTTCATGTTCCAAATATCTTGGCTTGAAAGAAGAAAATTCTAAGCTTCAGGACAAAGTCGAACCCCTTCGTATTGCAGCATTAAGCTACAACAAAAATGAAAAACGTTACAAAGATTCAATTGAAACTTTAAAGAAAGAAAAACGTGATTTTTCACTTAAAATCAGCGAACAACAGTTTCATTTGGATGTTGCATACAAGGGGTTAGAAAAGAGAAATAATGAAATTACAAAGCTGCAGAATGAGGTCTTACAGTTAAATGGTAAAATTGAGAAGTTGAAAAATTCTCGCTTTGTGGTGGAACACTACGAATCAGTAGTGAGGCAAGTGAATGGCTTAGGGCTGGGTACTAATGCCATTCCTCCACCAGTTAGCGGGAAAATTGTCAACGGCTTAATTGACATTGATTTGTCTTGCCTTAATGAGTCCTCAAGTCAGGATGATTCCTCTAACAAGGATGATTCCTCAAGTAAGGTTGACTCTGCATCTAATGAAGAGTTCTTTACTGCTTCTGATGATGGGTCTGAGAACACCTGCCCTGAAGGAGTAGTCTCTGAGGAGTTGCTAGGTGAACAAAAAGTTAAGAAAAACATTATCACTGATAGTGATATTTGTATTTTGACTGAACCCGATATCATTGAATCAAATGAGAAATTAAAAGTGATGCTTTATGGCGAATATAAAAACATTAATCAAGTGAAGAAAGAAGCTTTTTCAGCTCATCTTGGGCTTGGTTATCAAGAAAATTTGCAAAAATATTATATTCCCAAAAACCAATCATCATCGGGTCAAACTCATGTTCACCAAACAACTTCTCCTGCTCATCATGCTGAGTCATCTTATGCCAGATCTAATGAGCCTTACAGGAGAACTTACAAAGAAAAAAGAACTTGCTTTCACTGTGGTATGGTTGGTCACATTCTTGTGAACTGTCCTGCTAAGAACAAAGGGTAACGACCAATTGTCTCACAACCGGTTGTTATCCCTAAGTCACCACTAGTGAAGGATTCCAAAAGTCCAAAAGCAAATGTGGTGAAACCAGTAGTAAAACCTATGGTAAAGCCAAAGATCTGAGGCTAAACCATATGTTTCAAAAATGGGAAAGCTACCTGCTAAACCTTGTGCATCTACCTCTGGTAGTGCACCAACTGGTGAGAAACCTATGGTAAAACTCTCCAAACCACAGAGGAGAAGAAGGAACAAGAGAATGAGAAAGCTGGAACAACTGGTTGGAATTCAATCAGGTGAAGCTTCCACTAGTTCACATGTTGCTGTTGAATGCAAGCCTACTGTTGCAGTTAAGAAGAACTAGAGGTCCTGGAATAACAAATCTAAAAGTTCTCAATCTCCTGGTCCCAAATATTCTAAAGATTCATCCATTTTTGACAATCACGACTGTGAATTAATTGTGGTTGTTTATTTTGAAAAAGATGGACGACCCAAGACCACTATGGCTTAGGTCTCCAAATCTAATTAATTTTTTGTGACTCGTGCAGGGACATCCGAATGGTACTATCTCTAATCGTTGGTATGTAGATAGTGGATGCTCCCGACACATGACAGGTAACATGGCCCTTCTTCAAGAAGTGAAACCATTTAAAGGCGGCTATGTGGCTTTTGCTGGAGAGAAAGGCGGTATTATCACGTGTCAAGGCGTGGTTTCAAATGGTTGTGTCAGCTTCGACAACGTCAACTACTGCGAGCAGCTGAAGCATAACCTGTTGAATGTCTCCCAGACGTGTGACAAAGAGTACTCGGTTATGTTTGAAAAGACTGAATGCATGATTCTCAAACCTGGTATTGAGGTTCTTGAAGACTGGATTCTGATGCGAGCACCAAGGACAAATATACCTATCAGATCGACATGAGCGTGGCGAAAACCACATCATCAGTTGCTACTTGTTTGTTTACCAATGCGACAGAGCTTGACTCTATCTTGTGGCATAGGAAACTCAGACACATTTCTTATCGAAAAATGAATCATCTTGTCTGAAACGGTTTGGTAACTGGTGTTCCTAAGCTGAGATTTACCATTGCAGATGACTGTATGCCTTGTAAAAAGGGTAAACAGCAATGGAAGTCTCACAGGCCCAAGCTCCAAAACTCCATCGATACCCCTTTGGAGCTATTGCATATGGATCTGTTTGGCCCCATAAGAATCAGGATTATTGGAGGTAAGTCATACTGTCTGGTTGTAACTGATGATTTCTCACGTTTTTCTTGGGTGCATTTTTTAGGTATAAAGGACGAAACTACTGACATTCTTCAATACCTGATCCTGAGCTTGGAATCTCTTTGCAAGTTGAAGGTTAGAAGAATAAGGAGCGATAATGGAACTGAATTCAAGAATAATTTGATGGAATATTTCAGTCTCAAGAAGGTGATCCGTCACGAATTTAGTGCCTCGTACACACTTCAACAAAATCGATTTGCAGAACGGAAGAACAGAACCTTGATTGAGACTGCAAGGACAATACTGTCAGATGCAAAGCTTCCTGTCACTTTCTGGGCAGAAGCAGTTAATACAGCGTGTCACGTCTTGAACAGAATTCTGGTTGTGAAGAGGCACAAAAAGACTTTCTATGAGTTGATCACCAATCGACCTCCCAATCTTGACTATCTAGTTCCTTTTGGTAGTCCCTGTTCCTTATTGCTACAATACAAAGACCGAAAGTCTAAGTTTCATGCAAAAGCGGTGGAAGGCATCTTCTTAGGATATGTTGCCAACTCGCCTTGCAAGAGAGTGTACAATATAGGAACTCATACTGTCGAGGAATGGTTTGAAGTGGTTTAAACTGGTCCAGCTTGGGGTTTTGATTATGATGCGCTATTCAAATCTTTCAACCTTCCTGATTTGTCTGCCGATGATGTCGCAAATGTGTATGAATTATTTGGTGGCGGTGATGACTCCAGTTTCTCAACGCGTGCTACTGTACCGATTGTAACTCCCGATTTCGATGCTGCATCTGCATCTGGAACTCATGACAGTGATAACATTGAATGTGTTCATGTTGACGAAAATGACGCTCAAGCTAATCCTAACACTCGTGTAGGAAATGAAGCTCCAACTGATCCAATCAACATTCAATCTTCTTCTTCTGGAACACAGGATATGGGGGAGTTGAGCATGAACTTTGATTCAGAAATTTAGGAACCTAATGTACCAGAGACGAGAGTGCATAAGAATCATTCAATTGACAACATTATTGGTGATCCTCATGCCGGTTTTCAAACTCGTCATAGAACCATTGCTGAGAACACTAGTTTGTACTATGAGATACTTGACACTGGTGTCATGGAAACATGTTTGCATGCTGCATTCGTGTCCCACTTAGAGCCGAAGAATGTGAAGGAGGCTCTCGCTGACAACTGCTGGATTGAGGCGATGCAAGAAGAACTGACTCAATTCCAAAAGTTGCATGTGTGGGATTTGGTTGATTTGCCAAGAGGTGTACAACCAACTGGAACCAGATGGGTGTTCAAGTGCAAGACGGATGATCGTCATGTTGTAGTGAAGAATAAAGCATGGTTGGTTGTTTAGGGTTTTTATCAACAAGAGGGCTTGGATTAAACATAAGTATATGCCCCCGTTGCTAGACTTGAGGCCATTCGACTGTTTCTGGCTTATGCCTCCTATGTCGGCTTCAAGGTCTATCAACTTGATGTGAAGAGTGCTTTCATGTATGGAAAAGTTCATGAAGAGGTCTATGTCACTCAACCTCCCGGCTTTGAAGATCCGCATAATATCGGTAAAGTGTATAAGCTCGACAAAGCACTTTATGGTCTTCATCAAGCACCTCGGGCATGCTATGAAACATTATCAAAACATCTACTGTCAAATGGTTTCGACTGTGGACAGATTGACTCGACCCTCTTCATTCGAAAAGAAGGAGGTGATATTCTTCTTGTACAAGTGTATGTCGACACCATTATGTTTGGGTCTAAAAATGAAGAGATGTGTTGGGAATTCGAACAGGTGATGAAGTCCAAGTTTGAGATGAGTAACATGGGTGAATTTTCGTTCTTCCTAGGTCTGAAAGTCAGTCAAGGAGAGGATGGAATTTATCTGCATCAAACTAAATATTTGCAGGACATCTTGTCAAAATACAAGATGAATGATAACAGTACTTATAACGCACCTATCCCCATCAATCATGGTCTGCATCCAGACAAAGATGGAAAGGATGTGGATTGCAAATTATACCGTGGGATGATCGGATTTCTTATGTATCTCACAGTTTCAAGGCCCGACATAATGTTTTCTATATGCTTGTTGTAACATTTCTGGTTTTCATCATGTAATCGTTTGATTTCAATAAACAAACACATTTCAGTTTTGATTCATGTACAAACAAACTACGATGCAGTTACATGTACAAACTATTCTATTACAATAACAAATTAAACAAAAACACCATTATCTCACAAGCCCCGAGGACCAAAACTGACAAAACTCAAAAACTACAAAACTAGGCAAGCACGGTCGCGCCTAGGACTAGGCACGGTCGCGCCTGCAGATCTAAGCACGGTCGCGCCTAAAGTAGGCACGGTCGCGCTGATGAACCCACTTGACTCTGCAGAAGTCAAACCATACCATACCCTCTGAATTCGCGAAATTTAAAATAGAGAAAAGCCGGTTTTCACGCGTCAGACCTTACTCGACTGAATTCAACCTGCAACACGCCTAAATTGTCCTCCAATTTGCACATTTGTTTAATCCCATACTCAACACAACCAAGTCTCGCGAATTAAACAATTGAGAGCAAGTTGCAGGCTTCCTACACCCTCATATACACCCACTCAATCTCTCAGAACTCTCACTCGACGCTCACAACACCTCTGTCGTCCGATTGATCGCCAAGAAATGAAGCCGCTCGACCCATAGCCGACCGCATTTGATTGCCCACTTTCAGCAAGTAAGTAACACGTCTTCAGCTTTGTATCTACCTCTACTACGAAAGCCCTATATCAATTCGTAGTAGAAACACTCAAATCGATCCGATTTTGAACCAAAAAGCCGAAACATAAATTTTACTCGAACTATACTCTAGACAAGATATAAATACAATTAAACTATGTAGAAACATTCGTAATCATCCACTAAGTGAAAGCCCTAAGAATCCAGAAGCTATTAATATAAGAATCGATCGAATTGTGTCTGAAAAAGGCCCGACACGGTCGCGCTCATCCCTGAGCGCGGTCGTGCCTGACCAAGCACAATCGTGCCCCAGGTGTGGCCCGGTCGTGCTTACCGAGCAAACAAGTCTTGACCAAAAACAAACACTAGACGCGGTCGTGCCAGATACGAGCACGGTCGTGCTCTATGTCCAGAACCTATGAAGTACCTTCTGACTCGACCACGGGCGCGTTTCAGACCACCACGGTCACGCCTGGCAACGAGCGCGGTCGTGCCCTACTTGAGCACGGTCGTGCTCCTTGACCAGAAACTTTAATTTTATTATTTTCAAACTTAATTTAATATGTTTTTTATTTAAACATTTCAAAACTTGTTTATAAAAATTATTTTATAAAATCCCAAGACCCGGGAATCATTTATAAACGATTAATTCCCGATAGTTCGAAACCGATGAAATCGTGAGTTTATAAAACCATTTATACAAATATATATTTTGACTTAAACAAATATTATTTATTTAAATTTATATTTAAATAAATATAAATATATATCAGTTATTTAAATTTACATTTTAAAGAATATATATATCACTAGTATTTAAAATGTACTAAATAGATAAATAAAATTATTTATTTATTTATTTCAAAGAAACCCTAAACATACAAATCCATTTTTCGACATAAAAATAACACAAACAATGACACGCGTTATACATTTATCCAATAGGTCAAACGTAGCGACCTACAACACGCTTGGTATTTTTATTGATCTGTGCAAACTACACTACCCAACATAAGTGAGTTACATAGCCCCTCTTTTACTCTATTTACAAACTTTTGGGGTGGAACATGCGTTCTATTTACTATGTTTACAAACTACACAATATACAATTCCACCCTACAATCATGTGTTACAATTTTGAGCTTTGTGCTTGAGTACTAGGTGTGTAGACCAACACGCAGTTTGCTATTCACGTGCAATCATTAACTATTTTATAGCCTACAGTAAACAGTGATAGATCTATTGAGTCTGACAAACCCACCCAGGTAGGGTGACTGTTACTGCCAACACGCGTTTGTTTTGCATGCTAGTTACAAAGGTTTGATTGTACTACCACGTCACACGATGGTATCTCTCCATAAATGCCTTAATTGCCATGTTTGTATGAATTGTATGCACACGACACTATATTCTATTACATGACACGAAAACCTATGTATTCTCACCAACTTTTTAGTTGACTTTGTTTTTAACCATGTTTCAGGTGACAATGTTTGAAGTATTACAAGCTGCTACATATAGGATTTGGACCTAGCAATTAATCTAAACTATTTGTATTTTGTAATCGCTACATTTGGTTCTTGTATGGTATGAACTTGCTATGTGTAATGAAAATGAAGGTTTAAATTATTCAAACTTTAGCAACCATGAGCTATGAACAGTCTGCACAGCTTCACGCCCCGACGTTTTCCGCCGTCGGTTGGGGTGTGACACTTGTGCTCAAGGTTTCAGTCACAACCGAAGGAGAAAGATAATCCAGATTTGGAGTGTGTTGACTTCTGAATGTCAACATCGCGGCAAGGTGAGGGGGTGGGGGAGAAAGATAATCCAGATTTTGCACTCTAGTTCCTAGTCTTTCAAGGGTTTATTATCTTATGCACTAACTTGGGTTTTAAGTGGATTTAAAGTTTCAGGAATTTACC
The DNA here is from genome assembly GCA_023525975.1 of Smallanthus sonchifolius. Lineage (NCBI taxonomy): Eukaryota > Viridiplantae > Streptophyta > Magnoliopsida > Asterales > Asteraceae > Smallanthus > Smallanthus sonchifolius. Next base: position 73,323,662 of record CM042018.1, on the reverse strand, counting down.
AAAGGGACCCTGAAATTTTATAATACATAAATTTATTAAATGTTATAAATATATATATAAATAAATATATATATATATATAGTTTTCTAAATAGAAATAAATTCTTATTTTGATTAAATACATAACCCTAATTTTTTTATAGAGTTTATAATTTAATTCTTTGTAAGTTATTTATTTATAAATGTATGTGTATATATATATATATATGTATATAGGTTTAGAAATAACTCATCATACATATATATATATATTTATTTAATAGAATAGAAACAATTATATAATCCCTTATATAAAAATCTATTTTTTTTGAATTTGAAATAATTGTATCTAATGTATGTAGGTATGTATACTCATGTAGTGAAATGGGTAAATAGGATAGTTTATCATAAATGCGAATCATGAAATTACAATTTGCAGAAAAAATAATGGTCGAAATTTCCTGGGATTACAAAAGGAGTTCAGAAAGGCTTAAAAAGGAAGGTAAGGATCTTTCAAGAATCACCTCCATTATTCTAAGGAACCACACTATAAATGAGAGATCATCAACATGTATTCATTCATTCACTCCCATTTACTCTTGCAACAGATTACTCTCTTACTCCCTAACTTTATTCTCTAAAAGACCCCTTGACTGATTCTCACGCCGGAGGTGGATCGTAGGGGATCCTCCCCTGCGGTGAGCCTAACGGTTTGTTTCTTCTTAGCAGGACCCTGAGGATTGAAGCCCTATATCTAGTGCAACAACAATAAAGTAAATAACATAAAAGTAAAAATATGCATGAAGTGTATAACAGAAATGTAAATAGCAGAATAGTAAATAACAGGAAAGTAAATAGTTCAAGAATAATCAGATCACAACGAGTATTGCTTTGGGCTTTGAATCCGCTTGGTATATGATAATGCTATTTTAACTAATCCGATGATATGACTAATATAAATGTGTGAACTGTACACCGCTAGAGCCTCATTCTCACAACATTTGGTTCACGAATTATGTTCTTTAGAATAAAATGGTAGGACTCCCAGCTAGGGACATCTTTACCCTCAACTCTTTGATCCTATCGCCGAGTTGGTTTGAGACATCAAAATTAAACATTTATTTTACTTTTATTAAAAGAGTGATTAGACTTTGTTCACCGGGAGGCGGTGCAATAATGGGACCATGTATAAAGACGTACCGTTCCCAACATGAGTTCACCAACTCTTGGTTGCATAACAAGCTCGTATAAAGACGTACGATCTTATTAATATTAACCAAGCTTTGGCTTATCAAAGTCAGCTTGTATAAAGACGTACAAGTTTCAAGAGAAGTTTGATTAAAAAGGTTTTACGGTCTTACACTTTAAAATAAAAAACACCCACAAGTGTAAAGACTAAATCAAGTAATAATAAAAAGTCCATCATGAAGATGGTTTTAAGAACGAATGACTAAAGAACATAAACATACCATTAGATTAAAAAGTTAAACATTAACATACACCAAACTTCATCTTCACCCAAGCAGTACAAAGGGTGTAACATCCCGAAATCCATCCTTTATATTATCAGGTTAGTGGGGGTACCCGAGGCTCTTCTTTATAAAAGGACGGATGAGGTTTGCGAGTAAACAAAAACTTAGAGTAACAGAAGGGGCTCGGTTAGTCGTTTAAGTCATAAACCAAGATCGAAACGTATGAGACGGATTAAGAGGGACCCGAATGGAACATTATGGGTATAAATACAACGTATACCACAAACCCTAGGACATTCGGCCTAGGTGTGCATGCGACGGTAGCGGCGAGCGAGAGGGGGATGACGGAGCTCGGAGGAGGCCGGCGACGACAGTGGTTTTGAGCAGGGAGCTTCACGCATCGCCAAGGTAATTCTCTGCTTACATTTTTATGCGTGATTTACGTTCATGTTTTGGCTTGAAACCCGATTAGGGTTTATCTTTGTTTATGATGATCGGAGAAGAAGACAAGGTCGGTGGTCGGGTGGCGTCTATAATGGCATGCACTCGGCAGCCGTGGTGCTCGGTGTTATAACGACTACACGACAACAATGGAGATCGAAGATGAGGGAGTGGCGGGGCTGCGGTGACCTAACTGGGTGTTAGTCGGCTGCCAGGGGAGAGGAGGAGAAGGGAGGCGGAGTTGGCCGTTGTGACGGCCGTGGTGGAGGTGTACGGGGCTGGTGACGCTTTCGGCTAGGCTTGGACGCAACCTTGAAGATGGTAGCAAGGAAAAGATGATGGTGGGGCACGACCATGTAGCATAGTGGAGCACGGGAAGTCACTATGGCGGAAACCGGTCACGGCAGTGAAGGTGTGAGTGGCACAAGGTGGTGTTCGGGTGTGGGTTCAGATGAAGTTAGGGTTGCATGGCGATATTAGTGTTATGGATGGTAGAGTATACGCAGGCATGGGAACCCGATTCGAGTACGCGAGTTCTAAACGAGGCAAGGGCAACCGAATGCGTGTGTAGGTGAAGCCAAGGGTTTGGTGAAGCGGTATGACAAGTAGGGAAGATGAGTGTCAAAGTTCATTTATATTTATGCGTATCCGACGGGTGTTTAGCACGTATTCTGATCATGTAATCATACGCCTGACAGGTATGGGTTCGAGCGTGAATGCACAGGTTGCAGAGCAAGGATTTGGATTGACTCTCAACCGGTGAGTTTCTAATCCCCTATTCTTTTAAACGTTTTTACTACTTTTGGGGCTATCATACATATATACAAGAGGTGTTTGCATATTGAATAAATTGAGATGTTTTGGGGTTTAACCAGACATGTTTATGAGCTACAATATTCACTAATGAGATAAAGGGTTACGGGGTGTCTAAATTGATTAGGTGAGTGAGAGTTAAGGGTTATTAATGCGAGTCGTGTTGAGGGTTAGTCGGGGTGAGTCGGGATATAAGCTAAACTCTTTTAAATACACATATGGTACATTATTCTAGCGCTATGTGCGGGGTGTAGGTGTAGTTAAAGAGTCATGTAAATGGAGTGTGATATTATGTGTTTATAATTGTGTTGCGTGTTTTGTGTCGTTGTCTTTGGGGCATGGTGGGTATTGTGTTTGCATCGTTGTCTCTATGACACGGCAGACAGGATTGTGAAGGACGAAGTCCTTCATGAAGTCACCAAAGGTGACAATATTCAATAGGTTAATGATGAGCTCGGGGTGTGTTGTAAGCCCTAACGAGGGTAACCCTGACAAGGGTGCATTGACGAGGTATGTGTTTATGTGCATATATATATATATACATGTGTTAAGTTGCATACAAGTGTTAAGTTATATTTATTGTGCGTGGGATATTATTGATGTGACGCGTGGATAATATTAATTAGGCGAGTATAGTTAGATTGACCGTTGTGTCGGTATTATGATGTGGTGTTTATAATTGTCTTGTCGACTGATTTGTGGGAGCCTTAGTGAAGGCTAAGTAAGTTGGTGTCTAGGGATTTATCATGTTAACCAGGTTGTCGAGTTAATACGGGTAGTAGATTACTAGTAACTAGTGTAGAAAGATTTAATTGTTTTGGCAAGATTTACGGGGTTTCAATTGTGGGGCGAGTCTTGGGTGGTGATGTCGCCCAGACAGGTCTATTAAAATAATAACAAAACCTAACCTAGACTCCTAAGTAATAAGAGGAGTACCTTCAACTAAACCGCACTGACAGGCAAATGTACCTATCGAGTGTAGCATAGCTTAATGGTAAACTGGAATATCGAACCCTAGAGACACTATGATAACTATACTAGACTCTGACTCGGACTAAAGATTAATTTGGTTTGGGGGGTTTACTACACTAAATATTAAACTAAGGAATGCAACAAACTAAGGTCGACTCAACTATCAAGAACAAGAACTAAAGGTGAAATCAGAAGATGGGAAGAATAGCACCTAGGTCGGAATCCTAGTTGCAAAGCACAACTTCTATCGGTTATTGAAACTATAATGGATCCGGGTTTCTAATGAAACAACTCTAGACAGCCTAGTGGATCCCTAATCACTGCCAGGGTGTCACCAACTAAGGAACCTACAGTGTAATAACTCACCAGATGTTGGATCACATCTCGGGTATTTCAAACTATGATAAAGTACCCTAATAGACAGATTACCTCTCAGTCTCACTGTCCAACAATACACTAAAAGAATGCACGGGATAATCTCAAGATAACAACTATGATACGAAAACAATCACTAGACACCTAATAACGGCTTCCTCTCAGACAGCTGACACTCAGATTCCTAATGACGAAGACTAAACGACTAATTCTCACCTCTCGGGTATTGAACTAGGATACACACTAAACTCTAATCAGTAATCAAAGACAACTCCTATGGCTACTACGTCTAGCAAACCACCATAATCACTAACCCTAAGATTTATGACCAAGATACGCTAATCAAATTGGCAGACAACCACAATCAATGCAAGGAATTGAAATCAAACACAAGATCAGATCTAAACATGCAATAACTTCACAATAATCAACTCAAGATCTTTTACAAAATCCATTAATTGAACCCAAAAACCGAATAAAAACTGAAACTTTAACAAGTAATCATCATGTGACCTAGGCAATATCAATGTTCTAGCCTAGAATCATGCTTAAACAACCAAAACAGAAGTAGAAACACAAAACCATGGTATCAAACAAAGCAAACAAAGATAAAGATCAAATCTTGCAAACCTAGAACGTAAAATCTAACGAACCCGGAAGCAAAGTCTCAATGTTTTCTCTTCAATTAACCTCCAATCTCCCAAAATCGCCTCTGGTCTCTCTCTAGACGGCTGGAAATCGAACTCCTCCAAGGAATGGGATTCTAATTCTATTAAAATTTGATTTTTAGGGTTTTGCCGAATTTTCCTTCCCTCGCGTACCGCGAAAGAATCTGGCAAGCCCCTCACGTACCGCGAGGGCCAAAATAGTCGCGGCTGATCCTAAAGTTCTTCGCGTACCGCGAAATTTGATCTCCTGGTCTTCGCGTACCGCGGGGGCCAAACTTTCTTTATTTCTTTCACTTTTGAACCCTGGACTTTCTTCTTTTCCCCGGTTTCTTCGTATATTCACTTGTAATTAACTCGAGCTCCTGAATACACAACAAAGACTCAAATGTATATCAAAATGACTCAAAACAAAGATAAACTAATAAAAAACGCACTAAAACAATGGAATAAAGATGTGTGATTTGCACTACATTAGGTGGTGAACCTTTTGGGATATTATATGATAACAGGGTTATCCATATGATAATAATTTATAAAACTATTCTATAAGGACCGAAGTTGTAATACCCTGAATATTTTAATAACACTTGACCTAGTAATCATATACAAGTAAAATGACTATTTGAAATTTTAGATTTAGACGAGCTATTAAGAGACTGTTTAATAATAATAATAATAATAATAATAATAATAATAATAATAAAATATTAATATTTTTGAAACGTGCTCTGTTTTTAATATAATAATATTATAAACTTAAAGGATAAACCCCATGAATGCCATCTTTCAAACCTACTCTATAAATTTGCTTAACAATTACAAAAAAATTTCACTATAAAAGGAGGCATAAATCACATAACTTAATTCACATCAACTTTTGAACCATATAAATATTATTAAACCCTACCTTGTTATACCCGCGTTTAATATCCAAGGATCTCAGTATAAAGTCGTTATACTACCAAGCTGAACACGTTTATTTCTTTTAAAAGTTATTAAATGTTTTGCTATATTCAAAACCCGCATGAAAAATATTAAATGTTTAAAACATAGAAGGTAATCTATAGAAAGCACTCAGGCTATAAAGTATACGTATAATTTGATCAAATAATACATGCATGATAATTATGATCTAGTGGGTCTGGCATAAATAAAGCAATAATCCAGAGGCGTAAAATACTTAAAGACACCGATAGTAGTGTTTCTTAAAGTTGCGGATTACTAGAATTCCTATGCCAGTGTATACAATAGTTATTCTGAATGTGTAGATTACTAATTCCAACTATGCTTACCAAATTTAATATGCTGCATGTCTAAAATGATTTATGTCATATAAACGTTATTCACCAGCTCATTGCTGACGTATTATTTTCAAATATTTTCATGTAAGGAATAAATATATTTTAGGCATAGGAGCATGCCGAAAGGATATATAGATTCCCTAGGCATAGGATAACTCGTGGCTATAATATGTAAACATGAATAAACGTCGAAGGAATATATTGACTCCTAAGGCCTAAGAAAGTTTATTTCTTAACATATTCTAAATCTGTTTGAGACAGAAGATTTTGAAATAATACTTTGTAGAAAAATCATACGGATTTTTAAATCCTAGAATATGTAAAAGTTTATTTCTACTTAATTGGGACCAATAGATTCCGCTAAAATAGTTTATAAATAAATATATCCAGGTACCAATACGTCACACGCTAGGGGATCCTCTAACCTGAGTGTGACAGGTTGGTATCGGAGCCACCGGTTTTATTGAACTAGATACTTGCTAAATAGAAAGTGTCTAGACTTTAACCAGATATAAGAAACAACACCCATGAATAAATTAGGTGCTTTAGATCTACTTTTGATTTATACTCATATATTGTTTTGCGATCCACAAGCCATAAGTGATGAATATTCCGTTAATAACCTTGTGATCAATCCCTTAATGTCTGGAGCCCTAAATTGGCCAATGGATATATCGAGTGATCATCTGATGCCAGAAGGGCCGGTTGAAGAAGTTGATGGAATTGAAATTAATAGTTACATTACAATAATTGAACAAGGAGGAGTACGGGAATCTCCCCGGAATCTAGGAGAATTTGATCCGAACGATTGGAGGTTCACACCTTCACCACAAATGGTTCCTCCTTTACTAGAACCTCATGGAGAAGAAACCAGCAGGCCCCGCATCCAAGTTAACTCAACACAGGAGCTTTTTAGTATACCCCTGTTAAACAGAGAGAGTTTGCACAAAATTGTCCAGTAAATAACCCGAATACCCAGGAGCAGCCCGCGAACCCCGACATCGTGGAGTACTTCAACAATAATGATAACGAAGTTGATTATAAGAAGGTGTTTACTGTGTGCCTGGAAAATGAAGTGAAAATGGGATAGCTGAAAGGCTAAGGAAGATAGGCGAAGATATGATATACAAATAAATCGAATAATTGTCATACAATATCATAGACCTTTGTATAATAATATGTAGTTTTAATTCCAGTTATACGTCGTATTGTACCATTTTCCCTGAGGTATGAAATTAAAAGATGTTTTGTTAAATCTTTCAGAATGTCAAATCTTGAATATAATAGCGAACACTCTAACAATAGAGGTGAAAAGAGGAATATAGATGAAGGTAACAATAACGAGCAACAATTCTCAACAAGACTGAAGTAACACAAATGATAGAAAAAGGCATATCAGCCGCTATTCCAAAATTATTAGATGCAATAGAACAAAGAAAAAAGGATAAAAAGTTACGGGAAGCAGAAAATTTAAAGACTAAGGAAAGGGAGATTGAAGAATTGTACGATTCAAACAGTGATTGCTCAAAAGTAAGTAAGCCAAAAAATAAAAAGAGAAAGGTAGAATTAAAAGGTTGTATTTACCGAACTTTCCAAGACTGTAAACCTGTAGATTTCTCTAGAAGCGAGGGAGCAATTGTTTCCCTTAGGTGGTTGGAAAAGATGGAAGCTGTTATTGCCATTAGCAAGTTTGCTGACAAGGATGAGGTGATGTACGCTGCAAACTCGTTCAAAGTTAGTGCTTTGGAGTGGTGGAACGCAGTGTGACATCCGGACTTTTTAGATTAACTTCGTTAGCCTAAACTCAATTAAGTCAAGTTAAATCTTAACCTAGCTAACTTATCACAAACCTCAGGGTCTAATTCTGTCAGTTTTAAAACTAAAACTATGTGGACGAGTTATGCAATTAGCCTAAATCCAATATGTTGACCCAGGAATATTAAAATCAAGGGTTCTAGTTACTGTTTGACTTTCAAAAGTCAAATCGGAGTATTCTTATCCTAAGTACGGGGAAATATCCCAATTGCAAGAAATGCAATTATCACCATCTCGGTGCTTGTGATAAAAACCGTTACCAGCGGTGTGGCAAGATGGGCCATGCTGCCAACGATTGTAGAGGTGAGTTGCAAGCCAAACAGCCATTCCAACAACCGGGATCTACCAAGGGTTGTTTTGGATGTGGTAAAGAAGGACACTTCCGGAAGGATTGTCCACAGTTAAAGAAGGGTGGTAATGGTAACAACAACAACAACCACAATCAGGGCAACAACGGTAATAACAATAATGGCAACAATGGCGGTAACGATGCGAAGGGACGAGCCTTCGTCATTGGATCCGGAGAAGAAAGGAATGACTACAACATAGTTACCAGTAAGTTCCATCTGAACAACTATTTTGCTTCTGTACTGTTTGACACTGGTGCTGATAGGAGTTTCATATCTAATAAACTTAGTAACTTATTAAAAGAAACTCCAACCCAGCTAGAAGCTAAGTATATCATAGAAATAGCGGATAGACAGATAATAGAAGCAACCCACATTCGTAAGGGATGTAAACTTGAACTGACCGGGCATAAACTTGACATTGATCTCATGCCAGTCACACTTGGTAGTTTTGACGTAATTGTCGGAATGGATTGGTTATCTAAGAACCAAGCCGAGATTATCTGTCGGGAGAAAATTCTTCGCCTTCCTCTCCCTAGTAGAGAAATCCTCTATGTCCAAGGCAAGAAGAGTGGTACTATTATGGGCATCATATCTTTCATGAAAGCACAAAAGTGACTACGTAAGGGTCATACTGCCATTCTAGCTCTCGTCGCCGAGCAGCCATCTGAGGAGAAGAATATTGACGACATCCCGATCGTACGTGACTATCCGAAAGTATTTCCCGAAGACTTACCTAGTCTTCCGCCTCACCGTTAAGTCGAATTTCAAATTGACCTAGCACCCGGAGCAGCACCTATTGCTCGGGCACCGTATAGACTTTCACCCAATGAGCTGCAAGAATTGTCTACACAACTAAAGGAGTTGTTGGATAAAGGTTTCATTCGACCTAGCTCATCGCCATGGGGAGCTCCAGTCATGTTCGTCACGAAGAAAGACGGGACTTTCCGCATGTGCATTAACTACCGTGAGCTTAACAAAGTAACATCAAGAACCGTTATCCTTTACCCCGCATCGATGATCTGTTTGATCAACTCCAGGGATCAAGCTTCTATTCCAAGATAGATCTTAGATCCGGTTATCAACAGTTGAGAGTCTGAGATGAAGACATCTCAAAAACGGCGTTCAGAACTAGGTATGGTCACTACGAATTCATGGTCATGCCATTCGGACTGACCAACGCACCCGCGGTATTCGTGGATCTCATGAACTGTTAGTGTGAACCTTACCTTGATCAGTTTGTCATCGTCTTCATTGATGATATCCTCATCTATTCCAAGAATAAGGAAGAACATGAGGAGCATGTGCGTTTGATTCTGTATTTTCTAAAACAAGAACAATTGTACGCAAAATTTTTCAAGTGCGAATTCTGGATTCATGAAGTACAATTCTTTTGACATGTAGTCAACGAGACGAGAATACATGTCGATCCATCCAAAATAGAATCCATCAAGTATTGGGCGGCATCGACAACTCCGACAGAGGTGCGACAATTTCTGGGATTGGCTGGCTATTACCGTCGTTTCATCGAGGGATTCTCCAAGATTGCCCAACCCCTCACTGCCCTAACTCAAAAGGGTAAACCCTATAACTGGGGTGACACCCAAGAGTCAGCGTTTCAACTGCTCAAACAGAAACTCTGCAGTGCACCCATTCTGTCTCTTACGGAGGGAACGCATGATTTTGTAGTGTATTGCGATGCATCCATTCAAGGTCTTGGTTGTGTAAGGATGCAACGCGAAAAATTGATCGCCTACGCTTCTCATCAACTGAAGATTCACGAGAAGAACTACACGACTCATGACTTTGAATTGGGAGCCATGGTATTTGCACTAAAGATTTGAAGACATTACTTGTACGGTACCAAGTACACTATTTACACCGATCACAAGAGTCTTCAGCATATCTTTGAGCAGAAATAGTTAAACATGCGACAGCGTCATTGGGTCGAACTCTTGAATGACTATGACTGTGCAATCAGATATCATCCAGGAAAGGCTAATGTGGTAGCCGATGCCCTAAGCCGAAAGGAAACGAAGCCCAAATGAGTTCGAGCATTACAGCTTACTATTCACAAGGGATTACCTGACAAAATCCGTAGTGCTCAGCTCGAACCCCTGAAAAGGAGAAACTACCGTTGGAAACCACACGCGGTATGAAAGAACAACTCGATGTTAAATCAGATGGCATTCGTTACTTCGCGGAGCGAATATGGGTTCCAGCGTACGGAAACTTAAGGGAACTGATTATGGATGAAGCTCACAAATCTCGATACTTTATTCATCCAGGTTCTGACAAGATGTACCATGACCTAAAGGTGCTATACTGGTGGCTGAAGATGAAGGCTGATATAGCCACCTATGTGAGCAAGTGCCTGACTTGCGCAAAGGTCAAAGTGGAATACCAAAAGCCTTCTGGCTAACTTCAACAACCAGAGATTCCAATGTGGAAATGGGAGCAAATATCTATGAACTTTATCACCAAATAGCCCCGAGCTCCTAGCGGATGCGACACCATCTGGGTAATCGTCGATCATTTGATGAAATCCGCTCACTTCTTGGCAATCAAAGAGACTTACAAAATGGGGAAACTTACTCGTATTTATTTTAAGGAAGTAGTCTCTCGGCACGGAGTGCCAATTTCTATCATTTCGGATGGTGACGCTCGATTCACCTCAAGTTTCTAGCAATCTCTACAAAAATCCTTAGGCACGCGTGTTAGGACATGTTTTGTAACTGTTGATAAAATTCTGTGTAAGTTCATAGAGAGGCTTGATATCAAGTTCGCTTGGGGAGAAGTTCAAGAGAACTTATTAAGTTCGCTTAGTATCAGGCGAACTTATCTTAAAAAAAAAGAGTATATGGTCGTTTTGAATCATTTTTGAAATTTTGAATTTTCAAAATTTTTTAAAGAGTATTTTGGCAGGAAATTTTTTCCGGATATTTTCGCAAAAATTTCAAATGTCAATTTCATGTGATGATAATGAGATTGGAATTATGCCACCAAAGCTTTTGTGCATATTAGATTACCGTAGCTGGAAAGTCCGGTTCGAACAGTTCGTATCAGAAACTGATGAAAACTTTTGGACATCCATATTTGAAGGATATGTGCATCCTACTTATGACTATATGGGATATTATGATGTTCCTAAACCAGTGACAACTCTTACTAAAGTAGAAAAGCAGAATTTTGATCGAGAGATGAAAACGTGTGAAACATTAACGATGTCTTTACCAAAAGAAATCATTCATAGTCTCGGGAAGTGTCCAACTTCAAGAGATCTATGGGAAGCATTGAAGAAAAAGGGTGAAACAACTTCTCAAGAGTTTGTGGTCTTGATCAAAGAAGAAGTAGTAAAGCAGTGTGTTTTTGAAAGTGACTCTTCTACCGAGTTAAGTGATAGTGAGAGTATTAGATCTGGTGAAAGTACTCAATCTACTGAGACTGATGTGATGAGTGAAGAAAGCTTTCAGACAGTTGAAGATGATTTGAGTGTATCAGAAATTGATACAGAGCCTGTCATTGTTGATCAAAAGGGTGAAGCTAATGATGACGTATTCATGGCTCCTGCTGCATCTTCTTCAGAAGTAAAACCTGAGGTACTTTCTAACTCTAAAATGTTTTGTTCTAACTGTATTTCAGTGAAGGATAAAATGATGAGGGTTATGGATGACAACGTAAACCTCATTTGTGATATGAAATCGATGCACACGGTAAATCAGAAATTAAAAGATAATGAGAATGTGTGTATTGAGAGAATAGATTTACTGAAGAGGGATATAAATTCTCTGACTTTGAAGATCAAAGAGCAGGCATATCACCTGGATATGTCCTTTGAAGAAATTGAGAAAAGAAATAATGATCTTGTTGAGAAAGATAAAGAACTAGCTAAATCTAAAGCAGAGGTAATCAAATTGCATAGAAAATTAGAAAGCTTTGCAAATTCATCATTCTTATTAGGATATTATCATGATAATACTGAAGAGGGGAAGGGAACTAGTGGTATTGGCTATGTTCCTCCACCATTCAACGGAAATTATTCTGTTACACCTGAGATTATAAAAGATGAGGATTTAGATCCTAAGACTGTGTTGAGAGTGAATCCGGTCACAGGTTAAGATATGGTGTATTCTGATGAGAGTGATGATGAATATTTTGATGAAGCTAAGGTAGAGGGGATACCGAAAGAGGTTAAAAAAGAAGACTCAAATGTTGATTCTATTTCATCTCGAAATTATACATTTGGAAGTTCTTCAAATTCAAGGAGAGTTCCATATGTTAGATATTATAAAGAGAGGCGTACATGTTTTCATTGTAATGTGATAGGACACATTATGGTGAACTGTCCTTACAAAAATAAAGGGAAGAAGCATGTAGTTCCTGAGAAGATGAAGCCTGAATCAAAACCTGTTGAGAAAAAGTTTGTTCAGTATCAAACTCTAAAAGAAGTTCATGTAGGAGAATCTTCTTAAAGTGCATCTTATCGTGTGAAGATTCCTTATATGAGAGATTATCGTGAGACGAGATCTTGCTTTTCTTGTGGTCTTGTGGGTCACATTCGGATTGCTTGTCCTCACAACGCCAAAGGTAACCGACATGTTACTCCAAGAAAGGTAAGAACTCATGGTAAGCCTTATGTTAACCCAAATGTGGTTAATCCTCATGATACACCAAAGGGTAATTCAAAATCTGAGGTTAGGCTTTCTAGACCTCAAAGACGGAGGAGAAACAGAAGATTGAGAAAACTTTTAGAACAACAAGAGTTTTCACAATCTAAACATTTTTCAAATGAACAAGATTGTTCAAACACTTAACATTTTAAGCAAAAAGAACTTAATGAACAGAAGTATGTTTTGAAATATAAAGTTTCTGTTTCTGACTCGTCGGAGCAATCACCGAAAATTGATGAGAGATTCGATTGTGAATGGAGTGAGGTTTATTATTTTGATACAGATGGACGACCCATGACTACCATGGCTTGGGTCCCAATTTCAAATTAATGTTTCTTGTTAGATGTGCAGGATTTACTAAGAGGGACTATTAATACCATTTTGGTTGTTGATAGTGGTGGTTCTAAGCACATGACAGGGAATGACATCTGCAAGAGTAACAAGTTTTTGATAACTGAGAATCTATTTGTTTCAACGACTTGATGCTCAAGGGGGAAAATATGTCACACACAATGTTATTTTGAAAGAGTTTTACAAAGTCCAAATGATAACCTGAAACTTAGGATGACAATGGTGAGCATAAAGTTGTTGATGCAACCATTTGACTAGTTGAGGGGGAGTCTACAGGACAGGGGGAGTACAGAACTGTGTTGGTGACAAAGGCAAAGGCATTCAATTAAAGGATTACATCGGTTTGCGTTTTTAATTGATTGACTTGCTTAATCCTGAGTAACCAAGTAAAATGTTTTTCATAAAATGTTTTCATGGAAGGTTTATTTTCGTTTGTTTTACTTTCGTTGAAAAAGATTTTGAAAAAGCTAAACAAATTGAAAAAGATAAAATCGACATTACTTGAAGTTAAAGAAGAGATGATAGTACATCAGTAGATGTTCTTTCACACATGACCTTAGATTGACTGGTTGGTGCTTTATGTTAATATATCTGAATTATATGTTTTGATCTAAACTTCAGAGACTGCACAAATAGGAAATGATAGTGTTGTGTATGCATATAATTTGAATTGTCAGTAGACTAAAAGCGTCACTAAACCATTAGTAGTGTGAAAACATAATTACATATGTTGCAACTGTGATTTGAACCCATTTATGTCTGGGTGTGTGCGTTAAAAGATCACTATCTGATAAAGAATATTAGCTTTTAATAAAGATTTTCCTATGAGATCAGTTTCGGGTTATGTCCCTAGCACTATTCGTTCGATTTGCTTCAGTGCCCATGTCCCGAAAAGCATGCAATTTGAAGTATAATCAAGATATGTACTTGACAACATATGTCAAACATATACTAGCCCTTGGATCATATTGATAAATCATCTTTACTGATTCCATTAAATTAATAATCTAGATAACAGTTGGATCCACGTACCTGAATCTTATGATTCCACATATATAAGCTAAAACATTGAATCATTCGATTCTGAATGTCATTGATTCCTATACAATCCAATTTGGATTCTGCTATTCATGTGCTAAGTGATGTCTCCTCATTCTGGAAATTCGGATAATCTTTAGTAAAATCTCATATGTCTTGAAGATAGTGCATTTACTTTCTGTTGGCATACTAGTGGGGTACACGTTGTATTTCATACTTAAATGGTACCTTAACTCACAAGAAAGTGGGAATGAGATGCTTTAGTTTCAAATCTTATAAAATTGACAATTTGAATTTGTGTGTCATAGCCTGATCCTATTTTCTTTGAATGTTTATCGCGTATCATAACATGCAATATGAAAGTCCTGAAAAGATAGAGTGTGATAATCTTAAAAGATATTGGTTTGATTGGTCAAGGCTTGAAAGAATGACATAGGATACCTTTTGATATTATATGGATTTTATATCCAAGATGTGTGATTGATATATCATATATACTGATATGATCTTCTTACTCGTGATGTTAGACCAAAAAGAGGTGATTTTGTATTTTACATTTCAGTTTATATAGAGAAAAACCAAAAAGATTTTGTGTTTCTTATGTTTGAAAAACCAAAAAGATTTTATTTTTCCAGCTTCCATGGAAATCTTAATTGTTGGTTATTCTTGGTTGTTCTCCTTTGCAAAAACTGAATATTGCAGACAGAAGTTGACAATGGGTCCTTCTCCCAAGTTTTCTTCTAGATAGAAAGAGAAAGTGCAGATGAACAAGACGAAGACTACAACTTGTTTGATGATATATGAAGACGGATGACAATCTTCTAAAGCTGTTGTCAAGGGGGAGTCTGTTGGAGCATATTCTGGTGACAACGAGCTTGAAGATTATATGTCTTAGTCTTAGAGTCTTTGACTTGTAATTGATAGAATTGTTAGCATCAGTTAAAGGGGAGTCTGTTAGGACATGTTTTGTAACTGTTGATAAAATTCTGTGTAAGTTCATAGAGAGGCGAACTTAACAAGTTCGCCTGGTTTATCAGAGGCGAACTTGTTAAGTTCGCTTAGTCTATCTGAGGCGAACTTATTAAGTTCGCTTAGCCTATTAGAGGCGAACTTAATAAGTTTGCCTAAGCATCTATGAGGCGAAAATAAGTTCGCCTACTGCAGAACTGGTGCTTATATATACAGTTACAGAGTCTGTTATCAGAGATGAAAAAAAAAAGAGTGTAGGAGACGATATCAGGAGGAACTGATTAGAGACAGAATTATTGTAAACTAATATTGTGGTGGAAATACAAAGAGTTTATTTACATCATTGTTGTTGATTGAGTTACACGAGCACGTTGATCATGGATTCCGCACGTTAACACCGTGTCGTACCGCAAGTCTAGAGATCCGTCACGCACCGAATTAGGGACCTACAACGCGTCTAGATATGGGCACGGCGCACCAACCTTAAATTGATGGCCAAACGGAACGTACCATTAAAACCTTAGAGGACATGCTACGAGCTTGTGTGATCGATTTCGGTAACAGTTGGGAAACTCACTTGCCTCTAGTGGAGTTCTGCTACAATAACAGTTATTACACTAGCATCAAGGCAGCACCATTCGAGGCATTATACGGACGGAAATGCCTATCTCCTATCTATTGGGCTGAAGTTGGGGATAGCCAACTTACGGGTCCTTAACTCGTTTTCGAAACCTCTAAAAATATCGTTCAAATTAGAAACCGTATGGCGGCAGCTCATGATCGTCAAAAGAGCTACGCCGATAAGCGTCGTAAGCCATTAGAATTTCAAGTAGGCGACATGGTCCTATTGAAAGTGTCACCTTAGAAGGGTGTAATTCGCTTCGGGAAACGAGGCAAACTAAACCCTTGTTATGTTGGACCGTTCAAGATAGTGAAGAGAATTGGCCCAGTAGCAAATCAACTGGACCTACCTGAAGGACCAAGTAGTGTACACAAGGTCTTTCATGTCTCGAACTTGAAGAAATGTCTAGCAGACGAGACACTCACAGTTCCTCTTGAGGAACTACAAATCGATGAACAATTATGCTTCGTTGAAGAATCAGTCGAAATCATGGATAGGGAAGTCAAAACTCTCAAACACAGTAAAATCCCTATCGTCAGAGTTCGTTGGAACTCGAAGCGCGGACCGGAATTCACATGGGAGCGTGAGGACAAGATGATGCCCAAGTATCCCCATCTGTTCAAGCACTCCACGTCAAACACTTAAAGTACAATTCTAATTTTCGGGACGAAAATTCTTTCAACTAGGGGATGATGTGACACCCCAGAATTTTTTTTTATTTATTCTAATTTTCGGGACAAAAATTCTTTCAACTAGGGGATGATGTGACATCCGGACTTTATAGATTAACTCCGTTAGCCTAAACTCAGTTAAATCTAGTTAAATCTTAACCTAGCTAACTTATCACAAACCCTAGGGTCTAATTCTGTCAGTTTTCAAACTAAAACTATGGGGACTAGTTATGCAATTAGCCTAAATCCAATCTGTTGACCCAAGAAAGTCAAAATCAAGGGTTCTAGTTACTGTTTGACTTTCAAAAGTCAAACCGGAGTATTCTTAGCCCAAATTCGAATCAAAACCCGAAATTCGTGCGACAATGTAACTGATTTACACATTAAAACCATTAACGATCATTATTACAGTTTTAAACACCATTGTCATGTGGAATTAAACCCAATTATGGGTGTTCAATACATAACCGTTGACTTCATAGCTGAAGTTTCTAAATTCGATCAATTGGTATAATAATTTTTCAATCCAAACTTCTGCGCACCTAATTCGAACTTCTGTCAAGGTTTTGCACACAACAATTTGGCCGGAGAGAGAACTAGAGCCGCCGGAGACCAAATCAGTCACAGTCGGCAACCGTTTTTAGTCGAACACAGTCAATTCAAATACAATTATGGTAAATCCTTACACCTTTAGTTTCGTTTTCACTCCTAGAACATAAGCCCTATCATAATCAGGGCTTACATTATCGGAATTAACTCGATCCAGATTCTAGGGTTTGTTCAAAATTGGATTTGGGGGTTTTGGTCCTAGACTCAACCATAATCCAATTAAACCATATCAGTAGACTCACAATAACCTAATCAATAAAAGCCCTATGTTTCTAACAGGTTCATTATCGAATTTAATCAAATCGATTCAAGATCAAACCTAGGGTTTTGTCTTTTTAATCGACTAATTTAACAATCTAAACTCGTTGATTTTTGCAATTTGTTACATCCACAGGATCGCCCACACATCGGTTAACGAAACCCCTTTATTATTTTGGCTTATCACAACCGGATTTGATGGTTTGAGGCTGGGTTCGATCGTACGTGTATATGGGAGGGGGGCTCACTAGAGTTCTATGTTAAAAGCATTTTGATCAGGGTTTGTGTGCCATACCCTAGCGGGCTGAGTTGGTTAGGTGTGTGTGCTTATGTGGGAGAGGCTCGGGTTCAAGTCTCTCCACACTCTTTTTATTTTTAAACAGTTTTTAGTTAATATTTTCAAATAAAAATCAAAACTTATATTATAATATTAATATATTAATATGTTTTAACCTCGAAAATCATCCGTGGGCTCGGGTTTAGTTTATAACTCATGTTTAATAATTTTACCCACTTTAAAAATAATACCAAACCAAACCAAACGTACCCAGTATAATCCCACACATAGCTAACGCTATTAGTAGGGTCTGGGGAGGGTGTGATGAGGGCAAACCTTACCCCTATCCCAAGGGATAGAGAGGCTGCTCCCGTTTAGACCCCCGACTCCATGGGAAAGAAAAAGATAAAAATATAAATAAAATTAATGAGTAATAAA
This sequence comes from Smallanthus sonchifolius, assembly GCA_023525975.1. Taxonomy (NCBI): domain Eukaryota; kingdom Viridiplantae; phylum Streptophyta; class Magnoliopsida; order Asterales; family Asteraceae; genus Smallanthus; species Smallanthus sonchifolius. The sequence goes on along the minus strand of CM042018.1, from coordinate 73,305,577 downwards.
GTAAAATAAATCTAACAGTAATCTAACAATTAGCAGTGTATGACTAGAGTATATTAGTCACAAGAAACACAACACACCTACAAGAAACAAGACATACGCAAAATCTTTGCTAAACAACTCTACTCTCCCACACAACGGGTCACTCATCCTAAAACCCTAATACGACGTCTCCATGAAATCCTATCATTGATCATGTCCTCTGAGAGGTGTAAATCTAGCAAATCAAGCCTAATCCTCTCATCCCACGTTAATTTCGGTCTCCCCCTGCTCCTTTTCCCCTCTACAACGAGAGTTTCCACCGTTCTCACTAGATCTGTGCTGTGACCTTTCGAAATTTTCGTTGTAAAATTTGTCACATAAATATTAACATTCTATTTCAAAACATATACACATATATTTAATCAAATTTATACAAATTGGCATACAATTTATGTATTTTTAAAAGTAAATTTTAAAAATATTTTAAGGTTATAAACTATATAAATTATGTTATTAAATTAGATAATTTATATAAATAAATCGATGGTTTTCAATTTTATTAAATTAACCATTTAAAAAGATGGATTTTAAATAAAAACATAAGTTTTATAAATTTTATAAACTTAAATTTCATTTTAGTTTAAAAGAATTTAAGTTAAATAAACTTAATGATTTAAATAAGTAATTTAATGCATTATTTCAAAAAGATAATTATAAAAAAAAAATGGTTTTATTAAAGAAAATGGATTTATAAAATATATTAGTATAAAATAAATTAATTAAAGTTGAAAAAGAAATTAAATTTTATAATTAAAATTAAAGTCAGGGGGCTATTTAGAATTAAACAGAACTTTAGGGGTTGTTTTGAAATCATTCCGAGGTCTGTTTTAAACATTTTCAAACCACAGGGACCAAAACTGCCAAAATTCATTTCGTGTTTCCGGTCTCCCTGTCCCTTGGTCCGGCGGGTAAACCACCTTTCCGGCGAGCCCGACAGCCTTGTCCCACTGCACCTCCACACCTAAAACCTACACCATCGTACTCGCCTTCCTCGTGCGATCATGTTCCCCCAACTAATTTACCTTTTCATCATCGAAATCCCACGACACCATTTGTCCTCCGAAGACAAACCCCTCAAATTCGGCCGACCTGCTGTACCTCAACAGCCACTACCTAGCTCGTTCGAATTGTCTTGTCAAGACGCGTGCGACCATACACCCAATTGCTTTTTGTACTATCGGATTTATGTTATGGCATAAAAGTTCATCTCCGGAACATCATTCGATCATCCCATCATCTCCGTCTACTCCCTCCCCAAAGTGACTGTACCATCGTGTTCGTCTCGTCGTTTCGAAGCTCACACTGCCTTCTGAGTTCTCGATTTGACCCCGAGGTTCGAGTTCAGTTTTGAGCATCCTCGGCTTCTATCTCGACTTCGCAGACCTATTCAAGACAGGTATAACTCGTACATTTTGTTCCTTTACTTTCGTCTATGTTCTGGTTAGCTAACCCACATAGCCATTGGTCTTTTGGCCTCGTATCCGAGCTAAATAGACCATTGCCGGAGACCGACTTGTGTTGCCGAGAACTCAGGGACGAAAAGGACTTGTTATGTAGTTTAAATGCTGGTAATGATCAGCGATGGGCTTATAGCCCGGCTGGTCACACTCGTCCCCGATAACAAACAGGTCCCGAGTTCGATCCCCGTCCACACCTTTTTATTTTATTTATTCTTGTTGATCACTAGTTTGACCAACCCATGGACCCCCCAGACCCTAACCGTTGGACCTGGATTCGGGTCTGGGTCAACCCGATCCGACCCAGTCCACAATTTTAAATAAATTTAATTATTTTGATATTATAAATTATTTTTAACACTCTAATAATTACTTCGAACCCGAAACTCGTCTCGTTTACTTTAAACAAACCAAACGACTTTATACGCGGGTTCAAACCCGTTAAACTTTTAAAAATATATATATATATATATATATATATATATATATATATATATATATATAAACCCAATGTTTTATAAAATAATTACCCATTTTGAAGCATGAAAAATAATGGACTAATATTTTATAAATAAAATAAATACACGAAAATTTTTTATTAAAAATATAATATTTCCACGAAACTTAAAGTATGCAAATTATGGCTTATAAAAATGCAAATTTTATAAAAAGTATATTTCCAAGAAGTTTAAATATTTAATTTGGAATTTTTATAAAAATACAAAAGTCTTACAAAAATTAATATTTGTTCCTACAACGATTTTAAAACATATCATTTTCGCAAAGGTTGTTCCGTTTGTAGACCCATATATATTTAAACAAATGTACACGTACGCGAATACATATTTGATACATATTTATTTACATAGGATTACATCGTGCATAACAACAATACAAATATCACCAACGCGCGTGAAGTAAAACCCTCGCTGCAAGGTGAGTTACATATCCCCTATTTACATTTTTATACACTTTGGGGTGAAACGTAATCTGTGCTTACTTACATACAATTCAACTTGTGTTTACATGCGTAGATTATTGTGCTTTTGTGCTTGATCACTTGTTATGCTATGAATACTTTTAGGATGGTTTAAATTATGTGTAACCCACATAGTCTTGATTCCATGCCTATCACTTTTAGGGTAGCGGTATGCTATGCCTATCACGTTAAACCTATATGCTTATATACATAATTACATGCTTACAATTGGTATACATATAGTGAATTCTCCACATTATGCCATATCATACCATGTCAAACTATGAATTGTATAAACGTTTTAAACTAAACTTTTACTTTATTTAAACATATGTAAACTCACCAACTCTCGTAGTTGACACTTGATTTGGATTACGTTTCAGGTGAAGATATGTGATTGTGTGACTATGTGTTGAAGGTGCTACACATAAGGCTTTTGGACCTAGTAAAATAATTATGTGTAATATTCTAGAATAGGGTGTTGTAACTTGATTTGTATTTGGATATTTGATATTTAAATCTTATTAATGAATTATGCAACCTTAGTAGATCATGTGCTTATGAACAATCATTTCATTGTCCGCCTCGATGATTCCGCCATCGGTCGGGGTGTGACATGTGCTCTGTCTCCTCTTGACATGTCCAAACCATCTCAATATTCCTTCTCTTATCTTATCTGAGATACATGTGACTCCCAATCTCTTCCGAACAACTTCATTTCTTATTCGGTCCTTTCTTGTGTGTCCACACATCCACCTCAACATCCTCATCTCAGCTACATCCATTTTTCGAGCTTGTGTCTTCTTGATGGCCCAACAATCGGTTCCATATAGCATCGCTGGGCGAACTGCTACCCTATAAAATTTACCCTTTAACCCTATTGGGAACCTCTTGTCGCACAAAACACTTGAGGCCGCTCTCCATTTACACCAACCAGCCTGCACCCGATGGACTACATCATTGTCGATGTCCCCGTTACTCTGGATGACAGATCCTAGATACTTGAACTTCAGTGTCTTAGGGACAACCCCACTTTAAAAATAATATATTTATATTATTTAACCCGTGAGTCTAATTAAAAATATTATATTTATATATTATTTTCGCCACGTTAATAAACTTTGTGTAACGTTTCAAACTAATAAATAATATAATTATTTATATTATTACCCGCGTTGCTATATTCTCGAATAATAATATGTTTATTATTTTGCCTTGTAATTAATTATTGTGCTATTTCTCCAAACTTAAAATAATATTATAAGTTATATTAGTTTCCTAGACCATTTATAAATGGTGCAAACACACGAATATTTATTAAATAATATTATTCATAATTAGAGACGTTCGACACGAAACATATTTATCTTAATTATTATATTAAGAAATCCTTATTCTTGTGGACGAGTTCGTCTACTCGTTAATCCTAAGAATTTTTTAGGACGTTCAAATCTTCCGTGTCGTCTTCACAAAAATCCTATTGTAGCCCTAACTATTATGTGTATAATATAGGGCATACGTAAGTCATTCACAGGCTAACACTTGTGGTTCCAATCTCATCTCTGTGTGGTACCATCTATTACTCAACTCAGGTGAGTTTCATGGCCCCGTTTACTGTTTTAAATTGGGTGAGAGAACATGTCATAAACTATTTTGATTAATGTATTTCATATGTTATCACTGTTGAGGCTAAGCATAACACACTATCATAAAAGTTCTCACACACATCGAACCGTTAATATGGATATAGCGAGGAAATGTTTAGTAGTAGTGCTGGGTTTGACAAACCCCACCCGCGTTAGTCACGCTAACTCGATTAGAGGTCGAACGGGTGAAATGTTGGCCTAAACACATTGCCATAGTTGATAGACCTAGTGGGAGACAAACAAACACAAAATGTCATCTTCGGTTGCTAGCGCTTTAGTATGACATGAACATAGGTTAGCTACCTATTGATATGCATAGTGAATATACATAATCTGGTAAACGCTTTTATTACGATATTGAAACCTGTGAACTCACCAACCTAGTGTTGACCCATTTTCTTACATGTTTTCTCAGGTCATTAAGTTGGTGCATGCTAGGGCATGCATGGTATCACATTGTTATTATCAATACATCTCAAACATTCAAACACTTATTATGTTTTCTGTTATTATTAGACTTGGGCGCGTTTGTTTTACGCATTTACTTTCTTTGATTAACGCTTCCGCATTAACTTTGAAGTTTTATGTTATGACATTTTAAGTCCCATATAGTGTCGTTTGAATTAACTAATGTCCGAGATCCTGATTTGTCACACCCTAAATGGTAAAACTCCGTTAGTGGAATTTGAGGGTGTGACAGATTGGTATCAGAGCCATTGGTTATAGAGAACTAGGATTGCATACTAGACTATAACCACACACACATTAGTTACTTAAGATAGATATCCATTCAGGCATTTACTTCTTACATTTCAGGATCATGTCTACCCCACCTACCTCACCAGCTATCCAGGAGATGGATTTTCCTATTCTTCCATCACTAGAGCCCAAGAGGTGCCGGCTCTAACCGATGGATGACATAGTGGTGTATGATGAGCCAATTCATGTTCGGACAGAAGATAACCCACACAATTGGGATTGGTACCCTTGTCTGATCAGGAGTTGGATTAGGCAGGAGCAAGTCCCATCTCCTTATTTTGCAGCTACTCCATCCACAACACAGACCTTGCCACTATTGCCCGGCACTATGGAGCAGGCCTTTGCAGCAATTGTGGCTACTAAGAATCGGGAGATCCGAAACATGAGGGATGTTGCAGGGGAGATTACTGGCCTGTTAGAGAGGAAAAGACAGGCAAATGAGAGGATAGACCTGCTGACAGCAGAGTTGGCAGTCACGGATCACTACCATAATGAAATGGTGGACACAGACCATCAATTGTCGGCTCAAGTTGATACACTGGAGGCTACCAATGGGGTAGCCATAGCCAGGATTGTGTAATTGGAAGCACAACTTGAGGATGCCTTAGAGGCAAATGATTCACCAGACACTGAGTCTGAGGGAGAACCAGCTGGAGAGGAAGAGGACGAATCAGTTGTATCTTCATCCGGCATTGGAGTTTGACATCTTATTTTATTCTTGTTATTTTTTTCGTTTCTAAACCTAAATGGGTAAGGTTGTTCCCATTCAATAAAGATTTCAAGAATTTAATGTTTTGAGTTATTATTTTATAGCCATTACTATTCAATAAATCAAGAATCATTATCGAAGCATTAGAAGTCGTTGATTTAATTCCTTCTGTTTACTTGTACATGAACGATGATAAAATACGACATATTTTCTCATTGTTTGTATTTGTGGATGTGAAGAACTATGGCTGGACGTGGACGTGGACGTGGATGTTGTCATGGTGGTCGTGGTAACATAAACATGTCAGCAGCTGAACTGACAGCACTAATCAATGACAGTGTAGCTGAGGCACTAGCAGCACATATTGCTGCATGTAAACCCAAATACCCATCAACTCTAGCATGTCTACTGCTTACACTCAAAATTTATTTTTCTGAATCTTATATACTCGATCATACACCTGTTTACAATCCAGGACAACAAAACAACCAACTAGCCTGCATATTTAAGACCTTCATGGACTGTAAGCCCCACACTTTCAGTGGAGTGGAAGGAGCCGTTGGTTTGCTTCGATGGTTCGAGAAGGTGGAATCCGTGTTTGCCATGTGCAACTGTCCTCAGACAAACCAAGTTAAATTTGCATCAGGAACTCAAGAGGGTCCTGCCCTCACCTGGTGGAACTCCAAAGTCCAGATGCTGGGTCTGGATATGGCTAATGCTCTGCCATGGGAGGAGTTTAAGACAATGATGAGGGAGGAATATTGCCCTCGTGATGAAATCCAGAAACTGGAAGGGAAATTCTGGAACCTATGAGGGTTCCGAGATCGAACTCTACACAACCTGCTCACACGAGCTTGTTGCCATGTGTCCCCATATGGTGACCCCGCCCTACAAAAGGATTCAAATGTACATCAACGGTCTGGTACCCCAGATCCAAAGCATGGTCACCTCTTCACCACTACCATACAACAAACAATCAGACTTGCCCACAAGCTGACTGATCAAGCGGTGACTCAGGGAACTCACCCCCGAGAGGTTCAGATTCCAAAACCACCGACAGCAACAAACGCAAGTTTGACAGCAATACCACACAAAGGGTTTCCAGCCAAACCAACCCCAACAACAGTGTAGGTTTGAACCTACCAAGAACTTCAATCAGTCGACCTCTTCAGGTCAAAACCAGGGTGGTTATACGAGGAAATACCCCAAGTGCAACAAATGAAATTATCACCTTCTCGGTGCTTGTGATAAAAACAGTTGCCACCGGTGTGGCAAGATGGGCCATGCTGCCAAAGATTGTAGAGGTGAGTTGCAAGCTAAACAGCCATTCCAACCGGGATCTACCAAGGGTTGTTTTGAATGCGGTAAAGAAGGACACTTTCGGAAGGATTGTCCACAGTTAAAGAAGGGTGGTAATGGTAACAACAACAACAACCACAATTCGGGCAACAACGGTAATAACAATAATGTCAACAATGGCGGTAACGGTGCGAAGGGACGAGCCTTCGTCATTGGATCCAGAGAAGCAAGGAATGACTACAACGTAGTTACCGGTAAGTTCCTTATGAATAAATATTTTACTTATGTATTGTTTGAAACTGGTGCTGATAGGAGTTTCATATCTAATAAACTTAGTAACTTATTAAAAGAAACTCCAACCCAGCTAGAAGCTAAGTATATCATAGAAATAGCGGATGGACCGATAATAGAAGCAACCCACATTCTTAAAGGATGTAAACTTGAACTGACTGGGCATAAACTTGACATTGACCTCATGCTAGTCACACTCTGTAGTTTTGACATAATTGTTGGAATGGATTGGTTATCTAAGAACCAAGACGAGATTGTCTGTCGGGAGAAAATTGTTCGCCTTCCTCTCCCTAGTGGAGAAACCCTCTCGGTCTAAGGCGAGAAGAGTGGTGCTGTTATGGGCATCATATCTTTCATGAAAGCACAAAAGTGTCTACGTAAGGGTCATACTGCCATTCTGGCTCTCGTCGCCGAGCAGCCATCCGAGGAGAAGAAGATTGACGACATCCCGATCGTACATGACTATCCAGAAGTATTTCCCGAAGATTACCTGGTCTTCCGCTTGACCGTCAAATCGAATTTCAAATTGACCTAGCACCGGAGTAGGACCTATTGCTCAGGCACCGTATAGACTTGCACCGAGTGAGCTGCAGGAATTGTCTACACAAATGCATGAGTTGTTGGATAAAGGTTTCATTCGACCTAGCTCATCGCCATGGGGAGCTCCAGTCCTGTTCGTCAAGAAGAAAGATGGGACTTTCCGCATGTGCATTTACTACCATGAGCTTAACAAAGTAACCATCAAGAACCATTATCCTTTACCCCGCATCGATGATCTGTTTGATCAACTCCAGGGATCAAACTTCTATTCCAAGATAGATCTTAGGTCCGGTTATCATCAGTTGAGAGTCCGAGATGAAGACATCTCAAAGACGGCGTTTAAAACTAGGTATGGTCACTACGAATTCATGGTCATGCCATTCGGACTGACCAACACACCCATGCTATTCATGGATCTCATGAACCGTGTGTGTAAACCTTACCTTGATCAGTTTGTTGTGGTCTTCATTGAAGATATCCTCATCTATTCCAAGAATAAGGAAGAACATGAGGAGCATTTGCGTTTGATTTTGGATTTGCTAAAACAAGAAAAGTTGTACGCAAAATTTTCCAAGTGCGAATTCTGGATTCGTGAAGTGCAATTCTTAGGACATGTAATCAACGAGACGGGAATACATGTCGATCCATCCAAAATAGAAGCCATCAATAATTGGGAGGCACCGACAACTCCGAAAATGGTGCGATAATTTCTGGGATTGGCTGGCTATTACCGTCGTTTCATCGAGGGATTCTCCAAGATTGCCCAACCCCTCATTGCCCTAACTCAAAAGGGTAAACCCTATAACTGGGGTGACACCCAAGAGTCAGCGTTTCAACTGTTCTAACAGAAACTCTGCAGTGCACCCATTTTTTCTCTTCCGGAGGGAACAAATGATTTTGTAGTGTATTGCGATGCATCCATTCAAGGTCTTGGTTGTGTACTGATGCAACGTGAAAAAGTGATCGCCTACGCTTCTCGTCAACTGAAGATTCATGAGAAGAACTACACGACTCATGACTTAGAATTGGGAGCCATGGTATTTGCACTAAAGATCTGAAGACATTACTTATACGGTACCAAGTGCACCATTTACACCGATTACAAGAGTTTTCATCATATCTTTGAGCAGAAAGAGTTAAACATGCGACAACGTCATTGGGTCAAACTCTTTAATGACTATGACTGTGCGATCAGATATCATCCGGGCAAGGATAATGCGGTAGCCGATTCCCTAAGCCGAAAGGAAACCAAGCCCAAATGAGTTCGAGCATTACATCTTACTATTCACACCAGATTACCACCGTTGGAAACCACACGCGGTACGGAAGAACAAATCGAGGTTAAATCAAATGGCATTCGCTACTTCGCGGAGAGAATATGAGTTCCAGCGTACGAAAACTTAAGGGAACTAGTTATGGATGAAGCTCACAAATCTCGATACTCTATTCATCCAGGTTCTAACAAGATATACCATGACCTAAAGGTGCTATACTGATGGCTGAAGATGAAGGCTGATATAGACACCTATGTGAGCAAGTGCCTGACTTGCGCAAAGGTCAAAGTGGAATACCAAAAGCCTTCTGGCTTACTTCAACAACCATAGATTCCAATGTGGAAATGGGAGCAAATATCTATGGACTTTATCACCAAATTGCCTCGAGCTCTTAGCAGATGCGACACCATCTGTGTAATCGTCGATCGTTTGATGAAATCCGCTCACTTCTTGGCAAACAAAGAGACTAAAAAAATGGAGAAACTTACTCGTATTTCGTTAAAGGAAGTAATATCTCGGCACTGAGTGCCAATTTCTATCATTTCGGATCGTGACGCTCAATTCACCTCACGTTTCTGGCAATCTCTACAAAAAGCCTTAGGCACGCGTCTAGATATGAGCACGGCGTACCATCCTCAAACTGATGGCCAAACGGAATGTACCATTCAAACCTTAGAGGACATGTTACGAGCATGTGTGATCGATTTCGGTAACAGTTGGGAAACTCACTTGCCTCTAGTGGAGTTCTCCTACAATACCAGTTATCACACTAGAATCAAGGCAGCACCATCCGAGGCATTATATGAACGGAAAAGCCGATCTCCTATATGTTGGTCTAAAGTTGGGGATAGCCAACTTACGGGTCCTAAACTCGTTTTCGAAACCTCTGAAAAGATCGTTCAAATTAGAAATCGTATGGCGGCAGCTCATGATCGTCAAAAGAGCTACGTCGATAAGCGTCGTAAGCCATTAGAATTTCAAGTAGGCGACATGGTCCTATTGGAAGTCTCACCTTGGAAAGGTGTAATTCCCTTCGGGAAACAATGCAAACTAAACCCTTGTTATGTTGGACCATTCAAGATAGTGAAGAGAATTGGCCTAGTAGCGTATCAACTAGACCTACCTGAAGGACTGAGTAGTGTACACAACGTCTTTCATGTCTCGAACTTGAAGAAATATCTAGCAGACGAGACACTCGTAGTTCCTCTTGAGAAACTACAAATCGATGAACAATTATGCTTCGTTGAATAACAGGTCGAAATCATGGATAGGGAATTCAAAACGCTCAAACACAGTAAAATCCCTATCTTCAGAGTTCGTTAGAACACGAAGCGCGGACCGGAATTCACATGGGAGTGCGAGGACCAGATGATGCGCAAGTATACTCATCTGTTCAAGCACTCCACGTCAAACACTTAAGGTACTATTCTAATTTTTGGGACAAAAATTCTTTCAAGTAGGGGATGACGTGACACCCTAGAAATTTTTTTTTTATTCTAATTTTCTGGACGAAAATTCTTTCAACTAGGGGATGATGTGACATCCAGAATTTTTTTATAAACTCCGTTAGCCTAAACTTAGTTAAGTCCCAATAAATCTTAACCTAGCTAACTTATCACAAACCTCAGGTTCTAATTCTGTCAGTTTTCAAACTAAAACTACGGGGACTAGTCATGCAATTAGCCTAAATCTAATCTGTTGACCAGGAAAGTCAAAATCAAGGGTGGTTCTAGTTACTGTTTGACTTTCAAAAGTCAAACCGAAGTATTCTTAGCCCAAATTCGAATCTAAACCTGAAATTCGTGCTATAATGTAACTGATTTACACATTAAAACCATTAACGATCATTATTACAGTTTTAAACACCATTATCATGTCGAATTAAACACAATTATGGGTATTCAATACATAACCGTCGACTTCATAGCTGAAGCTTCTGAATTCGATCAATTTGTATAATAATTTTTCAATCCAACCTTCTACGCACCTAATTCGAACTTCTGTAAAGCTTTTGCACGCATCAATTTGGCCGGAGATAGAACCACAGCCGCCGGAGACCAATTCAGTCACAGTCGGCACCCGTTTTTAGTCGAACACAGTCAATTCGAATCCAATTATGGTATATCCTTACACCTTTAGTTTCGTTTTCACTCCTAGAACATAAGCCCTATCATAATCAGATCTTACATTATCGGAATTAACTCGATTCAGATTCTAGGGTTTGTTCAAAATCGGATTTGGGCGTTTTGGTCCTAGACTCAACCATAATCCAATTAAACCATATCATTAGACTCGCAATAACCTAATCAATAAAAGCCCTATGTTTCCAACAGGTTTTATTATCGAATTTAATCAAATCGATTTAGGATCAAACCTAGGGTTTTCGGCTTTTCAATCGACTAATTTAACAATCTAAACTTGTTGATTTTTGCAATTTGTTACATCCACAGGATCGTCACACATTGGTTAATGAAACCCCTTTATTATTTTGGCTTATCACAACCGGATTTAATGGTTTGAGGCTGGGTTCGATCGTACGTGTATATGGGAGGGGGGCTCACTGGAGTTCTATGTTAAAAGCATTTTGATCATGGTTTGTGTGCGATACCCTAGCGGGCTGAGTTGGCTAGGTGTGTGTGTGTGCTTGTGTGGGAGAGACCTGGGTTTGAGTCTCTCCACGCTCTTTTTATTTTTAAACAGTTTTTAGTTAATATTTTCAAATAAAAATCAAACCTTATATTATAATATTAATATATTATAATGTTTTAACCTCGAAAATCATCCGTGGGCTCGGGTTTAGTTTATAACTCATGTTTAATAATTTTACCCTCTTTAAAAATAATATATTTATATTATTTTCAACCCGTGACTCTAATTAAAAATAATATATTTATATATTATTTTCGTCACGTTAATAAACATTGTGTAACGTTTCAAACTAATAAATAAAATAATTATTTATATTATTACCCGCGTTGCTATATTCTGGAATAATAATAATATGTTTATTATTTTGCCACGTAATTAATATTGTGCTTTTTCTCCAAACTTAAAATAATATTATAAGTTATATTATTTTCCTAGACCATTTATAAATGGTGCAAAAACACGATTATTTATTAAATAATATTATTCGTAATTAGAGACGTTCGACACGAAACATATTCATCTTAATTATTATATTAAGAAATCCTTATTCTTGTGGACGTGTTCGTCTACCCGTTAATCCTAAGAATGTTTTAGGACGTTCAAATATTCCGTGTCGTCACAAAAATCCTATTGTAGCCCTAACTATTATGTGTATAATTCTAGGGCATACGTAAGCCGTTCACAGGCTAACACTTGTGGTTCAAATCTCATCCCTGTGTGGTACCATCCACTACTCAACTCAGGTGACTGTTTCAAATTGGGGGAGAGAACATGTCATAAACTATTTTGATTACTGTATTTCCTATGATATCACCGTTGACGCTAAGCGTAATACACTATCATGAAAGTCCTCACACACATTGAACCGTTAATATGGACTTAGCGAGGTAATGTTTAGTAGTACTACTGGGTTTGGTATACCCCACACGCGTTACTCGCGCTAACTCGATTGGAGGTCGAAATGGTGAAATGTTGACCTAAACACATTGCTAGAGTTGATAGACCTGGCGAGAGGCAAACAAACACAAACAGTCAGCTTTGCTTGCGAGCGCTTTAGTAAGACATGAACATAGGTTAGCTACCTATTGATATGCATAGTGAATGTACATAATCTAGTAAACACTTTTATTACTATATTGAAACCTGTGAACTCACCAACCTAGTGTTGACCCATGTTCTTACATGTTTTCTCAGGTCATTAAGCAGGTGCACGCTAGGGCATGCATGGTGTCACATTGTTATTATCAATACATCTCATACATTCAAACACTTATTATGTTTTATGTTATTATTAGACTTGGGCACGTTTGTTTTGCGCATTTACTTTCTTTGATTAACGCTTCCACATTAACTCTGAACTTTTATGTTATGACATTTTAAGTCCCATATAGTGTCGTTTGAAGTAACTAATGTCTGAGATCCTGGTTTGTCACACACCAAATGATAAAACTCTGTTAGTGGAATTTGGGGGTGTGACATATTGGTATCAGAGACATTGGTTATAGAGAACTAGGATTGCATACTAGACTATAACCACACACACATTAGTTACTCTACATAGACATCCATTCAGGCACTTACTTCTTACAGTTCAGGATCATGTCTACCCCACCTACCACACCAACTATCCAGGCGCAGGACGTTCCTATTCTTCCATCACCAGAGCCCAAGAGGCGTCTGCTCGAAGCGATGGATGACATAGTGTATGATGAGCCAATTCATGTTCGGACGGAAGATAACCCACACAATTGGGATTGGTACCCTAGTCTGATCAGGAGTTGGATTAGGCAGGATCAAGTCCCATCTCCTTATTTTGCAGCTACTCCTTCCACAGCACAGACCATGCCACTATTGCCCGGCACTATGGAGAAGGCCTTTGCAGCAATTGTGGCTACTATGGATCGGGAGATCCGAAACATGAGGGATACTGCAGGGGAGATTACTGGCCTGTTTGTGAGGGAAAGACAGGCAAACGAGAGGATATACATGCTAACAGTAGAGTTGGCAGTCACAGATCACTACCATAATGAATTTGTGGACACAGTCCATCAATTGCAGGCTCAAGTGGATACACTGGAGGCTACCAATGGAGTAGCCATAGCCAGGATTATGCAGTTGGAGGCACAGCTTGAGGATGCCTTAGAGGCAAATGATGCACCGGACACTAAGTCTAAGGGAGAACCAGCTGGAGAGGAAGAGGACGAATCAGTTGTATCTTCAACCGGTAGTGGAGTTTGTCATATTATTTTATTCTTGTTATTTCTTTCGTTTCTAAATCTAAATGGGTAAGGTTGTTCCCATTCAATAAAGATTTTAAGAATTTAATGTTTTGAGTTACTATTTTATAGCCGTTACTATTCAATAAATCAATAATCTTCATCGAAGCATTAGATGTCGTTGATTTAATTCCTTTTGTTTACTTGTACATGAACGATGATAAAATACGACATATTTTTTCATTGTTTATATTTGTGGATGTGAAGAACTATGGTTGGACGTGGACGTGGACGCGGAGTTCGTCATGGTGGTCATGGTAACATAAACATGTCAACAGCTGAACTGACAACACTAATCAATGAAAGTGTAGCTGAGGAACTAGCATCACATATTGCTGCAGGTAAACCCAAATACCCGTCGACTATAGCATGACGACTACTTACACTGAAATATTTTTTTTCTGAATCTTATATACTCGATCATACATCTGTTTTCAATCCAGGACAACAAAACAACCAACCGGCCTGCACATTTAAGACCTTCATGGACTGTAAGCCCCATACTTTTAGTGGAGCGGAAGGAGCCGTTGGTTTGCTCTGATGGTTCGAGAAGGTGGAATCCGTGTTTGCTATATGCAACTGTCCTTAGACAAACCAATGTAAATTTGCATCAGGAACTCTAGAGGGTCCTGCCCTCACTTGGTGGAACTCCCAAGTCCAGATGCTGGGTCTGGACATGGCTAATGCTCTGCCATGGGAGGAGTTTAAAACAATGATGAGGGAGGAGTATTGCCCTCGTGATGAAATCCATAAACTCGAAGGGGAATTCTGGAGCCTGAAGATGGAGGTTCCGATATCGAACTCTACACAACCCGCTCACACGAGCTTGCTGTCATGTGTCCCCATATGGTGACCCCGCCCTACAAAAGGATTGAAATGTACATCAACGGTCTGGTACCCCAGATCCAAAGCATGGTCACCTCTTCAAACCCCACTACCATACAACAAACCATCAGACTTGCCCACAAGCTGACTAATCAAGAAGTGACTAAGGGAACTCTGCCCCCGAGACGTTCAGTTTCCAAAACCACCGACAACAACAAACGCAGGTTTGACAGCAATACCAGCACAAAGGGTTTCCAGCCAAACCAACCCCAACAACATCGTAGGTTTGGACCTACCAAGAACTTCAATCAGTCGACCTTTTCAGGTCAAAACCAGGTTGGTTATACAGGGAAATACCCCAAGTGCAACAAATGCAATTATCACCATCTCGGTTCCGTTGCCAGCGGTGTGTCAAGATGGGCTATGCTGCCAAAGATTGTAGAGGTGAGTTGCAAGCCAAACAGCCATTCCAAAAACCGGGATCTACCAAGGGTTGTTTTGATAGTAATATCCATACACGACCAACACATATATTATAGGATATGACATGCATCCCACTTAATTTTATAGTAATTAAGTCCATTTCACACTTAGCAAGTCAATCCGTTTACACGTATACGCATCCTACAGCACACGACCGTTGGTGATAATTTAAAACAAATACCTAGACATATAATCTATGCATGTAAATTATATGTAACACTGTGATTTAATTAATCATGCCTATATGAATTTTCCGATGATTTATAGAAATACTTTTGTTTTCAGCACAGTCCGGCGGACACGCAGTGTGCACTAGGTAGGTGAATAATTCTAAGCAGACGCTTAGACACATATTTGGTGCACAAAAATTACATGTAATACTGTGATATGTTATTTTAAGTCTCTGTGAATTTTCGGGAATTTTCGGAGAAACTTTCTGTTTTAACGCAATCCAGCCAGTCCGGAGTATATACCAACAGTTTCAAATAAAAATCTAAAAAATTTATATGTTAAACATACAGATATGAGTCAAATTATTTTTAAATAATTTCATTCATACCAGTTCGGGAATTCCGTCAATAAATCGGTGACTATTCGCTTTCCACCACCCGGTATCCCAAGACCCTATAAATACCCCCTAACTCCCTCCATTCCACCATCTTCACTCTCTCTCTCTCCTTCTTCCCTCTCTTGGCCCAGAACACCCCACCCACCCCCGTCATCCTCCATTTTTGTTGTTTTGATCATTATTCCATCAAAACCCACTTTTTCTCCATTTTCATCTTCATGTTCTTATGAACATGCATCCAAGAAAAAGTCGTTTTTATGAAAGATTAACCATGGATTCTTGAAAGAAATGAGTTTTCTAACAAAATGGTACATATTGTTGGTGGTTTTGGACTCGGGTTTTGTTATTAGGCTCGGTTTCCATATAAGGAAACCTTGTTGTATGAGCACTTGTTAGATGATGTGTTCTTGATGACTTGATGATGGATTATGTTGTAGTAATGTTTGTAGATGGATAATATGTGAAACTTTGTTGTCAAAAGTGTTGGAT
This sequence comes from Smallanthus sonchifolius, assembly GCA_023525975.1. NCBI lineage: Eukaryota > Viridiplantae > Streptophyta > Magnoliopsida > Asterales > Asteraceae > Smallanthus > Smallanthus sonchifolius. The sequence goes on along the minus strand of CM042018.1, from coordinate 73,289,294 downwards.
GATACATGCATGCTCATTTTTGCTATTTATGGAAACTTTAAATTTCAGGTTTTTGTTAGAAGAGGTTACGATGTGATTTGTTTGGTGAAAATGATGCATAAACACTAGATATAGAGATTGTATGATTTTTTTCCGGTAAAATCACACGCTTATGATGTTTTTAGGGTCGTTTTCTATTTTTAGAAACTTTATTTTTCCAAGAGTTGTGTTTGGAAGTTGTTGACTTGATTAGAAGGTTTAAATGACTTAGTAACATGTAACTAAGTGCATTGTATGATAATGTAGGCCCGTTGATTTTACCCGTACCTGATTAACCCGACCCGAACCAACTTCACCCGAACCGATTAAACCCGTACCCGAATAACCCGTAACCGATTAACCCAAAAATCGTTTAAACCGATTGTTATTCGGGTCGGGTTTCGGTTAGACTTTCAAGTATCAAAAACCCGATTAACCCGAACCGATTAACCCGAATAAACCGAACATTTATATATTCTACCATTTCTTTTCTCACCATCACCACCAACACCACCAAAATCCTCTTCTAAAATATAAGTATAAAAAATCCACCACATAAACACGAATACTTCTATTTGAAGCTTTAATCTCTTGGAAATGTACTTATTTTTGTTTCACATACACGTTTATTTTATGTTTTTAAACTTGATTCATTTTTTTTTCAACCATGTGTCCCTACCCGAAACCCGACCCGATTAAACCGAAAACCGATTAACCTGAACCCGATCTACCCGAATGTTATTCGGGTCGGGTTTCAGATAAATTTACACACACGGAAAAACCGATTAACCCAAACCGATCTACCCAAAACCCGATTAAATTACCCGAACAACACCCCTATGATAATGTATGTTGTATATCCATAAACTTGACAATTTGACATGATCATGCTATAATAGATTACTTTAACTATCCGAAACTCGCATGTTTGTCTATTTTTAGCAAGTAAACATTGAAATGTTCTATATGTGTTATAACATGCCCAATTTCATGTGTGAACATTAACTTTGCATAGTTGCCATGTTTAGGACTCGAATCTTAACTTTCCAATTAAGGAAACTTTCATGTATCAAAAGTTGTATTTCAAGTCCTAAATACCAATCGAATGTGCTAATGTGTTTATTAGAATGATAATAGACTATTTCAAAGAAGGTTTGAATTCTATATTAGGATTTGAATGTTTAATTCCAACGTGTCACCAACGGGTCATCAAGTCAAAACATCTTTGAAACGTCGAAGTCACTTTTCAACTCATTTGGATTCATAGAACTCATAGTCAAACATTTGCAATACTTAGACCTTAAAGTCCTAAATGTTTCCTAGGGCACGAGTTAGTCGTCTCATTTAGCCGGATTTGCTAATACTTGGCACATCGTTTCATTGCTACGTCGAAGTCACTTTTCAACTCATTTGGATTCATAGAACTCATAGTCAAACATTTGCAATACTTAGACCTTAAAGTCCTAAATGTTTCCTAGGGCACGAGTTAGTCGTCTCATTTAGCCGGATTTGCTAATACTTGGCACATCGTTTCATTGCTTTATCAGGTGAGTTTCACGGCCCCTTTTTACTTGCTTTATACTTTGGGGCAAAAACATGCAGAGTCTTACAAAACATACCCACTTTACAAGGACATTCCATTTTTACAAAGACATTCCAGTTTTACAAAGACATTCCAGTCTTACAAAGACATTTCAGTTTTACAAAGATATTTCAGTCTTACAAAGACATTACAGTCTTACAAGGACATTCCAGTCATACAAAGACATTCCAGTTTAACAGAGACATTCAAGTCTTATAAAGACATTTCAGTTTTACAAAGACATTTCAGTTTTACAAAGACATTCCAGTCTTGCAAAGACATTCCAGTTTTACAAAGACATTCCAGTCTTAAAAAGACATTTCAGTTTTACAAAGACATTCCAGTCTTACAAAGACATTTAAGTTTTACAAAGACATTTCAATTTTACAAAGACATTTCAGTTTTACAAAGACATTCAAGTCTTGCAAAGACATTCCAGTTTTACAAAGACATTCCAGTCTTAAAAAGACATTTCAGTTTTACAAAGACATTCCAGTCTTACAAAGACATTTCAGTTTTACAAAGACATTTCAATTTTACAAAGACATTTCAGTTTTACAAAGACATTCAAGTCTTGCAAAGACATTCCAATTTTACAAAGGCATTCCAGTCTTACAAAGACATTTCAGTTTTATAAAGACATTCCAGTCTTGCAAAGACATTCCAGTTTTACAAAGGCATTCCAGTCTTACAAAGACATTTCAGTTTTACAAAGACATTCCATTTTTACAAAGACATTTCAGTTTTACAAAGATATTTCAGTGTTACAAAGACAATTCAGTTTTACAAAGACATTCCAGTCTTGCAAAGACATTCCAGTTTTGCAAAGACATTCCAATTTTACAAAGACATTTTAGTCTTACAAAGACATACGAGTTTTACAAAAACGTACGATGTTTTCAATCATACAAAGTTTACAAAGACATTTCAGTTTTACAAAGACATTCCAGTCTTGCAAAGACATTCCAGTTTTACAAAGACATTCCAGTTTTACAAAGACATTTTAGTCTTACAAAGACATACGATTATTACAGAAACGTACGATGTTTTCAATCATACAAAGTTTACAAAGACATACAAGGTCTTCACATGATAACGAGGTATTCCGATCTCAAATGGGTTACATGGGTTTACAAGGACATCACAACCAAAGTCCCCAGGTACACACTATAACCATTAGCTATGGAGTTAGCCTAGGAATATATGAATTGTACTATTGGGTTGACACCCCCATTCATCAAGTTGGTCACGCCAACTATCAGTTAATGTATGCATATTATCTGGAAATTTCACTTCAATGTTTGTGATGGAACATTGACGGGGCAAAAATCAAGAACCGTCTTGGGTTGGTTGTAGGCTCATGGTAAATGCATTATTTTTTATTGATCCTAGCTAGACAACAATGGATCATCCTAGGACTCGTTTATCACAGTTATGATGTTTCATTTTTCCAATTTATCAAAAGCTTTCGATACTTGTCCATTATGATGTCCGACGATGAGTTCAACAAGGTTGTTGAACGTGTGTTTATCATACTTTTGACGAAACAATTTACAAACATTTCAAGGGAATGTCCCAGGGGGAATTCCAACCATAATATCCGATAAAACGTTTTACAAATATTCCAAGGGAATGTCCTACGGGAATTCCAACTACATTGCTTTCCAGATTTACAAAGGAAAGTTTTCCAAAATCCTTAGGGTATGTTTCAAAAGTTTTCCAAGAAAATGATCTTCTATTGTGGCACTCAAACCTGTGAACTCACAAACTTTATGTTGATACTTTCAAGCATGTTTTTCAGGTATTGTCTGGCAATGGCACGGTTGGAATAGGCTAGTCATTTGGATTAAACCCTAGAAGCCGAAGAGACATGATTGTCAAACCTCTAGACAGTTTGACCTATCTAGCTCTAGAACAATTTACCAGTTTATGTTAATACTTGTAATGGTGTTCAACACTTTAGAAATCTTCATTTTAGCTTCCGCAACTATGTAATGATATCATTCGTTACAACCTTGAGTTATTTATTTAGAAAATAATTTGGGGGTGTGACAGTTTGGTATCAGAGCCAATGGCTTTAGCGAATTAGGTTTCCTTAGTGATACCTGGGCTCTAACCGCATGTATCTAGAGACCGATATTTCATACACTTGTATTACACCAGGAACACCTCAGACTCTAGTATAGAAATTCAAACCGTTGCCAGACCATTTGAGTCAACCGTTAGTGTATATGATTGCACTAGGATATCATTAGCTAAATTGACACTAGGAACAATTGTGTGGCATACGTGGCTAACATCAAACATACGTATCAATACGAAAATGATAGGCATCTACATTATGACCCACTACAGGAGAATACTAGAGTGATCAAGTGAAGTAAATTGACAATTACACTTGATATCACGTAATTGTGAATTTACATGCACTTGTGAATTCTAGGAAATCCTAAGGTGATGACCTAAGTAGGACGTAATAACTAGCCACTACTAATGATGCAAGCGTAACCATAAGTCTATGCCTTATCTCCTCTTCGTAAATCCGACCTTCTATTCAGCGGTTTCAACAAACCGACAAGTACGCATTAGAAATTTAGACGACCTCGTCTCCTGTTCCTTAGTAATCACTCTATCACCTTTGATGTTAATCTTGTTACGTTGATTCAAACCTAGTACCTTGAACATGTCTTCAATTCTTATGTTCTAACAACCTCTTAACAACATAGGATCTGACCCTTATTTATATTCAAGCCCCATTTCAACTCTTTGGACACACTGGCCATGTTTTCTAGTTGGACACTCTACAAGTCCTACAGGGATTGCTAATAATGGAGATGACTCCGACGGATACTTCAACTAGGCATGAACATTATGAACTCATCCAACTTCTATCCTTACTAAATCATTTCTATTACTACAACTCCTTCACCATGGTTTTCTACCAACTCGTGACATCGATTGGAACTTATGGATACACCTTTGTACACCTAATTTCATCTCTTTCATTCAGTTAGTTACTACCAATTGTCCTAATACGTTTTGGGGTTATATTAATTGGTGCACATTTAATTACACTTTGGTACGCCTCCCATGCTCTATCATATCGAATCTTGATGGATGTCATTTCAACTACTGGCTAGAGACGCAAACATAAAGGAGTAACCAGCAAGGTCTACGTGGAAGTCTAGCCCAGAAGTCTTCAACTTCTGATCACAAAATCCTGAGTGAACTATTATGATTCACATCTCATAGAATTCATACATGTACGCAAGATGAGCCTTGGAAATCAAACATAAGTTACTTGTTCCTACCTTATCTAAGACTGACCTATTATATACAAGAAATGTCACACCTACGTGAAATCTTGTCAGCATCCCTTGATGCATAATCCTTATCACCCTATGAGAAGAAAAATATCTTCAACAACTGTGTAGGATCGTGAAAGTACAAGATGGTTCTGTTATTAGTTGAAATTGGCTGAAACAATAGCAACTACACAAGTATAATCGAGTAAACAAAAAGAATACTTATAAGAACACTGTTGTATTAAGCTTTTGCGAATAAACGATTACAAATAACAACTCTATCAAGAAGCACACTTACAATGAAGTGTTTACACAGTATTTATACTAACTTAGAATCAAGACAGACCCTTGTTTCTAAGGATCAGATCTAACACAGACCGTTGATCTTTTGTACAAATCTAATAATACAAGTTTAGTCTAAACTAGCTAAGTTTATTGAAGCGTCTTCTTTATGCATCATTACTTGCATGCTTAGAGAAGAGCATTGTTGTCCGTCATTGGTTGCACCATTGAGGTCCCTTCTGCTTTGAGTGTGTCAGTAGCTTTTGCAGAAAGTTGTCAGTGACGCTTGGCATGGATAGTCAGCTGCAACGATTTATCTTCAAGGCACAAGGCTGTCAGCAGCAAGGACGAGGATCAGCATCAAGACTGATCTGTTGAACGCTACTGATAAGCCTATCAGCAGCAACAAGTGTTGAACGCTGCTGATAAGCCTATCAGCAGCAACAAGTGTTGAACACTGCTGATAAGCCTATCAGCAGCATTTGTACTTAGAAGAATTTTGTTGCAATCAGTCTTTGGTTCTACAAACCCCCTAGACTGATGCTACCAAAATTCCTCTAATCTCTTTGTTGCTGAAGCTTTTGCATGTGGCAGACTATCCTTGCAACCTCATAGCCTCTTGGATCCTTGCTGTGATTGTTCAGTGGAAGCTCAGACAGAGTCTTGATGTCTTTACTTGGCATTTTGAAAATTGTCTTGCTTGAACATCTCATCTGCTGCTTCTTAACATCAGTTAAGGTGAACTCATCCGGATCGGCATTGTAGGACCAACTTACAAATGGAGAGTGGGACTGAAGTGGTTTGATATCTATGATCACATCTTTGCTAGGGTTGAAATGGTATTTGATTGCTAGCATAAGACGTTTCCCACCCTCATTTGCAGGCTCATGAGCTTCACCCATCTCTGGAATTCTACTAAGATCTGAATCTGGTAATTATAGAACTTCATCAACAGATTTGTAAACAGATCTCCTTCTTTCAGTTCTCCCCCTGAAGATTTCAAACCACTGATCTTGTGAACTGTAGAACCAATCAACTATATCTTTGGAGTCTTCTGGTTTAGGTGTGGGTTTGGATTTCTTCAGGAGAGGCTGTTGATGAGAGGGAGATGGGTGAGATGGTTTGGAATTTTTAGGTGGAGGAGAGGGAGGTTTGGGGATATTTGTGGAAGGTTTTTGGACAGTGGAAGTAGTGTCTGGGGCAGAAGTCTTTTGTTTCTTGACTGGTCTCTTGTCTTCCTTTTCTATGACCCTTGTCTTGAAGATCTTCTTTCCTAGTCTTTCTTCTTCTTCCTTCTTGACTTGTCTGTACAAGGCTTGTAGGTTGATAAATGTCATGGGACAAAGCCTCCTTCCACTTTCCCCCCTTGCCTTTAGGAAGTCAGTCATGACCTTCCTTTCTTCATGGGTTCTCTGGTTAAGTGCAATGGCCTTCTTGGATTTTTGATGAGCCTTTTCTTCCTCTTTAGCTCTCTTCTTCTTTGCCAATTGCCCCTGCTGACCCATGACGGCTCTATAGATCTCTTTGTTTGAAAGTTTTTCAAGGTAGTCAGCATCCTCACCTTGAGAGATCAGAGCTTCAATCCACTCCTCTCTCATTTCTTTTGCTAATTTAGAATCAGAGATTCTGAATTTAGCATCTTCCTTCCTTTTCTTTTCTTCCTCCTCCTCTACTTCCTTGTTTAGTTGTTCCTGTAGCTGTCTAGCAAGTTCTTCATCTTCGTCAACTTGAGACACTGCATGGAGTTTGAATTTCATCTCATCCAGCTGTTTGGCATACTACTGGATAAGTTGTTCTCCGAGGAGCATGGCTGTTTTTCTTTCTTGAGCCTTTTTCAGGTCAGCCATCTCCTCTTCTTCTCTTTTCCTTCTTATTTCTTCCTTCTCTCTCTTCTCTATGAGCAACCTCTCTTCATCTTCTTTGGTCATAATTCCCTTCCCTTTGTTTACACTGGATGCCTCTGCTTCGGCTTCACTGATCACAACAGCAGATGATTGTGCTGCTGTTGGGATATCAGCCTCAGCTTCATTGGCAAGTTGAGAGGTTGATAAGAGAAGGTCATTAGCTTCATCTGATTTGCACTCAGGACTTGTAAATTCTATCAGCATTTCTTGGATAGTGGATCTTGACTCATATGCTACAGTAAAGATGTCTACTCGAGGGGAAGCTGAGTCAGAATCAGTGTCAGAATTTGACACATATACTGCCTCAGTAATCCTTCCTTCTTGTTTAAGATGGGCTCTGACAGTAGCTATCATTGCCTGGAGTTGACATTGCAGATATTTGCCCTGAGTGAAAAGATCCTGTAAAGAAAGTCTGTAGGCAGTAGCAGGATGTTCCTGGTGTTGATGGGGAGAGAGGAGTCGTTGCTTAGTAGAAAGGTGTGGTCAAAAGACTTAGTGCTTACCCATCCTAGCACATCTAAGTCCTTGATAATGGAGTTGTACAGAAATCTTCTTAAGCACAGAACTTCTTCTTCAGTGAGAAGACTGCTCCTTATTATTTCAAGTCTTCTAGGAGTCAGTCTTCTTTCTGCTACTGCTGAAGATTCAGGATAGGCTACCCTTTTTTCTACTTGTATTTGTCTTTCGAACTTGGGTAGATTATCCTCCATCAAGTTATAGAACCTGCCAATAGCAAGTTCTGCTAAGAGGTTCAAAGAGTTGTTGATGCATTGTAGATGGTATAGGTGAAGGACTTGGATGCTGTTGAGAACGTCCCAGTTTAGCTCTTCTACTATGCTAAACTCCAAACCAATCCAGAACCTCTCAGACTTTCCATCATACCCCCAAGCTAGTATTGTGTCAAACTCTAGCTGTGTTGAAGTCAGTGGAAATTAGGGAGCAGTGGATTGACTTATGATGGCTGCTGCTTCAGGGATGATGCTGAAAGATGTATATGTTTGTTCTTTGTCTTCAACATCAATCAGCACCTCATCAACAGCCCTGACGACTAACTTCCAGTCTTCAGAAGTCTCTTCTTCTTCGTCATCTGAAGCTGGCAAGTCATGAACCTGTACAAAAGCTGGCTTGAATAGTGTACTTTGAAATGCAGCCTGCTCTTGAATCTAGTCCTCAATAATGTCTGAGTCTTCTTCCATTGGGACTATCTCCCCCTTTTTGGTTGCATCAGGGGACAGATAAGCATCATTTTGGGTGCCCACTGAGACAAGGGAGGGAGAAGCCATGGAGGGGCATTCATGGGCTTCATGCAGAAGGATCTGGTGTTGTAGTTTTGACACCTCAGCCTCAAGCATAGCCACCCTGGACGTCAATTCCAAGTTATGAAGTTTCAGTCTGTCCTCATCCACAGTTGTGGAATCCTTGGAGATAGATGGGGCCTTAGGCCTAGCCTCTGCATATCCATCACCCATGGTTTATTGGTGCCTGGGATTCCTCTCAGTGAGGGGAGTTTCCAAGGAAACATCCTCACTGTGAGTTGCCATGGTTGAGGTCTTAGCGATGTTGTCACTGTCCTCCTAGTCATTTGATGGACCAGCAGTAGTGACAACCTCTTCCACATCCACTTTGTCATAACTCCTAGAGTGGACCTTCAGGGGAGAAGAACTTGGGTCGGGTGTGTTGGAAGCAAGATCAATCAGTACCTCCGAGATAGTGGCAGTTGGAGAAGGTACATCATCTTGATCAGGTTCCTCAACACTTAAGTTCAGAAGAGAGAGGAATGGCTCAGGGGGCTGTTCTATGGATCTGGGAAGTGATCCTGATCCTAATAGAGAGACATCTGAAGGACTCTCCCTAACAATATGGCTGCCCCTTATGATATTCTCACCAGAATGTTGTGATTATGAGTGAGGGCTGTGAGGTTGGGTTTGGGCCTTGGAGGCAAGAGAAGAAGGAGTTCTCTTACCCCTTTTTCTGGTATATGTCGTTGCAATCGGGGCCCTGTGTTCCGGTTGAACGATAACATCCAAAACAGGTGTAAGTAATTTTTGTACCTGTGCATCCTTAGTAGTATGCACAGGGGTTCGAATGGTGGAAGCAAACTGTTGTTCAGGATGTGAGGTGGAGGGTGTGGGATCAGTATCAGCTGGGATTGCTGAACTGTCACCCTGGGTACTTTGTATGTTCAGTATTGTAGATAACAATGGAACATTGACCCCTGAGAACTTTTTGGAAACAGTTCTCATGCTTTGAAAAATATTATTTTTATATCCCAACATGATGTTGTTTCTTGCAGGTTTTGAAAGTTCTTTTAGTTCTTGATTGAAAACCTCCTGCAAGAATCTTGGGTACATAAAAAATTGTTGCTCTGCACCCTCTTGAAGGTTATATCTCAAACCCTCAAAGATGAGGTGTGCAAAGTTGAAGCCTAGGCCAGTATTCATACCATGGAAGGCGGAGGCAAGTGCGGCGCTCACTTGATGCCATCCACTTCTCTTCTAAGATATGCATTGGAGAAGAGTGTGGTAGAGATACTTCCATGGAGGGCCCATGTAACATTTCTGATTTTAGTATTCATATTTCAATTCAATGTAATGTATTTCGAACTCAATACCCGTGCACTGTTTTAATATTTTTCTCGCCATAAACTAAATGCAATGATTCGATACAAATTTACAAGTTTTGCTCGATTATATACACTTAAATGATATACAAGTAACTATTTATTTCAAACTAATCAAACCTGAAAAGTCAAGGACTAAAGTTGAAAATTTATCAAGAAACCCTAATTAGCACGGTCGTGCTTCGTCCTGGCACGGTCGCGCCAAGTGCCTTGGCACGATCGCGCGACTGGTCCTGGAACGATCGCGCCCAGTGCCTAAGCACGGTTGCACCTGCGTAACAGTCGAAACGTAAATGCAGTTTCAAAACGCTCGATCGTTCAAATTCAAATCCGATTTACGTTTTACTTTTGTTATCAAGGAAAATATCTCCGTCAATTACCATTATCATTTCCAAAATACAAATTACTCTCAAAAGAAACCGTCCAAATTATCTCCCAAGCCTCAAATCTCTATTTTCGATCCAATTGCTACCAAATAATCAAGGAACTCGATCCTCCGATCATCTCTAAGGTTCTGAAGGGGTTAAATCAGCCGGAATCGCAGCAGAAGTCGCCGGAAGCCAATCTTGACGTCGCCGGAACTTCCTTCTACCGACCTCCATCGATTCCCTACTCTTTCGGGTAATTGATCACTTGTTATTATCCGTTTTAGTATTTAGATCGAAAGCCCCATGTTAATCTGGGCTTCCCTTACAGAAATCATCCAGAACCGAAACTATCGTTTTAATAAAAATGATTTAATCGATTCTACTCTTAAACACGATTTACATACGATTAATTTATATAAATAGACTCGTAACAACTCCGTAATCAAAAGCCCTATCAATTCCAACGCTATAAATACAAGATTTGCTCAATTCGTGTCTGATTTGGAAGAGACACGGTCGCGCTAATCATCTAGCGCGGCCGTGCCTCATGTAGCGCGGTCGTGCCGACTAGCAGCGCGGTCGTGTCCTCCTGTCCAGACCTAGTCATGCCCTTTGGGCTAGCCTCTGTTGTGTCTAAAAATCATAGACACGACCGTGCCGATCCAAGGCACGGTCGTGCCTGTTGACTTGTCTAGTTTGTGCCCTCTGTTGATCAACCCGGTCGCGCCCCGACTAGCGCGGTCGCGCCCGTGGCTTGAGCACGATCGTGCCCTTCCGAGGCACGGTCGTGTGTGACTCAGAAATTTTAACAGAATTATAATTTTATATTTTTCAATCAATAAATGTTTCAAATTTTATAAAAATATGTTTTCTGTATTTGAAAGGATTAAAAGTTTAATCTTGGCATAAATTTTTTTTATTTAAAGTTATAAAAATTAAATTTATATTTATTGTAAAAGCTTACACATAAATGATATTTTAAATGTCTAAGTTACAAATTTTTATAAATGAATAAGATAATGACTATTTATTTAATTCATGTTTAAACAAAATCAATTATTTATTTATTTTCATAAGCAATAATTTCATACCTTACTTAATTGTTTATTCAAACTCAAACCTTAATCAAAATGTTTTGATAATATTCATTTTAAACTTTATATTTTATTCAACACATCCAAGTTCAAATCAATAACATTTTACTCAAGTCCAAACCATCATTTAACTTACACTGTTGTGCACACTATTTGATACAACATACATTACTCTTTAGGTTAATTTGTGCACTCGAGGATCTTTATTTTTCTATCTATTATCCTTGTTCGCTACACCTCCTTATCAAGTGAGTATTTCATAGCCCCTTTTACTCTTTTACACTTTTGGGGTGGAATATGAACATTATTCAAATTACACATTACATTTACACAAACAACACAAAGTACAAATCCTAATTACTTTCATGTTGTAACATTCCGAAAATAGTAAAATAAGTAAATAAAATACGATGGAGATTTAAACGTCCTAAAGCGAAATAAGAACGGATGGGCTTGGGCTCGGCTCCAACGGGCCGAGGGAAGCCCAGGTATAAAAGGGGCAAGGCACCCCACTAACTCATTTCACCCTCACTTGCACCATCTTAGAGAGAGAAAGGGAGCCCGGGTCTAGAGAGAGAAAGTCGACGGATCGTCACGAGATTTAAGGAGCACGTTACTACTGAGATCGTGAGCAAAACCTCCGGATCAGAATTCCAATTCAGGTAATGATTCAATCATAATATGAGTTCTTGTTCATTTTTGGGCTTTCTCGAGTTTTAGCTAAATAGGTGATGTTTTTACGGATGAAACTTGATAATAAGCTTAGAAATAGAATCTAGAATGAAAACCGCACGTTTTGATCAAAGAAAATTGTAAGATTAGCATGATCGGATTAACATGCAAGAATTCCGAAATTTTGGTCCAAGAACCAGGTACTGCGTACTTACCAAGTGCGCAGGAAGGAATCCTTGCGTACTTACTAAGTGCGCAGGCAGCAGTCCCTGCGTACTTACCAAGTACGCAGGAGGAAGACTCCTGCGCACTTACCAAGTGCGCATGAGCAAGTCCCTGCGCACTTACTAAGTGCGCAGGCAGCAGACAGCAGGCCACAGGTTGGTTAAGTAAAGTCAGTAAGTTTAGAATCAAACCATTAGAGTCAGGGTTGGGTCTAATGTGTATTTAACTACCTAATCCAGATCGGAAGTGACGCTGTTGGGCCTTTGTTTAGGACAACCTAGAGTAGCTCATCAGGTGAGTTCTATGTGCCCCCTTCTATGTTATGTGCAAATGATTTATAAATGTTTTGGGGCTGAAGTGTATACACTAAATGAATAAATGTTATAAATGTCAATGTGATCATACGTATATATATATATATATAAATATTTACATATATGAAAATGAATTATGAATAAAGAATGAAGCGTATGAAAAAAAAAAGAATGAATGAAAGAAGGACATAACGTAAAAGAATGAAATCTTGCTTTATATTACATATATATTGTATGTTATGAATGAATGTAAACGTTATAAACCCTTCTGTGACAACGGCTACTTCGGTAGACGGACGACCACGTGACTATTTTGCAACCGGGACAAAAACGTTCCTTCGCAAGCTAGGACGTATGAAAAGGTATTAATGGACGGTCGAAGCAAGCCTTAACTAATGTAGAACGGTTGCATACATAATGGTCACGTGGGAAACGGATGCCCTAGGGCAGACGGACAAAAATGACGGACTACGACGGTAGGACGGTAAAGAGCGGAGGACAAAGGTTGCCGGACGGATTTAACGATATGACGGACGGTTTTCTAGAGCCGGACGGTAATGAAATGGGCTACGACGGTAGTTCTGACTGCGATGTCTTCGTGACATTCGCGACAAGTGTGATGGGTTGATCTCCCTTAAGATTATGGCCAATAAGTGTTCTCTCAAAGAAAGTATGTATGTACATATGTATATACCCTCAATGAATGTTATGTGAGAACAATAAAGTAAATAATATTTAAAAGTACGAATACACATTTACTTATTATATTTATTCTAAGATAAATGTTATGTATGAATGTCTTTAAACTAGAACTCACCAGCGTTAGCTGACTTTTAGTATACATTTCAGGTAAGGGAAGAAAAGGTCGTGCGATGGCGTGAAGGTTACCCGGCACAAGACTGACATCCCACTTTTTTGTAAAGAATATGTTATGTTTTATTTGTAAAGACTTCCGCTGTTATGATTATGTGAATAAATGGATGAATGTTTTAATTTAAGTTTAGTATTTAAGACTATGTTTATGAGTAAATCCAACAAGTGAGGTCACCCGGTTTTGGGGTCTTACAAGTTGGTATCAGAGCAATAGTTTGAGAGATTTAGGCATCCCTAAATGTCTAGACTCAAACTGATTATGGGACCAACACACGGATGTCAGTATGGATAACCAACGCCAACGCTAGCACGGTAAGTAAGTCGTAAAGTTAATGCTCTGGCATAGGAATAGATACCTTAACTTAGAACAAATAGATGTTAATGCCACGACTGATTTGAAGAGTTTCGAACCCAAAAAGCAATGTAAATTAGTAATCACAAACCGGTCACTGTAATTAAGAATTTACCTTGCTCGTACTGTTCCAAACTATGATCTGAAGAAAGGACATTGATGAATTCCCTTTTTAATAATCCAGGAAATTAAGAACTATGGCTGGTGGAGGAAGGACAGGACCTCGAGGCGGTCGCACTGGCCGACGAGGTAGACCTCCGTTGAACCCAAGATTTGAAGAAGAAGAGAGTGTGCACGCAGAGCACACCGAAAGTGTGCACGAAACAGAAGTGACCCCAATTAGGGACAACAGTCCAGGGCCTATACAGTTGGAACCTGAAGTCAGGGATGCTATTGCCCGTGAAGTTGTGCTCACTTTGCAGAAGGTATTGCCTGATCTACTATCCGAGGCAATAAAGAAAAGTAGAGAGGGGGATGAAGGAAACCACGAAGAGACAGTATATGACAGCGACGGGGATGAGATAAAAGTGGGGCCAAGCACTAAAGGGTGCACTTATAAAGGTTTCAAAGATGGAGACCCACCCAAGTTTGATGGTAGCAAGGATTCGGTGGCTACTTTGGAATGGATTGAGAGAATGAACGCTGTAATCAACATCAGCGAGTGCCAACCAGACCAGGCGGTTAAATATATTGCTCATTCTTTCACCAATGAAGCACTAGGTTGGTGGAGAAATATTCAAAGAACAAAGTCGCCACATGCTCTTGCCCGAATGACATGGGAGGACTTGAAAAAGCTCGTAATCCAAAAGTTCTGCCCACAGAATGAGATTGATCGTGTGGAGAACGAGTTCCTAAACTTCAAAGCTGGCGACAAGACTCATCGCCAATATACTTCAAGGTTCAACGAGCTGGCCCAACTGGTACCACACTTGGTGGAAACCGAAGAACGTATGATCAAATACTATGTCAAGGGTCTGCCACAAAGGGTCCGTGTCCACGTAAAAGCCAACCTACCCTCGACCTTCGAGTCGGTAGTCAACCTGTCTGGAATCGTTTACGACGATTATGCCAACGAGGACCCAGCACCTGTGACACAAAAGAGGAAGTGGGAGAACTCGTCTAGAGGCACCGGAAAAGGTAATGAAACAATTGAAATTAAGAAACCGAGGTTGGTCGGATATGAAACGTGCAAGAGATGTGGAAAACAACATCTTGGCGAGTGTCGAATCGGCACCACCGTGTGTTATAAGTGCGGAAGGCCGAGGCACTACTCTCGAGATTGTTTGAAGGATGTCAAATGTCAAGTATGTGGATTGTTTGGACATCTGACAAAGAATTGCAGGAAGGCCGGCCAATCTGGTTCGGGAAAGGAGAAGGAACAGGAACAACAAAAGGCAAGGACTCGGGCCTATGCCTTAACTGAGGATGAAGCAAGGGGAAACCCTGATGTCGTGTCAGGTACGTTTCTAGTTAATGATGAACGTGCTGCGATTTTATTTGATTCTGGTGCTAGTAAAAGCTTTATATCAAATGCATTTAGTTGTAAACTAGATTGCACTATCAACACCATAGTAAAGGCCTTTAGCGTACAAACTGCCGTTGGTAAAAATTCGGCAGTATTCCAAGTCACGGAGGATTGCATCATAGAAATAGAGGGACATAGGTTTCCTTCTAGATTATTCCTTCTCACCTTAGGAGGATTCGATATAGTATTGGGTATGGATTGGTTAGCTGCCAACGAAGCTCAAATCATATGTAAACGTAAGAGAATACACCTCAAAGCTCCTAGCGGATGTCCAATTACGGTTTATGGGGATTGGAATTGCACAATGCCAAACGTCATTTCGATGATCAAGGCCGAAAGTTACATGAGGCACGGTTGCGAAGCTTATCTGGCATATGTTATTGATGATAGAATGAAAACTAAAGAACTCAAGAATGTACCCGTGGTGTGCAACTTTCCGGAAGTATTCCCTGAGGATCTACCTGGGTTGCCACCCGATCGGGAAATAGAATTTCAGATTGATTTACTGCCAGGAGCTGAGCCCGTTGCCAAAGCCCCCTACCGATTGGCTCCGTCAGAAATGAAAGAATTGATGTCTCAACTAGAGGAACTAACAGAAAAAGGATTTGTTAGACCGAGCATCTCACCATGGGGCGCTCCGGTATTATTTGTAAAGAAAAAGGACGGCAGCATGCGCATGTGCATTGATTACCGCGAATTGAACAAGAGAACAGTAAAGAACAAATACCCGCTACCTAGAATAGACGATCTTTTTGATCAACTGCAAGGTGCGAGTTGGTTCTCAAAGATCGATCTTAGGTCGGGTTACCATCAGTTGAAAGTAAGAGAAGAAGACGTACCAAAGACCGCGTTTCGCACGCGTTATGGACATTATGAATTCCTCGTGATGTCCTTCGGATTGACTAACGCTCCAGCAGCGTTCATGGATTTGATGAATAGAGTATGTCGACCAATGTTGGATCGATCAGTGATAGTTTTCATAGACGACATACTGATATATTCGAAAAACGAGGGTGATCACCACTGTCACCTAAGAGAAGTTCTGGAAGTGTTAAAGCAGGAGAAGTTGTACGCGAAATTCTCCAAATGCGCGTTCTGGCTTGGGGAAGTCCAATTCCTAGGTCATGTGATAAACCCAAATGGCATCATGGTAGATCCTGCAAAGATAGAAACAGTAAAGGAATGGAACATCCCAAAGACACCAACAGAGATACGAAGTTTTCTTGGATTGGCAGGCTACTATCGAAGGTTCATTCAAGATTTCTCAAGGATAGCCTCGCCACTAACTAAACTGACACGAAAAGAAGTGAAATATGAATGGAGTCAAACCCAAAATAACGCGTTTGAGGAACTTAAGACACGATTAACCCAAGCTCCAGTCTTGACTCTACCTGAGGGAAATGAAGACTTGGTAGTCTACTCTGACGCTTCGGGGCAGGGTTTAGGTTGCGTACTTATGCAACGAGGAAAGGTAATTGCTTATGCCTCACGACAACTAAAGATTCATGAGGTTAACTACCCAACGCACGATCTCGAGTTAGCAGCAGTAGTTTTCGCATTGAAAATATGGAGGCACTATTTGTATGGAGTTAAATGCACCATCTACTCCGATCATAAAAGCTTGAAGTACTTTTTCGAGCAAAAAGAATTAAACATGAGGCAAAGGAGGTGGTTAGAGCTACTGAAAGACTATGACTGTGAAATATTGTACCATCCAGGCAAGGCAATTGTTGTGGCTGACGCTTTAAGTAGAAAGGAAGAATCGGCACCTATCCGGATCAAAGCGTGTCAGCTGATTATAACACCAGATTTGATGGGCGAAATAACAAAGGCACAAGATGAAGCACTGTTAGAAAGAAATGTGAAACGGGAAAGAATAGTAGGACAACAAGGGAACTTAAGTGAAAATACATACGGTGTACGAACTAGGTTTGGCCGGATGTGGATACCTAAGATTGGCGAGCTTAGAGCCAAAATACTCGATGAGGCACATAAGTCTCGTTATTCTATCCACCCCGGGACAAACAAAATGTATCAAGACTTGAAGAAAGAGTACTGGTGGCCTGGCATGAAGAATGATGTGACTGAATACGTGAGCAAGTGCTTAACGTGTTCACTAGTTAAAGCCGAGCACCAGAAACCATGCGGTAAAATGCAACCTTTACCTATACCAGAATGGAAGTGGGAAGAGATCGCAATGGACTTCATTACCAAGCTACCGCGAACAGCTAAAGGCAATGATACCATTTGGGTGATCGTCGACCGTTTGACGAAAAGTGCTCACTTCCTGCCCATACGTGAGTCTTCTTCGTCAGAAAGACTAGCAGAAGTATTTATCAAGGAGATTGTGAGCAGAGATGGTATGCCGCTGTCGATTGTGTCCGACAGGGATACTAGATTCACGTCAAGGTTTTTGAAGAAATTCAACGAAGCAATGGGCACTAGACTGAACATCAGCACTGCTTACCACCCTCAAACCGATGGCCAATCTGAAAGGACCATTCAGACCTTGGAGGACATGCTACGGGCCTGTATCATTGACTTCGGTGGGAGTTGGGACAGCCATCTACCATTGGCAGAATTTTCATATAACAACAGCTATCACACGACTATTGGCATGCCGCCATTTGAAATGTTATATGGGAGAAAATGCAGAACCCCCGTTTGTTGGGGGGAAATTGGGCAGAAGGATTTTGCAAGTCTCGAAGTGGTCAAAGCAACTTCTGAAAAATTTGATCAAATCAAGGCTCGAATGAAAGCCGCAAAGGACAGACAAAAATTATACGCGGACAAGAGAAGAAGGGACTTAAAGTTTCAAGTGGGGGACATGGTACTATTGAAAGTATCACCATGGAAAGGAATCATCCGATTCAGAAAGCGTGGCAAACTGAGTCCAAGGTTCGTCGGACCTTTCAAGATCTTAGCGAGAGTGGGTCAAGTTGCTTACAGACTCGACCTACCTGTTGAGCTTAGTGGAATACACCCTACGTTCCACGTGTCGCACTTACGCAAATGCCTAGCCGACGACACAGCTCACATACCCTACGACGATATCGAAGTGGATAACAGTCTGAATTATGTAGAGGAACCAATAGCTATTCTTGACCGAGCTGAAAAACGACTACGCAATAAATCGATCCCTTTAATCAAAGTACAATGGAAGCACAGAAAAGGGTCGGAAGCTACATGGGAAAAAGAAGACGAGATGAGGGGACTATACCCTCAATTGTTTGACGTATAAATAGTTTCGAGGACGAAACCTCTTTAAGGAGGGTAGACTTGTAACATTCCGAAAATAGTAAAATAAGTAAATAAAATACGATGGAGATTTAAACGTCCTAAAGCGAAATAAGAACGGATGGGCTTGGGCTCGGCTCCAACGGGCCGAGGGAAGCCTAGGTATAAAAGGGGCAAGGCAGCCCACTAACTCATTTCACCCTCACTTGCACCATCTTAGAGAGAGAAAGGGAGCCCGGGTCTAGAGAGAGAAAGTCGACGGATCGTCACGAGATTTAAGGAGCACGTTACTACTGAGATCGTGAGCAAAACCTCCGGATCAGAATTCCAATCCAGGTAATGATTCGATCATAATATGAGTTCTTGTTCATTTTTGGGCTTTCTCGAGTTTTAGCTAAATAGGTGATGTTTTTACGGATGAAACTTGATAATAAGCTTAGAAATAGAATCTAGAATGAAAACCGCACGTTTTGATCAAAGAAAATTGTAAGATTAGCATGATCGGATTAACATGCAAGAATTCCGAAATTTTGGTCCAAGAACCAGGTACTGCGTACTTACCAAGTGCGCAGGAAGGAATCCCTGCGTACTTACTAAGTGCGCAGGCAGCAGTCCCTGCGTACTTACCAAGTACGCAGGAGGAAGACTCCTGCGCACTTACCAAGTGCGCATGAGCAAGTCCCTGCACACTTACTAAGTGCGCAGGCAGCAGACAGCAGGCCACAGGTTGGTTAAGTAAAGTCAGTAAGTTTAGAATGATCAAACCATTAGAGTCAGGGTTGGGTCTAATGTGTATTTAACTACCTAATCCAGATCGGAAGTGACGCTGTTGGGCCTTTGTTTAGGACAACCTAGAGTAGCTCATCAGGTGAGTTCTATGTGCCCCCTTCTATGTTATGTGCAAATGATTTATAAATGTTTTGGGGCTGAAGTGTATACACTAAATGAATAAATGTTATAAATGTCAATGTGATCATACGTATATATATATATATATAAATATTTACATATATGAAAATGAATTATGAATAAAGAATGAAGCGTATGAAAAAAAAAGAATGAATGAAAGAAGGACATAACGTAAAAGAATGAAATCTTGCTTTATATTACATATATATTGTATGTTATGAATGAATGTAAACGTTATAAACCCTTCTGTGACAACGGCTACTTCGGTAGACGGACGACCACGTGACTATTTTGCAACCGGGACAAAAACGTTCCTTCGCAAGCTAGGACGTATGAAAAGGTATTAATGGACGGTCGAAGCAAGCCTTAACTAATGTAGAACGGTTGCATACATAATGGTCACGTGGGAAACAGATGCCCTAGGGCAGACGGACAAAAATGACGGACTACGACGGTAGGACGGTAAAGAGCGGACGGACAAAGGTTGCCGGACGGATTTAACGATATGACGGACGGTTTTCTAGAGCCGGACGGTAATGAAATGGGCTACGACGGTAGTTCTGACTGCGATGTCTTCGTGACATTCACGACAAGTGTGATGGGTTGATCTCCCTTAAGATTATGGCCAATAAGTGTTCTCTCAAAGAAAGTATGTATGTACATATGTATATACCCTCAATGAATGTTATGTGAGAACAATAAAGTAAAGAATATTTAAAAGTACGAATACACATTTACTTATTATATTTATGCTAAGATAAATGTTATGTATGAATGTCTTTAAACTAGAACTCACCAGCGTTAGCTGACTTTTAGTATACATTTCAGGTAAGGGAAGAAAAGGTCGTGCGATGGCGTGAAGGTTACCCGGCACAAGACTGACATCCCACTTTTTTGTAAAGAATATGTTATGTTTTATTTGTAAAGACTTCCGCTGTTATGATTATGTGAATAAATGGATGAATGTTTTAATTTAAGTTCAGTATTTAAGACTATGTTTATGAGTAAATCCAACAAGTGAGGTCACCCGGTTTTGGGGTCTTACACATGTGTGCAATTTGAGCTTTATGCTCGAGTGCTAGGTGTGCTAACCTTTGTATGCGATTATGTGCAATCATTAACTATACAAGCCGACGGTTTTCAATGATAGATCTATTGAGTCTGACAAACCCACCCAGGTGCGCGGTGATTGAAACCGACAACACAATTTTTGCATGCTAGTTACAAGGTTTGATTGTACATGGTTACACAATAGCTGCTCCCCATAAATGCCTTATTTATCATGATATGTAAAGGATTTGTTTTCAACTATATGCTATTTATATACAACTGTGTTATACTCACCAACTTTTTAGTTGACTTTATTTTATTCATGTTTCAGGCCCTAATATGTGAGAATGATTCAAGACGTGCTCAATATAGGATTTGGACTTAGCAATTTAAATCAAGAATTCTATGAGTTGTTTTATGTTTCTTTGTTTGAATTTGGTTTGTACTTGGATTATTTGTAATGGAAATTTGACTTTAATATATTTCAATCTAGTCAACCATGTGCTATGAACAGTCTTACATGTCCCGCCCCGATGATTCCGCCATCGGTCGGGGTGTGATAGATTGGTATCAGAGCCTTGGTTATAGGGAATTAGGTTATTAGACACCTTGACCTAGACTATAATTTTAGGACACCCACTTATACTATGTTTCATGATTTTTGTGCTATGTGTTACATGCTATGTGCCACATGCTTACCATGATTAATTATTATATTTGATACCTTACTTGTTATCATGACTTAGTAGGATCTTCTTAAATAATAATTTAATAAATAATATCTGTTCCTATATTCTAAATCCTCATAATATTTCTATCTTCTTTCTATCTTTATCTTTTCTTAGCATGTGGAAAAAATTTTTGAAGCAAAAAAATCTTTAAAATTTTTATTTCTTCGTTAAGGTTTTTAAATTTGTTAAATTATTTGAGGGCACGTGCAATCTGGAAGGGTGACACCTGTATTTTGGGTTTTCTGTCTAGGAAAGCATTTCGCATAAATCCCAATCAACCGAGGGACCCGTATGCTTTCCAGGGAATTCCCGAGATGAGTGTTTACTTATAGGCTAAAGCATGTCTCCTTGAAAACTTATATAAGTTTAATTAACCTTAATGTGCCATAGTATTCAAGTGATTTTGTCACTTTTGAGTACAATCCAAACTAAGAATATCTATTTTTATTATCTCATTCTATTAAATCCTATCAAATCTCATAAGTTCTTACAATCTTTCTTGTCTTGTGAAAATCTGTAGAATGCCTCCTCGTCGTGCTCCCGCAACCAACGCCAACACAGACATTGCTACTATTCTTACTCAATTGGTGACACAACTCACCCAAGCCAATGGAGCCACCAATGGCAACAATGGTGGAAATGGAAGCAATAGTGGTAATAATGGTGGAAATGGTGGAAATGGTGGTAACAATCCACCTCAATGCACCTTCAAGCACTTCAACTCATGCAATCCCCTCAAGTTCTTTGGTACCGAAGGAGCTACTGGACTCCTTCAATGGTTTGAAAGCATTGAGAATACTTTTCTCAATAGTGACTGTCCCGACAATCTCCGTGTTCGTCATGCTACAAGTGTCCTACAAAAACGGGCACTTACATGGTGGAATGGGGAGAAAAGGAATAGGGGTGTTGATGTAGCTATGGCCTTACCTTGGGATGAGGTCAAAAGGCTTATGACCGAGGAGTTCTGCCCTCGAAATGAAGTGAAAAAGTTAGAAGCTGAATTTTGGGATCTTGCCCAAGATAGTGGGGAAAGTTTAGCATTCACAACTCGGTTCCATGAGTTGAGTCTTCTCGTGCCCCACATGGTCACTCCTTTGTCCCGTTGTATCGAAAAGTATATTGGTGGGCTACCAAGACAAATCCAAGATACTGTTTTAGGTAGAAATCCTGCTACTCTGGAGGATGCTATTCGTCTATCCGCCACCTTAACTAATAATCTTGTGAAAGTTGGAACTCTTACCAAAAAGGGTTCTAAGAAAGTTTCTGAAACCGTAACCCCTCCTACTCACAACAAAGAAGCCACAACTGAGCCCTCTCGCAATAATAGAAAGAGGAAGGTTAGAAATTTTGTTTTGGTTACTCCTACTATTCCGGTTATCCAAGCTGCACCTATGGTTCAAACACCGGTTAAAAAGCCATATGTTGGAATCTACCCACTTTGTTCCACCTACAACTACCATCATCCCCAAAACATCCCATGTCGCCTTTGTACTTATTGTCGGAGATATGGTCATACGGTTAGTGTTTGTAGGACCAAAGCTCTTACGGGCCAAATCAACCCTCCAAACCGAACCGTACCTCAAGTGGCTAACCAAGGTGCTCCCGCCATTGCTAATGGGCGTGCTTGTTATGAGTGTGGTGACCCGAACCATTTTCGTGATCAATGTCCAAGACTTACAAATTCTAGACAAGGTGGAGCTCGTGGGCGTGCGTTCAACATAAACGCCAACGAAGCTCAAGCCAACAATGACGTGGTCAATGGTACGTTTCTTGTTAATAGTCAATATGCCTGCATTTTATTCGATACCGGAGCCGATAAAAGTTTTGTGTCACTTAATTTTGAACCTTTACTTGCAAAGACTCGGTCCCAGTTAGAGAAAACATTTACCGTTGAAGTAGCAAATGGTGACTCCCTTACAATTGAATCCATTATCTATGATTGCTCTTTAGAACTTAATGATCACACATTCCCAATCAACCTTGTTCCAATGACACTAGGAAGCTTTGATATCATCATAGGCATGGATTGGTTATCGAATCATCATGCCGAAGTCATTTGCTTCGAGAAGTGTATTCGAATACCTCTACCATCGGGAGAAACCTTAAGGGTTTTTGGTGAAAAGCCTTGCAAGGGACTTAAGTTGATGTCGTGTACTACCGCTCAAAAGTACTTACGAAAGAAGTACATTGCTTTCTTAGCTCATATTGTTCAAAAGGATGTCAAGGAGAAGAGTATCCAAGACATTTCGATCATTCGGGATTTCCCCGAAGTTTTTCCTAAGGATTTATCCGGTCTTCCTCCCATTCGTCAAGTAGAGTTCCGTATTGATCTTATACCTGGAGCTAACCCCGTTGCTAGAGCTCCTTATCGTCTTGCACCTTCCGAAATGCAAGAACTTGCAAGTCAACTTCAAGAGCTCTCCGACAAAGGTTTCATTCGCCCAAGTCATTCACCGTGGGGTGCACCCGTCTTATTTGTTAAGAAGAAAGATGGATCATTTCGCATGTGTATTGACTACCGCGAGCTCAACAAGCTTACTATCAAGAACCGTTATCCTTTACCTAGAATTGATGATCTCTTTGATCAACTTCAAGGTTCTACTTGTTTCTCCAAGATTGATCTTCGATCCGGTTATCATCAGCTCCGTGTTCAAGAAGATGACATTCCCAAGACTGCTTTTCGAACAAGGTATGGTCATTACGAGTTCAAGGTTATGCCTTTCGGGTTAACCAATGCACCCGCAGTTTTCATGGATCTCATGAATCGTGTGTGCAAACCGTACCTTGATAAATTCATGATCATCTTCATTGACGATATCTTAATCTATTCCAAGACTAAAGCCGATCATGAACAACACCTTAGATTGTTTTGGACCTCTTGAGAAAAGAACAACTATATGCCAAATTCTCCAAATGTGAATTTTGGCTAAAGGAAGTTCAATTTCTTGGTCATATTGTCAATGACAAGGGAATTCATGTTGATCCTGCTAAGATTGAAACGGTTAAGAATTGGAATGCCCCGAAGACTCCTACCGAAGTTCGTTCATTTCTTGGACTTGCGGGTTATTATCGTCGTTTCATCTCAAACTTCTCAAAGATTGCTGTCCCTCTTACCGCTTTGACCCACAAGGGTAAGACTTATGAATGGGGACCGAAACAAGAAGAAGCTTTCCAAACCCTCAAGCAAAAGCTGTGCAATGCTCCCATATTGACTCTCCCCGATGGAAATGATGATTTAGTTGTCTATTGTGATGCTTCTAACCAAGGTCTTGGTTGTGTTCTCATGCAACGAGGCAAAGTAATCGCTTATGCATCAAGGCAACTCAAAGTTCATGAGAAGAATTATACGACGCACGATCACGAGTTGGGTGCGGTCGTATTCGCATTAAAGATTTGGAGACATTACCTATATGGCACGAAATGTGTGGTGTTCACCGACCACAAAAGTCTTCAACATATATTCAACCAAAAAGAACTCAATATGAGGCAACGACGTTGGGTCGAACTCCTTAACGACTACGACTGCGAGATTCGTTACCATCCCGGCAAAGCGAATGTTGTAGCCGATGCTTTGAGTCAAAAGGACCATGTTATGCTTCATTGTGCCCGTATTCAAACCGATATTCAAACCCGTATCTTAGAAGCTCAACACGTCTCGGTAACCGAGGGTAACATGTACGAAGAAATGTCATGTGGTGTTGAACTCCTTCTTGAATCAAAACCCAATGGCTTACTATATTACTTGAACCGTATTTGGGTTCCCGATCACGATGATCTCCGTACATTTCTCATGAACGAGGCTCATAAGACTCGTTATTCTATTCATCGTGGTGCGGATAAAATGTACCAAGATCTTCGCCAACTTTATTGGTGGCCCGGTATGAAGAAAGACATTGCTCTTTATGTGGCCAAATGCTTAACTTGTTCCAAAGTCAAAGCCGAACATCAACGTCCATCTGGTTTACTCGAACAACCAGAAATTACCGTGTGGAAATGGGAGAATATAACTATGGATTTCATTACCAAGCTCCCTCGCACCTCGAGTGGATATGATAGTATTTGGGTGATCATTGATCGTCTCACTAAATCCGCTCATTTCTTGCCTATCCGTGAAGACTTCAAAGTGGAGAAACTAGCCCGAATTTACATTGATGAAGTTGTGAGTCGTCATGGTGTTCCATTGAACATAATATCCGATAGAGACGCTCGGTTCACCTCTCGATTTTGGCAATCTCTCCAAAAGGCTCTTGGTACTCGATTGGATTTGAGCACGGCTTACCATCCGCAAACTGATGGTCAAACCGAGCGAACAATCCAAACTCTTGAAGACATGCTTAGAGCTTGTGTAATCGATTTTGGTGGCAATTGGGATTCACATTTATCCCTCATTGAATTCTCTTACAATAATAGCTACCACACAAGTATCAACATGGCTCCATTCGAAGCTCTCTATGGTCGCAAGTGTCGTTCTCCTATCTGTTGGAACGAGATTGGTGAAGCACAAATCACTGGTCCCGAGTTAATTCAAGAAACATCCGACAAGATTATTCAAATCCGTGACAATATTCGAGTAGCGAGGAGTCGGCAAAAGAGTTATGCCGACAAACGTCGAAAACCCTTGGAATTCCAAGTCGGCGATCTTGTTCTTCTTAAGGTGTCTCTATGGAAGGGCGTGATCCGTTTTGGAAAGAAAGGCAAGTTAGCACCTCGTTATGTTGGTCCATTCAAAATCCTTGAAAGGATTGGGAAAGTGGCTTACA
This sequence comes from Smallanthus sonchifolius, assembly GCA_023525975.1. Taxonomy (NCBI): domain Eukaryota; kingdom Viridiplantae; phylum Streptophyta; class Magnoliopsida; order Asterales; family Asteraceae; genus Smallanthus; species Smallanthus sonchifolius. The sequence continues at coordinate 73,263,473 of CM042018.1, read as the reverse complement.
AACTCGAGTTACCTCCATCTCTTGGCAATGTACATCTCTATTCATCGTGGTGCGGATAAAATGTACCAAGATCTTCGCCAACTTTATTGGTGGCCCGGTATGAAGAAAGACATTGCTCTTTATGTGGCCAAATGCTTAACTTGTTCCAAAGTCAAAGCCGAACATCAACGTCCATCTGGTTTACTCGAACAACCAGAAATTCCCGTGTGGAAATGGGAGAATATAACTATGGATTTCATTACCAAGCTCCCTCGCACCTCGAGTGGATATGATAGTATTTGGGTGATCATTGATCGTCTCACTAAATCCGCTCATTTCTTGCCTATCCGTGAAGACTTCAAAGTGGAGAAACTAGCCCGAATTTACATTGATGAAGTTGTGAGCCGTCATGGTGTTCCATTGAACATAATATCCGATAGAGACGCTCGGTTCACCTCTCGATTTTGGCAATCTCTCCAAAAGGCTCTTGGTACTCGATTGGATTTGAGCACGGCTTACCATCCGCAAACTGATGGTCAAACCGAGCGAACAATCCAAACTCTTGAAGACATGCTTAGAGCTTGTGTAATCGATTTTGGTGGCAATTGGGATTCACATTTATCCCTCATTGAGTTCTCTTACAATAATAGCTACCACACAAGTATCAACATGGCTCCATTCGAAGCTCTCTATGGTCGCAAGTGTTGTTCTCCTATCTGTTGGAACGAGATTGGTGAAGCACAAATCACTGGTCCCGAGTTAATTCAAGAAACATCCGACAAGATTATTCAAATCCGTGACAATATTCGAGTAGCGAGGAGTCGGCAAAAGAGTTATGCCGACAAACGTCGAAAACCCTTGGAATTCCAAGTCGGCGATCTTGTTCTTCTTAAGGTGTCTCAATGGAAGGGCGTGATCCGTTTTGGAAAGAAAGGCAAGTTAGCACCTCGTTATGTTGGTCCATTCAAAATCCTTGAAAGGATTGGGAAAGTGGCTTACAAACTCGAGTTACCTCCATCTCTTGGCAAGGTACATCCTACATTTCATATATCTAATCTGAAGAAGTGTCTCGCTGATGAAAATCTCCATATACCGCTTGACGACGTGCGCATTGACGAAACGATGCACTTCGTTGAGAAGCCGGTGGAAATTATGGATCGTGAAGTCAAACAGCTCAAGCGAAGTCGCATTCCTATTGTCAAAGTTCGTTGGGAATCTAAGCGTGATCCTGAGTTCACTTGGGAACGAGAAGACCAAATGAAGCTCAAGTACCCTCATCTTTTTACCGATACCATCGCTTCCTCAAACTAAATTTCGGGACGAAATTCTCTCAACATGGGGAGACTGTAAGATTTCTGATTTTAGTATTCATATTTCAATTCAATGTAATGTATTTCGAACTCAATACTCGTGCACTGTCTTAATATTTTTCTCGCCATAAACTAAATGCAATGATTCGATACAAATTTACAAGTTTTGCTCGATTATATACACTTAAACGATATACAAGTAACTATTTATTTAAAACTAATCAAACCTGAAAAGTCAAGAACTAAAGTTGAAAATTTATCAAGAAACCCTAATTAGCACGGTCGTGCTTCGTCCTGGCACGGTCGCGCCAAGTGCCTCGGCACGATCGCGCGACTGGTCCTGGAACGATCGCGCCCAGTGCCTAAGCACGGTCGCGCCTGCGTAACAGTCGAAACGTAAATGCAGTTTCAAAACGCTAGATCGTTCGAATTCAAATCCGATTTACGTTTTAGTTTTGTTATTAAGGAAAATATCTCCGTCAATTACCATTATCATTTCCAAAATACAAATTACTCTCAAAAGAAACCGTCCAAATTATCTCCCAAGCCTCAAATCTCTATTTTCGATACAATTGCTACCTAATAATCAAGGAACTCGATCCTCCGATCATCTCTAAGGTTCTGAAGGGGTTGAATCAGCCGGAATCGCAGCAGAAGTCGCCGGAAGCCAATCTTGACATCGCCGGAACTTCCTTCTACTGACCTCCATCGATTCCCTACTCTTTCGGGTAATTGATCACTTGTTATTATCCGTTTTAGTATTTAGATCGAAAGCCCCATGTTAATCTGGGCTTCCCTTACAGAAATCATCCAAAACCGAAACTATCGTTTTAATAAAAATGATTTAATCGATTCTACTCTTAAACACGATTTACATACGATTAATTTATATAAATAGACTCGTAACAACTCCGTAATCAAAAGCCCTATCAATTCCAACGCTATAAATTCAAGATTTGCTCAATTCGTGTCTGATTTGGAAGAGACACGGTCGCGCTAATCATCTATCGCGGCCGTGCCTCATGTAGCGCGGTTGTGCCGACTAGCAGCGCGGTCGTGTCCTCCTGTCCAGACCTAGTCATGCCCTTTGGGCTAGCCTCTGTTGTGTCTAAAAATCATAGACACGACCGTGCCGATCCAAGGCACGGTCGTGTCTGTTGACTTGTCTAGTTTGTGCCCTCTGTTGATCAACCCGGTCGCGCCCCGACTAGCGCGGTCGCGCCCGTGGCTTGAGCACGATCGTGCCCTTCCGAGGCACGGTCGTGTGTGACTCAGAAATTTTAACAGAATTATAATTTTATATTTTTCAATCAATAAATGTTTCAAATTTTATAAAAATATGTTTTCTGTATTTGAAAGGATTAAAAGTTTAATCTTGGCATAAATTTTATTTATTTAAAGTTATAAAAATTAAATTTATATTTATTGTAAAAGCTTACACATAAATGATATTTTAAACGTCTAAGTTACAAATTTTTATAAATGAATAAGATAATGACTATTTATTTAATTCATGTTTAAACAAAATCAATTATTTATTTATTTTCATAAGCAATAATTTCATACCTTACTTAATTGTTTATTCAAACTCAAACCTTCATCAAAATGTTTTGATAATATTCATTTTAAACTTTATATTTTATTCAACACATCCAAGTTCAAATCAATAACATTTTACTCAAGTCCAAACCATCATTTAACTTACACTGTTGTGCACACTATTTGATGCAACATACATTACTCTTTAGGTTAATTTGTGCACTCGAGGATCTTTATTTTTCTATCTATTATCCTTGTTCGCTACACCTCCCTATCAAGTGAGTATTTCATAGCCCCTTTTACTCTTTTACACTTTTGGGGTGGAACATGAATATTATTCAAATTACACATTACATTTACACAAACAACACAAAGTACAAATCCTAATTACTTTCATGTGTGCAATTTGAGCTTTATGCCCGAGTGCTAGGTGTGCTAACCTTTGTATGCGATTATGTGCAATCATTACCTATACAAGCCGACGGTTTTCAATGATAGATCTATTGAGTCTGACAAACCCACCCAGGTGCGCGGTTATTGAAACCGACAACACAATTTTTGCATGCTAGTTATAAGGTTTGATTGTACATGGTTACACAATAGCTGCTCCACATAAATGCCTTATTTATCATGATATGTAAAGGATTTGTTTTCAACTATATGCTATCTATATACAACTGTGTTATACTCACCAACTTTTTAGTTGACTTTATTTTATTCATGTTTCAGGCCCTAATATGTGAGAATGATTCAAGACGTGCTCAATATAGGATTTGGACTTAGCAATTTAAATCAAGAATTCTATGAGTTATTTTATGTTTCTTTGTTTGAATTTGGTTTGTACTTGGATTATTTGTAATGGAAATTTGACTATAATATATTTCAATCTAGTCAACCATCTGCTATGAACAGTCTTACATGTCCCGCCCCGATGATTCCGCCATCGGTCAGGGTGTGACAGCCCATTAGCGCCTTCTCTATCGTATACTCATTTTGATTTCCAGTGTACCCTATGGATAAAAGGTCCTCATGTACTCGTCCTTTGAGTATGAGATGGCTGCTCCCTCATCTTGAAGCTTAAGATGTTTTCGGAGTGTGGCTTCCGAGATGGGTATGTCCTTGTCGTCTACCTTGGCTTTAATTTGGGGAATCCCCTGTTCGGTAGAGTAGACGGCGGTATTCCAGAAATCCTCCATATGAGGGATATATGGTAGGGTTGCTTGTGAGGGCAAAATGGATCTTTGATCGACATAGGAAGTCGATCATATCATTGAATCCTTCGGATTTCTTTCTCTTGGTTAGGTATGCTGTAAGGTTATGGTACGGGGAGAACTTATCGTCAGCGTTATTGATGTCTGCCATTGTTGTTTGATTTTGGAGGGAAGGTTTGAAGGTTTAAGAATATGGAAGGCTTTGAATGTTTTAAGGATGAAGGGTTTTGAATGTGGTGGGGATTTGAGAGAAAGTGATGTGGGTTTAAGGTGAAATTGAAGGTGAAGAGGTGGTAAGGAAATTTGATTTGTTCTTATAACGGCAGAGGAGGGAAAAAGCAAAATGACTTGTACAGTACAACCTCATTCACCTTTTACTGTTACAGCTGAAATACACCGAGGCAATCATGGTAAAGACTGACGTTAATTTTTAGAGCGGGTAAAAGTTAATTTGGACTTAAATTTACCCATCAGCAACAAACTTGATTGCTGTGGATGAATAAGCCTGTCCACTGCAAACTTGGTTGCTGCGGAAGGTTAAGTCTGTCAGCAGCAAACTCATCTGCTGCTGATGGATTTAATAATCCGCAGTAAGGATGTTGTTGCTGACAGTCTTAAAGTTATCCGCAGGAAACCTGTTCCTGCTGATAACTTAAAGCAGTCAGTTGCAAATCTTTTGCTGCTGAAGATTAAACCTGTCAGCAGCTGAAGGACAAAAATGCTACTGACTTATAACTTTTATTTACAACAAAAGACAAAACACATTTTAAAATAGAATTTTAGAGATAGATTTTAATCAAAGTTCATCATACCAATGGATTCAACTAAATATCTAAATCTAGCTTCATCAAAAGGTTTTGTAAACAAATCAGCATATTGCTCATTCGTATGAACTTTGGTTAAAATAATCCTCTTTTTCTCAGCTTGATCTCTTATGAAATGATACCTGATGTCAATGTGCTTTGTCTTGGAGTGCTGCACCGGATTGTTTGTGATTGATATAGCACTCATGTTGTCAATGTGAATTGGAGTTGCCATGAAAGTCATCCCGTAATCCATCATTTGATTTTGTATCCAGATGACTTGTGCACAGCAACTTGAAGCTGCAATGTATTCTGCTTCAGCTGTAGAAGTTGAAACACATGTTTGCTTCTTGCACTGCCATGAAATCAGTCTCCCTCCCAGAAACTGATATCCCCCTGAAGTGGACTTTTTGTCCAAGTTGCATCCCCCATAGTCACCGTCAGTGTATGCATACAGATTAAACTTGTCATTTTTAGAGTACCATAGCCCAAGTCTTGAGGCTCTCTTTAGGTATCTAAAGATTCTCTTGACGGCTTGAAGATGTGAAATCTTTGGAGCTGCTTGAAATCTTGCACAGAGACATACTGCAAACATGATATCTGGCATTGAGGCATTGAGATACATGAGAGACCCTATCATTCCACGGTACTGATGTTGATCAGTGTCTTGGCCATCTTTGTCTGGAGTCAGCTGATGATGCACTTGCATAGGGGTTCTTGCAGCAGAGCAGTCAGCCATTTTGAATCTTTCCAAAATGCTCTTTACGTATTTGGATTGGCTAATGAAGATTCCATTTGGGACCTGTTTGACTTGTAGACCCAAAAAGAAATTTAGTTCACCCGTTGAACTCATTTCAAACTTTGAGTGCATCAGAATCTCAAAGTATTTGCACATCTGTTTCCTTGTTGATCCAAAGATGATATCATCAACATAAATTTGAACTAGTAAGATTTCTCCTCCTTTATCTTTGATAAACAAGGTCTGGTCAATGGCTCCTCTTCTGAAGTTGTTGCTTAGTAGATATCCTGACAAGGTTTCATACCAGGCTCTTGGTGCTTGATGTAGGCCGTACAGAGCTTTGTCTAGTTTAAACACTTGTTTAGGATGTGCAGGATCTATAAAGCATGGAGGTTGTTTGACGTATACTTCCTCACCAATCTTCCCATACAGAAAGGCACTTTTTACGTCCATTTGATAGACAGTGAAATTCTTGGATGCAGCATATGCCAGGAAGATTCTGATGGCCTCCAGCCTGGCAACAGGAGCAAAGACTTCATCATAGTCAATTCCTTCTTTCTGAGTGTAGCCTTGAGCTACAAGTCTGGCTTTGTTCTTGACTACAATACCTCTCTCGTCTTGCTTGTTCCTGAAAACCCATCGTGTTCCAATAGCATATTTACCTGGTGGAAGATCAACAAGTTTCTAGATATCCTGCCTCTTGAATTGTAGCAATTCTTCCTACGTTGCCTCAATCCAACTGTTGTGTTTGAGTGCTTCATCTATCTTCTTGGGTTCCACTTGAGATAGGAAACATAAAAACAAGCATATATTGGCCTCGTGAGATTTGCTTCTTGTGAGAACTCCTCGGTTGACTTGGCTAATAATATTTTCATGAGGATGTTCTTTGTGGATCCTCTGTGCTAGTACCACCTCCAGTTGTATCCCTTGCTCCAGATTGCTTTGATTTTGATCAGGGGTCTCTTCATTCAAGGTGGAAGAGTCTTCAACATCAGCAGCCACATCAATATTTTCAACAATAGCAACAACAACATCTACAACATTTACCGAAGAGTCTTCATCTAAATTTTCAGTTTCAGAAAGGCTGCTGCTGGTTACATTGGAGTGTCTTGTTCCGGCTTCACTTGCTTCAATTGCTTCCATAACTGATGGAGGATCAATGGATGGTCTTCTTAGTCTGATAAAAGATTTGGGAAAGTTTAGTCTATAGTCAATGGATGAAGTGGAGGCAGGTGATTGTGTAGAGGTAGACTCCATATTTGAGAAGATGAGAGGCTCAAATATTTGGGAGAAGGAGTCTATGTCAAAGAGCCAGTTTGTGCCTTTTCCCTGCTCACAGATGATGTGTTCTCTACATTCTACATTTGCTGATTCTTCCACAATTCTTGTTCTTGAATTGAATACTCTGTAGGCCTTTGATTGAGAGTAATAGCCCACAAAGTATCCTTCATCAGATTTGGCACCAAACTTAGGAAGAACCCCATGTGTGATGAGAATGGTGCATGGACACCCAAAAGGCTTTAGAAACCCAATGTAGGGAACTATTTGAAACCAAAGTTCATAAGGTGTCTTGTTGAGGGGTTTGACTATGAGAACTCTATTTTGCACATAGCAGGCTGTGCTAACTGGTTCTGCCCAGAATGTGAGAGGCAGTTTTGAGCCGGCCAACATAGATCTTGCTGACTCAATTAGTGTTCTGTTTCTCCTTTAAGCAACTCCATTTTGTTGAGGAGTTCTTGGAGCACTGTATTGTATGTCTATCCCCTTGCTTTCACAAAAACAGTTTAAAGTGTGGTTCTGGAACTCTGTGCCCAGATCACATCTTATAATCTTCACCTTCCGATTGCTTTGATTCTCTGCCCTAAGAATGTAGGATTTGAGAATTTCAGCAGTTTCATCTTTAGTTCTCAAGAAGTATACCCATGAGAATCTGGTGTAGTCATCAGTTATCATAAGACAGTATGACTTCTTGCCCATTGACATGACATTTGTAGGACCGAAGAGATCCATATGCAACAGTTGTAGTGGAGTGTCATTTGTATTCAAGGTCTTGGGCTTGTGAGAACTCTTGTGTTGCTTCCCCTTTAAGCAAGCAATGCAGTGGTCTTCTAGCTTGAGTTCTTTGTCAGGAAGCCCTCTGACAAGATTATCCTTCACCAGTTTGTTAAAAGTTTTGATATTAACATGACTTAATCTCCTGTGACAGAGAGCTGATTCATCAACTGAGGCTTTTGATAGAAAACAAGAAACACTCCCAGATGGAGTGACTTCATTCATGTCCAGTACATAGAGATTTTATTTTCTCTGAGCAGTTAATAAAATGCTTTCTGGAGGAGGTATGGATAAGCCTAGAGATAGTATAAAGCATTCTTTATCCGTGAAGAGCATCCAATGCTTTTAGTCACAGACTCGGGAAACACTCATGAGATTGAAATCCAATTCTTTGACATAGTTGACCTTATCATTGCTCATTCTTTCGTTGGACACAGTTCCTTGTCCAATAATGGATCCTCCCTTTGAGTCACTTCCAAAGGCAACGTATCCTCCATTGAAATGTCTGAAGTTGGAGAGGATGGATCTGTTGCCTATCATGTGCCTGGAACAACCACTGTCTACCACCCAGGTGTTATTCATGTGACATGGCTGTCCCTACACATGATAGATATCTAATTAGTGGGAGGAACTGCAGACTTGAAAAAGATGGTTGTTAGTTTATTCTTTTCAGTATGTTTGCAGTCAATAGAACCAATGATAATGCTTGGAGATGGTTTGGCTTTCTATTGCTGTGTTGGTGATTTTCTAGTTTTCCTCACATTGTCAGCAGCGGATTTTTCTACCGATGTTTCTGGCTTGTCAATAGTAGATTTTGCTGCTGATGGCTTTGCTGGAGTGGCAGCATTGTTGGCTGCTGAAGGATTTGCCTTGGATTTTGCCTTATCAGCAGTGGACACTCTTGCTGCTGATGGCTTTGCCTTTGATTTCCCTTTATACGCAGTAGACATTTTTGCTGCTGAAGGCTTAATTTTGTTTTTCCAGACTTTTCAAGATCAGCAGCTTTTTTTTACTGCTGATGGTGTAAATCTAGATGAGCAGTTTGCAATCTGGTTAAAGGGATTAAATCTGCATTTGGCAGCAAAGTGGTTTGTTTCACCACAAATGATACAGGTTTGTTGAGGTCTTGACACCTCCACTCTTGGGGGAGATAAAGACTCCATGAACTTAGTTTCTTTGGCCTCGTAGCTTCTTACCTTCTTGTTTTTGTTAGTTTTTTTAATGATATGCTGCTTTGAATTTCTTTGGTATTCCAGGTAATGAAAGCAGGTGCTGGCAGTGTGGTTATATCTGCCACACACAAAGCATGATCTGGCTAGTTTGTCTCTTTAAAGGTAGACATAGTCCTTTCTTTGGAACAAATCCTTGAAGTTCCATGGATGAGCTTTGTTATGTTCAAAAGTGGCTTCTTCTAGGGTCTTTTGAACATACGAAACTTTTTCTCCAGGCGTATGACATATATCAAACACCTTCCTCTTTGTGATCGACTTTGACTGAGGCTTGGGGTCAGTGGATCTTGATGTCTCTCCCTTTTCAATGTTTGGCTTTCTTCCATCTGGAGGATAGTTAATCTTGATCTTTTTTAATGGGACAGGGGCTGGAATAGCTGGAATATCAGCAGGAACTTCAGCTCTATTCATAACAGCTTCTGATGGAGCTGCACTGGTTTCATCATGGTCTGAGCAGGTTGACTCAGATTCCGATGAGGTAGTGCAGTCTTCGACGAAAGGTTCATCCGTTGATGGATCAAGATTTTGGTTTTTGTAGTGTCAAGATTTGCAACATTGAATCTTGGTTCATGAATGGCAATATAGTCAGCAGGAGGTGGAACAGATTTGTACTGATCATTGTTATACCCAAGTCCAGTCTTTACCTTCTCATGGACTTGAATATCTAAAAGTCTTTGTAACTTTTTGGACGAAAATTCATATTTTTCAACATGAACTTTCTGTTCTGCAAGTTCAGCTCTAGTAGCTTTTAGTTTGACCAGTAGATCATCAATCTGAGTTTCAAGATTAGTTTGTTCGTGTTTTAACGATGAAATCTCTTTCTTAAGACAGTTAATCTTTTCTTTATACGTATTTTCAACCTTTTTAAACTCAGATTTCATCTGATGAAACTCTTCATTTTGATCTATAAGGTTTTGGTTATGTTTTGTATAACCTAAAACTTTATAAATACAAGCTTGAGAGCAAAGATGTTCAAATACCTGAGGTGGTATCTCTGTAGTGTCTGCCATAAGAGCTTGGTTGGTGGTAGGAACATCTTCATATTGAAAACTCCAGTCAAAGTCTGAGGTTCCAACATTTGCACAAGCTGCAGTTTAAGTTGGAAGAGTTCCTTGTTGCTGCTGCTATTGTTGTTGCCTGGGCTGACCTTGGTAGCCTTGTCTTTGATGGCTAACACCCGGACTGGCTTTTGGCACCTTGCACTCCCTTGCAAAGTGACCCAATTGGTTACAGTTGTAACACCGGATCTTGCTTTTATCTAACCCCACTCTGGTGTTTGAGTTGTTGCTTGGAACAGATCTCCCGGTTCTAGAATAGAACCTTTTTGCTCTGAGGGAAAGCATGGCATATGAGTGCTGAATATCCATTTCTTCAAGATCATCTGGATGAAAGCATTCCAGATCCTCTTTTATGAAGTACATGCTGCTTGAGCTGTCAGAGACAAAAGCAGTAGAGGTTGACTGTTGAGGAGGGGCTTCAAGAAAAAGTAGTGATGAGTTGGACTGTGAAGCAGTTGGTGTTTGAGGATGAGTGACGATGGGGGGATAGTAATTGCTTGCACTAGGACCGGAGTGATCAGAGTGAAGCGCATATGAGATGGTGGAGGAAGTAGAGGCTGATTGATGATTGGAGCTCCTTTCCTTGGCTTGAATCATTTCTAATTCATATGTTTTCAGCATGCCAAAGAGCTTTGTCATCTGAAGAGTTTTTAAATTCTATGTTCTTCTTATAGACACTGTATATAGTGTCCAGCAGCTCGGGAGAGATCTGATAAACTTTTTGAGAATATCTTCATTCTCTAGCTTTACTTTGGAGCACTGCAGTTTTCCCACCAGGTACGTGTACCTGTTATACAAAATGGTTAGTGACTCACCTTCCTTCTAGACGAAGTTTTCGTACTGCTGCTTCAGGATGTCCCTTCTGTTTTCTTTGACTTCCTCTGACCCAGCAAACTGTAGGTCCCTCGGGCGTGGTGGATCGTCACATGCAAGTGGGTCTACTAGTCGGACCGGGTGCAGAATGCCCGTGACTAGGGGGAGAGTCTAGCTAAACAAAGTAAACCGACAAGAGAAAACACTTTAAACGTTCTTTGTATTATAAACACTTGAAGGTTACAGAGAAAAGCACTTAGGTTACAATCTGCATATTTGCACTAAAGCCTGCGTACTTAACTTCTGTCAACCTATCCTACTTATACCTGACCTGATGCCTGCGCACTTAGCAAGTGCGCAGGGCAAAATGCTCTTGCGTACTTAACAAGTACGCAAAGGTATTCTTGCGTACTTGCTAAGTACGCAGGAGCTTTCTCCTGCGCACATGTAAGTGCGCAAAACACTTAGAAAGAAATGCAACATTCAATATGTAAAAGTAAATACAACTCGATAAACTAATACATAAAGACTCTTACATACAAAGACAATTACAGACATGAAAATACAAACTAAAACTCTATCCAGAGTGTTGTCACAGGAAAGTGCTTCAACAAACTCCCCGTTGACAACAACTCAGGATCTTCATCGTCTTCCGTCTTCACAGCTGTGCATCATTAGCTTCCATCTTCTTCTTGTATTCAAGGCAGAACTTGATCACCTTGTCATATTTAGAAGCAAGGAGCTTTGTCCATTCGTCCGTGTAGACGCAATAGTGTTCTGCTAGTACCTCCAGATCTTTCACAGAAAAGTTGATGAAGCAGACTTCATCAAATATTCTAATCATTTCTTTTGGCACTAAGTTCCCACTCTCGGAACGTCCCTTTCCCATGATCACAGCCTCGCCCGTCTTTGGATCTACGTACCAGTACCACATGTCACCAAGAATATCCTGAGATAACTTGCTCAGGGGAATCTTAGTTTCACATTGCACTGGCTTGTATACCAATTTCTTTAAGTGCTTCTTAGTCACAGGATGTACATCGTGCTTATCCTTGACTCTCTTGGGCACTTGAGGCTTGAACATCTCGAACTTCCCTGATCTTGCTTCTCGCTGCAGAACCACCCACAAACCCATCGCCACTGCGTGATTGGAATGACCCAGTAGCTCTCGGTTTGCTAGGTTCACAAGGTCATATTTGGGTAAGGAGCTGAACGCTTCACTGGTGGGTTTCAAGTATTGGACCCCGCCAGATGTTTTGATTGCGAACAACTGCTTATCCTCCTCGAACCTTACAGCCAAGATCATCCCTGTTGCTCCGTGCTTGTCTATGATAGACGTCTTTTGCCACACCGGAGCTGCATCCTTTGATGAAGTAGAAGGCATGTCTGTTTCTTTTGGTGCCTCTGGGTCCACAGGTGTAGGGTTGACTGGGGAGGCTTCAGTCGAGGCTTCCGCATTACTAGCTTGCTCGACTGAACCTATATCGAGCTGAGCTTCGAATGATGGAAATTCAAAGATCTCTCCATCTTCTAGCTCGTACTCTCCTTCCCCATCACCCTTGGGAATCTCTATCACCACGTCTTCATCATCATCATTCCAGTCATCACCAGAGTCGATCTCTCCGTCTTCTAGATTAAAGAGAGCATCGATCTGTGCTTCCTTGGAATAGTCAGACTCTAGATAAAGGATCTCAACATCAGATAAGTCCTTAAATACTTCAGCTGCTGACTTTCCTTTCTCACCACCACCACTAGAGGTATCACCACCTTCTTGCTGAGTAAACTCCCCCTCAGCCATTGGAATAGTAGAGATGCGCACAATTGCCAAAGCTTGGTGCTCACCTCCACTAGGACCGGCTTCAGGATCCTTGTCTTTATCGTCATCCTTAGTCAAGTCGACTGGATGACAAGGCTCAGCACCAGTGGATTTCTTTTCTTTCTCTTTCTCTTTCCCTTCTCCTTCTCCCCCTGGGTATCAAGCTTCTTGGTCAGTTCTGCAACTAATTTGACCATCGCTTCATGCTCTTTTCTTTGTAAATCCAGCCTTAGCTCAAGTGAAGTTCTGTGGCCTAGAATTATTTCATTTGTCTTCATTAACAGCTCGTTCTGTGCCATTACGTTCTTCATTCGCTCATTAGTCCCCGTTCTCTGGCTATGTAGAATCCTAACTTCATCGGCCAGTGAATTAATCTGTGCTTGTTGAGCATCAGATTCCTCCTTTGACTTCTGAATATTCTTCAGCAGTCCAGCAACTTGGGTTTCTAGCACATCGATCCTTGCATCATTCGGATCAGGATGCCTAGACGATGAAGCTTCGACATTATGGATAGGGGAGGCGAAGATCGTGTCGAAGTCAAACCCTTGTGTGAAGTCACCATAATTAAAGGGTTGGCTTGACGGCTCAATGGTGGGTGTTTGGATTGTGGATGAGATGATGGGAGTGGGTGTTGTGGTAGGGGTGATGGTGACAGACTCCGTGACAATTGGAGTAGTCACCGCCACTTGGACTGATGTTGTAGGGAGGGTCACCATCACAGGAACCTCCTCTGTGACTGTTGTGACTACCACGTTAGCTTGAACTTGTGGTCTTCTCCTCCTACGGTACAATTGCTGTGCTGGTGGGGTAGAGGCTGAATCTGGACTGGCAGTTGGAACTTGTACTTGCTGAACAGTCGGGACCTCTACTACCATGGAAATAGCAACCTCTTGCCTATCTCCCTTGTTCTTATGAACACTCTCTCGTCTTTGTCTTTGTAGAGCAGCATCAGAGTTAGAGGATGGCTCATATTCGCTGCTCGAGCTCTGTCGCTTTCTTTTGGAGGACGACTCAGGTAGGGTTACCTGTACCGATCTCCTTGGGTGTGCCTGCGATGGTGCGTCATCGAAATCAGAAGAATCTGATTATGTAACTTCTGAATCGGATTCCTCAGCACCACCATCACCGCCTTCGTCGTCTCCATCCTCGGACGAACCATCATCACTCTCCATTTCCTCCTGTTGTTGCTCATCAGAGTTTTCACTCATTTCTGGTGCCGAATGGGACTATACGAATTCCAATCTTCAGGTGCGACATATGCTTCATTGAGTAGGTGGCCAAAGAGTTCTGTATGCACAGGGGTAGGTTCTACACGCCTGGCTTTAAGAATTGAGCAAATACTCTTTTGTCCACCGGCTTGACTTGCAGTCTCTCCCCTATAGCAGGAAGGTTTGGCAACGCGTCATCAATCAAGAGTTGCACAAACCAAGGGTACAATAAGAATCTAAACTTCTTCGCTGTGTTGATCTGGTCATTGATTGCTTTGAAGATGTAGCGCGAGAAGTTGTAGCCCCTATTAAGAGACAAGCCCACCATGGCTGCTGCAAGGTCATGACCCATGGCATCTTTACCAGCTTTCCTTGACGAGATGCACACGATCATGACGTGGGCGAAATACCGCCATTGCTCTAATACCCACATCTTTTTGTATGAGGCATAGTCCCTCGCTCCGACGTATCCTATTCTTTGCCTCCAACACCCATCCACATAGTAGTCTGGATAGGCTATCGGGTCGGTAGCAAGGTCTCTGAACTGCAGGACCCTTCTTATGGTGTCTTCAGATAAAGCGATAGCCTGACCAGCAACGGTAGCCCTTATGACATTGGGGGATACTGTGCAGTTGTCACACCCCAACCGACGGCGGAAAACGTCGGGGCGTGAAGCTGTGCAGACTGTTCATAGCTCATGGTTGCTAAAGTTTGAATAATTTAAACATTCATTTTCATTACACATAGCAAGTTCATACCATACAAGAACCAAATGTAGCGATTACAAAATACAAATAGTTTAGATTAATTGCTAGGTCCAAATCCTATATGTAGCAGCTTGTAATACTTCAAACATTGTCACCTGAAACATGGTTAAAAAAACAAAGTCAACTAAAAAGTTGGTGAGAATACATAGGTTTTCGTGTCATGTAATAGAATATAGTGTCGTGTGCATACAATTCATACAAACATGGAAATTAAGGCATTTATGGAGAGATACCATCGTGTGACCTGGTAGTACAATCAAACCTTTGTAACTAGCATGCAAAACAAACGCGTGTTGGCAGTAACAGTCACCCTACCTGGGTGGGTTTGTCAGACTCAATAGATCTATCACTGTTTACTGTAGGCTATAAAATAGTTAATGATTGCACGTGAATAGCAAACTGCGTGTTGGTCTACACACCTAGTACTCAAGCACAAAGCTCAAAATTGTAACACATGATTGTAGGGTGGAATTGTATATTGTGTAGTTTGTAAACATAGTAAATAGAACGCATGTTCCACCCCAAAAGTTTGTAAATAGAGTAAAAGAGGGGCTATGTAACTCACTTGTGTTGGAGCGTGTAGTTTGCACAGATCGACAAAAATACCAAGCGTGTTGTAGGTCGCTACGTTTGACCTATCGAATGAGGGTATAACGCGTGTCACTGTTTGTGTTATTTTGTGTCCAAAGTGGGTTCGTTGGTGGTTTGTGTGTTTAGGGTTGGTTTTAGAATAATAAATTAGTAGCGATATATATATATATATATTTATTTAAACAAAATTTAATTAAACGATATTTGTTTAAATCAATATATATATATTTGTATAAATAAAAATGATTATATAAATTCACGATTTCATCGGTTTTGAAACTATCGGGAATTAATCGTTTTAAATTTCTAAATCAGCGATTTGGTATATAAATGATTCCCGGGTCTTGGGATTTTATAACTTAAATTTTTATAAACAAGTTTTGAAATGTTTAAATAAAAACATATTAAATTAAGTTTGAAAATAATAAGATTAAAGTTTCTGGTCAAGGAGCACGACCGTGCTCAAGTAGGGCACGACCGCGCTCGTTGCCGGGCGTGACCGTGGTGGTCTGAAACGCGCCCGTGGTCGAGTCAGAAGGTACTTCATAGGTTCTGGACATAGAGCACGACCGTGCTCGTATCTGGCACGACCGCGTCTAGTGTTTTGTTTTTGGTCAAGACTTGTTTGCTCGGTAAGCACGACCAGGCCACACCTGGGGCACGATTGTGCTTGGTCAGGCACGACCGCGCTCAGGGATGAGCGCGACCGTGTCGGGTCTTTTCCAGACACAATTCGATCGATTCTTATAATAAACGCTCCTGTATTCTTAGGGCTTTCATAGATTAGGTGTTTGCGAATGTATCTACATAGTTTGATTGTATTTATATCGTGTTTAAGTGGTAGTTCGAGTAAAAGTTTAGTTTTCGGCTCTTTGGTTCAAAATCGAATTGATTGTGTGATATAACTACGAATTAGTATAGGGCTTTCATCCTAGGGGTACACACGAAGCTAAGGAAGTGTTACTTACTCGTTAACAATGGGCAATTTAATGCAGTCGGCTACGGGTCAAAGAGTCGAGCTTCTTGGCGATCGATCGGACTCCAGAAGTGTTGTGAGTGTCGAATGAGAGTTCAGGGAGGCTGAGTGGGCTTATATGAAGGCGTAGAAATCATGCAAGTCGCTTTATATCCACGAATTCGAGAAACTCGGTTGTGGTGTGAATGGGATTAAAAAAATTGTGCAAATTGGACGACATTTGATGCGTGTTTCAGAAGGAATTCAGACGAGTATGGTCTGACGCGCGAAGACCGGCTTTTCTCCATTTTAAATTTCGCGAATTCAGCGGGTATGGTATTATTTGACTTCTGCAGAGTCAAGTGGGTTCATCAGCACGACCGTGCCTACTTTAGGCGCGACCTTGCTTAGGTCTGCAGGCGCGACCGTGCTTGCCTAGTTTTGTAGTTTTTGAGTTTTGTCAGTTTTTGGTCCTCGGGGCTTGTGAGATAATGGTGTTTTTGTTTAATTTGTTATTGTAATAGAATAGTTTGTATATGTAACTGCATCGTAGTTTGTTTGTACACGAATCGAAACTGAAATGTGTTTGTTTATTGAAATCAAACAATTACCTGATGAAAATCAGAAATGTTACAGTCTCCCCTTGTTGAGGGGATTTCGTCCCGAAATTCAACTAGTTGAGGTTACAGAATTGGTGAATAGGTGAGGATACTTGAGTTTCATTTGGTCTTCACGTTCCCAAGTAAACTCAGGACCGCGTTTTGAATCCCAACGGACTTTGACTATAGGGATGCGGCTGCGCTTGAGTTGCTTGATTTCACGATCCATGATTTCCACTGGTTTCTCGACGAAATGCATCGTTTCATCAATGCGCACGTCGTCAAGAGGTATGTGGAGGTTCTCATCAGCAAGACATTTCTTCAGGTTGGACACGTGGAAGGTTGGATGAACATTGTTGAGTGCTGGAGGTAGCTCAAGTTTGTAAGCCACTTTCCCGATTCTTTCAAGGATCTTGAACGGGCCTACGTAACGAGGTGCTAGCTTGCCTTTCTTTCCAAAGCGGATCACACCCTTCCAAGGGGATACTTTGAGAAGCACAAGGTCACCCACTTGGAATTCCAAGGGTTTTCGTCGCTTGTCGGCATAGCTCTTTTGTCGACTTCTCGCTACTCGGATGTTGTCACGGATTTGAAGGATTTTGTCGGATGTTTCCTGAATTAACTCGGGACCGGTGATTTGTGCTTCACCAATCTCGTTCCAACAGATAGGAGAACGGCATTTGCGACCATAAAGAGCTTCGAATGGAGCCATGTTGATGCTGGTGTGGTAGCTGTTATTGTAGGAGAATTCAATAAGTGATAAGTTTGAATCCCAATTGCCACCAAAGTCTATGACACAGGCTCTCAGCATGTCTTCGAGGGTTTGGATTGTTCGTTCTGTCTGACCATCAGTTTGGGGATGGTAGGCTGTGCTTAAATCCAATCGTGTGCCAAGTGCCTTTTGCAGAGATTGCCAAAATCTGGAAGTGAAACGAGCATCTCTGTCGGAGATTATGTTCAAAGGTATACCGTGTCGACTCACAATTTCGTTAGTATAGATTCGGGCCAATTTCTCAACCCGATAGTCTTCACGGATGGGCAGGAAGTGTGCGGACTTTGTGAGACGGTCAATGATTACCCAAATGCTATCATAGCCGTTTGAAGTACGGGGGAGTTTAGTAAAGAAGTCCATGGCTAGATTTTCCCATTTCCACACGGGGATTTCTGGTTGTTCAAGTAAACCGGAAGGACGTTGATGTTCGGCCTTGACTTTAGAGCAGGTTAGACATTTTGCAACATAGAGTGCAATGTCTTTCTTCATACCAGGCCACCAATATTGTGGTCGAAGATGGTGATACATTTTATCCGCACCGGGATGAATAGAATACCGAGACTTGTGTGCTTCAGTCATGAGGAATTCCCGGAGATCATTGCGATTGGGAACCCAAATACGATCCAAGAAATAAAGCAAACCATTATTTTTAGTCTCTAGTTGGAATTCAGCACCGCACGACATTTCCTCATACATATTGCCCCCGGTAATCGAGACGTGTTGAGCTTCTAGAATACGGGTTTGAATGTCGGAATGAATCTTGACACTTTGGAGCATGACGCGTTCTTTACGGCTCAGCGCATCGGCTACAACATTAGCCTTGCCGGGATGATAACGAATCTCGCAATCGTAATCATTGAGGAGTTCAACCCAACGTCGTTGCCTCATGTTGAGTTCTTTTTGGTTGAAGATGTGTTGGAGGCTTTTGTGATCGGTGAATACCACACATTTTGTGCCATATAGATAATGTCTCCAAATCTTCAAGGCAAATATGACTGCACCTAGCTCCAGATCGTGCGTCGTATAGTTCTTTTCATGGATCTTGAGTTGCCTCGATGCATAAGCGATTACCTTGCCTCGTTGCATGAGAACACAACCAAGGCCTAGGTTAGAGGCATCACAGTAGACGACTAGATCATCGTTTCCTTCGGGAAGAGTCAGAATAGGAGCATCACATAACTTCTGTTTAAGAGTTTGGAAAGCTTCTTCTTGTTTCGGCCCCCATTCATAAGGTTTACCTTTATGTGTCAAGGCGGTGAGGGGAACAGCAATCTTGGAGAAATTGGAAATGAATCTTCGGTAATAACCCGCTAAACCAAGGAACGAACGAACCTCGGTAGGGGTTTGAGGAGCACTCCAATTCTTGACAGCTTCGATCTTGGCAGGGTCGACATGTATTCCCTTTTTATTGACAACATGACCCAAAAATTGAACCTCCTTTAGCCAAAATTCACATTTGGATAACTTGGCGTATAATTGTTCGGTTCTCAGGAGATCCAAAATCAGTCTAAGGTGCTGTTCATGTTCTTCCTCAGTCTTGGAATAGATCAAGATGTCATCGATGAAAACGATCACGAATTTGTCAAGGTATGGTTTGCACATGCGGTTCATGAGATCCATAAAGACAGCAGGTGCATTGGTCAACCCAAAAGCCATAACCGTGAACTCGTAATGACCATATCTTGTTCGGAAGGCGGTCTTTGGAATATCTTCTTCTCGGACACGCAGTTGGTGATAACCAGATCGAAGATCAATCTTCGAGAAACAAGTAGAACCTTGGAGTTGATCGAAGAGGTCGTCAATCCTAGGTAACGGGTAGCGGTTTTTGATTGTAAGCTTGTTGAGCTCTTGATAGTCAATACACATGCGGAATGAACCATCCTTCTTTTTAACAAACAAGACCGGTGCACCCCACGGTGAATGACTTGGCCGTATGAAACCTTTGTCAGCGAGTTCTTGAAGTTGACTTGCAAGTTCTTGCAATTCGGAAGGTGCAAGCCGGTATGGAGCTTTAGCCACAGGGTTTGCTCCGGGTATAAGATCGATTCGAAACTTTACTTCCCGAACAGGTGGAAGACCGGGTAAGTCGTCGGGAAAGACTTCGGGAAACTCCTGAATGACGGGAATATCTTCTATTCTTCTCTCCTTGTCTTCTTTTTGAATCACATGAGCTAGGAAAACCATGCACTTCTTTCGAATGTATTTCTGGGCAGTTATGCATGACATCAGTTTGAGTCCTTTGCAAGGTTTCTCTCCAAAGACTTTCAATATGTCTCCCGGTGGAAGAGGTACTCGGATGTACTTTTCAAAGCACATGACCTCGGCATGGTTTTTAGATAACCAATCCATGCCGATGATGACGTCAAAGCTTCCCAACGGCATTGGTATAAGGTTGACTGGAAACGTGTGACCATTGAGTTCTAGTGAGCAGTCATGAATGATGGAGTCAATAGTGATGGAGTTTCCATCCGCTACTTCAACGGTGAAGGTTTTCTCGAGTTTGGATCGTGTTTTTGCAAGTAAAGGTTCAAAGTTAAGTGACACAAAACTCTTATCGGCCCCGGTATCAAATAGTATAGATGCAAATTGTTTATTTACAAGAAACGTACCGTTGACCACATGATCGTTGGCTTGAGCTTCATTGGCGTTGATGTTGAAAGCACGTCCACGAGCTCCGCCCTGATTATTGTTCATAAGTTTTGGACATTGGTTTCGGAAGTGGTTCGGGTTGCCACATTCAAAGCAAGCCCGTCCATTTGCATTGATTGGAACCACTTGATTAGCTCCGGGTTGATTAACCGGGTTGGCTTGAGTAGTAAGTGCCTTTTGTCGGCAGATATTGGTCGTATGGCCAAGTTTCCCACAATTATTGCAAATGCGACATGGGATAGTTTGTGGGTGATGATAGTTGTAGTTGTTGCAGAGTGGGTAGGTACCTCCATAAGCTTTCTTGGCTGGATTTTGAGCCAAGGGTGCAACTTGATTAATTGGGGCGGCCGGAGTGACTACTGCAAAATTTTTCGCCTTTCTCTTCCTGGTGTTTCGATACTGTTCATTTTGAATTTCTTTGACATGAGTAGGAGGAGTTGTGGTGTCAGAAACTTTCTTGGCCCCCTTTTTGGTAAGAGTACCTGCTTTAACGTGATTATCGGTCAGTGTGGCAGCTAGACGAATAGCATCCTCTTGGTTTGCAGGATTTCTTCCCAGAACAGTGTCCTGGATTTGTCTCGGTAGGCCACCGATATATTTTTCAATACACCTAGACAAAGGTGTAACCATGTGAGGTACCAGCATGCTCAGTTCGTGAAAACGGTTGGTGTACGCCAAGCTTTCACCGCTATCTTAGGTAAGATCCCAAAATTCCGCTTCCAGTTTCTTCATCTCATTTCGAGGACAGAATTCCTCGGTCATGATCCTTTTCAGCTCATCCCATGGCAGAGCCATTGCTACTTCTACTCCCCTTGTTCTCTTCTCCCCATTCCACCAGGTTAGTGCGCGTTTTTGGAAGACACTAGTGGCATGGCGAACACGCAGATTGTCCGGACAGTCACTATTGTGGAAGGTGCCCTCAATATTTTCGAACCATTGAAGGAGTCCCGTGGCTCCTTCGGTACCATAAAATTTCAGGGGATTGCAAGAGTTGAAATGCTTGAAGGTACAATGTGGCGGGTTGGCACCACCGCCACCACCAGTATTAGCACTACCACTGGCGTTTCCATTGTTGTTGTTATTGTCTTGAGTTAGTTGAGTTACTAGCTGAGTGAGGAGAGCAGCAAGGTCGGTATTATTGTTGTTGGCATTGCTGGTATTGGTGTTGGTGCTATCGTTGGCGTTGTCGGTGTTGTTGCGGTTGATGTTACGACGAGGAGGCATTCTATAAAAAGAGAATGATACAAAAATGTTGTGAGAATTTATAAAAATCTGTTGAAATTTAGGATAGGAGGAAAAATAACATATTTATTTCATAGTTCGGATTGTTTTCAAGTAATCACATTTCTACTTGAACACAATGACATATTAAGGTTAATTAGACTTAAATAATTTTCAAGGAGACGTGCTTTAGCCTATAGGTAAACACTCATCCC
The DNA here is from genome assembly GCA_023525975.1 of Smallanthus sonchifolius. NCBI lineage: Eukaryota > Viridiplantae > Streptophyta > Magnoliopsida > Asterales > Asteraceae > Smallanthus > Smallanthus sonchifolius. Next base: position 73,241,947 of record CM042018.1, on the reverse strand, counting down.
GGGAATTCCCAGGAAAGCATACGGATCCCTCGGTTGATTGGGATTTATATGAAATGCTTTCCTAGACAGAAAACCCAGAATACAGGTGTCACCCTTCCAGATTGCACATGTCCTTTAATAATTAACAGAGTCTAAAACCTTAACGGGTATATAAAATATTTTTGATAGACTAATGTCTACGAGTATGAGTTTTTCCACAAGTTATGGCGATGATGACATAGAAGCAGTTAAGGAGGATACGCGGCTTAGGATACGGGTATGGATACGATTTATTTAATTTATTATTTACGTATGCTTATTAAGTCATGTAGTCTAAACATTTTAAGTATCAAATAACTAACACATAAAGCATGTGACATATAGCAAATAGCACGTATCACATAAAACATGTAGCATGACATTGTTGGGTGTCCTAAAGTTATAGTCTAGGTCAAAGGTGTCTAATAACCTAATTCCCTATAACCAAGGCTCTGATACCAATCTGTCACACCCCAACCGACGGCGGAAAACGTCGGGGCGTGAAGCTGTGCAGACTGTTCATAGCTCATGGTTGCTAAAGTTTGAATAATTTAAACATTCATTTTCATTACACATAGCAAGTTCATACCATACAAGAACCAAATGTAGCGATTACAAAATACAAATAGTTTAGATTAATTGCTAGGTCCAAATCCTATATGTAGCAGCTTGTAATACTTCAAACATTGTCACCTGAAACATGGTTAAAAAAACAAAGTCAACTAAAAAGTTGGTGAGAATACATAGGTTTTCGTGTCATGTAATAGAATATAGTGTCGTGTGCATACAATTCATACAAACATGGAAATTAAGGCATTTATGGAGAGATACCATCGTGTGACCTGGTAGTACAATCAAACCTTTGTAACTAGCATGCAAAACAAACGCGTGTTGGCAGTAACAGTCACCCTACCTGGGTGGGTTTGTCAGACTCAATAGATCTATCACTGTTTACTGTAGGCTATAAAATAGTTAATGATTGCACGTGAATAGCAAACTGCGTGTTGGTCTACACACCTAGTACTCAAGCACAAAGCTCAAAATTGTAACACATGATTGTAGGGTGGAATTGTATATTGTGTAGTTTGTAAACATAGTAAATAGAACGCATGTTCCACCCCAAAAGTTTGTAAATAGAGTAAAAGAGGGGCTATGTAACTCACTTGTGTTGGAGCGTGTAGTTTGCACAGATCGACAAAAATACCAAGCGTGTTGTAGGTCGCTACGTTTGACCTATCGAATGAGGGTATAACGCGTGTCACTGTTTGTGTTATTTTGTGTCCAAAGTGGGTTCGTTGGTGGTTTGTGTGTTTAGGGTTGGTTTTAGAATAATAAATTAGTAGCGATATATATATATATATATTTATTTAAACAAAATTTAATTAAACGATATTTGTTTAAATCAATATATATATATTTGTATAAATAAAAATGATTATATAAATTCACGATTTCATCGGTTTTGAAACTATCGGGAATTAATCGTTTTAAATTTCTAAATCAGCGATTTGGTATATAAATGATTCCCGGGTCTTGGGATTTTATAACTTAAATTTTTATAAACAAGTTTTGAAATGTTTAAATAAAAACATATTAAATTAAGTTTGAAAATAATAAGATTAAAGTTTCTGGTCAAGGAGCACGACCGTGCTCAAGTAGGGCACGACCGCGCTCGTTGCCGGGCGTGACCGTGGTGGTCTGAAACGCGCCCGTGGTCGAGTCAGAAGGTACTTCATAGGTTCTGGACATAGAGCACGACCGTGCTCGTATCTGGCACGACCGCGTCTAGTGTTTTGTTTTTGGTCAAGACTTGTTTGCTCGGTAAGCACGACCAGGCCACACCTGGGGCACGATTGTGCTTGGTCAGGCACGACCGCGCTCAGGGATGAGCGCGACCGTGTCGGGTCTTTTCCAGACACAATTCGATCGATTCTTATAATAAACGCTCCTGTATTCTTAGGGCTTTCATAGATTAGGTGTTTGCGAATGTATCTACATAGTTTGATTGTATTTATATCGTGTTTAAGTGGTAGTTCGAGTAAAAGTTTAGTTTTCGGCTCTTTGGTTCAAAATCGAATTGATTGTGTGATATAACTACGAATTAGTATAGGGCTTTCATCCTAGGGGTACACACGAAGCTAAGGAAGTGTTACTTACTCGTTAACAATGGGCAATTTAATGCAGTCGGCTACGGGTCAAAGAGTCGAGCTTCTTGGCGATCGATCGGACTCCAGAAGTGTTGTGAGTGTCGAATGAGAGTTCAGGGAGGCTGAGTGGGCTTATATGAAGGCGTAGAAATCATGCAAGTCGCTTTATATCCACGAATTCGAGAAACTCGGTTGTGGTGTGAATGGGATTAAAAAAATTGTGCAAATTGGACGACATTTGATGCGTGTTTCAGAAGGAATTCAGACGAGTATGGTCTGACGCGCGAAGACCGGCTTTTCTCCATTTTAAATTTCGCGAATTCAGCGGGTATGGTATTATTTGACTTCTGCAGAGTCAAGTGGGTTCATCAGCACGACCGTGCCTACTTTAGGCGCGACCTTGCTTAGGTCTGCAGGCGCGACCGTGCTTGCCTAGTTTTGTAGTTTTTGAGTTTTGTCAGTTTTTGGTCCTCGGGGCTTGTGAGATAATGGTGTTTTTGTTTAATTTGTTATTGTAATAGAATAGTTTGTATATGTAACTGCATCGTAGTTTGTTTGTACACGAATCGAAACTGAAATGTGTTTGTTTATTGAAATCAAACAATTACCTGATGAAAATCAGAAATGTTACAGTCTCCCCTTGTTGAGGGGATTTCGTCCCGAAATTCAACTAGTTGAGGTTACAGAATTGGTGAATAGGTGAGGATACTTGAGTTTCATTTGGTCTTCACGTTCCCAAGTAAACTCAGGACCGCGTTTTGAATCCCAACGGACTTTGACTATAGGGATGCGGCTGCGCTTGAGTTGCTTGATTTCACGATCCATGATTTCCACTGGTTTCTCGACGAAATGCATCGTTTCATCAATGCGCACGTCGTCAAGAGGTATGTGGAGGTTCTCATCAGCAAGACATTTCTTCAGGTTGGACACGTGGAAGGTTGGATGAACATTGTTGAGTGCTGGAGGTAGCTCAAGTTTGTAAGCCACTTTCCCGATTCTTTCAAGGATCTTGAACGGGCCTACGTAACGAGGTGCTAGCTTGCCTTTCTTTCCAAAGCGGATCACACCCTTCCAAGGGGATACTTTGAGAAGCACAAGGTCACCCACTTGGAATTCCAAGGGTTTTCGTCGCTTGTCGGCATAGCTCTTTTGTCGACTTCTCGCTACTCGGATGTTGTCACGGATTTGAAGGATTTTGTCGGATGTTTCCTGAATTAACTCGGGACCGGTGATTTGTGCTTCACCAATCTCGTTCCAACAGATAGGAGAACGGCATTTGCGACCATAAAGAGCTTCGAATGGAGCCATGTTGATGCTGGTGTGGTAGCTGTTATTGTAGGAGAATTCAATAAGTGATAAGTTTGAATCCCAATTGCCACCAAAGTCTATGACACAGGCTCTCAGCATGTCTTCGAGGGTTTGGATTGTTCGTTCTGTCTGACCATCAGTTTGGGGATGGTAGGCTGTGCTTAAATCCAATCGTGTGCCAAGTGCCTTTTGCAGAGATTGCCAAAATCTGGAAGTGAAACGAGCATCTCTGTCGGAGATTATGTTCAAAGGTATACCGTGTCGACTCACAATTTCGTTAGTATAGATTCGGGCCAATTTCTCAACCCGATAGTCTTCACGGATGGGCAGGAAGTGTGCGGACTTTGTGAGACGGTCAATGATTACCCAAATGCTATCATAGCCGTTTGAAGTACGGGGGAGTTTAGTAAAGAAGTCCATGGCTAGATTTTCCCATTTCCACACGGGGATTTCTGGTTGTTCAAGTAAACCGGAAGGACGTTGATGTTCGGCCTTGACTTTAGAGCAGGTTAGACATTTTGCAACATAGAGTGCAATGTCTTTCTTCATACCAGGCCACCAATATTGTGGTCGAAGATGGTGATACATTTTATCCGCACCGGGATGAATAGAATACCGAGACTTGTGTGCTTCAGTCATGAGGAATTCCCGGAGATCATTGCGATTGGGAACCCAAATACGATCCAAGAAATAAAGCAAACCATTATTTTTAGTCTCTAGTTGGAATTCAGCACCGCACGACATTTCCTCATACATATTGCCCCCGGTAATCGAGACGTGTTGAGCTTCTAGAATACGGGTTTGAATGTCGGAATGAATCTTGACACTTTGGAGCATGACGCGTTCTTTACGGCTCAGCGCATCGGCTACAACATTAGCCTTGCCGGGATGATAACGAATCTCGCAATCGTAATCATTGAGGAGTTCAACCCAACGTCGTTGCCTCATGTTGAGTTCTTTTTGGTTGAAGATGTGTTGGAGGCTTTTGTGATCGGTGAATACCACACATTTTGTGCCATATAGATAATGTCTCCAAATCTTCAAGGCAAATATGACTGCACCTAGCTCCAGATCGTGCGTCGTATAGTTCTTTTCATGGATCTTGAGTTGCCTCGATGCATAAGCGATTACCTTGCCTCGTTGCATGAGAACACAACCAAGGCCTAGGTTAGAGGCATCACAGTAGACGACTAGATCATCGTTTCCTTCGGGAAGAGTCAGAATAGGAGCATCACATAACTTCTGTTTAAGAGTTTGGAAAGCTTCTTCTTGTTTCGGCCCCCATTCATAAGGTTTACCTTTATGTGTCAAGGCGGTGAGGGGAACAGCAATCTTGGAGAAATTGGAAATGAATCTTCGGTAATAACCCGCTAAACCAAGGAACGAACGAACCTCGGTAGGGGTTTGAGGAGCACTCCAATTCTTGACAGCTTCGATCTTGGCAGGGTCGACATGTATTCCCTTTTTATTGACAACATGACCCAAAAATTGAACCTCCTTTAGCCAAAATTCACATTTGGATAACTTGGCGTATAATTGTTCGGTTCTCAGGAGATCCAAAATCAGTCTAAGGTGCTGTTCATGTTCTTCCTCAGTCTTGGAATAGATCAAGATGTCATCGATGAAAACGATCACGAATTTGTCAAGGTATGGTTTGCACATGCGGTTCATGAGATCCATAAAGACAGCAGGTGCATTGGTCAACCCAAAAGCCATAACCGTGAACTCGTAATGACCATATCTTGTTCGGAAGGCGGTCTTTGGAATATCTTCTTCTCGGACACGCAGTTGGTGATAACCAGATCGAAGATCAATCTTCGAGAAACAAGTAGAACCTTGGAGTTGATCGAAGAGGTCGTCAATCCTAGGTAACGGGTAGCGGTTTTTGATTGTAAGCTTGTTGAGCTCTTGATAGTCAATACACATGCGGAATGAACCATCCTTCTTTTTAACAAACAAGACCGGTGCACCCCACGGTGAATGACTTGGCCGTATGAAACCTTTGTCAGCGAGTTCTTGAAGTTGACTTGCAAGTTCTTGCAATTCGGAAGGTGCAAGCCGGTATGGAGCTTTAGCCACAGGGTTTGCTCCGGGTATAAGATCGATTCGAAACTTTACTTCCCGAACAGGTGGAAGACCGGGTAAATCGTCGGGAAAGACTTCGGGAAACTCCTGAATGACGGGAATATCTTCTATTCTTCTCTCCTTGTCTTCTTTTTGAATCACATGAGCTAGGAAAACCATGCACTTCTTTCGAATGTATTTCTGGGCAGTTATGCATGACATCAGTTTGAGTCCTTTGCAAGGTTTCTCTCCAAAGACTTTCAATATGTCTCCCGGTGGAAGAGGTACTCGGATGTACTTTTCAAAGCACATGACCTCGGCATGGTTTTTAGATAACCAATCCATGCCGATGATGACGTCAAAGCTTCCCAACGGCATTGGTATAAGGTTGACTGGAAACGTGTGACCATTGAGTTCTAGTGAGCAGTCATGAATGATGGAGTCAATAGTGATGGAGTTTCCATCCGCTACTTCAACGGTGAAGGTTTTCTCGAGTTTGGATCGTGTTTTTGCAAGTAAAGGTTCAAAGTTAAGTGACACAAAACTCTTATCGGCCCCGGTATCAAATAGTATAGATGCAAATTGTTTATTTACAAGAAACGTACCGTTGACCACATGATCGTTGGCTTGAGCTTCATTGGCGTTGATGTTGAAAGCACGTCCACGAGCTCCGCCCTGATTATTGTTCACAAGTTTTGGACATTGGTTTCGGAAGTGGTTCGGGTTGCCACATTCAAAGCAAGCCCGTCCATTTGCATTGATTGGAACCACTTGATTAGCTCCGGGTTGATTAACCGGGTTGGCTTGAGTAGTAAGTGCCTTTTGTCGGCAGATATTGGTCGTATGGCCAAGTTTCCCACAATTATTGCAAATGCGACATGGGATAGTTTGTGGGTGATGATAGTTGCAGTTGTTGCAGAGTGGGTAGGTACCTCCATAAGCTTTCTTGGCTGGATTTTGAGCCAAGGGTGCAACTTGATTAATTGGGGCGGCCGGAGTGACTACTGCAAAATTTTTCGCCTTTCTCTTCCTGGTGTTTCGATACTGTTCATTTTGAATTTCTTTGACATGAGTAGGAGGAGTTGTGGTGTCAGAAACTTTCTTGGCCCCCTTTTTGGTAAGAGTACCTGCTTTAACGTGATTATCGGTCAGTGTGGCAGCTAGACGAATAGCATCCTCTTGGTTTGCAGGATTTCTTCCCAGAACAGTGTCCTGGATTTGTCTCGGTAGGCCACCGATATATTTTTCAATACACCTAGACAAAGGTGTAACCATGTGAGGTACCAGCATGCTCAGTTCGTGAAAACGGTTGGTGTACGCCAAGCTTTCACCGCTATCTTAGGTAAGATCCCAAAATTCCGCTTCCAGTTTCTTCATCTCATTTCGAGGACAGAATTCCTCGGTCATGATCCTTTTCAGCTCATCCCATGGCAGAGCCATTGCTACTTCTACTCCCCTTGTTCTCTTCTCCCCATTCCACCAGGTTAGTGCCCGTTTTTGGAAGACACTAGTGGCATGGCGAACACGCAGATTGTCCGGACAGTCACTATTGTGGAAGGTGCCCTCAATATTTTCGAACCATTGAAGGAGTCCCGTGGCTCCTTCGGTACCATAAAATTTCAGGGGATTGCAAGAGTTGAAATGCTTGAAGGTACAATGTGGCGGGTTGGCACCACCGCCACCACCAGTATTAGCACTACCACTGGCGTTTCCATTGTTGTTGTTATTGTCTTGAGTTAGTTGAGTTACTAGCTGAGTGAGGAGAGCAGCAAGGTCGGTATTATTGTTGTTGGCATTGCTGGTATTGGTGTTGGTGCTATCGTTGGCGTTGTCGGTGTTGTTGCGGTTGATGTTACGACGAGGAGGCATTCTATAAAAAGAGAATGATACAAAAATGTTGTGAGAATTTATAAAAATCTGTTGAAATTTAGGATAGGAGGAAAAATAACATATTTATTTCATAGTTCGGATTGTTTTCAAGTAATCACATTTCTACTTGAACACAATGACATATTAAGGTTAATTAGACTTAAATAATTTTCAAGGAGACGTGCTTTAGCCTATAGGTAAACACTCATCCCGGGAATTCCCAGGAAAGCATACGGATCCCTCGGTTGATTGGGATTTATATGAAATGCTTTCCTAGACAGAAAACCCAGAATACAGGTGTCACCCTTCCAGATTGCACATGTCCTTTAATAATTAACAGAGTCTAAAACCTTAACGGGTATATAAAATATTTTTGATAGACTAATGTCTACGAGTATGAGTTTTTCCACAAGTTATGGCGATGATGACATAGAAGCAGTTAAGGAGGATACGCGGCTTAGGATACGGGTATGGATACGATTTATTTAATTTATTATTTACGTATGCTTATTAAGTCATGTAGTCTAAACATTTTAAGTATCAAATAACTAACACATAAAGCATGTGACATATAGCAAATAGCACGTATCACATAAAACATGTAGCATGACATTGTTGGGTGTCCTAAAGTTATAGTCTAGGTCAAAGGTGTCTAATAACCTAATTCCCTATAACCAAGGCTCTGATACCAATCTGTCACACCCCAACCGACGGCGGAAAACGTCGGGGCGTGAAGCTGTGCAGACTGTTCATAGCTCATGGTTGCTAAAGTTTGAATAATTTAAACATTCATTTTCATTACACATAGCAAGTTCATACCATACAAGAACCAAATGTAGCGATTACAAAATACAAATAGTTTAGATTAATTGCTAGGTCCAAATCCTATATGTAGCAGCTTGTAATACTTCAAACATTGTCACCTGAAACATGGTTAAAAAAACAAAGTCAACTAAAAAGTTGGTGAGAATACATAGGTTTTCGTGTCATGTAATAGAATATAGTGTCGTGTGCATACAATTCATACAAACATGGAAATTAAGGCATTTATGGAGAGATACCATCGTGTGACCTGGTAGTACAATCAAACCTTTGTAACTAGCATGCAAAACAAACGCGTGTTGGCAGTAACAGTCAGCCTACCTGGGTGGGTTTGTCAGACTCAATAGATCTATCACTGTTTACTGTAGGCTATAAAATAGTTAATGATTGCACGTGAATAGCAAACTGCGTGTTGGTCTACACACCTAGTACTCAAGCACAAAGCTCAAAATTGTAACACATGATTGTAGGGTGGAATTGTATATTGTGTAGTTTGTAAACATAGTAAATAGAACGCATGTTCCACCCCAAAAGTTTGTAAATAGAGTAAAAGAGGGGCTATGTAACTCACTTGTGTTGGAGCGTGTAGTTTGCACAGATCAACAAAAATACCAAGCGTGTTGTAGGTCGCTACGTTTGACCTATCGAATGAGGGTATAACGCGTGTCACTGTTTGTGTTATTTTGTGTCCAAAGTGGGTTCGTTGGTGGTTTGTGTGTTTAGGGTTGGTTTTGGATTAATAAATTAGTAGCGATATATATATATATATATATATATATATATATATATATATATTTAAACAAAATTTAATTAAACGATATTTGTTTAAATCAATATATATATATTTGTATAAATAAAAATGATAATATAAATTCACGATTTCATCGGTTTTGAAACTATCGGGAATTAATCGTTTTAAATTTCTAAATCAGCGATTTGGTATATAAATGATTCCCGGGTCTTGGGATTTTATAACTTAAATTTTTATAAACAAGTTTTGAAATGTTTAAATAAAAACATATTAAATTAAGTTTGAAAATAATAAGATTAAAGTTTCTGGTCAAGGAGCACGACCGTGCTCAAGTAGGGCACGACTGCGCTCGTTGCCGGGCGTGACCGTGGTGGTCTGAAACGCGCCCGTGGTCGAGTCAGAAGGTACTTCATAGGTTCTGGACATAGAGCACGACCGTGCTCGTATCTGGCACGACCGCGTCTAGTGTTTTGTTTTTGGTCAAGACTTGTTTGCTCGGTAAGCACGACCGGGCCACACCTGGGGCACGATTGTGCTTGGTCAGTCACGACCGCGCTCAGGGATGAGCGCGACCGTGTCGGGTCTTTTCCAGACACAATTCGATCGATTCTTATAATAAACGCTCCTGTATTCTTAGGGCTTTCATAGATTAGGTGTTTGCGAATGTATCTACATAGTTTGATTGTATTTATATCGTGTTTAAGTGGTAGTTCGAGTAAAAGTTTAGTTTTCGGCTCTTTGGTTCAAAATCGAATTGATTGTGTGATATAACTACGAATTAGTATAGGGCTTTCATCCTAGGGGTAGATACGAAGCTAAGGAAGTGTTACTTACTCGTTAACAATGGGCAATTTAATGCAGTCGGCTACGGGTCAAAGAGTCGAGCTTCTTGGCGATCGATCGGACTCCAGAAGTGTTGTGAGTGTCGAATGAGAGTTCAGGGAGGCTGAGTGGGCTTATATGAAGGCGTAGAAATCATGCAAGTCGCTTTATATTCACGAATTCGAGAAACTCGGTTGTGGTGTGAATGGGATTAAAACAATTGTGCAAATTGGACGACATTTGATGCGTGTTTCAGACGGAATTCAGAAGAGTATGGTCTGACGCGCGAAGACCGGCTTTTCTCCATTTTAAATTTCGCGAATTCAGCGGGTATGGTATGATTTGACTTCTGCAGAGTCAAGTGGGTTCATCAGCGCGACCGTGCCTATTTTAGGCGCGACCGTGCTTAGGTCTGCAGGCGCGACCGTGCATAGTCCTAGGCGCGACCGTGCTTGCCTAGTTTTGTAGTTTTTGAGTTTTGTCAGTTTTTGGTCCTCGGGGCTTGTGAGATAATGGTGTTTTTGTTTAATTTGTTATTGTAATAGAATAGTTTGTATATGTAACTGCATCGTAGTTTGTTTGTACACGAATTGAAACTGAAATGTGTTTGTTTATTGAAATCAAACGATTACATGATGAAAATCAGAAATGTTACAGCAGTCGTGTTTCGCTGTCTCCCAGAATTGCTCTAAATAAGGTCTTGACACGGTCGGGTCAACCGAGATAGCATAGCTGATTCTGGAGCGGTTCAAGAAATCAACTATCTCCCTATATTGCAATGCTGCACCTTTCCATTCGGGTTGAGTGTTTGCTAACAGGTTAAATTCGTTAGTAAATGCCCGAGCCATAATCTGCAAAAACACAATCAGAACAACACGTATCATTGGAAATGAACAAACATGACACGGTACAGTAGTTACTCTTTGAACATAATTTTTCAGACTTAGAATTTTTCCCAAGTGTTAGTCCTGCGCACTTGCCAAGTGCGCAGTCTTTTCCTCCTGCGTATTTAACAAGTACGCAGGAATTGCTTCTTGCGTACTTGCTAAGTGCGCAAGAACACCACTTGACAAAAATTCCAGATTGTTAAAAAATACACTGATCGTTCAAAACCCGGGTCGATTAGGTCGCCACTAGGTCGGAATCGATGATTCTAACCTATGGGACCAGTATCAACACCAGAAACTACTTAACCAGGACCAATTTTGACCTAAAAAGTCGCCCGACCCACTGTCGATTAAAATTCAACCGACGGCTCAAAACCGAGGACCATAAGGATGATTAAGAGTTAATTAAGGTTCCTATTCGCATGTTACAGACAATAAGTTACCCAAACAACCTATAATTTCCCCAAAAATTCCCGGATTTAACCTAAATTTTTCTAAGTCAATAATCGGTCCAAATGTTACGATTTCACGGATGGATTTAGCCTAGATTCTCACCAAATCGATGAAATGAGAAGATGAAACTATAGACGGGACGAAAAGATGGTTTAGGAACTCGGTTTTTAGTAAAAATTTGCAGAGGGAAAAGTTTTCGTTTGAAAGCATGAAACTGAGAAAACTCTCTAAGTGTCATTTTTATACCCTGCCTCAATCAGTCGTGCGTAATTGTTAAGTGCGCACGAGTTAACTCTTGCGCACGAGTTAACTCTTGCGTACTTACAAGTGCGCAAGACTTAACTTTTGCGCATTTACAAGTGCGCAAGCTTTAACTCTTGCGTACTTGTTAAGTACGCAAGGCTTACTTCGTGCGAACTTGACAAGTACGCACAACCCTTAAGTGCGCAAATTTTAAACTCAGAATTTATGAAGTATTTCAAGTCAAATAACGAACAAGATAAAAATATTCAATCAGGAGGATTCAAATAAAATTCAGGAAGGTTAAACACAAATATTTTTGGCTTTTCTGAATAAAATTGAACTATGCATAAACTTAAAATCGTTTTGATCTTTTCTAATAAAATATAAAAGAATTCACACAAACTATTTTTGATCAAAGACACGAGCAGAGGATCATATCAGGCTATCTTTTAGCAAAAAAGATACAATATAAACATCAAAGAATATGGGATCATGTCATGGATTACTATTTATTCATACGTAATAAGCACATAAAAAAGTAATTCAAGTTGACAATATTATAAGATTTGAAGCTATAAGCATCTTTGTATCACATTCTTGTGTATTAAGGTACTTTTTATAAGATATACAACGTGTACCCCACTGATATGCTATACTAATGTAAACTGCATTATCTCAAGGCATCTAAGATTTTCCCAATGATTTTCTAAATTGTCAGAATGAAGTTACATCTATTAGCACAGGAAAAATCAAGTAGAATCCATAAGGATTATCAAGAATCATAAGATTCAGAATCGAGTGATTCATTTGTCTTGGTTTCATTTGATTTTCTTCATTGAATATTGGTATGATGATTCAGGATAATATATATGGTGTTTGAGTTTTAAGGTAAGGGAATCCAACTTATATCTGGATTTGATTTCAATGAATCAGGAGTGATTCGAGGGTGAATACATGATGTCTTGATTCAATCTCTCCTTGCATACTTGTGAGTATGGGCAGGGAGATGAATCGCATTAATTGTGCTAACGACATATCCCGAAACTGACCTCAAAAGAAAATTATTGCCAAAATCTAACATCCTATATCTGATAATGATCTTTTCTATTCTTTTACGCACACACTCTTGCAAACATGGGTTCAAATCACAGTTGTAATTTAGATTTAGTTTCCACACTACTAGTGATTCAAAGACGCATACAGCCTACTGACAATTTAAATTACTTGTAAATAAGCAGATTAAAAACATAATAAGTTAAACAGTTAAGTAAGCATGACGCAATCATTTCTCATATGAGCAGTCTGTGACGTTTAGATCATTTCTGATGTACTATCATGTCCTCTTTTCTCAAGTTAACTTTGAAATTTTCTCCATTTTCTATTTTTGTTTTTGTTTTTGTAAAATATTTTGAAACTTAAAAGAACTATATAGAAAAATTAAAAGAAATAAAGTTTAACTTCCATGAATTGAATTGATTTAAGAAAAAATAATTTTCACTCAGGATTGAACATTCCTATCAAGTTGACAAGATGCTCAAAACGGGATCGATCAAATGCCTTTATGAAAAGGTCAGCAAGATTGTCATCCGTGTGAACTTTTACAAGTTCAATTAAATGCTTTTCAGCACAATCACGGATGAAATGATGGCAAATCTCTATATGTTTAGTTTTGGAATGTCTCACCGGGTTATTTGTGATGGACATGGTGGCATTGTTGTCAATGAATAGAGGAGTTCCAGTGAAGTTTAAGCCGTAGTCTCTCAACTGCTGCTGAATCCACAGTATCTGAGAACAACCGCTCGCTGCAGCAATGTATTCTGCTTCACAAGTTGAGACAGAAACCGTTGACTTCTTCTTACACTGCCAAGAGACAAGTCTGTCTCCTAAGAATTGACATTCACCAGAAGTTGACTTTCTGTCAAGGTTACAACCGCCATAATCTGAATCAGTGTAGGCTTTGAAGTCGAATGACTGCTGCTTAGAGTACCAAAGACCTAATCGGGGTTTCCCTTTTAGGTATCTGAAAATTCTCTTCACGGCTATCATATGTGACTCCTTCGGTTGAGACTGAAACCTTGAGCTCAAGCACACAACAAACATTATATCGGGTCTTGAAGCTGTGAGATACATAAGTGATCCGATCATCCCATAGTACAATCTGCTATCTACACCCTTTCCATCTTTGTCAGGATGCAGACCATGATTGACTGGGATAGGTGTGCCATAAGTACTGATATCATTCATCTTGTATTTTGACAAGATGTTCTGCACATACTTAGTTTGATGTAGATAAATGCCATCCTCTCTTTGACTGACTTGCAGACACAGGAAGAATGACAATTCACCCATATTACTCATTTCAAACTTGGACTTCATCACCTGCTCGAATTCCCTACACATCCCTTCATTAGTAGATCCAAAGATAATGTCGTCGACGTATACTTGTACAAGAAGAATGTCACCACCTGCTTTCCTAATGAAGAGGGTCGAGTCAATCTGTCCACGGTCAAAACCATTAGACAGTGAATGCTTAGATAATGTCTCATACCATGCCCGCGATGCTTGATGAAGACCATAAAGTGCTTTGTCGAGCTTATACACTTTATTAATATTATACGGATCTTCAAAACCCGAAGGTTGAGTGACATAGACCTCTTCGTGAACTTTACCATAAAGGAAAGCACTCTTCACATCAAGTTGATAGACCTTGAAGCCGACATATGTGGCATAAGCCAAGAACAGTCGAATGGCCTCAACTCTAGCAACTGGGGCATATACTTCCGTGTAATCCAAGCCCTCTTGCTGATAAAAACCCTGAACAACCAATCTTGCTTTGTTCTTCACAACAACATGACGATTATCCGTCTTGCATTTGAACACCCATCTGGTTCCAATTGGTTGAAAGCCCTTTGGCAAGTCAACCAAATCCGACACGTGCAACTTTTTGAATTGAGACAGTTCATCTTGCATTGCCTCAATCCAGCAGTTGTCAGTGAGAGCCTCCTTCACATTCTTCGGCTCTAACTGGGACACGAATGCAGCATGCAGACATGTTTCCATGAGACCAGTGTCAAGTATCTCTGTGTAGAGACTGGTGTTCTCAGTGATGGTTCGATGACGAGTCTGAACACCGGCATAAGGATCACCAATAATGTTGTCGATTGGATGATTCCTATGCACTCTCGTCTCCGGTACAATCGGTTCCTGAATTTCTGGATCTAAATTCGTGCTTAACTCCCCCATTTCCTATGTTCTAGAGGAAGAAGATTCAATGTTAATTGGATCAGCTGGAGCTTCATTTCCTATAGTTGTGTAAGGATTGGCTTGAGCGTCATCTCCAACAACAAGAACATCTTCACTGTCATCACTATCAAGAGTTCCAGATGCAGATGAAGCATTGGAATCAGGAGTTATAATTGGTACAGTAGCACGAGTAGAGAAGCTGGAGTCATCACCGCCACCCAATAATTCATAAACGTTTGCGGCGTCAACTGCAGATAGATCAGGAAGATTGAATGACTTGAATAGTGCATTATAATCAAAACCCCAAGCTGGACCTGTTGGTTCGGGTGGAATGCTGTGTTTACTACAATCCACTTCAAACCATTCCTCGACAGTACGAGTTCCTATGTTGTACACTCTCTTGCAAGGCGAGTTGGCAACGTATCCTAAGAAGATGCCTTCCACCGCTTTTGCATGAAACTCAGATTGGCGGTCTTTGTACTGTAGCTACAAGGAACAAGGACTACCAAAAGGAACTAGCTAATCAAGATTGGGAAGTCGATTGTTGATCAACTCGTAACAAGTCTTGTTGTGCCTCTTCACAACCAAAACTCTGTTTAAGATGTGACAAGCTGTATTAACTGCTTTTGCCCAGAAAGTGACAGGAAGCTTTGCATCCGACAGCATAGTCCTTGCAGTCTCAATCAGTGTTCTGTTCTTCCGTTCAGCAACTCCATTCTGCTGAGGCGTGTACGGCACGCTGAATTCGTGACGGATCCCTTTCTTGAGACAGAAAAGCTCCATCAAATTATTCTTGAACTCAGTTCCATTGTCACTCCTTATTCTTCTAACTTTCAGCTTGCAAAAAGATTCCAAGCTCAGGATCAAATATTGAAGAATATCAGCAGTCTCGTCTTTAGTACCTAAAAAATGCACCCAAGAAAAACGTGAGAAATCATCAGTTACTACTAGACAGAACGACTTACCTCCAATACTCCTGATACTTATGGGGCCAAACAGATCCATGTGTAATAGCTCCAAAGGGGTATCAATAGAGTTTTGGAGCTTGAGCTTGTGAGACTTCCGTTGCTGTTTGCCCTTTTTACAAGGCATACAGTCATCTGCAATGGTAAACATTAGCTTAGGAACCCTGGTTACCAAACCGTTTCAGACAAGATGATTCATTTTACGATACGAAATATGTCCGATTTTCCTATGCCACAAGATGGAGTCGAGCTCTGTCGCTTTAGTAAGCAAACATGTAGGAACTGATGAGGTAGTAGCTGCCATGCTCATATCGATCTGATAGGTGTCGTTTGTTCTTGGCGCTCTTATCAGGATCCATTCTTCCGGAACTTCAAAACCGGGTTTGAGAATCAGGCATTCTGACTTATCAAACATCACTGAGTACTCCTTATCACACATTTGGGAGACACTCAATAGGTTATGCTTCAGCTGCTCGCAAAAGTTGACATTATCAAAGCTGACACAACCGTTCGAAACCACGCCTTGACACGTGATGCTGCCGCCTTTTTCTCCGGCAAAGGCCACATAGCCGCCTCTGAATGGTTTAACATCTTGAAGCAGGGCCATGTTTCCTGTCATGTGCCTGGAACATCCACTATGTACATACCAGCGGTTAGAGATAGTACCCTTCGGACGTCCCTCACGAGTCACAAAAGAATTAGTTAGATTTGGAGACCCAAGCCATTGTGGTCTTGGGTCGTCCATCCTTTCCAAAATAAACTACTTCCTTTAACTCACAGTCATGATGACTGTTCAAAATTGATGAATCTTTAGAAGAAATAGAACTAGGAGATTGAGAAGTTTTGGATTTTGCAGTCCAGGATCTCTTCTGTTTCTTATCCGGAACAAGAGACTTTGGTTCAACTACAACAGGTGAACTTGTGGAAGCTTCACCTGATTGAACTGAAGTCAGCTATTCAAGCTTTCTCAACCTCTTGTTCCGTCTCCTCGTCTGTGGCTTAGAGAGTCTTGCCACAGGTTTCTCACCAGTACGTGTACTACCAGAGCTAGATACACGAGGTACAGCAGGTTGCGTTACCTTTCTTGGAACAGATGGTTTAGCTTCAGATATGATCTTAGGCTTTACCATCGATTTGACTGGTGGTTTCACCACATTTTGCTTTGGATGTTTGGGAGATGGTTTCACTGGTGGCGACCTGGGGATAACAGCTGGTTGTGGAACAACATGCCGTTTCCCTTGGTTCTTAGAAGGACAGTTCACAAAAATGTGACCAACCAAGCCACAGTGAAAACAGTTCCTCTTGTCTACATAAGTTCTCTTGTAAGGCTCATTAGATCTGGCCTTAGATAACTCAGCATTATGAGAAGGAGGAGTTGGTTTATGAACATTAGTCTGAACCTTAACAGTTTGGTTTTTGGGAGTATAATATTTTTCCAAATTTTCTTTATACCCAAGCCCATAATGAGCTGAAAAAGCCTCTTTCTTTGCTTGGTTAAGACTTTTATAACCCCACCTTTAGATTATCATTTGTTTCAATGATATCCGGTTCAGTTAAAATGCAATTATCACAATTAGTGATAACGTTTTTCTTTACCTTTTGTTCAGTCAACAACTCCTCAGATACTACTCCTTCAAAGCAAGAATTAACCGACCCGTCTTCAGAAGCAGTAACAAACTCCTCACTAGATGTGGAGTTAGCCTTACATGAGGATTCATCCTTTTTAGAGGAATCATCCTTATCAGAGGACTCATCTAGACAAGTGAGATCAATGTCTATTAAGCTATTGACAAACTTCTCGCTCACTGGTGGAGGAATGGCATTAGTACCCAAACCTAACCCATTCAGTTGTCTTACCACAGACTCGTAGTGTTCCACCACAAAGCGAGAGTTTTTCAACTTCTCATTAGTGCATTTTAACTGCAAGATCTCATTTTGCAGTTTGTTGATTTCATTGTTCCGTTTTTCTAATCCCATGTATGCAACATCTAAGTGAAGCTGTTGATCACTTATTTTTAAAGAATATTCACATTTTTCTTTTTTCAACGTTTCAATGGAATCTTTAAAACGTTTTTCATTTTCTTTATAGTTTAGAGCTGCCAAACTTAGGGGTTCGATTTTGTCTTGGAGCCTAGAATTTTCAAGTTTTAGCCTTAGACATTTAGAACATGAAATAACAGAGGAAGGGTTAGAATCTACCTCAGACGATAAACTTGTTGCTTCTCCAATGGCCATGAGAGCAACAGCAGTGGTTGATTCCTCTTCATAAGATACAGAATCTTCCTTTTCTTCAGCTTCCTTCACCTTCTCTGTAGCAGCAGTTGTAGATTCTTCTAGGTCAGCCATAGAAGCTTCCGTTTTCTCTGCTTCCATCATCTCCATGATCTCAGCCATGAGACCAACCTGGGTTTGTGCGATGATGGCATCCTCAAGATGAACACCCCAGTCAAAGTTATCGTCCTGTTGGGCTACCAGTGCATTGGACGTTCCACCTTGGCTTTGATTGTGATGGTTTGGATTGTTGTGGCCATGGCTGTTTCCTTGGCTGGGTTGGGTAAAACCAGAGGCAGGTGCTCTGTCTTTCTGACACTCATGAGCAAAGTGTCCATAGTTCAGACACTTGTAGCATTTGGCCTTAGATTTGTCAAACCCGACCTTGGCATTAGGATGCCCACCAATAAACTTTCTTCCTGATCTGGTCAGGAAACGCTTGGCTCTCCTCAATAGCATGGCCATATTCCATTGAATATCCATGTCCTCCATGTCATCAGGATCCACTTGATTAAAATCTTCTTCAATCGTCTCTGGATTAGTAAGCTTGCTACCTATGAAATTCTCATACGCAAGCATACAAGATGAGAATAGTGCTACATGATCTTCAACTATTCTGGCTATAGCTGATTGGTTAGCTGAAGACGTAGCAGGAGGATTTCTTGAGGTATTTTGATGATGAGACCGCAACCCTGATCCTAAAGCATAGCAAGCATGACCACCACACCCAGTTGAGTGGTCTTCTTCAGTAGGATTTCCAGTGAAGAGGGCAATTCCAGAGCCCGATGACTTGGATGTAGAAGTCGTCCCATGATACATAGAAGGGTCTTGTATCTGGGGTCTTCCTGAGCTTTCCTTTCTTCTTAGGTTCATGTCATGAGCTTGAGCCTTTCCTATTGCCTCCTCAACTGTCAACTCATAGAATTTAGGATTTTCCCTCATCAGGGTTGTGTACATCTCAAATTTGGGTGGTAAAGCATCCAAAAACTTTTCCACCATCTCTTCATCTGGATACTGAGTTCAAAAGCCTTCAACTCAGTCTGTAAACGGTAGAATCTAGAGATGAGGTCATCCAAAGATTCGTTCTCTAAGAATCTGAAGCACTCATACTGCTTCCTGAGAAGATCTCGCTTACTCTTCTTGATGTCACTATTTCCTTCGAATCTCTTCTGTAAAGCTTTCCAGAGATCCTTAGAATTGTCATACCCTCGGAAACTGTGGAACAATTCCCGAGTTAATGCCATCGTGATCGAACCAAGTGCCTTCTTTTCACGATCATAAGCTTTCTTTTCTTCGTCAGAAAGCTTAGAGATAGGTTTGGGCATGGTTTCATCAAGATAGATGTGTGTGGGATGCTTATATCCCTCAAGGATTGGTATCCATAGTGATGAGTCGGTATAAGAAATGTAGTGCTCAAAACGTGCTTTCCAATTAGAATAATCGTTCACGTTTAGCAACTTTGGTGGTTTCTGTGGTGTACCGATCTCATTATCATAATTCAGCTGGTTTCCAAGATTCTGAAGATTTGACATAGTGAACACTTAGTCAAATTTCAGAAAAGTTAGACACAGTTGCGCACTTGGTTTTGGCCATGCGCACTTGAGAAATGGTCTTGCGTATTTAGATTTCCTCTTGCGTACTTGTAAGTACGCAGGATTAAATGTAAGTACGCAGGATATAACTTAAGTTCGCACAAGTTCAGTCTTGCATACTTATAGGTACGCAGGAGATAAGTCTTGCGTATTTAGTAAGTACGCACAAAACTGTACTTTTTTCCAGAAATGGTAAGTACGCAGGATACCTTTTCACCAACTTTCACCAAACTTTTCCGGTCACCTGAAACTCGCCGGAGATGGTAAAAATTCGTCTGATGATCAATGCAAATGAGCCAAAGGGTCAGAAACTTGTTTCTAACCAACCTTTGATGCTCAAAACACTCAAATTCACAACAAATATCAGTTTTTGAGTGATTTTTGTTTCTAAAATAGTGCTCAAGAGCTACCCCTATTTTATCACAAAAATCAACAAAAATACCTCTTTTTGCTTGTAAAAACTCTCCAAACTCACTCACAACACTCGAAATCAGGAGCAAATGCTCTGATACCACTTGTAGGTCCCTCAGGTGTGGCGGATCGTCACATGCAAGTGGGTCTACTAGACGGACCGGGTGCGGAATGCCCGTGACTAGGTGGAGAGTCTAGCTAAACAAAGTAAACCGACAAGAGAAAACACTTTAAACGTTCTTTGTATTATAAACACTTGAAGGTTATAGAGAAAAGCACTTAGGTTACAATCTGCGTATTTGCACTAAAGTCTGCGTACTTAACTTCTGTCAACCTATCCTCCTTATACCTGACCTGATGCCTGCGCACTTAGCAAGTGCGCAGGGAAAAAATGCTCTTGCGTACTTAACAAGTACGCAAAGGTATTCTTGCGTACTTGCTAAGTACGCAGGAGCTTTCTCCTGCGCACATGTAAGTGCGCAAAACACTTTGAAAGAAATGCAACATTCAATATGTAAAAGTAAATACAACTCGATAAACTAATACATAAAGACTCTTACATACAAAGACAATTACAGACATGAAAATACAAACTAAGACTCTATCCAGAGTGTTGTCACAGGAAAGTGCTTCAACACAAACATCTTCTCAAGAGCCTCCCAGAGCTCCTTAGCAGTTTTGTAACTTCTGAAGTTATGAAAAACTTCATTTGGAAGGCACATTTGGATAGCTCCTAGTGCCTTGAAGTCCACCTCCATCTTCTTTATGTCCTCTTCTGAGTACTTGGAGGGCTCCTTCGGGACTAGTGGTCCTCCAGAATCAGCAGAGGCCACCATGGGAGTGTAGGGTCCATCCCTGATGGATTTCCATATTCCGTACTCCTGATAACAGAAGAAGCTTTCCATGCGATTCTTCCACATGTCGTAGTCTTCACCAGATACCAACCTTGGTGGTTGGTTGATGCTGCCGATGTCTTCAAATCCATTGCTCTGTGCCATCTTTGTTTTGTAATTTTAGGTGACTTGATCAAAGAGAAAGTTTAGAATAGAACCAGGAGTGATTAAACAAGTGTAAGTTTTTTTAATCTGAGTCAAAGCTCTGATACCACTTGTAAGATCGTGAAAGTACAAGATGGTTCTGTTCTTAGTTGAAATTGGCGGAAACAATAGCAACTACACAAGTATAATCGAGTAAACAGAAAGAATACTTATAAGAAAATTGTTGTATTAAGATTTTGCGAATAAACCATTACAAATAAAAACTCTATCAAGAAGCACACTTACAATGAAGTGTTTACACAGTATTTATACTAACTTAGAACCAAGACAGACCCTTGATTCTAAGGATCAGATCTAACACAGACCGTTGATCTTTTGTACAAATCTAATAATACAGGTTTAGTCTAAACTAGCTAACTTTATTGAAGCGTCTTCTTTATGCATCATTACTTGCATGCTTGGATAAGAGCATTGTTGTCCGTCATTGGTTGCACCATTGAGGTTCCTTCTGCTTTGAGTGTTTCAGTACCTTTTACAGAAAGTTGTCAGTGACGCTTGGCATGGATAGTCAGCTGCAACGATTTATCTTCAAGGCACAAGGCTGTCAGCAGCAAGGATGAGGATCAGCATCAAGACTGATTTTCTGAACGCTGCTGATAAGCCTATCAGCAGCAACAAGTGTTGAACGCTGCTGATAAGCCTATCACCAGCATTTGTACTTAGAAGAATTTTGTTGCAATCAGTCTTTGGTTCTACAAACTGATTAGCTGCAAAGGTTATAGACGGCAATACTATTTCCGCAAATAGTACGCCAACTAACTATGACCTCGATATGTAAGAACCACCTGGTCATGCTTCACCGCAAAGAAGCAAACTCATAATTGCAAATTTTAATAGTAGGGATGTACACATTCCTCATGCTTAACCTTGTTAGCAGAGATCAAAATGATGCGCTTCTAAATCATTGAAATATAATCTCTTCTTACAATACGAATGTCGACCCATTCTAACATCAAATACCAAGTGTAAGAATGAGACTGAAGTCAAGAAGCATTCCTTTACAAAACACTCAAGTTCAACTTCAAGTAGATATGTGTATCATACCTGTTGCCTAAAATCATCAATGATAAGAGCCATGACAGCGAATACCATGTACATATTCAAGCTTCCTGCTTCCTTTAAACAGTATGCTTTGACTGTAAAGTCATGAGTACGTGATTCGTGATCGTACATCCTTAAAGACAAACTTTTATAGACACGTCTTGTGTTAAAACACCCACTACCTGTTGAATAGCAAAGTATGAAAGACACGATATATCCAAACAAAGGTAGAACTCTATAACTAACAATCGATGCTCAAGGACGAGTATCATGTTCGTTTCCTTGGAAACACCGAACCCAACTAGTTCAATGTGTTCCTCATATTTGACTCCTCTAACCGGGTTATTTAAATTCCACCTTGTCATGAACCTTGACTTGAATCACCTTATCGATCCATAGCAATAACCAATCCCACACCAGTAAACGACCGACATTATCCGACTTCTCCATAGTTTAGATTGTGATTAACCCTATTCCCAATCAGCGTCTCATGGCATGAATGATAATTATACGCCAATATATGCCAAAAAGGTACATTATGAATCACAATAGCCTTGGCTAACGACATGTCACTTCGATGACTATTTCGAATAGCATGCTCACCTTTAGAAATGATGACTAGCTCGTAGTCTAGTCCCAGGTTTCAAGAATCTGATACAAGACATAACTAATGTTATAGGAATATTAGTTCATAGGCTCATCTACGAAAATATTCACTTGGAAATTTCATTCCGAATAACTCCCAACTTCAAGTATGGACAAATTTCATTGAGCCATCTATCAAAGACGTATATTCTGTTTATGACCACACTTTGATCTATGAACATTCAAGGCGAATATTTCATGGAATATCAAACATTCATATGACAGTATTCATGAGATATGAAAGATAACTTCATTACCCAAGGGAGTATAAATCTCATCGCAATCAGAGGATTGATCTCTGAACCACCTAGAGTCAGTACACTATGGTGGTAACCACCTCAATGGCTTTACTCGACAACATTGCATGATAATGTACGAGCTATCATGTATTGACACTACCGCTGCTAATTGCAGATACATTATTACCCTATACTGGTACTTATTATTTATGGAGGTCTAGTGTAACCTTGTCACTCTTAGACTCTAGTAATAATACAAGCATATCTCAGTTCAATGACCTATCAAGAACCGCTTGCCATCATTCAAATTAAGGAACTGTCAATTACCTGGTTATGGGACTAACACACAATTTTCTTTAAACCCTCCGATCTATCATCACTAAACTTTTAATTATTCTCTTTTAAATTCTATCGTGATTTGGTTCCCATGAGAGGAAACACAGATATAAACTTGTAGTATGTGTCTGCATACTTTCCGAAACCCATGTGCATGAATGCACATCTACCTCTTGTTACTAAGGATGGTGATCGTATTGTATCACGCTGAGGAGAATGATCACATAATGAAATGCTTCGGCATCAAATCCTTGATGGGTTACTCTCGTATGTGTGTTCACTTGATTTGTGAAAACTGGTTATTTCATTTCACATCGAGTACACATTCTTTTCATGACTTTATCACCTCGGGGCATAGCTAACGTCGTTCACATGGCGACATAATCAAAGGATTCCCTAAATCAAATCATTCGCTTTAATGCATGCTCAACCGTAACGTTATACTGTTATTTGATACAATGGCATCTTAATTCCTTACACAACCAATATCATTAGTTGATAAGATATCCACTTTGCCTACATTACCCACTATTGTTTGAAATAAGTGAAAATATCCCTAAGCACCCGGAATTAGAGATAGATTTCGAAAGCTTAATCCGAGTAAGCTTAAGAAATTTCAAGGACGAAATTTCTTAAATGAGGGGAGAATGTGACACCCGTCAAATTCGGGTTAATATCCATACCCGACTAACACATATATTATAGTATATGAAATGCATCCCACTTATTTTTACAGTAATTAAGTCCATTTCACACTTAGCAAGTCAATCCGTTTAAACGTATCGATAATCCGGAAGATTACCAGGTCAAACACGCATCCTACAGCACGACCGTTGGTGATAATTTAAAACAAATACCTAGACATATAATCTGTGTGTGTAAATTATATGTAACACTGTGATTTAATTAATCATGCCTATATGAATTTTCCGGTGATTTATAGAAATACTTTTATTTTCAGCACAGTCCGACGGACACGTAGTATGTACTAGCTAGGTGAATAATTCTAAGCAGACACTTAGACACATAGTTGGTGCACAAAAATTACATGTAATACTGTGATATGTTATTTTTAGTCTCTATGACATTTTCGGGAATTTTCAGATAAACTTTATGTTTTAACGCACTCCAGCCAGTCCGGAATATGTACCGACAGTTTCAAATAAAAATATAAAAATTTTATATGTTAAACATACCGATATGAGTCAAATTATTTTTAAATAATTTCATTCATACCGATTCGGGAAATCCGTTAATAAATCGGTGACTATTCGTTTTCCACCACCCGGTATCTCAAGACCCTATAAATACCCCCTAACTCCCCATTCCACCATCTTCAGTCTCTCTCTCTCTCTCCTTCTTCCCTCTCTTGGCCGAGAACACCCCACCCACCACCATCATCCTCCATTTTTGTTGTTTTGATCATTATGCTATCCAAATCCAAGCATTCAAGTGTGTTATCAAGCATTTATAAGAAGATTCATCCATCAATCCATCCATTTTCAAGTTTGGTAAGCATCAAAACCCACTTTTTCTCCATTTTCATCTTCATGTTCTTATGAACATGCATCCAAGAAAAAGTCGTTTTTATGAAAGATTAACCATGGATTCTTGAAAGAAATGAGTTTTCTTACAAAATGGTACATATTGTTGGTGGTTTTGGACTCAGGTTTTGTTCTTGGGCTCGGTTTCCATATAAGGAAACCTTGTTGTATGAGCACTTGTTATATGATGTGTTCTTGATGATTTGATGATGGATTATGTTGTAGTAATGTTTGTAGATGGATAATATGTGAAAACTTTGTTGTCAAAAGTGTTGGATGATACATGCATGCCCGTTTTTGCTATTTATAGAAACTTTAAATTTCGGGTTTTTTGTTAGAATGATCTCAAATTTCGGGTTATGATGTGATTTGTTTGGTGAAAATGATGCATAAACACTAGATATTGAGATTGTATGATTTTTTTTCCGGTAAAATCACACGCTCATGATGTTTTTAGGGTCGTTTTCTATTTTTAGAAACTTTATTTTTCCAAGAGTTGTGTTTGGAAGTTGTTGACATGATTAGAAGGTTTAAATGACTTAGTAACATGTAACTAAGTGCATTGTATGGTAATGTATGTTGTATATCCATAAACTTGACAATTTGACATGATCATGCTATAATAGATAACTTTATTTATCCGAAACTCGCATGTTTGTCTATTTTTAGCAAGTAAACAATGAAATTGTAACATTTCTGATTTTCATCATGTAATCGTTTGATTTCAATAAGCAAACACATTTTAGTTTCGATTCATGTACAAACAAACTACGATGCAGTTACATATACAAACTATTCTATTACAATAACAAATTAAACAAAAACACCATTATCTCACAAGCCCCGAGGACCAAAACTGACAAAACTCAAAAACTACAAAACTAGGCAAGCACGGTCGCGACTGCAGACCTAAGCACGGTCGCGCCTAAAGTAGGCACGGTCGCGCTGATGAACCCACTTAACTCTGCAGAAGTCAAACCATACCATACCCTCTGAATTCGCGAAATTTAAAATAGAGAAAAGCCGGTTTTCACGCGTCAGACCTTACTCGACTGAATTCAACCTGCAACACGCCTAAATTGTCCTCCAATTTGCACATTTGTTTAATCCCATACCCACCACAACCAAGTCTCGCGAATTAAACAATTGAGAGCAAGTTGCAGGCTTCCTACACCCTCATATACACCCACTCAATCTCTCAGAACTCTCACTCGACGCTCACAACACCTCTGTCGTCCGATTGATCGCCAAGAAACGAAGCCGCTCGACCCGTAGCCGACCGCATTCGATTGCCCACTTTCAGCAAGTAAGTAACACGTCTTCAGCTTTGTATCTACCTCTACTACGAAAGCCCTATATCAATTCGTAGTAGAAACACTCAAATCGATCCGATTTTGAACCAAAAAGCCGAAACATAAATTTTACTCGAACTACACTCTAGACAAGATATAAATACAATTAAACTATGTAGAAACATTCGTAATCATCCACTAAGTGAAAGCCCTAAGAATCCAGAAGCTATTAATATAAGAATCGATCGAATTGTGTCTGAAAAAGGCCCGACACGGTCGTGCTCATCCCTGAGCGCGGTCGTGCCTGACCAAGCACAATCGTGCCCCAGGTGTGGTCCGGTCGTGCTTACCGAGCAAACAAGTCTTGACCAAAAACAAACACTAGACGCGGTCGTGCCAGATACGAGCACGGTCGTGCTCTATGTCCAGAACCTATGAAGTACCTTCTGACTCGACCACGGGCGCGTTTCAGACCACCACGGTCACGCCCGGCAACGAGCGCGGTCGTGCCCTACTTGAGCACGGTCGTGCTCCTTGACCAGAAACTTTAATTTTATTATTTTCAAACTTAATTTAATATGTTTTTTATTTAAACATTTCAAAACTTGTTTATAAAAATTATTTTATAAAATCCCAAGACCCGGGAATCATTTATAAACCAAATCCTTGATTTAGAGATTTAAAACGATTAATTCCCGATAGTTCGAAACCGATGAAATCGTGAGTTTATAAAACCATTTATACAAATATATATTTTGACTTAAACAAATATTATTTATTTAAATTTATATTTAAATAAATATAAATATATATCAGTTATTTAAATTTACATTTTAAAGAATATATATATCACTACTATTTAAAATGTACTAAATAGATAAATAAAATTATTTATTTATTTATTTCAAACAAACCCTAAACATACAAATCCATTTTTCGACATAAAAATAACACAAACAATGACACGCGTTATACATTTATCCAATAGGTCAAACGTAGCGACCTACAACACGCTTGATATTTTTATTGATCTGTGCAAACTACACTAACCAACACAAGTGAGTTACATAGCCCCTCTTTTACTTTATTTACAAACTTTTGGGGTGGAACATGCGTTCTATTTACTATGCTTACAAACTACACAATATACAATTCCACCCTACAATCATGTGTTACAATTTTGAGCTTTGTGCTTGAGTACTAGGTGTGTAGACCAACACGCAGTTTGCTATTCACGTGCAATCATTAACTATTTTATAGCCTACAGTAAACAGTGATATATCTATTGAGTCTGACAAACCCACCTAGGTAGGGTGACTGTTACTGCCAACACGCGTTTGTTTTGCATGCTAGTTACAAAGGTTTGATTGTACTACCAGGTCACACGATGGTATCTCTCCATAAATGCCTTAATTGCCATGTTTGTATGAATTGTATGCACACGACACTATATTCTATTACATGACACGAAAACCTATGTATTCTCACCAACTTTTTAGTTGACTTTGTTTTTAACCATGTTTCAGGTGACAATGTTTGAAGTATTACAAGCTGCTACATATAGGATTTGGACCTAGCAATTAATCTAAACTATTTGTATTTTGTAATCGCTACATTTGGTTCTTGTATGGTATGAACTTGCTATGTGTAATGAAAATGAAGGTTTAAATTATTCAAACTTTAGCAACCATGAGCTATGAACAGTCTGCACAGCTTCACGCCCCGACGTTTTCCACCGTCGGTTGGGGTGTGACAGATTGGTATCAGAGCCTTGGTTATAGGGAATTAGGTTATTAGACACCATTGACCTAGACTATAACTTTAGGACACCCAACAATGTCATGCTACCTGTTTTATGTGATACGTGCTATTTGCTATATGTCTCATGCTTTATGTGTTAGTTATTTGATACTTAAAATGTTTAGACTACATGACTTAATAAGCATACGTAAATAATAAATTAAATAAATCGTATCCATACCCGTATCCTAAGCCGCGTATCCTCCTTAACTGCTTCTATGTCATCATCACCATAACTTGTGGAAAAACTCATACTCGTAGACACTAGTCTATCAAAAATATTTTTATATACCCGTTAAGGTTTTAGACTCTGTTAATTATTAAAGGACATGTGCAATCTGGAAGGATGACACCTGTATTCTGGGTTTTCTGTCTAGGAAAGCATTTCATATAAATCCCAATCAACCGAGGGATCCGTATGCTTTCCTGGGAATTCCCGGGATGAGTGTTTACCTATAGGCTAAAGCACGTCTCCTTGAAAATTATATAAGTCTAATTAACCTTAATATGTCATTGTGTTCAAGTAGAAATGTGATTACTTGAAAACAATCCGAACTATGAAATAAAAATGTTATTTTTCCTCCTATCCTAAATTTCAACAGATTTTTATAAATTCTCACAACATTTTTGTATCATTCTCTTTTTATAGAATGCCTCCTCGTCGTAACATCAACCGCAACAACACCGACAACGCCAACGATAGCACCAACACCAATACCAGCAATGCCAACAACAATAATACGGACCTTGCTGCTCTCCTCACTCAGCTAGTAACTCAACTAACTCAAGCCAATAACAACAACAATGGAAACGCCAGTGGTAGTGCTAATACTGGTGGTGGCGGTGGTGCCAACCCGCCACAATGTACCTTCAAGCATTTCAACTCTTGCAATCCCCTGAAATTTTATGGTACCGAAGGAGCCACGGGACTCCTTCAATGGTTCGAAAATATTGAGGGCACCTTCCTCAATAGTGACTGTCCGGACAATCTGCGTGTTCGCCATGCCACTAGTGTCTTCCAAAAACGGGTACTAACCTGGTGGAATGGGGAGAAGAGAACAAGGGGAGTAGAAGTAGCAATGGCTCTGCCATGGGATGAGCTGAAAAGGATCATGACCGAGGAATTCTGTCCTCGAAACTAGATGAAGAAACTGGAAGCGGAATTTTGGGATCTTACCCAAGATAGCGGTGAAAGCTTGGCGTACACCAACCGTTTTCACGAACTGAGCATGCTGGTACCTCACATGGTTACACCTTTGTCTAGGTGTATTGAAAAATATATCGGTGGCCTACCGAGACAAATCCAGGACACTGTTCTGGGAAGAAATCCTGTAAACCTAGAAGATGCTATTCGTCTAGCTGCCACACTGGCCGATAATCACGTTAAAGCACGTACTCTTACCAAAAAGGGGGCCAAGAAAGTTTCTGACACCGCAACTCCTCCTACTCATGTCAAAGAAGTTCAAAACGAACAATATCGAAACACCAGGAAGAGAAAGGCGAAAAATTTTGCAGTAGTCACTCCGGCCGCCCCAATTAATCAAGTTGCACCCTTGGCTCAAAATCCAGCCAAGAAAGCTTATGGAGGTACCTACCCACTCTGCAACAACTGCAACTATCATCACCCACAAACTATCCCATGTCGCATTTGCAATCATTGTGGGAAACTTGGCCATACGACCAATATCTGCCGACAAAAGGCACTTACTACTCAAGCCAACCCGGTTAATCAACCCGGAGCTAATCAAGTGGTTCCAATCAATGCAAATGGACGGGCTTGCTTTGAATGTGGCAACCCGAACCACTTCCGAAACCAATGTCCAAAACTTGTGAACAATAATCAGGGCGGAGCTCGTGGACGTGCTTTCAACATCAACGCCAATGAAGCTCAAGCCAACGATCATGTGGTCAACAGTACGTTTCTTGTAAATAAACAATTTTCATCTATACTATTTGATACCGGGGCCGATAAGAGTTTTGTGTCACTTAACTTTGAACCTTTACTTGCAAAAACATGATCCAAACTCGAGAAAACCTTCACCGTTGAAGTAGCGGATGGAAACTCCATCACTATTGACTCCATCATTCATGACTGCTCACTAGAACTCATTGGTCACACGTTTCCAGTCAACCTTATACCAATGCCGTTGGGAAGCTTTGACGTCATCATCGGCATGGACTGGTTATCTAAAAACCATGCCGAGGTCATGTGCTTTGAAAAGTACATCCGAGTACCTCTTCCACCGAGAGACATATTGAAAGTCTTTGGCGAGAAACCTTGCAAAGGACTCAAACTGATGTCATGCATAACCGCCCAGAAATACATTCGAAAGAAGTGCATGGTTTTCCTAGCTCATGTGATTCAAAAAGAAGACAAGGAGAGAAGAATAGAAGATATTCCCGTCATTCGGGAGTTTCCCGAAGTCTTTCCCGACGACTTACCCGGTCTTCCACCTGTTCGGGAAGTAAAGTTTTGAATCGATCTTATACCCGGAGCAAACCCTGTGGCTAAAGCTCCATACCGGCTTGCACCTTCCGAATTGCAAGAACTTGCAAGTCAACTTCAAGAACTCGCTGACAAAGGTTTCATACGGCCAAGTCATTCACCGTGGGGTGCACCGGTCTTGTTTGTTAAAAAGAAGGATGGTTCATTCCGCATGTGTATTGACTATCGAGAGCTCAACAAGCTTACAATCAAAAACCGCTACCCGTTACCTAGGATTGACGACCTCTTCGATCAACTCCAAGGTTCTACTTGTTTCTCGAAGATTGATCTTCGATCTGGTTATCACCAACTGCGTGTCCGAGAAGAAGATATTCCAAAGACCGCCTTCCGAACAAGATATGGTCATTACGAGTTCACGGTTATGCCTTTTGGGTTGACTAATGCACCTGCTGTCTTTATGGATCTCATGAACCGCATGTGCAAACCATACCTCGACAAATTCGTGATTGTTTTCATCGATGACATCTTGATCTATTCCAAGACTGAGGAAGAACATGAACAGCACCTTAGACTGATTTTGGATCTCCTGAGAACCGAACAATTATACGCCAAGTTATCCAAATGTGAATTCTGGCTAAAGGAGGTTCAATTTTTGGGTCATGTTGTCAATAAAAAGGGAATACATGTCGACCCTGCCAAGATCGAAGCTGTCAAGAATTGGAGTGCTCCTCAAACCCCTACCGAGGTTCGTTCGTTCCTTGGTTTAGCGGGTTATTACCGAAGATTCATTTCCAATTTCTCCAAGATTGCTGTTCCCCTCACCGCCTTGACACATAAAGGTAAACCTTATGAATGGGGGCCGAAACAAGAAGAAGCTTTCCAAAATCTTAAACAGAAGTTATGTGATGCTCCTATTCTGACTCTTCCCGAAGGAAACGATGACCTAGTCGTCTACTGTGATGCCTCTAACCTAGGCCTTGGTTGTGTTCTCATGCAACGAGGCAAGGTAATCGCTTATGCATCAAGGCAACTCAAGATCCATGAAAAGAACTATACGACGCACGATCTGGAGCTAGGTGCAGTCATATTTGCCTTGAAGATTTGGAGACATTATCTATATGGCACGAAATGTGTGGTATTTACCGACCACAAAAGCCTCCAACACATCTTCAATCAAAAAGAACTCAACATGAGGCAACGACGTTGGGTTGAACTCCTCAATGATTACGATTGCGAGATTCGTTATCATCCCGGCAAGGCTAATGTTGTAGCCGATGCGCTGAGCCGTAAAGAACGCGTCATGCTCCAAAGTGTCAAGATTCATTCCGACATTCAAACCCGTATTCTAGAAGCTCAACACGTCTCGATTACCGAGGGCAATATGTATGAGGAAATGTCGTGCGGTGCTGAATTCCAACTAGAGACTAAAAACAATGGTTTGCTTTATTTCTTGGATCGTATTTGGGTTCCCAATCGCAATGATCTCCGGGAATTCCTCATGACTGAAGCACACAAGTCTCGGTATTCTATTCATCCCGGTGCGGATAAAATGTATCACAATCTTCGACCACAATATTGGTGGCCTGGTATGAAGAAAGACATTGCACTCTATGTTGCTAAATGTCTAACCTGCTCTAAAGTTAAAGCCGAGCATCAACGTCCTTCCGGTTTACTTGAACAACCGGAAATCCCCGTGTGGAAATGGGAAAATCTAGCCATGGACTTCATTACTAAACTCCCCCGTACTTCAAACGGCTATGATAGCATTTGGGTAATCATTGACCGTCTCACAAAGTCCGCACACTTCCTGCCCATCCGTGAAGACTATCGGGTTGAGAAATTGGCCCGAATCTATATTAACGAAATTGTGAGTCGACACGGTATACCTTTGAACATAATCTCCGACAGAGATGCTCGTTTCACTTCCAGATTTTGGCAATCTCTGCAAAAGGCACTTGGCACACGATTGGATTTAAGCACAGCCTACCATCCCCAAACTGATGGTCAGACAGAACGAACAATCCAAACCCTCGAAGACATGCTGAGAGCCTGTGTCATAGACTTTGGTGGCAATTGGGATTCACACTTATCACTTATTGAATTCTCCTACAATAACAGCTACCACACCAGCATCAACAAGGCTCCATTCGAAGCTCTTTATGGTCGCAAATGCCGTTCTCCCATATGTTGGAACGAGATTGGTGATGCACAAATCACCGGTCCCGAGTTAATTCAGGAAACATCCGACAAAATCCTTCAATTCCGTGACAACATCCGAGTAGCGAGAAGTCGACAAAAGAGCTATGCCGACAAGCGACGAAAACCCTTGGAATTCCAAGTGGGTGACCTTGTGCTTCTCAAAGTATCCCCTTGGAAGGGTGTGATCCGCTTTGGAAAGAAAGGCAAGCTAGCACCTCGTTACGTAGGCCCGTTCAAGATCCTTGAAAGAATCGGGAAAGTGGCTTACAAACTTGAGCTACCTCCAGCACTCAACAATGTTCATCCAACCTTCCACGTGTCCAACCTGAAGAAATGTCTTGCTGATGAGAAACTCCACATACCTCTTGACGACGTGCGCATTGATGAAACGATGCATTTCGTCGAGAAACCAGTGGAAATCATGGATCGTGAAATCAAGCAACTCAAGCGCAGCCGCATCCCTATAGTCAAAGTCCGTTGGGATTCAAAACGCGGTCTTGAGTTTACTTGGGAACGTGAAGACCAAATGAAACTCAAGTATCCTCACCTATTCACAAATTCTGCAACCTCAACTAGTTGAATTTCGGGACGAAATCCCCTCAACAAGGGGAGACTGTAACATTTCTGATTTTCATCATGTAATCGTTTGATTTCAATAAGCAAACACATTTCAGTTTCGATTCATGTACAAACAAACTACGATGCAGTTACATATACAAACTATTCTATTACAATAACAAATTAAACAAAAACACCATTATCTCACAAGCCCCAATAACAAATTAACATTTCTGATGAACCCACTTGACTCTGCAGAAGTCAAACCATACCATACCCTCTGAATTCGCGAAATTTAAAATAGAGAAAAGCCAGTTTTCACGCGTCAGACCTTACTCGACTGAATTCAACCTGCAACACGCCTAAATTGTCCTCCAATTTGCACATTTGTTTAATCCCATACCCACCACAACCAAGTCTCGCGAATTAAACAATTGAGAGCAAGTTGCAGGCTTCCTACACCCTCATATACACCCACTCAATCTCTCAGAACTCTCACTCGACGCTCACAACACCTCTGTCGTCCGATTGATCGCCAAGAAACGAAGCCGCTCGACCCGTAGCCGACCGCATTCGATTGCCCACTTTCAGCAAGTAAGTAACACGTCTTCAGCTTTGTATCTACCTCTACTACGAAAGCCCTATATCAATTCGTAGTAGAAACACTCAAATCGATCCGATTTTGAACCAAAAAGAAACATAAATTTTACTCGAACTACACTCTAGACAAGATATAAATACAATTAAACTATGTAGAAACATTCGTAATCATCCACTAAGTGAAAGCCCTAAGAATCCAGAAGCTATTAATATAAGAATCGATCGAATTGTGTCTGAAAAAGGCCCGACACGGTCGCACTCATCCCTGAGCGTGGTCGTGCCTGACCAAGCACAATCGTGCCCCAGGTGTGGCCCGGTCGTGCTTACCGAGCAAACAAGTCATGACCAAAAACAAACACTAGACGCGGTCGTGCCAGATACGAGCACGGTCGTGCTCTATGTCCAGAACCTATGAAGTACCTTCTGACTCGATCACGGGCGCGTTTTAGACCACCACGGTCACGCCCGGCAACGAGCGCGGTCGTGCCCTACTTGAGCACGGTCGTGCTCCTTGACCAGAAACTTTAATTTTATTATTTTCAAACTTAATTTAATATGTTTTTTATTTAAACATTTCAAAACTTGTTTATAAAAATTATTTTATAAAATCCCAAGACCCGGGAATCATTTATAAACCAAATCCTTGATTTAGAGATTTAAAACGATTAATTCCCGATAGTTCGAAACCGATGAAATCGTGAGTTTATAAAACCATTTATACAAATATATATTTTGACTTAAACAAATATTATTTATTTAAATTTATATTTAAATAAATATAAATATATATCAGTTATTTAAATTTACATTTTAAAGAATATATATATCACTACTATTTAAAATGTACTAAATAGATAAATAAAATTATTTATTTATTTATTTTAAACAAACCCTAAACATACAAATCCATTTTTCGACATAAAAATAACACAAACAATGACACGCGTTATACATTTATCCAATAGGTCAAACGTAGCGACCTACAACACACTTGGTATTTTTATTGATCTGTGCAAACTACACTACCCAACACAAGTGAGTTACATAGCCCCTCTTTTACTCTATTTACAAACTTTTGGGGTGGAACACGCGTTCTATTTACTATGCTTACAAACTACACAATATACAATTCCACCCTACAATCATGTGTTACAATTTTGAGCTTTGTGCTTGAGTACTAGGTGTGTAGACCAACACGCAGTTTGATATTCACGTGCAATCATTAACTATTTTATAGCCTACAGTAAACAGTGATAGATCTATTGAGTCTGACAAACCCACACAGGTAGGGTGACTGTTACTGCCAACATGCGTTTGTTTTGCATGCTAGTTACAAAGGTTTGATTGTACTACCAGGTCACACGATGGTATCTCTCCATAAATGCCTTAATTGCCATGTTTGTATGAATTGTATGCACACGACACTATATTCTATTACATGACACGAAAACCTATGTATTCTCACCAACTTTTTAGTTGACTTTGTTTTTAACCATGTTTCAGGTGACAATGTTTGAAGTATTACAAGCTGCTACATATAGGATTTGGACCTAGCAATTAATCTAAACTATTTGTATTTTGTAATCGCTACATTTGGTTCTTGTATGGTATGAACTTGCTATGTGTAATGAAAATGAAGGTTTAAATTATTCAAACTTTAGCAACCATGAGCTATGAACAGTCTGCACAGCTTCACGCCCCGACGTTTTCCGCCGTCGGTTGGGGTGTGACAGAAATGTTCTATATGTGTTATAACATGCCCAATTTCATGTGTGAACATTAACTTTGCATATTTTCCATGTTTAGGACACGGATCTTAACATTCCAATTAAGGAAACTCTCATGTATCAAAAGTTGTATTTCAAGTCCTAACTACCAATCGAATGTGATAATGTGTTTATTAGAATGATAATAGACTATTTCAAAGGAGTTTTGAATTCTATGTTAGGATTTGAATGTTTAAGTCCAACGTGTCACCAACGGGTCGTCAAGTCAAAACATCTTTGAAACGTCGAAGTCACTTTTCAACTCATTTGGATGCATAGAGTTCATAGTCACACATTTTGCAATACTTAGACCTTAAAGTCCTAAATGTTTCCTAGGGAACGAGTAGGTCGTCTTATTTAGCCGGATTTGCTAAGACTTGGCACATCATTTCATTGCTTTATCAGATGAGTTTCACGGCCCCTTTTTACTTGCTTTATACTTTGGGGGAAAAATATGCAAAGTCTTACAAAACATACCCTCTTTACAAGGACATTCCAGTTTTACAAAGAAATTCCAGTCTTACAAAGACATTCCAGTTATACAAAGACATTCCAGTCTTACAAAGACATTCTAGCCTTACAATGACATTCCAGTCTTGCAAAGACATTACAGTCTTGCAAAGACATTACATTTTTACAAAGATATTCAGTGTTACAAAGACATTTCAGTTTTACAAAGACATTTCAGTCTTACAAAGACATTTCAGTTTTACAAAGACATTTCATTTTTACAAAGACATTCCAGTCTTGCAAAGACATTCCAATTTTACAAAGGCATTCCAGTCTTACAAAGACATTTCAGTTTTACAAAGACATTCCAGTCTTGCAAAGACATTCCAATTTTACAAAGGCATTCCAGTCTTACAAAGACATTTTAGTTTTACAAAGACATTCCAGTTTGACAAAGACATTCCAGTCTTATAAAGACATTTCAGTTTTACAAAGACATTTCAGTGTTACAAAGACATTTCAGTTTTACGAAGACATTCCAATCTTGCAAAGACGTTCCAGTCTTACCAAAACATTCTAGTTTTACAATGACATTTCAGTCTTACAAAGACATTCCAGTTTTACAAAAAACATACGATTTTTTCAATCATACAAATTTTACAAAGACATACAAGGTCTTCATATGATAACGAGGTATTCTGATCTCAAATGAGTTACATGGGTTTACAAGGACATCACAACTATAGTCCCTTGGAACACACACTATAACCATTAGCTATGGAGTTAGCCTAGGAATATATGAATACTACTATTGGGTTGCACCCCCATTCATCAAGTTGGTCACGCCAACTATCAGTTAATGGATGCATATTATCCGAAAATTTCACTTCAATGTTTGTGATGGAACATTGACGGGGCAAAAATCAAGAACCGTCTAGGGTTGGTTATAGGCTCATGGTAATTGCATTACTTTTTGTTGATCCTAGCTAGACAACAATGGATCATCCTAGGACTCGTTTATCACAGTTATGATGTTTTATTTTTCCAATTTATCAAAAGCTTTCCATACTTGTCCATTATGATGTCCGACGATGAGTTCAACAAGGTTGTTGAACGTGTGTTTATCATGCTTTTGACAAAACGTTTTATAAACATTTCATGGGAATGTCCCAGGGGGAATTCCAACCATATTATCTGATAAAAAGTTTTACAAATATTCCAAGGGAATGTCTTATGGGAATTCCAACTACATTGCTTTCCAGATTTACAAAGGAAAGTTTTACAAAATCCTTAGGGTATGTTTCAAAATTTTTCCAAGAAAATGATCTTCTATTGTGGCACTCAAACTTGTGAACTCACCAACTTTAGGTTGACACTTTCAAGCATGTTTTTCAGGTACTGTCTGGCAATGACACGTTTAGAATAGGCTAGTCATTTGGATTAAACCCTAGAAGCTGAAGAGACATGATTGTCAAACCTCGAGACAGTTTAACCTATATGGATCTAGAACAATGTACTAGTTTATGTTAGTACTTTTAATTGTGTTCAACACCTTAGAAATCTTCATTTTAGCTTCTGCAACTATGCAATGATATCAGTCGTTACAACCTTGAGTTATTTATTCAGAAAATAATTTGGGGGTGTGACAAAAATAATGGCAACAATGGCGGTAACGGTGCGAAGGGACGAGCCTTCGTCATTGGATCCAGAGAAGCAAGGAATGACTACAAGTCGAATTTCAAATACGGGACTTTCAAATTGGCCTAGCACCCGGAGCAGCACCTATTACTCGGGCACCGTATAGACTTGCACCCACTGAGTTGCAAGAATTGTCTACACAACTGCAAGAGTTATTGGATAAAGGTTTCATTCGACCTAGCTCATCGCCATGGCGAGCTCCAGTCCTGTTCGTCAAGAATAAATACGGGACTTTCCGCATGTGCATTGACTACCGTGAGCTTAACAAAGTAACCATCAAGAACCGTTATCCTTAACCCTGCATCGATGATCTGTTTGATCAACTCCAGGGATCAAGCTTATATTCCAAAATAGATCTTAGGTCCGATTATCATCAGTTGAGAGTCCGAGACGAATACATCTCAAAGACGGCGTTCAGAACAAGGTATGGTCACTACGAATTCATGGTCATGCCATTCGGACTAACCAACTCACCAGCGGTATTCATGGATCTCATGAATCGTGTGTGTTAACCATACCTTGATCAATTTGTTATCGTCTTCATTGATGATATCCTCATCTATTCCAAGAATAAAGAAGAACATGAAGAGCGTCTGCGTTTGATTCTAGATTTGCTAAAACAAGAACAATTGTACGTAAAATTTTCCAAGTGCGAATTCTGGATTCGTGAAGTGCAATTCTTAGGACATGTAGTCAACGAGACAGGAATACATGTCGATCCATCTAAAATAGAAGCCATCAAGAATTGGGCGGCACCGAAAACTTCGACTGTGGTGCGAAAATTTTTGGGATTGGCTGTCTATTACCGTCGTTTCATCGAGAATGCCCAACCCCTCACTGCCCTAACTCAACAGGGTAAACCCCATAACTAGGGTGACACCCAAGAGTCAGCGTTTCAACTGCTCAAACAGAAACTCTGTAGTGCACCCATTCTGTCTCTTTCGGAGGGAACAAATGATTTTGTAGTGTATTGCGATGCATCCATTCAAGGTCATGGTTGTGTACTCATGCAACGTGAAAAAGTGATCACCTACGCTTCTCGTCAACTGAAGATTCATGAGAGGAACTACACGACTCATGACTTAGAATTGGGAGCCATGGTATTTGGACTAAAGATCTGAAGACATTACTTAAATGGTACCAAGTGCACTATTTACACCGATCACAAGAGTCTACAACATATCTTTAAGTAGAAATAGTTAAACATGCGACAACGTCGTTGGGTCGAACTCTTGAATGACTATGACTGCGCGATCAGATATCATTCGGGCAAGGCTAATGCGGTAGCCGATGCCCTAAGTCGAAAGGAAACCAAGCCCATACGAGTTCGATCATTACAGCTTACTATTCACACCGGATTACCTGACAAAATCCGTGGTACTCAGCTCGAAGCCTTGAAAAAGGAGAACCTACCATTGGAAACCACACACGGTATGGAAGAACAACTCGAGGTTAAATCAGATGGCATTCGCTACTTCGCGGAGCGAATATGGGTTCCAGCGTACGGAAAATTAAGGGAACTGGTTATGGATGAAGCTCACAAATCTCGATACTCTATTCATCCAGGTTCTAACAAGATGTACCATGACCTAAAGGTGCTATACTGGTGGCCGAAGATGAAGGCTGATATAGCCACCTATGTGAGCAAGTACCTGACTTGCGCAAAGGTCAAAGTGGAATACCAATAGCCTTCTGGCTTACTTCAACAACCAGAGATTCCAATGTGGAAATGGGAGAAAATATCTATGGACTTTATCACCAAATTGCCCCGAGCTCTTAGCGGATGCGACACCATATGGGTAATCATCGATCGTTTGACGAAATCCGCTCACTTCTTGGCAATCAAAGAGAATGAAAAAATGGAGAAACTTACTCGTATTTACTTAAAGGAAGTAGTCTCTCGGCACGGAGTGCCATTTTCTATCATTTCGGATCGTGACGCTCGATTCACCTCATGTTTCTGGCAGTCTCAACAAAAAGCCTTAGGCACGCGTCTAGATATGAGCACGGCGTACCATCCTCAAACTGATGGCCAAACTGAACGTACCATTTAAACCTTAGAGGACATTCTACGAGCTTGTGTGATCAATTTCGGTAACAGTTGGGAAATTCACTTGCCTCTAGCGGAATTCTCCTACAATAACAGTTATCACACTAGCATCAAGGCGGGACCATTCGAGGCATTATACGAATGGAAATGCCGATCTCCTATCTGTTGCTGAAGTTGGGGATAGCCAACTTACGGGTCTTGAACTCGTTTTTGAAAACTCTAAAAAGATCGTTCAAATTAGAAATCGTATGGCGGCAGCTCGTGATCTTCAAAAGAGCTACGCCGATAAGCGTCGTAAGCCATTAGAATTTCAAGTAGGCGACATGGTCCTATTGAAAGTCTCACCTTGGAAAGGTGTAATTCGATTCGGGAAATGAGGCAAACTAAACCCTCGTTATGTTGGACCGTTCAAGATAGTGAAGAGAATTAGCCCTGTAGTGTATCAACTGGACCTACCTGAAGGACTGAGTAGTGTACACAGCGTCTTTCATGTCTCGAACTTGAAGAAATGTCTAGCAGAAGAGACACTCGCAGTTCCTCTTAAGGAACTACAAATCAATGAAAAGTTACGCGTCGTTGAAGAACCGGTCGAAATCATGGATAGGGAAGTCAAAACGCTCAAACACAGTAAAATCCCTATCATCAGAGTTCGTTGGAACTCAAAGCGCGGACCGGAATTCACATGGGAGCGCGAGGACCAGATGATGTGCAAGTATACTCATATGTTCAAGCACTCCACGTCAAACACTTAAGGTATTATTCTAATTTTCGGGACGAAAATTCTTTCAACTAGGGAAAGATGTGACA
Source organism: Smallanthus sonchifolius (assembly GCA_023525975.1). NCBI lineage: Eukaryota > Viridiplantae > Streptophyta > Magnoliopsida > Asterales > Asteraceae > Smallanthus > Smallanthus sonchifolius. Next base: position 73,201,552 of record CM042018.1, on the reverse strand, counting down.
TTCGGACTTTTTAGATTAACTCTGTTAGCTAACTTATCACAAACCTCAGGGTCTAATTCTGTCAGTTTTCAAAGTAAAACTTCGGGGACTAGTTATGCAATTAGCCTAAATCCAATTTGTTGACCCAGGAAAGTCAAAATCAAGGGTTCTAGTTACTGTTTGACTTTTAAAAGTCAAACCGGAGTATTCTTAGCCCAAATTAGAATCTAAACCTGAAATTCATGTGACAATGTAACTGATTTGCACATTAAAACCATTAACGATCATTATTACAGTTTTAAACACCATTATTATGTCGAATTAAACCCAATTATGGGTATTCAATACATAACAGTCGACTTCATAGCTGAAGCTTCTAAATTCGATCAATTGGTAGAATAATTTTTCAATCCAACCTTTTACGCACCTCATTTGAACTTCTGTCAAGCTTTTGCATGCATCAATTCAGTCACAGTCGGCACCCGTTTTTAGTCAAACACAGTCAATTCGAATCCAATTCTAGTAAATCCTTACACCTTTAGTTTCGTTTTCACTCCTAGAACATAAGCCCTATCATAATCAGGGCTTACATTATCAGAATTAACTCTATCCAGATTCTAGGGTTTGTTCCAAATCGGATTTGGGGGTTTTGGTCCTAGACTCAACCATAATCCAATTAAACCATATCAGTAGACTCGCAATAACCTAATCAATAAAAGCCCTATGTTTCCAACATGTTTATTATCAAATTTAATCAAATCAATTCAGAATCAAACCTAGGGTTTTTGGCTTTTCAATCGACTAATTTAACAATCTAAACTCGTTGATTTTTGCAATTTGTTACATCCACAGGATCGCCACACATCGGTTAACGAAACCCCTTTACTATTTTGGCTTATCACGACCGGATTTGATGGTTTGAGGCTGGGTTCGATCGTACGTGTATATGGGAGGGGGGCTCACTGGAGTTCTATGTTAAAAGCATTTTGATCAGGGTTTGTGTGCGATACCCTAGCGGGCTGAGTTGGTTAGGTGTGTGTGCTTGTGTGGGAGAGACCCGTGTTCGAGTCTCTCCACGCTCTTTTTATTTCTAAACAGTTTTTAGTTAATATTTTCAAATAAAAATCAAACCTTATATTATAATATTAATATATTAATATGTTTTAACCTCAAAAATCACCCATGGGCTCGGGTTTAGTTTATAACTCATGTTTAATAATTTTACCCACTTTAAAAATAATATATTTATATTATTTTCAACCCGTGACTCTAATTAAAAATAATATATTTATATATTATTTTCGCCACATTAATAAACATTGTGTAACGTTTCAAACTAATAAATAATATAATTATTTATATTATTACCCGCGTTGCTATATTTCCGAATAATAATAATATGTTTGTTATTTTGTCACGTAATTAATTATTGTGCTATTTCTCCAAACTTAAAATAATATTATAAGTTATATTATTTTCCTAGACCATTTATAAATGGTGCAAACACACGAATATTTATTAAATAGTATTATTCGTAATTAGAGACGTTCGACACGAAACATATTCATCTTAATTATTATATTAAGAAATCCTTATTCTTGAGGACTAGTTCGTCTACTCGTTAATCCTAAGAATGTTGTAGGACGTTCAAATCTTCTGTGTCGTCGTCACAAAAATCCTATTGTAGCCCTAACTATTATGTGTATAATTCTAGGGCATACGTAAGTCGTTCACAGGCTAACACTTATGATTCCAATCTCATCCCTGTGTGGTACCATCTACTACTCAACTCAGGTGAGTTTCACGGCCCCTTTTACTATTTTAAATTAGGGGAGACAACATGTAATAAACTATTTTCATTACTGTATTTCATATGATATCACTGTTGAGGCTAAGTGTAACACACTATCATGAAAGTCCTCACACACATCGAACCGTTAATATGACCCGCGTTAGTCGCGCTAACTCGATTGGAGGTCGAACGGGTGAAATGTTGGCCTAAACACATTGCCAAAGTTGATAGATCTGGCGGGAGGCAAACAAACACAAACAGTCAGCTTCGGTTGCGAGCACTTGTTAGGACATGTTTTGTAACTGTTGATAAAATTCTGTGTAAGTTCTGCTAGAGGCGAACTTAATAAGTTCGCCTAGCCTATCAGAGGCGAACATATTAAGTTCGCCTGGTCTATCAGAGGCGAACTTAATAAGTTCGCTTAAGTCTATCAGAGGCGAACTTATTAAGTTCGCTTAGCCTATTAGAGGCGAACTTAATAAGTTCGCCTAAGCACAGTGAAGCGAACTTGTTAAGTTCGCCTGGTGCAGAACAGTTGCTTATACATAGAGGTAACAGAGTCAGTTTGAGAAAACCGAGACAGGTGAGACGATATCAGAGTAGACGAGAGAGAATTCTTGTAACCTGATATTGGTGGAATACAAAGAGTTTATTTACACCGTTGTTGTTAATTGAGTTACACGAGCACGTTGATCATGGATTCCGCACATTATCAACGTGTCGTACCGCGAGTCTAGAGATCCGTCACGCACCGAATTAGGGACCTACAAGCGGTATCAGAGCCTTTGCTCTTGACTAGTAGAAGATTTGTGGTGTTTTCGTGTCCAATCAACATCAAATTCAGAGAATTTGAAGGATTTTTCATCTTTTTGTGTTCTTGATAAAAATGGAAATTTTTTGATCAATTTGGATTGATTTTGGATTGGTTTGAAGAAATTGATCCGATAGGATTGTTCCTAATCAGTTTCTACACATTCATACGGTTCAGAATTGCTTAATTCCATCATTTTGATAAGAAATCATGATTTTCAGCCGAGTTTATTCGTGTTTCGGTTTCTGAGTTTGTTACAGCAGTTTAAGCGAACTTGCTAGTTCCTGTGCAGGCGAACTTATTAAGTTCGCTTCTCACATTTTAAGCGAACTTAATCAGTAGGCGAACTTAATCAGGCGAACGTAACAAGTTCGCTTGGGGAGAAGTTCAGGCGAACTTATTAAGTTCGCTCAGGCAGGCGAACTTAGCTAGTCTTAAAAAAAAATAAAAAAAATAAATAAATAAAAAAATTAAAAAAAATAAAAAAAGTGTATTTTGGCGGGAAAATTCATCTTGTTCAAATTTTTTAGGGAAAGTTTACATGCTTGTTTTGAATCATTTTTTTAAATTTTGAATTTTCAAAATTTTTTTAAAAAGAGTATTTTAGCGGGAAAACTTTTTCCGGATATTTTCTCAAAAATTTCAAAATGTCAATTTCATGTGATGATAATGAGATTGGAACTATGACACCAAGACTTTTGTGCATATCAGATTTTCGTAGCTGGAAAGTCCGGTTCGAACAGTTTGTATCAGAAACTGATGAAAACTTTTAGACATCCATATTTGAAGGGTATATGCATCCTACTTATGACTATATGGGATTTCATGATATTCCTAAACCACTGTCAGCTCTTAATAAAGTAGAAAAGCAGATGTTTGATCGAGAGATGAAGACGCGTGAAACCTTAACGTTGTCTTTACCAAAAGAAATCATTCATAGTCTCGGGAAGTGTCCAACTTCAAGAGATCTATGGGAAGCATTGAAGAAAAAGGGTGAAGCAACTTCTCAAGCGTTTGTAGTCTTGATCAAAGAAGTATTGGAGAAGCCGAGTTATTCTCAAAGTGATTCTTCTGTAGATTTAACTGATAGTGAGAGTATTCGTTCTGGTGAAAGTACTCCATCTACTGAGACTGATGTGATGAGTGAAGAAAGTTTTCAGACAGTTGAAGATGATCTGAGTGAATTAGAAACTGATGCAGAGCCTGTCATTGTTAATCAAAAGAGTGAAGTTGATGATGACGTATTCATGGCTCCTGGTGCATCTTCTTCAGAACTAAAACCTAAGGTAGTTTCTAACTCTGAAACGTTTTGTTCTAACTGTATCTTAGTTAAGGATAAAATGATGAGGGTTATGGATGACAACGTCAACCTCATTTGTGATATGAAATCCATGCACACGGTAAATCAGAAATTAAAAGATAATGAGAATGTGTGTGTTGAGAGGATAGAATCACTGAAGAGGGATATAAGTTCTCTGACTTTGAAGATCAAAGAGCAGGCATATCACCTGGATATGTCCTTTGCAAAAATTGAGAAGAGAAATAATGATCTTGTTGAGAAAGATAAGGGATTAGCTGAATCTAAAGCAGAGGTAATCAGATTGCATAGAAAATTAGAAAGCTTTGCAAATTCATCATTCTTATTAGAACATTATCATAATAATACTGAAGAGGGGAGGGGAACTAGTGGTATTGGCTATGTTCCTCCACCATTCAACGAAAATTATTCTGTTACACCTGAGATTATAAAAGATGAGGATTTAGATCCTAAGACTGTGTTGAAAGTGAATCCAGTCATAGGTGAAGATATGGTGTATTCTGATGAGAGTGATGATGAATATTTTGATGAAGCTAAGGTAGAGGGGATACCGAAAGAGGTTAAGAAAGAAGACTCAAAGGTTGATTCTAATTCATCTGGAAATTCTACATTTGGAGGTTCTTCAAACTCAAGGAGAGTTCCATATGTCAGAGATTATAAAGACAGGCGTACATGTTTTCATTGTAATGAGATAGGACACATTGTGGTGAACTGTCCTTACAAAAATAAAGGGAAGAAGCATGTAGTTCCTGAAAAGATGAAGCCTGAATCAAAACCTGTTGCAAAATCTGGCGTTCCAAAGAAAATAAAGCAAAAAGAAGTTCATGTAGGAGAATCTTCTTCAAGTGCATCTAATCGTGTGAAGATTCCTTATATGAGAGATTATCGTGAGACGAGATCTTGCTTTTACTGTGGTCTTGTTGGTCATATTCGGATTGCTTGTCCTCACAAAGCCAAAGGTAACCGACATGTTACTCCAGAAAAGGTAAGAACTCATGGTAAGCCTTATGTTAACCCAAATGTGGTTAAACCTCATGATACACCAAAGGGTAACTCAAAATCTGAGGTTAGGCTTTCTAGACCTCAAAGACGGAGGAGAAACAGAAGATTGAGAAAACTTTTAGAACAACAAGAGTTTTCACAATCAAGTCAATTTTTAAATGAAAGAAAATGTTCAAACACTTCACATTTTAAGCAAAAAGAACTTAATGAAAAGAAGTATGTTTGGAAATCTAAAGTTTCTGTTTCTGACTCGTCGGAACAATCTCCTAAAATTGATGAGAGATTTGATTGTGAATGGAGTGAGGTTTATTATTTTGATACAGATGGACGACCCATGACTACCATGGCTTGGGTCCCAATTTCAAATTAATGTTTCTTGTTAGATGTGCAGGATTTACCAAGAGGGACTATTAATACCATTTTGGTTGTTGATAGTGGTGGTTCTTAGCACATGACAGGGAATGACATCTGCAAGTGTAACAAGTTGTTGATAACTGAGAATCTATTTGTTTCAACGACTTGATGCTCAAGGGGGAGAATATGTCACACACAATGTTTTGGAAAGAGTTTTACAAAGTCCAAATGATAACCTGAAACTTAGGATGACGATGGTGAGCATAAAGTCGTTGATGCAACCATTTGACTAGTTGAGGGGGAGTCTACAGGACATGGGGAGTACAGAACTGTGTTGATGACAAAAGGCAAAGGCATTCAATTACATTACATTGGTTTGAGTTTTTAAATTGATTGACTTGCTTAATCCTGAGTAACCAAGTAAAATGTTTTTCTTAAAATGTTTTCATGGAAGATTTTATTTTCGTTTGTTTTACTTTCTTTCATAAAGATTTTGAAAAAAACCAAAAAAATTGAAAAAGAGAAAATCGACATTACTTGAAGTTAAAGAAGAGATGATAGTACATCAGTAGATGTTCTTTCACACATGACCTTAGATTGACAGGTTGGTGCTTTATGTTAATATATCTGAAGTATATGTTTTGATCTAAACTTCAGAGACTGCACATATAGGAAATGATAGTGTTGTGTATGCATATAATTTGAATTGTCAGTAGACTAAAAGCGTCACTGAACCATTAGTAGTGTGAAAACATAATTTCATAGGTTACAACTGTGATTTGAACCCATTTTATGCCTGGGTGTGTGCCTTAAAAGATCACTATCAGATAAAGAATATTAGCTTTTAATAAAGATTTTCCTATGAGATCAGTTTCGGGTTATGTCCTTAGCATTATTCATTCGATTTGCTTCAGTGCCCATGTCCTAAAAAGCATGCAATTTGAAGTATAATCAAGATATGTACTTGACAACATCTGTCAAACATATACTAGCCCTTGGATCATATTGATAAATCATCTTTACTGATTCCATTGAATTCATAATCCAGATAACAGTTGGATCCACGTACCTGAATCTTATGAATCCACATATATAAGCCAAGACATTGAATCATTTGATTCTGAATCTCATTGATTCCTATACAATCCAATTTGGATTCTGGTATTTATGTGCTAAGTGATGTCTCCTCATTCTGGAAATTCGGATAATCTTTAGTAAAATCTCATATGTCTTGAAGATAGTGCATTTACTTTCTGTTGGCATACTAGTGGGGTACACGTTGTATTTCATACTTAAATGGTACATTAACTCACAAGAAAGTGAGAATGAGATGCTTTAGTTTCAAATCTTATAATATTGACAATTTGAATTTGTGTGTCATAGCCTGATCCTATTTTTCTTTGAATGTTTATCGCGTATCATAACATGCAGTATGAAAGTCTTGAAAAGATAGAGTGTGATAATGTTGAAAGATATTGGGTTTATTGGTCAAGGCTTGAAAGAATGACATAGGATACCATTTGATATTATATGGATTTTATATCCAAGATGTGTGATTGATATATCATATATACTGATATGATCTTCTTACTCGTGATGTTCGACCAAAAAGATGTGATTTTGTATTTTACATTTCAGTTTATATAGAGAAAAACCAAAAAGATTTTGTGTTTCTTATGTTTGAAAAACCAAAAAGATTTTATTTTTCCAGCTTCCATGGAAATCTTAATTGTTGGTTATTCTTGGTTGTTCTCCTTTGCAAAACCTGTATATTGCAGACAGAAGTTGACAAGGGTTCCTTCTCCCAAGTTTTCTTCTAGAAATAAAGAGAGTGTGCAGATGAACAAGACGAAGACTACATAATGTTTGATGATATATGAAGACCGATGACAATCTTCTGAAGTTGTTGTCTAGGGGGAGTTTGTGGGAGCATATTCTGGTGACAACGAGCTTGAAGATATTATGTCTTACTCTTAGAGTCTTTGACTTGTAATTGATAGAATTGTTAGCAACAGTTATAGGGGAGTCTGTTAGGACATGTTTTGTAACTGTTGATAAAATTCTGTGTAAGTTTTGCTAGAGGCGAACTTAATAAGTTCGCCTAGCCTATCAGAGGCGAACTTATTAAGTTCGCCTGGTCTATCAGAGGCGAATTTAATAAGTTCGCTTAAGTCTATCAGAGGCGAACTTATTAAGTTCGCTTAGCCTATTAGAGGCGAACTTAATAAGTTCGCCTAAGCACAGTGAAGCGAACTTGTTAAGTTCGCCTGGTGCAGAACAGTTGCTTATATACAGAGGTAACAGAGTCAGTTTGAGAAAACTGAGACAGGTGAGACGATATCAGAGTAGACGAGAGAGAATTCTTGTAACCTGATATTGGTGGAATACAAAGAGTTTATTTAAACCGTTGTTGTTGATTGAGTTACACGAGCACGTTGATCATGGATTCCGCACGTTATCAACGTGTCGTACCGCGAGTCTAGAGATCCGTCACACACCGAATTAGGGACCTACAGCACTTTAGTAAGACATGAACATAGGTTAGCTACCTATTGATATGCATAGTGAATGTACATAATCTGGTAAACGCTTTTATTACGATATTGAAACCTGTGAACTCACCAACCTAGTGTTGACCCATTTTCTTACATATTTTCTCAGGTCGTTAAACAGGTGCACGTTAGGGCATGCATGGTGTCACATTGTTATTATCAATACATCTCAAACATTCAAACACTTATTATGTTTTCTATTATTATTAGACTTGGGCGTGTTTGTTTTGCGCATTTACTTTCTTTGATTAACGCTTCCGCATTAACTCTGAACTTTTATGTTATGACATTTTAAGTCCCATATAGTGTTGTTTGAAGTAACTAATGTCTGAGATCCTGGTTTGTCATACACCAAATGGTAAAACTCTGTATTTGGGTGTGTGACACGCAGTACTAAAAACCAAAGGTAGGGAAGTGGCATATGCAATGTCATGGAAAGAATTCTCAAGACTGGTGACAAGAAGGTTTTGGCCCATAAATGAGAAAGAAAAGGTTGAAAGGAAATTCTTAAATTTCAAGCTGATAGGAGCATATATTCAAGGATATACTACCAAGATTTATGAATATGCACGGCTAGTTCCGCATTTGGCAACCCCTGAATATACTCTCATTAACCTCTACATTTGGGGATTGGCGGAAGACATTCGTGACACAGTTAAGGCAGTAATGCCCAGCACCATGGAATCTGCAGTAGAATTGGAAAGTTTAATGACCAACGGCATGGTGAGGAAACAAGAGGAAAGAAAGCAGAAAGAAATGACTCAAAAAGTCACCCAGGAAGTGAAAAGGATAGAGAAAGGTTCTGAAAAGAAGTTTGGGAAAAAGACCATTCATAATGTTTATCCTGAATGCAGGATTTGTAAGAGGAGGCATCTTGGGAAATGCTGATTTGAAAATATGGCCTATTGTGATAATTGCAAAATCTCGGGCCATCCCACTAAGAACTGTTTCAGAAAACAAGGACCAATTGTTTGTTACAACTATGGAGAAATGGGACATTTTCGGTTTGAATGCCCCAAACCGAAACGTGTTGGAACATTTGGTGTGAAGAAAAATGGAGGGGTCAAAAAAAACCCCCGGGCATTTGTACTGAATACTCGAGAAGCTGTTCAGATACCGGATGTCGTTACGGGTACGTTTCTCATAAACAATACTTATGCCAAAATATTATTCAATTCCGGAGCAAAATTAAGTTTTATAGATTATAAGTTTTGCAAATTTTTAAACGTGCCTTTAGTTAAGTTAGATAAAATATATGAAGTGGAGATGGCTAATGGCAATCTAAGTAAAGTTACGGAATTTTTAGACGACTGTAGGATTACTCTCGCAGGTCATGTTTTCCCTATTCGACTATTACCTATAACCTTAACTGGTTTCGACGTAGTTCTCGGTATGGATTGGTTAACCACTAACAAAGCCCGTATAGATTGTAATAAAAAGCCCATCCAACTCCGCGTGTCTACTGGTGAAATGATTACGATTCTAGGCAATAAAACTTCTAACCCAATCAACATCATATCAGCAATTAAAGCATTTAAATCTTTAAGAAGAGGATGCGTAGCGTATTTAATTTCCATATCAATGGATGAAAAGAATAAAAGATAAAAGATGTACCGGTTGTAGCTGATTATGCAGACGTATTTCCTGATGAACTGTTGGGAATACCGCCAGAACGAGAAGTGAAATTCAAAATATATTTAATACCAGGCGCCGCACCAATTTCCAAATCCCCATATCGATTAGCACCAACGAAGATGATGGAATTAAAGAAACAGTTTGACGAACTATCGGAGAAAGGATTCATATGACCAAGTTCATCGCCTTGGGGAGCTCCAATATTGTTCGTGAAAAAGAAGGATGGATCAATGCGAATGTGCATTGATTATCGGGAGTTAAATAAAGTCACTATAAAAAATCGATATCCACTCCCAAGAATTGATGATTTATTTGATCAACTTCAAGGAGCACTTTGTTTTTCAAAGATCGATTTTCATACAGGATATCATCAGTTAAAAGTACAAGAAGAAGACATTCCCAAGACTGCTTTCAGAACAAGGTATGTACATTATGAGTTTACCGTAATGCCTTTCAGACTCACTAATGCTCCAGCCACATTTATGGATATGTTGAATCGTATATGTCAGCTTTACATAGATAAATTTGTTATCGTATTCATAGACGATATACTTATTTACTCTAAGAATGAAAAGGACCATGAAGAACATCTCAGAATATTATTTGAATTATTACAAACAGAGAAACTGTACGCTAAATTCTCGAAATGTGAATTTTGGCTATCCGAAGTACAATTCCTTAGTCACGTAGTGAATGTGAACGACATTCAAGTAGATCCCACAAAAATTGAAGCAATATCAAAATGGGAGAATCCAACGACGCCAACCGAAGTCCGTAGTTTCTTAGGTTTGACTGGTTACTACAGAAGATTTATTCAAAATTTTTCTCGGATTGCAGTTCCTTTAACTTCTTTGACAAGAAAATCTATGAAATTTAAATGGGGGCCAAAACAGGAAGAAGCATTTCAAACTTTAAAACAAAAACTTACAATTGCACCAACCTTATCCGTACCAGATGTTGTAGAATATTTCGTTATGTATTGTGATGCTTCTCACATAGGGATGGGTTTTGTGTTAATGCAACGTAACAAGATTATAGCTTATGCCTCACGACAGTTGAAAATTCATGAAAAGAATTATACAACTCATGATCTGGAATTAGGTGCCATAATATTTGTAATAAAGATATGGAGGCACTATCTTTATGGAGTCAAATTCATAGTATATACTGACCACAAAAGTTTAAAATATATCTTTGGTCAGAAAGAATTAAACATGAGGCAAAGGAGATGGATGAAAGAGAAACCGAAGCGAGTTCGTGCCTTACTACTCGAACTTCAGATCGATTTGATAAGTCAAATAAAGGAAGCTTAGAGAATAGCACATGAAGGGAATAACATTGAAAAGGAAAGAATGAAAGGAATGTTTGACCAATTGGTCAAAGGAGAAGATGAAATTTTAAGAATGAACAAAAGAATCTAGAAGAAGCACATAAGTCAAAATATATGATGCACCCAGGGAGCGACAAAATGTACAAAAATTTGAAAGGATATTGCTATATATGTTGCAAAATGTCTTACCTGCTCACAAGTAAAAGCCGAGCATCAGAAACCTTCTGGTTTATTGCAACAGCTAGAAATACCCGTGTGAAAATGGGAAATGATAACAATGGATTTCATTACAAAACTTCCAAGAACCAGTCATGGAAATGATACGATTTGGGTTATTATCGACAGATTAACCAAGTCTGCTCATTTCCTAACCATGAAAGAAACAAATTCAATGGATAAATTAGCGCAATTATACGTTAATAAGACATGTCTTTACACGGTGTACCGTTATCCATTGTGTCAGATAGAGACAACATGTTTACGTCTTGATTCTTGCAAAGTTTTTAAAAGGCGTTATGAACAAAATTGAATCTCAGTACTGCCTATCACCCACAGACAGATGGGCAGAGTGAGAGAATAATTCAAACATTAGAAGATATGCTCAGAGCATGTGTGATAGACTCTGGAGGAAGTTGGGATAATCACTTGCCTCTAGTAGAATTTTAATATAATAATAGCTATCACACAAGTATACAAGCAGCACCATTTGAAGCATTATATTGTAGAAAGTGCAGAACACCGGTGTGTTGGTCTGAAATAGATGAAAATCAGTTATCAGGACATGAAATAGTTCAGGAGACGACTGATAAAGTATTACAGATTCGTGAAAGAATAAAAGCTGCTAGAGATAGACAAAAGAGTTATGCGGATCGACGAAGAAAACCATTAGAATTTAGTGTCAGAGATAAAGTGTTGTTAAGGGTTTAACCCTAGAAAGGCGTAGTCCGATTTGGAAAGAAAGGAAAACTGAGTCCACATTTTGTCGGACCCTTCAAAATTCTAAAACGGGTCGGACCAGTTGCCTACCAACTTGAACTCCCAGAAGAAATGAGCGGAGTACACGATGTATTTCATGTTTCAAATTTGCGCAAATGTTTGGCAGATGAAACTCTAGTAATGCCGCTACAAGACGTTAAGGTCAACAAGAAATAGAAATTTATCGAACAAACAATACAGATAAAAGATTGACAAATCAAAAAACTGAAAAGAAAGATGATGTAGTGCAAAGAATACATCTTTATACCTTTGTATTCGTGCGTTTTTAGATAGTTTTGTATTAGTTTTTACTTGTTTTTGTTTCGTATTGAGTCTTTTGTGTGTTTACAGCAGCTAGTGTGAATAACAAGTCAAATCATGAAGATATCGAGCATGAGAAGAAGCCCGGAGGAAAAAGTGAAAAAATGGTGAAAATCAGTCCCTCGCGGTACGCGAGGGAGTAGTGACAAGTTCTCGCGGTACGCGAGGAAAGCTAAAATCGGGCCCGACTAATTTGTCCCTTGCGATACGCGAGGGGCTGGCCATAATCTCTGGCGGTACGCGAGAGGCCCTTAAATCCGCAAAAAGCCCTAGTTTCGAATTAAATAGAATTTAAAGGCTATTGTGAGTGGGGTTCGATTGTTTTGCCGTCCAGAGAACGGTTTGAGGCGATTTTGGGAGCTAGGAAGCAGAATCAAGTGCAAAGTTGAAGACTTTGGATCCCGGGTTCGTTGTAGTAGCTTATTCGGTTTTAAAGTTTGAATCTTTATTCGTTGTTTCTGTGTTTGAACCTATGTTTTGCTTATTTACTTTTGTTATGGATGTTCTAAGTATGATCCTAGGCTAAAACTTTAATACTACCCTGCTCATTAGATGAATATTTGTTAAAGTTACGATCTTTATTGGATTTTGGTTTCAATTGATGGATTAATGATTTTGTAAACGATCTTTTGATAATGAATATGATGAATATTGCATGCTTGAATCTGATTTATGTTTGATTTCCATTCCTTATGTTATTTATGGATGTCTTCCAATATCTTGATCATATACTTTAGGTTTGTGGTTGTTTGTATGGTTTGCTAGACGTAGTGACGCATAGGGATTGTGATTGAGTGTTAATTAGATCTGAGTGTGTATCTTATCTCAATACCCGTGAAGTGAGAGATAATCAGTTAGTCTTCATCATTAGGTTCCGAGTTTGATTTGTCTGAGAGGAAATTCCCTTAGGTGTCTAGTGATTGTTGTTATTCCGTGTCATAGTTGTTATCCTGAGATTACCCTGTGCATCTTCGATGTATTGTGGACAGTGAGACTGAGAGGTGATCTGTCTGTTGGGTACTTTATCATTGTTGGAGAGACTGAAACCATCTGGTGAGTTTACTACATCTTTAGGTTTCTTAGTTAGTGACACCCTGAGAGTGATTAGGGATCCACTAGGTTGTCTAGAGCTGTTATCTTTAGAAACCCAGATCCATCATTGTTTCCATAACTCGTAGAAGTTGAGCTTTGCAAGTAAGATTCCGACCTAGGTGGTATTCTTCCTATTCCTCGTATTTCCCTGAGTTCTTTGTCTGGATAGTTAGAGTCGATCGTTAGTTCTGTATTTGTTAGTTAAATCAGTAGTGTAGAAAACCCCCAACCAAATCATCTTTAGTCAGAGTCAGAGTCTAGTTTAGCTATAGTAGTGTCTCTAGGGTTCGATATTTCGGTTTACCACTAAGCTGGGCTACACTCGATAGGTACACTTGCCTGTCAGTGCGGTTTAGTTCATAGGTACTCCATTTATTACTTAGGAGTCTAGGTTAGGTTTATTTGTTAGTTTTTATAGACCGTCTGGGCGATATCAAGTTTTAGGCACCGTTGCCAGGGAGACTTGGCAACAGCAACATTAGCTTTGACTAGTTTTTTTTATTAGTAGATTGAGTCTTTGTTTTTTTTTATTCTTTGTTTTTTTAGTGAGTCTTTGTAAATATTTTTTTTTCTTTTCTTTTCTTTATTTATATATCTGGTGCCCGTGATCTTGTTTTTGTCTGAGTGTCATTGTGCAGTGAAAATTACTATGGAACATTTTTACGGGGAACGTTATCAAGGACACCGACTTGCTCAAAGGGATCGTTACCTGAGTGTGTGGTGCGAGATCTGTGGAAGGCCCCATTATACCCAGAATTGTCCTTGTCCATCGGGCTATTACACATATTACTATAGAAATCCTCATCCGCATCCACAGTCATATGAGAGTTCTGAAGAAGAGGTAAGCCCATCCTTTATTAAAAGCCACAAGGCCCTAACGAAGACTTTTAATCAATGGATGGAGACTGAGAAAGAGAGAAAAAGAGTTTAAGCGGAGAATACCCCAATCTGGGTAGAGTTGCTTCAACAGTTAAAAGATATGCTTGCTCACCTGAAGGAGAATAGAAGACTTGAGGATGAACTCAGAATGATTGAAGAAGAAGAGCGTAGGGAACAAAAGGAAAAGCTCCGCATAATAGAGGCACTGGAAACGGAATATCAGGAGATGTGTGCTAGATATCGAGTGGAGAGTTTTTCTTACAACACAAAGCTGATCGGGTATGAGGAGGACGAAGTGTAAGTTACAGTGACAGAAAGTGCAGCTCAAGTCCCACCTCGTGGTAAGTTTTTTTACCCTAGTTTATATAGTGATGATTCTTCTTTATCAACCTCCATACAAGATCAAATGGTTCATTGTAGTGCTTTACACTCATCTTGTGAGGATGATATTGAGTCCCAACCTAGAAATCTACTGGAAGAAGAACTTAAGGAAGAGCAACTGAAGGTGCAGGAGATCATGAGTACTCTGTAGCACCTGTTAAGTAAGGTTGAGCAACTTCACTACTTGGGTGAAAATTGGAGGCTTACAGATGAGGTAGCGAGTTTAAGGATGGTGAGAGACAAAGCCGCCCAAGAACCGAAGATTTTAATGGAAAATGTGCAAAGTCTCGCACAAGACCCTCCTTCGGTTCATACGGTGTTTAGTTGCGGATCAGAGCCCATCAAGGATGACTTCTTCAGTTGTCACGCCCATAACACAGGACAGTTATCTAACCAGAGTAGTACCTCCAACAGAGATGTTCCCAGGAAAGAAGAACGGGTTTAGGAGAGATTTATACACCGTCCTTTCCTAGACAGAACATTCCGTTTGTCAGATAATTACATACTGGTTAGAAGGTCGCCTTCTAGTTACTGTGACATTGATATCAAAAACACACAGCGAAGATTTAAACCATAACTTTTAGTAACATCAACACATTGTTTACATCATGTTTAACAAAAGTTACATCATTCGTTCCTAACAAGGAACATATCATTCGAGACTTATAGTTCCTGGCATGCCTATCAGCTGGATCGTTCATCATTTTGTTCTAGTCCTGGAATGCCCTGTCTAATGACTACCTGTGATGCGTTAGAACATTTAATAACACATGGGTCAGCATAAAGCTGGTGAATTCATAAACTAAAATAGTTTATTAAAAAGACCCGCCAAAGTATCTTGAACACATCCATGGGTTTCCACACCCAAATTCATAGATAACTATGAGCAATCGTTAGTATATATATAACCAAAGACCGTTCCACGGGTCCTGTCCAACATGTCATTCCACGGGCAAGTGAAATACAATAAGCGCTTAGAATACGTTATATATAAACAATCGGTACAATCCTTTCAAGATAATCAAAAAATTTTCATAAATCAATCATCCTAGATAAGGTCATGAAAAGGTTCATGCATCAAAGTTTAAGAACTCACCTCGGCAGTATTTCGGCTTATTAATCAGTAATGTGACAAATACCTTGGGTAGAGCTCCTAGATAATCATAATATTAATTAATCATATAATCCTAGCTTAATGATTCATAACCAAAGCTTAATGGGAAGATGGAACCTTACCTCAGCACTATATACGGTAATTTTGAAGTCTAATGGTCCGAAACCGAACTCTTGTACGCGAACCAGGGCTCGGGATCAGGTTTCAGTGTGTGTGCGATGTGAATGTGTGTTTGTGTGTGTAAAAGAGTTGAAATCGTTCAACTATTTATAGGGCAAAACTTGGACCCGTAGCAGACCGTTATGCTGGGGGATAGCGGTCCGCTACCGCCTCCAGTCGCAAAATTGCCTTCGGGCCTACATAACGGACCGTTATGGTTCGGATGTCGGTCCGCTATCGGATCCCGCGTCTGATGAATCACAGGACACGTGTCACTACCCGATTCATTGCTTGCTCCACACATAGCGGACCGTTATGCCAGGGATAGCGGTCCGCTATCCTTTCCATTTTTAGATTTTTCATTTTAATTCCCTGAACTTTATTTATTTACATATCCACCCCTCAACTATGAATAATTGGCAAGTTTAGTCCTTAATTTTCTTAGGAATTTTCGAGGTGTTACAATTCTCCCCTCCTTTAAGAAATTCTGTCCTCGAAATTAGGATGTGAACAGATGAGGATGTTTGACTCTCATATGTTCCTCTAATTCCCAAGTCTTGTCGGCTCCAATCCGACCTTGCCATTGAACCAATACCATTGGTATAACTTTCTTTCTTAATTTTTATTCTTGGGTGTATAAAATCTTGATCGGTTGTTCTGTAAAGTGGAGTTTGTTGTCGACGTGTACATAATCTAGTGCAATAGCCTGAGCTGGATCAGCTAAGCACTTGCGTAAACAGGATACGTGAAATGTATTATGAATTCCTTGTAATGCTTCAGGTAGATCTAACTTGTAGGTTACCGCACCGATTCTTTCAATGATTTTGTAAGGTCCAATTTACCTGGGTCCTAACTTTCCTCGTTTCCTGAACCTTACCACACCTTTCTAAGGTGAAACTTTTAACATCACATAATCCCCGACTTGGAATTCTAATGGTCGTCGTTCTTTGTCATCATAACTCTTCTGACGATCCTAAGTAGCTTTAAGTCGTTGTTTAATCTGGACTCTCTTATCTGTTTTTTCCTGTATTACCTTAGGTCCAGATAATTGACTATCTCCTATTTCAGTCCAACAGACTGGAGTTCTACACTTTCTTCCAAACAGTGCTTCAAAAGGTGCAGCCTTGATACTTGAATGATAATTTTTGTTGTGTAGGTCCCAACGGGTCTACGGATCGATCTTAGACGTATATGTTGGGTCTGAATATGTGAGGCTGATGCTTATCAAATAAGTATAATTATTGGTGTTACCGAATAGATGGGTATTCGGGTTTTGTAACCGTGAATTATAGGTTCACGGGTTGGGTCTTGGGCCGGCCATGGGCCGAGAACATGTATTATGGGCTTAGTTTGTTTAGGCTTAGTATAAATACATTTTTGTGTAACCTAAATTATGTTAGAAGCTAGTTAGACAAATTTGAGTGGTTAAAAACCGTGTGAGGCTCAAGCGGTCCTTGAGTTAGTTTCTTTGTAATTCTCTTATGCAATACAAGTGATTTTACATTGAATCTTAGTCTTCTTGAATCACCACAATCCATAGTTTTCGCCTATTTATTGTGAGAGTTTAATATCGTGTGTGTTTTTTTTCATGTTTTAATTGAAGATCCAAGGATTGGGACTTACAACTGGTATCAGAGTCGTTGAAGTCATTCAAGGCTCGGTTGTTGATATCAACGATTCAAGAATCACGATTTGAGGTATTGTTTATTGTTTTCGGTTGATTTATGTTACTAATCGGCTGTGTTCGTGTCTGTTTTTCTTCTTAATCTGCTGAGAATCAAGGAATTATCTCTGTTTTTCGTGAAATCGTTGCTGTTTTGCTGCTGATTTGGAGGATTGATTGTGTTAAAATCATTAAAAGGATAGACTGTGTTCTTCGTGTTCAAATTTCAAAATTTGAAATTCCAAAAGTATTGGAGCTTAGTTTAGAAACCGAATTTGTCACAACTGTGGTTCACGGGTTAGGCTTCTCAGGTAAAAAGAAAGGTCAAAGCTGATTTCTGGGGTTTCAAATTTTAAAATTCCAAGATTTTCGGGTTTTAAACGTGGAAAGTCAATCTGCTACATCTGGAAGTTCACGGGTTCAAGGCTTGAATTCACGAAAATAGCTTCTCGGGTTACAGTTTACCGGTCTACTTCATGGCTTAAATCTACTTCACGAGTTTGGTTCTAGGGTAGACTTCTCGGCTGGGGTTCACGGTCTAAGTTCACTACACAAGTTCACGGGGTGTTGAAAGGTTCATGGGTTCTTGATAGTTTACGGCTTCAGAATGATTTCTATAGTTGGAGCAGTAGGAACAGGTTCATCATTTTCAGCTTCAATTCCACCAGAGGTAACATCTGATCTCTTTTCTCAATTATGTATTAAAAAGGTGGAGATGTATAGAAAAGAAATGTTGATTTGAGGTTTGAAATTGAAAATCTTAAGTATCATAAGTCAAAGTTTTCTAAAACATAAAAGGGATACAAAGAGGCTATAGAGGCAGGTAAAAAGGATATTTCTGTGTTAAAACAAAAAATTAGTGAACAGGCATGTGTTCATTTAGATTCCATGAAAGAAATAGCTGAATTAAAAGAGAAACTAGAAAAGGCTGTTCAAACTTTAGCTTCTAAGAGGATCAACATGGAAAAATACTGTCATTCAACTAAAGCTGTAGAAAACATGATAGATAAACAGCTGGGGGTAATGTGGTTAGAAGGGTAACTCAAGGTTTGGGGTACAACAGTGTGCCTCCTCCTTTCAATGGAAATTTCACAACTGTTCCACAATCCATTGAGGAACAAGTAAATGAAGATTGTATGGTTTATGGGAAGGGGGTTACCACTGGGAGTTCATCTGATTCTGATAAATCAGCTTCACCATCCTTTGCATCTAAGGTTAAAGGTGTGAACAATTTTGATGCTTCTCCTTCATGTGCTGACAAAGTAAAGATTGAAGACTGTGATAGTGAAATTAATGAGTGTGAAGTGGTTCGTGTTTGCAAGAATAAAACTGATTCTAACAGGGAATCGTACAGTTTGAATGAGAAGAGGAAACGGGTTGAGAAACCTAAGGTTATCGTTCAAACCTCAAGTGCTTCACCTAAGCACTTCACTAAAGCTGAGTTTACTCAAAGTGTGATCATCATCATATGAGGTCTGAACAAGAACAGGTAATGAAAAACAGGAGGTTTGAAAGCTCTTCAAACAAAAGATGTGAACATAATTCTAGAAAAGACAGATCTTATCAATCACAATCATCATCATCTTCATGGTCAAACAGATCGGGATATGCTCCTTATGTAAGGAAGCAAACATGCTACACATGTGGCAAAGTCGGTCACATTGCAAGAAATTGCATACATCATCCTTGTGTACCTTATTATGAGAAAAATCAGAGGACTACACAAAGGGATAGCACGTACACTAAGCCAAAGAAGGCTACCCAGCCCAAAGCATCCCAAAGTTAAGCCTTCTGATAGTTACTGGAATGTTGCAAAGAGAAACAGACAAGCTTATTATGAAAGACAGAATCTTAAACAAAATAAGAAAATGGTGAAACCTAAAGTCTCTGTTTTAAAAGAAACAAAACCGTCTGTTCAATCCAAGCCTGTCTGGAAGGCAAAGGAGAATGTTGTGGCAACACAGTACTTGAGTATAACAGTGATATGTGTTTGCAGGAAGTATCTTACATTGATGCTTCAGGAATGCCCAGGTCAACAATGGCTTGGGTACCTATGTCTAACTAATCTTCTCAATCGTGCAGGGACATCCAAGGAGGACCGTCGACAATCAGAATAGTATGTTGATGAGGGTTGTTCCAGGCACATGATGGGTGACATCTGTCTGCTGGATAACGTTAATACTTTTAATGGAGGGTATGTTTCCTTTATAGGAGATAAGGGAGGTAAGATCAACAAATAAAGGTACAATTTACTTTGGTACATTATGCTTTGAAAATAATGAGTTTTTGAAATTTGAGAATGGTTACAAAAATATTTTTCTTTATTGTTTAAATTTGTACATTTTTATATTTGTATGCACAAATTTAGGGGGAGAAATATGAAAACTACAAAAATAGGAGTCTGTTTTTAGGGGGAGAAATATGAAAAGTACAAAAAGAGGAGTCTGTTTTTAAATAAGGGTAGTGTAAGAAAAATAAAAAAAGATTGCTAATCTGCTTAAGTCGGTTGTTTGCTATTAAATGAGAAGTGATATGATTGTTCGTTTCTTAAGGCTAGGATCAACACGTGTAAGGCACTAAATTGAAATGACTAGGATCATTGTTGGATATGTTGATAGGCTCTGCATGTGATATACTTGAACAAAATGATCTTATGGTCTTAGTGGGGAACATCTCATAGATTAGTGTAATTTGTTATTCATGTTAATAATAGAGAACTTAAACATAAAGGTTGACAAACCGTGGATAACCCTTGCTCTATTGGGATTACACTAACCGGGACCCTTCACAAAGAGGTTGCGAGCTGCCTTGTTACAAGTCTGTGTATATAGTATGTATATAGTTAAAAGACATGCATTGACATGCAATAGGTGAAAAGACACTCAATGATACTGCAAAGCTAATTTGCAAAGCAGAATTCTGAGCAAAAAGACACGCAATGTTAGTGTCGTGCTATAGGAATAAATTAAAAATATATGTCTAAAGACGTACATATTAGTATACTTGTAAATATATTTTTTTTGGGACATGGTGACTGAGATAAAAGGTTTTTGACGAATTCAGGATACGTAAGCCCGTCGTGCTGTATTCCTGGGCAAAATTTTGATATTCCCAAAATCAGTTCACAAACCCGTGCTAGTTATGCTCAATTAGATACTTTTTAGGTGCTCAAAAGATCATTATGAAGGGAAGGTTTACCTGATAAGTTGTGGGGTCCATTAAAGTTCATCAATAATTCACATAATTTACATTTATTTAATTACAGGTTTCTGAGATATGAATGTGGGACCCATTGAGTCATAAATAATTCTACCAAAAATATGATAATCTAAATCATAAGTGAAAATCTTAGGTTTGAAGCTAAAGCTTGAGTTTAGAAGAATCTAAATATTGGCAATCCACTTGACCGGTCTGAGTAAAAATACACGCTGAAAAATGTTCCTTGGTCTGCCTATAGAACGATATGATCCCATTACAAACTTCTTAAAGGCTCTTTGTTGCAAGTATGTATAATGAGATCTTTGTAAATGTGTCAGATCTGTCAAAGTTGCAATTTGTTAAGAAAATTCCAAAAAGATTTTCTTTCAAATTTTATCTTTAATTTTACTTAAGTTATAGTTTTAGTTTTTCTAGTTTGTTTTATTTTACTTTTATTTATCTTTACAAAAATCAACCATTCTTGGATTTAATGACTCATCATCAAAAGAATTGGAATTTCAAAAGTTTGATAGTACGTGGATGTACTAGGTATTCGTGTGAATACTGAATCCCCTGTTGCATATAAATGTCTGCTTATAAATTTCTGAGAATTTGCATAATTTGTTTCAAATCAAGAACCAGGGTTGAAGAAGAATGAAATGTTGTCAATTAATGACAAGCGTGAAGTACCACTACAACAGAATGTACTCGAGTCAGAAGAACCAGCCGTATTTTCATCTTCCGACAATGAAAGTACACATGAAGAAGTACCTATGAATCTTCTTGAAAAAGAAAAAATGAAAAAGAAAAGAGCTGCTGAGGATCCTCCTCTCACATCCTCTTTTAGCAAGATGATCAAGTAAATGCTGATACATGAGGATCTAACTCCAAGAGAAGAAAGAGAGACCCAAGTTTGAGAGTTCAGAAATGTTGAAAATTATCAACATCGACATCGACACCACATCAACAATCAGAGATTTAGACTGGAAGTGGTGATCATATTGCTACGTTCGAGTTATGAAGATCATTTGATAGCATCAGCCT
This sequence comes from Smallanthus sonchifolius, assembly GCA_023525975.1. NCBI lineage: Eukaryota > Viridiplantae > Streptophyta > Magnoliopsida > Asterales > Asteraceae > Smallanthus > Smallanthus sonchifolius. The sequence goes on along the minus strand of CM042018.1, from coordinate 73,179,953 downwards.
AGGGGGAGATTGTTGGGTCTGAATATGTGAGGCTGACGCTTATCAAATAAGTATAATTATTGGTGTTACTAAATAGATGGGTATTCGGGTTTTATAACCGTGAACTATAGGTTCACGGGTTGGGTCTTGGGCCGGCCATGGGCCGAGAACATGTATTATGGGCTTAGTTTGTTTAGGCTTAGTATAAATACATGTTTGTGTAACCTAAATTAGGATAGAAGCTAGTTAGGCGAATTTGAGTGGTTAAAAACCGTGTGAGGCTCAAGTGGTCCTTGAGTTAGTTTCTTTGTAATTCTCTTATGCAATACACGTGATTTTACATTGAATCTTAGTCTTCTTGAATCACCACAATCAATAGTTTCCGCCTATTGATTGTGAGAGTTTGATATTATGTGTGTTCGTAGTTGTGTTTAATTGAAGATCCAGAAGATTGGGACTTACAGTATAACACCCAACGTGAACTCGTAGTGTAGAATCCTAACGAATACACGCGTCTCAAACAGATACACATACAATAGAACCACACAAAAAGACAAGATCTCCAGTAAACTCTATGTTGTATTGCTCTGATAAAAGTGTTTACAAGTGACAAATTCCAGATCTACAAAACAACACAAACTAAGCACTATTTATAGGCAACACACTGCTACAGGCCAACTTAGCAAGTTCGCCAGAACTAGCCTTAGGCGAACTTAAAGTTCGCCTGTTACAACAAACTTAACACACTTAGAAAACATTACATACAAGAAAACATAAAGACCTAATCTATTACAAGACTGGTTGTCACACAAATGTTCCAACAAACTCCCCATTGACAACAGCTTGGTCTTTATCTTCAAGTCTTGCTCTTCCAACTCTATGGTAATGAGCTTCCTGCACACACTCCATACTTAACACACACACAAAGCACTCTCTTGTACTGCATTGCTTGTTCACTCCATTCACTAGTGTACATAATTTCTCTACGCTTCAGCATCTTTTGATCATTCTTAGAAAAATTAACAAGATTCATGGCATCAAAGAATCTTACCAGAACCTTACCATGCATATCTTCAGTCACTGCTTCTCCTATATTAACATCCACGTACCACCATTTCAATTCACCCAAACAATCTTGAGGAATCATCTTTAAAGGAATCTTTGGAACAACTTTAACAGGTTTGAATTTATATCTCCAGATCGTTTTCTTTGAAACTGGATCTATATCCTTAAATCTTCTTCCCTGTTGTGGCTTCAATCTCTCATATTTCCTTGATCCTCCTTCAATTCTTATAAGCTTGGCAATTGAATTACCTATGCCATTACCTAATCTGTTAATCAAGGATTTTGTTGATAACCCATTGACTTCACATCTCGGCAAAGAGTTAAAGTACTTCAGTCGTGGCTTCAGATACTGAACACCTTCAGTTCTCTTTATGGAAAATAGCTTGAACTCATCTTCATAAAACCAACTAACAATCCAACCAACACACCTGACCTTGTTCACATATCTTTCTGAGTTTGAATTGATTGAGAAGCTGGTAAACCCTTCTTCCAATTCTTAATCATTTCTAACCACTGTGTTTTGGTCATGCCGGTATCCTTATATAGCACTTGATCTTCATGCTTATCTTCAGTAGTATCAGAACTAGGCTTTGTAACATCATGATCTGATTCTTCTGACTCTGCAATACCTTTAGAAATATCTTCAGATATCACATTATCATGGAATAAGTCCATGTCAATAATCAATCCATTATAGCCTTCATAAACAGTCTTATATGTGTCTTTCACCACCTCTAATTCCACTATTTCTCCTTCCTCAATCTCAGACTCACTTCCAACATCCACTTCTTCATCATCAACAAGCTCATCAAGATTCATCAAACACTCTAGCTTATCAGCTTCATCAACATCAGAATCTTAAAAAATTGAATTATCTAACATATCAGCATCAACTCCAGAATTTTCTTTCTCAACTATAGTTTCAGCTTCAACAACCTTATCAAACTCCCCCTGAGTTAATGATGTCATAGTGGCATCAACGTTTTGACGCTCACCTGAACCACCACCAACATTTTTTTCGTCATCATCATTATGCTTAGATACATCGGTTGTGTGACAAGCATCATCCACAGCACCAACAACCTTCTCCCCCTGAGCGTCAACACGCTCTAAAAGTTGTGATAAAAAGATTTGCATTTCAGCAATCTGTCTATTCTGAGCATTAATCTTTTGTTGATGCTGGGAATCACTTGCTTGAAGCACATCAACTTGAGTCTGTAAACTTGTTACTTGATTTTGTAAACCATGCACCTTAGATTCTAAAGCATTAATCCTGGCATCTTGAGGATCTGTAGAGATAGAAGTACCTGCTTCATATTGAGAACGAGATACAGTAAGAGTTCTTTGTAGTATAGGAGATCTTGATGGAACTGGACTGATAATCAATGAGTCCACAAAGTCCACATCAGTTTGTGTAGCTCGGATAGCCGAAGCCATCAGTTTTTTGTGTTTTTGGAGGATGAGCATAATCAGAATCAGACGATTCATCTTGTAATGTTCTATTGCCAAGAACTGCACCGGGAGGAGGACCCCTGGCAGTCTTGCATCTTGGTAATTTCACCTTCTTCTTACCGAGGGACTTCTTTCTTTTTGGGAAAGCAAGTATCTGGTAAAATGTTACTACAAGGAGCATTTACCAACTGAGCGTAATGTTCAGGACTAAAGTCCTGTGTTCTATCATTTGTAGCTTCATTCCCGTCACTCTCAGTAGCACTCGAGTCTGTACTAGAACTCGAACTAGAACTAGTGCTTGTATCCTCAGCTTGAACATGTTCTGCCTGAGGTGGAGATAGAACATTAACATAAACATTCTCCTCATGTTCTTCTTTTTCATTAACTGGTTGATCAACTTGTTCATTCATAACATTCTCACCATTACCAGCATCAATTTCATCATCATTAGCATCATCATCACCATTATCAATATCATTCCCTTCATCATTATCATCACTGATGTAGTGCAAAGCACACATCTTTATTCCATTGTTTTAGTGCGTTTTTTATTAGTTTATCTTTGGTTTGAGTCGTTTTGATATACATTTGAGTCTTTGTTCTGTTTTCAGGAGCTCGAGTTAATTACAAGTGAATATACGAAGAAACCGAGCAAGAGAAGAAAGTCCAGGGTTCAAAAGTGAAAACAATGAAGAAATTCAATTCTTCGCGGTACGTGAAGACCAGGAAATCAAATCTCACGGTACGCGAAGAACTTCAGAATCAGCTACGACTATTTTGGCGCTCGCGGTACGTGAGGGAGGAAAATTCGGCAAAACCGTAAAAATTGAATTTTAATAGAATTAGAATCCCATTACATGGAAGAGTTCGATTTCCAGCCGTCTAGAGAGAAACCAGAGGCGATTTTGGGAGATTGAAGGCAAAAGGTGAAAGCTTTGGATTCCGGGATCGTTGTTTAGACGTTCCAGGTTTGCAAGATTGAAATTTTTCTTTAATTTGTGTGTTTGATACCATGGTTTTGTGTTTCTACTTCTGTTTTGGTTGTTTAAGCATGATTCTAGGCTAGAACATTGATATTGCCTAGGTCACATGATGAATACTTGTTAAAGTTTCAGTTTTTATCCTGTTTTTGGATTCAATTAATGGATTTATGATTTTGTAAAAGATCTAGAGTTGATTATTGTGATGTTATTGCATGTTTAGATCTGATCTTGTGTTTGATTTCAATTCCTTGCGTTGATTGTGGTTGGCTGCCAGTTTGATTAGCGTATCTTGATCATATATCTTAGGGTTTGTGATTAGGGTGGCTTGCTAGACGTAGTAGCGATAGGAGTTGTCTTTGATTACTGGATAGAGTTGAGTGTGTATCCTAGTTCAATACCCGAGAGGTGAGAATTAGTCGTTTAGTCTTCGTCATCAGGAATCCGAGTGTCAGCTATCTGAGAGGAAGCCGGTATTACGTGTCTAGTGATTGTTGCTATTCGTGTTATAGTTGTTATCTTGATATTTCCTCGTGCACTCTTTGAGTGTATTGGTGGACAGTGAGACTGAGAGGTAATCTGTCTATTAGGGTACTTTATCATAGTTGAAAATACCTGAGAAGTGATCCAACATCTGGTGAGTTATTACATCTGTAGGTTCCTTAGTTAGTGACACCCTGAGAGTGATTAGGGATCCACTAGGCTGTCTAGAGTTGTTTAATTAGAAACCCAGATCAATTACAGTTCCAATAACCGATAGAAGTTGTGCTTTGCAAGTAGGATTCCGACCAAGGTGATATTCTTCCCATCTCTTGATTTCATCTTAGTTCTTGTTCTTGATAGTTGAGTCGATTTTGTTTGCTGCATTCCTTAGTCTAAAAAGTAGTGTAGTCAACCCCCCAAACCAATTAAATCTTTAGTCTGAGTCAGAGTTTAGTTTTGTTACATAGTGTCTCCAGGGTTCGATAACTCGGTTTACCATTAAGCTGTGCTACACTCGATAGGTACACTTGCCTGTTAGTGCGGTCTAGTTCATAGTTTTTCCATTTATTATTTAGGAGTCTAGGTCAGATTTAGTAGTTTATTTTATAAACCGTCTAGACGACATCAAGTTTTTGGCGCCGTTGCCAGGGACACTTGGCAATAGCAATATTAACTCTGATTAGTTCTTTGTTTGATTTTTAGTTAAATTGAGTCTTTTCTTTTCTTTTGAGTCTTGTTTGTGTGCTTGTCTTCTGTGCTACTTGTGTGTCTAACTTAGGATTGAGTCTATCTGTCTTTTCTTTCTCTCTTATCTTGTGTCTTTCTGTTTATGCACCATACTCGTTGGTAGGGATCACCAACTTTTGCAGCTTTTTTAATGCCCAAACGAGAGCTTCACGAGCGCACCCGCGACTTTCAGGATCGTTTGAAAGCATTGTGCAACACCGAGGTACGTCCTACTAGCCCAATCCTATTTCCACAAATGGGTGACGTTGACCCACCAGCGAGGCGTAAAGTACACCAGAGGGCCAGTGATGGGGTCACGGGCGCGAGATCTTCGATCACATACCCCCACTAATCCGACCACAAATTCTTGGCAGATCCCATCACATGTCATGAGTACGATCACTCATGCCACTCAATTTCATGGCCTTGAGGATGAAGATGCACCCTGACATGTGTCCCGCTTCGCGCGGATATGTGATACCTTTAACATCACGGGTGTGTCTAAGGACGCAATTTACTTGCGTCTCTTCCCATTCTCCCTCTCTGGGCATGCTTCTACTTGGCTCGACACTCTCCTAGACAACTCGATCACCACATGGGATGATATCGAAGCCAAGTTCTTCAAGAAGTATTATCCACCTTTAGGGCTGCTCGCCTTCGGGACCAGATCCACTCCTTCTGGATGGATCCCGACGAGCCCTATCACATGTCCTAGGAGCGGTTTAACGCGTTGTTGACCCGATGTCCCCAGCACGGTCTGTCGGACAGGGTGATAGTGGAGAAATTCTACAATGGTCTCACCTTCGAGAAGCAGAAAATGTTCAATACAACTGCGGGAGGCCATATCACGGATAGACTCGAGCCAGCTGAGTGCGAGGACTTGTTCGAGAGTTTCGCTCAAGCCGAACAGTAGCATCCATGTTCTGTTAGGAATTCCATTCCTACTGCTAGAGCACCCGCCTCTTCTCCTAGAGGTGTACATCAGGTCAATCCGGATTCTAGCGTGGCTGCTGCACTCGTAGCAATGCCTAATGAGATAAAGGAGCTGAAGCTCAGTGCTCTTAGGTGTGAGGTGTGTAGGGGAGGCCATGATACTAGATGTAACATTTCTGATTTTTAGTATCCGTATTTTCAATTCAATGTAATGCATTTCAAACTCAATTCTAGTGCACTGTTTTATTCCTTTTCGTACCATCAATTTAATACTATATTTCAATGCAAATCCGCAAATTTTACTCGGTTTCATCCTATTAAAATAATACATAAGTATCTAATTATACAAATATGACAAAAGACTAAAGTTACAAGGTCTGATGTTGAAAAGTAACAAGAAACCCTAATAGGCACGGTCGCCCCTCGTTCTGGCACGGTCGCACCGAGTGCTTTGGCACGGTCGCGCGACTTGCATTGGAACGATCACGCCTGGTGCCTTAGCACGGTCGCGCCTCGTTTGGGCACGGTCACGCCTAGTACCAGTTGAAACGTAAATACAGTTTTAATCACCCGATCGTTGAGTTTCGTAACCGATTTACACTTCATTACCATTACCGAAAGCAATGACATTTCCAATTACAACAAACGTCTCAGATTAATCCAATCAATCTCAAAAATCGCTTAGACATTTCAAGAAAACACGAATTCTCTCTTTCGATCGGGATTATCGTAACCAAGCAGCAGATTCACGCTTCTCAATCCTCACTAAAGCTACTGGACTATCTGGTTTAGCCGGGATTGTAGCAGAGAACGCCAGAAGCCATCCGCATCGCCGCCGAGACCCTTTCCTATCGTTCTCTATCAATTCGCTACTCTTCCGGGTAATTGAAACTGTGTCCTCAATCTATTCAGTCTCTAGATCAAAAGCCCCATGTTAATTTTGGCTTCCATTATAGAAATCCTCCCGAAACCGAATCTATATTTTATTCAAAATAGTTTAATCGAATTCAATACTAAACATGATTTAAATACAATTAATCTATATAACAAGAACCACAATAACACTATTAATAAAAACCCTATGATTTCAAACACTAACAATGTAAGAATCAGTCGATTCGTGTCTGTTTTGGAAGAGACACGGTCGCGCTAATCATCTAGCGCGGCCGTGTTCTCCTGTCCAAACCCAATCATGCCCTTTGGCTAATCTCAGTCGTGTCTTAAAATCATAGACACGATCGTGCCTAGCCAAGGAACGGTCGTGCCTAAAGATTTAGTTAGTTAAGCCTCTGTTTGATCAACACGGTCGCGCCCTGACTAGCATGGCCGCGCCCGTGGTTTGAGCACGATCGTGCCTTCCCCAGGCACGGTCGTGTGTGAGTTAAGGTTTTGGCAGAATTATAATTTTATATATTTTTCAAACAATAAATATTTCTGATTAAATTATAAAATAAAAATAGTTGATTTTTATAAAAATGCATTTAATTCTATTTAGAAAGATCAAATATTTAATCTTGGAAATAATAGAAAAATTATTTGAAGTTTATAAAAAAATTAAATTTACAATTATTGCTTGACCTTTCATTTAAAAAGTATTTAAATGGTTAAGTTACATTTTATAAATAAATAAATAAAATAATGATTATTTATTTACTTTATGTTTAAACAAAGACATTTATTTATTTACACTTAATTTCATTTAACACTTATAATATTTTCATAAACAATAATTATTTACATTACTTATTTAATTATTCAAACTCAAACCTTAATCAAAATGTTCTAAAAATATTCTTTCAAACTTTATATATTTTTATTCAATACCTCCAATTACAAATCAATGACCTTTTTTTACAAGTCCAAATGCAACTTTAGACTTAAACTTTGGTGCACACTATTAATACCATATACATTACACTTTAGGTTAACTTGTGCATTTCAAGGATCTTTATTCTATCTAGTATCTCTGTTAGCTACGCCTTCAAACCAAGTGAGTATTTCATAGCCCCTTTTACTCTTTTACACTTTTGGGGTGAAACATGAACCATATACAAATTACATGTTTACATTTACACAAGCAACACAAGTATAAATCCTATTTACATTCATGTGTACAAATTTGAGCTTTATGCCCAAGTGCTATGCGTGCTAACTTTTGTATGCTATTATGTGCAATCATTAACTATTCAAGCCGATGGTTTTCAATGATAGATCTATTGAGTCTGACAAACCCACCCATATTGGGGTGATTGATACCGACAACACAATTTGCATGCTAGTTACAAAGGTTTGATTGTGCTTAGTTACACAATAGCAGCTCCCCATAAATGCCTTATTTATCATGTTATGTAAGGATTTGTTTTACAACTATATGCTATCTATATACAAACCTGTGTTATACTCACCAACTTTTTAGTTGACTTTATTTTATTCATGTTTCAGGTACTAATGTGTGAGTTTGGTCAAGATGTGCTACACTTAGGCTTTGGACTTAGCTAATTTAAATAAAGAAGTCTATGTTTTGAAATATTGTTTCTATCTTGGATTTGGTTTTGTTTGAATAATTGTAATTGAATTTGAAGTTTAATATATTTCAATTTAGTCAACCTTGTGCTTACGAACAGTCTACATGTCCCGCCCCGATGATTCCGCCATCGGTCGGGGTGTGACAAATTGGTATCAGAGCCTTGGTTATAGGGAATTAGGTTATTAGACACCTTGACCTAGACTATAACTTTAGGACACCTACTTATGCCATGTTTCATGATTTCATGTTATATGCTACATGCTATATGTTATATGTTATGTGTTACATGCTATGTGCTACATGCTTACTATGATTAGTTATTATTTTATTTGATGACTTATTTATAAAAAAAATAATAATAATAAATAAATTCCATGACTTATTAGTATATACTTAAATAATAAATTAAATAAACAATATCCTTTCCTATATCCTAAAACCCCATAATACTCTTATCTCCTTCCCTATCTTTATCTTTCTTAGCATGTGGAAACATCATGAAGCTAAATCTATAAAATTTCTTTATTTCCTCGTTAAGGTTTTTAAGCTTTGTTAATTATTTGAGGACACGTGCAATCTGGAAGAGTGACACCTGTATTTTGGGTTTTCTGTCTAGGAAATCATTTCGCATAAATCCCAATCAACCGAGGGACCCGTATGCTTTCCTGGGAATTCCCGAGATGAGTGTTTACTTATAGGCTAAAGCATGTCTCCTTGAAAATTATATAAGTTTAATTAACCTTAATGTGTCATAGTATTCGAGTGATTATATCACTATTTGAGTACAATCCAAACTATGATTATCTATTTATTTTGTTATCTTATTCTATTAAATCCAAACAATTCTCATGAGTTCTTACATCTTTTCTTGTCTTGTGAAAATCTGTAGAATGCCTCCTCGTCGTGCTCCCGCGGCCAACGCCAATACCGACATTGCTGCTATTCTTGCACAACTCGTGACACAACTCACTCAAGCTAATAGTGCCACCAATGGCAACAATGGTGGAAATGGTAGTAATAGTGGTAATGGTGGTAATGGTGGAAATGGTGGTAACAACCCATCTCAATGCACCTTCAAGCATTTCAACTCGTGTAATCCCCTCAAGTTCTATGGTACCGAAGGAGCTACCGGACTCCTTCAATGGTTCGAAAGCATTGAGAATACCTTTCTCAATAGTGACTGCCCCGACAACCTTCGTGTTCGTCATGCCACAAGTGTCCTACAAAAACGGGCACTCACGTGGTGGAATGGGGAGAAAAGGAATAGAGGAGTGGATGTAGCAATGGCTTTACCTTGGGATGAGGTTAAAAGGCTAATGACCGAGGAATTCTGTCCTCGAAATGAAGTGAAGAAACTTGAAGCTGAATTTTGGGATCTTGCCCAGGATAGTGGAGAAAATTTGGCTTATACAACTCGGTTCCATGAGTTGAGTCTCTTTGTGCCCCACATGGTCACACCTTTGTCCCGCTACATTGAAAAGTATATTGGTGGACTACCTAGGCAAATTCAAGATACTAGGAATCCCGCAACACTTGAGGATGCTATCCGTTTGTCCGCTACCTTAACCGATAATCATGTGAAAGCGGGGACTCTTACTAAAAAGGGCACAAAGAAAGCCTCCGACACTACAACTCCTTCCACCCACAACAAAGAAGCCATAACTGAACCCTCCCGACATAATAAGAAAAGAAAGACCAGAAACTATGCTATGGTTACTCCTGCTATACCCGTTAATCAAGTTGCTCCTATGGTTCAAGCACCGGCCAAAAAGCCATATGTTGGAATCTACCCACTTTGTGCCACCTGCAACTACCATCATCCCCAAAGCATCCCATGTCGCCTTTGTACTTATTGTGGGAGATATAGCCATACGGTCAATGTTTGTAGGGCTAAAGCTCTTGCGGGCCAAGTCAACCCACCAAACCAAACCAACACCCAAGTGACTAATCAAGGTACTCCCGCTATTGCAAATGGGCGTGCATGTTATGAATGTGGCAACCCGAACCATTTCCGTGATCAATGCCCAAGATTTGCCAATGCCCAAGATTTGCCAATGCTAGACAAGGTGGAGCTCGTGGGCGTGCTTTCAACATAAACGCCAACGAAGCTCAAGCCAACAATGACGTGGTCAATGGTACGTTCCTTGTAAATAGTCAACATGCCTCCATTTTATTTGATACCGGTGCCGATAAAAGTTTTGTGACACTTAACTTTGAACCTTTACTTGCCAAGACACGATCTCAATTAGAGAAAACCTTCACTGTCGAAATATCAAATGGTGATTCACTTACAATCGAGTCTATTATCTATGACTGTTCTCTGGAACTTAATGAACATACATTTCCAATCAATCTTGTACCAATGCCATTAGGAAGTTTTGATGTCATCATAGGCATGGATTGGCTATCAAATCATCATGCCGAAGTTATCTGTTTCGAGAAGTGTATTCGAATACCTCTACCATCGGGAGAAACACTAAGAGTCTTTGGTGAAAAGCCTTGTAAAAGGCTTAAATTAATGTCATGCACTACTGCTCAAAAGTACTTATGAAAGAAGTACGTGGCCTTTTTGGCCCATATCATTCAAAAAGATGTCAAAAAGAAGAGTATTCAAGACATCCCCATTATTCGGGATTTTTCTGAAGTATTTCCCGAAGATCTATCCGGTCTTCCACCCGTTCGACAAGTAGAATTTCGCATAGATCTTGTGCCCGGAGCTAACCCCGTGGCTAGAGCTCCATACCGTCTTGCACCTTCTGAAATGCAAGAACCTACGAGTCAACTCCAAGAGCTCTCCGACAAGGGATTCATTCGTCCAAGTCATTCACCGTGGGGTGCACCCATCTTATTCGTCAAAAAGAAGGATGGATCATTTCGCATGTGTATTGACTACCGCGAACTCAACAAGCTTACTATCAAAAACCGTTATCCTTTACTTAGAATTGATGACCTCTTTGATCAACTTCAAGGTTCTACTTGCTTCTCGAAGATTGATCTTCGATCTGGTTATCACCAACTTCGTGTGCAAGAAGACGATATTCCAAAGACTGTCTTCCGAACAAGGTATGGTCATTACGAGTTCATGGTTATGCCCTTTGGACTAACCAATGCACCCGCAGTTTTCATGGACCTCATGAATCGTGTGTGCAAACCGTACCTTGATAAGTTCATGATCATTTTCATCGATGACATCTTAATCTATTCCAAGACTAAAGCCGATCATGAGCAACACCTTAAATTGGTTTTGGATCTCTTGAAGAAAGAACAACTATATGCCAAATTCTCCAAATGTGAATTTTGGCTAAAGGAAGTTCAATTTCTTGGTCACATCGTCAACGACAAGGGTATTCATGTTGACCCTGCTAAGATCGAGACGGTTAAGAATTGGAATACCCCGAAGACTCCCACTGAAGTTCGTTCATTTCTTGGTCTTGCGGGATATTACCGTCGTTTCATCTCGAACTTCTCTAAGATTGCTGTCCCCCTACCGCTTTGACCCACAAGGGTAAGACTTATGAATGGGGACCAAAACAAGAAGAAGCTTTCCAAACCCTTAAGCAAAAGTTGTGCAATGCTCCCATTTTGACTCTCCCTGATGGGAATGATGATTTAGTTGTCTACTGTGATGCTTCTAACCAAGGTCTCGGTTGTGTCCTCATGCAACGAGGCAAAGTAATTGCTTATGCATCAAGGCAACTTAAGATTCATGAGAAGAATTATACGACGCACGATCTAGAGTTGGGTGCGGTCGTATTCGCATTGAAGATTTGGAGACATTACCTCTATGGCACAAAATGTGTGGTGTTCATCGACCACAAAAGTCTTCAACACATTTTCAACCAAAAAGAACTCAATATGAGGCAACGACGTTGGGTTGAACTCCTTAACGACTATGACTGCGAGATTCGTTACCATCCCGGCAAAGCGAATGCTGTAGCCGACGCTTTGAGTTGAAAGGACCACGTCATGCTTCAATGTGTTCGAATTCAAACCGACATTCAAAACCACATCTTAGAAGCTAAACACATCTCAGTCACCTAGGGTAACATGTATGAGGAAATGTCGTGTGGTGTTGAACTCCTACTCGAATCAAAATCCAATGGCTTACTTTATTACTTGAACCGTATTTAGATTCCCGATCGCGAGGATCTCCGTACATTTCTCATGAACGAGGCTCACAAGACTCGTTATTCTATTCATCCTGGTGCGGATAAAATGTACCAAGATCTTCGCCAACAATATTGGTGGCCCGGTATGAAAAAGGACATTGCTCATTATGTTGCCAAATGTCTAACGTGTTCCAAAGTCAAAGCCGAACACCAACGTCCTTCCGGATTACTTGAACAACCGGAAATTCCCGTGTAGAAATGGGAGAACTTAGCCATGGAATTTATTACCAAACTCCCTCGCACCTCGAGTGGTTATGATAGCATTTGGGTAATCATTGATCGTCTCACCAAATCTGCTCACTTCTTGCCTATCCGTGAAGACTATCGTGTTGAGAAACTAGCCCGAATTTACATTGATGAAATTGTGAGCCGTCATGGTGTTCCCTTGAACATAATATCCGACCGAGATGCCCGGTTCACTTCTTGATTTTGGCAATCTCTCCAAACTGCTCTTGGCACACGATTAGATTTGAGCACGGCTTACCATCCCCAAACTGATGGTCAAACCGAGCGAACAATCCAAACACTTGAAGACATGCTTAGAGCTTGCGTAATCGATTTTGGTGGCAATTGGGATTCACATTTATCCCTCATTGAGTTCTCTTACAATAATAGCTACCACACAAGTATCAACATGGCTCCATTTGAAGCTCTTTATGGTCGCAAGTGTCGTTCTCCTATCTGTTGGAACGAGATTGGTGAAGCACAAATCACCGGTCCCGAGCTAATTCAAGAAACATCCGACAAGATTATTCAAATCCGTGACCACATCCGAACAGCGAGAAGTCGGCAAAAGAGTTATGCCGACAAACGTCGAAAACCCTTGGAATTCCAAGTCGGTGACCTGGTTCTCCTTAAGGTGTCCCCGTGGAAGGGTGTTATCCGTTTTGGAAAGAAAGGCAAGTTAGCCCCGCGCTATGTTGGTCCATTCAAAATCCTTGAAAGAATTGGGAAAGTGACTTACAAACTCGAGTTACCTCCATCTCTTGGCAATGTGCATCCTACATTTAATGTCTCGCTGATGAGAATCTCCATATACCACTTGATGACGTACGTATTGATGAAACGATGCACTTGGTTGAGAAACCGGTAGAAATTATGGATCGTGAAATCAAGCAACTCAAGCGAAGTCATATTCCTATTGTTAAAGTTCGTTGGGAGTCTAAGCGTGGTCCTGAATACACTTGGGAACGAGAGGACCAAATGAAACTCAAGTACCCCCATCTTTTTACTGATGCCGTAGTTTCCTCTAACTAAATTTCGGGACGAAATTCCCTCAACATGGGGAGACTGTAACATTTCTGATTTTTAGTATCCGTATTTTCAATTCAATGTAATGCATTTCAAACTCAATTCTAGTGCACTGTTTTATTCCTTTTCGTACCATCAATTTAATACTATATTTCAATGCAAATCCGCAAACTTTACTCGGTTTCATCCTATTAAATAAAACAAAAGTATCTAATTATACAAATATGGCAAAAGACTAAAGTTACAAGGTCTGATGTTGAAAAGTAACAAGAAACCCTAATAGGCACGGTCGCGCCTCATTCTGGCACGGTCGCGCGACTTGCTTTGGAATGATCACGCCTGGTGCCTTAGCACGGTCGCGCCTCGTTTGGGCACGTTCGCGCCTAGTACTAGTTGAAACGTAAATACAGTTTTAATCACCCGATCGTTGAGTTCCGTAACCGATTTACACTTCATTACCATAACGAAAGCAATGACATTTCCAATTACAACAAACGTCTCAGATTAATCCAATCAATCTCAAAAATCGCTTAGACATTTCAAGAAAACACGAATTCTCTCTTTCGATCGGGATTATCGTAACCAAGCAGCAGATTCACGCTACTCAATCCTCACTAAAGCTACTGGACTATCTGGTTTAGCCGGGATTGCAGCAGAGAACGCCAGAATCCATCTGCATCGCCGCCGAGACCCTTTCCTATCGTTCTCTATCAATTCGCTACTCTTCCGGGTAATTGAAACTCTGTCCTCAATCTATTCAGTCTCTAGATCAAAAGCCCCATGTTAATTTGGGCTTCCATTATAGAAATCCTCCCGAAACCGAATCTATATTTTATTCAAAATAGTTTAATCGAATTCAATACTAAACATGATTTAAATACAATTAATCTATATAACAAGAACCACAATAACACTATTAATAAAAACCCTACGATTTCAAACACTAACAATGTAAGAATCAGTCGATTCGTGTCTGTTTTGGAATAGACACGGTCGTGCTAATCATCTAGCGCGGTTGTGCCGACTATCAGCGCGGTCGTGTTCTCCTGCCCAGACCAAATCATGCCCTTTGGCTAATCTCAGTCGTGTCTTAGAATCATAGACACGATCGTGCCTAGCCAAGGAACGGTCGTGCCTAAAAATTTAGTTAGTTAAGCCTCTGTTTGATCAACACGGTCGCGCCCTGACTAGCATGGTCGCGCCCGTGGTTTGAGCACGATCGTGCCCTCCCCAGGCACGGTCGTGTGTGAGTTAAAGTTTTGGCAGAATTATAATTTTATATATTTTTCAAACAATAAATATTTCTGATCAAATTACAAAATAAAAATAGTTGATTTTTATAAAAATGCATTTAATTCTATTTAGAAAAATCAAATATTTAATCTCGGAAATAATAGAAAAATTATTTAAAGTTTATAAAAAAATTAAATTTACAATTATTGCTAGACCTTTCATTTAAAAAGTATTTAAATGGTTAAGTTACATTTTATAAATAAAATAATGATTATTTATTTACTTTATGTTTAAACAAAGACATTTATTTATTTACACTTAATTTCATTTAACACTTATAATATTTTCATAAACAATAATTATTTACATTACTTATTTAATTATTCAAACTCAAACCTTAATCAAAATGTTCTATAAATATTCTTTCAAACTTTATATATTTTTATTCAATACCTCCAATTACAAATCAATGACCTTTTTATACAAGTCCAAATGCAACTTTAGACTTAAAATTTGGTGCACACTATTAATACCATATACATTACACTTTAGGTTAACTTGTGCATTTCAAGGATCTTTATTCTATCTAGTATCTCTGTTAGCTACGCCTTCAAACCAAGTGAGTATTTCATAGCCCCTTTTACTCTTTTACACTTTTGGGGTGAAACATGAACCATATACAAATTACATGTTTACATTTACACAAACAACACAAGTACAAATCCTATTTACATTCATGTGTACAAATTTGAGCTTTATGCCCGAGTGCTATGCGTGCTAACTTTTGTATGCTATTATGTGCAATCATTAACTATTCAAGCCGACGGTTTTCAATGATAGATCTATTGAGTCTGACAAACCCACCCAGATTGGGGTGATTAATACCGAAAACACAATTTGCATGCTAGTTACAAAGGTTTGATTGTGCTTAGTTACACAATAGCAGCTCCCCATAAATGCCTTATTTATCATGTTATGTAAGGATTTGTTTTACAACTATATGCTATCTATATACAAACCTGTGTTATACTCACCAACTTTTTAGTTGACTTTATTTTATTCATGTTTCAGGTACTAATGTGTGAGTTTGGTCAAGATGTGCTACACTTAGGCTTTGGACTTAGCTAATTTAAATAAAGAAGTCTATGTTTTGAAATATTGTTTCTATCTTGGATTTGGTTTTGTTTGAATAATTGTAATTGAATTTGAAGTTTAATATATTTCAATTTAGTCAACCTTGTGCTTACGAACAGTCTACATGTCCCGCCCCGATGATTCCGCCATCGATCGGGGTGTGACACCAGAGATTGCCCCGTTAATAATCAGGAGCAGGTGAGCTATGCTGGAAACCAGTACCAGAACCAAGGGTATAATAACTGTAATAATTCATTTAGCTCGGGATGGAGATCTGGACACCACCCACCTGGGTTTAACGGTCACCAGCAGCATCAGCAGGGAAAAGGAGAAGCAGGAGCTAGCTCGGGAAGCAGTGTCCACATAAGGAAGATTGAAGAGTTGATTGAGAACCAAACACAGATGCTTGCCCACTTGGTTCAGCAGGATAGAGTTGCTAGGTAGAGACTGGATAGACACGACACCCTATTGAAGAATCAGCAGTCAGCAGTTCAGGATCTACAGCGCACGGTAGAAGACATCGCGAGGAGCTTGAAAGAGAAGCAGAGGGAAGCATATGCGGCCTATAAAAGTTCTAATGCTTCAGTGATAGCCGTGTCAGTTAGGAGTGAGGAGGAGAAAGATGTTATCGAGGATGGCTCCCGCTTCATTGAGCATGGCATCCCTTCTGTAGAGGAAGTGAAGAAGGTATATTGGAGAGCTCGGTTCGCTGCAATCGATGCGAAGATGATTGAAGAGCAGTCGGCAGATGAGATACTAGAGCCACCGGTATGAGAGGAAGAGCAGGTGGTTGAGGAGATTGTAAAGGAGAAATCTGCCGAGAGGGTAGAGGAGATGAAGTCCCCTCAGATTTACTTGAGTCGTGTTCCCTATCCAGCACGTTTCCTGCCATGTAAACATGCTAGGGAATACGGTACTTTCCTTGATATGTTCAGACAACTCAAGGACAATCTTCCACTCATAGAGACCCTCCAGCGTATGCCAAAATATGGCAAGTTCCTCAAAGATCTTCTTTCCAATAAGAAGAAACTAGAGGAGGGATCTAAAGTCTCACTTAGTGAGCAATGCCCTGTAGTGATGCAGAAAAAGCTGCCAGAGAAACTGAGAGATTCGGGTCGTTTCATGATCCCATGTCTCCTAGGCAGTTTGCCCTTGCACCACGCGTTAGATGACCTAGGTGATAGCATCAATCTGATGCCATATTCTGTCTATAATGTCACACCCCCAAATTCCACTAACGGACTTTTATCGTTTGGCATGTGACAAACAAGGATCTCAGTCATTAGTTACATCAAACAACACTATATAGGACTTAAAATGTCATAACATAAAAGTTCAGAGTTAAATGCGAAAGCGTAAACATTGAAATCAAAAGTAATTACACTCAACAAGCGTCAAATAATGTAAATAAGTAACACTGTTTAAAATGTTTGAAATGAATGATATGACAGTAGGACTCCATGCATGTCCTAAGTGTGCAACCTGTGCCAAAGCGACCTGAGAAACATGTAAGAAAAAGTGTCAACACGGGGTTGGTGAGTTCACAGGTTTCAAGTTTGCAATGAGAGCGTTTGCCAGATTATGTACATTCAATATGCATATCTATAGGTAGCTAGCCTATGTTCATGTCTTACTAAAGCGCTCGCAACCGAAGCTGACAGTGTTTGTTTGTTTGCCTCCAGCCAAATCTATCAACTCTGACTAATGTGTTAAGGTCAATAATTCACCCGTTCGACCTCTAATCGAGTTAGCGCGACTAACGCGGGTGGGGTTTGTCAAACCAGTAGTACTACCAAAATTACCTCGCTAATTCCATATTAACGGTTCGAAGTGTGTGAGGACTTTCATGATAGTGTGTTACGCTTAGTCTCAACAGTGATATCATATGAAGTACCATAATTAAAATAGTTTGCGTCATATTTTCTCCCCCAACGGGAAAAACATGTAAAATGATGTTTGTTTGCGCACATGTTTCTCCCCCACAGGAAAACAAGTAAAAGTATGATGTTTTGTGTACATGTTTCTCCCCCAACAGGAAAACGAGTAAAAAGGGGTCGTGAAACTCACCTGAGTTGTGTACGAGTAGATAGCACCACACAAGGATACAAGTAGGAAACACACAAGTTTTCCTGTGAACTACATAAGTATGTCCTGGAATTATAAGCATGATAGTCAGGGATACAATGAGATTTTTGTGACGATGACACAGAAGGATTTGAACGTCCTAGAACATTTTAAGGATCAACGAGTAGACGACCTTGTCCACGGGAATAAAGGTTTCTTAATATACTTATTAAGATAAATACATTTCGTGTCAAAGGTTTCTTAATTACTAATATAATAATAATTAAATATATCTGTGCGTTTGTACCATTAAAATAATGGCTAGGAAATTAATATAACTAATATATTATTTTTAGAGAAATAACATGATTATTTAAAATGTGTGACAAAAATAATAAAACTATTATTTTTATTTAAGGATATTAAACGTGGGTAAATAATATAAATAATTATATTATTTATTAGTTTGAAACGTTACACAGAGTTTATAAACAAGTTGAAAATAATATCTAAATATATATTATTTTTAATTGTAGCGACAGGTTGAAAATAATATAAATATACTATTTTATACGGAGTCGTGGTTTGAAAATAATATAAATATATTATTATAAAAGTGGGTAATGATATTCAAATGAGTTATAAAATCAAACTCGAGCCTACGGGTGTTTTTCCAGTGCTAAAACATATTACTATATAAATATAATAATATTGGGATAGGTTTTATATTAAAAATAATAGTTTAAAAATGATTTAAAAAGAAAAACGGGTGGAGAGACTCGAACCCGGGTCTTTCCTACCACGGCCAAACGACTTAACCAACTCGCCCGCTAAGGTATCGCATACAAATGCTGGATCAGTTTGGTTTTAACCCATAACACCCCTGTGTTCTTCCCCCTAGTGAAGTGAATCCAAATTCTTACCTGAGAGGAAGTCGGTATTACGTGTCTAGTGATTGTTGCTATTCGTGTCATAGTGGTTATCTTGAGATTGCCCCATGCATTCTTTTAGTGTATTGGTGGACAGTGAGACTGAGAGGTAATCTGTCTAATAGGGTACTTTATCATAGTTGGAAATACCTGAGAAGTGATCTAACATCTGGTGAGTTATTACATCTGTAGGTTCCTTAGTTGGTGACACCCTGAGAGTGATTAGGGATCCACTAGGCTGTCTAGAGTTGTTTCATTAGAAACCCAGATCTATTATAGTTTCAATAACCGATAGAAGTTGTGCTTTGCATGTATGATTCCGACCTAGGTGATATTCTTCCCATCTCTTGATTTCATCTTAGTTCTTGTTCTTGATAGTTGAGTCGATTTTGTTTGCTGCATTCCTTAGTCTAAATAGTAGTGTAGTCAACCCCCAAACCAATTAAATCTTTAGTCCGAGTCAGAGTTTAGTTTTGTTACATAGTGTCTCTAGGGTTCGATAACTCGGTTTACCATTAAGCTGTGCTACACTCGATAGGTACACTTGCATGTAAGTGCGGTCTAGTTCATAGGTTTTCCATTTATTACTAAGGACTCTAGGTCAGGTTTAGCAGTTTTTTTTATAAACCGTCTGGACAACATCAAGTTTTTGGCGCCGTTGCCAGGGACACTTGGCAATAGCAATATTAACTCTGATTAGTTTTTTGTTTGATTTTTGGTTTAATTGAGTCTTTTCTTTTCTTTTGATTCTTGTTTGTGTGCTTGTCTTCGGTGCTACTTGTGTGTCTAACTTAGGATCGAGTCTTTCTGTCTTTTGTTTCTTCCTTATCTCGTGTCTTTCTGTTTATGCACCATACTCGTTCGCAGGGATCACCATCTTTTGTAGCTTTTTCAGAGCCCGAACGAGAACTTCACGTGCGCACCCGTGACTTCCCGGAGCGTTTGAAAGCATCGTGCAGCACCCAGGTACGTCCTACTAGCCCAAACCCCTTTCCACAAATGGGCGACGCTGACCCACCAGCGAGGCCTAAAGTACACCAGAGGGCCAGTGATGGGGTCACAGGCGCGAGTTCTTCGATCACACGCCACACTATTCCGACCATAAATTCTTGGCAGATCCCATCAAATGTCATGAGTTCGATCACTCATGCCACTAAATTTCATGGCATTGAGGATGAAGATGCACCCGGACACGTGTCCCGCTTTGCGCGGATATGTGATACCTTTAACATCACGGGTGTGTCTAAGGACGCAATCTACTTACGTCTCTTCCTATTCTCCCTCTCTGGGCGTGCTTCTACTTGGCTCGACACTCTCCCAGATAACTCGATCACCACATGGGATGATATCGAAACCAAGTTCTTCAAAAAGTATTATCCACCTACCAGGGCTGCTCGCCTTCGGGACCAGATCCACTCCTTCCGGGATGGATCCCGACGAGCCCTATCACATGGCCTGGGAGCGGTTCAACGCGCTGTTGAACCGATGTCCCCAGCACGGTCAGTCGGACGGGGCGATAGTGGAGAAATTCTATAATGGTCTCACCTTCAAGAAGCAGCAAATGTTCAATACAGCTGCGGGAGGCCATATCATGGATAGACTCGAGCCAGTTGAGTGCGAGGACAAGTTCAAGAGTTTCGCTCAATCCGAACAGTAGCATCCACGTTCTGTTAGGAATTTCATTCCTATTGCTAGAGCACCCACCTCTCTCCTAGAGGTGTGCATCAGGTCACTCCTGATTCTAGCGTGGCTGCTGCACTCGCAGCAATGCCTAACGAGATAAAGGAGCTGAAGCTCAGTGATCTTAGGTGTGAGGTGTGTAGGGGAGGCCACGACACCAGAGAATGCCCCGTTAATAATCAGGAGCAGGTGAGCTATGCTGGCAACCAGTACTAGAACCGGGGGTATAATAACTACAATAATTCATTTGGCTTGGGATGGAGATCTGGAAACAACCCACTTGAGTTTAATGGTCGCCAGCAGCATCAGCAGGGAGAAGGAGAAGCAGGAGCTAGCTCGGGAAGCAGTGTCAACATAAGGAAGATTGAAGAGTTGATTGAGAACCAAACACACATGCTTGCCCACTTGGTTCAGCAGGATAGAGATGCTAGGCAGAGACTGGATAGCCACGACACCCTATTGAAGAATCAGCAGTCGGCATTCCAGGATCTACAGCGCATGGTAGAAGACATCGCGAGGAGCTTGAAAGAGAAGCACAGGGAAGCATTTGCGGCCTATAAAAGTTCTAATGATTCAGTGATGGCCGTGTCAGTTAGGAGTGAGGAGGAGAAAGAGTTTGTCGAGGATGGCTCCCACTTCATTGAGCATGGCATCCCTTCATTAGAGAAAGTGAAGACGGTAGATTGGAGAGCTCGGTTCGCTGCAATCGATACGAAGATGATTGAAGAGCAGGCGGCAGAGGAGATAGTAGAGCCACTGGTAGGAGAGGAAGAGCCGGTGGTTGAGTAGATTGTAAAGGAGAAATCTGCCGAGAGGGTAGAGGAGATGAAGTCCCCCGAGATTGACTTGAGTCGTGTTCCCTATCCAGCACGCTTGCTGCCATATAAACATGCTAGGGAATACGGTACCTTCCTTGATATGTTCAGACAACTCAAGGTCAATCTCCCACTCATAGAAACCCTCCAGCGTATGCCAAAATATGGCAAGTTCCTCAAAGATCTTCTTTCCAACAAGAAGAAACTAGAGGAGGGCTCTAAAGTCTCACTTAGTGAGCAATGCTCTGTAGTGGTGCAGAACAAGCTGCCAGAGAAATTGGGAGATTCGGGTCGTTTCATGATCCCATGTCTCCTAGGCAGTTTGCCCTTGTACCACGCGTTAGCTGACCTAGGTGCAAGCATAAACCTGATGCCATATTCTGTCAATAAGCAGCTAGATCTGGGTGAACCGCAGCCTGACCTGGGTGAACCGCAGCCTATGCGCATGAGCACAGCCTTGGCTGACCGTTCAGTCAAGTATCCACGGGGAATTGTGGAGAATCTTCTGGTTAAAGTAGTCAAGTTTGTATTCCGCTTGGATTTTGTGATTCTGGATATGGAAGTGGATGATTGAGTCCCACTTATCCTTGGACGCCCGTTCCTACGTACTACCAAGGCAATGATTGATGTCTTCGACGGGAAACTCACACTTCGTGTGGGTGATGGGTCTATTACATTTGATGCTACACAGTTCGTGAAGGATGTTGGCTAGCATAGCCACTCCGTGTGAATGCTTGATGCCTTCATGGACGCACATCGAGACTCTAATCCAGGAGAGGATGATGTTGAAAGGGATGAAGAAGGAAAGATTGAGGAGCCTCCGGATTGGTTGGAGGAGTTTGAAAAGAAATTAGTAGGGTCCTCATTCTTAGATGCTAGCGATGATGATTTCAGCTTAAGCGAGATATTAGCACAAGTGGGGAAGATAGTGTGTCAGCCACCTGTAGTGGAGAGAGTTGAGGATCATAAGGATCCGGGCGAGAGGTTAGAGGCCACACCTTTAGTGATATCGCATATTAAGCCTTTAACCTGTACTTATGTCTATGCTGAGGGGATAGAAGCCGAGTCATCCTCTAAATCTAGGCCGCACCGTAAGAAACTCCGAGATTTGAGTGAGTTTGTTAATCTAGAGAGAGTGAAAACACCAAGTGTGGGGATGTTTAGGGGTGACAGTTTGCTGAAGTACTTGAACCAGGTGATCTTTGGACCTGGTAGATTTAAGTTATGGTGGAAAGACTGGATTGGTGCATATGATATACATATAGAATTTGATAGAAGTGGGAGCTTGATGAGGTTGTGGAGGACCGGTAGACCGTGAAGGATGATGGCGGTGCCGGTTAGGATCAAGGAGAAGCCTCCTGATATACTTGCTTGAATCTTGGGCAAGTGCCCGGGATGTAGAGTTTGTGTGCATTACTTGGTTTGAGTCTGTGTCTACTTTTATGTTTTCGGTATGTGTTTTGTTTGTGTCGTGTTTTGTAGGGATTCGCGCTTGATTCGGCAAGGAAAATCGTCAGGAATGAAGTTCCAGGTATTTTTTACATATGTTTTTATGCTTGGAATAGCTTTTTATGGAATTTGGGTGAAAAAAGTTTGAGGGGTCAAAAATTTTCTAAGTACAAAAACCCTCAAAACATTCTGTCACCAGAGGGTTCTCGCGGTACGCGAGAGGTTTTCCTACATTGCCTCGTGGTACATGAAGGATAGAAATAGGGGCCGGCCTGAATTTCATTGCTTGAGCTTATTTAATTGAAATCTAAGTTTCGCCTACGTGTCACACGTCGGGTTCCAGCCTGGGATGATTCTTATGTGCTTATTCATTATGACTTAGTCTATGTGTTACCTTCCGGGATAGTGACTTGGTTGAAACGCCTCTAGATGAAGTTTAATCTGCTTAAATATGCTCATTATCATCCATTCATTCATGATTTCATCTGATTTCTGAAACCTGTAAATTTTAGTTTAACGTGGTAGGGTAAATCTATATGGTTTGATCTGTGCCTAGACATGACCATGAGACGGGATTAGGTAGAGCTGTAACTTTTAACGGTGAGTCCCATAGATTGATTGATATGCTTGGTAATTGGAATTAGAACACGTAACAGGGGCTTGAAAGTTGGTAAATGATGTCTGTTAAGTTAGATGCCAGTTATGATTCCATTTCATCTTTTTTGAGGACGAAAAAAGGTTAAGTGTGGGGATATTTGATTTAGTGCAAAGCACACATCTTTATTCCATTGTTTTAGTGCGTTTTTGATTAGTTTATCTTTGTTTTGAGTCGTTTTGATATACATTTGAATCTTTTTTGTGTTTCAGGAGCTCGAGTTAATTACAAGTGAATATACGAAGAAACCAAGCAAGAGAAGAAAGTCCAGGGTTCAAAAGTGAAAAAAAATGAAGAAATTCAAGTCTTCGAGGTACGCGAAGACCAGGAGATCAAATCTCGCGGTACGCGAAGAACTTCAGAATCAATCGCGACTATTTTGGCCCTCGCGGTACATGAGGGGATTGCTAGATTCTTTCGCGGTACGCGAGGTAAGTAAAATTCGGCAAAACCCTAAAAATTTAATTTTAATAGAATTAGAATCCCATTCCTTGGAAGAGTTCGATTTCAAGCCGTCTAGAGAGAGACCAGAGGCGATTCTGGGAGATTAAAGGCAAAAGGTGAAAGCTTTGGATTCCGGGTTCGTTGTTTAGACGTTCTAGGTTTGCAATATTGAAACTTCATCTTTATTTTGTGTGTTTGATACCATGGTTTTGTGTTTCTACTTCTATTTTGGTTGTTTAAGCATGATTCTAGGCTAGAACATTGATATTGCCTAGGTCACATGATGAATACTTGTTAAAGTTTCAGTTTTTATTCGGTTTTTGGATTAAATTAATGGGTTTATGATTTTGTAAAAGATCTTGAGTTGATTATTGTGATGTTATTGCGTGTCTAGATCTGATCTTTTGTTTGATTTGAATTCCTTGCGTTGATTGTGGTTGTCTGCCAGTTTGATTAGCGTATCTTGGTCATAGATCTTAGGGTTTGTGATTAGGGTGGTTTGCTAGACGTAGTAGCCATAGGAGTTGTCTTTGATTACTGATTAGAGTTTAGTGTGTATCCTAGTTCAATACCCGAGAGATGAGAATTAGTCGTTTAGTCTTCGTCATTAGGAATCCGAGTGTCAGCTATCTGAGAGGAAGCCGGTATTAGGTGTCTAGTGATTGTTGCTATTCGTGTCATAGTTGTTATCTTGAGGTTGCCCCGTGCATTCTTTGAGGTATTTGTGGACAGTGAGACTGAGAGGTAATCTATCTATTAGGGTACTTTATCATAGTTGGAAATACCTGAGAAGTGATCCAACATCTGGTGAGTTATTACATCTGTAGGTTCCTTAGTTGGTGACACTCTGAGAGTGATTAGGGATCCACTAGGCTGTCTAGAGTTGTTTCATTAGAAACCCATATCCATTATAGTTTCAATAACCGATACAAGTTGTGCTTTACAAGTAAGATTCTGACCTAGGTGATATTCTTCCCATCTCTTGATTTCATCTTAGTTCTTGTTCTTGATAGTTTAGTCGATTTTGTTTGCTGCATTCCTTAGTCTAATCAGTAGTGTAGTCAACCCCCAAACCAATTAAATCTTTAGTCCTAATCAGAGTTTAGTTTTGTTACATAGTGTCTCTAGGGTTCGATAACTCGGTTTACCATTAAGCTGTGCTACACTCGATAGGTACACTTGCCTGTCAGTGCGGTCTAGTTCATAGGTTTTCCATTTATTACTTAGGACTCTAGGTCAGGTTTAGTAGTTTATTTTATAAACCGTGTGGATGACATCAATCACCTTCATCATTATCATCACCTTCATCATCAGGTTCATCTTGTTGCTGTGCAGGAGGTAATTTCATGGCAGGATCAGCATGAATCCAATTATCATTTGGTGGTGCAACATAATTAGGATTAATAATGTGCCCAAAAATTGGTGTAACAACCGGAATCAATGCTAGATTTTGTTGTTTGACGTTGTTACAATCAGAGAATATCCTCTTGGTCATAGGAGTAAGAGTTAATCTTGGATTCAGTAGGGGAAAGTGGGGGTTAAGATGGTTAATAATGACCTACAAGAATCTAGGGTACATTAAGAAACCATGACCCCCGAGCTGTAAATTTAGTAACCAACTGTAGAGAGTAATGTTAAACGGACGATTCAATGTTAAAGCCACCATGGCTGCCTGTAGAGATGCTTTCAAGCCATCAGTACCGGCTTTCCTAGGAGATAAGCATTTAATAATCACATGCATAAATTATGACCACTGACCCACTAGACCTCCCTTACGTGGTTGAGAATCATTTGGTCTTCCACGGTAACCCATTCTTTGAAAACACCCAGTAATAAGAATATTTGGCAGCATAATAGGGTCTGTGTTAACTCCTCCCAAATTCGAAACAGCTCTGATTGTATCTACAAAAATTTCAATCTCCTGATTATTCACAGTAGCATGAATCACACTTGGATCAGCATTGATGTCATGAACTACAGTCTCCCAGAATTGTTGAATGTATAGCAAGCTGATAATAGGATTGGCCGATAAAGCAACTCTGATTCGGGACCGATTCAAGAAGTTAATTATCTCCTGATAGTTTGCAGCTTCAGCCATATCAGGATCTAGCAACGCCACTTGATTATGTTTGTACTCAACACGTCTATCCATCACCTGCATAGAATTCATGATTAGACATTTGCAATTTTCATAACAAAAAAATAAAAATAAACTTAGAAATAAAATAAAAAAATCAAGTTTAAAAAAAATCACAACATTTGAAAAATGCTAAGTACTAGCAGTACTGACCCTGAGGCGAACTTAATAAGTTCGCTTAGAGTTACAAGAGGCGAACCTGAGCAAGTTCACACAAAAGATGTTATTCTAGTGAATCAGGGTCACTACTAGTTTCGACAATAACCGATTAACACAATTGGACCATCAATTTCAGCAAAAACAACACACAAGTACCTCAAATTGCACACACTACAGTTACAATGAAACCCTAAGATAAATACGATGATTTTGATCAATACAACGGATGAAAATCAATGAATCTACCTCACAAGGTAAAGCAATCTGATTTGGAATAAGAAATGGAACACAAAAGCAACTGATTACACACGAATGTTTCAAATCAGATAAATTCTCGCAAGTCGTTGATTAAGTTTGCACAAGTCAATAAAGGGAGATAAAATGTTCAAATTCGCTGACATCCCTTGATATACTCAAATGGCCACGTTCGCCAACTCAAGCGAACTTAATAAGTTCGCCACCCCTTCTCAAGCGAACACAACAAGTTCGCCTATTCCAAAACTTGTCCAAATGAACTTTTTCAAGTTCTAACTTTACCTTTCGATTCATCCGACTGTCAAACATTCAACCTGTTCTGTAACTTAATCCCAGAAAGTAAGAATTTTTCATGGAAGATAGAAATAAAATATTTTTGGAATTTTCTATTTAAATGAACTAGAACAAGTAAATGACATATTTTTTTGATTTTGCAAACTTTTTGCTAAAACATACTAAAATATTTTTGAATTTTCAATATGGAATAAAACAGTAAAGAAAATGCAAAATCTTTTTGGTTTTTATGTGTACATACTGAAACACATGTTTTTGGTCTAACACTGTGAGTAAGAAGATCATATCAGTATCTATGATGAAACACACACACATATCAGATATAAAATCCCTAGCAGATCTAAGGGTGACCTATGGTATTCTGTGTACATACAATCTCAGCAAAAATTTATCAGAACTGACAATTTTATCATGCACAAACTATTAAACCTTGAAAATCATGAAATGATACACGATAAACTTCAAAGTAAACAGGATCAGATCATGACATGCTAACTTATTCATACCGAATTTGAAATATATTACATGTCAATTCAAGTTGTCAGCATTATAAGATTTGAAACCAAAAGCGTGTTTATCCCACGTTCTTGTGAGTTAGTACCATTTATATGAAAACAACGTGTACCCCACAAATATGCCAACAGAAAGTAAATTGCACTATTTTCAAGACATATAAGACTTTGTGCAAAAGAATATGTATATCAATCCCCAGGATGAAATTACATCAATTAGCACAGGAAAAGAAGTAGATCCCGAAGGATATAAAGAATCATAAAGATTTAGAATCAAGTGATTCATAACGATTGGTTTGGCTTTGATGATTCTCAATGATATCATGTAACAGATGAAAGATTGAATAAAGAATTGATTGATTCAATAATTCAGGGTAATGTGGTCCAACTGTTATCTGGATCTCTTCAATGAATCAGGATAATCAAGTGATTTTGATTCAAGGGCAAGTATATGCTTGACAGAATTTATCAAGACATATGTTAGTTCAACAACACATTGCATGTTTTTCGGGGCATGGGCAGTGAAGTGAACTGAAAAATTATGCTCATGACATAATCCGATACCGGTGTCATGAAATTCTTAAAGTCTCATCTTCCATATCTGATAATGATCTTTTAACACACACACCCAGCATACCATGGGTTCAAATCACAGTTGTGACATAGATCATTATGTTTTCACACTACTAATGGTCTAAAAATGCTTTTAGCGTACTGACAATTCAAATTACATGTAAATATCCAAATTAATAAATTATAGAATCAATGTCAAGCAGTCATGAAGCTATCATTTCCTGTTTGTGCAAACTAATAAGTTTAGATCAAATCATATAAGCATAAACTTCAAACATAAATACAGAAACCAGGTAGTCATTCTATGGTCATGTGTGTATGATCACCTACTGATTTACTATCATTTCTTCTCTAACTTCAAGCAGTACCGATTTTTATCTTTTTTTCAATTTGTTTGGTTTTTCAGAAAGCAAGTAAACAAAAGAAACTAAAGCATGAAAATAATTTACTTAAAAAAAACTTCTATGAAAAACCATTTTTACGTTGGATTAAACATTCCAATCATTTGAGTAAGAAATTCAAACCGTGAGCGATCAAACGCTTTGGTAAACAGGTCAGCAAAGTTGTCATCAGTATGGACTTTCACCAACTCAATCAATCATTTCTCTGCACAATCTCAAATGAAATGATGACGAATCTCAATATGTTTTGTTTTCGAGTGCTTCACCGGATTGTTTGTGATGGACATCGTGGAAGTGTTGTCAATGAACATTGGTGTCTCTGTGAAGTTCAGACCGTAATCCCATAATTGTTGCTAAATCCATAGGATTTGGGAATGACAACTGGCTGCTGCAATGTATTCGGCCTCGCACGTTGAAATTGCAACCGATGTTTGCTTTTTGCATTGCCAGGACACGAGTCTGTTTCCCAAAAATTGACAACCACTAGACGTCGATTTTCTATCCAAACTGCAACCTCCATAATCTGAATCTGTAAAAGCTTTGAAATCAAAGTCAGAATTATTAGGATACCACAATCCCAACCTTGGTTTACCCTTTAAGTATCGAAAGATCCGCTTTATAGCAATCAGATGAGATTCCCTCAGCTTGGACTGAAATCTCGAACACAAGCATACCGCGAACATAATGTCAAGCCTGGACGCAGTCAAATACATTATAGACCCGATCATTCCTCTGTATAACCTACAATCCACTTCCTTCCCTCTCGAGTCAGAATCTAGCTTGTGATTTACAGGAATTGGAGTACTGAACACTGAGGTATCTGACATCTCAAATTTCTTTAAAATATCTGACACATACTTCGTTTGATGAATATAGAAACCATCTTCTTTCTGATCAACTTGAAGACCCAAAAAAAAAGATAGCTCTCCCATGCTGCTCATCTCGAATTTCAGCTTTATCACTCTCTCAAAATCTTTGCACATTTCAACATTCGTCGACCCAAAAATCATGTTGTCCACATAAACTTAAACTAGTTGTAGAAGCATGTTTTTGTAACTATAGATTAAATTCTATGTATCGGTATACGTGGCTAGTACGAAGGAGGGTGTTCCTGAGTACTTAACCTGCACACCAGTTTGGTCCTGCGTAGTTAGTAAGTACGCAAGGCTTTTGCCTTGCGTACTTGTCAAGTACACATGACCAAACCCTGCGTACTTAGACAAGTACGCAGGAAGTGTTCCTGCCCCTATAAATAGAAGACTTGTCTTCATTTGTAGGTGGAACTCTGGAACTAGGTTGAGAGGTGTCCGGGTCGGGACTGTTAGGACGTAGAATGTATGACAAAAGCTTTGTAATAGTTTAGGTCTTATTGTCTTTATGTTTTTATGTAATTGTATAGAGTTTGTCTAAGTGATAGAACAAGTTCTGCTAGAGGAGAACTTGTTAAGTTCGCCTAGCCTATTAGAGGCGAACTTGTTAAGTTCGCCTAGTCTCATGTGAGGCGAACTTGTTAAGTTCGCCTAAGCATCTCTGAGGCGAACTTGTTAAGTTCGCCTATTGCAGAGTTTGTGCCTATAAATAGGAGTTTACAGAATCTGTTCTGTAAGTAAAAGCAGATAGAGGAATCGAACAAGTATATTTTGTAAACTCTGTGTTTTGGTGATATACAAAGAGAAGTTTATTTACCTGTTGTTTCTATTGTCAATTCGTATACAAACGTTAATACGATAGGATTCCGCACTCCGTGTTATCGAGACGTCTTTTCACGAGATCGATCTAAGATGAGTCATGTGGACCTACAAGTGGTATCAGAGCTTTTGCTCATGATTTGTGTTTGATTCTTGGTGATTAGAGACGTTTTTGTGTACAATTTGACAAGAAATTTATCATTTTTAGAAGTTTTGTATCCATGGAGTTTTCAAGTTCTTGAAGCTGATTTTACTGATGAATTCATGGATTTGAAGTGGTTTTTGGTGAAATTAATCCGATAAAAGTGTTCTAATTCATAAAATACATAATCCTACGGTCCAATTTCTTCAATTCCTTCTAATCTGTGAGAAATGATGATTTTAGGTGATGTTTGTTCGTGTTTGGGTTGAAGTTTCTCTTGTTGAGTTTGTTACAGCTGAAGCAGGCGAACTTGCTGAAATTTGTTGTAGACGAACTTAGCAAGCGAACTTATTAAGTTCGCTTATCTCATTTTAAGCGAACTTAGTAGGCGAACTTATCAAGTTCGCTTGATATCAAATTCGTTTGTTTGGATTTGAAGCGAACTTATTATCTTCGCCTGAGGGGAGTACTTGTTCAATAGTTGGAAATTTTTCTGAAAATGGCAAATATGGTGCAAGTGACTAACATGTTAAATTATGATTACGAGATTGATACATCTCAGAAACCACCCAAATTGTTAAGTCTTGCAGATTATTCTAACTGGAAAGATCGGTTTGATCAGTTCGTGTCTTTTACTGATACAAGTTTATGGATTCCAATCTTGGAAGGTTATACACATCCGACATATACTTGGATGGGAAAGGATGATGTTCCTAAATCGGTATCTGCGTTAACCATAGAAGAAAAATTATTGTTTGATAGGGAAAAGAAGGCAATGGCTAGTATTTCAATGTCTCTTCCTAAAGAAATTTATCATAGCTTTAAACAATTTAGGACTTCTCAATAATTATGAGAAGCGTTACAAAAGAAGTGTGAAGGTAGTTTGGATGTTAAGAAAAGCATAAAAGAATTACTAAAGAAGCAGTTCTTAGTATTCAAGCACTTTCAAAATGAATCTTTAGATGATCTTGCAACAAGATTCTATCATTTGGTGAGTGAATTGTCAAGTGCTTCAGTGGTTTATGAGACTGAAGAGATAAATGATAAGTTTTTGGAGGCATTACCATCTAAATTTGATGTGTATACAGTTTTGATAAAAGAGAATTTCAAGTATAAAACTATGTCTCTTGAAGAGGTTCTTGGCAAGATTCAATCACGTGATTTGAATATGAAGAAGAAGGAAACCAATATGGAGCATATCCAAGATCCTTCAATGTATTTTGCTAAGACTTCTGGAAAAATTGGTGCACGGGTTGCGTTTTTTTCTGGTGATACTCAAGATGTTTGTAATGATCATTGTTCTGGAGTTCTAAGTCATTCTGGTTTCTCTGCAAATACAACTTCTTCATCATCTGGAACACATAATATGAATCAAAGAGTTACTGATGATTATTTAGTGATGTTTTCTTCCTTTATAGCTTCTTATGAAAATTTTATTGGAGGAAAGATTCATGATCCAGATGTTATTGAAGAGGATTTCAGACAAATTGATCATGTTGATCTGGAATAGATGAACATTCAATGGAACATGGCTATGCTGATGTGACAAGCAAAGGATTTTTTGAAGGAGACTGGAAGAAAGTATATCGGTTCTAACAGTCGTTCACGTATGGGATTTGACAAAACCAAAGTTCGTTGCTATAATTTTCAGGAGTATAGTCATTTTGCCAAAGAGTGTGTGAAACCAAAATTTAAATTTGATTCTCAGAAGAAGCCTAATAACTTTCAGAACAATCCTAATCAGTCACATGGCTCCTCTGGTTCCGGAAATTCTAATCATGCATCTGCATCATCTGCTTTGGTTGCTCAGAATGATGAAAACTATGACTGGGGTATTCATCTTGAAGATTTGGTTGGTACGGTAAGTCAAGCTTTTGTAACTGAGATTCATTCTGCAAAATCTGAAGAGTCAACTGATGATGATAGCTCAAGTGATGGTGAGAGTTTGCCAAGTGCTGATGAAGAACATGATTAAGTACAAAATGTTGAGTCTGACATTGCATCTGGTGTATCTGAAGATGGTATAGTATTAACTCAAAATTCTTCTGATGGTGCTTATTCTGAAAATATTCCGATTGCAAAAGTCTTCATGGCAGATATGTCAGATCCTTCAAAGGTAAAAGATTCTGTCTGTCACATTTATTGCTCTAATTGCATCAGTATAAACGATAAAATGCAAAAAGTAATGGATGATAACACAAATTTAATTTGTGATATGAAATCGATGCATTCTGTTAATCAAAAATTCAAAGATAATGATAAATTGTGTATAGATAGAATTGAGTCTTTGAAAAGAGATTTGAACTCTTTGGGATTGAAATATAAGGAACAAGCATATCATCTTGATATGGCTTATGCTGAGATTGAGAAGCGAAATGAAATTGTCGCTCAGAAGAACAAAGAAATTTCTGATAAAGAATCTGAAGTGATCAAATTATATATTAAGCTGGAAAATTTTGAAAATTCATCTGTGGTATTGGATTACTTTAATGCTAATGCTGATCCTACAAAGAGGGTTGCTGGAATTGGATTTGTTTCTCCACCATTCAATGTAAATTATGTGGTTGAACCAGAAATTATTCATGAAGAGGAAATTAATCCAAAGACGGTGTTGAAGGTAAATCCAGTAACTGGTGAAGATATGATCTATGATTCTGATTCTGAAGATGAAGTCTTTGATGATAAAAAGGTTGAAGGCATTCCTAAGGAAGTGCAACTTGATGAACCAAAGGTAGTGAAAAATGTTACCCGTGAAAGATGCATTTTAACAGAACCTGATGAGGTGAAAGTTGATCAACCTAAACTTTCCAAAATGTTACAATCAAGTGGTTTTGTTGCTGCTAGTGATCAGAAGAAGAATTTATCAACGGTGACTAAACAAGTTTTTCTTCAAAAGAAGCCAGTCAACTGTTCGGTAAAATCTTCTGAAGACTGTTCATCGGACGGGTCATCAAAATTAAGAAAAACTCCTTATATCAGAAATCATCAAGATAGAAGAGTTTGCTTTCACTGTAATGAGGCTGGTCATATTCTGATTCATTGTCCTTATAAGAATCAAGGCAAATTAAAGAGTGTTTCCTCACAACAACAAGTGGTGACGATTTTGAAAAGACCTAATGGGGGAAAGCCTACGTCTAGTCTTGTAAAGAATGTGCCTTGTCAATCATTTGCTAAATCTTCATGATTTAAGCAACATGATAAACATATTTCTAAACCAGTTGTTTTTCAAAATAAGTTTGAGATTCCACATGTTGGAATTCCAAAAGATTCTCAACCTGAGGTCAAACTTTCTAGACCACAAAGAAGACGTAACAGAAAATTAAAGAAATTTTTGGAAATATCTGAATCTGATAATCATAAATCTAATAATGTTTTTCCAATTAATCATACTGTGTCTTCATTGAAAAGGTCTAATTGTGAATCTTATTTTCGAAAGGTTGATGACAATGTTGATTG
Source organism: Smallanthus sonchifolius (assembly GCA_023525975.1). Taxonomy (NCBI): domain Eukaryota; kingdom Viridiplantae; phylum Streptophyta; class Magnoliopsida; order Asterales; family Asteraceae; genus Smallanthus; species Smallanthus sonchifolius. The sequence continues at coordinate 73,146,368 of CM042018.1, read as the reverse complement.
TGAATTACTTGAAGTTGTTTATTTTGATCCATCTGGACGACCCAAAACCACAATGGCTTAGGTTCCTATTTCTAACTGATTTTCTTTGTTTATGTAGGGGCAACCAAGGAGGACTATCAACAATGCGTGGTATGTGGATAGTAGTTGTTCTCGACATATGACAGGGAATATTCGTTTGCTGGAAGATGTTAAGGAGGACTATCAACAATGCGTGGAATGTGGATAGTAGTTGTTCTCGACATATGACAGGGAATATTCGTTTGTTGGAAGATGTTATTCATATTGATGGTGGTTATGTCGCTTTTGCTGGAAATAAAGGGGGGGTACATAACTGGACATGGTACTTTGAAGAACGATAAAGTCAAATTTGAGAAAGTGAACTATGTAGAGCAACTTGAACACAATCTTTTAAGTGTGTCTCAAGTGTGTGACAAGAAGTTTTCATTTCATTTCATTGATTCTGAGTGTTATATCCTGAAACCGGGCTTTGTTATTCCTGACGAATGGATTCTAATGGAGGCTCCGAGGAGAAATGACACATATGTCCTAGACATGAGTGTTGCTACTACAACGGATTCAATTCCTACGTGTCTACTCTCCAAGGTGTCTGAGTCGGATTCTATTTTGTGGCACAGGAAACCTGCTCACATCAATTATCGGAAAATGAAATATCTCGTGAAGAATGATCTGGTTATTGGTGTTCCGAAAATGAAATTTTCCATTCCTGATGACTATATTCCTTGCAAGAAGGGGAAACAACACAAGAAGTCCCACAAATCTAAGTCAAAGAATTCAATTATGACTCCTTTGGAGCTACTGCATATGGATTTGTTCGGACCGATTAGTATCAGAAGCATTGGCGGTAAATCTTACTGTCTGGTAGTAACAGATGATTTCTCTAGATTTTCATGGGTTAAGTTCCTTGCTTCTAAAGCCGAAACCACAGAGTTGGTACAATTCTTAATCCTGGGTTTAGAGAATTTGTGCAAACAGAAAGTCAGAAGAATAAGGAGTGACAATGGCAACAAGTTTAAAAATAGGAAGATGGGTTTATTTTGTCTTAAAAAGGGAATTCATCATGAATTCAGTGCGCCATATGTACCTCAACAAAATGGAGTTGTTGAACGAAAGAACAGGACTTTGGTTGAAACGGCACTTACGATGCTTGCGGATTCTAAGCTTCAAGTAACTTTTTGGGCCGAGGCTGTGAATACTGCGTGTCACGTTTTGAACAGAGTTTTGACCATTAAGCGACACAACAAGACATGCTATGAGTTGCTTAATAATCGGAAGCCGAATCTGGAATATTTACTACCTTTTGGTAATCCATGCACCCTGTTGAAAGTTAGAGATGTCCCAACCAAGTTTAGTGCTAAGGCTATTGAAGGGATCTTTCTGGTGTATATTGCAAATTCTACTACCAAGAGGGTTTATAACAAATAGACTCGTCAGGTTGAAGAATGGTTTCATATTGACTGTTCTAATCGGTCTTTACCTCAAATGGCGATTGGACAAGACTGGGCTTTTTTATTATGATAATTTATTCAAGTCTTTTCAATTATCTTCTGATATTTCTCCTGAGGAAGCTGCTGTCTTATATGATTCATATCAGGATGCACAGAATAGTGGTTTTCTACCGACTACGGTTCCACAATCATCTGTTCCTTCCACATCTGTTCCAAATCCTAATGTGGCTTCTTGTTCGGGAACACAAGAGTCTGATATTTAGGACGACAATGTTATTTTCCAAGATTCTTCTGCTGATCCTTTGTTAGTTGATGAACCTTCTAATTTGACACAGGCTCAGGGGGAGATTCCTACAAATCTGGACTCGGAGATACCAGTTAATCAAGATATGCCTTATCAATCTGATACAACTCAAGTTGATGTGTTGCCGGTTACTGAGGTTGCATCAATCAAGGAACTCAAAGCTCATCCGATTACAAATGTCATTGGGAATTTATGTGATAGAGTGCAAACGCGTTCTATATTTGACACCACTTGCTTGTATACAGGTATTAAGGATACTGGTGTTCTTGATGTATGCTCACGTTCCTGTTTTATTTCTCAGGTCAAACCAAAGAATGTCGAAATCGCATTACGTGATAACAATTGGATAGAGGCCATGCAGGAAGAACTTGCTCAGTTTGACAAACTCAAAGTTTGGAATCTTGTAGATCTTCCAAATGGTGTGCATCCAATTGGTACGAAGTGGGTGTTTAAATGCAAGAAAGACGATCGAGGTGTTGTGGTGAGAAATAAGGCAAGATTAGTTGTACAAGGTTTCAATCACAAGAGGGAATTGATATTTTTTTAAGAACACAAGCGAACTAGATAAGTTCGCCTGATACAGCCTGAGCGAACTTAATAAGTTCGCCTGAACTTCACTGAGCAAACTTGACCCCAAGCGAACTTGACCCGAGCGAACTTGTTAAGTTCGCCTGATCTTCACCGAGCGTACTTGACTATGTTTGTATTCAACACGACGAGATTTGTAAATATATTGGACAAAGAACACACATTAGTCATATAACAAAAAAAAATTAAAAAAAATCAAAAAACATTTCACAAAAAAAAAATCACAAGTCCAAACACTGCTTAGCCCTTAGGCGAACTTAATGAGTTCGCTTAGTGTTGCAAGAGGCGAACATAATAAGTTCGCCTAAACAAGTTCGCTTGAACAAGTTTGCCTGAACAAGTTCGCCTGAACAAGTTTGTCGATACAAATTCTACGGCAGAATCCAAAATGTCTAAATCTACAATTTTTTTCAAATTAAACACATCATAATCATCGATTCTCAACCACGAAACAATATTAAGTGTCAATTGTAAGTTTTAACCATCAAAAGACACCATATAAGATCAATCTCAGACCGACTTTCAAAATACGATGAACATAGGGTCAAATGTTCAATTTCCCATCGATTTAACGGATAAAAAACCATGAAATTATCTAAGAAAGATTCGCAATTCAAATCCGATGCAGAGAGAAACACAAAAATTTCAAATCGAAAACCCTAGTTCAGAATTTTCACAAGTTCGCTAAAACCCCGTAAGTTCGCTCAATAAGTTCCCTCCCACAGTGAAACAAGATAAAAAGGATAAGTTCGCCTGAACAAAATATTTAATCACAATTAAGTTCGCTTCATTAGGCGAACTTGTTAAGTTCGCTTAACAAGCCTCAGGCGAACATATTAAGTTCGCTTAATCAGAAACAGGCGAACATATTAAGTTCCCTTCAAACCTTTGCCTTGAACAATTTATTCACTTTCAACACGTCACATTCTTGTGAACTTCCATCTGTAGAATGTATCCGATCCAATCCCGAATCATCTTAATAAAAAAAATAAAATTTTCATGGAAGATAGAAACAAAATATTTTTGGATTTTATTTGTACAAACGGAATCACATATTTTTGGCTATTATCTGAGCAAACTGAAACACATATTTTTGGTTTTTATATGAGCAAACTAAAATACATATTTTTGGATGAACATCATGAGCAAGAAGATTATATCAGTATATCAGCAATTCATCACACAGTCTGTTATCAACTATGGGTAACCTATGATATCCCCAAAAAAATGATATGAAACAATCAAACTCATTCTTATGTAACTCGAATCTTTTTCAATTTTATGTAACTTTTTTGCAATCAATTTGAATAATACTTGAAATGATACGTGATAAATTTCAAAGTAAACAAGATCAGGTTATGAAATGCTCAATTTTTCATTCTGAATTTGTAATACAAAGCATGAATTCTTAAGTTGTCAATATTATATAATTTGAAACTATAAGCATTTTTCTTCCAAATTCATGTGAGTTAGTACCATTTAGATGAAAAACATCATGTACCCCACATATATGCCAACAGAAATTTAAATCTGTACTATCTTCAAGATATACATAGTTTTTTGCAAGATTAGATCAATCACCAAGATGAAATTATCTCTATTAGCACAAGTATAGAATAGCATATCCCAAAGGATATAAGAATCAGGATGATTCAGAATCAAAAGATTCTAATGAATTGGCTTTATAATGAGAATCAATAGATTCATGTAGGAGGATCCAACTATTATCTGGATAAATTTCAATGAAATCAGAATAGATGATATATCTAACTGATCCAAGGGTGAAAATATGTTCCAACAGATGTTGTTAGAAACATATCTTAGTTCAGCAGCACATTGCATGTTTTTCGAGGCATGGGCAGTGAACTGAAAGAGATTGTGCTAAAGACATAATTCAATATCGGTCTTATGAAATTCTTAAAACCATATATTCTTTATCTGATAATGATCTTTTACACACACACCCAGGCATATAATGGATTCAAATCACAGATGTAATCATATCATATTTAATTTTCACACTACTATTGGTTCAAAAACGCTTCTAGTCTATTGGCAATTTAAGTTTCAAACTCATATTCAAATTAAAACATATTATCAAGATTAGAGCATTCAAAACACTATCATTTCTTATTTATGCAGACTTTAAAATTTAGATCAAATTAATTTACTTTAAACTATCATATATCAAAGGTCTACTATGGTCATGTGTAATGAACTATTCACTGATGTACTATCATTTCTTCTCTAACTTCAAATGATGTCAATTTTATATTTTTCATTTTGTTTTGAATTTTTAAAATCTTTTTCAAAGAAAGTAAAACAAACAAAAATAAAATCTTCCATGAAAACATTTTAAGAAAAACATTTTACTTGGTTACTAGGAATTAAGCAATTCAATCAAATAAAAACTCAAACCGATGTAATCCTGTAATTGAATGCCTTTGCCTTTCTCACCAACACAGTTCTGTACTCCCCCTGTCCTGTAGACTTTCTCTTAACTTGTTAAGTTCGCCTAGTCTCATGTGAGGCGAACTTGTCAAGTTCGCCTACGCCTATTGCAGAGTTTGTGTCTATAAATAGGATTTTACAGAATCTATTCTGTAAGTAAAAGGAGAGAGAGGAATCGAATAAGTATATTCTATAAACTCTGTGTTTGGTGATATAGAAAGAGAAGTTTACTTACCTGTTGTTTCTATTGTCAATTAGTATACAAACGTTAATACGGTAGGATTCCGCACTCCATGTTATCGAGACGTCTTGTCACGAGATCGATCTAAGATGAGTCATGTTGACCTACAAGTGGTATCATAGCTTTTGCTCGTGATTTGTGTTTGATTCTTGGTGATTAGAGACGTTTTTGTGTACAATTTGACAAGAAATTTATCATTTTTAGAAGTTTTTGTATCCATGGAGTTTTCAAGTTCTTGAAGCTGATTTTACTGCTGAATTCGATGATTTGAAGTGGTTTTTGGTGAAATTAATCCGATATAAGTGTTCTTATTCATAAAATACTAAATCGTACGGTCCAACTTCTTCAAATTCCTTCTACTCTGTAAGAAATGATGATTTTTGGTGATGTTTGTTCGTGTTTGGGTTGAAGTTTTTCTTGCTGAAATTTGTTGCAGGCGAACTTAGCAAGCGAACTTATTAAGTTCACTTCTCTCATTTTAAGCGAACTTAGTAGGCGAACTTATCAAGTTCGCTTGATATCAAATTCGTTTGTTTAGGTTTGAAGCGAACTTAATATGTTCGCCTGTTTTTGATTAAGCGAACTTAATATATTCACCTGAGGCTTGTTAAGCGAACTTAACAAGTTCGCCTAATGAAGCGAACTTAATTGTGATTAAATATTTTGTTCAGGCGAACTTATCCTTTTTATCCTGTTTCACTGTGGGAGGGAACTTATTGAGCGAACTTACGGGGTTTTAGCGAACTTGTGAAAATTCTGAACTAGGGTTTTCGATTTGAAATTTTCGTGTTTCTCTCTGCATCGGATTTGAATTGCAAATCTTTTTAAGGTAATTTTAGGGTTTTTTATCTGTTAAATAGATGGGAAATTGAACCCCTGACCCTGTGTTCATCGTATTTTGACAGCCGGTCAGAGATTGATCTGATATGGTGTCTTTTCATGGTTAAAACTTACAATTGACGCTTAATATTGTTTCGTGGTTGAGAATCAATGATTATGATGTGTTTAATTTGAAAAAAATTTGTAGATTTAGACAATTGGATTCTGCTGTAAAATTTGTATCGACAAACTTGTTCAAGCGAACTTGTTCATGCGAACTTGTTCAAGCGAACTTGTTTAGGAGAACTTATTATGTTCGCCTCTTGCAACACTAAGCGAACTTATTAAGTTCGCCTAAGGGCTAAGCAGTGTTTGGACTTGTGATTTTTTTTTTTTGTTAATTTGTTTTTGATTTTTTTTAATTTTGTTTTGTTATATGACTAATGTGTGTTCTTTGTCCAATATATTTACAGATGGCTCATCGTGTTGAATACAAACATAATTAAGTGGTGTTATTAGATCCAAATATGTCTGAGGCTGTAAATTTTCAAGGAATTATCAACTTTCGGAATCGTTCACGTTTGCATGTGGCCTTATCTGGAAATCCGTACATCAGTTTACCGTATATTCAACAATTCTGGGATACAGTACATCAAGACACAGATGTTGAACTTCACGTACTTCGTGCTACGGTGAATAATACAGATGGTAGCTATTTCAGTGGAAACTATTCGTGCTGCTTTGGCATTGGGAGGTGCTATTGAAGATTCCATGTCTTATCCTGGACACTGATTACGGGGTGTTTTCAGAAGATGGGTTACAGAGGAAGACCAAATGATACTCAAGCACGAAAAGGTGGTTTAGTTGGAGAATGGAGGTATTTTATGCACGTAATCATTCAATGTTTGTCTCCAAGGAAGGCTGGTACTGATGGTTTGAAGAGTGCATTACAAGCTGCAATGGTTGCATTGACCCTGAACAAACGGTTTAAATTTGCTTTGTATATATACCTGAGTTGGTCATGCAAATCAATCCTCTAGAAGGTCAAGGGTTTCTTATGTACCCTAGGTTCTTGCAAATGATTCTGAATCATTTAATTCCATATTTACCTCAGCATCCAATCCATTTGACCTTGACTCCTATGTCCAAAAGAATCTTTACTAATTGTACTAAGGTTAAACAACAAAATGTTGCTTTAATTCCTGTTCCAACTCCCTTTTTTGGTCACTTAATCAATCCTGATTATGTGGAGCCTCCTAATGATAATTGGTTTCATCCTGAGGAAAATTTCATTTTCTTGTGAATAGGAACTTGTTCTTGTAGGTCCCGATTCGATGCGTGACGGATCTCTAGACTCGCGGTACGACACGGTGATAACGTGCAGAATCCATGATCAACGTGCAACGTGTAACTCAATCAACAACACGGTGTAAATAAACGCTTTGTATTACTATAATCCTTGATTACAACAGTTCTCTCCAAAACACACACTTACACCTTTTTCTTCTCTAGTGTTCTCTGGAATATGAACTTGTAACTCATATTTATAGGAACACACAGCACCTTAGGCAAACTTAACAAGTTCGCTCCTAAAGATGCTTAGGCGAACTTGTTACGTTCGCCTCTCTATGAACTTGAACAATATTCCTTAGGCGAACTTAACAAGTTCGCTCCTAAAGATGCAGTTCGCCTCTCCATGAACTTATATAGAATTTTATCAACAGTTACAAAACATCTCCTAACAGACTCCCCTTTAACTGTTGCTAACAATTCTATCAATTACCGGTCAAAGACTGTAAGACTAAGACATAATATCTTCAAGCTCGTTGTCACCAGAATATGCTCCAACAGACTCCCCCTTGACAACAACTTTAGAATATTGTCACCCGTCTTCATATATCAACAAACAAATTGTAGTATTCATCTTGTTCATCTGCACACTCTCTCTTTCTATCTAGAAGAAAACTTGGGAGAAGGACCCCTTGTCAACTTCTGTCTGCAATATTCAGTTTTTGCAAAGGAGAATAACCAAGAATAACCAACAATTAAGATTTCCATGGAAGCTGGAAAAATAAAATCTTTTTGATTTTTCAAACATAAGAAACACAAAATCTTTTTGGTCGAACATCACGAGTAAGAAGATCATATCCGTATAAACAATGAATCAATCACACATTTTGGATAAACATCCATAAACATTCTATGGGTATCCTATCCAGATTCATCATTTCTTTATATCAGATAAGATCAAATATTTTAAGCTTCAACCAAAACATGTAATGATACGCGAAAAACTTCAAAGAAGATTGGATCAGATCATAACATGCTTATAATAAATTACGTACGAATTTGCAACACATAACATGTCAATCTAAGTTATCAATATTATAAGAATTGAAACCATCAGTATCTTTGTCCCATGTTCTTGTGAATTAAGGTACCATTTATTTTGTAATACAACGTGTACCCTACAAATATGCCAACAGAAAATAAATGTGCACTATCTTCAAGACATATAAGATCATTGCAAGATAATATTCAATCTCCAGGATGAATTATACCGATAAACACAGGAAAATATCAAGCAGAGAATCAGAATGATTCACAATCGAATGATTCAATTGTCTTGGTTTGGATGAAGTATCATGATTCATAGTAACAGAAAGATTGTACCAATAGAATTCTTCAACAAAAGATTGATCAAGGAATCGATTGATTCAATGACATAGGGTAGCGTGATCCAACTGTTATCTCGATATATTCAATGGAATCAGGATAACGATCCAAGGGTTAGTATATGTTCCAACAGATGTTGTCAGAAACATATCTTCGTCCAACTTCACGTTGCATGTTTTTCGGGGCATGGGCAGTGAAGTGAACTGAAAAATTGTGTTTAATGACATAACCGATACTGGTTTCATGAAGTACTTTAGATCTTATATTCTTTATCTGATAATGATCTTTTACACACACACCCGGCATACCATGGGTTGAAATCACAGTTGTCACAAAGATCATTATGTTATCACACTACTAATGGTCCAAAGATACTCATAGCCTATTGACAATTCAGACTATATGCTAGTATCCAAATTAAAAATATAAGCATCAAGCATCAATTTTTGTTAAGCATAATCAGTTATGAAGCTATCATTTCCCATACTGTGCAGTCTAAGAAATTCTGATCAAAACATTTATCACAGATATATTAGATAAGCATCATAAAGTCCAACTAAGGTCATGTGTGACTGAACATCTACTGATGTACTATTATTTCTCCTTATAACTTCAAGTAATGTCGATTTTAACTTTTCCAATTTTTTTGGCTTTTTCAAACGCTTTTTTAAAGAAAGTAAAACAAACGAAAATAAACCTTCCATGAAAACATTTTATGAAAAACATTTTACTTGGTTACTCAGGATTAAGCAATTCAATCAATTAAAAACTCAAACCGATGTAATCCTGTAACTGAATGCCTTTGCCTTTGTCACCAACACAAATCTGTACTCCCCATGTCCTGTAGACTCCCTCTTAACTAGTCAAGTGGTTGCATCAACGACTTTATGCTCACCATCGTCATCCTAAGTTCCAGGTTGTCTTTTGGACTTGGTCAAACACTTTCCAAAAACAAATATTGTGTGGGACAATATCTCCCCCTTGAGCATCAAGTCGTTGAATCAAATAGATTCTCAGTTATCAACAACTCTTTACTCTTGCATATGTCATTCCCTGTCTTGTGCTATGAATAACCACTATCAACAAACCAAATGTTATTAATAGTCCCTCTTGGTTAATCCTGCACATCTAACAAGAAACATTAATTTGAAATTGGGACCCAAGCCATGGTAGTCATGGGTCGTCCATCTGTATCAAAATAATAAACTTCACTCCATTCACAATCGAATCTCTCATCGATTTTTGGTGATTGCTCCGACGAGTCAGAAACAGAAACTTTAGATTTCCAAACATAATTTTGTTCATTAAGTTCTTTTTGCTTAAAATGTGAAGTGTTTGAACACTCTTGTTCATTTGAAAAATGTTTAGATTGTGAAAGCTCTTGTTGGTCTAAAAGTTTTCTCAATCTTCTGTTTCTCCTCCGTCTTTGAGGTCTAGAAAGCCTAACCTCAGATTTTGAATTACCCTTTGGTGTATCATGAGGTTTAACCACATTTGGGTTAACATAAGGCTTACCAAGAGTTCTTACCTTTCCTGGAGTAACATGTCGGTTACTATTGGAGTTGTGAGGACAAGCAATCCGAATATGACCCACAAGACCACAGTAAAAGCAAGATCTCGTCTCACGATAATTTCTCATATAAGGAATCTTCACACGAAGAAGATTCTCCTACATGAACTTATTTTGGGTTTATTTTCTCTGGAACTCTAGATTTTGCAACAGGTTTTGATTCAGGCTTCATCTTCTCAGGAAATACATGCTTCTCCCCTTTATTTTTGTAAAGACAGGTCACCACAATGTGTCCCATCTCATTACAATGAAAGCATGTACGCATGTCTTTATAATCTCTGACATATGGAACTCTCCTTGAATTTAAAACTTCCAAATGTATAATTTCCAGATGAATTAGAATCAACCTTTGAGTCTTCTTTCTTAACCTCTTTCGGTATCCCCTCTACCTTAGCTTCATCAAAATATTTATCATCACTCTCATCTGAATACACTATATCTTCACCTGTGACTGGATTCACCTTCAACACATTCTTAGGATCTAAATCCTCATCTTTTATAATCTCAGGTGTAACATAATATTTTCCATTGAACGGTGGAGGAACATAACCAATACCACTAGTTCCCTTCCCCTCTTCTGTGTTATTAAAACATCCCAGTAAAAATGATGAATTTCCAAAGCTTTCTAACTTTCTATGCAATCTGATCACCTCTGCTTTAGATTCAGCTAGTTGCTTTGATTCTAGTTCCAACTCCTTTGTTTGGTTACTTAATCAATCCTGATTATGTTGAGCCTCCTAATGATAATTGGCTTCATCCTGAGGAGTTAGTTCAAGGCCAAGTCCATAATCAACCACAACAACCGCAACAAGTTCAAGCTCAGGTACAATAACAACAACAACAAGTTCCTATTCAACAACAACAAGTTCCTATTCCACAACAACAAGTTCCTATTCCACAAGAACATATTAATATTCCTATTAATGAACCATTTCAGGAAGATATTGCTCAAGATAATGAACAAGATTTGGGTATGAATATGGACGATTTTGATAATGAAGATGTGAACTCACCCATTCATGAAGCTGAAGGGAATATGGTGGATACTAGTTCCGGTGATACTATTTTACCTGATTCTGAGGTTGCTGACTCTAATTCGTCTATAGATTTTAGTTCAGATCATTATGAGAGACTGGCTGCTTTGCCATTGGCAAATGCGGGGAAACGTATTAAATCTAAAGCCAGAAATCCGAGGCGTAAGTCTGTTCAGAATCCTCCTTCTGGATCAGTACTTGGCAAGAGAACTTTAATTGATGAGAGTTCTGACTCGGATAGCGATGTTATTCCAGTTCCAAAAGTTCAGAAGCTTATGTCTCCTTCTATTGCTGCTGCTCATTCATCTCAGGGTGTTGCGGACGCTTCTTTTGTTGCTTCCTTACTGGTTACACCTCCTTCATCTAAACATCCATCTCCGGTGATTTCTCCACATGTTCCACAGTCATCTGACGCTGGTCCTTCAAAACCTTCTGATTATGAAAGGATTAACTTCCTTGAATCACAAGTGCTTGCTTTGCAGACTCAGGTAGATAATCTTGTGTCTACTGATACTCAGAGACAGTTGGTTCTTCAAGCTCAAGCTACTCAGATTGCTGACATGCAGTTATTGGTGTCCAAACTTGTTGAGCGTCTTGACGCTCAAGGGGAGTTAAGGATACATGATACTTGTCATGCTGAGTCAATTCAACAAAAGGATGATTATGACAATGATCCTAGTGGTAATTTTGAGGGTGATAGTCAATACGCTGCTGATGTAAATCCCATATCAAGAGCTCAGGGAGAGTCGACATCACATACTATTGAAGGAACCAATAATGATTCTGGAGTGAATGAAGAAATTTTATTATTGGAATTCTTTGCTGATTATGAAGAAGAAGCTGAGAAGTTAGAATGTTTGGATGATATTGATGAATTATTTGATGATGTTGAAGAGGATGTGATGGATAATGAAGTTGAAGAAGGAGAGATTGGAGAGATTGTAGAGATTGAGATAGAAAAGAGTAAAGATAAAGTTACATATGAAAGCTGTGATGGTCTGAATGTACCATATAACTTCATCCAAGATGATGTTATTCCTGCGTTTTCTTATGAAGGGGTAACAGATTCTATGGACTCTGTTGAAGATATCATTACACCTGATGATACTGCTCAATCCAAGATAGATTCTGATGTTGATACTACTCATCCTGTGTCTCCTAAGTTGAATGAAGAACCTGTGATGTATAGAAATATAGGAATGACTAGAGAACAGTGGAGAGAAGTATTTAACAGTTGGATGAAAGTACTACCAAAGTCACCTATACAACTTGCTCAAAAAGAACGATATGTGAATAAAGAGATGTGTATTGGAAGAATCATCAGTTGGTTTTATGATGATGACACGAAGATGTTTGCTCTTAAAAGATCTGATGGTGTTCAATACTTAAATCCTAGGATCAAGTATTTCAATACCTTGCCAAGGTGTGAAATGAATGGTCTAGCTACGAAACCATTGATTAATAGATCAAAGTGTGGATTAGCCGATGTGATTGCCAACCTGATTAAAAGAGAAGGTGGATCAGGGAAGTATGAAAGATTAAAGCCACAGAAAGGAAAAAGAGTGAAGATTGTAGATCAAAAGACTGATATTGTGACTTGGAAGTATAAAAGCAAGTACGTGCTGTACAGAAGATACCATTGAATAAAATACCACAAGATTTTCTGGGGAATATGAAATGGTGGTACGTAGATGTGAATACTGGTGAAGCTAGGATTGATGATAAAGATAATAAGGTCATTGTTAGTTTCTATGATGCAATGAATCTTATTAACTTCTCAAAGAAAGATCATAGGACGTTAAGAAAGAATGAAGATATGTTTACTGATGAATGGAGAGAACAAGGATTGCAGTATAAAAGAGTGTTGGAGATCTATCAGAGATATGGAGTGCACGTAGGTAGTAGATTACCAGATAACTGGAAGAGCTCGTCATAAAGACTGGAGACAGAAGATCAAGCTATTGTCAAGGGGGAGTCTGTTAGGATATAGAATGTATGACAAAAGCTTTGTAATAGTTTAGGTCTTATTGTCTTTATGTTTTTATGTAATTGTATAGATTTTGTCTAAGTGATAGAACAAGTTCTTCTAGAGGCGAACTTGTTAAGTTCGCCTAGCCTATTAGAGGTGAACTTGTTAAGTTCTTCTAGTCTCATGTGAGGCAAACTTGTTAAGTTCACCTAAGCATCTTTGAGGCGAACTTGTTAAGTTCGCCTATTGCAGAGTTTGTGTCTATAAATAGGAGTTTACAGAATCTGTTTTGTAAGTAAAAACAGAGAGAGGAATCGAACAAGTATATTTTGTAAACTCTGTGTTTTGGTGATATACAAAGAGAAGTTTATTTACCTGCTGTTTCTATTGTCAATTCGTATACAAACGTTAATACGGTAGGATTCCGCACTCCGTGTTATCTAGACGTCTTGTCACGAGATCGATCTAAGATGAGTCATGTGGACCTACAGGGACGAGCTCTCCCGACCCCTGGACCGTGAGCATAGATGAGAGATGTGTGCTCCTTCGGTATGTAGTCTGTATTACGGGATGACTTCTAGGTTATGGATTACGTATTGTTTCATTATCTTTTGTTTATGTTCGTGTTTCTCTGTCTCGTTTCTTGGTTCCCACACAAATCACAGAACAGGTCCGTGTATTTCCTCTGTGCGACGAGGCTCCCGGGACCTACACTAGTAAGATATCTCCCCCTGTTTTTCTGATGAAAAGAGTGGAATCGATCTGACCACGTTTAAATCCATTATCGAGTAAGTACATGGACAAAGTTTCATACCAGGCACGAAGAGCCTGATGAAAACCATATAACGCCTTATCAAGTTTAAACACTTTGTCTAGGAACTTGGAGTCCTCAAAACCGGGCGGCTGTTTCACATATATCTCTTCATTCACCTTCCCATACAGAAAAGTAATTTTCACATCTAGCTGGAATACCTTGAACCCCTTGAAAGATGCGTAAGCAAGAAATAAACGGATTGCCTCGATCCTTGCAACCGGAGCATAAACTTCCGTGTAGTCAAACCCTTCTTGTTGGTTAAATCCTTGAACAACAAGCCTTGCCTTATTGCGTACCACCGCGCCTCAATCATCACGTTTGCATTTAAACACCCATTTCGTGCCAATTGATCTTGAACCTTTGGGTAAGTCAACTAAATCCCAAACATGTAGTTTGTCAAATTGAGTTAGCTCCTCTTGCATCGCCTCGATCCAACAATCATCATCAAGCGCTTCAGCCACATTCATTGGCTCTGCTTGAGAAATAAAGCAAGCATGTAAACATGTTTCCATAATACATGTATCCACGATATATGCATATAAACATGCATTTTCAGCAAGTGTACGATGTCTAGTTTGACCACCTGCATTCAGATCACCAATAATGTTATCATTCGGATGATGTTTATGCACACGAGTTTGAGGAATATCAGAAGTTTGAATCACAGCATCAAGATTAGAAGGCATCTCCCCTCAGACTGTGCCAGTGAAGATGAATCATCAACTATGTTGTAGATATCATTAGAAGACTCCAGAAACACAGTTTCATCATCATCACAATCACTGTCATGTGTTGTACCCGAGGTCGAAGCTACATTCAGATCAACAGAAGGAGTAACCACAATTAGAACAACCGATCGTGGCTCGACAATTGAATCATCGTTACAGCAGGACTGATACAAAATTTCTGCTTCAAAAGGAGACACTGTAGGAGGAACATTAAATGATCTGAACAAAGCATCATAATCAAAAGCCCATGACGGTCCTTTGGCATCCTAAGGAACCGAGCGATTATCACAATCAATGTGAAACCATTCCTCAATTTGTCTGCTTTCTTTATTGAACACCCGTTTGTTATGAGAATTTGCAACATATCCCAAGAAAATTCCTTCAATTACCTTAGCACTGAACTTCGTTGGAACATCTCTAGTCTTCAATAAAGTGCACGGATTTCCAAAGGGAAACAGATAATCTAGATTCGGCTTCCGATTGTTCAGCAATTCATAACATGTTTTGTTGTGTTTCTTCACGGTCAAAACACGATTAAGGACATGAAACGCCGTGTTCACCGCCTCTGCCTAAAATGTCACTGGTAACTTTGAGTCGGATAATATTGTGCGAGCCGTCTCAATCAGCGTTCGATTCTTCCGTTCAGCCACACCATTCTGTTGAGGAACATAAGGAGCACTGAATTCATGATGGATGCCTTTTTGTAAACAAAATAAAGCCATATTTCCATTCTTGAATTCTGTCCCATTGTCACTACGAATCCTCCTGACCTTTATTTTGAATAAACTCTCAAGCCCCACAATTAGGAACTTAAGAATCTCAAATGTCTCAGCCTTTGTAACTATAAATTTTACCCAAGAGAATCTTAAATAATCATCAGTCACTACCAAACAGTATGATTTGCCGCATTCACTCTTAACACTAGCAGGTCCGAATAAATCCATATGCAACAACTCGAAAGGAGTCGCAATTGAATTAATCAACTTAGATTTGTGAAATTTCCTGTGCTGCTTCCCCTTCTTGCATGGAATACAGTCTTCGTTCACTTGAAATCTCATGGTAGGAACACCATAAACTAGCCCGTTTTTCACTAAACAATTCATTTTTCTGATATTTATGTGAGCCATCTTCCGGTGCCACAAAGTTGATTCGGACTCAGAAGCTTTAGAAAGAAGACACGTCGGAACAGACGAAGTTTTCGTTGCTATGCTCATGTCGAGCATGTATGTATCATTATTCCTTGGAGCTCGTATTAGGATCCAATCTTCAGGTATCTCAAAACCAGGCTTGAACACCAAACATTCTTACTTGTTAAAGTGAAATGAGAAATCTTTATCACAGACTTGTGAAATAGATAACAGATTATGTTCAAGCTGCTCCACATAGTTGACTTTCTCAAAGCTCAATCTTCCATTGAACACAGTTCCTTGACCAGAAATGTTGCCGCCTTTCTTCCCGGCAAAGGCTACATAATCACCTTAAATCTCTTTCACATTCTCTAATAAGTTAATGTTTCCTGTCATGTGTCGAGAACATCCACTGTCGACGTACTAGTGGTTGCCGACAGTCCTACTTGGAGTCCCCTGCACGTAAACAGTAAAATTCAGTTAGTAATGGAGACCCAAGCTATAGCGGTCTTGGGTCGGCCTGACTCATCAAAATAAACAATCTCTTTTAAGACACAATCAAATCTCTCCTCTTTTTTAGGAGACTATTTTTTCAGAGTTAGAAATTAAATTCTTTGGTTTCCATTTCGATTGCACTTGAACTGTTTCACTCTGTTTTGATGATGCAGAAGATTCAACATTGTCTTTGACCACAAATAGATCTAAAAGCTTCTTCAACCTTTTGTTTCTCCTCCTTCTTTGAGGTCTTGATAGTTTTACTTTCTCCTGTTCAATCACACCTGATGAGCCATCTGGTTCAACTTTAGTAGACTCAACCTTCTCAGAACCTGTCTTCACTAAAATAGGTACTTTGACAACTGGTTTATTCACAACCTTAGCCACACTATGCTTTACATCCATTGTTTTCACTACTGGCTTTGCTGGTGGTTCAACAAAAAATCTTCCCAGCCTGGGATCTTCTAGACATTTTCCTTGATTTTTCTCCGGACAATTTTTCAAAATATGACCAACAACTCCGCAATGAAAACAAACACGTCTTTCTTTGTACACCCTAACATACTTTTCTTTCCGAATTCCCTTCGAACTAGATGATTCACACTAAGAGTCAGTGTTGAATGTTTGAACAACCTTGGGTTTATCTGAATCAACTTTGTTTTTCACAAACTCAATATTTGAAATCTTCTCAATCTCCTTAGTTTCTTGAAAATCAAACCCACTGCTCACAAATGGTTTCAACGGTTTAGGTTGACATTGTTCAGTATTCTCATCTGGTTCAGTCAGGATGCATCTATCTCTGGTTACTTTCTTTACCACAACAAGTTCATCAACTTTACATTCTTTCACAATGCCTTCAGCCTTTTCTGGATCAAAGGTTTCATCATCGCTAGAATCATCATAAACCATATCCTCTCCAATAACTGGATTCACCTTGAGGACGGTTTTTGGCTCTAGATCTTCTTCTGTCACTTTCTCAACGCAACGAGAAGTATAGTTACCATTGAATGGAGGACAAAAACCAACTCCCCCACCAATAGCCTTATCATCAAAAGAAGGACAATAACATATACCTCCCACCACTTTCCCATTTGTAGCTTTCTCATTATAATATTCCAACAGAAAGCTAGAATTCTTATAGCTTTCAAGCTTTCTCAACAATTTTGTTACTCCCGTCTGTGATTGGGCAAGTTCATTAATTTTCTTTTCATATTCAGAATATGCCACATCAAGATGAAAAGCTTGATCATTTACTTTAATTGGTAAAACTTTAATATCTTCTTTTAAAGATTCAATTCTAATGTTCAAAAGATTTCATTTTCTTTCAAAATTTGATTAGATGTGTGAATTTCCTTCATATCACAGATCATATTTCTGTTATCATCACACAATCTGGTAATTTTCAAATCAGATTCAATACATTTAGTACAAGAAACAACCTTTTGTACATGTTTAGAATCGTCCATGAATGCATTAGCTTCAGTCAAGATCTTAGCAATCTTCTCAGTCACCTTTCCAGCAGCTCCATTATCTTCAAGCAATTCTTTAGTTGAAAACTTAGATTCATCATTCTGAATAATACATTCTTCAATCTCAGCAACACTCCCAGAATTAGTTGAGTCACCATCAGAAGAACTACTTGCAATACCATCTTCAGAATGAACTTCAGCAAGAAACGCTTGGCTGATATGACTAACAATATCATCCAAATGGATACCCCAGTCATAGTTTTCATCTTGTTGAGACATAAAAGCTGTGGAAGTATTCTGCTTATTCTGATTGTTCTGGTTACTTGAAGAACTCTGATTCTGAACTTTTGGTTTTGTGCATTCCCTAGCAAAGTGTCCAAACTCCTGACAGTTGTAGCATTTCACTTTTGACTTGTCTAAACCCATCCTTGTTTTGCTAGATGCCCCAATAAACTTCTTTCCAGTTTTCCTCAAATGTTCCTTTCCTTGTCGCATCCATAAAGCCATGTTCCACTATATATTCATCTCTTCTAAAGCATCTTTATCCAACTGTTTGAAATCTTCCTCAATCATGTCAGGATCAGTTATTTTACCTCCTATAAAGTTTTTGTATGAAGTTAGAAATAAAGCAATTATAGCCATCATATCATCTGTAGCTTTAGGAGACATCTTTTGAGACCATGAATGATTTTCACACTTGGAATTTTTAGAACATCCAGAACTTGAAGCAACAAAACATGAACCTTCATTACACGAACTCCCCTTAGGACTTTCAGAAATATCTCCAGAAAACAATGCAACTCTAGATTTCGATGTAGATGTACCTTTACCTAAATAAATGCTTGGATCCTGATAGACTGTATCCTTCTTTTGTTTATTCAAATCATATGATAGAATCTTTCCCATAAGATCTTCAAGACCCGTTTCATCAAATCCAGGCTGCTCTTTAATGACTATGGTATACATCTTAAAATGAGCTGGTAGAGCATCCAGAAATTTCTCAAGTACCTTCCTGTTATTGTATGAAATATCATTTTTCACCGTCTCACTCAAAAGATGATAATATCTAGACATCAGTTCATCAATAGTTTCTCCATCAAAATGCTTAAACACACTAAACTGCTTTTTCAACAACTCTCTACTGCTCTTCTTTATATCAGTACTTCATTCACATCTCTTGGCTAACCCTTCCCAAAGATCACGCGAGGTAGTAAACTTCTTGAAAGTATGATATATATCTAAAGGTAGACACATTGATAAAGTAGCAAGTGCTTTCTTTTCTCTATCATACAAAAGCTTCTCTTCAACTGTAAGTGCTGAAGCTGGTTTTGAAAAATCTGCTCTTCCCATATGAGATTGAATAGGATGTTTGTATCCATCACTAGTTGGAATCCACAAACTTGTATCACTAATGTTAACATAGTTCTCAAAACGACTTTTCCAGTTAAAGTAATCTTTTAGGTTCATCAGCCTCGGTGGCTTGGTTGGAGTACCAATTTCATTATCATAGTTTAGTAAATGAGTCATGTTGTTCACACTTGCATTATTTGAACTTGACATCTTTGCAACCTTGAAAATTTTCAACACTTAGAAAAATTTTGAACAAATTCTGTCAAAAGCGAACCTAGCAAGCGAACATAACAAGTTCGCCAGATCAGGGAGAAGAGAACTAAACAAGTTCGCCCAAACAAGTTCGCCTGTAACTGCCTGGATAAGTTCACCTTTTTCAGCAGAAGAACAAGAAGGATTGTTCTAACATCCAAACACAACGAAACAGACTGAAAATTATCATATTTTTTGATTTTGAAGGAATTGAACAAATTCAAGCCGTAGGATTCTTCAATTTTTGAAATAGAACACTTCTACGGATCAATTTTGGCAAATCAACACCAAAAATGATGAAATTAATCAAAAAACTCTTCAAAAACAGCAAGAAACTTCATGAATACAAAATTCTTCAAAAATCTCAGTCTTTGAATGCAAATCCAATCGAAACAATGTCACACGATGATCTCTAATCAAAAGCAAAAGCTCTGACACCAATTGTAGGTCCCAGCGGGTCTACGGATCGATCTCAAACGTATAACACGTAACGTGAACTCGTAGTGCGGAATCCTAACGAATACACGCGTCTCAAACAGATACACATACAATATAACCACACGTAAAGACAAGATATCCAGTAAACTCTCTATTGTATTGCTCTGATAAAAGTGCTTACAAGTTACAAATTCCAGATCTACAAAACAACACAAACTAAGCACTATTTATAGGTAACACACTGCTACAGGCGAACTTAGCAAGTTCGCCAGAACTAGCCTTAGGCGAACTTAGTAAGTTCGCCACAACTATATCAGGCGAACTTGTTGTTACAACAAACTTAACACACTTAGAAAACATTTCATACAAGAAAACATAAAGACCTAATCTATTACAAGACTGGTTGTCACACAAATGTTCCAACATGTTGTAGGAGAATTCAATTAACGGTAGGTGATTATCCCAATTACCTCCAAAATCTATAAGACAAGCTCTTAGCCTATATTCAAGAGTTTGAATCGTACACTCACTTTGTCCATCATTCTAAGGATGATATGCAGTACTCATGGTAAATCGAGTTCCCAACTCTTTTTGAAAACTTGTCCAGAATCTAGATGTGAACCGACTGTCTTTATCATAAATAATAGACAGTGGTATACCATGGTGCCTCACAATTTCATTGATATAGATTCTGGCTAACTTATCCATAGAGCATGCTTCATTGATGGGTATAAAACGGGCTGACTTAGTCAGTCTATCGACCACGACCCATATTGCATTATGTCCTTTCTGAGTTTTGGGTAACTCAGTTACAAAGTCCATTGTTATACGATCCCATTTCTAGACAGGTATTTCTAACTGCTGTAAATGCCCTGCTGGTTTCTGGTGCTCAATCTTAACTTGAAGACAAGTTAAATAATTAGCAATGTACTGGGTTATCGATCTTTTAATGTTTGGCCACCAGTATTGAGTCTTTAGATCTTTGTACATCCTGTTCGCACCAGGATGCATGGAATATCTTGATTTGTGTGCTTCATCTAATACTTTTTCTTGAATATTTCCAAGCTTTGGAATCCAGATTCTTTGCTCGAATATCGTGATTCCATCATTTCCTTTAACAAGCAATTTATGTTTCCCAATCATACGTTCTTTCTTAATATTTTCTTTTTCCAATGCTTTTGGTTGAATTTCCTTGATTTGTTCCAGTAAATTTAACTTCAATTCTAACCGTAGTGCTTTTACTTTAATCGGTTGGCTTCATTCCTTTCGACTTAAAGCATCTTCCACTACATTTTCCTTTCCGGGATGGTATTTGATTTCACATTCGTAGTCATTGATAAGTTCCATCCACCTCATTGTCTCATATTTAAATCCTTTTGATTGAAAATATGTTGGAGGCTTTTATGGTCTAAATATATCATGCATTTGGTACCATATAGATAGTGTCTGCAGATTTTTAGAGTGAACACTATGGCACCAAGTTCTAAATCATGCGTGGTATAGTTTTTCTCATGAATTTTAAGTTGGCGTGATGCGTAGGCAATAACCTTGTCTCGCTGCATCAACACACAACCCAGACCAGTTCAGGAACCGTCACAATAGATAACAAAATCAGTATTTCCTTCGGGTAGTGCTAAGATTGGTGCATGACTAAGGTTATCTATGAGAATGTTGAATGCTTCTTCTTGTTTCGTACCCCTTTCAAACTTTGCTGCTTTCTGAGTTAAAGCAGTCAAAGATGTAGCGATCTTGGAGAAGTCTTGAATGAACCTTCTGTAGTAACCGGCTAGTCCAAGAAAGCTTCTGATCTCTATCAGAGTCTTTAGGGCTTCCTAGCTTCTATCTTACTTTGATCTACTTGTATTCTATGTTTATTCACAACGTGCCCAAGAAATTGTATCTCTCGTTTCCAAAATTCACATTTTGAAAACTTAGCGTACAATATTTCTTTTCACAGGGTTTCCAAAATGATTCTGATATGTTTGGCATGTTCTTTTTGGCTTTGGGAATAAATAAGAATATCATCAATGAAGATGATGACAAATTTATCAAGGAATGGTTTACAAACCCTGTTCATTAAGTCTATAAATGCTGCAGGGTCATTTGTTAGACCAAATGACATGATCAGGAATTCATAATGACCATATCGGGTCCTGAAAGCAGTCTTAGGTACATCTTCCTCCTGTACCTTTAACTGATGATATCCTGTTCTAAGATCGATCTTTGAGAATTACTTGGCTCCTTGTAGCTCATCGAACAGATCATCTATTCTAGGTAATGGATATTTGTTCTTCACAGTCAACTTGTTCAATTCCCGATAATCAATGCACATTCTCATGCTTCCATCTTTCTTCTTTACAAATAATACCGGTGCTCCCCATGGTGAAGTGCTAGGACGAATGAACCCTTTGTCTAAGAGTCCTTGGATTTGTTTCATCAGTTCTTTCAGTTCGAAAGGAGCTAGACGATAAGGGAATTTTGCAACAGGCTTAGCTCCAGGAATGAGTTTGATTCGGAATTCAATATGACGATCGGGTGGAAGACCAGGTAATTCTTCCGGAAAAACATCCGGGTGATCACAGACTAAGGGAATATCCGCAATCTGTCCTTCGGGTTTAACATTCAAAGCATGGAGTAAGAATATACCGTCTCCTTTAATTAATTCTTTCTTAGCTTTTTCTATTGAAATGATTTCAATCTTATTGTTATTACTATCACCCTGAATTATCAAAGTAGTTTTATCTGTTTTCTTAAGCTTGACCGTTTTCTTGTCACAATCAATCTGGGCCTGGTATTGGTTTAACAAATCCATTCCTAGGATAACCTCATATTCGTTCAAGTTCATCGGCATTAGTGTAACTAATACCTTATCGTCACCAAAATTGATGATATAATAAGGGTATGATTCGATTATCCTAATATGTTCACCACTTGCCGTTTCAATGACATAGGCATGAATAAGTGGAATTGATTTTACGCCTAAATATGGGGTGAATGTATATGAAACAAAACTTCTATTTGCCCCTGTATCAAATAAAATCTTGGCGGAAATATTATTAACTAAGAAAGTACCTGCCACTTCTTTGACTTTATTTTTCGTTTCACTTCCACTTCCTAGGATGAACACTCATCCTGTTCCTTTATTCTGACCACTCATTCTGGGCTTAAGTGGTTTAGGATAGGAAGTCTTATAATTCCCTATCTCTCTGCAGTTAAAGCATTTAACATTCGGGTATTAGGTTGCAAAATGACCAAATTTCTAGCTAGTCTGGCACTTCATTCCTTGATTTATTCTATCAAGGTTAGAATTGAATCCTCCTCTTCTGGGAAAATTTACTATTTCCCGGTTTGAACTTATACACAATCTCATCGGGCTTCTTCTTGTGATCAATCTTTGGTGGCTCTTGAGCTGCCACCTCATCAAACATCACCGCACTTTTCTCAACGACCAAATCTATCGTTTCAGGTGCGATAGACTTCACTAAGGTACGAACCTTAGGAGGTAAACCCTGAATATAACATTTAACTCTTCATGATTTAGGAGTAACCAAATGTGGCACCAGCTTGGCCATCTCATTAAACTTGGTCGTATACTCTTGATGAGTCATGGTTCCAGCCTCGAACCGAAGGAATTCAGCTTCAATCTTGTCCATGACATTTTGTGGACAGTATCTCTTAATGATCAAATACTTGAGGTCTTCCCAAGTCATCCTATCAGTCACTGCTTCTCCTTTTGTTTGTTTGACTGACTCCCATCAGTCAAGTGTCTCTTCTTCAAAAGAATGTGCAGCAAACTTCACAGCTTGATCTGGTCTGCACTCACTCATCTTGATTACAGCTTCCATAGATGTGATCCAGTGCAAGGCTGCAATGGCATCCTTCTTTCCATTAAATGGCTTGGGATGACAGTTGCTAAAGTTCTTATAGTTGCATCCTTGTCCATGAACTCCTGTTATTTGATTCGTCATTCCTACCGTCTTATGAGTTCGGGTTGTTCCGATATTATTTCCTACTGGGGTGGTATGAAGGATATCTTCTGTTCTAGGAACATCACCACTTGTACCTTCATTTCGGTTACCCAAACTGTTATGATTTTCCCTTCTCTTAAGGGCATCATCAATAATTCCGGGTAAAGTTGTTTGAAGTACTCGGGTGACCTCAGATTCCATCGCTCCTTGGAACTGAGCTTCAGTCATAATGACTTCTTCTATCGGTTGCTCAGGTTTGGCATTCGTATTTACGTTCTCGTTTAGAACAGTGTTCGTGTTTGTCATGTCGCGGGTACGAGACCTAGTGTTAGGCATCCTACCCCTACCTCTGCCTTGTCCTCTACCACGTCCTGCCATTTGTACCTACACACAGATGTATCGCATCAGAATTCGTATAACCGGTCATAATTCAGAAATTAATAACACTTGGCCAAAATGCCTTTAATTATCTGATTTCTAGGTATTTCCCGTTATAGATCGTACTGAATGTATACACCTAACTTATCCTGAGGCATTCCATACCAATCTCAGAGTCTTAATTTAAGTTTATACACTATTCCTGTAGTATCTAAATCCCTTAAGCTAAGGCTCTAATACCAACTTGTCACGCCCGTAACACAGGACAGTTATCTAACTATATTAGTACCTCCAACAGAGATGTTTCCAGGAAAGAAAGATGGGTCTAGGAGAGATTTATACACTGTCCTTTCCTAGACAGAACATTTCGTTTGTCAGATAACTATATACTGGTCAGAAGTTCGCATTCTAGTTACTGTGACATTGATATCAAAAACACACAGCGGAAGATTTAAACCATAACTTTTATTAACATCAAAACATTGTTGACATCATGTTTAACAAAAGTTACATCGTTCGTTCCTAACAAGGAACATATTATTCGGGACTTATAGTTCCTGGCATGCCCATCATCTGGATCGTTCATCATTTCATTCTAGTCCTGGAATGCCCTGTCTAATGACTACCTGAGACGCGTTAAAACATTTAATAGAACATGGGTCAGCATAAAGCTGGTGAATTCATAAACTAAAATAGTTTATTAAAATGACCCACCAAAGTATCTAGAACACATCCATGGGTTTTCACACCCAAATTCATAGATAACTATGAACAATCATTAGTATATATATAACCAAAGACCGTTCCACGGGTACTGTCCAACATGTCGTTCCACGGGCAAGTGAAATACAATAAGCGCTTAGAATACGTTATATATAAATAATCGGTACAATCGTTTCAAGATACTCAAAAATGTTTCATAAATCAATCATGCCAGATATGGTCATGAAAGGGTTCATGCATCACAGTTTAAGAACTCACCTCGACAGTATTTCGGCTTATTAATCAGTAATGTGGCAAACACCTTGGGCAGAGCTCCTAGATAATCATAATATTACATAATCTCATAATCCTAGCTTAATGATTCATAACCAAAGCTTAATGGGAGGACAGAACCTTACCTCAGCACTATCTACGGCAATTTTGAAGTCGAATGGTCAGAAACCGAACTCTTGTACGCGAACCAGGGCTCGAATCAAGGTTTCAGAGTGTGTGTGCGATGTGAAGGTGTGTTTGTGTGTGTAAAAGAGTTGAAATCATTCAACCATTTATAGGGCAAAACTTGAACCCGTAGCGGACCGTTATGCTAGGGATAGCGGTCTGCTACCGCCTCCGGCCGCAAAATTGCCTTCGGGCCTACATAACGTACCGTTATGGTTCGGATGTCGGTCCGTTATCGGATTCCGCGTCTGATGAGTCACAGGACACGTGTCACTGCCCGATTCATTGCTTGCTCCGCACATAGCGGACCGTTATGCCAGGGATAGCGGTCCGCTATCCCTTCCATTCATATTTTCATTTTAAGTCCCTGAACTTTATTTATTTACATATCCACCCCTTAACTATGAATAATTGGCAAGTTTAGTCCTTAATTTTCTTAGGAACTTTCGAGTTGTTACATCAGTGACGATGAGACAGAGGAAGAAGAGTTCTCAGATGACACCTTCATAAATGAGCATCAGGCTTCTAATTTAGGAGAGATTGAGGATGGAGAGTCACCGAGTGATCAGGTAGAGAGCATAGTAGATGATACCTCAAGTGAGGTGATAGAGATTTTTGTGAAGAACCTGCCATTGATTTAGAAGAACCATCTGATTGGGCGGTGGTGTTAGAAGAGTTGTTAGATGCATCGGACGAGTATGGTGATGAGGTGCCCGATGATCTGCTAGAGATGATGGCAGAATTAGATGCAATCATAGGCACAACTCCAAGTGTGGGGAAGTTGGAGAAGGAAGAGGATCCTGAAGATCCTGGTGAAGGTTTAGAGGTCACCCCATTTGACACACCTATACCTGAGCCTTTACCTGTCACTATTGTCCAGTCTGAGGGGAGAATTACTGAGACAACTCCTAGTTTTGATGCCCCATGGTCTAGGCCACCCCAAAAGAGAACCCGTGCTTTGAGAGATTCATTTAATATAAGGGTAGAGAAAACCCCAAGTGTGGGGATGTTTAGGGGTGACAACATGTTGAGGTATTTGAACCATGTTATCTTCGGACCAGGTAGATTTAAATTTTGGTGGAAGGACCTGAGTGATAGTTATATGAATTATTCGGTGATTGCTGAGGTTAAACGGATGTGGAGAACCGGTAGACCGCGCAGGATGAAGGAGGTACCTATTAGGATTAAGGAGAAGCCTCCTTATAGGCTTGTTTGAGTCTCGGGCAAGTGCCCGGGATGTAGAGTTTGTATAAATTCCTTGGTTTAAGTCCATGTCATTTTTGCGTTTTTCGGTATGTGTGTTTTGTTTGTGTGTGTTTTGCAGAGATTTCTGCTTGATTCGGTGAGGAAAATCATCAGAAACGAAGTTCTAGGTATGTTTTACATTGGTTTTTATCATTGGAATGAGTTTTAAGGAATTTAGGTTAAGAAAGTTTTAAGGGGTAAAAATTTGGCTAAGTATAAAAAATCGTCAAAACTTTCTGTTACCAGGACTCCCTCACGGTACGCGACGCATTTACCCCTGTTCCTCGCGGTACGCGAAGGATAGAAATAAGGGCCGGCTTAAAAATTACCTCCTCGCGGTACGCGAGGAATGCAGCCTAGGCTCTCTGTAGGTCCCTCGGGTGTGGCGGATCATCACATGCAAGTGCGTTCCTGAGTCGGACCGGGTGTAGAATACCCGTGACTAGGTGGAGAGTCTTACAACACAAAGTAAACCGACAAGAGAATCACTTTAAACTTTCGTCTATTATAAACACTTGAAGGTTACAGAGAGAAATACTGAGTATACAAAGTCTGCGTATCTGACTGCGTACTTGTCTACTGTCAACCTATCCTATTTATACACCACCTGATCTCTGCGCACTTAGCAAGTGCGCAGGGCAAATTTCTCATGCGTACTTAGCAAGTAAGCAAGGTATTCTTGCGTACCTGCTAAGTACGCAGGAACTAAATCCTGCGCACATACAAGTGCGCAAAACACTTAGAGATTTCAGCAACTATCAACATGCATTAGTAAATACAACTCGATAACTAATACATACAGACACTTACAAACAAAGACAAATACATACAATGAAAGTACAAAACTAAGACTCTATCCAGAGTGTTTGTCACACAAAAGTGCTTCAACAAACTCCCACTTGACAACAGCTATGGATCTTCTTCGGTGTTCAATCTTCAGTCTTCACAGCTCTGCATCTTTAGCTTCCATCTTCTTCTTGTAGTCAAGTCAAAACTTGATCACCTTGTCGTATTTAGAAGCAAGTAACTTCGTCCATTCGTCCGTATGCATGCAATACATGTCCGCTAGTGCCTCCAGATATTTAACAGAGAAGTTAATGAAGCAGACTTCATCAAATACTCTGATTAGTTCCCTCGGCACTAAGCATCCACTTTCTGACCGTACCTTTCCTATCACCACAGCCTCGCCCGTTTTAGGATCTACGTACCAGTACCACATGTCACCGAGGATATCCTGGGATAACTTGCTCAGGGGAATCTTGGTTTCACATAGCACTGGCTTGTATACCAGTTTCTTTAAGCGTTTCTTAGTCACAGGATGTCTAGCATTCTTATCCTTGACTCGCGTGGGCACTTGAGGCTTAAACACTTCAAACTTCCCAGATCTTGCTTCCCGCTGTAGAACCTAAACCCATCGCCACTGCGTGATTTGAGTGACCCAGCAGCTCTCAGTTTGCTAGGTTCACGAGGTCATATCTAGGTAAGGAGTTGAACGCTTCACTGGTTGGTTTCAAGTATTGAACCCCCCAGATCGTTTGATTGCGAACAACTGCTTATCTTCCTCGAACCTTACAGCTAAGATCATCCATGCTGCTCCTTGTTTGTCTATGATAGACATCTTTTGCCAAATAGGAGCCGGATCCTTTGATGAACTAGCAGGCACA
Organism: Smallanthus sonchifolius; assembly: GCA_023525975.1. Classification (NCBI taxonomy): domain Eukaryota; kingdom Viridiplantae; phylum Streptophyta; class Magnoliopsida; order Asterales; family Asteraceae; genus Smallanthus; species Smallanthus sonchifolius. Next base: position 73,118,161 of record CM042018.1, on the reverse strand, counting down.
TCTTTATCTTTCTGTGCCTCTGGATCCACAGGTGTAGGGTAGTCCGGGGAGGCTTCAGTTGATGCTTCAACATTACTAGCATACTCGACTGAACCTGTGTCGAGCTGAGATTCAAAGGATGGAACTTCGAAGATCTCTCCATCTTCAAACTCATACTCTCCTTCCCCGTCACCCTTAGGAACTTCAATAACTACATCATCATCTTCATCCCAATCATCACCAGAGTCGATCTCTCCTTCTTCAAGATTGTAGAGAGCATCGATCTGTGCTTCCTTGGAATAGTTAGGCTCTAAGTATAAGATCTCATCGTCAGATAGATCCTTTAGAACACCAGCCGCTGACTTTCCTTTATCACCACCAGAAGTATCACCACCTTCCTGATGAGTAGACTCCCCCTCAGCCATTGGAATAGCAGAAATGGGCACGATTGCCAAAGCTTGATGCTCACTTCCACTAGGACCGACTTCGGGATCCTTGTCTTTGTCATCATCCTTCGTCAAATCAACAGGATGACAAGGCTCATCACCAGTAGGTTTGGATGTCTTCTCCTTCTCTTTCTCTTTCTCTTTCTCTTTCTCCTTATCTTTCTCCCCCTGAGCATCTAGCTTCTTGGTCAGATCAGCAATTAATTTGACCATCATGTCATGCTCTTTTCGCTGCAGATCAAACCTCAAGAGATAACCTGTGTCCCATAATCATGTTGTTTATCTTGATCAGTAGCTCGTTTTGGGCCATGACATTAGCAAGTCTCTCTTGCATCCTAGCCCTTTGGCTTCTCAGAGTGGTAACCTCCTCCACCAACGAATTTATCTGAGCCTGTTGAGCCTCAGACTCCTCCTTTGTTTTCCGAACGGTTTCAAGGTTTCCAGAGTTTCTATCCTTGCATCATTTGGATCAGGATGTCTGGATGTAGATGCTTCAACATTATGAAGTGGGGATGAGAAGATAGTATCGAAGTCAAAACCCTGAGTAAAATCGCCATAGTTGTAGGGTTGACTGATTGGTTCAGTGGTGGTAGTAGGGATTGTGGATGTGATGATGGTTGTAGGAGTGATGGAAGGTGTGATGGTGACTGACTCTGTAAGAATCGGAGTAGTCACCGTCACAAGGGCAGATGATACAGGGAGGGTCACTATCACAGGAACCTCCTCTGTGATAGAAGTGACTGCCACATCAGGTTGTACCTGTGGCCTTCTCCGCTGTCGCCGGTATAGTTGCTGTGAAGGTGGGGTATATGCTGAATCAGTACTTGAAGCCGATACTTGTACTTGCAGATGAGCACTAACCTCCACCTCACGAGGAATAGCTTGTTGCCGCCTATCCCCCATATGTTTGTTTACACTTTCACGCCTTTGTCTTTGAATAGCAGCGTCAGAGTCGGAATCTGGCTCGTGTTCACTGCTTGTTGACTGTCGCTTTCTCTTCAAAGATGACTCAGGAAAGGTCACCTTCGTCGTTCTTCTCGGGTGTGCCTGTGATGGTGCATCATCAGAATCAGAGGAACCAGACTCTGTAGCTTCGGAGTCGGATCCTTCAGCACCATCATGAACTGCTTCTTCGTCTCCACTTTCAGACGATTCATCCATACTTTCAACTTCCTCCTCTTCTTGTTGTTCATCTGAATGTTCACTTAGTTCTGGCTCCAAGTCGTGGCTAAACCATCTCCAGTCAGCCGGTGCCACATACGCTTCGTTTATCAGGTGGCCAAAGAGTGTTGTGTGCTTAGGGGTAGGTTCTACACTGCCTGGCTTTAAGAATTGTGCAAACACCCTCTTTTCCACCTGCTTGACTTGCAATCTCTCCCTAGTAGCAGGTAGGTTTGGCAACGCATCATCAATCAGTAGTTGCACAAACCTTGGGTATAACAGGAATCGAAACCTCTCAGCCGTATTTATCTGATCATTTATGGCTTTGAATATGTATCTTGAGAAGTTGTAGCCCCTGTTGAGAGACTAGCCAACCATGGCTACAGCAAGATCATGACCTATTGCATCCTTCCCTGCCTTTCTTGAAGAGATGCACATGATCATCACATGGGCAAAATATCTCCAATGATCGAGCACCCACATTTTCTTGTATGAAGCATAATCTCTTGCACCGACGTATCCCATACGCTGCCTCCAACATCCATCCACAAAGTAGTCAGGATAAGTTGTTGGGTCGGTGGAGAGATCTCGGAATTGCAAGACCCGTCTAATGGTGTCCTCAGAAAAGGCGATGTCATGACCCGCCACGGTAGCCCGTTTAACATTGGGGTTTACCGTGCAGTCATGTTCCGTGGTCTCCCAGAACTGCTCCAGATACTATCGGGTCTGCTGAAATAGCATAACTGATTCTTGAACGGTTCAAGAATTCAACTATCTCTCGATATTGTAGTGAAGCACCCTTCCATTCCGGTTCAGTATGTGCTGGGAGGTTGAACTCACTTGTAAATACACGAGCCATACCTGCAAAACACACAGAAAACATAATAAGAACAAGAAGATTCATTGGAATTGAATACACATGACTTAGTATAGCAGTTACTCATTGAATTGAAATTTCAGACTTAGAAAATTTCACAAGTGTTGGTCCTGCGTACTTAGCAAGTAGGCAGGAATTTGTTCTTGCGTACTTAACAAGTACGCATAATAAGAACAAGAAGATTCATTGGAATTGAATACACATGACTTAGTATAGCAGTTACTCATTGAATTGAAATTTCAGACTTAGAAAATTTCACAAGTGTTGGTCCTGCGTACTTAGCAAGTAGGCAGGAATTTGTTCTTGCGTACTTAACAAGTACGCATGAATTACTTCTTGCGTACTTGTTAAGTGCGCAAGAATTGCACTTGTTCAAATTTTCAGAAATCCAATTTTTCAACTGATGATGAACATTGATGTGGATTAGGTCACCACAAGGTCGAAATCAGTGATCAAGACCCATGGAACCAATATCAACACCAAATAACCGCTATACTAGTCACATTTTGACCTAAATGACTACCCAGACGAACGACGGTCAATCGAGGGGTCAAGGTCAAAATCAAGAATCAATAAGGACGATTAAGTACTGATTAAGGTTCGATTGATGATTTTAAACATGTTTTAATCTTAATGTGTTACCAAATTGACTAATAAATGTCCAAAATGAAGATTCAAACCCTTACAAATTTCAAAATCTATAATGGTCCTTAATTCTCGATTTAGTGGATGGAATGCCTCTAGATTCTCACCAAGTGATTGTAATACGATGATGAAACTAGAAACGGGACGAAAAAACGGTTAGGAACACACAAACTTTTATGAGTAAAAGGAGCAGAGGGAATTCAACAGGCGTTTGAAATTTGAATGAGATAGAATTCTGAAATATTTCTAAGTCCTGTATATATACCCACCACAAAAATGTCTTGCGTACTTACTAAGTGCGCAGGACTTAACTACTGCGTACTTAATAAGTACGCATGACTTAAGTCTTGCGTACTTGTTAAGTACGTAGGGTTTACCTCATGCGCACCTATCAAGTACGCAGGGACCCTTGTGTGCTCAAACTTTCAATTCAAATTATGAAGATTTCAAGTCAAATAACGAACAAGACAAAAAAAATTCAATCAAGAGGATTCAAGATCAATTCAAGAAGGTTAAACACAAATATTTTTGGCTTTTCTGAATAAAATTGAACTATACACAAACTTAAAATCTTTTTTATCTTTTCAAGGTAGAAATATGCACATATTCAGACAAACTGTTTTTGATCAAAGACACCAGCAGAGGATCATATCAGGCTAACATATAGCAAAAACGATACCATATAAACATCAAAAAATATGGGATCATGTCACGGATTACTAGTTATTCATGCGTAATAAGCACATAAACAAGTAATTCAAGTTGACAATATTATAAGATTTGAAACTATAAGCATCTTTGTATCACTTTCTTGTGTGTTAAGGTATTAATTATAAGATATACAACATGTACCCCACTGATATGCTACAGTAATGTAAGTTGCACTATCTCAAGGCATATAATATTTTCCCAAATATTTTCTAAATTTTCAGAATGAATCTACATCAATTAGCACAGGAAAAATCAAGCAAAATCCATAAGGATTATCAGGAATCATAAGATTCAGAATCGAGTGATTCGTTTGTCTTGGTTTCATTTGCTTTCTTCAGTGAATATCGGTATGATGATTCAGGATAATGAATATGGTGTTTGAGTATTCGGGTAGGGGAATCCAACTTTTATCTGGATTTGATTTCAATGAATCAGGAGTGATTCAAGGGTGAATACACGCTCCACGGTTGATGTAGAGACATGTCTTGATTCAATCTTTCATTGCATACTTGTGAGTATGGGCAGTGAGATGAACCGCGTTAATTATGCTAAAGACATAACCCGAAACTGATCTCAGAAGAAAATTATTGCCAAAATCTAACATCCTTTATCTAATAATGATCTTTTGCATTATTTTACGCACACACACTAGCATACATGGGTTCAAATCACAGTTGTAATTTAGATTTAGTTTCCACACTACTAGTGATTCAAAGACGCATACAGCCTACTGATAATTCAAATTACTTGTAAATAAACAGATTAAAAAACATAATAATTTAAACAATTAAGTAAGCATGACGCAATCATTTCCCATATGAGCAGTCTATGACGTTTAGATCATTTCTGATGTACTATCATTTCCTCTTTTCTCAAGATTACTTTGAAAATTTTCTACATTTTCTATTTTGTTTGATGTTTTGTAAAATATTTGAAAATTAAAAGAACTATACAAAAAATTTAAAGGAAATGTAGAAAATTTTGAATTGATTTAAGAAAAACAAGTTTTTCACTCAGAAAGTTGAGACAGAAACCGTTGACTGCTTCTTACACTGCCAGGAAACCAGTCTGTCTCCTAAGAATTGACATCCACCAGAAGTTGACTTTCTATCAAGTAATGAATCAGTGTAGGCTTTGAAGTCAAATGACTGCTGCTTAGAGTACCAAAGACCCAATCGGGGTTTCCCTTTCAAGTATCTGAAAATCCTCTTCACCGCTATCATGTGAGGCTCCTTCGGTTGTGACTGAAACCTTGAGCACAAGCACACAGCAAACATTATATCGGGTCTTAAAGCTGTGAGATACATAAGTGATCCGATCATCCCATGGTACAATCTGCAATCCACATCCTTTCCATCTTTGTTAGGATGCAGACCATGATTGACTGGGATAGGTGTGCCATAAGTACTGCTATCATTCATCTTGTATTTTGACAAGATGTCCTACACATACTTGGTTTAAATGTAGATAAATTCCATCCTCTCTTTGACTGACTTGCAGACCCAGGAAGAACCACAATTCACCCATGTTACTCATTTCAAACTTGGACTTCATCACCTGTTCGAATTCCCTACACATCCCTTCATTTGTAGATCCAAAAATGATGTCGTCGACGTAGACTTGTACAAGAAGAATGTCACCTCCTGCTTTTCGTATGAAGAGGGTCGAGTCGATCTGTCCACGGTCGAAACCATTAGACAGTAGATGCTTACATAATGTCTCATACCATGCCCGTGGCGCTTGATGAAGACCATTAAGTGCTTTGTCGAGCTTGTACACTTTATTGATATTATGCGGATCTTCAAAGCTGGGAGGTTGAGTGACATAGACCTCTTCATGTACTTTTCCATACAGGAAAGTACTCTTTACATCAAGTTGATAGACGTTGAAGCCAACATATGAGGCATAAGCCAGAAACAGTCGAATGGCTTCAAGTCTAGCAACTGGGGCATATACTTCTGTGTAATCCAAGCACTCTTGCTGATAAAAACCCTGAACAACCAACCTTGCTTTGTTCTTCACCACAACATGACGATCATCCGTCTTGCATTTGAACACCTATCTGGTGCCAATTGGTTGTACGCCCCTTGGCAAGTCAACCAAATCCCACACATGCAAATTTTGGAATTGAGACAATTCATCTTGCATCACCTCAATCCAGCAGTTGTCAGCGAGAGCCTCTTTCACATTCTTCGGCTCTAACTGGGACACGAATGCAGCATGCATACATGTTTCCATGACACCAGTGTCAAGTATCTCAGAGTAGAGACTAGTGTTCTCAGTAATGGTTCGATGACGAGTTTGAACACCGGCATGAGGATCACCAATAATGTTGTCACTTGGATGATTCTTATGCACTCTCGCCTCTGGTACATTCGGTTCCTGAATTTCTGAATCGAGGTTCGTGCTTAACTCCCCAATATCCTGTGTTCCAGAAGAAGAAGATTCAATGTTAATTGGATCAGCTGAAGCTTCATTTCCTACACTAGTGTTAGGATTAGCTTGAGCGTCATTTCCTTCAACATGAAAATCTTCACTGTTATCACCATTAAGAGTTCCAGATGCAGATGCAGCATTGGAATCAGGAGTTACAATCGGTACAGTAGCACGTGTTGAGAAACTTGAGTCATCACCACCACCAAATAATTCATATACATTTGCGGCATCAACTGCAGAAAAATCAGGAAGATTGAATGACTTGAATAGCGCATCCTAATCAAAACCCCAAGCTGGACCAGTTGGTTGTAGTGGAATGCTGTGCTTACTACAGTCCACTTCAAACCACTCCTCGACAGTACGAGTTCCTATATTGTACACTATATTGTACACTCTCTTGCAAGGCGAGTTGGCAACGTATCCTAAGAAGATGCCTTCCACCGCTTTTGCATGAAACTTAGACTTGCGGTCTTTATACTGTAGCAACAAGGAACAGGGACTACCAAAAGGAACTAGGTAATCAAGATTGGGAAGTCGATTGTTGATCAACTCATAACAAGTCTTGTTGTGCCTCTTCACAACCAGAACTCTGTTCAAGAAGTGACAAGCTGTATTAACTGCTTCTGCCCGGAAAGTGATAGGAAGCTTTGCATCCGACAGCATCGTCCTTGCAGTCTCGATCAAGGTTCTGTTCTTCCGTTCTACAACTCCATTCTGCTGAGGTGTGTACGGGGCACTAAATTCGTGACGGATACCCTTCTTGAGACAGAAAAGTTCCATCAAATTATTCTTGAAATAAGTTCTGTTGTCACTCCTTATTCTTCTAACCTTCAGCTTGCACAGAGATTCCAAGCTCAGGATCAGGTATTAAAGAATGTCAGCAGTTTCGTCCTTCATATCTAAAAAATGCACCCAAGAAAAACGTGAGAAATCATCAGTTATAACCAGACAGAATGACTTACCTCCAATACTCCTGATACTTATGGGCCAAACAGATCCATATGTAATAGCTCCAAAGGGGTATCAATAGAGTTTTGGAGCTTGGGCTTGTGAGACTTCCGTTGCTGTTTGCCCTTTTTACAAGACATACAGTCATCTGCAACAGTAAATCTCAGCTTAGGAACACCGGTTATCAAACCGTTTCGGACCAGATGATTCATTTTACGATAAGAAATATGTCTGAGTTTCCTATGCCACAAGATAGAGTCAAGTTCTATCGCTTTGGTAAGCAAACAGGTAGTAACTGATGAGGTGGTTGTTGCCACGCTCATATCAATCTGATAGGTGTCATTTGTCCTTGGCGCTCTCATCAGAATCCAACCTTCAGGAACCTCAAAACCAGGTTTGAGTATCAAGCATTCATTCTTGTCAAACATCACTAAGTAATCCTTGTCGCACATTTGGGAGACACTCAACAAGTTATGCTTCAGCTGCTCACAAAAGTTGACATTGTCAAAGCTGACACAACTATTTGACACCATGCCTTGACATGTGATACTACCACCTTTCTCTCCAGCAAAGGCCACATTGCCGCCTCTGAATGGTTTCACGTCTTGAAGCAAGGCCATGTTTCCTGTCATGTGCCGGGAGCATCCACTATCTACATACCAATGGTTAGAGATAGTACCCTTCGGATGTCCCTGCACGAGTCACAAAAAGAATTAGTTACATTTGGAGACCCAAGCCATAGTGGTCTTGGGTCGTCCGTCTTTTTCAAAATAAACAACCTCTTTTAACTCACAGTTGTGACTGTTCAAAATGGATGAATCTTTAGAAGAATTAGGACTAGGAGATTGAGAATTTTTATCTTTGTTGTTCCAGGATCTCTTCTGTTTCTTAACTGGAACAGTAGACTTAGGTTCAGTTAAAAGCTTCTTTCTTAACTTGATTAAAGGTTTTTATACCCTCCATAAAGTATTACCTTTAATTTATCATTTGATTCAATGATATCGGGTTCAGTTAAAATACAATTGTCACTGTTAGTGATAATGTTTTTCTTGACTTTCTGTTCAGTTAACAACTCCTCATATACTACTCCTTTAGGGCAGGTGCTATCAGACCCATCATCAGAAGAAGTAAAGAACTCCTCATTAGATGTGGAGTCAGCCTTACTTGAGGAATCATCCTTGTTAGAGGAATCATCCTTACCTGAGGACTCATCAAGGCAAATTAGATCAATGTCTACTAAGCCATTGACAAATTTCCCGCTAACTGGTGGAGGAATGGCATTAGTACCCAGCCCTAAGCCATTCATTTGTCTCACTACAGATTCGTAGTGTTCCACCACAAAACGAGAATATTTCAACTTCTCATTAGTACATTTCAACTGCAAGATCTCATTTTGCAGCTTGTTGATCTCATTGTTCCTTTTTTCTAACCCCTTGTATGCAATATTCAAGTCAAGCTGTTGATCGCTCATTTTAAGTGAATAATCACGTTTTGGTTTCTTCAACGTTTCAATTGAATCTTTAAATCGTTTTTCGTTTTCTTTGTAGCTTAAAGCTGCAATCTGAAGGGATTCGACCTTTTCTTGAAGCTTAGAGTTTTCAATTTTTAAGCCTAGACATTTGGAACAAGAAATGACAGTAAAAGGATTAGAATCTACCTTATTTGATGAATGTGATGCCTCTCCGATAGCCATGAGGGCAACAACAGTTGTAGACTCTTCTCGGTCAGCTCAGCTTCCATCATCTCCATAATCTCAGCCATGAGACCAACCTGTGTTTATGCAATAAGAGCATCCTCCAGATGAACGCCCCAATCAAAGCTTTCGTCCTCTTGAGCTACCAATGCATTGGACGATCCACCTTGGCTTTGATTGTGGTTGTTTGAGTTGTTGTAGCCTTGGTTGTTTCCTTGGCTAGGTCTAGTGAAACCCAAAGCCGGTGCTCTGTCTTTTTGACATTCACGAGCAAAGTGTCCATAGTTCAGACACTTGTAGCACTTGGCCTTGGATTTGTCAAAACCAACCTTGGTATTAGAATGACCACCAATGAACTTTCGGCCAGTTCTGTTCAGGAAACGCTTTGCCCTCCTCAAGATCATGGCCATATTCCATTGAATATCCATATCCTCCATATCATCTGGATCCACCTGATTAAAGTCTTCTTCGATAGTTTCAGGATCAGTTAGCTTACCTCCAATGAAGTTCTCATAGGCTAGCATGCAGGATGAGAATAAAGCCACATGATCTTCAGTTATCTTGGCTATTGCTGATTGGTTAGCTGAAGATGTGGGAGAAGGATTTCTTGAGGAGTTCTGATGATGAGATCCAGAACCAGATGCTGCATAGCATGCATGACCTCCACAAGCCTTTACAGTTTCTTCCTCATGAGACTTTCCTAAGAAAAGGGCAATTCCAAAGCCCGATGACTTGGTTGTAGAAGACGTCCCATGATACATTGAAGGGTCTTGTATCTGAGGTCTTCCTGAGCTCTCATTTCTTTTAAGGTTCATGTCATGAGCTTGAACCTTTCCAATTGCCTCATCAATTGTCATCTCATAGAACTTAGAATTCTCTCTCATTAGGGTTGTATACATCTTAAACTTGGGAGGCAAAGCATCCAGAAACTTTTCAACTAATTCTTCATTAGGATACTTTAGCTCAAAAGCTTTCAACTCGGTCTGCAGATGATAGATTCTAGAGATGAGCTCGTCTATAGATTCGTTCTCCAGAAATCTGAAGCACTCATACTGCTTCCTGAGGAGATCCCGTTTACTTTTCTTGATGTCACTATTGCCCTCGAATCTTTTCTGTAACGCCTTCCAAAGATCCTTGGAGTTATCATATCCTCTGAAACTGTGGAATAACTCCCTAGTCAAGGCCATAGTGATAGAACCGTGAGCCTTCTTCTTGATCATAAACTTTCTTTTCTTCTTCATCGAGTTTAGAGATAGGCTTGGGCATTACTTCATCAAGGTAAATGTATGTCGGATGTTTATATCCCTCTAGAATTGGTATCCATAACGAGGAATCGGTATAAGAAATGTAATGCTCAAAGCATGTTTTCCAGTTAGAATAATCATTTACATTTAGCAACTTTGGCGGTTTCTGAGGTGTTCCGATCTCGTTGTCATAGTTCAGAAGGTTACCGAGGTTCTGAAGATTCGACATGGTGAACACTTAGTCAAATTTCAGAAAGGTCAAAGACACTTGCGCACTTGATACTTGCCTTGCGGACTTAGAGAAATGGTCTTGCGCACTTATGATTTGCTCTTGCGTACTTCATCAGTACGCAGGAGTAGAAGATAAGTACGCAGGAGTTAACTTAAGTACGCAGAAAGATTAGTCTTGCGTACTTGGTAAGTACGCAGCAAGACTCTACTTTAAACCAGAAAAGGTAAGTACGCAGATAACCTTTTCACCAACTCTCACCAAACTATTCCGATCACTGGAATCTCACCGGAGATGGCAAAAATAGGACAGATGAACAAACAAAATGAGCCAAAGGGTCAGAAACTTGTTTCTAACCAACCTTTGTTGCTCAAAACACTCAAATACACAACAAAAGTCGAGTTTTTGAGTGATTTTTGCTTCTAAAATAGTGCTTAAGAGCTACCCCTATTTTATCACAAAAATACCCTCTTTTGCTTGTAAAATCTTTGTAGAAAACTCTCCAAACACACTCACAACACTTGAAATCAAGAGCAATGCTCTGATACCACTTCTAGGTCCCTCGGGTGTGGCAGATCATCACATGCAAGTGCGTTCCTGAGTCGGACCGGGTGCGGAATACCCGTGACTAGGTGGAGAGTCTTACAACACAAAGTAAACCGACAAGAGAATCACTTTAAACTTTCGTCTATTATAAACACTTGAAGGTTACAGAGAGAAATACTGAGTATACAAAGTCTGCGTATCTAACTGCGTACTTGTCTACTGTCAACCTATCCGATTTATACACGACCTGATCTCTTAGTACTTAGCAAGTGCGCAGGGCAAATTGCTCATGCGTACTTAGCAAGTACGCAAGGTATTCTTGCATACTTGCTAAGTACGCAGGAACTAATTCCTGAGCACATACAAGTGCGCAAAACACTTAGAGATTTCAGCAACTATCAACATGCATTAGTAAATACAACTCGATAACTAATACATACAGATACTTACAAACAAAAACAAATACATACAATGAAAGTATCCAGAGTGTTTGTCACATAAAAGTGCTTCAACACTCTCGCGGTACGCGGGGGATCCCTGTTTCACTCCCATTTCCTTGTTTTCCCATGGTTTCCCCATTCTTTCGCCACCACCGTATATCACCACCCATTTCCATCATCCACCCGCCATACATGCTACCACCATCCATCATATCCATCATAATCATCTATCATCATACATACTATGTCACACCCCGAAAACGACGATTCGCAGCGGAAACGAGACGTAAGCATGGTGGTTACATAAGTTGGAGCCCAGTGATGATAAGCAAACACATTTATTTGAAACATTGGAAGGGTTTAACAAAATGAAGATAAGTCTTACAGTTATCCAAATTTAAAAGCATTGAAATTTAAAACAAGAGTTTTTCATGATCCAACACATGAGGATCCAAAATAAAGTTTAAAATGTCCCAACAGAATTCCGATGCAAGTGTTTGCCCAAAAGCCCATTTTCATAATCACGCGAGGACATCTAAGTACCTGAAAAACATGCTTAAAAACATCAACATAAAGTTGAGCGAGTTTCACGGGTTTAACGATAACATAAACGAATTTAATGAACTATCAAGTAACTTGGACAAACATGTGATATGTCATAAGCTTGCAAGGAATACAACATGATGATAGTACCTAGAGCTTATAATCAAACCAAGACATGAATACAACATGTCCCCACGAATCCTTTCAAAATATATTATCTCGTACGAATGACAAATCAGAGCTACTGATCACGAGAGTGGGCAGTCAGTCCCAAATAGATCTATCAACACACCTTGCGGCCTACACGAGCCTTATAATTATAATGGTGGGGCTATTCATGAATGACATACATGAACACATAACGAAAGCCCTTACTCGAGACCATCAAACGAACACATAACGTAAGTCCAGTATCATGATAAACGTACGAAAGCATCTTCTTCCCCCATATTTTATAAAACAACAAAATAGTTTTAAAAAAGGGTCGTGAAAACTCACCTTGAAGTAACGAACGACGGGAAAATGGGTGCTAGCAATTTATTCGCCCACGAACATGGGTTGATTCTAACGGTGCCCTAAACACGAGGGATACATTACTAATTGAATCTCAAGTCTCACAAGCAAGTTGTTCACCCAACCTACTTAGACTTATATTATTTTTAAGAAAATGTTTATTTAAACGACCCGTTGGTGAATACGATTATGTTTTTAGCGAAAAACGGTGGATCATACACACATACGAAGACATTAAGTGTTATTACTTATTAACAACCAAAATGAAAGTATGAAACTAGTAACACACACACACACACACACAGATATATATATATATATATATACTCATACATATGCTTATAAGTTCTAAATCACATGTGAAAACACTAAAATCACAATATTTGCACATAGGCACTTTTCAAGCAAAACGACTAACTTTTAAGGAACAAACTTCCACATTTCTAACACATGAGTTCATATAACATCATATATCGTCAAAATATACTTAATAAAATATATTTCATCAAACAAAACAATCTTTCATTATTTTGACATAAAGTACCTAATCATGGAAATTTCTAGCACATATGTGACAACCGAAGCGTCAAACGCATATTTCATAACATGAACTCATTATATACATTAAGAGCTGTATTTTAATCATAAAATATACTCAAAATTACTGCTCAAAAATCAGATTTAACAAATACTCATTTTTCATGGCGAAAATTACCGTTTTAATCAACTAGTTTAGCTTAAAACCTAACGAAACGCATCCAAACACCAAGAATCATACATAATATTAAAAATCTATATTTTGGAAAAAAAAATATCATCATATTACAACCATGATTCCAGATTTACAACATCTATGTATTTTCATATAAGAATCTACCTTTTTAGCATCTTTTAAGCATCATAATCATGTCATATACTTAGCCAATCATCACAACATAAATAACACTTTTAGACCTGATTATTATTATGATAAAACATCATTTTTATCAATATTTTCCAGATTTTACACAATCTAAATAATCCATGCCAAAACCCTAGTTTAAATCATGTTTTTGGACAACAATCTTTAGCAATAAACATCTAAATCATCAATTCAATGATCCATGCATAAACTAACATGTTTTTATGAAATAATATACCATTATTTTCTGTTTGAAACAAACCATAACAAAACATTTGATTGCATGTAAAGATCAAGCCCTAATTTACTACTTTTTGCAAGATATGAGCATATAAACATACATGCATATACACGACATCCATACATACAAATAAATCCATGAAAAACTTCAATAAAGACCCATTATTTACTGATTTTAATAGTTTATAAAAATCCTTTTACTAAAGGTGAACAATACTTGCAAAATCAAAGCTTTCTTTAAGAAAAACAAGAAAGAGATGGAGATTCATACCACTTGACTAAATCAAGAGAGATTACTAGAGAATATGGAAGATGATGGATGATTATTCTTGGATTCTTGCTTCACAACTCTTGATTCTTCAAGAAAATGCTCAAAGAATGCTCACAAACTCAAGAACACAAGACACTTTGAGAGAAAACTATATGGAAATGGGTGCGAGATTAAAGTGAATATTAAAGTGGTATTTATAGGGGGTGGGGGTTGGATTTTCAGCCAAGAGAGAGAGAGAGAGAGGAGAGAGATGGATATTTGACATGCTCCACACAAAAACCATGCAATGATATGATCATATTTGTGGAGTGTGGAGTTGGGTTAAGTGTGTAAGTAATCAACATGAGTGTGTTTAATAATTGATTAGAGTGTGGGACCCACTTTATGGCTGCATTTAAGGAGAGAGAAAAGATGTCATATTTTATTTTATAAACCTCTACACACATGTAGGTGATCTTTTATAAAAACCACAACACTTTTATAAAATTCTATCACTTTAAACATGGTTTTTCACCAAAATAAAATTATATAAATTATCCACTAATTATTTACTATCATAATTAGTAAAAATAATAATTTTTGCTAACAATTCATTTTAACTCATCCGGTACGCGATTGTACCGAGTAAAAAGCAACAAAAATCACCAAAAGAGATATTTAACAATTAGCATATAAATTTCACATATAATCCCATAATATAAACCAGTTTATATAATTTTCATCAAAACTGTTATTTTTAAATTAACCGGGTCGTCACGAACGCTAAATACGGACATTTTACCGATACGCGGTACCGTAAATTCCAAAAATTCATGAAATGCAAACCTATGCATACGAAGGGATTTGCTAGACTTTATAATAACCTAATTAACTGAAATTAAGTCTAAGACGCACATAATTAAATTATAAACACGTTCTAAGGTTTTACGATAAATAACCTGAAAATTATCGAATGTCACATACTATCCATCTACTATCATCCACCATCATCATCATTATCTCATATCCACCGAATACCACCACCATGGGAGACTTTAAAAACCATTCATGACCGATGAACCACCTTGCTTTTGGCATTCATGTCTATGTGTTTTCCACTCATCCAGTACGTCTCTCTGCTGTCTATCTTGACTCTTAGTGAGTTAGTCGAGTCTTTTATTTTATTTTGGAGTCTGTACGTGTCAGTTTATTGCTCTGGGTTTGTTTGAGTTTTATTGTGCAGGTATTTATCGCTCCGTCCGTACTCAATCTCCATTCGGGAGGGGTCGATCTGATCTTGTCTATCTTGTAAAGGCAACCCGACAGTCGATTGTGCAACCGTGGCCGAAATGCTATACGGCGCACAAGTGGAAGAGTAAAGCTAGACCATTCACTGTTACATTAACAACTAAGTCGATTTCTGTTTATTTTTTAATTTTTATTTTCTGTTTGTCTCAGTTCACATTGGGGACAATGTTTGTTTCAAGTGTGGAGATGTGACTGTGTATAGTGACTAGGTTTGTTTTATTTTATAAAAATACAAAAAATACAAAAAAAATGAAAATTTTTGAAAAATATCCTTTGAAATCAAAAGTTTTTGCGTAATACATGGAAAATGATAGTATAACTGGAGCTGCTTGTTGAGTTTTAAATGAAATAAATAATTGAAAACGCATTTAATCAGTGATGTTATGGTAGATCCAACCAGCTATTAGAGCTTAAATAGCATGTTTGTGTTGTTTAGGAATTAATTGAATTTAAATTATGAAATCTTGTGGGTATTCATCTTAAGGGTAATCGATAATACTGAAACTGTCAACATAGGGTGATAGGTACCACGTTAAGTTAAAATTTAGAGGTTTCTGAAATTTCTTGGCTCACCACTCTCTTTTTATGAGAATAAATCCGAGTTTCGGTGGCGCCCGCATCCATAATTCCATTATTCATGAGCTTATTTAATTATTTAATTAGAATCCTAAGTCTTGCTTATGTGTTACCCTTCGGGATGGCCACTTGGAGAAAACACCACTGAGTAATTCTTATATGCTTCATTGTTTAGACTGCAGTCTATGTGTTACCTTCCAGGATAGTGACTTGGTTGAAACGCCTCTAAACGAAAGTAAATTTGCTTATTAATGCTCATATTTCATCCATTCATTCATATTTCATCTTGATTTATAAAAACTTGTAAATTTTAGTTTAACGTGGTGGGTGAAATCTATATGGCTTAATCTATGCCTAGACATGACCATGAGACGGGATTAGGTAGAGCTGTAACTTTTAAGTGTGAGTCACATAGATTGATTGATATGCTTGGTAATATGAATTAGAACACTAAACGGGGGGCTTGAAAGTTGGTGCTTGGGTTTAATCGGATAGAAATACTGATTATTGCTTTTTAACGCATGAGTATGTTTGTTAATTAAATAATTGAGTTTGTTTAGCTATGTCCATTTATGATTCCATTGCAGACTTTTTCGAGGACGAAAAAAGGTTAAATGTGGGAATGTTTAATTTAGTGCAAAGCATACATCTTTATTCCTTTATATTCATGCGTTTTTAGATAGTTTTGTATTCGTTTTTACTTGCTTTTGTTTCGTATTGAGTCTATTGTGTGTTTACAGGAGCTCGTGTGAATAACAAGTCAAATCATGAAGATATCGAGCATGAGAAGAAGCCCGGAGGAAAAATTGAAAAAATGATGAAAATCAGTCCCTAGTTTCGAATTAAATAGAATTTGAAGGCTATTGTGAGTGGGGTTCGATTGTTTTGCCATCTAGAGAAGGGTTTGAGGCGATTTTGGGAGCTAGGAAGCGGAATCAAGTGCAAAGTTGAAGACTTTGGATCCCGGGTTCGTTGTAGTAGCGTATTCGGTTTTAAAGTTTGAATCTTTATTCGTTGTTTCTGTGTTTGAACCTATAGTTTGCTTATTTACTTCTATTATGGATGTTCTAAGTATGATCCTAGGCTAAAACTTTAATACTGCCTGGGTCATTAGATGAATATTTGTTAAAGTTACGATCTTTATCGGTTTTTGGTTTAAATTGATGGGATAATGATTTTGTAAACGATCTTTTGATAATGAATATGATGAATATTGCATGCTTGAATCTGATTTATGTTTGATTTCCATTCCTTATGTTATTTCTGGATGTCTTCCAGTTTGAATAGCATATCTTGATCATAGATTTTAGGTTTGTGGTTGTTTGTATGGTTTGCTAGACGTAGTGACCCATAGGGATTGTGATTGAGTGTTTATTAGATCTGAGTGTGTATCTTATCTCAACACCCGAGAAGTGAGATATAATCAGTTAGTCCTCGTCATTAGGTTTCGAGTGTGATTTGTCTGAGAGGAAATTCTCTTAGGTGTCGAGTGATTATTGCTATTCCGTGTCATAGTTGTTATCCTGAGACTACCTCGTGCATCTTTGATGTATTATGGACAGTGAGACCGAGAGGTGATCTGTCTGTTGGGTACTTTATCATTGTTGGAGAGACTGAAAGGTAATCTGACCATCTGGTGGGTTTACTACATCTTTAGGTTTCTTAGTTGGTGACACCCTAGGAGTGATTAGGGATCCATTAGGTTGTCTAGAGCTGTTATCTTTAGAAACCCAGATCCATCTTTGTTTCCATAACCAATAGAAGTTGAGCTTTGCAAGTAGGATTCCTACCTAGGTGGTATTCTTCCTATTCCTAGTATTTCCCTGAGTTTTTTGTCTGGATAGTTAGAGTCGATCGTTAGTTCTGCATTTGTTAGTTAAATCAGTAGTGTAGAAAACCCCCAACCAAATCATCTTTAGTCCGAGTCAGAGTCTAGTTTAGATATAGTAGTGTCTCTAGGGTTCGATCCGGTTTACCATTAAGTTGTGCTACACTCGATAGGTACACTTGCCTGTCACTGCGGTTTAGTTCATAGATACTCCATTTATTACTTAGGAGTCTAGCTTAGGTTTATTTGTTAGTTTTTATAGACCGCCTGGGCGACATCAAAAGACGTTAGTAATTGTGAAAGTCAAGTGGAACTCCACACGTGATCTAGAATACACATATGAATGGGAGTCAGAAATGAGAAAGAAATATCCACACATGTTCGATAAAATCTCGAGGACGAGATTTAAATAAAGGTGGGGAGGATGTAATACCCGGAATATTTTCATAACACTTGACCTTGTAATCATATACAAGTAAAATGATTATTTAAAATTTTAGATTTAGACGAGCTATTAAGAGACCGTTTAATAATAATAATAATAATAATAATAATAATAATAATAATAAAATTTTATTATTTTTGAAACGTGCTCCGTTTTTAATGAAACTTCGGTCGATTCGTAGAGAAAAATAAGCTCGTCCCAACGACATATTCATAATTTTATAATATGTTATATTTTAAAAGTTATAAGAGAAAAACAAGTTAAGCAGCTAAATTAAATATAATAATATTATAAACTTAAAGGATAAACACATGATGATTCGATGGTTCTACGTGGGAAATTTTGAGAAGAATTACACCCCATGAATGCCATCTTTCAAACCTACTCTATAAATTTGCTTAACAGTTACGAAAAAAATTCACTATAAAAGATGGCATAAATCACATAACTTAATTCACATCAACTTTTGAACCATATAAATATTATTAAACCTTACCTTGTTATACCCTCTTTTAATATCCAAGGATCTCAGTATAAAGCTGTTATGCTGCCAAGATGAATACGTTTATTTCTTTTAAAAGTTATTAAATGTTTTGCTATATTCAAAACACGCATGCAAAATATTAAATGTTTAAAACATAGAGGGTAATCTATAGAAAGCACTTAGGCTATAAAGTATACATATAATTTAATCAAATAATACACGCACGATAATTATGATCTAGTGGGTCTGACATAAATAAAGCAATAATTCAGAGGCGTAAAATACTTAAAGACACCGATAGTAGTGTATCTTAAAGTTGCAGATTACTTGAATTCCTCTGCCAGTGTATACAATAGTTATTCTGAATGTGTAGATTACTAATTTCAACTATGCTTAACCAATTTAATATGCTGCATGTCTAAAATGATTTATGTCATATAAACGTTATTCACCAGCTCATTGCTGACGTATTATTTTCAAATATTTTCCGGTGAGTAATAAATATATTTTAGGCACAGGAGCATGTCGAAAGGATATATAGATTCCCTAGGCATAGGATACCTCGTGGCTATAATATGTAAACAGGAATAAACGTCGAAGGAATAGATTGACTCCTAAGGCCTAAGAAAGTTTATTTCTTAACATATTGTAAATCTGTTTGAGACAGAAGATTTTTGAAATAATACTTTGTACAGAAATCATACGGATTTTTAAATCCTCCAACCAAATCAGTAGTGTAGAAAACCCCCAACCAAATCATCTTTAGTCCGAGTCAGAGTCTAGTTTAGCTATAGTAGTGTCTCTAGGGTTCGATCCGGTTCACCATTAAGATGTGCTACACTCGATAGGTACACTTGCATGTCACTGCGGTTTAGTTCATAGATACTCCATTTATTACTTAGAAGTCTAGCTTAGGTTTATTTGTTAGTTTTTATAGACCGTCTGGGCGACATCAAAAGGCGTTGGTAATTGTGAAAGTTAAGTGGAACTCCACACGTGGTCTAGAATACACATATGAATTGGAGTTAGAAATGAGAAAGAAATATCCACACATGTTCGATAAAATCTCGAGAACGAGATTTAAATAAAGGTGGGGAGGATGTAATACCCGGAATATTTTCATAACACTTGACCCTGTAATCATATACAAGTAAAATGATTATTTGAAATTTTAGATTTAGACGAGCTATTAAGAGACCGTTTAATAATAATAATAAAAATAATAATAAAATATTATTATTTTTGAAACGTGTTCCGTTTTTAATGAAACTTCGGTCGATTCGTAGAGAAAAATAAGCTCGTCCCAACGACATATTCATAATTTTATAATATGTTATATTTTAAAAGTTATAAGAGAAAAACAAGTTAAGCAGCTAAATTAAATATAATAATATTATAAACTTAAAGGATAAACACATGATGATTCGATGGTTCTACGTGGGAAATTTTGAGAAGAATTACACCCCATGAATGCCATCTTTCAAACCTACTCTATAAATTTGCTTAACAATTACGAAAAAATTTCACTATAAAAGGGGGCATAAATCACATAACTTAATTCACATCAACTTTTGAACCATATAAATATTATTAAACCTTACCTTGTTATACCCGCTTTTAATATCCAAGGATCTCAGTATAAAGCTGTTATGCTGCCAAGATGAATACGTTTATTTCTTTTAAAAGTTATTAAATGTTTTGCTATACTCAAAACACGCATGCAAAATATTAAATGTTTAAAACATGGAGGGTAATCTATAGAAAGCACTTAGGCTATAAAGTATACATATATTTTGATCAAATAATGCACGCACGATAATTATGATCTAGTGGGTCTGACATAAATAAAGCAATAACCCAGAGTCGTAAAATACTTAAAGACACCGATAGTAGTGTATCTTAAAGTTGCGGATTACTTGAATTCCTATGTCAGTGTATACAATAGTTATTATGAATGTGTACATTACTAATTCCAACTATGCTTAACCAATTTAATATGCTGCATGTCTAAAATGATTTATGTCATATAAACGTTATTCACCAGCTTATTGCTGACGTATTATTTTCAAATATTTTCCGGTGAGTAATAAATATATTTTAGGCACAGGAGCATGTCGAAAGGATATATAGATTCCCTAAGCATAGGATACCTCGTGGCTATAATATGTAAACAGGAATAAAGGCCGAAGGAATAAATTGACTCCTAAGGCCTAAGAAAGTTTATTTCTTAACATATTGTAAATCTGTTTGAGACAGAAGATTTTGAAATAATACTTTGTACAGAAATCATACGGATTTTTAAATCCTTGAATATATAAAAGTTTATTTCTATTTAATTGGGACCAATAAATTCCACTGAAATGTTTTATAAATAAATATGTCCAAGTACCAATACGTCACACGCCAGGGGATCCTCTGACCCGGGTGTGACAGAAGTGTCCTGAGTAAAGTTAGATAACTTTTGAGACTAGGTGGCTTTTATTTAAATTTAAACTATTAGAACTCACTCAGCGTAGTTGACTTTGTGTGTACGTTAGATTGTGTTGCAGGTGAGCTTTGGGGTCGGCGTATCTTGGCTTGGGAGCGGTGTTACTCAGATTGGTGTGCAGGAATTCATGAGGTAAATTTAATGACAATAATAATTAATGTTTTTAGAAAGACTTCCGCTGTAGTTTGATATATCTAAAATGAGTATTTTAAAGGGAATAACCCGTTATGAGAACCAACTGTAGGATGCCCGGGTCGGGGTCTTACAAAGGGTTTAGCCACGAATGGACATACGAACTAGCATAATGTTGAGTTTCGTAAGCTCCCCTGTTGCAAACAAAGCGGACGAGCCTATCTACTCTCTACTACTACTCTAAACTACAACTAAGCACTCTATAAGTGTGTATTCTTCCTTAGAATGGTGTGGTAAGGTGTGTGGAATGAAGAATCCAAGCCATCTATTTATATGCCTCAAAATGAGCAATGCACAGCCGTGCATTGGTTTGCACGGGCGTGCAAACACCTCGGGAATCAAAGTGTACAAATGGCAGTGTACTAGGGTCCTTGGGGAACAAGGTAGGGCAATGCAAGCCCATGCATTGGGATGCACGGCCGTGCATCTCTCCCATGCTTCCTGTTTTGTCTTTTTGCTGCTTGTTGACCAATTTTGACTTCTTGGGGGGTCAAAGATCGGGTGTGCTTCCTTTCAAAAGCTTGATTTCTTGATGTTTTTAGGCTTTTTCTGCTTTGTTTCTTTTGGAACACCGTTTAACCTTCAATTGTGAAATATAAATGTTTTAAGTATCAATTGCAAGGATTTTGTTCAATTAATACCATAATATGGGGATTATTATGCATGCAAAATATGTATAATTTAGGACATATCAGTAGGCCACAAACAAGCTGTAACTCCAATCTTTGATCATTAACGGGGTTGTCAACGCCATTCAGTTGATCGCCTAGTTCCTTAAGTCGTTAACAATAGGCTTCAAGCGACGACATAGCCTTGAGCGTGAGATTGTTGAACTCATGTTCAAGGGCGGCCACTTTAGAGCCCTTGTTGTTGAGAAAATATTGTCTTGATACGGGTCCAGGCTTAGAATGCAGTGGA
This sequence comes from Smallanthus sonchifolius, assembly GCA_023525975.1. NCBI lineage: Eukaryota > Viridiplantae > Streptophyta > Magnoliopsida > Asterales > Asteraceae > Smallanthus > Smallanthus sonchifolius. The sequence goes on along the minus strand of CM042018.1, from coordinate 73,096,120 downwards.
TTCTGGTTCCAGAACTCGAACAATGAGATCGTCTGACAGGGTACCGTTGATCCGCCGTAGCACAATCACATTAATTTCTGACCAAGCTTCATAGGCGAGATCAGTTTTGGGCGGAGCGGTGTGAGACATGACTTTGTAGTGTCACACCCCAACCAAAGGGTTTGGACGTGACGACTGAATACCAAACAAAACATAACTGAAATAATGTGAAATGTGTGTAACTAAAGTACTAGGTCAAGGTTACAATCTTAATGTCAAATTTAAGCACAAGTCTATACTCAAACTAGAATCCAAATGAGTGATGGGATCAATTATCCATCAAAGCTTCCTTGGTGCATAATCTATGGTTCGACATAAATCTTCTAGAAGGATTGTCTAACTCTAAATAAGCTCGTATCTAAGATGCTAATTCCAAGTCTCGAAAAGAGGGGTACCTGAATAAATGCTTAAAAATAATGTGCCGACTAAAAAGTTGGTGAGCTCATGAGTTTAAGTTACAAAACATATATATAAAGAATTTGAATAGTATGGTGCACATTTAAAAATTTCACACTCAAACCTGCATCCACAACCCGTGAACGTCTAAATAATTCCCCTTACCCATACCCTTTATTTCCATGGGTCAATGAGCTTATGTCCTGCTAACTTAAATCAAGTTTGCGTGAATATATGTCACAACCATGTCATTATCATCAGTGGGTGGTTTCCCGATCAATAAGGGCCCACTGTGCATGGGGGTCTTCCCTAGATAGAACTATACATATATTCCCGTGGCTCCTACTTAAGTTAATGATTGTGCTCGAATTCGAGGATATGTTATTGCAGCTAAATTAGTTCTTGATTAATAATATACCAATTGTTAAAAACATTTAGAAGTATGTAATCATCCCAAAGTTTAAGTAAAAGGGGATGCACATGAACTCACCCGAGTTTAAGCTTGAAGACAAAAATACTAAGGAAATCTTGTATGCTACGCCGAAGACTAAGGAAATCTTGCATGCTACGCCGGAAACGGCTCCAAATGATAGACATCCCTAAATCCATATAACATACCACTAAAGGTAATATGTGTCATATTTATATGTGCTCATGACCTGAGTAGTATATGTTAATGTCTTAACTAAGTTTGTTTGGGATTGTGGTGGCTTATTGTGTCAGGAGTTGTAGCAAAGTTTCCTTTCTTATTAAGTTATGGATTTTAGTGTTTTAAGTTATGAAATTTACTTAGTAATATCATATTCAAGTAAAGTCACATAGGTTTTCCATTATATAATCAATATTCTAAAAGTTTTCAAAAAAACTTTTCTAAACTAGAAAGTTGTAATATTAGATGTTTTAGACTTAGGTTATAATACTATATGGTATTATTAGTCACGTGACAAGAAAATTAACAAGTTAGATAAATAATATCTTACCAAGTTAAAGGTTTCCAAAATTAGAAAGGTTCAGGTGTTACACTTAGTACGGTTAACTTAATTATTCCAAAAATAATACTTTTGGTTTAGTTATAGTTATATTAGGTATAGAACTCATAACTATCGATTAGGTTAAGTCTAAATAATTAACCTCTTTGTTCCGTTAGTTCCGTTAGCAACATAACGGTTGTCAGTTCGATTTTAATCTTATCATGTTTTCATTAATCTTTAATATTTATAGTTAAAAAAAATGATTTAACCTTAATTATTTTATGAGAATATTATTTATAATCAGATCATTTCCAAAGACTTAATTAAAGTGTTAATTGCAATAAAGATTAAAAGAGAAGCCACTTGAAAAGTGGCCATCCCATTAAGAAGTTGACAGGTATTGTTTTTTTTTTTTTTACATTTTCATTTTCAGCACTTATACTATATAATACACGTTTTTAGCCCTGTTTCATTTTCTATTAATTTCGTTTTCATTTAATAACTTTCGTTCGTTAACTTTTTTCAAAATACGGAGGGCACGGCCGTTTTTTTATCAACGTTCCGATAATTTTTTTTTTGAAAACGGAGTTGTATTCAAAATCGAGCTTTTTTGTATCGTTGTCTATAGCGAGTGCCCTTACCTTTGTGGTATCGTGACGAGCCGAACCTATTATGAGCGAACAACATCATTGTCGGTATTAACATTGTTTTTTACCGTTGAACCTACATTTTCATTTAAATTTTATTAACGATAGGCCTGACACCCGCCGCGAAGCGCGGGTATAACATCTGGTTTATATAATTTTATAAGTATGAGAATAATATTATAACTAGCTCAAAAATATTATTTAAATTCTTGAAAAATTATTTATCATTAAAATAAATTATCTCAGAATATATAAAATATTAATATTTATATTTTGAGTCAAAATAAAAGGTATTAATAATGAAATCAAAATTTACATATCGGTTTTGGCGAAAAACACGATTTTAAGGCTTAAATTTACAAATTAATTCATCGGGTAGTTATTAAATATTAAAAAAAAATTCTCAGATTTTTTAAGGTTAGAAAATACCTATTTTAAGTAAAAGTAACTGGTAGCAGTGGCGGACCCAGAAATTTATTTTATGGGAGTCGAAATATTTTGTGGTCGGTTGTTTATCACTAACTATTAATTTTTTCCGATTGGGTTACATAATACACATATTGTTCACTAATACAAGAATCAAATAATCACTACTATTGTACTACATAATCAAAAATCAAAATACACCGACATATAGGGTTGTTCAAAAAGTTCATGGCTCGCTCGAGAAAAGCTTGCTCGAAATCGGCTTATTTGTAAACGAGCCGAGGTAAGCTCGGTTTGTAAACTAGCCGAGCCCCTACTTAGATTTTTATTAGGTTAAATTGTTTAAAAATTTAAATGGATAATGGTTTAACTAAATGTGGGCTTAATGTCTAAATGGGTAATGAGTTAACTAAATGTAAGATTAATTGTTTAAATGACTAAGTTTTTAGTTTAACTTAGTTCAAATGTCCAATTAAGTTATTAGTTTAAATGGGAGCCGAAATTAAAAATTATTATTTCTTGGGGTTGGTTAAAATTTTAAGGGGCCGCTGTCAAAATTTTATGAGGACTGGTTGAGATTATATCGCATATATAACAAATAATTTTTTTTATCGATTTCGGCCGACCCTATGAGCAAGTGTAGGTCCGCCATTGACCGGTAGTAAAACAAAATTAAAATTTAGAGGTTTTCTCTTGTCAGTTTAGATAAATACGTAGTTTTTATTACATAAATGCATATTATTAAGTAATACAAAAGGCGTGAACAGTAATGTATAACTCATCAAGGTACAACTGTCTTTTGCATACCGATCCTTCTTCTTTCTATTAGGGCTGCTTCAGAGAAGTGGTGGGGCTCTGCTATATCTTTCCGATGGCAGAGACGAAAAGGATGAAAAACCTAGCTCCGACGAAGAGGAAAACAGGAGGTAAGGAGAAGCAGTAGAAAAAAAGGTCCTCATTTACCAAACGCCTTCAAGAAAGAGCTCGATTCGCTAAACCCTGATGACCGGAGCGACGAAGAGATCCAGATCGATGACGACATCGACGTCTACGAATACGGAGAACAAATTTAATTCAAAGAACATTTTAATTCTTATTATTAGAAAATTATATTAACTTGTTTCAAGTCTGAAGCTACTGAAAAGAAAAATATCATTTTTATATTAAAAGCTTAAAAATTCTTTTTTTGAGGATTTTATTGGTCTCGGTTACATTTTAATACAATAACTAGATATTTCTCAGCCGCGCGTTGCGGGTAATGCAGCGTGTTAGGTAAGAAGTGGATATAGTCTTTTCATTACATTAACATGTTATATACAAAGGTAAGAAACAGTTTACATAACAAAAGATTAGGATTCAAAATTTGGTGATGCTCCTAAACACCGTATCATTTTAAAGCTAAAGCTAACGATCTTCGTAGTGGTTTTTTGCTTGCTTGTCAAGGCGTTGGTGTATCTAGGTAACGTAGCCTCTTGGTGTCAGTTATGCTTTTGGCTGTGAAAATACCGTCTTTTTTTGGAATGCTTATTGTACATATTTGTTTTCATTGTGTTACCTGATGTTTCGAACAAAGATCTTTTGGTTGTTTTTTCGGTTGGATCTGGTGTTGGTATTTCTGGTGCAGAAGTTGGTTGGGTTGGGTTGTGCTGTGTACGGGTTTTGTTGATGGTGTTTGCAACTGTTCTTGTAATAGCTTGTATCCTGAATCTGTGAATTGTACGCATGTTAGATGGCAAGTGCATTTTTATTAGCTTAATGATAATTTAGGAAGGGCTTGTAGACCTGTTGCTATGACAAAGGGCTTGTATCTGTTGGTGTTTCTTGTGTTTCTTGATGCAGGTCAATTGATTTTGGTGTATCAAGTGCTGATTTTGGTAACTCTTGTTGTTCATGTGTTGTGGCATCTGAAATTTTGGAGACGGTAAAGATGATGTTCCGGTATCGTTTGTGTTGCGGACCACGGAGGTAAAATTTCCTAAGCTGACCCCGTAGAAGCAGAAGTGGTGTCGGTATGATCTGTGGATTGTCATAGCCTTCCTTTATGACCATGTCAGAGGCGTCCTTCTCTAGCAACTGTTTCGCAATCTTGTCAAATATTGTGCTATTTGTAGTGCCTGTATCATCAGCAATGATAGTGGATAGACGAAACCTGCATTTTGGATTTCAGTATTATCTACAGTGTGTTTTAGCAATGATAATGTTGGTGTGCATACATGTATTTTGGTGAGTCAATGATTCCGTAGGTTGCGCATGCCCATTTGTCATCGCTTTTGTGTATCATCATCTGACATGTTGGACATGCAGCATATAACCATGGCATACCCTCCGCAAATTGGGTGATTGATGCATCACAAACAAATGTTGATCCCTGCATGTAATATTCTTAATAAATGATGATTGTGTTTGTTAAAGAAGGTAAAAAGAGAGTAGGTAATGAAGTGATGAAAAAACTTTGATCTAATAATAGCATTGCAGGTGGATTACAAAAATAAAGATAAAAGCTAAAATGATTAAAAAAAAATTAGATTTAGATTAGAAGAGGGATACATCTTTTATTTTTGTAAAAAAGAGTATTTAATTTAGTCTTAAAAAAGTTAAATTAAATTGTTAGAAATTCTAGGTTTATACATTCTAGAATCTGAGAAAGGGGTAGGTATACTTAAAATCTTTTTAATAAAATGGGTAATGGTAACAAAGCTGCAGACTAAAAAAATTAATTTAATTTATTATGAAAGCCTAGGCTTATAAACTTTGTGATGCAGTATATGGACTTGTCTTATTAGATGGTGTAACAGCCTGATGAGGTGAAGTATGTCATTGTTTGTAAGAAAAAGCTGATAAATTAGACTAAGATTTGAAGAAAGCTATGCCTTTATATTCTTGTAAAAAATGATTGTTTAATCTGGATAAAAAAAAAAAATTAGGTTATTGAAAAGTTGTCAAAGAACGTCTTCTAATAACACGAAAACTGAACAACTTGAATGTTACACTCACTGCAAAAGATAAGCAATTGCTATATAAAAAATGAATCCAAAATGAAAAGCTAAAACAACTCACTGATTTTTTTTTGAACGGCGAACATTGAATGTTGTGACGTCGCACCCCCCGTCACATGGGAGAGCCTCGTCCAACTCCGGCCAATATTTTGTCTTAATCGGGCCCACTTGGCGTTAGAGTTGAAGAGCATCCAAGGAAAAATCCCACCCAATACGGCCCCTTCCGGGCTTGAGGGAGAGCCGAGGCTCGAATCCTAGATCTGCGTGGGTAAAACCTAAGTGCATCAGCCTAGCTAGGCCTCATTTGCATGCCGCAGAAACTAATGGGGTGGGCAGGGATCGAACCTGGGTCACAAGGAACACCAAGTCTCTCCCTTACCACTCCACCACCAACTCATTGACAACAACTGACTGATATAGCTTAGCATTTATGCTGAAGTTGAAACTGAATAACAGAATGTTAAAGTCAAACCTTTCAGATAGAATAACAAAAAGCTGAAACTGTACAAAAAGCAAAAAAGATGTTATTTACTGTTGTAGAAGTTGCTAAATGTTTAATTTCCTGGATCTCCATCGCTGGTGTAGCTTAGCATCTGTCTTTTTATATGAAAAATTTTATGATCTTTTTAAGAGTGGCGCCTATGGTTAAGGAGTTGTTTACAAAACACACCTGCCATCTGTTATTCATATCTACACACACATACAGCAATAAATATTATAATAGACAGTTTTATTATTCAATGATCTATATAAATACTATGTATATAATACATATAATTAGTGACTTAGTACCCTGATGACATTCACAACAAAAAAAGAAAAAAAAATAGTATATAAGATGACGAATGTAAAAAAAAAACCACGTAAAAAATACATAATAGCGAATTAGCGAAGTGTTTAGAAATAATCTTGTAAAGAAATGTAACTCTTAATGAAGCCCAAAGAAAATGCTTTCCTGCAAAACAAAAAAGCTAGATGATTTAAACTGATATTATGTTTCTAATGAATGATATTTGAAATAAAGATGATACCTAAGCACAAAGTTATACAAACATGCTAAGAAACTTTCATTCAAAACCAAAAACCACATGATGCAGATCATTTATTCAATTAAATTGCATTAGAGGAAATAAACCAAAAGGACAAAAGCAAAGTCGGATCATCAAAGTCAGTGTATTATCGCAAAATCATCCACTGATTCGCAAGGTTGTAGTCCTAGAAGTCTTTCCCACATGTTTCATCTTCTTCATCATCTGAAATACAAATGGAGACTGCTATAAAAACAGAGACTACGTAAAACTAGGTTTTGGAAACATTAGCCAATTGTTGGTATATCATAACCAATTCCATCATTGTAATGTACCTCATCACAAATGGAGACTGCTATAAAAACAGAGATGACGTAAAAAAAGTTTTGGTCACTTTTTTTTGGTAATCTCATTTTGGATAAAGAATCTGAAGTTACAACAAAAGTTGATTCTTGGCAACACACAGAGCGTAGCATGCACTTTTGAAAACTTTTACAGGTAAAGCAAGAACAAACATACAGACAATTAGTAATGAAACGTAATCTTACCAATTTGATGATGAAGTCAATAGGAAAACCTTCTTGTCTTTTCTTGATTCAACCTATTAAGTTTAAATGGAAACAACAGTACATGAGCTTAAAATCCCTCCCTCAAGAAAAAAAGATGACATATAACATAATATTATAATATATGTTACTCACTCTGGATTCAAACTTTAAAAAAAACTTATCCCGAAACCAACAACCATCAATCAGATGATGTTTTGTTAAAAACATGTATTTATCTTCAATAATTCACAAAGACTTGTATCCATTTATCCAAAAACCATGTAAACAAACATCTATGATTCTTTTTTATATAAAGTTAATATGAAAACAGGCCTGCCTAAATGCAGTCAATCTAGCCTAGAGGATGTTGACCATAAAAAAGTCAAAAACGAATGCAAAAGCTCAAGAACACATAAAACAACAACAATATTCATTTATCTAAACCAACAAATACAACAAAATAAGCATGAATATGTGTTGACATCACCAACCACATCTGAATTCCAGGAAAAAACCAAACTCATCTCAATTGCAGCAAAAAAAACATGTTCATTTCAGTTCCAAAAATAAAAAAAACATATGCATAAAGAAACACAATAAATAGGCATGAATTTGCGTTTACATCACCAATCGTGCCTCAATTCCAACCAAAAAAAGGGCATCTCAACATACTCCAGTAAAATTCCAAGAAAAAAAAACCACGTCGACATCGTACGCGAAATTAAGAACATGAATTCGAAAGCAAAAAAAAAATATTTACAGAGCAGCAGCGCAGGAAGAAGAAATCGAGAGGAAAAAACGCATACAGGAGTAGAACAAATTATAAACCTAGTTGAGAAAGCCAACACACGACACCTTGAGAAGCTACCTTGCGTAGGGATACCAGATAAGGACACGTATTCAGGCTGAAGCAAGAAAGCCAGCAAAAAAATTCATTAAGAAAAAGATCGAACCCAAGGCCAGAGGAAAAAATAAGAAACCCTAACCAGGCCAACCAGTTACAAAATCGACTAACAAATCAACATAACCTAAAACTGAAAATAAGTTGTTCCAAAGGAAGAAAAATCTGTACATTACTATTCAACCGGTTGCTTAATGTTTGATTGTTAATTCATGAAAAATAGTATTTGTCACTTTTTGCTCCAAAAAATAATTTTCATATGATATATAATCTATAAAAACAAGGATTTTTAAAGTTTTTAAACCATTTTAACGTATTTTTGTTATGTAAGAATTTCTAGTGATATTTTTAAACGATAAAAATCACATCAAATATAATATAACTACTTTTCTTTTAAAAACTAATTTTATATGATATGTATTATGTGAAAGTGCATATATTTATAGTATTGAGATTTTATTTTTGGATTTATCTATTTTTGCTATCTTATGCATTTTGAATCCCTATTTTCATGGTAAAAATTATATTAAATATAATATGACCTTATTTTTTAGTTTTATCTTTAATTTTAGGTTATATACCGTAAAATAAGTTGTATAAAAATATGGAACCGAAAATAATGTGGTTAGGGTTGATTTCAGGTTTTTAACGTGTTAATGGTCGGTTTAACCGTGTGTTTAATCCGTAAATCTAACTAATACGATTCTTCTTTAAAAAAAATCATTTTAGTTAAACTTAGTATAAAAATAACATTTTTAATATTTTTCACAATATTTATATAATTTTTGTATTTAAGGTTAATGTATGCATAGATTGTCGGGTTTAACGTGTGTGTGCGCGTTTTTAGTGCGTGAAATGATTTTTACAGATTATATTAGTCATACTATGTGAAAATATTTATTTTTAAAACATTATACATGTATGATATCATATGTGCCTAATGCCTATATTGTGTGAAAAATCAAGAATTTAAGTGAAATAAACGTAAGAAACGGGTTAGGAATCGTTACCAAACTTCGGAGATGAGTTGGTGAGTCTTTGATAGAGACCGATTCGATATAGTCAATCTTCTAAATAATAGAGACCCTTTGAGCGGGTTAGACTCCAAAGAAATAAACGAGAAACATGAAGACTTTGAACCAATTTTCTTCTTTTTTAATTCCAAATGAAGAATCCTTTAAATAGGCACACAAAACATGCAGAGAAATAACGTGAACATGAGATAATTAAGTTGATCATGGAGCTAATGGACCCACTAATATGATTAAACCAAACAATTAAAAAACATGTGATGATGAACGTGGAGGTATGAAATACAATTTTTAGTATTATACAAACATGCTTATTAATTCTTAGTAATATTATTTTTGTTGTGCACAGGGGACCGGTGCTATTGAATTCTTCAGAGACACACATTACAAAGAAGGGACGGGTTGGGCAAACGAGACTGCAGCATCAAATTACGTAAGTAAAATGATTTTGTTTTTAGAACATCCAATTGTAACTTTAAACGGGTCAAAATGACCCAAACACACTTGAATAGACTTAGAACATTCAACCGTAACTTTAAAAGAGTCAAAATGACCTAAACACACTTTAATAGATTTAAAACATCCAATTGTAATTTTAAACGGGTCAAAATGATCCAAACACACTTTCGTAGACTTAGAACATTCAACTATAACTTTAAACGGGTTAAAATGACTCGAGCCCAATTGTTGGATATTTTTGTTAGTATTATTAGTATTTGTTGTTATTAATGTGGGTTAATTGAAATTTGTGAATTGTTATCATTTGTGACTTATAGTTGCACAGGTTGGTTATCCATATTACAATAGTTATATTGTCGAATTTTAGTAAAATAGTCAAGTTTATGTTTATTACATTGTTTAATGCAGGAGAGAATTCAAGAGGAGTTTACAAGATCCTCGGCCGAGTCTAGTGGTGATTCATCAGCAGTCGATGAGTTTGCCTACATGGAGCGTGCATTGAGTCGTAGGCGTGGTCATATACGGGGTGTTGGTCATGTGGTGAGTAATCCCCCACCCGATGTGTTTAGTACCACCCCTCCACAAACACATTGGCAAGAAATGGATGAGAGAATGACCCAACTCCAACAACAAGTGCAAGAACAACAACAACGAGAACAACAACAACAAGAACGAGATCATCACAACAAATGGCGATCCAGGCGCAACAAATGCTTGAAATGTAACGCCAAATGGAAGAAATGTGTCGTCTATGGGAACGCCGATCAAGTAGTGATGATAATTAGCCTCTCCCAACGACATGTCGTCGGTATAGGTTGGGCTATACCGATGACACCTATACCGAGGACACCTTTGAGCTATTGGTATGAAGTGATCCTGAAGAAACCTGTACGGACGACATGTCGTCGGTATAGGTCAAATCACCCTATCCTGACGACATGTCATCGGGAAATGGTGTGGTTTTTTTGTCCCTAGAAGGTGTTACTGTTTTAGTGGAGGTTGAAGGCGAGAATGAAAGCACCAAATGATAGAGACTGATTCGAGATGGTCAATCTCCTAAATGATAGAGAACCTTTGAGCGGGTTATACTCTAAAGAAATAAACGTGAAACATAAATACTTTGAACCAATTTTCTTCTTTTTAATTCCAAATGAAGAAGCCTTTAAATAGTCACACAAAACATGCAGAGAATTAATGTGAACATGAGATAATTAAGTTGATCATGGAGCTAATGTAACTACCCACTAATATAATTTAAACGAAACAATTAAAAAACATGTGACGATGAACGTGGGACGTATCAGTCTTGGAGTCGTGTATAGAGTTCAACAACATGGTTTTTCACTATCAAGATGATGATGGAGTGCTTAGAATCGAAATCAAAGAAAAGAAGGGCAAAAACTTACAAACAAGGCCACGGTTTGTATCATCAAACCGTGTAGACTTGAAGAACGACTTGGGTTCTACCTTTGATCGATTTGGACGGCTCCAGGGAGTGATTTGTTGCTGGAAATTGAGAGAAAAGACTTGCACTATTAGAGAGATTTGAGAGTTTTTGAAAAAGATGTGAGGAATGAATGTAGTAGGGTTTTTATCAAGAGATTTTGCATGGAATGGATGGTGAGATGAAGGTTAGCATCGAGACTGGAAGGATGGCATGGAGAATTGAATAATTATGACACACCATTTTGGATTTGGGTGGATAATAGGTTTAAATGAGATTTTATTAGGTAATTAATTTATAAAATAGTTAAGTTGCAAAATTTTGGACTGGTTTAGGGTAGGGATGTTTATCGGTTCGGTTTATTCAATTCGGTTTATTCTTTAACAGATTTGAAACATCCAATTGTAATTTTAAACGCGTCAAAATGACCCAAACACACTTTCGTAGACTTAGAACATCCAACTATAAATTTAAACGGGTCAAAATGACTCGAGCCCAATTGTTGGATATTTTTGTTAGTATTATTAGTATTTGTTGTTATTAATGTTGGTTGATTGAAATTTGTGAATTGTTATCGTTTGTAACTTATAGTTGCACAGGTTGGTTATCCATTTACAGCAGTTATATTATCTAATTTTAGTAAAATAGTCAAATTTATGTTTATTACATTTTTTAATGTAGGAGAGAATTCAAGAGGAGTTTACAAGATCCTCGGCCGAGTCTGGTGGTGATTCATCAGAAGTCGATGAGTTTGCCTACATGGAGCGTGCATCAGGTCATAGGCGTGGTCATATACGGGGTGTTGGTCGTGTGGTGAGTAATCCCCCACCCGATGTGTTTAGTACCACCCCTCCACAAGCACATTGGCAAGAAATGGATGAGCGAATGACCCAACTCCGACAACATGTGCAAGAACAACAACAACGAAAACAACAACAACAACAACGAGATCATCAGAACAAATGGCGATCCAGGCACAACAAATGCTTGAAATGCAACGCCAAATGGAAGAAATGCGTCGTGTATGGGAACGACGATCAAGTAGTGATGATAATTAGCCTGGAGTTGTTGTCTTTGTTGTTGCGAACAATTTGGATGTTTGGTTCGAACAATTTGGATGTTTGGTTTGAACAATTTGAATGTTTGGTTTGAACTATTTGGATAATATTTGTGTGTTTTGGACAACTTTAAAATTCGGATATTAATTTTCATGTTTCGGATCGTTTGTATGATATTTGTGTGTTTTGAATGGTTTAGTTGTTTGTATTTCCAGGTTTATGTGTTTTATATAATTTATGTTTCTGGAAAAATTTACAAAATTAAAAAAATATAAAAAACAAAAAAAGGTCTATACCGACGACATGTTGTCGGGATAGGTCTTTTTAAAAATTATTAAAAAAAACCAAAAAGGCCTATACTATAGGTTTAAAACATATACCGACGATTTGTCGTCGGTATAGATTTTAATTTTGAATTTTTTTAATAAACCCTCTCCCAACAACATGTCGTCAGTATAGGTTGGGCTATACCGACGACACCTATACCGATGACACCTTTGAGATATTGGTACGAAGTGATCCTGAAGAAACCTGTACGGACAACATGTCGTCGGTATAGGTCAACTCACCCTATCCCGACGACATGTCGTCGGGAAAAGGTGTGGTTTTTTTGTCCCTAGAAGGTGTTACTGTTTTAGTGGAGGTTGAAGGCGAGAATGAAAGCTACAAATGATAGAGATTGATTCTAGATGGTTAATCTCCTAAATGATAGAGACCCTTTGAGCGGGTTAGACTCCAAAGAAATAAACGCGAAACATAAAGACTTTGAACCAATTTTCTTCTATTTAATTCCAAATGAAGAAGCCTTTAAATAGTCACACAAAACATGCAGAGAATTAACGTGAACATGAGATAATTAAGTTGATCATGGAGCTAATGTAACTACCCACTAATATAATTTAAACGAAACAATTAAAAAACATGTGATGTTGAACGTGGGACGTATCAGTCTTGGAGTCGTGTATAGAGTTCAACAACATGGTTTTTCACTGTCAAGATGATGATGGAGTGCTTAGAATCAAAATCAAAGAAAAGAAGGACAAAAACTTACAAACAAGGCCACGGTTTGTATCATCAAACCGTGAAGACTTGAAGAACGACTTGGGTTCTACCTTTGAATGATTAGGACGGCTCCTGGGAGTGATTTGTTGCTGGAACTTGAGAGAAAAGACTTGCACTATTAGAGAGATTTGAGAGTTTTTGAAAAAGATGTGAGGAATGAATGTAGTAAGGTTTTTATCAAGAGATTTTCCAAGGAATGGATGGTGGGATGAAGGTTAGCATCGAGATTTGAAGGATGGCATGGAGAATTGAAAAATTATGACAGATCTTTTTGGATTTGGGTAGATATTAGGTTTAAATGAGATTTTATTAGGTAATTAATTTATAAAATAGTTAAGTTGCAAAATTTTGGACAGGTTTAGGGTAGGGATGTTCATCGGTTCGGTTTATTCGATTCGGTTTATTCTTTAATAAATTTAAAACATCCAATTGTAATTTTAAACGAGTCAAAATGACTCAAACACACTTTCGTAGACTTAGAACATCCAACTATAACTTTAAACGGGTCAAAATGACTCGAACCCAATTGTTGGATATTTTTGTTAGTATTATTAGTATTTGTTGTTATTAATGTTGGTTGATTGAAATTTGTGAATTGTTATCGTTTGTAACTTATAGTTGCACAGGTTGGTTATCCATTTACAGTATTTATATTGCCGAATTTTAGTAAAATAGTCAAGTTCATGTTTATTACATTGTTAAATGCGGGAGAGAATTGAAGACGAGTTTGTAAGATCCTCGGCCGCGTCTGTTGGTGATTCATCAGCAGTCGATGAGTTTGCCTACATGGAGCGTGCATCAGGTCAAAGGCGTGGTCACATACGGGGTGTTGGTCGTGTGGTGAGTAATCCCCCACCCGATGTGTTTAGTACCACCCCTCCACAAAGCACATTGGCAAGAAATGGATGAGCGAATGACCCAATTCCAACAACAAGTGCAAGAACAATAACAACAAGAAAAACAACAACAAGTACGAGATCATCACAACAAATGCTTGAAATGCAATGCCAAATAGAAGAAATGCATCGTATATGGGAATGCCGATCAAGAAGGGATGATAATTAGCCTTGAGTTGTTGTCTTTGTTGTTGCGAACAATTTGGATGTTTGGTTTGAAGAATTTGAATGTTTGGTTTGAACTATTTGGATGATATTTGCGTGTTTCGGACAACTTTAAGATTCAGATATTAATTTTCATGTTTCAGACCGTTTGTATGATATTTGTGTGTTTTGAATGGTTTAGTTGTTTGTATTTCCAGGTTTATGTGTTTTATATAATTTATATTTCTGGAAAAATTTACAAAATTAAAAAAATATAAAAAAAACAAAAAAAGGTCTATACCGACGACATGTAGTCGAGATAGGTCTTTTTAAAAATTATTAAAAAAAACCAAAAAGGCCTATACCGATGACATGTCGTCGGTATAGGTCTTTTTTAAAAATTATTAAAAAAAAATCAAAAAGGCCTATACTATAGGTTTAAAACATATACCGACGATTTGTCGTCGGTATAGATTTTAATTTTGAATTTTTTTGATAAACCCTCTCCCAACGACATGTTGTCAGTATAGGTTGGGCTATACCGACGACAACTATACCGACGACACCTTTTAGCTATTGGTACGAAGTGATCCTGAAGAAACCTGTACGGACAACATGTCATCGGTATAGGTCAACTCACCCTATCCCGACGACATGTCGTCAGGAAAAGGTGTGGTTTTTATGTCCCTAGAAGGTGTTACTGTTTTAGTGGAGGTTGAAGGAGAGAATGAAAGCACCAAATGATAGAGACTGATTCGAGATGCCCAGTCTCCTAAATGATAAAGACCCTTTGAGCGGGTTAGACTCCAAAGAAATAAACGCGAAACATAAAGATTTTGAACTAGTTTTCTTCTTTTTAATTTCAAATGAAGAAGCCTTTAAATAGTCACACAAAACATGCAGAGAATTAACGTGAACATGAGAAAATTAAGTTGATCTTGGAGCTAATGTAACTACCCACTAATATAATTTAAACGAAACAATTAAAAAAATGTGATGATGAACATGGGACGTATCAGTCTTGGAGTCGAGTATAGAGGTCAACAACATGGTTTTTCACTGTCAAGATGATAATGGAGTGCTTAGAATCGAAATCAAAGAAAAGAAGGGCAAAAACTTACAAACAAGGCCACGGTTTGTATCATCAAACCGTGTAGACTTGAAGAACGACTTGGGTTCTACCTTTGTTCGATTAGGACGGCTCCACGGAGTGATTTGTTGCTGGAACTTGAGAGAAAAGACTTGCACTATTAGAGAGATTTGAGAGTTTTTGAAAAAGATGTGAGGAATGAATGTAGTAGGGTTTTTATCAAGAGATTTTGCAAGGAATGGATGGTGGGATGAAGGTTAGCATCGAGATTGGAAGGATGGCATGGAGAATTGAAAAATTATGACAGATCTTTTTGGATTTGGGTAGATATTAGGTTTAAATGAGATTTTATTAGGTAATTAATTTATAAAATAGTTAAGTTGCAAAATTTTGGACTGGTTTAGGGTAGGGATGTTCATCGGTTCGGTTTATTCGATTCGGTTTATTCTTTAATAAATTTAAAACATCCAATTGTAATTTTAAACGGGTCAAAATGACTCAAACACACTTTCGAAGACTTAGAACATCCAACTATAACTTTAAACGGGTCAAAATGACTCGAACCCAATTGTTGGATATTTTTGTTAGTATTATTAGTATTTGTTGTTATTAATGCTGGTTGATTGAAATTTGTGAATTGTTATCGTTTGTAACTTATAGTTGCACAGGTTGGTTATCCATTTTACAGTATTTATATTGTTGAATTTTAGTAAAATAGTCAAGTTTATGTTTATTATATTGTTAAATGCGGGAGAGAATTTAAGAGGAGTTTACAAGATCCTCGGCCGAGTCTGGTGGTGATTCATCAGCAGTCGATGAGTTTGCCTACATGGAGCGTGCATCAGGTCAAAGGCGTGGTCACATACGGGGTGTTGGTCGTGTGTTGAGTAATCCCCCACCCGATGTGTTTAGTACCACCCCTCCACAAAGCACATTGGCAAGAAATGGATGAGCGAATGACGCAACTCCAACAGCAAGTGCAAGAACAACAACAACAACAAGAAAAACAACAACAACAAGAAGAACGAGATCATCACAACAAATGGCGATCCAGCGCAACAAATGCTTGAAATGCAATGCCAAATAGAAGAAATGCGTCGTCTATGGGAACGCCGATCAAGTAGGGATGATAATTAGCTTGGAGTTGTTGTCTTTGTTATTGCGAACAATTTGGATGTTTGGTTTGAACAATTTGAATGTTTGGTGTGAACTATTTGGATGATATTTGTGTGTTTCGGACAACTTTAAGATTCAGATATTAATTTTCATGTTTCGGACCGTTTGTATGATATTTGTGTGTTTTGAATGGTTTAGTTGTTTGTATTTCCAGGTTTATGTGTTTTATATAATTTATATTTCTGGAAAAATTTACAAAATTAAAAAAATATAAAAAAACAAAAAAAGGTCTATACCGACGGCATGTTGTCGAGATAGGTCTTTTTAAAAATTATTAAAAACAACCAAAAAGGCCTATACCGATGACATGTCGTCGGTATAGGTCTTTTTTAAAAATTATTAAAAAAAAATCAAAAAGGCCTATACTATAGGTTTAAAACATATACCGACGATTTGTCGTCGGTATAGATTTTAATTTTGAATTTTTTTGATAAACCCTCTCCCAACGACATGTTGTCAGTATAGGTTGGGCTATACCGACGACACCTATACCGACGACACCTTTGAGCTATTGGTACGAAGTGATCCTGAAGAAACCTGTACGGACAACATGTCATCGGTATAGGTCAACTCACCCTATCCCGACGATATGTCGTAGGAAAAGGTGTGGTTTTTTTGTCCCTAGAAGGTGTTACTGTTTTAGTGGAGGTTGAAGGCGAGAATGAAAGCACCAAATGATAGAGACTGATTCGAGATGCCCAGTCTCCTAAATGATAAAGACCCTTTGAGCGGGTTAGACTCCAAAGAAATAAACGCGGAACAAAAAGATTTTGAACCAGTTTTCTTCTTTTTAATTTCAAATGAAGAAGCCTTTAAATAGTCACACAAAACATGGAGAGAATTAACGTGAACATGAGATAATTAAGTTGATCTTGGAGCTAATGTAACTACCCACTATTATAATTTAAACAAAACAATTAAAAAAGTGTGATGTTGAACATGGGACGTATCAGTCTTGGAGTCGAGTATAGAGTTCAACAACGTGGTTTTTCACTGTCAAGATGATAATGGAGTGCTTAGAATCGAAATCAAAGAAAAGAAGGGCAAAAACTTACAAACAAGGCCACGGTTTGTATCATCAAACCGTGTAGACTTGAAGAACGACTTGGGTTCTACCTTTGATCGATTAGGACGGCTCCACGGAGTGATTTGTTGCTGGAACTTGAGAGAAAAGACTTGCACTATTAGAGAGATTTGAGAGTTTTTGAATAAGATGTGAGGAATGAATGTAGTAGGGTTTTTATCAAGAGATTTTGCAAGGAATGGATGGTGGGATGAAGGTTAGCATCGAGATTGGAAGGATGGCATGGAGAATTGAAAAATTATGACAGATCTTTTTGGATTTGGGTAGATATTAGGTTTAAATGAGATTTTATTAGGTAATTAATTTATAAAATAGTTAAGTTGCAAAATTTTGGACTGGTTTAGGGTAGGGATGTTCATCGGTTCGGTTTATTCGATTCGTTTTATTCTTTAATAAATTTAAAACATCCAATTGTAATTTTAAACGGGTCAAAATGACTCAAACACACTTTCGAAGACTTAGAACATCCAACTATAACTTTAAACGGGTCAAAATGACTCGAACCCAATTGTTGGATATTTTTGTTAGTATTATTAGTATTTGTTGTTATTAATGCTGGTTGATTGAAATTTGTGAATTGTTATCGTTTGTAACTTATAGTTGCACAGGTTGGTTATCCATTTTACAGTATTTATATTGTCGAATTTTAGTAAAATAGTCAAGTTTATGTTTATTATATTGTTAAATGCGGGAGAGAATTTAAGAGGAGTTTACAAGATCCTCGGCCGAGTCTGGTGGTGATTCATCAGCAGTCGTTGAGTTTGCCTACATGGAGCGTGCATCAGGTCAAAGGCGTGGTCACATACGGGGTGTTGGTCGTGTGGTGAGTAATCCCCCACCCGATGTGTTTAGTACCACCCCTCCACAAAGCACATTGGCAAGAAATGGATGAGCGAATGACGTAACTCCAACAGCAAGTGCAAGAACAACAACAACGAGAAGAACAAAAACAAGAACGAGATCATCACAACAAATGGCGATCCAGGCGCAACAAATGCTTGAAATATAACGCCAAATAGAAGAAATGCGTCGTTTATGGGAACGCCTATCAAGTAGTGATGATAATTAGCCTGGAGTTGTTGTCTTTGTTGTTGCGAACAATTTGGATGTTTGGTTTGAACAATTTGAATGTTTGGTTTGAACTATTTGGATGATATTTGTGTGTTTCGAACAACTTTAAGATTCAGATACTAATTTACATGTTTCAGACCGTTTGTATGATATTTGTGTGTTTTGAATGGTTTAGTTGTTTGTATTTCCAGGTTTATGTGTTTTATATAATTTATATTTCTGGAAAAATTTACAAAATTAAAAAAATATAAAAAACAAAAAAGGTCTATACCGACGACATGTTCTCGGGATAGGTCTTTTTAAAAATTATTAAAAAAAACCAAAAAGGCCTATACCGACGACATGTCGTCGGTATAGGTCTTTTTAAAAATTATTAAAAAAAAAACCAAAAAGGCCTATACCGACGACATGTCGTCTGGATAGGTTTAAAACGTATACCGACGACATGTCGTCGGTATAGATTTTAATTTTGAATTTTTTTAATGAACCCTCCCTAACGACATGTCGTCGGTATAGGTTGCGCTATACCGACGACACCTATACCGACGAAACCTTTGAGCTATTTGTATGAAGTGATCCTGAAGAAACCTGTACGGACGACATGTCGTCGGTATAGGTCAAATCACCCTATCCCGACGACATGTCATCGGGAAAAGGTGTGGTTTTTTTGTCCCTAGAAGGTGTTACTGTTTTAGTGGAGGTTGAAGGCGAGAATGAAAGCACCAAATGATAGAGACTGATTTGAGATGGTCAAGCTCCTAAATGATAGAGACCCTTTGAGCGGGTTAGACTCCAAAGAAATAAACGCGAAACATAAAGACTTTGAACCAATTTTCTTCTTTTTAATTCCAAATGAAGAAGCCTTTAAATAGTCACACAAAACATGGAGAGAATTAACGTGAACATGAGATAATTAAGTTAATCATGGAGCTAATGTAACTACCCACTAATATAATTTAAACAAAACAATTAAAAAACATGTGTTGATGAACGTGGGACGTATCAGTCTTGGAATCGTGTATAGAGTTCAACAACATGGTTTTTCACTGTCAAAATGATGATGGAGTGCTTAGAATCGAAATCAAAGAAAAGAAGGGCAAAAACTTACAAACAAGGCCACGGTTTGTATCAACAAACTGTGTAGACTTGAAGAACGACTTGGGTCCTATCTTTGATCGATTAGGACAGCTCTAGGGAGTGATTTGTTGCTGGAACTTGAGAGAAAAGACTTGCACTCTTAGAGAGATTTGAGAGTTTTTGAAAAAGATGTGAGGAATGAATGTAGTAGGGTTTTAATCAAGAGATTTTGCATGGAATGGATGGTGGGATGAAGGTTAGCATCGAGAATGGAAGGATGGCACGGAGAATTGAAAGATTATGACATATCTTTTTGGATTTGGGTGGATAATAGGTTTAAATGAGATTTTTTTTGGTAATTAATTTATAAAATAGTTAATTTGCAAAATTTTTGACTGGTTTAGGGTAGGGATGTTCATCGGTTCGGTTTATTCGATTCAGTTTATTCTTTAATAGATTTAAAACATACAATTGTAATTTTAAACGGGTTAAAATGACCCAAACACACTTTCATAGACTTAGAACATCTAACTATAACTTTAAACGGGTCAAAATGACTCGAGCCCAATTGTTGGATATTTTTGTTAGTATTATTAGTATTTGTTGTTATTAATGTTGGTTGATTGAAATTTGTGAATTGTTATCGTTTGTGACTTATAGTTGCACAGGTTAGTTATCCATTTACGGTTGTTATATTGTCGAATTTTAGTAAAATAGTCAAGTTTATGTTTATTACATTGTTTAATGCAAGAGAGAATTCAAGAGGAGTTTACAAGATCCTCGGCCGAGTCTGGTGTTGATTCATCAGCAGTCGATGAGTTTGCCTATATGGAGCGTGCATTGGGTCATAGGCGTGGTCATATACGGTGTGTTGGTCGTGTGGTGAGTAATCCCCCACCCGATGTGTTTAGTACCACCCCTCCACAAGCACAATGGAAAGAAATGGATGAGCGAATGACCCAACTCCAACACCAAGTGCAAGAACAACAACAACGAGAACAACAACAACAGGAACGAGATCATCACAACAAATGGCGATCAAGGCGCAACAAATGCTTGAAATGCAACGCCAAATGGAAGAAATGCGTCGTCTATGGGAACGCCGATTTAGTAGTGATGATAATTAGCCTCGAGTTGGTATCTTTGTTGTTGCGAACAATTTGGATGTTTGGTTTGAACAATTTGAATGTTTGGTTTAAACTATTTGGATGATATTTGTATGTTTCAGACAACTTTAAGATTGGGATAATAATATTCATGTTTTGGACCGTTTGTATGATATTTGTGTGTTTTGAATGAGTTAGTTGTTTGTATTTCCAGGTTTTTTTGTTTTATATAAATTATAATTCTTGAAAAATTTACAAAATTAAAAAAATATAAAAAAACAAAAAAAGTCTATACCGACGACATGTTGTCGGGATAGGTCTATTTAAAAATTATTAAAAAAAAACCAAAAAGGCCTATACCGAAAACATGTTGTAGGTATATGTCTTTTTTAAAATATAAAAAAAACCAAAAAGGCCTGTACCGACGACATGTCGTCAGGATACGTTTATAACAAATACCGACGATATGTCATCGGTATAGATTTTAATTTTGAAATTTTTTAATGAACCCTCTCCGAACGACATGTCGTCGGTATAGGTTGGGCTATACTGACGACACCTATACCGACGACACCTTTGAGCTATTGGAACGAAGTGATACTGAAGAAACCTGTACGAACGACATGTCGTCGGTATAGGTCAAATAACCCTATCCCGACGACATGTCGTCGGGAAAAGGTGTAGTTTTTTTGTCCCTAGAAGGTGTTACTGTTTTAGTGGAGGTTGAAGGCGAGAATGAAAGCACCAAATGATAGAGACTGATTCGAGATGCCCAATCTCCTAAATGATAGAGACCCTTTGAGCGGGTTAGACTCCAAATAATTAAACGCGAAACATAAAGATTTTGAACCAATTTTCTTCTTTTTAATTTCAAATGAAGAAGCCTTTAAATAGTCACACAAAACATGCAGAGAATTAACGTGAACATGAGATAATTAAGTTGATCTTGGAGCTAATGTAACTACCCACTAATATAATTTAAACGAAACAATTAAAAAAATGTGATGATGAACATGGGACGTATCAGTCTTGGAGTCGTGTATAGAGTTCAACAACATGGTTTTTCACTGTCAAGATGATGATGGAGTGCTTAGAATCGAAATCAAAGAAAAGAAGGGCAAAAACTTACAAACAAGGCCACGGTTTGTATCATCAAACCGTGTAGACTTGAAGAACGACTTGGGTTCTACCTTTGATCGATTAGGACGGCTCCAGGGAGTGATTTGTTGCTGGAACTTGAGAGAAAAGACTTGCACTATTAGAGAGATTTGAGAGTTTTTGAAAAAGATGTGAGGAATGAATGTAGTAGGGTTTTTATCAAGAGATTTTGCAAGGAATGGATGGTGGGATGAAGGTTAGCATCGAGATTGGAAGGATGGCATGGAGAATTGAAAAATTATGACAGATCTTTTTGGATTTGGGTAGATATTAGGTTTAAATGAGATTTTATTAGGTAATTAATTTATAAAATAGTTAAGTTGCAAAATTTTGGACTGGTTTAGGGTAGGGATGTTCATCGGTTCGGTTTATTCGATTCGTTTTATTCTTTAATAAATTTAAAACATCCAATTGTAATTTTAAACGGGTCAAAATGACTCAAACACACTTTCGTCGACTTAGAACATCTAACTATAACTTTTAACGGGTCAAAATGACTCGAACCCAATTGTTGGATATTTTTGTTAGTATTATTAGTATTTGTTGGTATTAATGTTGGTTGATTGAAATTTATGAATTGTTATCGTTTGTAACTTATAGTTGCACAGGTTGGTTATCCATTTTACAGTATTTATATTGTCGAATTTTAGTAAAAGAGTCAAGTTTATGTTTATTACATGTTTAATGCAAGAGAGAATTCAAGAGGAGTTTACAAGATTCTCGGCCAAGTCTGGTGGTGATTCATCAGCAGTCGATGAGTTTGCCTACATAGAGCGTGCATCAGGTCGAAGGCGTGGTCACATACGGGGTGTTGGTCATGTGGTGAGTAAGCCCCCACCCGATGTGTTTAGTACCACCCCTCCACAAGCACATTGGCAAGAAATGGATGAACGAATGACCCAACTCCAACAGCTAGTGCAAGAACAACAACAACGAGAAGAACAAAAACAAGAACGAGATCATCACAACAAATGGCGATCCAGGCGCAACATATGCTTGAAATGTAACGCCAAATGGAAGAAATGCGTCGTTTATGGGAACGCCGATCAAGTAGTGATGATAATTAGCCTGGAGTTGTTGTCTTTGTTGTTGTGAACAATTTGGATGTTTGGTTTGAACAATTTGAATGTTTGGTTTGAACTATTTGGATGATATTTGTGTGTTTCGAACAACTTTAAGATTCAGATACTAATTTACATGTTTCAGACCGTTTGTATGATATTTGTGTGTTTTGAATGGTTTAGTTGTTTGTATTTCCAGGTTTATGTGTTTTATATAATTTATATTTCTGGAAAAATTTACAAAATTAAAAAAATATAAAAAATAAAAAAAGGTCTATACCGACGACATGTTCTCGGGATAGGTCTTTTTAAAAATTATTAAAAAAAACCAAAAAGGCCTATACCGACGACATGTCGTCGGTATAGGTCATTTTTAAAAATTATTAAAAAAAAAACCAAAAAGGCCTATACCGACGACATGTCGTCTGGATAGGTTTAAAACGTATACCGACGACATGTCGTCGGTATAGATTTTAATTTTGAATTTTTTTAATGAACCCTCCCTAACGACATGTCGTCGGTATAGGTTGCGCTATACCGACGACACCTATACCGACGAAACCTTTAAGCTATTTGTATGAAGTGATCCTGAAGAAACCTGTACGGACGACATGTCGTCGGTATAGGTCAAATCACCCTATCCCGACGACATGTCATCGGGAAAAGGTGTGGTTTTTTTGTCCCTAGAAGGTGTTACTGTTTTAGTGGAGGTTGAAGGCGAGAATGAAAGCACCAAATGATAGAGACTGATTTGAGACGGTCAAGCTCCTAAATGATAGAGACCCTTTGAGCGGGTTAGACTCCAAAGAAATAAACGCGAAACATAAAGACTTTGAACCAATTTTCTTCTTTTTAATTCCAAATGAAGAAGCCTTTAAATAGTCACACAAAACATGGAGAGAATTAACGTGAACATGAGATAATTAAGTTAATCATGGAGCTAATGTAACTACCCACTAATATAATTTAAACGAACAATTAAAAAACATGTGTTGATGAACGTGGGACGTATCAGTCTTGGAGTCGTGTAAAGAGTTCAACAACATGGTTTTTCACTGTCAAGATGATGATGGAGTGCTTAGAATTT
Organism: Smallanthus sonchifolius; assembly: GCA_023525975.1. Classification (NCBI taxonomy): domain Eukaryota; kingdom Viridiplantae; phylum Streptophyta; class Magnoliopsida; order Asterales; family Asteraceae; genus Smallanthus; species Smallanthus sonchifolius. The sequence goes on along the minus strand of CM042018.1, from coordinate 73,072,164 downwards.
AAATCAAAGAAAAGAAGGGCAAAAACTTACAAACAAGGCCACGGTTTGTATCATCAAACTGTGTAGACTTGAAGAACGACTTGGGTCCTATCTTTGATCGATTAGGACAGCTCTAGGGAGTGATTTGTTGCTGGAACTTGAGATAAAAGACCTGCACTCTTAGAGAGATTTGAGAGTTTTTGAAAAAGATGTGAGGAATGAATGTAGTAGGGTTTTAATCAAGAGATTTTGCATGAAATGGATGGTGGGATGAAGGTTAGCATCGAGAATGGAAGGATGGCACGGAGAATTGAAAAATTATGACAGATCTTTTTGGATTTGGGTGGATAATAGGTTTACATGAGATTTTTTTAGGTAATTAATTTATAAAATAGTTAATTTGCAAAATTTTTGACTGGTTTAGGGTAGGGATGTTCATCGGTTCGGTTTATTCGATTCAGTTTATTCTTTAATAGATTTAAAACATACAATTGTAATTTTAAACGGGTTAAAATGACCCAAACACACTTTCGTAGACTTAGAACATCTAACTATAACTTTAAACGGGTCAAAATGACTTGAGCCCAATTGTTGGATATTTTTGTTAGTATTATTAGTATTTGTTGTTATTAATGTTGGTTGATTAAAATTTGTGAATTGATATCGTTTGTGACTTATAGTTGCACAGGTTAGTTATCCATTACAGTTGTTATATTGTCGAATTTTAGTAAAATAGTCAAGTTTATGTTTATTACATTGTTTAATGCAAGAGAGAATTCAAGAGGAGTTTACAAGATCCTCGCCCGAGTCTGGTGGTGATTCATCAGCAGTCGATGAGTTTGCCTATATGGAGCGTGCATTGGGTCATAGGCGTGGTCATATACGGGGTGTTGGTCGTGTGGTGAGTAATCCCCCACCCGATGTGTTTAGTACCACCCTTCCACAAGCACAATGGCAAGAAATGGATGAGCAAATGACCCAACTCCAACACCAAGTGCAAGAACAACAACAACGAGAACAACAACAGGAACGAGTTCATCACAACAAATGGCGATCAAGGCGCATCAAATGCTTGAAATGCAACGCCAAATGGAAGAAATGCGTTGTCTATGGGAAAGCCGATTTAGTAGTGATGATAATTAGCCTGGAGTTGGTATCTTTGTTGTTGCGAACAATTTGGATGTTTGGTTTGAACAATTTGAATGTTTGGTTTAAACTATTTGGATGATATTTGTATGTTTCAGACAACTTTAAGATTCGGATAATAATTTTCATGTTTTGGACCGTATATATGATATTTGTGTGTTTTGAATGGGTTAGTTGTTTGTATTACCAGGTTTTTGTGTTTTATATAATTTATAATTCTAGAAAAATTTACAAAATTAAAAAAATATAAAAAAACAAAAAAAGTCTTTACCGACGACATGTTGTCGGGATAGGTCTATTTAAAAATTATTAAAAAAAACCAAAAAGGCCTATACCGACGACATGTCGTCGGTATATGTCTTTTTTAAAAATTAAAAAAAAAACCAAAAAGGCCTGTACCGACGACATGTCGTCTGGATACGTTTATAACAAATACCGACGATATGTCATCGGTATAGATTTTAATTTTGAATTTTTTTAATGAACCCTCTCCCAACGACATGTCGTCGGCATAGGTTGGGCTATACCGACGACACCTTTGAGCTATTGGAACGAAGTGATACTGAAGAAACCTGTACGAACGACATGTCGTCGGTATAGGTCAAATAACCCTATCCCGACGACATGTTGTCGGGAAAAGGTGTGGTTTTTTTGTCCCTAGAAGGTGTTACTGTTTTAGTGGAGGTTGAAGGCGAGAATGAAAGCACCAAATGATAGAGACTGATTCGAGATGCCAAGTCTCCTAAATGATAGAGACCCTTTTAGCGGGTTAGACTCCAAAGAAATAAACGCGGAACATAGATATTTTGAACCAATTTTCTTCTTTTTAATTTCAAATGAAGAAGCCTATAAATAGTCACACAAAACATGCAGAGAATTAACGTGAACATGAGATAATTAAGTTGATCATGGAGCTAATGTAACTACCCACTAATATAATTTAAAGGAAACAATTAAAAAACATGTGATGATGAACGTGGGACGTATCAGTCTTGGAGTCGTGTATAGAGTTCAACAACATGGTTTTTCACTGTCAAGATGATGATGGAGTGCTTAGAATCGAAATCAAAGAAAAGAAGGGCAAAAACTTACAAACAAGGCCACAGTTTTTATCATCAAACTGTGTAGACTTGAAGAACGACTTGGGTCCTATCTTTGATCGATTAGGACGGCTCTAGGGAGTGATTTGTTGCTGGAACTTGAGAGAAAAGACTTGCACTCTTAGAGAGATTTGAGAGTTTTTGAAAAAGATGTGAGGAATGAATGTAGTAGGGTTTTAATCAAGAGATTTTGCATGGAATGGATGGTGGGATGAAGGTTAGCATCGAGATTGGAAGGATGGCACGGAGAATTGAAAAATTATGACAGATCTTTTTGGATTTGGGTGGATAATAGGTTTAAATGAGATTTTATTAGGTAATTAATTTATAAAATAGTTAAGTTGCAAAATTTTGGACTGGTTTAGGGTAGGGATGTTTATCGGTTCGGTTTATTCAATTCGGTTTACTCTTTAACAGATTTAAAACATCCAATTGTAATTTTAAACGCGTCAAAATGACCCAAACACACTTTCGTAGACTTAGAACATCCAACTATAACTTTAAACGGGTCAAAATGAATCGAGCCCAATTGTTGGATATTTTTGTTAGTATTATTAGTATTTGTTGTTATTAATGTTGGTTGATTAAAATTTGTGAATTGTTATCGTTTGTGACTTATAGTTGCACAGGTTAGTTATCCATTTACAGTTGTTATATTGTCGAATTTTAGTAAAATAGTCAAGTTTATGTTTATTACATTGTTTAATGCAAGAGAGAATTCAAGAGGAGTTTACAAGATCCTCGCCCGAGTCTGGTGGTGATTCATCAGCAGTCGATGAGTTTGCCTATATGGAGCGTGCATTGGGTCATAGGCGTGGTCATATACGGGGTGTTGGTCGTGTGGTGAGTAATCCCCCACCCGATGTGTTTAGTACCACCCTTCCACAAGCACAATGACAAGAAATGGATGAGCAAATGACCCAACTCCAACACCAAGTGCAAGAACAACAACAACGAGAACAACAAGAACAGGAACGAGATCATCACAACAAATGGCGATCAAGGCGCATCAAATGCTTGTAATGCAACGCCAAATGGAAGAAATGCGTCGTCTATGGGAACGCCGATTTAGTAGTGATGATAATTAGCCTGGAGTTGATATCTTTGTTGTTGCGAACAATTTGGATGTTTGGTTTGAGCAATTTGAATGTTTGGTTTAAACTATTTGGATGATATTTGTATGTTTCAGACAACTTTAAGATTCGGATAATAATTTTCATGTTTTGGACCGTTTGTATGATATTTGTGTGTTTTGAATGGGTTAGTTGTTTGTATTACCAGGTTTTTGTGTTTTATATAATTTATAATTCTAGAAAAATTTACAAAATTAAAAAAATATAAAAAAACAAAAAAAGTCTTTACCGACGACATGTTGTCGGGATAGGTCTATTTAAAAATTATTAAAAAAAACCAAAAAGGCCTATACCGACGACGTCGGTATATGTCTTTTTTAAAAATTAAAAAAAAAACCAAAAAGGCCTGTACCGACGACATGTCGTCTGGAAACGTTTATAACAAAATACCGACGATATGTCATCGGTATAGATTTTAATTTTGAATTTTTTTAATGAACCCTCTCCCAACGACATGTCGTCGGCATAGGTTGGGCTATACCGACGACACCTATACCGACGACACCTTTGAACTATTGGAACGAAGTGATACTGAAGAAACCTGTACGAACGACATGTCGTCGGTATAGGTCAAATAACCCTATCCGACGACATGTTGTCGGGAAAAGGTGTGGTTTTTTTGTCCCTAGAAGGTGTTACTGTTTTAGTGGAGGTTGAAGGCGAGAATGAAAGCACCAAATGATAGAGACTGATTCGAGATGCCAAGTCTCCTAAATGATAGAGACCCTTTTAGCGGGTTAGACTCCAAAGAAATAAACGCGGAACATAAATATTTTGAACCAATTTTCTTCTTTTTAATTTCAAATGAAGAAGCCTATAAATAGTCACACAAAACATGCAGATAATTAACGGGAACATGAGATAATTAAGTTGATCATGGAGCTAATGTAACTACCCACTAATATAATTTAAAGGAAACAATTAAAAAACATGTGATGATGAACGTGGGACGTATCAGTCTTGGAGTTGTGTATAGAGTTCAACAACATGGCTTTTCACTGTTAAGATGATGATGGAGTGCTTAGATCGAAATCAAAGAAAAGAATGGCAAAAACTTACAAACAAGGCCACGATTTGTATCATCAAACCGTGTAGACTTGAAGAACGACTTGGGTTCTATCTTTGATCGATTAGGACGGCTCCAGGGAGTGATTTGTTGCTGGAACTTGAGAGAAAAGACTTGCACTGTTAGAGAGAATTGAGAGTTTTTGAAAAAGATGTGAGTAATGAATGTAGTAGGGTTTTTATCAAGAGATTTTGCATGGAATGGATGGTGGGATGAAGGTTAGCATCGAGATTGGAAGGATGGCATGGAAAATTGAAAAATTATGACATATCTTTTTGGATTTGGGTGGATAATAGGTTTAAATGAGATTTTATTAGGTAAATAATTTATAAAATAGTTAAGTTGCAAAATTTTGGACTGGTTTAGGGTAGGGATGTTAATCGGTTCGGTTTTTTCGATTCAGTTTATTCGGTTTTGAGATTTTTTTTGTCTAACCGTAAACCTAACCTAAACCAATTGAAAATGTGTCTAACCTAACCTAATCTAACCCAATTCAATCCGATTCGGTTTCAGTTTATTCGGTTTTCTGTTTGTTTTCTAGAAAACAACACAAATTCAAACAACACATATTTTTAACATATCATAAAACCAAGAGTTTATAACCATAACAAAAAGTATCGAACCGAAAAATAGTCTTAAACATAAATGCAAATTTCAAAGTTCAAATATAAATAAAGAAACTTGATTTTTTTTTTTCCAATTATTCTTAGCCAATTCCATCACAAATAAACTTGAGTTTTTTCAACTCGTCTTTCACTCGATCGGTGTCTTTATCATCTCTACAAGAAATAAAAAACAAATAATAAAGAAATGGGCTATTAGGCTTGAGAGTTGAGCTAAAAGTATAAATTTACATTTAATTATTTATATTTATTCGGTTAAAACGGTTAATCGAATAAATCGAATAAAAAAAATCCGTCTAACCGTAAACCTAACCGCAAACCGAATTGCGAATTCGGTTCGGTTTTTTTCGGATATGGATACGATTCGGTTTTTGATTTTTTTCGATTTCCAGTATTTTTGCACACCAGAGAGAGAGAGATAGAGAGAGATTGTACGGATTTAGTATTTATATCTTGTATTTATTTATTAAAAAGTTTTTAATTTAATCAAAATTTATATAAAAAAATTGAAGTGTGTATATATATATATATACACACTATATTATAATATATTTGAGTAGGACAAAATTGTCATTTTGATCACTTTAAGAGTTTTATTTATAAAAATTTTATAATACATGATACAACCTATAAAGCTTTAAAGAAATCTGAAAACAGAAGTTATTCATACAGTAACTACACTCTCCTCTCATGATTTTAAAGGGCCATAACTTTTTCATACATTACTATTTAAAAAAAATTACACCATAAAAATGAGAATTTTGTTCTTTTTAATTTGAATACGATATTGCTATAGTTTTTTTTAATTAAAAAACAACATGTTACTTGATTACTAGTGTATGTGTTACTCACCGCATCGCGCGGGTACCTCTCTAAAGCTAAATGTATGAATTGTTTAAAAAAATAATTTAAACGGAAGTTATTGTTTCCGTAACCACTGATGTGTTCGGGAGTGCACAAAAAATAGATGATTTTAAAAAACAATAGCTTTAACTTTATAAAACGGTAATTACTTCCACTCACTACAACACACTTAGGGCAAGTGCACCCATCGCGGATGTAATATAGTGTTGGTAAGACCGGATATTGATCCAAGGATGCAGAGGCTCTAATATCGGATTTCAGTCAATGTCTAGTCTAGCCAGAATTGAAAAGTTGTTTGATATTGACTTGAAAAGAAGAAAAGATAAAATAGTAGAAGTAATCAATAAACAAGGATAAATCACTTTGGTTCGAATTCCTTCCAATATTGTAGTTAGTTTTTAATTATGGATTCTCAAAAGATTACTATAACGCAAACATGACAGTCGTCACTTAAGTCACTAGACCCTACGACGATGGTCGATTTTGTCTTCCTAACGGTAGTAGTCCGAGCAACATGACAACCGCTATGTTTAACTAGAAATGGCACCTGGTCAGGTTACCAAATCATATTCTATGAAGATCAGTGATAATGTATATGTGAGTGCATAAGATGGAGCAACTCCTAGATCGGGACATTAACTCCAACAAAAATATTGGAAAGTTTTCACCATAACAACCACCTCAATGTCAGAATTAAAGTATCAAAATTGTATCTTTAGACAAGCGACTTTATGTAACATTCATGATTTTCCTTGAGCTTGTACAATAATAATATTTCAAATTCATTCTAGTGCAATGCATTTTGATCCTTCATCCATAAGTACAAGTGCTTCAATTTTCAGATTTCATTTATGCTATATCATGTTTTGGTTTTACAATAAATTCATATATATACATATATATATATATATATATTATTAAACCAAGATGTAACTTACAGTTTTAAATTTGCTTACCTCGTTCTTTTATATATATCTATATATTCATATTCTTTTTTTACCATTTCAAATTTATTTAAAACTTAAATATATTTTATAAACATTATAAAAATAGGATTTAGTTTTATGGTAAAAGGCGATTTCAAAAAAAGAATTATAATGGTTTGAACCCACATCCCAATTTTTGAAACCTTACCCGTAATTTGACTCTCATAAGGTCAACAAGAACACTTCTCCAACAGTTTGACTCAAGAAAAATCAATAATACCCCAAATTCGTTATTCAAATCAGTGATTCACATGTATTTGTGCGTAGTCGATCATCCCAAAACTCATTACAACCAAAATCGTAGGCCCTGGACGAGTTAATTGAATCCTAGTCAAGAAAATTAAGCACATCTTTCGACTTTGACTATCCCCTAGAGTCAAACATTGCCAAATTCAGTTTCAATCTACAAATTTAATCACGTTTAATGACTTCAAATCATGCACAATCGGTTATACAACTGTTTCAATTGGTTTTAATTCGCAATTATACGAATTCAATGTTTTTGAATCAAAACTCTCCCCGTAACCGTCCCACACTCAACCCAAACCAATTCGTGCATTTGGTTTGAAATTGAATCTTTATAACGAAGCGTACACCTTCGCGACACCTCCCCTACACACTCTGAACTCTCAAATCCGACACATAACACCTCTAGAGCCCGGTCGAGTACGAAGCAACCCGAACCCTAACTTCCCGTCGACCGCCTCCAATTCGAAACCACTCAGGTAAAATTTATATCAGTAGCTTCGTTTGAATCCAAGGATCAAAAGCCCCTTGGGTTGGGCATTTAATTCTGCATAATCGTGAGTAATCAAATGGCTAGGGCTGGGTATTTCATTTGGGGACGATGGTGGATCGGGTTGGGTGTTAAAAACTAAAAGATCCTATCCTTTTATCAAGGCATATGCCCTGATCTACCGGTAACACTCTTGCGCCACAAAGACAAGATCCTATATATATATGTATACTTTGATTTCACATTAAACACTTATCATTCAAATATAAACACCAACTCACACACACCCATTACATGTGATTACATAAACACTTTGTACAAATCCCCACATTCATACAACTAGACTTTTACTCAATCCCTTTAGAACACTAAACCTTGCCTTAGACGTTGTGCATGTTATTAACTCAAATTCATACATATTCAACTTTAGGTTAACTTTGTGATTTGCAAAATCACTTGTGCTACCTATTGCTCGTGTTACATACACAACTAAAACAAGTGAGTTCACGTAGCTACTCTTTTTTACTTTTTACATATTTTGGGGTGATTCATGATACATTGAAAACTATTTGCAATTACAACATACAATTCTACATTTATGACCATATGTGTAATTTGTGCTTAGTGATTGACTGCTATGATTTGAAACTAAACATATACATGACATACTCGTACAATCATTAACTCCATACAAGCCAACGGTAACATTGATAGATCTATTGTGTCTGAAAAACCCACCCAGGTAGGGTGATTGTTACCGACATTACATTAGGGTAACCCGCGTGTTATGCCTCAGTCACAAGGTTTGATTGTACACCCAGTTTGACTATAGATTCTCCACAAAGACTTTATTTACCATGTGTCATTTGAATTGTATAAACACTTGCAAACTATTTGTGGTGTAAAACCTATGTCTGCTCACCAACTATTTTTAGTTGACCTTGTTTTATCATGTTTCAGGTACAAACAATTGAGTTATGATTCAAGTTGCTACACTTAAGATTTGAAGACCTAGATATTTAAATAATTGAACCTTGTTGATGGATTTCATTTTCTTGTAATGTTGGATTTTGTTATTTGACTTATGTTATGGAAATTGGAACCTTTAATATATCAAAACTTTAGTGGATCATGTGCCTGTGAACAGTCTACATGTCCCACCTCGACGTATTTCGCCGTCGGTTGGGGTGTGACAGATTGGTATCAGAGCCTTGGTTATAGGGAATTAGGTTATTAGACACCTTTGACCTAAACTATAACCTTAGGACACCCATCTATACCATGCTCTATGTTTATATGATATTTGCTACATGCTATGTGTTACATGTCTACTACCTTATGTGCTAAATTGTGTGGTGCCTTATTTGTTAGACTTAATGATTTACTAAGTTTGATATAAATAATAAATCAAAACACATATACCCCTACCCTATCCTAAGCCTCAATCCTTCTTACCATCTTCTATGTCATCATCATCATAGCATGTGGAGCTTCATACACATAGACACAAGTCTATTAAATTTCCTTTACACCTCTATAAGGTTTTAAGCTTTGTTAATTATTAGAGGACACGTGCAATCTGGAAGGGTGACACCTGTAATCTGGGTATTCTGTCTAGGAAGACATTTCATATAAATCCTAATCAACCGAGGGATCCGTATGCTTTCGTGGGAATTCCCGGGATAAGTGTTTACTTATAGGCTAAAGTAAGTCTCCTCGAAAGTTATATAAGTTTAATTAACCTCAATATGTCATAGTATTCAAGTGGTTATATTACTATTTGAGTGCAATCCAAACTATGATTACATATGTTTATTTATCCTCTTATTTTAATCCAAGAAATTCTCATAAGTTCTTACATCTCTCCTAGTGTTATCTAAATCTATAGCATGCCTTCCCGTCGTGCCAACGAGACCAACAACCACAACAACACTGATCCTGCTGCTCTTCTCACCCGGCTTGTGAACCAACTCACTTAGGCAAACAACAACAATAGTGGTAGTGCTTCTAGTGGTGGTGCTAACCCGCCCCAATGCACTTTCAAGCACTTTAACTCGTGCAACCCCATCAAGTTCTATGGTACCTAAGGAGCTACGGGTTTCTTTCAATGGTTTGAAGGCATTGAAAATACTTTCCTCAACAGTGATTACCCCGACAATCTCCAAGTTCATTATGCTACGAGCGTCTTTCAAAAACGGGCGCTCACCTGGTGGAATGGTGAGAAACAGACTCGGGGTGTGGATGTGGCAATGGACTTGCCATGGGATGAAGTGAAAAGGCTCATGACCGAGGATTTTTGTCCTTGTAATGAAATGAAGAAACTAGAGGCTGAGTTTTGGGATCTTACCCAAGACAGCGGTGAGAACTTAGTCTACACAACTCACTTCCATGAGTTGAGCCTTCTGGTGCCTCACATGGTCATACCACTAACTCGGTGCATTGAGAAGTACATTGGTGGTTTGCCCATGAAAATCCAGGATACTGTGTTGGGAAGAAATCCCGCCACCCTTGAAGACGCTATCCGCCTAGCTGCCACGTTAACGGATAATCATGTGAAGGCAGGCATGTTAACAAGGAAAGGTGCAAAGAAACAGGCAACCGACACAGCAACCTCCTCTGAACCCATCAAAGAAAACAAACCCGAACCTTTTCACAACAACAAGAAACGAAAGGCTAGGAATTTTGCTGTCGTCACAACGGCCGCTCCAGTCAATCAAGTTGCACCTGTGACTCAAAATATGGTCAAGAAACAATATGTGGGCAACAACCCTTTGTGCAACACTTGCAATTATCACCACCCCCAAACGTGCCATGTCTTCTATGTGCCAGTTGTGGAAGATATGGCCATGTAGCCAACACTTGCCGAGCCAGGCCACCCGTTAATCCAGTCAACCATGGGAACCGATCCAACCAACAAGTGGCTAATCAAGTTGTACCGGCTATTGTAAACGGGCGTGCTTGCTATGAATGTGGTAATCCGAACCACTTCCAAAACCAATGCCCAAGATTAGCCAATGCAAACCAAGGTGGTGCTCGTGGCCGTGCTTTCAACATACACGCTAACGAAGCCCAAGACAACAATGATGTGGTCAATGGTACGTTCCTCGTTAATAATCAATATGCTTTTATACTATTTGATACCGGTGCCGATAGGAGTTTTGTGTCACTTGAATTTGAGCCCTTACTTGCTAAAACACAAACTAAATTAGGGAAAATTTTTACCGTTGAGGTAGCGGATGGAAATGCCATCATCATTGACTCTGTTATCCGTGACTGTTTCATGGAACTTAATGAACACTCTTTTACCGCCAACCTCATACCAATGAAATTGGGAAGCTTTGACATCATCATAGGTATGGATTGGTTATCCAGTCATCATGCCGAGGTAATTTGTTTTGAGAAGTGCATCCGAATCCCTCTCCCATCGGGCGATATGTTAAAAGTCTTCGGTGAAAAACCATGTGGTGGACTCAAACTCATGTCATGCAATACGGCCTGAAAGTACTTACGAAAGAAGTATGTGGCCTTCTTAGCCCATGTTGTTCAAAAGAATGACAAAGAGAGGAGTATTCAAGACATCCCTATCATCCGGGATTTTCCCGAAGTGTTTCCTGAAGACCTATCCGGTCTCCCACCAGTTCTACAAGTGGAATTTCGTATCGATCTTATACCCGGAGCTAATCCCGTAGCCAAAGCTCCATACCGACTCACACCTTCTGAAATGCAGGAACTTGCAAGCCAACTTCAAGAACTTTCTGATAAAGGTTTCATCCGTCCTAGTCATTCACCATGGGACGCACCTATCCTATTCGTAAAGAAGAAAGATGGCTCATTCTGTATGTGTATTGACTACCGTGAACTCAACAAACTTACCATCAAGAATTGTTATCCGTTATGTAGGATTGATGATCTCTTTGACCAACTCCAAGGTTCAACCTACTTCTCAAAGATTGATCTTCGATCCGGTTATTACCAGCTCCGTGTGAATGAGGAAGATATTCCAAAAACCACCTTCTGTACAAGATACAGCCACTACGAATTTATGGTTATGCCTTTTGGGTTGACCAATGCACCCGCGGTTTTCATGGACCTCATGAACCTTGTATGCAAGCCTTACTTAGATAAATTCATGATCTTTTTCATTGACGACATCTTGATCTACTCAAAGACTAAAACAGATCATGAACAACATCTTAGGTTGGTTTTAGACCTTTTGAGGAAGGAACAACTATATGCCAAATTCTCCAAGTGTGAATTTTGGCTAAAAGAAGTTTAATTTTTGGGTCATATTGTCAAAGAAAAGGGAATTCATGTTGATCCTGCTAAGATAGAAGCTGTTAAGAATTGGAGTGCCCCTAAGACCCCTACAGAGGTTCGTTCATTTCTTGGTCTAGCGGGTTATTACCGTCGATTCATCTCAAACTTCTCCAAGATTGCTGTCCCTCTCACCGCCTTGACCCACAAGGGTAAACTTTATGAGTGGGGACCAAAGCAAGAGGATGCCTTTCAAATCCTCAAGCAGAAGTTGTGCAATGCTCCTATTCTGACTCTCCTTGATGGGAATGATGATCTTGTTGTCTACTGTGATGCCTCAAACCAAGGTCTTGGTTATGTTCTCATGCAACGAGGCAAAGTAATTGCTTATGCATCAAGGCAACTTAAGATCCATGAGAAGAACTATATGACGCACGATCTTGAGTTGGGTGCAGTCGTCTTTGCATTGAAGATATGGAGACATTATCTCTATAGTACACAATGTGTGGTGTTCACCGACCACAAAAGTCTCCAACACATCTTCAATCAGAAAGAACTCAACATGAGGCAACGACGTTGGGTTGAACTCCTTAACGACTATGACTGCGAGATTCGTTACCATCTCGACAATGCAAATGTTGTGGCCGATGAACTGAGTCGTAAGGAACACATCATGCTACATTGTGTCAAGGTTCATACCGACATCCAAATCCGTATTATTGAAGCTCAACATGTCTTAGTCACCTAGGGTAACATGTATGAAGAGATGTCATGTGGAGTTGAACTCCAATTGGAAACCAAACCAAATGGTTTAATTTATTACTTGGATCGTGTTTGGGTTCCCGATTGTGATGATCTTTGTTCGTTTCTTATGAACGAGGCACATAAGACTAGTTATTCTATACACCCTGATGCGGATAAAATGTACCAAGATCTTCGCCAACAATATTGGTGGCCCGGCATGAAGAAAGACATTGCCCTTTTTGTTGCAAAATGTCTAACTTGTTCAAAAGTCAAGGCCGAGCACCAACGTCCTTCCGGTTTGCTTGAAAAACAGGAGATTCCCGTGTGGAAATGGGAGAATCTAGCCATGGACTTCATCACTAAACTTCCTCGCACATCAAGTGGTCATGACAGCATATGGGTAATCGTTGACCGCCTCACCAAATTAGTTCATTTCTTGCCTATCCGTGAAGACTACCGAGTTGAGAAATTAGCTCGAATTTACATTGATGAAATTGTGAGTCGTCACGGTGTTCCTTTAAACATAATCACTAATAGAAATGCTCGTTTCACCTCCTGGTTTTAGGAATCCCTCCAAACTGCACTCGGTACACGATGGGATTTGAGCACGGCTTACCATCCTCAAACTGATTGTCAAACCAAATGAACAATCCAAACTCTCGAGGACATGCTTACAGCTTGTGTAATCGAGATTGGTGGTAATTGGGATTCACAACTACCTCTCATTGAGTTCTCTTTCAACAATAGCTACCACACAAATATCAACATGGCCCCATTTGAAACTCTCTATGGTCATAAGTGTCGTTCACCTATTTATTGGAACGTGATTGGTGAAACTCAAATCACTGGTCCCGAGTTAATCCAAGAAACATCCGACAAGATCATTCATATCCGTGACAACATTCGAGTAGCGAGAAGTCGGCAAAAGAGCTATGCCGATAAACGACGAAAACCCTTGCAATTCCAAGTTGGTGACCTTGTACTTCTAAAGGTGTCCCTTTGGAAGGGTGTGATCCGTTTTGGGAAGAAGGGTAAGCTAGCACCTCACTATGTGGGTCCATTCAAAATCCTTGAAAGGATTGGGAAAGTGGCTTACAAACTCGAGTTACCCCCATCACTTGGAAATGTGCATCATACATTTCATGTGTCCAACCTTAAGAAATGTCTCGCGGATGAGAATCTGCACATACCTCTTGACGACGTGCGCATTGATGACACGATGCACTTTGTCGAGAAACATGTGGAAATTATGGATCGTGAAGTAAAACAACTCAAGCGAAGCCATATTCCTATTGTCAAGGTTCTTTGGGAATCTAAACGTAGTCCTTTGAGTTTACTTGGGAACGTGAGGATCAAATGAAACTCAAGTATCCACACCTCTTTGCTAATTCAGTAGCCTCGACTAGTTACATTTAGGGACGAAATTCCCTCAACATTGGGATACTGCAACATTCATGATTTTCCTTGAGCTTGTACAATAATAACATATCAAATTCATTCTAGTGCAATGCATTTTGATCCTTCATCCATAAGTACAAGTGCTTCAAATTTCAGATTTCATTTATGCTATGTCATGTTTTGGTTTTACAATAAATTCATATATATATATATATATATGTATATTATGAAACCAAGATGTAACTTACGGTTTTAAATTTGCTTACCTCATTCTTTTATATATATATATACATATTCTTTTTTTACCATTTCAAATTTATTAAAAACTTAAATGTATTTTATAAACATTATAAAAATAGGATTTAGTTTTATGGTAAAAGGCGATTTCAAAAAAAGAATTATAATGGTTTGTACCCACATCCCAATTTTTGGAACCTTACCCGTAATTTGACTCTCATAAGGTCAACAAGAACACCTCTCCAACAGTTTGACTCAAGAAAAGTCAATCATACCCCAAATTCGTTATTCAAATCAGTGATTCACATGTATTTGTGCGTAGTCAATCATCCCAAAACTCATTACAACCAAAATCGTAGGCCCTGTACGAGTTAATTGAATCCTAGTCAAGAAAATTAAGCACATCTTTCGACTTTGACTATCCCCTAGAGTCAAACATTGCCAATTTCAGTTTCAATCTACAAATTTAATCATGTTTAATGACTTCAAATCATGCACAATCGGTTATACGACTGTTTCAAGTGGTTTTATTTCCCAATTATACGAATTCAATGTTTTTGAATCAAAACTCTCCCCGTAACTGTCCCACACTCAATCCAAACCAATTCGTGCATTTGGTTTGAAATTGAATCTTTATAACAAAGCATACACCTTCGCGACACCTCCCCTACACATTCTGAACTCTCAAATGCGACACATAACACTCTGGAGCCCGGTCGAGTACGAAGCAACCCGAACCCTAACTCCTAGTCGACCGCCTCCAATTCGAAACCACTTAGGTAAAATTTATATCAGTAGCTTCGTTTGAATCCAAGGATCAAAAGCCCCTTGGGTTGGGCATTTGATTCTGCGTAATCGGGAGTAATCGAATGGCTAGGGCTGGGTATTTCATTTGGGGACGATGGTGGATCTGGTTGGGTGTTAAAAACTAAAAGATCCTATCCTTTTATCAAGGCATATGCCCTGATCTACCGGTAACACTCTTGCGCCACAAAGACAAGGTAGCGGGTTCTAACCAGCCCCGCACTCTGTCTTTTTGACCTCAAACCCAGACCCCCTTGTACCAATGTTTAACAAGTATCCGAACCAGCTCTAAGACTATGTGGAACCCCTAGTCTACTGGTTTGCGCGTTGAACAACCACAGGCCAGACCCGAGTTCGAATCTCAGCAACGCCAATTATTTTAAAACCCATCTTTTTAGCCTCAATAAATTCCATAAAAATAATTTTATAAAACCTTAAAAAAAAACCTAGAATCGGTTTTATAAATTTAAATTGTTAAATATTCAAGGAAACCAAATTATTTCATTAACATTAGGTTAGAGGCCTAATAAAATTTAAATTATTAAATACTTTTGTTTAAAACAAAATACATAAAAAAAATATTTGATTTATAAGATGTAATTTATGATCATTTTATAAGCCCATGTATCTTGCAAAGATTTTTACAACTTATTGTCACTTTATAAAAAAAAACATTTAAAATAAAGTTTCATACTCTAGAATAATTAATCTAATTAGGGTTTAAACTTTATTTAAATTAATATCATTTTCCTAAAACATATATATATATATATATATATATATATATATCTACACTCCCCCTTTGAGGCACACTATTATATTAATAAATAAATTAAAAGAATTTATTTAAACTATTTATCTATTTTAATAAAACTCTAAAACAAATACTATTTTCTTTAATTCATATATATATATATATATATATATGTATACTATGATTTCACATTAAACCCTTATCATTCAAATATAAACACCAACTCACACACACCCATTACATGTGATTACATAAACACTTTGTACAAATCCCCACATTCATACAACTAGATTGTTACTCAATCCCTTTAGAACACTAAACCTTGCCTTAGACGTTGTGCATGTTATTAACTCAAATTCATACATATTCAACTCTAGGTTAACTTTGTGATTTGCAAAATCACTTGTGCTACCTATTGCTCGTGTTACATATACAACTAAAACAAGTGAGTTTACATAGCCACTCTTTTTTACTTTTACATATTTTGGGGTGATTCATGATACATTGAAAACTATTTGCAATTACAACATACAATTCTACATTTATGACCATATGTGTAATTTGTGCTTAGTGCTTGAATGCTATGAGTTGAAACTAAACATAAACATGACATACTCGTACAATCATTAACTCCGTACAAGCCAACGGTAACATTGATAGATCTATTGTGTCTGAAAAACCCACCCAGATAGGGTGATTGTTACCGACATTACATTAGGGTAACCTGCGTGTTATGCCTCAGTCACAAGGTTTGATTGTACACCCAGTTTGACTATAAATTCTCCACAAAGGCCTTATTTATCATGTGTCATTAGAATTGTATAAACACTTGCAAACTATTTGTGGTGTAAAATCCTATGTATGCTCACCAACTATTTTTAGTTGACCTTGTTTTATCATGTTTCAGGTACAAACAATTGAGTTATGATTCAAGTTGCTACACTTAAGATTTGAAGACCTAGATATTTAAATAATTGAACCTTGTTGATGGATTTCATTTTCTTGTAATGTTGGATTTTGTTATTTGACTTATGTTATGGAAATTGGAACCTTTAATATATCAAAGCTTTAGTGGATCATGTGCCTGTGAACAGTCTACATGTCCCACCTCGACGTATTTCGCCGTCGGTTGGGGTTTGACAGATTGGTATCAGAGCCTTGGTTATAGGGAATTAGGTTATTAGACACCTTTGACCTAAACTATAACCTTAGGACACCCATCTATACCATGCTCTATGTTTATATGATATTTGCTACATGCTATGTGTTACATGTCTACTACCTTATGTGCTAAATTGTGTGGTGCCTTATTTGTTAGACTTAATGATTTACTAAGTTTGATATAAATAATAAATCAAAACACATATACCCGTACCCTATCCTAAGCCTCAATCCTTCTTACCATCTTCTATGTCATCATCATCATAGCATGTGGAGCTTCATACACATAGACACAAGTCTATTAAATTTCCTTTACACCTCTGTAAGGTTTTAAGCTTTGTTAATTATTAGAGGACACGTGCAATCTGGAAGGGTGACACCTGTAATCTGGGTTTTCTGTCTAGGAAGGCATTTCATATAAATCCCAATCAACCGAGGGATCCGTATGCTTTCGTGGGAATTCCCGGGATAAGTGTTTACTTATAGGCTAAAGTATGTCTCCTCGAAAGTTATATAAGTTTAATTAACCTTAATATGTCATAGTATTCAAGTGGTTATATTACTATTTGAGTGCAATCCAAACTATGATTACATATGTTTATTTATCCTCTTATTTTAATCCAAGAAATTCTCATAAGTTCTTACATCTCTCCTAGTGTTATCTAAATCTATAGCATGCCTTCCCGTCGTGCCAACGAGACCAACAACCACAACAACACTGATCCTGCTACTCTTCTCACCCAGCTTGTGAACCAACTCACTTAGGCAAACAACAACAATAGTGGTAGTGCTTCTAGTGGTGGTGCTAACCCGCCCCAATGCACTTTCAAGCACTTTAACTCGTGCAACCCCATCAAGTTCTATGGTACCTAAGGAGCTACGGGTTTCTTTCAATGGTTTGAAGGCATTGAAAATACTTTCCTCAACAGTGATTGCCCCGACAATCTCCGAGTTCATTATGCTACGAGCGTCTTTCAAAAACGGGCGCTCACCTGGTGGAATGGTGAGAAACAGACTCGGGGTGTGGATGTGGCAATGGACTTGCCATGGGATGAAGTGAAAAGGCTCATGACCGAGGAGTTTAGTCCTCGTAATGAAATGAAGAAACTAGAGGCTGAGTTTTGGGATCTTACCTAAGACAGCGGTGAGAACTTAGTCTACACAACTCGCTTCCATGAGTTGAGCCTTCTGGTGCTTCACATGGTCATACCAAGTACATTGGTGGTTTGCCCATGAAAATCCAGGATACTGTTTTGAGAAGTGCATCCAAATCCCTCTCCCATCGGGCGATATGTTAAAATTCTTTGGTAAAAAACCATGTGGTGGACTCAAACTCATTTCATGCAATACGGCCTGAAAGTACTTACGAAAGAAGTATGTGGCCTTCTTAGCCCATGTTAGTATTCAAGACATCCCTATCATCCGGGATTTTCCCGAAGTGTTTCCTGAAGACCTATCCGGTCTCCCACCAGTTCGACAAGTGGAATTTCGTATCGATCTTGTACCCGGAGCTAATCCCGTAGCCAAAGCTCCATACCGACTCACACCATCTGAAATGCAGGAACTTGCAAGCCAACTGCAAGAACTTTCTGATAAAGGTTTCATCCGTCCGAGAAGTTAATGGAATAATATCATATATTATCATACAATGCACTTAGTTACATGTTACTAAGTCATTTGAACCTTCTAATCATGTTAACAACTTGCAATCATAACTCTTGAAAGAATAAAGTTTTCTTATTTAGAAATCGGGCTCTAAAACTCATACACATGCATTTTAATCCATCATTTTGGTCAATCATTCTTCCATAATGTTCACTATACTAGTTTCATGCTTTGAATACACCTAAACACCAAGTTTTCCATACATGTCAAGAAATAAAGTTTCTAAAAATAGAAAACGAGCCTAAAAGCATCATGGACATGTGATTTTACCGAAAAAAATTCATACAATCTCTATATCTAGTGTTTATGCATCATTTCCACCAAACAAATCACATCATAACTTCTTTTAACAAAAACCCGAAAATTAAAGTTACTATAAATAGAACCGAGCATGAAATCTTATATGACCAAAAGTTCTAGATAGCAAATCTACACATATTATCCATTCTTTATGCATATCTAACCATTTTCCATCATAAATCACCCTAAACATGGCATCTAGCATGAAACCCAAAAATAAAGTTTCCTAAAATAGCAAAACCGAGCATGCATGTATCATCCAACACTTTTGTCAACAAAGTTTTCACATATATGTCATCTACAACTACTATTACAACATAATCCATCATCAAACCAGCAAAATCTCATCATCTAGTACATGCATACATAAAAAAGTTTCCTTAAATGGAAACCGAGCATATGAACAAAACCCGAGTCCAAAACCACCAACAATATGTACCTTTTTAGTTTTAAAACACATTTCCGTCAAGAATATGTGGATAATCTTTCATAAAAATGGGTTTTCTTTGGATGCATGTTCATAAGAACATGAAGATGAAAATGGAGAAAAAGTGGGTTTTGATCTTACCAAACTTGAAGATTATGATGAAATGGTGGATGAATCTTCTTGCAAACTTGATAATCTTCACTTGGAGCTTGGATTTTGATGGAATGAAGAATCAAAACAACAAAAATGGTGGATAAGTGGTGGTGGGGGTGGTTCTCGGCTCAAATGGGGTAGAAAGAGAGAGAAAGTGAAAGATGGAAGTGGTGGAAATGGGAGGATTGGTGGGGGTTTATATAGGGGGTTTTGTACCGGGTGGTGGAAAATGAATAGTCACTGATTTATTGACGGAAATCCCGAATAGGTAAGAACGAAATTATTTAAAAATAATTTGACTCATAATGGTATGTTTAACATATATAATTTTTGGATTTTTATTTGGAAATGTCGGTACATAATGGAGACTGACCGGACAACGTTAAAACAGAAAGTTTCTCAGAAAATTCCCAAAAAATTCACAGAGTCTTAGAATAACATATCACAGTACTACATATACTTTTTTCACACCAAATATATGTCTAAGTGGCTGCTTAGAATTATGAACATAGCTAGTGTACAATACGTGTCTACCGGACTGTGCTGGAAATAAAAGTATTTCCATAAATCACCGAAAAATTGTTATAGGCATGATTAATTAAATCACAGTGTTACATATAATTTTCACACTCAGATTATATGTCTAGGTATTTGTTTTAAATTATCACCAACGGTCGTGCTGTAGGACGCGTGTTTGACCGGGTAATCTTCCGGATTACCGTCGCGTGTAAACGGAGAGACTTGCTAAATGTGAAATGGACTTAATTACTATAAAATTAAGTGTGATGCATGTCTAATAATGTAATATGTATCTCAGTCGGGAATGGGTGTCAACCTGAAATTTGTCGGGTGTCACAACTATGGATAATGACACTACATGTAAAGATACAATCTCATTTACATAAAGACGAGCCAATCTATCCATACTGAAGGTTTCTTTCATTGGGAGAGAATGGGCAGATTTAGTTAATCTATCAATGATAACTCAGATAGTATCATTTCCCCGACTGGTTAGAGGAAGTTTGGTAATAAAATCCATTGTTATCATTTCCCATTTCCAAACTAGTATTTCTAATTGTTGCAATAAACCAGAAGGTTTCTGGTGTTCTGTCTTTACTTGTGCGCAAGTAAGACATTTTGCAACATATATGGCAATATTTTTCTTCATGCCAATCCACCAGAAATTCTCTTTCAGGTTTTTATGCATCTTTTCACTTCCTGTGTGCATCATATATTTTGATTTATGTGCTTCTTCGAGTATTCTTTCCTGAAGATTTCCGGTGATCGGAACCCCCATTCTTTTATTCATACGAAGTATTTCATTGTCTCCTTTAATCAATTGTTTAATCATGCTCTCCATTCCTTCTTGTTCTAAGTCTTTTTCTGTTTGAACAGAATGTTTGTAACATCCCAAAAATTTATTTAGCAAATGGATCGAGTTATTGAGGGATCAAGGTCTTTTTTAAGCAACTTGGATTATAAAAGTCCACTGTAAGCAGGAGAATCACAGTTAGGGGACACGGATAGCCGTTTATATAAGAATGTGAGATAGAAATGCGTTATATGTATTCGGAGGGACCATAAACGAAATAACTAAGGGTTTATAAGCCATCCTTTGCGTAAACATTTGGCCTAGGTGTGTGTTCGAGGCAGGGATAGACCGAGAGGGAGAGAGAATCACGGGGAAGGGAAGAGGAGCGCGTCGGTGGTCCCAAGACGGTCTTGCGGCGGCATCTAGTGGGAGAGGACCCCTCTTCACGTAAGGTAAAACTCTCCTCGTACTTGGTTTTCTCTCTTGATCATGTTTTCTGCAGGGGAACCCAACTAGAGTTTTGGATGGTGGTTCCGGTGAGTGTGAAACAGCTATGGTGGTGTGGCGGGGCGAGGTCCGGCGATGGCTGTGGTTGCACGACAGTAGCTTGTTGCTCAACTAAGGGTCGATGTGAGGTGTGAGGTGGTGGCTTGCGTGGCGGTGGTGCGTGGCCTTGACCCACTTGGGTTTGGATCAGACTTGAGGACGAAGACAACGATGGAGAGATGGTGGGACTCGGTGATGTACGGCTAGAGAGACTTGGGGTGGCGGAACACGATGGTGGTACACGGTGGTGAATAGGGAGGAGAATGGAATCGGGTTACACCGGATTAGGGTTTGTTACGAGCCTAGGGTTTGCTTGGAAGGAGTCGGACATGCATGGGGATCCCGGCTCTGGTACGTGTGACCTAGGAGATTAAGGTGTTGCATGGCACGTGAACAAGCATGCATGCGGGTTATGAACGGGTCCAGCATAACCCGGTTCGGGCAAGCACGTGGAGGTAGGGTTTTTGCATGGATAAAAGGGGTGTGCGGAGAAGACGAGTGTCAGGAATGTTTATATTTATATATGATTAACACATGTTGGGACGTACTTTGACCATGTGATCATACGTTGATAGGTTCAGGTTAGTACGAGGAGACCATTGTAGTTCGAGAGTTTGATCTTCATATCCGGTGAGTTTCTAATTCCCCACTTTTAAATGTTTTAAATGTTTTGGGGCCATCGTACATACTTTTGAGACATGTTTTATTAAATTAAATGTATACCGAGCTTTGGGGTCTACCCCGATGATTTTATGAAGTTAAATAGTTAAATGTGGGGCTAAGGGACTGTGTGTGTCCATATGATGTGCGGGTTACAGGTAGGGATATGGTCACGGGTCGTATAGTGACCTAACAGGGGTGAGTCGAGATTGTAGTTACGGGTCATACGGGTACGACTAGGAGGAGTCACAGGGTGTGCATGTATGGGGTATGTGCTTAAATAATGAGATATAGTATTTGTATGTGTGTTGCTATATTAGTAGTGTATTGTGTTATGAGTTAGTCAGGGTGAGTCAGGATATAAGCTAAATGCTTATGAATACGTGTAGGATATCTTATCCTGGTGCTATTTGTGAAGTGCAGGTGCAGTTAATGAAACATGTATATAGAGTATATTGTTATGTGATTATACATGTGTTGTGTGCATTGTGTCGTTGTCCTTGTGACACGGTGGGTATTGTGTTTGCATTGTTGTCATTATGACACGACAAACGGCATTGTGGAGGACTATGTCCTTCGGGAGGTCACCAAAAGTGATGATGTCCAACAGGACAGTGATGAGCTCGGGGTGTGTCGAACGCCCTGACGAGGGTGCGGTAATAAGGTATGTGTTTGTGCGCTTATATAGTTGTGTTAAATTGCATTCAAGCGTTGAGTTATATTTATTGTGCTTGAGATAGTATTAATGTGATGAGTAGATTTAGATTGGCGGTGGTGCCATGATTGTGATGTGATGTTCACAACGATCATGTCAGTTGATTTGTAAGAGCCTTGGTCAAGGCTGAGTAAGTTGAGGTCTAGGGGATTGTTGTGTTAACCAAGTGTTGAGTTAATACATGTACTTGAACATGAGTTATTAATGTAGGTAAGTTCGACCTATGTCGATGAGACTGTGGGATTATTATTATTATGGGATGAGTATTGGGTAATGAGCTATTATGGGATATCGGGTGATAACAGGGGTTATCCATTGGTTAATGAATCGTGGACATATTTTCTAAGGACTGTGGGTACGGAGTAAAGTTTAAATAACTTTTGAGACGAGTTGGCTTCTAATTAATCTAAATCATTAGAACTCACTCAGCGTATCTGACTTTGTGTGTACGATATTTTGTTTTGCAGGTAAGCGTTGCGTTAACGTAACTTGGCTTGGGAGCGGTGCTACTCGGATTGGTGTGCAAGCATTCGTGAGGTAACTTAATGACATTAAATAGAAATTATGTTTTTAGAAAGACTTCCGTTGTAGTTTAATATATCTAAAATGAGTATTTTCAAGGGAATATGTCACACCTCACCAAGGCGGAAACGCGAGGGGTAACATCCACTGGTTTCCAAAGCATATGATTACTGCAAACACATACATAATGATTGGATACATAATCAAATTTAAAGTTTTACATCCAAAATATCCATTTGAGTTTACAAAAGATTAAGATTTCACGAATATGACCCATAACGATGAGTTATACAAGGGAAATCTCCCAGAAAGCCATATCCGTTCATGCATGCATGTAATCCTACATTGCTAACCATTGCGACCACGTTCAATTTCATGAAAAACTTACTTAAAAAGTGTCAACACGAGGATGGTGAGTTCACAGGTTTTGATCAACTATTCTTGTAGTTCCAACGTTCAGAAACGTTCAATTGAATAAGTTTTTCCGATCAAACAGTGTATATATATAACCAATGAATTGAACATTTCCTGACCAATTGACCCCATTTGTAAGCTTGCAAGGAATACAAATAATATGTAATGCACGAGACCGTAACCAAACCATGACAAATGAATGCCCCTCCCTCGCTAATCCACAAGAATAAGATAATATGCGGTCATTCGGCCATATGGACCCCTTGCTAGCGCGACTAACCATGACCGGGGGCGTCACCCCCAATAGTACTATCCAGAGAATCCCAGGCTAAGACCATAGCTAATGGTTACAAAAGTGTTAATCCGGTGACTTTAAGCGATATATTGTTCCTTAATGCACACATACGGTCTGATCATTGTTCATTCATTTATATACAAAAAATCGTTACAAGTATGTTTCCACCCCAAAACCTTTTAAAAACATAGAAAAAGGGGAATAGTAAAACTCATCTCGTAAGTAGTGTACGCTAGCAAATAGTTGTATAACTGTAGGCCCCGCCTATCCGTATCCTAATTACACAAGGATACCTATATGTTAAGACTACCCGTCTTAAACACAAGTTATTCACCTGACTTAACGAATCCCGTTAAGTACGTCTTTGTTTATTAAAACAATGTTTTCATGTGATGACTCGTTGGTGATTATTATTCTTAGTCTCGGCGCTTATATATTTTCCGAGAAAATATTAGGTTTCCATATTGGTGATTTGTTAGGTGTACCAAAAATAAATATTATTTTTGCGATAACTCATAATATATTTATATTATAATCACGTATGAACGTATAATTATTTCTTACAATAATTATATAAAATCACAAATATCGTTCAAGTATGTTCTACGCATATAAATTTTTGTAGGTCCACATGACTCATCTCAGATCGATCTCGTGACAAGACGTCTCGATAACACGGAGTGCGAAATCCTACCGTATTAACGTTTGTATACGAATTGACAATCGAAACAACATGTAAATAAACTTCTCTTTTTATATCACTAAACACAGAGTTTACAGAATATACTTGTTCAATTCCTCTCTCTGCTTACAGAACAGATTCTGTAACTCGTATTTATAGACACAAACTCTGCAATAGGTGAACTTAACAAGTTCGCCTCAAAGATGCTTAGGCGAACTTAACAAGTTCGCCTCACATGAAACTAGGCGAACTTAACAATTTCGCGTCTAATAGGCTAGGCGAACTTAACATGTTCGCGTCTAGCAGAACTTGTTCTATCACTTAGACAAAATCTATACAATTACATAAAAACATAAAGACAATAAGACCTAAACTATTACAAAGCTTTTGTCATACATTCTATGTCCTAACAATTTTCCTACGTGCACATAAACTATGTTAACATGTACATATGCAAATACTTGTTTAGAATGACATTTATTAATTTGTTTATATTCAACATGCACTTAGATATGTTTCATGATAACATACAATCATTTATTTTAAACCGAACGTCTTTAGATTTCATGTAGTCATGTCCACGTTCTATGTTATCAACTATAAACAAGTTATAAACATATATATGATTTAAACTATGTAGTCGTTTCATAACTCATTCCGAGTTAACAATTTTCCATCATTCATATATATATATATATATATATATTTACATGCATATGTTTAACAACTTTCCAAGTTCTACCATTTATGGTCAGACACACATATATCTATATGTGTCGGTTTCTAAACAATTACTAATCTATAATTTACTAACATAATCATCCAATCATCAAGAATACATCCATATATATATATATATACTAAATTAAAATTCTTATATATGTACCCATATATTTGATCATTTCCAAATCATTAACCGAATCAAACATATATATTTATGCATGCATATCACAGCCGATATATATAGGTATACATATTCTACTTTTTCTTGTTTTTAAATCTTAATAAGGTTAAGCTTCATAAAGACTCTTTTAATCTTTAAAAATCCTTTGTTTTTCTTGGTGAACAACATGTTTTCAACAAGAAAATGAAGATGAAAATAAAGGTTCATGACGGATTCATACCACTAGTCGAAGCTAGGTGAAGAAACACAAGTAGAAGATGGTAGAGACTTGATATACTAGCAAAACCGACCTTGAACCTTCAAGAACTCCTTGGATCTCCAAACTCTAACTCAAACTCTTTATATTTGCTCTGGGATTTTTGAATGTGCAGGTGTGTGCATATGCGTGTGTATGTCGATATATATATAGAGAAAGGGGGTGAATGGATGAGTGTGAATCTCCTCAATCATCATTACAAATCCTAGTACTCGAGTGTTGACTGGATCTTGACAACTTAAGGACTTGATTAGGCAAGACTCTTACAACATCATCATGACGATTTGATGGCTTTCCAAGTGGGTAGCCCCACTTGGACTATTTTCGCCCAAACTAGGGGGTAGGGGGTAGGGTAGGGTAGGGGATTGGGTGTTGTCACTTCACATGTAATCATTCCAACGATTAAGTAGATGGTATTTAAGTAGTGTATACCCGTTAGGAGATCCCGTGATCTATACCCAGTGTATGATCTTTTAGGATTAAAAAAACTTATATATATTGTGTACCTTGATTAGTTTTAATAGCCCACTAGTTAACCCGACCTAGTTATTACTTTAAATAATACATATACATTTTCTCATAAAAATAACTTAACGTCATGTAATAAACACTTAGACGTCAACGTTTAAGAGTTTAGTCACCAATATTTAAGTTTTTATATTATGTAGCGTCACTAGACTTTATTTAAATAAAATCTTGTTAATCACCAACGAACGTACCTTGCAGGTTATAATTGTTTATTTCCTAGTAATTCTTAAAATTACTAAAACAATATGTGTTTTCCTTTGCTAGCCTCCTTGACAAAACTTTGTCAAACACTAAACTAGGAAATATAAATTATGAACGTGAAATCATGAATATGGATATTGACCTGAAATGCTGGGTGTCACATTCTCCCCATGTTAAAGAGAATTTTGTCCCGAAATTCAGTTGATGTCATCTTGACTTGGAGTGTTCGTGAACAAGGACGGGTACTTGGCTTTCATTTGATCTTCTCGTTCCCACGTATACTCGGGGCCACGCTTTGAATTCCAACGTACCTTAACCAATTTAACACGGCTACGCCTTGTTTTCTGAACCTTCCCATCTGTGACTTCAATGGGTTCCTCAACGTAGTGCAGCTTGTCATCTACGTGAATCTCATTAGGCGGTATAATTAACGTCTCGTCTAATAAGCACTTCTTGAGATTTGACACATGAAACGTATCATGTACATTGCTTAGTTCTTGTGCCAAATTGAGCTTGTATGCTATAGGGCCAACCCTAGCTAGTATTTTAAATGGTCCAATGTACCTAGGGTTAAGCTTTCCACGGTTGCCAAACCTTGCAACTCCCTTCCAAGGCGAGACCTTCAACATGAACCGGTCCCCAACTTAGAATTCTATTGGTCTACGTCTGTTATCCACGTAACTCTTTTTCCTGTCACGGGTGACCTTCAGACGATCCTTGATTTTGAAAATCTTGTTAGTGGTTTCCTGAATAACCTCAGGACCAGTTAAATGCTTGTCGCCAACCTCCGACCAACATAGCGGTGAAGGACACTTTCGACCATCCAAAGCCTCAAACGGAGCGGCTTTAATGTTGGTGTGGTAACTGTTATTGTACGAAAACTCAGCCAACGACAAATGAGTATCCCAAATTTCCTCTGAAATCGATTGCACACGAACGGAGCATATCCTCTAAGGTTTGAATGGTCCTTTCATTTTGACCATCTGTTTGTGGGTGATATGTCATACTCATGTCAAGACGTGTGCCCAAGGCTTCTTGTAATGATTGCCAGATTCTAGACACGAATCTGCTATCTCTATCAGAGATAATTGAAATTGGCACTCCATGCCGAGCCACAATTTCCTTGATATAAAGCCTTGCAAGTTTCTCAGTTTTATTCATTTCTTTGATGGGTAGAAAATGAGCTTATTTCGTCAAATGATCGACGATTACCCATATAGTATCATACCCACTCGACGTCCTGGGTAACTTTGTAATGAAATCCATGGAAATCTATTCCCATTTCCATTGGGGTATCTCGGGTTGTTGTAACAATCCCGACGGTTTCTGATGTCCTGCCTTTACTTTTGAACGTGTCAGACACTTGCCAACATAGATAGCAATTTCCCCTTTCATGTTTGGCCACCAATAGAGTTCCTTTAGATCCTTATACATCTTATCCGAACCTGGGTGAATGGATTACCTGGACTTGTGGGCTTCGTCCATAACCAACTCCCGTAAGTTACCAAAATATGGCACCCAAATTCTATTCATGAAGTATAAAGTATCATCTAATTTTGGCTCTAACTGTCTGATCATTCCTCGTAAAGCTTCATTCTGAATGTTCTCTTCTTTAAGTGCCTCTTGCTGTGCCATTCGGATTTGAGTTGTGAGACTCGTATGAAATGTCAATCCTAGGGCACGGAAACGAAGAGTTTTAAATCGTTCCTTACGACTCAAGGCGTCTGCTATGACATTCGCCTTTCGAGGGTGGTACTTGATATCGCAGTCATAATCATTTAGTAGTTCTACCCAACGACGTTATCTCATGTTGAGTTCTTTCTGATTAAAGATGTGCTGGAGACTCTTATGATCTGTAAAGATAGTACATTTTGTACCATATAAGTAATGTCTCCAAATATTGAGTGCAAACACGACAGCACCCAATTCCAATTCATGAGTCGTATAATTTTTCTCATGGACTTTCAGCTGTCTGGATGCATATGCTATGACTTTTTCTCTCTACATCAGTACACATTCCAGACCTTGGTGTGATGCATCGCAGTACATGACAAAATTGTCGGTTCCCTCGAGAAGGGATAAGATTGGTGCATTGCAAAGCTTCTGCTTCAGCAATTGAAAAGCCGATTCTTGCTTATCAGTCCAATCAAATTTTTGTCCTTCTGGGTTAACGTGGTCAAAGGCAGGGCTATTTTTGAAAAATTCTCGATAAATCGCGTGTAATAGCCTGCCAAAACCAGAAATTGACGCACCTCAGTCGGAGTTTGTAACATCCCAAAAATAATGAAACGAATAAATATAGCGAGACCGGTGATTTAGTCAAAATATTTAAACAAAAGGGAGCGGGCTTGGGCTCGGCTTCAATGGGCCGAGGGAAGCCCAGGTATACAAGAGGCAAGGCAGCCCTCTTCTCTGCTCATTTATGCCATTCACAAGTTCTAGAGAGAGAGAAGAGAGCTCGGGTCTAGAGAGAGAAAGTGACGGATCAATTCGGGAATTCAGGAGAACGTTGCGGCTGTGCTCGTGATCATCTCCTCTGAATCAGAAATCCAATCCAGGTAAGCGTTCGATCATAATCTGAGTTTTTATGACTTTTTAGGATTTTCGGTTTTAGCCCTATAGGTAACGATTTTTGCGGATGAAACTTGAAAATGAGCTTAGGTATAGCATCTAGAATGAAAACCGAACGTTTTGATCTAAGAAAATTTAGATATCGACATGATCAGATTCGCATGCAGAACATTCGGATTTTTGGGGAAGGCGATAAGTGCAGACCCATCGAAACTACTTAGTTTCGATATGTGCAGATCCATCGAAACTACTTAGTTTCGATATGTGCAGACCCATCGAAACTACCAAGTTTCGATATGTGCAGACCTATCGAAACTACCCAGTTTCGATATATGCAGACCCAATCGAAACTACCATAGTTTCGATATGAGCCCCCGATCCGAAGCTAAGATAATACATAAGTTACTAATCGAAACAACCAAGTTTTGACACAAGCAACCTATCGAAACTACCAAGTTTCGACACAAGCAACCTATCGAAACTACCAATCGAAACTACCAAGTTTCGACACAAGCAACCTATCGAAACTACCAAGTTTCGACAGAAACAACCTATCGAAACTACCAAGTTTCGATATAAGCTAATCAATCTAAACTACTAGGTTCAAGCATAGTAATGTCTAGTGTCATCTAGGAGCACTACCTTATGCGTATGACTTTATTATACAGATCGTGAGTGACATTAGTGACGCTCAGTAACCAGCTAAGTGTATCTCAGAAACTACTCATCAGGTGAGTTCTATGTGCCCCCTTCTATGTTATGTGCAAATGATTTATAAACGTTTTGGGGCTAAAGTTTATACACTAAATGAATAAATGATGTGAATGTCAATGTGATCATACGTGATATATTAAAGTATATGTGTAGATACATATGAAGAATGAAGTATGAATTATGAATAAAGGACGAAACGTATGTTTACAAAGAATGAAAGAAAGAATGGCATAACGTAAATGAATGAAACCTTGCTTTATAAATATATATTGCATGTTATGAATGTATGTATACGTTATGGACGGAAACGAAGCTAACGACTACTACGGTAGACGGACGACCACTTGACTATTATGCAGCCAGAAACAGTAAGTCTAGAAAGGTAGACTAAATAAAGGCCACTATGGTGGAGTAAGTCGCTAAGTCAATAATTCGGCTGTATAATTAGTTCAAGTGGGAAACAGATGCCTTATAGCAGACGGGCGATTATATCTGGACGGCCGAAGGGTGGCCGGACCTAAAGTTATGTCGGACGGCCGAAGGGTGGCCGGACCTAAAGTTAAGGCGGACGGTTTCTAGGACCGGACGAGTAAAAGGGCTACGACGGTAGCTCAAGGGCGTATATCTTTGTGATATACGCTGTAAATGACAGGTTGATCACCCATATGTGTATGACCAATAAATGGTAAAGAAAGTAAAGGTGAATGCATATCTATGTAATCACATAAGAATGTTAAAGAAAGAATGTTAAGGAAAGTAAAGGTGAATGCATATCTTTGTAATCATATAAAAAGCTATGAATACGTATTTATATAATTATAAGGAAATGAAATGCTTATATCTAATCGTTTCAAACTAGAACTCACCAGCGTTAGCTGACTTTTAGTATACATTTCAGGTAAAGGAAGAAAAGGTTGTGCGATGGCATGAAGGTTACCCGGCACAAGACTGACATCCCACTTTTGCTTGTTAAGAAAATGTTGTGTTTTTAATTGTTAAGACTTCCGCTGTTATGTAATGTAATTGAATGATGAATGTTTTTAATTTAAGTTCAGTATTTACGACTATGTTTATGAGTAAATCCAACAAGTGAGGTTACCCGGTTTTGGGGCCTTACAGAGTTCTTGGTGCTTCCCATTTTTTGATAGCTTCAATCTTGGATGGATCCACGTGGATACCCTTTTTATTGATGACATGTCCAAGAAATTGAACCTCTCGAATCCAAAACTCAAAGTTAGAGAATTTGCATATAGCTTCTCATTTCTGAGTAGTTCCAGGATTAATTTCAAATGATGTTCATGTTCCTCCTTGGTTTGTGAGTATATTAATATGTCATCGATAAACACAATGATGAATTTATTCAAGTATGGCTTGCAGACGCGGTTCATGAGATCCATGAAAACTGCCGATGCATTAGTCAAACCAAATGGCATGACTAGAAACTGGTAGTGACCATAACGAGTCCTAAAAGCTGTCTTTGGTACATCTTCCTCTTGGATTCTCAGTTGATGATACCCTGATCGTAGATCAATCTTATAATAGAAGCTGGAACCTTGAAGTTGGTCG
Source organism: Smallanthus sonchifolius (assembly GCA_023525975.1). NCBI lineage: Eukaryota > Viridiplantae > Streptophyta > Magnoliopsida > Asterales > Asteraceae > Smallanthus > Smallanthus sonchifolius. The sequence goes on along the minus strand of CM042018.1, from coordinate 73,040,748 downwards.
AATAAATCGTCTATTAGAGGAAGAGGATACCGGTTTTTGATTGTCAGTTTGGTCAACTCTCGGTAATCAATACACATCCTAAAGGTTCCATCCTTTTTCTTCACAAACAAGACCGGAGCTCCCTAGGGAGAGAAACTCAGTCTTATGAAGCCTTTATCAAGTAACTCTTAAAGTTGACTTGATAATTCTTGCATTTCAGACGGTGCTAGACGGAACGGAGATCGTGCAACTGGTGCGGCTCCTGGTACTAGATCGATCCGGAACTTGACTTGTCTTGGTGGCGGTAAGCCAGGTAAGTCTTTGGGAAATACCTAGGAGTAATCCCTAATGATCGATATGTCCTCAAGTCGACATTCCTCGGGTTTCTTCTTGAAAACATGGGCCAGGAATGCGCAATAACCCTTACGTAGATACTTATGAGCTTTCATGCAGTTTATCATCTTCAGCATCGTTCGACACTTTTCACCTTGAATTGAAAGAATTTCTCCACTTGGTAGTGGGACACGTACAATATTTTAGAAGCATACAATCTCAGCATGATTCTTTGATAACCAATCCATGCCAATAACAACGTCAAAACTCCCAGAGCGACAGGTAGAAGGTCTATACTAAATGTATGGTTTTCTAGACATAAAGTACATCCTTTAATGACCTCTCCGGTTTCTATTAATTTCCCATTGGCTAATTCAATTGTATAACTTTTTTCTAGTTTGCTGGCCTTAATACCGAGTAAAGATTTAAAATCATTTGACACAAAGCCCATATCAGCACCCGAATCAAAAAGTACAGAGGCATAGTGATTATTTATCGGGAACGTACAAATGACGATATTCGGGTCCTGGCGTGCGTCCCCTGTACCCATCACAAATGCCCTCCCCGGTGCTTGAGCGTTGTTCTGATTCTTCCTCTTGGGACAGTCCTTCTTGAAGTGCTTCAGATCACCACACGTGAAACATCCTGGTTTGGCTCTACCCGTGCGGTTGGTGTTAGCTCGACAACTCCGTGTGGTGTGACCAAATTTGTCACACTTTCCACACTTGATACATCCACCAGCATGATGATATCCTCACTCTTTACACCTCAGTAGGCCCCTTTCATACTCTTTCCTTTCCACGGTGTTGGCCACAAAGGCCTTCACAGTTTCTTGTTTCTTAAACCCTTGCTTCCCAGACTTGTTACTTGAATTTCCCATCCACTTCCTTTTCTCTCCAAATCTACCTTACTCATTCTCCTTCTTCCCAAACAATCCATTACGCACAACATCATGAGTTTGAATGCTAAGATTATAGCACTCTTGGCATCCATTGGATTATACGAAGTTACCATGCTGCGAATTTGAGGCGCAAGGTCCCACAAATATCTTTCCACACGCTTATGTTTTGGCGTGACCATGTGGGATACCAGAATTGTCAATTCATTGAAACGATCGGTGTACCCAGCCACGTCATCTCCTACCATCTGTAGATTCCACATCTCAGCCTCAATCTTTTGTAACTCGTTTCTAGGACAGTATTCCTCAATCATCATGTTTTTCAGATCTTCCTAAGACAATTGATACGCTGTCTACCTTCCCAAAGTTTTCACTTGGGTATTCCACCAGGTCAATGCCTTATCAGTGAGCGTACAAGTAGAATATTTCACCATGAAGTCAGAGGTGCGCTCACTGATGTCAATCACCGATTCCATCTTTTCTATCCACCTCATTAGGCCTACTGCACCCTCGGTGCCATTGAAGCTGCGAGGGTTGCAGGATAGGAAAGCCTTGTATGTTCACTTCCTGTTTGAAGCATCTGTAGGATCACAAGTGATTTATTTTAATAACGTCATTAATTTGGATCATGACTATGTGTTACGGATGTGATTACTCGTTCTTTACCTCCAGAACCTTTGAGTGTGCAGCTACCACCTGCACCTCCTTCGTCGGTACCGCTGCCGTTCCCTCCGCCACTATTTCGATTGGCTTCATAATGCTCTATGGCGGCAACTACCCGTTGTGATATGAGTTGCTCCACGTTTGGGGAAATCATCTCGTTGTTTTCGCCAGTGGTGTCACGCGACATCCTTCGCTTAGGTGCCATTGTGTTCTTTCTAACATAAGATTTAAAAAGAAACAACATTATATAATAATAATGATATCACATGGCATAAGGATACAACAACATCAAATGTAAACAACCATCACAACATATAATACACATACATAGTTAAAACATACGTAGTACATTGTTCCAAAAGACAAGGATACAACATAGATGGGTTCATATGACCACATCAGTACCAAAGTTTCAAACTAAATAATGTGTTATGGGCACAACCCGCCCGTAATAGGTCTAGAAGTAGGAAGGTACCCTCGGTGGAGCAGCAGCTGCGGTGATCATAGCCTCGACGCGTGCCTCGGCTAAAGTGGCCCGGAGCTCAGCCTCAATCTCCCTCTGCTCAGCTGCCTCTGCTCTCTGTTCTGCGGCGGTGGTCCTCAACTCCATCTCTACAAGTCTCCTCTCGATCTCCAAAAATTGATTAGTTGCGTGCTCAATGGACTGGTCGCATAGTACTTATCCTCAATCACCCCTAAAACGTGTGACTTCAGTTATTGCATACACGCCATGTCTTCCTGAAGATTTCCTACGTCAGTCTCCAGATAGCCGATCTTGTCCCCATGAGTATAGCTTCTGGTCACCAGTATGGGAATAGAACACTCCACGCACTCCCCCGTGAGTGGTACGGGTCGTGATAAGCAGGATAGCCCAGCGGGGTCGCACGTCGTCAGAAGATCCTCCTCTACCCTCCACATCCGAATAGCCCGGGTCAACAATTCCCAATCGGACATGCACACCCTAGGTCCTCTGGGTGCAGGTACGCCTGAAGATGCTGCCATCTTGTGAACTACTGTGGTATCTAGACAATGCTCGGTCGTCTCGAATGGTGGACTGAAGTTAGGGTGGGGGTTAGTGTGTGACATGAGGTGACTACCATATCCATATGACATGACGAATGGTTATGAAATGCTTATGCAATGAAAACGTCCTTGTGAGTCATTTAAATTATAGACTAGGTTCAGTTTTAGACTCCTAGTTCGCTATAATCAATGGCTCTAATACCAAGTTCTGTTACACCCTGCCAAGGCGAAACATGAGGCGTAACATCCACTGGTTTCCAAAGCATATGATTACCGCAAACACATACATCATGATTGGATACATAATCAAATTTAAAGTTTTACATCCCAAAATATCCATTTGAGTTTACAAAAGATTAAGATTTCACAAATACGACCCATAACAAGGGAAATCTCCCAAAAAGCCGTATCCGTTCATGCATGCATGTAATCCTACACTGCTAACCATTGCGACCACGTTCAATTTCCTGAAAAACATACTTAAAAAGTGTCAACACGAGGTTGGTGAGTTCACAGGTTTTGATTAACTATTCTTGTAGTTCCAACGTTTAGAAACGTTCAATTGAATAAGTTTTTCCGATCAAACAGTATATATATATATATATATATAACCAATGAATTGAACATTTCCTGACCAATTGACCCCATTTGTAACCTTGCAAGGAATACAAATAATATGTAATGCTCGAGACTGTAACCAAACCATGACAAATGAATGCCCCTCCCTCGCTAAACCAAGAGAATAAGACAATATGCGGTCATTCGGCCAAGTGGACCCGTGGCTAGCGTGACTAACCATGATTGGGGGCGTCACCCCCAATAGTACTATCCATAGAATTCCAGGCTAAGACCATAGCTAATGGTTACCAAAAAGTGTTAATCCGGGGACTTTAAGCGCTATATTGTTCCTCAATGCACACATACGGTCTGATCATTGTTCATTCATTTATATACGGAAAATCGTTACAAGTATGTTTCCACCCCAAAACTTTTCAAAAACTTAGAAAAAGGGGAATAGTGAAACTCACCTCGTAAGTAGTGTACGCTAGCAAATATTTTTATAACTGTAGGCCCCGCCTGTCCGTATCCTAATTACACAAGGATACCTATATGTTAAGACTACCCGTCTTAAACACAAGTTGTTCACCTGACTTAACGAATCCCGTTAAGTACGTCTTTGTTTAATAAAACAATGTTTTTATGTGACGACTCATTGGTGATTATTATTCTTAGTCTAGGCGCTTATATATTTTTCGAGAAAATATTAGGTTTCTATATTGCTGACTTGTTAGGTGTACCAAAAATAAATATTATTTTTGCCATAACTCATAATATATTTATATTCTTTTCATGAGTCTTTAACTAACGAGATGCATAGCCAATAACTTTGTTTCTTTGCATTAACACACTGTAACATTTCTGTTTTGCTGTATTTGTTCTAATGCAATAAACAATGCTCCACTCAAAATCTAGTACAACACCATGCATTATTTTCCACATACACACACATATTTTCTTCCACTCCCATATGTAGAGATATAAATAGTTATATATTAAAATAAAAGATAATATTATACTAGACATTTTCTTTTTTTTTCCATTTAAAATTTTCTATTTATAATATATATATATATATATATATATATATAAAGCTTTAACTAAAAATCACTTTGTAATAATATATTTATAAATATATTCAATTTAAATAAACTAGTCTGAACCTATCTATTTGAACCCTTACAATCGAACCTTTTTACCCAAACTTGAACACATTCATCAAGAAATTTCAAATTTTGACTTCCTTGGACAAAAGGTTGACTCTGAAAAGTCAACAATCCCTCCCCGAGCATATCAAGACCAAATTGAGTCAAGACCCGTCGGATTGGGACTTGCCTTGTATACTAGGACATCATGCGACCATTTCCAAAGCCATTAAGCGACTCAAATCGTTCGTTTTCGCGGTCAATGGTGAATTCAAAAAACAATTCAAACCGGTTTGACTTTGTGGAGTCAAACCCGCATCAATTCCTCATTAATTCATACAATAAACGCGTTCTAAATCCCGCAAATCATGCTTAACAATTCCCTCATGTATCCAGTACCATAGCATGACCCAATTCATTCCCAGATCATTAAATTTATGCGTAATTGGTGAACCACAACTATACTCACAAACTCTTAATCAAATCAAACAATTAAGGTGAAATTAATATACCTAAAACAATCATACACCTTCGCACAAGCTAAAAGAAACTCCTTGATCACGCACATTCACCCCATTTCGCCTCTAGAACCCGATCGAGTCTCAAGTTAGCGATTCTGTTCATCCCAGTCATTCTCACTCGTCCATTCACCAAATCATGTATGTTTTGTATCGTTTGAATCATTTTCGAGTGCTCTCAATTAGCCCCATACCTATTGGTAACAACCGGATCGATCAGACCAAAACTGAACCTAGGGTTCATGTTCTTTATAAACGCTGATTCGATTTGGGGCTTGAGTTATGTGTTTCTAATTAGTTGTTTGAACTACCTACTTAACCAGCGAAACCATATGGTCCGACTGGTTAAGTCCTTGCACCATCGGAGTAGATGGCGTGGGTTCGAAACCCACAAATCGGGACCCTTTTATCGCGTGTATTAAATCTTGAACCAGTCCTTACCTTGATCACGTTAACATCCAGTCAAACCGGTTTCATTACATGGGTTGAGCCCCTGGTCCAATGGTAGAACGCTATACACACACAGAACCCACCCGGGTTCGAGCTGGGTGGCGTTCTTTTATTTTTAAAAATCGTTTTTAAACAGTAAATAAGTTATAAAAAATTATTTTATAAACCTAACTTTAACTAGATCATGTTTATACAATAATATGCATTTTTACATGAGACCTTTATTTCTTTACAATATAAATGTTCAAATCCCATTTATAAAAACAATTTACAAATTATTTTAGAATAAACCATTAAATCACAAAGCAAAATACCTAATTTATAAAATGTTACTAAGATTTTATAAATGCTCCTACCATGTTTTATAAAACCCATTTAGAGTTAATTTGTATTTAAATCAATGTAATTTACCAAAATATATACAAACCAATATTTTTCACTTTTTCCTTATTGTAAAGGGATGCAATATCATAATTAAATGAGTAAAAAGAAATTAATAGTTTAAATTATTATTTTTTTATTCCATTTAGGTTTAATTGATATCTAGTATATTTTTCTTAAATATGTATATGTATATACTAATACATATTTACACTTTACTTTCAATGACTCATATTTTTATAATAAATAAATAAAGAGAATTTATTTATTTAAAACCCGAAGTCATTCTTATTCAAACACAAACACAAACCCCTTTTGTAAAAAACCCTACACCTAAGTCCCACTAAAATCCTAGACTTGGCCTGAGACTATTGTGCATATTATTAATCTAGATTCCTATACATTACACTCTAGGTTAACGTGGTGAGTTAAAAGGATTACTTTGCCATCTAGACTCTCGTGCTAGCTACACCTTTGATTCAGGTGAGTATTAAATAGCCCCTTTTCACACTTTTACACTTTTTGGGGTGAAACATGAACTCTATACATACAATTCTTTACATTTACACAAACTACACAAATACAAATCCACTTTACATTCATGTGTGCAAATTTGAGCTTTATGTTTGATAACTAGGTGTGTTAACTGTTTTTGTGCAATTCATGTGCAATCATTAACTATTCAAGAAGACGGTTAACAATAATAGATCTATTGAGTCTGACAAACCCACCCAGATTGGGGTGATTGTTACCGACAACACAATTTGCATGCTAGTTACAAAGGTTTGATGGTACTTTTGGTTAAACAATAGTGGCTCCCCATAAATGCCTTAATTTATCATGTTATGTAAGGATTTGTTAATTCACATCTATATACTATCTATGTACAAACCTGTGTATGCTCACCAACTTTATAGTTGACCTTATTTTATTCATGTTTCAGGTGGTAATGTTTGATCAAGGCTTGCTACATATAGGCTTTGGGACTTAGTTAATTTTAATTCAAGAACAATTTGTATTCCATTTATGTACTTTGGAATTGGTTTATTTTTGTTTGAATTGAAATGGATTTAATGTATTACAATTTAGTCAACCTTGAGCTAATGAACAGTCTACATGTCCCACCCCGACGTATTCCGCCGTCGGTTGGGGTGTGACAGATTGGTATCAGAGCCTTGGTTATAGGAAACTAGGTTATTAGACACTCTTGACCTAGACTATAACCTTAGGACACCCATACAATGTCATGCTACTACATGTTAAATGATTAATTCTTGTGTGAATGTTCTACATGCTACCCTAAGTAGTTACAATACATACTACAATACTTAATAGTCTATGTGTCACACTACTTGATAACTCTTGTGCTTATATTCATTACTATATAAATGCTACATATTCGATTCATTAAGTGCTATCCTAAGTTCAACACACACTTATACACACATAACTCTTCATGCACCCTTAAATCTCACACACATCTCACCATCATCTCTTGTGAACAAAAAATTAAAATACCAGGCCTAAAGTCCATCAATAATAATCTAAGAAGCCCATCTATCTTTCAAGAAGAAGAAGCCCACTGGAATGCATAAACCTTACTTTAGGGCCTCAAGGCCTAGTCCACAACAATTCTCATCATGACCATGAGCCCAACAATAGTGTTATTAATACATGATGGTTGGAAGAGTGTGTAGGCCCATGAGGGATTCTGGAAAAGGAAAGACAGGGTACTTAAGTGTGTCCTAGTGACCCACCCCTCTTTCCTGGGAATTCTCCTCAGGGATGCATTGCTTATTGGTCAAGCGTATTTCTAAAATACTATTTCGAAGACTCAGTGTCATTACTAGTCAAACTCTAAACCTATGAGAACTCCCATATTTAACACTCAATATTTTATTATCATTTACAACCTTTTCATTGTTTTCTGCTAGACATGGACTCCTACTCTCTATCCTCTCCGGTATACCGTCCTGGAGCAGAATCTGATTGGGAAGAGGACACTGGGTCACCCGTGTATCGGTCACCAACACCCTCAACTTCCAGGCCAAGGATTGATGCAAGGACATATTGGATTAGGAACATAGGCCCAAGACTTCGAACATCTGGAACACCCCCACCCAGAAACCAGTATCCGACACCCTACCTACACACTCAGTTACCACCCCCACTAAGAGACCCGTATCTGGTGCCCGACCTATATCATTCTAACCCTTGGGTAGGGCATACCATGGCACCCACTAGTGCCATGGGAATTCCAATAAATGATATTCACCAATATGTGAGGGCCTTAGAGTTTGAGAGGCAAAGAACCGAGCACGAGATAAGGCACGAATTGTAGGGATAGAGAATGGATAGCCTAGTGAATCAATTAGGGTATCAAAAGGAGTAAATTTTCATCCTCGAAAAAGAAATGCTTGAGAATCGCACGAAAACAGCTAGAGCTGAAGCCAGATCGACTACCCGAATGACCATAGCGGTGCTCGCCTTGGTGATTATCTTCCTTCTAGTGGGAAGCTACCAGAGACGTTAATAGAAATTTATATTTATTGTCTGTAAATTTTCAGTTTGAGAACCATTTCCCTATGTTTTGAATAATGTTTAACATTTTTAGCATTTAATAAATTTCCTATATTCCAACTCTAAAATTACTATTCATTGATTGGACACGTTGAGTGTGTATTACACATGTCATATTTTCGCCAGAATTTTCCTCAAGTATCAACTCTATCATTTTTATAATACACTACCGACAATCTTCGTCGTAAATAAACCATCCTATTATTTGATTTAAACAACCTCATTATCTTATTCAAACGAAAGGTTTATTAGATCTTTAGATAGTATCAGAAATATAAATTTCCCTTAAGCATTTTTCTAGTGAGAAAACTTAATACAATCTATTTTATAAAAAGCATTATTTCAGATTGATAAATAATTATGACTTTTCTCGTTAAATTAATTATTTATAAACCTTGGCTTTGTTATGAAATAATTTAGTCAATAATTTCTCCTAAAAAAAAAAATTATCCTTACAATAATTGAAAATTTAATACAAAGGTTTTTTCTATAAATTGTCCATTTTTTAAGATTATTTAACTCAATAGTTTCATTTCGTTATATATCTACAACTAAGAACAATTTACAATTACACATTTTCAAACAAAGATCAGTTATTCGTAAACACATCTCCCAGAGTATTCTTAGAAACTCCTCGTTACCTTTCACTTGCCGCTTCAAGACACGATCCATTCCGCATAGACGTTAACCACCCCGACAAAACTCAACGAGATTTAAAGAGCTAGAACCTAACTATCACATTTTACATGAACGCCAAACAGCACGATTCTCCGCAACACTTGACCACATACAAAACTAGTTAGTATACGTCAAACTTGAAATTCAATAACTTACGTATGCACGTTCACAATATACACAACACGATCAAATAATACATGAAACTTATTTATTTTCGATATATCCAATGCTACACTAATTACATAATACATGAAACTTGATTATTTGCAATACACGTTCTTCTGGATTGATTACAGAATACATAAAACATAGTTGTTTGTAATATACATATACTAAATTGATCACATGATACATAACAATTGGTTGGTTGGTACATAATACTTGATTGACCGCATTGAACATGAAACTTATTGAGTTACATGATGCTACGTTGTTCACGTTACACATGAAACCTATTTGATTACTAGCTACATAGCACTAGATCATACATGAGAACTGTGTGTTTACATTATACATGAAACTAGGTTACTTACAATTGTTGCAATAGATTGATCACAATATACATGAAGCATGGTCATACACTTTGTTCACCAAAGTTGAAAACCATAACACATTGAAGCTACTCGGGGTTTGACGTATACTTGTTCAAACACGAGGAAGTTGTAACACTTTAAAACACCTCAGTGTTTGACGCATTCTTTTTCAAACACGAGCAAACTATGAAACTTTAAGTTATACTACCATATTCCTCTTTAGTTGCTAACTGACCTGCCTACTAGGGACATAGTTACTTATTAGCAACTAATATGTGAAAACAATAGACATGAACTAAGTGAATTTGTGCCCTCTTGCCCCGTACACGACGGAAGGATCTATACGGACCATGCGATGGTTCGAGTAATTACGGGTGCACACGTAATTATAAAAATCAGCACATGGAAAACATAGTGAGTTTGGTCGTGTGTTGTAACCTAGAACCTATCGTGATATTTAATAAAGAATCTAATGTGATATGACAAGAGCATGGTGGATACGCCGATGGTACTTCCTATATATAAGTGCTCTATCATATTATCAGAGGTAGCGTTGTTTGTGTCGCGTGAAGTTTTATGTTATTTTGACCTAGACTAACGTTTGTGAGGCCTCTTACCCATGTTTGAGCATATTAGACTATATCTTAAACATACCCTGATCATCAAGTTCCCATCAATTCCATTCAAGTAATGCATTTCATCTTTAGAATCGAAAGTACTACTCGACAGCTTTCTCCTTAACCGTATTTGAAAACTAAATTCATTATCATCATCCATACCTGAACTTGAGAAACACACATGGACCTTGTTATCAATCGTTCTCCCCAAACCAATAATCAAAACCTGATAAAGACCAAAAACTCTCATCTCCTACCTGATTCGTTAATCTCCATTAGTTAAATTTTGGGACAAAATTCCCTCAACATGAGGATACTGTAACATTTCTGTTTTGATGTATTTGTTCTAATGCAATAAACAATGCTCCACTCAAAATATAGTACAACACCATGCATTATTTTCCACATACACACACATATTATCTTTCACTCCCATATGTAGAGATATAAATAGTTATATATGAAAATAAAAGATAATATTATAGTAGACATTTTGTTTTTTTTTTCATTTAAAATTTTCTATTTATATTATATATATATATATATATATATATATATATATAAAGCTTTAACTAAAAATCACTTTGTAATGATATATTTTTAAATATATCCAATTTAAATAAACTAGTCTGAACCCTACCTATTTGAACCCTTATTATCACACCCCCAAATTCCACTAACGGAGTTTTACCGTTTGGGAAGTGACAAACCAGGATCTCAGTCATTAGTTACATTGAAGGACTCTACATGGGACTCAAATGAAAATATCATATTAATCAGAGTTTTAATGCGGAAGCGTAAAGAAAGTAAATGCGCAAAACACACGCGCCCAAAAAGTCTAAAAGTCCAAACCAAATATAATTCAAAGAAAGTCCAAACAATTTAATAAAACATCAATCAAAAGGAGAATCCTATTGAAGCACTTTCCTGTGACAAACACTGTGGATAGATAGAGTCTTAGTTTAGTACTTTCATGTATGTATTTGTCTTTGTTTGTAAGTGTCTGTATGTATTAGTTATCGAGTTGTATTTACTTTTACATATTGACTGTTGCAGATTTCTCTAAGTGTTTTGCGCACTTGTATGTGCGCAGGAGATAGTTCCTGCGTACTTAGCAAGTACGCAAGAATACCTTTGCGTACATGCTAAGTACGCATGAGTAAATTTCCCTACGCACTTGCTAAGTGCGCAGGCATCAGATCGTGTATAAATAGGAATGGTTGACAGTAGATAAGTACGCAGTCATAGTAGCAAGTACGCAATCTTAGACTCTCTCTGTAACCTTCAAGTGTTTATAATAGACGAAAGTTTAAAGTTATTCTCTTGTCAGTTTACTTTGTGTTGTAAGACTCTACACCTAGTCACGGGTATTCCGCAACCGATCTGACTAGTAGACCCACTTGTATATGATGATCCGCCACACCCGAGGGACCTACAAGTGGTATCAGAGCTTTGCTCTTGATTTCGAGTGTTGTGAGTGAGTTTGGAGAGTTTTCAACATAGTTTTACAAGCAAAAGGAGGTGTTTTTGTTGATTTTTGTGATAAAATAGGGGTAGTTCTTGAGCACTGTTTTATAAGCAAAAATCACTCAAAAACCGACTTTTGTTGTGTATTTTGAGTGTTTTGAGCATCAAAGGTTGGTTAGAAACAAGTTTCTGACCCTTTGGCTCATTTTGATTGTTCATCCGTCCGACTTTTTCCATCTCCGGTGTGTTTCCCGTGACCGGAATAGTTTGGTGAGAGTTGGTGAAAAGGTGTTCTGCGTACTTACCATATCTAGCAAAAAGTACAGTCTTGCTGCGTACTTACTAAATACGCAAGACTAATATCTTGCGTACTTACTAAATACGCAAGACTAATCTTGTGCGTACTTAAGTTATATCCTGCGTACTTATCATTTACTCCTGCGTACTTATCAAGTACACAAGAGCAAATCTTAAATACGCAAGACCATTCCTCTAAGTGCGCAAGGCCAATATAAAGTGCGCAAGTGTCTCTGATTTTTCTGAAATTTGACTAAGTGTTCACCATGTCAAATCTTCAGAACCTTGGAAACCTTTTAAACTATGACAATGAGATCGGTACTCCTTAGAAATAGCCAAAGTTGCTAAATGTAAATGATTATTCTAGCTGGAAGGCACGCTTTGAGCATTATATTTCTTACACCGATTCTTCGTTATGGATTCCAATTCTAGAGGGATATAAGCATACCACACACATTTATCTTGATGATGAACTGCCTAAGCCTATCTCTAAACTCGATGAAGAAGAAAAGAAAGTTTATGATAGAGAGAAGAAGGCTCTTGGTTCTATCACTATGGCATTAACTCGGGAGTTGTTCCACAGCTTTAGAGGTTATGACAACTCTAAGGATCTTTGGAAGGAACTACAGAAAAGATTCGAGGGGAATAGTGATATCAAGAAGAGTAAACGGGATCAACTCAGGAAGCAGTGTGAATGCTTTAGATTTTTGAAGAATGAGTCTTTAGATGACCCCATCTCTAGATTCTATCATCTGTAGACAGAATTGAAAGCCTTTGAGCTCAAGTATCCGATGAAGAGTTGGTGGAAAAGTTTATGGATGCTTTGCCACCCAGGTTTTAAATGTACACAACCCTGATGAGAGAGAATCCAAAATTCTATGAAATGACAGTGGAGGAGGCAATTGGAAAGGTTCAAGCTCATAACATGAACCTAAGAAAGAAGGAGAGCTCAGGAAGACATTAGATACAAGACCCTTCTATGTATCATGGGACGTCTTCTAAAACCAAATCATCGTGCTCTGGAATTTCCCTTTTCTCTGGAAATTCTACTGAAAAAGACCACTCAAATGGTTGTGGTGGTCATGCATGCTATGCATCTGGATCAGGTTCTGGATCTCATCAACAACATACCTCAAGAAATCCTCCCGCTACAACTTCAGCTAACCAATCAGCTATAGCCAAAATAGCCGAAGATCATGTAGCACTATTTTCATCTTGTATGCTGGCCTACGAGAACTTCATAGGTGGCAAGCTTAAAGATCCCGAGACAATAGAAGAAGACTTCAATCAAGTGGATCCTGATGACATAGAGGACATGGATATTCAATGGAATATGGCCATGATACTGAGGAGAGCCAAGCGTTTCCTGAACAGAACATGAAGAAAGTTCATTGGCGGGCATTCTAATGCCAAGGTTGGTTTTGAAAAATCTAAGGCCAAATCCTATAAGTGTCTAAACTTTGGACACTTTGCTCATGAATGTTAGAAAGACAGAGCACCAGCTTCGGGTTTCACCAGACCTAGCCAAGGAAACAACCATGGCTACAACAACACTAACAACCACAATCAAAGCCACGGTGGTTCGTCCAATGCACTGGTAGCTCAACAGGACGACAGCTTTGATTGGGGTGTTCATCTGGAAGATGCCATCATTGCACAAACTCAGGTTGGTCTCATGGCTGAGATCATGGAGTTGATGGAAGCTGAGAAAGAGGAAGCTGAGGAGAAGGAAGCTGAAGAAAAGGAAGCTTCTGTAGCTGATCAAGAGGAATCTACTACTGCTGTTGCTCTCATGGCTATTGGAGAGGCAACAAGTTCATCAACTGAGGTAGATTCTAATCCTTTTTCTGTTATTTCTTGTTTTAAATGTCTAGGCTTAAAACTTGAAAATTCCAAGCTTCAAGACAAGGTCGAACCCCTTTGCATTGCAGCTCTAAGTTATAAAGAAAACAAAAAACGTTTTAAAGATTCAATTGAAACGTTGAAAAAGGAAAAAACATGAGTATTCACTGAAAATGAGCGATCAACAGCTTCGCTTGGATATTGCATACAAGGGGTTGGAGAAAAGGAACAATGAAATTAACAAGCTGCAAAATGAAATCTTGCAGTTGAAATGTTCTAATGAGAAATTGAAAAACTCTCGTTATGTTGTGGAACACTACGAATCTGTAGTGAGGCAAACAAATAGCTTAGGGCTGGGTACTAATGCCATTCCTCCACCAGTTAGCGGGAAGTTTGTCAACAACTTAGTAGACATTGATCTAACTTGTCTTGATGAGTCCTCAGGAAAGGATGATTCCTCTAAAAGGGATGATTCCTCAAGTAAGGCCAACTCCGCATCTGATGAGGAGTTCTTTACTGCTTCTGATGATGAGTCGGTTAACACTTGCCCTGAAGGAGTAGTATCTGAGGAGTTGTTATCTGAACAGAAAGTCAAGAAAAACATTATCACTAATAGTGATAACTGTATTTTAACTGAACCTGATATCATTGAATCTAATGATAAATTAAAGGTAATGCTTTATAGGGGGTATAAAAATCTTAATCAAGTAAAGAAACAGGCTTTTTTAGCTCACTATGGGCTTGGTTACAAAGAAAATTTGCAAAAATACTATACTCCCAAGAACCAATCTGTATTGGGTCAAACATCTGTTCACAAACCAACTCCTCCTGCTCATCATGCTGAGTCATCTAATGCCAGATCTAATGAGCCTTACAGGAGAACTTACACAGACAAGAGAACTCGTTTTCACTGTGGTATGGTTGGTCACATTTTTGTGAACTGCCCTTCTAAGAACCAAGGGAAACGCCCTATTGTTTCACAACCGGCTGTCATCCCTAAGTCACCATAAGTGAACCATCCCAAAAGTCCAAAAGCAAATGTGGTGAAACCACCAGTAAAACCGATGGTAAAATTAAAGATAACCTCTGAGGCTAAACCATTTGTTTCAAGGAAGGGAAAGCAACCCGCTACACCTTGTGTATCTACCTCTGGTAGTATACCTACTGGTGAGAAACCTGTGGTGAAACTCTCTAGGCCACAGAGGAGGAGAAGGAATAAAAGGTTGAGGAAGCTAGAACAGCTGACTGGAGTTCAATCAGGTGAAGCTTCCACTAGTTCACGTGCTGTTGTTAAACATAAGTCTACTGTTCCAGTTAAGAAACAGAAGAGGTCCTGGACTAACAAATTAAAAAATTCTCAATCTCCTAGTCCTAATTCTTTTAAAGATTTATCCATTTCGAATAGTCATCACGACTGTGAGTTAAAAGAGATAGTTTATTTTGAAAAGGATGGACGACCCAAGACCACTATGGCTTGGGTCTCCAAAACCAACGGATTCTTTTTGTGACTCATGCAGGGACGTCCGAAGGGTACTATCTCTAACCGCTGGTATGTAGATAGTGGCCTTGCTTCAAGACGTGAAACCATTCAGAGGCGGCTATGTGGCCTTTGCTGGAGAGAAAGGAGGTAGTATCACGTGTCAAGGCGTGGTATCAAATGGTTGTGTCAGTTTTGACAATGTCAACTTTTGCGAGCAGCTGAAGCATAACCTGCTGAGTATCTCCCAAATGTGCGACAAGGAGTACTCGGTGATGTTTGATAAGAATGAATGCTTGACTCTCAAGCCTGGTTTTGAAGTTCCTTAAGACTGTATTTTGATGAGAGCGCCAAGGACAAACGACACCTATCAGATTGATATGTGCGTGGCAACAACCACCTCATCAGTTGCAACTTGTTTGCTTACCAAAGCGACAGAGCTTGACTCTATCTTGTGGCATAGGAAACTCGGACATATTTCTTATCGCAAAATGAACCATCTTGTCCGAAATGGTTTGGTAACCGGGGTTCCTCAGCTGAGATTTACCGTTGCAGATGACTGTATGCCTTGTAAAAAGGGCAAACAGCAGTGGAAGTCTCACAAGCCCAGGCTCCAAAACTCCATTGATACCCCTTTGGAGCTATTACACATGGATCTGTTTGGCCCCATAAGTATCAGGAGTATTGGAGGTAAGTCGTTCTGTCTGGTTGTAACTGATGATTTCTCACGTTTTTCTTGGGTGCATTTTTTAGGTACAAAGGACGAGACTGCTGATATTCTTCAATACCTGATCCTGAGCTTGGAATCTCTTTGCAAGATGAAAGTTAGAAGAATAAGGAGTGACAACAAAACTGAGTTCAAGAATAATTTGATGGAAATTTTCTATCTCAAGAAGGGGATCCGTCACGAATTCAGCCCCCCATACACACCACAGCAGAATGGAGTTGTAGAACGGAAGAACAGAACATTGATTGAGACTGCAAGGACAATGCTGTCAAATGCAAAGCTTCCTGTCACTTTCTGGGCAGAAGCCGTCATTACAGCTTGTCACGTCTTAAATAGAGTTCTGGTTGTGAAGAGGCACAACAAGACTTGTTACGAGTTGATCAACAATCGACTTCCCAATCTTGATTACCTAGTTCCTTTTGGTAGTCCCTGTTCCTTGTTGCTACAGTACAAAGACCGCCAGTATAAGTTTCATGCAAAAGCGGTGGAAGGCATCTTCTTAGGATACGTTGCCAACTCTCCTTGCAAGAGAGTGTACAATATAGGAACTCGTACTGTCGAGGAATGGTTTGAAGTGGATTGCAGTAAACACAGCATTCCACCAAAACCAACAGGTCCAGCTTGGGGTTTTGATTATGATGCGCTATTCAAGTCATTCAATCTTTCTGATCTATCTGCAGTTGACGCTTCAAATGTTTATGAATTATTGGGTGGCGGCGATGACTCCAGTTTCTCTACTCGTGCTACTGTACCGATTGTAACTCCTGATTCCAATGTTGCATCTGCATCTGAAACTCTTAATGGTGATAACAGTGAAGATATTCATGTTAATGGAGATGACGCTCAAGCTAATCCTAACACAACTGTAGGAAATGAAGCTCCAGCTGATCCAATTAACATTGAATCCTCTTCTTCTGGAACACAAGAAATAGGGGAGTTAAGCACGAATCTCGATTCAGAAATTCAGGAACCGAATGTACCAGAGGCGAGAGTGCATAAGAATCATCCAATTGATAATATTATTGGTGATCCTCATGCCGGTGTTCAAACTCGTCATCGAACCATTACTGAGAACACTAGTCTTTACTCGGAGATAGTTGACACTGGTGTCATGGAAACATGTTTGCATGCTGCATTTGTGAAGGAGGCTCTCATTGACAACTGATGGATTGAGGCGATGCAAGATGAATTGTCTCAATTCCAAAAGTTGCGCGTGTGAGATTTGGTTGACTTGCCAAAAGGCTTTCAGCCAATTGGAACCAGATGGGTGTTCAAATGCAAGACGGATGATCGTCATGTGGTTGTGAAGAACAAAGCAAGATTGGTTGTTCAGGGTTTTTATCAACAAGAGGGCTTGGATTACACGGAAGTATATGCCCAGTTGTTAGAATTGAGGCCATTCGACTGTTCTTGGCTTATGCCACATATGTCGGCTTCAAGGTCTATCAACTTGATGTGAAGAGTGCTTTCCTATATGGAAAAGTTCATGAAGAGGTCTATGTCACTCAACCTCCCGGCTTTGAAGATCCGCATAATATCAATAAAGTGTATAAGCTTGACAAAGCACTTTATGGTCTTCATCAAGCACCGCGGGCATGGTATGAGACATTATCTAAACATCTACTGTCTAATGGTTTCGACCGTGGACAGATTGAATCGACCATCTTCATTAGGAAAGCAGGAGGTGACATTCTTCTTGTACAAGTCTACGTCGACGACATTATTTTTGGATCTACCAATGAAGGGATGTGTAGGGAATTCGAACAGGTGATGAAGTCTAAGTTTGAAATGAGTAACATGGGTGAATTGTCATTCTTCCTGGGTCTGCAAGTCAGTTAAAGAGAGGATGGCATTTATCTACATCAAACTAAGTATGTGCAGGACATCTTGTCAAAATACAAGATGAATGATAGCAGTACTTATGGCACACCTATCCCAGTCAATCATTGTCTGCATCCTGACAAATATGGAAAGGATTTGGATTGGAGATTGTACCATGGGATGATCGGATCACTTATGTATCTCACAGCTTCAAGACCCGATATAATGTTTGCTGTGTGCTTGTGCTTAAGGTTTCAGTCTCAACCGAAGGAGTCACATATGATAGTTGTGAAGAGAATTTTCAGATACTTGAAAGGGAAACCTCGATTGGGTATTTGGTACTCTAAGCAGCAGTCATTCGACTTCAAAGCCTACACTGATTCAGAATATGGCGGTTGTAACCTTGACAGAAAGTCAACTTCTGGCTGATGTCAATTCTTAGGAGACAGACTGGTTTCCTGGTAGTGTAAGAAGCAGTCAACGGTTTCTGTCTCAACTTGTGAAGCAGAATACATTGCTGCGGCGAGCAGTTGTTCTCAGATATTATGGATTCAGCAATAATTGAGAGACTACGGCTTAAACTTCACTGGAACTCCTTTGTTCATTGACAACAATGCCACAATCTCCATCACAAATAACCCGGTGAAACATTCCAAAACTAAACATATAGAAATTCGCCATCATTTCATCCGTGATTGTGCTGAAAAGCATTTAATTGAACTTGTTAAAGTTCACACGGATGACAATCTTGCTGACCTTTTCACAAAGGCTTTTGATCGATCCCGTTTTGAGCATCTTGTCAACTTGATAGGAATGTTCAATCCTAAGTGAAAACTTGTTTTCCGTAAATCAATTCAATTCATGAAAGTTAAATTTTATTTTCTTTTATGATTTCTGTATAGTTCTTTTAACTTTCAAAAACATTTTACAAAATCAAAAACAAAATAGAAAATGGAGAAAATTTCAAAGTTAAGTTGAGAAAAGTGGAAATGATAGTACATCAGAAATGATCTAAACGTCACAGACTGCTCATATGGGAAATGATTGAGTCATGCTTACTTAATTGTGTAAATTATTATGCTTTTAATCTGCTTATTTACAAGTAATTTGAATTGTCAGTAGGCTGTATGCGTCTGTGAATCACTAGTAGTGTGGAAACTTAATCTAAAATTAGAACTGTGATTTGAACCCATGTTTGCTAGTGTGTGTGCGTAAAAGAATAGAAAAGATCATTATCAAATAAAAGATGTTAGATTTTGGCAATAATTTTCTTTTGAGATCAGTTTCGGGTTATGTCATTAGCATAATTAATGCGGTTCATCTCACTGCCCATACTCACAAGTATGCAAGGAGAGATTGAATCAAGACATGTCTCTACATCAACCGTTGAGCATGTATTCACCCTTGAATCACTCCTGATTCATTGAAATCAAATCCAGATAAAATTTGGATATCCTTACCTTATTCAAACACCATACTCATTATCCTGAATCATCATATCGATATTCAATGAAGAAAATCAAATGAAACCAAGACAAATGAATCACTCGATTCTGAATCTTATGATTCCTGATAATCCCTATGGATTCTGCTTGATTTTTCCTATGCTAATAGATGCAACTTCATTCTAAAAATTTAGAAAATAATTGGGAAAATCTTAGATGCCTTGAGATAGTGCAATTTATATTGCTGTAGTATATCAGTGGGGTACACGTTGTATATCTTATAATTAATACCTTAATACACAAGAACGTGATACAAAGATGCTTATAGTTTCAAATCTTATAATATTGTTAACTTGAATTACTTGTTTATGTGCTTATTATGTATGAATAAATAGTAATCCATGACATGATCCCATATTCTTTGATGTTTATATTGTATCGTTTTTGCTATAAGTTAGCCTGATATGATCCTCTGCTCGTGTCGTTGATCAAAAATAGTTTGTGTAAATACGTGTATATTTCTATCTAGAAAAGATCAAAAAGATTTTAAGTTTATGAACAGTTCAATCTTAATCAGAAAAACCAAAAATATTTGTGTTTAATCTTCCTGAATTGTTTGTGAATCCTCTTGGTTGAATGTTGTTTATCTTGTTCGTTATTTGACTTGAAATATTCATAATTTGAGTTGAAAGTTTGCGCACTTAAGAGTTTCTGCGTACTTCACAAGTGCGCATGAAGTAAGCCCTGCGTACTTAACAAGTACGCAAGAGTTAAGTCTTGCGCACTTGTAAGTACGCAGGAGTTAAAGCTTGCGCACTTAGCAAGTACGCAAGACCTTTTGGTGTTGGGTATATAAACAGGAGTTAGAAAATTTCAGAGTTTTATCTCATTCAAACTTATCACCTGTTCATTTTCCCTCTACAAAAATTTCTCAAAAAACTTCCGAGTGTTCCAACCGATTTTTCGTCCCATCTCTAGTATCATCATTGTCCAACAATCCATTGGTGAGAATCTAGAGGCATTCCATCCGCTAAATCATGATTCATGGACCGATTTTGAGAAGTTAAATTTTTTTTGGGTTTAATTCGCGATTTTGGACAAATTATAGTTGTTTTGGTAAAACTTGATAACTAAAACTTGTATAGAACTCGTAATAGACCCTGAATCAATCGTTAATCGTCCTTATTTTTTACCTCACCTTGGATTTGACCGACGGTTAGTCAGGGTCATCGATTAGGTCAAAATTGGACTAGTGTAGCAAGTATTTGGTGTGAAGGTTGGTCCCATGGGTCGTGATCACAGATTCCGACCTTGTGGTTACCTAATCCACCTCCTTTTTTGAACATCTGTTGATTTTTACAACTTCTGAAATTTTTGAACAAGTATGTTTCTTGCGCACTTAGCAAGTACGCAAGAAGTAATTCTTGCGTACTTATTAAGTACGCAAGAGGAAATTCCTGCGTACTTGCTAAGTAGGGAGGACCAACACTTGGGAAAAATTTCTAAGTCTGGATATTCAGTTCAAAGAGTAACTGCTATACTGAGTCATGTTTATTCAATTCCAATGACACTTGTTGTTCTGATTATGTTTTCTGTGTGTTTTTGCAGATTATGGCTCGTGCGTTTACGAATGAGTTCAATCTTCTAGCTCATACTCAACCGGAATGGAAGGGTGCTGCTCTACAGTACCGTGAGATAGTTGATTTCTTAAACCGTTCAAGAATCAGCTACGCTATTTCTGCAGACCCTATCGTTTCAAGACCTTATTTAGAGCAATTCTGGGAGACCGCGGAGCATGATTGCACGGTAACCCCCAATGTTATAAGGGCTACCGTGGCAGGTCAAGATATTGCCTTTTCTGAAGACACTATTAGACGGGTCTTGCAATTCTGAGATCTTTCCACCGACCCGACGGCCTATCCTGACTACTTTGTGGATGGCTGTTGGAGGCAACGAATGGGGTATGTCGGTGCGAGAGACTATGCTTCTTATAAGAAAATGTGGGTGCTCGATCAATGGAGATATTTTGCCCACATCATGATCATGTGCATCTCTTCAAGAAAAGCTGGAAAGGACGCAATGGGTCATGATCTTGCTGCAGCCATGGTTGGCTTATCTCTCAACAAGGGCTACAACTTCTCACGATACATATTCAAAGCCATCAATGACCAGATCAACAAGGCTGGGAAGTTAAGGTTCTTGTTATACCCTAGGTTTATGCAACTTCTGATAAACGATGCGTTGCCAAACCTACCTGCTATCGGGGAGAGATTGCAAGTTAAAAGGGTGGACAAAAGGGTGTTTGCACAGTTTTTAATGCCAGGCCGTGTAGATCCTACCCCTGAGCACACAGCACTCTTTGGCCACCATATAAATAAAGCGTATGTGGCACCAGGTGACTGGAGATGGTATAGTCACGATTCGGAGCCAGAGTTGAGTGAACATTCAGATGAACAACAACAACAAGAGGAGGAAGTTGAAAGTGAAGATGAATCGTCGGATAGTGGAGACGAAGGAGCGGGGGATGATGGTTCTGAGGGATCTGACTACGAAGAGACAGAGTCTAATTCTTCTGATTCCGATGATGCACCATCGCAGGTTCACCCGAGGAGAACGACGAAGGTCACCCTTCCTGAGTCGTCCTCAAAGAGAAAGGAACAGTCCTCTAGCAGCGAATATGAGCCAGATTCTGACTCTGACGCTGCTATTCAAAGGCAAAGACGTGAAAGTATACATAAGAACAGGGGGGATAGGTAGCAACAACCTATTCCTCGTGAGGTAGTGGTGAGTCCTCAGCAGCAAGTACAAGTTTCAGCTGCGAGTTCTGATTCAGCTTCCACCCCACCTTTATAGCAGCTATACAGGAGACAGAGGAGGAGGCCACAGGTACAACCTGAGATGGCAGTCACTTCAATCACAGAGGAGGTTCCTATGATAGTGACCCTCCCTGTCACATCTGTCCAGGTGGCAGGGACTACTCCAATTTTCATGGAGTCAGTCACCATCACCCCTTCCATAACACCTACAACCGTCATCACATCCTCAATCCCAACAACCATTGAACCAATAAGTCAACCCTTCAACTATGGAGAATTTACTCAAGGGTTTGACTTCGATACTATCTTCTCCTCTCCAATTCACAATGCTGAAGCATCTACCTCCAGACATCCTGATCCTAATGAAGATATGATAGTAGTTCTGCAAACCCAAGTTTCTGGTCTGTTGGAAACTATTCGGAAGTCAAAGGAGGAATCTGACGCTCAACAAGCACAGATTAATTCCTTGGTGGACGAAGTTAGAATTCTACGAAGCTAGAGAACGGGAACAAACGAGAGACTGAAGAATGTAATGACCCAGCATTAGCTTCTAATCAAGACAAACGAAATGATTTTGGGACACAGGACGTCTCTTGAGCTGAGGCTTGATATGCAGCAGAAAGAGCATGAGCTGATGGTCAAACTAATTGCTGACCTGACCAAGAAGCTTGATGCTCAGGGGGGGAAAGAGAAAGAGAAAGAGAAAGAAAAGACAACTGCTGGTGATGAGCCTTGTCATCCTGTAGACTTGACAAAGGATGATGACAAAGACAAGGATCCCGAAGTCAGTCCTAGTGGAGGTGAGCACCAAGCTTTAGCAATTGTGCCCATCTCTGCTATTCCAATGGCTTAGGGGGAGTCTACTCATCAAGAGGGTGGAAATACTTCTGGTGGTGGTGGTGACAAAGGAAAGTCAGCGGCTGATGTGCTTAAGTATCTATCTGACGATGAGATCCTATACTCAGAGCCTGACTATTCCAAGGAAGCACAGATCGATGCTCTCTACAACCTAGAAGAAGGAGAGATCGACTCTGGTGATGATTGGGATGAAGATGTAGTGATAGAAGTTCCCAAGGGCGACGGGGAAGGAGAGTATGAGTTAGAAGATGTAGAGATCTTTGAAGTTCCATCCTTCGAAGCTCAGCTCGACACAAGTTCAGTCGAGCAAGCTAGTAATGTTGAAGCCTCGACTGAAGCCTCCCCAGTTGACCCTACACCTATGGATCCGGAGGCACCGAAAGAAAAAGATATGCCTTCTACTTCATATAAGGGTCCAGCTCCTGTTTGGCAGAAGACGTCTATCATAGACAAACAAGGGACAACAGGGATGATCTTGGCTGTAAGGTTCGAGGAGGATAAGCAGTTGTTCGCAATCAAAAGATCTGGGGGGGGTTCAATACTTGAAACCAACTAGTGAAGCGTTCAACTCCTTACCCAAATACGACCTTGTGAACCTAGCAAACCGAGAGCTGATGGGTCATTCTAATCATGCAGTGGTGATGGGTTTGTGGGTGGTTCTACAGCGGGGAAGCAAGATCTGGAAAGTTTGATATGTTCAAGCCTCAAGTGCCCAAGAGAGTCAAGGATAAGACAGCAAGACATCCTGTGACTAAGAAATTCTTAAAGAAATTGGTATACAAGCCAGTTCTATGTGAAACCAAGATTCCCCTGAGCAAGTTATCTCAGGATATCCTCGGTGACATGTGGTACTGGTACGTAGATCCAAAGACGGGCGAGGCTGTGGTGATTGGAAAGGTGAGGTCAGAAAGTGGATGCTTAGTGTCGAGGGAACTATTCAGAGTATTTGATGAAGTCTGCTTCATTAACTTCTCTGTTAAAAATCTGGAGGCACTAGCAGACAGGTATTGCATGCATACGGACGAATGGACGAAATTCCTTGCTTCTAAATATGACAAGGTGATCAAGTTTTGCCTTGACTATAAGAAGAAGATGGAAGCTAAAGATGCATAGCTGTGAAGACTGAAGACAGAAGACTCAAGACTAAAGATCGAAGATGATCCAGAGTTGTTGTCAAGGGGGAGTTTGTTGAAGCACTTTCCTGTGACAAACACTCTAGATAGATAGATTCTTAGTTTAGTACTTTCATGTATGTATTTGTCTTTGTTTGAAAGTGTCTGTATGTATTAGTTATCGAGTTGTATTTACTTTTACATATTGACTGTTGCAGATTTCTCTAAGTGTTTT
Organism: Smallanthus sonchifolius; assembly: GCA_023525975.1. NCBI lineage: Eukaryota > Viridiplantae > Streptophyta > Magnoliopsida > Asterales > Asteraceae > Smallanthus > Smallanthus sonchifolius. The sequence continues at coordinate 73,016,295 of CM042018.1, read as the reverse complement.
GCGCACTTGTATGTGCGCAGGAGATAGTTCCTGCGTACTTAGCAAGTACGCAGGAATACCTTTGCGTACTTGCTAAGTACGCATGAGAAAATTGCCCTGCGCACTTGCTAAGTGCGCAGGCATCAGGTTATGTATAAATAGGAATGGTTGACAGTAGATAAGTACGCAGTCATAGTAGCAAATACGCAATCTTAGACTCTCTCTGTAACCTTCAAGTGTTTATAATATATGAAAGTTTAAAGTTATTCTCTTGTCGGTTTACTTTGTGTTGTAAGACTCTCCACCTAGTCACGGGTATTCCGCACCCGGTCCGACTAGTAGACCCACTTGCATGTGACGATCCGCCACACCCGAGGGACCTACAAATCCCATGCATGTCCTATATATGCACCTGTTCCTTATCTTAGCGACCTGAGAAAACATACAAGAAAAGATGTCAACACGAGGTTAGTGAGTTCACAGGTTTCAGTATATAAATAAACGTTTACCAGATTATTGATCACTCAATATGTATCAATAGGTAGCTAACCTATATTCATGTTTAACTTAAGCGCTCGTAACCGAAGCTGACTGTTTGTTTATTTGCCTCTTGCCGGGTCTATCAACCCCGGCGATGTGATTAGGCTAACATTTCACCCGTTCGATCTCCAATCGAGTTAGCGCGACTAACGCGGGTGGGAATTGTCAAGCCCAGTAGTACTACTAAACATTACCTCTCTAAGATCCATATTAACAGTTCGATGTGTGATGAGGACTTTCAGTGATAGTGTGTTACGCTTAGCCTCAACAGTGATAACATATGAAATACAATAATTTAAAATAGTTTGTGTCATGTTTTTCTCCCCCAATTTGAAACAGTTAAAGGGGCCGTGAAAACTCACCTGAACGGCGTAGGTAGTTGACACTAGAATACGATTGGAACCTCGAGTGTTAGCCTGCAACGGCTTACGTATGCCCTAGAATTATACATATAATAATTGGGGATACAATGGGAATATGTGACGACAATACGGAAGGTTGAACGTCCTAAAGAAACGCTCTAATGATTAAGAGTAGACGAACGTGTCTACGGGAATAAGAATTCTTTAATTAGTAATTAAGATGTATACGTTACACGACGAATGACAAAATAATATATAATAAATATATTCAAGCGTTTTGTCGTTAACTAGAAGTCTAGGAAAATAATATAATTTATTATATTATTTTTAAGTTTAGAGAAGTAACGTAAACAATTATCTTGCGTGACAAAAATAATAATTTATTATTTTTATTCGAGGGTGTAACGAGTGTAAATAATACGAATAATTATATTATTTATAACTTTGAAACGCTACAAAAATGTTTATGAACGTGATGAAAATAATATATATATATATAAATATATTATTTTTAGTTGGATTTTTGGGTTAAAAGTAATATAAATATTATTTTATAAATGAGTTTTTAATAATAAATATGGTTTACAAACCTAACCCGAGCCTACGGGTGGTTTCCGGGTTTCCAAACACACTAATATATTAATATGATAATATGGAAAATGATTTTATTTAGAAATGTAACTTAAAAATTGTTCAGAAAAATAAACGTGGGTTGTGGGATTCGAACCCGAGTCTATCCCACAAGAGCCACAAGTCTTAACCATCTCGGTTGGCTAGGGTTTCGCGACAAGGATGCTTTTGAAATGGTTTTAACGATACCAAACCCCCTCCCCTTTACCCTTAGTCGCGATCCGAATCAAACCACCCCAATCCCTATCGATTTCGATCATGATTGAATGCAAGTGCATATGGGTTTTGATAGATGGGGTATTTCGAACCTGAGGTAGTGATTAATTGTAAAAACGACAAGTGCAGGTGTTCAATTTCTGATTCTAAGATCGAAAACCATAAATATAAACCCAAAATCAAATATGTTGAATTCGATATTAAACCTAGATAAAAACATGGGGCTTTTACTGATTAGGACATTTCGAATCTGTGTATGAGGTTTAATTTCATTTTGGTTTAGTTCCAGATCAAAAACCCTACAATAGATTATGAACGAACCCTAGTTATAGGATTTTGATTACTTCGACGATTTGAGATGATATGAATTAATTGCATTGCAAATGTGTCTAGGTTAGGGTTCGATTAAACCGTAATCGGACGAACCCTAGAATCGGGTTCATGTTAAAATCATTGTTGTAAGTTCTAAGTAACATAGGGCTTTCAGTATATGAGTAAAAACGAAGGTGTAAGAAGTTTCAATTACCAGAATGGAGTTAGAAGTGATGGCGATCAATCAAGGCTCAGTCCGACGACTTATAGGTTAGTCTCCGGCGACTCCAGTTGCTACTCCGGCCAAATTAGAATACGCAGGAGGTTCAGAGGGACTCGACTAAAGTGCGTGGATGTCCAATTCATAAGAATTGTGACTGATATGAACGTATTCGATCGATTTAGCATTGAGTTCGTTGGTTACGTTTTTAATTCCCATTATTGAGTTTAAATGCTCGTAATGCCGATGATTAAGACATTAATTAAGATCGTTAATGTCGTTAACATGGATATCAGTTAGTAATAGCAACGAATTTTGAATTTGGGCCAAACTATGAGTTTGACTTTAGAAGGTCAAACATGAATCAAGTTAGGGTTAATTGCAGAATTGGTCCTTCTGGTTTTCAGTACTAGGGTTTGAGAATTTGGCAGAAACAGTCCCTACGGTTTAGATGGAATTAGAACATGGATTGTTTGACATTTAAAAGTCAACAAGATTTAGATAATTCATTTTGACCTTACAAAGTCAAATATAATTAGGTTTAGGCTAAATACACAAATAGTCCTTGAGTTTTGAGTTTGAAAATTGACAATTCAAGTCCCTGAAGTTTGTGAATAGTCAGGGTTTAACTGGATTGCTAACTAGCTTAACATGAAAAGTCCGGATTGCCACATCATCCCCTAGTTGAAAGAATTTTTGTCCAGAAAATTAAAATAGAATAAATAAATAAAAAAATTTCCTAGATGTCACATTATCCCATAGTTGAATGAATTTTCCTCCCGAAAATTAAAAGAGTTCCTTAAGAATTTGACGTGGAGTGCTTGAATAGATGAGGATACTTGCGCATCATCTGATCCTCCGCTCCCACGTGAATTCCGGTCCTCGCTTCGAGTTCCAACAGACTCTGACAATAGGGATTTTGCTGCGTTTTAATGTTTTGACTTCTCTATCCATGATTTCCACTTGTTCTTCGATGAAACGCAACTGTTCATCAATGTGTAGTTCCTAAAGAGGAACTGCGAGTGACTCGTCTGCCAGACATTTCTTCAAGTTTGAGACGTGAAAGACGTTGTGTACACCACTAAGTCCTTCAGGTAGGTCCAGTTGATACGCTACTGGCCCGATTCTCTTCACTATCTTGAATGGTCCAACATAACGAGGATTCAGCATGCCTCGTTTCCCAAAACGAATGAAACCCTTCCAAGGTGAGATTTTTAACAAGACCACATCCCCTACTTGAAATTTTAGCTGTTTACGACGCTTATCGGCATAACTCTTTTGATGATCACGAGTTGCTGCCATAATGTTTCTAATTTGAACGATTTTCTCAGAAGTTTCAAGTACGAGTTCAGGACCTGTAAGTTAACTATCCCCAACCTCGACCCAACAAATAGGAGAACGACATTTTCATCCATATAATGTTTCAAATGGAGCTGCCTTGATACTAGTGTGATAACTGTTGTTGTAGGAGAACTCCACCAATGGTAGGTGAGACTCCCAGGTGTTACCAAAGTCAATCACACAAGCTCGTAGCATATCCTTCAGAGTTTTAATAGTACACTATGTCTGGCCATCAGTTTGAGGATGGTATGCTGTACTCATATTTAGACGCGTGCCTAAATCTCTATGTAACGATTGCTAGAAACGAGAGGTGAATCGTGCATCACGATCCGAAATGATAGAGATTGGCACCCCGTGCCGTGAGACTACTTATTTCAAGTAAATACGAGTAAGCTTATCCATTTTGTCAGTTTCTTTGATTGCTAAGAAGTGAGCGGACTTTGTTAAACGATCGACTATTACCCAAATGGTATGGCATCCGGTAGGAGTTCGTGGCAATTTTGCGATAAAGTCCATGGATATTTGTTCCCACTTCCACATGGGAATCTCTGGTTGTTGAAGAAGACCGGAAGGCTTTTGATATTCAACTTTGACCTTCGCGCATGTCAGGCACTTGCTCACATAGGGGGCTATATCGACTTTCATCTTTGGCCACCAATATAACACCTTTAGGTCATGATACATCTTGTTGGAACCTGGATGAATAGAGTAACGAGATTTATGAGCTTCGTCCATGACTAGTTCTCTTAAGTTCCCGAATACTAGAACCCATATTCGCTCGACGAAGTAGCGAATACCGTTAGATTTGACCTCGAGTTGTGCTTCCATACCGCATGTACCTTCCAGCGGTAGGTTTTCCTCTTTCAAGGCTTCAAGTTGAGCACTACGGATTTTGTCATGTAATCCGGGGTGAATAGTAAGCTGTAGTGCTAGAACTCGTTTGGGCTTGGTTTCCTTTCGACTTAGGGCATCATCTACAACATTTGCCTTACCCGGATGATACCGGATCGCACAGTCATAATCATTCAAGAGCTCGACCCAACGACGCTGTCTCATATTTAGCTCTTTTTGCTCGAATATATGTTGAAGACTCTTTTAATCGGTGTAGATAGTGCACTTGTTACCGTACAAGTAGTGTCTCCATATCTTAAGTGCGAAAACTACAGCTCCCAACTCTAGATCATGAGTGGTGTAGTTTTTCTCGTGAATCTTTAGTTGATGCGAAGCATATGCGATTACCTTTTCTCGTTGCATTAGAACACAACCCAGACCCTGAATGGATGCGTCACAATACACAACAAAATCATCCGTTCCTTCTAGAAGAGCTAGAATGGGTGCACTGCAAAGTTTCTGTTTAAGGAGTTGAAACGCTGACTCCTGGTTATCGCCCCAGTTATAGGCTTTACCCTTTTGAGTTAAAGCAGTGAGAGGCTGTGCAATCTTAGAGAATTACTCGATAAATCGACGGTAATATCCAGCCAATCCCAGAAATTGTCGCACCTCAGTCAGAGTTGTCGGTGCTGCCCAATTCTTGATGGCTTCTATCTTTGATGGATCAACATGTATTCCTTTCTCGTTAACCACATGTCCTAAGAGTTGAACTTCCTGGATCCAGAATTCACACTTGAAAAACTTAGCATATAGTTGCTCCTGCTTAAGTAGTTCCAGAATCAGGCGTAGATGTTCTTCATGCTCCTCCTTGTTCTTCGAATAAATGAGAATGTCGTCGATGAAAACGATGACAAATTGATCAAGGTATGGTTTACACACACGGTTCATGAGGTCCATGAATACCGCAGGTGCGTTGGTTAATCCGAAAGGCATGACCATAAACTCATAGTGGCCTTATCTTGTCCTGAAAGCAGTCTTAGAGATATCTTCATCTCGGACTCTCAATTGATGGTAACCGGACCTAAGATCTATCTTGGAATAGAAAATTGATCCTTGGAGTTGATCAAAGAGATCATCTATATGAGGCAAAGGATAACGATTCTTGATTATGACTTTATTCAATTCACGGTAGTCGATACACATACGGAAATTCACGTCCTTCTTCTTGACAAACAGGACCGGAGCTCCCCATGTCGATGAGCTAAGTCGGATGATACCTTTATCCAATAATTCCTGTAACTGAGTAGATAGTTCTTGCAATTCACTATATGCTAGTCTATAAGGTGCCTGAGCGATCGGTGCCGCTCCGGGTGCTAGATCGATTTGAAATTCAACTTGATGGTGTGGTGGCAGACCAGGCAAATCCTTGGGAAATACTTCCAGAAATTCACGAACGATGGGAATTTCATCAATCTTCTTCTCTTCTGATGGCTGCTCAGCAACGAGACCCACAATAGCAATATGCCCTTTTCGAAGGCATTTCTGTGCTTTCATAAAGGATATGATGCCCATGACTGCACCAACCTTTTCGCCCAGAACGGAAAGGGTTTCTCCACTCGGGAGAGGAATGCGAACAATTTTCTCATGATAGATGATTTCAGCTTGGTTTTTAGATAACCAATCCATGCCGATAATTACATCAAAACTACCAAGTGTGACCGGCATAAGGTCGATATCGAGTATATGACTAGCTAGCTCAAGCTTACAACCCTTAAGAATGTGGGTTGCTTCAATTATTTGGCCATCAGCTATCTCTATTATATACTTGGCTTCTAATAGGGTTGGAGTTCCTTTTATCATATCACTAAGTTTCTTAGATATAAAACTCCTATCAGCACCAGTGTCAAAAAGGACAGAAGCAAAGTAATTATTTAAGAGAAACTTACCGGTGACCACATTATGATCATAACGAGCTTCTTCAGATCCTAGCACGAAGGCTCGTCCCTTCGCACCATTCCCTCCGTTATTACCGTTGTTGTTGCCATTGTTGTTATTCTGATTTGGGTTATGGTTTCCATTACCTCCCTTCTTTAACTGAGGAAAATTCTTCCAAAAATGTCCCTCTTTCCCACACTCGAAACAACCCTTTGTAGACCCAGGCTATTAAAAATGCTGCTTGGCTTGCAACTCACCCCTACAATCTTTGACAGCATGACCTATTTTGCCACACCGCTGACAATGGTTGCAAACTGTCACACCCCGACCGATGGCGGAATCATCGAGGCGGACAATGAAATGATTGTTCATAAGCACATGATCTACTAAGGTTGCATAATTCATTAATAAGATTTAAATACTAAATATCCAAATACAATTCAAGTTACAACACCCTATTCTAGAATATTACACATAATTATTTTACTAGGTCCAAAAGCCTTAGGTGTAGCACCTTCAACACATAGTCACACAATCACTTATCTTCACCTGAAACGTAATCCAAAACAAGTGTCAACTACGAGAGTTGGTGAGTTTACATATGTTTAAATAAAGTAAAAGTTTTAGTTAAAAATGTTTATACAATTCATAGTTTGACATGGTATGATATGGCATAATGTGGAGAATTCACTATATGTATACCAATTGTAAGCATGTAATTATGTATATAAGCATAAAGGTTTAACGTGATAGGCATAGCATACCGCTACCCTAAAAGTGATAGGCATGGAATCAAGACTATGTGGGTTACACATAATTTAAACCATCCTAAAAGTATTCATAGCATAACAAGTGATCAAGCACAAAAGCACAATAATCTACACATGTAAACACAAGTTGAATTGTATGTAAGTAAGCACAGATTACGTTTCACCCCAAAATGTATAAAAATGTAAATAGGGGATATGTAACTCACCTTGCAAGCGGGTATTTGTCCACGCGTGAGGGTGATAATTATGTTGAAGTCTAAGCACAATGAAACCCTATGTAGATGAATGGGTATTATTGTATGTTTATATGTATGTGCGTATTCGTATTTAAATGAGTATATGTTTTATAATAATATCCTTAATATTTATTTGTATAAAATGTGGTAGGAATATGATAATGGTTTTGTAAAACTTTAACTTTTAAAAATATATATATATATATATATATATTGTTTAAATATTACATTCTTAAATAGTTAATCATTATGTTTAATGTATTTAAACGATAATAATAAATAAAAAAGATAAGTCTTTATTTGACTAGTTATGTTGATATTTTGTATATTAAAATTTATTTTAAAAAGTTTATTAAAAAAGAAAAACATTGTTAGAGTTTATATAAAGAAAATGAGACATTTTATATATTAAATGTATTTTATTAAGTTTATAAAAATGTTACAAGAGTTATAAAAATATAGGACATTTTATATAAATATGTATTTAAATAAGTTTATAAAAGTATTACAAGATTTATAGAAATATAAGATATTTTATATATAAAAACGTATTTAAATAATATTACAAGTTTTATAAAAATATAAGGTATTTTATATATATAAATGTATTTAAATGATATTACAAGATTTATAAAAATGGAATAGTTTATGGATTAAAAAGATTGTTTAATCGGTTTCAAAATAAACGAACGATCAAACCGACTCGTTTTAGTCTTTAGTGTATAAAAATGTTATTAAAATAAATTAAGAAAATTAAATAAAATAAAAAAAATCACAACAGGAGCAAAATGGGGTTGGGCCGTAGGCCACCCGGATCGAACCCGCGACCTGTGATACAAACACACACACGCATAACCAGCCGGGCTACTGCCCATCGCTGGTTATGTGGGTGTAGTTTAATTGATATACACACAAGCAAAACTGGTCGCTGGTCCTCGGCAACCGGCAAACCGTGTCCGAGGACATTGGTTTGCCCGGCAATCGATGGATTTAAGCCGCGATTTGGATTAGGGTAGTTTGCCAAAGGGTAACAGAAGGCAATTGAATGGATTTGAGGTACCTCTTTGGTCGCGAAGGGTCTGGTCGGCAAGCTTTTTGTCCGAAAATACCAAGATAGTGATCTCGAGTTCCAGAGGGAGTTAGGCCGTCAGTAGGGGCGGTATAGCTTCGCACAGAAGAGACGAACACGATGGTGGTTTCAATTTGAAGTGAGAGCAGGTGGAGGAGGGTGGGCGAGCTCGTGCAGGTCTGTAGATGGTCATTTAAAGCCGAGCTCGATCCTTATATTAAAACACGAAATTGAGTATGTCCAGACACTCGTATGGACGAGACGAATCTGTCGAGACCTCTTGCAGGCGTGGAGGTTGACTGTCGGGGCTGTATTAGAGGCGTGGACTTTCGGCCATAGACACAATCAGGCTTTCCGTATGATTAATCGACAAATTGGTCGGGGGCTCTTGTTCGCGTGGGAGAGACGAAGCCAGAGAGACCACTTTCGGCTGTCGAGGTGAAGGGAACAGCCCTGTCGGGGTGTTCGCCGGAGAAAGCCTTTGACCGCCGGACTATTGTTGGGGGTAACCGGAAATACGAATCGAGGTTTGGCAAAAATGGTCCCTGGAGTTTGTTTTGTCCAGAAACAGCCCCTCAAACGATTTTAGTTTTAAAACCTTCTAGTTTAGTTAATTACAAAACGAACCCTAAACTTTTTATTAAATAAATTAATTTAATTTCTTTTAAATCTATTTATATTTTATAAATTTATTTTCATTATTATTATTATAAATAACTTTTATAAAAAGATTATTTGTATTATTTAAATGAGTTATGAAATTTTTAAATCTAGATTTTTATATAAAATTTTATATTAGTTTTAAAATTTATAAATTTCTAATTAGTTTAAATCCATAAAATAAAATACCTATTTGTATAAAACCAAATAAAACTTAAGCATACAAAGTTTTATAAAACTTATGTTTTTATTTAAAATCAATCATTTTGAATGGTTAATAAAATTGAAAACCATTGATTTATTTATATAAATTATTTAATTTAATAACATAATTTATATAGTTTATAACCTTCAAATATTTTTTAAAAATTAAAAATTCCTAAATTGAAATTTGCCAATACACCGATTTGTATAAATTTGATTAAATATACGTGTATATGTTTTGAAATAAAATGTTAATATTTACACGATAAATTTCGCAACGAAAATCTTTGAAATGTCACACAAACCCCGAAGTGATGGAAGTTGCACTTGTTACACTTAGGAGATTTTCCCATATAACCACCCTGATTTTGACTTGAAGAGGTCGTCTGGTTAAAGTTCTTGGCATGCTCAAAATTTCACTGCTGCTGCTGCTAGGGTTGGTTGGGCTGGTGTCCTTTGGAGCTGGAGTGAGAGTTGGAGTGGTGATCAAACTTGCGTTTATGATTGTCAGTGGATTTAGAGACCGAACCCCTGGGGGGTAAAGTCCCTTGAGTCACCGCCTGATTGGTTAGCTTGTGGGCTAGTTTGATTGTCTGCTGGATGGTGGCATGGTTGGATGAAGTAACCATACTTTGAATCTGTGGCACTAGACCTCCAATATACAGCTCAATCCTCTTGTTGTCCGGAGACACCATATGTGGACACATGGTAGCAAGCTCATGGGAGCGAGTGGTATACAGCTCAATTTTAGAACCTACCATTTTCAGGTTCCAAAATTCACCTTCCAACTTCTGAATTTCATCGCGAGGACAGTACTCCTCCGTCATCATCGTCTTAAACTCCTCCCACGGGAGTCCATTTTCCATGGCCAGACCCAACATCTGGACCTGAACGTTCCACCACGTGAGAGCCGGGCCCTCCAAAGTTCCAGCGGCGAACTTGACCTGATTGGCCACTAGGCAGTTGCACATGGTAATCACCGATTCTACTTTTTCGAACCACCGGAATAGTCCAACAGCTCCTTCGGCTCCACTATAGGAGTGAGGCTTACAGTCCATAAATGTCTTGAACGTGCAGGCTGGTTGCTGATTCTGCTGGCCTGGAGTTAGAAACAAAATATAGGTTCAAGGTTATAAGGCTTAGGAAAGGCGCTTTGAGAGATGAATTGACCTCACTAGTCAATAGTTAAAGCATTTACCTGCAGCATTCTTTGCTGCGAGAGCCTCTGCCACACTATCGTTGATTAGTGCTGCCAACTCAGCTGCTGTCATGTTGATGGTACCTCGGCCACCAGCATGACCTCCACGTCCTCTTCCCGACATGATTCTTCACATTCGAGAATACAAAACAATGATAAATATATCTCCTATTAAACATTATTTATGTACGAGTAAGGATATACATCATCTAACATTTTTAAATAAATTGTAAGGCTATAAAATAAATAACTCAAACATTAAACTCCTCATGATTTTATTGAATGGGAACAACCTTACCCATCTAGTTTTGAAAAGAGAAATAACATAAAAGAAGCATGAATGAAAAGGAAAGATAGAATAGAAAGATCATCAAGCATCCTCGTCATCGGAAGAAATGTGTGATTGTGCATCGTCGATCTCCACTGGTTCCTCCTCGGGTGGCTCCTCCTCTAAAGGCTCATCCTCGAAGGGCTCTTCCTCGAAGGGCTCCTCCTTGTCGTCCGAAAGTGGAATGTCTTCTGTAAATAGGGTTGCTTGTAGTTGGGCTTCTAAGTGGGTCACTCTCTCCAGAAGTCCTTCAGCAGCATGGTCTGCTACTTGTAGTTGGGCTTCCAGATAAGTCACTCTCTCCAGAGTCCCTCCTATATCCTGGTCCAAGGTGTCCACCCTCGTCTCCAAATGTGTTACTCGATCCACCAAAAGGTTATGGACCTGATCCGTTGCTGGTAGTTCAGCAGTCGGATGTTCTATTTGCTCCTTGTTTTCTTCCATTTGTGGCTCTCATTCTAGAAGGCCGGGTATCTCATCAGTGGACTCCTTCATCTCCTTTAACTCCTTAGTTATGATAAACACAAAAGCTGCAAAAGCTTGTTCCATGGTGCATGGCAAGCTCGGTAAAGTAGAGGATGAGGAAGTAGAACCAAAGTAGGGTGATGGAACATTTCCCATTTCGATCAACCTTTGGATCATCTTCGCATATGCACTCCAATTAAGTGTCGTGTTCCTTGCTCATTCATTACTAGCTTCACCCTGTTACACCGAGTTGTCACTAGAACTAGTCCGGCGCCTTTTGGGCTCCGGGGATGATAAGGTAGGTGCCTTAGGTGATGGTGCGGGGGTTGACGACATGATCCTATAACGTAATACATAAGTGCCAAACATCCAAATGTTTATGACATGTAACTAATGTGTGAGGTTATAGTCTAGTATGCAATCCTAGTTCTCTATAACCAATGGCTCTGATACCATCTGTAACAGCCAAAGCAAAACATACCAAGATATTGTCTGCTTTGCCCCTGATGGGTTGCCCATCCCGGAACTCACGATTTTGTTTTTACCCGACGAGTTGCCCCTGATGGGTTGCTCATCCCAGGAAAAACGCGTCTCGATAGAGAAGGTATCCACCTCCTTATAAGGAACGTATCGTTCTCCCCCTCAACCGATGTGGGATATTACAATCCACCCCCCTTATGGAGCACAGCATCCTCGCTGGCACACCAGTCCAGCCCCTGCCTCTGATACCAATCTGTCACACCCCCAAATTCCACTAACGGAGTTTTACCGTTTGGGAAGTGACAAACCAAGATCTCAGTCATTAGTTACATTGAACGAATCTACATGCCACTCAAATGAAAATATCATATTAATCAGAGTTTTAATGCAGAAGCGTAAAGAAAGTAAATGCGCAAAACACACGCGCCCAAAAAGTCCAAAAGTCTAAACCAAACATAATTCAAAGAAAGTCCAAACAATTTAATAAAACATCAATCAAAAGGAGAATCCCATGCATGTCCTATATGTGCGCCTGTGCCTTATCTTAGCGACCTGAGAAAACATGCAAGAAAAGATGTCAACACGAGGTTAGTGAGTTCACAGGTTTCAGTATATAAATAAACGTTTACGAGATTATTGATCATTCAATATGTATCCATAGGTAGCTAACCTATATTCATGTTTAACTTAAGCGCTCGCAACCGAAGCTGACTGTTTGTTTATTTGCCTCCTGCCAGGTCTATCAACCCCGGCGATGTGAGTAGGCAAACATTTCACCCGTTCGATCTCCAATCGAGTTAGCGTGACTAACGCGGGTGGGATTTGTCAAACCTAGTAGTACTACTAAACATTACCTCGCTAAGATCCATATTAACGGTTCGATGTGTGATGAGGACTTTCAGTGATAGTGTGTTACGCTTAGCCTCAACAGTGATAACAGATGAATTACAATAATCTAAAATAGTTTGTGTCATGTTTTTCTCCCCCCAATTTGAAACAATAAAAGGGGCCGTGAAAACTCACCTGCACGGCGTAGGTAGTTCACACTAGAATACGATTGGAACCTCGAGTGTTATCCTGCAATGGCTTACATATGCCCTAGAATTATACACATAATTAGGGATACAATGGGAATATGTGACGACAATACGGAAGGTTGAACGTCCTAAAGAAACGCTATAATGATTAAGAGTACATGAACGTGTCTACGGGAATAAGAATTCTTTAATTAGTAATTAAGATGTATACGTTACGCGAGGAATGACAAAATAATATATAATAAATATATTCGAGCGTTTTGTCGTTAGATAGAAGTCTAGGAAAATAACATAATTTATTATATTATTTTTAAGTTTAGCGAAGTAACGTAAACAATTAACTTGCGTGACAAAAATAATAATTTATTATTTTTATTCGAGGGTGTATCGAGTGTAAATAATACGAATAATTATATCATTTATAACTTTGAAACGCTACAAAAATGTTTATGAACGTGATGAAAATAATATATATATATATATATATATATATATAAATATATTATTTTTAGTTGGAGTTTTGGGTTGAAAATAATATAAATATTATTTTATAAATGAGTTTTTAATAATAAATATGGTTTACAAACCAAACCCGAGCCAATGGGTGGTTTCCGGTTTCCAAACACACTAATATATTAATATGATAATATGGAAAATGATTTTATTTAGAAATGTAACTTAAAAATTGTTCAGAAAAATAAACGTGGATTGTGGGATTCGAACCTGAGTCTATCCCACAACAGCCACAAGTCTTAACCATCTCGGCTGGCTAGGGATTCGCCACAAGGATGCTTCTGAAATGATTTTAACGATTCCAAACCCCCTCCCCTCTACCCTTAGTCACGATCCGAATCAGACCACCCCAATCCCCATCGATCTCGATCACGATTGAATGCATGTTCATAGGGGTTTTGATAGATGGGGTATTTCGAACCTGAGGTAGTGATTAATTGTAAAAATGAAAAGTCCAGGTGTTCAATTTCTGATTCTATGACCAAAAACCCTAGATATAAACCCAAAATCAAATCTATTGAATTCGATATTAAACCTTGATAAAAACATGGGGCTTTTATTGATTAGGACATTTCGAATCTGTGTATGATAAATTAATTTCATTTTGGTTTAGTTCCACATCAAAAACCCTAAAACAGATTATGAACGAACCCTAGTTATAGGATTTTGATTAATTCGATGATTTGAGATCAATTTGACATGGGGCTATCATTATACAGAGAGTTGCGAATCTACTGATATGAATTAATTGCATTGCAAATGTGTCTAGGTTAGGGTTCGATTAAACCATAATCGGACGAACCCTAGAATCGGGTTCATGTTAAAATCATTGCTGTAAGCTCTAATTAACATAGGGCTTTCAGTACATGAGTAAAAACGAAGGTGTAAGAAGTTTCAATTACCATAATGGAGTTAGAATTCATAGCGATCGATCAAGGCTCAGTCCGACGACTTGCAGGTTAGTCTCAGGTGACTCCAGTTGCTACTCCGGCCAAATTAGAATACGCAGGAGGTTCAGAGGGACTCGACTAAAGTGCGTGGATGTCCAATTCATAAGAATTGTGACTGCTATGAACGAATTCGATCGATTTAGCATTGAGTTCATCGGTTACGTTTTTAATTCCCATTATTGAGTTTAAATGATCGTAATGCCGATGATTAAAACCTTAATTAAGATCGTTAATGTCGTTAACATGGATATCAGTTATTAATAGCAACAAATTTCGAGTATGGATTTTGAATTTGGGCAAAACTGTGAGTTTGACTTTAGAAGGTCAAACAGGAATCAAGTTAGGGTTAATTACAGAATTGGTCCCTCTGGTTTTCAGTATTAGGGTTTGAGAATTTGGTAGAAACAGTCCCTACAGTTTAGATGGAGTTAGAACATGGATTGTTTGACTTTTAAAAGTCAACAAGATTTAGATAATTCATTTTGACCTTACAAAGTCAAATATAATTAGGTTTAGGCTAAATACACAAATAGTCCTTGAGTTTTGAGTTTGAAAATTGACAATTCAAGTCCCTGAAGTTTGTGAATAGTCAGGGTTTAACTGGATTGCTAACTGGGTTAACATGAAAAGTCCGGATTGCCACACTTACAATCGAACCTTTTTACCCCAACTTGAACCCATTCATCAACAAATTTCTAATTTTGACTTCCTTGGACAAAAGGTTGACTTTGAAAGTCAACATTCCCTCCCCGAGCAAATCAAGACCTAATTGAGTCAAGACCCGTCGGATTGGGACTTGCCTTGTATACTAGGACATCATGCGACTATTTCCAAAGCCATTAAGCGACTCAAATCATTCATTTTCACAGTCAATGGTGAATTCAAAAAACAATTCAAACCGGTTTGACTTTACACAGTCGAACCCGCATCAATTCCTCATTAATTCATACAATAAACACGTTCTAAATCCCGAAAATCATGCTTAACAATTCCCTCATGTATCCAGTACCATAGCATGACCCAATTCATTCCTAGATCATTAAATTTATGCGTAATTGGTGAACCACAGCTGTACTCGCAAACTCTTAATCAAATCGAACAATTAAGGTGAAATTAATCCACCTAAAACAATCACACACCTTCGCACAACCTAAAAGAAACTCCCTGATCACGCACATTCACCCCATTTCGCCTCTAGAACCCGATCGAGTCTCAAGTCAATGATTCAGTTCATCCCATTCATTCTCACTCGACCCTTCACCAAATCACGTAAGTTTTGTGTCGTTTGAATCGTTTTCGAGTGCTCTCCTTTAACCCCATACCTATTGGTAACAACCGGATCGATCGGACCAAAACTGAACCTTGGGTTCATGTTCTTTATAAACGCCGATTCGATTTGGGGCTTGAGTTACGTTTTCTAATTAGTTGTTTGAACTTCCTACTTAACCAGCAAAACCATCTGGTCCGACTGGTTAAGTCCTTGCACCATCGGACCAGATAGCGTGGGTTCGAAACCCACAAATCGGGACCCTTTTGCGCGTGTATTAAATCCAGAACCGGTCCCTACCTTGATCACGTTAATATCCGGTCAAACCGGTTCCAGTACATGGGTTGCGCCCCTTGTCCAGTGGTAGAACACTATACATACACAGAACCCACCCGGGTTCAAGCCGGGTGGCGTTCTTTTATTTTTAAAAATCGTTTTTAAACAGTAATTAAGTTATACAAAAATTATTTTATAAACCTAACTTTAACTAGATCGTGTTTGTACAATAATATGCATTTTTACATGAAACCTTTATTTCTTTACAATATAAATGTTTAAATCCCATTTATAAAAACAATTTACAAACTATTTTAGAATAAACTATTAAATCACAAAGCAAAATACCTAATTTATAAAATGTTAGTAAGATTTTATAAATACTCCTACCATGTTTTATAGAACCCATTTAGAGTTAATTTGTATTTAAATCAATGTAATTTACCAAAATATATACAAACCAATATTTTTCACATTTAGCTTATTGTAAAGGGATGCAATATCATAATTAAATGAGTAAAAAGAAATTAATAGTTTAAAATATTATTTTTTTTAATCCATTTAGGTTTAATTGACATCTAGTATATTTTTCTTAAATATGTATATGTATATACTAATACATATTTACACTTTACTTTCAATGACTCATATTTTTATAATAAATAAATAAATATAATTTATTTATTTAAAACCCTAAGTCATTCTTATTCAAACGCAAACACAAACCCGTTTTGTACAAAACCCTACACCTAAGTCCCACCAAAATCCTAGACTTGGCCTGAGACTATTCTACATATTATTAATCTAGATTCCTATACATTACACTCTAGGTTAACGTGGTGAGTTACAAGGATTACTTTGCCATCTAGACTCTCGTGCTACCTTTGATTCAGGTGAGTATTAAATAGCCCCTTTTCACACTTTTTGGGGTGAAACATGAACTCTATATATAAAATTCTTTACATTTACACAAACTACACAAATACAAATACACTTTACATTCATGTGTGCAAATTTGAGCTTTATGTTTGAGTACTAGGTGTGTTAACTGTTTGTGTGCAATTCATGTGCAATCATTAACTATTCAAGCCGGCGGTTAACAATGATAGATCTATTGAGTCTGACAAACCCACCCATATTGGGGTGATTGTTACCGACAACACAATTTGCATGCTAGTTACAAAGGTTTGATTGTACTTTTCGTTACACAATAGTGGCTCCCCATAAATGCCTTATTTTATCATGTTATGTAAGGATTTGTTAATTCACATCTATATACTATCTATGTACAAACCTGTGTATGCTCACCAACTTTATAGTTGACCTTATTTTATTCATGTTTCATGCGCTAATGTTTAATCAAGACTTGCTACACATAGGCTTTGGGACTTAGTTAATTTTAATTCAAGAACAATTTGTATTTCATTTATATACTTTGGAATTGGTTTATGTTTATTTGAATTGAAATGGATTTAATGTATTACAATTTAGTCAACCTTGAGATCATGAATAATCTACATGTCCCGTCCTGACGTATTCCGTCGTCGATTGGGGTGTGACACACACAACCTAGACCGTTGTGAGAAGCATCCCAATAGACTATAAAGTCTTCATTGCCATCTGGCAAAGCCAGTATAGGTGCATGAGTCAGTTTCTATTTTAGAATTTGGAAAGCTTCTTCTTGCTTTGTTCCCCAATCATACTTTACGTTTTTGCGAGTTAAAGTAGTCAGAGGAACTGCAATCTTTGAGAAATCCTGAATAAATTGTCTATAGTATCCTACAAGACCCAAGAAACTATGGACTTCTGTCGGAGATTTAGGAATTTTCCATTTGGATATAGCTTCAATTTTGGATGGGTCTACTTGAATACCTTCTGCATTCACTATATGGCCAAGAAATTGTACTTCTCTAAGCCAAAATTCACATTTAGAGAATTTAGCATACAATTTCTCCTTTCTCAGAAGTTCAAGTATTATTCTGAGATAATTTCCATGATCTTCCGCACTTCTTGAAAAAATAAGTATATAGTCAATGAAGACAATTACAAATTTATCTAGATAGGGTTTACAGATACGATTCATCATATCCATAAATACGGCAGGAGCATTAGTATGTCCAAACGGCATAACTGTGAACTCATAATGTCTATATCTGGTTCAGAAAGTGGTTTTAGGAATATCTTTTTCTTGAACATTCAGTTGGTGATATCCTGATCGAAGATCTATTTTTGAGAATTGGCAAGCGCCTTGCAATTGATCCAACATATCATCAATTCTAGGAAGTGGATAGCGATTCTTAATCGTTACTTTGTTTAGATCCTGGTAATCAATGCACATCCGCATTGTACCGTCTTTCTTTTTAACGAAAAGAATTGGACACCCTAAGGAGATGAACTTGGGCGAATGAATCTTTTCTCTAGTAATTCATCCAATTGCGTTTTCAATTCTTTCATTTCAGTAGGAGCTAATTGGTATGGAGCTTTGGCAATAGGAGCTATTCATGGTACACGATTGATTTTGAATTCTACTTCTCTTTCGGGTGGTATACTAGGTAATTCATCTGGAAATACATATGCAAAATCAACTACTACCGGTACATCTTCAATCTTCTTTTCTTTTGTACTGGTAGATATCTGAATTAAATATGCAATGCATCCATTCTGAAGGCATTTAGTTGCTTTTAGTATTGAGATGATTCCTAGAGGTAAGTTTTGTTTGTCACCAAAGATTGTTAAGGACTTTCTAGAACGAATTTGAATTTCTTTAGCCTGTTTATCACAAAGGATATGGGCTTGATTATTGGCTAACCAATCCATTCCTAAGACAACATCAAATCCTGCTAATGTTATAGGCATTAATTGCACAGGCATGAAGTGTCCGGATATTGTGATAGTACAGTCATTTAGGAATTCGAAGATCTTGACGAGATTTCCTTCAGCCGTTTCTACTTCATAAATCCTATCTAGTGGAACTAAGGGTTTGTTTAATAGATTACAAAATTTATAATCTATAAAACTTAAATTTACACCAGGGTCAAATAATAGTCTAGCATAAATATTGTCAATGAGGAATGTACCAGTGACTGTATCTGGAACTGCTGCAGCATCACGAGTATTAAGTACGAAAGCTCGTACATTCTTTTTATTTCCTTCATTAGCCTTTGCCCACTAGATCCTGCTTGATTAAGCATTGGATAGGTTGATTTAAAATGGCCAGTCTCTCCACAATTGAAACAAGAGATATTTTTCTTCTTCGGTCAATTTTCAAATACATGCCCAGTCTACTTACAGAAATGAGAGTAAATTTTCTAGAAGAAGCATTCTCCAATGTGCCTCTTCTTGCAGATTTTACATTCAGGGAGAGAAAAATTAAATCCTTCTTTGGTAGGCTGATTTCTTTTCTCCTAAGGAGAATTATTTTTCTAGTTTTCTGTAGCCTTCTTGGCCACTTCCCTTATTTTTTCCTTCTTCCAGTTTTCTTGTCATACCATCGGTTAGAATTCCTCCTAGCTGCACGGCAGATGCAATTGTCTGAGGCATAGTAGCCTTGACCATATCTCTGATTTCCTCCGTAAGACCCCAAATATATCTTTTAATTAGAATGGGTTCATGGGTAAATAGATTGGGAACCAAACGAGCACATTCAAATATCTTGGAGACATACTCCTGATGTTTAGTTCCTTCCATACGGAGATTTAAAAATTTGGTTTCAATTCTCTCTCATTCATTAATGGGACAGAATCTTTGTATCACCATATCTTCGAATTCCTCCCATTCCATGGCATATGCTTTATGCCGGGCCATGGCTTGAACAATGGAATTCCACCATTCCAACACTTCATCCTTAAAAACATTTGATGCATAAAGCACCATATCTTCATCAGCACATTTGCTGATGGAGATAACAGACTCAGTTTTCTCCAGCCACCTCAGGGCTGCCACTGCTCCTTCATTTCCAGCATATTCCAAAGGTTGACAAGCTCGGAATGCACGCAATGTACATCCCTTCTTTCTCTTTCTTTTCTTGCTAATCTCTTAATCAATACTTGATGAATTATCTTCATTTGAACTATGGTTTTCTTCATGATGATTATTTTCAGATTCAACCAATTTATTTTTCATTCTATCTTCCTTCATGGCTTTCAGAATTTTAGGAAGAGCTTCCTCTATTCCTTCTGCAACCAGTTTCTTTATTTCTGCTTTTTGTTGCAGTTGTTTAGAATTTTCATTTTGAATTTGTTTGCTCTTGCCCCTTGTATTATAAGAAGGACCTTGTTGCGACATTCTATTAAAAAGAAGGAATTTATTATTATTCGGAATATACATTAGAGGAATTGGAAAGAAATTTACATATAACCCTGGTTACAGGCATTTTCTAGCATTTGTTTTAACGCTCTATTCTGGGCGTCTACAGATGCTAATCTGTGATTTTCTCTTTCTAATTCTGTTACTCGTTCCTGTAAGGCTCTAATATGATCTTTATGAGAACTTTCTTCATTTTCTTGAGTATTTTGTACATTCGTAGGCTCATAATACTCATATGGCCTATTTGAATCTTCTCTTCTTCTCCTTCAGGAACAGGATTATTTTCATATGGAATTTCAGGTAGTCCCTGATAATAATAATAATAAGGATTATAGTATGGATTTTCTCCATAATCAGGAATTCGACTTACGGCTGTAATAGCAGAATGAAAACTGATGGAAGGTACACAAGGA
Source organism: Smallanthus sonchifolius (assembly GCA_023525975.1). NCBI lineage: Eukaryota > Viridiplantae > Streptophyta > Magnoliopsida > Asterales > Asteraceae > Smallanthus > Smallanthus sonchifolius. Next base: position 72,995,758 of record CM042018.1, on the reverse strand, counting down.
TTTACCGGAGGTGTTAATTCTCCTAAGCTCCGATATATACTTCCTGAATGTCTTGAACTTGTTCCAGTTTCTAAATCCGTTTCATTTGCAAGCTGGAATTCATATCCAGGAGGAGCATATTTTTAAACATAGAAGGGACCTTTTCCTTTTCCAGTCATCTGAATAAAACAAATACTTTTATTTATACTTTATATTTTAGATACTGAAATAATAAATTGTCCTATTTATTATATTTAGTAGACTAGGGTGGTTATCATCCCAGAGTAGTACCTCCAACTAAATGTTCCGAGGAAAGAATGACGGGTCTGGGAGAGATTTATACACAACTCTTTCCTTAGACAGAACATTCAGTTTGTCAGATAACTACATATTGGTCGGATGGTTACCTTTACCTCTAGTTAATTTACTCTTTCTTTTTTATCTTTTATTTCTCTTCCTCCAGCTGACGAACCCTTTCCTTGAGCTGCCTTGATTCTTTCTTGACTTCACCAGTTTCTCTGAAGGCACGATCAAGGAATTCTATGGGTGTTCCAAGATGAGCTGAAGAATAATTATACCGAGGAGGGGGTTCACGAATACCAAATAATATGTCGTTAAACACATTATGGTATGGATCATCAGGACCATTAGCTGGTTCTTCAATATACTCCTCTATCATTGTTGGAAGAGTATAAGGATTTGAAGCACCTTCAGGATACAGGTATGGATCTCACATTTCCATTTCATTAGGTTCCTCTTCTTCTGGTACTTCCTGGTAGACTTCTTCCATTTCTTCTGAAGATATATGCACATGTTCAGTCGGAGTTCGTACACACATCATTAGTTTAGAGGATCTGCTAGGTCCTGCTTCATCAGGATTCATATGATAAGTTGGTGGGGGTGTTCCAGTACCCCAGTTTTCAAAATCCGATGTTCCCATCATCCAGGAAGAGCTTGAACCATTAAGGTTCTCAGAGTTAACTTGTGGCATGGATTCATCATCCGAGATGACGATCACTTTATTACGTTCATCGTTAGAAATAATTATAGGTTCTTCTCTCGATCCTGTGGAATGACATCCTTCTTCTCCGTTTTTGACTGAAGATACAGGTATAATAGTTATCTCCTGACATCTGTATGTTTATCACTTAATTATTATAAAGGTCTACGTACTTTTCTTATCATGCAGTCTATACTGGTTTAAGCTTAGATACCTTACCTGAGTATCTTAATTAGCTAAAACCAAATAATATCATAATCATGTTATAGCTTAGATACTAATCTCTAGTGTCTAATATGCTGAAACAAATGGCTCTGATACCAATATGTCACACCCCGGATTTATCCCACTCGTGCGTGCGACCAATGATTGGTACCTGTTTCTTATTTTATCTCATCAGAGATTTATAAACACAGCTGAATATTCCGTTTCATTTCATTTCATAAACTGGGATAAACCCTGATATTGTATACAAACGTTTTAATTTACAAAGCCAAGGTTTTCATGAGTCATTTCTTTTAACTGATGTCTAGGGTGGACGTTCCCTTTTTCATGATATCTATTCTTTGTCATCACATGGCTATATCAAAATCAATCCATCCTTGGTTACCTGTAAAAACGTTTGAAAATATTTTATCAGTATAAACTGGTGAATACAAGTATATTTGGAATCATAATATGACAAGCGTGAATAAGTGGAACAATTTGTCCATAGTTTCTAGTCAATTTACACAGTCAACGGACTAACCACCAGCCACACCAGGGACCTTGGATATATTTTTATGTCTATCTACCTTACGCCTCAAGCGATGGGCTTTACAACAACCAAGGATTCAACCCCAAGCCCTGTTACAGTGTCTCATCTATAACACGTGTATATATACGTGACTCTATGGGCTGACTACTATATAGTAAATCACCTTATGCAACGAATGGTTGTATTAATTCATTCAAGTCAGAGAATAATCGAAACAATTTTTAGTTTTGAAATCATTTTTATAAAAATACAAGTATTCACCTTGACAGAGTCTCGACTTAGTAGGATTCTAGAATGAATGTCCTAGTGGGCAGCTTCTCTGCTTAGATCGTCTAGCTTGGATTCTTCAATTAAGCGTTTCTTAGCTTCTCAGCTTTCTCCTAAGTGAACCGGTACTTCAGAGACTTAAACGTATGAGCGGGAATGGAATTGTGAGAGTGAGATATCAAATACATTTTAAGGAGTTTGAGTTTTGTTGTGAGGAATGACCAGAACTCGACCTTTCTATTTATAAAGGCAAATTGTGGCTGTGACGGACCGTTATGGGGGGTGACGGTCCGTCACCGCTTGGGTCGTACCGGAGCGTTACCAATGGTGACTGCCCATCACCGCTCTAGGGTTGCGAAGTCAGCTGACACACGTCAGCGTCTGGTTGAATTGCGGCGTGACGGACCGTTGCGGAGCTGTGACGGTCCGTCATAGGGTTTCTGATGTAGTGCGAAGCACACATCTTTATTCCTATTGTTTTAGTTCGTTTTGATTAGTTTTATCTTCGTTTTGAGTCGTTTTAAGTTATATTTAAGTCTATTGTATGTTTACAGGTGCTTGAGGTGAGTATAAGTCAATACATGAAGAAACCGAGCAAGAGAATGAAGTCCCAAGTTCAAAAGAGAAAAGTTAGATTTTTAAGGTCTCGCGGTACGCGAAGATTGACGCTTAGAGTCTCGCGGTACGCGAGGAAATCCAAAACCGGCCGCGACTAAATTGTCCCTCGCGCTACGCTAGGAAACTTGCCTAGTCTCTCGCGGTACGCGAGAGACCTGTATTCCATGAAAAAACCCAGATTGAATTATATTAGGTTTCTAATGCCATTATGCGAGGGAGTTCGATTGTTTGCCGTCTGAAGCATAGTTTGGGGCGATTTTGGAGCTTAGGAGGTCAATCAGAGTTGAAATTTGAAGACATTGGATTCCGGGTTTGTTATATTAGTGATTCCGGTTTTCAAGCTTTGATTTTTATTCTTTGTTTGATGTGTTTGAACCATGTCTTTGTTTGAATCTTCTATCTTGAATGTTTTAAACATGTGTATTGGCTATATCATTGATACTACCTGGGTCACATGATGAATACTTGATAAAGTTTCAGTTTTTATTCGGTTTTGGATATTAAATGAGGGTTTAATGATTTTGTAAACAGTTTCTTGATATTAATTGTGATGAATCTATATTCTAAGATCTTATTTGTGTTTGATTATGATTCCGTGTGTTGATTGTGGATGTATTCCAGTTTGATTGGTGTATCTAGGTCTTAGACTTTAGGGTTTGTGATTGTTTATATGGTTTGCTAGAAATATTTTCCATAGGAGTTGTGGTTGAGAGTCATTAGAACTGAGTGTGTATCCTGTCTCAATACCCGAGAAGTGAGAGATAGTCGTTTAGTGTTCGTTATTAGGAATCCGAGTTTCAACTGTCTGAGAGGAAGTTGGTATTAGGTGTCTAGTGATTGTTGCTATTCTGAGTCATAGTTCTTATCTTGAGATTACCCCTTGCATTCTTCGAATGTATTGTGGACAATGAGAGTGAAAGGTGATCTGTTTTTCGGGTACTTTATCATTGTTGGAGAGACCAAAAGGTAATCCACTAGCTGGTGAGTTATTACATCTTTAGGTTCCTTAGTTGGTGACACCCTGAGAGTGATTAGGGATTCACTACATAGTCTAGAGATGTTTCCTTAGAAACCCAGATCCATATTAGTTTCCAGAACCGGTAGAAGTTGTGCTTTGCAAGTAGGATTCTGACCTAGGTAGTATTCTTCCCATCTGTGATATTTCCTTAGTTCTTTATCTTGATAGCTTGAGTCGATCTTGTTTGCTGCATTATTAGTTAATCTTTAGTGTAGTCAACCCACCCAATCATCAATCTTTAGTCCGGGTCAGAGTCTAGTATAGTTATAGTAGTGTCTCGAGGGTTCGATAACTCGGTTTACCATTAAGCTTTGCTACACTCGATAAGTCCACATGCATGTTAGTGCGGTTTAGTTGAAGGTACTCCATTTATTACATAGGAGTCTAGGTTAGGTTTTGCTAGTTTTTATATAGACCGTCTGAGCGACATCAAGTTTTTGACGCCGTTGTCGGGGACACTTGGCAATAGCAATATTAACTTTGACTAGTTCTTTGTTTGATTTTTGGTTTATTTTTTTTTCTTTTGAGTCTTATGTGTTTGCTTGTCCTACGTGCTATTTGTGTGTCTAATTTAGAATCGAGTCTTTCTATATTTGAGTCTTTGTCTCTTTCCTTCTAGAGTCTTTCTGTTTATGCACAATACACGTAGCTTTTCCAGAGCCCGAACGAGAGCTGCACGAGCGCACCCGCGACTTCCAGGAGTGTTTAAAAGAGCTATACAAATCCCAGGTACGTTCTACTAGCCCAATTCCATTTCCTATCATGGGCGACGCTGACCCACCAGCGAGGCGTATCGTGCACCAGAGGGCAGTGACTGGGTCACCAGGGCGAGATCTTCGATATCCCGCCCCGGTATTCCTAATACCAATACTTGGTAGATCACATCACATGTCATGAGGACGATCACTCATGCCACTCAATTTCATGGCCTCGAGGATGTGGATGCACCCGGACACCTGTCCTGTTTCGTGCGTATATGTGATACCTTCAATATCACGGGTATGTCTAAGGACGCTATGTATTTGCGTCTTTTCCCATTCTCGCTCTCTAGGTGTGACACTCGACTTTTCCAGGTCATAATTCGTACTATAATTATATTTGATACATTATTTTATGCGTCATTATGCTTAATTATTATTTAATTAAGTCACTTAAAAAGTCTAGCAAGCCCGTATAATGCATAGGATTGCATTTAGTTCATTATAGAATTAACGTGTCGCGTTGCAATAAAATTTCCAGAACGAGCGTTGGTGACGACCCGGTTAATTTTAAAAATCCAAAAATTTGTTAGTATGCTTGCTTTAGCATAAAATAATATATTATAAGTGAAAATAATATTAATTCAATTAAAAACCAAAGCTCGTGGTTTTTGCCGGAAGGCATCCGGAACTTTCATTCGTTTTAGACGTTACGCCGTCCTAAATATGGAGACACTGTCTAACACCCAATAATATTGATATTTGCTGAACATTATAATACACAAGTGAATAAATAATTATTTCATAAAAGTTAATCGGTGTTAAACGAATAAATAAAACGCAATTTAAATCAGAAAAAGTGCAAGACTCAACAAATAATGGGGTATTTTATAAAAATAAGTGGGTAGGTACCCCCACCCTTAGATTTTTGAAATCCACTAGGGCTACCCACCCAATGATTACAAAAATCTCTTAAAAGATCTTTAATGATATATTTAAATCCCAACATCTTTCATTTCCCACAACTCTTTCATTTCCCCATTCACACTCCACCCTCCTTCTCTCTTCTCCCTCTCTTTGGCCGAAATCACCTCACGACCCTCTACCATCTCTATTTTTCTTTCATCCTAAAGAAATCAAGCCTCAATCCAACTTCCTTGATGACGATTTAAGTGATTTCAAGCTTGGATTCGAAGTTCTACCTTGTTGTGGAGGATTTACTCAAGAAAACCCACCAAGATTTTCATCTTCTTGAGTGTTCATCTAGGGTATGAACACCATTCCTTTACATCTGCATGTATGATCTAAGCACGATTTCACAAGTTGTTTATCTAATCAAATGGATTTGATTTCTGTTTTTAAACAACCGAGCCTTTTTGAAAAGAAAATGAAGATATAAATGGTTTTTATGGTGGTGTGTGAGTCATATGAGTCATGTGTATGGGTATATATTTATGGAGTTCTTAAAATGTTTGATTTTGTTAGATCTTTACATGCATTTATGAATCTTTAAATGGATGATCATAAAATATAAAATACAAATAGATATTTAAAACTCAGGTATATATATAAATATATGTATATATATCGTATATATATATATATGCATGCATGCATGTGAGAATCATGTGTCAATATGTATGTGCATATGTGCATTAATTATGTGTATAAAGCTGTAATAATGAAAGAGGATAATCATACTTGACTAAATACAAAAAGTGATTTTATGACCTGCTCTAGAAAGGTATAATAATGACTAAATAAAGGTATAAAAATAATTATATAAAAATGACAAAGTCTAGTTATAATAAATTGTCGGTTTTACTCGAAAACGGTGATTTCGGGTAAATAAAAACGAGTTTAATTAAGCTATGTTAAGAGCTGGACAAATATAGTTTTTATAATTATATTTTACTATAAAAATAATCATTTTTACATAAAATTATGAACTTGAAAATTGGACAAATTTATAAATGGGGTTTACGCACAAAATGTAATCCGAAACGACGTATTTCGGCTTTAAAATTTGAGTTTCGCATAAATCAAACTTGGATCAGGTTTGAACAGTAAGTTTTGAAGGAAAACTTATATTTTAAGTATAAAAATTAATTAATAAAGAAATGGTTCAATCGTGGTTGTATTTTAGACCAGAAAAGCCGGCAAATCGACGAATTCCGGCTTATAAGAGACGTTACGTTGAAAACGAATTTTGGCCGGAAAATTTAGCCATATTTTTTAACACAAATACATATTTTAAAGTATATAACATAATCATGAAGTTATTCGTGTATTTATATACAAATTCTTGACGCATAGGACGCCCGAAAATACAAGAACTTGTTATATTTAAGTAAATTGTGACATAAATTGCATGAACATGTTTATATGATTAAAATATTTTTTAACTTGGTTAAATAAAAGTATTTTAATGTGTCACATATTTATATATTTAATATTAGAAACCCCTATATGCATGGTTTATTTTGCTAACTTACATGTTAATGACTTTAAATATGATTCTTATGCGTATATGTGGTACTTATGTATTACTAATAACAATTTTGTATGCATGTTGAATTAAATATTTAAAATTGTATTCATGCTTATAAAATATAAATTTAACCGAAGTCACAGTCAACAACATGTCGTCAAAATTAACGATTTTCAAGTTAATAAAATATTTTCTAAAGTCTAGTAGGTTGGGTGAACAACTTGTACATAAACTTATCAGTTCGACCATTAAAATGTCCCTTTATGTTTAGGGAATCATTAGGTCGGTGTTCATTTGGGATTTTACTTTGCTAGCTTGTTTGACGTACTCTAAGGTGAGTTCACGACCCCTTTCACTGTTTTCCATATTTCGGGGTGTGACACTGGGCGTGCATCCACTTGGCTTGACACTCTCCGAGACAACTCTGTCACCACATGGGAGGATCTTCAAGCCAAGTTCTTCAAGAAGTACTATCCACCTTCCAGGGCCGCTCGCCTTCGGGACCAGATCCACTCCTTCCGGGTGGATCCTGACGAGCCTTATCACATGGCTTGGGAGAGGTTCAACGCGCTGTTGAGCCGATGCCCCAAGCATGGTCTTTCTGACTGGGCAATTATGGAGAAGTTCTATAATGGCCTCACCTTTGAGAAGCAGAAAATGTTCAACACTGATGTGGGAGTCCATATCATGGACAAACTGGAGCCAGCCGAGTGTGAAGAGATGTTCGAGAGCTTCGCTCTGGCGAAACAACAACAGCCATCTACTAGACTTCCATTCCTAGTGCTAGAGCATCCACCTCTTCTCCTAGAGGTGTGCATCAGGTCACTCCTGATACTAGCGTGGCTGCTGCACTCGCAGCTATGGCTAATGAGATCAAGGAGATGAAGCTCAGTGCTCTTAGGTTTGAGGTGCGAAGGGGAGGACACGAAACCAGAGATTGCCCTGTCAATCATCAAGAGTAGGTGAGTTTTGCTAGCAACCAGAACCAGAACCGAGGGTACAACAACTATAATAATTCTTTTGGCTCGGGATGGAGATCTGGAAACAACCCACCTGGGTTTAATGTCGCCAGAATCAGTATGGAGGAGCTGAAGCAAGAGCGAGTTCGGGAAGCAATGTCAGCACAAGGAAGATTGAAGAGATGATAGAGAATCAGACACAGATTCTTGCCCACTTAGTCCAGCAGGACAGAGACGCTCGACAAAGACCGGATGCCCACGAAACATTATTGAAGAATCATCAGTCGGCATTTCAGGACTTGCAACGCACGACAGGAGACATCGCGAAGAACTTGAAGGATAAACAAGGAGGTCCATCTTCAGGACCTAATGCTTCAGTGATGGCCGTGTCTGTCGTGAGTCATAGAGAGGAGGAGAGAGTAGCGGAGAAAGTCTCCCACAACGCTAACTATGGCATCCCTTTGCCTGAAGAGGTGAAGAAGAGAGTTTGGAGAGCTTGATTTGCTGAGATCGGTACTAGGATGTTAGAGGAGCCCGAATCAGCTGAAGTAACGGGACCAGAAACCTCAGTGAATGCTGTGTCGACTAGGAGCAGAAGAGTAGAAGAGAAGGAAAGCCCACCGGTGGAAGAGGGAGAGCCGGTGGATCAGGAGATAGAGATGGAGATGCCTGTCGAGAAGGCAGAGAAGAAGAAGAGGGTGGAGATGAAGTCCCCCGAGATTGACCTGAGTTGTGTTCCCTACCCAGCTTGCGTGTTGCCTCATAAACACGCTAGAGAATACGGTCAATTCCTTGATATGTTCAAACAACTTAAGGTCAATCTCCCATTTATAGAGGTCCTCCAGCACATGCCAAAGTATGAAAAGTTCCTCAAAGATCTTCTTTCGAATAAGAAGAAGCTAGAGGGGATTTCTAAAGTCTCACTTAGTGAGAAATGTTCTGCTGTGATTCAGAACTAACTGCAAGAGAAAGTGGCAGATTTGGGTCGTTTCATGATCCCATGTGTGCTTGGCGATTTGCCCTTAAACCATGCGTTGGCTTACCTGGGTGCTAGCATTAATCTGATGCCATATTCTGTCTATAAACAGCTAGACCTAGGTGAACCGCAGTCTACGTGCATGAGCATATCCTTGGCTGACCGCTCAGTTAAGTATCCATGGGGAATTATGGAGAATCTTCTAGTAAAAGTAGGCAAATTTTTCTTCCCCATGTATTTTGTCATCCTGGACATGGATGTAGATGATAGAGTCCCACTCATCCTAGGACACCCGTTCCTACGTACCGCCAAAGCAATGATCGATGTCTTTGATGGTAACTCACACTTCGTGTGGGGGATGAGTCGATCACATTCGATGCTACAAAGTCTGTGAAGGATGTTGGCGAGAAGAGCCACTCCGTGTACATGATTGATGCCTTCATGGATGAACATCGGGACTCTAATCCAGTAGTGAATGTTGTTGATAGGGATGAAAGAAGAATGATAGAGGACCCTCCGGATTGGCTTGATGAATTTGAAAAGAAACAAGTAGGGTCCCCGTTTTTAGGTGCTGATAGTGATGATTGCAGTTTAAGTGAGATACTAGCACAGGTTGGGTTGATAATCTGTGACACATCCACAGTGGAGAATTTAGAGGATCATGAAGATTCGGATGAGAGGTTAGAGGCCACACACTTAATGATATCACAAGTTGAGCCCATGTCCTTTCCCATGGTTCATTCTGAGGGGATAACTGCTGAGCCGACCCCTAGTTTTAAAACCCCTAGGTCTAGGCCGCCCCGTAAGAGAACCCGCGCTTTGAGATATTCATCTAGTTTGAGGGTAGTGCAAACCCAAAGTGTGGGGAAATTTAGGTGTGACAGTTTGCTGGGGTGAACCAGGTTATTTTTAGACCTGGTAGGTTTAAGTGCTGGTGGACTGATTTGGGTAGATGGTTGAGGCTAGTTGATAGTAGTTGGCTATGGACGACCGGTAGACCGCGTAGGATGAAGGCGGTTCCGGTTAGGATCAGGGAGAAGCCTCCTTATAGGCTTGTTTGAGTCTCGGGCAAGTGCCCGGGATGTAGAGTTTGTGTGCATTACTTGGTTTGAGTATGTGTCATTTTCTGCGTTTTTCGTTTTGTGTGTTTTTTTGTGTCATGTTTTGCAGGGATTCGCACTTGATTTGGTGAGGAAAATCATTGGGAACGAAGTTCCAGGTATGTTTTACATTGCTTTTGTAGGTCCACATGGCTCTTCTATGGATCGTTCTCGTGATAAGACGTATTGTTAACGCGGAGTGCGGAATCCAACCGAATCAACAATTGTATACACAAAAGACAATAGAAACAATCACGTAAATAACATTCAAGCTTGTATTCCAACAATCATAGAGTTTACAGACTCAATCAGACAATTAGATCACTTCTGTTCTACGCTCTGTTCAAGTTTTTACTGCTGACTCTGTAAACATCTATATATAGACATCTGATATGAATTAGGCGAACTTAAGAAGTTCCCCTAAAAAATGCTTAGGCGAACTTATTAAGTTCGCCTCTAATAGGCTAAGCGAACTTAACAAGTTCGCTTCTGATAAAGAAGGCGAACTTGTTAAGTTCACCTCTCTATGAACTTACACAGAATTTTATCAACAGTTACAAAACATGTCCTAACAGACTCCCCTTTAACTTTTGCTAACAATTCTATCAATTATAAGTCAAAGATTCTAAGACTAAGACATGATATCTTCAAGCTCGTTGTCACCAGAATATGCTCCAACAGACTCCCCCTTGACAACAGCTTTAGAAGATTGTCATCCGTCTTCATATATCATCAAACAAGTTGTAGTCTTCGTCTTGTTCATCTGCACTTTCTCTATTTATTTCTAGAAGAAAACTTGGGAGAAGGACCCCTTGTCAACTTCTGTCTGCAATATTCAGTTTTTACAAAGGAGAACAATCAAGAATAACCAACATTTAAGATTTCCATGGAAGCTGGAAAAATAAAAACTTTTTGGTTTTTCAAACATAAGAAAGACAAAATATTTTTGGTTTTTCTCTACATAAACTGAAATGTAAAATACAAAATCACATCTTTTTGGTCGAACATCACGAGTAAGAAGATCATATCAGTATATATGATATATCAATCACATATCTTGGATATAAAATCCATATAATATCAAATGATATCCTATGTCATTCTTTCAAGCCTTGACCAATCAAACCAATATCTTTCAAGATTTTCACACTCTATCTTTTCAAGACTTTCATATTGCATGTTATGATACGCGATAAACATTCAAAGAAAATAGGATCAGGCTATGACACACAAATTCAAATTGTCAATATTATAAGATTTGAAACTAAAGCATCTCATTCCCACTTTCTTGTGAGTTAAGGCACCATTTAAGTATGAAATACAACCACTAGTATGCCAACAGAAAGTAAATGCACTTTCTTCAAGACATATAAGATTTTACTAAATATTATCCGAATTTCCAGAATGAGGAGACATCACTTAGCACATGAATAGCAGAATCCAAATTGGATTGTATAGGAATCAATGAGATTCAAAATCGAATGATTCAATGTTTTGGATTATATATGTGGAATCATAAGATTTAGGTACGTGGATCCAACTGTTATCTGGATTTTGAATTCAATGGAATCAGTAAAGATGATTTATCAATATGATCCAAGGGCTAGTATATGTTTGACAGATGTTGTCAAGTACATATCTTGATTATACTTCGAATTGCATGCTTTTCGGGACATGGGTACTGAAGCAAATCGAACGAATATTGCTAAGGACATAACCCGAAACTGATCTCATAGGAAAATATTTATAAAAAGCTAATATTCTTTATCTGATAGTGATCTTTTAACACACACACCCAGGCATAAAATGGGTTCAAATCACAGTTGTAACATATGCAATTATGTTTTCACACTACTAATGGTTCAGTGACGCTTTTAGTTTACTAACAATTCAAATTATATGCATACACAACACTATCATTTCCTATTTGTGTAGTCTCTGAAGTTTAAATCAAAACATATAATTTAGATATATTAACATAAAGCACCAACCAGTCAATCTAAGGTCATGTGTGAAAGAACATCTACTGATGTACTATCATCTCTTCTTTAACTTTAAGTAATGTCGATTTTTTCTTTTTCAATTTGTTTGGATTTTTCAAAATCTTTATGAAAGAAAGTAAAACAAATGAAAATAAACCTTCCATGAAAACATTTTATGAAAAAAATTTTACTTGGTTACTTGGGATTAAGTAATTCAATCAATTAAAAACTCAAACCGATGTAATCCTGTAATTGAATGTCTTTGCCTTTGTCACCAACACAGTTATTGAATGTCTTTGCCTTTGTCACCAACACAGTTCTGTACTCCCCCTGTCCTGTAGACTCCCCCTCAACTAGTCAAATGGTTGCATCAATGACTTTATGCTCACCATTGTCATCCTAAGTATCAGGTTATCATTTGGACTTTGTAAAACTCTTTCCAAAACATTATGTGTGACATATTCTCCCCCTTGAGCATCAAGTCGTTGAATCAAATAGATTTCCAGTTATTAACAACTCTTTACTCTTGCAGATGTCATTCATTGTCATGTGCTATGAACAACCACTATTAACAACCAAAATGGTATTAATAGTCCCTCTTGGTTAATCCTGCACATCTAACAAGAAACATTAATTTGAAATTGGGACCCAAGCCATGGTAGTCATGGGTCGTCCATTTGTATCAAAATAATAAACCTCACTCCATTCACAATCGAATCTCTCATCGATTTTCGGAGATTGTTCCGACGAGTCAGAAACAGAAACTTTAGATTTCTAAACATACTTTTGTTCATTAAGTTCTTTTTGCTTAAAATGTGAAGTGTTTGAACATTCTTGTTCAATTGAAAAATGTTTAGATTATGAAAACTCTAGATGTTCTAAAAGTTTTCTAAATCTTCTGTCTCTCCTCCGACTTTGAGGTCTAGAAAGCCTAACCTCAGATTTTGAATTACCCTTTGGTATATCATGAGGTTTAACCACATTTGGGTTAACATAAGGCTTATGTGACACCCGACATTTCAGGTCAATATCCGTACATGTATTAAACAAGTTTACGTTATAATTATTTTTGTGATTTATTTAATTTCACAAACAAGGACATTAAGGTCTAACAAAGACCGTACATGGTCTCATTTTAAATTTTTGGTAATTCTGGGAGTTACCGGTGCACATACCAGTATAAACCGAATTTAATTACCCATTTGAAACTCTAAATAATAATAAACTAATACTTAAAACTAATTATTAACACTCAAATCATTTTTCTTGACTTTCTCGGCCGAAGCCAGAGAAAACCATTCCCCTTTTTCACTTGTCCCATACCTTAACTGAGAAAACTCAAACAAAACCATACCCCTTTCACTCAAAACTCTCACAAACTTTATTAGCACTCATTTTCTTACGAAAATCTTCCCATTTCTCTCTAAATCGAAGCCAAGTTTTAAGACAAAAACTACCATCATTCGGTGTTTTAAGAAGATTTCAAGTGTTTCTAAAGGAAATTTTACAGAAGAACCAAGATCATTCTCTGTTTTCTTTCATCATCTTCATCTCGGTTTTAAGGTAAAAACTCAATACTATCCACTTTATTTTCTTTAAAACCGTATCTAAGCATACAAAATGTTCAAATCGCAAGTAAGATAACAAGAAAAGTGTGTCAAATTCAAGTTTTAAAACATAAATATGCAGGACTAATTCTGTCAAACAGAAGTCCAGTAATCGAAACTAGAAGTTTCGATACCAGTTAACTCAATCGAAACTAGGAGTTTCGATACCTGTTGATCAATCGAAACTAGGTAGTTTCGATACCTTTTACTCAATCGAAACTAGGTAGTTTCGATAACAACTACTCAATCGAAACTAGGTTGTTTCGATACCCAACTACTCGAGCGAAACTAGGTAGTTTCGATAACCATCTACTCAATCGAAACTAGGCAGTTTCGATACTCAATTGCCTAATCGAAACTAGGTAGTTTCGATACCTGTGTCAGTCCCCTTTTGGGCAGTAACTAAGATCTATTTTTATAACAAAACAAGTGTTGAAAATTTAAGAAGATATTTTAAACAAAAGCAACCAGATTTACAAAGTCGGTGAACAATTTGCAAATATAAGACGATCGGTCTTAACACAATTTACCCTTTGGTATTTAGGGTACGAATAGTCAAGTTTGACTACAACAAGTATCATACAAGTATACACAAACTCAAGGTGAGTTTCACGGCCCCTTTTTACTGTTTTCTATATTTGGGGGAAAAACATACTTACAACTATTTTATGGGATAACAAGAGAATAAGGCACGACTTTTATGTTTACATGAGATGAGAACAACGAGTTGAGGCCGCTAAAGTCCCCTGGAACAACGTAGTAACCATTAACTGTAGCATAGGGTCCTATGAATAGTACTATGGAGAGTGACGTCTCCCGGTCATGGTTAGTCGCTCTAACCACAACCTGGAGGATTTATGGCCGCATAGAACCGGATAACGAAATTAGGGGCATGTACAATTGTCATGGTTTGGTTACGCCTCATGTATGAACATATTATTTGTATTCCTAGCTAGTTTACAAATGGGTCAACAATTCTTATTTTGTTTATCACATACAACTGAACTATTTATGAACAATCGAAGTTTACAAAGAACTATTTGATTAAACCTGTGAACTCACCAACCTTGTGTTGACGATTTTAAGTATGTTTTTCAGGTAACTGAACGTGATTTCAAGGTTAGCAATATAGATTACATGCATGCACGATGGATACTACACAAGGAGGATTTCCCCTGTATAACTCATTAAATTGAGTCATATTTGTGAAATCTTAACTTTTTGTAAACTCTGATTACATTTTTGTAATGTAAAATTTTAAAATTGTTTATGTATCCATTTATCATGTATGTGTTTGCGGTAATCATATGCTTTGGAAACCATGAACGTCGCGCCTCGCGTTTCCGCCTTGGCGGGGTGTGACAGCTTACCATGAGTTCTTACCTTTTCTGGAGTAACATGTCGGTTACCTTTGGCGTTGTGAGGACAAGCAATCCAAATATGACCAACAAGACCACAAGAAAATCAAGATCTCTTCTCACGATATTCTCTCATATAAGGAATCTTCACACGATAAGATGCACTTGAAGAAGATTCTCCTACATGAACATCTTTTAGAGTTTGAGACTAAACAAACTTTTTCTCAATAGGTTTTGATTCAAGCTTCATCTTCTCAGGAACTACATGCTTTTTCCCTTTATTTTTGTAAGGACAGTTCACCACAATGTGTCCTATCTCATTACAATGAAAGCATGTACGCTTGTCTTTATAATCTCTGACATATGGAACTCTCCTTGAGTTTGAAGAACTTCCAAATGTATAATTTCTAGATGAATTAGAATCAACCTTTGAGTCTTCTTTCTTAACCTCTTTCGGTATCCCCTCTACCTTAGCTTCATCAAAATATTCATCATCACTCTCATCAGAATACACCATATCTTCACCTGTGACTGGATTCACTTTCAACACAGTCTTAGGATCTAAATCCTCATCTTTTATAATCTCAGGTGTAACATAATAATTTCCGTTGAATGGTGGAGGAACATAACAAATACCACTAGTTCCCTTCCCGTCTTTAGTATTATCATGAATAATGTCCTAATAAGAATGATGAATTTCCAAAGCTTTCTAACTTTCTATGCAATCTGATCACCTCTACTTTAGATTCAGCTAGTTCCTTATCTTTCTCAACAAGATCATTATTTCTCTTAATTTCTGCAAAGGACATATCCAGGTGATATGTCTGCTCTTTGATCTTCAAAGTCAGAGAATTTATATCCCTCTTCAATGATTCTATCCTTTCAATACACACATTCTCATTATCCTTTAGTTTCTGATTTATCGTGTGCATCGATTTCATATCACAAATGAGGTTTACATTGTCATCCATAACCCTCATCATTTTATCCTTCACTGAAATACAGTTAGAACAAAATGTTTCAGAGTTAGAAACTACCTCAGCTTGTACTTCTGAAGAAGATGCACCAGGAGCCATGAATACGTCATCATCTGCTTCACTCTTTTGAGCAACAATGACAGGCTCTACATCAATTTCTAATTCACTTAGATCATCTTCAACTGTCTGAAAGCTTTCTTCACTCATCACATCAGTCTCAGTAGATTGAGTACTTTCACCAGAACGAATACTCTCACTATCAGTTAAATCTACAGAAGAATCACTTTGAGAATCACCCTGCTTCTCCAATACATCATTGATCAAGACCACAAACGCTTGAGAAGTTGCTTCACCCTTTTTCTTCAATACTTCCCATAGATCTCTTGAAGTGGGAAACTTCCCGAGACTATGAATGATTTCTTTTGGTAAAGACATCTTTAAAGTTTCACATGTTTTCATCTCTCGATCAAAATTCTGCTTTTCTACTTTAGTAAGAGCTGTCACTGGTTTAGTAAAATCACTAAATTCCAGAAAGTCAAAAGTATGATGTACATAACCTTCTGTAATTGGTCTCCAAAAATTTTCATCAGTTTTTTATATGTACGTTCGAACCGGACTTTCCAACAACAGTAATCTGATATGCACAAAAGCTTCGGTGGCATAGTTTCAATCTCATTATCATCACATGAAATTGACATTTTGAAATTTTTGCGAAAATATCCAGAAAAAAAATTTTCCCGCCAAAATACACTTTTTAAAAATTTCAAAAAAATTCAAAATTTCAAAATGATTCAAAACAACCATATAAGCTTCACACTTTTTTTAAGAACACTAGCTAAGTTCGCCTGATACTGCCTAAGCGAACTTAATAAGTTCGTCTGAACTTCACTGAGCGAACTTAACCCCAAGCGAATTTGATATCAAGCGAACTTAATATGAAGCGAACTTAATAAGTTCGCTTAAACCAGAATCCAGAAATCTGATTAAGTTCGCCTAATTTGAGAGAAGCGAACTTGATAAGTTCGCCTGCAGACCAATTCAGCAAGTTCGCTTGCTTCAGCAGAATCAAAATCAAGAACAGTTTCAACCCAAAAACACGAACCCAATTTCACCAAAAATCTTCATAATTCACTGATTTGAAGGAATTAGACCAAATTAAACCATAGGATTGTGTATTTATCAATTAGAACCTTTCTATCGGATCAATTTCTTCAAAATCCACTTCAAAAACACCAAATCAGAAGCAACATAAGCTTGAAAACTCCATGGAAATGAAAATTTCAAAGATGATGAATTTCTTGTCAATTTTCATACAAAACCGTCTAAAATCACCAAGAATCACGAGCATAAGCTCTGATACCACTTGTAGGTCCTCATGGCACTTCTACGGATCGTTCTCGTGATAAGACGTGTCGTTAACTCAAAGTGCGGAATCCAACGAATCAACGATTGCATACACAAAAGACAATAGAGACAATCAAGTAAATAACATTCACGCTTGTATTCCAATTCTCAATAGAGTTTACAGACTCAATCAGACCAAATCGTTCAACTCTGTTCTCTTCTATTCTGTTAACTCTGTAAACACTATTTATAGACATCTGACCTGCATTAGGCGAACTTACTTGTTAAGTTCGCTTAAGTCTATCTGAGGCGAACTTTTTAAGTTCGCTTAGTCTGTTAGAGGCGAACTTAACAAGTTCGCCTCTAACAGACTAAGCGAACTTAAAAAGTTCGCCTCAGATAGACTTAAGCGAACTTAACAAGTTCACCTCTAGCATAACTTGCATAAACACTTAGAACATTTTACATTACAAAAACATAAAGACATTAGATCTAAACTATTACAAAGCTTTTGTCATTAAAAACTATGTCCTAACAAGTGATGAGCTCGGAGTATGATAAAAGCCCTTACGAGGGCGGTTGTGTCGAGGTAATTGTTGTGTGCGTTTATATTTTATTTATATTGCATGCAAGTGTTTACTGATAACTAATGTGTTGTGATGTTATTGATTTGATGTTAAGCAATAGATTGACTATGGTGTGCGAATAAGGTCGTGCTTACGACTACTGTGTAGTAGCCCTTGTAAGAGTCATTGTTAGGGCTAGTCGGGTCTATGATTAGGAGTTGGTTATTTTAACCAGATATCATGTCGATGCGTGTGGTGAATTACGAGTTAGTAGATCGGTGAGTTCGATCTGCGTCGGAGAATTTACAGGGTTTTGGGTATGAGGTGAGTCTTGGGAGGTGGACCCTTATGGGGATGGGTCGATAAGCTGGGTTACTTATATGTTAATAAATGACAAACCATTTTATAAAGGACCGGGATGTCCTGAGTTTATATAAATGAGATTTGTGAGGAGATGGTTTCTACTTAAAATAAACTGTTAGAACTCACTCAGCGTAGCTGACTTTGTATGTACGTTAGATTGTTTTGCAGGTGAGTAACTCTGACGAGGCATCTTGGGTTGGGAGCGTTGTTACTCGAATTGGTGTGTACGCATTCGTAAGGTAAAGTTAAGAATGTTAATGAAATTAAAATATAAATACTATTTTGAGAAAGACTACCACTGTATCTTTTAAATGAAAGTTAAGTGTTTTAAAGAGAATACCGAGTGATGTGACTTAACTGTAGGGTGCCGGTTTGGGGGCCTTACAAGTTGGCATCAAAGTCTAGGTTTAAGAGAAAAACGGTGTTTTAAAAACATAAAATACCTATACATAAACCAAAAATGGGACGAGGGTAAAACGAATGCCACCACGAGTAACCGCGAACCAAGAGGTACGTATTTTGAGTTAAACATTAATTGTTTGAGTATTAATTGTGTAGTATAACACTACGTGGAGTTGTGTGATATGAGTATGTGGAATCATGTTTTGTAAACAGTGTGTTGTGAATATTGTGATATGTGTGACTAAGTGGTAGTATTGCATTGTGTCATGTGGATTGTGTGGGATGCATGTGCATCTGTTGTATGGAAGGTAGAAAGCTAGTATGAGTATGATGGGGAACGTTTAGAATCCGAGCAGTAACGTGGACCACCAATCACATTTGATCACCGTGATTCGACAGTCTATGGTTACTCTTATATTCTGAATTTGTTACCTAAGTGATCGGTCAGACGGGGAGCTCTAGCTAGGAGGAATGCAGATCGACAGGCCAGGCAGATGGCTGCTATAGATGGAACTGACAATGACATGGGAGTAGTGTTGGTGCTTCCCACGCCGAGTGTGACTAGAACTTTGAGGGGCGACATGTCACGTGGTGCGATGATTGGAGAGACTGGATAGAAAAGGAGGACGGTGTCAGTAGTACGTGATTTTTCTTCATGATGAGGACCTGCAAGGTTGAGAGATCGACTGCTTGCGACAGCTAAGAGAGCTATATTTTAAGAAGACATGGTGAATGACCCGGGATCTGATGGGGAGGAACCAGAGGAGGACGCGCCAGATACACCGGGTGTGGTCCTATAGGGATTTTGCAAGCATTGTCTTGGAAGCTCGATTGTTTGATGATTAGTAGATGTAATAGTTGCCACAAGAGAGTTTGGGTGATTTGACATTATGACTAATTAGACGATTACGTTATGAAGTTCTGATGTCGATTTTCGATTATTGATTGTGGCATTAATTTTGAGTTTTACCGCATGTTGATTTGAACATAATTAATGATAATTGTGTGTTGCGGTGGTGTACGATCGTGTTTGCAGTGGGGATTATGTACGGTAATGTGTTACTATGTGATTACATTTCGAATGACGTGAAACCATAATGTGATATTTGTTGAGTAGGTTGTGCAGATAGAGTTTTATAGATATGAAATTAAATTTGTATGTGTCTACGGTCTTGAGATAGTGTCACCTATGTGCTAATGTTTAGGTGCTGTTTGGGGTGCAATGGGTGTATTGCACTTTGTGTGAATGTTCAGGACGAGGTCCTGTGGGAAGTTGTGGTTATACATCTTTTGTGCGTATGAATATTCAGGACGGGGTCCTGTGGGAAATTGTGGGTATATATCTTATGTGTGTATGAATGTTTAGGATGATGTCTAGTGTATGATACCTATATTGTAACCTGTGGGATGATGTCTTGTGTCAAGTCTGAGTAGTGTGTCGTCTTGAACCATTGGTACGACTTGTATGGGGTACGACCGTGTGAACTCTGTGTGAGTACGTGATGACGTGTGGCAAGAGCCACTATTGTGATGAATAGAATATGGAGTTCAGGGGTTTGTGTATCTACAAATGACGTGATCATGTCATATATATGTAGATTTAGTCAGGTCTAGCTAGTTGTGTGTGCACGTGGTGCGAGTTAGAAAGTTCGGTTACTAGTACGTATGTAGAACATTGTGTGTTATGTCGTTATGTTGTGTCGGTATGTGTCCTTGTAATACACGTTTAGTCGTGCATAGGACGGGTGGTTGGTGTGCTTAGGCATAGTATTTCTATCTTGAAGTTTTTCTTGACATTGATACATCGAGGTGATGCGAGGAGTTTGGACGTTTTTCTAGACGATCGGTGATGTGCTCTTATAAGATGCCTATGCTTATATCTCGGGAATTCGGAGCATGAAGCGAATGGGTGGAGTTGTGAGAGTTAATGCTGAAAGCGTTTACGTGGACGCTCGATCGGAGATAATTAAGATGTTATCGAGATGACGACCCTGAAGATTTCAGAATGGAGTGAACGAAGTGACGATAAGATCTACTTGGAATACGTTCCGTATGAAGAATTCTGTCGATGTGAAATACCAGAGGAATAGGTTTGTTTTCTCCGAACGAGACGATGGGTAGCTGAGGCTTATGCTAGGGTGTACTTCAAATTCGTACTTGATGAATGAGACAAGGTCGGTAATCACGTGGTAATGGTAGAGCAACGATGAGGAAAGTGAAATTCAGAAGAGGTAAGTGCAGGATTGCACAAAAGTGACTGGGAAGGAAATTCCTGCGCTGGTAAACATATGGCTAGCTTAAAGTGAGCTCCTATGGAGCATTCAAGTGAAGCAAATGGTTGGCTGTTGAAACAGACATGACGATGGTAAGTGAGCTTTTGGGAAACATCGAGAGCTGAGGAGGATGACCCTAGTGTTGGGTGTATGTACATACTTAAGGGGCGTATTGAACGCATGATAATGAAGTAAATATATACTATGGTAGAGAAATTTTGTGGAGACCAGTGTAGCTTTGCACAAGCTCCTTGAGATAATCAAAGAGGGGCAGAAGTAATACGTTTATGGGTAAGGCAGTGATGCTTGAACTTCGGGAATCATCACAGGATGGCGATTAGGGTATGAGGCGAGAAGTATGACGACTTTCAATTGGGTAGAACAACGGGTGTTCCTAGACGTGAGAGGAAAGAAGCCTATTTGGGAAGATAACTGTCGGAGTGACGAGATCATCAAGATAATACAAGAGATACAGGCAATTATGCCTGTGAGCTGGAGTGAAAATGTGACAGGTGAGCGGACAATTGACAGCGTTGTGTTATGTAGTACTAGAGATGATACGTACTATGTTCTTAAGAATAATAAGAGCGATGAGGTATTATCAAGGACAATGACAATGAAACCTTTGTGAAAGGGTTAGTAATCAAGGCAATCACGGAAGGAAACTTCTAGCAAGTGCCGGGATAGGGAGAGTTGGAAATGCAACTGTTTGACTAATGGATGGAAAGACGAGAGATGAGGGAATGTGTAACCTACAAGTCCCAAGGTTGTAAGCATGTGATGGAAAACACTTCTTTGAACACAAGGTATTGTAGCCGATTTGTAGAGTAAAAAGATAGGGATGATGTATGTGGAAGAGAATGAATGTCACCAACAGACTTGGATGCACTAGTTGGATCAGAAGGTTCAGTTGTGTTCGTCTGTGCCGATGCGGGATTCGAGGATGAAACCTCTTTTAAGGGGGATAGACTTGTAACATCCCGAAATCCATCTATTGATTATTTGAGCTAGTGGGGGACCCGAGCCTCTTCTAAATAAGATAGTGGATGGGGTTTTCGTGTAAACCAAAGCTAAGGTAATAAAAAGGGCTCGGTTAGTCGTTTTAATAATAAACTTAGATCGAAACGTGCAAAACGGAATTGGAGGGACCCAGATGTAAACCCTCGAAAGTTTAAATACCAACTTGATCACAAACCCTAGGCCATTCGCCCTAGGTGTGTTCAACGGCAAGGGGAGTGAGCAAGAGAGAGGTCCGGCGGAGAGAGAGGGACGACGGTGGGGGGTTTCGCGGTGGTCCGACGGCGGTGACAGGCGGGGAAACATCACTACACGTACGGTAAGCATGTTTTTACGTTTGTTCACGTAGTTTTAAATCGTTATTTTGCACGGATTATTGGTTAAGGTTTCAGGTGTTCGTTACTAGCGGACGGTAAGGCGATGATCGTGATGGTGTGCGGCTATGGCAGTGGTAACGGAGGTAACAGGAGGTGGCCGTAGGGAGGGTAATGTAAGTCCCAATATCTCTGATGGATCTTCAAACACACGAACAAATACAAATGATACCAAAGTCTCACACGTTATAGGCGGAATCTATACGTGTGGTTATTTAAGAAAAGGATTCGGTGTAACACAATTGTATTATCAAACAAAAGTGATAACAGAGAAATTACACAAAGCCGCTTTTGTCTTACCGCTAACCTTAACTTAGGTTACGAAAATATGTATTTATACTAGATAAACTTTATAAAGCCCATAACATATATTCTCGGCCCATGGTCGGCCCAAGACCCAACTCGTGAACCTAGTTCATGGTTATAGATCCCGAATACCCTTCTATTTGGTAACACCAACGCTTATATTTATTTGATACGTCAGCCTCACATATATAGACCCAACAATCTCCCCCTACGCTGATGCTATCAAATGATTTTCATAATTTGAACGTAGCACTGTGATCACCACTTCGAGCATACAACATTTTCATCACAATATGTGGTTGTTGTTGTGGTGTCGATGTTGGTGTTGATAAGGTTCAACAATTCTGAACTCTCAAACTTGGGTCTCTTTTTCTTCTCTTGGAGTTAGATCCGTATTTGGATCAGAATCAACATTTGCTTGATCATATTGCTAAAAGAGGATGTGAGAGGAGGATTCTCAACATTTCATTTCCGTTTTCAATCTTTCTCTTTCAAGAAGGTTCATGTGTACTTTCATTGTCAGAGTATGAAATCACATCAGGTTCTTTGGACTTGAGTACATTCTGTTGTGGTGGTACTTCAAGCTTGTCAGCAATTGACAACATTTCGATCTTCTTCAACCCCTGGTTCTTGATTTGAAACAAATCCTACAAATTCTTAGAAATTTTGTAAGCATACATGTATATACAACAGGGGATCCAGTATTCACATGAATACCTAGTACATCCACGTACTATTAGACTTTTGAAATTCCAATTCTTTTGATAATAAGTCTTTAAATACAAGAATGGTTAATTTTTGTAAAGATAAAATAAGAATAAAATAAAGTAAAATAGAAAAACTAGAAACTAAACTAAAACTGAAGTAAAAATAAAGATACATTTAAAACTAAAATCTTTTTGAATTTTTCTTAACAAGGTGCAACTTTGTCAGATCCGACACATTTACAAAGATCTCATTATACATAATTGCAACTAAGAGCCTTTAGGAAGTTTGCAATGGGATCAAATCGTTCTATATGCAGATCAAGGAACACTTTTCAGCATAGATTTATTCAGACGGGTCAAGTAAATTACCAATATTCAGATCCTTTTAAACGCATGCTTTAGTGCCAAACCTAAGTCTTTCATTATGATTTCAGTTATCATGTTTTGGTAGAATTATTTATGACTCAATGGGTCCCACACTCATATCTTAAAAACCTGTAATTATTTGACTATGAATTATGTGAATTCTTGATAAACTTTAATGGACCTCACAGCTTATCAGGTAAACCTTCCCTTCCTCATGTTCTTTTGAGCACCTAAATAATAACTAATTAAGCATAACTAGCATGGGTCTATGAACTGTTCAGGGAATTTCTAACAAAATTGATCAATAACAGAGCACTACGGACTTACATGTTCAGGAACAGGAGATGCTAAAGGTCATAGCACAACGGACTTACATGCCCTGACAAGAAATCCCTTCCCAATCACATATTCCTAAAAAGAAAATATATGTACAATTATACTAATATGTACGCACTAACATTGTATATATTTTGAATTTATTCCTAATGCATGACAATGCGTGTCTTTTTGCTCTAGAACTCTGTTTTGCAGATTAGCTTTGCATTTACATTGAATGTCTTTTCAGATTTTGCATGACAACGCATGTCTTTTATTTATACACTATATACATAGACTTGTAATAAGTCAACCGGCAATCCCTTTGTGAAGGGTCTTGGGTTGTGCAATCCCAATAGAGCATGGTTTATCCACAGTTCATCAACCTATATATTTAAATTTTCAATTATTAACAGGAAATACTTATTATACTATTCTATGAAATGTTCCCCACTAAGGCCATAACTTTATTTTGTTCAAGTGTGTAGAAATAAATTCTGATTGCTATAAAATTCTCTAAGTACAACTGCTGTGGACCTCAGAGTTTGCTGCAGATCGACAAACTATTGCGGATAAGCTTATCTTCTTCTGATACTTGTTCTTCTACTGAAGAACAAATCTGCTGCGGACAGCCTTATCTGCTGAAGAACAAAGTTCCTGCTGATAGGCAAATCATCAGCAGCTGTTGACAGTTGTGTCTTGCTGCTGATAGCCATTCCCTCTGAAGATCAAACGTTGTAGCTGACTGGCTTCGATAAAGCAACCATTACCACTGACAACTTTCTTCTACAAAACTGACACACTCCACGTAGAAAGAATGTTACTGGTACAAGAAAATAAAAGACAACGACACACTTCTTCCAAGGACTCAAGCAATGATTCCTAAGAAGACGTTTGAGTAAAGATAACTTTTGTAGTATGTATTGTCGTTACATGTAGAATAGCTTCAATACAAAATCAACGGCTTGTGTTAGATCTGATCCTTAGAATCAAGGGTCTGTCTTGATTCTAAGTTACTATATTCGTAGTACTTAGAGTCATTGTATAAGTGTGATTTTTCTTAAGAGTTTTCTCTGTAATCTTGTAATCTTTGAAGCTTAATACAAATTGCATTTATCAGTATTCTTCTTGTTTACATTGCTTAGTTGTGATTGTTTCTGCCAATCTCAACTAGAATAGAACCATCTTGTATTCACCGATCCTACAAGTGGTACCAAATGCTGGATTATGGGACGACTTTCATGGAAACTCTCACAAAGTCTAAATCCCTCCACCGAGCTCCTCCTCATCAGCAGCCTTCCAAGAAGAAAACCAAACCTACCATCACACCAGAAGACTCAAGAGAAATAGTTGTCTGGTTATACAACACTCAAGACAAATGGTTTGAAGTATTCAGGGGAAAGGAAGAACTGAAAAGATCTATCTATAAATCTGTTGATGAGGTACTGCAACTCCCAGACTCAGATTTAAGAAGAATATTGGAGTTGGATGAAGCCTATAAGCCAGAGAATGAAGGTGGGAGACATCTTTTGCTAGCAATCAACCATCACTTCAACCCTAGTAAAGATGTAATCATTGATGCCAAACCTCTTCAATCCCATTCTCCATTCACCAGTTGGTCCTTCAAGGCTGATACCAACGAGTTTATCTTGATTGATGTTAAAGGACAGAAGATGATATGTTCAAGCAAGGCCATCTTCAAAATGCCAAGTAAAGACATAAAGACTCTATCTGAGCTTCCTCTAAACAATCCCAGTCAGGACCCAAGAGGCTATCAGGTATAAAGGATAGTCTGCAACATGGAAAAGCTTCAGCAGCAAAAGCAGTAAGAGAGTTTTGATAGCATCAGTCTAGGGGGAGTTTGTAGAAATAAAGACTAATGGCTAAAAAATTCTCTAAGTACAACTGCTGTGGACCTCAGAGTTTGCTGCAGATCGACAAACTACTGTGGATAAGCTTATCTGCTGTGGATACTTGTTCTTCTGCTGAAGAACAAATCTGCTGCGGACAGCCTTATCCGCTGAAGACCAAAGTTGCCGCTGATAGAAAAATCATCAGTAGCTGTGGACAGTTGTGTCTTGCTGCTGATCAACAACATTGCTGCTGATAGCCATTCCATATGAAGATCAAACATTGCAGCTGACTGGCTTTGATAAAACAACCATTACCACTGACAAATTTCTGCTGCAACACTGACACACTCCACGCAGAAAGAATGTTACTGGTGCAAGACAATAAAAGACAACGAAGCTTTTCTTCCAAGGACTCAAGCAATGATTCCTAAGAAGACGTTTGAGTAAAGATAACTTTTGTAGTATTTATTGTCGTTACATGTAGAATAGCTTCAATACAAGATCAACAGCTTGTGTTAGATCTGATCCTTAGAATCAAGGGTATGTCTTGATTCTAAGTTACTATATAAGTAGTACTTAGAGTCATTGTATAAGTGTGATTTTTCTTAAGAGTTTTCTCTGTAATCTTGTAATCTTTGAAGCTTAATACAAATTGTATTTATCAGTATTCTTCTTGTTTACTTGTTTACATTGCTTAGTTGTGATTGTTTTCGCCAATCTCAACTAGAATAGAACCATCTTGTATTCACCGATCCTACAAGTCGTATCAGAGCTTTGGCTCCCAGATTAAACAAACTCACACTTGTTTAATCATTCTCTGGTTCTATTCAAAACTATCCCTTTGCTAAAGTCACCCATTATCACAAATAAAAAATGGCACAAAACAATGGAGTTGAAGACATTGGAAGCATCAGCAGACCACCAAGACTGGTGTCTAGAGAAGACTATGATATGTAGAAGAACAAAATGGAAAGCTTCTTCTGCTATCAAGAATATGGGATGTGGAAATCCATTAAAGATGGACCATACATACCCATGGTGGCCTCCGCTGATTCCGGAGGTACACTGGTTCCCAAAGAATCCTCCAAATACTCTGATGAAGACATCAAGAAAATGGAGGTAGATTTCAAGGCCTTGGGAGCCACCCAAATGTGCTTACCAAATGAAGTTTTTCACAACTTCAGAGGATACAAAACTGCAAAGGAGCTATGGGAGGCTCTTGAGAAGATGTTTGCTGGTTCAGAGGAAGTAAAAGAAAACAGAAGAGACATCCTGAAGAAGCAATATGAAAACTTCGTCTGGAAGGAAGGCGAGTCTCTAACTGTTTTATTTAACAGATATACTTATCTTGTAGGTGAGCTGCAATGCTCAAAAGTGAAGCTGGAGAATGAAGATATTCTCAAGAAGTACACCAGGTCTCTACCTAGTTGCTGGACACCCTACGTAGTGTCTTCAACTCCATTGTTTTGTTAAAGACCTATGAATTAGAGATGATTCAGGCCAAGGAAAGAAGCTCAAGCTAGCAAACAACCTCAACATCCACCACCACCTCTTCTACCCTCCACTCTGACCACTCAGGTCCTAGTTCAAGCAACTATTATCCTCCCATCGTCACTCATCCCCAAACTCCAACCTCTCAATCAAACAACTCACCATTTCTTCTTGAAGCCCCACCTCAAACATCAACCTCTGCTACTTTTGTCTCTGAAAACTCAAGCAATATGTCCTTTATAAAGAAAGATCCAAAATGTTTTCATCCAGATGATCTAGAAGAAATGGATATACAACACTCCTACGCCATGCTCTCTCTAAGAGCAAAAAGGTTCTACTCAAGAACAGCAAGACCCGTTCCAAGCAACAACTCTAACACCAGGGTTGGCTTACACAAAAGCAAATTGAGGTGTTACAACTGTAACCAACTTGGTCATTTTGCTAGAGTATGCAAGGCACCAAAGGCAAACCCAGCTGCGGCTCATACCAGACAAGCTCACCAAGCTCAGCCAAGACAGCAACAACAGCAACAGGCCACTCCTCCTACATAAACTGCAGCTTGTGTAGCTGTTGGAACTACTGACTTTGACTGGAGCTTCCAGTATGAGGATACTCCTGCCAAAAATCAAGCTGTCATGGCAGACACATCAGAGGTACCACCTGAGGTATATGAAAATCTTTGTACTCAAGCTTGTATTGATAAGGTCCTTGGATACAGGTAACATAACCAGAATCTCATTGATCAAAATGAAGAATTTCACCAAATGAAATCTGAATTTAAAAAGGTTGAAAACAGTTACAAGGAAAAGATTGATTGTTTAAAGAAAGAAATTTCATCATTAAAACATGAACAAACAAACCTTGAAACTCAAATTGATGATCTTCTGGTTATGTTAAAAGCTACAAGGGCCGAATTAGCAGACCAAAAGGTCCATGTGGAAAAATATGAGTTTGTATCCAAAAAGCTTCAAAGACTTATGGATGCTCAAATTCATGAAAAGGTAACTGCTGGTCTTGGATTCCAAGCTGAACAACCCTACAATGTTGTTCCTCCACCCGCTGACTATGTAGCCATTCATGAACCAAGTTTCAATCTTTCCAACCTTGACATGGCTAACCGAAACCTTGACCCTGTTGTCCAAGAAACCCTTGTGCAAGAATGCACTACTTCATCCGAGTCTGAGTCAACATGCTCAGACTCCAATGAAACCAATAAAGTTTCATCACCACCTACCTGTGAAGTTATTAAAGCCAACAATCCAAACCCTTTCATCCCTTCAAAAACAGTCCTAGTATCTCAACCAACCAAACAAATCAGAATCAACTATCCTGCAGAAGGAAGAAAGCTAACTATTGAAAAGGGACAGTCTTCAACCTCCACCAACTCAAAGCCTCAATCCAAATCAATCCAACAAAGGAAGGTGTTTGACATATGTCATGCGCCTGGAGAGAGAGCTCCATATGTTCAAAAGACATTGGTGTTAGGACATGTTTTGTAACTGTTGATAAAATTCTGTGTAAGTTCATAGAGAGGCGAACTTAACAAGTTCGCCTGGTTTATCAGAGGCGAACTTGTTAAGTTCGCTTAGTCTATCCGAGGCGAACTTGTTAAGTGTCACACCCCGACCGATGGCGGAATCATCGGGGCGGGACATGTAAGATTGTTCATAGCACATGGTTGACTAAATTGAAATATATTAAAGTCAAATTTGCATTACAAATAATCCAAGTACAAACCAAATTCAACAAAGAAACATAAAACAACTCATAGAATTCTTGATTTAAGTTGCTAAGTCTAAATCCTATATTAAGCACGTCTTGAATCATCCTCACATATTAGGGCCTGAAACATGAATAAAATAAAGTCAACTAAAAAGTTGGTGAGTATAACATAGATGTATATAGATAGCATATAGTTGAAAACAAATCCTTTACATATCATGATAAATAAGCCATTTATGGGGAGCAGCTATTGTGTAACCATGTACAATCAAACCTTTGTAACTAGCATGCAAAACAAATTGTGTTGTCGGTTTCAATCACCGCGTACCATGGGTGGGTTTGTCAGACTCAACAGATCTATCATTGAAAACCGTCGGCTTGTATAGTTAATGATTGCACATAATCGCATACAAAGGTTAGCACACCTAGCACTCGGGCATAAAGCTCAAATTTGCACACATGAAAGTAAATAGGATTTGTACTTTGTATTGTTTGTGTAAATGTAATGTGCAATTTGAATAATGTTCATGTTTCACCCCAAAAGTGTAAAAGAGTAAAAGGGGTTGTGAATACTCACTTGGTATGGAAGTGTAGCTAACAAAGATTATAGATAGCAAATATGATCCTCGATATGCACAATTTAACTTAAAGAGTAATGTGTATTGAATCAAATAGATGCATAAAGTTTAAGTCTAAGTTGAAAGTTGAATTTGTGTATAAAACTATTGATTTGTATTTAAAAGTATTCAATAAAATATATAGAGTTTGAAGTAAAAATATTTTTGAAACAATTTGATTAGGTTTGAATTGGATAATTGAATAACTATATAATTATAGTTTATGAAATAATGTAAATATTAATTGTAATTAAGTATAAATAAATAAATGATTTTGATTTAGAATGTAAATTAAATAAATAATCATTATCTTATTTATTTATAAATTTTGTAACTTAATTATTTAAAATATCATTTAAGTGTAAGATAATAAATATAAATTTAATTTTTCATAAACTTTTAAATAAATTATATTTATGCCAAGATTAAACTTTTAATCCATTTTTAAATAAAGAAAACATATTTTTATAAAATCGAAACATTTATTGATCGAAAAAATATAAAATTATAATTCTGTTACAATTTCTGAGTCACACACGACCGTACCTCAGAAGGGCACGATCGTGCTTAAGCCACGGGCGCGACCGCGCTAGTCGGGGCGCGACCGGGTTGATCAACAGAGGGCACAAAACTAGACCAGTCAACAGGCACGACCGTGCCTTGTGTCACACCCCAACCGGGCGGCGAAACACGTCGGAGTATGACCCGAATTGTGACCAGATTGCTCGTAGCACTTGGAACTATTAAAATTTCATAATTTTATTCAAAAATATTAAAAGTGCCTCAAAGGCTACAAATAGTTCAAATAAACAAGACAAAACATAGTTCCAAACAAGATAAAATCAGATTTCAAATTTCTAAGTCCAAGCCTAAGTGTTGAACATAAATCAAGCGTTGCTTGAACTTGGTGCACCTGAAACATGTTTAAAATAAGAGTTATCAACAAAATGAATTGTTGGTGAGCAATCATGGTAGATATAGATATAGTAGTTTAGATAAAGTACAAATTCCATGCTAAGACAAGTAATACATTATAGTCTTATTGTATATACACACAGTCCAAATTAAACCTTCCTTTTAAGATTTATCCAATTCAGATTGTCCAACATAAAGTTAACAGTTTTTCAGTTTCAGAATTCATTACATGCATCCTAGATCAAAGAAATGCATGGGGTAGCTAACCCACATGGTACCACTAATTCCATTCATAGGCTGTCGAAACAGTTAATAATATGAACTAGTGTAATCAACAAATAAGCCACATAATGCAATTAAACAAGTCTAACATAAGGGAATTTGTTTCAAGTTGTGAGATTTGTCAATAGTGTAAGTGTAATTATATAGGAACATGTTTCACCCCAAAAGTGATAAAATGTATAAAGAGGGGCATGAAAACTCACATGGTTTGTAAGTAGTTTCCGAGCTAAGTTTGATCCAAAGATATAATCCAAAGTAGGTCACAATTAACCTATTATAGTTGTAGTTTAGTCATTTAGTTTAAAGGAATAAGCTAAGGTTTGTTCGTGTTCTCGAATTTGGGAAATTAGGATTTTGGAAAGTTTAAGGTTTGAAAAGTAATTTGGTTATAGTTTAAGGTGTGCAAGTATTTAAATTACTAAATTATTATGTTTAGTAATTTAAATATAATTTCAGATTTTATAAAATATTTTAAGTGATTATTTAATTAATTACTTATTTAGTAATTTAGTTAATAAATGTGTTTAATTAACTAAATATGTCAAAAAGATAGTAAGAATATAAATATAATTTAAATTATAAATTTTATAAATATTTTCTGTTAATAAGTAAATTTTTATAAAATTTACTTATTTTTAGTTTAATTAAATCAATAATTCCATTGATTTAATTACAAAACAAAATTAGTAAAAATTAGTAAAAATGTCTAAAAGTTCCAGAAACTTAATATTTTGTTAAAAATATATAGATTAAGTTTCTGTAATTTTTGTATAATTTTTGGAATAGATTTACTAATTTTAAATAAATAGTCCAAGCTTTAAATTTAGACTTTTAAATAATTAATTTTATAAACTCAGAAAGTTTTCTGTTTTTATTTTATAAAACAGTAGAGAATTTTATTACAAAAATTTGGACTATTTATTTGTACATTTTCGAGTTGTAAATAAAAAGTTATGAATTTTTAAAGATTAAAGATTTAATAAAAAGAAAAATCAAAAATAGGAAAATGTTGAAAAGTGGGCGAACCGGCCACAAGGCGGATCGAACCTGGGCTACTTGGCTTAGCAGCAGTGCACCTGACCGTTGGGCCAAGTGGCTAACCTGGTAATAAGTTGAATTGGGTTATATTTAACCCAGATCTTGGATCCGGTTTGTGTTCGTTTAAGCAAAAAAAAAGCTCACGGGTGAGGGCCTTAGCCGGACTCGAACCCGTGACCTCTCGTTCGTAATACGCGCACCCGGCCATCTCGGCCAAGTGACCAACTCGTAAACAAACGGAGAGAGGTTCCTTTTAACGACGTTTTCGAAATAAAATCCCAAATCCGTTTGAAACACAAGAACCCTAATCTGAGTTTGTTCGAATTCGATGAATCCGTATAATAGGAACTCAATTAACCATAGGGCTTTTGTTATACGTTCAATTCCGAGCCTAATGACGTATTGAATTACCTGGAATGATCAACTGATCGAAGTTCTGGACTCGTTGTTCAGTTCGTCTGAACTGAGATTCCGAGAGAGAGAATTAGAGAGTGTTAGGAGTTGTGATTTGTTTCAAATGGACGCATTAGGTGTCGTAGAGGTTTGTACAACCTCAATTCGACAAATAAATTCGCGAATTAACGAGTTTTGATTACGGTTTAAGACGGTTTAAAGTTTTTAGCCGTTTTCTACTGTTACGAGTTAAAATTTCGAATTAAACGAGTTCATCATGCTCGTTTATGAGTTGTAATGGGATTTCAGTTACGAATCTTTGCTCTTATCATCTCAAAACGCGTTTTCGAATATTCAGAACCCAAAACCGGGTTCCCCTTGTTTCGAACCCACGACCCCTTTTGGGTGGGTTTTAAAACAGAAAAATACAACTTTGGTCCCTGAGGTTTGTTAAGTTGACTCCGGTCAACTTAAACTTGAAAATAAGTTTGAGGAAAGGCAGTTTAGCCCTTGTAGTTAAGTTTTAACCAAAAACTAAGTTAGTTAGGTTAAATAGGGTTTTTAGTTAATAAATTTGATATATTTTAATATTTAAATGTATAAATTAAATTTAAATTATAAAAGAATTATTTATTTCTATAAAAATGATATAAAATGACATATTTTTATAGAACTTTATTTTAAAAATATTTATTTAATTAAACTTTATTTATTTGATTTATTTAGGAATAAATCTTATTATTTCTTAAAAATTCATAAAAATTTATAAAAGTCATTTTAATTTATATAATTTGTGTTTTAATTTAAATAAAACACATTAGGATTTTTTTTTCAAATTAAATAAGTATAATTTTTTTTTTTTTACACTTAGATAATTTATGAGATTTATTTTATATAGTTTAGGGACTTTATTCAAATACCATGAATATTAGCCCTAAAACATAGTTTGAGTATGGTTTTTAGCCACATAGTTTAAGCAATTTATTTAAGAATTTTCACATATTATTAAATATGGATAATTAGGGTTTACAATAAATGCCAAATGGCCGGAAATTGTAAACGGAAAAGTACAGATATTACAGTCTCCCCTACTTTAGGAAATTTCGTCCCGAAATTAAGTAGTGGAGTTTGTGAACAGGTGTGGGTACTTGGCCTTCATTTGATCTTCATGTTCCCAAGTGAACTCGGGTCCTCGTTTAGATTGCCAACGTACTTTCACAATCGGAATTCGGCTTCTTTTAAGTTGTTTGATCTCTCGATCCATGATTTCAATAGGCTTTTCCACGAAGTGGATGGACTCGTCAATGTGAACTTCGTCAAGAGGAACTTGGAGGTTTCCCTCGGCAAGACACTTCTTGAGGTTAGATACATGAAACGTGGGATGTACATTGCTAAGCTTGTCGGGTAATTCCAACTCGTAAGCAACTTTCCCGATACGTTTGATGATTTTGAAAGGTCCAACGTATCGCGGTGTGAATTTCCCTTTCTTCCCAAACCGGACAACGCCTTTCCAAGGTGATACCTTTAAAAGAACCATGTCACCAACTTGGAATTCAAGAGGTTTTCTACGAATATCAGCATTCTTCTTTTGTCTCTCCCGAGCCAAACGAAGATTGTCGCGAACTTGGATGATTCGATCAGTGGTGTCTTGGACTAGAGCGGGACCAGTGATTTGTGCTTCACCGACCTCATCCCAGCCAAGAGGAGAACGACAATGGCGACCATATAAAGCCTTGAAAGGTGCCATCTCGATACTAGCATGGTAGCTGTTGTTATACGAAAACTCAGCTAGTGGAAGATATTTGTCCCAATTGCCTCCAAAGTCAAGGACGCAAGCACGTAACATATCTTCAAGAGTTTGAATCGTTCTTTCCGTTTGACCATCAGTTTGGGGATGTTAAGCTGTACTCAAATTCAATTGAGTACCCATGAACGATTGTAGAGATCCCAAAAAACGGGAAGTGAAACGACTATCACGATCAGATATGATATTAAGAGGAACGCCATGTAGACGAACGATCTCATCCAAATAAACTTGAGCCAACTTCTCAGCTCCCCAATCATCTCGAATTGCGAGAAAATGAGCTGATTTCGTGAGTCGGTCCACGATTACCCAAATGCTATCAAATCCTCGAGGTGTTCTTGGAAGTTTGGTGATAAAATCCATGGAAATACACTCCCATTTCCACATTGGAATCTCGGGTTGTTCAAGCAAACCCGAAGGTCGTTGATGTTCAATCTTGACCTTAGAACAAGTAAGACATTTTGAAATGTACACGGCAACATCTTTCTTCATGCCGGGCCACCAATAGTGTTGGCGAAGGCCTTTGTACATTTTATCGGCTCCTGGGTGTATAGAATAACGAGTTTTGTGAGACTCGTCAAAAATCAAAGTACGAAGATCATCCCGATCAGGAACCCATAAGCGGTTTAAGAAGTGTAGCAACCCATTGGGTCGAGTCTCCAATTGTTTTTCAACTCCACAACCCAATTCTTTTTGCATGTTGCCCTCGGAAAGAACCGTTTGTTGAGCTTTAAGAATTTTGGTCTCGATATCCGATTGAATAAGAGCACAACATATGTTAGGATATTCTTTCCGACTTAACGCATCAGCCACCACGTTAGCTTTCCCTGGATGATATTTGATTTCGCAATCATAATCATTTAACAGTTCCATCCAACGACGTTGTCTCATGTTTAAGTCTTTTTGGTTGAATATATGTTGCAAACTCTTGTGATCGGTAAAGATTTCACATTTGGTTCCATAGAGATAATGTCTCCAAATTTTGAGAGCAAACACGACCGCACCAAGTTCGAGGTCGTGAGTGGTGTAGTTATCTTCATGAACCTTAAGTTGTCTTGAGGCATAAGCAATCACCTTACCCCTTTGCATGAGAACGCATCCAAGTCCTTGCTTTGAAGCATCACAGAAAACAACGAAGTCGTCGCTGCCATCGGGAAGAGATAGGACTGGAGCATGGCACAATTTTTCTTTAAGAGTTTGGAACGCTTCTTCTTGCTCTTGTCCCCATTCAAAGATCCTACCCTTATGAGTTAGGGCAGTGAGAGGAACAGCAATCTTGGAAAAGTTAGAAATAAAGCGTCGATAATATCCTGCTAGTCCAAGAAAAGAACGGATTTCTGTTGGTGTTTTAGGAGCAATCCAATTCTTTACAGCTTCAATTTTAGCAGGATCAACATGAATCCCAGCCTCGTTAATAACATGACCTAGGAATTGGACTTCCTTTAGCCAGAATTCACATTTGGAGAATTTAGCATAAAGTTGTTCCTGTTTAAGAAGATCAAGTACTAAACGAAGATGTTCTTCATGTTCTTGCTTAGATTTTGAGTAGATAAGAATATCGTCAATGAAGACAATGACGAATTTATCCAAATAAGGTCGACAAACACGATTCATCAAATCCATGAACACGGCAGGTGCGTTAGTCAAACCGAATGGCATGACAACAAACTCGTAGTGTCCATAGCGAGTTCTAAAAGCTGTTTTGGGAATGTCTTCCTCCTTAACACGTAGTTGGTGATAACCCGAACGAAGATCGATCTTTGAGAAAATAGAAGCTCCTTGGAGTTGATCAAATAAATCGTCAATCCTTGGAAGTGGGTATCGATTCTTGACAGTCAATTTGTTGAGTTCCCGATAGTCGATACACATCCTAAAAGATCCATCTTTCTTCTTGACGAATAAGACAGGTGCTCCCCATGGTGAGGAACTAGGACGTATGAATCCTTTATCAGAGAGTTCTTGAAGTTGACTAGCAAGTTCTTGCATTTCAGATGGTGCAAGACGATATGGTGCTCTTGCCACAGGAGTTGCACCAGGCACAAGGTCGATACGAAACTCGACTTGTCGTGTAGGGGCAATTCCCGGTAGGTCTTCCGGAAATACTTCAGCAAAGTCCTTAATCACAGGAATATCAGCCATGAGTTTACCCTTGTCCTTCTCTTTCACAACGTGAGCTAGAAAAGCTGGATAATTCTTGTTGAGGTACTTCTGAGCTTTTGTTATAGTCATCAGTTTTAAGCCTTTGGGTTGTTTCTCTCCATACACGTGTAGTACTTCACCAGACGGCAGAGGAATCTTTATGAATTTGTCGGCACAAACGATCTCAGCACGATGTTTGGATAACCAATCCATGCCGACGATCACGTCGAAACTCCCAAGTTGCATAGGAGTTAAGTCAATAGAGAAAGTATGTTCGTTAAGTTGTAGTTGATTGTTTGCAATGATTGAGTCAACTTTAACGGATTTCCCGTTAGCTACTTCTACATTATAAGTTTTGTCTAGTTGGGTTCTAGTCTTAGCAAGCATTGGTTCAAAGTCAAAGGACACGAAACTTTTATCCGCACCAGAATCAAACAAAATAGTAGCATATTGATTATTGATCAGATACGTACCATTGACAACATCGTTGTCGGCTTGAGCTTGACTAGCAGTAATGGTGTAGACTCGGCCTTTGG
Organism: Smallanthus sonchifolius; assembly: GCA_023525975.1. NCBI lineage: Eukaryota > Viridiplantae > Streptophyta > Magnoliopsida > Asterales > Asteraceae > Smallanthus > Smallanthus sonchifolius. Next base: position 72,959,148 of record CM042018.1, on the reverse strand, counting down.
AAGCAGAGATTGAAGATTTTATTGCATTGGCCAGTAATGGACACTTATCCTTGAAGTGACTTGGATCTCCACATTGGAAACAAGCCTTAACAGTTAAGGATGGTGTGTTTTGTATCACGTTATGGCCTTGCACTTGAGATTGAGTGTTGCTTGGGGTTCGGCAACGATCTTGAGTATGTCCCAACCTTTTGCACTTTGTGCAAACCCAACACGGTGCATTGGGAAGATGGTGAGACTTGCAAATATCACATTGAGGATAACTCCCCGAATAAGCCTTCTTGGTTGGACTGAAGGTAGTAGTAGTAGCAGGTGCTACTTGGCTCACAGGTTGAGCAGGTGTAACAGTCCCATAATTTTGTTTATGGTTGGACTTTCTCTTCCTGTTTCTACCAGTAGGTTCAGGTTTAGAAGTCACAGCAGCAACCACAGCAGGTTTCTTCCCTCCTTTGCGGTGAAGGATTCCCGCATCGACATAAGTGTCGGTAAGTGTGGCTGAAAGACGAACAGCTTCTTCGATAGTAGCAGGTCTACTACTAAGAACATCACTCCTGATTTGAATTGGGAGTCCCTTGCAGAATTTCTCAATCTTCCTAGCCAAGGTGTCGACTAGGTGAGGAACGAGTAGACAAAGCTCATAAAAACGAGTGACATAAGCAGAATTGTCACCACTATCTTGGGAGAGAGTCCAAAATTCCTCCTCGATCTTCATCATTTCGTTTCGAGGACAGAACTCATTGATCATGAGTTCCTTGAATTCAGCCCAAGGAAGAGCCATAGCAACAAGAACGGTGCGAGTAGTTTTCTCGCCGTTCCACCAAGTTAGTGCACGCTTTTGAAAGACGCTTGAGCCATATTGAACCTTGAGTGCCTCGGGAACACCAGCATTAAGGAAGGTGTTCTCAATGCCCTCAAACCATTGGAGTAGTCCAGTGGCTCCTTCATGACCCGAATACTTTGGTGGTGAACACGAATTAAAGTATTTGAAGTTGCAAGCATTGTTGTTGTTGTTATTAGAAGAGCTTTGATCACGATGTTGAAACAGAGCTGGTAGTATTGCAGCAATCCGATCAACAATTTGTTGTGTGAGTGCCGGATTTGTATCAACGGGATCAGACATTCTATAAGAAAATAAAGTAAAATGCAAGTTTGAGATGAATAATAATATTCAAGAGTTAGCTTTGAAAGTAAAGATAGGCTTAAGTTTAAACACATAGTTAGTAATTGTGTTGGTTGGGTTTTACCTCACAATTACTTAGGACATATCAAGGTTAATAAGATTTCAACAATATTTGAGAAAGTCATGCTTTAGCCTATAAGTGAACACTCATCCCGAGAATCCCCAGGTAAGCGTAACAGGTCCAGTAATTTGGATTTGTACGAATACGCTTGCCTAGACAGGAAACTCAGAATACAGGCATTCACCCTTCCAGATTGCACGAGTTTCTGAACATTGTCAAAGTCTTAAACCTTAACGAGATTTTGGATAGACTTACAAAGTCTAGGGGGTTTTATAAAATATTTTAAAATATTGAAGAATTTCATATAAAAGAATATTGATGGAAATATAAGGTAAAGTCTTAGAATTTTGAGGATTTGTAAGATTTGTGTTAAAGATTTAGAATTTGACAAATAAACACATAAGTTCCTAATCATGCAAGACTAAAAGAGGGTCCTAAAGTTATAGTCTAGGTTAAAGATTTCTAATAACCTAAATCCCTATAACCAAGGCTCTGATACCAATCTGTCACACCCCAACCGGGCGGCGGAACACGTCGGAGTATGACCCGAATTGTGACCAGATTGCTCGTAGCACTTGGAACTATTAAAATTTCATAATTTTATTCAATAATATTAAAAGTGCCTCAAAGGCTACAAATAGTTCAAATAAACAAGACAAAACATAGTTCCAAACAAGATAAAATCAGATTTCAAATTTCTAAGTCCAAGCCTAAGTGTTGAACATAAATCAAGCGTTGCTTGAACTTGGTGCACCTGAAACATGTTTAAAATAAGAGTTATCAACAAAATGAATTGTTGGTGAGCAATCATGGTAGATATAGATATAGTAGTTTAGATAAAGTACAAATTTCATGCTAAGACAAGTAATACATTATAGTCTTATTGTATATACACACAGTCCAAATTAAACCTTCCTTTTAAGATTTATCCAATTCAGATTGTCCAACATATAGTTAACAGTTTTTCAGTTTCAGAATTCATTACATGCATCCTAGATCAAAGAAATGCATGGGGTAGCTAACCCACATGGTACCACTAATTCCATTCATAGGCTGTCGAAACAGTTAATAATATGAACTAGTGTAATCAACAAATAAGCCACATAATGCAATTAAACAAGTCTAACATAAGGGAATTTGTTTCAAGTTGTGAGATTTGTCAATAGTGTAAGTGTAATTATATAGGAACATGTTTCACCCCAAAAGTGATAAAATGTATAAAGAGGGGCATGAAAACTCACATGGTTTGTAAGTAGTTTCCGAGCTAAGTTTGATCCAAAGATATAATCCAAAGTAGGTCACAATTAACCTATTATAGTTGTAGTTTAGTCATTTAGTTTAAAGGAATAAACTAAGGTTTGTTCGTGTTCTCGAATTTAGGAAATTAGGATTTTGGAAAGTTTAAGGTTTGAAAAGTAATTTGGTTATAGTTTAAGGTGTGCAAGTATTTAAATTACTAAATTATTATGTTTAGTAATTTAAATATAATTTCAGATTTTATAAAATATTTTAAGTGATTATTTAATTAATTACTTATTTAGTAATTTAGTTAATAAATGTGTTTAATTAACTAAATATGTCAAAAAGATAGTAAGAATATAAATATAATTTAAATTATAAATTTTATAAATATTTTCTGTTAATAAGTAAATTTTTATAAAATTTACTTATTTTTAGTTTAATTAAATCAATAATTCCATTGATTTAATTACAAAACAAAATTAGTAAAAATTAGTAAAAATGTCTAAAAGTTCCAGAAACTTAATATTTTGTTAAAAATATATAGATTAAGTTTCTGTAATTTTTGTATAATTTTTGGAATAGATTTACTAATTTTAAATAAATAGTCCAAGCTTTAAATTTAGACTTTTAAATAATTAATTTTATAAACTCAGAAAGTTTTCTGTTTTTATTTTATAAAACAGTAGAGAATTTTATTACAAAAATTTGGACTATTTATTTGTACATTTTCGAGTTGTAAATAAAAAGTTATGAATTTTTAAAGATTAAAGATTTAATAAAAAGAAAAATCAAAAATAGGAAAATGTTGAAAAGTGGGCGAACCGGCCACAAGGCGGATCGAACCTGGGCTACTTGGCTTAGCAGCAGTGCACCTGACCGTTGGGCCAAGTGGCTAACCGGGTAATAAGTTGAATTGGGTTATATTTAACCCGGATCTTGGATCCGGTTTGTGTTCGTTTAAGCAAAAAAAAAGCTCACGGGTGAGGGCCTTAGCCGGACTCGAACCTGTGACCTCTCGTTCGTAATACGCGCACCCGGCCATCTCGGCCAAGTGACCAACTCGTAAACAAACGGAGAGAGGTTCCTTTTAACGACGTTTTCGAAATAAAATCCCAAATCCGTTTGAAACACAAGAACCCTAATCTGAGTTTGTTCGAATTCGATGAATCCGTATAATAGGAACTCAATTAACCATAGGGCTTTTGTTATACGTTCAATTCCGAGCCTAATGACGTATTGAATTACCTGGAATGATCAACTGATCGAAGTTCTGGACTCGTTGTTCAGTTCGTCTGAACTGAGATTCCGAGAGAGAGAATTAGAGAGTGTTAGGAGTTGTGATTTGTTTCAAATGGACGCATTAGGTGTCGTAGAGGTTTGTACAACCTCAATTCGACAAATAAATTCGCGAATTAACGAGTTTTGATTACGGTTTAAGACGGTTTAAAGTTTTTAGCCGTTTTCTACTGTTACGAGTTAAAATTTCGAATTAAACGAGTTCATCATGCTCGTTTATGAGTTGTAATGGGATTTCAGTTACGAATCTTTGCTCTTATCATCTCAAAACGCGTTTTCGAATATTCAGAACCCAAAACCGGGTTCCCCTTGTTTCGAACCCACGACCCCTTTTGGGTGGGTTTTAAAACAGAAAAATACAACTTTGGTCCCTGAGGTTTGTTAAGTTGACTCCGGTCAACTTAAACTTGAAAATAAGTTTGAGGAAAGGCAGTTTAGCCCTTGTAGTTAAGTTTTAACCAAAAACTAAGTTAGTTAGGTTAAATAGGGTTTTTAGTTAATAAATTTGATATATTTTGATATTTAAATGTATAAATTAAATTTAAATTATAAAAGAATTGTTTATTTCTATAAAAATGATATAAAATGACATATTTTTATAGAACTTTATTTTAAAAATATTTATTTAATTAAACTTTATTTATTTGATTTATTTAGGAATAAATCTTATTATTTCTTAAAAATTCATAAAAATTTATAAAAGTCATTTTAATTTATATAATTTGTGTTTTAATTTAAATAAAACACATTAGGATTTTTTTTTCAAATTAAATAAGTATAATTTTTTTTTTTTTACACTTAGATAATTTATGAGATTTATTTTATATAGTTTAGGGACTTTATTCAAATACCATGAATATTAGCCCTAAAACATAGTTTGAGTATGGTTTTTAGCCACATAGTTTAAGCAATTCATTTAAGAATTTTCACATATTATTAAATATGGATAATTAGGGTTTACAATAAATGCCAAATGGCCGGAAATTGTAAACGAAAAAGTACAGATATTACACCTTGGCCCGGCACGGTCGTGTCTATGATTCTTAGACACAACAGAGACTAGCCCGAAGGGCATGACTAGGTCTGAACAGGAGGACACGACCGCGCCGTTATTCGACACGACCGCTCTATGAGGCACGGCCGCGCTAGATGATTAGCGCGACCGTGTCTCTTCCAAATCAGACACGAATTGACAAATTCTTGTATTTTAAACGCTGGAATTGTTAGGGATTTTGATTAATGGGTTATTACGAGTCTTTTCATATAACTTAATTGCATGTACATCGTGTTTAAGCAGGGATTCGATTAAATCATTTTTTATAAAACATGAGTTCTGATTCAGATCGATTTCTATAATGGAAGCCCAAATTGAGTAGGGGCTTTTGATACTGATACTGAAATGAATGAATTAAAGGTTTAAGTTACCCTGAACAGTATCGAATCGATGGATATTGGTAGAGAGGAAATTCCGGCGACGGCGAGATTGAGTTCCGGTGATCCTTGTTGCACTCCGGCCAATCCAGTCAGTCCAGAACTTCTCGGGAGGGACGAGTGACACGAATATCTTGCTTGAGAGAATACGGATTGCAGGAGAGAATTTCTTGGTTTTCTTGAAAAGCTTTGAGAGAGAAATTTCAAGATTGGTAATATGAAACTGAGGCGTTTGAATAATTTGGAAAGCGATAATACGTTTGTTAAGGGAAAAGAAACGGATGGATGTTACGGATTCGAACGATCGGGTAATTAAAGTTGCAGTTACGTTTCAGCTGTTTCACAGGCGCGACCGTGCTTAATTATGGCACGATCGTGCTTAGGCACCGGGCGCGATCGTTCCAGGACCAGTCGCGCGATCGTGCCGAGGCACTTGGCGTGACCGTGCCAGGACGAAGCACGACCGTGCTAATTAGGGTTTCTTGATAAATTTTCAACTTTAGTCCTTGACTTTTTCAAGTTTGATTAGTTTGAAATAAATAGTTACTTGTATAGCGTTTAAGTGTATATAATCGAGCAAAACTTGTAAATTTGTATTGAATCATTGCATTTAGTTTACGGTAAGCAAAATAGCAAGGCAGTGCACAAGTATTGAATTTGAAATTGCATTACATTGAATTGAAATATGAATACTAAATTCAGAGATGTTACAGTCTCCCCATGTTGAGAGAATTTCGTCCCGAAATTTAGCTAATGGAGACTACTAAATCAAGAAAGAGGTGGGAGTTTGGGTTCTCGGTGAGCTTTGATTGTGGGACATGGCTTATGCCAGATCATCGAGGTTGAATATGAATAATGACAATGAATTTAGTTTTTTTGAAATGGACTTAAGGAGAAAATTGTCAAATAGCAATTTGAATTCTAAATGTAAGATGTATTACTTGGAACAAATTTGATGAGATTTTGAAATTTTGAGTTTGTGTAAGATGTAGTCTAACGTGCTCAAAATTGTTAGCGGGTAAGAGGTCTCATAAACACTGGTCTGGGTCAAAACTTCACGTGACACGAGCAACGCTACTCAAGATAATATGATAGGACACTTATGTATAGGAAGTACCATCGGTGTATCCACCATGCCCTTGTCATATCACACCAGTTTCGTTGTTACACATCATGATAAGTTTTTGGTCACAACACACGACAAAATTTCTCTATAGTTTCCATGCGTTGATTTTTATAATTCCGTGTGCACCCGTAATTACTCAAATCATCGTATGGTCCGTATACATCGTTTTCGTTGTGTGCGGGTAAGGGGGGCACAATTTCACTATGATCACGTCTATTGTTTACACATAAAAAGTCGCTAACAAGTAACTAAGTCCCTAATCAGGTCAGTTCGCAACTAAAGAGTAGTAAAGTAGTAACACTTAAAGTTTCTTAGTTTGCTCGTGTTTGAACAAGAATACGTCAAACCCCGAGTCGTTTCAATGTATTATGGTCTTCAACTTTGGTGTACAAAGTGCATGACCATGTCTTGTGTATAATGTAATCAATCCATTGCAATAATTGTAAGCAAATTTTGTTTCAAGTATATAGTAAGCACACAAGTCTCATGTATGATCTAGTGTCACGTAGTTTGTAATCAAATAGGTCTCATATATAGCGTAAATAATTTAGCGTCTTGTATTTTGTAAATCAATAAGCTCTAATATGTAATGTAGACAACATAGTATTATGTGTATTGTAGGAAATGGATCTCAGTATAGTGTTAGCAACTTAGCATCGTGTATTTTGTATAATGTACACCGTTTAGTATAAAGTGCTTTGTAACAAAATGAGTTTCATGTATAGTATGGTCAATCTAGAACTATGTATCAATGACGCAATTCTTATGTATCACGTATATTGCAACAATTAAGTTTCGTGTATCATGTGCTCAAACCAGTAGCATGTGTATTGCAATTAAACATGTTTCGTGCATTACGTGATTAATCAAGCAAATTGTGATTTGTAGGCAAACTAGTTTCATGTATTATGTAATTTGTGTAGCATTGGATATATTGAGAAATATTGAGTTTTATGTACCATAAGATTGCATTGAATATATTGTGAACATGACTATTGAACTTCGTGTGCGATGTGTACTAATGGGTTTTGCATGTGTTCGAGTGCTGCGGATAAACGTGTTGTTTGACGTTCCTGCATAACGTGGTAGTTAGGTTCAAGTCCTCAAATCTCATTGAGGTTGGTGAGAAAGGTTAACGTTTACGCGGTATGGATCGTCTTTTGAAGCGTCAAGTGAAAGGTAACGAGGAGGTTTTGGAATTATTCGGGAATTTGTGTTTACAAATACAGGTCTTTGTTTGAACATAGAAAGTAGGAAATTCGTTCTTGATTGTAGATATATAAAGTAGTGAAATCATTGAACCGCATATTTTAAATGAATATGCAATTTATGGGAAAAGCATTTTTTTATTTAAACGTTCAACTATTAATAAAAGAATATTTTTAAGTGGAACCATTGGCTAAACAAGTAGTCTATGATTTAGCCAAAGTTTAGAAATATTTACTTTAATGAAGAAAAATCATAGTTATTTATCAATTTGAAATAATATTTTTATAAAATTGGTTGTATTAACTTTCCTTATCAGGTGAAAAAGTTTTATGGAAAATTTATGTTTTTGATATTATCTAAAAATTTGATAAACATTTTGATTAAACAAGATAAGGAGGTTTTGTTTAAATCACAAAATAGGATGATTTATTCAATGAAAAAGATTGTCGGTAATGTACTAAACCATGTTGAATGAAAGAAGTGACATTTGGGAAAATTTGATGGGAATATAACAGGTGTAATTTACGCTCCACGGGTCAAATCAATGAACAATAACTGTAGAGTTGAAATATATGGAATTGATTAAATACTGAAATGTTAAACATTATTCAAAACATAGGGGAAATGGTTTTCAAATCGAAAATTTAAAGGAAATCAGTAGAAGCTCCTTCTAACGTCTCTGGTAGCTTTCCACTAGGAAGAAGATAATCGCCAAGATGAGCACCGCTATAGTCACTCGAGTAGCAGATCTGGCTTCAGTCCTGGCGGTCTCCGTGCGATGTTCTTGTATTTCTTTTTCGAGGATGGAGATTAACCCCTTTTGGTATCCTAATTGGTTTGCTAGGCTATCCATTCTTTGTCTTTGTAAATCGTGTATTACTCCCTGCTCTATCCTTTGCCTCTCAAATTCTGAATTTCTTACATATTGATGGAAGTCATTGGTTGGAATTCCCATAACACCAGGGGGTGCTATGGTATGCCTTACCCAAGGGTTAGGAAGGTACGGGTCGGGCATTAGGTATGGGTCTCTTAGTGGGGGTGGCAATTGATTGTGGAGGTGAGGTGTTTGATACGGGTTTCTGGGTGCGGGAGATCCAGGTGTTTGAAGTCTCGGGTCGGTGTCCCTAATCCAGTCCGCCCTTACATCGAACCTTGGCCTAGCAGTCGGGGGTGTTGGTGACCGATACACGGGTGTCTCAGTGTCTTCTTCCCAATCAGATTCTGATCCAGGACGGTAATCCGGGGAGGGAGGAGGGTAGGAGTCCATGTCTAGCAGAAAAACAATGAAAAAGTTGTAAGTGATAATGAAATATGAAGTGTCAAATATAGAAGTTCTTATGGGTTTTAGAGTTTGACTAGTCATAACGCCGAACCTTCACGATAGTATTTTAGAAATACACTTGACCTATAAGTAATGTATCCCTAAGGAGAATTCCCAGGAAAGAGGGGTGGGTCAATAAGACACACTTAAGTACCCTGTCTTTCCTTAGCCAGAATTACTCATGGATCTACACACTCTTCCAGCCATCATGTATTTAATAATACTATTGTTGGGATCATGGTCATGCTGAGAATTGTTGTGGACTGGGCTTTGAGGCCCAAGAGTAAGGTTTATGCATTTCAACGAGCTTCTTCTTCTTGAGGAATAGATGGGCTTCTTAGTTTATTATTGGTGGACATTAGGCCCAATAGTTTAAGTCTTTGTTCATAAAGGGTGATGGCATCATGCATGTGAGTCCAAATGTGTATGAATAATTTAGTGTGTATGTGTGTGTGTTAAACTTAGGATAGTACTTTAAATAAATCTAATAGGTAGAAGTAAATAGTAGGAAAAGTTGGCAAGTAACGTGTCACATTGACTATTGAGTGTTGTATCCTAGGATGTAATTATGTAGTATAACATGTAAGAATATTCACATAAAAATATAATCATATAGCATGTAGATAGTAATGAGTGTAAGCACAAAGTTATCAAGTAGTGTGACACATAAGTCATTATGTATTGTATCATGTAGTGTAAATACCTATGATAGTATGTAAAAATAATCACACAGAAATTGATAATGTAACATGTAGTAGAATGGCATTGTATGGGTGTCCTAAAGTTATAGTCTAGGTCAAGAGTGTCAAGAGTGTCTAATAACCTAGGTCCCTATAACCAAGGCTCTGATACCAATCTGTCACACCCCGACCGATGGCGGAATCATCGGGGCGGGACATGTAAGACTGTTCACATCACATGGTTGACTAAATTGAAATATATTAAAGTCAAATTTGCATTACAAATAATCCAAGTACAAACCAAATTCAACAAAGAAACATAAAACAACTCATAGAATTCTTGATTTAAGTTGCTAAGTCCAAATCCTATATTGAGCACGTCTTGAATCATCCTCACATATTAGGGCCTGAAACATGAATAAAATAAAGTCAACTAAAAAGTTGGTGAGTATAACACAGATGTATATAGATAGCATATAGTTGAAAACAAATTCTTTACATATCATGATAAATAAGGCATTTATGGGGAGCAGCTATTGTGTAACCATGTACAATCAAACCTTTGTAACTAGCATGCAAAACAAATTGTGTTGTCGGTTTCAATCACCGCGTACCATGGGTGGGTTTGTCATACTCAACAGATCTATCATTGAAAACCGTCGGCTTGTATAGTTAATGATTGCACATAATCGCATACAAAGGTTAGCACACCTAGCACTCGGGCATAAAGCTCAAATTTGCACACATGAAAGTAAATAGGCTTTGTACTTTGTATTGTTTGTGTAAATGTAATGTGCAATTTGAATAATGTTCATGTTTCACCCCAAAAGTGTAAAAGAGTAAAAGGGGTTGTGAATACTCACTTGGTATGGAAGTGTAGCTAACAAAGATTATAGATAGCAAATATGATCCTCGAAATGCACAATTTAACCTAAAGAGTAATGTGTATTGAATCAAATAGATGCATAAAGTTTAAGTCTAAGATGAAAGTTGAATTTGTGTATAAAACTATTGATTTGTATTTAAAAGTATTGAATAAAATATATAGAGTTTGAAGTAAAAATATTTTTGAAATAATTTGATTAGGTTTGAATTGGATAATTGAATAACTATATAATTATAGTTTATGAAATAATGTAAATATTAATTGTAATTAAGTATAAATAAATAAATGATTTTGATTTAGAATGTAAATTAAATAAATAATCATTATCTTATTTATATATAAATTTTGTAACTTAATTATTTAAAATATCATTTAAGTGTAAGATAATAAAAATAAATTTAATTTTTAATAAACTTTTAAATAAATTATATTTATTCCAAGATTAAACTTTTAATCCATTTTTAAATACAGAAAACATATTTTTATAAAATCGAAACATTTATTGATCGAAAAAATATAAAATTATAATTCTGTTACAATTTCTGAGTCACACACGACCGTGCATCGGAAGGGCACGATCGTGCTCAAGCCACGGGCGTGACCGCGCTAGTCGGGGCGCGACCAGGTTGATCAACAGAGGGCACAAAACTAGACCAGTCAACAGGCACGACCGTGCCTTGGCCCGGCACGGTCGTGTCTATGATTCTTAGACACAACAGAGACTAGCCCGAAGGGCATGACTAGGTCTGAACAGGAGGACACGACCGCGCCGTTATTCGACACGACCGCTCTATGAGGCACGGCCGCGCTAGATGATTAGCGCGACCGTGTCTCTTCCAAATCAGACACGAATTGACAAATTCTTGTATTTTAAACGCTGGAATTGTTAGGGATTTTGATTAATGGGTTATTACGAGTCTTTTCATATAACTTAATTGCATGTACATCATGTTTAAGCAGGGATTCGATTAAATAATTTTTTATAAAACATGAGTTCTGATTCAGATCGATTTCTATAATGGAAGCCCAAATTGAATAGGGGCTTTTGATACTGATACTGAAATGAATGAATTAAAGGTTTAAGTTACCCTGAACAGTAGCGAATCGATGGATATTGGTAGAGAGGAAATTCCGGCGACGGCGAGATTGAGTTCCGGTGATCCTTGTTGCACTCCGGCCAATCCAGTCAGTCCAGAACTTCTCGGGAGGGACGAGTGACACGAATATCTTGCTTGAGAGAATACGGATTGCAGGAGAGAATTTCTTGGTTTTCTTGAAAAGCTTTGAGAGAGAAATTTCGAGATTGGTAATATGAAACTGAGGCGTTTGAATAATTTGGAAAGCGATAATACGTTTGTTAAGGGAAAAGACACGGATGGATGTTACGGATTCGAACGATCGGGAAATTAAAGTTGCAGTTACGTTTCAGCTGTTTCACAGGCGCGACCGTGCTTAAATATGACACGACCGTGCTTAGGCACCGGGCGCGATCGTTCCAGGACCAGTCGCGCGATCGTGCCGAGGCACTTGGCGCGACCGTGCCAGGACGAAGGACGACCGTGCTAATTAGGGTTTCTTGATAAATTTTCAACTTTAGTCCTTGACTTTTTCAGGTTTGATTAGTTTGAAATAAATAGTTACTTGTATAGCGTTTAAGTGTATATAATCGAGCAAAACTTGTAAATTTGTATTGAATCATTGCATTTAGTTTACGGTAAGCAAAATAGCAAGGCAGTGCACGAGTATTGAATTTGAAATTGCATTACATTGAATTGAAATATGAATACTAAATTCAGAGATGTTACATTAAGTTCGCTTAGCCTATTAGAGGCGAACTTAATAAGTACGCCTAAGCATCTATGAGGCGAACTTACTGCAGAACTGGTGCTTATATATACAGTTACAGAGTCTGTTATCAGAGATGAGATATATTAGATTGAGACGATATCAGGAGGAACTGATTAGAGACAGAATTATTGTAAACTGATATTGTGGTGGAAATACAAAGAGTTTATTTACACCGTTGTTGTTGATTGAGTTACACGAGCACGTTGATCATGCATTCCGCACGTTATCACCGTGTCGTACCGCGAGTCTAGAGGTCCGTCACGCACCGAATTAGGGACCTACAAGTGGTATAAGAGCTTTTGCTCTTGATTAGCATCAGATTCGTGGTGTTTTCGTGTCCAATCAACATCAAATTCACCATCTTTGACATTTTCATTTCCATAGAGTTTTCAAGCTTAATTTGGTTCTGATTTGGTGTTTTTGAAGTGGATTTTGACGAAATTGATCCGATAGAAAGGTTCTAATTGGGAAATTACACAATCCTACGGTTCAATTTTGATTAATTCCTTCAAATCAGTGAATTATGAAGTTTTTTTGGTGATTCCTGGTTCGCGGTCTCTGTTTGAACTGTTCTTGATTTTGAATCTGCTGAAGCAAGCGAACTTGCTGATTTGGTGTGCAGGCGAACTTAGCAGGCGAACTTGTTAAGTTTGCTTCTCACAAATTAGGCGAACTTAATTTTAGGCGAACTTAATTAGATTTCTGGTTTCTGGTTTAAGCGAACTTAAGCTTATATGGTTGTTTTGAATCAATTTTGAAATTTTGAATTTTCAAAATTTTTTAAAAAGAGTATTTTGGCGGGAAATATTTTCCGGATATTTTCGCAAAAATTTCAAAATGTCAATTTAATGTGATGATAATGAGATTAAAACTATGCCACCGAGGCTTTTGTGCATATCAGTTTTTCGTAGCTGGAAAGTCCGGTTCGAACAGTTCGTATCAGAAACTGATGAAAACTTTTGTACATCCATATTTGAAGGATATGTACATCCTACTTATGAGTATATGAGATATTATGATGTTCCTAAACCAGTGACAGCTCTTACTAAAGTAGAAAAGCAGAACTTTGATCGAGAGATGAAGACGCGTGAAACTTTAACGATGTCTTTACCTAAAGAAATCATTCATAGTCTCGGGAAGTGTCCAACTTCAAGAGATCTATGGGAAGCTTTGAAGAAAAAGGGTGAAGCTACTACTCAAGCGTTTGTGTTCTTGATCAAAGAAGTTTTGGAGAAGCCGAGTGATTCTCAAAGTGATTCTTCTGCAGATTTAACTGATAGTGAGAGTATTAGATCTGGTGAAAGTACTCAGTCTACCGAGAGTGATATGATGACTGATGTAAGCTTCTAGACAGTTGAAGATGATCTGAATGACTTAGAAACTGATGCCGAGCCTGTCATTGTTGATCAAAAGGGTGAAGCTAATGATGACGTATTCATGGCTCCTGCTGCATCTTCTTCAGAAGTAAAACCTGAGGTACTTTCTAACTCTGAGACGTTTTGTTCTAACTGTAGTTCAGTGAAGGATAAAATGATGAGGGTTATGGATGACAACGTAAACCTCATTTGTGATATGAAATCCATGCACACGGTAAATCAGAAATTAAAAGATAATGATAATGTGTGTATTGAGAGAATAGAATCACTGAAGAGGGATATAAGTTCTCTGACTTTGAAGATCAAAGAGCAGGCATATTACCTGGATATGTCCTTTGCAGAAATTGAGAAAAGAAATAATGATCTTGTTGAGAAAGATAAGGAACTAGCTTAATCTAAAGCAGAGGTGATTAGATTGCATAGAAAGTTGGAAAGCTTTAGAAATTCATCATTCTTTTTAGAACATTATCATAATAATACTAAAGAGGGGAATGGAACTATTGGTATTGGTTATGTTCCTTAACCATTCAACGAAAATTATTCTGTTACACATGAGATTATAAAAGACGAGGATTTAGATCCTAAGACTGTGTTGAAAGTGAATCCAGTCACAGGTGAAGATATGGTGTATTCTGATGAGAGTGATGATGAGTATTTTGATGAAGCTAAGGTAGAGGGATACCGAAAGAGGTTAAGAAAGAACACTCAAAGGTTGATTCTAATTCATCTGGAAATTATACATTTGGAAGTTCTTCAAACTCAAGGAGAGTTCCATATGTCACAGATTATAAAGACAGGCGTACATGTTTTCATTGTAATGAGATAGGACACATTGTGGTGACCAGTCCTTACAAAAATAAAGGGAAGAAGCATGTGGTTCCTAAGAAGATGAAGCCTGAATCAAAACCTGTTGCAAAATCTGGAGTTCCAGAGAAAATAAAGAAAAATGAAGTTCATGTAGGAGAATCTTCTTCAAGTGCATCTTATCATGTGAAGATTCCTTATATGAGAGATTATCGTGAGACGAGATCTTGCTTTTCTTGTGGTCTTGTTGGTCATATTCGGATTGCTTGTCCTCACAACGCCAAAGGTAACCGACATGTTACTCTAGAAATGGTAAGAACTCTTGGTAAGCCTTATGTTAACCCAAATGTGGTTAAACCTCATGATACACCAAAGGGTAATTCAAAATCTGAGGTTAGGCTTTCTAGACCTCAAAGACGGAGGAGAAACAGAAGATTGAGAAAACTTTTAGAACAACAAGAGTTTTCACTTCACATTTTTCAAATGAACATGATTGTTCAAACACTTCACATTTTAAGCAAAAAGAACTTAAAGAAAAGAAGTGTGTTTAGAAATCTAAAGTTTTTGTTTCTGACTCGTCGGATCAATCTCCGAAAATAGATGAGAGATTTGATTGTGAATGGAGTGAGGTTTATTATTTTGATACAGATGGACGACCCATGACTTCCATGGCTTGGGTCCCAATTTCAAATTAATGTTTCTTGTTAGTTATGCAGTATTAACCAAGAGGTTCTATTAATACCATTTTGGTTGTTGATAGTGGTGGTTCTAAGCACATGACAGGGAATGACATCTGCAAGAGTAAAGAGTTGTTAATAACTGGAAATCTATTTGATTCAACGACTTGATGCTCAAGGGGGAGAATATGTCACACACAATGTTTTGGAAAGAGTTTTACAAAGTCCAAATGATAACCTGAAACTTAGGATGACGATGGTGAGCATAAAGTCATTGATGCAACCATTTAACTAGTTGAGGGGGAGTCTACAGGAAAGGGGGAGTACAGAACTGTGTTGACAAAGGCAAAGACATTCAATTACAGGATTACATCGGTTTGAGTTTTTAATTGATTGACTTGCTTAATCCTGAGTAACTAAATAAAATGTTTTTCTTAAAATGTTTTCATGGAAGATTTTATTTTCGTTTGTTTTACTTTCTTTGAAAATGATTTTGAAGAAAACCAAAAAAATTAAAAAAAAAAGATAAAATTGACATTACTTGAAGTTAAAGAAGAGATGATAGTACACCAGTAGATGTTCTTTCACACATGACCTTAGATTGACTGGTTGGTGCTTTATGTTAATATATCTGAATTATATGTTTTGATCTAAACTTCAAAGATTACACAAATAGGAAATGATAGTGTTGTGTAAGCATATATTTTGAATTGTCAGTAGACTAAAAGCGTCACTGAACCATTAGTAGTGTGAAAACATAATTGCATATGTTACAACTGTGATTTTAACCCATTTTATGCATGGGTGTGTGTGTTAAAAGATCACTTTCAGATATAGAATATTAGCTTTTAATAAAGATTTTCCTATGAGATCAGTTTTGGGTTATGTCCTTAGCACTATTCATTCGATTTGCTTCAGTGCCCATGTCCCGAAAAGCATGCAATTTGAAGTATAATCAAGATATGTACTTGACAACATCTTTCAAACATATACTAGCCCTTGGATCATATTGATAAATCATCTTTACTAAATCCATTGAATTCATAATCCAGATAACAGTTGGATCCACGTACCTGAATCTTATGATTCCACATATATATAAGCCAAGACATTGAATCATTCGATTCTGAATCTCATTGATTCCTATACAATCCAATTTGGATTCCGCTATTCATGTGCTAAGTGATGTCTCCTCATTCTGGAAATTAGGATAATCTTTAGTAAAATCTTATATGTCTTGAAGAAAGTGCATTTACTTTCTGTTGGCATACTAGTGGGGTACACGTTGTATTTCATACTTAAATGGTACCTTAACTCACAAGAAAGTGGGAATGAGATGCTTTAGTTTCAAATCTTATAATATTGACAATTTGAATTTGTGTGTCATAGCATGATCCTATTTTCTTTGAATGTTTATCGCGTATCATAAGATGCAATATGACAGTCTTGAAAAAATAGAGTGTGATAATCTTAAAAGATATTGGTTTGATTGGTCAAGGCTTGAAAGAATGACATAGTATACTATTTGATATTATATGGATTTTATATCAAAGATGTGTGATTGATATCTCATATATACTGATATGATCTTCTTACTCGTGATGTTCGATCAAAAATATGTGATTTTGTATTTTACATTTCAGTTTGTACAGAGAAAAACCAAAAAGATTTTGTCTTTCTTATGTTTGAAAAACCAAAAAGATTTTATTTTTCCAGTTTCCATGGAAATCTTAATTGTTGGTTATTCTTGGTTGTTCTCCTTTGCAAAAACTGAATATTGCAGACAGAAGTTGACAAAGGGGTCCTTCTCCCAAGTTTTCTTCTAGAAATAAAGAGAGAGTGTGCAGATGAACAAGACGAAGACTACAACTTGTTTGATGATATATGAAGACGAATGACAATCTTCTAAAGCTGTTGTCAAAGGGGAGTTTGTTGGAGCATATTCTGATGACAACGAGCTTGAAGATATTATGTTTTAGTCTTAGAGTCTTTGACTTGTATTTGATAGAATTGTTAGCAACAGTTAAAGGGGCGTCTGTTAGGACATGTTTTGTAACTGTTGATAAAATTCTGTGTATGTTCTTAGAGAGGCGAACTTAACAAGTTCGCCTGGTTTATCAGAGGCTTGTTAAGTTCGCTTAGTCTATCTGAGGCGAACTTGTTACGTTCGCTTAACCTATTAGAGGCGAACTTAATAAGTTCGCCTAAGCATCTATGAGGCGAACTTAATAAGTTCACCTACTGCAGAACTGGTGCTTATATATACAGTTACAAAGTCTGTTATCAGAGATGAGAGCTATTAGATTGAGACGATATCAGGAGGAACTGATTAGAGACAGAATTATTGTAAACTGATATTGTGGTGGAAATACAAAGAGTTTATTTACACCGTTGTTGTTGATTGCGTTACACGAGCACGTTGATCATGGATTCCGCACGTTATCACCGTGTCGTACCGCGAGTCTAGAGATCCGTCACGCACCGAATTAGGGACCTATAATTAGAAGAAGCCACATTTGAGCACAACAAAGCTCACCCATGGAACTTCATAGACTTGTTCAAAAGAAAGGACTATGTGTACTTTCAAAGGGACAAACTAGCTAAATCATGCTTTCTATGTGGGAAATACAATCATACTGCCAGCACCTGCTTCTATTACTTTCAAAAACAAAGAAACCTAAAGCAAGACGCTTTTGAGAAAACAAACAAGAACAAAGAGGTAAGAAGCTTTGAAGCTAAAGCAACTCAGTTCAGAAACTCTCTATCCCCACCAAGAAAGCATCTGCCAAAACCTCAACAATCTTGCATCATCTGTGGTGAATCAGACCACTTTGCTACAAATTGTAAGTTTAATCCTCTCAACCAGGTTCTTCATCAAATTCCTCTTCAACAAAAGCCTATCAGTAAGATGAAAAAAGGTAGGCATACTTCGGAGATTAAACCATCAGCAGCAAATAAAACTGCTGCTGATCAAGTAAGACTAAAGAAACTAAAGGAAATTCCTTCATCAGCAAACAAGATTGCTGATGCTCAAGTAAAACCATCAGCATCAACAAAATCTGCTGCTGATAAGCCAAAGTCCGCAGTTGCAACATCTGTCGCTGACAAAGCAAAGAGAGCTGGAAAACCACCAATTCAGCATTGGAAAGCCAAAATTCCTCCAAGAATCATCATTGGTTCCGTTGAATGCACACATGCTGATACTGATATTCCGAGAACCCTTTTTTACAAGGATGCAAGCTCTTGGATTCCTCCCACTAACTAGATCTCCCTCATGAGCAGGGACAACCAGGTCACAAGAATAACACCTGGGTGGTAGACAGTGGTTGTTCAAGGCACATGACAAGCAACAGATCCATCCTCTCTAACTTCAGACATTTCAATGGAGGATATGTTGCCTTTGGAAATGACTCAAAAGGAGGATCTATTACTGGACAAGGAAATGTGTCCAATGAAAGAATGAGTATTGAAAAGGTAAACTATGTCATAGAATTGGACTTCAATCTCATGAGTGCTTCCCAGGTCTGTGATCAAAAGCATTGGATGCTCTTCGTAGATAAAGAATGCTTTTTACTGTCTCCTGGCTTATCCAAACCTCCTCTAGAAAAGATTTTATTAACTAATCAGAGAAAAGAAAATCTTTATGTGCTTGACATGATTGAGGTCACTCCATCTGGCAGTGTATCATGTTTTCTGTCAAAAGCTTCAGTTGATGAATCAGCTCTTTGGCACAGGAGATTAAGCCATGTTAATATCAAAACCATCAACAAATTGGTGAAGGATAATCTTGTTAGAGGGCTTCCTGACAAAGAATTCCAGCTAGAAGATCATTGCATTACTTGTTTGAAGGGGAAGCAACACAAGAGTTCACACAAATGACACTCCACTACAGCTGCTGCATATGGATCTCTTTGGTCCTACAAATATTATGTCAATGGGTAAGAAGTCATACTGTCTGGTGATAACTGATGACTACACCAGATTCTCATGGGTATACTTCTTGAGAACTAAATATGAAACTACTGAGATTCTCAAATCCTACATTCTTAGCATAAAGAATCAAAGCAATCAGACGGTAAAGATCATAAGGTGTGATCAGGGTACAGAGTTCAAGAACCACACCTTGAATTGTTTCTGTGAAAGCAAGGGAATAGAAAGACAATACAGTGCTCCAAGAACTCCTCAACAAAATGGAGTTGCTGAAAGAAGAAACAGTACTCTAATTGAGTCAGCAAGATCTATGTTGGCTGACTCAAAACTTCCTCTCACATTCTGGGCAGAAGCAGTAAGCACAACCTGCTATGTGCAAAATAGAGTTCTCATAGTCAAGCCTCTCAACAAGACACCTTATGAACTATGGTTCCAAAGAGTTCCCTACATTGGGTTTCTAAAACCTTTTGGATGTCCATGCACAATTCTGATCATACATGGGGTTCTTCCTAAGTTTGGTGCCAAATCCGATGAAGGATATTTTGTGGGCTATTCCTCTCAATCCAAGGCCTACAGAGTATTCAACTCAAGAACAAGAATTGTGGAAGAATCAGCCAATGTGGAATGTAGAGAACACATTGCCTGTGAACAGGGAAAAGGCCCAAACTGGCTCTTTGACATAGACTCCTTAACCCAAATATTTGAGCCTCTCATCTTCTCAAATATGGAATCTACCTCTTCACAAGCACCAGCTTTATATTTTTCCTCTGACTACAGACTGGATTTTCTTAAATCTTCCATCAGTCTGAAAAGACCATCCATTAATCCTCCATCTATTATGGAAGCCATTGAAGCAAGTGAAGGCGGAACCAGACTCTCCAATGTCACCAGCAGCCTGTCTGAAAATGAAAATTTGAATGAAGACTCTTCGGTAAATGATGTAGATGATGCAAATACTATTGCTGATAATACTGATGTAGTTGTTGATATTGAAGACTCTTCCACCATGAATGAAGAAATCCCTGATCAAAATCAAAGGAATCATGAGCAAGGGATACAACTGGAGGTGCTACCAGCACAGAGGATTAACAAGGAACATCCTCTAGAAAATATTATTGGCCAAGTTCACCAAGGAGTTCTAACAAGAAGCAAATCTCATGAGGCCAATATATGTTTTTTTTTATGTTTTCTATCTCAGTTGGAACCCAAGAAGATAGATGAAGCTCTGAAACACAGTAGTTGGATTGAGGCAACGCAGGAAGAGTTACTGCAATTCAAGAGACAAGATGTCTGGAAACTTGTTGATCTTCCACCTGGCCAATCTGCCATTGGCACAAGATGGGTATTTAGGAACAAGAAACATGAGAGTGGCATTGTAGTCAAGAACAAATCCAGACTTGTAGCTCAAGGCTACACTCAGGAAGAGGGAATTGACTATGATGAAGTCTTTGCTCCTGTTGCTAGGCTGGAGGCCATCAGAATCTTCCTAGCATATGCTGCATCCAAGAATTTCATGGTCTATCAAATGGATGTCAAGAGTGCCTTTCTATATGGGAAGATTGGTGAAGAAGTATATTTCAAACAGCCTCCATGCTTTGTAGATCCCCCACATCCTATCCAAGTGTTCAAACTAGACAAAGCTTTGTATGGCTTACATCAAGCCCCAAGAGCCTGGTATGAAACTTTGTCTGCATATATACTAAACAACAACTTCAAAAGAGGTGCCATTGACCAGACCTTGTTTATCAAAGATGAAGGGGGAGAAATCTTACTGGTACAAATCTACGTTGATGATATCATCTTTGGGTCAACAAGGAAGAAGTTGTGTAAAGACTTTGAGATCCTGATGCACTCAAAGTTTGAAATGAGTTCATTGGGTGAACTAAATTTCTTTCGGGGTCTTCAAGTCAAACAAGATCCAAATGGAATCTTCATCAACCAATCCAATTATGTCAAGAGCATTTTGGGAAGATTCAAGATGGCTGACTGCTCTGCTGCAAGAACCCCTATGCAAGTGCACCATCAACTGACTCAAACAAAGATAGTCAAGACACTGATCAACATAAGTACCGTGCAGTGATAGGGTCTCTTATGTATCTCACTGCCTCAAGGCCAGATATCATGTTTGCAGTATGTCTCTATGCAAGATTCCATGCAGCTCCAAAAAATTCATATCTTCAAGCTGTCAAGAGAATTTTTAGATACCTAAAGGGAGCCCCAAGACTTGGGCTATGGTACTCTAAAAATGATAAGTTCAATCTGTATGCATACACTAACAATGATTATGGGGGATGCAACTTGGATAAAAAATCCACATCAGGGATGTCAGTTTCTGGGAGGGAGACTGATTTCATGGCAGTGCAAGAAGCAAACATGTGTCTCAACTTCTACACCAGAAGCAGAATACATTGTAGCTTCAAGTTGCTGTGCACAAGTCATCTGGATACAAAACCAAATGCTGGATTATGGGATGACTTTCATGGCAACTCCTATTCACATTGACAACATGAGTGCTATATCAATCACAAACAATCCGGTGCAGCACTCCAAGACAAAGCATATTGACATCAGGTATCACTTCATAAGAGATCAAGCTGAGAAAAAGAGAATTGTTTTAACCAAAGTTCATACCAATGAGCAATATGCTGATTTGTTTACAAAACCTTTTGATGAAGCTAGATTTAGATATTTAGTTGAATCTATTGGTATGGTAAACTTTGATTAAAACCTGTCTCTAAAATTTTGTTTTGTAAATGTGTTTGTCCTTTGTTGAAAATAAAAGTTATAAGTCAGCAGCAACTTTTTTCGCTGCTGACAGGTTTAATCATCAACAGCCAAGAATTTGCCACTAACTGCTTTAAGTTATCAGCAGGAGCAAGTTTCCTGCGGATAGCTTTAAGGCTGTCAGCAGCAACATCCTTGCTGTGGATTATTGCATCCATCAACAACAATTGAGTTTGTTGCTGACAGACTTAACCATCCACAACAACCAAGCTTGCAGCGGATAGGCTTAACCATCCGCAGCAACCAAGTTTGCTACTGATGGGTAAATCTGAGTTCAGTTAACCTTTACCCGCCGTAAAAAAAATTAAAAAAATTAATAAAAAAAGTTACTTTCAGTCTTTAATATGACTGCTTTAGTGTATTACAGCTGTAAGAGTAAAAAGTGAACAAGGTTGTACTGTACAAGTATTTTTTCTTTTTCTCTCCTCTGCCGTTATAACACAAATCAAATTTCTTCACCACCTCTTCACATTCAATTTCACCCTAACTCCCATCACTTTCTCTCAAGCCTCCACAACATTCAAAGCTTTCCATCCTTAACCACCCTTCAAAAACCTTCCTCTTTCCCTCCAAACCCAACAAAATGGTAGAGGTAGACATAAACCATCCCGATGATAAGTTCTCTCCATATCACAACCTCACGTCATACTTAATCAAAGGAAAGAAGCCCGAGGGATTCAATGATTTCACACCCCCATATTTATTTACTTATTAAATAAATACAGGTTGTAACGATTGGTTCATTACACGATAGCGGAAGCTGTAATAATGATTTCTAAGACTTGATTACATATACAATTACTAAAACTAAGAAATACTATGATCTAAGTTCTTCTAGATCAACAACAGACTTGAGACTTGATATTCTACGCCCTTCCAGCTACTAGGAATTGATCCAACATAGCTAGCCTATTCCAACCGCGCCATGGCTAGAGGTCACCTGAGAAACATACTTGAAAGTGTCAACACAAAGGTTGGTGAGTTCACAGAGTTAGTTATATTAGTGCTTATAGTTTTTCCCGAAAACATTACCATGACTTTACCGTCATAAAACTAAGTAGTTTTCATTTGAAAACATTACCATGACTTTACCGTCATAAATTCAATGTTTAAACATGATCCTTATAACCAGATCAGAACCCTTTTGTAGAAACATGATCACTTTAACCGGATCAAAACTCTTTTGTTTAAATTCAATTGTTCGTAAATAGTTCCAGTTGCATGTGATAATCAGAATAAAAATTGTTGACCCATTTGTAAACTAGCTAGGAATACAAATAATATGTTCATACATGAGGCGTAACCAAACCATGACATGTGTGAGCCCCTAATAATTGTTATCAGGTTCTATGCGGCCATAAATCCTCCAGATTGTGGTTAGCGCGACTAACCATGACCGGGAGACGTCACTCTCCATAGTACTATTCATAGGACCCTAGGCTACAGTTAATGGTTACTATGTTGTTCCAGGGGACTTTAGCGACCTCCAATGTGTTGTTCTCATCCCATGTAAACATAAAGTCGTGTCTTATTCTCTTGTTATCCCATGAAATAGTTGTAAGTATGTTTTTCCTTAAATCGTTGAGTGTTGTTCATCCGAACAATCGTTGTGTGTTGTTCATCCGAACAATCGTTGTGTGTACTTGTGTCCAGCTGTTTAGTTGAGAAAGTTTTCTCCCCGTTTGTTTAAAAACAATTTAAAAACAAGTAGTAAAAGTGGGGCTGGGAGACTCACAAGAAGTTAAACCAAAATGTTCATATTGTCAAACGTATAAGCAATGTAATTCATGTTTTCAAAACATAACAAGTAAGTATGTTTCTCCCCCGATGTTTACAAAACAGTAAAGAGTTAAAAGGGGGCCGTGAACTCACCTTGAGTTTGTGTATGCTTGCAATGATAATTGTTCTAGTCAACTTGACCATTCGTACCCTAATTTCAAAAAGGGTAATTCGTGTTATGACCGAATGTCTTATATTGCAAATTGTTCACCGACTTTGTAAATCTGGTTGCTTTTGTTTAAAATATCCTCTTAGTTGTTCAATACTTGTTTTGTTATAAAACAGATCTTAGTTACTGCCCAATGTGACTGATGAACAGATGTCGAAACTTCCTAGTTTCGATTGGGCAATTGAGTATCGAAACTTCATAGTTTCGATTGAGTAGTTGGGTATCGAAACTACCTAGTTTCGATTGAGTAGTTGGGTATCGAAACTACCAAGTTTCGATTGGCAAGAAGGGTATCGAAACTATCTAGTTTCGATTGAGCAATATGTATCGAAACTCCTAGTTTCGATTGAATAACAGGTATCGAAACTCCTAGTTTCGATTGAACAGGTATCGAAACTCCTAGTTTCGATTACTGCACTTTGATTGACAGAATTCGTCCTGTATATTTTTATGTTCAAATCTTGAATTTGACACACTTTTCTTGTTATCTTACTTGCGATTGAACCTTTTGTAGGCTTAGATACGGTTTTAAAGAAAATAAAGTGGATAATATCGAGTTTTTACCTTAAAACCGAGATGAAGATGATGAAAGAAAACAGAGAAGAGTCTTGAATCTTCTGTTAAACTTTCTTTAGAACACTTGAAATCTTCTTAAAATACCGAATTGTGGTGGATTTCTGCCTTAAAACTCAGCTTCGGTTTGAAGAGGAATGGAAACTTTGCCGTATGAAAATGAGAGTGATGAAAGGAATTATGAGAAAAGTGATGGAAGTGAGTATGGTTATGTCTGAGTTTTTCGCAATAGGAGGTATGGGTTTTGAGTAAGATGATCGTGGGAGTGGCTTTCTCTGGCTTCGGCCGAGAAAGTCAATAAAAGTGGTTTGGGATAATTTGAATAAAATAATTAGATTTAGGTATTAATTAGAGTTTTAAAGGGGTAGTTTAATTCGGTTTATTTTCCCCACAGTATTATAAACTTATTCTGAAAATAATTTATTGTTCTACGCAAAGTTTGTGGAAATAAAATATATTTTTCTCTGGTTATTTAAATTAACCACTAGAGATCGGATTTGTCGGTGTATATAACACGTGATCCGGTAACTCCTAGAATTACCAAATATGAAGTGAGACCATGTACGGTTTTTTGATGGACCTTAATGTCCTTGTTTGTGAAATTACGTAAATCACAAAAATAATTATAATGTAAACTCGTTTATTGTAATGTAAACTTGTTCATAATGTGTACGGATATTGACCTGAAATGTCGGGTGTCACATTCTCCCCTTGTTAAAAGAATTTCGTCCCGAAATTCAATTTGTGTCCTCTTGAACTATTTTTGTTTTCATTTGATCCTCTCATTCAAATGGTTCAACGTACCTAGGATTAAGCTTGCCACGGTTGCCAAATTTTGCCACTCTTTTCCAAGGTGAGACCTTCAACGTGACTTTGTCTATCACTTGGAATTCTAATGGTTTTCGTCTGTTGCTAGCTCCACTCTCTTTCGTCTGTCTTGAGTGGCTTTCAGACGATCTTTTATTTCGACGATCTTGTCAGTGGTTTCCTAGCCAATATCAGGACCAGTCAAATGCTTTTCGCTAACCCCCGCCCAACATAGCGATGGGTGACACTTATAACCATACAAAGACTCAACGGAGCGGCTTTAATGCTGGTATGGTAGTTGATATTATATGAAAACTCATCCAACGGCGGTGAGTATCCCTATTTCTTCTGAAATCGATTACGCACACACGGAGCACATCTTTTAAAGTTTGGATAGTCCTTTTACTTTGACCGTTCATCTGGGGATGATATGCAGTGGTCATGTAAAGGCGTGTGCTCAAGGCTTCTTGTACAGACTGTCAGGTTCTTGACATGAATCGACTGTCCCTTTTTGTGAAAATGGAAACTGGCATACCATGCCTAGCCTTAATTCCCTTAATATTTAGCCTTGCACGCGTCTTACTTTTATCTGTCTCCTTTATTGGTAGGGAATGCGCGGATTTCGTCAAACGACTGACGATTATCATATAGTTTCATAGTTGCTAGGTGTTCTGGATAACTTTGAAATGAAATCCATTGAAATTTGTTCCCATTTCCATTGAGGTATCTCGGGTTGTTATAACAATCCCGACGGTTTCTGATGTTCTGCCTTTACCTTTGAACATGTCAGGCATTTACCGACGTAAATAGCAATTTCTCTTTTCATGTTCAGCCACCAGTAGAGTTCTTTCAGATCCTTATACATTTTATCCGAACCTGGGTGAATGGAGTACCTGGACTTGTGGGCTTCGTCCATAACCAACTCCCGTAAGTTACCAAAACATGGCACCCAAATTCTATTTGCAAAGTATATAGTATCATCTGATTTTGGCTCTAAATGTCTGATCATTCCTCATATAGCTTCACTCTGAATGTTTTCTTCTTTGATTGCCTCCTGTTGTGCCATCCGGATTTGAGTCGTGAGACTCGCATGAATTGTCAATCCTAGGGCACGAACACGGAGAGTTTTAACCCGTTCCTTACGACTCAAGGCATCTGCTACGACATTTACCTTACCAGGGTGATACTTGATATCCCAGTCGTAATCATTCAGTAGTTCTACCCAACGAAGTTGACTCATGTTGAGTTCTTTCTGATTAAAGATGTGCTGGAGACTCTTGTGGTTTGTAAAGATAGTACATTTTGTACCATAAAAAAAATGTCTCCAAATCTTGAGTGCAAACACGACAGCACCCAATTTCAGATCGTGAGTCGTATAATTTTTTTTATTTTTTTATTTTTATTTTCATGTACTCTTAGCTGTCTGGATGCATACGCTATGACTTTTTCTCTTTGCATCAATACACATCCCAGACCTTGGTGTGATGCGTCGCAGTACACGATGGAATTGTCAGTTCCTTCGGGAAGGGATATGATTGGTGCACTGCAAAGTTTTGCTTCAACAATTGAAACGCTGATTCTTGTTTATCAGTCCAATCAAACTTTTTGTCCTTCTGAGTTAACGTGGTCAAAGGCAAGGCTATCTTTGAAAAATTCTCGATAAATCGCCTGTAATATCCTGCCGAACCCAGAAATTGACGCACCTCAGTCGGAGTTCTTGGTGCTTCCCAGTTTTTGATAGATTCAATCTTGGTTGGGATTACGTGAATACCCTTCTTATTGATGACGTGTCCGAGAAAGTGAACCTCTCGAATCCGAAACTCACACTTAGAGAATTTGGCATAACGCTTATCATTCCGGAGTAGTTCCAAGATTGATTTCAAATGATGTTCATGTTCCTCATTGGTTTGTGAATATATTGATATGTCATCGATAAATACAATCACGAATTTATTCAAGTATGGCTTGCACACGCGGTTCATTAGGTCCGTGAAAACGGCCGGTGCATTAGTCAAGCCAAATGGCATAACTAGGAACTCGTAGTGACCGTAACGAGTCCTAAAAGTCGTTTTTGGTATATCTTCTTCCTGAATTTTCAGTTGAGGATATCCTGATTGTAGATCAATTTTAGAATAGAAACTGGACCCTTGAAGTTGATCAAACAAATCGTCTACTCGAAGAAGAGGATACCGGTTTTTGATTGTCAGCTTGTTCAACTCCCGATAATTGATGCACCTTCTAAAGGTTCCATCCTTTTTCTTTACAAACAGGACCGGAACTCCCCATGGTGAGAAACTCGGTCTTATGAAAAAAAAAAAAAAATTTTACTCGACGAGGTGTCCAAGTTTTTGTTGTATATTGGGTAGAAATGAAAAAGTATGAAAATGAAACTTTATGTTTGTCCCTCTTATGCTTTCCAAAAGCATTTTCCCGGACTAAGACTTTTCTCTTATTTCAGGTTTCATGTTTTCTAGGATTTTCCTCTCCATGTGCCTTCATGGAGCTAAGAATTGATGTTCCTCGGGAGCTCTTATTTGCAAACTTCGAGTCTAATCACTACTTTACCCCTTTGTTTGCACTACTTTTCAAGGCATACTAGCCTTTGGGTTGTAGCGTCTTGATATGTAAACTCATGTCTCGACTACCATACCTTCGAAGAATGTAAGCCATACGAAGTTCGATGTTTGTTTGGGATATTCATATTCCGTCTAGCTGAGGGAATGAATAATAATACTGTAAGAATGGTCTCATCGAATTAGTGTTTTCCCCAAAATGGGCTATGGGTTTGTCAACTCATTAAGTTGGCAGAAAGAGCTGATAGTCAACTATTAGTCATACGGTGTGTATGCACTCCCTTAGTGTTTGAATGGTACTTTGGTGACTTACCATTACGTATTCCACTCATTCAGGTTATAGCCTTAAAATCCTTAGCACAAGGATAAACTTGAGGTAATGAGTGTTGAACGTCGAGACTTTTGTATTCTAACTGAGTCTACTCTAAGAGATCATTTCTTAACAATAGATGCTCTAGAGCTTCCCAATTATAGAAAACTAGGAGTGAAAGATGCAATCACACATCTTTTCTAGGCTAAATCTGGGATCCATCCAACAAGATGAACTTTGAGGAAGTGCGAGTATAAAAGAGTAATAAATTATTCTTCTCAACTCTTTGTGGACAGTGGCCTATTGTGAATAGTTCGAGTTTACGTCCTTTATGCATATCATGAGCTAATGAGATTAGCATGAGATTCCGCATTTGGGACTCCTTTAAGGGTTTTGCATGTCGTTTTGGTTAGTGCGACAATAGTCGTTAGTCCACACTTAGGTTTCTTTGGCATTCGTTTGAGCATCAACCCCGGCTTATCTATTGCAGAGAAAATAGTCAGACTTAAAGGTATATTGAATGTCAATGGCTGCGAGAGCAATCCTGTTTGACCGATATTCTGAAATGTCCGATTTCCTACTTGTCTCATGTCGAGCTTCCACAATATCCATAGGTGCCATGTGTATGCGGGTCAGAATAATATCCTGCCTTATTACTGAAGTTAGTGCATAACACTCTTGGCGTAACTTTCAATCAATTGTGAGATTGAACTGTATGATGGATCATGAGATTATGCTATAATCTCCCACAATAGTTGTGCAATTACTGTAAGTGTTGGTTGTGGTAACGCTCAATTTGAAGCATTCCTGACAAGTAGAATATCAAAGAGTGAATGTGCGAATTTCTTCGTCGTTCAGGATTTACTAAGGATTGGTTGAATTCAATTTGAATTTCTCTCGTTCCTCCAAAACTAGGAGAATGCTTTGTGAGCACCAAATTGAGAAGTCTGATTTGTTGAGATCCAATCCTTAATCAAGTGATTGAGAACATGAGTTGATCATCAGCTTAGACAGCAAGACTCACTAAAGTTCCCATGCACTGCAAATTATGATTACGTGTGCACCCGTAATGATGATTTGCCTTGCCTGATCCCTATAGTGTTTCTTCTATCCCTAGCTTTTAATCAAAAGTGATTTGAAACGATCATTAGATTGCGTTTGCACATTTGTACAGGAGTGTGCATTGTTTTATCGGATTACTCTTAATTATGTGTACCAATACTCATGAATTTGCCGAATATGGCAGTTGTCGGATGAGGCTAAGGGTAGAGAGGCACCACCAGTGTCTCTAAAAAAATGTGCATGGTGAAATTCAGGCACTATGTGTTGGGCAGAGATCCTCAAACGAGTGTTGAGCAACTCATGCTCCAAGTCTGTATATATGCATGGATCCACATGATCCTGATGTATGTCTGGGTCTCCTGACCCTTGGAGTTCTCTCCCATTTAGTCCTGCTTATTCACCTTGAATTCCCTTCTGTCTGGGCAATCATGCCAGCCATATAACATGGCGAGAGTCTAGGCATCCGATCCGAAAACTTATGAAGGAGAGTATTTATACCGCAAATACGTTAGAAAGATAGTTGCCTCCATGGCTGGAGTAGTTGTGGTGCAGGTATAGGTACAGATTCTGGTACGAGTTCAGCCTGTTGTGATACCAAGATCGGTAACTGACGATCGTTGTCGTCGAAGTCCAAGCTCAGCTCGTAACTCGATCTTCTAAGGTTGCAGTATGTTGAGTACCCATTATTCTTGACTCGTAATCCGAACAGTAACATGTTATAAGTGTTTATTATTTTCACATTGTTGTACGTGTCTGAGTGTTCACTACATGTGCCATGTAATTGTATTAGTGTAGCTAACGGTACCCTAGTGTAACTCCATGCACTAATAGTCTACACAAATTGTTCGGCAACGGTTGGAATTCCTATGCTCAAGTCTTGAGTGTTTTTAGTGTGATGCAAGTCTTAGAAATCTTGGTCCCTAAATGAGTCCGGTTAGAGCCTAGGTATCACTAAGGAAACCTAATTCGCTAAAACCACTGCTCTGATACCAATCTTTCACACCCCCATATTTATTTACTTATTAAATAAATACAGGTTGTAACGATTGGTTCATTACACGATAGCGGAAGCTGTAATAATGATTTCTAAGACTTGATTACATATACAATTACTAAAACTAAGAAATACTATGATCTAAGTTCTTCTAGATCAACAACAGACTTGAGACTTGATATTCTACGCCCTTCCAGCTACTAGGAATTGATCCAACATAGCTAGCCTATTCCAACCGCGCCATGGCTAGAGGTCACCTGAGAAACATACTTGAAAGTGTCAACACAAAGGTTGGTGAGTTCACAGAGTTAGTTATATTAGTGCTTATAGTTTTTCCCGAAAACATTACCATGACTTTACCGTCATAAAACTAAGTAGTTTTCATTTGAAAACATTACCATGACTTTACCGTCATAAATTCAATGTTTAAACATGATCCTTATAACCAGATCAGAACCCTTTTGTAGAAACATGATCACTTTAACCGGATCAAAACTCTTTTGTTTAAATTCAATTGTTCGTAAATAGTTCCAGTTGCATGTGATAATCAGAATAAAAATTGTTGACCCATTTGTAAACTAGCTAGGAATACAAATAATATGTTCATACATGAGGCGTAACCAAACCATGACATGTGTGAGCCCCTAATAATTGTTATCAGGTTCTATGCGGCCATAAATCCTCCAGATTGTGGTTAGCGCGACTAACCATGACCGGGAGACGTCACTCTCCATAGTACTATTCATAGGACCCTAGGCTACAGTTAATGGTTACTATGTTGTTCCAGGGGACTTTAGCGACCTCCAATGTGTTGTTCTCATCCCATGTAAACATAAAGTCGTGTCTTATTCTCTTGTTATCCCATGAAATAGTTGTAAGTATGTTTTTCCTTAAATCGTTGAGTGTTGTTCATCCGAACAATCGTTGTGTGTTGTTCATCCGAACAATCGTTGTGTGTACTTGTGTCCAGCTGTTTAGTTGAGAAAGTTTTCTCCCCGTTTGTTTAAAAACAATTTAAAAACAAGTAGTAAAAGTGGGGCTGGGAGACTCACAAGAAGTTAAACCAAAATGTTCATATTGTCAAACGTATAAGCAATGTAATTCATGTTTTCAAAACATAACAAGTAAGTATGTTTCTCCCCCGATGTTTACAAAACAGTAAAGAGTTAAAAGGGGGCCGTGAACTCACCTTGAGTTTGTGTATGCTTGCAATGATAATTGTTCTAGTCAACTTGACCATTCGTACCCTAATTTCAAAAAGGGTAATTCGTGTTATGACCGAATGTCTTATATTGCAAATTGTTCACCGACTTTGTAAATCTGGTTGCTTTTGTTTAAAATATCCTCTTAGTTGTTCAATACTTGTTTTGTTATAAAACAGATCTTAGTTACTGCCCAATGTGACTGATGAACAGATGTCGAAACTTCCTAGTTTCGATTGGGCAATTGAGTATCGAAACTTCATAGTTTCGATTGAGTAGTTGGGTATCGAAACTACCTAGTTTCGATTGAGTAGTTGGGTATCGAAACTACCAAGTTTCGATTGGCAAGAAGGGTATCGAAACTATCTAGTTTCGATTGAGCAATATGTATCGAAACTCCTAGTTTCGATTGAATAACAGGTATCGAAACTCCTAGTTTCGATTGAACAGGTATCGAAACTCCTAGTTTCGATTACTGCACTTTGATTGACAGAATTCGTCCTGTATATTTTTATGTTCAAATCTTGAATTTGACACACTTTTCTTGTTATCTTACTTGCGATTGAACCTTTTGTAGGCTTAGATACGGTTTTAAAGAAAATAAAGTGGATAATATCGAGTTTTTACCTTAAAACCGAGATGAAGATGATGAAAGAAAACAGAGAAGAGTCTTGAATCTTCTGTTAAACTTTCTTTAGAACACTTGAAATCTTCTTAAAATACCGAATTGTGGTGGATTTCTGCCTTAAAACTCAGCTTCGGTTTGAAGAGGAATGGAAACTTTGCCGTATGAAAATGAGAGTGATGAAAGGAATTATGAGAAAAGTGATGGAAGTGAGTATGGTTATGTCTGAGTTTTTCGCAATAGGAGGTATGGGTTTTGAGTAAGATGATCGTGGGAGTGGCTTTCTCTGGCTTCGGCCGAGAAAGTCAATAAAAGTGGTTTGGGATAATTTGAATAAAATAATTAGATTTAGGTATTAATTAGAGTTTTAAAGGGGTAGTTTAATTCGGTTTATTTTCCCCACAGTATTATAAACTTATTCTGAAAATAATTTATTGTTCTACGCAAAGTTTGTGGAAATAAAATATATTTTTCTCTGGTTATTTAAATTAACCACTAGAGATCGGATTTGTCGGTGTATATAACACGTGATCCGGTAACTCCTAGAATTACCAAATATGAAGTGAGACCATGTACGGTTTTTTGATGGACCTTAATGTCCTTGTTTGTGAAATTACGTAAATCACAAAAATAATTATAATGTAAACTCGTTTATTGTAATGTAAACTTGTTCATAATGTGTACGGATATTGACCTGAAATGTCGGGTGTCACAAATGACATGATCGACTTTCTCGGTCGATCAAAGATACATCATGCACTCACTGTAAACCCAACCATTTACATCCCTCACATGGAGGACTTCTGGAACTCTGCCGTCTACTCTACCGAACAGGGGATACCCCAAATCCAAGCCAAGGTAGATGGCAAAGACATGACCATCACTAAAGCAACTCTACAAAAACATCTCAAGCTTCAAGACGAGGGGGCCGCCATTTCCTACTCAAAGGAAGAATACATGAGGACCTTTGTATCCATAGGGTACACTAAAAATTAGAACGAGTACATAATTGAAAAGGCGCTGATGGGCAAGTTTCTATGCCACACTCTTCTACAATGCATATCCCAGAAGAGAAGTGAATGGCATCAAATGAGCTCTCCACTTGCCTCTGTTGTTCATGGTATGGTTTCTGGCCAGGGTTTCAACTTTGCACATCTCATCTTTGAAGGTTTGAGATATAACCTTCAAGAAGGTGCAAAGCAATCATTTTTTATGTTCCCAAGATTCTTGCAGGAGGTTTTCAATAAAGAATTAAAATATCTTTCAAAATCTGCAAAAATCTATCATATGCTGGGACATAAAAAAAACATTTTTCAAAGTATGAGAACTGTTTCCAAAAAGTTCTCCGGGGTCAATATTCCATTGTTATTTATAATGATGAACATACAAAGCACCCAGGGTGACAGTTCAGCAATCCCAGCTGATACTGATCCCACACCCTGCTCTTCACATCCTGAACAACAATCTGCTTCCAATGTTTGAACCCCTGTGCATACTACTAAGGATGCACAGGAAAATAAATTACTTACACCTGTTTTGGATGTTATCGTTCAACTGGAACAAAGGGCCCCAGTTGCGGCAAAATATACTAGAAAATGGAGCAAGAAGACTCCTTCTCTTCTTGTCTCAAAGGCCCAATCCCAACCTAAAATCCCTCATTCAGAATCCCAAAATTCTGATGAGAATATCAAAAGGGATAGCCACATCATTAGAGAGACTTCCTTGGCAGCTTCTCTATTAGGATCAGGATCATATCCCGGATCCATAGAACAACCCATTGACCCATTCCATTATTTTTCTTCTCTGAACTTAAGTGCAGAGGCACCTTGTCAAGATAATATACCTTCTCAAACAACCACTATATCGGAGGTATTGATGGACTTGGCTGCTAATGTACCTAACCCAAGTTCATCACCCAAGAAGGTTCACTCTGGGAGTACTGATAGAGTGAATGTGGAAAGGGCTGTCACTACTCCTGGTACATCAACTAACTAGGAGGACACTGATAACATCACTAAGACCCTAACCACGACAACTCACAGTGAGAATGTTTACTTTGGAACACTCTTCACTGAGAGGAATCCCAGGTGCCAAGAAAACTAGGGTGATGGGGATACAGAGGCTAGGACTTAGACCCCATCCACTTCCAATGATTCCACAACTATGAATGAGGACAGTCTGAATCTCAAAAATATGGAATTGACGGCCAGGGTGGCTATGCTAGAGGCTGAAGTGTCCAAACTAAGGCACCAAGTCTCTATGCATGAAGCCCATCAATGCCCAACTGTGCCTACTCCATCCTTTGTATCAGTGGGAACTCAAACAGATGTAACCCTTTACATTGATGCTGACAGCCTTGAGGACTGGATACAAAAGCAGGATGCATATCAAAGTTCCTTATTCAATCCTGCCTTTGTTCAAGTTTATTACTTGCCAGACTCAGTAGATGAAGAGGAAGAAATCACTGAGGATTGGAAGTTGGTTGTTCGAGCCTATGATGAGGTGTTGACAATTACAAGTCACCATGAAGACACACCTCCATCAGTCAGCATTCTTCCTGAAGCAGCGGCCATAATAAGTCTAACCACTGCCCCCAAATTCACACTGACTGTAGACAAGCTAGATTTTGACTCCATACTAGCTTGGGGGTATGATGGTCAATCTGAGAGATTCTAGATTGGGAAAGAGTTCAGCGGAGTAGAAGAGCTGAACTGGGATGCACAATATCCTCTTCAAGTGCTTGAACTGTATTTATCCAGCTGCATCAACACCTCTTCAGATCTCTCAGCAAAACTTGCAATCTGCAGGTTCCAAGACTTAATGGAGGAAAATCTGCCCTGGTTTGAAGCACTATTAGAAGAAGCAAACAGGGTGGCATATCCTAAAGACCGCGCAGAATATTCTACAGCAGCAACACAAAGACTGGCTCCAAGTAGACTTGACCTGATCAGGAGCAGTACTTTAACTGACGAAGAAACTGTTTGCTGGAGAAGCTTCATACACAATGAGATGGTCAGGGGACTGGCAGTGCTAGGATGGTCATGCACTGGGCCCTCTGGTTTCACCTTCTTTCTGAGTGATAGATCATTTGCCTTCTTTAACCACATCAATGAGATCATACTCCTCAACTAAGACTTCCTATACAACATTTTTGAGCTCAGAACACATATCTACAATGTCAACTCCTTAGAGAGCCAAGCAATGATCAAGACTATCAAAGCTCGTCTTGAAAAGGAGGGACGCCTTGCAAAAGATGCCTCCTCTGACTTAGATTTCTCTTTTCTCTCGTCACCAACCGCCACTCTAAACACTGCAACAGAATCTAGAAGAACAGAGTTGGAGGATGTAAGGAAAAGTCAGAAGGAAGTAACTGGGTGTGAATGGGAAGAAGATGAAGCAAGAAACCTTCCCCCATCCACTCCCCAAACTGCCAATGAAGCTGAAGCAGAGATCACAACAGTATCTAAAACATCTGCTGTTGTGATTCATGAAGCTAAAGCAGAGGCATCAACCAAAGCCAAGGGGAAGGGAGTAATGACTGAAGAGGTGGAAGAGAGACTAATGAAAGAGCAAATGGAAAGGGAGGAAAGAAGAAGAAGAAGAAGAGGAGATGGCAGAGCTAAGAAAAATTCAAGAAAGAAAAACTACCATGCTGTTCAGAGAACAACAAATCTAGCTGTATGCTAAACAATTGGATGATCTCAAAGCCATATTTCCTGCAGCATCTCAATTACAAAAAGATGAAGCCCTAGCTCTTCAGCTGCATGAACAGTTTAATAAAGAAGAAGAAGAAAGGGAGAAGAAGAAAAGGGAAGAGGCTAAGTTCAGAATAACTGATTCTGAACTAGCCAAAGAAATGAGAGAAGAATGGATAGCGGCTCTAATTTCTCAAGGTGAGGATGCAGACTACCTTGAGAAACTATCAAATAAAGAAATCTACAGTGCCTTCATAGGTCAGCAAGGTCAATTGGCAAATAAGAAAAGGTATGAAGAAGAAGAAAAAGCCAAGCAAAAATCCAAGAAAACCATTGCATTCAACATAAGGACCCATGAAAAAGGAAGGTCATGACTGACTTCCTGAAGGCCAGAGGAGAAAGTGGAAAAAGGCTAGGCCCCATGAGTTTCATGAACTTGCAAGCCTTGTACTCCAAAGTCAAGAAAGAAGAGGAAGAAAGATTGGGAAGACAGGCTCCAAGAAAAGGGTGATAACTCAAACTGCTGAACACAAATCAAAGAAACTCAAGCCTTCTCCGTCATCTACTACTTACTCCTCCCACCATACTTCCACTCTCCAGCCTAGACCTCATTCCTCTCTTCCCACAAAGTCCAAATCCCTGCTCCTCCTCATCAGCAGCCTTCCAAGAAGAAACCAAACCTACCATCACACCAGAAGACTTAAGAGAAATAGTTGTCTGGTTCTACAACACTCAAGAAAAATGGTTTGAAGTCTTCAGGGGAAAGGAAGAACTGAAAAGATCTATCTATAAATCTTTTGATGAGGTACTGCAACTCCCAGACTCAGATCTAAGAAGAATATTGGAGTTGGGTGAAGCCCATAAGCCAGAGAATGAAGGTGGGAGACATCTTTTGCTAGCAATCAAACATCACTTCAACCCTAGTAAAGATGTAATCATTGATGCCAAACCTCTTCAATCCCATTCTCCATTCACTAGTTGGTCCTTCAAGGCTGATACCAACGAGTTTATCTTGATTGATGTTAAAGGACAGAAGATGATATGTTCATGCAAGGCCATCTTCAAAATGCCATGCAAAGACATAAAGACTCTATCTGAGCTTCCTCTAAAAAATCCAAGCCAGGACCCAAGAGGCTATGAGGTAGAAAGGATAGTCTGCAACATGGAAAATCTTCAGAAGCAAAAGCAGTAAGAGAGTTTTGGTAGCATCAGTCTAGGGAGAGTTTGTAGAAATAAAGACTGATGGCTACAAAATTCTCTAAGTACAACTGTTGTGGACCTCAGAGTTTGCTGCAGATCGACAAACTGTTGCGGATAAGCTTATCTGCTGCGGATACTTGTTCTTCTACTGAAGAACAAATCTGCTGCGGACAGCCTTATCTACTGAAGACCAAAGTTAATGCTGATAGGCAAATCATCACCAGATGTGGACAGTTGTGTCTTGCTGCTGATCAATAACATTGCTGCTGATAGCCATTCCTTCTGAAGATCAAACGTTACAGCTCACTGGCTTCGATAAAGCAACCATTACCACTGACAACTTTCTGCTGCAACACTGACACACTCCACGCAGAAAGAATGTTACTGGTGCAAGAAAATAAAAGATATCGCGCTCTTCTTCCAAGGACTCAAGCAATGATGCCTAAGAAGACGTTTGAGTAAAGATAACTTTTGTAGTATTTATTGTCGTTACATGTAGAATAGCTTCAATACAAGATCAACGGCTTTGTGTTAGATCTGATCCTTAGTATCAAGGGTTTGTCTTGATTCTAAGTTACTATATAAGTAGTACTTAGAGTCATTGTATAAGTGTGCTTTTTCTTAAGAGTTTTCTCTGTAATCTTGTAATCTTTGAAGCTTAATACAAATTGCATTTATCAGTATTTTTCTTGTTTACTTGTTTACATTGCTTAGTTGTGATTGTTTCCGCCAATCCCAACTAGAATAGAACCATATTGTATTCACCGATCCTACAAAGTGTATCACATGCAGAGCCTATCAACATATCTCACATTTAAAAAGCTAAGAAAAATATATATATATATCGAAGTTAAGAAAAATATTTTAACCATTCTCAAATTTCAAAACCAATTATTTTCAAAGCATAATGTACTGAAGTTAATTGTACCTGTATTGCTGATCTTACCTCCCTTATCTCCTACAAAGGAAACATACCCTCCATTAAAAGTATTAACGTTATGCAGAAAAGAGATGTCGCCTGTCATGTGCCTGGAACAACCCTCATCAACATACCTGGTTGTTGACAGTCCTCCTGAATGAATGAGAAGATCTGGGCATTCCTGAATGAATGAGAAGATTAGTTAGACATAGGTACCCAAGTAATTATTGACCTAGGCATTCCAGAAGCATCAGTGTAAGACACTTCCTGCAAGCACATGTCACTGTTAGAGTCAAGTGCTGGTTGTCACACCCCAACCGACGGCGGAATCATTGGGGCGGGACATGTAGACTGTTCATGAGCACAAGGTTGACTAAATTGAAATATACTAATCATTCAAATTCATTTCAAGTATTCAAGATAAAACCAAATCAAACCAAGTACATAAAATGAAATACATAATCCTTTATTAAAAATTATCTAGGTCCAAAACTTAAGTGTAGCAAGTCTTGATCAAAATCACACATTAGTACCTGAAACATGAATAAAATAAGGTCAACTAAAAAGTTGGTGAGCATACGCAGGTTTGTATATAGATAGCATATAGATTATGAACAAACAAATCCTTACATAACATGATAAAATAAGTCATTTATAGAGAGCAGCTATTGTGTAACCAAGTACAATCAAACCTTTGTAACTAGCATGCAAAATTGAGTTGTCGGTAACAATCACCCCAATCTGGGTGGGTTTGTCAGACTCAATAGATCTATCATTGTTTACCGTCGGCTTGAATAGTTAATGATTGCACATAAATTGCACACAAAAGTTAGCACAACTAGCACTCAGGCATAAAACTCAAATTGCACACATGAATGTAAAGAGGATTTGTATTTGTGTAAATGTAAGCAATAGTTTGTACAGTATTCATGTTCCACCCAAAATGTGTAAAAGAGTAAAAGGGGCTATGTAATACTCACATGTTTCAAAAGGCGTAGCTAACACGAGAGACTAGATAGTAATATGATCCTTGTAATGCATAACGTTAACCTAGATTGGAATGTATATTGAATTAATAGTGTGCACAAGAGTCTATGTCTAAGTCTAGGGTTGAATTGGATGTGTGTATAAGGAATTGAAGTTGTAGGTGTTAGTGGTTTGTACTTGAATAGTGTTGTATAAAATTAAGGTTTGAGTTTGTAATAACTAAATAAATAAATTACAAGATTATTATTTATTTACATAGTTATAAAATAATGTAGGTACTTAAGGGTAATTAAGTATAACTTAAATAAATAATTCTTAAATATAAATTAAATAAATAATTTTTACCTTATTTATTTATTTATAGAATATGTAATCTAGTCTTTTAGTTATAAAAATGTATCGGGTGTTTTAGATTAATTATAATTTAATAATTAACTTTTGTCAATCTATTTTTATAAATATGTGTAAATATAATTTTGTAGTTTTAAATGTATAACTTCTATTTATTTTAGAAATAAGCATTTGATCTTTTTAAATAAGGTGAATATAAATCTTTATAAACTCAATTATTTTTATTTGAAAATTAATCTGAAATACTTATTGTTTTTAAAATATATAAAAAATATAATTATTCTGTCAAGATTTTTTCTCACACACACGACCGTGTCTGGCACCAAGCACGATCGTGCTAGAACCACGGACGCGACCGTGCTAGTCAGGGCACGACCGTGTTGATCAAACAAAAGGCATAACGAAGCTGTTCACTAGGCACGACCGTGTCTGGGCCAGGCACGACCATGTCTGGGCCAGGCACGACCGTGTCTAGGGTTCTGAGGCACGACCAAGTCTAGCCAAGAGGCATGACCGGGTCTGAGTGTGTGAGGCACGACTGCGCTGGTATTGGCACGACCGTGTCTCATGAAGCACGACCGCGCTAGAAGACTAGCGCGACCGTGTTCGTTCCAAAACAGAAACGAATTTGCTATTTCTTATTATAATGATGTTTGGAATCATAGGGCTTTCAACCATTAGGTTATTACGAGTCTTTTTGTATAGTTTAATTGTATTTAAAACGTGTTCAAAGCAGGGTTCGATTAAACCATTTTAGAATGAACCCTAGATTCGGGTCCGTGTTAAATTGGATATTGTAAGCCCAAATTAGGTTAGGGCTTTTGATCTATAGACTAAAAGGAAAGTGTGGAAGATTTCAATTACCCGAAAAGATGATTAATCGATAGCGCGTGGTAGAAACGAGTTCGGCGGCGACGGGTTTGGTTTCCGGTGTCCGTTGCTGCAGCTCCGGCTAATTCACGTGTTCAGAAGCCTTAGAGAGGATCGAGTAGTGGGTATCGTGTGTTTTCTTGAGATAACTTGGATCGTAATGGAGGAATTCGTGGTCTTGCAAAAGTGGGTTGACGTTTTGAGAGGAATCGGTATAATTGGGTTTATTTGTTGTAAATACGATGTTTAAAATTCTTAATTTGGTTGTTAATGGTAGAAACGTGCGCAACAGTTACGAAATCAAACGATTCCGTGATTAAAGGCTGCATTTATGTTTCAGTTGATGAGCGGCGC
Source organism: Smallanthus sonchifolius (assembly GCA_023525975.1). Classification (NCBI taxonomy): domain Eukaryota; kingdom Viridiplantae; phylum Streptophyta; class Magnoliopsida; order Asterales; family Asteraceae; genus Smallanthus; species Smallanthus sonchifolius. Next base: position 72,918,830 of record CM042018.1, on the reverse strand, counting down.
GACCGTGCCTAAGCACCGGGCGCGACCGTTCTAAAGCAAGGCACGCGACCGTGCCAAGACACTTGGCGCGACCGTGCCAGAACGAGGCGCGACCGTGCCTATTAGGGTTTCTTGTTTATTTGTTAAGATCAGTCCTTGTACATTTCAGTTTTGACAAATTTATATAATTATAAACTTATTTAGAATTTTAATAGGATATACTCGTGTAAAATTTACGGATTTGCATTGAAACATAGTATTTAATTGTTGGTACGAATAGAACAAGTCAGAGTACTAAAATGGGGTTTGAAATGTATCATATTGAACTGAAATACAGATAATGAAAATCAGAAATGTTACAGTATCCCCATGTTGAGGGAATTTCGTCCCGAAATTTAGCTAGTGGAGGCGACGGCATCAGTGAAGAGATGGGGGTACTTGAGCTTCATTTGGTCCTCTCGTTCCCAAGTAAACTCAGGACCACGTTTAGATTCCGAACAAACTTTTACAATAGGAATACGACTTCGTTTGAGCTGTTTGACTTTGCGATCTATGATTTCCACTGGTCTCTCAACGAAGTGCATCGTTTCGTCAATGTGCACATCGTCAAGAGGTATGTGGAGATTCTCATCAGCAAGACATTTCTTCAGATTAGACACGTGGAAAGTAGGATGCACATTGCCAAGTGATGGAGGTAAATCGAGTTTGTAAACCACTTTCCCAATCCTTTCAAGGATCTTAAATGGACCCACATAGCGAGGTGCTAACTTTCCTTTCTTTCCAAAATGGATCACACCCTTCCACGGAGACACCTTTAGAAGAACAAGGTCACCGACTTGGAATTCCAAGGGTTTTCGTCGTTTGTCGGCATAACTCTTTTGCCGACTTCTCGCTACTCGAATGTTGTCACGGATTTGGATAATCTTGTCGGATGTTTCTTGAATTAGCTCAGGACCGGTGAATTGTGCTTCACCAATCTCGTTCCAACAGATAGGAGAACAACACTTGCGACCATAGAGATCTTCAAATGGAGCCATGTTGATACTCGTGTGGTAGCTATTATTATAGGAGAACTCGATTAGGGATAGATGTGAATTTCAATTGCCACCAAAATCAATTACACAAGCTCTAAGCATATCCTCAAGATTTTGGATTGTTCGCTCGGTCTGGCCATCAGTTTGGGGATGGTAGGTCGTGCTCAAATCTAATCGTGTACCAAGAGCAGTTTGGAGAGATTGCAAAAAACGAGAGGTGAACCGAGCATCTCTATCGGAGATTATGTTTAAGGGGACACCGTGACGGCTCACAATTTCGTCAATGTAAATTCGGGCTAGTTTCTCAACCCGATAGTCTTCACGGATAGGCAAGAAATGAGCAGATTTGGTGAGACGGTCAATGATCACCCAAATGCTATCACAACCACTTGAGGTGCGATGGAGTTTGGTAATGAAGACCATAGCTAAATTTTCCCATTTCCACATGGGAATTTCTGGTTGTTCAAGTAAACCGGAAGGACGTTGGTGTTCGGCTTTGACTTTGGAGCAAGTTAGACATTTGGCAACATAGAGAGCAATGTCTTTCTTCATACCAGGCCACCAATATTGTTGGCGAAGATCTTGGTACATTTTATCCGCACCAGGATGAATAGAATAACGAGTCTTATGAGCCTCGTTCATGAGAAATGCACGGAGATCATTGCGATCGGGAACCCAAATACGGTTCAAGTATTAAAGTATGCCATTGGGTTTTGATTCAAGCTGAAGTTCAACACCACACGACATTTCCTCGTACATGTTACCCTCGGTGATTGAGACGTGTTGAGCTTCTAAGATACGGTTTTGAATGTCGGTTTGGATTCGGACACATTGAAGCATGACATGGTCTTTTTGACTCAAAGCGTCGGGTACAACATTCGCTTTGCCGGGATGGTAACGAAACTCACAGTCATAGTCGTTAAGGAGTTAAACCGAACGTCATTGCCTCATATTGAGTTCCTTTTGGTTGAAGATGTGTTGGAGACTTTTGTGGTCGGTGAACACCACACATTTTGTTCCATAGATGTAATGTCTCCAAATCTTTAATGCGAATACGACCGCACCCAACTCGAGATCGTGCGTCGTATAATTCTTCTCGTGAATCTTGAGTTGTCTTGATGTATAAGCGATTACTTTGCCTCATTGCATGAGGACACAACCGAGACCTTGGTTGGAAGCATCACAGTAGACAACTAGATCTTTATTCCCATCAGGGAGAGTCAAAATAGGAGCATTGCACACCTTGTAACATATCGGAATTTAGTATTCATATTTCGATTCAATGTAATGCAATTTCAAATTCAATGTTCGTGCACTGCCTTATTATTTTACTTACCTTAAACGAAATGCAATGATTCAATACAAATTTACAAGTTTTGCTCGATTATATACATTTAAACACTATGCAAGAAACTATTTAATTCAAACACATTAAACCTGAAAAAGTCAAGGACTAAAGTTGAAAAATGTCAAGAAACCCTAGTCTAGCACGGTCGTGCTTCGTCCTGGCACGGTCGCGCCAAGTGCCTCAGCACGATCGCGCGACTGGTCCTGGAACGATCGCGCCCGATGCCTAAGCACGGACGTGTCATATTTAGGCACGGTCGCGCCTGTGAAACAGCTGAAACGTAACTGCAACTTTAATTACCCGATCGTTCGAATCCGTAATATCCATACGTTTCTTTTCCCCTTAACGAATGTATTACCATTTTCAAATTTCACAAACGCTTCAGTTTCATACCATCAATCTCGAAATCTCTCTCAAGCAATTCAAGCAAAAAAAAAACTCGAATCCTCCTCTGAACCTAAATCCTCCCAATCAAGAAAGGAATTCGCATCTCCTGAATCTCGTCAAGTCTCTGGACTCTCTGGCCTAGCCGGAATTGCAACCGAAGTCGCCGGAAGCCGCTACCGTCGACGCCGGAATTCCCTCCTACCGATCGCTATCGATTACTTTCTGTTTGAGGTAATTGAATCATCCCTCCCTTTCGTTTCGGTCCATATATCAAAAGCCCCCTATCAATCTGGGCTTTCATTACAGAAATCGTCCGAATCAGAACTTATATTTTTAATAAAAAGGATTTAATCGATTTCACTCTTAAACACGAGTTACATACAATTAATTTATACTAATAGACTCGTATCGACTCAGTAATAAAAAGCTCTATCAATTCCAACACTATAAATACAAGAATTGTTCAATTCGTGTCTGATTTGGAAGAGACACGGTCGCGCTAATCATCTAGCGCGGCCGTGCCTCATGAAACGCGGTCGTGCCGATTAGCAGCGCGGTCGTGTCATCCTGTCCAGACCTTGTCATGCCCTCTGGGCTAGTCTCTGTTGTGTCTAAAGATCATAGACACGACCGTGCCGGGCCAAGGCATGGTCGTGCCTGTTGACTGGTCTAGTTTTGTGCCCTCTGTTGATCAACCCGGTCGTGCCCCGACTAGCGCGGTCGCGCCCCTGGCTTGAGCACGATCGTGCCCTTCCGAGGCACGGTCGTGTGGTACTCAGAAATTGTAACAGAATTATAATTTTACACTTTTCGATCAATAAATGTTTTGATTTTATAAAAATATGTTTTCTGTATTTAAAAATGGGTTAAAAGTTTAATCTTGGCATAAATATAATTTATTTAAAAGTTCATGAAAATTAAATTTATATTTATTATCTTACACTTAAATGATATTTTAAATAATTAAGTTACAAAATTTATAAATAAATAAGATAATGATTTTTTATTTAATTTACATTTTAAATCAAAATCATTTATTTATTTATAAACATTACTCTTTAGGTTAAATTGTGCATTTCGAGGATCATATTTGCTATCTATAATCTTTGTTAGCTACACTTCCATACCAAGTGAGTATCCACAACCCCTTTTTACTCTTTTACACTTTTGGGGTGGAACATGAACTCTATACACATTACACATTACACATTACATTTACACAAACAACACAAAGTACAAATCCTATTTACTTTCATGTGTGCAAATTTGAGCTTCATGCCCGAGTGCTAGGTGTGCTAACCTTTGTATGCAATTATGTGCAATCATTAACTATACAGGCCGACGGTTTTCAATGATGGATCTATTGAGTCTGACAAACCCACCCATGGTACGCGGTGATTGAAACCGACAATACAATTTTTTGCATGCTAGTTACAAGGTTTGATTGTACATGGTTAGACAATAGCTGCTCCCCATAAATGCCTTATTTATCATGATATGTAAAGGATTTGTTTTCAACTATATGCTATCTACATACAACTGTGTTATACTCACCAACTTTTTAGTTGACTTTATTTTATTAATGTTTCAGGCCCCAATATGTGAGATTGATTCAAGACGTGTTCAACATAGGATTTGGACTTAGCAATTTAAATCAAGAATTTTATGAGTTGTTTTATGTTTCTTGTTTGAACATGATTTTGTACTTGGATTATTTGTAATGGAAATTTAACTTTAATATATTTCAATTTAGTCAACCATGTGCTATGAACAGTCTTACATGTCCCGCCCCGATGATTCCGCCATCGACAGATTGGTATCAGAGCCTTGGTTATAGGGAATTAGGTTATTAGACACCTTGACCTAGACTATAACTTTAGGACACCCACTTATAATGTGCTTCATGATTTTTGGGCTATGTGTTACATGCTATGTGCTATATGTTATATGTTACATGTTTAGTATGATTACTTATTGCATTATGATGACTTATGTGTTTTAAATCCATGACTTATTAGGATATTCTTAATAATTAAATAAATAATATCCTTTCCTATATAACGTCATAATATTTCTATCTTCTTTTCTATCTTTATCCTTTCTAAGCATGTGGAAAATCCTTGAAACAAAAAAAAATCTCAAAAATTTTTATTTCTTCGTTAAGGTTTTAAACTTGTTAAATTATTTGAGGACACGTGCAATCTGGAAGGGTGACACCTGTATTTTGGGTCTTCTGTCTAGGAAAGCATTTCGCATAAATCCCAATCAACCAAGGGACCCGTATGCTTTCCTGGAATTCCCGAGATGAGTGTTTACTTATAGGCTAAAGCATGTCTTCTTGAAAAATTATATAAGTTTAATTAACCTTAATGTGTCATGGTATTCAAGTGATTTTGTGACTTTTGAGTACAATCCAAACTAAGAATATCTATTTTATTTTGCTATCTCATTCTATTAAATCCTATCAAATCTCATAAGTTCTTACAATTTTTCTTGTCTTGTGAAAATCTGTAGAATGCCTCCTCGTCGTGCTCCCGCAACCAACGCCAACACCGACATTGCTGCTATTCTTACCCAATTGGTGACACAACTCACCCAAGCCAATGGTGCGCCAATGGCAACAATGGTGGAAATGGAAGCAACAGTGCTAATAATGGTGGAAATGGTGGTAACAATCCATCTCAATGCACCTTCAAGCACTTCAACTCGTGCAATCCCCTAAAGTTCTATGGCACCGAAGGAGCTACAGGACTTCCTCAATGGTTCGAAAGCATTGAGAATACCTTTCTCAATAGTGACTGTCCCGACAACCTCCGTGTTCGTCATGCTACAAGTGTCCTACAAAAACGGGCACTTACATGGTGGAATGGGGAGAAAATAAATAGGGGTGTTGACATAGCTATGGCCTTACCTTGGGATGAGGTCAAAAGGCTTATGACCAAGGAGTTCTGCCCTCGAAATTAAGTGAAAAAGTTGGAAGCTGAATTTTGGGATCTTGCCCAAGATAGTGGGGAAAGCTTAGCATATACAACTCGGTTCCATGAGTTGAGTCTTCTCGTGCCCCACATGGTCACTTCTTTGTCCCGTTGTATAGAAAAGTATATTGGTGGGCTACCAAAACAAATCCAAGATACTGTCTTAGGTAGAAATCCTGCTACTCTGGAGGATGCTATTCGTCTATCTGCTACCTTAACTGATAATCATGTGAAAGCTGGAACTCTTACCAAAAAGGGTTCTAAGAAAGTTTCTGAAACCGTAACCCCTCCTACTCACAACAAAGATGCCACAACCGAGCCCTCTCGCAATAATACAAAGAGGAAAGTTAGAAATTTTGCTGTGGTTACTCCTGCTGTTCCCGTCAACCAAGCTGCACCTATGGTTCAAGCACCGGTCAAAAAGCCATATGGTGGAATTTACCCACTTTGTGCCACCTGCAACTACCATCATCCCCAAAACATCCCATGTCGCCTTTGTACTTATTGTGGGAGATATGGTCATACGGTTAGTGTTTGTAGGACCAAAGCTCTTACGGGCCAAGTCAACCCTCCAAACCGAACCGTACCTCAAGTGGCTAACCAAGGTGCTCCCGCCATTGCTAATGGGTGTGCTTGTTATGAGTGTGGTGACCCGAACCATTTTCGTAATCAATGTCCAAGACTTGCAAATGCTATACAAGGTGGAGCTCGTGGGCGTGCGTTCAACATAAACGCCAACGAAGCTCAAGCCAACAACGACGTGGTTAATGGTACGTTCCTTGTTAATAGTCAATATGCCTCCATTTTGTTCGATACCGGTGTCGATAAAAGTTTTGTGTCACTTAATTTTGAGCCTTTACTTGCAAAGACACGATCCCAATTAGAGAAAACCTTCACCGTTGAAATAGCAAATGGTGACTCCCTTACCATTGAGTCCATTATTTATGATTGCTCCTTAGAACTAAATGACCATTCATTCCCAATCAACCTTGTTCCAATTCCACTAGGAAGCTTTGATATTATCATAGGTATGGATTGGCTATCAAATCATCATGCCGAAGTCATTTGCTTTGAAAAGTGTATCCGAATTCCGCTACCATCGGGAGAAACCTTAAGGGCTTTTGGTGAAAAGCCTTGCAAGGGACTTAAGTTGATGTCATGCACTACCGCTCAAAAGTACTTACGTAAGAAGTACATTGCTTTTTTAGCTCATATTGTTCAAAAGGATGTCAAGGAGAAGAGTATCCAAGACATTCCGATCATTCGGGATTTCCCCGAAGTTTTTCCTAAGGATTTATCCGGTCTTCCTCCCGTTCGTCAAGTAGAGTTCCGTATTGATCTTATACCTAGAGCTAACCCCGTTGCTAGAGCTCCTTATCGTCTTGCACCTTCCGAAATGCAAGAGCTTGCAAGTCAACTTCAAGAGCTCTCCGACAAAGGTTTCATTCGCCCAAGTCATTCACCGTGGGGTGCACCCGTCTTATTTGTTAAGAAGAAGGATGGATCATTTCGCATGTGTATTGACTACCGTGAACTTAACAAGCTTACTATCAAGAACCGCTATCCCTTACCTAGAATTGATGATCTCTTTGATCAACTTCAAGGTTCTACTTGTTTCTCAAAGATTGATCTTCGATCCGGTTATCATCAGCTTCGTGTTCAAGAAGATGACGTTCCTAAGACTGCTTTTCGAATAAGGTATGGTCATTACGAGTTCATGGTTATGCCTTTCGGGTTAACCAATGCACCCGCAGTTTTCATGGATCTTATGAATCGTGTGTGCAAACCGTACCTTGATAAATTCGTGATTGTCTTCATTGACGATATCTTAATCTATTCCAAGACTAAAGCCGATCACGAACAACACCTTAGACTGGTTTTGGACCTCTTGAGAAAAGAACAACTATATGCCAAATTCTCCAAATGCGAATTTTGGCTAAAAGAAGTTCAATTTCTTGGTCACATCGTCAACGACAAGGGTATTCATGTTGATCCTGCTAAGATTGAAACGGTTAAGAATTGGAATGCCCCGAAGACTCCTACCGAAGTTCGTTCATTTCTTGGTCTTGCGGGTTATTATCGTCGTTTCATCTCAAACTTCTCAAAGATTGCTGTCCCTCTTACCGCTTTGACCCACAAGGGTAAGACTTATGAATGGGGACTGAAACAAGAAGAAGCTTTCCAAACCCTCAAGCAAAAGTTGTGCAATGCTCCCATATTGACTCTCCCCGATGGAAATGATGATTTAGTTGTCTATTGTGATGCTTCTAACCAAGTTCTTGGTTGTGTCCTCATGCAACGAGGCGAAGTAATCGCTTATGCATCTAGGCAACTCAAAGTTCATGAGAAGAATTATACGACGCACGATCTCGAGTTGGGTGCGGTCGTATTCGCGTTAAAGATTTGGAGACATTACCTATATGGCACGAAATGTGTGGTGTTCACCGACCACAAAAGTCTTCAACATATTTTCAACCAAAAAGAACTTAATATGAGGCAACGATGTTGGATCGAACTCCTTAACGACTATGACTGCGAGATTCGTTACCATCCCGGCAAAGCGAATGTTGTAGCCGATGCTTTGAGTCGAAAGGACCATGTTATGCTTCATTGTGCCTGTATTCAAACCGATATTCAAACCCGTATCTTAGAAGCTCAACACGTCTCGGTAACCGAGGGTAATATGTACGAAGAAATGTCATGTGGTGTTGAACTCCTTCTTGAATCAAAGCCCAATGGCTTACTCTATTACTTGAACCATATTTGGATTCCCGATCGCGATGATCTCCGTACATTTCTCATGAACGAGGCTCATAAGACTCGTTATTCTTTTCATCCTGGTGCGGATAAAATGTACCAAGATCTTCGCCAACTTTATTGGTGGCCCGGTATGAAGAAAGACATTGCTCTTTATGTGGCCAAATGCTTAACTTGTTCCAAAGTCAAAGCCGAACATCAACGTCCATCTGGTTTACTCGAACAACCCGAAATTCCCGTGTGGAAATGGGAGAATCTAGCTATGGATTTTATTACCAAACTCCCTCGCACCTCGAGTGGATATGATAGTATTTGGGTGATCATTGATTGACTCACCAAATCTGCTCATTTCTTGCCTATTCGTGAAGACTATTGGGTTGAGAAACTAGCCCGAATTTACATCGACGAAATCGTGAGCCGTCATGGTGTTCCTTTGAACATAATATCTGAGCGAGACGCCCGGTTCACTTCTCGATTTTGGAAATCTCTCCAAAAGGCTCTTGGTACTCGATTGGATTTGAGCACGGCCTACCATCCGTAAACTGATGGTCAAACCAAGCGAACAATCCAAACTCTTGAAGACATGCTTAGAGCTTGTGTAATCGATTTTGGTGGCAATTGGGATTCACATTTATCCCTTATTGAGTTTTCGTACAACAATAGCTACCACACAAGTATCAACATGGCTCCATTCGAAGCTCTCTATGGTCGCAAGTGTCGTTCTCCTATCTGTTGGAACGAGATTGGTGAAGCACAAATCACCAGTCCCGAGTTAATTCAAGAAACATCCGACAAGATTATTCAAATCCGTGACAATATTCGAGTAGCGAGGAGTCGGCAAAAGAGTTATGCCGACAAACGTCGAAAACCCTTGGAATTCCAAGTCGGTGATCTTGTTCTTCTTAAGGTGTCTCCGTGGAAGGGTGTGATCCGTTTTGGAAAAAAAGGCAAGTTAGCACCTCGTTATGTTGGTCCATTCAAGATCCTTGAAAGGATTGGGAAGGTGGCCTACAAGCTCGAGTTACCTCCATCTCTTGGCAATGTGCATCCTACATTTCATATATCTAATCTGAAGAAGTGTCTCGCTGATGAAAATCTCCATATACCGCTTGACGACGTGCGCATTGATGAAACGATGCACTTCGTTGAGAAACCGGTGGAAATTATGGATCGCGAAGTCAAACAGCTCAAGCGAAGTCGCATTCCTATTGTCAAAGTTCGTTGGGAATCTAAGCGTGGTCCTGAGTTCACTTGGGAACGAGAAGACCAAATGAAGCTCAAGTACCCTCATCTCTTTATTGATACTATTGTAACCTCTAGCTAAATTTCGGGATGAAATTCCTGTAGGTCCCGGGAGCCTCGTCGCGCAGCGGAAATAACATGATCTGTTCTGCGATTTGTGTGGGAACAAAGAAACGAGACAGAGAAACACAAACAAAGACAAAAGATAATGAAACGAAACGTAATCCATAACAAAGAAGTCATCCCGTATTACAGACTACATACCGAAGGAACACACATCTCTCATCTAAGCTCACGGTCCAGGGGTCGGGAGAGCTCTTCCCGACCCAGACACCTCTCAACCTGTTCCAGAGTTCCACCTACAAATGAAGACAAGTCTTCTATTTATAGGGGCAGGAACACTTCCTGCGTACTTGACAAGTACGCAAGGCAAAAGCCTTGCGTACTTACTAAGTACGCATGGTTTGGTCATGCGTACTTGACAAGTACGCAAGGCAAAAGCCTTGCGTACTTACTAAGTACGCAGGACCAAACTGGTGTGCGGGCTAAGTACTCAGGAACACCCTCCCGCGTACTAGCCACGTACACCGATACATAGAATTTAATCTATAGTTACAAAACATGCTTCTACAATTCTCTCAACATAGGGAGACTATAACATCTCGGAATTTAGTATTCATATTTCGATTCAATGTAATGCAATTTCAAATTCAATGTTCGTGCACTGCCTTATTATTTTGCTTACCTTAAACGAAATGCAATGATTCAATACAAATTTACAAGTTTTGCTCGATTATATACATTTAAACACTATGCAAGAAACTATTTAATTCAAACACATTAAACCTGAAAAAGTCAAGGACTAAAGTTGAAAAATGTCAAGAAACCCTAGTCTAGCACGGTCGTGCTTCGTCCTGGCACGGTCGCGCCAAGTGCCTCGGCACGATCGCGCGACTGGTCCTGGAACGATCGCGCCCGGTGCCTAAGCACGGACGTGTCATATTTAGGCACGGTCGCGCCTGTGAAACAACTGAAACGTAACTGCAACTTTAATTACCCGATCGTTCGAATCCGTAACATCCATACGTTTCTTTTCCCCTTAACGAATGTATTACCATTTTCAAATTTCACAAACGCTTCAGTTTCATACCATCAATCTCGAAATCTCTCTCAAGCAATTCAAGCAAAAAAAAAAAACTTGAATCCTCCTCTGAACCCAAATCCTCCCAATCAAGAAAGGAATTCGCATCTCCTGAATCTCGTCAAGTCTCTGGACTCTCTGGCCTAGCCGGAATTGCAACCGAAGTCTCCGGAAGCCGCTACCGCCGACGCCGGAACTCCCTCCTACCAATCGCTATCGATTCCTTTCTGTTTGAGGTAATTGAATCATCCCTCCCTTTCGTTTCGGTCCATATATCAAAAGCCCCCTATCAATCTGGGCTTTCATTACAGAAATCGTCCGAATCAGAACTTATATTTTTAATAAAAAGGATTTAATCGATTTCACTCTTAAACACGAGTTACATACAATTAATTTATACTAATAGACTCGTATCGACTCAGTAATCAAAAGCCCTATCAATTCCAACACTATAAATACAAGAATTGTTCAATTCGTGTCTGATTTGGAAGAGACACGGTCGCGCTAATCATCTAGCGCGGCCGTGCCTCATGAAACGCGGTCGTGCCGATTAGCAGCGCGGTCGTGTCATCCTGTCCAGACCTTGTCATGCCCTCTGGGCTAGTCTCTGTTGTGTCTAAAGATCATAGACACGACCGTGCCGGGCCAAGGCACGGTCGTGCCTGTTGACTGGTCTAGTTTTGTGCCCTCTGTTGTTCAACCCGGTTGTGCCCCAACTAGCGCGGTCGCGCCCCTGGCTTGAGCACGATCGTGCCCTTCCGAGGCACGGTCGTGTGTGACTCAAAAATTGTAACAGAATTATAATTTTACACTTTTCGATCAATAAATGTTTCGATGTTATAAAAATATGTTTTCTGTATTTAAAAATGGGTTAAAAGTTTAATCTTGGCATAAATATAATTTATTTAAAAGTTTATGAAAATTAAATTTATATTTATTATCTTACACTTAAATGATATTTTAAATAATTAAGTTACAAAATTTATAAATAAATAAGATAATGATTATTTATTTAATTTACATTTTAAATCAAAATCATTTATTTATTTATACTTAATTACAATTAATATTTACATTATTTCATAAACTATAATTATATAGTTATTCAATTATCCAATTCAAACCTAATCAAATTGTTTCAAAAATATTTTATTTCAAACTCTATATATTTTATTCAATACTTTTAAATACAAATCAATAGTTTTATACACAAATTCAACTTTCATTTTAGACTTAAACTTTATGCATCTATTTGATTCAATACACATTACTCTTTAGGTTAAATTGGGCATTTTGAGGATCATATTTGCTATCTATAATCTTTGTTAGCTACACTTCCATACCAAGTGAGTATTCACAACCCCTTTTTACTCTTTTACACTTTTGGGGTGGAACATGAACTCTATACACATTACACATTACACATTACATTTACACAAACAACACAAAGTACAAATCCTATTTACTTTCATGTGTGCAAATTTGAGCTTTATGCCCGAGTGCTAGGTGTGCTAACATTTGTATGCGATTATGTGCAATCATTAACTATAGAAGCCGACGGTTTTCAATGATGGATCTATTGAGTCTGACAAACCCACCCGTGGTACGCGGTGATTGAAACCGACAATACAATTTTTTGCATGCTAGTTACAAGGTTTGATTGTACATGGTTAGACAATAGTTGCTCCCCATAAATGCCTTATTTATCATGATATGTAAAGGATTTGTTTTCAACTATATGCTATCTACATACAACTGTGTTATACTCACCAACTTTTTAGTTGACTTTATTTTATTCATGTTTCTGGCCCCAATATGTGAGATTGATTCAAGACGTGTTCAACATAGGATTTGGACTTAGCAATTTAAATCAAGAATTTTATGAGTTGTTTTATGTTTCTTGTTTGAACATGATTTTGTACTTGGATTATTTGTAATGGAAATTTAACTTTAATATATTTTAATTTAGTCAACCATGTGCTATGAACAGTCTTACATGTCCCGCCCCGATGATTCCGCCATCGGTCGGGGTGTGACACAACTTTTGAATGAGAGTTTGGAAAGCTTCTTCTTGTTTTGGTCCCCATTCATAATTTTTACCCTTGTGGGTCAAAGCGGTAAGAGGGACAGCAATCTTAGAGAAATTTGAGATGAAACGACGATAATATCCCGCAAGACCAAGAAATGAACGAACTTCGGCGGGGGTCTTCGGGGCATTCCAATTTTTAACCGCTTCGATCTTAGCAGGGTCAACATGAATTTCCTTTTCGTTGACGATATGACCAAGGAATTGTAATTCTTTTAGCCAAAATTCACATTTTGAGAATTTGGCATATAGTTGTTCCTTCCTTAAGAGGTCCAAAACCAGTCTAAGGTGTTACTCATGGTCGGCTTTAGTCTTGGAGTAGATTAAGATATCGTCAATGAAGACGATCACAAATTTATCAAGGTACGGTTTGCACACACGATTCATGAGGTCCATGAAAACTGCGGGTGCATTGGTTAGTCCAAAAGGCATGACCATGAACTCGTAGTGACCATACCTTGTTCGAAAGGCAGTCTTTGGAATATCTTCCTCTTGTACACGGAGTTGGTGATAACCAGATCGAAGATCAATCTTCGAGAAGCAAGTAGAACCTTGAAGTTGATCAAAGAGATCATCAATTCTAGGCAATGGATAACGGTTCTTGATGGTAAGCTTGTTGAGTTCACGATAGTCAATACACATGCGGAATGATCCATCCTTCTTATTGAGGAATAAGAAAGGTGCACCCCACGGTGAATGACTTGGACGAATGAAGCCCTTGTCGGAGAGCTCTTGGAGTTGGCTTGCAAGTTCTTGCATTTCAGAAGGCGCAAGACGGTAAGGAGCTCTAGCCACGGGGTTAGCTCCGGGTATATGGTCAATGCGAAATTCTACTTGTCGAACGGGTGGAAGACCGGATAGATCTTCGGGAAATACTTCGGGAAAATCTCGAATGATGGGAATGTCTTGGATACTCTTCTCTTTGACATCCTTTTGAACAACATGAGCTAAGAAGGCTACGTACTTCTTTCGTAAGTACTTTTGGGCGGTAGTGCATGACATTAACTTTAGTCCATTGCAAGGATTTTCACCAAAGACTCTTAACGTTTCTCCCGACTGTAGAGGTATTAGGATGCACTTCTCAAAACAGATGACTTCGGCATGATGATTTAACAGCCAATCCATGCCTATGATGATATCAAAACTTCCTAGTGGCATTGGTACAAGGTTGACTGGAAATGTATGATCATTAAGTTCTAGAGAGCAGTCGTGAATAACAGAATCAATTGTAAGTGAGTAGCCATTTGCTACTTCGACGGTGAAGGTTTTCCCTAATTGGGATTGTGTCTTTGCAAGTAAGGGTTCAAATTTAAGTGACACAAAACTTTTATCGGCACCGGTATCAAATAAAATGGAGGCATATTGACTAACGTACCGTTGACCACATCATTGTTGGCTTGAGCTTCATTGGCGTTTATGTTGAAAGCACACCCACGAGCTCCGCCTTGTCTAGCATTGATTAACCTTGGGCACTGATCACGAAAATGATTTGGGTTACCACACTCATAACAAGCACGCCCATTTGCAATAGCGGGAACACCTTGGTTAGCCACTTGGGGGTTGGTTCAGTTTGGTGGGTTGACTTGGCCTGCAAGTGCTTTGGCTCTACAAACATTGACCGTATGGCCATATTTCCCACAGTGAGTGCAAAGGCGACATGGAATGTTTTGGAGATGGTGATAGTTGCATGTGGCACAGAGTGGGTAAATCCCAACATATGGCTTTTTGGCTGGTGCTTGAACCATAGGAGTAACTTGGTTAACAGGGATAGCAGGAGTGACCATAGCATAGTTTCTAGCCTTTATTTTCTTATTATTACGGGAGGGTTCAGTTGTGGCTTCTTTGACGTGTGTGGGAGGAGTTGTGGTGTCGGGAACTTTCTTGGTGCCTTTTCTAGTCAGAGTTCCCGCTTTCACATGGTTGTCAGTTAATGTAGCAGATAAGCGGATGAAATCTTCAAGTGTTGCGGGATTTATCCCTAGGACAGTATCTGGAATTTGCCTAGGTAATCCACCAATATACTTCTCAATGCAGCGGGATAAAGGTGTGACCATATGGGGCACAAGGAGACTCAACTCATGGAGCAGCGTTGTATAAGCTAGACTTTAACCACCATCTTAGGCAAAATCCCAAAACTCGGATTCCAATTTCTTTACCTCATTTCTACGACAAAATTCTTCGGTCATTAGCCTTTTAACCTCATCCCAAGGTAAGGCCATTGCTACCTCCACACCTCTAGTTCTCTTTTCCCCATTCCACCACGTGAGTGCCCGTTTTTGTAGGATACTTGTAGCATGACGAACACGAAGGTTATCGGGGCAGTCACTATTGAGGAAGGTATTCTCAATACTTTTGAACCATTGAAGAAGTCCCGTAGCTCCTTCAGTACCATAGAACTTAAGAGGATTGCATGAGTTGAAGTGTTTGAAGGTGCATTGTGGTGGGTTGGCACCACCACCCCTATTAGCTCCATGGTTACCGTTGGCGGCCCCATTTACTTGAGTGAGTTGATTCACAAGTTGTGCAAGGATGGTAGCAATATCGGTGTTGTTGTTGGTCACGGTAGCATGACGGGGAGGCATTCTATAGAATTGCACAAAACAAGAAAAGATGTAAGAACTTATGAATGTTGTTTGGATTTAAAAGAATAAGATAACAAATAAAATAGTTAATCATGCTTTGGATTGTACTCAAATAGTGATATAATCACTTGAATACTATGACACATTAAGGTTAATTAAACTCATATAATTTTTCAAGGAGACATGCTGTAGCCTATAAGTAAACACTCATCCCGGGAATTCCCAGGAAAGCATACGGGTCCCTCGGTTGATTGGGATTTATGCGAAATGCTTTCCTAGATAGAAAAACTAGAATACAGGTGTCACCCTTCCAGATTGCACGTGTCCTCAAATAATTAACATGTCTAAAAACCTTAACGAGGAAATAAAGAAATTTTCTTATAGATTTAGATTTATGAAGTTTCCACATGCTAGGAAGATGATGATGATAGAGAAGTAGATAAGAAGGTTATGAGGCTTAGGGTAAGGGTAGGGATATTGTTTATTTAATTTATTATTTAAGTATAGTCTAATAAGTCATACATTTTTTTACAAGTAAGGCATCAAAAAATGAAATAATAATTAATCATAGTAAGCATGTAACACATAGCATGTAGCACATATCACAAAATCATGAAGCATGGCATAAGTGGGTGTCCTAAAGTTATAGTCTAGGTCAAGGGTGTCTAATAACCTAGTTCCCTATAACCAAGGCTCTGATACCAATCTGTCACACCCCAACCGACGGCGGAATCATCGGGGCGGGACATGTAGACTGTTCATGAGCACAAGGTTGACTAAATTGAAATATATTAATCATTCAAATTTATTTCAAGTATTCAAGATAAAACCAAATCAAACCAAGTACATAAAATGAAATACATAATCCTTTATTAAAAATTATCAAGGTCCAAAACTTAAGTGTAGCAAGTCTTGATCAAAATCACACATTAGTACCTGAAACATGAATAAAATAAGGTCAACTAAAAAGTTGGTGAGCATACGCAGGTTTGTATATAGATAGCATATATATTATGTACAAACAAATCCTTACATAACATGATAAAATAAGGCATTTGTGGAAAGCAGCTATTGTCTAACCAAGTACAATCAAACCTTTGTAACTAGCATGCAAAATTGTGTTGTCGGTAACAATCACCCCAATCTGGGTGGGTTTGTCAGACTCAATAGATCTATCATTGTTTACCGTCGGCTTGAATAGTTAATGATTGCACATAAATTGCACACAAAAGTTAGCACAACAAGCACTCAGGCATAAAGCTCAAATTGCACACATGAATGTAAAGAGAATTTGTATTTGTGTAGTTTGTGTAAATGTAAGCAATAGTTTGTATAGTGTTCATGTTCCACCCCAAAAAGTGTAAAAGAGTAAAAGGGGCTATGTAATACTCACATGTTTCAAAAGGCGTAGCTAACACGAGAGACTAGATAGTAATATGATCCTTGTAATGCACAACGTTAACCTAGATTGGAATGTATATTGAATTAATAGTGTGCACAAGAGTCTATGTCTAAGAGGATTTTTTCTCACACACACGACCGTGTGGCACCAAGCACGATCGTGCTAGAACCACGGACGCGACCGTGCTAGTCAGGGCGCGACCGTGTTGATCAAACAAAAGGCATAACGAAGCTGTTCACTAGCCACGACCGTGTCTGGGCCAGGCACGACCGTGTCTAGGGTTCTGAGGCACGACCAAGTCTAGCCAAGAGGAATGACCGGGTCTGAGTGTGTGAGGCACGACTGCGCTGGTATTGGCACGACCGTGTCTCATGAAGCACGACCGCGCTAGAAGACTAGCGCGAACGTGTTCGTTCCAAAACAGAAACGAATTTGCTATTTCTTATGATAATGATGTTTGGAATCATAAGGCTTTCATCCATTAGGTTATTACGAGTCTTTTTGTATAGTTTAATTGTATTTAAAACGTTTTCAAAGCAGGGTTCGATTAAACCATTTTAGAATGAACCCTAGATTCGGGTCCGTGTTAAATTGGATATTGTAAGCCCAAATTAGGTTAGGGCTTTTGATCTATAGACTAAAAGGAAAGTGTGGAAGATTTTAATTACCCGAAAAGATGATTAATCGATAGCGCGTGGTAGAAACGAGTTCCGGCGGCGACGGGTTTGGTTTCCGGTGTCCTTTGTTGCAGCTCCGGCTAATTCACGTGTTCAGAAGCCTTAGAGAGGATCGAGTAGTGGGTATCGTGTGTTTGCTTGAGAGAATATGGATCGTAATGGTGGAATTCGTGGTCTTGCAAAAGTGGGTAGACAGTTTTAAGAGGAATCGGTATAATTGGGTTTATTTGTTGTAAATACGATGATTAAAATTCTTAATTTGGTTGTTAATGGAAGAAACGTGCGCAACGGTTACGAAATCAAACGATTCCGCGATTAAAGGATGCATTTATGTTTCCATTGATGAGCGGCGCGACCGTGCCCAAGCACCGGGCGCGACTGTTCTAAAGCAAGGCACGCGACCGTGCCAAGACACTTGGCGCGACCATGCCAGAACGAGGCGCGACCGTGCCTATTAGGGTTTCTTGTTAATTTGTTAAGATCAGTCCTTGTACATTTCAGTTTTGACAGATTTATATAATTATAAACTTATTTAGAATTTTAATAGGATATACTCGTGTAAAATTTACGGATTTGCATTGAAACATAGTATTTAATTGTTGGTACGAATAGAACAAGTCAGAGTACTAAAATGGGGTTTGAAATGTATCATATTGAACGGAAATACAGATAATGAAAATCAGAAATGTTACACTGGTATTGCAACAACAATCTCCAAGAAAAAAGTTATAGATTTATCTTCAAGAAAGAGTTCAATTTGAGGGTGGAGGGGTCCAAATTGGATTGAGGGGGAGGGGGGGGGGGGATTCAAGACTTGAGTCCATGACATTTTTAATTGTTTATAGATTTATAAAGTCTAAATACTATTTGTTTTTAATCATTTATAAACTTTATTTTATAAAGATTTGAACTTAACTTTTATAAAGGAGTAAATTCCATTTTAACATTTACAATTTGTATGAGATGGTTTATTTGATAAAATCAAATGTAAATAAATACATAGAATGAATATATATATATATATATGTCTAAAGAGTTATGATTATTAAAATTTATAGGTTTTATAATTAATTTTGATTGTTATGACTAGTTATGGTCATGTGTGTATATATATATATACATAGGGGACGTATCAAATGAAAAACCTGAGTTGTTGTTAAAACCCATAAACTCAACCTGGACCACTCATCTTATTTTTCTTTTTTTTTGATGTTTTTTTATGTCTGAAGGATATTATGGTCGTTTGATACCCCCTTCTCTATTTAAGCATACATCATTCTCTCTCCAAAACACAAGTGTTTTTATTTCTTCTAGATGAAAATCTCATCAAATATCATTTTTTTTCTTTTCAAGATGAATTCTACATCACAGATTTTTTTTATTTGAAGATGAAGATTATATATATTTACTTTATACATATTTACTTTAAAGTGACTGTAGTTGCATATCTGTTTCCGGCAACCATCGTTTTATCACCAATCACTTCTGTTTCTTGCGACTCCATCTCCGACGAGTTCAAGCCTGTTCACGCAACGTCTTTATGCATCGCAAAATACATAGCCTGCTGAATTATATAAAGAAGATGGAGTTGCAGATTTGATTAGAAAGAGAGAGAAAAAGGGGAGATCAAACTAAGAAAGAGAGAAAGATGGAGTTCCAGATCTAATTTGGGGGATATTTTTGTCAGCGGCTATTTCATTCATTCGATTGAGTCGTGATTTCATTTTTGCACGCCTCAATTTCTCTGCTAAATCCCCCACATAACTTTTCTTAGCTCTGATTTGTTCCGATTCGTCGGCGAATATGACGGTGCCAGAGGGTTCCTAGAAGGTAAATTATATTTGTGATTATTGAATTAGCACATTATATATGATGATTTATTCCTGCTAATTATGTTAATCTTTTGCTTTGGGGTTGTACCACGTGTAAGTTTTACGATCGGTTTTTAATATTTTTTGTAATGGATGCAAGTTAAGAATAATAACTAGTGCATTGATCTCTCACAAAGTATTTTAATTACTAATGAAACATTTTATTAACTATTTATAAATGAAAACTATAATTTTCAAAAACAGGAATAATATATGTAAATATTTAAAATACTTTTACAGATATTGAATTTGTTTTATTTTATTTGCATATATTTGAGTTTGTTTTATTTTTTAAAATAATTTTGAACTTTCAATTTATTTATGTTTGTATAATTAACTGTAACAAACACCTTGTACATATATGTAAGCTAAATTTACACATGTGTTACATAATTTTACACATGCGTAAACTGAATTTACACACGTGTATGTGATTGAATTTACAAAAGTGTAAACAAATCATGAGAGAGTTAAATCATATTTTAGGGTTCTTATTACACATAATGCTTTTGTATTTTTTATTTGGTTGCAAGATGTATATTTTTTTCTATATTTAATTGGTTGAATTTTGGCAGATCTGAAAGATCGGAGTTGTAGAACAGAAAGCGTTCATATATTGAGTTGCAGATCTGAAGAAGAAGGAGTTTGTGAACTTGAGGTTCTGTTTTACACATGTTTATTTCATTATTACACATGTGTATTTTATATTTACACATGTGTAATAGATCTTAATCAAAATAGTTAAACATGCATATTTGATTTTACACATGTGTACCTAAGGTTCTTTTACATAGTGTAATTATGTAGATTTTAAAGTTTTTTTATAATTTGTAAAGATATTTGAGTATTTGAATGTAATTTTTGTTTTCTTATTTGTGTATACGAGTGTTTACCTATGTTTATTTGAGTTTATAGTTTTTACACATACGTAAATAACATGTTCTTGAATTATTCTAATGATTTGGGTTTTTATAATTGATATTGAAAGAGAAAAATGGTGAGTGCTTTTGTAAATTACAGATTTACCCTTTTGAAGTACTTTAAAAAGAAAAAACCTATATTTAATAACATCCAAAAATTAAAATATACAAAATAAAATGAGTGGTCCAGGTTGAGTTTATGGATTTTCACAACAACTCAGGGTTTTCATTTGATACGTCCCATATATATATATATATATATATATATATATATATATATATATATATATATGCATATAAAATTGTATGTAATTGCAAAAAGTGAAACCATAGGTTTCATTGCACATTGAAATTTAGTAATTTTTGTGACACTTTGGCATGGCAAAAATATAATATATATTGTAACATCCCAAAAATAATAAAACGAATAAACATAACGAGACCAGTGATTTAGTCGGAATATTTAAACAAAAAGAGAGCGGGCCTGGGCCCGGCTCCAATGGGCCGAGGGAAGCCCATTGCACATAAGAGGCAAGGCAGCCCTCTTCCCTGCTCATTTCCCCAACTCACATAGCTTTTAGAGAGAGAAAGGAGAGCTCGGGTCTAGAGAGAGAAAGTGACGGATCAACTCGGGAATTCAGGAGAACGTTGCTGCTGTTCCCGTGAGCAAAACCTCCTAATCAGAATTACAATCCAGGTAACGATTCGATCACATTATGAGTTTTTGTTCGTTTTGGGAAGTTTCGGGTTTTGGCTAAAAGATAACGATTTTGCGGATGAAACTTGAAAGTGAACTTAGGTATAGCATCTAGTATGAAAAACGAACGTTTTGATCAAAGAAAATTTAGATATCGACATGATCAGATTCGCATGCAGAACATTCAGATTTTTGGGGAAGGCGATATGTGCAGGTCTATCGAAACTACTTAGTTTCGATATGTGCAGACCCATCGAAACTACTTAGTTTCGATGTATGCAGACCCAATCGAAACTACCATAGTTTCGATATGAGCCCCCGATCCGAAGCTAAGATAATACATAAGTTACCTATCGAAACTACCTATCGAAACTACCAAGTTTCGACAGGAACAACCTATCGAAACTACCAAGTTTCGACATAAGCAGCCTACCGAAACTACCTATCGAAACTACCAAGTTTCGATGTAAGCTAATCAATCGAAACTACTAGGTTCAAGCATAGTAATGTCTAGTGTCATCTAGGAGCACTACCTTATGTATATGACTTTATTATACAGATCGTGAGTGACATTAGTGAAGCTCAGTAGCCAGCTAAGTGTATTACAGAAACTACTCATCAGGTGAGTTTTATGTGCCCCCTTCTAAGTTATGTGCAAATGATTTATAAATGTTTTGGGGCTGAAGTGTATACACTAAATGAATAAATGAAATGAATGTCAATGTGATCATACGTGATATATTAAGGTATATGTGTAGATACATATGAATGCGAATAATAAATTACGAACAAAGAACGACACGTATGTTTGCAAAGAATGAATAAATGAATGGTATAACGTAAATAAATGAAACCTTGCTTTATAAATATATATTACATGCGAAGAATGTAAGTATACGTTATGGACGGAAACGAAGCTAACGACTACTACGGTAGACGGACGACCACTTGACTATTATGCAGCTAGAGAAGGAAGTCTAGAAAGGTAGACTAAATAAAGGCCACTACGGTGGAGTAAGACGCTAAATCAATATGAGGCTGCATAATTAGTTCAAGTGGAAAACGGATGCCTTAGGGCAGACGGGCGAATATGACGGACTACGACGGTAGGACGGTAAAGAAGGACGGCCGAAGGTTGGTCGGACGGAAGTTAAGGCGGACGGTTTCTAGGACCGGACGAGTAAAAGGGCTACGACGGTAGCTCAAGGGCGTATGTCTTTGTGACATACGTACCGTAAGATGGGTTGATCACCCTTATGTGTATGACCAATAAATGGTAAAGAAAGTAAAGGTGAATGCATATCTATGTAATCACGTAAGAAAGATAAGGAAAGAATGTTAAGAAAAGTGAAAGAAAAAGGGTGAACGCATATATATATATATGTAATCACATTAATAAAGAAAAGAAAGATGAAAGAAAAGCAAAAGCTATGAATACGTATTTATATGAATGACTTTAAAGGAAGAAAAGGTCGTGCGAGGGCGTGAAGGTTACCCGACACAAGACTGACATCCCACTTTTGTCTGTTAAGACAATGTTGTGTTTTTAATTGTTAAGACTTCCGCTGTTATGAAATGTAATTGAATGATGAATGTTTTTAATTTAAGTTCAGTATTTATGACTATGTTTATGAGTAAATCCAACAAGTGAGGTTACCCGAGAAAGGGGCCTTACAAGCTTGGTATCAGAGCAATAGTTTGAGAGATTTAGACATCCCTAAATGTCTAGACTCAAACTGATTATGGGACCAACGCACGGATGTCAGTATGGGTAACCAACGCCAACGCCAGCATGGTAAGTAAGTAATGAAGTTAAGGCTCTTGCATAAGAATAGATACCATAACTTAGAACAAATAGATGCTAATGCCATGACTGATTTGAGGAGTTTTGAACCCGAAAAGCAATGTAAATTAGTAATCACAAACCGGTCACTGTAATTAAGATTTTACCTTGCTCGTACTGTTCCAAACTATGATCTGAAGAAATGACATTGATGTATTCCCTTTGTAACTATCAGGAAATTAAGAATTATGGCTGGGGGAGGAAGAACAGGACCTCGAGGTGGTCGCACTGGCCGACGAGGTAGACCTCCGCTGAACCCGAGATTTGAAGAAGAAGAGAGTGTGCACGCAGAGCACACAGAAAGTGTGCACGAAACAGAAGTGACCCCAATTAGGAACGACAGTCCAGGGCCTATACAGTTGGAACCTGAAGTCAGGGATGCTATTGCCCGTGAAGTTGTGCTCACTTTGAGGAAGGTATTGCCTGACCTACTATCTGAGGCACTAAAGAAAAGCAAAGAAGAGGATGAAGGGAACGATGAAGAGAAAATTTATGACAGTGACGGGGATGAAGTAAAAGTGGTATCAAGCAACCGTGGGTGTACTTACAAAGGTTTCAAGGATGGAGACCCACCCAAGTTTGATGGCAGCAAGGATTCGGTGGCTACGCTTGAATGGATAGAAAGGATGAGTGCTGTAATCAACATTAGCGAGTGTCGACCCGACCAGGTTGTTAAATATGTTGCTCATTCTTTCACCAATGAGGCCCTAGGTTGGTGGAGGAACATTCAGAGGACAAAGTCCCCAAATGCTCTTGCAAGAATGACATGGGAAGAACTGAAAAAGCTGGTAATTCAAAAGTTCTGTCCCAGAACGAAATTGATCGCGTGGAAAATGAATTCCTAAACCTTAAGGCTGGCAACAAGACACACCGCCAGTACACTTCTAGATTCAATGAGTTGGCTCAGCTAGTACCCCACCTGGTGGAGACAGAAGAGCGAATGATCAAGTATTATGTGAAGGGCCTACCTCAAAGGGTCCGTGTCCACGTGAAAGCCAACCTACCCTCGACCTTCGATTCGGTAGTGAACCTGAGCGGAATTGTCTACGACAATTATGCCAATGAGGACCCACCAACAGAAACCCAAAAGAGAAAGTGGGAGAACCCGTCTAGAGGAACCGGGAGAGGGAATGTAACAACGGAAACTAAGAAGCCAAGGTTGGATGAATATGAAACTTGCAAGAAATGTGGAAGGCAACATCTTGGCGAATGTAAAATTGGCACCACCACATGCTATAAGTGCGGGAAGCCGGGGCACTTCTCCCGAGAATGTGTAAGAGACGTCAAGTGTCAAGTATGTGGATTGTTTGGACATTTGACAAAGAAGTGCAGGAAGGCCGGCCAATCTGGTTCGGGAAAGGATAGGGAGCAGGAACAGCCTAAGGCAAGGACTCGTGCCTATGCCTTGACTGAGGAAGAAGCAAGAGGAAACCTTGATGTCGTATCAGGTACGTTTCTAGTAAATGATGAACATGCTGCTATTTTATTTGACTCTGGTGCTAGTAAAAGCTTCATATCAAATGCATTTAGTCGTAAATTGGATTGCACTATCAACACCATAGTAAAGGCCTTTAGCGTACAAACTGCCGTGGGTAAAAATTCGGAAGTATTCCAAGTAACAGAGGATTGCATCATAGAAATAAAGGGACATAAGTTTCCATCTAGATTATTCCTTCTTACCTTAGGAGGATTCGATATAGTATTGGGTATGGATTGGTTAGCTGCCAACGAAGCTCAAATCATATGCAAACGTAAGAGGGTACACCTAAAAGCTCCTAGCGGCAGTCCAATTACGGTTTATGGGGATTGGAATTGCACGATGCCAAACGTCATCTCGATGATCAAGGCCGAAAGTCACATGAGGCACGGTTGCGAAGCTTATCTGGCATATGTTATTGATGATAGAATGAAAATGAAAGAACTCAAGAATGTACCCGTGGTGTGCAACTTTCCGGAAGTATTCCCTAAGGATCTACCTGGGTTACCACCCGATCGGGAAATAGAATTTCAGATTGATTTATTGCCAGGAGCTGAGCCCGTTGCCAAAGCCCCCTACCGATTGGCTCCGTCAGAAATGAAAGAATTGATGTCTCAACTAGAGGAACTAACAGAAAAAGGATTTATTAGACCGAGCATCTCACCATGGGGCGCTCCGGTACTATTTGTAAAGAAGAAGGACGGCAGCATGCGCATGTGCATTGACTACCGCGAACTGAACAAGAGGACAGTAAAGAACAAATACCCACTGCCCAGGATAGACGACCTTTTTGATCAACTACAAGGTGCGAGTTGGTTCTCAAAGATCGATCTTAGGTCGGGTTACCATCAGTTGAAAGTAAGAGAGGAAGACGTACCAAAGACCGCGTTTCGCACGCGTTATGGGCATTATGAGTTTCTCGTGATGTCCTTCGGATTAACTAACGCACCAGCAGCGTTCATGGATTTGATGAATAGAGTATGTCGACCCATGTTGGATCGATCTGTGATAGTTTTTATAGACAACATACTGGTATATTCAAAAAACGAGGGTGATCACCACTGTCACCTAAGGGAGGTTCTGGAGGTGCTAAAGCAGGAAAAGTTGTACGCAAAATTCTCCAAATGCGCGTTCTGGCTTAGGGAAGTCCAATTCCTAGGTCATGTAATAAACCCAAACGGCATCATGGTGGATCCTGCAAAGATCGAGACAGTAAAGGAATGGAACATCCCAAAGACACCAACAGAGATACGAAGTTTTCTAGGATTGGCAGGCTACTATCGAAGGTTCATTCAAGACTTCTCAAGAATTGCCTCGCCACTAACCAAACTGACACGGAAGGAAGTAAAGTATGAATGGGGTCCAACCCAAAACAACGCGTTTGAAGAACTTAAGCCACGATTAACTCAAGCTCCAGTCTTAACACTACCTGAGGGAAATGAAGACTTGGTAGTCTACTCTGACGCTTCAGGGCAAGGTTTAGGGTGCGTACTCATGCAAAGAGGAAAGGTAATTGCTTATGCATCGCGGCAACTAAAGATTCACGAGGTTAACTACCCAACACACGATCTAGAATTAGCAGCAGTAGTTTTCGCGTTGAAAATATGGAGGCACTATCTGTATGGAGTTAAATGCACCATTTACTCCGATCACAAAAGCCTGAAGTACTTTTTCGAACAAAAGGAATTAAACATGAGACAAAGAAGGTGGTTAGAGCTATTGAAAGACTATGACTGTGAGATATTGTACCATCCGGGCAAGGCAAACGTAGTGGCCGACGCTTTAAGTAGAAAGGAAGAATCGGCACCTATCCGGATCAAAGCGTGTCAGCTGATTATAACACCAGATTGGATGGGTGAAATAGCAAAAGCACAAGATGAAGCGCTGTTAGAAAGAAATGTGAAACGGGAAAGAATAGTAGGACAACAAGGGAACTTGGATGCAAATGCATACGGTGTACGAACTAGGTTTGGCCGAATGTGGATACCTAAGCTTGGCGAGCTTAGAGCCAAAATACTTGATGAGGCCCATAAGTCTCGCTATTCTATCCACCCCGAGACAAACAAAATGTATCAAGACTTGAAGAAAGAATACTGGTGGCCTAGCATGAAGAATGATGTGACCGAGTACGTGAACAAGTGCCTAACGTGTTCACTAGTTAAGGCCGAGCACCAGAAACCATGCGGTAAAATGCAGCCTTTGCCAATACCAGAATGGAAGTGGGAGGAGATCACAATGGACTTCATTACCAAGCTACCGCGAACAGCTAAAGGCAATGACACCATTTGGGTGATCGTCGACCGCTTGACAAAGAGTGCTCACTTCTTGCCAATACGTGAGACTTCTTCGTCTGAAAAGCTAGCAGAAGTATTTATCAAGGAAATTGTGAGCAGACATGGTATGCCACTGTCAATTGTGTCCGACAGGGATACTAGATTCACATCCAGATTTTGGAAGAAATTCAACGAAGCGATGGGCACTAGACTGAACATCAGCACCGCTTACCACCCTCAGACCGATGGTCAATCTGAAAGAACCATTCAGACCTTGGAGGACATGCTCCGGGCCTGTATCATTGACTTCGGTGGGAGTTGGGACAACCATCTACCATTGGCAGAATTTTCATATAACAACAGCTATCACTCAACCATTGGCATGCCGCCATTTGAAATGTTGTATGGAAGGAGATGTAGGACCCCGGTTTGTTGGGGGGAAATTGGACAAAAGGACTTCGCAAGTCTCGAAGTGGTCAAAGCTACTTCTGAGAAATTTGAACAAATAAAGGCTCGAATGAAAGCCGCAAAAGACAGACAGAAATCATACGCGGATAAGAGAAGAAGGGATTTAGAGTTTCAAGTAGGGGATATGGTACTATTGAAAGTGTCTCCGTGGAAAGGAATCATTCGATTCAGGAAGCGTGGCAAACTAAGTCCAAGGTTTGTCGGGCCTTTCAAGATTTTAGCGAGAGTGGGTCAAGTTGCTTACAGACTCGACCTACCCGTTGAGCTTAATGGAATACACCCTACGTTCCACGTGTCCCACTTACGCAAGTGCCTAGCTGACGACACAGCTCACATACCTTACGACGAGATCGAAGTGGATAATAGTCTAAATTATGTAGAGGAACCAATAGCCATTCTTGACCGAGCTGAAAAACGACTACGCAATAAGTCGATACCGTTAGTCAAGATACAATGGAAGCACAGAAAAGGGTCAGAAGCTACATGGGAAAAGGAAGACGAGATGAGGGGACTATACCCTAAATTGTTTAACGTATGAACAGTTTCGAGGACGAAACCTCTTTAAGGAGGGTAGACTTGTAACATCCCAAAAATAATAAAACGAATAAACATAACGAGACCAGTGATTTAGTCGGAATATTTAAACAAAAAGAGAGCGGGCCTGGGCCCGGCTCCAATGGGCCGAGGGAAGCCCATTGCACATAAGAGGCAAGGCAGCCCTCTTCCCTGCTCATTTCCCCAACTCACGCAGCTTTTAGAGAGAGAAAGGAGAGCTCGGGTCTAGAGAGAGAAAGTGACGGATCAACTCGGGAATTCAGGAGAACGTTGCTGTTGTTCCCGTGAGCAAAACCTCCGAATCAGAATTACAATCCAGGTAACGATTCGATCACATTATGAGTTTTTGTTCATTTTGGGAAGTTTCGGGTTTTGGCTAAAAGATAACGATTTTGCGGATGAAACTTGAAAGTGAACTTAGGTATAGCATCTAGTATGAAAAACGAACGTTTTGATCAAAGAAAATTTAGATATCGACATGATCAGATTCGCATGCAGAACATTCAGATTTTTGGGGAAGGCGATATGTGCAGGTCTATCGAAACTACTTAGTTTCGATATGTGCAGACCCATCGAAACTACTTAGTTTCGATGTATGCAGACCCAATCGAAACTACCATAGTTTCGATATGAGCCCCCGATCCGAAGCTAAGATAATACATAAGTTACCTATCGAAACTACCTATCGAAACTACCAAGTTTCGACAGGAACAACCTATCGAAACTACCAAGTTTCGACATAAGCAGCCTACCGAAACTACCTATCGAAACTACCAAGTTTCGACAGGAACAACCTATCGAAACTACCAAGTTTCGATGTAAGCTAATCAATCGAAACTACTAGGTTCAAGCATAATAATGTCTAGTGTCATCTAGGAGCACTACCTTATGTATATGACTTTATTATACAGATCGTGAGTGACATTAGTGAAGCTCAGTAGCCAGCTAAGTGTATTACAGAAACTACTCATCAGGTGAGTTTTATGTGCCCCCTTCTAAGTTATGTGCAAATAATTTATAAATGTTTTGGGGCTGAAGTGTATACACTAAATGAATAAATGAAATGAATGTCAATGTGATCATACGTGATATATTAAGGTATATGTGTAGATACATATGAATGCGAATAATAAATTACGAACAAAGAACGACACGTATGTTTGCAAAGAATGAATGAATGAATGGTATAACGTAAATAAATGAAACCTTGCTTTATAAATATATATTGCATGCGAAGAATGTAAGTATACGTTATGGACGGAAACGAAGCTAACGACTACTACGGTAGACGGACGACCACTTGACTATTATGCAGCTAGAGAAGGAAGTCTAGAAAGGTAGACTAAATAAAGGCCACTACGGTGGAGTAAGACGCTAAATCAATATGCGGCTGCATAATTAGTTCAAGTGGGAAACGGATGCCTTAGGGCAGACGGGCGAATATGACGGACTACGACGGTAGGACGGTAAAGAAGGACGGCCGAAGGTTGGTCGGACGGAAGTTAAGGCGGACGGTTTCTAGGACCGGACGAGTAAAAGGGCTACGACGGTAGCTCAAGGGCGTATGTCTTTGTGACATACGTACCGTAAGATGGGTTGATCACCGTTATGTGTATGACCAATAAATGGTAAAGAAAGTAAAGGTGAATGCATATCTATGTAATCACGTAAGAAAGATAAGTAAAGAATGTTAAGAAAAGTGAAAGAAAAAGGGTGAACGCATATATATATATGTAATCACATTAATAAAGAAAAGAAAGATGAAAGAAAAGCAAAAGCTATGAATACGTATTTATATGAATGACTTTATATTAATGTTTACTTATGAAGTAAAGAAAAGAATGTTTATATCTAAACGCATTAAACTAGAACTCACCAGCGTTAGCTGACTTTAGTATACATTTCAGGTAAAGGAAGAAAAGGTCGTGCGAGGGCGTGAAGGTTACCCGACACAAGACTGATATCCCACTTTTGTCTGTTAAGACAATGTTGTGTTTTTAATTGTTAAGACTTCCGCTGTAATGAAATGTAATTGAATGATGAATGTTTTTAATTTAAGTTCAGTATTTATGACTATGTTTATGAGTAAATCCAACAAGTGAGGTTACCCAAGAAAGGGGCCTTACATATATATATATATATGTATATACAGATATATATTTAGTAGAACCATGAAGTGAAATTTAGGAATGAAAATCCGGATATGATACATATTGTAATTATGGTTAATGTGTCACAATACAATGAACCAGAATTGAAATTGAAATATTATTATTGCACAAAACAAGCAGAAGAAAATAATGGATGTTACAACGGCTTCATGGCTTAAGATGGAAAATACTAGCGGGTCCCTCTACATTAACCAGATCATGAGGGTATGACTAATCTAAGGGCTCATTTATGGTCAGATTGCCAAAACCGAGATCTCTTATCCATCTCAACTCTTCCCTCGTTGTGTAGTACACATTACTGCCTTTCCGTATGGGACATTCGGCTTTTAGCCTAACAGCACTTACTTTGATCAGATGCGTATACTTATGTTGGGAATAAGTTTGATTCTTGCTACACTTTCCATCGTGACTCCACTTTTCACCCTTCACATATTTGTCGTATCTTTTGGCTCTTATTTTAGTGGCGCCTTTTGACAAGCCACATAATGGTGGTAGTTGTTCTTTCTTGCGCCACCGTTTTCTCTCATCACTTGTTGCTTTGAAAACATTCTCTCGGAGTTCGGGTGGTAATTCAAGCTTTGCGAAATGAATACAAGAAAGTAAATTGAAATCAAAAGAATGCATATCCAGCTCTTTAAAGTCTAACCGGTAAAATACCAACTTCTCTCTTTTCGTTTTCTTTTCTCAGTTTTCTATATATTTTTTCTTTTTTTTAGACAACATATCATCAAGACTAATTTTTCAATAATTATTTTCCTCAATTTCCTTGAAATAATTTTTCCATATCATTCTTGTATATCTTTCGGTTGTTTCTTTCTAATTCATATACTTTCTTCTTGTATATTCCATTCTTTTGAGTGAAACAGATTCTTTCCAAATTTCTTCAATGGTTGTAAGCGTGAAATAACAACATAAGATAGTCTAATATTTTTCTATCTCGAAGACAGTTAAACAATATCCGGTGTTTACGAAAAGCTGATTTGGTGATAATTGTGGGTAGTACAAAAGAAAAGGCTAAGGCTCAGAGGACTATCTAGGCGGATATTGTTTTTGATATTTTGGGTTTAATGATAATATATAAGGGTAATAAGTCCTAGGTGCCTCAATCACTTTCGTACTTCTACTAGTTCATGATCTTGATATGTAAAAGTCACACAAGTTCTAATTATGCATAAAATTCGATCGAGAAACACTCTGTAGGTCCCTCGGGTGTGGCGGATCGTCACATGCAAGTGGGTCTACTAGTCGGACCGGGTGCGGAATGCACGTGACTAGGCAGAGAGTCTAGCTAAACAAAGTAAACCGACAAGTGAAAACACTTTACACGTTCTTTGTATTATAAACACTTAAAGGTTACAGAGAAAAGCACTGAGATTACAATCTGCGTATTTGCATCTATGTCTGCGTACTTAACTTCTGTCAATCTATCCTATTTATACAGGACCTGATGCCTGCACACTTAGCAACTGCGCAGGGCAAAATTCTCTTGCGTACTTAGCAAGTACGCAAAGTTACTCTTGCGTACTTGCCAAGTACGCAGGAGCTTTCTCCTGCGCACTTACAAGTGCACAAAACACTTAGAGAATTTTGCAACATTCAATATGTAAAAGTAAATACAACTCGATAAACTAATACATAAAGACTCTTACATACAAAGACAATTACAAACAAGACAAAACAACCTAAGACTAAGACTCTATCTATCCAGAGTGTTTGTCACATGAAAGTGGTTCAACAAACTCCCCCTTGACAACAGCTCTGGATAATCTTCAGTCTTCGGTCTTCACATCTTCAGTCTTCACAGCGCTTGATCTTTAGCTTCCATCTTCTTCTTGTAATCAAGGCAGAACTTAATGACCTTGTCGTATTTAGAAGTAAGGAGCTTTGTCCACTCATCCGTGTAGACGCAATAGTGTTCTGCTAGTACCTCCAGATCTTTCACTGAAAAGTTGATGAAACAGACTTCATCAAATATTCTGATTAGCTCCTTTGGCACTAGGTTCCCACTCTCTGAACGTCCTTTACCCATGATCACAGCCTCGCCCGTCTTTGGATCTACGTACCAGTACCACATGTCACCAAGAATATCCTGAGATAACTTGCTTAGGGGAATCTTAGTTTCACATCGCACTGGCTTGTATACCAATTTCTTTAAGTGCTTCTTAGTCACAGGATGTACAGCGTGCTTATCCTTGACTCTCTTAGGCACTTGAGGCTTGAACATCTCGAACTTCCCTCATCTTGCTTCTCACTACAGAACCACCCACAAACCCATCACCACTGCGTGATTGGAATGACCCAGCAGCTCTCGGTTTGCTAGGTTCACAAGGTCGTATTTGGGCAAGGAGCTGAACGCTTCACTGGTGGGTTTCAAGTATTGAACCCCGTCAGATCTTTTGATGGCGAACATCTGCTTGTCCTCCTCGAACCTTACAGCCAAGATCATTCCTGTTGCTCCGTGTTTGTCTATTATAGACGTCTTTTGCCACACAGGAGCTGGACCCTTTGATGACGTAGAAGGCATGTATGTTTCTTTCGGTGCCTCTGGGTCCACAGGTTCAGGGTCAACTGAGGAGGCTTCAGTCGAGGCTTCTACATTACTGGCCTGCTCGACTGAACCTGTGTCGAGCGGAGCGTCGAACGATGGAAATTCAAAGATCTCTCCATCTTCTAGCTCGTACTCTCCTTCCCTGTCACCCTTGGGAATTTCGATCACAACATCTTCGTCATCATCATCCCAATCGTCACCAGAGTCGATCTCTCCTTCTTCTAGATTGAAGAGAGCATCGATCTGTGCTTCATTAGAATAGTTAGGCTCTAGATATAGGATCTCATCATCAGATAAGTCCTTAAGTACTTCAGCTATTGACTTTCCTTTCTCACCACCACCACTACTAGAGGTATCACCACCCTCTTGATGAGTCGACTCCCCCTGAGCCATTGGAACAGCAGAGATGGGCATGATTGCTAAAGCTTGGTGCTCACCTCCACTAGGACCGGCTTCGGGATCCTTGTCCTTGTCGTCATCCTTAGTCAAGTCAACCGGATGATACGCCTCATCACCAGTAGTCCTCTTTTCCTTCTCTTTCTCTTTCTCTTTGTCCTTCTCCCCCTGAGCATCAAGCTTCTTGGTCAGATCAGCAATCAGCTTGACCATCAGCTCATGCTCCTTCCTTTGAGCGTCAAACCTCAGCTCCAAGGATGACCCATGACCCAGAAGCATTTCATTTGTCTTGATTAGGAGTTCATTCTGGGCCAGGACATTTTTTAGTCGTTCCTTAGTCCCTGTTCTCTGGCTACGAAGGATTGTAACGTCATCTACCAAAGAATTGATCTGTGCTTGTTGAGCGTCAGACTCCTCCTTCGATTTCTGAATAGTTTTCAGCAATCCAGCAACTTGGGTTTCCAGAACATCTATCCTAGCATCATTCGGATCAGGATGTCTGGATGAGGACGCCTCGGCAGTGTGAATAGGGGAGGAGAATATGGTATCAAAGTCAAACCCTTGCGTGAAATCTCCATAATTGAAGGGTTGACTGAGAGGCTCAATGGTGGTAGTTGGGATGGAAGATGTGACGAGAGTTGTTGGGGTAATGGTAGGGGTGATGGTGACGGACTCCGTGAGAATTGGAGTAGTCACCGCCACCTGAGTAGTTGTGGTAGGGAGGGTCACTATCATAGGAATCACTTCTGTGAATGTAGTGACGGTCGCTTCACTTTGCACTTGTGGCCTCCTCCTCCTACGGTAAAGCTGCTGTGAAGGTGGGGTGGAGGCTGAATCCGGACTAGCAGCTGATACTTGTACTTACTGCTGAGCCTCCACCACACTGGGGATAGAAGGCTGTTGCCTATCGCCCCTGTTTTTGTGAATGTTTTCCCTTCTTTGTCTTTGTATAGCAGCGTCAGAGTCAGAGTTTGGCTCGTATTCGCTGCTAGAGGACGCTTTCTCTTGGAAGACGACTCAGGTAGGGTTACCTTAGCCATTCTCCGTGGATGTACCTACGACGGTGCATCATCGGAATCGGAAGAATCTGACTCAGTCGCTTCCGAGTCGGATCCCTCAGTACCATCAAGTCCTCCTTCATCGTCTCCACCATCAGACGATCCATCATCACTGTCCATTTCCTCCTATTGTTGTTCCTGTTGTTCATCGGAGTGTTCACTCAATTCAGGCTCCGAGTCGGGACTGTACCATCTCCAGTCACCTGGGCCACATACGCTTCATTGATGAGGTGGCCAAAGAGTTCTGTATGCACAGGGGTAGGATCCACACTGCCTGGCTTTAGGAATTGGGCGAATACTCTTTTGTCCACCCTCTTTACTTGCAGTCTCTCCCCTATGGCAGGAAGGTTTGGCAACGCGTCATTAATCAGAAGTTGCACAAACCGAGGGTATAACAAGAACCAAAACCTCTCCGCTGTGTTGATCTGGTCATTGATGGCCTTAAAGATGTAGCGGGAGAAGTTGTAGCCCTTGTTGAGAGAAAGGCCGACCATGGCTGCTGCAAGGTCATGACCCATGGCATCTTTCCCAGCTTTCCTTGATGAGATGCACATGATCATGACGTGGGCAAAATATCTCCATTGGTCTAACACCCACATCTTCTTGTATGAAGCACAGTCCCTCGCACCGACATAGCCCATTCTTTGTCTCCAACAGCTATCCACAAAGTAGGCTGGATAGGCTGTCGGGTCGGTCGCGAGGTCTCTGAATTGAAGGACCCTTCGCATAGTATCTTCAGAGAAAGCAATAGCATGACCAGCAATGGTAGCCCTGATAACGTTGGGGGTTACCGTGCATTCGTGCTCTGCAGTCTCCCAAAACTGCTCGAGGTAGGGTCTGGACACTATCGGGTCAGCAGAAATGGCGTAGCTGATTCTTGAACGGTTCAAGAAATCAACTATGTTTCTGTACTGCAATGCTGCACCCTTCCACTCAGGTTCAGTGTTAGCTAACAGGTTGAATTCGTTAGTAAACGCCTGAGCCATGATTTGCAAAAACACACAGAAAACATAATAAGAACAACACGTATCATTGGAAACGGATAAACATGACTTAGTATAGCAGTTACTCTTTGAACTGAATTTCAGACTTAGGAATTTTTGCCAAGTGTTGGTCCTGCGTACTTAGCAAGTAAGCAGGAGTTTCCTCTTGCGTACTTAACAAGTACGCAGGAAGTGCTTCTTGCGTACTTGTTAAGTACGCAGGAAACGTACTTGGTGGAAAAATTTAGAAGTTTGAAATTCAATCAATGTTCAAAATTTGGTGTGTATTGGGTCACCACTAGGTCGGAATCAATGATTCTAACCTATGGGACCAACAACAACACCACATACTACTATACATGACCAATTTTGACCTAAAAATGTTCGACCGAACCACTGTCGGTTCAACTTCATGCACAAGGTCAAAATCGAAGACTAAAAAGGACGATTAAGGGTCGATTATGTGATCTATTCATGTTTTAATGATAATAGGTTACCCAAACAACCCACAATTTGCCCTAAAAATCACGGATTGAACCTAGACTTTCTTAGTCAAGGAATCGGTCCACTGTCACGAATTCGTGGATGGATTATGCCTAATATCTCACCAAATCGATGTAATGAAGTGATGAAACTTGTAGTGGGACGAAAAATCAGATTGGAACACTTGAATTCTTAAGTAAGTTTGCAGAGGGAAAAAGCTGTTTGAATATGGTTAAAAACCCTGAAAATTTCTAAGTCCTCTTTATATACTCAACACTAAAAAGGTCATGCGTACTTAACAAGTGCGCACGTTTTAACTCATGCGTACTTACAAGTGCGCAAGCTTTAACTCTTGCGTACTTGTTAAGTACGCAGGGCTTACCTCATGCGCACTTACAAGTACGCACAAACCCTTAAGTGCGCAAACTTTCAACTCAAATTTATGAAGTTTTTTTTCAAGTCAAATAATGAACAAGTTAAAAATATTCAATCAAGAGGATTCAAATACAATTCAGGAAGGTTAAACACAAATATTTTTGGCTTTTCTGAATAAAATTGAACTATGCATAAACTTGAAATCTTTTTGATCTTTTCTAATAGAAATACACAAGTATTCACACAAACTATTTTTGATCAAAGACACGAGTAGAGGGTCATATCAGGCTATCTTTTAGCAAAAACGATACAATATAAACATCAAAGAATATGGGATCATGTCATGGATTACTATTTATTCATACATAATAAGCACATAAACAAGTAATTCAAGTTGACAATATTATAAGATTTGAAACTATAAGCATCTTTGTATCACGTTCTTGTGTATTAAGGTATTAATTATAAGATATACAACGTGTACCCCACTGATATGCTACAATGATGTAAATTGCATTAACTCAAGGCATCTAAGATTTTCCCAATGATTTTCTAAATTTTCAAAATGAAGTTACAACTATTAGCACAGGAAAAATCAAGCAGAATACATAAGGATTATCAGGAATCATAAGATTCAAAATCGAGTGATTCATTTGTCTTGGTTTCATTTGATTTTCTTCATTGAATATTGGTATGATGATTCAGGATAATATATATGGTGTTTGAGTTTTAAGGTAAGGGGATCCAACTTTTATCTGGATTTGATTTCAATGAATCAGGAGTGATTCAAGGGTGAATACATGCTCAATGGTTAATGTAGAGACATGCTCAACGGGCAGGGAGATGAACCGCATTAATTGTGCTGACGACATAACCCGAAACTGACCTCAAAAGAAAATTATTGCCAAAATCTAACATCCTTTATCTGATAATGATCTTTTCTATTCTTTTACGCACACACACTTACAAACATGGGTTCAAATCACAGTTGTAGTTTAGATTTAGTTTCCACACTACTAGTGATTCAAAGACACATACAACCTACTGATAATTTAAATTACTTGTAAATAAGCAGATTAAAAACATATTAAATTAAACAATTAAGTAAACATGACGCAATCATTTCCCATATGAGCAGTCTGTGACGTTTAGATCATTTCTGATATACTATCATTTCCTCTTTTCTCAAGTTAACTTTGAAATTTTCTCCATTTTCAATTTTGTTTTTGTTTTTGTAAAATATTTTGAAACTTAAAAGAACTATACAGAAAATTTAAAAGAAATAAAATTTAATTTCCATGAATTGAATTGATTTAAGAAAATTTAATTTTCACTCAGGATTGAACATTCCTATCAAGTTGACAAGATGCTCAAAACGGGATCGATCAAATGCCTTTGTGAAAAGGTCAGCAAGATTGTCATCCGTGTGAACTTTTACAAGTTCAATTAAATGCTTTTCAGCACAATCACGGATGAAATGCTGGCGAATCTCTATATGTTTAGTTTTGAAATGTTTCACCGGGTTATTTGTGATGGACATGGTGGCATTGTTGTCAATGAATAGAGGAGTTCCAGTGAAGTTTAAGCCATAGTCTCTCAACTGCTACTGAATCCACAGTATCTGAGAACAACTGCTCGCTGCAGTAATGTATTCTGCTTCACAAGTTGAGACAGAAACCGTTGACTGCTTCTTACACTGCCAGGAGACCAGTCTGTCTCCTAAGAATTGACATCCACCTGAAGTTGACTTTCTGTCAAGGTTACAACCGCCGTAATCTGAATCAGTGTAGGCTGTGAAGTCGAATGACTGCTGCTTAGAGTACCAAAGACCTAATCGGGGTTTCCCTTTCAGATATCTGAAAATTCTCTTCACGGCTATCATATGTGACTCCTTCGGTTGAGACTGAAACCTAGCAAACATTATATCGGGTCTTGAAGCTGTGAGATACATAAGTGATCCGATCATCCCACGGTACAATCTGATATCTACATCCTTTCCATCTTTGTCAGGATGCAGACCATGATTGACTGGGATAGGTGTGCCATAAGTACTGCTATCATTCATCTTGTATTTTGACAAGATGTCCTGCACATACTTAGTTTGATGTAGATAAATGCCATCTTCTCTTTGACTGACTTGTAGACCCAGGAAGAACGACAATTCACCCATATTACTCATTTCAAACTTGGACTTCATCACCTGCTCGAATTCCCTACACATCCCTTCATTGGTAGATCCAAAGATAATGTCGTCGACGTATACTTGTACAAGAAGAATGTCACCTCCTGCTTTCCTAATGAAGAGAGTTGAGTCAATCTGTCCACGGTAGAAACCATTAGACAGTAAATGCTTTGATAATGTCTCATACCATGCCCGCGGTGCTTGATGAAGACCATAAAGTGCTTTGTCGAGCTTATACACTTTATTGATATTATGCGGATCTTCAAAACCGGGAGGTTGAGTGACATAGACCTCTTCATGAACTTTACCATAAAGGAAAGTACTCTTCACATCAAGTTGGTCGACCTTGAAGCCGACATATGTGGCATAAGCCAAGAACAGTCGAATGGCTTCAATTCTAGCAACTGGGGCATATACTTCTGTGTAATTCAAGCCCTCTTGCTGATAAAAACCCTGAACAACCAATCTTGCTTTGTTCTTCACAACCACATGATGATCATCCGTCTTGCATTTGAACACCCATCTGGTTCCAATTGGCTGAAAGCCTTTTGGCAAGTCAACCAAATCCCACACGTGCAACTTTTGGAATTGAGACAATTCATCTTGCATCGCCTCAATCCATCAGTTGTCAGTGAGAGCCTCCTTCACATTCTTCGGCTCTAACTGGGACACGAATGCAGCATGCAGACATGTTTCCATGACACCAGTGTCAAGTATCTCTGTGTAAAGACTGGTGTTCTCAGTGATGGTTCGATGACGAGTCTGAACATCGGCATAAGGATCACCAATAATGTTGTCGATTGGATGATTCCTATGCACTCTCGTCTCCGGTACAATCGATTCCTGAACTTCTGGATCAAGATTCGTGCTTAACTCCCCCATTTCCTGTGTTCCAGAGGAAGAAGATTTAATGTTAATTGGATCAGCTGGAGCTTCATTTCCTACAGTTGTGTTAGTATTAGCTTGAGCATCATCTCCAACAACAAGAACATCTTCACTGTTATCACTGTCATGAGTTCCAGATGCAGATGCAGCATTGGAATCAAGAGTTACAATCGGTACAGTAGCACGAGTAAAGAAGCTAGAGTCATTGTCGCCACCCAATAAATCATCAACATTCGCGGCGTCAACTTCAGATAGATCAAGAAGATTGAATGACTTGAATAGCGCATCATAATCAAAACCCCAAGCTGGAACTGTTGGTTCGGGTGGAATGTTGTGTTTGCTGCAATCCACTTCAAACCATTCCTCGACAGTACGAGTTCCTATGTTATACACTCTCTTGCAAGGCGAGTTAGCAACGTATCCTAAGAAGATGCCTTCCACCGCTTTTGCATGAAACTTAGACTGGCGGTCTTTGTAATGTAAGCAACAAGGAACAAGGACTACCAAAAGGAACTAGGTAATCAAGATTGGGAAGTCGATTGTTGATCAACTCGTAACAAGTCTTGTTGTGCCTCTTCATAACCAGAACTCTGTTTAAGACGTGACAAGTTGTATTAACGGCTTCTGCCCAGAAAGAACCAGGAAGCTTTGCATCCGACAGCATAGTCCTTGCAGTCTCAATCAGTGTTCTGTTCTTCCGTTCAGCAACTCCATTCTGCTGAGGCATGTACGGCGCGCTGAATTCGTGACGGATCCCTTTCTTGAGACAGAAAAGCTCCATCAAATTATTCTTGAACTCAGTTCCGTTGTTACTCCTTATTCTTCTAAATTTCAGCTTGCAAAGAGATTCCAAGCTCAGGATCAAGTATTGAAGAATATCAGCAGTCTCGTCTTTAGTACCTAAAAAATGCACCCAAGAAAAACGTGAGAAATCATCAGTTACAACTAGACAGAACGACTTACCTCCAATACTCCTGATACTTATGGGGCCAAACAGATCCATGTGTAATAGTTCTAAAGGGGTATCAATAGAGTTTTGGAGCTTGGGCTTGTGAGACTTCCGTTGCTGTTTGCCCTTTTTACAAGGCATACAGTCATCTGCAACGGTAAATCTCAGCTTAGGAACCCCGGTTACCAAACCGTTTCGGACAAGATGGTTCATTTTAGGAAACGAAATATGTCCGAGTTTCCTATGCCACAAGATACAGTCAAGCTATGTCGCTTTTGTAAGCAAACAAGTAGCAACTGATGAGGTGGTTGTTGCCACGCTCATATCAATCTGATAGGTGTCGTTTGTTCTTGGCGCTCTCATCAGGATCCAATCTTCGGGAACTTTAAAACCAGGTTTGAGAATCAGGCATTCTGACTTGTCAAACATCACCGAGTACTCCTTATCACACATTTGGGAGACACTCAACAGGTTATGCTTTAGCTGCTCGCAAAAGTTGACATTGTCAAAGCTGACACAACCGTTCGAAACCACGCCTTG
Organism: Smallanthus sonchifolius; assembly: GCA_023525975.1. Lineage (NCBI taxonomy): Eukaryota > Viridiplantae > Streptophyta > Magnoliopsida > Asterales > Asteraceae > Smallanthus > Smallanthus sonchifolius. The sequence continues at coordinate 72,878,546 of CM042018.1, read as the reverse complement.
ACACGTGATGCTGCCGTCTTTTTTCCAGCAAAGACCACATAGCCGCCTCTGAATGATTTCACGTCTTGAAGCAAGGCCATGTTTCCTGTCATGTGCCGGGAGCATCCACTATCTACATACCAGCGGTTAGAGATAGTACCCTTCGGACGTCCCTGCACGAGTCATAAAAGAATTAGTTAGATTTGGAGACCCAATCCATTGTGGTCTTGGGTCGTCCATCCTTTTCAAAATAAACTACTTCCTTTAACTCACAGTCATGATGACTGTTCAAAATTGATGAATCTTTAGAAAAAATACAACTAGGAGATTGAGAAGTTTTGGATTTTGCAGTCCAGGATCTCTTCTGTTTCTTAACCGGAACAGGAGACTTTGGTTCAACAACAGCAGGTGAACTTGTGGAAGCTTCACCTGATTGAACTGGAGTCAGCTATTCTAGCTTTCTCAACCTCTTGTTCCATCTCCTCCTCTGTGGCTTAGAGAGTCTTGCCACAGGTTTCTCACCAGTACGTGTACTACCAGAGGTAGATACACGAGGTACAGCAGGTTGCGTTACCTTTCTTGGAACAGATGGTGTAGCTTCAGATTTGATCTTAGGCTTTACCATCGGTTTGACTGGTGGTTTCACCACATTTTGTTTTGGATTTTTGGGAGTTTTCACTGATGGCGACCCTGTGGAACAACATGTCGTTTCCCTTGGTTCTTAGAAGGGCAGTTCACAAAAATGTGACCAACCAAGCCATAGTGAACACAATTTCTCGTGTCTACATAAGTTCTCTTGTAAGGCTCATTAGATCTGGCCTTAGATAACTCAGCATTATGAGCAAGAGGAGTTAGTTTATGAATAGCAGTCTGAACCTTTACAGTTTGGTTTTTGGGGGTAGAGTATTTTTCCAAATTTTCTCTATACCCAAGCCCATAGTGAGCTGAAAAAGCCTCTTTCTTTGCTTGATTAAGACTTTTATAACCCCCATAAAGCATTACCTTTAGATTATCATTTGTTTCAATGATATCGGGTTCAGTTAAAATGCAATTATCACCATTAGTGATAACGTTTTTCTATACCTTTTGTTCAGTCAACAACTCCTCAGATACTACTCCTTCAGGGCAAGAATTAACCGACCCGTCTTCAGAAGCAGTAACGAACTCCTCACTAGATGTGGAGTTAGCCTTACTTAAGGATTCATCCTTTTTAGGGGAATCATCCTTATCAGAGGACTCATCTAGACAAGTGAGATCAATGTCTATTAAGCTATTGACAAACTTCCTGCTCACTGGTGGAGGAATGGCATTAGTACCCAAACCTAACCCATTCAATTGTCTCACTACAGATTCGTAGTGTTCCACCACAAAGCGAGAGTTTTTCAACTTCTCATTAGTGCATTTTAACTGCAAGATCTCATTTTGCAGTTTGTTGATTTCATTGTTTCGTTTTTCTAACCCCCTGTATGCAACATCTAAGTGAAGCTGTTGATCGCTTATTTTTAGAGAATATTCACATTTTTCTTTTTTCAACGTTTCAATAGAATCTTTAAAACATTTTTCATTTTCTTTATAGTTTAGAGCTACCAAACTTAGGGGTTCGATTTTGTCTTGGAGCCTAGAATTTTCAAGTTTTAGCCCTAGACATTTAGAACATGAAATAATAGAGAAAGGGTTAGAATCTACCTCTGAAGATGAACTTGTTGCTTCTCCAATTGCCATGAGAGCAACAACAGTCGTTGCTTCCTCTTCATCAGCTATAGAAGCTTCCTTTTCTTCAGCTTCCTTCACCTCCTCTGTAGCAGCAGTTATAGATTCTTCTAGGTCAGCCATAGAAGCTTCTCTTTTCTCTGCTTCCATCATCTCCATGATCTCAGCCATGAGACCAACCTGGGTTTGTGCGATGATGGCATCCTCAAGATGAGCACCCCAATCAAAGCTGTCATCCTATTGTGCTACCAGTGCATTGGACATTCCACCTTGGCTTTGATTGTGGTGGTTTGGATTGTTGTGGCCATTGCTGTTTCCTTGGCTGGGTCGGGTAAAACGAGAGGTAGGTGCTCTGTCTTTCTGACACTCATGAGCAAAGTGTCCATAGTTCATACACTTGTAGCATTTGGCCATAGATTTGTCAAACCCGACCTTGGCATTAGGATGCCCACCAATAAACTTTCTTCCTGTTCTGTTCAGGAAACGCTTGGCTCTCCTCAATAGCATGGCCATATTCCATTGAATATCCATGTCCTCAATGTCATCATGATCCACTTGATTAAAATCTTCTTCAATCGTCACTGGATCAGTAAGCTTGCCACCTATGAAATTCTCATACGTAAGCATACAAGATGAGAATAGTGCTCCATGATCTTCAGCTATTCTGGCTATAGCTGATTGGTTAGCTGAAGACGTAGCAGGAGGATTTCTTGAGGTATGTTGATGATGAGATCCCAACCCTGATCCTGAAGCATAGCAAGCATGACCACCACACCCAGTTGAGTGGTCTTCTTCAGTAGGATTTCCAGTGAAGAGGGCAATTCCAGAGCCCGATGACTTGGATGTAGAGGTCGTCCCATGATACATAGAAGGGTCTTGTATCTGGGGTCTTCCGGAGCTCTCCTTTCTCCTTAGGTTCATGTCATGAGCATGAACCTTTCCTACTGCCTCCTCAACTGTCAACTCATAGAATTTAGGATTTTCCCTCAACATGGTTGTGTACATCTCAAATTTGGGTGGTAAAGCATCTAAAAACTTTTCCACCATCTCTTCATCTGGATACCTGAGTTCAAAAGCCTTCAACTTAGTCTGTAAATGATAGAATCTAGAGATGAGGTCATCTAAAGATTCGTTCTCTAAAAATATGAAGCACTCAAACTGCTTCCTGAGAAAATCCCGCTTACTCTTCTTGATGTCACTATTTCCTTCGAATCTCTTCTGTAAAGCTTTCCAGAGATCCTTAGAATTTTCATAACCTCGGAAACTGTGGAACAATTCCCGAGTTAATGCCATAGTGATCGAACCAAGTGCCTTCTTTTCACGATCATAAGCTTTCTTTTCTTCGTCAGAAAGCTTAGAGATAGGTTTGGGCATGGTTTCATCAAGATAGATGTGTGTGGGATGCTTATATCCCTCAAGGATTGGTATCCATAGCGATGAGTCGGTATACGAAATGTTGTGCTCAAAACGTGCTTTCCAATTAGAATAATCGTTCACGTTCAGCAACTTTGGTGGTTTCTGTGGTGTACCGATCTCATTATCATAATTCAACAAGTTTCCAAGATTCTGAAGATTCAACATAGTGAACACTTAGTCAAATTTAAGAAAAAATCAGACACAGTTGCGCACTTAATTTTGGCCCTGCGCACTTAAGAAATGGTCTTGCGTATTTAGATTTCCTCGTGCGTACTTATAAGTATGCAGGATTAAAAGTAAGTACGCATGATATAACTTAAGTTCGCACAAGTTCAGTCTTGCGCACTTATAAGTACGCAGGAGATAAGTCTTGCGTATTTAGTAAGTACGCACAAAAATGTACTTTTTGCCAGAAAGGGTAAGTACGCACAACACCTTTTCAGCAACTTTCACCAAACTTTTCCGGTCACCTGAAACTCGCCGGAGATGGTAAAAATTCATCTAATGATCAATGCAAATGAGCCAAAGGGTCAGAAAATTGTTTCTAACCAACCTTTGATGCTCAAAACACTCAAATACACAACAAAAATAAGTTTTTGAGTGATTTTTGTTTCTAAAATAGTGCTCAAGAGCTACCCCTATTTTATCACAAAAATCAACAAAAATACCTCTTTTTGCTTGTAAAAACTCTCCAAACTCACTCACAACACTCGAAATCAGGAGCAAATGCTCTGATACCACTTATAGGTCCCTCGGGTGTGGCGGATCATCACATGCAAGTGGGTCTACTAGCCGGACCGGGTGCGGAATGCCCGTGACTAGGCGGAGAGTCTAGCTAAACAAAGTAAACCGACAAGAGAAAACACTTTAAACATTCTTTGTATTATAAACACTTGACGGTTACATAGAAAAACACTGAGATTACAATCTGCGTATTTGCATCTATGTCTGCGTACTTAACTTCTGTCAACCTATCCTATTTATACAGGACCTGATGCCTGAGCACTTAGCAAGTGCGTAGGGCAAAATGCTCTGGCGTACTTAGCAAGTACGCAAAGTTACTCTTGCGTACTTGCCAAGTACGCAGGAGCTTTCTCCTGTGCACTTACAAGTGCGCAAAACACTTAGAGAATTTTGCAACATTCAATAAGTAAAAGTAAATACAACTCGATAAACTAATACATAAAGGCTCTTACATACAAAGACAAACAACCTAAGACTAAGACTCTATCTATCCAGAGTGTTTGTCACAGGAAAGTGCTTCAACACACTCAATATACCAAACGAAAGAGAGTGCGAAAAATAATGATAATAATGCTCGTGAAAAGTCTCAGATTATTCTCACATGAAAACAGATGGGATTAGGTTTAGTGGTTTGTTATGCATAATATCCATTTGTTTCTACTTGCCATGTCTTGATTTTATTTAATTAAGCGCGAACTCGAAGAGATTAGGGTTTAAAAAAATTTTAAAATTTTTTAGGGTTTTAAGAAAAGTAAGTTTTTAGTAAGGTTTTAGTCAAATGGGTAGAAAATCGTGAGTTTAGTTTTTCTGCTTTGAGGTTACAAGCTTGTCCTGAATCTCTAATTCCCCACCCCACACTTAAAACTGCGCATTGCCCTCAATGTACAAATTTTGCATGTAATGGAATGCTATGTAGGAATTTAAATGCTTGATGTTTTAAGGGAAAAGAAACCGGTACTCCCCGGTCAATTCGGTGTATAACCTATGGCCAAAACTTATTGTTGTTGTCAACACTTTGCTTCAAAGACTTCATTGAATTTCTCAGAAATTTGATGTGTTTTCCAACTTCCAGCATGTAGAGGTGGAGTGTAACTCCTCAAAGAAGTAGAGAAACTACTTGGTGATTCTATGCTATTTAACAGACAAACAAAGCATAAAAACATAAATGGAAAATAAAAGGTAGTAGTTAAGCTACTAAGGTCCTAGTATCGAGAATGCATACCTGGGGGCTGAAGTATGAGAAACTTACACTTGGAAAACCAAACCTGAGGTCCATGATTTCTGCCATATGCACCAACTTCTCAATTTATTCATGATCATCGGGTTGCCACCCGGAAGCACCACATTTATTTAAGGGTCGTTGGCCAAACCCGTACATGCTTTGTGAGTTTCCAATTTAGTGTTGGTGGTGGAATAATCAGTCAAATGGGTGGCTTGTAATATGGAGAGGTTCGTCCGACACATTTGATAACCATGCGCACAATATGATGATAAGCAGATCCAGGAATTAGTGGAGTCCATCCTCGACTAGCTGCCAAATTTAGAATGCTCTATAGAAGAGCATCTAAAGAAAACAGTGTAATTAAATCACGCCACCACCACTTGAATTTGCCGAGACCAAACTTCATGAAACCCATGTAGTGAAGGAGAGGGTCACCCTGGTATGATAATTTTGTCACGTAATTTTCGTTGGATGAACGTTGCTTCCTCTATGAGAAGTGGTCCTTAGAGTGATGTGCCCTATCCTGTGGCATATGTGATTCATGGAATGATTCACAGATATGCTTGGTGACAGGCCAGTTATCACTGTTGTAAGGAAGAGGTCACACCATTGTTATTTGTTTGTTAGTGAATACTTCCTCCTGTATAATTTCCTCCTGGATGTTGGTCTCATAATCTGGTTCTTCATATGATGTTGTCTCTGAAGTGACAGGAACTCCAGACTGCTCCATACATCTTTCATGTGCTTCCATATTTAGTATTCCCACCAATTCTTCTTTAGAGTTTCGTTCTTCTGACTCCTTTGATTGTTTAGCTTCTAGCTTCTCAGAAAAGTAAGTAGTAGTGATTGTAAAGTCGCAGTAACCCTCTTAGAAAAGTCGTTATATTTGTGTTGTTGTTTATGGATCAAGCCTAGACCGATGGTTGTGTTTGGTTTTTATTTTTGTCTTGTATTTCTATGACAGGTTTGGAAGTCGGTTGTAATAGATTAGGGTTTTTTAATTTTATTGTAATTTATATTGTAACCTAATCAAGACAAGACAAGAGGAAGATTAAAGATCAAGAAACCTAGACAACCCAGATGAGAAGATGGAGATCTTGAAGCAAGTGGGAGCTATTCCAGAACAAGGAGTTGTATGATACCTGCCAAAATTCCAAACTCAATTTCTGCCCAGAACTTTCTTAAGATAACAAGAATTATCGGAAACCCGAGAGTTAGAAATTTGAAATAAGAATTTTAACTCATAGAGGATAGCGGACCGCTAACTATTAGTTAACCGTCCGCTACGGAGTCAAGGAATTTTGCCGATCAAGGGGTGGCAGACTGCTAGCTGCTTGGCCAACAGTCCGCTACGAATGGACTTTGGATGGCCACAGACCTGGATAGCGGTTCGAACCTGAGCCAAGTCAGGCCTATAAAAAGAGGAGCAATTTCTCTTCATTTCTCACACCAACTCTCAAGCTCTCTCTCTAATCTCCTCTGCTCCCGAGCCTTTCCCGAGCCCTCCAGTCGTCCCGAATACCGAGCCGCTCCTCCTGGTTTCACCAACGTTCGTTTATTTTCCGAAGTTAAGCGTTTAAGAGACAAAGAAACCAGAGGAAGGTATAGAGGTGCTAGTTGAATTACTAAAGCTTTAAGAGTTGATTATTAGAGCCTCTTAGCTCTAAGTTATTATCTTTCAACCGTTCAAACTTCCGATCAAGGTGATTACTCGTCTATATCATAAATACTCGTTCACATGGTGAAAGCGAGTCTGTGAAAAGGATTTATAAGACGTGTTTGTGCTATAGGCACCTTCACTCAAAATATCAAATGATTTACGTTTACGAAAATGGCAAACACGATAATTAAATATTTTACTCATACTAATCCTAGAATTAGGGGTTCAACCCCTGGGGATGTTGATACCCAAGAAGTGTACGTAAAGTTTGATCAAATATTTATATTCGCTTCGGATCCAGTATGTCGGGTGATTGCGTAAAATGCAAGAGTGTCGGTTAGGCCATGTAGCCCCCGAGTAGTTATCCGATGTATACCAATGGATGAAATGGAAGAAAGTGATTTAATCGCTAGAATCCGCCGATGATGAAATGTTTAACTGTTTAATTAAACTATTTTGCCATGTTTATGAAAATGATTTGAGGTCATAAAGTATTCACCAACATGTAGCTGGCGTTCATTTTCAAATGTTTTCAGGAAAAGAATGAAATGACCTCATCATACCGGGACCGGCTACGGTCTAAGTCTCGATGATAGTTTTGTTGCACAGCCAGGTCAGGCCACACATCTAGACTAGGTGCAACCCGAATATATGTTATTACAGGTCGTGCATTGAATAGAAAGACCTTGAAGAGTAAACAAGGTTAATGTGACCGAAGGACTAGATTTTCCTTAGGCAGATTACCTCCTTGTAATCCTACTGACTTTGCGTCAGAGTTTTGATTTGAAATCAAAGGTACAAACGATCGGTTTTCATACCCTGTTATTTAAATAAAGATAATCTTTTGTCTACACGACGAGATTTTGAGATTTACAAAACCAACCTTTAAGGTTGAGATGAAACGATCCATTTTCAAACGTTATTCCGCTGCACAAAAACAAACTCTGAAATCAAAGTAGGTACTGAAAGTGCCAACTGGCGTCGTAGCCCGGTAACGTCCCGGGGGTGCTCGCGGCTGGTGTGACATTGGTTGGTATCAGAGCCTGAGGTTTTATCGAATTAGACACTTAAAGTTAGTATCTAAGCTCCAACCAGTTTAAGCGGAAACATACCTACTAGCGAAAGTAGGTAGACACTTGCAATTAAGCTAAATGGTGTTAAACATGTAGGTAGTACTATGTAAGGAGGACAAGGATACCATATTTACTATAACCCTAATGTTACTATTAAACAAGAACCTATAGCTAATCCATACGCACCCATGGAAGTAGGAGAGCTCTCATGGTATCACGCTCTGCCGAAGGCACCAATAAAGGAGGAATATGAATCGGACCACCTAAGCCAAATGGGTGGCTCTGACTTTAGTAACTAGAGGTGCACACCACCACATTACCCAGTACATCCTCCACCAATCTATCCTCCTCCTCAAAATCCCCCACCGCCGATGTTTCCTCCTCCCACAAATCAATTCGAGGCAGAGTCTAGCAAGAAGGTCACCAAGCCCCGAATGAGGGTAAGGGAACCTGTTAAAAATTTTTCCATCACGGAAGCTAGTCTGGATGAGATATATGAAAATAGGGAAAATTATGAAAGCTCTGAATCCTAAGGATTCCTTCCTCTAACTCCAGCGGAACCCTATTCACCGCAATCAACTAGTTATGAATCGTTTGCTGATTATCTCAACTACCCAATTGTATCGGGTCCACACATGAGTAATAATTCGGACACCGACAGAAATTACGCCAACACAAGTTCATTGAACCAAGGAGCTTACTCTGAAAGTTCTGGATCGTACAACGACTATGGAAATGATCCATAATTCTTGGATCCCTATATCAAGGAAGAATACGATCCTATGGTTGAATTTGAAGCCACATTTGACGATCCTAACGCAATACCTGAGGACTATAGTCCATGAGCTACCTTAAGACATAAACCCACTACCGCCTACGATAATGTCTACAACGACATAGTCTTAGGACTAAGAGACCCTCAGCCGGAATTTGGATATCCCGCCTCCACACCAGGATCTCCAATAGAGTGTTTCGATCGGTCGCTTCGCGAAACCGATCAATTCAAGAAAGAACTTATCTTGACTAGGGAGGTATTGATAGAGACCGAGAAGGATCTATCAAAAGCCAAAAATAAGTTAGTTCAAAAAGACAAAGAGCACAAGTTCTTCGCTAAAAGAATTTGGTTTCAAAGGAAAAGCTTGATGAAGGATGCCAGACCATGGACAAGAAATAGGCATCCTACTATCGTTTTTATGTAATTTTCCTGTAATCCGAATAAAAATCTTGTAATTGTTTTATCCTAGTAATAAAAGTATTTATTTTCCTTTCGTTTTCCTAGAATGGAAGGGAAAAGGACTTAGCTTCGTTTGTAAGTACGCACCACCTGGAAATAACGAACGAAACACAAACTCGACCGAATCCTATTCCGAAACCAATTAGGAATACACTAGCGGAACCTTTCAAAATCTACGGGAAATAGAAACGTCCAAATATTTCTATGAAATCCTAGTAAGTCACTACGCCACACCAACATTCAAAAGTTATAACCAAACCTACATAAACAATTATAGCTATCAAGAAAATCTACCTGAAACTCTATACGAACACCACTACAAATTGGAAGGTGAGGAAAGGGATGATTCCAACAGACCCTATGGAACTTACCATTCCACTAATCCTACTCCAATCCATACTCCCCTGATTAACGAAGAAGCCCCGGTAGAAAAAAGGATCGCATCTATGCAAACACACATAGTTGAATTAGAAAAGATCGAAGCAGAAAAAGACACCAAAATCGCCGCTCTACAACAAGCATTGATTAGAGTTATGGCTCGTTAATATATGTCCTATCTATGTTATTTTCAAGTTCTGTATTGTATTTTGAAGTTTGAAGTAATAAAAATCTTGTATTTTCCTTATAAAAAATATCTTGAAATGCTAATAAATATTATGTCTTTCGTCTAGAATGTCGATAAAAACTGGACCATCCACAAATACGCATGGACAAAAGAAACAAGCCGACAAGGCATTAGAAAGAGAAGCTCAAGCTGCAGAAATGCAGAAAATGATAAACATAGGAATTGAGGATGCAATCCCAACAATGCTAGAGGCATTTGAAAAGGCCCAGGCTACTAGAGCCAAGGCCAGAACCAAGGGAAAAGAAAAGGAGTACACGCTTCATAACCCTGAGCATAACGAATCAAATCACACTATTTCTGTGAGAAAGGAACATTTGAAAACTCATACCCATCAAAGTTCTAAAACCAAGAGAACCCGAAACGAGGAACACTATTCCTCAAGTGTCAGTTTAGCGGACAGTTACAAACCGCGTCACAAAAAGATCAAACACATGGGTTGCTCTTAAAAGACTTTCCAAGCTTGTAAACCATATGACTTCCTTGGGAAGGAAGGCGGAGTAGCTACACTCTGGTGGATAGAGAAAACAGAATTACTCTTGGCCATAAGTAAATGTGCCGAAGAGGACAAGGTCCTCTATGCCTCTAACCTCTTCAAAAACTATGCTCTTGAATGGTGGAATGCCCTAGTATCTGCCAAAGGAAGGGAAAGAGCATACAGGATGAGTTGGAACTCATTCAAAGACCGAGTCAAGAAAAAGTTATGTCCTATCAATGAAGTAGAGAAAATAGAACAGAAATTTCTAAACTTGAGAATGGTTGGATCAAACCACCAAGATTACATGACTAAGCTACTAGAATATACACGTCTAGTTCCGCATCTGGCCACTCCGGAATCAAACCTCGTAAAGAGATATGTCTATGGATTGGTCAGTGAGATCCGCGATTTAGTAAAGTTTTCAATGCCCAAAACCATTGATGATGCCATGGATCTAGGTGCTCAATTAACGGACGGATGGTCCGAACCATGGAAGAAAATAAAAAGAAGGAAACCTTTAGCCGAGAAAAGGTAGACTACAAAAAGACTAATCAAGGCCCTAATACAAAGGAAAGACGATCTAGCTTTCCCGAGTGCAAAACATGTAAGAAAAGGCATTCGGGAAAATGTCGACTTCTTACCACATGCCCTGAATGCAAGTGCACGGGCTATCACAACGATCAGTGTCCACGAAAGAAACTAGTCACATGCTTTAACTACGGCGAGACCGGACACTACAGGAACGAAAGCCCAAAACCAAAAGTTGCTGGTGGCTCAGGTACTAAGCCTGCCATCGAAACTAAAAATAATGCTAGAGCATTTCGCTTAAACGCCAAAGAAACTGCCAATATGGCTGATGTCATATACAGTACTTCTCTTGTCAATAACGCTTATGCTAAGGTGCTTTTTTACTCTGGGGTAACCCAAAGTTTTATAGATCATAAGTTTTGTAAACTAGTTAATAAGCCCTTAGCTAAGCTAGACAAAACTTACCAAGTCGAAACCGCGAACGAAGACCTGATCCAAGTCTCCGAATCCCTGAATGACTATTCCATCACATTATCTCGACCGTCATACCAGTACAACTCTTGCCAATGGAATTGGACGGCTTTGATATAGTCCTTGGAATGGATTGGTTAGCAACTAACAAAGCCCATATCCTTTGTGACTCAAAAGCCATTGAACTACACACAACTTCAGGAGAAGTAGTGATGATCAAAGAAGATGGATCAACCAACCCTTTTGGCTTGATCTCTATGATAAAAGCATGTACAAATCCGTAACCTCCTGCAATACCGAGTGGGAACTGAAGGATGTACAAATCGTCTCCGAATATCCTGATGTTTCCCCGAAGAGTTACCTGGAACACCGCCAGATCGGGAGGTGAGTTTTAACTAAATCTTGTACTAGCATGGCTCCGATAGCCAAAGCCCCATACAGATTAGCTCCTACCGAGATGGCAGAATTAAATAAGCAACTCGATGAGTTATTGGAGAAAGGGTTTATAAAGCCAAGTTCCCCGCCATGGGGAGCTCCGATACTATTCGTAAAGAAGATAGACGGATTGATGAGGATGTGCATATCTTACCAAGAATTGAACAAGGTCACTATCAAGAACCTGTATCCACTTCCAAGAATCTACGATCTGTTTGATCAGCTCTAAGGAGCAAGATGCTTCTCCAAGATATACCTGCGATCAGGCTATCATCAATTAAAAGTCCAAGAAGATGACATATCTAAGACTGCATTCAGAACTAGATACGGTCACTTTGAGTTCACGGTCCCGCCTTTCAGACTTACAAATGCTCCTGTGGCATTTATGGACATGATGAATCGGATATTTAAACCTTACTTGGATAAATTCGTAAGCGTATTCATAGACGATATACTTATTTACTCCAAGAGTAAGGACGATCATGCTAACAATCTAAGGAGGATACTTGAACTGCTGAGAAACGAGAAACTCTACGCCAAATTCTCGAAGTGTGAGTTTTGGTTGTCAAAAGTGCAATTTCACGGTCACGTTATAAACGAGAAAGGAATTCAAGTAAATCCAGCTAAGATTGAGGCTATATCCAATTGGGAAGTCCCAAAAATGACAACCAAAGTGAGAAGTTTCCTCGGTTTAGCAGGATATTATCGAAGATCTATTAAGTACTTGTCAAGGATCGCCGTTCCATTGACTACACTAACCCAATTACCAATTCTATCACTGCCCGAAGGCAACGAGGGTTTTGTAGTTTTCTGTGATGCATCACACACTGGTCTAGGGTGTGTATTGATGCAAGGAAGCAAAGTCATCACTTATGCATCTCGACAACTTAAGACTCATGAAAAGAACTATACGACTCATGACGTGGAATTAGGTGCCATAATCTTCGCACTTAAATTATGGAGACAATATCTATATGGAGTCAAGTTCACGGTCTTCACGGACCACAAGAGTCTAAAGTATGTCTTCAGTCAGAAAGAACTGAACATGAGACAAAGATGATGGATGGAAGTCTTGAGCGACTTTGACTGTGAGATATGCTATCATGAATGCAAGGGTAATGTCGTAGCCGACGCCCTAAGTCGAAAAGAACATGAGAGACCAAAACGAGTACCTGCCTTATTACTTGACCTACAAGTCAGTGTTATCTTTCAAATCAAAGAGGCACATAATTCGGCTTTGAAAGAAGCAAACCTCAAACACGAGGGAATGATAGGAATGATCGAACAACTCGTCAAAGGAAATGACGACATCCTAAGGATGAATAAACTAATTTGGGTACCAATCTATGGAAATCTCTGAGAAGAAATTCTCGAAGAAGCCCATAAGTCCAAGTACACAATGCACCCCGGTGGTGATAAAATGTACAAAAATCTGAAACCAGAATACTGGTGGATTGGCATGAAAAAGCACATAGCATAGTATGTGGCCAAACACTTCACCAACAATGACCTTTAGCCACACTTTTTCAAAAACCGCCCTGCCACACTTTCGATTAAATGTTTGGCTAAAGGTCATTAATCACATTTCAAAACCTTCTATCCTACTTTTGGCCACACATTTTATTTATTTATATGACCAATGTATAACAGTTCAAAACCTTTAGCAACACTTTAAGAAAAAACTATGACATTTAGTAGCCACACTATAAAAGTGTGGCCAAATGTGATCTATGACCACAATATTTGTTTGTTTTTTGATACACGTGACCGAAAAAAAATCTATTAGCCACACTATATGTAAAAACTGTGACATTTGGTAGTCACACTAGAAAAGTGTGGCCAAATGTGATCTACGATCATAGTATTTGTTTCATGTGACCAAAAACACATCTATTAGCCACACTTTAAGAAAAAACTATGACAATTAGTTGCCACACTAGAAAAGTGTGGCCAAATGTGACCAACTGTTATGGTATTTGTTTGATTTTTTTTTCATGTGACAAAAACATATCTATTTGCCACACTTTAAAACAAAAATGTGACATCTACTAGCCACTCTCGAATAATGTGGCCAAATGTGACAAACTGCCATAGTATATTTTTATTGATGTGGCTAAAAGCTAATAGATACAGCCACTTATTTTAGCTTGTGAACCAAAGAGCAGTGTTTTACAATTAGTAAATGAAACAAAAGCAGTGGCTAAATGTGACGAACTGCCATTGTTTTTGTTTGATGGTGTGGCTAAAAGCTAATATAGAGATATATAGTAGTGTTTATTAGCCACCTGTGTTTAAATAGTTATAACTATAAATATTTTATGGTCACGGTTACAGTTACAACTAAAAATAATCAATGGTCACGGTTAAACGTTTTATGTGTGGCTAAAAGTAATTAACGGACGCGGTTAAACGTTTTATGTGTGGCTAAAAGTAATCAACGGACACGGTTAATTGTGCGTGTGGCCAATTAATTATCGTCTTTCCACTTCCTGCCGCCAAATTCAAATTGTCATAAGAAGATGATCGACCGGGCGTACCCTTCTGTAAATACCAATTCACCAAACTAGGTTTTCATTTAACCAAAAAACCTTCGTCGCCCTTTTCTCGAAACAAAAAATGCACTAATGGCGCCGCAATTGAGAGTACGAGCAACCGGTGGTGCAACACCACACTTCCAGGGTATTGTATTCTTAAAGTTGCGTTTTTAAGGTAAAATGTGTAACCTAATGTTGAAATTTCAGGTAATCCGAGGCCCTTCATGCTCAAGATCCACCACAAGGTCCACTTAAAGCCACTTTCATTGGGGAGCGGCTGGAATACGTCGGCGACGTTGAGAGCTTTGTTGACTACGTCAACATTGATCTCTTCTCGTACAAAGAGCTTGACCATATGGTTAAAGCTCTAGGGTACACGATGGCTGAGTATTTCACCACCTTTTTCAGGATCCCATACATGTCATTGGAGTATGAGTATCCAGTTAAAGTGTATAGTGACATTGATATGAGGGCTGTGGCCTTTCATGGGAGGGATGCTACTGAACTCTCCCTCCACCTCGTGAGGAAGTGGGACTCCACCTTCAACTCTAATGCTCTGTTTGGGCAGAGGAGGATACCATCTGATGCTAGATCATAGTGATATAGTTTTGAATTTATGTCTGTTATTATGTATTGTTGTAAAAAATATGGTTATATATAATATATCCGTTTTTTGGTATTTGGTTTATTCATGTGATCCTTGTTTTGTTATTTTATTGTATTGATTGTGTATTTGGTTGATGCAATGCAATGTAGTTTCCTAATGTTTCTCATTAGGAAACTACAGTTAAATAAAGCTAGCTACAATTGCATACCATTTGATCATATACTAACCATTTGATCATTTACCATATGCTAACCAATATTTGACCATTTGCAATTGGTCTATAATTGCAGCAATTGCATACCATTTGACCATATAATGATAACAGTTGACTAATTGCAAAGATAAATCAAACTAATATAAATCAAACCAAAGACATAGCAGTTGCATAGTTGAACATATCCTGAAATCCAAAGACATAACAGTTGACCAGTTGACCATATATTTACCATTTACCATATACGGGAGGGATGCTACTGAACTATCCCTCTACCTTATGAGGGAGCGGGACTCCACCTTCAACTCTAATGCTCTGTTTGGGCAGAGGAGGATACTAGGCGAGCACAGTCAAGGGGATACATGGTCCACATATGAGGATAGGGATTTGTTATCCGATGCTAGGTAGTGATATAGTTTTAAATTTATGTCAGTGTATAGTGAAATTGATATAAGGGTTGTGGCCTTTCACGGGAGGGATGCTACTGAACTCTCCCTCTACCTTGTGAGGGCGCGAGACTCCACCTTCAACTCTAATGCTCTGTTTGGGTAGAGGATACCAGGCGAGCACAACCAAGAATAACCAACAATTAAGATTTCCATAGAAGCTGGAAAAATAAAATCTCTTTGGTTTTTCAAACATAAGAAAGATAAAATCTTTTTGGTTTTTCTCTATATAAACTGAAATGTAAAAAACAAAATCGTATCTTTTTGGTCGAACATCATGAGTAAGAAGATCATATTAGTAAAAACAATGCATCAATCACACATTTTGGATAAACATCCCTAAACATTCTAAGGGTATCATATCCAGATTCATCATTTCTTTATATCAGATAAGATCAAATCTTTTAAGTTTTAACCAAAACATATAATGATACGCGAAGAACTTCAAAGAAGATGGGATCAGATCATAACATGCTTATAATAAATTACATATGAATTTGCAACACATAACATGTTAATCTAAGTTGTCAATATTATAAGAATTTAAACCATTAGTATCTTTGTCCCATGTTCCTGTGAATTATAGTACCATTTATTTTGTAATACAACGTGTACCCCACAAATATGCCAACAGAAATTTAAATGTTCACTATCTTCAAGACATATAAAATCATTGCAAGATAATATCCAATCTCCCGGATGAATTATACCGATAAACACAGGAAAATATCAAGCAGAGAATCAGAATGATTCAAATGTCTTGGTTTAGATGAAGTATCATGATTCATAGTAACAGAAAGATTGTACCAATAGAGTTCTTCAACATAATATTGATCAAGGAATCGATTGATTCAATGACATAGGGTAGCGTGATCCAACTGTTATCTGGACATATTCAATGGAATCAGGATAATGATCCAAGGGCTAGTATATGTTCCAACAGATGTTGTTAGTAACATATCTTAGTCCAACTTCACGTTGCATGTTTTTTCGGGCATGGGCAGTGAAGTGAACTGAAAAATTGTGTTTAATGACATAACCGATACTGGTCTCATGAAGTACGTTAGATCTTATATTCTTTATCTAATAATGATCTTTTACACACACACCTGATGTAACATCCCAAAATGTCGAGAAATAAAGTTAACGAGTTCAAGCGGGCCGAAGTCGGGCCGGGTCAGTCGCGAACCGGGCTTGGGGAGGTCCCCCCTATAAATAGCCAAGGTCACCACATGTTTCTCTCATTTGCAATTCTAGAGAGAGAAACCCATAGAGAGAGAAAGTGTCGGAATCGCACAAGATTGCACCCGCTCGTGTCTCTTGCACTCGTGAGAAGAACCTCCGGATCAGAAGCTCGATTCAGGTAACGATCCGACCTAAATCTGAGTTTTTAGTTCGTTTTTGGGTTTTCGGGTCTTGGGTGAAAATCGGACGTTTTTGTGGATGAAACTGAAAGATAATCATAGAATCGAATTCCTTAATGGAAAACGAACGTTTTGGATGCAACATGTTCGGGATCTTTACATGATCAGACCGAATGCGAAAGTTAGGGTTTTCACGAAGAACAGGTCGTGCGCACTTGCTAAGTGCGCACTTGCTAAGTGCGCACGGAGCAGGTCCTGCGCACTTGCTAAGTGCGCAGGAGGAGGAACCTGCGCACTTGCTAAGTGCGCAGGAGGAAGGACCTGCGTACTTGCTAAGTGCGCAGGCAGCCGGGTCTGCGCACTTGCTAAGTGCGCAGGCAGCAGGGTCTGCGCACTTGCTAAGTGCGCAGACATCAGACTGGTTAAGTAAAGTTAGTATGTTTAGAAGGGTTAAACCGTTAGAGTCGGTAATGGTCTGATGTGTATGTAACTACTCAATTCAGATCGTACGTGAAGTCGTTGGACCTTCGTTTAGGACAACCGAGACTAGCTTATCAGGTGAGTTCTAGAAGCCCTCTTTTAAATGTTTTTATATAATGTTTTCGGGCTGGTGTGTACACGTATGAAATGTTGTTTTATAAAATGATTTTTATGAAACTACGTTTACGAAAGGAAATGATTTGGAACGAAGGATTTATGGAAAGAAAGTTTATGAACGGAATGTTTACGAACGAATGTTATAAAGAAATGGTTTAATGAAAAGGTAAAGGGTTTTGAAAGTGAAGGAAATGTTTTATGAAAAGAAAACAAAAAGGGGCAAAGGTTTTAAAGAAGTCATTACAAATCTAATCTGTCGAATGAATGGAATTGACGAATGAAGTCTGGGAATGTGATTCCCAGCCTTGTGGTAGATTATGGACAGCGAGCCATAGTTACCACAAGAACAACATGGGCAATGTCTTTGTGGCATGTCAATGGTTTTGATGTTGTACAACTGGTATGGGAGTAACGACGGTTACTCGGGTGATGACGATCATCCTAAGCGAACGAGGTAATGGGAAATCAATGACGGCGATACGTAACGGTTGATTTCCAAAGGAAAGATGCGTGTTGGGCAATGACGGCGATACGTAACGGTTGACCCCACGCATTGAAGGGTTGGGCAATGACGGCGATACGTAACGGTTGACCCAACGTAGTGGTATGGTTGTGGCAATGACGGCGATACGTAACGGTTGCCCACAACATTAAAAGTTCCTACGGGGACATAGAGACGCGTAACGATACAGATTTAGATAATAATGTATGACTTAAATGAATGTTAATATTTTAAACAAATGATTGTGTTTAAATATGTGAAGGTTTACGAATGAAAGGCCTTGTTTTCTTATACGAATGTTAAACCCTATTGAATGTTTGAATGATGAACCATTTCTTAAAACGAACGAAAAACTAGAACTCACCAGCGTAGCTGACGTTTTTAAGTGTACACATTCAGGTTAAGGCAGGTTATGAGGATGGACGGTGATGCTTGGCTAGAGATGAAGAGTTACCCGACTGCTTTTGAAGACTGGCATCCCGTTATGTTTAGTTATGATGTAAATATGTTTTAAACTATGTTTACGCTTCCGCATGTATCAACAACGATTAAGTTATGTTTAAATGAAATTTCCGCTGCGTTATCTGATATTCATGTTTAAGAACTGCTTGTGAATGAGTAAATCCAATAAGTGAGGCCTCCCGGGTTTGGGGCCCTTACAAGTTGGTATCAGAGCAATAGTTTGAGAGATTCGGACACTCCTAGTGTCTGAACTTAAACTTTGAATGGGACCGAAAGCGGATGCCAGTACGGGTAACTCGAGCCACATCATCAGATATGAAGGTAGTATATATTTACGTATATAGTATGCCTTAGAAAGAGTTAGGTAAGGACTTGTGTTCCGATGGAATCACAAAGGTGGTCAAATGGAAATCGAAAGGTAGTGTAATGGTTAATTGCAGATGGCCAGTGTATATTAACATCTTACAGTACTTATTGAATTCTTTTTGTTAACTAGCGTGATGACATTGGATTTCTCGTCTTATAGAACGAAATGGCAAGGAGAGGGAACGGAAGGCGTGGTGGCCGTACCGGTGGTCGTACCGGCGGTCGAAATGGTGGGTGTGGCAGGATTCCTGCGCGCCAAGAACACAGTGAAGAAGGAAGTGTTCACACTGAACCGGCGGTTAGTGTGCATGAAGCTGAGCAGACACAGGTTGAAGAGCAACCTTTCACTTTTGAACCAGAAGTGAGAGCAGCAATAGCTCGAGAATTCACAGAATTGATGAAGAATTCTCTGCCTGGTCTGTTGGCTGAAGCGTTGAAGCAGGTCAATGGGGCGGGTGGGTCTAGCGCGGCAATTGGTGCTCAGAACAATGAGACTGGCAATGCACCGCCTGCTCGCGGATGTGATTATAAGTCCTTTAAGGCATGTGACCCGCCGATACTCACTGGAAAGAAGGACGCGGTGGCTACATTTGATTGGGTGATCCGTATGGAAGCTGCTATTCGTCTGAGCGAGTGCCGAACGGATCAAGTGGTAAAATTTGCTGCTAACTCCTTGAGGGAGGAAGCATCCCATTGGTGGGAAGGTGTACGTCAAGCTAAAGGGAGCGAGATTGTGGATGCGATGATGTGGGCTGACTTGAAAACTTTGGTAATCAAGAATTTCTGCCCAAGGAACGAGATTGAAAAGGTAGAGAGGGAATTTCTGGGTTTAAAGGCCGGGAACATGACGCACCGGCAATACACAACCCGATTTAATGAACTGGCACGTCTGGTGCCACACCTTGTCACTACTGAAGAGAGAAAGATTGCCTGTTATATTCAAGAGTTGCCGGACCAGGTCCGCACCTACGTGAAGGCAAACACCCCTACTACCTATGATTCGGCAGTAGAGCTAAGCGGCGTGGTATTTGACGATCTGGCACTGAATGTTGTTGCCGTTGAAGAACAAAAGAAGAGACCGAGCTTCTCAAACAAGCGAACTGGGGGAAAGATGTTTGGGGCTCGTGATAAAAGGGCTCGGGTGGATGAGCCGACTGTTTGTAAGAAGTGTGGAAGGGAACATGTAGGTGAATGCAGACTGAGATCTAGCCTGTGCTTTAAGTGTGGCAAGACCGGGCACTACTCCCGTGAATGCCCGCATGGCTACAAATGCTACAACTGTGGGGATTTCGGCCATATGAGCCGAGAATGTACCAAGCCCAGGATGGGGGAAACCGGGAAAGGAAAGGGCCCGGAAAAGAAGGGAGAAGGATCTCGTGCAAAGACTCGTGCGTACGCACTGACGCAAGAACAAGCCAGGGCGGATCCCGATGTGGCGTCAGGTACATTCGTCCTTGACAACACTCTTGTTTCTGTGTTATTTGATTCGGGTGTCGGTAAGAGTTTTATATCTGCGTCTTTTTGTAAACGAGTGAAGTACACTGTTAGTAAGTTAGAAAGGGCCTTTAGCGTAGAAACCGCAGAGGGTAGAACTGCGAGAGTGACCGATGTAGTCGACAACTCCACGATAAAAATAGAAGGTCATAGGTTCCCTGTCAGATTGTTTGTTATGGTTTTGGGAGGGTTCGATGTGGTGTTGGGTATGGATTGGCTAACTGCCAATGAAGCTCAAATTATATGTAAACGAAAGATAATCCAACTCAAGGCTCCGGATGGTAGCAAAGTCGAAGTCTTTGGAGATCGTGACGCCCCGATGCCAAACGTCATCTCAATGATTAAGGCAACGAATTACTTGAGGCGCGGATGCGAGGCTTATCTGGTATATGTGATTGACAAGTGTAAGGAAGTGAAGGAACTAGACGATGTACCCGTGGTACGCGAGTACCCGGAGGTGTTTCCAGAGGATTTGCCTGGGATACCACGCGATAGAGAAATTGAGTTCCGAATTGACTTAGTACCAGATGCCCAGCCCTTGGCTAAGGCTCCATATCGACTAGCACCAGTGGAAATGAAGGAACTTATGGTCCAACTAGACGAGTTACTTGAGAAAGGATTTATTCAACCGAGCATCTCGCTGTGGGGTGCTCCGGTGTTGTTTGTAAAGAAGAAAGATGGTTCGATGAGAATGTGTATCGATTATCGCGAGTTGAATAAACGAACGGTAAAGAACAAGTACCCTTTACCAAGGATCGATGACCTGTTCGACCAGTTGCAAGGCGCAAGTTGGTTTTTGAAAATCGACCTTCGGTCCGGGTACCATCAGTTGAAGGTGAGGGAAGAAGACATACCGAAAACTGCATTTCGCACGCGTTATGGACATTTCGAGTTCCGCATAATGTCTTTCGGATTGACGAACGCCCCCGCAGCGTTCATGGATTTAATGAATAGGGTGTGTCGACCGATGCTGGATCGATCGGTAATCGTGTTCATCGATGATATCCTTATCTACTCCAAGAATGAGGGTGATCACGCGTGTCACTTGAAGGAAGTATTGGAAGCTCTGAAGAAGGAGGAGTTGTATGCTAAGTTCTCCAAATGTGCGTTCTGGCTTAGGGAAGTCCAATTCCTAGGTCACGTCATTGGCCCGAACGGCATTATGGTTGACCCAGCAAAGATAGTAACGGTAAGTGAATGGGACATTCCTAAGACGCCAACTGAAATCCGCAGTTTCTTAGGATTGGCGGGCTACTATCGGAGATTCATCCAGGATTTCTCGAAAATAGCTTCGCCATTGACAAAGTTGACTCGGAAAGAAGTAAAGTACGAATGGGGTTCGACCCAAGATGAGGCGTTTAAGAAATTGAAAAAGAAGCTAACACAAGCTCCAGTCTTGGCCCTTCCCGAGGGCAGTGAAGATTTGGTGGTATACTCTGACGCTTCGGGTCAGGGATTGGGGTGTGTGTTGATGCAGCGTGGTAGAGTGATTGCATATGCGTCGCGGCAGTTGAAAGTTCACGAAGTCAACTATCCGACTCACGATTTGGAACTTGCTGCTGTCGTATTTGCATTGAAAATCTGGAGGCACTACCTGTACGGGGTAAAGTTTACTATTTACTCCGACCACAAAAGTTTGAAGTACTTCTTCGAACAAAAGGAGCTTAATATGAGGCAGAGGAGATGGTTGGAACTCCTGAAGGACTATGACTGTGAAATAATGTACCATCCTGGAAGGGCAAACGTGGTGGCTGACGCTCTAAGCCGAAAGGATGTGCCTACTCCTATTAGAGTGAAAGCTTGCCAGTTGGTGGTAACATCGGATGTGATGAGAGAAATTGAAAGAGCTCAAGATGAAGCTTTGAAGGAAGAAAATATAAAGAAAGAAAGGATGGTTGGCCAACGGGACAAGTTGGAATATAACACCCTCGGTGTTAGAACGCGTTATGGACGGATATGGATACCTATGGGTGGCGAACTTAGGAGCAAAATCTTGGATGAGGCTCATAAGTCTCGTTACTCTATCCATCCCGGTACCAATAAAATGTACCAAGATCTGAAGAGGGAATACTGGTGGCCTGGAATGAAATGTGATGTGACGAAGTATGTAAGCAAGTGCTTGACTTGCTCGCAAGTAAAGGCTGAACACCAAAAACCGTATGGAAAGATTCAACCACTTGACATACCAGAATGGAAGTGGGAACACATTACCATGGACTTCATAACTAAGCTACCTCGCACAGCTAAAGGTCATGACGCCATTTGGGTAATTGTGGACCGTTTAACGAAGAGTGCTCATTTCCTACCTATTCGCGAGGCGTTCTCGTCGGAAAGGTTAGCAGAGGTATTTATCAACGAAGTAGTAGCGCGGCATGGGATGCCCTTGACGATCGTATCTGACCGGGACACACGATTCACATCGAGGTTCTGGAAAAGATTTCACGAGGCGATGGGCACGAGGCTGAATATCAGCACGGCATACCACCCACAAACGGATGGTCAGTCCGAAAGGACCATTCAGACATTGGAGGATATGCTCCGTGCTTGTATTATTGACTTCGGTGGCAGTTGGGACAGCCATCTGCCGTTAGCCGAGTTCTCCTACAACAATAGTCATCACACGACGATAGGCATGCCACCTTACGAAATGTTGTATGGGAGAAGATGTAGAACCCCGGTTTGTTGGGGTGATATTGGACAGAAGGAATTAGGAAGTCTCGAAGTCGTAAGAGAGACGTCGGAAAGGTTTGATCAGATCAAAGCACGAATGAAGGCCGCACAAGATCGTCAGAAATCCTATGCGGATAGACGACGAAGGCCTATCGAGTTTGATGTTGGGGACAGGGTAATGTTGAAAGTGTCCCCCTGGAAGGGAATCATTCGATTCAGAAAGAGAGGAAAGTTAAGTCCGAGGTTTGTCGGACCGTTCAGGATAATGGCACGGGTTGGTGAAGTCGCTTATCAGTTGGAGTTGCCTGATGAGTTAAGTGGGATTCATCCTACCTTCCATGTATCACACTTGCGAAAGTGTTTGGCGGATGAATCGGCTCACGTACCACTTACTGACATCGAGGTCGACAACAGCCTTAATTACATCGAAGAACCCGTGGCTATCTTAGACCGAAAGGAAAAGCGTTTGCGTAATAAAGTTATTCCATTGGTTAAAGTCCAATGGAGGCACCGAAAGGGATCGGAGGCTACATGGGAAACGGAGGCGGAGATGAGGGAGTCGTACCCTTAATTATTTGACTTGTGATAGGTTTCGGGGACGAAACCTATTATAAGGGGGGTAGACTTGTAACATCCCAAAATGTCGAGAAATAAAGTTAACGAGTTCAAGCGGGCCGAAGTCGGGCCGGGTCAGTCGCGAACCGGGCTTGGGGAGGTCTCCCCTATAAATAGCCAAGGTCACCACATGTTTCTCTCATTTGCAATTCTAGAGAGAGAAACCTGTAGAGAGAGAAAGTGTCGGAATCGCACAAGATTGCACCCGCTCGTGTCTCTTGCACTCGTGAGAAGAACCTCCGGATCAGAAGCTCGATTCAGGTAACGATCCGACCTAAATCTGAGTTTTTAGTTCGTTTTTGGGTTTTCGGGTCTTGGGTGAAAATCGGACGTTTTTGTGGATGAAACTGAAAGATAATCATAGACTCGAATTCCTTAATGGAAAACGAACGTTTTGGATGCAACATGTTCGGGATCTTTACATGATCAGACCGAATGCGAAAGTTAGGGTTTTCACGAAGAACAGGTCGTGCGCACTTGCTAAGTGCGCACGGAGCAGGTCCTGCGCACTTGCTAAGTGCGCAGGAGGAGGAACCTGCGCACTTGCTAAGTGCGCAGGAGGAAGGACCTGCGTACTTGCTAAGTGCGCAGGCAGCCGGGTCTGCGCACTTGCTAAGTGCGCAGGCAGCAGGGTCTGCGCACTTGCTAAGTGCGCAGACATCAGACTGGTTAAGTAAAGTTAGTATGTTTAGAAGGGTTAAACCGTTAGAGTCGGTAATGGTCTGATGTGTATGTAACTACTCAATTCAGATCGTACGTGAAGTCGTTGGACCTTCGTTTAGGACAACCGAGACTAGCTTATCAGGTGAGTTCTAGAAGCCCTCTTTTAAATGTTTTTATATAATGTTTTCGGGCTGGTGTGTACACGTATGAAATGTTGTTTTATAAAATGATTTTTATGAAACTACGTTTACGAAAGGAAATGATTTGGAACGAAGGATTTATGGAAAGAAAGTTTATGAACGGAATGTTTACGAACGAATGTTATAAAGAAATGGTTTAATGAAAAGGTAAAGGGTTTTGAAAGTGAAGGAAAGGTTTTATGAAAAGAAAACAAAAAGGGGCAAAGGTTTTAAAGAAGTCATTACAAATCTAATCTGTCGAATGAATGGAATTGACGAATGAAGTCTGGGAATGTGATTCCCAGCCTTGTGGTAGATTATGGACAGCGAGCCATAGTTACCACAAGAACAACATGGGCAATGTCTTTGTGGCATGTCAATGGTTTTGATGTTGTACAACTGATATGGGAGTAACGACGGTTACTCGGGTGATGACGATCATCCTAAGCGAACGAGGTAATGGGAAATCAATGACGGCGATACGTAACGGTTGATTTCCAAAGGAAAGATGCGTGTTGGGCAATGACGGCGATACGTAACGGTTGACCCCACGCATTGAAGGGTTGGGCAATGACGGCGATACGTAACGGTTGACCCAACGTAGTGGTATGGTTGTGGCAATGACGGCGATACGTAACGGTTGCCCACAACATTAAAAGTTCCTACGGGGACATAGAGACGCGTAACGATACAGATTTAGATAATAATGTATGACTTAAATGAATGTTAATATTTTAAACAAATGATTGTGTTTAAATATGCGAAGGTTTATGAATGAAAGGCCCTGTTTTCTTATACGAATGTTAAACCCTATTGAATGTTTGAATGATGAACCATTTCTTAAAACGAACGAAAAACTAGAACTCACCAGCGTAGCTGACGTTTTTAAGTGTACACATTCAGGTTAAGGCAGGTTATGAGGATGGACGGTGATGCTTGGCTAGAGATGAAGAGTTACCCGACTGCTTTTGAAGACTGGCATCCCGTTATGTTTAGTTATGATGTAAATATGTTTTAAACTATGTTTACGCTTCCGCATGTATGAACAACGATTAAGTTATGTTTAAATGAAATTTCCGCTGCGTTATCTGATATTCATGTTTAAGAACTGCTTGTGAATGAGTAAATCCAATAAGTGAGGCCTCCCGGGTTTGGGGCCTTACACCAGGAGCCATGAATACGTCATCATCAGCTTCACCCTTTTAAGCAACAATGACCGGCTCTGTATCAATTTCTGATTCACGCAGATCATCTTCAACTGTCTGAAAGCTTACTTCAATCATCATATCACTCTCAGTAGATTGAGTACTTTCACCAGAACGAATACTCTCACTATCAGTTAAATCTGCAAAAGAATCACTTTGAGAATCACCCTACTTCTCTAATAATTCTTTGATCAAGACCACAAACGCTTGAGAAGTTGCATCACCCTTTTTCTTCAATGCTTCCCATATATCTCTTGAAGTTGGACACTTCTCGAGACTATGAATGATTTCTTTTGGTAAAGACAATTTTAAAGATTCACACGTTTTCATCTCTTGATCAAACTTCTGCTTTTCTACTTTAGTAAGAGCTGTCACTGGTTTAGGAACATCACGAAATTCCAGAAAGTCAAAAGTAGGATGCACATATCCTTCTGTTATTTGTCTCAAAAATTTTCATCAGTTTCTGATACGAGCTGTTCGAACTGGACTTTCCAGCTACTGTAATCTGATATGCACAAAAGCCTCGGTGGCATAGTTCCAATCTCATTATCATCATAAGAAATTGATATTTTGAATTTTTTGCGAAAATATCCGGAAAAAAAAATTTCCCGCCAAAATACTCTTTTTTAAAAAATTCAAAATTTAAAACAAGTATATAAACTTTCCCTAAAAATTTGGGCAATAACAAATTTCCCGCCAAAAATTGGATTAGATGGAATTTGAAGAAAATTGGACCGTAGGAATTGGTATTTTATGAATTAGATTAGTTCTAACGGATTAATTTCACCAAAATCCACTTCAAACTCACAATTTCAGTAGCAATTTCAACTTCAAGAACTTGAAAACTCCATGGATACAAAAACTTGTAAAAATGATCAATTTCTTGTCAAATTGTACACAAAAACGTCTCTAATCACCAAGAATCAAACACAAATCACGAGCAAAAGATCTGATACCACTTGTAGGTCCACATGACTCATCTGCAGATCTATCTCGTGACAGGACGTCTCGATAACACGGAGTTCGGAATCCTACCGTGTTAACGTTTGTATACGAATTGACAATAGAAACTGTGTCAAACAATAGGTAAATAAACTTTCTCTTTGTATATCATCCAACACAGAGTTTACAAGATTCACAGAATGCAATCTTTCAAGCCCCTAGAACAGAATCTATAAACACCTATTTATAGACACAAGCTCTGCAATAGGCGAACTTATCAAGTTCGCTCCTAAAGATGCTTAGGCGAACTTGTTAAGTTCGCCTCTCTATGAACTTGCATAATATTCCTTAGGTGAACTTAACAAGTTCGCTCCTAAAGATGCTTAGACTGAATCTTTTCAGTACTGACCACCACCACAAACTTCACCCTTACATATGTTGATTGATGCAATCAATAAGGGTACATCCCATGAGAATTTCTCAAGTGGATAAGCTACTACACTTGTTAAGTTCGACTCTCTATGAACTTACATAGAATTTTATCAACAGTTACAAAACATGTCCTAACAGACTCCCCTTTAACTGTTGCTAACAATTTTATCAATTACAAGTCAAAGACTCTAAAACTAAGACATAATATCTTCAAGCTCGTTGTCACCAGAATATGCTCCAACACTATTGTTTCTACAACTGTAGTAGCTTCTCCACTTGAGAAATCCTCATGGGATGTACCCTTATTGATTGCATCAATCAACATATGTAAGGGTGAAGTTTGTGGTGGTGGTCAGTACTGAAAAGATTCAGTACTGGGAGTTGGACTTTGAGTATGATACTCAAGTATTACATCAGCTCTAGATGTGGCTTTGGATTTGGATTTTATCTTTCTTAGGATTTCTGCTATGGGTTCCAAATCAGGGATGGGTTCTTCCCTTTGGTTAGCAGGAGCAGTAGGCTCATTTTGTTGTGCTGGCTCATCCTCATCAACCAAAATTTGTTTTGTTGATTCCATTCTTGTAAAAGTTTGTTTTTCAAGAGTTTTGATGGTAACCAATTTACCTCTTTTGTAAATGTTTTCAGGCAATTCCTTTTGAATATATGCCATAACAAGTCTAGCGTACATCAAAAATTTTGTTTGTGAAGTAGTGTTGGAACACATGTCTTTAAAATTTATTTTTGAAACTTTAAAGCTTTGCCCTATTAAAATGGCATAAGCCACGTATTGAGTATTTAATGGAATTTCATTCCATGTACCACTCTTTCATGAAAAACATACCATAAGAGTATGAAAAAGGAATATTAAACTTGCAGAACACATACCCTTATCCAAAGTTGTTGAGGTTAATTGACCAAGATAACCTCTCCCAATGAATTCAATATGCATGAGATGTTTTGTAAATTGGTCAACACCGTCAGCATCACCAAGCTCTATGCTTGTTGTGAGGATCTCAGGAGTTATTGTAAGTCTTTTTGAACCAATGTCTGAAATAATCGAAATGATGTTGTGTTTTTCGTCTTTGATAACCCTGGCATTTTTTCAAAACTATTCAAGAATAGTTAAATAGATTGGTGGGTTAACTGTAAGAGCTTTGTGATAAAGGGAATCGGTTATCAAATCGATCATTTGGTGATATTGTGGATGATCCTCTGATTTTGTGAGATACGGACGCAAGTTGTGAGTAGATCGAATGGCCCTGATCGCGAGTAAGTAAAAGAAGAATCAAAGGAATTTCGTCTTCAGTCGAGTGTGGGAAAGGGTTTAGAATGAGACGTTCATGGGGTTTAATATAGTTTTTGAATAGCCTAAAATCTAGGGTTAAAAAGCTAGATGAAACACAACTACTGGTTAATGTTTTTACATCCACCAATTTGAAATTATCAGAAGTTTTTAAAGAAAGAGCAACTGTTTTAAATAACAGTTGTTTTATTTTTCATGTTTTTACAATTTTGATTTTTTAAATGCTTTTGTATATATTTTTCCCAGAAGTTTATGAAAAAGTTATTACAAAATCATTTTTAGTTTTTCTTGTCCCTACTCCTCTCCTCAAAATGGGAAATCGGAATGCAAAATCCGGTCCATCAACAATATTATCCGCACCATGCTATCCCAATCTCATGTGCCTTTACATTTTTATGCTTGGTTTTTTAACCATTCAACAATAACATAACAAAATTATAATGTGTCAAATTTTAGTGCGCAAAACATAGTTTGAGCCTTCGCGTGTAACAAACAACATATTCTTTTTCTTGACAAATGTGAATTTGTAATTTGTGCCTAGTGTCGAATACAAACCGGCCCCAAACACACCAACATGGGCCCACCCCTGGAGAGTATATCTACTCCGGCCTTCTACATGCTCCACCTTCACCTTCAATGTCCTTGTGTAAACGGGAGGAATTCTGACCTGCATCTCTTCCGATGAATCCAAACCATCCTTCTCTGCAAAATCCTCTGGAAATTGCTACATAAAAATCAAGAGATAACAATTTCAAAAACGACCATAACTAACAGTAATAAATAGGTATTGGAAACTTACCATTACAAATTGCATAAATTATCTAAGCCTAATACTTACAAGTTTTACCGCAAGGCGGTCAACAAATGAAACCTTGCCCTCATCATGATCATCATCATTATCAACATCAACATCATAATCATCATCGTCATCATCATCATCATCATCATCATCATCATCATCACCACCACCATCACCATCACCATCTTCCTCAACATCATCATCATTATCACCATCATCACCATCTTCATCAGCATCATCTTCCTCACTTTCTTCTGCAGAAAAAATTTAGGCTTTACCGCTTGCATTGTAAACCTCAATGTGGAACACATGAGTATCAACCAAGTTGAACAGCAAGACCTTTTGCCATCTTCCCCCATCCACTGGTAAAGGAGAAGAAGTGACTTTTCTTTTTGATCTCCAGCTCCCATGACTTACAACAACCATTGGTTACAACGATTGGACCCACTAGAAAGTTGTAGCTCAGATGAAGGTGCTCGTAACACAAAGGCAAGACCTGAAGGGTTGAAGAGGTTGCAATTAGTATATATATATAGCTACATAGTTCAAATAAGAAAACTTGTTGACATTATTACCTGAAAAGATGAAACTGAATTTGTGATAATCAACAAGAAGCTTGGATTAGCATAGAACAAAAAATCAGCGGTAAATAAAGAAAGACATGTGAATGGGCATACGTTAAAAGAAATGTACATATTGCATTCAAAACCTTTAGCAATAAGCACACTAGCAGAGTATAGGGTGGGTGGATACTTTCTTTGTCTACCTCTTTTCCTCTTCTCCACCATGGGTTCTTTTCCCTTCTCTAGGACGTACTGGGTGGGTGGATACTTTCTGCGTCTACCTCTTTTCCTCTTCACCACCATGGGTGCTTTCCCCTTCTTTAGGACGTACTGGGTGGGTGGATACTTTCTGGGTCTACCCCTTTTCATCTTCTCCATCATGGGTGTTTTCCCCTTCTCTAGGACATAATCCAGCTCTCTCTTCATTTCTTAACTTTCCACAATCATAAGCCAATAAAACTACAACTAGATTAGTGTACCAGAAAAAGAAATTAACCAAAGTAGTAATATTTCCAACAAAATTATATAATTCTACATACGCTTAATTACACTCATGGCTGCCTATCATAAGATCGACCACAGCAGTATTTTTTTTTTGCAATAAGTTGATCACTCTAATCAACGACACATTTTTTTTGTGTTGGGTGAGGTTTGAACCCACAACCTCTTAGTTGTGGAATCCCATCTTACCCCCCCCCCATTCGGTTTATATACATTAAGCTCATAACAAAAGTGAACCATCGACACAAACCTGCCAAAGACCCTAAAGTAAAGAAATCAAAAAGAAAAACCAAAATAAATCAGCTGAAAAGAAGCAAAGAATATCGCACCTAACCTAGCTAGAGCAACGACTTCGCATTATGATGATCAATAATACACATATACGTTATAGCCGATCGAACACAAATGGATTTCCTTGGAAGACGGGAAGACGTTTCGGAAGTCGCCGTATAGCTATAGGGGAGAGAATCAGAGATGATGATGATAACCCATATGATCGATGTTGATAACCTGTATGATTAGGGATGAGATCGGTACCGGTACCGAATTTATGGAAAAGTGGGTACTGGTACCGGTACCGAATTTATCAGTTCGGTACGGTACCGGTATTCGTTACAAAATATTCATGTTTTTGGTACCCGTACCGTACCGGTACCGGAAATACCGATACCGAATTTATGAAAAAGTGGGTACCGATACCGGTACCGAATCTATCGTTATGGTACCGATACGGTATCAGTACCGGTACCGGTACTCGGTATCAAATGCTCATTCCTATGTATGATGATGATGTTGATGATGATGATAATAACCCATATGATGATGATGATCGGTCATAACCCATATATATGATGATGGTGTTGATATATGACCCATATGATGGTGATAATGACAATCCATGATGCAAGCATGAAGATTATGATGATAACCCGTATGATGATGATGATGATGATGATAGTGATGATGGTCATGATGTTGATGATGATGATGGTTGTGATGGTAGTGATGATGATGATAACCCACATATAATAATGATGATGACCCATATTATGATGATGAGTATTATGATTATTGTGATAACCTATTTGATGGTGATGCTATAATGATGTTGTCGAGATGATGATTATAACGATGCTGATGATACTGATGTTGATGATGATGATAATGATAAACCATATGATGATCATGGTGGCTCATAAGCCTTGTAAGGCTCATAACCCATGTCTCACAAACAATAACCCACAACCAGTGTCACCCCTATAACGCTTAAGGGGTCAAATGGGCCATGGGTGATATGCGCTATATATGGGACTTATGGCATTATAACCATGAAAACAGATGTTGATGACGGTGATAATGATTATAAACCACATGATGATCGTGATGGCTCATAAGCCTTGTAAGGCTCATAACCCATGCCAACCATGTCTCACAACCAATAACCCAAAAACCAGTGTCACCCCTATAAGGTTTATGGGCCAAATAGGACATGGGTCATGGGTGATATGAGTTATATATAGGCCTTATGGCATTATAACCTATGAAAACTGATGTTGATGATGGTGATAAGGATTATGAACCATATGATGATCATGATGGCTCATAAGTCTTGTAAGGCTCATAACCCATGTCATCCCTTGACTTACAACCAATAACCCACAACCAGTTTGACCCTATAAGTGTTATGGGTCAAATAGGCCATGGATCATGGGTGATATGGGTTATGGACCTTATAGCATTATAACCCATGACACAAAAAGCCTTGTGATGCCATAACACATGTCACCCATGACTCACAACCAATAACCCACAACCATTTGTGACTCCTATAAGGCTTATGGGTCAAATAAACCATGGGCCATGGGTGATATGGGTTATGGCATTATAACCCATGAAGTGAAAACCCTTGTAATGCCATAACCCATGTCACCCATTACTCATAACTAATAACCAGCAACTAGTGTGACCCCTCTCCATGGGAAAACTATATAGCCGATGCTCAAACTAATTTGATTGACGAGGAGTTGAACAATTTTGTATGATTATACCTTTAGTCAACAACCCAACGACGGACTACGAATTGGTGATGCTCAAAGGAGTATCACTTCAAAACGTCCTACAGTACCAAACCGTCGTCCTCCACTATCAAACCGTTCTCATGTGGAAAACCTCCGTCCGACACAGGAAGTCCCAAGTTGGGCTGAGGGTACGAAACCGACCATGGTGCGGAATACGTAACAAGGTCGGATAAAGAAATGGTTTATCCATCCGACTGCTCCTCCTATGAATACATGAGGTTGGACGGGCGTCGAAGTGATTGTGGCTGCTCATCGCCCGATTCCCTATCTGGTTATTAAGTTATGTTTTTATGTGGTTTATGTAACGTTTTATTTTTAATTTAAGTGGTTTATATATGCACATTTTTTTTATTTATGTAATGTTTTAAGTATGTTTATTATAAAGTTAATTTTACAACAATTCCGTACAGTTTAATTAGTTTTTTTCAAATATATTATAGAATCCGTAAATTATTACCCAATATTAAGCATGTTGTACAATATATAAAGCATGCAACCTTTCAATAAACATGCCAAAAAAAGACCTACTTCAAACACATTTTCAATAGACGTGTCTTCCTTCACACACATTTTCTCCCTCTTTTAAACCCAAAACTGAATTAGGTTTCAAAATTCCCCAAAAATCACATGGTGGGATCTTAAATAAAAAAACAGCGCTAAAATATTCAGAATTCATTTTGTTAATTAGTACCAAAACTTGTGACCCAACCCTCACAACTTCCACCTCCGTCCTCTTACACTGCACTCGAGCTTTACTTTACGCCAAAACCCTAACCCAAATCCACTCGATTTCAAACCATAACCCTAACCTAAACGAACTCCGGTGGATGAAAACATACTCCGGTAAGAAGTTCTTGGGAAACTCAAGGTAATCAGGTATGAGTCAACATCTCATATAATCTCAATATATATTAAGTTAACACAATAAGCATTTTTTAGTGTCGTATTCAGGTTTCTAGCATGAATCTACTGCTTTTAATTACAAACGCTTTTTTATAATTTGGTAACTTAAACTTAAGCTAATGAGGTCCCCTAAATCCTGTTGTGGACCACTAAGGGTATATATGTAAGAAGAAACATAGTATATCTTATAAAGATAGATATTTGTTTATTTGTACAAAAATAGGGATTTATAAAAGATTACGAGGATAGAGAATGTGCCATGATTGTGATATCTGGTCGATTGACCTACAAGCTCTTTTTATCCATTTTATAAATAATTATTGCTTTCTGATTGAGCTTAGAGATCAGGAGATATAAAAACAACATTATTACACTAAAAATAGAATAAAAATGCTACCTTTAGACTTGTAAATTTCAGAATCTTGAATTGCATACAGATAGAGAAGGCACTGTTTATAGGAAAAAGAATATAGACATAAAATGGACAAGTTAATTCATAACCAAATTAGTGACAGTTTTTGGTGGTTGGATTGTTATTATAGAACTCCATATGCCATCTATATGATTAGTGAATTTACAATTTACTCCCTTGGTTTTCCCAAATGTATGATTAGATGTTAGGCTAATGAAACATAATACCAACCCAAATAAAAGCTTGTTAGGGTGGAAGAAAGATACATAAACTGAGAGACAAATAGTAACTCAATATAATAAGCATGTTTAGATGTTAGGCTAAGAAAGATACATAAAGTAATTTTAGATGATATATCTCATATCATCTCAATAGTAAGTAACTCAATACAATAAGCATCACACCTAGCTATATTAACATAATATATATATATATATATATATATATATATATGTTTCCAATCTCTATTATATATTGCATGTCATATACGAGCTGGAATGAATCTGCTTGGTCACCTTCTTCGAAGTTTTAGAAGACAAGAGTGCGGTATAAGTCCAATGGTGGAGCAAACAAGAAAAGTAGCGCGATCAAAGTACATTTGTGATCATCACCTAGGATGAGCAGGATATACTTATCTAAGAGATAAACTGGTAACTTCTTTCTCTAATTCATGAGTGTTTTTCTCTGTGTATAATGATTTTTTGGTTGTATGTCTAATGTGTGTGTGTCTACTTCTTTCTGTTGTATATATTACGAGGTATAGAAAATGATTTTAATGTGGAGGAAAGCAAGGGAAGACAAAAAGGGAGAATACAATAATGCTGATGTCAAAGTCATTTCAGATAAACTAGTAAGTTTTTCTTAAAACTGTTGGAAATTATGTTAAAGTCAAATCATTGTGAAACTTAGTTAATTAATAGAGTTGGAGTATTGAGATAAGGCTGAAGGGTAAAATTGTCATTAGCCAGGATTAGTGTTTTGAAAGTTAAAGCTGATAACTCATAGTGTCATCTAATTAGGCTAATAAACTTGATTATATCTATACATTAATGAGAACTACTGGTGACATCACCCAGATAGTGACATCTAAGTAGGCTGTTTTTCAGCAGTTAGTAAACAGCTGGAGTGGACACAACTGCTGGTTTTGGGGGAATTTCTTGTGAACAACATCAACAGCAGCTCTTGTAAAACAACAGTTGTAGCCAGATGTTCTATGCTTGGAGGGAATCACCGGTTTGCACTTTGTAGAGTCAAAGTCTTATTCTTTTGTAAAGTGCTGGTCAACGACTGGACTTTTGGCAATCAGAATCAATAGTATTTTTAGGATCCAACAAATTACTATAATACATGTTTACTTTGTTAAAAAAAATCTCACTGCATATTTTTTTGACATTTATTTTTGTAGATCGACAGTGAACCTTTATCCCGTGGATAACAATTCAATGGCATGAAAATGGAGCTCATTTTCATGATGCCATTACCAACCTTAAGTCCAATAAAAAGGAAATTGATTTGCTTATTGTCATTCTGCCAGACAACAATGGCTCTCTTTATGGTATTAAATTTTAACACTCTGGATTTGCTTATTATCGGTATACTTCAATCTTTTGTATAAATATGTGCCAATTGAGTGACATATTATATAATTTATAATAATATATTTTTTATGCATAAAAAATACATGTTCATTGACTTTTGACTTTAACATGATTAAATGTAAGCTTTTTTTTCAATTTGACCCGGTAGACATAACACAACCAGATATGACCCA
This sequence comes from Smallanthus sonchifolius, assembly GCA_023525975.1. Taxonomy (NCBI): domain Eukaryota; kingdom Viridiplantae; phylum Streptophyta; class Magnoliopsida; order Asterales; family Asteraceae; genus Smallanthus; species Smallanthus sonchifolius. The sequence continues at coordinate 72,843,352 of CM042018.1, read as the reverse complement.
GTTAAAGTAAGCAAATTTTCCCCTAATTGTGACACATTTTATTAATGGTCTGCTGTTTATATCTGTTCAGGTGACCTGTGAGACTGGTCTCGGGATTGTTTCTCAATGTTTAACAAAACATGTGTTTAGGATGAGAAAGCAGTACCTAGATGATTGCTATAGAGCGTCTTTTGATCAAGTTATAAAGGTGGCAACATTTTTACCAGTAGAATTGGCCAAAATACCGAAAGAGCAAGAAGAAGAAAACTAGCGACCAAGAAATAGTTTTAGTATTTAGGTTAAAAACTTAACTAAACATTTTGGTTTATTATTCTTAATGTAATTTGGCTTTTAGGTTTTCTCAAGCATGTTTGCTGCTGTTTTCAATTATTTTACCCAAAAAATAAAAAAAAATGGCTAATTACACAAAAATGGCCAAAAAGAACCCTAGTAAATATGTGTGACCAAAGTTTAGACAATAGCCATACTTATAATTACAAACTTTCGTGTGGCTATTAAAAACCAGTAGCCACACCATAGTCACTTTGTTTTTTGTTTGTGTGACTGAATGATAGCAAACGTCATGGGAAAAAACTTTATGTGTGACCAAAGGTAAGACAATAGCCACATTTAAAATTCCAAAATCTCGTGTCGCTATAAGTAACCATTAGCCATATCATAGTTACTTTGTTTTTTTGTTTGTGTGACGAAATGATAGCAAACGCCATGGGAAAAAAAATATGTGTGACCAAAGGTAAGACAATAACCACACTTAATATTTCAAAATTCGTCTAGCTTTAAATTAACCATTAGCCGCACCATAGTCACTTTGTTTATTGTTAGTGTGACTGAATGATAGCAAATGTCATGGAAAAATAACTTTATGTGTGTCCAAAGTTAAGACAATAGCCACACTTAAAATTCTAAAATTTAGTGTGGCTATAAATAACCATTAGCCACATCATAGTTACTTTGTTTGTTTTGTTTATATGACGAAATGATAGCAAATGTCATGGGAAAAAAATATGTGTGACCAAAGGTAAGACAATAGCCACACTTAAATTTACAAAATTTGTGTGGCTATAAATTAACCATTAGCCACACCATCACTTTGTTTTTTGTTTGTGTGAAGGAATGATACCAAACGTTAAGGGAAAATACAATTATGTGTGACCAAAGGTTAGAAAATAGCCACACTTAAAATTACAAAAAAAATTTCGGTGTCAAGTAATATATTTTAGCCACTCTTAGAATAAATTCATGTGACTATATAATATAAACGGCTACACTTACAGTAAGTTCATGTGGTCGTGGCTACCATTATGCCACACTTATCGGGACAAAATGTTTGATCACAACAACCCTTTTGCCACGGTTTTATTAAATAAATGTGGCTAAAAAAACCATTTAGTAAATTCATGTGGCCGTTGCGACCCGTTAGCCGCACTTAAAGTAAAGTCATGTGCCCGTTGCTACCCTTTAGCCACACTTAATAGAGGGAATGCTTGTTTCCAGCAAGAAATTTTGATACCCTTTAGCCACACTTTTACGCTGCTACGACCATTTTTGATGCAGTGAAATGTCTAACCTGTTCCAAGGTTAAACTCAAACACCAAAAGTCGTCTGGGCTGTTACAACAGCTAGAATTACCGGTATGGAAATGGGAAATGGTTGCCATAGATTTCATCACTAAACTTCCCCGAACCAGTCAAGTAAACGACACGATATGGGTTATCATTGATTGTTTAACCAAATCCGCACATTTCCTACCAATGAAAGAAAATTTTAGTATGGACAAGTTGGCACGACTATACGTAAACAAGATACTATCCTTACACAGAGTGTCGTTATCCATCGTGTCGGATAGAGACAGTCGATTCACATCTCAATTCTGGTAAATTTTCCAAAAAGCTCTCGGTACTCGTTTAAACCTTAGCACTGCATACCATCCTCAAACCGATGGGCAGAGCGAGAGGACAATCCAAACCTTGGAGGATATGCTCTGAGCATCTGTTATTGACCTAGAAGGAAGTTGGGACGACCGCTTACCTGTAATGAAATTCTCTTATAATAACAGCTACCACACAAGTATAAAAGTTGCATCATTTGAAGCCTTATATGGCAGAAAATGCAAGACTCCAGTATGTTAGGCTGAAATAGGAGAAAACCAGTTATCTGAACCTGAGATAGTCCAAAAGACCACTGATAAAATATTACAAATCAGGGAAAGATTAAACACAACTCGTGATCGCCAGAAAAGTTACGACGACAAAAGGCGAAGGCCGTTAGAATTTAACTTTGGAGAAAATGTTTTACTTAAAGCATCACCTTGGAAAGGTGTGGTACGATTCGTTGTAGGTCCACTCGGGGTCAATACGGATCTATCTCTAGATGTGACGTGTCAAACACACGGAGTACGGAATCCAATCGTATGCATGATCGTGTAAATGAGACAACAACAATATTAATGAACACATAAGATGTAAATAATCTCTCTTTGATTGCTCCAAACTCTGAGTTTACAGAACTTGAATACAAATGACAAAAGCTATTCAAACTAACATGTAAACTACTATTTATAGTCAAACTATCTGCCATAGGAGAACTTAACAAGTTCGCCTAATACAAGGCATAGGCGAACTTATCAAGTTCTCCTATTACAAAATATAAGTCAAAACATGAAAATACAAAGACATACAAGATCACACATCTATGTCCTAACAGATTCCCCTTGACAATAGTTTGATCTTCACTCTTCATGTTGAGCTCTTCCGCTTCTCTGGTAGTTTACTTCCTACATACATACCATACTTGACACAAATCTGTAACACACGCTTATACTGTAACGACAGGGGAAAAAACTTTATGTGTGACCAAAGGTAAGACAATAGCCACCCTTAAAATTCCAAAATTTCGTGTGGCTATAAGTAACCATTAGCCATATCATAGTTACTTTGTTATTTTGTTTGTGTGACGAAATGATAGCAAACGCCATGGGAAAAAAATATGTGTGACTAAAGGTAAGACAATAGCCACACTTAAATTTACAAAATTCATGTGGCGATAAATTAACCATTAGCCACACCATATTCACTTTGTTTTTTGTTTGTGTGAAGGAATGATACCAAACGTCAAGGGAAAATACAATTATGTGTGACCAAAGGTTAGACAATAGCCACACTTAAAATTACAAAAAAAATTTGTGTGTCAAGTAAAAGATTTTAGCCACTCTTAGAATAAATTCATGTGACTATATAATAGAAACGGTCACACTTACAATAAATTAATGTGGCCGTGGTTACCATTTAGCCACACTTATCGAGACAAAATGCTTGATCGCAACAACCCTTTTGCCACGGTTTTATTAAATAAGTGTGGCTAAAACAAACCTTTTAGTAAATTCATGTGGTCGTTGCGACCCGTTAGCCACACTTAAAGTAAAGTCATGTGGCCGTTGCTACCCTTTAGCCACCCTTAATAGAGGGAATGCTTGTTTCCAGCAAGAAATGCTGATACCCTTTAGCCACACTTTTAAGCTGCTACGGCCACTAAAAAGCATGTGTGGCCGTATGATACCTACGATGACTCAAGTTTTGGTCACAATTGAGATGAAAAAAAAAGTGTGGCGAAAGGCCTACGGTCACACATTTTTTGTGTGGCCGTAGGCCATTTTTGATGTAGTGAAATGTCTAACTTGTTCCATGGTTAAAGTCGAACACCAAAAGCCGTTTGGGTGATTACAACAGCTAGAATTACCGGTATGGAAATGGGAAATGATTGTCATTGGTTTCATCACTAATCCCGAACCAGTCAAGTAAACGACACGATATGGGTTATCATTGATTGTTTAACCAAATCCGCACATTTCTTACCAATGAAAGAAATCTTTAGTATGGACAAGTTGGCACGACTATACGTAAACAAGATACTATCCTTACACAGAGTGCCGTTATCCATCGTGTCGGATAGAGACAGTCGATTCACATCTCGATTCTGGTAAATTTTCCAAAAAGCTCTCGGTACTCGTTTAAACCTTAACACTGCATACCATCCTCAAACCGATGGGCAGAGCGAGAGGACAATCCAAACCTTGGAGGATATGCTTTGAGCATGTGTTATTGACCTAGAAGGAAGTTGGGACGACCGCTTACTTGTAGTGAAATTCTCTTATAATAACAGCTACCACACAAGTATAAAAGCTGCACCATTTGAAGCCTTATATGGCAGAAAATGCAAGACTCCAGTATGTTGGACTGAAATAGGAGAAAACCAGTTATCTGAACCTGAGATAGTCCAAAAGACCACTGATAAAATATTACAAATCAGGGAAAGATTAAACACAACTCGTGATCGCCAGAAAAGTTACGCCGACAAAAGGCGAAGGCCGTTAGAATTTAACTTTGGAGAAAATGTTTTACTTAAAGCATCACCTTGGAAAGGTGTGGTACGATTCGTTGTAGGTCCACTCGGGGTCAATACGGATCTATCTCTAGATGTAACATGTCAAACACACGGAGTACGGAATCCAATCGTATGCATGATCGTGTAAATGAGACAACAACAATATTAATGAACACATAAGATGTAAATAATCTCTCTTTGATTGCTCCAAACTCTGAGTTTACAGAACTTGAATACAAATGACAAAAGCTATTCAAACTAACATGTAAACTACTATTTATAGTCAAACTATCTGCCATAGGAGAACTTAACAAGTTCGCCTAATACAAGGCACAGGCGAACTTATCAAGTTCTCCTATTACAAAATATAAGTCAAAACATGAAAACACAAAGACATACAAGATCACACATCTATGTCCTAACAGATTCCCCTTGACAATAGCTTGATCTTCACTCTTCATGTTGAGCTCTTCCGCTTCTCTGGTAGTTTGCTTCCTACATACATACCATACTTGATACAAATCTGTAACACACGCTTATACTGTAACGTCAGGGGAAAAAACTTTATGTGTGACCAAAGGTAAGACAATAGCCACCCTTAAAATTCAAAAATTTCGTGTGGCTATAAGTAACCATTAGCCATATCATAGTTACTTTGTTATTTTGTTTGTGTGACGAAATGATAGCAAACGCCATGGGAAAAAAATATGTGTGACTAAAGGTAAGACAATAGCCACACTTAAATTCACAAAATTCATCTGGCGATAATTTAGCCATTAGCCACACCATATTCACTTTGTTTTTTGTTTGTGTGAAGGAATGATACCAAACGTCAAGGGAAAATACAATTATGTGTGACCAAAGGTTAGACAATAGCCACACTTAAAATTACAAAAAAAATTTGTGTGTCAAGTAAAAGATTTTAGCCATTCTTAGAATAAATTCATGTGACTATATAATATAAACGGTCACACTTACAGTAAATTAATGTGGCCGTGGTTACCATTTAGCCACACTTATCGAGACAAAATGCTTGATCGCAACAACCCTTTTGCCACGGTTTTATTAAATAAGTGTGGCTAAAACAAACCTTTTAGTAAATTCATGTGGTCGTTGCGACCCGTTAGCCACACTTAAAGTAAAGTCATGTGCCCGTTGCTACCCTTTAGCCACCCTTAATAGAGGGAATGCTTGTTTCCAGCAAGAAATGCTGATACCCTTTAGCCACCCTTTTAAGCTGCTACGGCCACTAAAAAGCATGTGTGGCCGTATGATACCTACGATGACTCAAGTTTTGGTCACAATTGAGATGAAAAAAAAAGTGTGGCGAAAGGCCTACGGTCACACATTTTTTGTGTGGCCGTAGGCCATTTTTGATGTAGTGAAATGTCTAACTTGTTCCATGGTTAAAGTCGAACACCAAAAGCCGTTTGGGCGGTTACAACAGCTAGAATTACCGGTATGGAAATGGGAAATGATTGTCATTGGTTTCATCACTAATCCCGAACCAGTCAAGTAAACGACACGATATGGGTTATCATTGATTGTTTAACCAAATCCGCACATTTCTTACCAATGAAAGAAAATTTTAGTATGGACAAGTTGGCACGACTATACGTAAACAAGATACTATCCTTACACAGAGTGCCGTTATCCATCGTGTCGGATAGAGACAGTCGATTCACATCTCGATTCTGGTAAATTTTCCAAAAAGCTCTCGGTACTCGTTTAAACCTTAGCACTGCATACCATCCTCAAATCGATGGGCAGAGCGAGAGGACAATCCAAACCTTGGAGGATATGCTCTGAGCATGTGTTATTGACCTAGAAGGAAGTTGGGACGACCGCTTACCTGTAATGAAATTCTCTTATAATAACAGCTACCACACAAGTATACAAGCTGCACCATTTGAAGCCTTATATGGCAGAAAATGCAAGACTCCAGTATGTTGGGCTGAAATAGGAGAAAACCAGTTATTAGGACCTGAGATAGTCCAAAATACCACTGATAAAATATTACAAATCAGGGAAAGATTAAACACAACTCGTGATCACCAGAAAAGACAAAAAGGCGAAGGCCGTTAGAATTTAACTTTGGAGAAAATGTTTTACTTAAAGTATCACCTTGGAAAGGTGTGGTAAGATTCATTGTAGGTCCACTCGGGGTCAATACGGATCTCTCTCGAGATGTGATGTGTCAAACACACGGAGTGCGGAATCCAATCGTATGCATGATCGTGTATATGAGACAAACACAATATTAATGAACACATAAGATGTAAATAATCTCTATTTGATTGCTCCAAACACTGAGTTTACAGAACCTGAATACAAATGATAAAAGCTATTCAAACTAACATGTAAAATACTATTTATAGTCAAACTATCTGCCATAGGAGAACTTAACAAGTTCGCCTAATACAAGGCACACGCGAACTTATCAAGTTCTCCTATTACAAAACATAAGACAAAACAAGAAAACACAAAGACATACAAGATCTAACTATTACAAGGCTCATTGTCACACATCAATGTCCTAACAGATTCCCCTTGACAATAGCTTGATCTTTAGTCTTCATGTTGACCTCTTCCACTTCTCTGGTAGTTTGCTTCCTACATACACACCATACTTGATACAAATCTGCAACACACGCTATACTGTAACGCCTGCTCACGCCATTTACTTGTAAACATCAATTCTTTCTTTTTCAACATTAGTTGATCTTTCTTTGAGAAATTAATAAGATTTATAGCGTCATAGAAACGAGCTAGAACCTTATTATCTTGATCTTCTATTCTTACCTCACCGGTATTCACATAGACATACCACCACTTCATATTACCAAGAAAATCCCGTGGTATCTTCTTCAGAGGTATTTTCTGAACAACTTTAACCGGTTTGAACTTGTACTTCCAGATATTCTTTCCAGTAACCAAATCAACCAATTTCATTCTCTTCCTCTTCTATGGCTTATGTTTATCATACTTTCCCGATCCACCTTCAGTACTTATCAACTTGGCAATAGCATCTACAATTCCATTCCTTGATATGTTGATTAGTGGTTTAGTTGCAAGACCATTAACCTCACATATAGGCAATGAATTGAAGTATCTCAATCTGGGCTTCAAATACTGAACTCCATCAGTTCTTTTGATTGCAAAAAAACATAAAATATTCATCATAGAACCAGCTGAGTATCCCTCCAACACATCTTTCCTTATTAACATATTTCTCTTTCAAAACAGGTGGTGATGGTGAAACAGGCAAAACTTTCTTCCAACTCTAAACACTTCTCTTTGGTCATACATGTATCCCTATATATCACAGGTTCTTCAGGCGTCTTTTGAGCATCATCAGATTTAGGCTTAGTGATGTCTTCATCAGAGTCCATTGATTCAGCTATTCTTTCTGAAGTTTCTTTAGGAATAACATCATCACGGATGAAATCAAACGGCACACTTAGACCATCCCAACCTTCATATATAAGCGTTGTTGTATCTTTTTCTATATCTAACTCTACTACCTCCCCTTCTTCTATCTAATAATCATTATCATCATCCAACATATCATCAATCATGTCATCTAATCCATATAAGCATTCCAATTTGTCAGCTTCATCTAAATCAGAATCATCTTGAAAGAATTCTAACATCAACATATCTTTAACCTTCCTGTAGTTGTGTTCTTTCCACCAGATATATCATCTTGACCTGATGTCAACTCCCCCTTGAAATTGACGATCACCCTTGTCTCCATTAGGATCATTGTCTTCTTCATCATTTCTATGTATAGCCTCGGTGTGACAAGCTTCATTTACTGCCACCGGTTTCTCCCCCTGAGCGTCAATGCGCTCTATCAATTGAGATACTAAGATCTGCATTTTAGCTATTTGTTTGTTTTGGTATTGGAGAACCTGGTCTCTTTAATAGTCATTGGCTAATAAAACATCTACTTGTCCCTGAAGACACACAACTTGAGCTTTTTCCCTCTAAGGCAATAATCTTGGCACTCTTCGATGTTTTTGAAGGGCCAGCCTGAGGTTGAGTAGAAGTAGGAGCAGATGGAGTAGCATGTGGTGTTGTAGTCTGAGACGGTAGTGGGGATATGATCAGTGAATCCACAAACTCATCGTCATCAGCTACTTGAGTATGTGCAGCAGCCATTAACTTCTTTGACTTATGAGAAGGCACATTCTCTGAGTCAGATGATTCATCACGTAAAGTCCTTTTGCCAAGTACTGCACCAGGAGGAGGACCCCTAGCAGACTTCCTTCTCGGTAATCTAACTTTCTTTCTTTTACCAGCATTAGCTTCAGGAACCTTTGCTAGTCGTTCATAATGATCAAAATCAAAATCTTTAGTAGCTTCAGAATCAGAACTTGCATTGGAAGCAGAACTAGTGCTTGTATCTTCAACTTGACCTTCTTCACCCTATGGAGAAGACTGTACATGATGCACTTGTTCTTCTTCTTCATTGTCATCTACTTCCACATTCTGATCATCTTAAACATTGTCATATTGTGTCTCAACTTCAATTTCTATATTAGGCTCTACATTAGGCTCAATCACATTTTCAATTTCAATCTTAGCTTCAACATATTCTCATTCACATTTGGTTTTATCACATTCTCTTGAACTTGAGGTTGAACAGGTTGTTGTTGTGCTTGAACTTGTGGTGCAAGTGGTTGCTGTTGTTGTTGTTGATCTTGTTATTGTGCTAACAACTCTTCAGGATGAATCCAGTTATCATTTGGAGGAGCCACATAATCAGGATTGATAATGTGCCCGAATAAAGGTGTAGGAACTGGAATAAGAGCTGGATTCTGCTGCTTGACATTGTTGTAGTTAGTAAAGATTCTCTTGGTCATCGGTGGAAGAGTAGGACGATGTGGTAACTGAGGTCGGTTAGGAATAAGATGGTTAAGAATCATTTGAATGAAGCGATTGTACATAAGAAACCCTTGTCTTTCTTAAGGAGTTATCTGGGCAGTTATCTCCCTGTATATGTACTGAGCAAAATTGAAACCTCTATTCAAAGTAAATGCGACCATTGCAGATTGTAAAGAGGACTTCAAACCATATGTACCATCCTTCCTTGGAGATAAGCATTGAATGATAACGTGAATAAAGTATCTCCATTGACCAACTAGCCCACCCTTTCTAGCTTGAGTATCATTAGCTCTTCCTCTGTATCCCATCCTTTGAAAACAACCCATAATCAAAGTATTAGGTAAAATCAAAGGTTCATTATTATCACCTCCCAGAGCCAGAGCAGTCCTTATTGTATCCACATAGATTGCAACTTGAACATTATTCACTGTAGGTCTAATCTCATTTGGATCAACCGTGCAATCATGTTCCACAAAATCCCAAAATTGTTGAATATAGTTTAGACTGATGTACAGATTAGCAGACAATGAAACACATAGCCTTGATCTATTCAGAAAATTGATGATCTCACGGTAATTAACAACTTCTGACATATTCAGATCCAACAATGCCACCGGTTTATATTTATACTCCACACGACGATCCATCTATATATAAAAAAAATTAGACCAGCAATTTTCAAGTAAAAAATAGCACGAAAAAAAATATAATGAATAAAAAAATCAAACTTAAAAAAAAACACAACACTTGAAAAAAATTGCTAAGTCCAATCACTACTGCTCCCTGAGGCGAAGTTAATAAGTTTGCTTAGAGTTGCAAGAGGCGAACTTATTAAGTTCCCCTGAGCAAGTTCGCTCAAAGCAAACAGATGCAGATCAGATTTCTACTACACGAATTGATGTAATCCGAAACAAATGATCATCTACATAAGTACTATAACCACCGATAATATATTATCAAGTTTCAATTTCGGTTTATAACCACAACACAGCAAGTTTAAAGATCAAACAGATATCGCGATGAAACCCTAGTCTATTCACTGAAATTTTGATCAAACCAGGAGTTTGAATGGTCTAAAACTTGTGATTCTACTTTCTTTTTATTCGCACACACTTTAGCAACAAGAAATCAACACAAACACCACCGATTACCACACACACAACACAAACAGAACAAGTTCACGTTTTCTGTTAAAGTCGCTCAATAAGTTCGCTTGTAACAAATTTTGTGAGTAAGAACAAGTTCGCCTGAGAATTTAATATATAATCTCCCAATAAGTTCGCTTATTCAGGCGAACTTGCTAAGTTCGCTTCCAGGAGAACATGCTAAGTTCGCTTATTCTCCCATACTTGGAGAAATTTTGGAATTTTCAATCTGTCAATTTTTAACATCCAAGAACCAATCTTTCTGTCTTCCACCATGAACCTGTATCCGATCCAATCCCGAACAATCTTTAAATAAAATTTTGGAATTCTCATGGAAGCACGAAATAAAATCTTTTTGAATTTTTGAACGTAATTGGAAATGAAAATGACAATTCATAAACGAACAAAAATGTACATATTTTTGATCTTTTTGAATTTTTCAAAGACAAGAAAAGCAAATCTTTTTGGGTTTTATCTGTACAAACAGAAACACATATTTTTTCTATCTTTTTGATTTTTCTTTAAACAAATTTGAAATTCAAGAAACAAAACAAATATTTTTGTTCAAACATCATGAGTAAGAAGATCATATCAGTATATTCGATTAGTCCATCACACATCCTAATCCAATCTAAGGTTAACCTATGATACTTCCTATCATATATCAACCTATTCAGACCATTCAAAACTATACACATTTCTTTTTGATATTTTTCACTTTGACCACATCAAACTAGATAATCCACATCATATCTTTTTCAACTCTAACAAACTTTACATGAAATGATACGCGATAAACTTCAAAGTAAACAAGATCAGATCAAAAAAGGCTCAAGTGTTCACACCGAATTTGCAATATGCAGCATGCAAACCTAGATAATCATTATTATGGAATGTGAAACTATAAGCGTTTTTCTCCCACGTTCTTGTGAGATAGTACCACTTAGATGAAAACCATCATGTACCCCACATATATGCCAATAGAAATATAAAATTGCACTATCTTCAAGACATATAAGACTTTGTGCAAAAGAATGTATATCTCAATCTCTAGGATGAAACTATTTCAATTACCACAGGAAAAGAATCAGATCCCGAAGAATATAAAGAATCAGAATAATTCAGAATCGAAAGATTCATATTGGTTTTGGATGTAATATCATGATTGATTATATCTTTCAGCAGAAAGATTGATTAAGAAATCGATTGATTCAATAATACAAAGTCATGTGGTCCAACTGTTATCGGGATATTCAATGGAATCAAGATATTGATCTAAGGGCGAGTATATGCTCCAACAGATGTTTTTAGAAACTTATCTTAGTTTAGCATCACATTGCATGTTTTTCGGGGCATGTGAAGTGATATGAACTGAAAAATTGTGCTAATCTGATAATAATATTTTCATAAATATGGGTTCAAATCACAATTGTTTTCATAAAGCATTTAGTTTTCACACTACTAATGATCTAAAAACTCTTCTAGTCTACTGACAATCTAAATTACATACGCATATCCAAATTAAACATAATATTGATTTTCAAGATTAGAGAATTTATGACACTATTATTCCTTGTTTATGCAAACTCGGAAGTTTAGATGAAATCATACGAACACAAACACAAATTATCATAACAAATCAACAGGTCATCTATGGTCATGTGTGATAGATTATCAACTGATGCACTATCATTTCTTCTCTATCTTCAAATGATGTCAGTTTTAACTTTTTCATTTTGTTTGGAATTTTTATAAATAACAACTTTTTGGCAAGAAAATAAATGCATAAATGTAAGACAACAGTAAAAAATAAAAAATAAAAACTTCCATGAAAATTATTTTGAAAAACCTTTATTCGGGATTGATCATACCAATCATTTTCACTAGAAATTCGATCCTAGTTAGATCAAATGCCTTGGTGAAGAGGTTTGCAAAATTGTCATCAGTATGTACCTTCACCAGCTCAATCAACCTTTTGTCTACACAATCACGAATAAAATGATATCTTATTTCAATATGCTTAGTTTTATTGTGCTTAACAGGATTGTTAGTTATAGACATTGTAGCATTATTATCTATGAACATAGGGGTGCAAGTGAAATTCAAACCATAGTCTCTTAATTGTTGCTGGATCCATAAGATTTGGGAACAACAACTTGAAGCTGCGATGTATTCTCCTTCACATGTTGAAATTGAAACTTTGATTTGCTTTTTACACTGCTACGAGACAAGCCGATTACCCAGAAATTGGTAACCTCCTATCGTAGATTTCCTATCCAAACAACAACCTCCGAAATCTGAGTCAGTATAAGCATTAAATTCAAAATTAGAACCATGCGGAATCCATAATCCTAATCTCAGTTTCCCTTTCAGGTACCGGAAAATACGTTTGACTGCAATCAGATGTAATCCCTTTGGTTTTGCTTGAAATCTGGAGTAGAGACACACGGAAAATAATATATCTGGTCCTAATGTAGTTAAGTACATGAGAGATCCAATCATTACCCGATACAAGCGCCGGCAATATCCTTTCCTTCCGGATTTGGATTTAACTTGTGATTTATAGGAATCAAAGTGTCATATGGGGTACAATCGTCAATCTTGAACCTGCTTAAGATGTCTTTCACGTATTTAGACTGGTGAATAAAGAAGCCATCCTCTTTTTGATTCACTTGCAATCCTAAAAAGAACGACAACTCTCCCATAGCGGACATTTCGAACTTCGATTTCATTACGCTCTCAAACTCTTTGCATAACACTTCATTTGTTGACCCAAATATAATATCGTCCACGTAGATCTGAACCATCAGGTAATCTCCTCCTGCTTTCTTGATGAACAAGGTTGAATCAATTTGACCATGATCAAAACCATTATCCAAGAGATGCTGCGACAATGTTTCATACCACCCATGGCGCGCTTGATGAAGACCATAAAAAGCCTTGTCTAGCTTAAACACCCTTGAAGGATATAAAGGATCTTCAAATCCCGGTGGTTGACAAACATACACTTCCTCTTTAACCTTGCCCTATAAGAAAGCAATTTTGACGTCCAACTGATAAACCTTAAATCCTTTAAACGAATCAAATGCCAGAAATAAACGAATCACTTCCAACCGAGCTACAGGTGCGTAAACCTCTGTGTAATCAATGCCCTCTTGTTGATTGAACCCCTGAACGACGAATCTTGCTTTGTTCCTCACCATGACACCACGATCATTTTTTTTACACTTAAAAACCCACTTGGTGCCAATCGGATACACCCCCTTTGGAAGATCAACCAAATTCCACACATTTAGCTTATTAAACTGTGCAAGCTCTTCTTGCATCGCTTCTATCCAATTGTTATCTTGTAACGCCATCTCCACATTTTTCGGTTCAATCTGAGAAATAAAACAAGAATATGAGCAAACATCAAGTACTCTAGTATCCCTAATGCTAGAATATAAACAAGTATTTTCAGTTAAAGAACGAGTTTTGACTCCATCCTATAGATTCCCAATGATATTTGTCATTGGATGATCTTTAAGTTCTTTAATGGAAGCCACCTAAGGAACAGGTAAAATATCAACTTGAGTAGTTTCTGCTTGTGAAGGAACAGTTTGAGTAACTGGAATCACAGACACCAAATTGGTAGGAAGCTCCCCCTAAACTTGTGTAGAAGTGGATGAATCATCAACAATTAACTGATCAACCGAAGAATCCTGGAAAATTGCTTCATCATCTTCACTTTCTGACTTGTGAGTGCCCAAACTTGATGCATCATTCGGATCTGGATTAGAGGTTAATGGAACCGCCGATCTTGGTATAAAATCGCAATCTTGGTCACCATGATATGATTCATATAGCAGTGCAATTTCTTCTGCAAACAAATCAGGAGCAAAATTGAAAGACGTGAACAAGCTGTCATAATCAAATGCTTATTCTGGACCAAATGCCTTTTGAGGAATAGATCGATTAGAAAAATTGATTTGGAACCATTCTTTGATCTGGCGTGTTTCCTTGTTATACACTCTTTTATTCAACGAATTGGCAACATAACCTAGAAAAATTCCTTCGATCGCCTTTTCACTAAACTTTGTAGGAATATTCCTGATCTTCAGAAGAGTACACGGATTCCCAAAAGGAAGAAGATAATCCAAATTAGGCTTCCGATTATTTAACAATTCATATCATGTCTTGTTGTATCGCTTCACGGTCAGTATTCACAGCTTCAGCCCAAAATGTAATAGGTAGCTTAGAATCTGCCAACATTGTTTCTAGCTGCCTCAACCAAAGTTTTGTTCTTTCGCTCAGTAACACCATTTTGTTGAGGAACATATGGCACGCTAAACTCATGATGAATACCCATTTGTAAACAAAAGAATCCTATCTAGCTATTTTTGAACGCGCTGCAATTCTCACTTCTGATACGCCTTACTTTTTGCTTACAAAGATTCTCCAATCCAAGAATCAAATATTGAACGGTCTCAGTTGTTTCAGCCTTAGATGCTAAGAACTTGACCCAAGAGAATCTTGAAAAATCATCCGTTACCACCAAACAATACGATTTTCCTCCAATGCTTCCAATACTTATTGGCCCGAACAAATCCATATGAAGTAGCTCCAGAGGAGTAACAATAGAATTTTTTTTCTTTGATTTGTGAGACTTTCTGTGCTGCTTACCCTTCTTGCAAGGAATACAATCACCAGGCACAGAAAACTTCATTTTTGGAATACCAGATACCAAATCATTCTTCACTAAGTAATTCATTTTTCTGGAGTTGATGTGTGCAAGCTTCCAATGCCAAAGAATAGAATCAGATTCAGATGCTTTCGAGAGTAAACATGAAGGAACCGAATCCGTTGTTGTAGCAACACTCATGTCCAAGACATATGTGTCATTTCTTCTTGGAGCCTTCAACAAAATCCATTCTTCAGGTACAAATCCCGGCTTCAGAATATAACATTCAGAATCGTTGAAATGGAATGAAAACTTCTTGTCGCACACTTAGTGTCACACCCCAACCGACGGCGGATTATACGTCGGGGCGGACGCTGTTGTTCAAAAAGCACAAGGTTGACTATTAAAGTTTAAATAATTCCATTAATAACTTTCAAGGTTTCATTACAAGGAAAAGAATCAAAACATAACAAGAATACTAGATTTAATTAATTCTAAGTCCAAAGCATCCTATGGGATCACAATAAAGTCTCATACTTGTGTACCTGAAACATGTTAAGTAAACTATCAACTAAAAATAGTTGGTGAGATACAAAGGTTTTGATACCGTTTAACAAAGTCTTTGAAAAGTTTTACAATTCACTATGTACATGCATTCTATGGTATAAGTGTGAGAACAATCAAGTTAAACATTGTGCATATCAACCCTCCAACCAAGTTTAGGCATAACCCGCAGGTTACTCTTATAAGGTTAGGTCCAGTAACAATCACCACGGGCTCCCCCCTAAGGGTAATCAAACTAAGTGGATTGGTCAAATACAATTGATCTAGTATTGTTACTGTAGGCTCGATCAAAGTTAATGAATATGCTAGTTTTAAGTTTAATTTAAGCATGCAAGTCTCAAAGGCACATAACACAACAGTAAGCATATAGATATAGTTGTGCACGAATTGTATAAGTATGAGAGTTTGATACATGTTCCACCCCAGGTTTATAAAAAAACAAAACAAAACAAAAGGGGCTAAATATACTCACTTGGTTTGATAAAAAAGTGTCCAACAAGATTAGATGTAGCAAGACTTTGAGGGAGAATATCCTCACAACAGGCCTAAGAACACAAGTCTAAAGTTTCAAGTTTGATCCTATAAGTTTATGGCAAGTATCTATGACTCTAAGATTGACTAGGGTTCCAAAAAGAGAGACAGGAATGATTGTATTTATGAAGTTTAAATCAAATTCTATATAAGGTTTTAAATTGGTAACACAAGACTTGAGTATCAATGTTTAATAAGTTTATAGTTTAAAATAATTATTTAAAAAGCTTTACAATTATTAATTAAACAAGTTAGGTAATAATAATTTAAAGTAGTATTCTAAGTATCATATAAATAAGATTATAAGAATACATTAACTGATAGACTAAATAATTATTAATGATTAACAATAATTATTTTAAAGTGTAAATGATAAATAAGAATTTATAATAATCATCTAAAGGTTAAATAATTATTAAGGATAAGTAATATTTATTTAGAGAATGAATAATGATTAAAGATTAAAAATAATTATTTCAAGAGTAAGATAATTATTAAATAAAAATTATTTAAAGAACAAATAGTGGTTAAGGATTATTAATAATTATTTAGAGAATACATAATTATTAAGGATAAATAGTTATCTACAAGAATAATTACTTTATTTAATTAATATAAATCCTTTAAGATTTATCAAAGTATTTAAGTATTAAGTATTAAGTATTTATTAAATTAACATGTAATTAAATAATATTTAAAATATGATTATAAGGTTAAATAAATAATATGAAATTATAAGTTTAAACAAATAGAACTTTTTATAAGTTTATGCTTTAATTATAAGTTTATAAATATTTTTAAAGTTTAAATGAAACTATAAGTTTATAAAGTCTTAAATGAAGTTTCTTTTATTTTATTATTATTTAAATAAAGTTTATGTTTTAAATTATAAGTTTTTTTTAAATGTTTTAAAGTTTCTATTTTGTTTTATAAAATTTATAAGTTTATAATTGTTTAGCAATAAACAAAGTATAATTATTTTTCTTGTTTTAGGTTTAAATAAATGAATAAGTTTTTATTTATATAAAGTATAGGTTTTGTTGAATCACTTTTGTGTGACAAACACTCTAGATACTGTCCTAGTTTATTGTACTTGTCTTGTATGTTTTGTCTTTGTATTGTAATGTCTGTATGTATTAGTTATCGAGTTATAATTTCTAATGCATTTCGTTGTTGTAATTATTCTATAAGTGTTTTGCGCACTTAGCATGTGCGCAGGAATTAGTTCCTGCAAAAATTTGCCCTGCGCACTTACTAAGTACGCAGAGATCAGGTTTTGTATAAATAGAATAGGTTCACAGAATGTAAGTACGCAGACATTTGCACTCAGTATTTTCTCTCTGTAACCGTTCGAGTTTATAATAGAAGGAACTTTAAAGAGATTTCTTTGTCGGTTTACTTTGTGTTGTTTGATTCACCACCTAGTCACGGGTATTCCGCACCCGGTCCGACTAGTCACGCACCCACACGTAACGATCCGAGACACCCGGGGACCTACAAGTGGTATCAGAACTTAGCTCTTGATTTCGAGTGTTGTGAGTGTGTTAGGAGTATCTTCCACACATCCTATAGAGTTCTTACAAGCAAAAATGGGTGTTTTTGTTGATTTTTGTGATAAAATAGGGGTATCTCTTGAGCACTATTTTAGAAGCAAAAATCACTCAAAAACCGACTTTTGTTGTGTATTTGAGCATCAAAGGTTGGTTAGAAACGAGTTTCTGACCCTTTGGCTCATTTTGTTTGGTCACATTTTCGATTTCTGCCATCTACGGTGAGTTTCCATTGACCGAAAAAGGTTGGTGAGAGTTGATGAATAGGTGACCTGCGTACCTATTTTATTTGGCAAAAAGTAAAGTCTTGCTGAGTACTTACCAAGTACACAAGACCATACTTGCTGCGTACTTACTTAATCTCCTGCTTACTTATCATTTACTCATGCGTACTTATCAAGTACGCAAGAGCAAATCCTAAATACGCAAGACTATGTTTGTTAAGTGCGCAAGGCCAGAGACAAGTGCGCAAGTTTCTTTGACTTTTCTGAAATTTGACTAAGTGTTCACCATGTCAAATCTTCAGAACCTCGGTAACCTTCTAAACTAAGACAACGAGATCGGAACCCCACAGAAACCCCCAAAGCTGCTTAATGTAAATGATTATTTAAACTGGAAAGCACGCTTTGAACATTATATTTCTTATACCGATTCTTCGTTGTGGATACCCATTTTAGAGGGCTATAAGCATCCCACATTCAATTACTTTGATGAGGAAGTTCCCAAGCTTATCTCTAAACTTGATGAAGAAGAAAAGAAAGTTTATGATAGAGAGAAAAAGGCACACAGATCTATCACTATGGCCTTGACCAGGGAGTTATTCCACAGCTTCAGAGGATACGATAACTCCAAGGATCTCTGGAAGGCGTTACAAAAGAGATTCGAGGGTAACAGTGACATCAAAAAGAGTAAAAGGGATCTTCTTAGGAAGCAGTATGAGTGCTTCAGATATCTGGAAAACGAATCCATAGATGAGCTCATCTATAGATTCTATCATTTGCAGACTGAGTTGAAAGCTTTTGACCTCATCTATCCAAATAAGGAATTAGTTGAAAAATTTCTGGATTTGCCACCCAAATTTGAGATGTATACTACCCTGATGAGAGAGAATTCTATGTTTTTTGAGATGACAGTTGACGAGGCAATTGGAAAGGTTCAAGCACATGACATGAACCTAAAAAAGAAAGGAGAGCTCAGGAAGACCTCAAATACAAGACCCTTCTATGTATTATGGGACGTCTTCTACAACCAAATAATCGGGCTCTGGAATTGCCCTGTTCTCAGGAAACTCTCATGAGGAAGAAACTTCAAAGGCTTGTGGTGGTTATGCGTGCTATGCAGCATCTGGTTCTGGATCTCATCAGCAGAACTCCTCAAGAAATCCTTCTCCCACATCTTCAGCTAACCAATCAGCAATAGCCAAGATAGCTGAAGATCATGTGGCTTTATTCTCATCATGCATCCTATGAGAACTTCATTGGCGGTAAGCTAATGGATCCTGAAACCATCGAAGAAGACTTTAATCAGGTGGATCCGGATGATATGGAGGATATGGATATTCAATGGAATATGGCCATGATCTTGAGGAGGGCGAAGCGTTTCCTGAACAGAACTGGCCAAAAGTTCATTGCCAAGGTGCTACAAGTGTTTGAACTTTGGACACTTTTCTCGTGAATGTCAGAAGGACAAAGCACCTGCCTCTGGATTCACAAGACCAAGCCAGGAAAGCAATCAGGGAAACAACCAAGGGTACAACTCTAACAACCGCAATCAAAGTCAAAGTGGAACATCCAATGCATTAGTGGCACAACAGGATAATAGAATTGCTTGGGGTGTTCATTTGGAGGATGCCCTTATTGCACAAACACAGGTTGGTCTCATGGCGGAGATTATGGAGATGATGGAAGCTGAGGAAAGGGAAGCTTCTGTGGCTGATCAAGAAGAGTTGCCCTTCGTATTGGAGAGGCATCATGTTCATCAAATGAGGTAGATTTTAATCCTTTTGCTGTCATTTCTTGTTCCAAATGTCTAAGCTTTAAGGTTGAAAACTCTAAGCTTCAAGACAAAGTCGAACCCCTTCGTATTGCATCGTTAAGCTACAAGGAAAACGAAAAACGTTACAAAGATTTAACTGAAATGTTGAAGAAAGAAAAACGTGATTATTCAGTTAAAATCAGCGATCAACAGTTTCATTTGGATGTTGCGTACAAGGGGTTGGAGAAAAGAAACAATGAGATCAACAAGCTGCAAAATGAGATCTTGCAGTTGAAAGGCAATATTGAGAAATTCTCGTTTTGTGGTGGAACACTACGTGTCTGTAGTGAGGCAAGTGAATGGCTTAGGGCTGGGTACTAATGCCATTCCTCCACCAGTTAGCGGGAAATTTGTCAACGGCTTAATTGACATTGATTTATCTTGCCTTGATGAGTCCTCAAGCCAGGATGATTCCTCTAACAAGGATGATTCCTCAAGTAAGGCTGACTCTGCATCTAATGAAGAGTTCTTCACTGCTTCTGATGATGAGTCTGAAAACACCTGCCCTGAAGGAGTAGTCTCTTAGGAGTTGTTAAGTGAACAGAAAGTTAAGAAAAACATCATCACTAATAATGATAATTGTATCTTGACTGAACCCGATATCATTGCATCTAATGAGAAATTGAAAGTGGTGCTTTATGGAGGATATAAAAACATTAATCAAGTTAAGAAAGGAGCTTTTTCAGCTCATTTTGGGCTTGGTTATCAAGAAAATTTGCAAAAATTTTATACTCCCAAAAGCCAATCATCATCGGGTCAAACTATTGTTCACCAAACAACTTCTCCTACTCATCATGCTGAGTCATCTAATGCCAGATCAAATGAGCCTTACAGGAGGACTTACAGAGAAAAGAGAACTTGCTTTCACTGTGGTATGGTTGGTCACATTCTTGTGAACTGTCCTACTAAGAACCAAGGGAAAAGGCCAATTATTTCACAACCGGCTGTTATCCCTAAGTCACCACTAGTGAAGCATTCCAAAAGTCCAAAAACAAATGTGGTGAAACCACTAGTAAAACTATGGTAAAGCCAAAGATCACTTCCGAGGCTAAACCATTTGTTTCAAAAAGTAGAAAGTTACCAGCTAAACCTAGTGCATCTACCTTTGGTAGTGCACAAACTGGTGTGAAACCTGTGGTGAAACTCTCTAAGCCATAGAGGAGAAGAAAGAACAAGAAATTGAGAAAGCTAGAACAGCTAGCTAAAATTCAATCAGGTGAAGCTTTCACTAGTTCAGCTGTTGCTGTTGAATCTAAGTCTACTGTTCCAGTTAAGAAAAAGAAGTGATCCTGGAATAACAAATCCAAATGTTCTCAATCTCCTGATCCTTAATCTTCTAAAAATTCATCCATTTTTTACAGTCACGACTGTGAATTAATTGAGGTTGTTTATTTTGAGAAAGACGGATGACCTAAGACCACTATGGCTTGGGTATCCAAATCTAATTAATTCTTTTTGTGACTTGTGGAGGGACATCCGAAGGGTACTATCTCTAATCGTTGGTATGTAGATAGTGGATGCTCCCGACACATGACAAGTAACATGGCCTTGCTTCAAGATGTGAAACCATTCAGAGGCGGCTATGTGGCCTTTGCTGGAGAGAAAAGCGGTAGTATCACGTGTCAAGGCGTGGTTTCAAATGGGTGTGTCAGCTTTGACAATGTCAACTACTGCGAGCAGCTGAAGCATAACTTGTTGAGTGTCTCCCAAATGTGCGACAAGGAGTACTCAGTGATGTTTGACAAGACTGATTGCTTGATACTCAAACCTGGTTTTGAGGTTCCTGAAAACTAGATTCTGATGAGAGCGCCAAGGACAAACGACACCTATCAGATTGATATGAGCATGGCAACAACCACCTCATCAGTTGCTACTTCTTTGCTTACCAAAGCGACTGAACTTGACTCTATCTTGTGGCATAGGAAACTCGGACACATTTCTTATCGAAAAATGAATCATCTTGTCTGAAACGGTTTGGTAACCGGTGTTCCTAAGATGAGATTTACCATTGCAGATGACTGTATGCCTTGTAAAAGGGGCAAACAGTAACGGAAGTCTCACAAGCCCAAGCTCCAAAACTCCATCGATACCCCTTTGGAGCTATTACATATGGATCTGTTTGGCCCTATAAGTATCCGGAGTATTGGAGGTAAGTCATTTTGTCTGGTTGTAACTGATGATTTCTCACGTTTCTCTTGGGTGCATTTTTAGGTACGAAGGACGAAACTGCTGATATTCTTCAATACCTGATCCTGAGCTTGGAATCTCTTTGCAAGTTGAAGGTTAGAAGAATAAGGAGTGACAACGGAACTGAATTCAAGAATAATTTGATGGAACTTTTCTGTCTCAAGAAAGGGATCCGTCACGAATTTAGTGCCCCGTACACACCTCAGCAGAATGGAGTCGCAGAACGGAAAAACCAAACCTTGATTGAGACTGCAAGGACAATGCTGTCAGATGCAAAGCTTCCTGTCACTTTTTGGGCAGAATCAGTTAATACAGCTTGTCACGTCTTGAACAGAGTTCTGGTTGTGAAGAGGCATAACAAGACTTGTTATGAGTTGATCTACAATCGACCTCCCAATCTTGACTATCTAGTTCCTTTTGGTAGTCCCTATTCCTTATTGCTACAATACAAAGACCGAAAGTCTATGTTTCATGCAAAAGCGGTGAAAGGCATCTTCTTAGGATATGTTGCCAACTCGCCTTGCAAGAGAATGTACAATATAGGAACTCGTACTGTCGAGGAATGGTTTGAAGTGGATTGTAGTAAGCACAGCATTCCACCAGAACTAATTGGTCCAGCTTGGGGTTTTGATTATGATGAGCTATTCAAATCTTTCAATCTTCCTGATTTGTCTACAAATGATGCCGCAAATGTAAATAAATTATTTGGTGGCGGTGATGACTCTAGTTTCTCAACACGTACTACTGTACCGATTGTAACTCCTGATTCCTATGCTGCATCTACATCTGGAACTCTTGACGGTGATAACAGTGAAAATGTTCATGTTGACGGAAATGACGCTCAAGCTAATCTTAACACTCGTGTAGGAAATGAAGCTCCAGCTGATCCAATCAACATTGAATCTTCTTCTGGAACACAGGATATGGGGGAGTTAAGCACGAACCTCGATTCAGAAATTCAGGAAACGAATGTACCAGAGATGAGAGTGCATAAGAATCATGCAATTGACAACATTATTGGTGATCCTCATGCCGGTGTTCAAACTCGTCATCGAACCATTGCTGAGAACACGAGTCTCTACTCTGAGATACTTGACACTGGTGTCATGGAAACATGTCTGTAGGCTGCATTTGTGTCCTAGTTAGAGCCGAAGAATGTGAAAGAGTCACTCGCTGACAACTGCTGGATTGAGGCAATGCAAGAAGAACTGTCTCAATTCCAAAAGTTGCATGTGTGGGATTTGGTTGACTTGCCAAGGGGCGTACAACCAATTGGCCCCAGATGGGTGTTCAAATGTAAGACAGATGATCATCATGTTGTGGTGAAGAACAAAGCAAGGTTGGTTTTTCAGGGTTTTTATCAACAAGAGGGCTAGGATTACACAGAAGTTTATGCCCCAGTTGCTAGAATTGAGGCCATTCGACAGTTTCTGGCTTATGCCTCATATGTTGGCTTCAAGGTCTATCAACTTGATGTGAAGAGTGCTTTCCTGTATGGAAAAGTTCATGAAGAGATCTATGTCACTCAACCTCCCGGCTTTGAAGATCCGCTTAATATCAATAAAGTGTATAACCTCGACAAAGCACTTTATGGTCTTCATCAAGAACCACGGGCATGGTACGAGACTTTATCTAAGAGTCTACTGTCTTTGACCGTGGACATATTGACTCGACCCTCTTCATACGGAAAGCAGGAGGTGATATTCTTCTTATACAAGTGTATGTCGATGACATTATCTTTGGGTCTACAAATGAAGAGATGTGTAGGGAATTCGAACAAGTGATGAAGTCCAAGTTTGAAATGAGTAACATGGGTGAATTATCGTTCTTCCTGGGTCTGCAAGTCAGTCAAAGAGAGGATGGCATTTATCTGCATCAAACCAAGTATGTGCAGGACATCTTGTCAAAATACAAGATGAATGTGCAGGACATCTGGTCAATCATGGTCTGCATCCGGACAAAGATGGAAAGGATGTGGATTGCAAATTGTACTGTGGGATGATCGGATCTCTTATGTATCTCACAGCTTCAAGTCCAGATATAATGTTTGCTGTATGCTTGTGCTCAAGGTTTCAGTCACAACCAAAGGAGTCTCATATGATAGGGAAACCCCGATTGGGTCTTTGGTACTCTAAGCAGCAGTCATTTGACTTTAAAGCCTACATTGATTAAGACTATGGCAGTTGTAACCTTGAAAGAAAGTCAACTTCTGGTGGATGTTAATTCTTGGGAGACAGACTGGTTTCCTAGCAGTGTAAAAAGCAGTCAATGGTTTCTGTCTCAACATGTGAAGCAGAATACATTGCTGCAGCTAGCGGTTGTTCTCAGATATTGTGGATTCAGCAGCAATTGAGAGACTACGGCTTGAACTTCACTGGAACTCCTCTGTTCATTGACAACAATGCCACCATGTCCATCACAAACAACCCGGTGAAACATTCTAAAACTAAACATATTGAAATTCGCCATCATTTCATCCGTGATTGTGCTGAAAAGCATCTCATTGAACTTGTAAAGGTTCACACAGATGACAACTTTGCTGACCTTTTCACTAAGGCATTTGATCAATCCCGTTTTAAGCATCTTTTCAACTTGATAGGAATGTTCAATCCAAAGTGAAAAATTGTTTTCTTAAATTAATTCAATTCATGAAAGTTAAATTTTATTTATTTTAAGATTTCTATATAGTTCTTTTGATTTTCAAATATTTTACAAAAATTCAAACAAAATAGAAAATAGAGAAAATTTCAAAGTAATCTTGAGAAAAGAGGAAATGATTGTACATCAGAAATGATCTAAACGTCATAGACTGCTCATATGGGAAATGATTGCGTCATGCTTACTTGACTGTTTAAATAACTATGTTTTTAATCTGCTTATTTACAAGTAATTTGAATTGTCAGTAGGCTGTAGGCGTCTTTGAATCACTAGTAGTGTGGAAACTAAATCTAGACTACAACTGTGATTTGAAACCATGTATGCATGTGTGCGTGTGTAAAAGAATACAAAAAGATCATTATCAGATAGAGGATGTAAGATTTTAGCAAATATTTTCTTAAGAGACCAATTTCGGATTATGTCTTTACCACAACTACTGCGGTTCATCTCACTGCCCATACTCACAAGTATGTAATGAGAGATTGAATCAAGACATGTGTTTACATCAACCGTTGAGCATGTATTCACCCTTGAATCATACCTGATTCATTGAAATCAAATCCAGATAAAATTTGGATCACCTTACCTAAATCCTCAGACTCCATATCTATTAACCTGAATCATCATATGATATTCATAAAAGAAAATCCAATCAAACCAAGACAACTGAATCACTCGATTATGAATCTTATGATTCTTGATAATCCTTATTGATTCTGCTTGATTTTTTATGTGCTAAACAATGTAACTTCATTCTGGAGATTTCAAAATCTTTGGAAAAATATTAGACGCCTTGAAATAGTGCAAGTTACATTTCTATAGCATATCAGTGGGGTACACGTTGTATATCCTTAAATCTAATACCTTAACACACAAGAACGTGATACAAAGATGCTTATGGTTTCAAATCTTATAATATTGCCAACTTGAATTACTTGTTTATGTGCTTATTACGTATGAATAAATTGTAATTCATGACATGATCCCATATTCTTTGACGTCTATCTTGTATCGTTTTTGCTATAGTTTAGCCTGATATGATCCTCTACTCATTCCTTTGAACAAAAATAGTGTGTGTATATACTTGTATATTTCTATCTAGAAAAGATCAAAAAGATTCTAAGTTTGTGTACAGTTCATTTTAATCAGAAAAACCAAAAATATTTGTGTTCAACCTTCTTGAATTGACTTTGAATCCTCTAGATTGAATGTGTTTATCTTTTTCGTTATTTGACTTGAAATCTTCATAATTTGAGTTGAAAGTTTGAGCACACAAGGGTCTCTGCGTACTTGATAAGTGCGCATGAGGTAAACCCTGCGTACTTAACAAGTACGCAAGACTTAAGTCATGCGTACTTAGTAAATACGTAGGAGTTAAGTCCTGCGCACTTAGCAAGTACGCAAGACCAATATGTGTTGGGTATATATACAGGACTTAGAATTTTCTTTGCGTTTATCTCATTCAAAATTCGAACTACTGTGAATATCCTCTACTCATTTTTACTCAAAAAACTCCGAGTGTTCCTAACCGGTTTTTTCGTCCCGATTCTATTCTCAACATCAGATAAACATCATTTGTTGAGAATCCTACGGCTTTTCATCTATGAAATCTAGACTTACGGACCGATTAATGATTTAAAAAAAAATTAGGGTTTAAATCTTGATTTGGGACTTTTCTTGGTCGTTTTGGTAACACATTATGATCAAAAATCTCTTAGAATCATCAATTGAACCTTATTCATTACTTAATCGCCCATAACGATCTTTGATTTTGTCCTTGACTTACTATTTGACCGTCGGTTCATATGGGTCGTTTTATAGGTCAAAATTTGACTAGGTTAGCGGGTAATTGATGTGGATAGAGGCTCCACAGGTCCTTATCATGGTTTTCGACCTTGTGGTAACCCTATTCCACGTCAATATCTTACATCTGTTGAATATTAGATTTTTGAAAAATTTGGCTAAGTGCAATTCTTGCGCACTTAACAAGTACGCAAGAAGTAATTCATGCGTAATCCCTGCGTACTTGCTAAGTACGCAGGAATAACACTTGTGAAATTTTTCTAAGTCTGAAATTCAGTTCAGTGTATAACTGCGATACTTGGTCATGTGTATTCAATTCCATTGAATCTTCTTGCTCTTATTATGTTTATTGTGTGTTTTTGCAGTGATGACTCATGCCTTTACCAGTGAGTTCAATTCCCTTGCACATACAGAACCGGAATGGAAGGGTGCTGCACTACAATACCGAGAGATAGTTGATTTCTTGAATCGTTCAAAGATCAGCTATGCTATATCAGCAGATCCAATAGTCTCAAGACCGTACCTGGAGCAGTTCTGGGATACATCAAATTCAAATTCTCGTACGGTTGGGGAGTTAACGGGTGGGTAAATCGAATTCAAATTCGAATCACGCGGCCGATAAAATTCTTTTCGCGCATTGAGGTACCTTGGGTTCGGGTCGCACGCTCGAGTAGAAGCTCGAGGTGCATTGAATTTGGCCGGGAAACGCGTTTTTGATTAACGAGAGTGAAAATCGGTTTCTACAGGGATCGAACCTGAGACCGGTTTCGAAACTGGAAGTTTGGTTTAATTGCACATTCGGTACCTGAAATTTCAAGGTTCTATCATTTTATGTACAACTAGGATTTTCAATTTAAAATAAGTTTCAAATGTGGCAGTTTTAGTCCCTATATTATTTATAAAAATAAATATGTTTTATTTCTATAAAATCTTGGTAAGTTTTGTAGGTCCCGAGAGCCTCGTCGCGCAGCGGATATACACGGACCTGTTCTGTGATTTGTGTGGGAACCAAGAAACGAGACAGAGAAAACACGAACAAAGACAAAAGATAATGAAACGACACGTAATCCATAACATAGAAGTCATCCCGTATTACAAACTACATACCAAAGGAGCACACATCTCTTATCTAAGCTCACGGTCCAGGGGTCGGGAGAGCTCGTCCCGTCCTGGATACCTCTCGACCTAGTTCCAGAGTTCCACCTACAAATGAAGACAAGTCTTCTATTTATAGGGGAAGGAACATTACCTGCGTACTTGTCTAAGTACGCAGGGTTTTGTCATGCGTACTTGACAAGTACGCATGACCAAATTGGTGTGCATGCTAAGTACTCAGGAACACCCTCCTGTAAATATGTTTGTCTTTTATTATAAATAAAAGTTACAAGTCAGCAGCATTCATTTTTGCTGCTGACAGGTTTAATAATCAGCAGCAAAGATTTTGCCACTGACTGCTTTAAGTTATCAGCAAGAACAAGTTTCCTGCAGATAGCTTTAAGGCAGTCAGCAGCAACACCCTTGCTGCGGATCATTGAATCCATCAGCATCAATAGAGTTTGCTGCTGACAGACTTAAATATCCGCAGCAACCAAGCTTGCAGTGGATAGGCCTAACCATCCGGAGTAACCAAGTTTGCTGCTGATGGGTAAAAACAAGTCTAAATTAACTTTTACCCGCTATAAAAATTCCTTTCAGTCTTAACCATGACTGTTATAGTGTATTACAGTTGTAACAGTAAAAAGTGAATGAGGTTGTACTGTACAAGTCACTTTGCTTTTCCTTCCTCTACCGTTATAAGAACTAATCAAATTTCTTCACCACCCCTTCACATTCAATTTCGCCCTAACTCCCATCACTTTCCCTCAAGCCCCCACAACATTCAAAGCCTTCCATTCTTAACCACCCTTCAAAATCTATCCCTTTCCCTCCAAACCAACAAAAATGGCAGACATAAACAATCCCAATGATAAGTTCTCCCCATATCACACCCTCACGACATACTTAACCAAATGAAAGAAGTCCGAGGGATTTGATGATATGATTGATTTTCTGTGCCGATCAAAGATACATTTTGCACTAACAGTCAACCCTACCATTTATATTCCTCATATGGAGGATTTTTGGAACGCCGCCGTCTACTCTACCGAACAGGGGATTCCCAAAAAAAAAGCCAAGGTAGACGGCAAGGACATCATCATCTCTGAAGCTACTCTCCGAAAAGATCTTCAGCTTCAAGATGAGGGGGCAGCCATCTCATACTCAAAGGAAGAATACATGAGGACCTTTGTATCCATAGGGTACACTTGAAATCAAAATGAGTACACAATTGAGAAGGCACTAATGGGCCCTCCATGGAAGTATCTCTGCCACACTCTTCTACAATGCATATCTCAGAAGAGAAGTGGATGGCATCAAGTGAGCTCTGCACTTGCCTCTGCTGTTCATGGTATGATTACTTGCCAAGGTTTCAACTTTGCACACCTCATCTTTGAGGTTTGAGATATAATCTTCAAGAGGGTGCAAAGCAACAATTCTTTATGTACCCTAGATTCTTGCAGAGGTTTTCAACCAGGAACTAAAAGTTCTCTCAAAACCTGCAAGAATCTACATCATGCTGGGTTATAAAAATAATATTTTTCAAAGTATGAGAACTATTTCCAAAAAGTTATCAGGGGTCAATGTTCCATTGTTATCTACAATGGTGAACATACAAAGTACCCAGGGTGACAGTTCAGCAATCCCAGTTGATACTGATCCCACACCCTCCACCTCACTTCCTAAACAACAAGTTGCTTCCATTGCTTGAACCCCTGTGCAAACTACTAAGGATGCACAGTTACAAAAATCACTTACATCTGTTTTGGATGTTATCGTTCAACTGGAACAAAGGGCCCCAGTTGCAACGACATACACTAGAAAAAGGAGCAAGAAGACTCCTTCTCTTCTTATCTCACAGGCCCAATCCCAACCTAAAAGCCCTCATACAGAATCCCAATATTCTGATGAGAATATCAAAAGGGATAGCCATACCATTAGAGAGACTTACTTGGAAGTTTCTCTATTAGGATCAGGATCACATCCCGGATCCATAGAACAACCCGCTGAGCCATTTCATATTTCTCTTCTCTGAAATTAAGTGCAGAGGCACCTACTCAAGATGATATACCTTCTCCAACTACCACAATCTCGGAGGTATTGATTGACTTGGCAGCAGGTGCACCTAACCCAAGTTCATCAGCCAAGAAGGTTCACTCTAGTGGTACTGACAGAGTGAATGTGGAAAGGGCTGTCACTATTCTTGGTACATCAACTTCCTAGGAGGACAGTGACAACAAAGCTAAGACCCTAACCACGGCAACTCACAGTGAAGATGTTTCCTTTGAAACACTCTTTATTGAGAGGAATCCCTGGCGCCAAGAAAACTAGGGTGATGGGGATGCAGAGGCTAGGACTAAGACCCCATCTAGTTTCAAGGATTCCACAACTGTCGATGAGGACAGACTGAAACTTCATAACATGGAATTGACAGCTAGGGTAGCTATGCTAGAGGCTAAAGTGTCCAAACTAAGACACCAAGTCTCTATGCATGATGCCCATCAATGCCCTCCAGTGACTTCTCCCTCCCTTATATATCAGTGGGCACTCAAACAGATAACACTTTATGCACTGATGCAACCAAAAAGGGGGAGGTAATCACCAAGGAAGATGTTGCGAACAGCCTAGAAGAATGGATACAAGAGCAGACTGTGTTTCAAAGTTCGCTATACAAACCTTTTTTTGTTCAAATCCATGACTTGCCAGATTCAGTAGATGAAGAGGAAGATATCACTGAGGATTGGAAGTTAGTTGTCCAAGCTGTTGATGAGATGCTGCAAGATGAAACTATCCATGAAGACACACCTCCATCATTCAGCATACTTCCTGAAGCTGCAGCCATAATAAGTCAAACATCAACTCCCAAATTCTCACTAACTTCAAATAAGCTAGAATTCGACTCCATTCTAGCTTGGGGGTATGATGGCATAGCTGAGAGATTCTGGATTGGATCGGATTTTAGTGGAGTAGAAGATCTAAATTGGAACACTCCTAATGCCCTCCAAGTTCTTAATCTGTATCTGAAAAGATGATCAACACTTCATCAGATCTCTCAGCTGAACTTGCAATCAGCAGGTTCTATGACTCAATGGAGGATAATATGCCCTGGTTTGAAAGACTACTAAAAGAAGCAAATAGGGTGGCTTATCCTGAATCTTCATCAACAGCAGAACAAAGACTTGCTCCAAGAAGATTTGACTTAATCAAGAGCAGTGCTTTAACTAAAGAAGAAGTTATCTGCTGGCGAAGATTCCTATACAACATCATGGTCAGGGACTTGGAAGTGCTAGGATGGGTGAGCACTGAGTCCTCTGATTTCACCTTCTTCTTAAGCAATGGATCTTCTCTCTCAATCAACATCAAAGAGATTTTACTCCTACCTTCAGACTTCCTACACAAGGTTTTTGAGCTCAGATCACTCATATGCAACATCAACTCCTTTGAAAGTCAAGAAATGATCAAACTCATCAAGGCTTCTCTTTATAACGAGGAATCACCTGCAATGAATGACTCTGACTCAGATCTATCCTTCCTTTCTTCACCAACAGTCAAACTGAACACAGAAGAAGAATCCAATAGAAGAGAAGAGGAAAAGATGAAGGATTGTTGGAAAGAAGTGACAGGTATGGAATGGGAAGAAGATGAAGAAAGTGTCCTTCCCTTGTCCATTCCCCAAACTGCCAATGAAGCTGAAGCTGAGATCTTAACAGCATCTACTACATCTGCTGTTGTAGTCAATGAAGCTGAAGCAGAGGCATCCAACAAAGACAAGGGGAAGGGACTCATGACTAAAGAAGATGAAGAGAGGATAGTGAAGGAGAAGAAAGAAAAACAGGAAAAAAGAAGAAGAAGAGAAGAAGAGGAGATGGTTGAATTACGAAAAGCCCAAGACAGAATAACAGCCATTCTCCTCAGAGAACAACATATCCATCTGTATGACAAACAGCTGGATGATCTAAAAGTCAAGATTCCTACACTCTATCAAATTCAAGAAGATGAAGCTCTTGCTCTTCAACTGCAGGAACAATTTAATAGAGAAGAAGAAAGAGAGAAGAAGAAGAAGGAAGAGGCCAAGTTCAGATTAACTGATTCTGAACTAGCCAAAGAAATGAGAAAGGAGTGGATAAAGGCTCTGGTTTCTCAATGTGAAGATGCAGACTACCTTGAGAAACTATCAAGTAAAGAAATCTACAGAGCCTTCATGGGTCAGCAGGGTCAATTGGCAAACAAGAAAAGGGCTGAAGAAGAAGAAAAAGCCAAACAAAAATCCAAGAAGATCATTCCCTTTAACAGAAGATCCCATGAAGAAAGGAAGGTCATGATTGACTTCCTAAAGGCTAGAGGAGAGAGTGGAAAAAGGCTGGGTCCCATGAATTTCATGAACCTGTAAGCCCTTTACCTAAGAGTCAAAAAGGAAGAGGAAGAAAGACTAGGGAAGAAAGGCTCAAAGAAGAGGGTAATCAATCAAGAAGAAGAAAAGAAACCAAAGAAACCCAAGCCTTCTCCCTCATCCACCACTTCCACTATCCAACAACCTTTCACTCTCCATCCTAGACCTCCCTCCTCTCCACCCACAAAGTCGAAATCCTCCCACCCAGCTCCTACTCATCAACAACCTCCCAAGAAGAAAAGCAAACCTACTACTAAACCAGAAGACTCAAGAGAAATGGTCAACTGGTCCTACAACACTCAAGATCAAAGGTTTGAAGTCTTCAGGGGAAGAACAAAAGAAAGAAGATCACTCTTTGCAACTGTTGATGAGATATTACAACTTCCAGATTCAGATCTCAGAAGAATAATGGAGCTGGGTGAAGCTCATGAGCCCGAGAATGAAGGTAGGAGACATCTGTTGCTGGTGATCAAACATCACTTCAACCCCAGCAAAGATGAAATTATTGATGCCAAACCTATCCAATCCCACTATCCATTCATTAGCCGGTCCTACAATGCTGAAAAGGATGAATTCACACTGACAGATGTTAAAGGACAGAAGATGAGGTGTCTAAGCAAGGCTATCTTAAAAATGCCAAGCAAAGATATCAAAACTCTATCTGAGCTTCCTCTTAACAATCCCAGCAAGGACCCAAGAGGCTATGAGGTTGCAAGAATCGTCAGCCACATGCAAAAGCTTTAGCAACAAAAGCAGTAAGAGAATTTTGGTAGCATCAGTCTAGGGGGAGTTTGTAGAAATAAAGACTGATGGCTACAAAATTCTCTAAGTACAAATGCTGCTGATCTCAGAGTTTGCTGCTGACCAACAAACTGCTACGGATAAGCTTCTCTGCAGCGGATACTTGTTCTTCTGTTGAAGAACAAGTCTGCTGAGGATAGCCTTATCTACTGAAGGCAAGAGTTGTTGCGGATAGGCTTCTTAGCAGCATCAACACTTGATGTTGCTGATAGGAAAATCATCAGCAGCTTTGGATGGTTGTGTCTTACTGCTGATAAACAACTCTGTTGCTGATAGTTATCCATTCATTGAAGATCAAACGTTGCAGCTGACCAACCTTGCAAAAGTAAAAGCAACTATTACCACTGAAAACTTTTTGCTGCTACTCTGACACACTCAACACAGAAAGAATGTCATTGGTACAAGACAATAAAAGACAACAACGCTCTTCTCCAAGCATGCAAACAATGATGCCTTAGAAGACGTTTGAAAAAAGTTAACTAGCATAGTTATTATTATTGTCTGTACATGTAGAATAGCTTCAATACAAGATCAACGGTCTGGGTTAGATCTGATCCTTAGAATCAAGGGTCTGTCTTGATTCTAAGTTACTATATAAGTAGTACTTAGATTCATTTTATCAAAGAGCTTTCTTAGAGTTTTCTCTGTAATCTTATAACCATTGAAGCTTAATACAAATTGCATTTATCAGCACTTCTTGTGTTTACTTGTTTACTTTGATTAAGTTGTGATTGTTTCCGCCAATCTCAACTGGAATAGAATCATCTTGTATTTACCGATCCAACACAACTCCAAATCAGCTGGCATATGATAGAGAGTTTGTGTTTCTAATAACCTGCATCAAACTAATCAGCTCCCCACAGGAATTCCAGTAAGATAAACTTAAGTCTTGAACCAGATGTGTCCAACTCTATCATCTATATTCACGAGTCAACCAAATCCCCAAAGATGTTCATTTCCAATATCTCCTTTCAGTTTAAGCTCCATCTGACTAGACCAGAAACAAGGGTATGTTTCCTATCCCATCGGCCAATGATAAAAGGTTCCATCATCAACTAATAATCCAACGGATATCCAACTTCATCCTTAAAACACTTGATAGAATCAAACACAAAATCATGCTCAACAGTGATCACCTTATATCCAAAGTCCAACATTCTTCAATTAGATCTTCATTCCTGATTTACACCTCCTAATCTGTATACATTCACCGCGGTGAAGTTCCAAAACTAGGTTATCTATCTGAATTCCGCCCAGATCTCAAGTGATAAATCCCATCATAATTGAATCACATCAAATGTTGAACACAGGCTTGACCAATGAGCACGAAAAAAATAGTTTACACGAGAAATCATAGTTGAGATCCATGTTACGTCAAAGAGGTATATATATAGGAAGTACCAACTGCTTTTCCAGCACCTCTTTAATGTCTCATGAATACTAGATTTTATCCCCCTCATTTCTCTATAAACTATGACAAGCTTCATCATCACATCACTCAAATCCTCAAAAAGCATAAATAGCCAACTCTAGGGTTTTATTCTTTTATTTCATTGCAAAGATCCAAAACAGCAAATCCTTGGGTTCAAGTTGTTCCAATATTCATCTTCTATTAAAGAAGTATACTGGATACTCGTAGCCTACATATTCATGTTTGAATACCTAAACAAGATGATTCTCTTTCCAAAAGACCCAAAGCAGCCACATTTTCACAAATAGAACGAGACCTTTAGCCGATGACGACCCAATTGCTCCCATTAGTTCAGCATTCATACCCTATTAAATAAGTATCTCGAATACTCGTAGCCTACATTTTCAGGTATGAACCCTTAAACAATGTATGACAAGTGGTATCATCCAACAAAAATCTTGTCCGTGTTTCGCCAAGCCACATCATATACAAATTCTGGTCCGGAAAAACCAAAATTACTATTTTCTCAAAAATGGCCCGAAACACGAGTACAAATGAGCACTAAAAATTTTGGCCAAGAAAAGTTTTCCCGCAAAAAAAAAACCCGTCCGTGTTTTTTTTTTTTTTTGAATCCCAGATGCTAGTTCATGCGTACTTAGTAAATACGCACGTAAAGGGTGTTTATGCGTATTTAGTAAATACGCAAAGCCAAGTGCTCATGCGTATTTGATAAGTTCGCAAAGCCAAAATGCCCATGCGTACATGCTAAGTACGCAGAGTCAAATACTCATGCGTACTTAACAAGTACGCAGGACACTTCTCTAGCGTATTTAGTAAGTACGCAGGGCAAAACCCATGCGTACTTAGTAAGTACGCAGAAAAGCTGAATTTGCGTACTTATCAAAAAGTAACAGCGTTCTTTACGGATCTTAAGGAAAATGCTCGAAAAGTGATGGATCTGAGAAATTAATGCTTCCAAAAGCTTAGAAAACATCATCTAACAAACCCTTAGCCTTCCAAACACCAAATGAAGTGATAACAAACTCGGATTTAAGGATTTTTTGTCAGAAAGTAAGAACTCATAAATGCTCCAAAAAACCCTAAAACACGAAACTGGAACACAAATCAACGAACACCGAGGCTCTGATACCACTTGTATGTCCCGGGAACCTCGTCACGCAGGGGATATACACGGACCTGTTATGTGATTTGTGTGGGAACCAAGAAACGAGATAGAGAAAACACGAACAAAGACAAAAGATAATGAAACGACACGTAATCCATAACATAGAAGTCATCCCGTATTACAGACTACATACCGAAGGAGCACACATCTCTCATCTAAGCTCATGGTCTAGGGTTCAGGAGAGCTCATCCTGACCCGGACACCTATCTACCTACTTCCAGAGTTCCACCTACAAATGAAGACAAGTCTTCTATTTATAGGGGAAGGAACATTACCTACGTACTTGTCTAAGTACGCAGGGTTTGGTCATGCGTACTTGATAAGTACGCAAGGCAAAAGACTTGCGTACTTACTAAGTACGCAGGACCAAAATGGTGTGCAGGCTAAGTACTCACGAACACCCTCCTGCGTACTAGCCACGTACACCGATACATAGAATTTAATCTATAGTTACAAAAACATGCTTCTATAAGTTTTTATAAGTTTTTATTATTTTATAAGTTTATAAAGTAATTTCTAAGATTTAAGTTTATAAGTTTAAGTATTTAAAATAGGTTTATGAATTATTTTATTTATATAATTATAAGTTTATAAATTTTAAGAATTCAATACATTTCTTTTATAAGATATATATATATATATATATTTTTAAATAACTCAATATATATATATATACGGTATAACATCGCTGAAATTAATATTTATTGTTTAGAAAATTAGAATTAATAAGTTTTCAAGATTTAAGTTATTAACATGTGTAAAAGTTTGTGGAGAAATACGCCGGAAAATCCTAGATATTACACTTGGGATACGCTGAGTAGATTGTGCTCGAGTTGCTCAACATAATCGACTTTCTCAAACTTCACCTTTTCATTCTTCAGTGTTCCTTGACCTGTTATGTAACCGGCTTTATTTCCCGCAAAAAGCGACATAACCACCATCAATTTTATAACATTTTCAAGCAAACGAATATTTCTAGTCATATGTCGGGAACAACCACTGTCCACATACCAATTGTTGTTGATAGTCCTCCTTGGTTGACCCTACATAAAAAAAGAAATCAGTTAGAAATAGGGACCCAAGCCATTGTGGTCTTGGGTCTACCATTAGTATCAAAATAAACAACTTCAAGCAATTCACAGTCTCTATTATCATCCACCCTTGGTGATTGACATAATGACTCAGAACCAGAAAATGATTGTTTTTGAAAATTTTGATTATTAGAAAAAGAATTAGATTGATCAATTTTCAAAAGTTTCTTTAGCATTCTGTTTTATCTTCTCCTTTGAGGTCTTGAAAGTTTAACCTCAGATTGTGAATTCCCATTGAGTCCAACTTTAGGATTCTCAGCAAACTATGGAGTAACAACTTTTTGTCTAACACCAGATTGCACAAAATCTGGTTTAGAACCAGCACTTCTAACATGCATATGATGTTTTTGTTGATGCACTTTCCTGTGACAACACTCTGGATAGAGTCTTAGTTTGTATTTCTAATGTCTGTAATTTGTCTTTGTTTGTAAGAGTCGTTATGTAATAGTTTATCGAGTTGTATTTACTTTTACATAGTGTATGTTGCATTTCTTCTAAGTGTTTTGCGCACTTACATGTGCGCAGGAGAAAGCTCCTGCGTACTTAGCAAGTACGCAGGAAGACCCATGCGTACTTGCTAAGTACGCAAGAACATTTGGTCCTGCGCACTTGCTAAGTGCGCAGGCATCAGGTCTGTATAAATAGGTTTGGTTCACAGTTGATAAGTATGCAGAACTCATATCTTAGACGAACTCAGTTTGTTAAGTACGCAATTTGTATTATCTCTGTAACCGTCGAGTGTTTATAATAGAAAGAGCTTTTATTGTGACTCTCGTGTTGGCTTACTTTGTTTTAGTAAGACTCTCCGCCTAGTCACGGGTATTCCGCACCCGGTCCGACTAGTAGACCACTTGCATGCAACGATCCGACACACACGAAGGGACCTACAAGTGGTATCAGAGCTTTGCTCTTGAATTCGAGTGTTGTAAGTGAGTTTGGAGACGTTTTTACTGAGTTTTACAAGCAAAAAGAGGTATTTTTGTGATAAAAAAGGGGTAGCTCCTGAGCACTTTTTTAGAAGCAAAAATCTCTCAAAAACCAATTTTTGTGGTGTATTTGAGTTATTTGAGCATCAAAGGTTGGTTAGAAACAAGTTTCTGACCCTTTGGCTCATATGCATTAATCATCAGACTAATTTTTACCATCTCCGGCGAGTTTCAGGCGACCGGAAAAGTTTGGTGAAAGTTGCTGAAAAGGTGTTCTGCGTACTTACCATTTCTGGCAAAAAGTACAGGTTTCTGCGTACTTACTAAATACGCAAGAGTTATCTCCTGCGTACTTACAAGTGTGCAAGACCGAACTTGTGCGAACTTAAGTTATATCCTGCGTACTTACATCTACTCCTGCGTACTTACAAGTACGCAAGAGCAAATATAAATACGCAAGACCATTTCTCAAGTGCGCAAGGCCAAAGTCAAGGGCACAGTTGTGTCTGATTTTTCTAAAATTTGACTAAGTGTTCACTATGTCGAATCTTCAGAATTTGGGAAACATGTTAAATTATGATAATGAGATCGGTACACCACAGAAACCACCAAAGTTACTGAACGTGAACGATTATTCTAATTGGAAAGCACGTTTCGAGCACTACATTTCATATACCGACTCATCATTATGGATACCAATCCTTGAGGGATATAAGCATCCCACACACATTTATCTTGATGATGAATTGCCCAAGCCTATCTCTAAGTTTTCTGACGAAGAAAAGAAAGCTTATGATAGAGAAAAGAAGGCACTTGGCTCGATCACTATGGCGTTAACTCGGGAATTGTTCCACAGTTTCCGAGGGTATGACAATTCTAAGGATCTCTGGAAAGCCTTACAGAAGAGATTCGAAGGAAATAGTGACATCAAGAAGAGTAAGCGGGATCTTCTTAGAAAGCAGTATGAGTGCTTCAGATTCTTTGAGAACGAATCTTTAGATGACCTCATCTCTAGGTTCTATCATTTACAGACTGAGTTGAATGCTTTTGACCTCAAGTATCCAGATGAAGAGATGGTGGAAAATTTCTTAGATGCCTTACCACCCAAATTTGAGATGTACACAACCCTGATGAGGGAAAATCCTAAGTTCTATGAGCTGACAGTTGAAGAAGCAATAGGAAAGGTTCAAGCTCATGACATGAACTTGAAAAGAAAGGAGAGCTCTGGAAGACCCAAGATACAAGACCCTTCTATGTATCATGGGACGACTTCCACATCCAAGTCATCTGGCTCTGGAATCGCCCTCTTCACTGGAAATCCTTCTGAAGAAGACCACTCAACTGGGTGTGGTAGTCATGCTTGCTATGCTTCAGGATCAGGGTTGGGATCTCATCATCAAAATACCTCAAGAAATCCTCCTGCTACGTCTTTAGCTAACAACTCAGCTATAGCCAGAATAGTTGAAGATCATGTAGCATTATTCTCATCTTGCATGCTTGCATATGAAAACTTCATAGGTGGCAAGCTTACTGATCCAGAGACGATTGAAGAAGATTTTAATCAAGTGGATCCTGATGACATGGCGGACATGGATATTCAATGGAATATGGCCATGTTATTGAGGAGAGCCAAGCGTTTCCTGAACAGAACAGGAAGAATGTTTATTGGGGGGCATCCTAATGCCAAGGTCGGGTTTGACAAATCCAAGGCCAAATGCTACAAGTGTCTGAACTATGGACACTTTGCTCGTGAGTGTCAGAAAGACAGAGCACCTGCCTCTAGTTTTACCCGACCCAGCCAAGGAAACAGCCATGGCCAAAACAATCCAAACCACCACAATC
Source organism: Smallanthus sonchifolius (assembly GCA_023525975.1). Taxonomy (NCBI): domain Eukaryota; kingdom Viridiplantae; phylum Streptophyta; class Magnoliopsida; order Asterales; family Asteraceae; genus Smallanthus; species Smallanthus sonchifolius. The sequence goes on along the minus strand of CM042018.1, from coordinate 72,804,208 downwards.
AAAGCCTAGGTGGAACGTCCAATGCACTGGTAACCCAATAGGACGAAAGCTTTGACTGGGGTGTTCATCTTGAGGATGCCATCATTGCACAAACACAGGTTGGTCTCATGGATGAGATCATGGAGATGATGGAAGCAGAGAGAAGGGAAACTGCTGCTACAGAGAAGGTAAAGGAAACTGAAGAAAAGGAAGATTCTATAGCTGATGAAGGAGAATCAACCACAGCTGTTGCTCTCATGGCCATTGGAGAAGCAACAAGTTCATCATCTGAGGTAGATTCTAATCCCTTTTCTGTTGTTTCATGTTCTAAGTGTCTAGGGTTAAAACTTGAAAACTCTAAACTCCAAGACAAAATCAAACCCCTAAGTATGGCAGCTCTAAACTATAAAGAAAATGAAAAACGTTTTAAAGAGTCTATTGAAACGTTGAAAAAGGAAAAACGTGAGTATTCTTTAAAAATGAGCGATCAACAGCTTCACTTAGATATTGCTTATAAGGGGTTGGAAAAACGGAACAATGAAATCAACAAACTGCAAAATGAGATCTTGCAATTAAAATGCACAAATGAGAAGTTGAAAAACTCTCACTTTGTGGGGGAACACTACGAATCTGTAGTGAGGAAAATGAATGGTCTAGGTCTTGGTATAAATGCCATTCCTCCACCAGTGAGCGGGAAGTTTGTCAACAGCTTAATAGACATTGATCTCACTTGTCTAGATGAGTGCTCTGATAAGGATGATTCCCCTAAGAAGGATGAATCGTCAAGTAAGGCTAACTCCACATCTAGTGAGGAGTTTGTTACTGCTTCTGAAGATGGGTCGGTTAACTCTTGCCCTGAAGGAGTAGTATCTGAGGAGTTGTTGACTGAATAGAAAGTCAAGAAAAACATTATCACTAATGGTGATAATTGCATTTTAACTGAACCTGATGTCATTGAATCAAATGATAAACTTAAGGTAATGCTTTATGGGGGGTATAAAAACCTTAACCAAGTAAAGAAAGAGGCTTTTTCATCTCACTTTGGTCTTGGTTACAAAGAAAATTTAGAAAAATACTATACTCCCAAAAATCAAATTGTTAAGGTTCAGACTGCTGTTCAGAAACCAACTCCTCCTGCTCATAATGGAGAGTTTTCTAAGGCCAGATCCAATGAGCCTTAAAAGAGAACTTATGTAGACAAGAGGAACTGTTTTCACTGTGGCTTGGTTGGTCACATTTTTGTGAACTGTCCTTCTAAGAACCAAGGGAAACGGCCAGTTGTTTCACAACCAGCTGTTATCCCCAGGTCGCCACCAGTGAAGCCATCTCCCAAATGTCCAAAGCAGAATGTGGTGAAACCACCAGTCCAACCGATGGCAAAGCCAAAGATCAAATCTGAGGCCAAACCATATGTTGCAAGAAAGGTAAAGCAACCTGCTATACCTCGTGTGTCTACATCTGGTAGTATACGTACTGGTGAGAAATCTGTGGGCAGACTTTCTAAGCCACAGAGAAGAAGAAGGAATAAGATGTTGAGAAAGCTGGAACAGCTGACTAAAGCTCAATCAGGTGAAGCTTCCACAAGTTCACCGGCTGTGGTTGAGCCAAAGTCTCCTGTTCTGGTTAAGAATCAAAAGAGATCCTGGAACAAGAAAGTAAAAGGTTCTCAATCTCCTGTTCCCAAATCCTCCAAGGATTCACCAATTTTGAACAGTCATCATGACTGTGAGTTGAAAGAAGTAGTTTATTTTAAGAAAGACGGACGACCCAAGACCACAATGGCTTGGGTCTCCAAATCTAACTAATTCTTTTGTGAATCGTGCAGGGACGTCCGAAGGGTACTATCTCTAACCGCTGGTATGTAGATAGTGGATGTTCCAGGCACATGACAGGAAACATGGCCCTGCTTCAAGATGTTAAACCATTCAGAGGCGGCTATGTGGCCTTTGCCGGAGAAAAAGGCGGCAGCATCACGTGTCAAGGCGTGGTTTCAAACGGTTGTGTCAGCTTTGACAATGTCAACTTCTGCGAGCAGCTGAAGCATAACCTGTTGAGTGTCTCCCAAATGTGTGATAAGGAATACTCGTTGATGTTTGACAAGTCAGAATGCCTGATTCTCAAACCTGGTTTTGAGGTTCCCGAAGACTGGATTCTGATGAGAGCACCAAGAACGAATGACACATATCAGATCGATATGAGCGTTGCAACAACCACCTCATCAGTTGCTACTTGTTTGCTTACAAAAGCAACAGAACTTGACTCTATCTTGTGGCATAGGAAACTCAGACATATTTCGTATCGTAAAATGAATCATCTTGTCCGAAACGGTTTGGTAACCGGGGTTCCTAAGTTGAGGTTTACCGTTGTAGATGACTGTATGCCTTGTAAAAAGGGCAAACAGCAACAGAAGTCTCACAAGCCCAAGCTCCAAAACTCTATTGATACCCCTTTGGAGCTATTACACATGGATCTGTTTGGCCCCATAAGTATCAGGAGTATTGGAGGTAAGTCTTTCTGTCTGGTTGTAACTGATGATTTCTCACGTTTTTCTTGGGTGCATTTTTTATGTACTAAAGACGAGACTGCTGATATTCTTCAATACTTGATCCTGAGCTTGGAATCTCTTTGCAAGCTGAAAGTTAGAAGGATAAGGAGCGACAACGGAACTGAGTTCAAGAATAATTTGATGAAGCTTTTCTGTCTCAAGAAAGGGATCCGTCACGAATTCAGCGCGCCGTACACGCCTCAGCAAAATGGAGTTGCTGAACGGAAGAATAGAACACTGATTGAGACTGCAAGGACTATGTTGTCGGATGCAAAGCTTCCTGTCACTTTCTTGACAGAAGCAGTTAATACAGCGTGTCACGTCTTAAACAGAGTTCTGGTAGTAAAGAGGCACAACAAGACTTGTTACGAGTTGATCAACAATCAACTTCCCAATCTTGATTACCTAGTTCCTTTCGGTAGTCCTTGCTCCTTGTTGCTACAGTACAAAGACCACCAGTCTAAGTTTCATGCAAAAGCGGTGGAAGGCATCTTCTTAGGATACGTTGCCAACTCGCCTTGCAAGAGAGTGTACAACATAGGAACTCGTACTGTCGAGGAATGGTTTGAAGTGGATTGTAGTAAACACAGAATTCCACCCGAACCAACAGGTCCAGCTTGGGATTTTGATTATGATGCGCTATTCAAGTCATTCAACCTTCCTGATATATCTGCAGATGACGCCGCAAATGTTTATGAATTATTGGGTGGCGGTGATGACTCCAGCTTCTCTACTCGTGCTACTGTACCGATTGTAACTCCTGATTCCAATGCTGCATCTGCATCTGGAACTCATGACAGTGATAACAGTGAAGATGTTCTTGTTGTTGGAGATGACGCTCAAGCCAATCCTAACACAACTGTAGGAAATGAAGCTCCAGCTGATCGAATTAACAATGAATCTTCTTCCTCTGGAACACAGGAAATGGGGGAGTTAAGCACGAATCTTGATCCAGAAATTCAGGAACCAATTGTACCGGAGACGAGAGTGCATAGGAATCATCCAATTGACAACATTATTGGTGATCCTAATGCCGGCGTTCAGACTCGTCATCGAACCATCACTGAGAACACCAGTCTTTACACAGAGATACTTGAAACTGGTGTTATGGAAACATGTCTGCATGCTGCATTCGTGTCCCAGTTAGAGCTGAAGAATGTGAAGGAGGCCCTTACTGACAACTGCTGGATTGAGGCAATGCAAGATGAACTGTCTCAATTCTAAAAGTTGCACGTGTGGGATCTGGTTGACTTGCCAAAAGGATTTCAGCCAATTGGAACCAGATGGGTGTTCAAATGCAAGACGGATGATCATCATGTTGTTGTGAAGAACAAAGCAAGATTGGTTGTTCAGGGTTTTTATCAGCAAGAGGGCTTGGATTACATGGAAGTATATGCCCCAGTTGCTAGAATTGAAGCTATTCGACTGTTCTTGGCTTATGCCACATATGTCGGCTTCAAGGTCTATCAACTTGATGTGAAGAGTGCTTTCCTTTATGGTAAAGTTCATGAAGAAGTCTATGTCACTCAGCCTCCCGGTTTTGAAGATCCGCATAATATCAATAAAGTGTATAAGCTCGACAAAGCACTTTATGGTCTTCATCAACCACCGCGGGCATGGTATGAGACATTATCTAAGCATTTACTGTCTAATGGTTTCAACCGTGGACAGATTGACTCGACTCTCTTCATTAGGAAAGCAGGAGGTGACATTCTTCTTGTACAAGTATAAGTCGACGACATCATTTTTGGGTCTACCAATGAAGGGATGTGTAGGGAATTCGAGCAGGTGATGAAGTCCAAATTTGAAATGAGTAATATGGGTGAATTTTCGTTCTTCCTGGGTCTGCAAGTCAGTCAAAGAGAGGATGGCATTTATCTACATCAAACTAAGTATGTGCAGGACATCTTATCAAAATACAAGATGAATGATAGCAGTACTTATGGAACACCTATCCCAGTCAATCATGGTTTGTATCCTGACAAAAATGGAAAGGATGTAGACAGCAGATTGTACCGTGGGATGATCGGATAACTTATGTATCTCACAGCTTCAAGACCCGATATAATGTTTGCTGTATGTTTGTGCTCAAGGTTTCAGTCTCAACCGAAGGAGTCACATATGATAGCCGTGAAGAGAATTTTCAGATACCTGAAAGGGAAACCCCGATTAGGTCTTTGGTACTCTAAGCAGCAGTCATTCGACTTCAAAGCCTACACTGATTCAGATTATGGCGCTTGTAACCTTGACAGAAAGTCAACTTCTGGTGGATGTCAATTCTTAGGAGACAGACTAGTCTCCTGGCAGTGTAAGAAGCAGTCAACGGTTTCTGTCTCAACTTGTGAAGCAGAATACATTGCTGCAGCGAGCAGTTGTTCTCAGATACTGTGGATTCAACAACAGTTGAGAGACTACGGCTTAAATGTCACTGGAACTCCTCTATTCATTGACAACAACGCCACCATGTCCATCACAAAAAACCCGGTGAAACATTCCAAAACTAAACACATAGAGATTCGCCATCATTTCATCCGTGATTGTCCTGAAAAGCATTTAATCGAACTTGTAAAAGTTCACACGGATGACAATCTTGCTGACCTTTTCACAAAGGCATTTGATTGATCCAGTTTTGAGCATCTTGTCAACTTGATAGGAATGTTCAATCCAGAGTGAAAACTAAGTTTTCTTAACTCAATTCAATTCACGAAAGTTAAATTTTTAATTCTTTTAAATTTTCTGTATAGTTCTTTTAGATTTTAAAAATATTTTACAAAAAAAAAAAAAAAAGTTAACTTGAGAAAAGAGGAAATGATAGTACATCAGAAATGATCTAAACACCATAGACTGCTCATATGGGAAATGATTGCGTCATGCTTACTTAATTGTCTAAATTATTATGTTTTTAATATGTTTATTTACAAGTAATTTGAATTGTCAGTAGGCTGTATGCATCTTTGACTCACTAGTAGTGTGGAAACTAATTCTAAATTACAACCGTGATTTGAACCCATGTTTGCAAGCGTGTGTGCGTAAAAGAATAGAAAATATCATTATTAGATAAAGGATGTTAGATTTTGGCAATAATTTTCTTTTGAGATCAGTTTCGGGTTATATCGTTAGCACAATTAATGCGGTTCATCTCACTGCCCATACTCACAAGTATGCAAGGAGAGATTGAATCAAGACATGTCTCTACATTAACAGTTGAGCATGTATTCACCCTTGAATCACTCTTGATTCATTGAAATCAAATCCAGATAAAAGTTGGATCCCCTTACCTCATAATCAAACACCATATCTATTATCCTGAATCATCATCCCGATATTCAAAGAAGAAAATCACATGAAACCAAGACAAATGAATCACTCGATTCTGAATCTTATGATTCCTGATAATCCTTATGGATTCTGCTTGATTTTTCCTGTGCTAATAGATGTAGCTTCATTCTGAAAAATCTAGAAAATCATTGGGAAAATCTTAGATGCCTTGAGATAGTGCAAGTTAAAATAGCACTTCAGTGGGGTACACATTGTATATCTTATAAATAATAAATTAATACACAAGAATGTGATACAAAGATGCCTATAGTTTCAAATCTTATAATATTGTCAACTTGAATTACTTGTCTATATGCTTATTACGTATGAATAAATAGTAATCCATGACATGATCCCATATTCTTTGATGTTTATTTTGTATCGTTTTTGCTAAAAGATAGCCTGATATGATCCTCTGCTCGTGTCTTTGATCAAAAATAGTTTGTGTGAATACTTGTATATTTCTATGAGAAAAGATCAAAAAAATATTTTAAGTTTATGCATAGTTCAACTTTATTCAGAAAAGCCAAAAATATTTGTATTTAGCCTTCCTGAATTGATTTTGAATCCTCTTGATTGAACGCTTTTATCTTGTTCGTTATTTGACTTAAAATCTTCATAAGTTGAGTTGAAAGTGTGCGCACATAAGGGTCTCTGCGTACTTGATAAGTGCGCATGAGGTAAACCCTGCGTACTTAACAAGTACGCAAGACTTAAGTCCTGCACACTTAGTAAGTACGCAGGAGTTAAGTCCTGCGCACTTAGTAAGTACGCACGACCAATATGTGTTGGGTATAAATATAGGACTTAGAAAATTTTTTAGGGTTTATCACTTTCAAATCATTTTCTCCTGTGATATTCCCTCCGACCATTTTCCTCAAAAATTTCGAGTGTTCTAACCGGATTTTTCGTCCCACTCATTGTTTAATCATCATCAAACATTTACTTGGTGAGAATCTCGGTCCGTATCATCCATTAAATCCCAAGTTTTCGACCGATTCATCGACGGTTTTGAGTGTGAAATTATTGACCTATTTTAGTGTTCTAAATACAAATTAAGACCTAAAACTTGTTAATAATCACTAATCGAAACCTATTGACTCAAAATTTGTCCGTGACATGGTTTGATTTTGGCCTTGACCCTCGATTGACCGTGGTTTCCACTGGGTCGTCATCTAGGTTATAAAATTGACGAGTTTAACAGTTACTTGCAGTGGATAGTGGTCCCATAGGTCTTAATCAAGTATTTCGACCTTGTGGTGACCATAATCCATGGGAATGCCTCACTTCTGTTTGAAATTGAGACTTCTGGAATTTTGGCTAAGTACAAGTCTTGCGCACTTAACAAGTACGCAAGAAGTAACTCCTACGTACTTGTTAAGTACGCAAGAAAAAAATCCTGCGTATTTGCTAAGTACGCAGGACCATCACTTAGCAAAATTTACTAAGTCTGAAATTCACTTCATTGAGTAACTGCTATACTGAGTCATGTTTATCCATTTCAAATGATACGTGTTGTTCTGATTATGTTTTCTGTGTGTTTCTACAGACTATGGCTCGGGCATTCACTAATGAGTTCAACTTGTTAGCAAACACTTAACCTGAGTGGAAAGGGGCAGCTTTGCAGTATCGGCAGATCATTGACTATTTGAACCGATCAAAAATAAGTTATGCAATCTCAGCTGACCCAACAGTCTCAAGACCTTACTTGGAGCAGTTCTGGGAGACGGCAGAGCACGACTGCACGGTATCCCCTAATGTCATAAGAGCTACCGTGGATGGTCGGGCTATTGCTTTCTCTGAGGATACAATAAGAAGGGTTCTGCAGTTCGGAGACCTCGCTACCGACCCGACATCCTATCCAGATTACTATGTGGATGGATGTTGGAGGCATAGAATGGGATATGTTGGAGCGAGGGACTATGCTTCTTACAAGAAGATGTGGGTTTTGGATCAATGGCGGTATTTTGCCCACATCATGATCGTGTGCATCTCGTCCAGAAAAGCGGGGAAAGATGCCATGGGTCATGACCTTGCAGCAGCCATGGTGGGCTTGTCTCTTAATAGGGGCTACAACTTCTCTCGCTACATCTTCAAAGCAATCAATGATCAGATAAATACAGCAGAGAAGTTTAGGTTCCTATTGTACCCGAGGTTTGTGCAACTCTTGATTGATGATGCATTGCCAAACCTACGTGCTATCGGGGAGAAACTGCAAGTAAAACGGGTGGACAAGAGAGTATTTGCTCAATTTCTAAAGCCAGGCAGTGTAGATCCTACCCCTGTGCATACTGAACTCTTTGGCCACCTGCTTAATGAAGCATATGTCGCGCCAGAAGATTGGAATTGGTATAGTCCCAATTCGGCACCAGAGATGAGTGATGATTCTGATGAACAACAAGAAGAAGAGAATGAAAGGAATGAAGGTGATGACGAAGGTAGTGATGGTGGTGCTGAGGAATCCGATTCAGAAGCAACAGAATCAGACTCTTCTGATTCCGATGACGCACAATCCCAAGCACACCCGAGGAGATTGGCACAGGTAACCCTGCCTATGTTGTCTTCTAAAAGAAAGCGACAAAGCTCGAGTGGCGAATATGAGCCAACATCTGACCCTGACGCTACTCTACAAAGACAAAGGCGAGAGAAAGCCAATAAGAAGAGGGGCGATAGGCAAGAGGTTGCTATCCCCAGGGTTGTAGAGATCCCGACTGTGCAGCAAGTACAAGTTGCGGCTGCCAGTCCAGAGTCAGAATCTACCCCACCAGCACAACAACTGTACAGAAGGAGGAGAAGGCCACTAATACAAGATAATGTGGCAGTCACGGCGGTCACAGAGGAGATTCCTGTGACAGTGACCCTCCCTATTCCAAACGTCCAAGTGACAGTGACTACTCCACTTCTCACGGAGTCAGTCACCATCACCCCAACCATAACACCCACTCCCATCACTACATCCCCACTCCCACATCACACCACTTAGCCGTCAGGTCAATTCTTCAACTATGGTGATTTCTCATAAGGGTTTGACTTTGACACAATTTTCTCCTCCCCTATCCATAATGCTGAAGCCTCATCATCTAGGCATTCTGATCCGTATGATGCAAGGATCAATGTCCTAGAGACCCAAGTTGCTGAACTGTTGAAGACCATTCAAAAGTCAAAGGAGGAGTCTGATGCTCAACAAGCACAGATTAATTCCCTGGCCGATGAAGTTAGGATTCTCCACAGCCAGAGAACAGGGACAAATGAGCAACTGAAGAATGTTATGGCACAGAACGAGCTGCTGATGAAAACCAATGAAATGATTCTCGGCCACAGAACTTCACTTGAGTTAAGGATTGATTTGCAGAGAAAAGAGCACGAAGCGATGGTCAAATTAGTTGAAGAACTGACCAAGAAGCTTGGTGCTCAGGGGGAGACAGAAAAAGAGAAAGAGAAAGAGAAAGAGAAGGATAAAGAGAAAGAAAATAAATCCACTGGTGCTGAGCCTTGTCATCCAGTCGACTTGACTAAGGATGATGATAAAGACAAGGATCCTGAAGCCGGTCCTAGTGGAGGTGAGCACCAAGCTTTGGCGATCGTGCCCATCTCTGCTATTTCAATGGCTGAGGGGGAGTCTACTCAGCAAGAGGGTGGTAATACATCTGGTGGTGGTGGTGATGGTGATAAAGGGAAGTCAGTGGCTGAAGTACTTAAGGACTTATCTGATGATGAGATCCTATATCTAGAGCCTGACTACTCTAAAGAAGCACAGATCGATGCTCTCTTCAATCTAGAAGAAGGAGAGATCGACTCTGGTGATGACTGGAATGATGAAGATGAGGATGTGGTGATAGAGATTCCCAAGGGCGACGGGGAAGGAGAGTACGAGTTAGAGGATGGTGAGATCTTTGAAGTACCATCGCTCGAATCTCTGCTCAACACAGGCTCAGTTGACATGGCAAGTAATGTTGAAGCTACAACTGAAGCCTCCCCAGTCGACCCTACACCTGTGGACCCCGAGGCACCAAAAGATAAAGACATGCCTTCTGCATCATCTAAGGGTCCAGCTCCCGTGTGGCAAAAGACGTCCATCACAGACAAGCACGGAGCTACAGGTATGATCTTGGCTGTTAGGTTCGAGGAGGACAAACAGTTGTTCGGCATCAAAATATCTAGGGGTTTCAATACTTGAAACCAACCTGTGAGGCGTTCAACTATTTGCCCAAGTACGACCTTGTGAACCTCGCAAACCGCGACCTGCTGAGTCACTCGAGTCATGCAGTAGCAATGGGTTTGTGGGTAACACTACAGTGGGAAGCAAGATCAGGGAAATTTGAATATTTCAAGCCTCAAGTGCCCAGAAGATTCAAGGATAAGCACGCTGTACATCCTGTGACTAAGAAGCACATAAAGAGATTGGTATACAAGCCAGTACAATGTGAAACTAAGATTCCCTTGAGCAAGTTATCTCAGGATATTCTTGGTGACATGTGGTACTGGTACGTAGATCCAAAAACGGGCGAGGCTGTGATCATGGGAAAGGTTCGTTCAGAGAGTGGGAACACAGTACCAAAAGAACTTATCAGAATCTTTGATGAAGTCTGCTTCGTCAACTTTTCTGTGAAAGATCTGGAGGTACTAGCTGAACGCTACTGTGTCCACACGGACGAATAGACGAAGCTCCTTGCTTCTAAATATGACAAGGTGATTAAGTTCTGCCTTGATTACAAAAAGAAGATGGGAGCTAAGGAACCAGTGCTGTGAAGACTGAAGATTGAAGACTAAAGACGATGAAGATCCCGAGCTGTTGTCAAGGGGGAGTTTGTTGCTGCACTTTCCTGTGACAACACTTTGGATAGAGTCTTAGTTTGTATTTCTAATGTCTGTAATTTGTCTTTGTTTGTAAGAGTCGTTATGTAATAGTTTATCGAGTTGTATTTACTTTTACATAGTGTATGTTGCATTTCTTCTAAGTGTTTTGCGCACTTACATGTGCGCAGGAGAAAGCTCCTGTGTACTTAGCAAGTACGCAGGAAGAGCCATGCGTACTTGCTAAGTACGCAAGAGTTATCTCCTGCGTACTTACAAGTGCGCAAGACTGAACTTGTGCGAACTTAAGTTATATCCTGCGTACTTACATCTACTCCTGCGTACTTACAAGTACGCAAGAGAAAATATAAATACGCAAGACCATTTCTCAAGTGCGCAAGGCCAAAGTCAAGTGCGCAGCTGTGTCTGATTTTTCTGAAATTTGACTAAGTGTTCACTATGTCGAATCTTCAGAATTTGAGAAACATGTTAAATTATGATAATGAGATCGGTACACCACAGAAACCACCAAAGTTGCTGAACGTGAACGATTATTCTAATTGGAAAGCACGTTTCGAGCACTACATTTCATATACCGACTCATCATTATGGATACCAATCCTTGAGGGATATAAGCATCCCACACACATTTATCTTGATGATGAATTGCCCAAGCCTATCTCTAAGCTTTCTGACGAAGAAAAGAAAGCTTATGATAGAGAAAAGAAGACACTTGGCTCGATCACTATGGCGTTAACTCGGGAATTGTTCCACAGTTTCTGAGGGTATGACAATTCTAAGGATCTCTGGAAAGCCTTACAGAAGAGATTCGAAGGAAATAGTGACATCAAGAAGAGTAAGCGGGATCTTCTCAGAAAGCAGTATGAGTGCTTCAGATTCTTTGAGAACGAATCTTTAGATGACCTCATCTCTAGGTTCTATCATTTACAGACTGAGTTGAATGCTTTTGACCTCAAGTATCCAGATGAAGATATGGTGGAAAAGTTCTTGGATGCCTTACCACCCAAATTTGAGATGTACACAACCTGATGAGGGAAAATCCTTAGTTCTATGAGCTGACAATTGAAGAAGCAATAGGAAAGGTTCAAGCTCATGACATGAACTTGAAAAGAAAGGAGAGCTCTGGAAGACCCAAGATACAAGACCCTTCTATGTATCATGGGACGACTTCCACATCCAAGTCATCTGGCTCTGGAATCGCCCTCTTCACTGGAAATCCTACTGAAGAAGACCACCCAACTGGGTGTGGTAGTCATGCTTGCTATGCTTCAGGATCAGGTTTGGGATCTCATCATCAAAATACCTCAAGAAATCCTCCTGCTACGTCTTTAGCTAACAACTCAGCTATAGCCAGAATAGCTGAAGATCATGTAGCATTATTCTCATCTTGCATGCTTGCATATGAAAACTTCATAGGTGGCAAGCTTACTGATCCAGAGACGATTGAAGAAGATTTTAATCAAGTGGATCCTGATGACATGGCGGACATGGATATTCAATGGAATATGGCCATGTTATTGAGGAGAGCCAAGCGTTTCCTGAACAGAACAGGAAGAATGTTTATTGGGGGGCATCCTAATGCCAAGGTCGGGTTTGACAAATCCAAGGCCAAATGCTACAAGTGTCTGAACTATGGACACTTTGCTTGTGAGTGTCAGAAAGACATAGCACCTGCCTCTGGTTTTACCCGACCCAGCCAAGGAAAAAGCCATGGCCAAAACAATCCAAACCACCACAATCAAAGCCTAGGTGGAACGTCCAATGCACTGGTAACCCAATAGGACGAAAGCTTTGACTGGGGTGTTCATCTTGAGGATGCCATCATCGCACAAACACAGGTTGGTCTCATGGCTGAGATCATGGAGATGATGGAAGCAGAGAGAAGGGAAACTGCTGCTACAGAGAAGGTAAAGGAAGCTGAAGAAAAGGAAGATTCTGTAGCTGATGAAGGAGAATCAACCACAGCTGTTGCTCTCATGGCCATTGGAGAAGCAACAAGTTCATCATCTGAGGTAGATTCTAATCTCTTTTCTGTTGTTTCATGTTCTAAGTGTCTAGGGTTAAAACTTGAAAACTCTAAACTCCAAGACAAAATCGAACCCCTAAGTATGGCAGCTCTAAACTATAAAGAAAATGAAAAACGTTTTAAAGAGTCTATTGAAACGTTGAAAAAGGAAAAACGTGAGTATTCTTTAAAAATGAGCGATCAACAGCTTCACTTAGATATTGCTTATAAGGGGTTGGAAAAACAGAACATTGAAATCAACAAACTGCAAAATGAGATCTTGCAATTAAAATGCCCAAATGAGAAGTTAAAAAACTCTCGCTTTGTGGTGGAACACTACGAATCTGTAGTGAGGAAAATGAATGGTCTAGGTCTTGGTACAAATGCCATTCCTCCACCAGTGAGCGGGAAGTTTGTCAATAGCTTAATAGACATTGATCTCACTTGTCTAGATGTGTCCTCTGATAAGGATGATTCCCCTAAGAAGGATGAATCCTCAACTAAGGCTAACTCCACATCTAGTGAGGAGATTATTACTGCTTCTGAAGATGGGTCGGTTAACTCTTGCCCTGAAGGAGTAGTATCTGAGGAGTTGTTGACTGAACAGAAAGTCAAGAAAAACATTATCACTAATGGTGATAATTGCATTTTAACTAAACCTGATGTCATTGAATCAAATGATAAACTTAAGGTAATGCTTTATGGGGGGTATAAAAACCTTAACCAAGTAAAGAAAGAGGCTTTTTCAGCTCACTTTGGTCTTGGTTACAAAGAAAATTTAGAAAAATACTATACTCCCAAAAATCAAATTGTTAAGGTTCAGACTGCTGTTCAGAAACCAACTCCTCTTGCTCATAATGGAGAGTTTTCTAAGGCCAGATCCAATGAGCCTTACAAGAGAACTTATGTAGACAAGAGGAACTATTTTCACTGTGGCTTGGTTGGTCACATTTTAGTGAACTGTCCTTCTAAGAACCAAGGGAAACAGCCAGTTGTTTCACAACCATCTATTATCCCCAGGTCGCCACCAGTGAAGCCATCTCCCAAATGTCCAAAGCAGAATGTGGTGAAACCACCAGTCCAACCGATGGCAAAGCCAAAGATCAAATCTGAGGCCAAACCATCTGTTGCAAGAAAGGTAAAGCAACCTGTTGTACCTCATGTGTCTACATCTGGTAGTACACGTACTGGTGAGAAATCTGTGGGCAGACTTTCTAAGCCACAGAGAAGAAGAAGGAATAAGAGGTTGAGAAAGCTAGAACAGCTGACTAAAGCTCAATCAGGTGAAGCTTCCACAAGTTCACCGGCTGTGGTTGAGCCAAAGTCTCCTGTTCTGGTTAAGAATCAAAAGAGATCCTGGAACAAGAAAGTAAAAGGTTCTCAATCTCCTGTTCCCAAATCCTCCAAGGATTCACCAATTTTGAACAGTCATCATGACTGTGAGTTGAAAGAAGTAGTTTATTTTGAGAAAGACGGACGACCCAAGACCACAATGGCTTGGGTCTCCAAATCTAACTAATTCTTTTGTGAATCGTGCAGGGACGTCCGAAGGGTACTACCTCTAACCGCTGGTATGTAGATAGTGGATGTTCTAGGCACATGACAGGAAACATGGCCCTGCTTCAAGATGTTAAACCGTTCAGAGGCGGCTATGTGGCCTTTGCCGGAGAAAAAGACGGCAGCATCACGTGTCAAGGCGTGGTTTCAAACGGTTGTGTCAGCTTTGACAATGTCAACTTCTGCGAGCAGCTGAAGCATAACCTGTTGAGTGTCTCCCAAATGTGTGATAAGGAACACTCAGTGATGTTTGACTAAATGTGGAAAATCTGGTTTAGAACCAACACTTCTAACATGCATATGATGTTTTAACTCTTGATTAACCCCAGAAGGTTTAGCAAATGACTGTTTAGGCACATTCTGCCTTTCAGTTTTCTTCAACACATAATCAGATGCAGGCTTTCCCACATTTAGTCTTTTCATAATCTTCAGTACTTAAGGTTTAGAATAACCCACAACTGGTTTAATTTTTTCTGAAATAAGAGGATTTTTCTCCTTGTTCTTGTAAGGACAATTTATCATAATATGCCCCACTTCATTACAATGAAAACAAACTTTCTTATCTTTGTATTCTCTGATATAAGGAACCCTTATTGAATTTGAAGAAGTTCCCGATGAATAACCTCCAGTAGATTGAATATCACCACCACCTTGCTTCTTTTGAACATAGACCCGTCTTGACGATTCACCAACATAAGTCTTTGAAACTTGAGATTAAACAACTTAGGTTTTGTCAACTTCACTTTCTGTTTGATGAAATCACTTGTTGATTTATTTTCCACCTTAGAGATCTCCTTCTTGATATCACCAGCACTCACAAAACCACTATCAGATAAAACTTTTGAAATTCTTGATTGTACGCACTCATCAGGCTCTATCAGTATACATCGATCTCTTGTGACTTGTTTAATCACCTTTGGTTCCTCCATTTTCACTTCCTTAGGAACACCTTCAGTCTTGTTTCATCAAACTTTTCATCTTCACTTTCTGAATCATAAACCATGTCCTCCCCTGTGATAGAATTTACCTTCAAAACCGTGTTAGGATCTAAATCCTCTTCATTGACAATTTCAGGTTCCACTGCATAATTTCCATTAAATGGTGGAGGAACATAGCCAATACCACTGATTTATTTACCCTGATCAATATTATCATTGAAATATCCTATCAAAAATGATGAATTTCCAAAATCTTCTAACTTTCTGTGCAGTTTGATCACCTTTGCTTCTTTATGAAAAAGCTCCTTATTTTTATCAGCAAGGTAGGTATTTCTTTTCTCAATCTCTGCATAGGCCATATCCAGGTGATATACCTGCTCCTTTAGCTTCAAGGTCAGAGAGTTAATGTCTCTCTTGAGTGATTCAATTCTTCTAATACATAGTTTATCATTATCTTTTAATTTATGATTTACCGTGCGGATCGATTTCATATCACAGATTAAATTTGTGTTATCGTCCATGACTCTTATCATTTTGTCCTTCACCAAAACAAAGTTTGAACAATATATATTACAGATAGCATCTTTTACCTTTGATGGATCAGACATGTCAGCCATGAAGACTTTAGCAGTTGGAATATATCCAGTCATCTTAGGTACTCTTTTATCCACATCATTACCTAAACTTTCTTCATCACTTGAACTACTTGAACCATCATCTTCTGTTTGAATCTCATCCACAAAAGCTTGACTAACTGCACCAACTAGATCCTCTAAATAAATTCCCCAGTCATAATTATCATATCCTTGAGCAACCAAAGCAGATGATGTTGAAGTTGAAATATTTGCTGAACTTCCAGAATCACTAGATCCTTGTTTTTGATGTCTGTTTCCTTGATAATTTTTCTTCTTTTGAAAATAAAATTCAACCTTTTGCTTGTTACACTCTTTAGCAAAGTGACCATAATCTTGACAGTGTAACACCGAACCTTTGACTTGTCAAAACCCATTTTTGTTGTGCTGTTTGATCCGATGTACTTTTTCCTGTCTTCTTAAGAAAATCCTTCGCTTGCCTCATTAACATTTCCATGTTCCACTAGATGTTCATCTCTTCTAAATCAACAGGATCAATATGTTGGTAATCTTCTTCAATTTCTTCTGGATCATTAATCTTCCCTCTGATAAAATTTTCATATGAAGCAATAACGGATGAAAAGATTGCCATATAATCTTCAGCTACCCTCTGACTCACATTTTGTGAATTAGATGGTTGTGATCCATATGATGAATTTGATGTATTTGCACATAATATCGATTGATAAGAATATCTAGAAACATTCTCATTAGAATTATCTTGACCATCACCAGAAAAAAGCGCAACTCCAGATCCAGATTTACTAGAAGATTTAGCAAAATACGTTGAAGGATCTTGAATGTGCTCCATATTTTTCCCAACCCATCTTCACGTGACATTGTCTTGTATTTTTCATTTTCTTTGATGAGAACGGAATAAACATCAAACTTAGATGGTAAAGCTTCCAAACACTTGTCATTGATTTCGTTCATTTCATAAACCACTTTTACACTGGCTAACTCACTCAATAGATGATAAAATCTTGTTGCCAACTCATCCAAAGTCTCGAATGGAAAGGGTTTGAATACCAAGAACTGCCTCTTTACTAATTCCTTGCGAGTTTTCTTTACATCCAAACTACCTTCAGATCACTTCTGTAATCCTTCCCATAACTGCTTTGAAGTTTTAAATTGCTTGAAACTATGAAAGATCTCTTTAGGTAATGACATAGAAATGCTCGCCATCGCCTTCTTTTCACGATCAAATAACAACTTCTCTTCAGTAGATAAGGCATAAACAGGCTTCAGAGCATTATCATTATCCATAAAACGAGTAAGTCGGATGGGTATAGCCTTCCAGAATTGGAATCCATAAACTGGTATCTGTAAAAGAAACGAACTGATCAAATCTGTCCTTCCAGTTTGAATAATCAGCTATACTCATAAGCTTTGGCGGTTTGTGAGGAGTTCTGATCTCGTTGTCATAGTTGAACATATTTGTAACATTTACCATGTTAGCCATAACAACAAGTATATGAAAAATATAACAAGAAAATAAAGTTTGAACAAATTTACCCAGAGTAAACTTGATAAGTACGCTTCTAACTACACCTAAGCGAACTTTTTAAATTCTCCTAAACCAGAATTTCAACTAAGTTCACTTGCAGAAGAATTTAGGCTAAGTTCATCTGTATCAGCTAAAAACTCTAAGGAAGATGATCTCTTCAACCAATACACGAACCAAAACTTCTGAAAATCATCATAACTTGTTGAATTGATGGACTTTGATAAAATTGGACCGTAGGATTGAGTATAACGTGAATTAGACCACTTTGAATGGATCAGTTTCTTCAAAATCACTTCCAATTTGATGAATTCAGCCCCAAAATTTTCTCAAGAACTCAAAAACTCCATTGATATGAAATTCATGCAAACTCAGTCTTTTTTATGTCAAATCATACACTAAACGTCACAAAACAATCACAAATCACAAGCATAAGCTCTGATACCACATGTAGGTCCACTTGGGGAAAATATAGATCTATCTCGAGACGTGACGTGTCAAACACACGGAGTGCGGAATCCAACCGCATGCATGATTGTGTATATGACACAACAACAATATCAATGAACACACAAGATGTAAATAATCTCTTTTTGATTGCTCCAAACACTGAGTTTACAGAACTTGAATACAAATGATTAAACCTATTCAAGCTAACATGTAAACTACTATTTACAGTCAGACTATCTGCCATAGGTGAACTTACCAAGTTCACCTAAAACAAGGCACAGGCGAACTTATCAAGTTCGCCAATTACAAAACATAAGACAAAACATGAAAACACAAAGACATACAAGATCTAACTATTACAAGGCTCATTGTCACACATCTATGTCCTAACATTCAGAAAGAAAGGGAAGTTAAGCCCTAGATTTGTTGGACCATTTAAAATCTTAACGTTCTGTCACACCCCGACCGATGGCAGAATCATCGGGGCGGGACATGCAGACTGTTCATGAGCACAAGGTTGACTAAATTGAAATATATTAATCGTTAAATTTCATTGCAAACGTTCAAACAAAACCAAATCCAAGAAAGAAACATAAATGTAATACATAGACTTCTTTATTTAAATTAGCTAAGTCCAAAGCCTATGTGTAGCACATCTTGATCAAACTCACACATTAGTACCTGAAACATGAATAAAATAAAGTCAACTAAAAAGTTGGTGAGTATAACACAGGTTTGTATAATACTAGCATATAGATTGTAAAATAAATCCTTACATAACATGATAAATAAGGCATTTATGGAGAGCAGCTATTGTGTAACCAAGTACAATCAAACCTTTGTAACTAGCATGCAAAAATTGTGTTGTTGGTAACAATCACCCCAAACTGGGTGGGTTTGTCAGACTCAATAGATCTATCATTGTTTACCGTCGGCTTGAATAGTTAATGATTGCACATAATCGCATACAAAAGTTAGCACAACTAGCACTCAGGCATAAAGCTCAAATTGCACACATGAATGTAAAGAGGATTTGTACTTGTGTAGTTTGTGTAAGTGTAAGTGATAGTGTTGTATAGTGTTAATGTTCCACCCCAAAAAGTGTAAAAGAGTAAAAAGGGGCTATGTAATACTCACTTGGTTTGAAGGCATAGCTAACATGAAATACTAGCTAGAAATGAGATCCTTGTAATGCACAACGTTAACCTAGTGTGGAATGTATATAGTATTAATAGTATGCTCGATATTCTATGTTTAAGTCTAGGATTGAATTGGTTGTGTGTATAAAGCTTGTGGTTTGTACTTGAATGGTGTTGTATAAATTAGGGTTTGAGTTTTTGGAATAACTAATAAAACAAAATTATTATTTATAAAAATAAGTTAAGTATTAGAGATACCTAACTAAATGGTCTTTGTTTAAATGTAAATTAAATAAATAATCGTTACCTTATTTATTTATTTATTTGTAACTTAGTCATTTAGTTGTATTAGATGTTTTAAAATAATTATAAATGTCTTTACTTTATTTTCATAAAGATGTTTAAGTAAATGGTGTAAATAATATTTAAGTGTAGGGTTTAAATATGAATTTAATTTTTGTAAGTTTTAAATAATTAATTTCTATTTATTTATTTTATAAAATCAATTATTTTTATTTAAAAATTAATTTAAAATACTTATTGTTTTTAATTTATGGAAATACTTATTCTGCTAAGATTTTTCCCACACACGACCGTGCCTGGACAAGGCACGATCGTGGCGCGACCGTGCTAGTCAGGGACGCGATCGTGTTGACCAAACAGAATGCATAATTGGGTTGTTCACTAGGCACGATCGTGTCTTGGGCCAGGCACGACCGTGTCTAGGGTTTTGAGGCATGACCAAGTCTAGCCAAGGGCATGACCGGGTCTGAGTGTGGGAGGCACGACCGCGCTGGTATTTGGCGCGACCGTGTCTCATGAAGCACGACCGCGCTAGAATGCTAGCGCGACCGTGTCTGTTCCAAACAGATTCAATTTGACTAATTCTTATATTGTTAATGTTGGAATTCATGGGGCTTTCACCCATTAGATCATCACGAGTCTTTTTGTATAAATTAAATGTATTTAAAACGTGTCTAAGATTCGATTCGATTAAATCATTTTTAACGAAAATGTAGGTTCGGGTTCATGGTGATTTCCATAATGAAAGCCCAAATTAATATGGGGCTTTTGATCTATGAACTGAATCGAGTGAGAAGAAGGTTTCAATTACCCGAAAGTGTAGCGAATTGATAGAGAACGGTAGAGAGGAGTTCCGGCGTCGGCGAGTTTGGTTTGCGGCGTCTTCAAGTAGCTTCTGGGAGGATCGTTTGTGCGTTTGCTTGGGAGAATTGCAAACAAATTGGGGAATTCGATGGTCTAGTGGACGATTATGATGATTATTAGATGAATTGATGTAATTCCGGTTATTTGTTGTAATTATGATAATCAAGTGGCTTAACTCTGTTTGTTAATAGTTGGAACGTGTAAAACGGTTACGAAATCGAACGTCTCTGTGATTAAAGGCTGCATTAACGTTTCAACTGATGAGAGGCGCGACCGTGCCAAGGCATCAGGCGCGACCGTTCCAAAGCAAGTCGCGCGACCGTGCCAGAACAAGGCGGGACCGTGCCTATTAGGGTTTCTTGTTACTTTTCAACATCATACCTTGTAACTTTAGTCTTTGACATATTTGTATAAATAGATACTTATGTAGTGTTCTAGTAGGTTATAACCGAGTAAAATTTACGGATTTGCATTGAAATATAGTATTTAATTAATGGTACGAATAGAACAAAACAGTGCACTAGAATTGGATTTGAAATGCATTACATTGAATTGAAATATGGATACTAAAAATCAGAAATGTTACAGTCTCCCCATGTTGAGGGAATTTTGTCCCGAAATTTATCTAGAGGAAGCGACGTCATCAGTAAAAAGATGGGGGTACTTGAGCTTCATTTGGTCCTCTCGTTCCCAAGTAAATTCAGGACCACGCTTAGATTCCCAATGAACTTTGACAATAGGAATACGACTTCGCTTGAGCTGTTTGATTTCACGATCCATGATTTTTACCGGTCTCTCAACGAAGTGCATCGTTTCGTCAATGCGCACGTCGTCAAGAGGTATATGGAGGTTTTCATCAGCAAGGCATTTCTTCAGGTTAGACACATGAAATGTAGGATGCACGTTACCAAGTGATGAAGGTAACTCGAGTTTGTAAGCCACTTTCCCAATCCTTTCAAGGATCTTGAATGTGTCCACATAGCGAGGTGATAATTTGCCTTTCTTTCCAAAACGGATCACACCCTTCCACGGAGACACCTTTAGAAGAACAAGGTCACTGACTTGGAATTCCAAGTGTTTTCGTCGTTTGTCGGCATAACACTTTTGCCGACGTCTCGCTACTCGAATGTTGTCACGGATTTGAATAATCTTGTCGGATGTTTCTTGAATCAGCTCGGGACTGGTGATTTGTGCTTCACCAATCTCGTTCCAACAGAGAGGAGAACAACACTTGCGACCATAGAGAGCTTCAAATGGAGCCATGTTGATACTCGTGTGGTAGCTATTATTGTAAGAGAACTCGATTAGGGATAGATGTGAATCCCAATTGCCACCAAAATCAATTACACAAGCTCTAAGCATATCTTCAAGAGTTTGGATTGTTCGCTCGGTCTGACCATCAGTTTGGGGATGGTAAGCCGTGCTCAAATCCAATCATATACCAAGAGCTGTTTGGAGAGATTGCCAAAAGCGAGAGGTGAACCGTGCTTCTCTATTGGATATTATGTTTAAGGGAATACCGTGACGGCTCACAATTTCATCAATGTAAATTCGGGCTAGTTTCTTAACCCGATAGTCTTCACGGATAGGCAAGAAATGAGCAGATTTGGTGAGACGATCAATGATCACCCAAATGGTATCATAACCACTCGCGGTGCGAGGGAGTTTGGTAATAAAATGCATGGCTAAGTTCTCCCATTTCCACATGGGAATTTCCGGTTGTTTAAGTAATCTGGAAGGACGTTGGTGTTCGGCTTTAACTTTGGAGCACGTTAGACATTTGGCAACATACAGAGCAATATCCTTTTTCATACCGGGCCACCAATATTGTTGGCGAAGATCTTGGTACATTTTATCCGCACCAGGATGAATAGAATAACGAGTCTTGTGAGCCTCGTTCATAAGAAATGTACGGAGATTATCACGATCGGGAACCCAAATACGGTTCAAGTAATAAAGTAAGCCATTGGGTTTTGATTCAAGTTGAAGTTCAACACCACATGAAATTTCCTCATACATGTTACCCTCGGTGACTGAGACGTGTTGAGCTTCTAAGATACGGTTTTGAATGTCGGTTTGAATTCGGACACGTTGAAGCATGACATGGTCCTTTCGACTCAAAGCGTCGGCTACAACATTCGCTTTGCCGGGATGGTAACGAATCTCACAGTCATAGTCGTTAAGAAGTTCAACCCAACGTCGTTGCCTCATATTGAGTTCCTTTTGGTTGAAGATGTGTTGGAGACTTTTATGGTCGGTGAACACCACACACTTTGTGGCATAGAGGTAATGTCTCCAAATCTCAATGCGAATAAGACCGCACCCAACTCGAGATCGTGCGTCGTATAATTCTTCTCGTGAATATTTAGTTGTCTTGATGCGTAAGCGATTACTTTTCCTCGTTGCATGAGAACACAACCGAGACCTTGGTTGGAAGCATCACAGTAGACAACTAGATCATCATTCCCATCAGGGAGAGTCAAGATAGGAGCATTGCATAACTTTTGCTTGAGAGTTTGGAAAGCTTCTTCTTGCTTTGGTCCCCATTCATAAGTTTTACCCTTGTGGGTTAAAGCGGTAAGAGGGACAGCAATCTTAGAGAAGTTTGAAATGAATCGACGATAATATCCCGCAAGACCAAGAAATGAACGAACTTCGATGGGGGTCTTCGGGGCATTCCAATTTTTAACCGCTTCGATCTTAGCAGGGTCAACATGAATTCCCTTGTCGTTAACGATATAACCAAGAAATTGAACTTCTTTTAGGCAAAATTCACATTTGGAGAATTTGGCATATAGTTGTTCCTTCTGCAAGAGATCCAAAACCAATCTAAGGTGTTGCTCATGGTCTGCTTTAGTCTTGGAGTAGATTAAGATATCATCAATGAAGATGATCACAAATTTATCAAGGTACGGTTTGCACACACGATTCATAATGTCCATGAAGACTGCGGGTGCATTGGTTAGCCCAAAAGGCATAACCATGAACTCGTAATGACCATACCTTGTTCAGAAGGCAGTCTTTGGAATGTCATCTTCTTGTACACGGAGTTGATGATAACCGGATCGAAGATCAATCTTCGAGAAGCAAGTAGAACCTTGAAGTTGATCAAAGAGGTCATCAAATCAAGGTAAAGGATAACGGTTTTTGATAGTAAGCTTGTTGAGTTCGCGGTAGTCAATACACATGCGAAACGAGCCATCCTTCTTTTTGACGAATAAGATGGGTGCACCCCACGGTGAATGACTTGGATGAATGAATCCCTTGTAGGAGAGCTCTTGAAGTTGACTTGCAAGTTCTTGCATTTCAGAAGGTGCAAGACGGTATGGAGCTCTAGCCACGGGGTTAGCTCCGGGCACAAGATCAATGCGAAATTCTACTTGTCGAACGGGTGGAAGACCGGATAGATCTTCGGCAAATACTTTAGGAAAATCCCGAATGATGGGAATATCTTGTATACTCTTCTTTTTGACATCTTTTTGAACAATATGAGCTAAGAAGGCCATGTACTTCTTTCGTAGGTACTTTTGGGCGGTAGTGCATGACATTAACTTAAGTCCTTTGCAAGGCTTTTCACCAAAGACTCTTAACGTTTCTCCCGACGGTAGAGGTATTCGGATGCACTTCTCGAAACAGATGACTTCGGCATGATGATTTGATAGCCGATCCATGCCTATGATTATATCAAAACTTCCTAATGGCATTGGAACAAGGTTGATTGGAAATGTATGTTCATTAAGTTCTAGAGAGCAGTCATATATAATAGACTGAATTGTAAGTGAATCACCATTTGCTATTTCGACAGTGAAGGTTTTCTCTAATTGGGATCGTGTCTTTGCAAGTAAGGGTTCAAAGTTAAGTGACACAAAACTCTTATCGGCACCGGTATCAAATAAAATGGAGGCATATTGACTATTGACAAGGAATGTACCGTTGACCACATCATTGTTCGCTTGAGCCTCATTGGCGTTTATGTTGAAAGCACGCCCACGAGCTCCGCCTTGTCTGACATTGACTAACTTTGGGCACTGATCACGGAAATGGTTTGGGTTGCCACATTCATAACAGGCACGCCTATTTGCAATAGCAGGAACACCTTGATTAGCCACTTGCGGGTTGGTTCGGTTTGGTGCGATGACCTGGCCCGCAAGAGCTTTGGCCCTACACACATTGACCGTGTGGCCATATTTCCCACAATAAGTGCAAAGGCGACATGGGATGTTTTGAGGATGATGATAGTTGCATGTGGCACAGAGTGGGTAGATCCCAACATATGGCTTTTTGGCTGGTGCTTGAACCATAGGAGCAACTTGGTTAACAGGCATAGCAGGAGTGACCATAGCATAGTTTCTAGCCTTTCTTTTCTTATTATGTTGGGAGGGTTCAATTATGGCTTCTTTGTTGTGGGTGGAAGGAGTTGCAGTGTCGGAGACTTTCTTTGTACCCGTTTTAGTAAGAGTCCCCGCCTTCACATGGTTATCGGTTAAGGTAGCGGATAAACGAATAGCATCTTCAAGTGTTGCGGGATTTCTCCCTAGAACAGTATCTTGAATTTGCCTAGGTAATCCACCAATATATTTTTTGATGCAGCGGGATAATGGTGTGACCATCTGGGGCACGACGAGACTCAACTCAAGAAACCGAGTTGTATATGCCAAGCTTTCACCACTACCTTGGGCAAGATCCCAAAATTTGGCTTCGAGTTTCTTCACTTCATTTCGAGGACAGAATTCCTCAGTCATTAGCCTTTTAACCTAATCCCAAGGCAAGGCCATTGCTACATCCACACCTCTATTTCTTTTCTCCTCATTCCACCACGTGAGTGCCCTTTTTTGTAAGACACTTGTGGCATGACGAACACGAAGGTTGTCGGGACAGTCACTATTGAGAAAGGTATTCTCAATACTTTCGAACCATTGAAGAAGTCACGTAGCTCCTTCGGTACCATAAAACTTGAGGGGATTGCACGAGTTGAAGTGTTTGAAGGTGCATTGAGATGGGTTGGCACCACCATTTCCACCATTACCACCATTAGCCCCATGGTTACCATTGGTGGCACCATTAGCTTGAGTGAGTTGAGTTACGAGTTGTGCAAGGATATTAGCGATGTCGGTGTTGGTGTTGGCCACGGGAGCACGACGAGGAGGCATTCTACAGATTTTCACAAGACAAGAAAAGATGTAAGAACTTATGAATGTTGTTTGGGTTTATAAGAATAAGATATCAAATAAAATAGTAATTCATAGTTGGGATTGTACTCAAATAGTGATATAATCACTTGAATACTATGACACATTAAGGTTAATTAAACTCATATAATTTTCAAGGAGACATGCTTTAGCCTATAAGTAAACACTCATCCCGGGAATTCCCAGGAAAGCATACGGGTCCCTCGGTTGATTGGGATTTATGCGAAATGCTTTCCTAGACAGAAAACCCAGAATACAGGTGTCACCCTTCCAGATTGCACGTGTCCTCAAATAATTAACAAAGTTTAAAAACCTTAACGAGGAAATAAAGAAATTTTATAGATTTAGTTCCATGGAGTTTCCACATGCTAAGATGATAATGATAAAGAAGTAGGCAAGAAGGTTACGAGGTTTAGGGAAGGGTAGGGATATGGTTTATTAAATTTATTATTTAAGTATAGTCTAATAAGTCATGAATTTTTTATTTTTTTTATAAGTAAGGTATCAAAAACGAAATAATAACTAATCATAGTAAGCATGTAACACATAGCATGTAACACATAACATGTAGCACATAACATGTAAACATGAAGCATGGTATAAGTGGGTGTCCTAAAGTTACAGTCTAGGTCATGGGTGTCTAATAACCTAATTCCCTATAACCAAGGCTCTGATACCAATCTGTCACACCCCGACCGATGGCGGAGTCATCGGGGCAGGACATGTAGACTATTCATGAGCACAAGGTTGACTAAATTGAAATATATTAATCGTTAAATTTCATTGCCAACGTTCAAACAAAACCAAATCCAAGAAAGAATCATAAATGTAATACATAGACTTCTTTATTTAAACTAGCTAAGTCCAAAGCCTATGTGTAGCACATCTTGATCAAACTCACACATTTGTACCTGAAACATGAATAAAATAAAGTCAACTAAAAAGTTGGTGAGTATAACACAGGTTTGTATAATACTAGCATATAGATTGTAAAACAAATCCTTACATAACATGATAAATAAGGCATTTATGGAGAGCAGCTATTGTGTAACCAAGTACAATCAAACCTTTGTAACTAGCATGCAAAAATTGTGTTGTCGGTAACAATCACCCCAAACTGGGTGGGTTTGTCAGACTCGATAGATCTATCATTGTTTACCGTCGGCTTGAATAGTTAATGATTGCACATAATCACATACAAAAGTTAACACACCTAGCACTCAGGCATAAATCTCAAATTTGCACACATGAATGTAAAGAGGATTTGTACTTGTGTAGTTTGTGTAAGTGTAAGTAATAGTGTTGTATAGTGTTCATGTTCCACCCCAAAAAGTGTAAAAGAGTAAAAAGGGGCTATGTAATACTCACTTGGTTTGAAGGCGTAGCTAACACGAAATACTAGCTAGAAATGAGATCCTTTTAATGCACAACGTTAACCTAGTGTGGAATGTATATAGGATTAATAGTATGCTCGATATTCTATGTTTAAGTCTAGGATTGAATTGGTTGTGTGTATAAAGCTTGTGGTTTGTACTTGAATGGTGTTGTATAAATTAGGGTTTGAGTTTTTGGAATAACTAATAAAACAAAATTATTATTTATAAAAATAAGTTAAGTATTAGAGGTACCTAACTAAATGGTCTTTGTTTAAATGTAAATTAAATAAATAATCGTTACCTTATTTATTTATTTGTAACTTAGTCATTTAGTTGTATTAGATGTTTTAAAATAATTATAAATGTCTTTACTTTATTTTCATAAAGATGTTTAAGTAAATGGTGTAAATAATATTTAAGTGTAGGGTTTAAATATGAATTTAATTTTTGTAAGTTTTAAATAATTAATTTCTATTTATTTATTTTATAAAATCAATTATTTTTATTTAAAAATTAATTTGAAATACTTATTGTTTTTAATTTATGGAAATACTTATTCTGCTAAGAATTTTCCGACACACGGCCGTGCCTCGACAAGGCACGATCGTGGCGCGACCGTGCAAGTCAGGGACGCGATCGGGTTGACCAAACAGAATGCATAATTGGGTTGTTCACTAGGCACGATCGTGTCTTGGGCCAGGCACGACCGTGTCTAGGGTTTTGAGGCATGACAAAGTCTAGCCAAGGGCATGACCGGGTCTGAGTGTGGGAGGCACAACCGCGCTGGTATTTGGCGCGACCGTGTCTCATGAAGCATGACCGCGCTAGAATGCTAGCGCGACCGTGTCTGTTCCAAACAGATTCAATTTGACTAATTCTTATATTGTTAATGTTGGAATTCATGGGGCTTTCACCCATTAGATCATCATGAGTTTTTTTGTATAAATTAATTGTATTTAAAACGTGTCTAAGGTTCGATTCGATTAAATCATTTTTAACGAAATTGTAGGTTCGGGTTCGTGGTGATTTCCATAATGAAAGCCCAAATTAATATGGGGCTTTTGATCTATGAACTGAATCGAGTGAGAAGAAGGTTTCAATTACCCGAAAGTGTAGCGAATTGATAGAGAACGGTAGAGAGGAGTTCCGGCGTCGACGAGTTTGGTTTCCGGCGTCTTCTGCTACGATTCCGGTTGCTTCAAGTGGGTCAGTAGCTTCTGGGAGGATCGTTTGTGCGTTTGCTTGGGAGAATTGCAATCAAATTGGGGAATTCGATGGTCTAGTGGACGATTATGATGATTATTAGATGAATTGATATAATTCCGGTTATTTGTTGTAATTATGATGATCAAGTGGCTTAACTCTGTTTGTTAATATTTGGAACGTGTAAAACGGTTATGAAATCGAACGTCTCTGTGATTAAAGGCTGCATTTACCTTTCAACTGATGAGAGGCGCGACCGTGCCAAGGCACTTGGCGCGACCGTGCCAGAACGAGGCGCGACCGTGCCTATTAGGGTTTCTTGTTACTTTTCAACATCAAACCTTGTAACTTTAGTCTTTGACATATTTGTATAAATAGATACTTATTTAGTGTTCTAGTAGGTTATAACCGAGTAAAATTTGCGGATTTGCATTGAAATATAGTATTTAATTAATGATACGAATAGAACAAAACAGTGCACTAGAATTGGGTTTGAAATGCATTACATTGAATTGAAATACGGATACTAAAAATCAGAAATGTTACACGTTCCGCTATGGAGTCAAGGAATCTGGCTGCTCAAAGGGTGGCGGCCAGCTGCTTGGCCAACGGTCCGCTACAGATGGACCTTGGATGGCGGACCGATAGCATCAACGATAACGGTACGCTACCCATGTCCCTAGGAACCCTCTTCATCAGACACGTGTCCTGGACACGTGTAGGGCATGCTACAGCATGCCGAAAGCGTGGTCGGTGGCGGACCACCACGGCCTTCCCACACAGTCCGCTGTGGACGTGTCGCACACCTACTTTGCATGGCCGCCACATGGCGCGCATGCGGAGCACAAGGGGCGGTAGCGGACCACCACAGACCTGGATAGTGGTCTACTACGGGGCTAAGTCAGGCCTATAAGTAGAGGAGCAATTTCTCTTCATTTCTCACACCAACTCTCAAGCTCTCTCTCGAATCTCCTCTGCTCCTGAGCCCTCCAGCCGTCCCGACTCCCGAGCCTCTCCTCCCTAGCCACTCTTCGTGGTTCGACCGACTTTCGCTTTTTTTCCGAAGTCAAGCGTTTAAGAGACAAAGAAACCCGAGGAAGTTATAGAGGTGGTAGTTGAAGTACTAATGATTTAAGAGTTGATTATTAGAGCCGCTTAGCTCTAAGTTATTATCTTTCAACCGTTCAAACTTCCGATCAAGGTGAATACTCGTCTATATCATAAATACTCGTTCTCATAGTGAAAGCGAGTCTGTCAAAACAATTTATAAGACGTGATTGTGCTATAGGCACCTTCACGCAAAAGTTCAAACGATTTACGTTTACGAAAATGGCAAAACACGATAATTAAATACTTACTCATACTAATCCTAGAATTAGGGGTTCAACCCCTGGGGATGTTGATACCCAAGAAGTGTACGTAAAGTTTGACCAAATATTTATACTCGCTCCGGATCCAGTTGGGCCGGGTGGGGTTGGCTTGTATGTCGGCTGATTGCGTAAAACGCAGGAGTGTCGGTTAAGCCGCGTAGCCCCCGAGTACTTATCCAATGTATACAAATGGATGAAATGGAAGAAAGTGATTTAATCACTAGAATCCGCCGATGATGAAATGTTTAACTATTTAATTAAACTGTTTTGCCATGTTTATGAAAATGATTTGAGGTCACAAAGTATTCACAAGCTTGTAGCTGACGTTCATTTTCCAATGTATTTAGGAAAAGAATGAAATGACCTCATCATACCGAGACCGGCTACGGCCTAAGTCCCGATGACAGTTTTGTTGCATTGCCGGGTCAGGCCACACACGTAGACCCGGTGCAACCCGAATATATGTTATTATATGTCGTGCATTGCATAGAAAGACCTTGAAGAGTAAACAAGGTTAAGGTGACCGAAGGACTACATTTTCCTTAGGCAGATTACCTCCTTGTAATCCTACTGACTTTGCGTCAGAGTTTTGATTTGAAATCAAATATACAAACGATCGGGTTTTCATACCTTGTTATTTAAATACAGATAATATTTTGTCTACATGACGAGATTTCAAGATTTACAAAACCAACCTTTAAAGTTGAGATGAAAGAATACATTTTCAAACGTTATTCCGCTGCACAAAAACAAACTCTGAAATCAAAGCAGTACCGAAAGTGCCAACTGGCGTCGTAGCCGGGTAACGTCCCGGGGGTGCCCGGGGTGGGGTGTAAGATAAAGAGTTTATCCGTATCACGAATATTAATAAAAGAGTATTAATAGATCAAATGGATCGCGATAATGAACGTGCTTATTAATATAGGATATTAAAATACAAGCGTGCGGGAGATAAAGAGTTTATCCATATCACGAACCATACATATAAAATTGAGAATTTTATATAAACCGGTCTATATATTAGCATGCATATATGCTGCACGGTGTGTTTTTGACCCGTAACTGGTAAAACACTAAATAAATCCCTAATAAAATAAATATACCGGTGCCTCCCTATTTCAGGACACTTGAAACGATATATCCAAACCCGTGAGTATATGTGCCTCAACCTTACACTTGGGCCTACGGATGTCGAGACAAGGTGATGTCGCGACAAGCTGATGTCACGATTCTCGAGAGTTATCGGCCGACATGCACATGTTGCTGGATTAGGACGAGATATTGCTCAACCCTGTAAGAAGTGCTTCGGCCAATTACTAGGGAAGAGTGGGAACATATAAGGCTAACCATACCAACTCAATACGTTAGATCTTTTTGACCAGCTTTGTAATCATGAGAATTGTATTGGATACAATTAGTAACAGTTACCTACCTAAATAACTATGTCTTATGGAAACTGGTTACCCATACATAAAACATAGTGAACCATGAATCTCATTCCTTGACAAGATATAATGTTTTTCTTATATGTTCATTATTTTAAGGAAATATTTTCCATCGAAAATACTAAAACCGACTTTGTTCTTTGTAGATGTCTTCAAATTCAAACTTCTCCCATAATGCTCCCCGCTACATCTTTGAGAAAGAAACTCTTAATAGTACTAACTTTGTGGACTGGTTCCGTAGCCTAAGAATTGTTCTTAGGGCTGATAAGAAGGAACACGTTCTTAAAATTCCCTTACTCGAACAACTTTATACTAATTCAAAAGAAGCCCTTGATGCCTGGAATAAGCATGTTAGGGACTAATTGGATGCGTCAATGCTTATCATGGCAACAATTGAACCTGAATTTAACATAAACGTTTAAACGGGTAATGCATATGAGACGATTAATCTATTGAAGGAAAGGTTCCAACAACAAATAAGGATTGAACTTATGAGATACATGAATATCCTTTCGTCTTGCAAGTTAGAAGAGGGTGGCAGTGCTAGTCAACATTTTCAAAGAATGGTTGGCTATATAAATCAGCTGAAGGAATTGGATTTTGACACAGGACGTGGCATGCTTGTGGATTTAATCCTAAGCTCTCTCAATGACTCATATGATGGTTTCATCAAGAACTACATAATGAGTGATATGAAATGTTCTTTAACCAAACTGCACATGTGCATTAGTAGTTTTAAGTTTCAGGCTGAACATGTTTACATTGAAGCTTTATTAAACTTTGAACTAAAGCAATAATCTTTTTTTTTTACACAATAGATCATAGCATTTCGTGGCTCACCTACATGTTTTTCTTAAAATCCATTGACAGTAAGCTACTCCTCCTTTTACTACATACGTGAGCATGCATACGATGGATTACGCACTTCGTACATGTGTTATACCACATGTTTATAGATCTGTTGGACTACCCGGTGGGACCAAGGTTTCTAAGTACTTGTCGGCACTATTAGGATGTGTTGGATACCTTGATTCGGCCGAATAACATCAGATTAAGAATGTCAGATTTCAAGGGTTG
This sequence comes from Smallanthus sonchifolius, assembly GCA_023525975.1. Classification (NCBI taxonomy): domain Eukaryota; kingdom Viridiplantae; phylum Streptophyta; class Magnoliopsida; order Asterales; family Asteraceae; genus Smallanthus; species Smallanthus sonchifolius. The sequence goes on along the minus strand of CM042018.1, from coordinate 72,772,499 downwards.
GCTAGTGAACTTGCTCATGCGAACTTATCAAGTTAGCTACAGGGCAATACTAAGCGAACTTGATAAGTTCGCCTTAGGGACAGGGAGGCCAAACACTTGGGATTATTTTTTAAAACTTTCAACTTAAACTTTGATATTTTTAAGTCATTCTTGTCTCATTTTCCATGCCTTCTTTAAGCTTTTTATATGTTTGTGTTTTACAGGAATTGGATAGAAGGTTTGAGAGTAAGCACAATCAGGTGGCGTTACTCAACGCTGAGTTATCTGAGGCAGCAAATTTTAGGCAAATTATCACTTTTCTGAACCGCTCAAGAATTGCTTATGCATTGTCTCCATCTATAGTTCTTTATGCTACTTATATTCAACAATTCTGAGAGACTGCATAACATGACTGCACTGTGACTCCAAATGTGATATGAGCCTGTGTGCATAACCAAGACATTGCAATATCATTGGAAACAATTCGAGCTGCATTTCACTTTGGAGGAGATGTGAATAATCCTACAAGTTTTCCTAATACCCTGATAATGGGATGTTTTCATAGAATGGGTTACTGTGAGAAAACCAATGATTCCCAAGCAAGAAAGGGTGGACTTCTTGGTCAATGACGTTACTTCATGCGTGTGATGATCCAATGTATATCTCCACGGAAGGCAGGTTCTGATGGTCTTAAGTCATCTCTCCAAGCTGCAATGGTGGATCTTATTCTAAACAAGGGATTAAATTTTGCATATTAGATCTACCGATAGATTGTGGCTCAGATAACACCAACAGAAGAACATAGATTCCAGATGTATCCTACATTCATACAAACAATCTTGAAACATGTTATTGAAGATTTACCAGCGGTAGGGCAAGTACTTCATCTAACGCCCATGCATAAGAGGATTTTTATAAAATGTCGAAAAGTAAAGCAACAAAATCCTGATCAAATTCTAGTACCAACAGAGTTATTTGGGCATATTGTAAATCCTGATTATGTGGCACCAGTTAATGACAACTGGTTTAATCCAGATGAGGTGCAAGCTTCACAAACACAGCTACAAACACATCAGCAAGCACAACCAGCCCAAGTACAACCAGAAATTCCTATTCAAGAACCTACTCAAGTTCAACAAGAAGATTCTGTTCTGGATCAAGTTCATGAAGATGTACAACAACATGAAGAGCCAGTACATGATGAAGAGGTACAAAATGAAGAAGAAGAAGTAGAGGAACCTGTCACACCCCAACCGACGGTGGAATACGTTGGGACGGGACATGTGGAATATTCCTAAGCACATGATCAAACTATGGTTTCATATATTAATTAAATCCAAATTTTTATAACACTTGTTCAAACAAAACATGTACAAACATACTAAGGAAACAAAGTACACCAACAATGTTTAATTTATTATTTAATTTTGTAAATGATCTCAAATGTTTGTACCTGAAATATGATGAAAACAAGGTCATCTAAAAATAGTTGGTGAACATACATAGGTTTTGACACCTCAAATAGTTTCCAAATGTTGTGTACAATTCATATGAAGCATGGTTTAATAAGAAAATTATGCAGAACCACTATAGTTAAAACTGGGGCGTATAATCAAACCTTGTGATTGCATACAAAGTTATCCAAATGTAATATCGGCAACAATCACCCTACCTGGGTGGGTTTGTCAGACACAATAGATCTATCATTGTTTACCGTCGGCTTGTACTGAGTTAATGATTGCATTTGCACTATGCACACAAGTATGTAATTGTAGCTTGCACTCATAGTGTTCAAGCATAAGGCAAAAAACATGCACGCATGTTCAAAATGTAGAATTGTATAAATTGCAAATAGTTTCAATGAAATCATGTTCCACCACAAAATGTAAAAATATGTAGAAGGGGTTATGTAAACTCACTTGTAATAAGTAGCTTGGTATCACACGAAGAAGTTGTTATTGCACAAGTGTCTAGCTCACCATAATGTCAACCTATGTTTGATGGTGTAAGTGTATCAATTGTGTGTTCAAATGATTAAAGGGATTCTAATGTGGAAAGAGGTGGATGCGAATGTCCTTGTTTATGCAAGAAATGTTTGTTTGAGTTTCGAAAGATACTTATGAAAAATCCTTGTAAAAAGTATAAGTGTATGAATGAATGGTTCCATTTGTTCTGTACACATTTAGATAAATGTATATATGAACAATTAACTAGTGCTCTTTGTTTATATACAATTAATTGAATAAATAAATTTACCCTTGTTTGTAAATTAATAAATAAATAAATAGGTGAATGAATAATAACTAACTTCGTAAATAAAATAAAATCTCTTAATTATTTAGTTATGATTTTTATGAAAAACACGTATATAAGTCTTGATCAAATTAATAAATAATCGAGTCATAATTTATTACTTAAAAATATGATTTTGTTCTAACCATTGTATATAGGAAAGTAGTGACAATTTAAATAAATGAGTGTAGATAATAATCTAATTAGTCAGTAATTAAATTAAAGTATAAAATTATTTTGTTAAGATAATTATATAAATTAATTAGAGTTTTATTAGATTTTTACGCAAATAATGAATAATAAAATGGTTTTCTTGAAAGTTTAAATAATTAACTTTTATAAACCAGATCTGAGTTTAAAAGGGTTTATAAAACTAATTTTTATAGGTTGATTTGTGGTTGGAAAAATGATTTTTTTTTTAAAATGGGACTGCCCGGATTCGAACTCGGGTCTGCCCTGGAGGAGGCCACTGTGTTACCTATCGATCTGGGCTAAAAGCCATGCCATTAACAGGTTATCTATATACTTAACAAACAAACCCCGACCACCTTCCTCCCCAATCGAATTGGCTCAAACCCTAGCCCCAAATTATCTCGATTAAGCAACGATGGGTATTCCAACCATGGGGCTTTCAATCTGGAGGTTATGACGAGCAAAATGGCATGAGAATTACCTGCAATGAGTGCGTGAGGAGGACGAACGGCTGAAGACTTCGGGTTGGAGTTCTTCAGCCTAAATCGAGTTCTAGGGATTAGATAAATTGAAATTGCGAGTCCAGAGAGCTTCAAGTGGGTGTCGCGCATGATGTGGGTTCATTTTTATAGATCGAATTCATCCAGAACACGCCATTGATGTTTGAGTTGTGGGAGATCGGTTACGGGTCATGATTAGGAGTTAATACCTTTGATTTCCATTAAATTGAACCATTATTAGCATTCAAAATCTATCGTATAACGTCTACGCACGTTCTGAGATCGTTAATCAGGCTTGAATTCACGAATTTGTGTTGGAACATGGTGTGTGACAACTAGTCTTGTAATAGAATAGGTCTTTATATTTTGTATGTAATGTTTTCTTAAAGTTGTTAAGCTGTTTGTAACAGGCGAACTTAACATGTTCGCCTGATATAGTTGTGGCGAACTTAAGAAGTTCGCCTAAGACTAGAACTGGCGAACATATTATGTTCGCCTGTAACAGTTGAGTGTCACCTATAAATAGTGCTTAGTCTTGTCATTTGTAATAGCTAGTGATCTTGTAAGCACATTTATCTGAGTAATACAATGAGCTTTTAGTGAATCTTGTCTTGTGTGTTTATCTTGTGTTCTTATCCGTACGAGACGCGTTTATTCGTTAGGATTCCGCACTACGAGTATTCGTTGTGTGTTATACGTTTGAGATCGATCCGTAGACTCGTTGGGACCTACAATTGGTATCAAAGCTTTTGCTCTTGATTAGAGATCATCGTGTGACACCGTTTCGTTCTGATTTACATCAAAACATTGAGATTTTTGAAGCTTTGTGTAATTGCTGGGTTTTTTACAAGTTTTCGTTAATGGAGAGGCTGATTTGATCAATTGTGGAGGTGTTTTTGTTGAAATTGATCCGTTAGAAGTGTTCTAATTCATGTTTTGAAGAATCCTACGGATGGAATTTGTTTAATTCTTATAAAATTGCAAGATATGTTGATTCTCAGTCTAGTTCGAGCGTTTGGGTGATAAAACAGTCTTCCTTGTTCTTCAGCTGAAACAGGCGAACTTGTCCAGGCAGTTAGAGGCGAATTTGATTCAGCGAACTTGTTAAGTTCACCTTATCCAAATCAGGCGAACTTAATCAGCGAACTTATTAAGTTCTCTTATACTTGGTCAGGCGAATTTACCTAAGTTCGCCTAAGTCAGAACTTGTTCATAAAGTTTCAAAGTGTTTAATTTTTACAAGATTTCAAATATGTCGAGTTCAAATCATTCTAGTGTGAATAATATGACTCATTTGTTGAACTATGATAATGAAATTGGTACTCCAACTAAACCACAAAGACTGATCAATTTGAAAGATTATTCTAACTGGAAAAGTCGGTTTGAGAACTATGTTAACATCAGTGATACAAGCATGTGGATTCCAATCAGTGAAGGATACAAACATCCTGTATATAGTATATGGGAGTTACAGATACACCAAAATCAGTTTCAGCTCTTACTACTAAAGAAAAACTTTTGTATGATCGAGAAAAGAAAGCACTTGCTACTTTATCCATGTGTTTGCCTTAAGATATATATCACACTTTCAAAAAGTTTACTACTTCGCGTGATCTTTGGGAAGGGTTAACCAAGAGATGTGAAGGGAGTACAGACATAAAAAAGAGCAGAAAAGAATTGTTAAAGAAATAGTTTAGTTTGTTCAAGCATTTTGATGGAGAAACCATTTATGAATTGATGTCAAGATACTATCATTTGTTAAGTGAAATGGTAAACAATGATATTGGATACAAGAACAGAAAGGTACTTGAAAAATTTCTGGATGCGTTACCATCACATTTTGAGATGTATACCATTGTTATCAAAGAACAGCCAGGGTTTGATGAACCGCGTCTTGAAGATCTTATGGGAAAGATTCAGTCATATGATTTGAATAAACAAAAGTAATATATAGTTTATTAGGATCCTAGCATTTATTTTGTTAAGGGTATTTCTACACAGAAATCTGGAGTTGCACTGTTTTCTGGAGATATTTCGGATAGTCCAAAAGAAATCTCTTGTAATGAAGGTTCATGTTTTGTTGCTTCAAGTTCTGGATGTTCTCAAAATTCCAAATGTGATAATCACTCATGTCATCAAAATATGTCTCCTAAAGCTGCAGATGATATGATGGTTATGATTGCTTCATTTCTAACATCATATGAGAACTTTATCGGTCGCAAAATCACTGATCCTGATATGATTGAGGAAGATTTTAAACAATTGGATAAAGATGCTTTGGAAGAAATGAATATACAATGGAATATGGCTTTATGGATGCGATAAGGAAAGGAACATTTGAAGAAGACTAGAAAGAAGTTCATTGGGGTATCTAGTAAAACAAAGATGGGTTTAGACAACTCAAAAGTAAAATGCTACAATTGTCAGGAGTTTGGGCACTTTGCAAGGGAATGCAACAAACCAAAAGTTCAGAATCAAAATTCTTCAATTAACCAGAACAATCAGAATAAGCAGAATACTTCCACAGCTTTGATGTCTCAACATGAAGAAAATTATGACTGGGGTATTCATTTGGATGATATTGTTGGTCATGTCAATCAAGCATTTATCGCTGAAGTTTATTCTGAGGATGTTACTGATAGTAGTTCTTCTGATGATGACTCAACTGATTCTGGAAGTATTAATGAAGTTGAAGAATGTATTATTCAGAATGATGAATCTAAGTTTTCAACTGAAGAATTACTTGATAATAATAAAGCTGCTGGGAAGGTGACTGAGAAGATTGCTGAAATGTTGTCTGAAGCAAATGCATTCATGGCAGATTCTAAAAAGGTACAAAAGGTTGTTTCTTGTTCTAAATGCATTGAATCTGATTAAAAAATTACCAGATTGTGTGATGATAACACAAATCTGATCTTTGATATGAAGGTAATTCACACATCAAACCAAACTTTAAAAGAAAATGAAAAGCTTTTGAACATTAGAATTGAATCTTTAAAAGAGGATATTAAAGCTTTACAAATTAAAGTAAATGATCAAGCATTTCATCTTGATGTGGCATATTCTGAATATGAAAAGAAAATTAATGAACTTGTCCAATCACAGGCAGAGGTAACCAAATTGATGAGAAAGATTGAGGGTTATAAAAATTACAGTTTTCTGTTGGAATATTATAATGATAAAGCTACAAATGAAAAAGTTGTAACATTTCTGATTTTTAGTACTCGTATATTCAATTCAATGTAATGCATTTCGAACCCAGGTCTAGTACACTATTTTGTTCGTACCATTAATTAAATACTATATTACAATGATAATCCACAAATTTTACACGGTTGTAACCTACTAAAACACTACATAAGTACTTGTTTATACAAATATATCAAAGACTAAAGTTACAAGGTCTGATGTTGAAAAATCAACAAGAAACCCTAATAGGCACGGTCGCGCCTCGTCGTGGCACGGTCACGCCAAGTGCTTTGGCACGATCGCGCGACTTGCTTTGGAACGATCGCGCCCGGTGCCTAGGCACAGTCGCGCCTCGTTTGGGCACGGTCGCGCCTAGTACCAGTTGAAACGTAAATGCAGTTTTAATCGCTCGATCGTTGATTGTCGTAACCGATATACGTTTCACTTTCATAGACAAAGAAAACGAATATTATCAATTGTAACCATTAACAACAGAAAACCGATTCAAGAAAATCAAAACCTCCTCATTTGAAAATCCTCTCCTTTGAACATCGATCCTCCTATTCTGGAGTGAAATTCCCCCAACCAAACGCTACACGATTCTCCCAGAAGCAACTGAACCATTTGAAGCAGCCGGAATCATAGCAGAAGACGCCGGAAGCCAAGCTCACCGACGCCGGAACTCCTTTCTACCGTTCTCTATCAATTCGCTACTCTTCCAGGTAATTGAAACCTTTTCCTCGTTCGTTTCAGTCCATAGATCAAAAGCCCCATATTAATTTGGGCTTCCATTATAGAAATCATCCCGAATCAGAATCTATGTTTTATTCAAAATGATTTAATCGATTTCGACCCTGAACATGTTGTTTATACAATTAAAACAACCCATCATACTCGTAATAATACTATAAATAAAAGCCATATGATTTACATAACTAACAATATAAAAATCAGTCAATTCGTGTCTGATTTGGAAGAGACACGGTCGCGCTAATCATCTAGCGCGGTCGTGCCTCATGAGACGCGGTCGTGCTGGTTACCAGCGCGGTCGTGTCCTCCTGTTCAGACCCAGTCATGCCATTTGGCTAATCTCAGTCGTGTCTCAGAATCATAGACACGATCGTGCCGAGCCAAGGCATGGTCGTGCCTAGTGATTTGTCTAGTTATGTCTCTGTTTGATCAACCCGGTCGCGTCCTGACTAGCACGGTCGCGCCCGTGGTTCGAGCACGATCGTGTCCTTCCCAGGCACGGTCGTGTGTGAGTTAAATTTTTGGCAGAATTATAATTTTTATATATTTTTCAAAAAATAAATATTTCTGATTAAATTTCAAAATAAAAATAGTTGATGCATTAAATCTATTTAGAAAGATCAAATAGTTAATCTTCGAATAAATAGAAAATTATTTATTTAACGTTTATAAAAATTAAATTTACAATTATTGTAAGTATCTTAATGGTTAAGTTACATATTTTATAAATAAATAAATAAGGAAATGATTATTTATTTAATTTATATTTAAACAAAAACAATTATTTATTTATACTTAGTTACATCAAATATTTACACTATTTTCATAAACAATAATTATTTAACCTACTTACTTAGCTATTCAATTTCAAACCTTAATCAAAATGTTCCAAAAATATTTATTTCAAACTTTATATCGTATTCAATACTTCCAAATACAAATCAATGGCTTTATACACAAATCCAAGTTCAACATTTGACTCAAACTTTGTGCACGCTATTGATACAATATATATTACACTTTAGGTTAACTTGTGCTTTTGAAGGATCCTTATTACTATCTAGTACCTTTTGTTAGCTACGCCTTCAAACCATGTGAGTATTACATAACCCCTTTTACTCTTTTACACTTTTTGGGGTGGAACATGAACACTATACAACACTATCACTTACACTTACACAAACTACACAAGTACAAATCCTCTTTACATTCATGTGTGCAATTTGAGCTTTATGCCTGAGTGCTAGTTGTGCTAACTTTTGTATGCGATTATGTGCAATCATTAACTATTCAAGCCGACGGTAAACAATGATAGATCTATTGAGTCTGACAAACCCACCCAGGTAGGGTGATTGTTACCGACAACACAATGCTAGTTACAAAGGTTTGATTGTACTTGGTTACACAATCGCCGCTCCCCATAAATGCCTTATTTTATCATGATATGTAAGGATTTGTTTATTTACAAACTATATGCTATCTATATACAAACCTATGTATGCTCACCAACTTTTTAGTTGACCTTATTTTATTCATGTTTCAGGTACTAATGTGTGATTTGATCAAGATTTGCTACACATAGGCTTTGGGACTTAGTTAATTTGAATAAAGGATTTTATGTATTTCAATTATGTTCTTTCTTGGATTCGGTTGTGTTTGGATTATTTGAAATGAAATTGATGTTTAATATATTACAATTTAGTCAACCTTATGCTCATGAACAGTCTACATGTCTCGCCCCGATGATTTCGCCATCGGTCGGGGTGTGACAAAAGTGGTGGGAGGTATAGGTTATTGTCCTTCCTTTGATGATAAGGAAATTGGTGGGGGAATTGGTTATTGTCGTCCGTTCAATGGTAACTATACTTCTCGTAGCATTGAGACAGTGACAAAAGAAGATCTAGAGCCAAAAACAGTTCTCAAGGTGAATCATGTTACAGGAGAGGATATGGTTTATGATGACTCTACTGATGAAGAAAGTTTTGATTCAGAAAAAGTTGAAGACATTTTGAAAGAATGCAAAGTTGAGGAACCTGTCGAGGTTAAGAATGAAATCAGAGACATGTATTTTAACTGAACCAGATGAAGGTGTTGAACAACCAAAACCTAAAATTGTGAAAACTTTTGTAAGCAGTGGTTTTGATTATCAAGAAACTAAAATAATTGAAAAAACTTCAATACTTGATTTTATCAAAACTAAAGTTGATTCAGAAAAATTCAAGTTTCTTCAAACATCTAACACTAACTCTCAGTGTAAATCATCGAGTTCAAAGGGAATTCAAAAAGAAAAGTATGTTAGGGTATACAAAGAACGACGTGCTTGCTTTCATTGTGGGGTTGTTGGTCATATTCTGAGAGGTTGTCCTGATAAGAATAAGGGAAAGTGTTTAGAAGATCCTAGGATGGGAAGACCTTTCATTGAACCACCAACAAGACCGGTAAAGAATCCTGTGATAGCTAAACATGCTGATGTCAAGTTTGGGAAGAAACATGCTTCTAAATCTGAAGTTTTAGTTCTTGAAAAACCAAAGGATGGGAAGATTGAATCTTCTGGAATTAAGAAAAGTGGTTCCTCATTTGTTATTGAACAAGAGAAGGTCAAACTATCTAGACCTCAACGTAGAAGAAGAAACAAGAGATTAAAGAAGCTTTTAGAACAATCGGTTGTAAAAGAGTTGTGAATCTTCTGAAGTATCAACACAAAAAGAAACTGTTAAGGTTCAACCACCAAAGAAATCCAAGAAACAAGTTTTTGATTCCGAAAAACAGTCTCCTAAAATAGAGGAGAGATTTGATTGTGTCTTAAAAGAGATTATTTATTTTGGTGAGTCGGGCCGACCCAAGACCACTATGGCTTGGGTCTCCATTACTAACTAATTTTTTTCTGTCTGTGTGGAGGGACTCCAAGGAGGACTGTTGGCAACCACAGGTATGTTGATAGTGTATGTTCTTGACACATGACAGGAAACATTAACTTATTGGAGAATGTGAAAGAAATACAAGGTGGATATTTAGCCTTTGCGGGGAAGAAAGGCGGCAACATTTCTAGTCAAGGAACTGTGTCAAATGTTCGATTGAGCTTTGAGAAAGTCAATTATGTGGTGCAGCTCGAACATAATCTGTTATCTGTTTCACAAGTTTGTGATAAAGACTTCTCATTTCATTTTAATAAGTCAGAATGTTTGGTGTTGAAGCCTGGATTTGAGATACCTGAAGAATGGATCCTTATGAGAGCTCCGCGAAAGAATGATACGTATATGCTTGATATGAGCACGACAACGACATCTTCGTCTGTGCTAACGTGTCTTCTATCAAAAGCTTCTGTGTCTGAGTCAACTTTGTGGCACCGCAAAATGGCTCACATCAATTTTAGAAAAATGAATTTCTTAGTGAAGAACGGGCTAGTTTCTGGTGTCCCATCAATGAGATTTCAAGTGAACGAAGACTGTATTCTGTGCAAGAAGGGGAAGCAGCACAGGAAATATCACATATCCAAGATTTTCGTTGATATAAATTTATTCGGACCTATTAGTGTCAAGAGTGAAGGTGGCAAATCATATTGTTTGGTAGTGACTGACGATTATTCAAGATTTCTGTGGGTAAAATTTCTGGTTTTGAAGGATGAGACTGTAGACATTCTTAAGTTTCTGATTGTGGGGCTTGAGAGTTTGTTCAAACTGAAAGTCAGGAGAATTCGTAGTGACAATGGAACGAAATTCAAGAATAGAAATATGGGTTTATTTTGTCTACAAAAAGGCATCCATCATTAATTTAGTGCTCCTTATGTTCCTCAACAAAATGGTGTGGCTGAACGGAAGAATAGAACGTTGATTGAGACGGCTCGCACAATGTTATCTGACTCGAAGTTGCCCGTGACTTTCTGGGCAGAGGCAGTAAACACAACTTGTCATGTTCTTAATCGTGTTTTAACTGTGAAAAAACACAACAAAACATGCTATGAACTGCTGAATAACCGGAAGCCTAACTTGAAGTACATGTTGCCTTTTGGAAACCCGTGCACTTTATTCAAGACTCATGACATTCAAACCAAATTTAGTGAGAAGGAAATTGAAGGAATTTTCTTGGGATATGTTGCAAATTCTCAGAACAAGCGAGTTTTTAATAAAGAAAGAAGACATATTAAGGAATGGTTTCATGTTGATTGTGACAATCGTTCTGTTCCTCAAGAGGCCAAAGGACCAGTATGGGCTTTTGAGTATGATGCTTTGTTCCATTCGTTTAATGTTAATCCAGAGATGTCCCATGTCGAAGCAGATCTTTTATATCAGGCATGCTGTAACGATGATTCAATTGTCGATCCACGATCAGTTGTTCCTATTGTGGTTCCTTCTCCGGTTAACCCAAATGGAGCTTCGTCCTCAGGTACAACACAAGATAGTGACAGTGAGGATGATGAAACTGTGTTTCAGGAATCTTCTAATGATTTCCAGAACATAGTTGATGATTCGTCCACACCGGCACAGTCTGAGGGGGAGATACCTTCTAATCTTGATGATGTGATTCAAACTTCAGATATTCCTCAAACTTGTGTGCATAAACATCATCTGACTGATAACATTATTGGTGATTTGAATGCAGGTGTTCAAACGAGACATCGTTCACTTGCTGAATATTCTTGTTTATATGCACAGCTTGTGGATACAGGTATTACGGAGACATGTTTGAATGCTTGTTTTATTTCTCAACCAGTGCCAAAGAATGTCGCTGAGGCACTTGATGAAGATTGTTGGATCGAGGCTATGCAAGATGTCACACCCCAACCGGCGGCGGAAACGTCGGGGCGTGAAACGTGCAGACTGTTCATAAGCTCATGGTTGACTAAAGTTGTAATATATTAAATAACCAATTCCATTTCATAGTTCAAGTAATCAAGTAGAATGTTTACAAGATTCAAAATACAAAATTTCTTTATCAATTTAGATACTAGGTCCAGTTCCTATGTGTAGCATCTTGGATATGAGCTCAAAGTTTAGTACCTGAAACATGTTTAAAACGAGAGTGTCAACTATAAATAGTTGGTGAGCATACATAGGTTTTGACACCACAAGTAAAGTTCAAATGTTTTGTGTACAATTCGTATGATACATGGTTTAAGAAGCATTTATGGAGAATCTAAGTTAAGCTAGTTGCACAGATGTAACCTTGTAATTGAATAACATACCAATGTTAACCAAATGAAGGGCACAACATACCAATGTTGGCCCAATGGAGGGCATAACATACCAATGTTAGCCCAATGAAGGGCATAGCAACACATGCTATCCCGTTGTATGTGTAGTATAATTGCACGAGTATGTCATGTGTATGTATTGTATAATTGCACGAGTATGTCCTGTGTATGTGTTGTATAATTGCACGAGTATGTCATGTGTATGTATTGTATAATTGCACGAGTATGTCATGTGTATGTAGCCTTAACAGTTAGTATTCAGGCACAAAGCATAAATAAACACATATGACCATATGGTAGAATTGTACGCACGTAGTTGTAAATAGCGAGCTGTTGAAGGAACATGTTTCACCCCAAAATACGTGTAAAAAGGAAAAGGGGCTATGTAAAACTCACTTGTGTTGGGTAGTGTAGTTTGCACAGATCAACAAAAATACCAAGCGTGTTGTAGGTCGCTACGTTTGACCTATTGGATAAATGTATAATGCGTGTCATTGTTTGTGTTATTTTTATGTCGAAAAATGGATTTGTATGTTTAGGGTTTGTTTGAAATAAATAAATAAATAATTTTATTTATCTATTTAGTACATTTTAAATAGTAGTGATATATATATTCTTTAAAATGTAAATTTAAATAACTGATATATATTTATATTTATTTAAATATAAATTTAAATAAATAATATTTGTTTAAGTCAAAATATATATTTGTATAAATGGTTTTATAAAAATGATTATATAAACTCACGATTTCATCGATTTCAAACTATCGGGAATTAATCGTTTTAAATCTCTAAATCAAGGATTTGGTTTATAAATGATTCCCGGGTCTTGGGATTTTATAAAATAATTTTTATAATTACATTTTGAAATTTTTTTTAGCTAAAATATGTTAAATAGACTTTAAAATAGAAAAATAATTGATTCTGGTCAGGGAGCACGACCGTGCTCAAGTAGGGCACGACCGCGCTCGTTACCGGGCGTGACCGTGGTGGTCAGAGCGCGCCCGTGGTCGAGTCAGAAGGCACTACAGAGGTTCTGGACATGGAGCACGACCGTGCTCGTATCTGACACGACCGCGTCTAGTGTTTGTTTTTGGTCAAGACTTGTTTGCTTGGTAAGCACGACCGGGCCACACCTGGGGCACGATTGTGCTTGGTCAGGCACGACCGCGCTCAGGGATGAGCGCGACCGTGTCGGGCCTTTTTCAGACACAATTCGATCGATTCTTATATTAATAGCTTCTGGATTCTTAGGGCTTTCACTTAGTGGATGATTACGAATGTTTCTACATAGTTTAATTGTATTTATATCTTGTCTAGAGTGTAGTTCGAGTAAAATTTATGTTTCGGCTTTTTGGTTCAAAATCGGATCGATTTGAGTGTTTCTACTACGAATTGATATAGGGCTTTCGTAGTAGAGGTAGATACAAAGCTGAAGACGTGTTACTTACTTGCTGAAAGTGGGCAATCGAATGCGGTCGGCTACGGGTCGAGCGGCTTCGTTTCTTGGCGATCAATCGGACGACAGAGGTGTTGTGAGCGTCGAGCGAGAGTTCTGAGAGATTGAGTGGGTGTATATGAGGGTGTAGGAAGCATGCAACTTGCTCTCAATTGTTTAATTCACGAGACTTGGTTGTGGTGGGTATGGGATTAAACAAATGTGCAAATTGGAGGACAATTTAGGCGTGTTGCAGGTTGAATTCAGTCGAGTAAGTTCTGACGCGTGAAAACCGGCTTTTCTCTATTTTAAATTTCGCGAATTCAGAGGGTATGGTATGGTTTGACTTCTGCAGAGTCAAGTGGGTTCATCAGCGCGACCGTGTCTACTTTAGGTGCGACCGTGCTTAAGTTGAAGGCGCGACCGTGCCTAGTCCTAGGCGCGACCGTGCTTGCCTAGTTTTGTAGTTTTTGAGTTTTGTCAGTTTTGGTCCTCGAGGCTTGTGAGATAATGGTGTTTTTGTTTAATTTGTTTATTGTAATAGAATAGTTTGTATATGTAACTGCATCGTAGTTTGTTTGTACACGAATCGAAACTGAAATGTGTTTGTTTATTGAAATCAAACGATTACATGATGAAAATTAGAAATGTTACACAAGAGGAGCCGGCTCAATTTGACAAATTGCATGTTTGGGATTTACTTGACTTACCGAAAGGCTCAAGATCTATTGGAACAAAATGGGTGTTTAAGTGCAAACGTGATGATCGAGGTGTTGTGCTACGTAATAAGGCAAGGCTTGTTGTTCAAGGATTTAACCAACAAGAAGGTATTGATTTACGGAAGTTTATGCTCCGGTTGCAAGGATGGAGGTGATACATTTATTTCTTTCATACGCATCATTTAAGGGATTCAAAGTATTTCTGTTGGATGAGAAAAGTGTTTTTCTGTATGGAAAGGTGAAAGAAGAGGTTTATGTAAAGCAACCGCCTGGTTTTGAAGACTCTAAGTTTCCAAACAAAGTGTTTAAACTTGATAAGGCGTTATATGGTCTTCATCAGGCCCCTCGCGCTTGGTATGAAACTTTTTTAGTACACTTACTAGAGAATGGCTTTGAACGTGGCCAAATTGACTCCACTCTTTTCATCAGAAAAGCAAGGGGAGATATCTTACTAGTTCAAGATTATGTCGATGACATAATTTTTGGGTCGACGAATGTGGATATGTGTAAAGACTTTGAGAGAGTTATGAAGCTGAAATTTGAAATGAGCAGCATGGGTTAGTTATCTTTCTTTTTAGGTATTCAAGTTGATCATAAAGAAGATGGTTTTTTCATTCATCAAATGAAATATGTGTCGGATATTTTGAAGAAATTCGAGATGTCAGATACTTCAGCGTTCAGTACCACAATTCCGGTTAATAACAAATTAGATTCTGACTCGAAAGGGAAGGAAGTTGATTGTAGATTATACAGAGGAATGATCGGATCTTTAATGTATCTGACTGCGACAAGACCTGATATTATGTTCCCTGTATGCTTGTGTTCGAGGTTTCAGTCTAAACCTAAGGAATCTCATCTGATTGCTGTAAAGCGGATTTTTTGATACTTGAAGGGTAAACCAAGTTTGGGTTTATGGTATCCTATTAATTCTGATTTTGATTTTAAAGCTTTTACAGATTCAGATTATGGAGGTTGCGGTTTAGATAGAAAGTCAACGTCTGGTGGTTGTCAATTCTTGGGAAACAGACTTGCGTCCTGGCAATGCAAGAAGCAAACATCGGTTACAATTTCAACCTGCGAGGCCGAATACATTGCTACAACCAGTTGTTCTCAAATTCTCTGGATTCAACAGCAGTTGAGAGATTATGATCTGAATTTCACAGAGACACCAATGTTTATTGACAACACTGCCACGATGTCTATCACTAATAATCCTGTAAAGCACTCGAAAACAAAGCATATTGAAATTCGACATCATTTCATCCGAGATTGTGAAGAGAAGAAGCTAATTGAGTTGGTGAAAGTTCATACGGACAATAATTTTGCTGATCTATTTACCAAAGCATTCGATCGGTCACGGTTTGAATTTCTTACTCAAATGATTGGAATGATTAATCCTGGGTGAAAAAGATTTTCAAAAAGGTCTTTCATGGAAGTTTTATTTTTAGTTTTCTTTTTAATTTCATGCTTTAGTTTCATTAGTTTACTTTCTTTTAGAAAATCCAAAAAAAAATGAAAAAGATAAAACCGGAACTGGTTGAAGTTTGAAAAGAAATGAAAGTACAACAGTAAATGATCAAACACACATGACCATAGAATGACTACTTGGTTTCTGTATTTATGTTTCAAGTTTGTGCTTATATGATTTGATCTAAACTTCTTAGTCTGCATAAACAGGAAATGATAGTTCATGACTGCTTGACGTTGTTTTTATAATTTTTAATTTGAATATTTACATGTAATTTGAATTGTCAGTAGGCTAGAAGCATTTTTAGACCATTAGTAGTGTGAAAACATAATGTTCTATGTCACAACGGTTATTTCAACCCATGATATGTCGGGTGTGTGTGTTAAAATATCATTATCAGATATAGAATATGAGGCTTTAAGAATTTCATGAGACCAGTATCGGATTATGTCATTCGCACAATTTTTCAGTTCACTTCACTGCCCATGCCCCGAAAAACATGCAATGTGTTGTTGAACTAAGATATGTCTTGATAACATCTGTCAAGCATATACTTGCCCTTGAATCAAAATCACTTGATTATCCTGATTCATTGAAAAGATCCAGATAACAGTTGGTCCACATTACCCTGAATTATTGAATCAATCGATCCTTTATTAAATTTTTCATCTGTTACATGATATCATTGAGAATCATCAAAGCCAAACCAATCTATATGAATCACTTGATTCTGAATCGTTATGATTCTTTATATCCTTTAGGATCTGCTTCTTTTACTGTGCTAATTGATGTAATTTCGTCCTGGAGATTGATATACATATTCTTTTGCACAAAGTCTCATATGTCTTGAAGAAAGTTCAATTTACTTTCTCTTGGCATACTTGTGGGGTACGTGTTGTTTTCATATAAATGGTATCAACTCACAGGAACGTGGGATGAAAACACTTTTGGTTTCAAATCTTATAATGCTGACAACTTGAATTGACATGTAGTGTATTGCAAATTCGGTATGAATAAGTTAGCAAGTCATGCTCTGATCCTGTTTACTTTGAAGTTTATCGCATATCATTTCATGATTTTCAAAATGTTTGACAGTTTTGAAGTATTGGTTCTGAGAATTTCGTTGCTGAGATATCATGTGATGTTGCACAATATGCTTGTTGGTTTGCTAAACTGAGATCTGTATATACACAGAATTCCATAGGTCACCCTTAGATTTGCTAGGGATTTTATATCTGGAATGTGTGTGTTTCATCAAAGATACTGATATGATCTTCTTACTCGCAGTGTTCGATCAAAACAATATGTGATTCAGTATGTACAAACAAAATCCAAAAAGATTTTCTTTTCTTTGTTTACTGCTCTATTTCTTTTTGAAAAATACAAAAAGATTTTAGTGTGTTTTTTTAGCAAAAAGTTTGAAAAATCCAAAAATATGTTCTTTACTTGTTCCAGTTAGTTGTTATTAGAAAACATCAAAAAGATTTTATTTCTGTCTTTCATGAGAAGCCTTAATTTCTGGGATTAAGTTGCTGAACAAGTTGAAGGTTGTTTGAATAGAGAGTTACAGTTGAAAAGGTGAAAAATTTCAAATTTTGGTTAGATTAGGCGAACTTGGCTTGTTCGCCTGAGGTGGCAAACTTATTAAGTTCGCTTGGGTTGGCGAACTTAATCTGTTGAGTATATAAGGGTTTTTCAGCGAACATAATCTTTTCACCGTCATTTCTTGTCCTAGCGAACTTAATAGGCGAGTTTATCTGTGAAGTGGCGAACTTGTCTGATTTCAAATATTTGTGGGTGAAAGTGTTCGTGTATTCCAGTATTCATTCCAAATCGATTTGCGTTTTCAACAAAGGTAGATTCATATCATTTCATCCATGGATTTGATCAGAATCAGTGGGTTAGCATATAGGGTTTATCGCTCCTGTCATCCTTGTGTTTTCACTTTGAATTTGTGGTTTAAATTGAAATTCATTGGTCCTTTACACTCGTCAGGTGTTGATGATGGATTATGTGACCCCGATTCCTACTTAACTCTGTGTTTTGATGGAATTTGAATTTTTTTGAATGTTCGTCAGTTTGAGCGAACATGCTCAGGAGAACTTAATAAGTTCGCCACTTGCAACTCTAAGCGAACTTATTAAGTTCGCCTCAGGGTCAGTGGTGTCTGGACTTGGCAAAATTTTTCATTTGTTGTGTTTTTTTAATTTTTTTATTTTACTTTATGTTCTGTATGTTATGAAAATTGCTAGTGTCTAATAATGATTTCCGAGCAGGTAATGGATAGACGTGTTGAATACAAACATAATCAAGTAGCTTTGCTGGATCCTGATTTGGCTTAAGCTGCAAATCTTCAGGAGATAATCAACTTTTTGAATCTGTCTCGAATCAGAGTTGCTTTATCGCCAAATCCTATTATCAGCTTATTATACACAACAATTCTGGGAGACTGCTACTCGTGACACCAATGCTGATCCAAGTGTGATTCGTGGTACTGTTAATAATCAGGAGATTGTCATTTCTGTGGAAACAATTAGAGCTGGTTTGAGTTTGGGGGTGCACATACTGATCTTATTAGTTTGCCCAATCCCTTAATAATGGGGTGTTTTCAAAGGATGGTATGTCGTGGAAGGAAAAATGATTCTCAAGCTAGGAAAGTAGGTCTTGTGGGACAATGGAGATACTTTATGCATTTTATGATTCAGTGTCTATCTCTAAGGAAAGCTGGTACAGACGGATTGAAGACTTCTTTACAAGCTGCCATGGTGGCTTTGACTTTCAATAAACCGTTTAATTTTGCACTATATATCTTCAGGGAGTTGATTGCTCAAATTACTCCACCTCCGGGTCAAGGTTTTCTCATGCATCCTCGATTCTTATAAGTGACAATCAATCATCTAATTCCTAATTTACCCCCGTTGAACCCAAGATTGAATCTGCCTCCTATGACAAAGAGAATCTTTACTGATTGTCATAATATTAAGCAACATAATCCTGCTTTAATTCCAGTTGTTACTCCTATGTTTGGGCACATAATCAATCCTGGTTATGTTGCACCACTGAATGACAACTGTATCCATGTTGATCCAGCTATGGATTACCACATGTTCAACTTCAAGATGATGGTGAGATTCAAGTTGAAGGTGATGATGACAATGACGGACATGATGATGACAATGATGGACATGATGATGATCATGATGAAAATGATGCTGGAAATGGTGAGAATGTGATTATCAATGAAGAAGTACATCAGGAGGTAAATGTTGAAAATGAAGAACATGTTGATATAACATCTCCTCCTCAGGCAGAACAAGTCCAAGCTGGGGAAACTAGCACCAGTTCGAGTTCTAGTTCAGACTCGAGTGCTACTGAGACAAATAAAGATGATAATGATAATACAGGAGTTGTGTCACCTGACTTTAGTCCTGGGCATTATGCTCAGTTGGACAAAGTTCCAAGGAAAGAAACACTTCCTACAAAGATGATATCTATGCGAAAAAAGTCTCTAGGTAAGAAGAAGATGGTGTTACCTAGACGCAAGACTGCTAGGTCCTCGTCCCAGTGCAGTTCTTGGAAAGAGAACGTTATAAGATGAATCTTTGGATTCTGATTATGCTCCTCCATATCCAAAAGCTCCAAAATTAATGGCTTCGGCTATTAAGGCTGCACAAAGTGATAGGGACTTTGTGGACTCGTTGATAATTAGTCCAGTTCCATCCAAGTCTCCTACTCCACAACAAACTCCTAGTTAGCGTTTGGTATGCATGAATGGCTGGCGGAATGGAAATTGCGATGGAATGAAAAAAACATGTTTGGTAGTCACATAGGAATGGAATGAACCATTACATAAGGAATGTAATTCCTTCACTTTTAATAATTTTCATTCTTTGCGGTATGCGTGTTTTTTTTTCATTCCTTCAAGGAATGGAATGATTTTGTTTAATTAATGACCCGAACCATGGTCTGAACCCATGAACTGACCCATGACCCGACACATGATCCGGCCCATGACCCGACCCGTAACCTGAATCATGACCCGACCCGACCCATTAACCAACCAATGACCCGACCCATGACTCGACACATGAACCGACCCATGACCCGAAACATGAACCGACCCATGACCCGACACATGAACCGACCCATGACCCAACCTATGCCCTCACCCATGACCCGACCAATGACCCGAACCATGACCCGACACATGAACCGACACATGACCTGACACATGAACCGACCCATGACCCAATACATGACCCGACCTATGCCTTAACCCGTGACCGAAACTTGACCCTTCCCATGACTCGACTAATGCCCTAACCCATGACCCGACCCATGAATCGAACCATGACCCAACACAACCGACCAATGACCCGTCCCATGACCTGAACCATGAACCTACCAATGACTCGTCCCATGACTCGAACCTTGAACCGACCCATGCTCTGACCCATGACCCGACACACGACCCGATCCATGACCGACTCATGCCTCGACCCATGACCCGACACATGAACCGACCTATGACCCGACCTATGCCCTCACCCATGACCCGACCAATGACCCAAGCTATTACCCGACACATGAACCGACCCATGAACCGACCCATGACCCGATACATGACCCGACCTATGACCTAACCAGTGACCGAACCTTGACCCGTCATACTGAAGCCAAGATTGAAGTATTTTAATTCTTTACCAAGGTGTGAAATCTATGGGTTATCAACCAAGCCTTTGATTAATCCCTCAGGGAATGGACTAGCTGAATCAATTGCTAGACTAATAAAGATAGAAGGAGGATCAGGGAAATATGAAAGATTGAAACCACAAAAGGGAAAGAGGTTCAAAGACACAGATTCGGTTTCTAAGAAGATTATTTAGAGATGTAGATTTAAGCCTGTTAAAACTGTGTCCAAAATTCCATTAAAGAGAATTCCTCAGGATGTGTTGAGTGAATTGAAATGGTGGTATGTGGATGTAAATACCAGTGAAGCAGTTGTTGAAGACATAAATGGTAAAATTCTAATGAGATTCTTTGATGCTATGAATCTTATTAATTTTTCTATGTTTAATCAAAAGATGCTGAAGCGTAGAGAAATTATGTAAACAAAGGAGTGGAAAGAACATGCAATGCAGTACAAGAGGGTTCTATATGTGTGTATTAAATATGTGTGTATTAAATATGGAGTGTGTGCAGGAAGTGAGCTACCGGAGACTTGGAAGAGCAAGACATGAAGATAAGGACCGAGCTGTTGTCAAGGGGGCGTTTGTTGGAACATGGTGTGTGACAACTAGCCTTATATTTTGTATGTATTGTTTTCTTAAAGTTGTTAAGTTGTTTGTAACAGGCGAACTTAACATGTTCGCCTGATATAGTTACGGCGAACTTAACAAGTTCGCCTTAGACTAGAACTGGTGAACATATTATGTTCGCCTGTAACAGCTGAGTGTTACCTATAAATAGTGCTTAGTTTTGTCATTTGTAAGGCCCCTTCACCGGGTAACCTCACTTGTTGGATTTACTCATAAACATAGTCGTAAATACTGAACTTAGATTAAAAACATTAATCATTTAATTACATATCATTCGTCATTCAATTACATAACATAACATAACTTGACAGCGGAAGTCTTAACACATATATTAAAGTGGGATGTCAGTCTTGTGTCCGGTAACCTTCACGCTATCGCACGACCTTTTCTTCCTTTACCTGAAATGTATACTAAAAGTCAGCTAACGCTGGTGAGTTCTAGTTTAAAACGATTAGATATAAACATTTCCTTTCCTTATAATTATATAAATACGTATTCATAACTTTTTATGTGATTACATAGATATGCATTCACCTTTACTTTCCTTAACATTCTTACGTGATTACATAGATATGCATTCACCTTTACTTTCCTTAACATTTATTGGTCATACACATAAGGGTGATCAACCCGTCTTTTTCTGCGTATATCACAAAGACATACGCCCTTAAGCTACCGTCGTAGCCCTTTTACTCGTCCGGTCCTAGAAACCGTCCGCCTTAACTTTTTCGTCCGGCCAACCTTCGGCCGTCCGCCTTAGCCGTCCTACCGTCGTAGTCCGTCATATTCGCCCGTCTATCATAAGGCATCCGTTTCCCACTTGAACTAATTATACAGCCGAATATTGATTTAGCGACTTACTCCAACGTGGTGGCCTTTATTTAGTCTACCTTTCTAGACTTTCTTTCCTAGCAGCATAATAGTCAAGTGGTCGTCCGTCTACCGTAATAGTCGTTAGCTTCGTTTCCGTCCACAACGTATACATACATTCATAACATGCAATATATGTTTATAAAGCAAGATTTCATTTATTTACGTTATACCATTCTTTCATTCATTCTTTGTAAGCATACGTTTCGTTCTTTATTCATAATTCATAATTCATTTTCATATGTATCTACACATATACCTTAATATATCACGTATGATCACATTGACATTCATATTATTCATTCATTTAGTGTATACACTTCAGCCCCAAAACGTTTATAAATCATTGCACATAACTTAGAAGGGGGCACATAGAACTCACCTGATAAGCTTCTCTAGGTTGTCCTAAACAAAGGTCCAACAACGTCACTTCCGATCTGGATTAGGTAGTTAAATACACATTAGACCCAACCCCTACTCTAATGGTTAAATCATTCTAAACTTACTGACTTTACTTAACCAGCATGCTGCCTGCTGTCTGCTGCCTGTGCACTTTCTAAGTGCGCAGGACCATATTCATGCGCACTTGACAAGTGCGCAGAGAATACTTCTTGTGCACTTGGTAAGTATGCAGGATCTTCCTCCTGCGTACTTTGTAAGTACGCATGATCTTTCTCCTATGTACATGCGTACTTGGTAAGTACGCAAGACGTCCTTCATGCGTACTTGATAAGTATGCAGCATCTGTTTCCTGGACAAGTCCGAAATTTTGCATGTTAATCCGATCATGCTAATCTTAAAATTTTCTCAAAAGGTGCGGTTTTCACTCTAGATGCTAGTTCTAAGCTTATTTTCAAGTTTCATCCATAAAAACGTCTCCTATTTAGCTAAAACCCGAGAAACCCAAAAACGAACAAAAACTCAGATTATGGTTGAATCGTTACCTGGATTGGAACTCTGATTCGGATGTTTTGCTCACGAGCTCAGCTGTAACGTGCTCCTTCTATCCCGTGTCGATCCGTCGACTTTCTCTCTCTAGACCCGAGCTCTCCTTTCTCTCTCTAGGATGCTGAAATGAAGGTGAAGTGGAGAAAGTGGGCTGCCTTGCCCCTTATATACCTGGGCTTCCATCGGCCCGTTGGAGCCGAGCCCAATCCCATCCATTCTTATTTCCTTTTATGACGTTTAAATCTCTATCGTATTATTATTTACTTATTTACTATTTTTAGGATGTTACAAGTCTACTCTCCTTAAAGAGGTTCCGTCCTCGAAACTGTTTATACGTTAAACAATTGAGGGTATAGTCCCCTCATCTCGTCTTCTTTTTCCCATGTAGCTTCTGACCCTTTTCTGTGCTTCCATTATACTTTAACTAACTAAATCGACTTATTGCGTAGTGGTTTCTCAGCTCGGTCAATAATGGCTATCGGTTCCTCTATATAATTTAGACTGTTATCCACTTCGATCTCGTCGTAAGGTATGTGAGCTGTGTCGTCAGCTAGGCACTTGCGTAAGTGTGACATGTGGAACGTAGGGTGTATTCCACTAAGCTCAACGGGTAGGTCGAGTCTGTAAGCAACTTGACCCACTCTCCCTAGAATCTTGAAAGGTCCGACAAACCTTGGACTTAGTTTGCCACGCTTTCTGAATCGGATGATTCCTTTCCATGGTGATACCTTTAACAGTACCATGTCCCCTACTTGAAACTCTAAATCCCTTCTTCTCTTATCCGCGTATGATTTCTGTCTGTCTTTTGCGGCTTTCATTCGAGCCTTGATTTGATCAAATTTCTCGAAAGTAGCTTTGACCACTTCGAGACGTGCAAAATCCTTCTGTCCAATTTCTGCCCAACAAACCGGGGTCCTACATTTCCTCCCATATAACATTTCAAATGGTGGCATGCCAATAGTTGTGTGATAGCTGTTGTTATATGAAAATTCTGTCAATGGTAGATGGCTGTCCCAGCTCCCATCGAAGTCAATGATACAGGCCCGGAGCATGTCCTCCAAGGTCTGAATGGTCCTTTCAGATTGACCATCGGCTTGAGGGTGGTAAGCGGTGCTGATGTTCAATCTAGTGCCCATCGCTTCAATGAATTTCTTCCAAAACCTTGATGTAATTCTAGTATCCCTGTCGGACACAATCGACAGCGGCATACCATGTCTGCTTACAATTTCCTTGATAAATACTTCTGCTAGTCTTTCTGACGAAGAAGTCTCACGTATTGGCAAGAAGTGAGCACTTTTCGTCAAGCGGTCGACGATCGCCCAAATGGTATCGTTACCTTTAGCTGTTAGCTGTAGCTTGGTAATGAAGTCCATCGTGATCTCCTCCCACTTCCATTCCGGTATTGGTAAAGGTTTCATTTTACCGCATGGTTTCTGGTGCTCGGCCTTAACTAGTGAACACGTTAAGCACTTGTTCACGTACTAAGTCACATCATTCTTCATGCCAGGCCACCAGTACTCTTTCTTCAAGTCATGATACATTTTGTTTGTCCCGGGGTGGATAGAGTAACGAGACTTATGGGCCTCATCGAGTATTTTGGCTCTAAGCTCGCTAATCTTAGGTATCCACATCCGGCCAAACCTAGTTCGTACACCGTATGCATTTGCATCTAAATTCCCTTGTTGTCCCACTATTCTTTCCCGTTTTATATTTCTTTCTAATAGTGGTTCGTCTTGTGCCTTTGATATTTCACTCATCAAATCTGGCGTTATAATCAGCTGACACGCTTTGATCCGAATAGGTGTCGATTCTTCCTTTCTAATTAAAGCTTCGGCCACTACGTTTGCCTTGCCTGGATGGTACAATATCTCACAATCATAGTCTTTCAGTAGCTCTAACCATCTCCTTTGTCTCATGTTTAATCCTTTTGCTCGAAAAAGTACTTCAGGCTTTTGTGATCAGAGTAAATGGTGCATTTAACTCCATACAGATAGTGTCTCCATATTTTCAACGCGAAAACTACTGCAGCTAACTCCAGATCGTGTGGTGGGTAGTTAACCTCGTGAATCTTTAGTTGTCGCGAGGCATAAGCAATTACCTTTCCTCGTTGCATAAGTACGCAACCTAAACCCTGACCCGAAGCGTCAGAGTAGACTACTAAGTCTTCATTTCCCTCAGGTAGTGCCAAGACTGAGCTTGGGTTAATCGTGCCTTAAGTTCCTCAAACGTGTTATTTTGGGTTTGACCCCATTCATATTTTACTTCCTTCCGCGTCAGTTTTGTTAGTGGCGAGGCTATCCTTGAGAAATCTTGAATGAACCTTCGATAATAGCCTGCCAATCCTAGAAAACTTCGTATCTCTGTTGGTGTCTTTGGGATGTTCCATTCCTTTACTGTCTCGATCTTTGCATGGTCCACCATGATTCCATTTGGATTTATTACATGACCTAGGAATTGAACTTCCCTAAGCCAGAACGCGCATTTGGAGAATTTTGCGTACAACTTTTCCTGCTTTAGCACCCCCAGAACCTCTCTTAGGTGACAGTGGTGATCACCCTCGCTTTTCGAATATACCAGTTTGTCATCTATAAAAACTATCAATGATCGATCCAACATGGGTCGACATACTCTATTCTTCAAATCCATGAACGCTGCTGGTGTGTTGGTCAATCCGAAGGACATCACGAGAAACTCATAATGCCCATAACGCGTGCGAAACGCTGTCTTTGGTACGTCTTCTTCTCTTAATTTCAACTGATGGTAACCCAACCTAAGATCGATCTTTGAGAACCAACTTGCACCTTGCAGTTGATCAAAAAGGTTGTCTATTCTAGGCAGTGGGTATTTGTTCTTTACTGTCCTCTTGTTCAATTCGCGGTAGTCAATGCACATGCGCATGCTGTCGTCCTTCTTCTTTACAAATAGTATCGGAGCGCCCCATGGTGAGATGCTAGGTCTAATAAATCCTTTTTTTGTTAGTTCCTCTACTTGAGACATCAATTCTTTCATTTCTGACGGAGCCAATCGGTAGGGGCTCTGGCAACGGGCTCAGCTCCTGGCAGTAAGTCAATCTGAAATTCTATTTCCCGATCGGGTGGCAACCCAGGTAGATCCTCAGGGAATACATCCGGAAAGTTGCACACCACGGGTACATTCTTGAGTTCTTTCGTTTTCTTTCTATCGTCAATAACATACGCCAGATAAGCTTCGCAACCGCGCCTCTTGTAACTTTCGGCCTTGATCATCGAGATGACGTTCGGCATTGTGCAATTCCAATCCCCGTAAACCGTAATTGGACTGCCGCTAGGAGCTTTGAGGTGTATCCTCTTACGCTTACATATGATTTGAGCTTCATTGGCAGCTAGCCAATCCATGACCAATACTATATCGAATCCTCCTAAAGTGAGAAGGAATAGTCTAGAAGGAAACTTATGGCCCTCTATTTCTATGATGCAATCCTCTGTTACTTGGAATACTGCCGACTTATTACCAACGGCAGTTTGTACGCTAAAGGCCTTTACTAAGGTGTTGATGGTGCAATCTAGTTTACGACTAAATGCATTGGATATAAAACTTTTATTAGCACCAGAGTCAAATAAAATAGTAGCATGTTCATCATTAACTAGGAACGTACCTGACACAACATCAGGGTTTCCCCTTGCTTCTTCCTCGATTAAGGGGTAGGCTCGAGTCCTAGCCTGCGGCTGTTCCTTTTCCCTCTCTTTTCCCGAACCAGATTGGCCGGCCTTCCTCCAGTTCTTTGTCAGATGTCCAAACAATCCACATACTTGACACTTGACATTTCTTACACATTCTCGAGAGAAGTGCCTCGGCTTCCCGCACTTATAGCATGTGGTGGTGCCGATTTTACATTCGCCAAGATGTTGCCTTCCACATTTCTTGCATGTTTCATATTCATCCGACCTTGGCTTCTTAGTTTCAGTTGTTACGTTCCCTCTTCCGGTGCCTCTAGACGGGTTCTCCCACTTTCTCTTTTGGGTCTCTGTTGGTGGGTCCTCATTGGCATAATCGTCGTAGACGATTCCGCTCAGATTCACTACCGACTCGAAGGTCGAGGGTAGGTTGGCTTTCACATGGACACGGACCCTTTGAGGTAGGCCCTTCACATAATACTTGGTCATTCGCTCCTCTGTCTCCACCAGGTGGGGTACCAGTTGAGCTAGCTCATTGAACCTAGAAGTATACTGGCGGCGTGTCTTGTTGCCAGCCTTAAAGTTTAGGAATTCATTTTCCACTCGATCAATTTCATTCTGGGGACAGAACTTCTGAATTATTAGCTTCTTTAGGTCTTCCCATGTCATTCTTGCAAGAGTGTTTGGGGACTTTGTCCGCTGGATGTTCCTCCACCAACCTAGTGCCTCATTGGTGAAAGAATGAACAACATACTTAACAGCTTGGTCCGGTCGACACTCACTGATATTGACTACAACATTCATCCTCTCAATCCATTCGAACGTAGCCACTAAATCCTTGCTCCCATCGAATTTGGGTGGGTCTCCGTCCTTGAAACCTTTGTAAGTACACCCACGATTTTTTGATCCCATCTTCACTTCATCCCCATCACTGTCATACACTTTCTCTTTATGGTCTCCTTCATCCTTCTCTTTACTTTTCTTTAGTGCCTCGGATAGTAGATCAGGCAATACTTTCTTCAGAGTGAGCACAACTTCATGGGCAATAGCATCCCTGACTTCGGGTTCCAACTGTATAGGCCCTGGATTTTCGTCCCTAGTTGGGGTCACTCTTGTTTCGTGCACACTTTCGGTGTGTTATGCGTTCACACTCTCTTCTTCTTCTTCAAATCTTTGGTTCAACGGAGGTCTACCTACTCGGCCAGTGCGACCGCCTCGGTGTCCTGTCCTTCCTTCACCAGCCATAGTTCTTAGTTTCCTGGTAGTTATAAAGGGAATACATCAATGTCATTTCTTCAGATCATAGTTTGGAATAGTACGAGCAAGGTAAATTGTTAATTACAGTGACCGGTTTGTGATTACTAATTTACATTGCCTTTCGGGTTCAAAACTCTTCAAATCGGTTGTAACATTGACCTCTATTTGTTCTAAGTTAAGGTATCTATCCTCATTCAAGGGCATTAACTTTAGTACTTACTTACCGTGCTGCGTTGGCGTTGGTTACCCATACTGACATCCGTGCGTTGGTCCCATAATCAGTTTGAGTCCAGACATTTAGGGATGTCTGAATCTCTCAAACTATTGCTCTGATACCAACTTGTAAGGCCCCTTCACCCGGTAACCTCACTTGTTGGATTTACTCATAAACATAGTCATAAATACTGAACTTAGATTAAAAACTTTCATCATTCAATTACATATCATTCGTCATTCAATTACATAACATAACATAACTTGACAGTGGAAGTCTTAACACATATATTAAAGTGGGATGTCAGTCTTGTGTCGGGTAACCTTCACGCCATCGCACGACCTTTTCTTCCTTTACCTGAAATGTATACTAAAAGTCGGCTAACGCTGGTGAGTTCTAGTTTAAAACGATTAGATATAAACATTTCCTTTCCTTATAATTATATAAATACGTATTGATAACTTTTTATGTGATTACATAGATATGCATTCACCTTTACTTTCCTTAACATTCTTACGTGATTACATAGATATGCATTCACCTTTACTTTCCTTAACATTTATTGGTCATACACATAAGGGTGACCAACCCGTCTTTTACTACGTATATCACAAAGACATACGCCCTTAAGCTACCGTCGTAGCCCTTTTACTCGTCCGGTCCTAGAAACCGTCCGCCTTAACTTTTTTGTCCGGCCAACCTTCGGCCGTTCGCCTTAACCGTCCTACCGTCGTAGTCCGTCATATTCGCCCGTCTGTCATAAGGCATCCGTTTCCCACTTGAACTAATTATACAGCCGAATATTGATTTAGCGACTTACTCCAACGTGGTGGCCTTTATTTAGTCTACCTTTCTAGACTTTCTTTCCTAGCAGCATAATAGTCAAGTGGTCGTCCGTCTACCGTAATAGTCGTTAGCTTCGTTTCCGTCCACAACGTATACATACATTCATAACATGCAATATATGTTTATAAAGCAAGATTTCATTTATTTACGTTATACCATTCTTTCATTCATTCTTTGTAAGCATACGTTTCGTTCTTTATTCATAATTCATAATTCATTTTCATATGTATCTACACATATACCTTAATATATCACGTATGATCACATTGACATTCATATTATTCATTCATTTAGTGTATACACTTCAGCCCCAAAACATTTATAAATCATTGCACATAACATAGAAGGGGGCACATAGAACTCACCTGATAATCTTCTCTATGTTGTTCTAAACAAAGGTCCAACAACGTCACTTCCGATCTGGATTAGGTAGTTAAATACACATTAGACCCAACCCCGACTCTAATGGTTAAATCATTCTAATCTTACTGACTTTACTTAACCAGCCTGTTGCCTGCTGTCTGCTGCCTGCGCACTTGCTAAGTGCGCAGGACCATACTCATGCGCATTTGACAAGTGCGCAGAGAATACTTCTTGCGCACTTGGTAAGTACGCAGGATCTTCCTCCTGCGTACCTGCGTACTTGGTAAGTACGCATGATCTTTCTCCTACGTACCTGCGTACTTGGTAAGTACGCAGGATGTCCTTCCTGCGTACTTGATAAGTACGCATCATCTGTTTCCTCGACAAGTCCGAAATTTTGCATGTTATTCCGATCATGCTAATCTTAAAATTTTCTTTGATCAAAAGGTGCGGTTTTCACTCTAGATGCTAGTTCTAAGCTTATTTTCAAGTTTCATCCATAAAAACGTCTCCTATTTAGCTAAAACCCGAGAAACTCAAAAACGAACAAAAACTCAGATTATGGTTGAATCGTTACCTGGATTGGAACTCTGATTCGGAAGTTTTGCTCACGAGCTCAGCTGTAACGTGCTCCTTCAATCTCGTGTCGATCCGTCTCCTTTCTCTCTCTAGACTCGAGCTCTCCTTTCTCTCTCTAGGATGGTGAAATGAAGGTGAGGTGGAGAAAGTGGGCTGCCTTGCCCCTTATATACCTGGGCTTCCATCGGCCCGTTGGAGCCGAGCGTAAGCCCATCCGTTCTTATTTCGTTTTATGACGTTTAAATCTCTATCGTATTATTATTTACTTATTTACTATTTTTAGGATGTTACATCATTTGTAAGAGTTATTGATCTTGTAAGCACATTTATCTGAGTAATACAAGGAGCTTTCAGTGAATCTTGTCTTGTGTGTTTATCTTGTGTTTTATCCGTCGAGACGCGTTTATTCGTTAGGATTCCGCACTATGAGTATTCGTTGTGTGTTATACGTCTGAGATCGATCCGTAGACTCGCTGGGACCTACAATTTCTAACCGAAATTGATTGGATTTTGACCCTGGAAGGTCAAATCGACGGGAATTGTTTGAATTTGAATTCAATCATTGCTTTCTGTTAAATTGACTCGTTAGAATCTTTTGAAACAGCCCGAGTAACGTTTTAGCATGATCTAAAATATTTAAGGCGCATGAATTGGACGATTTGGTAACCAATTTGTGTGGATCTCATCCCTGTTGACTCTTGAAGGTCAAAATCGGGGAAAAGGGGGTTCAATATCAAGGGGTGTTCAAACTGGAAAAGAATGGGCTCAAATTGTGTTCATGGGGGTTCAAAGGCATTATGGGAGGGTTCAAAGCTATTTAATGGGTTGAAGACCAATTGTTTTAAATTCATTTTAATTACTAAAAAAATGTTTTTGTAATGTTTATAAAAATATAATTTTTTATTGGTTTGATTAAGAGTATTTTATAAAATAACAAATTTTCCATTCTCATAAAATTACAAATTGAAACATTGATTTATTTAAAATAAACAACTATATATAATTACATACATATATTTATATGTAAATACATATATATGTAATTACATGATTAAAACTCATAAGTTTAACTTTTTTGATTTAATTAATATAACAAAAAATATATATAAATTTATATGAATATACACACATATGTTATATATATATAATAGAAGAATAATATTCAAATGCAAGATTTAAAATTAGAATTGATACACGTTAAAATAATAATTGCTGTGACATCACTTTGAAATGGGAACGATGGGAATTTGGATTTTCAACGAGTTTTGACTGTAGGTTTAAGGAGTACAATCGATAATATGATTTAGGTCTGATACTCAAAGTCAGGCATGCATGATGATAGTGGTTTTCGTTTGAAAAGAATTGAGGAGAAAACTGTCGAAGTATATTTTGGGCTCCAAAGGATGCATCCCTTTGAAATCGGAACGATGGGAATTTGATGATCGAAACTTGTATAGGATGTAGCCTAATATGTTCAAAAAGTATCACTGGAAAAGAGGTTTCACAAACATTGGTCAAGGTAAAAATAATATTAAACTTCACGTGACACGAACAACGCTAATTCTGACAATATGACATGACTACTTATATATATAGGAACCAGCGACGTATCCACCATGCCCTTATCATATCGCATCAGTTTTGTTACTATATATCAGGATATGTTTTATGTCATAACGCACGACAGAATTTACCATGTTTTCCATGCGCTGACTTTTATAATTACGTGTGCACCCGTAATTACTCAAATCGTCACATGGTCCGTATAATTCATCCCATTGTGTGCGGGTCAAAAGGGGAAGCAAAGTCACTTAATTCGTAACTATTTTTTTCACACTGATAGTATCATCACTGCTAACTCTAACATTGCTTGCTATAAATGAACACTTAATGTCCTGTTTATAGGCAAACTGAGTCTGCAGGCAAAATTAACAAGTTCGCCCATAATTCTATAGGTGAACTTACTAAGTTCGCCCAAACATTCCCTTAGGCGAACTTAACATGTTCGCAACATATACACTTAGAATTTTTGTTACAGTTACAAAAACATGCTCTAACAGAACTTGATCTTGTGGAATCATACCAACAAAACTTGTCACTCAATCTTTTCTTATTGCATTCGGATGTCCACGGCCTACGAATGACTGTTGGTATGCTTATCCTCTTAAGCCCATGCACCATTTTTTCAGCGTACACCTAGTGAACGTTTATCATGTTTTGGTAGAATTAAATTGAAATCAGTGTTCCCCACTCTTGTTAGGTATAACCTACCCATCCTCATGGTCTTTTGAGTACGATGATGAGAGCTTCATGTATATGCCATCGCATAATCAAAGAAGATGATGATCGAGAGTCCTAAAATATATATTTGATCATAACTAGCACGAGTCTTTGAATAGTTCAGGGAATCTTTAAAATGATTTTGGTTCAGAGACATAGCACGATGGACTTGCATGTTCTGATTATTGAAGTAAGGTTGGACTTACTTGCACGTCGTACTTACAAGCCATGTTTTTGTCAAGAGAATCCCCTCAACAGTCACAGGAACCCAAAAGAGAAAAATATATAGTATATATATGCACACACTTCAATTGTGTATCTTTTTTATTTTTGTTCCTAATGCATGACATTGACATTGCATGTCTTTTGGTCAAGATTAACAATTTCAGTACTATGATGCACATCATTGTGTGTCTTTTGCTTGGATTTACACGTCATTGCATGTCTTTTATTGTCCTAATGCTGTAGGTCCTAATTCAATGAGGAATCACAGATCGATTACACACAGGCGGAATCTGTGTGTTTGGTGGTGAAACAGAGGTTAGGAACAGAAAATGGTGATGATAAACCGGCAAACCACACTAAAATCAATACAATACTGATATGAAATTGTAAGAACAACAGATGAAAGAACTCCAAATGTGTACTGATTCAAAGAAACCGTGAAAGAGAGAATACAGGGTTACAACCGCTATCCACACCCTAAATATTCTCTAACTAGGCTATTTATAGGAAGCTGATAGGTATAGAAACTATGCTCACTGAAAACTAGTAGTTTTGGGTGAGCGTTTACAAAACATTGCACCCTATCAAAACTTCCTATCTATCGAAACTACTAGTTTCGGTTGAACAACCTCAACCGAAACTAGGTAGTTTCGATGGCCCAGACTTAGTCTAACAAAGCAGTAAATTACTTGAAATGAAATTAACAGAAATACATGGAAATAAAGCAAAGTACATTTGCTCGAAACATACATTGATGACATCAGCTTACAAAAAACTATACCCTAAAATCTCCCCCTAAGTTGTTGCATCAATGTCTTCAACTCTCACTAAGCAGTTGGATCTTGACTTGGTTTCTGAAAGTGGGGTTTTGCATTTATAGTCACCACCCTTTGATAAGCTTTAGCATCTACCTCATCATCTTCATCAAACATCATGATAGGATTATTGAATTACACTCAAGGTCTTCAGGTGGAAACTTCAATAGCTCCATGGGCTCAAAAATCTGAATGTCTTCTTTGTCTTCACATTCAATCATTGCACTTCCAATGGCTAGGTTTTAATACCATCTTCTAAAGTTTTGAAGATGAACTGGTACAGACCGTGGAATCATGATAGATTTGACAGTTTGTGCCGGTTTGTACCTCAGGCTTACCCAAGGCTTCTTTGTTCTGGGATGAATCATGGTTTTGGAGATGATTCTTTTTGGGAGTGTGGTTTTCATTGGCCTGAAGTCATTGAAAGCTTGTTGTTGCAGACACAACTCAAAGTTACGAGCTTCATTGACCTTACCAGGATTTTGAAGGGGTAACATGGCAAGAGCCCTCAGGTCATATCTCGAAAGGGAGCTGAACTCATGTGAGGTTTTAAAGTGCTCCACACCTCCCTTGTACATTCTTACAATGTAGAAGGACCTCTCCTTATCATATTTCCATCCTATTGGAGGTCCCTTGAGCTCTTGGTATTCAGCGAGCCACTCGTAATGCTTGGGAGTCTCCTCAGCAAGTAGCTTCCTCATCCACGTCCTTTTAGGATCAGGATATTCAGGATTAGGCTTGGCTAGTGAGGATGGTTCTGTTGAAGTGGGTTCATGGGTGGTTGTAGTGGCATTAAATGCTTCATCAGTAGTGCCTGTTGGCCCAACATTGGTTTATGGCTCAACAAAGACAACTTGAACGCTTGAGTCCTCAACCTCAGTGTCTGATAATGCTTCTATTTCATCACCATTTTTGGTAAAATACCTGATCTTTTCTTCATGTTCTTCTCCTTGTCTCACAATGTCTGGAAACTCATCAACAGTTCCAAAATCGTCAATTTTCTTAAGAAGTTCATCTAGCTCATGGTCAGATCCAACTTCCTCTTCATCTAGGATCACAACTTTTATATCTGTCTCTGTGCTCTTTCCCTTTTCCCTATCAGCCCTTCTCTAACTTAGTGTAACACCCCAATTTCCAAGGAAATATAAGTATAAGGTTTAAAATGGTCATTTGATAAACCCTAAGGGGTTAAAATTACATTATGTTAAAGTACAAGTGGATGGAATGCAATTGATTCAAAGTTCCGGGGAAGAAAAATGAAAATTTGATAGTTGGATAGGTGGCGGACCGCCACCAAAAGGATAGCGGTCCACTACGTAGGGCGCAAGGGAATAATGAGGTGGTGACATGTGTCAGCTGACTAGCGGACGCGTGGAACCTTATAGCGGACCGTCATACGGATCCTAGAGGTCCGCTAGCCACAATTTTCATAGCGGTCCGATATTGCATGTTTTAACGGTCCGTTACTTGGTTATTAAGCAAAGGGTTAACCGCTTGAACCCTTAGCGGACCGTCACCCTAGAACCTAGCGGTCTGCTACGGACCTGACGGGCACCGTATAAATAGATGGACCTAGAGCTTGTTTTTAGAACATCTCAGGCTGAAAAATCACTTACAAAAACACACTTAACCTAGGGAAGCGTGCCAAAAGCCCCGGTTTGCGTAGAGAAGCTCGGTTTCTAGCTTTTCGATCGTAATACATAGGAGATAGTTCTGAGGTATGGTTCTGACTAGTTCCTAATGACTTGGTTATTTCCACTAAGCTAGGAACTTGTGATTAAGTAATGTTATAATGGCTTAGGACTTTGATCCAGGTCGTGGTGCTGTTTACATTAGCACGTAAAGATTATTTGAAAGAAGAGGAGATTAGAGGTGAGTTCTATGATGCCCTTTTTAAACGTTTTTAAATGTTTTGGGCATGACACATGTGGTATGAATGTTTTAGATACTGTATGCCATGGATTTAAATCTTTGAGCCAGTATCCATGATGTTGCAAGGAATGTTTTATGTTGAAAAATGAAAGGTAACCTTCCGATTGGTATGTAGTTATGTGACAAACGGAGTGTTCTGTCTGAGGAAAGAGTGGTGTATAAATCCCTCTTAGACCCGCCATTCTTTCCTTGGAACATATCTGTTAGAGGTACTACTCTGCGAAGATAACCACCTTGTTTTTGAAAAGCAAGAATGATGATTTTATGTTGTAAGACTTGTCTTGGTTTACCAAGATAAGTGAGGATGAAAGGACATCACTGGTAAATGTTTTGACCATATTGGTCTTAAAAGAAAGGTGTTTTTGTCAAATCCCACATAATATCTTGCAACTTATGGGCCGTGATTGCTATATCTCCGAAAGGGGACGAATTGAATGCGGAACGTTACATTCATTTGTGGTATGTAACGGGGGAATGGCCTTTATATAAAGGGAATGGAAGGGGGTGACGACCACTTAACAGGTTTACAAACCTCGATAATAGATAAGTTGTACAAGGTTAACGTTATGTTGAGTAAAGGTGAATGTAAAAAGGGAAAAGTAATATGTTGAAAATATTTTGATTGAAGCCTAGAACTCAGCAGCATAAGCTGACCCGTGTTTAAACATGCGTGTCAGGTAAGAGTATGGCTTCAAGTAAATAAGGAAAAGAGGCATCTTGAGCAAGCTGTCTGGCATCCTAACTAGAGACTGGCATTAGTATTATGTTGTACTTTCTTTAAAATGTACTAAGACAAGTTTTTATAAATAAATAATGTTTAAAGTCTTCCGCTGTGTATGTCTCTCTGATTTCTATATGTTCATGAGTAAATCCGACAAGTGACCGGCATTCCGGGTGATCCGAAATATGGGTGTCACACTTAGGGTGGGAAAATCATAATCAGGTTCCTCCACTTTTACTTCCACTTAGGGACCACCAATAGCTATGGATTGGAAAGCATGAGCTTTACCCTGAGCTTGTGAGACTGGTTCCCTCTGAGTTTCAATCTGTTGTGAAGATTGTGACATTGAAGCTTTATGCTGATTGACCAAATAAGTGATAGACAGAAGTTCTTGTTGGTGTTTTCTTAATTAGTCCTGCTGCACAGCAAGTTGTGTCTGTTGAAGATCAAGTTGATTCTTTAAAGCCACTACTTCCAGTTTCAAATCTTTTACTTCATCATTCTGCTCAGTCAAGTCAGACC
Source organism: Smallanthus sonchifolius (assembly GCA_023525975.1). Taxonomy (NCBI): domain Eukaryota; kingdom Viridiplantae; phylum Streptophyta; class Magnoliopsida; order Asterales; family Asteraceae; genus Smallanthus; species Smallanthus sonchifolius. The sequence goes on along the minus strand of CM042018.1, from coordinate 72,736,236 downwards.
TTAGACTCTTTATCTCTTCATCCTTCTGCACCATATGTTCATTTAGCTTCAACACAGCTAAGCTCAACTTTTTAACTCTCAGGACAAGAGGGGATGTTTCTTTGTCAGGTGAGGCAGGTGGGATGGGTTGTGGAGTCGGTTGAGGAGTGGGTTGAGGAGTAGGAAGGTTATGAATGGGTGATGGAGGAGGTGATGGTTGTCTTGGAGAATAAATGAGAGATTCTGATGATGTGGTGAGAGATTCCAGCCTTGTCTTGAATTTCTTTGCTCGGGGCTCTTCTAACTCGTAGTCAGATTCAGAATCAGCTGGTCTTTTGGATGATGAGGGAGGAGGTGATGGTTGTCATGAAGAATAAAAATTTTAATCCCTTCCTTTGATCAAGCCAAGAATAGCAGATGCCTCCATGGCATTGGCAGAGTCAAATCCACCTTTTCTGATTGAGATGCAGTGAATGAACATATGCACAATATACCTCCAGTGAGGAGGAAGGAAAGTCTTTGTTATCTGCCGACTTTTGCACTCATCTGGGTGACCCATTCTTCTGAAACAATCTCTGATGTAGAAACTAGGAAATTCCACAGGGGCTTCATGATTATCACCAAACTACAGTACCTCTCTGATAGTGACCTCAGAAAATAGAATTTCTTGATTGTGAATGATAGCTCTGATGTGTTCAGTATAGTTTATGGAGAATCTTGTTGTAGTAGCCAAGAATTGTCTAATAGTAGTTTCAAATACTGGCAGGTTGTGGCTTATTGCAAAATTGATGTTTGAGTTAGCCAGAAAGTTGAGAACTGGCACAAAGTCTACACTCTTGGGATCTGTGCTTCTTCACAAAGAGATGATCCATTCCTAAAAATGACAATGTTAACAAAATATCAGATTTCCTAACACTTAGAAAAATTTTAGAAACTATTGACCGAAAGTACTAGTTTCGGTTGACCAAAGACCTATCAAAACTACATAGTTTCAGGCAAATAGATAGGACATCGAAACTACTAGTTTCGTTAAGCAAAACTTATTCAAAAATCAGAATAATATTTTAAAATTCAAAGATCCTTTTTCCTGAACCTATTAGTTTCGATGCCAAACCCTGATCAGATACATATTTTCAAAAGACAAGAACAAGCAAGCAAAAATTATATACAGACACATATGTGAAATGACCAAACTGACTCAAACAGTTAAAACAAATAAAAGAGAAACGTAACAAAGTCCTGATAGTGTTGAAACTCCATCTTACCGAGATTTGTAGAGAAATCTGCAAATATATACATTAAAGGTGTGAGATATCAACAATGGTGATTTTATAAGCAGGATTTAAACAAGAAACAACCCTAAATTCATGATTTCAGTGGTAAAAATGGTTAAAACAGAAACCCTAGCATTCGCTATATGAAATAGTAGCAAGAACTTTGAGTATTCAAACCTGATGATGGAGACGACAAGGGAATCTGTCACACCCCGACCGATGGCGGAATCATCGGGGCGGGACATGTAGACTGTTCATAAGCACAAGGTTGACTAAATTGAAATATATTCATTATCAAATTTCATTGCAACATTCATGACAAAACAATCCAAGAAAAACAACATAATTGAAATACATAAGTTCTTTATTTAATTTAACTAAGTCCAAGTCTATGTGTAGCACATCTTGATCAAACTCACACATTAGTACCTGAAACATGAATAAAATAAAGTCAACTAAAAGTTGGTGAGTATAACACAGGTTTGTATATAGATAGCATATAGTTTGTAAAACAAATCCTTACATAACATGATAAATAAGGCATTTATGGGGAGCAACTATTGTGTAACCAAGTACAATCAAACCTTTGTAACTAGCATGCAAAATTGTGTTGTCGGTATCAATCACCCTACCTGGGTGGGTTTGTCAGACTCAATAGATCTATCATTGTTAAACGTCGGCTTGAATAGTTAATGATTGCACATAAATTGCACACAAAAGTTATCACACCTAGCACTCAAACATAAAGCTCAAATTTGCACACATGAATGTAAAGATGATTTGTATTTGTGTAGTTTGTGTAAATGTAAGCAATTGTTTGTATAGAGTTCATGTTTCACCCCAAAATGTGTAAAAGAGTAAAAGGGGCTATGTAATACTCACTTGGTTCAAGGTGTTGCTAAACACGGAAGACTAGATTGAAATTTTGATCCTTGTAACTCACCACGTTAACCTAATGTATTATGTACATTTGAATTATTAGTGGGTACAACTGTCTATGTCTAAGTCTAGGGTTGAATCGGTTATGTATGACAAGTGTTGGAGTGGTAAGTATTAGTGGTTCGTACTTGAATGAAATGTTTCATAAAAATGAGGAATTTAATTAAATAGTTTTAAAATTATTAAACTAAGTTTTGAGTTCGAAATACTAAATAGATTAAATAATTATTATTTAATAATTTAGTTATGAAATCTGTCGCGTGTCTTATCTTATTTAAATAAATAATTTATTTATTTATTTATAAAGATATGTAAAAAAAATGATATTTATTTATAAAGGTGCGTAAAAAGTATATTTATTTTTGTATGTTATAATAAATAACTTTTATTTATTTATTCATTTTTTTTCTTTTTTTGGAAAATGAGTATTTTGATAAAGTTAATACTTTATAACTTTTATAAAATTAATTGTTTTTATTTAGAAATTAATTTAAATATTTAAAGTTTTGATTTTAAAAGTTTAATATGCAATTTGACATTTTAATTCGGATTAAATCGAAATTTCTATTGAAATTTAATGATTCTGATTTTATTCTGTTATAAATGTTTCAAGGCTTATAAAAATATTTTTTATAAAATTTTTGGAGTTTTATAAATGGCATTTAAAAATATAAACAGGCCACCCCGTTCGAACCCGGGTGGATCCTGTGTGGGTATTGCATGTATACCACTGGACCAGGGCAGCTATTCGCGTAAAAGATCCACTCGGATTTCTGATAACCCGTTACGGAGAGGTGTCCGGGTCTGGTATTCAGTGTTCGCTAAAAAGGACTGATTTAGTGGGTTTCGAACCCACGCCACCTGGTTCGGCGGCGCAGTGACTTGCCGGCCGGACCAGGTGGTTTCGCTGGATTATAAGAATACTAAAAATTTAAAACATAACTTTCGGATCGAAACCCAAATCAATACGAGAGCCAAGAACCCTAGAATTCGAATTGGTTTGATTCTGTATTTTTGGCATAAATTGATATAGGGCTATTGATCAGGGTTCGATTACGATCCTAATGACCTAAGACTTACACGTTGAGATTGGGCAACAAGTATTGACGGCTACGAGTTTGGCTCCGACTGTTCTTCGTGATTGAGAGGGCTCTAGAGGTGAAATGCAGGTTCGACAGAGGTTGGGAGAGTTTGAGAGGAGGTAAACGCGTAAGGGTGAGTGGTATAATTCGTTCAATTTTATTCGAATTAACAAATTTGATTTTGATTTTTGACTGAAACGTTTTGCGGGCTGATTTCGCGATAATCTGATTAATTGAGGATGGATCGAGTCGTGTTAAGGTGCTGTATACATGAGAGACTGGTCTGCGCGTGAATTGTGGGATTCATTACGCGTCAATTACACAATTTGATCGGCTAATAATACGGGTTTGACTAAACTTAGTCAAATTCTTTTAAATTTGAAATGGCCGCGTATTCGGTCAGCTTGGGTTGTTGTTTGGGCCGAGAATGGATCGATTCGTGATTAGGAAATCATGAGGAGTCCAATTTGAAAGAAATCCGTCGATTGGTCGAGTGAATTGTTACGGTTTTTGGCCCCTTTGACTTTTGAAAGTCAAACTGTCAAGGAAAGTCAAAATTGGAGTGTGGGGTTCCAATTTAGGGTTTAATTGATTGGGTTCGATCAATCGTGAAATTTCTTGTTAATGGAATAAATGTATCTATGCGTATAAGTATTTGATTGAAAATTTATGTAAATGTATACCCGTAAAAGGGTTTGCGGATGTGTGTTTGGGATTTAATACTTGGAACTTACAGCTTAAAAGAAAACCAGTGTACTAGAATTGGAAATTAAACGAGTTACATTAATTTCAAACAAGTAGAAAAATCAGAAATGTTACAGTATCCCCATGTTGAGGGAATTTCGTCCTGAAATTTAGCTAGTTGAGACTACTGAATCAGCAAAGAGGTGAGGGTACTTGAGCTTCATTTGGTCCTCACGTTCCCAAGTAAACTCAGGACCACGCTTAGATTCCCAACGAACTTTGACAATAGGAATACGACTTCGCTTGAGCTGTTTGATCTCACGATCCATGATTTCTACTGGTCTCTCAATGAAGTGCATCGTTTCATCAATGCGCACATCATCAGGCGGTATATGGAGATTCTCATCAGCGAGACATTTCTTCATATTATATACATGAAATATAGGATGCACATTGCCAAGAGATGGAGGTAAGTCGAGTTTGTAAGCCACTTTCCCAATCCTTTCAAGGATCTTGAATGAACCAACATAGCGAGGTGATAATTTGCCTTTCTTTCCAAAACGGATCACACCCTTCCACGGCGACACCTTTAGAAGAACAAGGTCACCGACTTGGAATTCCAAGGGTTTTCGTCGTTTGTCGGCATAACTCTTTTGTCGACTTCTCGCTACTCGAATGTTGTCACGGATTTGAATAATCTTGTCGGATGTTTCTTGAATTAACTCGGGACCAGTGATTTGTGCTTCACCAATCTCGTTCCAACAGATAGGAGAACGACACTTGCGACCATAGAGAGCTTCAAATGGAGCCATGTTGATACTCGTGTGGTAGCTATTATTGTAAGAGAACTCGATTAGGGATAGATGTGAATCCCAATTGCCACCAAAATCAATTACACAAGCTCTAAGCATATCCTCAAGAGTTTGGATTGTTCTCTCGGTCTGACCATCAGTTTGGGGATGGTAGGCCGTGCTCAAATCCAATCGTGTACCAAGAGAAGTTTGGAGAGATTGCCAAAAGCTAGAGGTGAACCGAGCATCTCTATCGGAGATTATGTTTAAGGGAACACCATGACGGCTAACAATTTTATCAATGTAAATTCGGGCTAGTTTCTCAACCCGATAGTCTTCACGGATGGGCAAGAAATGAGCAGATTTGGTGAGACGATCAATGATCACCCAAATGCTATCATACCCACTCGAGGTGCGAGGGAGTTTGGTAATAAAATCCATGGCTAAGTTCTCCCATTTCCACATGGGAATTTCTGGTTGTTCTAGTAATCCGGAAGGACGTTGGTGTTCGGCTTTGACTTTGGAACACGTTAGACATTTGGCAACATAGAGAGCAATGTCCTTTTTCATACCGGACCACCAATATTTTTGGCGAAGATCTTGGTACATTTTATCCGCACCAGGATGAATAGAATAACAAGTCTTGTGAGCCTCGTTCATAAGAAATGCACGGAGATCATCGCGATCGGGAATCCAAATACGGTTCAAATAATAAAGTAAGCCATTGGGTTTTGATTCAAGTAGAAGTTCAACACCACACGACATTTCTTCATACATGTTACCTTCGGTGACTAAGACGTGTTGAGCTTCTAAGAAGCGGATTTGAGTGTCGGTTTGGATTCGGGCACAATGAAGCATGCCATGGTTCTTTCGACTCAAAGCGTCGGCCACAACATTCGCTTTGCCGGGATGATAATGAATCTCGTAGTCATAGTCGTTAAGGAGTTCGACCCAACGTCGTTGCCTCATATTGAGTTCTTTTTGGTTGAAGATGTGTTGAAGACTTTTATGGTCGGTAAACAACACACATTTTGTGCCATAGAGATAATGTCTCCAAATCTTCAATGCGAATACAACCGCACCCAACTCGAGGTCGTGCGTCGTATAATTCTTCTCGTGATCTTAAGTTTACTTGATGCATAAGCGATTACTTTGCCTTGTTGCATAAGGACACAACCGAGACCTTGGTTAGAAGCATCACAGTAGACAACTAGATCATCATTCCCATAAGGGAGAGTTAATATAGGAGAATTGCACAACTTTTGTTTGAGGGTTTGGAAAGCTTCTTCTTGTTTTGGTCCCCATTCATAATTTTTACCCTTGTGTGTCAAAGCAGTGAGGGGGACAGCAATCTTAGAGAAATTTGAGATGAAACGACGATAATATCCCGCAAGACCAAGGAATGAACGAACTTCGGTGGGGGTCTTAGGGGTATTCCAATTCTTAACAACTTCGATCTTAGGAGGATCAACATGGATACCCTTTTCATTGACGATATGACCTAGGAATTGAACCTCTTTTAGCCAAAATTCACATTTGGAGAACTTGGCATATAGTTGCTCTTTCCTCAATAGATCCAAAACCAACCTAAGGTGTTGCTCATGATCGGCTTTAGTCTTGGAGTAGATTAAGATATCGTCAATGAAGACGATCACAAATTTGTCAAGATACGGTTTGCACACATGATTCATGAGGTCCATGAAAACCGCGGGTGCATTGGTTAACCCAAAAGGCATAACCATGAATTCGTAGTGACTGTATCTTGTTCGGAAGGCAGTCTTTGGAATATCTTCCTCTTGCACACGGAGGTGGTGATAACCAGATCGAAGGTCAATCTTCGAGAAACAAGTGGAACCTTGAAGTTGATCAAAGAGATCATCAATTATAGGTAAAGGATAACGGTACTTGATGGTAAGCTTGTTGAGTTCTCGATAGTCAATACACATGCGGAATGACCCATCCTTCTTCCTGACGAATAAGACAGGTGCACCCCACGGTGAATGACTTGAACGGATGAAGCCCTTGTCGGAGAGCTCTTGGAGTTGGCTTGCAAGTTCTTGCATTTCGGAAGGTGCAAGACGATATGGAGCTCTAGCCACGGGGTTAGCTCTGGGCACAAGATCAATGCGAAATTCTACCTGTCGGATGGGTGGAAGGCCGGATAAGTCTTCGGGGAATACTTCGGGAAAATCCCGGATGAAGGGAATGTCTTCAATACTCTTCTCTTTCACATACTTTTGAACAACATGAGCTAAGAAGGCCACATACTTCTTTCGTAAGTACTTTTGAGCAGTGGTGCATGACATCAGCTTGAGTCCTTTGCAAGGATTTTCACCAAAGACTCTTAACATTTCTCCCGACGGTAAAGGTATTCGGATGCACTTCTCAAAACAGATGACCTCGGCATGGTGATTCGACAGCCAATCCATGCCTATGATGATGTCAAAACTTCCCAGTGGCATTGGTACGAGGTTGATTGTAAATGTATGATCATTGAGTTCTAGAGAGCAGTCATGAATAATGGAGTCAACTGTAAGCGAGTCACCATTTGCTACTTCTACGGTGAAGGTTTTCTCTAATTTGGATCGTGTTTTAGCTAGTAAGGGTTCAAAGTTATGTGACACAAAACTCTTATCTGCACCGGTATCAAATAAAATGGAGGCATATTGACTATTAACAAGGAACGTACCGTTGACCACATCATTGTTGGCCTGAGCTTCATTGGCGTTTATGTTGAAAGCACGCCCATGAGCTCCGCCTTGCCTAGCATTGATAAGCTTTGGGCATTGATCGCGGAAATGATTCGGGTTGCCACATTCTTAACAAGCACGCCCATTTGCAATAGCGGGGACACCTTGATTAGCCACTTGCTGGTTGGTTCGGTTTGGTGGGTTGACTTGACCTGCAAGTGCCTTGGCTCTACAAACATTGACCGTATGGCCGTATTTTCCACAATGATTACAAAGGCGACATGGGATGCTTTGGGGATGATGATAGTTGCATGTGGCATAGAGAGGGTAGATTCCAACATATGGCTTTTTGGCCGGTGCTTGAACCATAGGTGCAACTTGATTAACAGGAATAGCAGGAGTGACCACAGCAAAATTTCTAGTCTTCCTCTTCCTATTATGTCTGGAGGGTTCAGTTGTGGCCTCTTTGTTGTGGGTGGGAGGAGTTGTGGTGTCGGAAACTTTCTTTGTGCCCTTTTTAGTAAGAGTCCCCGCCTTCACATGATTATCGGTTAAGGTAGCGGACAAACGGATAACATCCTCAAGTGTTGCGGGATTCCTTCCAAGGACAGTATCTTGAATTTGCCTAGGTAGTCCCCCAATATACTTTTCAATGCAGCGAGACAAAGTTGTGACCATGTGGGGCACAAGGAGACTCAACTCATGGAACCGAGTTGTATAAGCCAAATTTTCTCCACTATCTTGGGCAAGATCCCAAAACTCAGCTTCAAGTTTCTTCACTTCATTTCGAGGAAAGAATTCCTCGGTCATTAGCCTTTTAACCTCATCCCAAGGTAAGGCCATTGCTACATCCACACCTCGATTCCTTTTCTCCCCATTCCACCACTTGAGTGCCCGTTTTTGTAGGACACTTGTGGTATGACGAACACGAAGGTTATCGGGGCAGTCACTATTGAGAAAGGTATTCTTAATGCTTTCGAACCATTGAAGGAGTCCCATAGCTCCTTCGGTACCATAAAACTTGAGAGGGTTACACGGGTTGAAATGCTTGAAGGTGCATTGAGTTAGGTTGATACCACCATTGCCACCATTACTACCATTTCCACCATGGTTGCCATTGGTGGCACCATTAGCTTGAGTGAGTTGTGTCACGAGTTGTGCAAGAATAGCAGCAATGTCGGTATTGGTGTTGACCACGGGAGCACGACGGGGAGGCATTCTACAGATTTTCACAAGACAAGAAAAGATGTAAGAACTTATGAATGTTACTTGGATTTAAAAGGATGAGATAACAAATTAAAATAGTAAATCATAGTTTGGATTGTACTCAAATAGTGATATAATCACTTGAATACTATGACACATTAAGGTTAATTAAACTCATATAATTTTCAAGGAGACATGCTTTAGCCTATAAGTAAACACTCATCCCGGGTATTCCCAGGAAAGCATACAGGTCCCTTGGTTGATTGGGATTTATGCGAAATGCTTTCCTAGATAGAAAACCCAGAATACAGGTGTCACCCTTCCAGATTGCACGTGTCCTCAAATAATTAACAAAGTTTAAAAGCCTTAACGAGGAAATAAAAGATTTTATAGATTTGGATTCATGAAGTTTCCACATGCTAAGAAGATGAAGATAGAGAAATAGGTAAGAATGTTATGAGGTTTTGGGTATAGGTAGGGATATTGTTTATTTACTTATTATTTAGATACATTCTAATAAGTCATGAATTTTTAACAAGTAAGGCATCAAAATAATATAACAACTAATCATAGTAAGCATGTAACACATAACATGTAACACATATCACATACTCATGAAGCATAGCATAAGTGGGTGTCCTAAAGTTATAGTCTAGGTCAAGGGTGTCTAATAACCTAATTCCCTATAACCAAGGCTCTGATACCAATCTGTCACACCCCGACTGATGGCGGAATCATCGGGGGCGGGACATGTAGACTGTTCATAAGCACAAGGTTGACTAAATTGAATTATATTAATTATCAAATTTCATTGCAACATTCATTAAAAAACAATCCAAGAAAAACAACATAATTGAAATACATAAGTTCTTTATTTAATTTAACTAAGTCCAAGCCTATGTGTAGCACATCTTGATCAAACTCAAACATTAGTACCTGAAACATGAATAAAATAAAGTCAACTAAAAGTTGGTGAGTATAACACATGTTTGTATATAGATAGCATATAGTTTGTAAAACAAATCCTTACATAACATGATAAATAAGGCATTTATGGGGAGCAACTATTGTGTAACCAAGTACAATCAAACATTTGTAACTAGCATACAAAATTGTGTTGTGGGTATCAATCACCCTACCTAGGTGGGTTTGTCAGACTCAATAGATCTATCATTGTTAACCGTCGGCTTGAATAGTTAATGATTGCACATAAATTGCACACAAAAGTTAACACACCTAGCACTCAAACATAAAGCTCAAATTTGCACACATGAATGTAAAGATGATTTGTATTTGTGTAGTTTGTGTAAATGTAAGTAATTGTTTGTATAGAGTTCATATTTCACCCCAAAAAGTGTAAAAGAGTAAAAGGGGCTATGTAATACTCACTTGGTTCGAGGTGTTGCTAAACACGGAAGACTAGATTGAAATTTTGATCCTTGTAACTCACCACGTTAACCTAATGTATTATGTACATTTGAATTATTAGTGGGTACAATTGTCTATGTCTAAGTCTAGGGTTGAATCGGTTATGTGTGACAAGTGTTAGAGTGGTAAGTATTAGTGGTTCGTACTTGAATGAAATGTTTCATAAAAATGAGGAATTTAAATAAATAGTTTTAAAATAATTAAACTAAGTTTTGAGTTCGAAATACTAAATAGATTAAATAATTATTATTTAATAATTTAGTTATGAAATCTGTCGCGTGTCTTATCTTATTTAAATAAATAATTTATTTATTTATTTTTAAAGATATGTAAAAAAATGATATTTATTTATAAAGGTGCGTAAAAAGTATATTTATTTTTGTATTTATAATAAATAACTTTTATTTATTTATTCATTTTTTTTCTTTTTTCGGAAAAATGAGTATTTTATAAAATTAATTGTTTTTATTTAGAAATTAATTTAAATATTTAAAGTTTTGATTTTAAAAGTTTAATATGCAATTTGACATTTTAATTCGGATTAAATCCAAATTTCTATTGAAATTTAATGATTCTGATTTTATTCTGTTATAAATGTTTCAAGGTTTATAAAAATATTTTTTATAAAGTTTTTGGAGTTTTATAAATGGCATTTAAAAATATAAACAGGCCACCCGGTTCGAACCTGGGTGGATCCTGTGTGGGTATTGCATGTATACCGCTGGACCAGGGCAGCTATTCGCGTAAAAGATCCACTCAGATTTCTGATAACTCGTTACGGAGAGATGTCCGGGTCTGGTATTCAGTGTTCGCGAAAAATGACTGATTTAGTGGGTTTCGAACCCACGCCACCTGGTTCGGCGGCGTAGTGACTTGCCGGCCGGACCAGGTGGTTTCGCTGGATTATAAGAATACTAAAAATTTAAAACATAACTTTCGGATCGAAACCCAAATCAATACGTGAGCCAAGAACCCTAGAATTCGAATTGGTTTGATTCTGTATTTTCGGCATAAATTGATATAGGGCTATTGATCAGGGTTCGATTACGATCCTAATGACCTAAGACTTACACGTTGAGATTGGGCAACAAGTGCTGATGGCTACGAGTTTGGCTCCGACTGTTCTTCGTGATTGAGAGGACTCTAAAGGTGAAAAGCAGGTTCGACAGAGGTTGGGAGAGTTTGAGAGGAGGTAATCGCGTAAGGGTGAGTGGTTTAATTCGTTCAATTTTATTCGAATTAACTAATTTGATTTTGATTTTTGACTGAAACATTTTGCGGGCTGATTTCGCGATAGTCTGATTAATTGAGGATGAATCGAGTCGTGTTAAGGTGCTGTATACATGAGAGACTGGTCTGCACGTGAATTGTGGGATTCATTACGCGTCAATTACACAATTTGATCGGCTAATATTACGGGTTTGACTAAACTTAGTCAAATTCTTTTAAATTTGAAATGGCCGCGTATTCGGTTAACTTGGGTTGTTGTTTGGGCCGAGAATGGATCGATTCGTGATTAGGAAATCATGAGGAGTCCAATTCGAAAGAAATCCTTCGATTGGTCGAGTGAATTGTCACGGTTTTTGGCCCCTTTGACTTTTGAAAGTCAAACTGTCAAGGAAAGTCAAAATTGGAGTGTGGGGTTCCAATTTAGGGTTTAATTGATTTGGGTTCGATCAACCATGAAATTTCTTGTTAATGGAATAAATGTATCTATGCGTATAAGTATTGGATTGAAAATTTATGTAAATGTATACCCGTAAAAGGGTTTGCGGATGTGTGTTTGGGATTTAATACTTGGAACCTACAGCTTAAAAGAAAATCAGTGTACTAGAATTGGAAATTAAACGAGTTACATTAATTTCAAACAAGTAGAAAAATCAGAAATGTTACAGAATCAGATAAGATACATTGATTTTGCACACTTAGACCGAAGATTTCAAGCCTTTGTGTGTGAAATGGAGGGTGTAAATGGATTTCGGAGAGTGAGAGTGAGAATGAGCATGAAAAGGTATCTGATTATGAGGACATTTAATTTAGGCTTGACGCAAGACCAAAATGCCCCTGTCGAAACTACTAGTTTCGATAGGGCAAAGTAGTTTCGGGTGAGAGGTAGTTCGGGCAGTTGGGATGTAGTCTCGGTTGACCATACTTACTTGGATAAAAAACAAAGGGAATAAACATATGTATACTATTTAAACAAGCTAATAAGGAAGATTAATAAATTTGTAAACGATAAAATTAGAAATAAAAAAAACCAAATAAAGGATATGTACACTTAGCCTTGGAAAAGATCCAATGTGAGATCAACTCTGGTCAAACCCTTGAAACACTTCGTTTTGCAGTCAGCTACTGTGAATCCCTGAAGATAGCCGATATTTGTGCAAGATAAACCCGAACATTTTCTTGTACAATGATTTCATGTGATTAAGCGGTACTATTTAAGCACAAAACACGATGTACCCCACGTTTTGAAATAAAATGGTTTTGAAAGACTATGAATTCTCAAGAAATACCCGCATTCATCCTATCATCTCTTACAGGTTAACTAGGGTACCATCTTGGTAAGTCAAATTCACTGCCAAAAGTAAAATAAGATCCAACTGGATATAAGATGTTGTAAAATGAAAAATATCCAAGTGGATATTAAAAGGTACGAACATTCTAGATCTTTGCGTAAGCAAAACAGAAGAAGCCGTAAAATTATCCAAGCGGATAGGAAAATGTTGACCACCCGAGATCTTTGCGTAAGCAAAACAGACGGGGTCAAATAATCCAAGTGCATGGGAAAAAGATGAACTCCCGAGATCTTTGCGTGAGCAAAACAGACGGGGTTATCGGCGGTAACTTTCGTTACTTTGACGGTCACCTAGCGTATGAATCAGAATCCAACATGTAAGCCTATATCTGATTGAATCAGTTTTCTTAGCTGAAAATGGGTTAGTAGTTTCAAAAGTGGGTTCAAACACACATGTACGATTGAGATTTAGATTTTCACACTACTAAAGAGTTATAACCGTATGTCGGGCCTACCGGCTATACCTCAGTAAGCACCATCGCTTTTGGTCCATTCCATGTTCAAGAAGTTTGATCAGACTCTATCATTTCTCACAGGGTCGGATCCGATTTTCCTGAAACAAAATTGATAATATCAGTGAGATCGAGGATAAGAGCTTTTCTTTTAGCAAACTATAAACAAAGCAATTCTTTTCTATCCTTTTCTCCAAAAATTCCAAATTCTCCCCCAAAAGATTTGCTTTTCAAACAGATAAAAAGAAATAACTATACAGAAAGGAAAAATATTTTTGAAAATCTTCCCGATTAACAAGTATAAACAGATAAGACAATATGCACAAAGGTTATTCAAAATTGAGCATTCCGAGCATTTCCACCAATTTCTCAAATCTAGCAGAGTGGAATGCTTTAGTGAAGATATCGGCGATTTGCTTGTTGTTTTTGACTTCAATGATCTTGATATGTTTCTTTTCGACACAGTCACGGATGAAATGATGTTTGCTCTCAATGTGTTTGGTTTCAGAGTGCTGGACGTGATTTTTGGTGATGTAAGGAACGACGGTGTTGTCACAAAGGATTGGGGTTTCATTAAAGGTTATCCCGTAATCAAGCATTTGAGGGTGGATCCATCTTACATGGGAACAGCAAAGGGCTGCAGCAATGTACTCGCCTTTGGCGGTGGATTGAGAAAGGGTGGTCTGTTTCTTACATTGCCTGGATACAAGGCGGTTGCCAAGGATTTGACAACCCCATAAGTGGATTTTCAGTCTAAGTTGCATCCACCGTAGTCTGAATCTGAATAAGCCACAAGATCAAACACGTTATTTTTGGGTTACCAAAGCCCAAGTTTTGGCTTGTACTTCAAATATCTTAAAATACGTTTGACAGGAATTAAATGAGAGAGTTTAGGATTAGCATGAAAGCGTGCACACAAGCACATTGCAAACATGATGTCCGGTCTGCTAGTAGTGAGGTACATGAGAGATCCTATCATCGAGCGATAGATGTGCTGATCAACACTTTCACCATCCAAATCAGGAGACAACGAATGTCGAACTTCCACAGGAGTTTTGAAAGGATGGGACTCAGTCATTTTGAACTTGGTCAGAATTTCTTTGACATATTTCTTTTGGTGAATGCGAATTCATGACTCTGATTGATCAACTTGCAATCCCAGAAAGAATTACATATCTCCCATAGAGCTCATTTCTAACATAGAACACATTACTTCTTCAAATTCCTTGCACAACCTCGGTTAAGTGGATCCAAAAACAATCTCATTGACATAAATCTGCACCAAAATGGTATACGCGCCATCCTTCCACTTAAACAGAGCTTGGTCAATAGTACCTCGTGTTAAACCATTATCAAGCAGATGCTTAGATAATGTTTCATACCACGCATGGGGTGCTTGATGAAGACTATACAATTCCTTGTCCAGTTTGTAGACACGGTCTCGATAAGTTGGATCAATGAACCCCGGTGGCTGTTTGACATAAACTTCTTCTTGAACTTTGCCATATAAAAATACGCTCTTAACATCCATTTGATAGACAGTGAAGTCCATGTAGGCTGCATACGCAAGAAACATTCTGATGGCTTCCAAACGTGCCACTGGTGCAAATACTTCTTCAAAATTAATCCCTTCCTCTTGATAAAACCCCGTGAACAACCAAACGGGCTTTATTGCGAACCACGATTCCTCCTTCATCCTTCTTGTTACGGAAAACCCAATGAGTGCCGATTAGGAATTTGTTCTTTGGGAGATCCACTAAATTCCACACTTGTAGTTTGATAAATTGTTGTAATTCTTCTTGCATTGCCTCCACCCAACTGTTCTCAAGCAGTGCAACTTTGATATTTTTAGGTTCAACTTGAGAAATGAAACATGTGAAGAGACCGTCATTCATAGCTTCAATAGCACTTCGAATTCGGACTCCCATGTTGAGTGGACCAATGATGTTGTCAGTAGGATGACCTTTGTGAACCCGAAATTATCTAATCACATCCTCTGGCAGATTTTCTTCCAGATTGGTAATGTTGTTCTCAAGAATCCCGGCTTCATCTTCTGCAAGTTCGGTGGAAGAGGACTGTTGACCAACATCTACTATTAGAGGAGTTTGATCCTCAACAGTTTCACTTGTTGCAATATTAACCGAGGAGCTCGAAGTGGTTTCAACAGAAATTACAGGAGGAACATCCACATGTTGACTGGATGAAGATGAGCTTGAAGCAGTAGAGGTACCTAGGTTATTCACAGACATAAGAGGATTAGTTGAAATACATATATTTGTGAACACAGGAAGATTAAATAATTTAAATAAAGAATTGACATCAAAAAGCCAATCAGGACCGTCCCCAGTGTCCGTGTGATTGCTTTCGTGCCAATTAATATCAATAGACTCCAGCACGATTCTCCTTCGCCTGTTGTAAACACGAAATTCTCTTTGATTGGAAGAATAGCCCACAAAATAACATTCATCAGCATTAGCTTCAAACTTGTTTAGATGGTCCGAAGTATTCAGCATTGTGCAAACACACCCAAATTTCCTGAAGAAATCAATAACAGGCTTGCGCTTGTACATAATCTCATAAGGAGTCTTGTTGTAGCTTTTTGTGATAAGAACACGGTTTTGCACAAAACATGCGGTATTAACTGCCTCAGCCCAAAACGTGACGGGAAGCTTAGAATCAACTATAATAGTCCTTGCTGCTTCTATCAACATACGATTACGTCATTCATTAACACCATTTTGTTGCGAAGTAAGAGGTGCACTGAACTGCCGAGAAATACCTTTACTTTCATAAAAAGAATCCAGAATGGAATTCTTGAACTCGGTTTCATGATTACTTCGGATAGTCTTCACACTAAGATTGAACAAATTCACGATCTGCAGTAAATGAATCATCAGAACCTCTGGCGTCTCATCTTTCTTTGCTAGGAAGAATACCCCATGTAAACTGAGAGAAGTCATCGGTTACCACCAAGAAGTTGGATTTCCGTCCATGACTCATAACAATCACAGAACCAAAAAGATCCATGTGAAGTAATTGAAGAGGGGAGTCAATGGAATTGGTGGTTTTGGGCTTGTGGGTGGATTTATGTTGTTTTCCCTTGGAACAGGAGAGACAATGTTCCATGGGAGAGAAATCTTTTAAAGGTAAACCGGTGACAAGGTTTCATCGAACAAGGCGGTTCATGGTCTTGAAGTTCATGTGTCCTAATATTTTGTGCCAAAGGAAGGACTCATCTTCTGAAGCTTTTGAGAGAAAGTAGGATTCGATTCCTGATGGATTATTCATATCGAGACTGTAGGTATTGAATCTTTGAGGAACACGCATAAGAATAAGGTCTTCAGGAATAACCACTCCAGGCTTCAGAATCAAACACTCTTTAGAGTTGAAGAGGGCACAAAAGTCTTTGTCACAAATCTAGGACACACTCATCAGATTGTACTTTAGCTACCGGACGAAGTTGACATTATCCAAGCCATTTACACCATTGGACACAGTTCCTTGTCCTTCTATCTTTCATCCTCTTGATTTGCCTGCAAAGGCGACAAAATCTCCGTCTATTTGATGATAATATTGCAGCAAAGAAAATTGGTCGGTCATATGTCTTGAGCAACCACTGTCGACATGCCATATGTTGTCTCCTGTCCTCCTCGATTGCCCCTACACAGACCAAGTAAATCAGACTTTGGTACCCAAGCCATTGCTGACCTAGAACTTTTTAACATCACAAGACACTTCTCGGAAATCATAGTCAGAATCCTCTTTTAATGAAGTATAAAAAAGATCATTATTTTTAATTTTCCTAGTTCTTTTCAACCTATTCTTATCATTTTTAATCCTTTTATGCCTCAAATCTCTTCTATGTTGTGATTTAGAGAAAACATTTGAATCACATTCAGCTAAATTTGGAACAAAAGATGGTACTTTTTCTTCTTTGAGTTGGTATGTAGATAATTCACAAGTTTTGAAAACATGATTGGATTCTCCACAACTAAAAGAAACTTTATCACATGACGGCTTAGCCTGATAATTGTCATCACAGGATGATGAATATGATTGTGATGTTGAGGCATCAGAACTAGAGGCATCTCTTTCTTCAACAGTTCTTTCCTGAAGACTTTGATTTTCCTTTAACCTGAAAAATCCAGATTGCTCATTGTTTCTTGTGGAATATCAGTCACAACAACTCCTGCACTTTTAAAGTTTGCAATACAACTCATGGCATTTACAGATTTAGGTACAAAAGGTAAAGCATTCTTAAACTTGGAAATATCATTTCTCAAACTATCATGCTCAGAAGGCATAGAACCAAAATACAAATTTTCAATGTGTTCACAAATATTTTGTTTTGACACGGACATATTATTACATTCATCAGACTCAAGTTCATTTAAAACATTTCCCTTACTAGAACTCTCATCACAATCATCTTCGGAACCTACACAATCTGACTCTACACAGGAAGCAAAACTGTAAGAATCTAAAGTTTTAATATAATCATCAGCAGATAACTTGCAAATAAAAGGTGTGGGAACATGAGGAGCTGGTATATCAGCAAATCTACTAGATTTAGAATACGGTGGTGGGTGTGAGTTATACCCAATGCCTTTTATGACTTTTTTATGAATTTGGTTTTTAATGATTACAAATAAAATTTTCTAATCCATACCCATGTGTTCAACTTGAAACTTTTCCTTTTCAGCCTTTTGAAGTCTTTCAGTTAAAATTTGGTTATTATTCTTTTGGGTAGTAAGTTGTACAATCAAAGATCCGTTTTCTCCAGAAATTACACGAATTTTCTTGAAATAAAGTTTCTCATTTTTAGCCACATAATCATACATCACCTTTATATGATCACGTTTATCGACCAAGGCTTGGTTGATGAATCTATATTTTTGAATTTCAATTAAACAGGATTGAGCATTGCAAAGTCTAGACATTACTTCAGCTGGTACATCGGTGAGATCCTCAGCTGGCTCAATCATAACGCATTTCTCCTTCTCTTCAATGTCAGCTATCAATGCCTTGTCAGCTGCTTCCCCTTCTTGCTCTCCCCAATGATAGTGTCCATCAGCTTGATAGACCAGAGCTGCTGAGCTGGAAGATGCGATGGATTTGGGAGAAATAGCAGCTTGCTTTCTAGATGAGTTCTTCTTTTCATGTTGCTGCTTTGATGATGGCTCCTTGCAATTTTTTGCAAAATGACCCAGCTGGTCACAATTATAGCATCTCACCTTCTTGATATCAAAGCCCAGAGTCTGCCCTTGCTTGAACTTATCCATACGAGTCCTCTTAATAAATCTCTTGGCCCTAAGTGTCAATATGGCCATACACCAATCAATGTCCATTTTCTCCAAATCATCAGGATTGATCTGCTCCAAGTCATCAGGTTGAAAACTGACCGGTGTCAGGTTTCCAGAAATAATGCATCATAACATGACATGAAGGCAGTCATGATAGGCAGATACTCATCAGGAATCACAGTGGTTGGAATCTGAGAAATGGTTGAAGTGGTAGGCTGAATTCCAGAAATGGAAGGTGGGATATCAGTCTGAAAGTATGCCATTGTAGTTTTGTTGGATGAAGTGGAAGAGCTTTGACCAGCAAGAAGAGTTGTGTTTCCAGACTGATTAGTTGGAGTGACTGCACCCTTCTTTATCTCCAACTCATAAGACTCTAGAATGTTGTAGAGTTCTTGTTGTGACAGATCACTAAGCTTCTTAGTTTTCTTGATCATAATTCTGTACATATTCCATTCCTCAGGCAGTGAATCAAGCAGTTTCTTGTTTAACTCAACAGTGGGATACTCAGTTCCCTAAACCTTTAACTTATAGACAATGCTTGAGAACCGGTTGATCAACTCATACATGGGTTCTCCAGGGACACTACTAAACATCTCATATTGTTTCTTGATCAAATCCCTCTTGCTTTCCCTAACCTCAACATTTCCTTCATATCTTGTACATAATGCTACCCAAAGATCCTTAGCGGCAGTATACGCAACAAATATGTTGAAAACATCCATAGGAAGTGCAATAGCAATAGATCCACAAGCTTTGTTGTCTTGGGCAATTAGAGCAATATCCTTCTCATCATACTCAGCAACAGTCTTGGGACGCTGAACATCTGCAGTGGTAGTAACTGGCTTGTTAGACCATCAGTGATTGACTGCAAAAGAGTGTGGTCATGGAACTGAATGAAGGGCTTCATTTTCTTGGTCCAATCATCAAAATCTCTAGTGGACACCAAGACAGGTGGTTTGTTTCCCCTAGCATACTCATTGTTGCTTGAAGATGCCATAACTCATAAATACTTGATCAAAGGCTAGTTTCGGGTGACAGGATGCTAACCGAAACTACTTAGTTTCGATTACTAGTTTCGATAGGGAGAAACTTAAATAAAAACCAAGGACAACCAATAGAAACTACAAGTTTCGATTGAAACTCTAGTTTCGGGAGAGCAATAGTTTCGGGTGGGTAGTTTCGATGAAAATGCTGCAAGGTTAGTTTAGATAAGGATAAGACAAAAAATAGTAGTTTCGATTGTACCTTTTATCAGACAACAAGTACATAAAAAAAGTTTTGATGACCAACTAAATACAGATTCTGTCCCTCGGTAGTTTCGATGCCTTCTTCTCCAAGTCCGAAAAACTCCATTGATGAAAAGCTCCATTGATGAAAAGCTCCAAAAATCAAAGTGATGACAATAGAGATCTAATCCGATGAAAACCTTCCAAAGGTACTCTAGAATAAGAATCCAGTCTTCAATTTGAGAAACTCAACCAAATAAACTAGTAAATAATGAAACAGTCCCCAAAACTTCCATGTAACAATGCTCAAAAACCCAGGTGCAGAAAACTCCATTAATTGACTGAAAAACACGTCAAATCAATCACAAAAACCTGAATACACTCAGAAATCAAGAGCATAAACCTCTGATACCGATTGTAGGTCCTGATTCTATGAAGAATCACAAATACAGATCTATTACACACACATTGGCAGAATATGTGTGTATGGTGGTGAAACAGAGGTTAGGAACATAAAATGGTGGTGATAAACCGGCAAACCACACTAGAATCAATACAATACTGATATGAAATTGTAAGAACAATAGATTAAAGAACTCCAAATGTGTATTGATTCAAAGAAATTGTGAAACAGAGAATATAGGGTTACAGCCGCTATCCACACCCTAAATATTCTCTATGTAGGCTATTTATAGGATGTTGATAGGTATAGAAACTATGCTAACTGAAACTAGTAGTTTCGGGTGACCATTTACAAAACATTGCACCCTATCGAAACTTCCTATCTAACGAAACTACTAGTTTTGGTTGAACAAACTCAACCGAAACTAGGTAGTTTCGATGGCCCAGACATAGTCTAATAAAGCAGTAAATTACATGAAATGAAATTAACAGAAATACATGGAAATAAAAGCAAAGTACATTTGTTTAAAACATACATTGATGACATCAGCTTACAAAAGACTATACCCTACAAATGTACATCATTGCGTGTCTTTTTGTTCTTTTGCATTCTCTTTTGTATATATAATAATAGAGACTCCCAACCCCTTTATGATGGGACTATCGTTATGTGCAAGCCTGAACCAGATGGGTGTACACTTTTCAGCAGTCATTGTCTTTGTTACTGAGTTATAGTTTACTGTTTTTTAATGCTGAGCCTACCAACATGTTCTTGCAGTATAACCGCTTACTCCTTTCGGTCCTATTCATTTTCATGCAGTGACCAAGTCAAGTCAGTTTAACTATCATATACCATAATAACAGTTACGCTACAGCAACACATATCTTTTTCATACATTTTCTTTTCTTTTCTATTCACAAACTTTTCGCTGAAAATTTTATTTATGAACAATCTTCTATAAATGGAATTTTCTAATAGGAAAACAATATTTTTGCAGTTCGATTTTCAAATCATTTTGGTCAAGAAAATATTTTTGGATATTTGAACGAATATGAACAAAGATATATACACAATGCATGAGTGACAGTAGATGTTACTCAAAGTTCAACAACCCCAGTTTCTGAATTAGATCAAGAAACTTAGACTTATCGAATGCCTTCGTGAAGATGTCAGCCTTTTGATCGTTTGTATTCATCGGAAGGACATGAATGTATTCCTTTTCACATGCATCCCGGATAGCATGAACCAGCACATCAATGTGCTTTGTTTTGGAATGATAAACTAGGTTCTTGACGATTTTCACACAGGCTTCATTGTCGATGAACATCGGAGTCTGCTTCAAATTGATGCCATAATCCATTATTTGATGTTAAATCCATGGGATTTGAGAGCAACAACTAGAAGCAGCAATATACTCAACTTCAGCAGAAGAAATGGAGACAAAAGTTTGTTTCTTGCATTGCCAAGACACCAAACAGTGTCCCAAGTACTGACATCCTCCTGACACAGACTTTCTGTCAAGTTAACATCCTCCATGATCGCTATCAGAGTATGCGACCAAATTGTAACATTCTTGATTTTCCGACCCTATTCTAACTTATTTTAATAACAATACAATGCTAGACCCTATACTTGTTCAAACCTACGCCTCATTAAATTGTTAGCCGATCATATTTTAATTCAAAGTTTTAGAACTCAAATCACATGGTAACACCTCCTAGAGTTAACTCAGTTAGTAATCCCGTTAGGTGTTCTGTTAAATCCTAACCAAGCTAATTCTGTCAAAGCTGAAGTTGCAAGGGCTGATTTTGTAAATAACCAGAAACCCTAGTAGGCACGGTCGCGCCACATGTTGGCACGGTCGCGCCTCATCTTGGCACGGTCGCGCCTTGTTTTGGCATGGTCGCGCCTCATGTCTGAGAAAACGTAACTGCAGCTTTAATCGCCCGATCGTTGGTTTCCCGTAACCGATTTCCACTTAATATCTCTTAACAAAACAATTACACTGTCATTTAAAACCAATAGTCCCAGAAATCCGATTAGTCTCAGAAAAATAAACCTCCCTCCGTTTGAACCGAGATTCTTATATTCTGAAGTGAAGTTTCCTCAATCCATTGCACCATCGATCCTCATTGAAACTCGCGAGTACACTGGTTCAGCCGGAATTGCAGCAGGAGACGCCGGAGACCAAATTCGTCACGCCGGAACTCCTTCCTACCGTAAGCTACCAATCCATCATCGTACAGGGTAATTGAAATCCTCTAAACCTTATATTTATTCTATAGATCAATAGCCCCAATCTAATTTGGGCATTCAATATCAAAATCTACTCGAACCAGAAACCATATTTTCAATCAAAATAGTTTAATCGAATCCGGTCCTAAACATGTTTTAAACATAATTAATCTACACCAAAAGACTTTTAATGACCTTGTGAATGAAAGCCCTATCAATTCTGACACCATCAATATAAGGATCAATCAATTCGTTTCTGTTTTGATAGAGACACAGTCGCGCTAATCATCTAGCGCGGTCGCGCCTCGGGAGACGCGGTCGTGCCGACTTCCAGCGCGGTCGTGCCTCCTGCTCAGACCCAGTCATGCTCGTTGGCTAGAATTGGTCGTGCCCCTGAAGCATAGACACGGTCGTGCCTGTACAAGGCACGGTCGTGCCTAGTGATTTGTCTAGCTATGTCCTCTGTTGATCAACACAGTCGCGCCCTGACTGCCACCGTGGCCCGAGCACGATCGTGCCCTGTCTAGGCACGGTCGTGTGTGTTCACAGAATCCTTAAAATTTCTATATTTTTAAACAATTAGTATTTCAAGTTAATTTTCAAAATAAAAATAGTTGAATTTATAAAAATGCGTATTATCTTTATTTAAAAAGATCAAGTATTTAATCTTAAAATAAATGGAAATTATTTAATTAAAGTTTCAACCTTTAAATTATAAACCCTACACCTAAATAATATTTTAATGTCTAAGTTACATTTTATAAATAGATGAATAAGGTAATAATTATTTATTTGATTTATAATTAAACAAAAACATTTAGTTAGTTATACTTAATTACATCTAATACTTACATTATTCTCATAAACAATAATTAATTAATTTACTTATTTAATTATTCCAAACTCAAACCTTATTCAAAATGTTGTAAAAATATTCATTTCAAATCTTCCGTTTTATACAATACTTCCAACTACCAATCACTAACTTTATCCAATTCAACCTTAGACTTAAACTTAGACTATTGTGCATTATTAATGCAATATACATTACACTCTAGGTTAACGTTGTGCGATACAAGGATCACATTACTTTCTAGTATCTCGTGTTAGCTACGCCTTCGAATCAAGTGAGTATACATAGCCCCTTTTACTCTTTTACATTTTTGGGGTGAAACATGAACACTATTCAAATTACATGTTTACATTTACACAAACAACACAAGTACAAATCCTATTTACATTCATGTGTGCAATTTGAGCTTCATGCCCGAGTGCTAGGTGTGCTAACCTTTGTATGCGATTATGTGCAATCATTAACTATTCAAGCCGACGGTTTTCAATGATAGATCTATTGAGTCTGACAAACCCACCCCGGTGCGCGGTGATTGAAACCGACAACACAATTTTTTGCATGCTAGTTACAAAGGTTTGATTGTATTTGGTTACACAATAGCTGCTCCCCATAAACGCCTTATTTATCATGTTATGTAAAGGATTTGGTTTACAAATTATATGCTACCTATATACAAACCTGTGTTATACTCACCAACTTTTTAGTTGACCTTATTTTATTCATGTTTCAGGTGCTTTCATATGAGTTTGATCAAGACATGCTACACATAGGCTTTGGACCTAGTTAATCTTAATTCAAAAACAAATTGTATTTCATTATATACTTTGAATTTGATTCATGTTTGTTTGAAGGGAAATGGATTTAACATATTACAATTTAGTCAACCTTGAGCTCATGAACAGTCTACATGTCCCGCCCCGATGATTCTGCCGTCGGTTGGGGTGTTACACAAATCAAAGCTGTTGGCTTTTGATACCAAAGCCCTAAGTTAGGAGTGCCTTTTAGGTAGCGGAAGATTCTTTTCACAGCGACATCATGGGATTCCTTCAGATTAGTTTGATAACGGGCACAATAGCAAACAACGAACATAATACCCAGACGAATAGCAGTGAGATAAAGCAAAGAGCCTATCATTGAATGGTAATGATGTCTATCAACGGGTTTTCCTTCTAGATCGGAGGTCAAGGGAGTTTGAGCAGCAAATGGAGTTGAAGTTGCCTTAGAATTAGTCATCTGAAACTTTTTGAGCATATCTTGAACATACTTGGCTTGATGAATTAGTGTTCCGTCATTTGACTTTTTAACTTCCAATCCCAGAAAGAATGTGAGCTCACCCAACTTGCTCATTTCAAACTTGGCCTTCATTATGTCCTCAAAGTCTCTGCACAGCTTCTCATTGGTTGAACCGAAGATTATGTCGTCCACATAGATCTGCACAAGCATGATATCTTTTCCGATCTTCCTCTTGAATAAAGTCATAGCAATCTTCCCCTGTTCGAAGCCATTCTGTAGAAGATAAGTTGACAGAGTATCATACCAAGCCCTTGGGGCCTGATGAAGTCCGTACAGAGCTTTGTCTAACTTGTAGACTCGGCTCGGATAATCTGGATCTTTGAACCCCGGAGGCTGGCAAACATAAAATTCCTCCTTAATCTTCCCTTATAAGAATGTGCTCTTAACGTCCATTTGATAGACCTTAAATTTCTTGTAACAAGCATAAGCCAGGAAAACTTTTATTGCTTCTAAACGAGCCACGGGAGCAAACACCTCCTCATAATCAATACCCTCCTTTTGCGTAAATCCATGCACCCATCGAGTGCCAATTGGGTACTTATTTTTTGAAAGATCAACAAGATCCCAAACTTTCAACTTTCAAAACTGGGCCAGTTCTTCTTTCATAGCATCTATCCAGCTTGAATCCTTGAGGGCCATAGAAATATTCTTTGGAACATCTTGTGATAAGAAACTGACACAAAGGGTCGCACTGTAAGGACAAGAGTAACTTCTTGTACGAACACCCTCGGTAATAGGTCCAGTCACATTCTCCAAAGGGTGATTTGATGGCCCATCAGGAACATCAACTTTTTCTAGAAGGTTCGTTACATGAATAGGAATAGAATCATCTCCTTTTTCCGAATCACTGTTAGAGTGGACAGAGGGATCATTTGCGAAATTATGATCAAGAAGAACAACATTTGAATCAACAGGAGTTGTTTGATCAGAAGTGGTATCACCCGAAGAATTACCAGGAACAGTCTCAGCAGCCTTAGTGTGAGAAGAGGTTACTGCACTGTTATTAGAGACAGACAGAGGATCAGCAACAATCGGTGTGATTCTTGTTAAAAATGGCATAAACTCATCATCTGCACGGATGGAAGGAATGAATGATGGTTCGGTGGAAGAAATGGATTCGGGGACGATTGGTGCATGAGGAATGAAGTTATTGAAAATAATGTATACATCATAGAACAAGCCGGGACTAGTTCCATTGTTTGTAGAATTAGTTTCTTGCCAATCAACATAGTACGAATCCTGAACGATCTTGGTTCTCTTGTTGTAGATGCGGTATGCCTTTTGAGATGATGAATATCCAATGAAGAAACATTCATCACCTATTGCTCCAAACTTTGCAAGATTCTCAGCGGTGTTTAACAGCGTACATGAACATCCAAATGCTCTAAAGAATTCAATCAGGGGCTTTCGTCCATGAAACAACTTATAAGCGGTCTTGTTGGGAGCCTTGACCACTAGAGCACGATTCAGGATTTAATTAGCAGTGTTAACTGCTTTGGCCCAGAAAATAGTAGGAAGCTTCGAATCTATCAGCATTGTTCTCGTAGCCTCGATCAATGTTCGGTTCTTTCTTTCAGTGACTCCGTTCTGCTGTGGAGTCCTGGTAGCACTGAATTATCTAGAAATTCCTTTGCTTTCTTAAATTCATTCAAGACATGATTCTTAAACTCGATGCCATTATCGCTTCTGATCGAAATCACCGAACGCTTGTAGATTTTCTCAATCTTCAGAATAAGACTTTTCAGCACATCAGCAGTTTCATCTTTGGTAGCTAAGAATGAACCTAAGAATACCTTGAGAAATCATCTGTCATAACTAAACAATATGAATTTTTAGAAATGCTCTTTACACTGACGGGACCAAAAAGGTCTATATGAAGTAATTGAAGTGGAACAAAAATGTAATTCATAGCTTTGGACTTATGCGACTTCTTGTGTTGTTTGCCTTTAGCACAGGCCATGCATTTTTCTTAAAAAAATTAAAGTCCTTGCAGGGTAAACCTCTCACAAGGTCTTGTTTTACCAAATGATTTATGTTTTTAAAATTCACATGGCCAAGTCGACAATGCCACAACAATGATTCAGAATCAAAAGCCTTAGATAACATGCAAGCCACGAATGCTTTTGTCTCGGGATCATTCATATCCACCATGTAGGTGTTGTTCTTTCATGGTGTCTTCATCATAATTAGATCATTAGGAACCACGAGTCCTGGTTTGAGGAAGAAACAATCAACATTGTTGAACAACACAGACAACTGTTTATCACATATTTGTGATACACTCATCAGTTTGTAGCAAAGTTCTGGAACGAGGTTGACTTTCTCCAAGGTGAGAGTTCCATTTCACACATTTCCTTGTCCGGTGATCTTTCCTCATTTTCATCACTAGCAAAAGCAACGTATCTCCCATCGATAATTCTGAAGTCAGTCAGCAGATCCTTTAGCCCGGTCATGTGACGAGAGCACCCACTATCAACATGCCAAGCATTATCAATAGTCCTCCTGGGAAAACCCTGTCACATACAAGACAATTTATTAAGAAATCGAAACCCAAGTCTTTTTCGACTTGGGTGGAACATCAATTTTAGCAGTTCTATCATCTCTGGTTCGCCACCAACATGTCCCTTTTAAGAAGTGGTTTACATTTTGATGAAATTTGTGATAAAACGGATGGTGATCACGTTGGTGTCTATTATAGTTTCCCACACTATGCGTCTTAGGTCGTTCAAATTTAACCCAATTATTGTGATATGATGCATGACTGCATTGCCTAGCAGTATGACCACCCTTCCCATAAGTAAAATAATTAACATGTTTAAAGGATTTTCTTTTATGTGGCGGCTGGTAAGATGATGAGGATGATTGCTGCTGAACAGGCACTTTAAATGGCTTTCTGAATTTGCCTTTGATGTAATGTTCCTTATTCTGATCAACATGAGTTGTTGATTATTCTTGATCAGATTCTTTATCAACTTTGTGTTTAACTTCAACTGCTTCGATTATCGGTTTTGCTTCAACATCGGATTCATTGTATGATTTTGTGGATGGTTTAGTGGATCTATCTGAATCATATCACTTTCTTCACTTTCTCTGGTGGAAAGATAGTCTGAATTGCTTTGACTATCACTTTGACATGTAGATGTGGGAGTGAAGATTGGAATTTCTTCTGTCATGAATCTTTCAAACTGGTTTCTTGAAATAATGTTAACCGAATCATTAAAACAAGAAGCATTTACAGAAATAAAATCATTACAGCTAGTGTGTTCTTTACAATCGGAATTCAAATTAACTTAACTAGAAGAAGATTGATTATTACTACCAACAGAATCTGATGTACATGATTCTGTATTCTTGGAATATAACAAAGAAAACTTAATAGACTCCCTATTTCACTCCTTGTGGCCTAATCTAACACCCTAATCATCCTCAACATCATCATCTTTGTAGAAATAAAGACTGATGGCTACAAAATTCTCTAAGTACAAACTGTTGCGGATAAGTTTATCTGCAGCAGATACTTGTTCTTCGGCTGAAGAACAAATCTGCTGCGGATAGCCTTATCTGCTGAAGACCAAAGTTGCTGCTGATAGGCAAATCATCAGCAGCTGTGGACAGTTGTGTCTTGCTGCTGATCAACAACATTGCTGCTGATAGTCATTCCCATTGAAGATCAAACGTTGCAGCTGACTGGCTTCGATAAAGCAACCATTACCACTGACAACTTTCTGCTGCAACACTAACAAACTCCACGCAGAAAGAATGGTACTGGTTCAAGACAATAAAAGACAACGACGCTCTTCTTCCAAGGACTCAAGCAATGATGCCTAAGAAGATGTTTGAGTAAAGATAACTTTTGTAGTTTTTATTGTCGTTACATGTAGAATAGATTCAATACAAGATCAACGGCTTGTGTTAGATCTGATCCTTAGAATGAAGGGTCTGTCTTGATTCTAAGTTACTATATAAGTAGTACTTAGAGTCATTGTATACGAGTGCCTTTTTGGCTTAAGAGTTTTCTCTGTAATCTTTGAAGCTTAATACAAATTGCATTTATCAGTATTCTTCTTGTTTACTTGTTTACATTGCTTAGTAGTAATTGTTTCCGCCAATATCAAGTAAAATAGAACCATCTTGTATTCACCGATCCTACAAGTGGTATCAGAGCTTTGGCTCACAGATTAAACAAACTCACACTTGTTTAATCATTCTCTGGTTCTATTCAAAACTATCTATTTGCTAAAGTCACCCACTATCACCAATCAAAAATGGCACAAAACAGTGGAGTTGAAGACACTGGAAGCATCAGCAGACCACCAAGACTGGTGTCTGGAGAAGACTATGATATGTGGAAGAACAGAATGGAAAGCTTCTTCTGCTATCAAGAATATGGGATGTGGAAATCCATAAAAGATGGACCATACATACTCATGGTGGCCTCCACTGATTCAGGAGGTACACTGGTTCCCAAAGAATCCTATAAATACTCTGATGAAGACATCAAGAAAATGGAGGTAGATTTCAAGGCTTTGGGAGCCATTCAGATGTGCTTACCAAATGAAGTTTTTCACAACTTCAGAGGATACAAAACTGCAAAGGAGCTATGGGAGGCTCTTGAGAAGATGTTTTCTGGTTTAGAGGAAGTAAAAGAAAACAGAAGAGACATCCTGAAGCAGTAATATGAAAACTTTGTTTGGAAGGAAGGTGAGTCTCTAACTGTTTTATTTAACAGATATACTTATCTTGTAGGTGAGCTGCAGTGCTCAAAAGTGAAGCTGGAGAACGAAGATATTCTCAAGAAGTTCATCAGGTCTCTACCTAGTTGCTGGACACTCTACACAGTGTTCATCAAAAGAACTGAAAATTTGAAGACTCTTCAAATGACTGAGCTTTTCAGGATGCTAAAAACCTATGAATTAGAGATGATTTAGGCCAAGGAAAGAAGCACACGCTACCAAACAGCCTCAACTTCCACCACCACCTCTTCTGCCCTCCACTCCAACCACTCAGTCCTAGTTCAAGCAACTATTATCCTCCCATCGTCACTCATCCCCAAACTCCAACCTCTCAATCAAACAAATCACCATTTCTTCTTGAAGCCCCACCTCAAACATCAACCTCTGCTGCTTTTGTCTCTGAAAACTCAAGCAACATGTCCTTTATCAAGGAAGACCTGGAATGTTTTCCTCCAGATGATCTAGAAGAAATGGATATACAGCACTCCTTTGACATGCTCTCTTTAAGAGCAAAAAGGTTCTACTCAAGAACAGGAAGACCCGTTCCAATCAACAACTCTAACACCAGTGTTGGCTTGGACAAAAGCAAACTGAAGTGTTACAACTGTAACCAACTTGGTCATTTTGCTAGGGAATGCAAGGCACCAAAGGAAAACCCAGCTGCTGCGCATACCAGACAAGCTCACCAAGCTCAACCAAGACAGCAACAAGCCAGTCGTGCTTCACAAACTGCAGCTTGTGCAGCTGTTGGAACTGCTGACTTTGACTGGAGCTTCCAGTATGAGGATATTCCTGCCAACAATCAAGCTCTCATGGCAGACACATCAGAGGTACCACCTCAGGTATATGAAAATCTATGTACTCAAGCTTGTATTGATAAGGTCCTTGAATATAGGAAACATAACCAGAATCTCATAGATCAAAATGAAGACTTTCACCAAATGAAATCTGAATTTAAAAATGTTGAAAACAGTTTCAAGGAAAATATTGGTTGTTTAAAGAAAGAAATTTCATCATTAAAACATGAACAAACAAACCTTGAAACTCAAATTGATGACCTTCTGGTTAAGTTAAAAGCTACAAGTGCGGAATTAGCAGACCAAAAGCTCCATGTGGAAAAATATGAATTTGCGTCCAAAAAGCTGCAAAGACTTTTAGATGCTGAAATTCATGAAAAGGTAGCTGCTGGTCTTGGATTTCAAGTTGAACAACCCTACAATGATGTTCCTCCACCCGCTAACTATTTAGCTATCCTTGAACCAAGTTTCAATCTTTCCAACCTTGACATGGCCAACTGAAATCTTGACCCTGTTGTCCAAGAAACCTCTGTGCAAGAATGCACTACTTCATCCGAGTCTCAGTCAACATGCTCAGACTCCACTGAAACCAATAAAGCTTCATCACCTCCTACCTATGAAGCTTTTAAAGCCAACAATCCAAGCCCTTTCATCCCTTCAAAAATAGTACTAGTATCTCAGCCAACCAAACAAATCAGAATCAGCTATCCTCCAGAAGGAAGAAAGCTAACTGTTGAAAAGGGACAGTCTTCAACCCCCATCAACTCAAAGCCTCTATCCAAATCACAACAAAGGAAGGTGTTTGACATATGTCATGGGCCTGGAGAGAGGGCTCCATATGTTCAAAAGACATTGGAAGAAGCCACCTTTGAGCGCAACAAAGCTCACCCCTGGAACTTCAAAGACTTGTTCAAAAGAAAGGACTATATACACTTTCAAAGGGACAAACTGGCTAAATCATGCTTTGTGTGTGGGAAATACAATCATACTGCCAGCACCTGGTTCTACTACCTTCAGCAACAAAGAAACCTCAAGCAACATGCTTTTGAAAAGACAAACAAGAACAAAAAGGTAAGAAGCTTTGAAGCCAAGGCAATTCATTTCAGAAACACCCTCTCCCCACCAAGGAAGAAGCTGCCAAGACCTCAACAATCTTGCTTCATCTGTGGTGAATCAGACCACTTTACTGCAAATTGAAAATTTAATCCCTTCAACAAGATTAACCAAAAGCCTATCGACAAAAAAACTTCTACAGAGAAACCATCCGGTAACAAGGTAAAGAAGGATTGGCATACATCTATTGTTAAACCATCAGCAGCCAGCAAAAATGTTATTGATCAAGTAAAGCCCAAGAAACCAAAGAACAAGCCTTCAGCAGCAACCAAGTCTGCTGTTGCTCAAGTAAAACAATCAGCAGCAACAAAATCTGCTGCTAATAAGCCAAAGTCCTCAATAGCAAAATTTGATGCTGATCAAGCAAATCTGTCAGCAGCCAAAGCAACATCAGCTGCTGATAAAGCAAAGAGAGCTGAAAACCACCAATTCAGCATTGGGAAGTCAAAATTCCTCCAAGAATCATCATTGGTTCCCTTGATTGCAAACATGCTGATACTGATAATCCGAGAACCCTTTTCTACAAGGATGCAAGCTCTTGGATTCCTCCACTAACTAGATCTCTCTCATGTCTAGAGACAGCCAGGTCATAAGAATAACACCTGGGTGGTAGACAGTGGCTGTTCCAGGCACATGACAGGCAACACATCCATCCTCTCCAACTTCGGACATTTTAATGGAGGATATGTTGCCTTTGGAAGTGACTCAAAAGGAGGATCTATTACTGGACAAGGACCTGTGTCCAATGAAAGAATGAGTATTGATAAGGTAAACTATGTCAAAGAATTAGACTTCAATCTCATGAGTGTTTCCTAGGTCTGTGATCAAAAGCATTGGATGCTCTTCACCGATAAAGAATGCTTTGTACTGTCTTCTGGTTTATCCAAACCTCCTCTAGAAAAGATTTTATTAACTGCACAAAGAAAAGAAAATCTTTATGTGCTTGACATGAATGAGGTCACTCCATCTGGCAGTGTATCCTGTTTTCTGTCAAAAGCTTCAGTTGATGAATCAGCTCTCTAGCATAGGAGATTAAGCCATGTTAACATCAAAACTATCAACAAATTGGTGAAGGATAATCTTGTCTGAGGGCTTCCTGATAAAGAATTCCAGCTAGAAGATCATTGCATTGTTTGTTTGAAGGGGAAGCAACACAAGAGTTCTCACAAGCCCAAGACTTTGAATACAAATGATACTCCACTACAGCTGTTGCATATGGATCTCTTTGGTCCTACAAATATTATGTCAATGGGTAAGAAGTCATACTATCTGGTGATAACTGATGTCTACACTAGATTCTCATGGGTATACTTCTTGAGAACAAAAGATGAAACTGTTGAAATTCTCAAATCCTACATCCTTAGGGTAGAGAATCAAAGAAATCAGAAGGTAAAGATAATAAGGTGTGATCAGGGCACAGAGTTCAAGAACCACACTTTGAACTATTTATGTGAGAGCAAGGGAATAGAAAGGCAATACAGTGTTCCAAGAACTCCTCAACAAAATGGATTTGCTGAAAGAAGAAACAGAACTCTAATTGAGTCAGCAAGATCTATGTTGGCTGACTCAAAACTTCCTCTCACATTCTGGGCAGAAGCAGTAAGCACAACCTGCTATGTGCAAAATAGAGTTCTCATAGTCAAGCCTCTCAACAAGACACCTTATGAACTATGGTTCCAAAGAGTTCCACACATTGGATTTCTAAAACCTTTTGGATGTCCATGTACAATTCTGATCACACATGGGGTTCTTCCTAAGTTTGGTGCCAAATCTGATAAAGGATATTTTTTGGGCTATTTCTCTCAATCCAAGGCCTACAGAGTATTCAACTCAAGAACAAGAATTGTGGAAGAATCAGCCAATGTGGAATGTAGAGAACACATTGTTTGTGAACAGGGAAAAGGCCCAAACTGGCTCTTTTACATAGACTCCTTCACCCAAATATTTGAGCCTCTCATCTTCTCAAATATGGTGTCTACCTCTTCTCAAGCACCTGCTTCCACTTTCTCCTCTGACTACAGGCTGGATTTTCCTAAATCTTCTATCAGTCTGAGAAGACCATCCATTGATCCTCCATCTTTTATGGAAGCCATTGAAGCAAGTGAAGCCAGAACCACACTTTCCAATGTCACCGGCAGCATCCTGTCTGAAAATGAAAATTTGAATGAAGACTCTTCGGTAAATGTTGTAGATGCTGAAAATACTATTGCTGATAATACTGATGTGGCTGTTGATATTGAAGACTCTACAACCATGAATGAAGAAATCCCTGATCAAAATCAAAGCAATCTTGAGCAAGGGATACAACTGGAGGTGGCACCAGCATAAAGGATCAACAAGGAACATCCTCTGGAACATATTATTGGCCAAGTTCACCAAGGAGTTCTAACAAGAAGCAAATCTCATGAGGCCAATATATGTTTGTTTTCATGTTTTCTATCTCAGGTGGAACCCAAGAAGATAGATGATGCTCTGAAACACACCAGTTGGATTGAGGCAATGCAAGAAGAGGTACTGTAATTCAAGAGACATGATGTCTGGAAACTTGTTAATCTTCCACCTGGTCAATCTACTATTGGCACAAGATGGGTATTCAGGAACAAGAAAGATGAGAGAGGCATTGTAGTCAAGAACAAACCAGACTTGTAGCTCAAGGCTACACTCAAAAAGTGGGAATTGACTATGATGAAGTCTTTGCTCCTGTTGCCAGGCTGGAGGCCACCAGAATCTTCCTGGCATTTGCTGCATCCAAGAATTTCATGGTCTATCAAATGGATGTCAAGAGTGCCTTTCTGTATGGGAAGATTGGTGAAGAAGTATATTTCAAACAGCCTCCAGGCTTTGTAGACCCTGCATATCCTAACCAAGTGTTCAAACTAGACAAAGCTCTGTATGGCTTACATCAATCCCCAAGAGCCTGGTATGAAACTTTGTCTGGATATCTACTAAGCAATAACTTCAGAAGAGGTGCCATTGACCAAACCTTGTTTATCAAAGACGAAGGGGGAGAAATCTTACAGGTACAAATATACGTAGATGATATCACCTTTGGATAAACAAGGAAGAAGTTGTGTAAAGACTTTTAGATCCTAATGCACTCAAAGTTTTAAATGAGTTCAATGGGTGAACTAAATTTCTTTCTAGATCTTCAAGCCAAACAAGTTCCAAATGGAATCTTCATCAGCCAATCCAAATATGAGCATTCTGGAAAGGTTCAAGATGGCTGACTGCTCTGCTATAAGAACACATATGCAAGTGCACCATCAGCTGACTCCAGTCAAAGATGGTCAAGACACTGATCAACATCAGTACCGTGTAGTGATATGGTCTCTCATGTATCTCACTGCCTCAAGGCCAAATATCATGTTTGCAGTATGTCTCTGTGCAAGATTCTAAGCAGCTCCAAAGATTTCACATCTTCAAGCTGTCAAGACAATTTTTAGATACCTAAAGGGAGCCCCAAGACTTGGGCTATGGTACTCTAAAAATGATAAGTTCAATCTGTATGCATACACTGACAGTGATTATGGGGGATGCAACTTGGAAAAAAAGTCCACATCAGGGGGATGTCAGTTTCTAGGAGGGAGACTGATTTCATGGCAGTGCAAGAAGCAAACATGTGTTTCAACTTCTACAGCAGAAGCATGATACATTGCAGCTTTAAGTTGTTGTGCACAAGTCATCTTGATACAAAATCAAATGCTGGATTATGCGATGACTTTCATGGCAAATCCAATTCACATTGACAACATGAGTGCTATATCAATCACAAACAATCTAGTGCAGCACTCCAAGACAAAACACATTGATATCAGGTATCACTTCATAAGAGATCAAGCTGAGAAAAAGAGAACTATTTTAACCAAAGTTCATACCAATGACCAATATGCTGATTTGTTTACAAAACCTTTTGATGAAACTAGATTTAGATATTTAGTTGAAGCTATTGGTATGATGAACTTTGATCAAAATATGTCTCTAAAAGTTTGTTTTTGTAAATGTGTTTGTCTTTTGTTATAATTAAAAGTTATAAGTCAGCAGCATCCATCTCCTGCTGCTGACAGGTTTAATCACCAGCAACAAAGATTTTGCCACTGACTGCTTAAGTTAGTAGCAGGAACAAGTTTCATGCGGATAGCTTTAAGGCTGTCAGCAGCAACATCCTTGCTGCAGATTATTGCATCCATCAGCAGCAAAGAATTTGCCACTGATTGCTTTAAGTTATCAGCTGGAACAAGTTTCCAGCGGATAGCTTTAAGGCTGTCAGCAGCAACATCCTTGCTGCAGATCATTGCATCCATCAGCAGCAATTGAGTTTGCTGCTGGCAGACTTAACCATCTGCTGCAACCAAGCTTGCAGCGGATAGGCGTAACCATCCGCAGTAACCAAGTTTGCTGTTGATGGGTAAAAGTAAGTCTAAATTAACTTTACCCGCTATAAAAATTACCTTCAGTCTTTACCATGACTGCTATAGTGTATTACATCTGTAACAGTAAAAAGTGAATGAGGTTGTACTTTACAAGTAAGTTTGCTTTTTCCCTTCTCTACCGTTATAACTCAAATCAATTTCTCTATAACCTCTTCACATTCAATTTCAACCTAACCCTCATCATTTTCTCTCAAACCTCCATAAGCATTCAAAGCCTTCCATACTTAACCACCTTTCAAAACCTTCATCCTTCCCTCCAAACCCAACAAATGGCAGAGGTAGACAATTCCAAATTCTCCCCTAAAAGATTTGCTTTTCAAACAGATAAAAAGAAATAACTATACAGAAAGGAGAAATATTTTTGAAAATCTTCCTGATTAACAAGTTTAAAAATATAAGACAATATGCACAAAGGTTATTGAGAATTGAACATTCCGAGTATCTCCACCAATTTCTCAAATCTAGCACAGTCAAAAGCTTTAGTGAAGATATCGGCGGTTTGCTTGTCGTTTTTTACTTCAACGGTCTTGATATGTTTCTTTTCGACCCAGTCACGGATGAAATGATGTTTGATCTCAATGTGTTTGGTTTTGGAGTGTTGGACGAGATTTTTGGTGATGTGAGGAACGACGGTGGATCCATCTTACTTGGGAACATCAAAGGGCTGTAGCAATGTATTCGCCTTGGGCGGTGGATTGAGAAAGGGTGGTATGCTTCTTACATTGCCGGGATACAAGGTGGTTTCCAAGGAATTGACAACCCCCATAAGTGGATTTTTAGTCTAAGTTGCATCCCCCGTAGTCTGAATCTGAATAAGCCACAAGATCAAACATGTTACTTTTCGGATACCAAAGCCCAAGTTTTGGCTTGTACTTCAAATATCTTAAAATACGTTTGACAGCAATTAAATGAGAGAGTTTAGGATTAGCCTGAAAGCGTGCACACAAGCACATTGCAAACATGATGTCCGGTCTACTAGCAGTGAGGTACATGAGAGATCCTATCATCGAGCGATAGAGGTGTTGATTAACGCTTTCACTATCCAAATCAGGAGACAACGAATGTCGAACTTCCAAAGGAGTTTTGGAAGGAAGGAACTAAGTCATTTTGAACATGGTCAGAATTTCGTTGACATATTTCTCTTGGTGAATGAGAATTCCTGACTCTAACTGATCAACTTGCAATCCTAGAAAGAATTTCATTTCTCCCATAGAGCTCATTTCAAACTTAGAACGCATTACTTCTTCAAATTTCTTGCACAACCACATATTAGTGGATCCAAAAATAATGTCATCGACATAAATCTGCACCAAAATGGTATCCGCACCATCCTTCTGCTTAAACAGAGTTTGGTCAATAGCACCTCGTGTGAAACCATTATTAAGCAGATACTTATATAACGTTTCATACCACGCACGGGGTGCTTGATGAAGACTGTACAATGCCTTGTCCAGTGTGTAGAAATGGTCTGGATAAGTTGGATCAATGAACCCCGGTGGCTGTTTGACATAAACTTCATCTTGAACTTTGCCATCCAAAAATACGCTCTTAACATCCATTTGATAGAAAGTGAAGTCCATGTAGGCTGCATACGCAAGAAACATTCTGATGGCTTCCAAGCATGCCACTGGTGCAAATACTTCTTCAAAATCAATCCATTCATCTTGATAAAACCCTCTGAATAACCAAACGGGCTTTATTGCGAACCACGATTCCTCCTTCATCCTTCTTGTTACGGAAAACCCAACGAGTGCCGATTGGGACTTTGTTCTTCGGGAGATCCACTAAATTCCACACTTGTAGTTTGATAAATTGTTGTAATTCTTCTTTCATTGCCTCCACCCAACTGTTCTCAAGCAGTGCAGCTTTGATATTTTTAGGTTCAACTTGAGAAATGAAACATGTGAAGAGACCGTCATTCATAGCTTCAGTAGCACATCGAATTCGGACTCCTACGTTGAGTGGACCAATGATGTTGTCAGTAGGATGACCTTTGTGAGCCCGTAATTATGGAATAACATCCTCTGCCAGATTTTCTTCCATATTGGTAATGTTGTTGCCAGGAATCACTGCTTCATCTTCTGCAAGTTCTGTGGATGAGGACTGTTGACCAACATCCACTACTGGAGGAGTTTGATCCTCAACAGTTTCACCTGTTGCAATAGAACCGAGGAGCTCGAAGAGGTTTCAGCAGAAATTACAGGAGGAACATCCACATGTTGACTGGATGAAGGTACCTAGGTTATTCACAGACATAATAGGATTAGCTGAAACAGATATATTTGTGAACACAGGAAGATTAAATGATTTAAATAAAGAATTGACATCAAAAAGCCAATCAGGACCGTCCCTAGTGTCCGTGTGATTGCTTTCGTGCCAATTAATATCAATGGACTCTAGCATGATTCTCCTTCGCTTGTTGTAAACACGAAATGCTCTTTGATTGGAAGAATATCCCACAAAATAACATTCATCATCTTTAGCTTCAAACTTGTTTAGCTAGTCCAAAGTATTCAACATTGTGCAAAAACACCCAAATTTCCTAAAGAAATTAATAACAGGCTTGCGCTTGTACATAATCTCATAAGGAGTCTTGTTGATGCTTTTGGTGGTAAGAACACGGTTTTGTACAAAACATGCGGTATTAACTGCCTCAGCCCAAAACGTGACGGGAAGCTTAGAATCAACTATCATAGTCCTTGCTGCTTCTATCAACGTACGATTACGTCGTTCAGCTACACCATTTTGTTACGGAGTACGAAGTGCACTGAACTGCCGAGAGATACCTTTACTTTCATAAAAAGAATCCAGAATGGAATTCTTGAACTTGGTGTAATAATTACTTCAGATAGTCTTCACACTATGATTGAACAAATTCTCGATCTGCAGTAAATGAATCTTCAGAACCTCTGGCATCTCATCTTTCTTTGCAAGGAAGAATACCCCATGTAAACCGATAGAAGTCATCGGTTACCACCACGTAGTTGGATTTCTATCCATGACTCATAACACTCATAGGACCAAAAAGATCTATGTGAAGTAATTGAAGATGGGAGTCAATGGAATTGGTGGTTTTAGGCTTGTAGGTGGATTTATGTTGCTTGCCTTTGGAATAGGAGAGACAATGTTCCATGGGAGAGAAATCTTTTAAAGGTAAACCAGTGACAAAGTTTCATCGAACAAGGCGGTTCATGGTCTTAAAGTTCACGTGTTCTAATATTTTTTTGCCAAAGGAAGGACTCATCTTCTGAAGCTTTTGAGAGAAAGCAAGATTCGATTCCGGATGGATTATTCATATCGAGACTGTAGGTATTGTATCTTCAGGGAAAACGCATAAGAATAAGGTCTTCAGGAATAACCACTCTAGGCTTCAGAATCAAACACTCTTTAGAGTTAAAGAGGGCACAAAAGTCTTTATCACAAATCTGGGACACACTCATCAGATTGTATTTTAGCTGCGGGACGAAGTTGACATTTTCCAAGCTATTTACACCATTGGACACAGTTCCTTGTCCTTCTATCTTTCCTCCTCTTGGATTGCCTGCAAAGGCGACAAAATCTCCGTCCATTTGATGATAATCTTGCAGCAAAGAAAATTGCCGGTCATATGTCTTGAGCAACCACGTCGACATGCCAGATGTTGTCTCAAGTCCTCCTCGATTGCCCCTACACAGACTAAGGAAATCAGACTTTGGTACCCAAGCCATTGCTGACCTGGAACTTTTTAACATCACAAAACACTTCTAGGAAATCATAGTCAGAATCCTCCTTTAATGAAGTATCAAAAAGATCATTATTCTTAATTTTCCAAGTTCTTTTCAACCTATTCTTAGAATTTTTAATCCTCTTACGTCTCAAATCTCTTCTATGTTGTGATTTGGAGAAAACATTTGAATCACATTCAGCTGAATTTGGAACAAAAGATGGTACTTTTTCTTCTTTGAGTTGGTATGTAGATAATTTACAAGTTTTGAAAACATGATTGGATTCTCCACAACTAAAACAAACTTTATCACATGACGGCTTAGCCTGATAATTGTCGTCACAGGATGATGAAGATGATTGTGATGTTGAGGCATCAGAACTAGAGGCGTCTCTTTCTTCAACAGTTCTTTCCTGAAGACTCTGATTTTCCTTTAATCTGAAAAATTCCAGATTGTTCATTGTTTCTTGTGGAATATCAGTCACAACAACTCTTGCACTTTTAAAGCTTGCAATACAACTCATAGCATTTACAGATTTAGGTACAAAAGGTAAAGCATTCTTAAACATGGAAATATCATTTCTCAAACTATCATGCTCAGAAGGCATAGAACCAAAACACAAATTTTCAATGTGTTCACAAATATCTAGTTTTGACACCGTCATATTATTACATTCATCAGATTCAAGTTCATTTAAAACATTTCCCTTACTAGAACTCTCATCACAATCATCTTTGGAACCTACACAATCGGACTCTACACAGGAAGCAAAACTGTCAGAATCTGAAGTTTTAATATAATCATTAATAGATAAGTTGCAAATAAAATGTGTGGGAACATGAGAAGCTGGCATATCAGCAAATCTACCAGATTTAGAATACGGTGGTGGGTGTGAGTTATACCCAATGCCTTCTATGACTTTTTTATGAATATGGTTATTAATGATTCCAAATAAAATTTTCTGATCCATACCCATGTGTTCAACTTGAAAGATTTCCTTTTCAACCTTTTGAATTCTTTCAGTTAAAATTTGGTTATTATTCTTTTGTGTAGTAAGTTGTACAATCAAAGATCGGTTTTCTTCAGAAATATCACAAATTTTCTTGAAGTAAAGTTTCTCATTTTTAGCGACAGAATCATACATCATCTTTATATGATCACGTTCATCGACCAAGGCTTGGTTGATGAATCTATATTTTTGAATTTCATTTAAACAGGATTGAGCATTGCAAAGTCTAGACATTACTTCAGCTGGTACAGTGGTGAGATCCTCAGCTGACTCAATCATAACACATTTCTCCTTCTCTTCAATGTCAGCCATCAATGCCTTGTCAGCTGCTTCCCCTTCTTGCTCTCCCCAATGATAGTGTCCATCAGCTTGACAGACCAGAAATGTGGTGGATTTGGGAGAAACAACAACTTGCTTTCCAGATGAGTTCTTCTTTTCATGTTGCTTCTTTGATGATGGCTCCTTGCAATTTTTTGCAAAATGACCCAGCTGGTCACAATTATAGCATCCCACCTTCTTGATATCAAAGCCCAGAGTCTTCCCTTTCTTGAATTTATCAATCCCAGTCCTCTTAATAAATATCTTGGCCCTCAGTGTCAACATGGCCATACACTAATGAATGTCCATTTTCTCCAAATCATCAGGATTGATCTGCTCCAAGTCATCATGTTGAAAACTGACCGGTGTCAGGTTTCTTGAAATTAGTGCATCATAACATGACATGAAGGCAGTCATGATAGGCAGATACTCATCAGGGATCATAGTGGTTGGCATCTGAGAGATGGATGAAGTGGTAGGGTGAATTCCATAAATGGAAGGTGGGACATCAGTCTGAAAGTATGCCATTGTAGTTTTGTTGGATGAATTGGAAGAGCTTTGACCAGCAAGAAGAGCTGTGTTTCTAGACTGATTAGTTGGAGTGACTGCACCCTTCTTTATCTCCAACTCATAAGACTCTAAAATGCTGTAGAGTTCTTGTTGTGACAGATCACTAAGCATATATGTTTTCTTGTTCATAATTCTGTACATATTCCATTCCTCAGGCAGTGAATCAAGCAGCTTCTTGTTTAACTCAACAATGGGATACTCAGTTCCCAAAACCTTTAATTAGAGACAATGCTTGAGAACCGGTTAATCAACTCAAACATGGGTTCTACAGGGACACTACTAAACATCTCATATTGCTTCTTGATCAAATCCCTCTTGCTTTCCCTAACCTCCGCATTTCCTTCAAATCTTGTACATAATGCTACCCAAAGATCCTTAGCGGTAGTATACTCAGAAAATATTTTGAAACATCCATAGGAAGAGCCGTATCAATAGATCTACAAGCTTTGTTGTCTCGGGCAATTAGAGCAATATCTTTCTCATCATACTCAGCAACAGTCTTGGGACGCTGAACATCTGCAGTGGTAGTAACTGGCTTGTTGGACCATCAATGATTGACTGCAAAAGTGTGTGGTTATGGAACTGAAAGAAGGTCTTCATTTTCTTGGTCCAATCATCAAAATCTCTAGTGGACACCAAGACAGGTGGTTTGTTTCCCCCAGCATACTCATTGTTGCTTGAAGATGCCATAACTCATAAATACTTGATCAAAGGCTAGTTTCGGGTGACAGGATGCTAACCGAAACTACTTAGTTTCGATTAAAAAGGGACAGCCCAAAACTACTAGTTTTGATAGGGAGAAACTTGAATAAAAACCAAGGACAACCAATAGAAACTACAAGTTTCGATTGAAACTCTAGTTTCGGGAGAGCAATAGTTTCGGGTGGGTAGTTTTGATGACCAACTAAATACAGATTCTGTCCCCCGGTAGTTTCGATGCCTTCTTCTCAAAGTCAGAAAAACTTTTGTTGAGATTTGGGATGAGATGATGGGAGTGGGTGTTATGGTATGGGTGATGGTGACAGACTTCGTGACAATTGGAGTAGTCACCGCCACTTGGACTGATGTTGTAGGGAGGGTCACCGTCACAGGAACCTCCTCTGTGACTGTCGTGACTGCCACGTCAGCTTGAACTTGTGGCCTTCTCCTCCTATGGTATAACTGTTGTGAAGGTGGGGTAGAGGCTGAATCTGGACTGGCAGCTGGAACTTGTACCTGCTGCACAGTCGGGACCTCTACTACCCCGGGGATAGCAACCTCTTGCCTATCTCCCGTGTTCTTATGAACACGCTCTCGTCTCTGTCTTTGTAGAGCAGCGTCAGAGTCAGATGTTGGCTCATATTCTCCGCTCGAGCTCTGTCTCTTTCTTTTGGAGGATGACGCAGGTAGGTTTACCTGTGCCGATCTCCGTGGGTGTACCTGCGATGGTGCATCATCGGAATCAGAAGAATCTGATTCTATTGCTTCTGAATCGGATTCCTCAGCACCACCATTACCGCCTTCGTCGTCTCCATCCTCAGACGATCCATCATCACTTTCCATATCCTCCTGTTGTTGTTCATGTTGCTCATTGACGCGTACCATCTCCAGTCTTCAGGTGCCACATATGCTTCATTTAGAAGGTGGCCAAAGAGTTCTGGTGCACAAGGGTAGGTTCTACACTGCCTGGCTTCAGAAATTGAGCAAATACTCTTTTGTCCACCCGCTTGTCTTGCAGTCTCTCCCCTATAGCAGGAAGGTTTGGCCAAGCGTCATTTATAAAAAGTTGCACAAACCAAGGGTATAACAAGAACCGAAACCTCTCCAATGTGTTTATCTGGTCATTAATGGCCTTAAAGATGTAGCGGGAGAAGTTGTAGCCCTTGTTGAGAGAAAGGCCGACCATGGCTGCTGCAAGGTCATGACCCATGGCATATTTCCCAGCTTTCCTAGACGAGATGCACAGGATCATGATGTGGTCGAAATACCGCCATTGGTCTAATACCCACATCTTTTTATAAGAAGCATAGTCCCTGGCTCCGACGTATCCCATTCTTTGCCTCCAACACCCATCCACAAAGTAGTCTGGATAGGCTGTCGGGTCGGTAGCAAG
The DNA here is from genome assembly GCA_023525975.1 of Smallanthus sonchifolius. Lineage (NCBI taxonomy): Eukaryota > Viridiplantae > Streptophyta > Magnoliopsida > Asterales > Asteraceae > Smallanthus > Smallanthus sonchifolius. Next base: position 72,693,054 of record CM042018.1, on the reverse strand, counting down.
GTCTCTGAACTGCAGGACCCTTCTTATGGTATCTTCAGAAAATGCGATAGCCTGACCTGCAACGGTAGCCCTAATGACATTGGGGGATACCGTGCAGTCGTGCTCCGCTGTCTCCCATAATTGTTCGAGATAGGGTCTTGACACGATCGGGTCAGCAGAAATGGCGTAGCTGATTCTTGAACGGTTCAAGAAATCAACTGTCTCTGTACTGCAACGCAGCACCCTTCCATTCTAGTTCAATGTTAGCTAACAGGTTGAATTTGTTAGAAAACGCCCGAGCCATAATCTGCAAAGTCACACAGAAAGCACAATCAGAATAACACGTATCAATGGAAATGGATAAACATGACTCAGTATAGCAGTTACTCAATGAAGTGAATTTCAGACTTAGGAATTTTTGCTAAGTGTTGGTCCTGCGTACTTAGCAAGTACGCAGGAGTTTGTTCTTGCGTACTTAACAAGTACGCAGGAATTACTTATTGCGTACTTGTTAAGTGCGCAAGACTTGCACTTAGCCAAAATTCCAGAAATCTCAACTTTCAATCAGAAGAGAGGCATTGCCATGGATTATGGTCACCACAAGGTCGAAATACTTGATTAAGACCTATAGGACCACTATCCACCGCAACTAACCGCTAAACCCGTCAAATTTTTGACCTAGATGACGACCCAGTTGAACCAACGGGCAATCTAGGGTCAAATCCAAAATCAAACCAAGTTAAGGATAAATTAGGAGTCAATAGGTTTCGATTAGTGATTATTAACAAGTTTTAGGTCTTAATTTGCATTTAGAACACCAAAATAGGTCAATAGTTTCACACTCAAAACCGTTGATGAATCGGTCGAAAACATGGGATTTAATGGATGATACGGACCGAGATTCTCACCAAGTAAATGTTAGATGATTATTAAACAATGAGCGGGACGAAAAATCCGGTTGGAACACTCGAAATTTTTGAGAAAATGGTCGGAGGGAATATCACAGGAGAAACCGGATTGAAAGTGGTAATCCCTAAAAAAATTTCTATGTCCTGTATTTATACCCAACACATATTGGTCGTGCGTACTTACTAAGTGCGCAGGACTTAACTCCTGCGTACTTACTAAGTACGCATGACTTAAGTCTTGCGTACTTGTTAAGTGCGCAAGGTTTACCTCATGCGTACTTATCAAGTACGGAGAGACCCTTATGTGCGCACACTTTCAACTCAAATTATGAAGATTTCAAGTCAAATAACGAACAAGATAAAAATATTCAATCACGAGGTTTCAAATACAATTTAGGAAGGTTAAACACAAATATTTTTGGCTTTTCCGAATAAAGTTGAACTATGCATAAACTAAAAATATTTTTGATCTTTTCTCATAGAAATATACAAGTATTCACACAAACTATTTTTGATCAAAGACACGAGCAGATGGTTATATCAGGCTATATTTTAGCAAAAACGATACAAAATAAACATCAAAGAATATGGAATCATGTCATGGATTACTATTTATTCATACGTAATAAGCATATAGACAAGTAATTCAAGTTGACAATATTATAAGATTTGAAACTATAAGCATCTTTGTATCACATTCTTGTGTATTAAGGTATTATTAATAAGATATACAACGTGTACCCCACTGATATGCTATTCTAACTTGCACTATCTCAAGGCATCTAAGATTTTCCCAATGATTTTCTAAATTTTCAGAATGAAGCTACATCTGTTAGCACAGGAAAATCAAGCAGAATCCATAAGGATTATCATGAATCATAAGATTCAGAATCGAGTGATTCAGTTGTCTTGGTTTCATTTGATTTTCTTCATTGAATATCGGAATGATGATTCAGGATAATATATATGGTGATTGAATAAGGTAAGGTGATCCAACTTTTATCTGGATTTGATTTCAATGAATCTGGAATGATTCAAGGGTGAATACATGCTCAACGGTTAATGTAGAGACATGTCTTGATTCAATCTCTCATTGCATACTTGTGAGTATGGGCAGTGAGATGAACCGCATTAATTGTGCTAATCGACATAAGCCGAAACTGTCCTCAAAAGAAAATCATTGCCAAAATCTAACATCCTATATCTGATAATGATCTTTTTCTATTCTTTTACACACACACACTTGCAAGCATGGGTTCAAATCACAGTTGTAATTTAGATTTAGTTTCCACACTACTAGTGATTCAAAGACGCATACAGCCTACTGACAATTTAAATTACTCGTAAATAAGCAGATTAAAAACATAATAATCTAAACAGTTAAGTAAGCATGACGCAATCATTTCCCATATGAGCAGTCTATGACGTTTAGATCATTTCTGATGTACTATCATTTCCTCTTTTCTCAAGTTAACTTTGAAATTTTCTCCATTTTCTATTTTTGTTTTTGTTTTTGTAAAATATTTTGTAACTTAAAAGAGCTATACAGAAAATTTAAAAGGGAATAAAGTTTAACTTCCATGAATTGAATTGATTTAAGAAAAATTAATTTTTCACTCAGGATTGAACATTCCTATCAAGTTGACAAGATGCTCAAAACGGGATCGATCAAATGCCTTTGTGAAAAGGTCAGCAAGATTGTCATCCGTGTGAAGTTTTACAAGTTCAATTAAATGCTTTTCAGCACAATCACTGATGAAGTGATGTCGAATCTCTATATGTTTAGTTTTGGAATGTTTCACCAGGTTATTTGTGATGGACATCGTGGCATTGTTGTCAATGAATAGAGGAGTTCCAGTGAAGTTTAAGCCGTAGTCTCTCAACTGCTGCTGAATCCACAGTATCTGAGAACAACCGCTCGCTGCAGCAATGTATTCTGCTTCACAAGTTGAGACAGAAACCGTTGACTGCTTCTTACACTGCCAGGAGACCAGTCTGTCTCCTAAGAATTGACATCCACCAGAAGTTGACTTTATGTCAAGGTTACAACCGCCATAATCTGAATCAGTGTAGGCTTTGAAGTCGAATGACTGCTGCTTAGAGTACCAAAGACCTAATCGGGGTTTCCCTTTCATGTATCTGAAGATTCTCTTCACGGCTATCATATGTGACTCCTTCGGTTGAGACTGCAACCTTGAGCACAAGCACACAGCAAACATTATATCGGGTCTTGAAGCTGTGAGATACATAAGTGATCCGATCATCCCACGGTATAATCTGCTGTCTACATCCTTTCCATCTTTGTCAGGATTCAGACCATGATTGACTGGGATAGGTGTTCCATAAGTACTGCTATCATTCATCTTGTATTTTGATAAGTTGTCCTGCACATACTTAGTTTGATGTAGATAAATGCCATCCTCTCTTTGACTGACTTGCAGACCCAGGAAGAACGACAATTCACCTATATTACTCATTTCAAATTTGGACTTCATCACCTGCTCGAATTCCCTACACATCCCTTCAATGGTAGACCGAAAAATGATGTCGTCGACATATACTTGTACAAGAAGAATGTCACCTCCTGCTTTCCTAATGAAGAGAGTCGAGTCAATCTGTCCATGGGTCAAAACCATTAGACAGTAAATGCTTAGATAATGTCTTATACCATGCCCGCGGTGCTTGATGAAGACCATAAAGTGCTTTGTCGAGCTTATACACTTTATTGATATTATGCGGATCTTCAAAACAGGGAGGTTGAGTGACATAGACCTCTTCATGAACTTTACCATAAAGGAAAGCACTCTTCACATCAAGTTGATAGACCTTGAAGCCGACATATGTGGCATAAGCCAAGAACAGTCGAATGGCTTCAATTCTAGCAACTGGGGCATATACTTCCGTGTAATCCAAGCCCTCTTGCTGATAAAAACCCTGAATAACCAATCTTGCTTTGTTCTTCACAACAACATGACGATCATCCGTCTTGCATTTGAACACCCATCTGGTTCCAATTGGCTGAAAGCCTTTTGGCAAATCAACCAAATCCCACACGTGCAACTTTTGGAATTGTGACAATTCATCTTGCATCGCCTCAATCCAGCAGTTTTCAGTGAGAGCCTCCTTCACATTCTTCGGCTCTAACTGGGAAACGAATGCAGCATGCAGACATGTTTCCATGACACCAGTGTCAAGTATCTCTGTGTAAAGACTGGTGTTCTCAGTGATGGTTCGATGACGAGTCTGAACGCCGGCATAAGGATCACCAATAATGTTGTCGATTGGATGATTCCTATGCACTCTCGTCTCCGGTACAATCGGTTCCTGAATTTCTGGATCAAGATTCGTGCTTAACTCCCCCATTTCCTGTGTTCCAGAGGAAGAAGATTCAATGTTAATTGGATCAGCTGGAGCGTCATTTCCTACAGTTGTGTTAGGATTGGCTTGAGCGTCATCTCCAACAATAAGAACATCTTCACTGTTATCACTGTCATGAGTTCCAGATGCAGATGCAGCATTGGAATCAGGAGTTACAATCGGTACAGTAGCACGAGTAGAGAAGCTGGAGTCATCGCTGCCACCCAATAATTCATAAACATTTGCAGCGTCATCTGCAGATATATCAGGAAGATTGAATGACTTGAATAGTGCATCATAATCAAAACCCCAAGTTGGACCTGTTGGTTCGGGTGGAATGTTGTGTTTACTACAATCCATTTCAAACCATTCCTCGACAGTACGAATTCCTATGTTGTACACTCTATTGCAAGGCGAGTTGGCAACGTATCCTAAGAAGATGTCTTCCACTGCTTTTGCATGAAACTTTGACTGGCGGTCTTTGTACTTTTGCAACAAGGAACAAGGACTACCGAAAGGAACTAGATAATCAAGATTGGGAAGTCCATTGTTGATCAACTCGTAACAAGTCTTGTTGTGCCTCTTCACAACCACAACTCTGTTTAAGACGTGACAAGTTGTATTAACGGCTTCTGCCCAGAAAGTGATAGGAAGCTTTGCATCTGACAGCATAGTTCTTGCAGTCTCAATCAGTGTTCTGTTCTTCCGTTCAGCAACTCCATTCTGCTGAGGCGTGTACGGCGCGCTGAATTCATGACGGATTCCTTTCTTGAGACAGAAAAGCTCCATCAGATTATTCTTGAACTCAGTTCCGTTGTCACTCCTAATTCTTCTAACTTTCAACTTACAAAGAGATTCCAAGCTCAGGATCAAATATTGAAGAATATCAGCAGTCTCATCTTTAGTACCTAAGAAATGCACCCAAGAAAAACGTGAGAAATCATCAGTTACAACTAGACAGAACGACTTACCTCCAATACTCCTGATACTTATGGGGCCAAACAGATCCATGTGTAATAGCTCCAAAGGGGTATCAATAGAGTTTTGGAGCTTGGGCTTGTTAGACTTCCGTTACTGTTTGCCCTTTTTACAAGGCATACAGTCATCTGCAATGGTAAATCTCAGCTTAGGAACCGCGGTTACCAAACCGTTTCGGACAAGATGATTCATTTTACGATACGAAATATGTCCGAGTTTCCTATGCCACAAGATGGAGTCGAGCTCTGTCGCTTTAGAAAGCAAACATGTAGAAACTGATGAGGTGCTTGTTGCCACGCTCATATCGATCTGATAGGTGTCGTTTGTTCTTGGCGCTCTCATCAGGATCCAATCTTCTGGAACTTCAAAACCGGGTTTGAGAATCAGGCATTCTGACTTGTCAAACATCACCAAGTACTCCTTATCACACATTTGGGAGACACTCAACAGGTTATGCTTCAGCTGCTCGCAGAAGTTGACATTGTCAAAGCTGACACAACCGTTCAAAACCACGCCTTGACACGTGATGTTGCCGCCTTTTTCTCCGGAAAAGGCCACATAGCCGCCTCTGAATGGTTTAACGTCTTGAAGCAGGGCCATGTTTCCTGTCATGTGCTTGGAACATCCACTATCTACATACCAGCGGTTAGAGATAGTACCCTTCGGACGTCCCTGCACGAGTCACAAAAGAATTAGTTAGTTTTGGAGACCCAAGCCATTGTGGTCTTGGGTCATCCATCCTTTTCAAAATAAACTACTTCCTTTAACTCACAGTCATGATGACTGTTCAAAATTGATGAATCTTTAGAAGAAATAGAACTAGGAGATTGAGAAGTTTTGGATTTGGCAGTCCAGGATCTCTTCTGTTTCTTAACCGGAACAGGAGACTTTGGTTCAACTACAGCAGGTGAACTTGTGGAAGCTTCACCTGATTGAACTGAAGTCAGCTGTTCAAGCTTTCTCAACCTCTTGTTCCGTCTCCTCCTCTGTGGCTTAGAGAGTCTTGCCACCGGTTTCTCACCAGTACGTGTACTACCAGAGGTAGATACACGAGGTACAGCAGGTTGCGTTACCTTTCTTGGAACATATGGTTTAGCTTCAGATATGATCTTAGGCTTTACCATCGGTTTGACCGGTGGTTTCACCACATTTTGCTTTGGATGTTTGGGAGATGGTTTCACTGGTGGCGACCTGGGGATAACAGCTGGTTGTGAAACAACAGGCCGTTTCCCTTGGTTCTTAGAAGGACAGTTCACAAAAATGTGACCAACCAAGCCACAGTGAAAACAGTTCCTCTTGTCTACATAAGTTATCTTGTAAGGCTCATTAGATCTGGCCTTAGATAACTCAGCATTATGAGAAGGAGGAATTGGTTTATGAACATTAGTCTGAACCTTTACAGTTTGGTTTTTGGGAGTATAATATTTTTTCCAAATTTTCTTTATAACCGAGCCCATAGTGAGCTGAGAAAGACTCTTTCTTTAGTTGGTTAAGACTTTTATATCCCCGTAAAGCATTACCTTTAGTTTATCATTTGTTTCAATGATGTCGGGTTCAGTTAAAATGCAGTTATCACCATTAGTGATAACGTTTTTCTTTACCTTTTGTTCAGTCAACAACTCCTCAGATACTACTCCTTCAGGGCAAGAGTTAACCGACCCGTCTTCTGAAGCAGTAACAAACTGCTCACTAGATGTGGAGTTAGCCTTACTTGAGGATTCATCCTTTTTAGGGGAATCATCCTTATCAGAGGACTCATTTAGACAAGTGAGATCAATGTCTATTAAGCTATTGACAAACTTCCCGCTCACTGGTGGAGGAATGGCATTGGTACCCAAACCTAACCCATTCAGTTGTCTCACCACAGACTCGTAGTGTTCCACCACAAAGCGAGAGTTTTTCAACTTCTCATTAGTGCATTTTAACTGCAAGATCTCATTTTGCAGTTTGTTGATTTCATTGTTCCGTTTTTCTAACCCCTTATAAGCAATATCCAACTGAAGCTGTTGATCGCTCATTTTTAAAGAATACTCACGTTTTCCTTTTTCAACGTTTCAATAGACTCTTTAAAACGTTTTTCATTTTCTTTATAGTTTAGAACTTCCATACTTAGGGGTTCGATTTTGTCTTGGAGCTTAGAACTTTCAAGTTTTAGCCCTAGACACTTAGAACATGAAACAACAGAAAAAGGGTTAGAATCTACCTCAGACGACGAACTTGTTGCTTCTCAAATGGCCATGAGAGCAACAGCAGTGGTCGATTCCTCTTCATCAGCTACAGGTGCTTTCATTTCTTCAGCTTCCTTCACCTCCTCTGTAGCAGCAGTAGTAGACTCTTTTAGTTTAGCCATAGAAGCTTCCCTTCTCTCTGCTTCCATCATTTCCATGATCTCAGCCATGAGACCAACCTGTGTTTGTGCGATGATGGCATCCTTAAGATGAACGCCCCAATCAAAGTTGTCGTCGTGTTGGGCTACCAGTGCATTGGACGTTCCTCCTTGGCTTTGATTGTGGTGGCTTGGATTGTTTTGGCCATGGCTATTTCCTTGGCTGGGTCGGGTAAAACCAGAGGCAGGTGCTCTGTCTTTCTGATACTCACGAGCAAAGTGTCCATAGTTCAGACACTTGTAGCATTTGGCCTTAGATTTGTCAAACCCGACCTTGGCATTAGGATGCCCGCCAATAAACTTTCTTCCTGTTCTGTTCAGGAAATGCTTGGCTCTCCTCAATAACATGGCCATATTCCATTGAATATCCATGTCCTCCATGTCATCAGGATCCACTTGATTAAAATCTTCTTCAATCATCTCTGGATCAGTAAGCTTGCCACCTATGAAATTTTCATATGCAAGCATACAAGATGAGAATAATGCTACATGATCTTCAGCTATTCTGGCTATAGCTGAGTTGTTAGCTGAAGACGTAGCAGGAGGATTTCTTGAGGTATTTTGATGATGAGGCCCCAACCCTGATCCTGAAGCATAGCAAGCATGACTACCACACCCAGTTGAGTGGTCTTCTTCAGTAGGATTTCCAGTGAAGAGGGCAATTCCAGAGCCCGATGACTTGGATGTAGAAGTCGTCCCATGATACATAGAAGGGTCTTGTATCTGGGGTCTACCAGAGCTCTCCTTTCTTCTTAGGTTCATGTCATGAGCTTGAACCTTTCCTATTGCCTCTTCAACTGTCAGCTCATAGAATTTAGAATTTTCCCTCATTAGGGTTGTGTACATCTCAAATTTGGGTGGTAAAGCATCCAAAAACTTTTCCACCATCTCTTCATCCGGATACTTGAGTTCAAAAGCCTTCAACTCAGTCTGTAAATGATATACCCTGGAGATGAGGTCATCTAAAGATTCGTTCTCAAAAAATCTGAAGCACTCATACTGCTTCCTGAGAAGATCCCGCTTACTCTTCTTGATGTCACTATTTCCTTCGAATCTCTTCTATAATGCTTTCCAGAGATCCTTAGAATTGTCATACCCTCGAAAACTGTGGAACAATTCCCGAGTTAATGCCATAGTGATCAAACCAAGTGCCTTCTTCTCTCGATCATATGCTTTCTTTTCTTCCTCATAGAGTTTAGAAATAGGCTTGGGCAATTCATCATCAAGATAGATATGTGTGGGATGCTTATATCCCTCAAGGATTGGAATCCATAAAGATGAGTCGGTATATGAAATGTAGTGCTCGAAACGTGCTTTCCAATTAGAATAATCGTTCACGTTCGGCAACTTTGGTGGTTTCTGTGGTGTACCGATCCCATTATCATAATTCAGCAGGTTTCCAAGATTCTGAAGATTCGACATAGTGAACACTTAGTCAAATTTCAGAAAAGTTAGACACAGTTGCGCACTTGCTTTTGTCCTTGCGCACTTGAGAAATGGTCTTGCGTATTTAGATTTCCTCTTGCGTACTTGTAAGTACGCAGGAGTAGATGTAAGTACGCAGGATATAACTTAAGTTCGCACAAGTTCAGTCTTGTGCACTTGTAAGTACGCAGGAGATAACTCTTGCGTATTTAGTAAGTACGCAGAAACCTGTACTTTTTGCCATAAATGGTAAGTACGCAGGACACCTTTTCAACAAATTTCACCAAACTTTTTCGGTCACCTGAAACTCGCCGAAGATGGTAAAAATTCGTCTGATGATCAATGCAAATGAGCCAAAGGGTCAGAAACTTGTTTCTAACCAACCTTTGATGCTCAAAACACTCAAATACACAACAAAAATCAGTTTTTGAGTGATTTTTGCTTCTAAAATAGTGCTCAAGAGCTACCCCTAGTTTATCACAAAAATCAACAAAAATACCTCTTTTTGCTTGTAAAAACTCTCCAAACTCACTCACAACACTCAAAATCAGGAGCAATCGCTCTGATACCACTTGTAGGTCCCTCGGGTGTGGCTGATCATCACATGCAAGTGGGTCTACTAGTCGAACCGGGTGCGGAATGCCCGTGACTAGGTGGAGAGTCAAACTAAACAAAGTAAACCAACAAGAGAATCACTTTAAACGTTCTTTGTATTATAAACACTTGAAGGTTACATAGAAAAGCACTGAATTTACAATCTGCCTATTTGCGTTTATGCCTGCGTACATAACTTCTGTCAACCTATCCTACTTATACCTGACCTGATGCCTGCGCACTTATCAAGTGCGCAGGGCAAAATGCTCTTGCGTACTTAACAAGTACGCAAAGGTATTCTTGCGTACTTGCTAAGTACGCAGGAGCTTTCTCCTGCGCACATGTAAGTGCGCAAAACACTTAGTAAGAAATGCAACATTCAATATGTAAAAGTAAATACAACTCGATAAACTAATATATAAAGACTCTTACATACAAAGACAATTACAGACATGAAAATACAAACTAAGACTCTACCCAGAGTGTTGTCACAGGAAAGTGCTTCAACAAACTCCATTGATGAAAAGCTCCAAAAATCAAAGTGTCGACAATAGAGATCCAATCTGATGAAATGCTTCTAAAAGTACTCTAGAATAAGAATCCAGTCTTCAATTTGAGAAACTCAACCAAATAAACCCGTAAATAATGAAACAGTCCCCGAAACATCCATGTAACAATGCTTAAAAACCCAGATGCAGAAAACTCCAATAATTGACTGAAAAACACCTCAAATCAATCACAAAAACCTGAATACACTCAGAAATCAAGAGCATAAACCTCTGATACCAATTGTAGGTCCTGATTCAATGAAGAATCACAAATACAGATCGATTACACACACAGGCGGAATATGTGTGTATGGTGGTGAAACAGAGGTTAGGAATAGAAAATGGTAATGATAAACCGGTAAACCACACTGGAATCAATACAATACTGATATGAAATTGTAAGAACAACAGATGAAAGAACTCCAAATGTAAATTGATTCAAAGAAACTGTGAAAGAGATAATACAGGGTTACAGCCAATATCCACACCCTAAATATTCTCTAACTAGGCTATTTATAGGAAGCTGATAGTTATTGAAACTATGCTAAATAAAACTAGTAGTTTCGGGTGAGAATTTACAAAACATTGCACCCTATCGAAACTTCCTATCTATCGAAACTACTAGTTTTGATTGAACAACCTCAACCGAAACTAGGTAGTTTCGATGGCCCAGACTTAGTCTAATAAAGTAGTAAATTACATGAAATGAAATTAACAGAAATACATGGAAATAAAGCAAAGTACATTTGTTGAAAACATACATTGATGACATCAGCTTACAAAAGACTATACCTTACAAATGTATGTCATTGCGTGTCTTTTTGTTCTTTTGCATTCTCTTTTGTATATATAATAATAGAGACTCCCAACCCCTTTATGACGGGACTATCGTTATGTGTAAGCCTGAACCAGATGGTTGTACACTTTTCAGCAGTCATTATCTTTGTTACTGAGTTATAGTTAACTATTTTTTAATGTTTAGCCTACCAACATGTCCTTGCAGTATAACTGCTTACTCCTTTCGGTCCTATTCATTTTCATGTAGTGAACAAGTCAATTCAGTTTAGCTATCATTTACCACAATAACAGTTATGCTAAAGCGACACATATCTTTTTCATACATTTTCTTTTCTTTTCTATTCACAAACTTTCCCCTGAAAATTTTATTTATGAACAATCTTCTATAAATGTAATTTTCTAATAGGAAAACAATATTTTTTGCAGCTCGATTTTCAAATCATTTTGGTTAAGAAAATATTTTTGGATATTTGAACGAATTTGAACAAAGATATATACACAATGCATGAGTGATAGTAGATGTTACTCAAAGTTCAACAACCCCAATTTCTGAATTAGATCAAGAAACTTAGACTTATCGAATGCCTTCATGAAGATGTCATCCTTTTGATCGTTTTTATTCACTAGAAGGACATGAATGTCTTCCTTTTCACATGCATCCCGGATAGCATGAACCAGCACGTCAATGTGCTTTGTTTTGGAATGATAAACTAGGTTCTTGATGATTTTCACACAGCCTTCATTGTCGATGAACATCGGAGTCTGCTTCAATATGATGCCATAATCCATTATTTGATGTTGAATCCACGGGTCTTGAGAGCAACAACTAGAAGCAGCAATATACTCAACTTCAGCAGAAGAAATGGAGACAGAAGTTTGTTTCTTGCATTGCCAAAACACCAAACAGTGTCCCAAGTACTGACATCCTCCTGACACAAACTTTCTGTCAAGTTAACATCCTCCATGATCGCTATCAGAGTAGGCGACCAAATCAAAGCTGTTGGCTTTTGATACCTAAGCCCTAACTTGGGAGTGCCTTTCAGGTAGCGGAATATTCTTTTCACAGCGATATCATGGGATTCTTTTGGATTAGTTTGATAACGGGCACAATAGCAAACAACGAACATAATACCCGGACGAACAGTAGTGAGATATAGCAAAAAGCCTATCATTGAACGGTAATGATGTCTATCAACGGGTTTTCCTTCTGGGTCGGAGGTCAAGGGAGTTTGAGCAGCAAATGGAGTTGAAGTTGCCTTAGAATCAGTCATCTGGAACTTTTTGAGCATATCTTGAACATAATTGGCTTGATGAATTAGTGTTCCATCATTTGACTTTTTAACTTCCAATCCTAGAAAGAATGTGAGCTCACCCAATTTGCTCATTTCAAACTTGGCCTTCAATACGTCCTTAAAGTCTCTACACAGCTTCTCATTGGTTAAACCGAAGATTATGTCGTCCACATAGATCTGCACAACCATGATATCTTTTCCGATCTTCCTCTTGAATAAAGTCATATCGATCTTCCCCCGTTTGAAGCCCTTGGGGCCTGATGAAGTCCGTACAGAGCTTTGTCTAACTTGTAGACTCGGCTTGGATAATCTGGAAACCCCGGAGGCTGGCAAACATAAAATTCCTCCTTAACCTTCCCTTATAAGAATGTGCTCTTAACGTCCATTTGATAGACCTTAAAGTTCTTGTAACAAGCATAAGCTAGGAAAACTTTTATTGCTTCTAAACGAGCCACGGGAGCAAACACCTCCTCATAATCAAACCCTCCTTTTGCGTAAATCCATGCACAACCAATCTTGCTTTATTCTTTATCACCACATTTATTTCATCGGCCTTGTTTCGAAACACCCATCGAGTGCCAATTGGGTACTTATTTTTTGGAAGATCAACAAGATCCCAAACTTTCAACTTTCAAAACTGGGCCAGTTCTTCCTACGTAGCATCTATCCAGCTTGAATCCTTGAGGGCCATAGAAATATTCTTTGGAACATCTTGTGATAAGAAACTGACACAAATGGTCGCACTGTAAGTACCAGAGTAACTTCTTGTACGAACACCCTCGGTAATAGGTCCAATCACATTCTCCAAATGGTGATTTGACAGAGTCTTGAAAGACGGCCCATCAGGAACATCAACATGTTCTGGAAGGTTCGTTAAATGAACATCAGGAATAGAATCCGCTCCTTTTTCAAAATCACTGTTAGCGTGGACAAAGGGATCATTGGCCAAATTCTGATCAAGATGAACAACATTTGAATCAACAGGAGCTGTTCGATCAGAAGTGGCATCACCAAAAGAATTATCAGGAACAGTCTAAGCAGCCTTAGAGTGAGAAGAGGTTACTCTACTGTTATTAGAGACAGGCAGAGGATCAGCAACAACCGGTGTGATTCTTGTTAAAAATGGCATAAATTCATCATCTTCATGGATGAAGGAATAAATGATGGTTCGGTGGATGAAATGGATTCGGGGACGATTGGTGCAGGAGGAATGAAGTTATTGAAACTAATGTATACATCATAGAACCAGTCGGGACAAGTTCCATTATTTGTAGAATTAGTTTCTTACCAATCAAAATAGTACGAAGCCTGCACGATCTTGATTCTCTTGTTGTAGACGTGGTATGCCTTTTGAGATGATGAATATCCAATGAAGAAACATGCATCACATATTGCTCCAAACTTTACAAGATTCTCAGCGGTGTTTAACTGGGTACATGAACATCCAAATTATCTAAAGAATTCAATCAGGGCTTTCGTCCATGAAACAACTTATAAGCGGTGTTGTTGGGAGCCTTGACCACTAGAGCACACTTAAGGATATAATTAGCAGTGTTAACTGCTTTGGCCCAGAAAATAGTAGGAAGCTTCGAATCTATCAGCATTGTTCTTGCAGCCTCGATCAATGTTCGGTTCTTTCTTTCAGTGACTCCGTTCTGCTGTGGAGTCCCGGCAGCACTGAATTGTCTATAAATTTCTTTGCCTTCATAAAATTCATTCAAGACATGATTCTTAAATTCGGTGCCATTATCGCTTCTGATCGAAATCACCGAACGCTTGCAGATCTTCTCAATCTTCAGAATAAGACTTTTCAGCACATCAACAGTTTCTTCTTTGGTAGCTAAGAATTAACCTAAGAATACCTTGAGAAATCATCTGTCATAACTAAACAACATGAATTTTTAGAAATGCTCTGTACACTGACGGGACCAAAAAGGTCCATATGAAGTAACTGAAGTGGAAAAGAATTGGAATTCAAAACTTTGGACTTATGCGACTTCTTGTGTTTTTTTCCTTTAGCACAGGCCATGCATTTTTCTAAAAAAATTAAAGTCCTTGGAGGGTAAACCTCTCACAAGGTCTGGTTTTACCAAATGATTTATGTTTTTAAAATTCACATGGCCAAGTCGACAATGCCACATCAGTGATTCTGAATCATAAGCCTTAGATAACAGGCAAGCCACGGATGCTTTAGTCTCGGGATCATTCATATCCACCATGTAGGTGTTGTTCTTTCACGGTGTCCTCATCAGAGTCAGATCATTAGGAACCACAAGTCCTGGTTTGAGGAAGAAACATTCAATATTGTTGAACAGCACATATAGTTGTTTATCACAAATTTGTGATACACTCATCAGTTTGTAGCAAAGTTCTGGAACGAGGTTGACTTTCTCCAAGGTGAGAGTTTAATTGTACATATTTCCTTGTCTGGTGATCTTTCCTCGTTTTCATCACTAGAAAAAGAAAACTATCCCCCATCGATAATTCTAAAGTCAGTCGGCAGATCCTTCGACCTGGTCGTGTGACGAGAGCACCCACTATCCACATGCCAAACATTATCAATAGTCCTCCTGGGAAAACCCTGTCACATACAAGACAATTTATTGAGAAATCGAAACCCAAGTCTTTTTCAACTTGGGTGGAACATCAATTTTAGCAGTTCTATCAGCTCTGGTTCGCCACCAACATGTCCCTTTTAAGAAGTGGTTTAAATTTTGATGAAATTTGTGATAAAACGGATGGTGATCACGTTGGTGTCTATTATAGTTTCCCACACTATGCGTCTTAGGTCGTTCAAATTTAACCCAATTATTGTGATATGATGCATGACTGCATTGCCTAGCAGTATGACCACCCTTCCCATAAGTAAAACAATTAACATGTTTAAAGGATTTTTTTTATGTGGCGGTTGGTAAGATGATGAGGATGATTGCAGCTGAACAGGCACTTTAAATGGCTTTCTGAATTTGCCTTTGATGTAATGTTCCTTATTTTGATCAACATGAGTTGTTGATGATTCTTGATCAGATTCTTTATCAACTTTGTGTTTAACTTCAACTGCTTTGGTTATCGGTTTTTGCTTCAACATCGGATTCTGTGGATGGTTTAGTGGATCTATCTGAATCATATTCACTTTTTTCACTGTCTCTTGTGGATAGATAGCCAGAATTGCTTTGACTATCACTTTGACTTGTAGATGGGAGCTCACCCAAATTATCATTTCAAACTTGGCCTTCATTACGTCCTTAAAGTCTCTACACAGCTTCTCATTGGTTGAACCGAAGATTATGTCATCCACATAGATCTGCACAAGCATGGTATCTTTTTCGATCTTCCTCTTGAATAAAGTTATATCAATCTTCCCCCGTTCGAAGCCATTCTATAGAAGATAAGTTGACAGAGTATCATACCAAGCCCCTGTGCCTGATGAAATCCGTATAGAGCTTTGTCTAACTTTTAGACTCGGCTCGGATAATCTGGATCTTTGAACCCCGCAGGCTGGCAAACATAAAATTCCTCCTTAACCTTCCCATATAAGAATGCGCTCTTAACGTCCATTTGATAGACCTTAAAGTTCTTGTAACAAGCATAAGCCAGGAAAATCCTTATTGCTTCTAAACGAGTCACGGGAGCAAACACCTCCTCATAATCAATACCCTCCTCTTGCATAAACCCATGCACAACCAATCTTGCTTTATTCTTTATCACCACATTTATTTCATCGGCCTTCTTTCGAAACACCCATCGAGTGCCAATTGGGTACTTATTTTTCGGAAAATCAACAAGATCCCAAACTTTCAACTTTCAAAACTGGGCCAGTTCTTCCTGCAAAGCATCTATCCAGCTTGAATCCTTGAGGGCCACAGAAATATTCTTTGGAACATCTTGTGGTAAGAAACTGACACAAAGGGTTGCACTGTAAGGACTAGAGTAACTTCTTGTACGAACACCCTCGGTAATAGGTCCAATCACATTCTCTAAATGGTGATTTGACAGAGTCTTGAAAGACGGCCCATCAGGAACATCAACTTGTTCTGGAAGGTTCATTAAATGAACATTATGAATAGAATCAGCACCTTTTTTCGAAACACTTTTAGAGTGGACAGAGGGATCATTTGCCAAATTCTGATCAAGACGAACAACATTTGAATCAACATGAGCTGTTTGATCAGAAGTGGCATCACCAGAAGAATTATCAGGAACAGTCTCAGCAGCCTCAGAGTGAGAAGAGGTTACTCCACTGTTATTAGAGACAGACAGAGGATCAGCAACAATTGGTGTGATTCTTGTTAAAAATGGCATAAACTCATCATCTACACAGATGGAAGGAATGAATGATGGTTCGGTGGACGAAATGGATTCGGGGACGATTCGTGGAGGATGAATGAAGTTATTGAAACTAATGTATACATCATATAACCAGTCGGGACCAGTTCCATTGTTTGTAAAATTAGTTTCTTGCCAATCAAAATAGTACGAATCCCGCACGATCTTGGTTCTCTTGTTGTAGATGCGGTATGCCTTTTGAGATGATGAATATCCAATGAAGAAACATGCATCACCTATTGCTCCAAACTTTCAAGATTCTCAGCGGTGTTTAACTGGGTACATGAACATCCAAATGCTCTAAAGAATTCAAACAGGGGCTTTCGTCCATGAAACAACTCATAAGCGGTCTTGTTGGGAGCCTTGACCACTAGAGCACACTTAAGGATATAATTAGCTGTGTTAACTGCTTTGGTCCAGAAAATAGTAGGAAGCTTTGAATCTATCAGCATTGTTCTTGCAGCCTCGATCAATTATCGGTTCTTTCTTTCAGCGACTCCGTTCTGCTGTGGAGTCCCGGCAGCACTGAATTGTCTAGAAATTTATTTGCTTTCATAAAATTCTATCAAGACATGATTCTTAAACTCGGTTCCATTATCACTTCTGATCGAAATCACTGAACGCTTGCAGATCTTCTCAATCTTCAGAATATGACTTTTCAGCACATCAGCAGTTTCATCTTTGGTAGCTAAGAATTAACCTAATAATACTTTGAGAAATCATCTGTCATAACTAACAATATGAATTTTTAGAAATGCTCTTTACACAGACGGGACCAAAAAGGTCCATATGAAGTAATTGAAGTGGAACAGAAATGGAATTCACAGCTTTGGACTTATGCGACTTCTTGTGTTGTTTGCCTTTAGCACAGGCTATGCATTTTTCTAAAAAAATTAAAGTCCTTGGAGGGTAAACCTCTCACAAGGTCTGGTTTTAACAAATGATTTATGTTTTTAAAATTCACATGGCCAAGTCGACAATGCCACCGCAGTGATTCAGAATTATAAGCCTTAGATAACAGGCAAGCAACGGATGCTTTAGTCTCGGGATCATTCATATCGACCATGTAGGTGTTGTTCTTTCACGGTGTCCTCATCAGAGTCAGATCATTAGGAACCACGAGTCCGGGTTTGAGGAAGAAACATTCAATATTGTTGAACTGCACAGATAGTTGTTTTATCACAAATTTGTGATACACTCATCAGTTTGTTGCAAATTTCTGGAACGAGGTTGACTTTCTCTAAGGTGAGAGTTCAATTGCACACATTTCCTTGTCTGGTGATCTTTCCTCGTTTTCATCACTAGTAAAAGCAACGTATCCCTCATCGATAATTCTGAAGTCAGTCAGCGGATCCTTCGGCCTGGTCATGTGACGAGAGCACCCACTATCAACATGCCAATCATTATCAATAGTCCTCCTGGGAAAACCTTGTCACATTCAAGACAATTTATTTAGAAATCAAAACCCAAGTTTTTTTCAACTTGGGTGGAACATCAATTTTAGAAGTTCTATCAGCTCTGGTTCGCCACCAACATGTCCCTTTTAATAAGTGGTTTACATTTTGATGAAATCTGTGATAAAACGGATGGTGATCATGTTGGTGTCTATTATAGTTTCCCACACTATGCATCTTAGGTCGTTCAAATTTAACCCAATTATTGTGATATCATGCATGACTGCATTGCCTAGCCGTATGACCACCCTTCCCATAAGTAAAACAATTGACATGTTTAAAGGATTTTCTTTTATGTGGCGGTTGGTAAGATGATGTGGATGATTGCTGCTGAACAGGCACTTTAAATGGCTTTCTGAATTTGCCTTTGATGTAATGTTCCTTATTTTGATCAACGTGAGTTGTTGATGATTCTTGATCATATTCTTTATCAACTTTGTGTTTAACTTCAACTGCTTCGGTTATCAGTTTTGCTTCAACATCGGATTCATTGTATAATTCTATGGAAGGTTTAGTGGATCTATCTGAATCATATTCACTTTCTTCACTGTCTCTCGTGGACATATAGTCTGAATTACTTTGACTATCACTTTGACTTGTAGATGAGGGAGTGAAAATTGAAATTTCTTCTGTCATGAATCTTTCAAACTGGTGTCTTGAAATAACGTTAGCTGAATCATTAAAACAAGAAGCATTCACAGAAATAAAATCATTACAGCTAGTGTGTTCATTACAATGGGAATTCAAATTAACTGAACTAGAACAAGATTGATTATTATTACCAACATAATCTGATGTACATGATTTTGTATTCTTGGAATATAGCAAAGAAAACTTAACAGACTCCCTATTGCACTCCTTGTGGCCTAATCCAACACCCTAATCATCCTCAACATCATCATCTTGCCCATTTAAACCTGCGGTATTTACATTAGTTGCAGACACAAATACATTTGCAAGATCATTTTTGGGATGAGGTGACGGAATAGGGTTGTAATGACCCTCGGTGGAGGGTGAAATAATTTTCTTTCAAGATCATTTGAATCCAAGTATCTAACCCCTTTTATTCACAAATCTGGGTGTCCGTTGACAGTCAATCATGGTGTCATAAACCTTTTTATTTATATTCCATTTATCAATAATGATTTATAATTTGATGGTTTCGCTTCTTGAAGAAGTTAATTTTTCAGTTAAATCAGTGATTAAAAATTCTTTTCAATAAACAAATTCCTTTAGGGTTTGGATTTCTTGTTTAGCTTTTTTTAAACTGATTTTGGGAGCCACCTCGCTCTTCTTGATTTGGTTAAGGAGAGCAAGAGCATCACCGTTTTCAGGAATTATAAGTTTGTTCAAAGTGCGATAATGAATAATCATGGCAAGAACATCATCCTTTTACCTGTGATTTGAGCTTCCACCACATTCGGTTTGAGTTCCATCACTAGAACTCGTTGGAGAGACAACTCTATCCATTGACCTGGAACTTGAGCAAGCATCCTTCTTCTCATCACCGACCTTCATCTCATCAACATTGTTCATTTTCTCAATCTTAATATTGGTATTCTGCATCATGCTGCCTTCAGTATCAATCACCTGACTCTTAGTTCCATGAATAGCAAATTGCTTTAGGTAAGCGGCTAGTCTAATGGAATCAGTGTTGATGATGATCTTTCTAAGAACCTCTTTCTTATCTTTTTCAACAAGACCAGCTTCCATATCGCGAACCATAAATTGAGTTAAGGAATCAGTAGCCATAAGAGCCTTGCAAACACCCATCTGAGCCTCCTCTATCTCATTACTCTAATCGAAGTCATTGATGACCAAAGCATTAACCTGTTCTTTTGCCTTCTCATTTTGTTCGTTTCCTTCAGTGATGGAAACAATGGTAGGAAGGGAAAGGGCATCAGTAATGGGATAGGGACATTCCCTTTTGAAGTGACCAAGTTTCTTGCAGCTGTAACATCTCAGCTTAGTTTTATCAAATCCAGCAGCTTTTTCTCCTAGACGCTTTTTACCGGTACGGTCCATGTATCTTTTCGCCCTCAGAGTTAACATAACCATCTGCCACTGCATATCAACTTCTTCCATATCGTCATGATCCACCCAAAAAACATCTTCAATATGACTAACACTTGCTTTCAATTCACCAGTAATAAGTGCTTGATAACTGCTGATAAACAATCCAAACAAAGCCATATGTTCACTTCACGGATTTGAAACAGTGGTACTATTCTGATTGCTTTTGGATTCATTGCTTGATGAGCTTTGTTGATTAGTAGACGAAGATGAAACCATAGTAGGGATAACTCAAATGAACTACCAGAACTTCTTGAAGAGGTAGGAGCAAAAAAAGCTGAATTGGTTGGTGCCATGGTATTTCTATAACCCAGTTGTATCATTTGGCGCTTTTCAGTGTCCATTTCAAAAGATTTCAAACTGTTTATTACATCCGATAGAGTTGATGCTTCATTCAGATACTGTCTTTTGATCATCATACATTGAATACTCCATTCTTGTGGCAGAGAATCTAACAGCTTCTTGATTTGATCGTAGCTCCTGATCACAACACCACCTTGCTAGAGA
Organism: Smallanthus sonchifolius; assembly: GCA_023525975.1. Classification (NCBI taxonomy): domain Eukaryota; kingdom Viridiplantae; phylum Streptophyta; class Magnoliopsida; order Asterales; family Asteraceae; genus Smallanthus; species Smallanthus sonchifolius. The sequence goes on along the minus strand of CM042018.1, from coordinate 72,672,429 downwards.
TTTCCATAAACCTTGAAATGTGCTTCGATAACCCTTCTCCTTTGATACTGCTAAAAGTATCATTATCCTTATGAAGCATGTCCTTCTTACCCTCTTTTAGATCAGAATTGCCTTCATAAAATTCACAAATAGCTGGTCACAGAGATTGAGCAGTCTTATACTCTTCAAACATAATCATTATGTTGGCTGGAAGAGCCATGTTCAAAGCACCAAATGCTTTATAATCTCTTATGATTATAAGTTTGTCATTCTCGGTGTGCTGTGCTGGATCAGTTTGAGTGTCAACTCCGTCCTCTGAAGTGGTCATAGGACAGTAAGGATCATTAGTAGTTGACAACCACTGATTTATAGAAGTACGCCTTCATTCGGTTTTTCCATTTCGGGAAGTCATCAGTGGACAAAAGCTTGGGAGGTCTGGACATGGATCCGATTTCCAGATCAGCTTAGGTAATGGATGTTACAGACATTTTGAAAGACAGAGAATTGAAATAAAACAAAAATTGAAAAACACATAGAGTCGGCTCAGAGAGTCGACTGGATCAAATAGACAGTCGGCTCGAGAGAGTTGGTTGGAGATAGAAGAGTCGGCTTGAAAGAGTCAGTTGGACAAAGAAGGGAATCGCCACCTCCCCTTGGAAATACGAGGAATTCTCACTCAGAGTATCGGCTCAAGAGAGTCTGCAACTCACTTAAGATAGTCGGCTGAGAGTGCCGGCTGGACAAACTCGGTCACTATGAACCTAAGTTCAAGTGAGTCGTAAACTTGTGCTTACTAAGAGAATCGGCAAGGACAAGCGATAGTCAGCCTGGAGAATCGGCCAACAAGATCAACAGTCAGCTGAGATATTCGACCAATGAAAACCATAAACATCTCAAGCAAGAGAGTCGGCTTTATCAGTCAAAATCTAAGTAAATTGATGTGTTCTAAAACACATATGCTTTTATACTTGTTTTAACCTGTTTTACTCGGTTTTATCAGTCAAAATCTAAGGAAATTGGTACGTAATGATATTTTTGTTGAATATGCAGGTTTAGATGATAAACCGAAGAATTTTGATGAAGAAACGGGGCCGAAAAGAAGCGGAAAAGAGTTGGAAGAAAATTATCAAAGAATTGGTATTTCAAGACCGTAACGGACCGTCACGGGTGGTGACGGTCCGTCACGACCAGCCATCGGAGGTCACATCCGGGAATTTAATATTAATGAATCATTAGCCCTGTGACGGACCGTCACTTGTGGTGATGGTCAGTTACGAACCCGACGGGCCAAAAACCCTAATTCAGCCGTTTTAAAGGTTTTGGTCGATTCTTTTTGGATCGATCGATTATTTGCGGCTGTAGACAACCGAGAAGCTCTGAGTTTCGAAGAATTGAGGCCTAGTATCACGAGGATTGAGAAAAGTGGAAGCCTTTCGGTTTGCAAACATTGGTTTTACATTCTTTTTCTTGTTTCAGTCATTTTCTTCTAGTTCAAACTATGCCTACAGTATATTTTGCATTGTTTCTCAATATCATGAGTAGCTAAACTCATTGCTACCTAGTTTAGGATGAACAATGGCATGATTTGATTGTTTTCGGGTTGTTTATCGATCGTATGACGAATGCTAGTGTAAAGACTTCTGATTTGATCTTTATGAATGTGTTCTAATGTTGATTTGCTACTGAACTTGCTCTACTTGAGATGTTATTTGATTCCTTTGTGTGTTTCGAGTAAGATTTTGGGTTTTCAGGTCATTTACTTTGTATTTGTGATCTAGACGATTAGGCCAGTTGTTGTAGCAGGTTTGTGTGGTCATAAAAATCAGTATTTTACCAATATTATGTCCGAGAGGAGATAGGTTGTCGGATTGTCTCTTGGTTTGTCGGTTTGGGTACCAATTGTACGAGAGTGAGTTGTCCGAGTCATCTTTATCATTTGCAATTTCGTGTCATAAACAGTATTTTGGGAGTTTACTCCTTGCTCTTAGGTCTTTTTAGTATAGCCTGTGAGTATAGAGCAGTTGAGACTGAGAGGTGAAACCGTTGTCGAGTACGTGGTGTTCTAGGTATTGGTGAGTCTGATAGGAGATCCAATTCCTTGCCGTTGAGCTTAATCCGACCCTTAGGATAGTTAAGGTGTGTAGGTGAGTCTGAGAGGAGATCATGCATGTCTTAGTGATTCCCGAGTCAGTCTATCTTTAAAACCGGTGTCATACAGTCAGTTTACCCGAAAGCAGTTGAATTAGTCAATAGGATTCCTGGTCTAGGTAGTGTTTGTCTCATAGTTTGTCTTTTTTCGTATCTTGATTAGTTTAATCTTTCTAGTGTCTTGTCCTTGTTTTCATCTATTCCCGTGTCTAGATTTTGTCGTGTCTTTTCAGTCTTTGAGTCGAGTCAATGTTTTTATTGTTAGTTTAATTTGCACATTCTAGAAGTATAAAGAAATAAAATCATCACTTGTTTTACATCGATTAGGAGTCAATAGAGGTTTAGTATTGAAGGCAGTCGCCTCTTGTGTACACGGTTCGATAACTCGGGCTTGCTTTCTTTGCTAAATGCGACCGGTACACTTGACGTAAGCATGTGAATTAGTTGTGAGTACATTTCTGAATTTAAAACTTGGAAAAATTAATATATATAATATCACACATCAAGTTTTTGGTGCCGTTTCCGGGGACACTTTTTTGGCGACTTCGAGAACGACCCGAGTTGGGGGTCTAACCACTTTGTGGTCACTATTTGTGCTACTTATCTGTTAGTGTGTTCTTACTTTATTTTCTTATTTTATTTTAATTTATTTATTCACTTTGTTTTTAGTTGCCTTTAAAATTAGTTAGCATACTATCTTTATTTTTTGTTTTTATTTTTCTTTTTTGCAGTGTATGCAACATTTCCGCCGCACTCGTTCCATAGGATCTGCTGAGTTTTCTTCTCTACTTGAGCCCGAGCGACTGTTCCAAAAAAACCTGTTGAAGAAACCATTGAAATGTTCACTGAAGAGATGGGCGATCGACCTGCTCATAGGACCGTTTCTGATTACGCCAAGCCTTAGGATGCTGGTGTACGCTCTAGTATCACCCAGCCTGATGTAGAGGCTAACTCTTGGCAGTTTTCATCCCACGTCATGAACACCATCGCCACTAATGTTCAATTCCATGGGAACTCTCCTGAGAAGCTACACTCTTATCTCTCTAGATTTTTTAGGGTCTGTGACACTTTCCGCCTTAATGGCGTCTCTATAGACGCAAAGCTGTTGCGTCTATTTCCATTCACCTTAGCTTATAAAGCCGCCACGTGTCTTGAGTCCCTACCCAATGGTTCCATCACCACTTGGGTTGCTTTGAGGGATAAGTTTCTTGCTAAATACTACCCCCCTTCTAAGGCTGCTCACCACAGGAGTTTGATCCGTACATTTAAGAAGCAGAATGGGGAGAGTTTTCACGACGCGTGGGTGAGATTCAGAGGTTTATGTAATGATTTCCCGCATCATGGTATTGAAGATTGGTTCTTGGTTGAGAAGTTCTGTAATGGCTGCTCTGTTGCTAGTAGAGGGCAGTTAGACACAGCTGCAACGGGGAACATGATGACTAGTAAATCCCCTGAGGAATATTTTGATTTGTTCGAGGATATTTCTATGACCTCTTACTAGAGCCCACTGACTGAGAGTTCGTATAGAGGGTTTTTGCATGTTGATTCGACTACAGCCTTGGCAGCACAGATGGAGGGGTTGGCCATAATTGTGAATGATTTGCAGGTGAAGTCGAAGAGAAGTTGTGAGATCTGCAAGGGAGGCCACAACACTGCTGATTGTCAGGTGACCCAGGAGCAGGTAGAGTACTTAGGAAACCAAAACAGTAACAACTCGTACGGTAATTCTGGATGGAGAAACAACTTTGGCCCCAATTGGAGGAGTAATTAGAACCAGAGTCTGTTCCATAATTTAGGTCAGGGAAGCGGGGAGAAGAAGGACCGCTTTGATGAGATGATGGCTCAGCTACTTGAGCGTGAAGATAAGAGATATCAAGAGAATGCTGTGAAGTTTAAGGAGCATGACACGATGATCTAGAGTCAGGGAGTTGCGTTGCAGAATCTAGAGAGGCATGTGGGTGAGATATCTAAGATGTTGAAGAGTAGAAAGGAGGGTAGTCTGCCTAGCAACACAGATACGAACCCTGGTCACTCACGGTAGTTTGCAAAGGCAGTGACTACTAGGATCGGCTGAGGTGCCGAGACTCCGAGACTGGTTATAGATGATGATTAACCGGTCGATGAGGAGATAGAGATGGAGGCGGACCCTAGTAGCGTGCAAGAGTGGCGAAGCCTAGCAAGTACAGCACAGCCAACTGACTCCACTAGTAAGGCAACTGTGACGCCTTTGAGAGAGTATAAGTCCCCACTTCCATATCCTGGTATGCTTAGAAGGGAGAAAGAGGGCGGTCACTATCGGAAGTTCCTCAGCATGCTACGAACGTTACACATTAACATCCCATTTGTCGAGGCACTGTCTAGTATGCCCAAGTATGCCAAGTACCTCAAGGACATGTTGACAAACATAACTAAATTTGAGGCACTTTCCACCGTGGTGATGAATGAAAGGTGTTCAGTAGTTATAGAGCCCAACCTTTCACAGAAGATGAAGGACCCTGGGAGTTTCATTATCCCCTGTGTCGTTGGTAGTTTATCTATCGGCAACGCACTTTTGATACCCTACTCTGTTTTTAAGAAGCTAGGCCTAGGAGAACCTCAGCCGACGCAGATGAGTCTTTAGCTTGCTGATCGATCGGTTAGGTATCTTCGCGGTTCCGTTGAGAACATGTTGGTTAGGGTCGACAAGTTCATCTTTCCTCTTATTTTAGGCCATCCATTCCTAGCTACCGCACACGTGATGATTGATGTCTTTAGCGGTAAGCTGACCCTTGGTGTGAATGATGAGAAGGTGACTAATGTAGTGCAAAGCGCACATCTTTATTCCATTGTATTCATGCATTTTTATATAGTTTTGTATTCATTTTTAGTCGTTTTTGGTTCATATTGAGTCTTTGTTATGTTTACAGGTGTTCGTGCGAATTACAAGTCAAATCACGAAGAGATCGAGCATGAGAACAAGTTCCAAAGAAACAAATGAAAAAAAGTTAGAAATCCAAGTCTTCGCGGTACGCGAAGATGGGAACCAAGATCCTCGCGGTACGCGAACAAAGACAAATTCTAGCCCGACTAATTTGTTCCTAACGGTACGTGAGGAACCCATGCAAACCCTTCATGGTACACGAGGGTCGTAATTTCCGCAAAAAGCCCTAATGCGATTATAATTAGATTTCTAATCCTGTTATGCCATGAGTTCAAGTTTTAGCCGTCTACAGAGGTTTTTAGGCGATTTTCGGGCTTGAGAGGTCGATTGAAGAGCAAAGTTGGAGACTTTGGATCTCGGGTTCGTTAGTTTAGCGTATTCGGTTTTCAAGCTTTGATTTTTATCTTTGATTTGTTTGAGTTGAAGCATGTTTCTGTCTTTTACTTCTGTTATGGATGTTTTAAGCATGATACTAGGCAAAACATTGATACTGCCTAGGTAAAAGATGATTTCTTGTTAAAGTTTTGGTTTTATCTGATTTTGGATTCATATGTTGGATTAATGATTTTGTAAAGATCTTAGTTTGATAATTATGATGAATATGCATGTTCAAATCTGATGTATGATTAATTATACTTCTGTATGCTATTTGTGAATGTCTTTCAGTTTGGATAGTGTATCTAGATCATAGATTGTGTGTTTGTGATTGATTGTATGGTTTGCTAGACGTAGTATACCATAGGAGCTGTGAATGAGAGTTAATTAGATCTGAGTGTTCATCTTATCTCGATACCCGAAAGGTGAGAGATAATCGGTTAGTCTTCATTATTAGGATTCCGAGTGTGAATTGTCTGAGAGGAGGTTCCCTTAGGTTCTTAGTAATTGTTGCTAGTCCGAGTCATAGCTTTTTGATCAGAGATTACCCCGTGTATCCTTGATGTATTGTGGACAGTGAGACTGAGAGGTTATCTGTCTTTTGGGTACATTATCATTGTTAGAGATACTGAAAGGTAATCCAACTATCTGGTGAGCATTATGCATCTTTAGGTTTTCCTGGTTGGTGACACCCTGAGAGTGATTAGGGTTCCACTAGGTTTTCTTTATTTGTTATCCATAGAAAACCAGACCATAATAGTTTCCATAACTGGTAGAAGTCTGAGCTTTGGAAGTAGGATTCCAACCTAGGTAGTGTTCTTCTCATTCCTGATATTCCCGAGCTTCAATTCTGATTGTTAGAGTCATTCATCTGTGATCTTTTGATTTCTTTAGTAGTTCAATAAGTAGTGTAGAACACCCCCCAAACCCTCATTCATAGTTCGAGTCAGAGTCTAGTTTAGCTATTCAGTGTCTCTAGGGTTCGATAATCCAGTTTACCATTAAGCAGTGCTACACTGATAGGTTCACTTGCCTGTCAGTGCGGTCTAGTTCATAGGTATTTCATTTATTACTTAGGAGTCTAGATTAGGTTTTTATTTATAGTTTTGTTAGACCATCTGGGCGACATCAAGTTTTTGGCGCCGTTGCCGGGGATGCTTGGCAATAGCAATATTAGCTTTGATTAGTTCTTTGGGTGATTTTTGGTTTATTTTCTTTCTTTCATTTATTTTGAGTCTTAATTGTCTGTTGAGTCTTATCTGCTATCTATGTGTCTTAATTTAGGATTGAGTCTTTTGTATTTGAGTCTTTCTTATTTATTTTTATGTTGTTCAGTTTATGCAATGTACTCGTTCGCAGGGATCGCCACATTATTCAGCTTATGAAGGGCCCGAATGAGAGCTTCACGAGCGCACCCACGACTTCCGGGAGTGTTTGAAAACATTGTGCAAAAACTAGGTACGTTCTACTAGCCCAATTCCTTTTCCTAAAATGGGCGACGCTGACCCACCTACGAGACGTACCGTGCACTAGAGAGCCGGTGATGGTGTTACTGGGGCGAGATCTCTGATCACCCGCCCTACTGTGCCAAACACAAATAGTTGGCAAGTCCCATCACATGTCATAAGTACCATAACTCATTCCAGTCAATTTCATGGCCTCGAGGATGAGGATGCACCAGGACATCTGTCCCACTTCATGTGAATTTGTGATACGTTCAATATCACTGGTGTGTCTGGGGACGCAATCTACTTGTGTCTCTTTCCATTCTCGCTCTCTGGGCGTGCTTCCACTTTGCTAGACACCCTCCCCCATAACTCTATCACCACTTGGGCAAATCTATAAGGCAAGTTTCTGAAAAAGTACTACCCACTTCTAAGGCTGCTCGTCTTAGGGACCAGATCCATTCCTTCCACATGGACCCTTATGAGCCTTATCACATGGCCTGGGAACGGTTCAATGCGATGTTGAGCCGATGTCCCCAGCATGGTCTCTCTAACTGGGCGATAGTGGAGAAGTTTTACAATGGTCTCACCTTCAAGAAGCAGCAAATGTTCAATACCGTTGCGGGAGGCCATATCATGGATAAGAAGGAGCCTGCTGAGTGCGAGGAGATGTTCGAGAGCTTCGCTCTAGCTGAGCAGCAGCAGCCTTCCGTTAGGAATTCCATTCCTACTGCTAGGGCACCAACCCCTTCTGCTAGAGGTGTTCATCAGCTCACCCCTGATGCTAGCGTGGCAGCTGCATTTACAGCGATGGCAAATGAGATCAAGGAGCTAAAGCTGAGTGCTCAAAGGTGTGAGGTGTGAAGAGGAGGACACGACACCAGGGACTATCCTGTCAATCAGTAGGAGCATGTTGATTTTGTGGGCAACCAGAACCGAGGATTCAACAACTATATCAATTCTTATGGCTCGGGATGGAGATCTGGAAATAACTCGCCTTGGTTTAATGCCCGCCCTAATCAGCATTCCAGGGAGGTGAAGCAGGACCAAGTGGAGAGAGCAGCATGAACACTAAGAGGATTGAAGAGATGTTGGAGACTCGAACCCAAATGCTAGCACACTTGGTGGTGAAGGACAAAGAGACTCAGTAGAGACTGGATGCTCATGATACCTTAATGGAGAATCATCAATCTGCATTCCAGGATCTGCAATGCATGGTGGGAGACATCGCTAAGAGCTTGAAGGATAGACAGGAAGGTCCGTCTTCAGGACCTAATGGATCAGTGATGGTCGTGTCTACTAGAAGTCGAAGAGAAGAAGAGATAGTAGAGCCACCGGTAGAGGATGAAGAGCCGGTGAATGAGGAGATAGTGCTAGAGAAGCCTGCCGATAAGGCAAAGGAAAAGAAGAAACGGGCGGAGATGAAAACCCCCGAGATTGACCTGAGCCGTGTTCCCTACCCAGCGTGCTTGCTGCCTCATAAGTATGCTAGGGAGTACGTCAACTTCCTTAATATGTTCAAACAACTTAAGGTCAATCTTCCATTCATAGAGGTCCTCCAGCATATGCCTAAGTATGCTAAGTTCTTGAAACATCTTCTTTCCAACAAGAAGTAGCTGGAGGAGGTCTCTAAAGTCCCACTGAATGAGCGTTGCTCTACGGTGGTGCAAAACAAACTACCAGAGAAACTGGCAGATCCGGGTCACTTCACGATCCCGTGTCTGCTTGGCGGTTTGCCCTTGAACCACGCGTTGGCCGACCTTGGTGCTAGCATCAATCTGATTCCTTATTCTATATACAAGCAGCTAGACCTGGGTGAACCTAAGCCGACGCGCATGAGCATATCCTTGGCTAACTGTTTAGTCAAGTATCCACAGGGAATAGTGGAGAACCTTTTAGTGAAAGTCGACAAATTCATCTTCCCCGTGGATTTTGTCATCAGGATATGGATGAGGATGATAGAGTCCCACTCATCCCAGGGCGCTGATGTAGTGCGAAGCACACATCTTTATTCCTATTGTTTGTGCGTTTTTACTTAGTTTTGTGTTCGTTTTGAGTCGTTTAAGTCTGTATTTGAGTCTATTGTATGTTTACAGGTGCTCGTGAAGATTACAAGTTAATACATGAAGAAACCGAGCTAGAAAGTGAAGCCCAAGAAATAAAAGCAAAAAGTTTATTTTTATACTTCTCTCGGTACGCGAGAGAAAGAGAGAGATGCCTCGCAGTACGCGAGGGTAGCTAAAATTGGCCGCGACTAATTTGTTCCTCGCGGTACGCGAGGAACCCATCCAAACGTCGAAATCCCAAGAAAAAACCCTAAAATCAATTTTAATAGAATTGTAATGCTATATGATCATAAGTTCGAGTTTTAGCCATTTGGAGCAACATGAGAGGGCGATTTTGAGAGTTAGGAAGCCAAATCAAGTGCAAAGTAGAAGGCTTTGAGATCCGGGTTCGTTAGATTTACGTATTCGGTTATCAAGCTTGAATCTTTATCTTTGAATTGCGTTGATTGAACCATGTGTGACACTTTTACTTATGTTTTGGTTGTTTTGAGTATGATTCTTGGCTAGATCATTGATACTGCCTAGGTTTATGATCATTACTGCGTAAAGTTATGATTTTTATCTGGTTTTGGATTATATTGATGGTTTATGATTTTGTAAAGGATCTTATGATGTTTCGTGTGATGTATATGCATGCTTAGATCTGATTGGTGTTTGATTATTGATTCCGTACGTTGATTATGGATGTCTTCCAGTTTGATTAGCTTATCTAGATCATAAATCTTACGATTTGTGGTCGTTTGTGTGGTTTGATAGAGATAGTGATCCATAGAAGTTGTGATTCAGTATTCATTAGAACTGAGTGTGTATCCTGTCTCAATACCCGAGAAGTGAGAGATAGTCGTTTAGTCTTCGTCATTAGGAATCCAAGTGTCAGCTGTCTGAGAGGAAGTTGGTATGAGGTGTCTAGTGATTGTTGCTATTCTGAGTCATAGTTCGTATCTTGAGATTACCCCGTGAATTCTTCGGATGTATGGTGGACAATGAGACTGAAAGGTGATCTTGTAGGTCCACACGGGTCTTCTATGGATCTAACTCGAGACGTGACGTATATCAAGCATACGGAGTGTAGAATCCAACGTACGCGTGACTGTGTAAACAAAACTAGAATCAACACAAGATGTAAATAATATCCTCTTTGTATTTCCACCAAACTTTGAGTTTACAGATCTTGAACACAAATTGCAAAAGCTACTTAAACTAACATGTAAACTCCTATTTATACATTCACACAGTCATGCAGGCGAACTTAACAAGTTCGCCTAAACTAGGCCTAGGTGAACTTGTTAAGTTCGCCTATAACAAAACTTAAACAAACATTACTAAACCATAAAGACATAGAAGATCAAATCTTTTACAAGCCTATTTTCACACATCTATGTCCTAACATACTCCCCCTTGACAATAGCTTGATCATCTGTCTTCATGTTGAACTCTTCCAATTCTCTGGTAGTTTACTCCCTGCACACACTCCATGTCTGATGCAAATCTCCAAAACTCTCTTATACTGTAAACCCTGCACACACCATTCACTAGTAAACATAATCTCCTTTCTCTTTAACATGTGTTGGTCTTTCTTTGAAAAGTTAAAAAGATTCATAGCATCATAGAAACAAGCTATAATCTCATTGTCTTCATCTTCAATCTTAGCCTCTCCAGTGTTCACATCTACATACCACCACTTCATATCTCCCAGACAATCTTGTGGAATTTTCTTCAAAGGTATCTTCTTTACATCTTTGACTGGTTTAAACTTGTAGCTCCAAATCAATTTACCAGTTTTAGAGTCATTACTCTTTACTCTCTTGCCCTTCTGTGGTTTCAGCTTATCATATTTCTCTGAACTACCATCCAATCTAATCAACCTTGCTATAGCATCATCAATACCATTCTTTGAATTATTGATTAAGGATTTAGTTGCCAAACCATTTAGCTCATATCTAGGCAAAGTATTAAAATACCTAAGTCTTGGTTTCATACATTGAACACCATCAGATCTCTTTAAGGCAAAAAGATTGATTTCTTCATCAAAGAACCAACTGATAATTCTACCAATACACCTATCTTTATTCACCTACTTTTCTTTCAGAACAGGTGGTAATGGTGACTTGGGTAACACTTTCTTCCAGCGTTTTACCATCTCTTACCATTTTTCTTTTGTCATACCAGTATCCTTATACATCACAGGTTCTTTAGTAGACTTTGACTGAGCATTATCTGGGTTAGAATCAGGCATTGTGACATCTTCAGTAGAGTCCATAGAGCCAGCCATTCCAACAGAAGTTACTTCAGGAACAACATCATCTAGGATGAAGTCAAAAGGCACATTTAGACCATCACACCCTTCATACATCAAACTTGTTGTATCTTTGGTAATCTCCACTTCTACTATCTCTCCTTCTTCTAACTCTGAGTTATTTTATTCATCTTCTAAGTCATCAAACAACTCATCTATACCATCTAAACAGTCTATCTTTTTAGCTTCATCCAAACCAGAATCATCTTTAAAGAATTCTCGAAGCAATACCTCTTCATTCTCTCCTGTAAATTTATCACCATAAGCTTCATCCTGATTTGAAATACACTCCCCCTAAAACTGAGATATCGGAGCAACATCAGTGTATTGACGATCTCCCTTTTTTCCACTAGGATCATTATCTTCATTGTCATTTCTTTGAACGGCCTTTGTATGACAAGTATCTTTAATCACTACAGGCATCTCCCCCTGAGCGTCAATACGCTCTATCAATTGTGAGATAAGAATTTGCATCTCAGAGATCTGCTTGCTTTGAGATTGAAGAGTTTGTTCTCTCTGAAAATCATTTGCCCTTAATACATCTACTTGACCTTGAAGACCCACAACTTGAGCTTCTAGGCAAGAGACTTTGCCTTGTAGAGCAACAATCTTAGCATCCTTCGATGAACTAAATGGACCAGCTTTTGAAGAAGTAGGTGGAGGAACTGGAGCAGGAGTACCTTGGGGTGAAGTAGACTAAGACTGATGTGGAGATATAATCAAAGAATCTACAAAATCCAATTCATCAGCTACTCGAGTATTTGCAGAAGCAGTCAAGGAAGCAGACAACAGCTCCTATGACTTTGGAGTAGGAACATAATCAGAATCAGAAGAAGATTCATCTCTTAACGATCTTTTGCCAAGTGCTGTTCAAGGAGGAATACCCCGAACGGACTTGCGTCTTGGTTTAGTAGCAACAGACTTCAGTCTTTTACAAGCATTTGCCACTGGTATACTTGCAAGTTTATCATAATGATCTGGACCAAAATCCTGTGTAGCTTCAGAATCAGTATCAGATTATGCATCATTTGTTTTTCTAGATGAACTTGTGCTACTTCTTGATTTGCTTGTGGTGAATGAACTTGTTCTTCATTATTAACATTCTCATTTTCAACATTATGAACCTCCTCCTGAACCTCTAAATTAGGTTCTATCAAATTATCTTAAGCAGCATCATGAACTTGTACATTAACTTGTTCTGGTTGTACTTCAGGTGCAACTTGTTGTGGTTGAGGTTGTTGTGGAGCTTGTTGTTGCGGTTGTTGTTGTTCTTCTTGTGGATGAATCCAATTATCATTTGGAGGAGCAACATAGTCAGGATTAATAATATGCCCAAACAGAGGAGTTGGAACATGTATCAATGCTGGATTTTGTTGCTTGATGTTGTTACAATCAGTGAAAATCCTTGTGGTTATTGGAGTTAGAGTAAGACGCTGTGGTAACTGAGGTAAATTCGGTATAAGATGATTCAGAATCATTTGTATAAACCCCAGATACTTAAGAAATCCTTTACCAGCTGGTGGAGTAATCTGTGCAACGATCTCTTTGTAAAAATAATGGGCAAAGTTGAACCCTCTATTCAAAGTAAGAGCCACCATTGCTGATTGTAGTGAGGTCTTCAAACCATCAGTTCCAGATTTCACAGGAGACAAACATTGAATAATGACGTGCATAAAGTATCTCCATTGTCCTACTAGACCACCCTTCCTCGTTTGTGTATCATTAGTTCTTCCTCTTTAACCCGTTTTTTTAAAACAACCCATAATCAATGTGGATGGTAACCCCAAAGGTTCTTCATCATTTCCTCCAAGATGTAGAGCTTGACGAATAGTATCAACATATATTGCTATTTTCGTGTTGTTGACAGTAGCTCTAATAACATTCGGATCCACAGTACAGTCATGTTGTGTTGTATCCCAGAACTGTTGAATGTAATTCAAGCTGATGTAGGGATTTGCCAAAACAACAACACTTACCCTTGATCTATTAAGAAAGTTAATGATTTCTCGGTAATTCACCGCTTCAGATAAATTCGGATCTACCAACCCCACTTGGTTATGTTTATATTCAACTCGACGATCCATCTATAAAAATGACATAGCAAAGCCACACACAAAACATGTTAAAACAAGATACAAACAAAATAAAAAAATGAAAAACAAAAAACACAAAAAAATGCTAAGTCAAAATTACTTATGTCCCCTGAGGCGAACTTAGTACGTTCGCTTAGAGTTTCAAGAGGCGAACTTAATAAGTTCGCCTGAGCAAGGTCGCTCCAAGCTCAATAAAACCAACGGAAATCAAAAACCTTCCAATCGATGAAATCCGATCTTAAAATCGAACACCACATGATCGAAACATCTCAAAGAACCTTTATCAATCATCAATGTCAAGCATAACACATATTAAAGCGATGTTTAGATCCAAAATCAGTCAAGACAAACTAAACCGTAACCTAGATCCGAAACCCGCTTGATTTGAACAATTCAATGGATAAAAAACCATGATACTACCTTGTTTTGATGCGCAAAGCCTTGAATAATCAGAAACTAAGAACAACAACACAGATCCAATCACTTCGATCACACTCGGAACAAGTTCGCTAAAAAACCACTAAATTCGCTTCAGTCAAGTTTTCTGAGAAATATGAGCAAGTTCGCTTCAAACAAATGATATAAGCAACAAGCCTTAAGTTTGCTTACCAGGCAAACTTATTAAGTTCGCTTACCAGGCGAACGTAACCTAGGCGAACACAATAAGTTCGCTTCTTCTCCACACTTAGAGAAATTTTGAACTTTTGAACTATCAACTCTTTCAAACTTTTCATACTTCTCTTCCTCAATGTTTCTTGTCACTCAATAGAAACCTGTATCCGATCCAATCCCGAATTTTTAAAAAAAATTGGAATTCTCACTGAAGCATGACAGAAAATATTTTTGGATTTTATCTATACAAATTTGAAAACACATATTTTTGGTTTTTTTCTGTACAAACTGAAATGAACTAAACTGTAAAGCACTAAAGAACATATTTTTGTTGAACACCATGAGCAAGAAGATCATATCAGTATAAATGATATATCAATCACACATCTTGGATTAAACAATCCATATAACAGAGTAAATTGGTATCTTATGCGATTCTTTCAAATCTCCATTTTTCAGACTTTCATATATTACATGTAATGATACGCGATAAACATTCAAAGAAAACAGGATCAGGCTATAACACACAAATTTAAATTGTCAATATTATAAGATTTGAAACTAAAAGCATCTCATTCCCACTTTCTTGTGGGTTAAGGTACCATTTAAGTATGAAATACAACGTGTACCCCACTAGTATGCCAACAGAAAGTAAATTGCACTATCTTCAAGACATATGAAACTTATGCAGAGATAATATCAATCTCCAGGATGAAACTATCTAAATTAGAACAGGAAAAGAAACAGATCCTGAAGGATATAAGGAATCAGAATGATTCAATGTCTTGGCTTATATATGTGGAATCGTAAGATTCAGGTACGTGAATCCAATTGTTATCTAGATTCTGAATTCAATGGAATCAGTAAAGATGATATATCAATATGATCCAAAGGCGGGCATATGTTCCAACAGATGTTGTCAAAAACATACCTTAGTTCAACATCACATTGCATGTTTTTCGCGGCATGGGCAGTGAAGTGAACTAAAAAATTGTGCTAATCAATATAGTTCGATACTTGTCTCATGACTCACTTTAAACCTCATATTCTATATCTAATAATGATCTTTTAACACTCACACCCAAGCATAAAATGGGTTCAAATCACAGTTGTAACATATGCAATTATGTTTTCGCACTACTAATGGTCCAAAGACGCTTTTAGCCTATTGACAAGCTAAATTATATGCATACACAACACTATTTTCTCCTATTTGTGCAGTCTCTGAAGTTTAGATCAAAACATATATAATTCAGATATATTGAATAAACATAAACTACCAACCAATCAATCTAAGGTCATGTGTGAATGAATATCTGCTGATGTACTATTATTTCTTCTCATTCTCAAATGATGTCAATTTTAAGATTTTTCAATTTGTTTGGATTTTTATAAATAAATAACTTTTTGAAAGTAAATTGAAATGCAGAAATGAAAGAAAGAAGTAACAAAAAAAAATAAACCTCCATGAGAATTATTTTGAAAAAAAAAATTCAAACCTTGCGTTTTACCGGAATCGGAGTGTCATATGGGGTACAGTCTTCCATTTTAAACCAGCTCAAAATGTCTTTCACGTATTTAGATTGATGTATAAAGAAACCATCCTCTTTTTGATTAACTTGTAATCCTAAAAAGAACGACAACTCTCCCATAGCGGACATTTCAAACTTCATTTTCATAACAATCTCAAACTCTTTGCATAACTCTTCGTTTGTTGAACCAAATATAATATCATCCACGTATATATGAACCATCAGGTATTCTCCCCCTGCTTTCTTTATGAACAAGGTGAAATCAATTCGACCACGATCGAAACCATTGTCCAAAAGGTGTTGCGACAACGTTTCATACCACGCACGGGGTGCTTGATGAAGACCGTAAAGAGCCTTATCTAGCTTGAATACTTTTGAAGGATATAACAGATCCTCAAACCCCAGTGGTTGACAAACATAAACTTCCTCTTTCACCTTGCCATACAAGAAAGCACTTTTGACATCCAGATGGTAAACCTTGAAACCTTTGAACAAAGCAAAAGCTAAAAACAAACGAATTGCTTCCAACCGTGCTACAGGTGTGTACACCTCAGTGTAATCAATTCTCTCTTGTTGATTAAAGCCCTGTACGACTAATCTTGCTTTGTTCCTTACCACAACACCACAATCATCATTTTTACATTTGTAAACCCACTTGGTGCTAATCGGATACATTCCCTTTGGTAAATCAACTAAATTCCACACCTTTAGCTTATCAAATTGAGCAAGCTCTTCTTGCATTGATTCTATCCAGTTATTGTCTTGTAAAGCCATCTCTACATTTTTAGGTTCTACCTGAGAAATAAAACAAGAATGTAAGCAAACATCAATTACTCTAGTATCTCTAAAGCATGAATATAAACAAGTATTTTCAGTTAAAGAACGAGTTTGAACTCCATCTTGCAAATTACAATGATATTCATCACCGGATGATCTTTAAGTTCTTTTATGGAAGCCACCTCCGGAACAGGTAAAATATCAACTTGAGAAGTATCTCATGGAGAAGATTGATCAACTGGTATCTCTGAATCTAAATTTATAGAATTCTCCCCCTGAACATGTGTAGTGTTGGATGAATCATCAACAATTAATGGATCTACCGAAGAATCCTGAAAAATTTCTTCATCATCCTCACTATCAGTCTCGTAAGTTCCCGAACTCGATGCAGCATTCGGATCAGGGTGAACTGATGATGATGGAATGGAATGTGGAACCGTTGATTTTGGAGTTAACCCACAATCTTAGTCACCTTGACATGAATTGTATAGTAATGCCACTTCTTCATCAGATAAGTTAGGAGCAAAGTTAAAAGACTTGAACAAGCTGTCATAATCAAATGCCCACTCTGGACCAACCTCCTTCTAGGGAATAGATCGATTAGAACAATCGATATGAAACCATTCTTCGATCTGTCGTGTTTCCTTGTTATACACTCATTTATTCAACGAATTGGCAACATATCCCAGAAAAATTCCTTCAATCGCCTTTTCGCTAAACTTGGTAGAAACATCTCGGATCTTCAGAAGAGTACACGGATTTCCAAAAGGAAGAAGATAGCTCAAATTAGGCTTTCGACCTTTTAACAACTCATTACACGTCTTGTTGTGGCGCTTGACGTTCAGAACACGATTCAGGACATGGCATGCCGTATTTACAGCTTCAGCCCAAAAAGTAACCGGTAGCTTAGAATCCGCCAACATAGTTCTAGCTGCCTCAATCAGAGTTCTGTTCTTTCGCTCAGCAACATCGTTTTGTTGAGGAACATATGGCGCACTAAATTCATGATGTATACCTTTTTGTAAACAAAAGAGTCCCATCTTGCTATTCTTGAACTCGCTGCCATTATCACATCTGATACGCCTGACTCTCTGATTCAAAAGATTCTCTAACCCAAGAATTAAGAATTGAACTATCTCTATCGTTTCAGACTTTGTTGCTAAAAACTTAACCCATGAGAATCTTGAGAAGTCATCCGTTACGATCAGACATTACGATTTACCTCCAATGCTTCAAATACTTATCAGTCCGAACAAATCCATATGCAGCAACTCCAAAGGAGTAACAATAGAATTTTGTTTCTTGGATTTGTGAGACTTCCTGTGTTGCTTGCCTTCTTGCAAAGAATGCAGTCATCAGAAACAATAAATTTCATTTTTGGAATACCAGATACCAAATCATTCTTCACAAAATAATTCATTTTTCTGAAGTTGATATGAGCTAGCTTCTGATGCCAAAGAATAGAGTCAAATTCAGATGCTTTTGAGAGTAAACATGTAGGAATTGAATCTATTGTTGTAGCAACACTCATGTCTAAAACATATGTGTCATTTCTTCTCGGAGCCTTCATCAGAATTCATTATTCAGGTATTTCAAATCCCGGTTTCAGAATATAGCATTCAGAATCATTAAAATGAAATGAAAACTTCTTATCACACACTTGAGATACACTGAGTAGATTATGTTCGAGTTGCTCAACATAATTAACTTTCTCAAACTTAACATTTTCATTCTTTAATGTTCCTTGACCTGTTATGTACCCGCCTTTATTACCCGCAAAAGCGACATAACCACCATCAAATTTAATAACATCTTCAAGCAAACGAATGTTTCCTGTCATATGTTGGGAGCAACCACTATCCACATACCATTTGTTGTTGATAGTCTTCCTTGGTTGACCCTACACAAACAAAGGAAATCAGTTAGAAATGGGGACCCAAGCCATTGTGGTCTTGGGTCTTCCATTAGCATCAAAATAAACAATCTCAAGCAATTCACAATCTCTATTATCATCTACCCTCGCTGATTTAGGCAAATCAGAATCAGACATTTTGGATTTTGAAACATTCTTTTTCTTATCAAAAATTGATTGATTTTGAAATTCAGATTCAAATTGATCATTTTCCAAAAGTTTTCTTAATCTTCTGTTCCTTCTTCGCCTTTGAGGTCTTGAAAGTTTAACCTCAGGTTGTGAATTCTTTGTGAATCCAACTTTAGGATTCTCAACAAACTTATGAAAAACACCATTGTTTCTAACACCAGATTGGATAAACTCTGGTTTAGAAACAAAAAATCTTTCATGAACATGCTATGTCATCTCTCTCTTAAACCCAAAAGGTTTAATAACATGCTTCTTAGACAAATTTCCTTGACATATTGTTTCAACAAATTATCAGATGTAGACTTTCCCACTTTCGGTCTTCCCAGAATTTTTAAACCACTTGATTGAAAATGAACAACAGCTGGTGTGACCTTTTCTGAAATAAGAAAATTTTTCTCTTTGTTCTTGTAAGGACAATATAACACGATATGCCCCCACTTCATTACAATGAAAACAAACTCTCTTATCCTTGTATTCTCAGATGTAAGGAACCCTTGTTGAAGTTGTGGAACGTCCTGATGAATACCCTTCAGTTGATTTAGCATCACTACCTCCTTGCTTCTTTGGAACATACATCTTTCTGGATGTTTCACCAACATAATCCTTTGAAACTGACGATTGACTGTCTTTGGTTTTTGCCACAGTCACCTTTTGCTTAATGAAATCACTTGTTGATTTATTTTCAACCTTTGAAACCTCCTTCTTAATATCACCAGCACTAATAAAACCACTTTTAGATAAAATTGGTGAAATAGTTGGTTGTTCAGCTTCAACGGGCTCTGTAAGAATACATCGATCTCTTGTGACTTGTTTTACTACTTTTGGTTCATCAAACTTCACATCTTTAGGAACACCATCATTTTTCTGAGCATCAAATATCTCATCATCACTATCTGAATCATAAACCATTTCTTCCCCTGTGACTGGATTAATCTTTAAAACTGTCTTTGGATCAATATCCTCTTCAGTAATGATCTATGGTTCTACAACATAATTCTCATTAAATGGTGGAGGAGCAAATCTAATTCCAGTTGTTCTCTTAACAGGATCAACATTTTCATTGAAATAACCCAACAATAGTGATGAATTTCCAAAACATTCCAGTTTTCTATGTAATCTAATCACCTCTGCTTCTTTGTCTGAAATTTCTTTGTTTTTCTCAGCAACAATTTCATTTCTCTTCTCAATCTCAACATAAGCCATATCCAACCGATATGCTTGTTCCTTAATCTTCAACATTAAAGAATTAATGTCTCTCTTGAGTGATTCAATTCTATCAATACACAACTTATCATTGTCCTTTAATTTCTGATTCACTGGGTGCATCGATTCCATATCACAAATCAAGTTTGTGTTAGCATCCATGACTTTCATCATTTTTTCCTTCACCAAAACACAGTTAGAACAATATATATTACAAATAACATCTTTTATCTTTGATGGATCTGACATGTCAGCCATGAAGACTTTAGCAGTTGGAATACTTTCAGTCATCTCAGGTACTCTTTTAGTCAACAAAATCTCATTCTCAGATACACTTGTTGTAGACACATTTTCTTCCGAATGAACTTCATTAGTACTTTCAGTATCAATTTCTTAATAAATTTCTTCTCTAATTACATTCTCAGACGATTCATCATCCTGACTTTCTACTTCACTCCCTTAACTTTCACTATCACTAGAAATTTCATCTTCAAATGACTCATCAATATGAATTTTAGCCACAAACGCTTGACTCACAGCACCAACTAGATCTTCTAAATGAATTCCCCAGTCATAGTTATCATCTCCTTGAGCAACCAAAGCAGATGATGTTGAAACATTTGCTGAATTTCCAGAACCACTTGAACTTTGTTGATTTCTGTTACTTTGATAATTGTTGTTCCTCTTTTGAGAATCAAACTCAACTTTTGGCTTATTACATTCTTTAGCAAAGTGACCATATTCTTGACAGTTGTAGCATTGAACTTTAGTCTTGTCAAACCCCATTCTTGTTCTACTGTTTGATCCAATGTACTTCCTTCCAGTCTTCTTAAGAAAATCCTTTGCTTGTCTCAATAACATTGCCATATTCCACTGAATATGCATTTCTTCTTGATCAATCGGATCAATTTGATTATAATCTTCTTCAATTGCTTCTGGATCATGAATCTTTCCTCCAATAAAATTTTCATATGAAGCAATAAAAGATGAAAACATTGCCATATAATCATCAGCTACCCTTTGAGTCACATGATGTGAATTCACTGGTTGTAATCCAGGAGAATTTGATGTAGTTGCAGAGAAACCATATTGAAAAGAACAACCAGAACCATTTTCATTTGAGTTATCTTGACGATCTCCTGAAAACAAAGCAACTCTTGGTCCAAATTTTCCAAATGTTTTTGCAAAATACATTGACGGATCTTGCATGTGTTCCATATTGGTTTCCTTTTCTTTTCCTTTAAGTTCAGATCATGAGATTGAATTTTTCCAAGAACATCTTCAAGTGACATTGTCTTATATTTTTCATTTTCTTTGATAAGAACAGTATACACATCAAATTTTGATGGTAAAGCTTACAGAAACTTGTCATTTATCTCTTCAGATTCATAAACAACCTTTGAACTTGCTAATTCACTAAGCAGATGATAAAATCTTATAGCCAGATCATCCAAATTCTCACTCTGAAAGTGTTTGAATACCAAAAACTGTTTCTTCAGTAATTCTTTACGACTTTTATTCACATCCAAACTACCTTCACATTTCTTTTGTAAAGCTTCCCATAACTGTTTGGAAGATTTAAACTGCTTGAAACTGTGATAAATTTCTTTTGGTAGCGACATTGAAATACTCGCCATTGCCCTCTTTTCGCGATCAAATAACAATTTTTCTTCAGTTGTTAAAGTAGATACATGCTTTGGAACATTATCACTATCCATCCATGAATAAGTCGGATGAGAATATCCTTCTAGAATAGGAATCCATAAACTGGTATCAGTGAATGAAACAAATTGATCAAAACGATCCTTCTAGTTTGGATAATCAGCAAGACTTAGCAACTTTGGTGGTTTCTGAGAAGTACCAATTTCATTTTCATAGTTGAACATGTTTGTAACCTGCACCATGTTAGCCATAACAAAAAATATATGCAAAATATCACAAGAAAACAAAATTGAAACAAATTTACCCACAAGCGAACTTGATAAGTTCGCCTAACTCTTTCCTTAAGCGAACTTGTGCCAAGCGAACTTGATAAGTTCGCCTGAACAAAAACTTAGACTAAGTTTGCCTCTTAAGTTCGCCTGTAACATAATTTGAGATAAGTTCGCCTGTTCCAGCTCAAAACTCTCAGGAAGATGAATTCTTCAGCCAAAACACGAACTTGAAACATCAAAAATCATCATAACTTACTGAATTGATTGAATTTGATGAAATTAAACCGTAGGATTGAATATAAGATGAATTAGAACGGATCAAGAACATGAAAACTCCATGGAAATGAAAGTTTCTCAAAAATTCAGTCTTTTTGTTGTCAAATCATACACAAACCGTCACAAATTAATCACAAGTCAGGAGCACGAAGCTCTGATACCACATGTAGGTCCACACGGGTCTTCTATGGATCTAACTCAAGACGTGACGTATATCAAGCATACGGAGTGCGGAATCCAACGTACGCATAACTGTGTAAACAAGACATTCACAAAGACTAGAATCAACACAAGATATAAATAATGTCCTCTTTGTATTTCCACCAAACTTTGAGTTTACAGATCTTGAACACAAATTGCAAAAGCTACTTAAACTAACATGTAAACTCCTATTTATAGACTCACACAGCCATGCAGGTGAACTTAACAAGTTCGCCTATAACAAAACTTAAACAAACATTACAAAACCATAAAGACATAGAAGATCTAATCTATTACAAGGCCTATTGTCACACATCTATGTCCTAACAGATATGTCTATTAGGGTACTTTATCATTGTTGGAGAGACCAAAAGGTAATCCACTATCTGGTTAGTTTTTTTTACATTTTAGGTTTCTTAGTCGGTGACACCCTGAGAGTGATTAGGGATCCACTAGGTAGTCTAGAGTTGTTTCCTTAGAAAGCCAGATCCATCATAGTTCTAGAACTGGTAGAAGTTGTTCTTTGCAAGTAGGATTTCGACCTAGATAGTATTCCTTCCATCTTTGATTTCTTCCTTAATCTTGATCTGGATAGCTTGAGTAGACGTTGTTTGCTGCATTTTTAGTTAATCTTTAGCGTAGTCAACCCCCCCCATTAATCAATCTTTAGTCCGAGTCAGAGTTTAGTTTAGTGTCTCTAGGGTTCAATAACTCGGTTTACGATTAAGTTGTGCTACACTCGATAGGTACACTTGCCTGTCAGTGCGGTCTAGTTCATAGGTTTTCCATTTATTACTTAGGAGTCTAGATTAGGTTTTGTTAGTTTTTATATAGATCGTCTGGGCGACATCAAGTTTTTGACGCTGTTGGCGGGGACACATGGCAATAGCAACATCAGCTTTGATTAGTTATTTGTTTAATTTTTGGTTTGTTTTATTTTCTTTATCTTTTGAGTATTGTTTGTGTGCTTGTTTTCTGTGCTATCTTGTGTGTCCTATCTAGTGTATAACATAGGATCGAGCCTTTCTGTTTTTTAGTCCTTATTTATTTTCTTTTATTCTTGTGTCAGTTTATGCACAATACTCGTTCGAAGGGATCACCACCATATTCAGCTTTTCAAGAGCCCGAACGAGAGCTGCACGAGCGCACCCGCGACTTTCGGGAGCATTTGAAGGAGCTGTGCAATTCCCAGGTACGTTCTACTAGCCCAATTCCCTTTCCTATCATGGGCGACGCTGACCCACCAGTGAGACGTACCGTACACCAGAGGGCCAGTGATGAGGTAACCGGGGCAAGATCTTCGATCACACGCCCCGCTATTCCGAACACCAAAACATGGCAGACATTGTCACATGTCTTGAGCACGATCACTCATGCTACTCAATTTCATGGCCTTGAGCATGAGGATGCACCCGGACATATGTCCCGCTTTGCGCGGATATTTGATACCTTCAATATCAAAAGTGTGTCTAGGGACTCTATCTATTTGCGTCTCTTCCCATTCTCACTCTGTGGGCGTGCATCCACTTGGCTTGATACCCTCCCAGACAACTCTATCACCACATGGGAGGATCTTCAATCCATGTTCTTCAAGAAGTACTATCCATCTTCCATGGCCGCTCGCCTTCGAGATCAAATCCATTCATTCCGGATGGATCCTGACGAGCCTTATCACATGGACTGGGAGCGGTTCAACATGGTGTTGAGCCGATGTCCCCAGCATGTCTTTCTGATTGGACGATAGTGGAGAAGTTTTACAATGGTCTCACCTTCGAGAAGCAGCAAATGTTCAACATAACTGCGAAAGGAAATATCATGGATAAGCTCGAGCCAGACGAGTGTGAGGAGATGTTCGAGAGCTTCGCTCTGGCAAAACAACAATAGTCATCTACTAGGACTTCCATTCCTAGTGCTAGGATACCCGCCTCTTCTCCTAGAGGTGTGCATCAGGTCACTCCTAATACTAGCGCGGCGGCTGCACTCGCAGCTATGGCAAACCTAATCAAGGAGCTGAAGCTCAGTGCTCAAAGGTGTGAGGTGTGCAGGGGAGGACAGGACACCAGAGATTTCCCTGTCAATCATTAGGAGCAGGTGAGATTTTCTAGCAACCAGAACCAGAACCGAGGGTATAACAACTATAATAATTCATATGACTCGGGATGGAGATCTGGAAATAACCCGCCTTTATTGGTCGCCAGAATCAATATGGAGGAGCTAAAGTAGGAGCGAGTTCGGGAAGCAGTGTCAATACTAGGAAGATTGAGGAGATGATAGAGAATGAGATACAGATGCTTGCCCATTTAGTCCAGCAGGACAGGGACGCTAAGCAAAGACTGGATGCCCACAACACTTTATTGAAGAATCAGCAGTCGGCATTTCAGGATTTGCAACGAACAGTAGGAGACATCGCGAAGAGGTTGAGGGACAGACAGGGAGGTCCATCTTCAGGACCTAATGCTTTAGTGATGGACGTGTCAGTCATGAGTCATAGATATGAGGAGAGAGTAGAAGAGGAAGCCTCCCATGGTGCTGACTATGGCATTCCTTCGGTAGAGGAGGTGAAGAAGATTGATTAGAGAGCTCGATTTACAGAGATCGATGCTAGGATGTTAGAGGAGCCTGAGTTGAATGCTGTGTCGACTAGGAGTAGAAGGGCAGAAGAGAAGGAGAGCCCACCGATAGTAGAAGAAGAAGAAGAGCCGGTGGGCAGAAGAGAAGAAGAGCCAAAAAGGCGGAGGAGAAGAAGAAGGGGGAGGAGATGAAGTCCCCCGAGATTAACTTGAGTCGTGTTCCCTATCCAACGCGCTTGCTGCCATATAAGAATGCTAGGGAATGCGGTATCTTCCTTGATATGTTCAAACAACTCAAGGTCAATCTCCCATTTATATAGGTCCTCTAGTATATGCCTAAGTATGGAAAATTCCTCAAAGATCTTCTTTCCAACAAGAAGAAGCTGGGAGGGATCTCTAAAGTCTCACTTAGTGAGCAATGTTCTGCAGCGGTTCAGAACAAACTGTCGGAGAAGATGGCGGATTCGGGTCGTTTCACGATCCCGTGTCTGCTTGGCGGTTTGCCTCTAAACCATGCGTTGGCTGACCTGGGTGCTAGCGTCAATCTGATGCCATATTATATCTATAAACAGCTAGAACTAGGTGAACCGCAGCCGACACGCATGAGCATTTCCTTGGCTGACCGTTCAGTCAAGTATCCGCGGGGGATTGTGGAGAATCTGTCAGTAAAAGTCAGAAAATTTGTCTTCCCCGTGGATTTCGTCATAATGGATATGGAAGTGGATGAAAGAGTCCCGCTCATCCTAGGACGCACATTCCTACGTACCACCAAAGCATTGATAGATGTCTTCGACGGGAAACTCACACTTCGTGTGGGGGATGAGTCTATTACTTTCGATGCTATAAAACTCGTGAAGGATGTTGGCGAGCATAGCCATTCCATGTGCATGCTTGATGCCTTAATAGGTGACCATCGCGACTCTGATCTAGAGAGAGAAGTTGATGAACCCGCCCCTAATTTAGGAGAGATATCTGAATGGGCGTTGGAGTTAGAGAAGATGTTAGATGAGCCGGATGAAGAAGCCGATGAGGCGCCTGATGATCTGCTAGAGATGATGGCAGAATTTGATGAGATCATAGGCAAATCCCCAAGTGTGGGGATGGTTGAAGAGAGCATAGAGGATCCTGAAGATCCGGGTGAGAGCATAAGGGTCATAAGCATAGAAAATCATATTCCTGAATTCTTACCCATCACCATTATTCATTCTGAGGGGAGGACCACCGAACCAACCCCTAGTTCAAGTGCCCATAGATCTAGGCCACCCAAGAAGAGAACCTGTGCTTTGATAGATTCATCTGATTTAGGGAGAGTGAAAACCCCAAGTGTGGGGATATTTAGAGGTGAGAAATTACTGGGGTACTTGAACAGTGTCACCTTCGGACCGGGTAGGTTTAAGTGGTGGTGGAAGGACTTGATTGATAAATGTAGTATAAGTTTGAGGTTTGGTAGTAGTATTTGTTTGATGATGCTGATGTAGAGGAACGGTAGACCACGAAGGATGAAGACGGTACAGGTTAGGATCAAGGAGAAGCCTCCTGATAGCGTTTGTTTGAGTCTCGGGCAAGTGCCCGGGATGTAGAGTTTGTGTGCATTCCTTGGTTTGAGTCCGTGTCTTTTTATGTGTTTTTCAGTGTGTTTTGTTGTGTCATGTTTAGCAGGATTAGCGCTTAATTTAGTGAGGAAAATCATCAGGAATGAAGTTCCAGGTATTTTTTCATATGTTTTTATCCTTGGAACAGGTTTTTAAAGGATATGGGTGAAAAAGATTTTTAGAAAGCCAAAATTATTCTAAGTATAAAAATTGAAAATCCTTCTTAACTTTCTGTGATTGGCACTTCCTCACGGTACGCGACGCTGGAAGAGAAGTCTCTCGCGGTACGCGAGAGAAAAAAGATTTAGCCGGCTTAAATGCCACTCCCTCGAGGTACGCGAGGAGTGGCCGCATGGTTTCTCGTGGTACGCGGGGGAGTGCTGGTTTCACCTTTCTTCCTTGTTTTCCCATGGTTTTCCACACAGTTCACCGTTCACCACCTTCCACCATCATGCATCACTTCCATCCATCATCATATCATTCACCAACCACTACATGGATGGGAAACTTAAAACCTTTTGTGACCGTTGACCTACCTTATCGTGGCATTCATGTCTATGTGTTTGCCATACATTGAGTACGTTTCTCTGCATGCTATCTATCTTGAGTCTTTAATTCTTAGTGAGTCAGTCGAGTCTTTATTTTAATTTGAGTCAGTTTAATGTTGCGGGTTTGTTGTGAGGTTTATTTCATAGGTTTTATCATTCCGCCCGTACTCAATCTCCATTCCGGCGGTGTCGATCATCACTTGTATGAAGTTTGTAAAGGCAACCTCATATTCTCTGCAACCGAGACCGAAATATATGGTGCACACAAGGATGAACGAAGCTGGATTTTTAATTCGAGAGCAAATACATTACCAGCTAAGTCGCTTCCTGTTTTATTTTTGCATTTTTTTATTTTAGTTGTGTCTTGCTTCACATTGAGGACAATGTGTCTCTCAAGTGTGGGGATGTGAGTGTCTAGTTTAGCTAGTTTGTCTTGTTGATAAAAATTAAAAAATACAAAAAAATTTAAAAATTTTAAAAAATGTCCTTGAAAATAACTGCTTATACTTGGAAAATGATAGTACAACTGGATCTACTTGTGAATTTAAATGATTTAAATAATTGAAAACATGTCTAATTAGTGATGTTTTGGTAGACCCTGCTAGCTAGTAAAGTTTAAATATCCTATTTGTGTTGTTTAGGAATCAATTGAATTTTATAATCATGATATCTTGTGTGTATTCATCTTAGAGTATCGGTAATACTGAAACTATCAACATAGGGTGATAGGTACCACATTAAGTTAAAAAATAGATGTTTTTGAAATTTTTTGCACATCATTCTCTTTTTATGAAAATAAAACCGATTTTGGTGGCGCCCACGTCCATTTTTCCATAATTCATGAGCTTATTTATTAGAATTATGAGTTTTGCTTATGTGTTACCCTCCGGGATGGCCACTTGGAGAAAACACCCCTAAGTGATACTGATGTGCTTTATTGATATGACTTAGTATATGTGCTACCTTCCAGGATAGTGACTTGGTTGAAACGTCTCTAGATGAAGTTTAATTTGCTTATTAATGCTCATTATCATCCATTCATTCATATATCATCTGATTTCTGAAACGTGTAAATTTTAGTTCAACGTGGTAGGGTAAATCTATATGGTTTGATCCGTACCTAAACATGACCGTGAGACGGGATTAGGTAGAGCTGTAAATGTTAAGTGTGAGTCACATATATTGACTGATATGCTTGGTAATGTAATATTAGAACACATAACGGGGGCTTGAAAGTTGGTGCTTGGGTTTAATCGGACAGAAATACTGATTATTGCTTTTTAACGCACGAGTATGTTTTGCTAATTGGTAATTGATGTTTGTTAAGTTAGATCTGAGTTATGATTCCATTTGTAGCTTTTTCGAGGATCAAAAAAGGTTAAGTGTAGGGATGTTTGATGTAATGTGAAGCAAACATCTTTATTCCTATTGTTTTGTGTGTTTTTACTTAGTTTTGTGTTCGTTTGGAGTCGTTTAAGTCTGTATTTTAGTCTATTGTATGTTTACAGGTGCTTGTGAAGATTACAAGTGAAAACATGAAGAAACCAAGCTAGAAAGTGAAGCCCAAGCAATAAAAGCAAAAAGTTGATTTTTTGACTTCTCGCGGTACGCGAGAGAAAGAGAGATATGCCTCGCGGTATGCGAGGGAAGCTAAAAGTGGCTGCGACTAATTTGTTCCTCGCGAGGAACCCATCCAAACGTCGAAATCCCAAGAAAAAACCCTAAAATCAATTTTAATAGAATTGTAATGCCATATGATCATAAGTTCTAGTTTTAGCCGTCTGGAGCAACCTGAATGGCGATTTGAGAGTTAGGAAGCCAAATCAAGGGCAAAGTCGAAGGCTTTGAGATCCGGGTTCGTTAGATTTACGTATTCGGTTATCAAGCTTGAATCTTTATCTTTGAATTGCGTTGATTGAACCATGTGTGATACTTTTACTTCTGTTTTGGTTGTTTTCAATATGATTCTTGGCTAGATCATTGATACTGCCTAGGTTTATGATGATTACAGCGTAAAGTTATGATTTTTATCCGGTTTTGGATTATATTGATGGTTTCTGATTTTGTAAAGGATATTATGATGTTAATTGTGATGTATATGCATGCTTAGATCTGATTTGTGTTTGATTATTCATTTCGTACGTTGATTGTGGATGTCTTCTAGTTTGATTAGCGTATCTAGGTCATAGATCTTAGGATTTGTGGTCATTTTTATGGTTTGCTAGAGATAGTGATCCATAGGATTTGTGATTAAGTATTCATTAGAACTGAGTGGTATCCTCTCTCAATACCCGAGAAGTGAGACATAGTCGTTTAGTCTCTGTCATTAGGAATCCGAGTGTCGGCTGTCTGAGAGGAAGTTGGTATGAGGTGTCTAGTGATTATTGCTATTCTAAGTCATAGTTCTTATCTTGAGATTACCCATGCATTATTCGGATGTATGGTGGACAGTGAGACTGAAAGGTGATCTGTCTATTAGGGTACTTTATCATTGTTGGAGAGACCGAAAGGTAATCCACTATTTGGTGAGTTTTTTTACATCTTTAGGTTCCTTAGTTGGTGACACCCTGAGAGTGATTAGGGATCTACTAGGAAGTCTAGAGTTGTTTCCTTAGAAACCCAGATCAATCGTAGTTCCAAAACCGGTAGAAGTTGTCCTTTGCACGTAGGATTCCGACTTAGGTAGTATTCTTCCCATCTTTGATTTTTTCCTTAATCTTGATTTTGATAGCTTGAGTCGACTTTGTTTGCTGTATTCTTAGTTAATATTTAGTGTAGTCAACCCCCCCCCCCCCCATCAATCAGTCTTTAGTCCGAGTAAAAGTCTAGTGTAGTTATAGTAGTGTCTCTAGGGTTCGATAACTCGGTTTACCATTAAGTTGTGCTACACTCGATAGGTACACTTGCCTGTCAGTGCGGTCTAGTTCATAGGTTTTCCATTTATTACTTAGGAGTCTAGATTAGGTTTTGTTAGTTTTTATATAAACCGTCTTGGCGACATCATACGCCCGTTCCTGCGCACCGCCAAGGCAGTAATCGATTTCTTTGACGGAAAGCTCTTTGAAGGGTCTTGCTGAGCAGAGCAATGTATTTTGCATGATTGATGCCTTCATAGGTGGCAATCGGGACTCTGATCCAGAAGAGATAGAAGTTAGTGAACCCGTCCCTAAAGTAGGAGAGTTATTTGAATGGGCGTTGGATTTAGAGGAGTTGCAAAATGCACCGGATGATTACGGTGATGAGGTGCCTGATGATCTGCTGGAAATGATGGCATAATTAGATGCAATCATAGGTAAAACCCCAAGTGTGGGGATGATGGAGAAGGTAGAGGATCTAGAAGATCCGAAAGAGAGCTTAGAGGTCATATCCATAGAAACACCAAATCTTATGCCCTTATTCATTCCTATTGTTCAATTTGAGGGGGCAGAAACTGAGCCAAACCCTAGTGCTAGATCCCGTAAGAGAAACTTAGAGTTTAATGATGCATGTGATCTGATGATAGAGCAAACCCCAAGTGTGGGGATGTTTAGGAGTGAGAAACTCCTTGGGTACTTAATCCAGGTAAATATTGGACCTAGAAGGGTTAAGTGTTGGTGGAAGGATGTGAGAGAGAGCAGTAGTGTGTGTGTGAAGCTTGGTAGTGGTTTGATGCTGAAGGGAGGAGGAATACCGCGCAGAATGCAAGCGGTGCATGTTAGAATCAAGGAGAAGCCTCCTGATAGGCTTATTTGAGTCTCGGGCAAGTGCCCGGGATGTATAGTTTGTATAAGTCTTGGTTTATGTTCGTGTCATTTTATGCTTTTCGCTGTGCGTGTCTTTGTTTGTGTCATGTCATGCAGGGATTCGCACTTGATTCGGTGAGGAAAATCATCAGGAATGAAGTTCTAGGTATTTTTACTTTGGTTTTTATAGTTGGAACAGGCTTTTAACGGATTTGGGTGAAAAAGTTTTTAGGGGGCCAAAATTTTTCTAAGTATAAAACCTAATTAACTTTCTATCAATGTCCCCCCTCGCGGTACGTAAAGCCCATATTCACATCCCTCGCTGTATGCGAGAAGTGGCACCCAGCCTTTCGCGGTAAACGAGGGCACCCTGATCTTCCCGACTCCCTTTTGTTTCCAATGCTCTCCCGCCACCGTTCACCGTCCATCACTCCAACCAATACCACACCATCATTCATCATACCTACCACCATTACACCATCCTTCATCACCATCACCCATTACCATTCCATCACCTACCATCACCATGGAAAACCGAAGGCTCGTTCGGGACCGATGATTCACCTTGCTATAGCACTCATGTCTATGTGTTTGTCACTTATCGGGTACGTTTCACTAATCTATCTTGAGTCTTAGTGAGTTAGTAGAGTCTTTTATTTTAATCTTGAGTCTGTATCATGAGACAGTTTAATTTTGTGGGTTTGTTGTAAGCTTTAATGTACATGTATTGATTTTTTCGCCCGTACTCAATCTCCATTCGGGAAGGGTCGATTCTTATTTTATCTTGTTTGTAAAGGCAACCCGACATTCGATTGTGTATCCATGACCGAAATGCTATACGGTTGCACATGTGGAAGATTGAAGCTTGACCATTCACTGCTACATTACCAGCTAAGTCTTCCTAGTTTATTTTTGTATTTTTTATTTTTTTGTTGTCTTTCGGTTCACATTGGGGACAATGTTTGTTTCAAGTGTGGGGAAGGGAGACTGCGTCTTTCTTAGGTATAGTGAGTCAGTCTAGTCTGTTTTTCTTTTAAAATACTAAAATACAAAAAAAATTGAGAAAAAAACGTCCTTCGAAAACAAAAGTTTTTGCATAACAAATGAAAAATGATAGTAAAACTAGATTTGCTGTTGAGTTTAATGATAATAAATGATAGAAAACTCGTATAATATTTGATGTTTTGGTAGATCCAGCCAACTAGTAGAGCTTAAATAGCCTGTGAGTGTTGTTTAGGATAATAAATAAATTAAATCATGAAATCTTGTGGGTACTCATCTTAGGGGTGTTGGTAAAACTGAAACTGTCAACATAGGGTAATAGGTACCACGTTAAGTTAAAATTTAGAGGTTTTTAAAATTTCTTGGCACACCACTCTCTTTTTATGAGAATAAATCCAACATTCGGTGGCACCCGCAATCCATAATTCCATATACTTGAGCTTAATTAATTAGAAATCTAAGTTTCGCCTACATCTCACACGTCGGGTTCTAGCCTGATTGAAACACCATTAGGTTAGATTCTTAAGTGCTTCATTGATTAGAACTATAGTCTATGTGTTACCCTCCGCGATAGTGACTTGGTTGAAACGCCTCTAGACAAAGGTTCAATTGTGTTTAATTTAATGTTCATTCCATCCATTCATTCATTGATCATATTAATTTCTAAAACATGTGAATTTTTGTTTAACGTGGTGGATAAATCTATATGGTTTGACTCGTGCCTAGACATGACCTTGAGACGGGATTAGATAGAGCTGTAGCTTTTAAGTGTGAGTCCAATAGGTCAATTGATATGTTGTATAAAATGGAATTAGAACACAAAACGGGGGCTTGAAAGTTGGTGGTTGGGTTTAATCGGACAGAAATACCGATTGTTGCTTTTTAACGCGTGAGTATATTTGTGCTAATAAGATATATAAGATTGTTTAGAGTATTTCCAGTTGTGATTCCAGTGCAGCCTTTTTCGGAGACGAAAAAAGGTTAATTGTGGGGATAACTGATGTATTGCAAAGCACACATCTTTATTCCATTGTATTCATGCGCTTTTAGATAGTTTTGTATTCATTTTTAGTCGTTTTTTGTTCGTATTGAGTCTTTGTTATGTTTACAGTTGTTCATGTGAATTACAAGTCAAATCACGAAGAGATCGAGCACGAGAACAAGTTCCAAAGAAGTAAATGAAAAAAAGTTGGAAATTCAAGTCTTCGCGGTACGCGAATATGGGAACCAAGATCCTCGCGGTACGCGAGGGAAGCCAAATTCCAGCCCGACTAATTTGTTCCTCGTGGTACGCAAGGGCCGTAATTTCTGCAAAAAGCCCTAATGCGATTATAATTAGATTTGTAATCTCATTGTGCCAGGAGTTCGAGTGTTAGCCGTCTACAGAGGTTTTTAAGGCAATTTTGGGGCTTGAGAGGTCGATTGAAGAGCAAAGTTGGAGACTTTAGATCCCGGGTTAGTTATTTTAGCGTATTCGATTTTCAAGCTTTGATTTTAATCTTTGATTTGTTTGTGTTGAACCATGTTTCTGTCTTTTACTTATGGATGTTTTAAGCATGATACTGGGCTAAACATTGATACTTCCTAGGTTAAAGATGATTTCTTGTTAAAGTCTTGGTTTTATCGGTTTTTGGATTCATATGTTGGATTAATGATTTTGTAAAGATCTTAGTTTGATAATTATGATGAATATGCATGTTCAAATCTGATGTATGATTAATTATAGTTTCGTATGCTATTTATGAATGTCTTTCAGTTTGGATAGCGTATTTAGATCATAGATTGTTTGTTTGTGATTGATTGTATGGTTTGTGTAGGTCCCCGGGTGTCTCGGATCGTTACATGTGGGTGTGTGACTAGTCGTACCGGGTGCGGAATGCCCGTGACTAGTTGGAGAATCAAGTAACACAAAGTAAACCGAGAACGAAAACACTTTTAAACTCCGTCTATTATAAACTTGAAGGTTACAGAGAGAATAAAACTGAGTGCAAATGCCTGCGTACATAACTTCTGTTAACCTAGCCTATATATACTAGACCTGATCTCTGCGCACTTAACAAGTACGTAGAGAGTACTTGCGTACTTGCTAAGTACGCAGGAGATAACTCATACGCACATGCTAAGTGCGCAAAACACTTAGAGAAATTAGACAACAAGTACATACAATGGTAAATACAACTCGATAACTAATACATATACACACTAACATACAAAGACTAATACATACAAGACAAGTACAAAAGCTAAGACAATATCCAGAGTGTTTAACACACAAAAGTGCTTCAACAAACTCCCCCTTGACAACAGCTCTGGATTGTCTTCTGTCTTCACTGCTCCCCAGCATTTGCTTCCATCTTCATCTTGTAGTCAAGGCAGAACTTGATCACCTTGTCGTATTTAGAAGCAAAGAACTTTGTCCACTTGTCCGTGTACATACAGTACTTGTCAGCTAGCGCCTCCAGATCTTTCACAGAAAAGTTTATGAAGCAGACTTCATCAAACACTCTGATCAGTTCCCTTGGCACTAAGCTTCCACTCTCGAACCACACCTTTCCAATCACCACTGCCTTGCCCGATTTAGGATCTACGTACCAGTACCATATGTTACCGAGGATATCCTGAGATAACTTACTCAGGGGAATCTTGGTTTCACACAGCACTGGCATGTATACCAGTTTCTTTAAGATTTTATTAGTCACAGGATGTCTAACGTTCTTGTCCTTGACTCGCTTGGGCACTTGAGGCTTAAACATTTCAAACTTCCCAGATCTTACCTCTCGCTATACAACCTGCCACAAACACATCGCTACTGCGTGATTTGAGTGACCCAGCAGCTCTCAGTTTGCTAGGTTCACGAGGTCGTATCTTAGCAAGGAGTTGAAAGCTTCGCTGGTTGGTTTCAAGTATTGAAACACCCCCAGCTCACTTGATTGCAAACAACTTCTTATCCTCCTCGAACCTCACAACTAAGATCATCCCTGTCGCTCCGTGTTTGTCTATGATTGATGTCTTTTGCCAGACAGGAGCCGGATCCTTCGATGAACTTGCAGGCATATGTTTGTCTTTCTGTGCCTCTGGATCCATAGGTGTAGGGTCGGCAAGGGAGGCTTCAGTCGACGCCTCAAACGTACTAGCAGGCTCGACTGAACCTGTGTCAAGATGAGTTTCAAAGGATGGAACTTCAATTACAACATCATCATCTTAAAACTCATACTCTCCTTCCTCGTCGCCCTTGGGAACTTCGATTACAACATCATCATCCTCCTCATCCCAATCGTCACCAGAGTCGATCTCTACTTCTTCCAGATTGCAGAGAGCTTCGATCTGCGCTTCTTTGGAATAGTCTGGCTCTAAGAATAGGATCACATCATCCGACACATCGTTAGATAGATCTTTCAGAACGTCAGCCACCGACTTTCCTTTATTACCACCAGAAGCATCACCTCCATCTTCACACTGAGTGCAATCCCCCTCAGCCATAGACACGGCAGAAATGGGAACAATCGCCAAAGCCGACGATTGTTGCTCGCTTTCACTCGGTCCGGCTTCAGGATCCTTGTCCTGGTCATCTCCCTTAATTAGGTCAACAACGTGACAAGCCTCTACACTACTAAGGCGAATCCAGGTTAGTATAATTAATTCTTGTACAGTCTGTAACAACCGCCCTTAGTTTTTAATTTTAATAAATAAAATTCTAATTTTATAGAAACTTTGTATTTTTGAAATTACTATTTTGTAAATTGTATGTTTTTAATAAATAAAAATAAAAAATATTTTCAAAGGGGTTACGGACCGTCATAGGCCATGACGGTCCGTCATAGGTTAAATTTCAAATTCTGGAATCAGGAATTGGGTGACGGACCGTCACCACCCATGACGGCCGTCACGACCTTTAAGATTCAAAAAAATATAAAAAGGCAGGGGGCGTCACACACCACACGCACCCCCTATCCTCTTTCTTCTCCGGCAAACATCACCACCACCACTATCCACCATCTCCATCGCCTACGCCACTACCACCGTCACCATCCACTCGCCACTACAGCCATCTACGCGCACGCCACCACTACTTCCATGAAACTACCGGCAACCATTCACTACTGCCATAACCACCACTACCTCCCGTCATCAGGTACACGTTCCCTCCCCCTGTAATTGTGTAAATTTGGATCCGCCTCCCCGGTTTTAGGTAGTTTAGGTTAGAATTTAGGTTGTAGTAGTCTTTGTAGATTTTAGGGTGAAAATTGGGCCGTTTATTAAAATTGAAATTGGCAAAGTATCAAGAAATTCAAAACCCCTGTACTCAATCTCCATTCCGGGGGCTAGAAATTCGGTCACCTGAAAACAATGGGTGACGGACCGTCACTGTACATAACGGTTCGTCATGATGTTTGAATCAGTATCTAGGTTTTGCATTTGGGTGACAGACCGTCACCATGTATAACGGTCTGTCACCATCCCTGTTTTGCAAATTGTTCTTTTAAATTTTGTAAAATGTAATTTTTAAATTCATTTTTCATTTTTTTCTAATAATAAACGTCGTAAATAACTTTGCAGTTACCACTGATATTTTATTATTATTTTTTTTACAATTTAAATATTATTTGTAAAAGTGGCTTATTTTAATTTGTTTTTATAATAAAATGTTTTTAGTGTAAATATTAAAATTTAGTTTTTGTAAATATTTTTACCTTTAACTGTGTGAATATTGTATTGTTATTTAAATTATTGTTGTAATTAATTAATTAATTAGTTATATATATATATATATATTTGTTGTATTATATTGGCATCTCAATCCGGCACGCCCCTATTGGTTATACTAACACATTTTTTGAGGACATGGCGTCATCATCGTCCCAGGCCCAGTAACAGGCCCGCCTTTAGGAGACCCGTCCCGAGGGAAATGCTGTTGATGGACAGGACCGGCGGGACGCGCCACCACCATTGCACCCTCACCAGCTACTGAGCTTCGCGCCAGGTACACCAGAGCACGACAAGCTCGCCCGTATGGTGACCGCACCATTACACGCCAGCCGGACCATTGACTGGCCGTTCATGGGCCAGTTGGGCGTCCGCGACCGGCTGCAGCGGCTACTACCTCCGCGATGGAGGCGGCTTCTTGACGTCTCGAGGGAGCAGTACGTCAAGCTCACCTTGGAGTTCTTCGCGATGTTCAGGCTGCACCGGGGAGACTTAACGGCAGTCACGGTCGTTGAGTTTAGCCTTGGAGGGACCCTGCACCACATGTCTATCAGCCAGTTCGCTTCGTAGATTGGTCTGTACACCGAGGTAGAGGTATCCCTCCCCATTTTCACTAAGAGCCTCCGCACCGTCACTACGCGGGAGGCCGCTTTCGGCATCACTCAGCAGCAGCTGATGGAGTGGTGGTTAACCATTGTAAATGGGGTCTAGCACCTGAGCTGCCCAGCCTCCTGGACACACGACCCAGTGCATCGTTGTATACACCGTATCATTACGTGTACTATCATCGGTCGCCATCAAAGTATAGAGAAGGTCTTCGAGTTAGACCTTTTCATTTGTACTGCATTCTTCAGCCGGTCGCGGCCAACCTCGCCAACATCCTGCTTGCATCATTGGCGAGGCCGCGAACCAAGGCGGCTCGCCTTTGTCATGGGTCGTACATCACGCGCATTGCCGACCGGCTGGGCGTCTTCCTCGTTCACGCCCGGGATACCTTGACAGCTGGTCTAGAGACCACGCCGGTCAGGTACGACAACATGATCCAGATGGGGATCGTGACACAGGGCGCCCAGCGTAGATTCGTGGAGGCCCGAGCTGCCGTTTTAGCACCACCACCATAGGGCTTTGCACCAAAGGACGTGGCACCGATTGCAGTCCCACCACCACGCCAGCCTCGGGTTAGACCTCCACTAGCAGTACCCTGACCAGAGGGCACACCACCGATTACACTAGAGGACCTTCATGCCAAGCTTGTGGCTTAGAGGGAGATGTTACAGTGCATCATGGATTTTCTACACATCCCTCCCGCTCCGCAACCACCACCACTGTAGATTGGGTTTGTTATTGTATTTTGATCTTTTGTACTATTCTGTTTATGTATTTAGTAGTTTCCTTTTGTATTTATTGTTGTATTTGTACTAGCTTTTGTATTCAGGTACAATATGGTGAACGGTAGGATTGTTGTACAGTTTTATTTCCATGTATTATGTAAATTATCGTATGTGTTTCAGTTTACGTATATCTATTGTATGTTTGATGATTGGTTGTGTAGTTTTGTACACAGAATGACAGACGACTCTGAACTTGACACTGAGAATATTCCACACGCGTCTGAGTACCATCATCACCAGGGGAGTTTGATTTTCATTTCTGCTTATTTTTATTTTCGTTCTTCTATATTTTTAGTTTCTTTTTTTTCTTCCTTTCGGACACATTAGGGACAATGTGCAATTCAAGTGTGAGGATGGGGGTATTTAGTATATTTAGCAAAAATAAAAAAAATAAAAATAAATAAATAAAATAAAAAAATTATTTTGTTTGTTTTTGCAAGTCCCGAGAGCTTCACATATTATTTTTATGTTCGGGCATACAAAAGGACTGTTTTTGTACGATGTAAATCAAGAGCTTTAAGCGGGTCGGGTGTGGGTTTGCGCTTCCTTAACGCGGTATTCTCCAAGTATTCGGGTTTAAGTGTTTTCAGCTTGTTAGTTTTTCAGTAATAAAATCATTTGGGGTGCCTATGAGAGTTTAGCAGACTAGACGGTAATAATTGTGCATGACTTGTATCGGTAACCCGATTCCACACACTTCAGTGAGATTTTCAGCCTTTTCATATTCGTTTTGCATTCACTTCTCTTCATTTGATGTGTGTATTACCTGCATGATTTGACTGGTTAGAACTTGATTATCTTTATACATGTCTAGACCCTAGGTTTAGACAACACAAAGAAATAATCTAAGGCATTAAGATTCAGCCCTTTTTGTTTAGCCTTTTCTTTTATTTATCCCTACCTGAACATTAACCCCTAGTTAGCCCACTTGAGCTTGATTCTCTTTCGTTTCTAAAACCCACCTAATACACCCCTAGCCTTGCAGCCTTTTACTTTTTAGCCCCGTGTCATTGGTCCGGACTAATTTAGTTTGTGTAGTTAGCAAGAAAAACAAAGAAAGAAAAAGTGGCAGTAGAAAGATTATTATAAAATAATAATAATAATAATAATAATAAATAATAGAAAATTTATGAGAAAAATCACAAAAATAGAGTGTTCCAACGGAATAAGTGTGAGAATCAAAGATTCTCATGATTTAACATG
Source organism: Smallanthus sonchifolius (assembly GCA_023525975.1). Classification (NCBI taxonomy): domain Eukaryota; kingdom Viridiplantae; phylum Streptophyta; class Magnoliopsida; order Asterales; family Asteraceae; genus Smallanthus; species Smallanthus sonchifolius. Next base: position 72,633,739 of record CM042018.1, on the reverse strand, counting down.
GCTTCTTCTAGTAAGTTGGGTTCTCATGTGTGTAATTTATTTAGTCCGGACCGGTTTCACCTTAGCCACTTAAAATTCTCTATCCGTAACCTGAACCATAGCCTAACATTACAACCCAGTTAAAGACCTTTCTGATCTGTGTGTTTGTCTTCACATTCATGTGGAGATTTGATTGATTCTCAAGCTTATTACTTAGGAATTTCATTGGTAGGTCTAAGAGTTAGAATAGGAACTGGCACATTTTTTGCTAGTCACAGAAATAAACCGAGTGGAGAGAACTCTTGTGAGGGGTATGAGTTGTGCACGGTTAGAGCTTGAAAGAAAGCGAGTCTTGAATAGGTAGGCCCATGTTTTCAAAAAGTTAGATCCCATCTATACTGGTTGAATTGTAAATCTATTGACCGCTGTAAATCTTGGGGAATTATTCGTTGTTATTGGATTCCGTGGCCTGTTTCTAACTTTAGATTGAGGTTCTTGTATTTGTGTGATTACTGAGTTGGATATACTGTTTGGGGCTTTTCTTAGAGACAAGCAAACTTCAAGTGTGAGAATGTTTGATGTGTTCTAAAACACATCTGCTTTTATACTTGTTTTAACCCATTTTACTCGGTTTTATCGATCAAGATCTAAGGAAATTGGTACTTAATGATATTTTTGTTGAATATGCATGTTTAGATGATAAACCGAAGAATTTTGATGAAGAAACGGGGCCAAAAAGAAGCGGAAAAGAGTTGGAAGAAAATTATCAAAGAATTGGTATTTCAAGACCGTAACGGACCGTCACGGGTGGTGACGGTCCGTCACAACCATCCGCCAGAGGTCACTTACAGGAATTTAATATTAATGAATCATTAGCCCTATGACGGACCGTCACAGGTGGTGACGGTCCGTTATGAACCCGACGGGCTAAAAAGCCCTAATTCAGCCGTTTTAAAGGTTTTGGTTGATTCATTTTGGATCGATCGATTATTTGCAGCTGTAAACGACCAAGAAGCTCTGAGGTTCGAAGAATTGAGGCTATCACAAGTATTGAGAAAAGTGGAAGCTTTTCGATTTGCAAACACTGGTTTTACGTTCTTTTTCTTGTTTCAGTCATTTACTTCGACTTCAAACTATGTCTACAGTATATTTTGCATTGTTTCTCAATATCATGAGTAGCTAAACTCGTTGCTAACTAGATTAGGATGAATAATGGCATGATTTGATTGTTTTCGCGTTGTTTATCGATCGTTTGACGAATGCTATTGTAAAGACTTCTGATTTAATGTTTATGAATGTGTTCTAATATTGATTTTCTACTGATCTTGCATGAACTTGTTGTACTTGAGATGTTATTTGATTGCTTTGTGTGTTTCGAGTAAGATTTCGGGTTTTCGGGTCATTTACTTTGTGTTTGTGATCTAGATGATTAGGCCAGTCGTTGTAGCTGGTTTGTGTGGTCATAAAAAATCAGTATTTTACCAATCTTGAGTCCGAGAGGAGATAGGTTGTCGGGTAGTCTCTTGGTTTGTCGGTTTGGGTAGCACTTGCACGAGAGTGGGTTGTCCGAGTCGTCTTTATCATTTGCAATTTCATGTCATAAACAGTATTTTGGGAGTTTACACCTTGCTCTTAGGTCTGTCTAGGATAGCTTGTGAGTATAGAGCAGTTGAGACTGAGAGGTGAAACCGTTGTCGAGTACGTGGCGTTCTAGGTCTTGGTGAGTCTAAGAGGAGATCCAATTTCTTGTCGGTGAGCTTAATCCGACCCTTAGGATAGTTGAGGTGTCTAGGTGAGTCTGAGAGGAGATCTTGCATGTCTTAGTGATTCCTGAGTTAGTCTATCTTTAGAACCGGTGTCATACAGTCAGTTTACCCGAAAGTAGTTGTAGAAGCATGTTTTAGTAACTATAGATTAAAATCTATGTATCCGTGTACTAGGCTAGTACGCAGGAGGGTGTTCCTGCGTACTTAGCTTGTTCACCAGTTGGTGTTGCGTACTTAGCAAGTACGCATGACCAATGCCCTGCGTTATTAGCCAAGTACGCAGGTAGTATTCCTTCCCCTATAAATAGAAGACTTGTCTTAATTTGTAGGTGGAACTTCTGGAACAAGGTTGAGAGGTGTCCGGGTCAGGACGAGCTCCCCCGACCCCTGGACCGTTAGCTTAGATGAGAGATGTGTGCTCCTTCGGTATGTAGTCTGTAATACGGGATGACTTCTATGTTATGGATTACATATCGTTTCATTAAATTTTGTTTATGTTCGTGTTTCTCTGTCTGGTTTCTAGGTTCCCACACTAATCACTGATCATATCCGTGTATTTCCGCTGCGCGACGAGGCTCCCCAGACCTACAACTAGTATCAGAGCCTCGGTGTTCGTTGATTTGTGTTCCAGTTTCGTGTTTTAGGGTTTTTGGAGCAGATCTGAGTTCTTACTTTTTGTGTCAAAAATCCTCAAATCCGAGTTTCTTATCACTTCATTTGGTGTTTGGAAGGCTAAGGGTTTGTTAGATGATGTTTTCTAAGCTTCTGGAAGCATTTTTTTCTCAGATCCGTCACTTTTTGAGCATTCTCCTCAACATCCGTCAAGAACGCTGTTACTTTTTGATAAGTACGCAAATTCAGCTTTTCTGTGTACTTGGTTTTGCCCTGCGTACTTACTAAGTACGCAAGAGTAGTTGTTCTGCGTACATGTTAAGTACGCATGAGTATTTGACTCTACGTATTTAGCATGTACGCATGTGTTGGCTTTGCGAACTTATCAAATACGCATGAGCACTTGGCTTTGCGTATTTACTAAATATGCAAGAACACCCTTTATGTGTGTATTTACTAAGTACGCATGAACTAGCATCTGGGATTCAAAAAAATAAAAATAAAAAAATTTGGATACGATGTGGCTTGGCGAAACATGGACGAGATTTTTGTTGCATGATACCACTTGTCATACATTTTTTAAGTGTTCATACCTGAAAATGTGGCCTACGAGTATCCGGGATACTTATTTAATAGGGTATGAATGTTGAACTAATGGGAGCAATTGGGTCATTATCGGCTAAAGGTCTCGTTCTATTTGTGAAGATGTGGCTGTTTTGGGTCTTTTGGAAAGAGAATCATCTTGTTTAGGTATTCAAACATGAATATGTAGGCTACGAGTATCCGGGATACTTCTTTAGTAGGGTATGAATACTGGAACAAATTGAACCCAAGGATTTGCTGTTTTGGATCTTTGCAAATGAATAAAATCCTGAAGTTGGCTAATTGTGCTTTTTGAGGATTTGAGTGAAGTGATGATTAAGCTGGTCATAGTTTAAAGAGAAATGGGGGGGGGATGTATCATCAACCATGATTTCTCGTGTAAACAATATTTTTCGTGCTCATTGGTCAAGCCTGTGTTCAAAATTTGATGTGATTTAGTTATGATTGGATTTCTCATTTGTATATGGGCGGAATGCCAGATAGACAACCTAGTTATGGAACTTCACGCCATGATGAATGTATACAAATTAGAGGTGTTAACCAGAAATGAAGATCTAATTGAAGAATGTTGGACTTTGGATTCAGGATGATCACTACTGAGCATGATTTTATGTTTGATTCTATCGTGTGTTTTCAAGATAAAGCTGGATATTCGTTCGATTATTAGTTGAAGATGGAACCTTTTAATATTTTTCGACGGGATAGGAAACGTTCCCTTGTTTTTGGTCTAGTCAGGAGAAGCTAACATTGAAAGGGCAAATTGGAAATGAACATCTTCGGGAATTTGGTTGACTTGGGAAGATACATGATAGAGTTGGACACATCTGGTGTGAATTGTAACGCTTATCTTGCTGGAATTCCTATGGGAGCTGATTAATTTGATGCAGGTTATTGGAAATTCAAGCTCTCTATCATATGCCAGCAGATTTGGAGGAATTCTCAGTCAGGGTGGAGGTTGCTACTACTGAGAGGATGAACTACAATGAGTTGTGTTGGGTTAGTTGGTTCTTATTGAAGCACTTGGTTTGATCTACAATGAAAGCTACAATTAAGAAGGAGTCGGGTTTGTCATCACTCGGCAATTGAAGACTGAAGTTTGAAGATTTGAAGATCTCAAGTGGAATGCCAGAAGATCAAGTCTCGCTACAAGACACGTGATGTCATTAGTTTAGAGTGAGTCTGTTAGGACATTCTTTGTAAACTGATGATTATCAGTGTTAGTGATAGATAGAATTTGATGCTATAGTTAAGAGGGAGTATGTAGAAGCATGTTTTAGTAACTATAGATTAAATTCTGTGTATCGGTGTACTAGGCTAGTACGCATGAGGGTGTTCCTGCGAACTTAGCATGTTCACTAGTTGGTCCTGCGTACTTAACAAGTACACATGACCAATGCCCTACGTACTTAGCCAAGTACGCAGGTAGTGTTTCTTCCCCTATAAATAGAAGACTTGTTTTCATTTGTAGGTGGAACTTCTGGAACAAGGTTGAGAGGTGTCCGGGTCGGGACAAGCTCTCCCGACCCCTGGACCGTGAGCTTAGATGAGAGATGTGTGCTCCTTCGGTATGTAGTCTCTAACATGGGATGACTTCTATGTTATGGATTACGTATCGTATCGTTTCATTATCTTTTGTTTATGTTCGTGTTTCTCTGTCTGGTTTCTTGGTTCCCACACGAATCACTAAACCGATTCGTGTATTTCTGCTACGCGACGAGGCTCCCGGGACCTACAACTAGTATCATAGCCTCGGTGTTCGTTGATTTGTGTTACAGTTTCGTGTTTTAGGGTTTTTGGAGCAGATCTGAGTTCTTACTTTTTGTGTCAAAAATCCTCAAATCCGAGTTTGTTATCACTTCATTTGGTGTTTGGAAGGCTGAGGGTGTGTTAGATGATGTTTTATAAGCTTTGGAAGCATTTATTTCTCAGATCCATCACTTTTTTAGCATTATCCTCAAGATCCGTCAAGAACGCTGTTACTTTTTGATAAGTACGCAAATTCAGCTTTTCTGCAAACTTACCAAGTACGCATGGGTTTTGCCCTACGTACTTACTAAGTATGCAAGAGTAATTGTACTGCGTACTTGTTAAGTACGCATGAGTATTTGACTCTACGTACTTATCATGTACGCATGGGTTGGCTTTGCGAACTTATCAAATACGCATGAGCACTTGGCTTTGCGTATTTACTAAATACGCAAGAACACCCTTTATGTGCGTATTTACTAAGTACGCATGAACTAGCATCTGGGATTCAAAAAAATAAAATAAAAAAATTTGGATACGATGTGGCTTGGCGAAACACGGACGAGATTTTTGTTGGATGATACCACTTGTCATACATTGTTTAAGTGTTCATACCTGAAAATGTGGGCTACGAGTATCCGGTATACTTATTTAATAGGGTATGAATGTTGAACTAATGAGAGCAATTGGGTCATTATCGGCTAAAGGTCTCGTTCTATTTGTGAAGATGTGGCTGCTTTGGGTATTTTGGAAAGAGAATCATCTTGTTTAGGTATTCAAACCTGAATATGTAGGCTACGAGTATCCGGGATACTTCTTTAATAGGGGATGAATACTGGAACAATTGAACCCAAGGATTTTCTGTTTTGGATCTTTGCAAATGAATAAAAGAATAAAATCCTGAAGTTGGCTAGTTGTGCTTTTTGTGGATTTGAGTGAAGTGATGATGAAGCCGGTCATAGTTTACAGAGAAATGGGGGTATGTATCATTAACCATGATTTTTCGTGTAAACTATATTTTTCGTGCTCATTGGTCAAGCCTGTGTTCAAGATCTGATGTGATTTAGTTATGAATGGATTTCTCATTTGGGATCTGGGCGGAATGCTAGATAGGCAACCTAGTTATGGAACTTCACGCCATGGTGAATGTATTCAGATTAGAGGTGTTAACCAGGAATGAAGATCTAATAGAAGAATGTTGGACTTTGGATACAGGATGATCACTACTGAGCATGATTTTGTGTTTGATTCTATCGTGTGTTTTCAAGATAGAGCTGGATATTAGTTGGATTATTAGTTGAAGATGGAACCTTTTAACATTTGCCGACGGGATAGGAAACGTCCCCTTGTTTCTGGTCTAATCAGGAGAAGCTTACATTGAAAGGGGAAATTGGAAATGAACATCTTCAGGAATTTGGTTGACTCGTGAAGATACATGATAGAGTTGGACACATCTGGTGTGAATACTAAAGCTTATCTTACTGGAATTCCTATGGGAGCTGATTAGTTTGATGCAGGTTATTAGAAATTCAAACTCTCTATCATATGCCAGCTGATTTGGAGGAATTCTAAGTCAGGGTGGAGGTTGCTACTACTGAGAGGATGAACTACAATGAGTTGTTTTGGGTTAGTTGGTTCTTATTGAAGCACTTGGTTTGGTCTACAATGAAAGCTACAGTTAAGAGGGAGTCGGGTTTGTCATCACTCGGCAATTGAAGACTGAAATTTGAAGATTTGAAGATCTCAAGTGGAATGCCAGAAGATCAAGTCTCGCTAGAAGACACGTGATGTCATTAGTTTAGAATGAGTCTGTTAGGACATTCTTTGTAAACTGATGATTATCAGTGTTAGTGATAGATAGAATTTGATGCTATAGTTAAGAGGGAGTCCGTAGAAGCATGTTTTAGTAATTATAGATTTAACTCTATGTATCGGTGTGCTAGGCTAGTACGCAGGAGGGTGTTCCTGCGTACTTAGTTTGTTCACCAGTTGGTCCTGCGTACTTAGCAAGTACGCATGACCAATACCATGCGTACTTAGCCAAGTACGCAGGTAGTGTTCCTTACCCTATAAATAGAAGACTTGTCTTCATTTGTAGGTGGAACTTCTGGAACAAGGTTGAGAGGTGTCCAGGTCGGGACGAGCTCTCCCGACCCCTGGACCGTGAGCTTAGATGAGAGATGTGTGCTCCTTCGGTATGTAGTCTGTAATACGGGATGACTTCTATGTTATGGATTACGTATCATTTCATTATATTTTGTTTATGTTCATATTTCCCTGTCTGGTTTCTTGGTTCCCACATGAATCACTGAACAGATCCGTGTATTTCCGCTGCGCGACGAGGCTCTCGGGACCTACAGCAGTTGAATTAGTCAATAGGATTCCTGGTCTAGGTAGTGTTTGTCTCATAGTTGGTCTTTGTTTCGTATCTTGATTAGTTTGATCTTTCTAGTGTCTTTTCCTTGTTTTCATCTATTCACGTGTCTAGATTTTGTCGTGTCTTTTTCAGTCTTTGAGTCAAGTGAGTGTTTTAATTGTTTAGTTTAATTTGTATGTTCTAGAAGTATAAAGAAATAAAATCATTACTTGTTTTACATCGGTTAAGTCAATAGATGTTTAGTATCGAGGGTTTAGTATCGAGGGCCGCCGCCTCTTGTGTCCACGGTTTGATAACTCGAGCTTGCTTTCTTTGCTACATGCGACCGGTACACTTGCCGTAAGCGTGTGAATTAGTTGTGAGTGCATTTCTAAATTTAAAACTTGGCAAAATTAATATATATAATATCACACATCACAGATCAATCCAGATTTCGATGAAATTCATATCTATTCAAAAACACCAAAAACCTAACAAAAATCACTAAAATCAAGAGCACAGAGGCTCTGATACCAAATTTTAGGTCCTGAATGTAGGATCCTAGTGCAAGAATGATTCTAGACATGATACAATCAACAAATCAGCTATTATGAAGTTGATTGTTGATGAAACAAAGAAAATCAATATGAAGAGTAATCACACAATGAACAAAAACTACTCAGATTCATAAACATCCACTGATTTCAATTACAAATAAGCTCCTGGATCAACAAAGATTACACAAACCCCTCTACCTGGCTGTCTAAACGACTATAATAACGACGTACAACCAAAAAAAGTCTGCTTGCTAGTTTTTTTGTCTGCTACTTATAGAGCATAGCAAGAGTCGCCAAACAGATTGCCGACTCTTAGCGAGAGTCGGCTGGCAACCGACCTAGCGACTCTCAGACCAAAAACCTATCTTTACATTTAATACAAAATAGCCCCTATAGTTTGTCTGGAATACAACGGTTTATCAGATTCCAACAATTATTAATCATGTGAACAGACGCTATTATGAAGTTGATTGTTGATGAAACAAAGAAAATCAATATGAAGAGTAATCACACAATGAACAAAAACTACTTAGATTCATAAACATCCACTGATTTCAATTACAAATAAGCTCCTGGATCAACAAAGATTACACAAACCCCTCTATCTGGCTGTCTAAACGACTATAATAACGACGTACAATCAAAAAATGTCTGCTTGCTAGTTTTTTTGTCTGCAACTTATAGAGCATAGCAAGAGTCGCCAAACAGATTGCCGACTCTTAGCGAGAGTCGGCTGGCAACCGACCTAGCGACTCTCAGACCAAAAACCTATCTTTACATTTAATACAAAATAGCCCCTATAGTTTGTCTGGAATACAACGGTTTATCAGATTCCAACAATTATTAATCATGTGAACAGACGCTTTTCTGTAACAGATCGGTTACGGGTCAGTGACCAAAACGGGTACGGGTTAACAGGCAATTTGCAACCTAAGTTTACAAAGTATCGGGAGACTGTATCCAAATTGTTGTTGAATTTATTTTATGATAAATTAATCTGAATTGGTCAAAGTCCAAATTTTATGCAGATTGTAATCTGCAAATTGTATCGAAACTAGTAAAACATGCCCGTGCTTCGCGGCGGGGGCCGCTCGCAACGGTGACTCGTATCTTAAACGCCAGTTGCGACAGAGTCGCTGTTAATATTCGAAACTTTATTACAAAAACGAAACGGTGACGCCAACTCACACATTGTGGCGGTAGTGTTGCTAACACGTTATCGAAAAGTAGATAGAAGGCGATCACATTGACGTGGTTAAGCACGTTTAGAAAAGCATACGAAGTTTCTACGTTCAATTATTAATATAAAAATACATATAAAAAACACGTCGTACACAGCTCGGTTTTAATAAAATTAGCCTCGAAGCCTAGACCAGATCGAATGTGGATAAAATTTATACCGAAACGTAGATAAAAGTAAGCACGACGCAACGTATATTCGTAGTGTACGAAAACATACTATTTTGAAAGAAGACACTACTAACATAAAAAAAATCATGTCGAAATGTTGATAGAAGACATGTTTAGAGAAGACACGTTTAGAGAGGCGTATGAAGTCTAAACGGCTCCGTTTTTAATAAAAGTTATGTTGAAATGTAATAAAACTTTATAAGTTTTGTGGTTAATATAATAAAAAAAATATTGTCAATTTGTAAAAGTATAAAACTTTATTGTCAATTAGTAAAAAGTTAAAAGTTTGGTTGGTTAAAATGATTTGTTTTTACTATATAAAAAGGAAGTAAAAAAAATTAAAGGTATATTAAGTTCATAAAAACGAAAAAACAATAGAAAGAATATTGATAAGTAAAAAGTTAAAAGTTAGGTTAGTTAAAATAATTTGTTTTTACTATATAAAAACGAAGTAAAAAAAATTAAAGGTATATTAAGTTCAAAAAAACGAAAAAACAATAGAAAGAATATTGAGAAGTAAAAAAATGTTGGAGGAGCAAGATGGTTCTACGTGGCATAAGCATGCATGAGGAATGAGCTTATGCATTGAGAAGTTGTAAGTTATACATAAAAGCTTACCATTTTGAGTTTTATAAGTAATTGAATTTCATCCAATTATTAATTCACCAGGTTATTTGATACTACAATTTGTGCTTCATTTAATTTATATGTGACTAATCATGTGAACAGACGCTTGTCTTCCTTTTGTCATTGTGTGTTTGAAAAATGGAGATTCATAGTGTAATGTTTCTTCTTTTATAAAAAATAAATAATAATAATTCTCTGTAATAGTATTTTTCATTTTTTTTAATTCCTTATTTCTTTCTTACTTTTTAACGCGTTTTTTTTTCTTAACACGTTCTTTAGAGACTTCGTATTTCTTAACATACGTTTCCTCATTTGAAAAAAAAACCAGTCGTTTTACTCCTGATTTTCGAAAAAAAAAGAATTCCGCGCCGCAACGTGCGCACAGGAAAGCACCTAGTTTAAAACAAGTCGGCCCTTATCCTTTCCCATCAAAACTTTTCTATGGTTGAATCTTACCCTAACCATTCATACTTCGTATTTAGTGGAACAATGTTTTGTTGCTCCAAATGACAAAAAAAAGTTCATTATCATCATATAAAGAACAGAAAATCTTCGTTTTTTTTTTATCTAGAGTTGTTTAACTAGGGAGCTGAGTCACGGCTCGGGCTCGAAGTTTAAAGAGCTAGCTCGGCTCGACATGTAAAAAACTCTAGTTAGCTTGTTTATTTTTCAAAATTTAACAAAAAAATAATGTATGTTATATACATGTAGGGTTTAAAAACAAATTCTATACGAGCCAAATGAGCGAACAAGCGAGCTTAGGCTGATATAAACTTGGGTTTAGATATATTAAAATTTTACCGGTTCTTGAGTTATAATTTATAAATATTAAAATTTTGATTTAATTTAACGAGCCAAAAGAGCAAGACAACAATCAATCTAGCGTGCGAGTTTATCTTAACTTCGATTCATTTACAAACCGAACCAACTCTACTCGGCAAGCATATTTCAATTAAGCGAGTTTTCTCAAACGAGTCACGAGCATCTTGAATGGTGTTATCTATGACGTCCAAAAACACCATTTTGAAAGCCCAAATCTCTTTTGTGCTGGTTTTATTAAGTGGCGCATTGATTTCTACTCCTATTGAATGATACCGAATGACTTCAAAATTTACAAATTTCTCACTAGAAAACAAAATTGTTTGTGTTCTCAGCCAAATATCAAGCAAAATCTTCTTCAAACCTCGATCACAATGCATGTTTTTTGTGCTTGTGTAGATCATTAATGGATCAAGGACGGCTGTCAATATGAAAACGGATTCTAACATTGTTAAAGCCAACGATGAATAGTTACATTTATAATAATATTTTTAAAGCCACTATCCCTCAGGATTTATTTGTCATGTACTCAGGTTTACCAAAAATAAGCTTTGGATGATCAAAACATGTGAATTCAAAAAACATGGAGATCAAAACCAACATATCCAAGCTCATGAAACCCTCAACACCAACTCCATTCAACCTTCGTAACTATGGCATCTCTTTCTTTGATGAGCAAATGCATAACATGAACACACCACTCATTCTTTACTACACTTCATCACAAAAGTCACATAATGATGTGCATGCCAACATCTTTAATCATTTGGAGACTTCATTAACCAAAACTTTAACCGACTTTTACCCGTTGGCTGGGAGATATATGCGCCATGGTTCGTTCGTCGATTGTAGTGATCAAGGCGCTCTATATGTCCAAGCCACAACAAATTTCCGACTCTCAGAATTTCTAGGTCTAACGTGGGAGTTGAAATATAACATGTTACATGACTTTCTCCCATGTGATATAGGCGAAGCTGGTGAAACCGATGATCCGTTGTTATCTATTAAAGTCACGGCTTTCGAGTGCGGTGGTGTTGCGATTGGCATGTGTTTTTCGCATGAAGTATCGGATATGGACACTATGAGCACATTCATTGACAATTGGGCTACTAGAAACCGAGGAACAAATGCATTAGAACTAGAGAAATACTCTCCTATTTTCAACTTTGCTAATGACTACCCAAAAAGAGATCAACTTGATCTTAACCATAGAATCCCAAGATCAAGCATCCGGGTGAAAACTTCGGTGCGGGTGTTTTCATTTAACGCCAATGCAATATCAAAACTGCGAGAAAGGCTCATGTTCAAGGATGATAGGAGACGTCGTCCCTCAAAGATACAACTTATCGTCTCACTATTATGGAAGGCCTTAGAGGGCGTAGATAAAGCACACAATGGACAATCAAAGGCGTCGTTTGTTCAACAAGGAGTTAACTTGAGGGATAAAATCGTCCCTAAGGTACCCGATAACTCATGTGGGAACTTTGTTAGTGTAGCAATTGCACGAGTTGAGCCCGGGCAAGTAAACAACATCGATCTTCATGGTTTCTTAATGATCTTGAATGACTCAATCAAGAAAATTGAGAGTGATTATGCTAAAGCCCTAATGTCTACTAACAAAGAGTATGAGGTTTTAATGGAGCCCTTTTTGGAATATAGTCGAAATATAGCCAATAACGATGTAAATTTCTACGCGTTCACGTCTTGGTGCAAGTTCTCATTCTACAATGCCGATTTTGGTTGGGGTAAGCCGGTTTGGAGAAGCACCGGACATTATGCAGCCACAAACTTTGTGCTCTTGATGGATGATCAAGAAGGTGACGGGGTAGAAGCATGGGTTCATTTAGACGAGAAACACATGTGTAAATTGGAACAAGATCTTGATATCCAAGCCTACGCGATTTAGGCTCGTTTAAATGATCGTGTATGATATTTCTTTGTGTTTCCGAGCTATATGTATTATGTCCACATTCTAAAAAATAAATGGTTATGATACATATACAAGCTGATTAGGTAAAATCATATAAAATTCCAAAATTTATTGTTTTTCCATATTCTTGAAAGGTTGCGTAAGTTGGTGCATCATTGCATAAGTTGGGGCATCATTCTAAACTCTAAATCATTCCCCCGAATAAATATTAGTATTTATTAATATTATTTATTTGAGATTTGTCGTCTAAAATATTTATCGTATCGGATGACCGGTATTAACCCGTACGAGCGCGTTACTCATTCTAACAGTTATCTGCGTAAACGGTTTAGTTTGTAATTATTATAAATTATATCGAATCGTGTAATGATCCGTCAAACAATGTTTATTAGTTTGTTTTGGATTCGGTTCGTATATTGGGCCTTTAGTTGGGTCGTTAATAGGTCGAGTCCGTTTATCTACGATTGGGCCAAGCCCAATGGACCTAGCCTGATTGTGTAATCCTAATGTGCTTAATGGGTTCTAAATGGTAATCCCTGGTGTTCGAGTTTGTTATTCAGCAATTCAAGTATCTAAACAATTAGCACGTAAATAATAATAAAATAAAAAATTCAGGCCCTAAAACTGGAGTTGTTACATCCCAATATGACCATTGATACTTGATGAAGCCATTGTTTTTATTCCAAAAGATATTTAGAAACAGTTGATGCTTGAAATGAAAGGAAAAAAAATGAATAGAAGCAGAGGGCTGATCAAACAGTTGTTAATTGTTTGTTTAAGAGTCAAAGCTCTGATACCACTTGTAGGATCAGTGTCGTCAAACACAATACAAGATGGTTCTATTAATTAGTTGAAATTTTTGAAAACAATGACAACTAACTCTATTCACACGATGATTCAATAACAAGTAAAAAACATATGATTTCACTTTTAAGCACTATTGTATTAATCTTTTATAGGTTACAATACAAGAGTGCAAATGAACAACTAAAGCTTACAATAAGAAACCTAATACATACATATATATAGAGCTCTACGAACCATCTAATGCATGAGACGGCTTCCCTAGAATCAATATAGACAATTGATTCTAGGATTTAGATTTGATGTGTTGAAAGTGTATATATATTTTTATAAGTATTTTTCACACAATTAGAGTTTTAAAAAGGGTTTTCACCAAAGACTAATCACACATACACCGGGCAAGTGTACCCGTCGGATAGCAATATAGTAAAGGTAAGAATCGGATATCAATCCGTGGATACGGTGGAATGCAATAATAGACCAGAACTAAGATTCAACCAAGTGATGGTAAAAAGATATTTTGATAGTTGGTTTTAATTAACTAACATGCAAATATGTAAAACTACACTAAAATCACAAGTCAAACAATTAAGGAGAAAAGATCATTTCGGTGTCGAATTCATCTAAAATACATTCAATACACTCATAGAAACATGGAAAATACACGAAATATAGATTGACCAAATTCTCGTCAGAGACATTCAATCAAATGACCATTCGGAAAGCTAGAATAAAAGACACAAACTAAACACCTAAAATCGTGCAACAAAGCTCACGTGTTGTAATTATGTCATTGTTTATAAATATTGAACTAGCTTCCGTTTAAGGTACACCAATCCAACAACTAGTTGGAAAGATAATATGAAAAACATACTACCCACCTCAAGTTGATTTAATTAGACAATCACATGCATTTCTTCAACATACAACGTTCATACAAAGTTTATATCAATTAGGAGAATATGTCAACAAATCCTAGACAAACATAAAACTATGAATGAAACACCATTACAAACACTTTGTCTTTCCAAACATAGGCATAAAGATACACATACAAGAATCATAAATCATAAACAAGACTTCATTCACCATTCCTAGTCAAATGCCATAAACTAGCATATAAACATACACTAATCCATGAATATAAGCATAAACCATAAGTTTTCCAACCTAATATGGCATACACAAATACAAGTCTTGAGAACAACTTTAAATACTTGAATACATATTATTTCATTGAAGAATAATCATACGATTGTCATAACATTAACATAATGATTGCCAATAATACATGAATGTTGTCAAATGATTCTAAACTTCATCTAAACCAAAGTGAACAAGTGTTTTAGCACTTCATGAGCACAAGAATGAAAAATAAGCAGGGAAAAATAGTAAGAGACATGCTATGAAAACAAGAATCAAACCACTCCAACAAGCCTAGATGTTGTTGTTGATGTATGGTGATCCTCTTGATGTTGTAATCCCTCCAAGATGCTTGAAAAGTGGCTGAAAAAAGGTTGATTCAGAGCTCAAACAGTAGGTTTTTGCTCTGGTAGCTGAATGTCTGAATGAGAGATAAACTTCTGTATTTATAGGCTGAGGGAGGCATAACCGTTCCTAAGGGTGAGGCACGACCGTGCCAAAGTACTAGCACGGTCGTGGTGTAGAGGGTTGACCGATGCGGAACCTCTATTGGGTCACATTGAACGAGGAAGTACGGCTCCGAGGTCATGGGTCAGACGCACGGGATTACACGCGGCCGTGGGGTGTTGGAGCACGGTTGTGCTCGAGAAAATGGCTTGGCGCGGTCATGCCAGATGCGGGGCTCGACCGTGTCTACGGTTTGCAAGCTTGGTGAGGTCATGCCAAGTAGAGGGCACGATCGTGCCTCCAACTCAGAAACCGTAAAACTTCAACTTTTATCCTAGAATTCCCTTGTTTGTTCACTTAGCTTCACAAAAACCTACAAATCTGAAAATGAAGCAAATAAGTGTCTAAACATTGAAAACAACCAAGAATTGATCGTGAAATGAGTGAAGTTTTTTGCCAAAAAGATGTGTAAATTCTAACACATCAAACAACCCCACACTTGAACATTGCTTGTGCTCAAGCAAAAATCAAAATAAAACAAAACTTCCAATGGCACTAAGGATCAATTAAGAAAACCGTAAGCATTAATAAACTTCTAAAGGTTTGACAAGTTTTCCAAGAATTGCAAAATTGACTAAATGAAACCCAAGTAGCCCAATGGAGTAACGACCGAATGAGCAAATGAATATGCCTAGGAAATCATTAGCATGCACCTTTATGCTTCTCACAATGTTCACACACACTCGGGTATATATATATGATCATACAAGTAATGGTGTATGTATAGAACACTCAAATGCCAAGACAATGAATCATGCATAAATCATAAGCTTCCTAAAAGATCAAATCTCTACCAACTAAAATGAAACAAAGCATAAATCAAGAGGGCTTTAAACAGGTTGTAACTTGGCAATGGCTAAGGGTAAGGAAGTGGAATTTAAAAGTGGCTAAATGGCTAAAAACCCGGCGGCTATGCTAACTCAAAAACTAAAACAATTTCTAATATGAAAAATAAACTAACTAATACTTCCGTACAGATAAGTGCTACGACCGAATTCTTTCCATCTTTGCTCACAAAATTGCTCTAATCGGCTATAATTCACCTAATTTTGATGATTTTTTATATTTTTTTTTACTATTTCTTTTCTTTTATTTTGAAGGGAACTAAGTCAATATGCATCTTTCCTTAGCTAGAAACTTCTAAAGAATATAAAGATTACAACAAAATAAAAGCTATAAAATTAACATTAGCCAACCGGATTTCTAACACGGATGAAAAATAAAATAAATAAATAAAAAGGCAAATGAAGGTTTAATGGCAATGTAATGTGGGTAATATAAGAAAAACACGGGATAGGCTCAACGTGGCTAACTAGTGGATGTGTTCGCGTGAGGGGGAAAATAAAAATAAAAGGCTAACAAAGTGGTTTATCCTAATGCCTCAATCATTTTTATGCAATATTTATGTTCATGATTTTGAAATGTATACTAAAAGCATGTTCTAACAAGCATGAAACATCCGGCACACTCAAATCCGCAAAAACGAGAGCCAACAATGTCTAAAGCTATCAAGACTCAAAAATAAACTCACGAAAATGGAAAGGAATGGGTGTAAGCAAAAGGTTACATGCAATTCATTCGTTTAGCCCACTAAAACTCATGGTTATCACAAAAAATTGGGTTTGACTCGATGGAATTTCTATCTCAATTGTTTTCGAAAAATCAAACCTTTATTATTTACTAAAAATTGTGAATGCTAAACGGTTAACTTTTATTATATTTTTTTTGTTTTTAATTTTTTTTAAAATTGATTTAATGCCAATAAAAATTATAAAGGAAGATTTTTGCAAAAGGACAAACATCGCGTCAATAAATTCCACCCTACACTTAGAATCGTACATTGCCCTCAATGTAAAACAAAAAAATAATGTAAAGCGAAAAATAAACAACCAACCCCACACTTAGAAACATACATTGCCCTCAATGTATACAAAAACATGCAAAGCAAAATTGAATGCAATGCAATGGAGTGTGAAGGGAGAACTGAAACTTCCCTCGTGTCGATCTCGGTGAAACGCAAAAAGATTAATCACAAAAATGGCGTTCCACAATTTCAAGATCTAATCAAGACTAACAACATCAAACACAGATCAGTAACATCAAGCCAAAAATATAAAGACAAATATATACAAGAGAAACAAAGTACAAGGAAATAACAACAACACAAACGCCGAAGAGAAATGAAAGAGTATGTACAAAATACAACCAAGTACAACTCACAAAAATGATATCAAAAGGCAATGGGAGGTACTACTCCCACTACATACCCTGCAGGTCAACGTCGGCTGCACCGCCTCCCTCGGCTCCTCCTGCTAGTGGTGATGGTGGTGGCTGATGCTGCGGTGATGGTGGTGGCTGATGCTGTGGTGATGGTGGTGGCTGATGCTGCAGTGATGGTGGTGGTTGATGCTGTGAAGATGTTGGTGGGTGATGTTGCAGTGATGGTGGTGGGTGATGCTGCGGTGATGGTGGTGGTTGATGCTATGGTGATGGTGGTGGCTGATGTTGGTGCTCAGGATGCATGAAGAACAAGAGGGGAACCACGTATGGTGCCCTGCCGGCAGCAGCAGCGGCACACTGGACCTCGTACTGCCAGGTCCAGTAACGCATGAACAGGTCCTGCGGAATGACGATCGGAGGTGGTGGTGGAGGCGGAGGGGGTGGAGGTGGCTGATCGGGTTCATGATGCTCGTGGTTGTGCCCGAGATCGTGCTCGTGCTCTTGGTCCTGCTGAGCCATGAGTGCCTGGTGGGCGGCGGCGATGGCCTCTGCCTCGGCCTGAACAATATCGGGGTCTGGACCCGGACGATCTGGTTCCCAGACCCGACCCCATCTATCCACTAATCTCACTCCTCCCGGTGCGCGACGAGCCACTTGCATGTTCCTAAGAGTCTGCACGATCATCACCACGGTCTCGGCCACCGGGGTCAAATCTTTGTTAAGCTCATCTGTCAGTAGGTGATAGCGTCTAGCAAGCCTGGTCACAAAGTGACCGCCATATATGGCACCGGTGACCTCTCTCCCTGATCTGTTCACGAAGTACCCTGCGATAGCATGCCCAAGAATGCAGTTGCGCGGGCGTACTAGGCAAAACAGATAAAATAACTCCCTCAAATTCACTACCGTCTGTCCCTGTCCTCGACCAGAAATAGAATACACAATGCAATGATGGAGAATACGGTGAAGAGGATCTCGAAGGCTCGAAGCCTTGGTCAAACTAGGGTTGTAAATGCCAAAACCAAAATCATGCCAGAACTGGTCCTTGGCCTCCTCAGATGGAAACTCAGTAATCCCCTAAGTGAACAACTATGTATGGACCTCATCCCTCGTGTATAAGCCTAATAAACACCCAAACCTGGCGACTGACATCACCCGCCACTCCCCGCCGAGTCTAAACCTAACCGTCTCTGGCTGCTCTAGGTCTGTACGAGGATAATCGAACTCATATGTGGAGAAAAAATCCATCACAAGCTCTACGTACTGGATAGCATTGAACCTGAACAAACGGCGCTAGGTGGCGGTGACAAGATCGTTCCATCGGTCTCTCTGACTAACGGCCTCGATCGCTGCTGGATCTATACGACGGGCAGCCAAAATCCGACCTTGACAGGGCCATAGAACCTCCAAACGAGCCTCGTACTCATGCTCATTGAGATCGAACTCCAAGTATGGGTGATCTCGGTTTCCGGCGATCTGCATAAACAAATAATTGAAATCAGAATGGTTATGAAGACACAAAACGGAATTATGAAGACCCAATTATGAAGGGGGCACGGTCGCGCCTTTGAAGGGGCACGACCGCGCCAAGGTCAAAATCCAAGCCCACGGTTGCGCTTGGCCGACCACGGGCACACTAACCCGGCAACACGGTCGCGCTTGGGCTTGGCACGATCGCCCTAAGGTAAAGTTCCACAGGCACGGCCGCGCTCATCAGAGACGCGACCGTGCTCGACCACACCAAAGTTTCCTGGGATTCAAAAGCCGACCACGACCGCGCTTGGCTAAGAGCGTGACCATGCTCAACCCAATTTAGGGTTTTATGTTTAAAATTTTCTCCATTTTCTGTACGTTTATGAAGGGGCTTTTGATAAAGTAACATCCCAGGAAGTAAGCCTAAGAATTCTAAAGATAAACCATCAACAAACAACATATAAACAGACGAAGATTACGAAAACCTAAAACTTAGCTAAAACCCTAGATTTCTAAACACACCAATGGACTACAATCCTAGATCTAAACATGAATGAAAGAGGAAAGGAGATTGTGCCGTACCTTAAATCGTTGAGATGGAGATCAAAGAGCTAGAAATCAAGGGAATCGCAGTAGGGGGTTTTGTGTGTGTTTTTGGAAAAAATTATGATGTTTGAGTGTAGAATCGTTTTATAGGGCTCCCCAAAAGTGAGGCACAACCGTGCCTATGGGAGAGGCACGACCACGCTGAGAGGATAGGGGCACGACCGCTCCATGACAAGGCACGACCGTGCATGTTACCCAGTAGACACAGAAACCTGATTTTCATGAAGAGTATGCCAAACCCGACTGGGATTCTTCCAAGTTAAAATTTCTAAAAATTCGAAAGACGTACCTGAGATGTTCCAATCCATATCCCTAATCCGCTCAATCCAAAACACGTTCCGATTACCTAAACTCAAAAATAAAAGGTAAACTCCTCGAAAAATAAAAGGTAAAATCCTCTAAAAATAAAAAATAAAAACAGGAAAATAAAAATAGAAATAAAATCTAAGAAATGTTACCAAAGATGATACCGAAACAGGATAAGTTTATTAACGACTCGTTAGCTAGACTCAAGTCCCCGAATTCCTTTGTCCTTGGGGTGGAGGTCAACTACCTCCAATGTCGGGTCAACCGGTCCATCAATGTATGGTTTGAGATGATGACCGTTGTCTTTGAAGATCCTCCCATCTTCATGCTCAATCTCGACGGTCCCATAAGGAAACACCTCCCAAACCATGTAGGGACACGTCCACCGGGACTTCAACTTCCCGGGAAACAAACGAAACCTAGAGTTATAAAGCAACATACGACCACTCACTCGGAATTCCTTCTTGTCCTTCAAGCGTCGGTCATGTAAACTCTTGGTGCGCTCCTTGTAAATCGTGGAGTTTGCATAGGCTTGATTCCTCAACTCATCAAGCTCGTGAATCTTAGTGAACCGGTTCTCACCCGCGCTCACCAAGTCAAGATTCACCGCCTTCAACGCCCAATAAGCCTTGGGCTCTAAATCCACCGAAAGATGGCATGCTTTCCCATATATCAACCTAAATGGTGTGGTACCAATAGGCGTCTTATACACAGTCCGGAAAGCCCAAATTGCATCATCTAACCTGTCTGACCAATCCTTACGGTTCTGACCAACCGTTTTCTCCAAAATCCGCTTTATTCCCCGGTTCATGACCTCTACCTGTCCACTAGTATGTGGATGGTAGGCTGTGGAGAATCTATGGTTGACACCATATCGTGATAGCGCCTTCTCCAACTGGGAGTTGAACAAGTGGGTCCCATGGTCACTAATAAGAGCTTTGGGGGCACCAAAGCGTGAGAACAGCTTCTTCAAAAACCGGACAACCACCCTAGCATCATTAGTGGGCAAGGCTTGAGCCTCTGCCCACTTAGAAACGCAATCAACAGCCACTAGGATATATCGGTTGCCACGAGAAGCTGGGAAAGGTCGCATAAAATCAATACCCCAGACATAAAAAATCTCACAAATCTGGATGCTATTCTGGGGCATCTCGTTCCTCGAAGAAATGTTGCTCGCCCTCTTGCAAGGTACCTCCATGGTGTCCACCTGTCGGGCCCTCGTGGAAGTGTCTAAGCACCTGACGTGCCTCATCACCAAACACACACCTACGCACAATCTGATCAGCCCCGACTCGAAACAGATAAGGATCCAACCAAAGATAGTGTTTCACATCCGCAAAGAACTTTCACTTCTGCTGATGCGTTAGGCCCTTAATCACAATCCCACTCACAAGAAAGTTTACGAAATCAGCAAACCAAGGACACTCCTCATCATGTGTATGGATGTGCGTGAGAGACTCGTGGGGGAAGTTGTCATTTATGGATAACCCCACAAGCTCAAATGAAGCTGAGCACTCAAGACGGTACAAGTGGTCTTCAGCAACATTCTTCGCGCCCTTCTTATCACGGATTTCAATGTCGAACTCCTGAAGCAGCAAAACCCACCGGATCAGTCGGGGTTTGGCATCCTGCTTGCTGAACAGGTGCCTAAGAGCTACATGGTCAGTGAATACAATGGTCTCTGATAGGACGAGATATGACCGGAATTATCGAAAGCAAAGACAGTGGCTAGGAACTCTTTCTCAGTCGTGGTGTAGTGCTCTCGTGCATCATTGAGCGTCTTGCGCGCATAGTAAATCAGGTGAAACTTCTTGTCTCTCCTCTGTCCTAAGACCGCCCCAACAGCGAAATCACTCGCGTCACCCATAATCTCAAATGGCAGCTTCCAATCAGGAGCCACCATGATAGGGGCATTCACCAACTTCTCCTTCAACAGATTAAATGCACTAAGGCACTCATCGGAGAACAAAAACTGGGCTTCCTTCTCAAGAAGCTGGGTCATCGGTCGGGCAATCTTATAAAAAACTTGATTAAAGCGTCTATAAAAGCCCGGGTGACCAAGGAAGCTTTGAATGGATTTCACATAAGTGGGCGGGGCCAGCTTAGTTGTGGTATCAATCTTAGCTCGATCAACCTCAATCCCCGCTTGTGAAACCTTGTGCCCAAGCACAATGCCTTCCTTCACCATGAAGTGGCACTTCTCCAAATTCAACACCAGGTTGGCCTCCTCACACCTGGATAACATCCTCTTCAGATTCCTGAGACAATGATTGAAGGAACTCCTAAACACAGAAAAGTCATCCATGAAAACCTCCATGGAGTCCTCAATCATATCATGAAAAATTGCCACCATGTAACGCTGGAAGGTGGCCGGAGCATTACACAATCCAAAGGGCATCCGCCGATAAGCAAATGTGCCATAGGGACATGTGAATGTCGTCTTCTCCTGGTCCTTAAGAGCAATCGGGATCTGAAAGTAGCCAGAGAAGCCATCCAGGAAACAGTAAAACATCTTCCCCGACAATCTCTCCAACATCTGATCAATGAACGGGAGGGGAAAATGGTCCTTCCTAGTAGCATCATTGAATTTGCGGTAATCGATGCAAACTCTCCAACCTATGACTGTACGAGTAGGAATCAGCTCATTCCTCTCGTTGGTGAAAACAGTCATACCTCCCTTCTTGGGAACAACCTGAACTGGGCTAACCCAAGGTGAATCAGAGATGGGATAAATCAAACCAGCGTCAAGTAGCTTAATCACCACTTTCTTCACCACCTCCTGCATGTTCGGGTTCAACCTCCTCTGGTGCTCCACAACCGGCCTGAAATCATCCTCCATAAGGATCTTATGCGTGCAAAAAGAGGGATTAATTCCCTTAATGTCCATAATCCTCTATGAAATGGCCTGCTTGTGCTGCTTCAGCACCTCCAACAGCCTCTCCTTCTCATCACTCGTCAAATCCGAGGCGATAATAACGGGTAATCGAGACTCACCATCTAAAATGGCATACTCCAAATGGCTCGGGAGCTCCTTAAGCTCAACAGGTGGTGGGTCCTCAACAGAAGGCCGCTCTTTCGGCTCAGGCTCTCTATGCACAATCTCAAACACCTCTGGACACGGGGGAATCTCATAGCCCTTTAGGCCATACACCTGCTCCTCAAACTGATCCTCACCGACTGGATCAAGTGTCTCCCCCCTACAATCTGCATGTCCAGGGACTCCTCCTCAACTGTGTCCTAGAGATGATCACTAACACAAGAATAGACGGTCTCAATGAAGTATAGTGAATCATCCTGATTATGGGTGTGCTGCATGGATCTCCCAACATCAAAGGTCACCTCTTCTTCATCCACCCTTAGTGTAAGCCTACCCGAATACACATCAATCAGGGCCTTGGCGGTGGCCAGGAACTGTAGAGCTAGGATAATAGGAACGTTCTTGTCCTCATCCATGTCCAGAATCACAAAGTCTACAGGGAACACAAAGCGATCAACCTTAACCAATATGTTCTCCACTATCCCTCGCGGATACATGACCGAATGATTGGCAAGTTGGATACTCATGCGTGTCAACTTAGGTTCTCCCAACTCAAGATTAGCAAAGACTGCATATGGCATGAGGTTAATGCTAGCACCAAGGTCAGCTAAGGCATTGCTAACCGATAAGATCCCTATCAAACAGGGGATGGTGAAACTCCCCAGATCTTTCCTCTTCTCGGGCAGCTTGTTCTGAAGCAAGGTCGAACACTCCTCGTTCAGCCTCACATGAGACAACTCCTCCAATTTCCTCTTGTTCGTGAGGATGTCCTTCAAGAACCTCGCATACCTAGGCATCTGAGCTAGAGCCTCCACAAATGGCAAGTTGATATGCAACTGCTTAAAAAACCCGAAAAACTTACCATACTGCTTGTCCATCTTCTGTTTCTTTAACCTGCTTGGGTATGGAACGGGGGAGTGTAATCTCTCACAGCCTCTCGGGAGCGTGACGCGCTCGCCGGCTTATCTCTCGGCGGCATCTCATCCGGAATCTCAATCACAAACTCCTCCTCGGATTATGCATGCACAGGGACCGGTGGATCTGGTCATGTCGCTTTACCGCTCCTCAAAGTGATGGTCTTCACATGAGCCTTGGGATTAGGCTCAGTGTTTATAGGCAGGCCACCTGGTGGTCTCTCAGAAAGAAGCTTCGCGATCAGCCCGACCTGATTCTCTATGGTCTGTATCGAAGCTTTCTGATTCCTTAGCTCAGTCTCGTGAATATGAAAACGCTCCTCCATATAACGGTTCCGCTTCTCGGCCAACTGATTCTGACTCTCTGAGTTGGCAAGCAGCTCTGCAACCATGTCCTCCAGACTGGATTTACCCTCAGATGCGGGCGGAGGACTGATGCAAGAACCTTGGCCTTAAAACTGGACCTGCTGAGGTCTGGAATTGGAACCCTGTCCCTAGAACTGGTGGGACTGATGCTGGAATGGTGGGCGCTGAGTGAATCCGGGTGGGTTCTGGCCACTGTTGCCAGATTTCTAGCTGAAGTTCGGGTGATTCCTCCACCCCAGATTATATGTGTTGCTCTATGGATTATTCTGGGGACGATTATGGTTAGACACGAAGTCAACCTGCTCGTGGGTCCCTAGATCACCGATCTGACAAGCACTCGTGGGATGCGCCCCACCACATAACTCACAAAAGGACTGGGCCTTATGGACCTACATCTTATCAATCTTGGTGGAAAGTGCATCCACCTAGGCACTTAAGAGGTGATTCCATCCACGTGATGGGCACCCTACCTATGTATCCTCGCTCGGGAAGTGTGCTGAGTGTAGCTCTTAGACACCACCTTCTCTAGCAAGTCATATGCCTCCTGGGGTGTCTTTGTTCCTATGTCTCCACCCACGTATGCGCGATCAGCTGCTTCCCCGACATATCTAGACCATTGTAGAAGGTCTCACACTGCTGCCACTTCAACAATCCATGGTGGGGAACTTTCCTCATCAGTTCCTTGAATCTCTCCCTTGCCTCGTAGATTGTCTCCCCGTCATCCTGCTGGAAGGAAAGAATCCTAGCCCTCAATTTTGCTGTTTTCTCTGGAAGGAAGTACTTCTCTAAGAATTTAGCAGCCATTTGGTCCCAAGTACTAATGGACCGAGGGGGAAGTGACAATAACCATGCCTTGGCTCGATCCCGTAAGGAAAACGGGAACAACCGGAGCCGAATAGCGTCGTCTGTAGCGTCACGGATTTTGAATGTGGCGCAAATCTCTAAGAAACCGGCTAGATGAGTATTCAGATCCTCGTAATCCTTGCCGTCAAACTGCCACATGTTCTGCACCATCTGGATGATGCTGGATTTGATCTCGAACTGATGCGCTCCAACAGTCGGCCTATTGATGCTTGACTCCAAACCCTCAAGTGTCGGTTTGCCAAAATCCGAAAGCGTCCGACCCGCATCCGCGTCCGCCATATCTTCTACCTCGTCAACAATAATCTCGTCAACAACAACCCCGTCGAACTCGAGAAACTGGGCCACAAATCGGGAACGGGCCGCAGTCTCCGATGAAGATCACGCTCCGGCTCGGAAGACGGCTCAGGAACCTCCTCGGATGGAGTTGAAAACATACACAATCTGCAAGACAAGTTAGATTTAAATGCATGAACCTAGGAAAAGGAAACACAAGTTAGACACATTAATAATTAAAATAAAAATAAAAATAAAAATAAAAATGAAAAATAAAATTAACTAAAAATATATATACAATGCGACTAGAAATAACAAATAAAAATGCAAACAATTTATACATGAAAATTACAAAATAACAAACAAGAAGATATGATATGCACACAAATATATACTAAATGACTAAAAATTAATTCCAAGCGTTCTCGCAAAACCGTATCCCCGGCAACGGCGCCAAAAACTTGATGTGTTGAAAGTGTATATATATTTTTATAAGTATTTTTCACACAATTAGAGTTTTAAAAAGGGTTTTCACCAAAGACTAATCACACACACACCGGGCAAGTGTACCCGTCGGATCGCAATATAGTAAAGGTAAGAACCGGATATCAATCCGTGGATACGGTGGAATACAATAATAGACCGGAACTAAGATTCAATCAAGTGTTGGTAAAAAGATTTTTTGAGAGTTGTTTTAATTAACTAACATGCAAATATGTAAAACTACAGTAAAATCCCAAGTCAAACAATCAAGGAGAAAAGATCACTTTGGTGTCGAATCCATCTATAATACATTCAATACACTCATAGAAACATGGCAAATACACGAAACATAGATTGACCAAATTCTCGTCAAAGAAATTCAATCAAATGACCATTCAGAAAGCTAGAATGAAAGACACAAACTAACCACCTAAAATCATGCAATAAAGCTCACGTGTTGTAATCATGTCAATGTTTATAAAGATATAACTAGCTTCCGATTAAGGTACACCAATCCAACAACTACAAAAAAATATAATATGAAAAACACACTACCCACCTCAAGTTGATTTAATTAGACAATCACATGCATTTCTTCAACATACAATGTTCATACAAAGTTTATATCAATTAGGAGAATGTGTCAACAAATCCTAGACAAACATAAAACTAAGAATGAAACACCATTACAAACACTTTGTCTTTCCAAACTTAAGCATAAAGATACACATACAAGAATCATAAATCATAAACAAGACTTCATTCACCATTCCTTGTCAAATGCCATAAACTAGCATACAAACATACAATAATCCTTGAATATAAGCATAAACCATAAGTTTTCCAACCTAATATGGCATACACAAATACAAGTCTTGAGAACAACTTTAAATACTTGAATACATAATTTCATTGAAGAATAATCATACGATTGTCATAACATTAACATAATGATTGCCAATAATCCATGAACGTTGTCAAATGATTCTAAACTTCATCTAAACCAAAGTGAACAAGAGTTTTAGCTCATCATGAGCACAAGAATGACAAATAAATAGGAAAAAATAGTAAGAGACATGTTATGAAAACAAGAATCAAAACACTCCTACAAGCCTAGATGGTGTTGTTGATGTATGGTGATCCTCTTGATGTTGTAATCCCTCTAAGATGCTTGAAAAATGGCTGGGACAAGGTTGATTCGGAGCTCAAACAGTAGGTTTTTTCTCTGGTTGCTAAATGTCTAAATGAGAGATAAACTTATGTATTTATAGGCTGAGGGAGGCATGACCGTGCCTAAAGGTGTGGCACGACCGTGCATGTCACTGTGGCGTGACCATGCCAAAGTACTAGCACGGTCGTGGTGCAGAGGGTTGACCGACCCGGAGCTTCTATTAGGTCCCATTGAACGAGGAAGTATGGCTCTGAAGTCATGGGTCAGACTCACGGGATTACACGCGGCCGTGGGGTGTTGGTGCACGGTTATGCGCTAGAAAATGGCCTGGCACGGTCGTGCCAGATGCGGGGCGCGACCGTGTTTAGGGTTTACAAGCTTGGCGCGGTCATAACTCAGAAACCCTAAAACTTCAACTTTTATCATGGAATTCCCTTGTTTGTTTACTCAGCTTCACAAAAACCTACGAATCTGAAAATGAAGCAAATAAGTGTCTAAACGTTGAAAACAAACAAGAATTGATCGTGAAATAAGTGAAGTTTTGTGCCAAAAAGATGTCTAAATTCTAACACATCATGATTCAACACAAACCATTGATCTAAATTACATTCCAAGGCATGAAACTACAATATAATTGGTTATAAACAACAAGACAAACACTTAAACGAAAGTTGCAGATCTTCTGAAAACCTTCTGATGAACATCGTCTTATTGTGATATTGGTGTGTGAACTAATTCTGCACCAATCACAAGTCACCTACGAATTGTACAATCGGTAGAGAAAATGTTCATCAGTAGCAGTTGATCATCGGTAGCAAACTCAGCATCAGCAGCAACATTGTCTGTCGGTAGTGAACTTGTCTGTCGGTGGCAAAATAGTTTTCAGCAACAAAACTTTAACTATCATTAGAAAATCATATTCATTGGTAGCATCCATACATAGGATATTTTGGAGCAGTCAACCTCAAGGTCTTACAGTGTGTATTTTGAAAAAATACAAAATTATATGTTTATTTAAAGCACCAAATTGTTCGGAAGTTTATTGTGACAACCCTGAGATTAGGGTCAATTGCTTCTGATAGTTAATTCACCACAAACGGGATTGGCCCATTATCGGCGGCATCTCCTTCTATAATTATAGATGAGATTAGGGTCAACTGCATCTCCTAGATGACATTAGACATTACTATGCTTGAACTTAGTAGTTTCGATGGATTTGCTTTATCAAAACTTGGTAGTTTCGATAGGTTGTTTCTGTCGAAACTTGGTAGTTTCGATAGGTTGCTTCTGTCGAAACTTGGTAGTTTCGATAGGATGCTTCTGTCGAAACTTGGTAGTTTCGATAGGATGCTTCTGTCGAAACTTGGTAGTTTCGATAGGATGCTTCTGTCGAAACTTGGTAGTTTCGATAGGCTGCTTCTGTCGAAACTTGGTAGTTTCGATAGGCTGCTTCTGTCGAAACTTGGTAGTTTCGATAGGCTGCTTCTGTCGAAACTTGGTAGTTTCGATAGGCTGCTTCTGTCGAAACTAAGTAGTTTCGATGGGTCTGCACATATCGAAACTAAGTAGTTTCGATGGGTCTGGACATATCGTCTTCCCCAAAATCCGAAGTTTTTGCATGCACGTCTGATCGAGTCAATATCTCAACTTTCTTAGATCAAAATGTTCGGTTTTCATTCTAGATACCATACCTAAGCTCATTTCCAAGTTTCATCCACAAAATCGTTATCTTTTTAGCCAAAACCCGAAACTTCCCAAAACGAACAAAAACTCATAATGTGATCGAATCGTTACCTTGTTTGTAATTCTGATTCAGAGGTTTTGCTCACGGGCTCAGCTGTAACGTGCTCCTCCAATCTCGTGACGATCCGTCGACTTTATCTCTCTAGACCCGAGCTCTACTTTCTCTCTCTAGAAGCTGCGTGAGCATGGAATGAGCAGGGAAGAGGGCTGCCTTGCCTTATATATATATACCTGGGCTTCCCTCGGCCCATTGAAGCCGAGCCCAAGCCCGCTCCCTTTTGTTTAAATATTCTGACTAAATCACCGGTCTCGCTATATTTATTCGTTTATCATCTATTTGTTCTAAGTTAAGGTATCTATTCTTATCCAAGAGCATTAACTTTAGTACTTACTTACCGTGTTGCGTTGGCGTTGGTTACCCATACTGACATCCGTGCGTTGGTCCCATAATCAGTTTGAGTCCAGACATTTAGGGATGTCTGAATCTCTCAAACTATTGCTCTGATACCAACTTGTAAGGCCCCTTTCCCGGGTAACCTCACTTGTTGGATTTACTCATAAACATAGTCATAAAATACTGAATTTATATAAAAAAAAAACATTCGTCATCCATTTACATAATCATAACAGTGGAAGTCTTTACAATTAAAAAAAACATAACATTGTTCGAAGACATATAAAACAAAAGAGGGATGTCAGTCTCGTGCCGGGTAACCTCCACGCCATCGCACGACCTCATCTTCCTTTACCTGAAATGTATACTAAAAGTCAGCTAACGCTGGTGAGTTCTAGTTTAATGCAATTAGGTATAAACATTCTTTTCTTTATAAGTATGCATAAGTATATATATACGTTTATATAAGTACACATTGACTTGAATTGCTTCTCATTTATCATTCTTCGCAAATACATATAGATATATATTCACATCATTGGACTCATTTATTTTCATAACTTTTGCTTCTCTTTCTTCTTTATTTTGTGATTGCATATATATATATACATTCACCTTTTCTTTTCTTTTCTTTACATTCATGGGTAATACTCTTAAGGGTGATCAACCCGTCTTTTGGTTGCGAAGGTCACAAAGACAATCGCCGCGGTCCATCGTCATGGCCCACCTATACTTACAACCGTCCGGCAACAAGTGTCGTCCGTCATTTTATTCTTACAACCGTCCAGCAACCTTTGTCCGTCCATCATGACTTACAACCGTCCTACCGTCGTAGGCCGTAATTCGCCCGTCTACCCGAAGGTATCCGTTTCCCATGCCACTATTATTTATACAACTGTTCTACTATAAGATGCCAATTTTTCTTAGACCGTCCGTTAATAACTTTAGTACGTCCTAGCTGATGAAGGAACGCACTTGTGGCATTCGTACGTCCTAGCTGATGAAGGAACGCACTTGTCCCGGTTGTACGATAGTCACGTGGTCGTCCGTCTACCGAAGTAGCCGTTATCATCGAAGCGTCCATAACGTTTTCTTATACTTGGCAAGGAATATATACATGGATATAAAGCAAGATTTCTTCTTTACACGTTATGTCATACTTTCGTTCATTCTTTAAAAATCATACGTTTCATTCTTTATTCATAATTCTATTTCGTGTAAAGATATATATATATATATATATATATATATATATATATATATATATATATATTTGTATACCACGTATGATCACATTGACATTCATAACTGTTATTCATTTAGTGTATACACTTCAGCCCCAAAACATTTATAAATCATTTGCACATAACATAGAAGGGGGCACATAGAACTCACCTGATGAGTAGTTTCTGAAATACACTAAGCTGGCTACTGAACGTCACTAATGTCACTCACGATCTGTATAATAAAGTCATACTCGTAAGGTAGTGCTCCTATATGACATTAGACATTACTATGCTTGAACTTAGTAGTTTCGATGGATTTGCTTTATCGAAACTTGGTAGTTTCGATAGGTTGTTTCTGTCGAAACTTGGTAGTTTTGATAGGTTGCTTCTGTCGAAACTTGGTAGTTTCGATAGGATGCTTCTGTCGAAACTTGGTAGTTTCGATAGGCTGCTTCTGTCGAAACTTGGTAGTTTCGATAGGCTGCTTCTGTCGAAACTTGGTAGTTTCGATAGGCTGCTTCTGTCAAAACTTGGTAGTTTCGATAGGCTGCTTCTGTCGAAACTAAGTAGTTTCGATGGGTCTGCACATATCGAAACTAAGTAGTTTCGATGGGTCTGCACATATCGCCTTCCCCAAAATCCGAAGTTTTTGAATGCACGTCTGATCGAGTCAATATCTCAACTTTCTTAGATCAAAATGTTCGGTTTTCATTCTAGATACCATACCTAAGCTCATTTCTAAGTTTCATCCGCAAAATCGTTATCTTTTTAGCCAAAACCCGAAACTTCCCAAAACGAACAAAAACTCATAATGTGATCGAATCGTTACCTAGATTGTAATTCTGATTCGGAGGTTTTGCTCACGGGCTCAGCTGTAACGTGCTCCTCCAATCTCGTGACGATCCGTCGACTTTCTCTCTCTAGACCCGAGCTCTCCTTTCTCTCTCTAGAAGCTGCGTGAGCGTGGAATGAGCAGGGAAGAGGGCTGCCTTGCCTTATATATATATACCTGGGCTTCCCTCGGCCCATTGAAGCCGAGCCCAAGCCCGCTCCCTTTTGTTTAAATATTCTGACTAAATCACCGGTCTCGCTATATTTATTCGTTTTATTATTTTTGGGATGTTACAGTGTGACCTTACTTGACGGATCATTATATGATTCGAAATAACTTATCCTAAACGCATGATAAATATACACACCACGGTGTATTCATTAGAATAATTAACGCACATACAGATAGAAACTTATGCCTGAGACGATACCAAGTTTTAATGAGTAACATTAATAATTGAATGTCTAATACCACCAATCTATTAACATGATTATTACTAAAGTAATAATAATTACATCTGGAGAGCGAAAACGTTTAGACACCCGGTCATTTAGAGATTGTTTATTTTAATACATATATAATTGTAATTAACAAGAAATAAATAATTTGAACGAGAAATAAATTAAGAAAGACGCGTATACGAGACGACTTGTCGGGTTCGAGAGGCGGTATTTACCCACTCAGTATATTTATATATATATATATATATATATATCATATTCTCTCTTCTTCTTCTAATAAAAAACAATCATACAAACACACACATATGTGTGTTACGGGAGAAAGAACAAGAGCAAGGAGAGCCGGTTGTGACACCCGATCATTTAGAGTTAACCCCGTTAGTTTAACCTCAGTAAATTACGTTATTTTCTTAACTTAGTTAACCCAGTTAACTCTGTTAGTACAAACCCAACTTGTTCAGTTAGTCCAGTTAGAACTCTCAGGGACAAAATCTGCCATATCTCTAATCCAAACACATGAAACTACAAGGACCAAAAATGTAATTACCCTAAACCCATTCTTTAGACTTCGCAAAGTAAAAATTTATCACTTTTAGTTGCTGTTGACTTTTGAAAGTCAAATTTGCGACCTTTGATCCAAATTCGAATCCCATAATCGATTTCTGTTTGAATTAGTAACTTATATGCACGATTAAGCTATTAACGACCATCATTGAGGCTTTAAACATCGGCATTAATCGACTTAAACCCAATTATGGGCATTTAACTCATAATCGTCGACACCATCATCAACAACCATCAAATCTGTTTAAGTTTTATGTTAATTCCACAATTGAACACACTGCACACCTCATTCGCACTCTCCTGAAACTTTTGCACACACCAAACTCGCAGGAGACGCAGCCTGAGACGCTAGAGATCAAACCATACG
Source organism: Smallanthus sonchifolius (assembly GCA_023525975.1). NCBI lineage: Eukaryota > Viridiplantae > Streptophyta > Magnoliopsida > Asterales > Asteraceae > Smallanthus > Smallanthus sonchifolius. The sequence goes on along the minus strand of CM042018.1, from coordinate 72,601,583 downwards.
AAGCCGGAACCCCATTTGGTCTAACTCAGTCAAATTGAGCATTATTCTGGTAATTTTGTATATGTTTAGATTCGTTTTAACCTACTAATCAAAAGCCCTATCATAATTCGGGCTTCCACTATCGTATTTAACACGATCTGATCTAGGGTTCATCGCGAATCCAGTTTAATCGAACACCAGTCTAGTCACGTTTTCAATCCAATTAATTCATATCAGTAGATTAGCAATAACCTAACCAATGATAGCCCAATGATTCCAACAGATTTTATTATCGAAATTGATCAAATTGATTTGGTGTTCTTGATCTAGGGTTTCGGCCCTTCAATCCTTATTTAAACGATCCGAAACTAGTTATTTTTGGAATTAATTTCACACACAGGTACGTAATCCATGGACAAACAAAACTTCTATACCTCTTTTTTCAATCGCAAATGAAATCCGTGGATTTGGGACTGGTTCGATCCGAGTTTCGATAGGGGGAAGAAACCACTAGACTTTAATGATATAAGATTTTGAAACCGGGTTCTCTTGCGATGACCCTAGGGGGCGGACTGGTTAAATTTGTGTGCTGGTGTGGGAAAGACCCGGGTTCGAGTCTCTCCACGTGTATTCTTTTTAAATCTTTTTTTGAAAGTGTTATTTTAGTATAAAAATCTTCTCCATATTATTATATTATTATATTAATATGTTTTGAACTCGTAAAACACCCGTAGGCTCGATTTGATATTATAACCCATTTTTAATATTATTTCCCACTTTTAAAATAATATATTTATATTATTTTCAACCCGTGACTCCGATTAAAAATAATATATTTATATATTATTTTCGCCACATTAATAAACATCGTGTAACTCTCCAAACTCATAAATGATGTAATTATTTATATCTTTGCCCACATTTATATTCTAGAATAAAAATAATATATTTATTATTTTTGCCACATAAATAATTATTTGGTTAATCCTACGAACTTAAAAATAATATACGGAGTTATATTATTTTCCTAAGACCACTTTAATAGTGTAATCACACGAATAAATATTTATATACTATTATTCATAATTAGAGACGTTCGACACGAAACACTTTTATCTTAATTATTATATTAAGAAATCCTTATTCCCGTGGACAAGTTCGTCTACTCGTTGATCCTAAGAATGTTCTAGGACGTTCAAATTTTCCATGTCGTCGTCTTAAAAATCTCAATGTATCCCTAACTATTATGCTTAAAATTCTTGGGCATGCGTAAGCCGTTCGCAGGCAAACATTTGTGGTCCCAATTGCATCCTTGTGTGGTGCTATCTACTCGTACACAACTCAGGTGTGTTTTCACGGCCCCTTTTGCCGTTTTAAAATGGGGGAGAAACATGCATACAAACGAACATCATTTTACTTGTTTTCCCGTTGGGGAGAAACATGCATACAAACGAACATCATTTTACTTGTTTTCCCAATGGGGAGAAACATGCACACAAATCATTTTACTTGTTTTCCCGTTGGGGAGAAACATGCACACAAACGAACATCATTTTACTTGTTTTCCCTTTGGGGAGAAACATGCATACAAACGAACATAATTTTACTTGTTTTCCCGTTGGGGAGAAACATGCTTGCAGACAAACATCCTTTTACTTGTTTTTCCGCTGGGGAGAAACATGCACACAAACAAACATGGATCACATAGTATTTCACTACCACTTGTTTACTTAAGCGTAACACAATATAATTGAAAGTCCTCACACACATCAGATCGTTAATATGGATTTAGCGAGGTAATTTTTGGTAGTACTACTGGGTTTGACAAACCCCACCTGCGTTAGTCGCGCTAACTCGTTTGGAGGTCGAACGGGTGTAATATTGGCCTAAACACATTGCCAGGGTTGATAGACCTGGTGGGAGGCATTCAAACACAAACAGTCAGCTTCGGTTGCGAGTGCTTAGAGTAACTTGTACATTGTCTAGCTAGCAATAGGTGTGACTTACGTATGTGGATCCTGCAAACACATAAACAGTTTATTTACTTACAAACCTGTGAACTCACCAACCTTGTGTTGACACTTTTTCTTACATGTTTCTCAGGTCGCTAAGGCATAGTTTGCACACCTAGGGCATGCATGGAGTCCTACTGTCATTGTATTCTTATGTAAACATTTAAAACAATTCACTTGCTTTTATTAAACTAAACATGGGTGCGTTTGTTTTGCGCCGTAACTATTTGACATAAACCGCTTCCGCATTTAACTCTGAACGTCTAATGGTTTTGTTTAAACTCATATAGTGTCGTTTGACGTAACTAATGATTGAGATCCTGGTTTGTCACACGCCTAACGATAAAACTCCGTTAGTAGATTTTGGGGTTGTGACAGATTGGTATCAGAGACATTGGTTATAGAGAACTAGGATTGCATACTAGACTATAACCACACATATGCATTAGTTACACGAAACAGACACTCATAAATGTTACACATAACATCCATACATACATTGCATTACATGCATGTTGACATCATCCATATCACCCTCTGCTAACGAGGAACACATCATTCTCAGTGCATCATCATTCCCAGTGGCGACACTCGGGGAATCACCTAAACAACATCCACTCCCGTCCGAGGGCAGCAAGACGGAGCCTTCGGAGGAGTCACTCACACCGCCATCATCTGCACCCTTGTTACACCACCAGAGCCGAAGAAGACACCGGCTTGAGCCTATCGATGACACTGTCGGGTATGGTGGGCCTTCTCAAGTCCGTGTTAGGGATGACACACAGCACTTGCACATGTCTCTTTGGGAGTTGGGTTCGTCGGAGGCGAGTCCCTCCTACACCCGCTAGCAACAATACCCCGACCTCACTAGCTTTACTATGTTTCAAGCCTGAACCCGTGGACCTCGCTTGAGGTACACCATGTGGAGGCAGACCATCGCACATATTATTTTAGAAATTCATTGATACATAGATGTCATCACTTTCACGAGCCATGGGCTCACGCTTTGTTCGATATTCTGTTGAAGAAAGATTGAACACAAGGTTGAGAACGCCTTGCTCATTGAATACCCAAACCCTATCCTGACTCAGTTTGAAGAACGGCTACCTTGCCTCTTCCAGTAACACATATCCACAAACTAGTTTCACATCGCGATGCCACATTTCATGTGCATGTTTGTTTCATGTGCACATTCCCATCTACATTCCACTTGATTGGACTCTCGTATTGTGTTTCAACTCGAGTGAATACTCGGATCAAACGAATTCCTGGCTACTCATCCTGATATGAGTCCTAGTTGATCAACTTGTGGACTAAGCACTTCGATAACTTATCATCTCTAACAACACTCTGTACCCAATAATAAAAATTGAGGGATATTTTGACACAGGACAGAGAGAACTAGGGTGAGCATGCAAAGCAAATTATCGTTACGGGTTCAAACATAATAGTAATTTGAGGTGCATGTAAGTCCTGGTGAAACCTAGTGTGTGGATAAATAGTCCTAATCAGTGATTTACAGACTTAAGTTTCCACTGTCAGTAGAAATTCTCGTAACCCGCTCAACGACTAGTGGTATTGTTAAACCTGTTCAACAGTTGATAGACACAACTATCATGTCAAAAATGTTTACGGACACACTGAACTATCATCAATAGGATCCATCATTTTATTTCACTCATGTAAGAGTCTTAGTGAACTTAAGACTCTCATCCAGACTTGATCAATGGAACCACCTAGATTGAAACTCTAGTAGAACCTCATGGTAAACCCACCGACTCCAACTATGTAAACGGAATTTGAGGAATTCTTTCTAAGCTAACACATTATTCCTTACACTCCAACAATAAACTTCATTTGACCCTATTACCTTATCCTGTGACTAACCCTTAGTCTAACTAGAATCATACCCCCAACATATAAGCCAAGCAGAAATCATTGTCATGACAAATTGTTCCCCTTCCTCTCCCTAGTGGAGAAATCCTTTCTGTCCAAGGTGAAAAGAGGGGTGCTGACATGGGCATCATATATTTCATGAAGGCACATAAATGCTTGCGTAAGAGTCATACCGCCATTCTGGCTCTTGTCGCCGAACAACCATCCGAGGAGAAGAAGATTGATGATATTCCGATCGTACATGATTTTCTAGAAGTATTTCCCGAAGACCTGCCTGGTCCTCCGCCTCATCGTTAAGTCGAATTTTCAGATCGATCTCTCACCCGGAGCAGCGCCTATTACTCGGGCACCGTATAGACTTGCACCCAGTGAGCTACAAGAACTATCTACACAACTGCAAGAGTTGTTGGCTAAAGGTTTCATCCGACCTAGCTCATCGCCATGTGGAGCTCCAGTCCTATTTGTCAAGAAGAAAGACGGGACTTTTCACATGTGCATTGACTACCATGAGCTAAACAAAGTAACTATCAAAAACCGTTACCCTCTACCCCGCATTAATAATATGTTTGATAAACTCCAAGGATCAAGCTTCTATTCAAATATCGACCTTAGATCCGGTTATTACCAACTGAGTGTCCGAGACGAATACATCTCTAAGACTGCATTCAGGACTAGGTATGGCCACTACGAGTTTATGGTCATGCCATTCGGACTAACCAACGCACCCGCTGTATTCATGGACCTCATGAACCGTGTGTGTAAACCCTACCTTGACCAGTTCGTCATCGTCTTCATTGATGACATTCTCGACTATTATAGGATCGTAAAATTACAAGATGGTTCTGTTCTTAGTTGAGATTGGCGGAAACAATAACAACCACACAATTACAATCGAGTAGACAGAAAGAATACTAATAAGAACACTGTTGTATTAAGCTTAGTGAATAAACGATTACAATTGAAAACTCTAATTCGAAAGCACACTTACAATGAAGTGTTTACACAGTATTTATACTAACTTAGAATCAAGACAGACCCTTGATTCTAAGGATCAGATCGAACACAGACCGTTGATCTTTTATACAAAAGCTAATAATACACGTTAAAGCTAAACTAGCTAACTTTATTGAAGCATTTACTTTATTCATCATTGTTTGCATGCTCGGGGAAGAGCATTGTCGTCTGTCATTGGTTGCACCATTGAGGTTCCTTCTGCTTTGAGTGTGTCAGTTGCTTTTGTAGAAAGTTGTCAGTGACGCTTGGCATGGATAGTCAGCTACAACGATTTGTATTCAAGGAACATTGCTATCAGCAGCAAAAATGAGAATAATGTTGCTGATAAGCCTATCAGCAGCAACTTGTGTTGAATGCTGTGATAAGCCTATCAGCAGCAACAAGTGTTGAATGCTGTTGATAAGCCTATTAGCAGCAACATGTGTTGAATGCTGCTGGTCAGCCTATCAGCAGCATTTGTACTTAGAATATGTAAGGCCCCAAACCCGAGAGGCCCCACTTGTTGGATTTACTCATTCATAAACAGTTCTTAAACATGAATATCAGATATCGCAGCGGAAAATTTCATTTAAACATAACTTAATCGTTGTTCATACATGCGGAAGCGTAAACATTGATTAAAACATAATTACATCATAACTAAACATAACGGGATGCCAGTCTTCAAAAGCAGTCGGGTAACTCTTCATCTCTAGCCAAGCATCACCGTCCATCTTCATAACCTGCCTTAACCTGAATGTGCATACTAAAATCGTCAGCTACGCTGGTGAGTTCTAGTTTTAACATAAAACCTTAACTTCAAATAATTTGCCAAAACATAACTTCATACTTCATTTAATAAAAAGCGTACGTAAAATAATGCAATAACAAAACATAACACTTCATAAACATAAGTCAACGAACATATCGAATCTGCGCCTTCTCGTAACCGTCAAATCCATACGTTACATAGTGGTTGAATAACCTAAGGATCACCACCACTAGGCCCATCATCATCGTACTGTCCTTCGGGTGAGGAACTCCTAGGGCCCGATACTTAGGTCATCCAACCCTTCAAGCACGGCGTCCCAAAGGATAGCGCGTACCAAACTTCAAGTACTGCACCCCGTAGGGCGCAAGTACCAAACTTCAAGCACGACTACCCCGTAAGGTAAATCGTACCAAACTTCAAGGATCATGATAATCCCCTTGGCGACCATCATCGCCCCAGTTGGACAACAGTTGGCCAGCCACAGAGGCCCCTAAAAGGTAAAGGCCCATACTTCCCATCCCTTAACCTTCATTCCCTAAGGAATATTGGCAGATTCGTTCGTTTGTGACTTTCATAAAACTTTGCTTCTTTTACTTCAAAAACTTCAGTTAAAGCATTCGTACGTTTTATTAAAAATCATCCCTTCATTCATAAACACTTCGTAAACTTCATAAACTTCTTTTGGCAAAATATTTCATAAACACTTCCTTCAAAACATTTCCTTCTAAAACATCGTTCATAAACATCATTTTATAAAACGTTACATACAACCTTCATAAACATCGTTTTATAAAATCGTCACATCGTTACATATGCACACCAGCCCAAAAACATTATTAAAACATTTAAAAGAGGGCTTATAGAACTCACCTGATACGCTAATATGGGTTGTCCTAAACGAAGGTCCAACAACGTCACTTCCGATCTGAATTGATTAGTTAAATACACATCAGACCAATCCCGACTCTAACGGTTTAACCATTCTAACATACTGACTTCACTTAACCAGTTCTGATGTCTGCGCACTTGGCAAGTGCGCAGATCCTGCTGCCTGTGCACTTAGCAAGTGCGCAGACCCCTCTTCCTGCGCAATTAGCAAGTGCCCAGACACCTCCTCCTGCGCACTTAGCAAGTGCGCAGACACCTCCTCCTGCGCACTTAGCAAGTGCGCAGACACCTCCTCCTGCGCACTTAGCAAGTGCGCAGACACCTCCTCCTGCGCACTTAGCAAGTACGCAGGACCTGCTCCGTGCGCACTTAGCAAGTGCGCACGACCTGTTCTTCACGAAAAACCCTAACTTTCGCATTCGGTCTGATCATGTCAAGATCCCGAACATGTTTGCATTCAAAACGTTCGTTTTCCATTAAGGAACTCAAATCCATGATTATCTTTCAGTTTCATCCGTTCAAACCTTACCTTTTCACCCAAAACCCGAAAAACCCAAAAACGAACTAAAACTCAGATTTAGGTCGGATCGTTACCTGAATCGAGCTTCTGATCCGGAGGTTCTTCTCACGCGTTATGGAGTAACACTTTGCTGAAGTCTCGGGTCAATCCGCCAACTTTCTCTCTCTACGGTTTCTCTCTCCAAAAGTTGCAAATGAGAGAAAAAGGGTGGCATAGGCTATTTATAGCCAGCTGACCCATCCGACCCGACCCACCATTCCTCGTTCGTTTATTCCGTTATTATAACTGTCGTTTTATTTTTGGGATGTTACAAGTCTACCCCCCTTACAATAGGTTTCGTCCCCGAAACCTATCATAAGTCAAATAGATGAGGGTACGACTCCCTCATTTCCTTCTCCGTTTCCCAAGTGGCTTCCGATCCCTTTCGATGCTTCCATTGGACTTTAACCAATTGGATAACTTTATTACGTAAACGTTTCTCCTTCCGATCAAGGATGGCCACGGGTTCTTCGATGTAATTAAGGCTGTTGTCAACCTCAATGTCAGTAAGTGGTACGTGAGCCGATTCATCCGCCAAACACTTTCGCAAGTGTGATACATGGAAAGTAGGATGAATCCCACTTAACTCACCAGGAAACTCTAACCGATAAGCGATTTCCCCAACCCGTGCCATTATCTTGAATGGTCCGACAAACCTCGGACTTAACTTTCCTCTCTTTCTGAATCCCTTCCATGGTGACACTTTCAGAATTACTCTGTCACCAATATCAAACTCAATAGGCCTTCATCGTTTATCCGCATAGGATTTCTGACGATCTTGTGCGGCCTTCATTCGCGCTTTGATCTGATCAAACCTTTCCGACGTCTCTCTTACGACTTCGAGACTTCCTAATTCCTTCTGTCCAATCTCACCCCAACAAACCGGGGTCCTACACCTTCTCCCATACAACATTTCGTAAGGCGGCATGCCTATCGTCGTGTGATGACTATTGTTGTAGGAGAATTCAGCTAACGGCAGATGGCTATCCCAACTGCCACCGAAGTCGATAATACAAGCACGGAGCATATCCTCCAATGTCTGAATGGTCCTTTCGGACTGACCATCCGTTTGCGGGTGGTATGCTGTGCTGATATTAAGCCTCATGCCCATCGCCTCGTGAAATCTTTTCCAGAACCTTGATGTGAATCGTGTGTCCCGGTCAGATACTATCGTCAAAGGCATCCCATGCCGTGCTACTATTTCATTAATAAATACTTCCGCTAACCTCTCCGACGAAAACGTCTCGCGAATAGGTAGGAAATGAGCACTCTTCGTTAAACGGTCTACACTTACCCAAATGGTGTCATGACCTTTAGCTGTGCGAGGTAGCTTGGTTATGAAGTCCATGGTAATGTGTTCCCACTTCCATTCTGGTATATCAAGTGGTTGAATCTTTTCATACGGTTTCTGGTGTTCAGCCTTTACTTGCGAGCAAGTCAAGCACTTGCTTACATACTTCGTCACATCATATTTCATTCCAGGCCACCAGTATTCCTTCCTCAGATCTTGGTACATTTTATTGGTACCAGGATGGATAGAGTACCGAGACTTATGAGCCTCATCCAAGATTTTGGTTCTAAGCTCGCCACCCATAGGTATCCATACCCATCCATAACGTGTTCTAACACCAAGGGTGTTATATTCCAACTTGTCCTGTTGGCCAACCATCCTTTCCTTCTTTATGTTTTCTTCTTTAAGTGCCTCATCTTGAACCTTCTCAATTTCTCTCATCACATCCGATGTTACCATCAACTGGCAAGCTTTCACTCTAATAGGAGTAGGCACACCCTTTCGGCTTAGAGCGTCAGCCACCACGTTTGCCTTTCCAGGATGGTATATTATTTCACAGTCATAGTCTTTCAACAGTTCCAACCATCGCCTCTGCCTCATATTAAGTTCCTTTTGTTCGAAGAAGTGCTTCAAACTTTTGTGGTCGGAGTAAATAGTAAACTTCACCCCGTAAAGGTAGTGCCTCCATATTTTCAATGCAAATACAACATCAGCATGTTCCAAATCATGAGTCGGATAGTTGACTTCGTGAACTTTCAACTGCCGCGACGTATTTGCAATCACTCTCCCGTTGACAGATTCTTGTGTACTCTTGACTATACCTCTCTCGTTCTTGATAGACGTTATCTTTTTCAGCATCGTACATCCCTAGTCGGTCTTTCACATATAACCGTTAGGGTTCTTATATCATCATTCTATGTGAAATGTCCTATCAAACTCGGAGTCGTCCACAGAAGACTCCATGGCCATAATTTCAACTCCTCATTAAGGTTATCCACCTTGCCATCTGGACGGTTACTATCGATCGTCTCTCGACTATTTGGATCATTATGTATACCTCATAAGCTGTCCATGGTGCATTCGTCCTTGAAGGACTATACCATGCCGTTCTCGAATGAATCATACCATCCCGTTCCCGAATGATTCCTACTATCAAGTTTTTGAAGGTACCGTACCATCTCATTCCCGAAGGAACCACATCGTCTCGTTCCCTAAGGAACCATATCGCTTCATTCTAGAAGGAACCGTATCGCTTCGTCCCCGTAGGAACCGTATCACTTCGTCCCCGTAGGAACCGTATCGCTTCGTCCCCGTAGGAACCGTATCGCTTCGTTCCCGTAGGAACCGTATCAAGTATCCCCCAAACATATGAGGTATCCCTTATCACACTCAACTTGTCGGGAAGGTATTCATTCAGAAGGAACACTAGTCACTCGAACTTTTCATTCATATTTTCATACACAATCTCCTTCTAGTCTTTCTTTCAAGCGTACTTGTCTGGTTTTACGTTTCACCTCGTTAGTTCATTGAACACCGTTCTTCCTACATATCACTGGATGGTCTTAGGGATTGGCATCCCATCTGACCGACAATATATATTCTCTAGCTACTCGTTTCCATTAGCCTTTTCTGCACGCATTTCTTCTAAAGTCACATTCGTTGGTCTTACTATGGATAAATGACACGTACGGTGACACTTGTACTTTCATTTCCTTTCTAGTTTCAATGGGTCCCTCAACGGCTTTCCAATTCTAACAACACTCGCAGCTGTTGATTAGGCTTAGACATAGTAGAGCGTTCTCTGAGTCGCCTTGAATTTCTTCTTAGTGCCCATGCCTTACTTCACATTGTTGGTCAAAACTTGTCATTCACATTCATTCTAGACAAACAATCCTTGGGTCGGATCTGGTTTGGTTTGGTTTAGCCTGCACGCCCTAATTAACACCGCGGTTCCCGTCTTTTTTTGTTGTTGGTATATCTATTTTCTCGTTTCAGCAGATACTCTTATTAGTTGTCTTGGACAGTCTTCTACATGGAAAGATGCCATTTGTGCATTCGTGCACTCATATATTCTTTGGACCTACACTTGTGAGGTTATTTCTTTCATGCTCATGCATACTTCAACAGTAGACCGATTCTTATTCACCATAACGTTTTTGTGCTAAGCGTAGTCCACCCTAGCTCCTTGGCATCCTTCATACGTATGCTCGTCTGACTTAGGTAAACCGAAGTTTCATTCCTCCTCATCTTGTCCGTGGCTCGTACTCGTTGACATCCTTCACCTCTGTAAGGTATACCATCTCTGACATCGTTACTATCACTAATGATGTTCATCAATCTCTTTAAATCGCTACTCGGGTGACTAACATCTCGTAGTCGTGGTTGAGTAATTGGATCAACTCTGATACGTAAGCATTAATCAACACCGTAAAATTCGCTATCATGCACGTGCACCTGTAAATTCATAATTTCGCGGATCCAAACGAAATTGCCAATTTACCTTACTCGAGCATTCTAGTTCCTCTTATAACACTTCATAATACTCGCGTCTCTTCAAAGTTGAGATTTTGTCCCGGTATTCTCCTCGACACTTCTTACCACTTTCGCGCTAAGTCAACACAACAGAGGACATCTCGCATCACACCCGTACGGTCTCATGCACACTACCTTCAGGTTCTGCAAGAACACTTGCCTCTTTACTATAAACTTGGTGGGCGGGATTCCGACCGTGTCATCCGGTACGACCCCCCCCCCCCCCCACCACGCCTTCCGCCTATTCTACCCTCCATTTCGTTCTAAAAGACAAGGAATCTAATGTTATCACGCTAGTTAACAAATAAAATTCAACAAGTACTGTAAGATGTTAATATACACTGGCCATCTGCAATTAACCATACACTACCTTTCGATTTCTATTTGACCACCTTTGTGATTCCATCAGAACACAAGTCCTTACCTAACCCTTTCTAAGGCATACTATATATGTAAATATATATACTACCTTCATACCTGATGCTGTGGCTCGAGTTACCCGAACTGGCATCCGCTTTCGGTCCCGTTCACAGTTTAAGTTCAGACACTGGGAGTGTCCGGATCTCTCAAACTATTGCTTTGATACCAACTTGTAAGGCCCCAAACCTGGGAGGCCCCACTTGTTGGATTTACTCATTCACAAACAGTTCTTAAACATGAATATCAGATATCGCAGCGGAAAATTTCATTTAAACATAACTTAATCGTTGTTCATACATGCGGAAGCGTAAACATTGATTAAAACATAATTACATCATAACTAAACATAACGGGATGCCAGTCTTCAAAAGCAGTCGGGTAACTCTTCATCTCTAGCCAAGCATCACCGTCCATCTTCATAACCTGCCTTAACCTGAATGTGCAGACTAAAAACGTCAGCTACGCTGGTAAGTTCTAGTTTTAACATAAAACCTTAACTTCAAATAATTTTCCAAAACATAACTTCATACTTCATTTAATAAAAAGCGTACGTAAAATAATGCAATAACAAAACATAACACTTCATAAACATAAGTCAACGAACATATCGAATCTGCGCCTTCTCGTAACCGTCAAATCCATACGTTACATACTGGTTGAATAACCTAAGGATCACCACCACTAGGCCAATCATCACCGTACTGTCCTTCGGGTGAGGAACTCCTAGGGCCCGATACTTAGGTCATCCAACCCTTCAAGCACGGCGTCCCAAAAGATAGCGCGTACCAAACTTCAAGCACTGCACCTCGTAGGGCGCAAGTACCAAACTTCAAGCACGACTACCCGGTAAGGTAAATCGTACCAAACTTCAAGGATCACGATAATCCCCTTGGCGACCATCATCGCCCCAGTTGTACAACAGTTGGCCAGCCACAGAGGCCCCTAAAAGGTAAAGGCCCATACTTCCCATCCCTTAACCTTCATTCCCTAAGGAATATTGGCAGATTCGTTCGTTTGTGACTTTCATAAAACTTCGCTTCTTTTACTTTAAAAACTTCAGTTAAAGCATTCGTACATTTTATTAAAAAACATCCCTTCATTCATAAACACTTCGTAAACTTCATAAACTTCTTTTGACAAAATATTTCATAAACACTTCCTTCAAAACCTTTCCTTCTAAAACATCGTTCATAAACATCATTTTATAAAACGTTACATACAACCTTCATAAACATCGTTTTATAAAATCGTCACATCGTTACGTATGCACACCAGCCCAAAAACATTATTAAAACATTTAAAAGAGGGCTTCTAGAACTCACCTGATACGCTAATATGGGTTGTCCTAAACGAAGGTCCAACAACATCACTTCCGATCTGAATTGATTAGTTAAATACACATCAGACCAATCCCGACTCTAACGGTTTAACCATTCTAACATACTGACTTCACTTAACCAGTTCTGATGTCTGCGCACTTGGCAAGTGCGCAGACCCTGCTGCCTGCGCACTTGGCAAGTGCGCAGACCCTGCTGCCTGCGCACTTAGCAAGTGCGCAGACACCTCTTCCTGTGCACTTAGCAAGTGCGCAGACACCTCCTCCTGCGCACTTAGCAAGTGCGCATACACCTCCTCCTTTGCACTTAGCAAGTGCGTAGACACCTCCTCCTGTGCACTTAGCAAGTATGCAGGACCTCTTCCTGCGCACTTAGCAAGTACGCAGGACCTGCTCCGTGCGCACTTAGCAAATGCGCACGACCTGTTCTTCGCGAAAAACCCTAACTTTCGCATTCGGTCTGATCATGTCAAGATCCTGAACCTGTGTGCATTCAAAACGTTCGTTTTCCATTAAGGAACTCAAATCCATGATTATCTTTCAGTTTCATCCATTCAAACCTTACCTTTTCACCCAAAACCCGAAAAAGCCAAAAACGAACTAAAACTCAGATTTTGGTCGGATCGTTACCTGAATCGAGCTTCTGATCCGGAGGTTCTTCTCACGCGTTATGGAGTAACACTTTGCTGAAGTCTCGGGTTGATCCGCCAACTTTCTCTCTCTACGGTTTCTCTCTCCAAAAGTTGCAAATGAGAGAAAAAGGGTGGCATAGGCTATTTATAGCCAGCTGACCCATCCGACCCGACCCGCCATGCCTCGTTCGTTTATTCCATTATTATAACTGTCGTTTTATTTTTGGGATGTTACAGAATAATTTGGTAGCAATCAGTCTTTGGTTCTACAAACTCCCCCTAGACTGATGCAACCAAAATTCTTCTAATCACTTTGCTACTGAAGTTTTTGCATGTGGCTGACTATCCTTTCAACCTCATAGCCTCTTGGATCCTTGCTGGGATTGTTCAGTGGAAGTGCAGACAGAGTCTTGATGTCTTTATTTGGCATTTTGTAGATTTTTTTGCTTGAACATCTCATCTTCTGCTTCCTTACATCGGTTAAGGTGAACTCGTCCAAATCAGCATTATAGGACCAACTTACAAATGGAGAGTGGGATTTGAGTGGTTTGATGTCAATGATCACATCTTTGCTAGGGTTGAAGTAGTGTTTGATGGCTAGCACAAGAAGTTTCCCACCCTCATTTGCAGGCTCATGAGCTTCACCCAACTCCAAAATTCTGTCAAGATCTGAATCTGGCAATTGCAGAACTTCATCAACAGATCTGTAGATAGATCTTCTTCTTTCAGTTCTTCCCCTGAAGATTTCAATCCTTTGATCCTGTGGATTATAGACCCAATCAACTATGTCTCTTGAGTCTTCTGATTTAGGTGTGGGTTTGGATTTCTTCAAGGGAGGCTGTTGATGAGTGGGGGCTGGGTGAGATGGTTTGGACTTTTTGGGTGGAGGAGAGGAAGGTTTGGGGAGGAGAGTGGAAGGTTGTTCTCCTTCTTCCTAAATAGGTACCCTTTTCTTGGAGCCCTTCTTGCCCACTCTTTCTTCCTCATCCTTCTTGACTTTGACGTAGAGGGCTTGCAGGTTCATGAAGTTCATAGGGCCTAGCCTCTTTCCATTCTCTCCTCTAGCCTTAAGGAAGTCAATCATGACCTTCCTTTCTTCATGGGTCCGTTTATTAAAGGCAATGGTCTTTTTGGACTGTTGTTTGGCTTTTTCTTCTTCTTCATCCTGTTTCTTCTTTGCCAAATGACCTTGCTGACCCATGTAGGCTCTGTAGACTTCTTTATTTGATAGTTTCTCAAGGTAGTCTGCATCCTCACCTTGAGAGACTAGAGTCTTTACCCACTCCTCCCTCATTTCTTTAGCTAGTTCAGAATCGGTTATTCTGAACTTAGCTTCTTCTTTCTTCTTCTTCTCCAATTCTTCCTCTTCTTTGTTGAATTATTCCTGCATTTGAAGAGCAAGAGCTGCATCTTCTTCAATCTGGTCAACTGCAGGAATCTTTCTTTTTAGTTCATCCAGCTGTCTAGCATACAGCTGGATGGTTTGTTCTCTTAGGAGAATGGCTGTTTTTCTTTCTTGAGCCTTTTTAAGGTCAGCCATCTCCTCTTCTTCTATTCTTCTTCTTTTCTCTTCCCTCTCTCTTTTCTCTTTTAGCAACCTCTCTTCATCTTCATCTGTCATGATTCCTTTTCCTTTGTTTACATAGGATGCCTCTGCTTCAACTTCACTGACCATAACAACAGATGATGGTGATGCTATTGGGATCTCTGCTTCAGCTTCATTGGCAATTTGGGATGTGAACATGGGAAGGTCATTGGCTTTATTCGATTTGCACTCAGGACTTGTGACTTCTTTCAGCATTTCTTTGATAGTTGATCTTGACTCATATGCTGCAGTACAGATGTCTACTCGAAGGGAAGCTGAGTCAGTATCGGTGTCAGAGTTTGACACATATACTGCCTCAGTAATTCTTCCTACTTGTTCAAGTTTGGCTCTGAGAGTAGCTATCATTGCCTGGCTTTCAAGTGAGTTGACATTGCAGATATTTGCCCTGAGTTGAAAGATCTTGTAGAGAAAGTCTGTAGGAAGTGACAAGATGTTCCTGGTGTTGATGGTGAGAGAGGAGCCGTTGCTTAGTAAGAAGGTGTGGTCAAGAGACTTAGTGCTTATCCATCCCAGCACATCTAAGTCTTTGACAATGAAGGAGTACAGAAATCTTCTTAAACAGCAAATTTCTTCGTTAGTGAGAAGACTGCTCCTTATAATGCCAAGTCTTCTATGAGTCAGTCTTCATTCTGCTGCTGCCAAAGATTCAGGATAAGCTACCCATTTTGCTGTTTTTATTAGTCTTTCGAAGTGGGGTAGATTATCCTCCATCAAGTCATGGAACCTTCCAATGGCAAGTTCTGCTGAGAGATCTGATGAAGTGTTGATGCAGTTAGTTAAATGCAGTTGTAGGACTTGGAGGGCATTGAGAGAGTTCCAGTTTAGCTCTTCTACACCACTAAACTCCCATCCAATCCAAAATCTCTCAGCTGATCTATCATACCCCCAAGCTAGAATGGAGTCAAATTCTAGCTTATGTGTAGTTTGAAAGAGTTGGGGGGTAATGGATTGACTTATGATGGCTGCTGCTTCAGGAAGGATGCTGAGTGATGTATTTGTTTGTTCTGTGTCTTCAGCATTTCATCAACAGCCCTGACGACCAGCTTCCAGTCTTCAGATGTCTCTTCTTCTTCGTTATCTGAGACTAGCAAGTCATGAACTTGTACAAAAGCCGGCTTGAATAGTGAGCTTTGAATTAGAACCTGCTCTTGAATCCAGTCGTCAAGACTGTCTGTGTCTTCTTCCATAGAGACCATCTCCCCCTTTTTGGTTGCATCAGTAGAGAGGTAAGCATCAGTTTAGGTGCCTACTGATACAAGTGAAGGAGTGGCTAGAGTTGGGCATTGATGGGCTTCATGCATAGAGACTTGGTATCTTAGTTTGGACACTTCAGCCTCTAGCATAGCCACCCTGGCCGTCAATTCCAAGTTATGAAGTTTCAGTCTGTCCTCATCCACAGTTGTGGAATCCTTGGACCCAGATGGGGCCTTAGGCCTAGCCTCTTCATCCCCATCACCCATGGTTTCTTGGCGCCTGGGATTCCTCTCAGTGAAGGGAGTTTCCAAGGAAGCATCCTCACTGTGAGTTGCCGTGGTTGAGGTCTTAACAATGTTGCCACTGTCCTCCTAGTCATTTGATGGACCAGCAGTAGTGACAGCCTCTTCCACATCCACTCTTTCATAACTTCGAGAGTGGACCTTCAGGGTAGATGAACTTGGGTTGGGTGTGCTGGAAGCAAGATCAATCAGTACCTCCGAGATAGTGGTAGTTGGTGAAGGTACATCATCTTGATCAGGTTCCTCAACACTTAAGTTCAGAAGAGAAAGGAAGTGCTCAGGGGGCTGTTCTACGGATCCGGGAAGTGATCCTGATCCTAATAGAGAGACATCCGAAGGAATCTCCTTAATAATGTGGCTTTCCCTTATGATATTCTCACCAGAATGTTGTGATTCTGAGTGAGGGCTGTTAGGTTGGGTTTGGGCCTTGGAGGCAAGAGAAGAAGGAGTTCTCTTGCCCCTTTTTCTAGTATATGTTGTTGCAACCGGGGCCCTGTGTTCCGGTTGAACAATAACATCCAAAAGAGGTGTAAGTAATTTTTGTGCCTATGCATCCTTAGTAGTATGCACAGGGGTTCGAACGGTGGATGCAGATTGTTGTTCAGGATGTGAGGTAGAGGGTGTGGGATCAGTATCAGCCGGGATTGCTGAACTGTCACCCGGGGTACTTTGGACGTTCAGCATTGTAGATAACAATGGAACGTTGACCCCTGAGAACTTTTTGGAAACAGTCCTCATGCTTTGAAAAATGTTATTTTTGTGACCCAACATGATGTAGATTCTTGCAGGTTTTGAAAGATCTTTTAGTTCTTGATTGAAAACTTCCTGCAGGAATCTTGGGTACATGAAAAATTGCTGCTTTGCACCCTCTTGAAGGTTGTATCGCAAACCCTCAAAAATGAGATGTGCAAAGTTGAAGCCTTGGTTAGTGACCATACCATGGAAGGCGAAGGCCAGTGCAGAGCTCACCTGATGCCATCCACTCCTCTTCTGAGATATACATTGGAGAAGAGTGTGGTAGAGATACTTCCATGGAGGGCCCATCAGCGCCTTCTCGATCGTGTACTCGGTTTGATTTCCAGTGTATCCAATGGAGACAAAGGTCCTCATGTATTCGTCCTTCGAGTATGAGATGGCTGCTCCCTCATCTTGAAGTTTAAGATGTTTTCTGAGTGTAGCTTCCAAGATGGTGATATTCTTGCCGTCTACTTTGGCTTTGATTTGGGGAATCCCCTGTTCGGTTGAGTAGACGGCAGTACTCCAGAAATCCTCCATATGAGGGATATATATGGTAGGGTTGGTGGTGAGTGCAAAGTAGATCTTTGATCGACATAAGAAATCGATCATATCGTCAAAACCATCGGATTTCTTTCCTTTGGTAAGGTATGCTGTTAGGTTATGGTATGTAGAGAACTTATCATCTGGGTTGTTGATATCTGCCATAGCCGTTTGATTTTGGAGGGATGATTTGAATATGGTGGAGACTTGAGAGTGTGAAGAATATGGAGAGCTTTGAATGTGGTGGGGACTTAGGGTGAAAGTGATAGTTGGTTAGGGTTGAATTGAATGTGAAGAGGTGGTAAGGAAAATTTGATTTGTTCTTATAGCGGCAGATGAGAGAGAAAGCAGAATGACTTGTACAGTACAACCTTATTTACTTTTCATTGTTACAGCTGTAATACACCGAGGCAGTCATGGTAAAGACTGACGTTATTTTCTTTTACAGCGGGTAAAAGTTAATTTTGGACTTAAGTTTACCCATCAGCAGCAAACTTGGTTGCTGTGGATGAGTAAGCCTGTCCGCAGCAACTTTGGTTGCTGCGGAAGGTTAAGTCTGTCAGCAGCAAACTTATATGCTACTGATAGATGCAATGATCTGCAGCAGGGATGTTGCTGCTGATGGCCTTAAAGCTATCCGCAGGAAACTTGTTCCTGCTGATAACTTAAGGTAGTCAATGGCAAATCCTTTGCTGCTGAATATTAAACATGTCAGCAGCTGAGGGGCAAAAATGCTGTTGACTTATAACTTTTATTTACATCAAAAGACAGGAATATTTACAGTAAAGGATAGATGCACTCAACTGAACCGATGATGATGCTTTTTGGTTTCTTTGCCTTCCATTGTTGAGTTGGTGGTCTTCCAGCTCTTTTTGTCTTTTCAGCAGCAGACTTTGTATTTGGCTTATCAGCAGTAGATTTTGATACTGCTGATCGTTTTACTTGAGCAGCAGCAGATTTTGTTGCTGCGGAAGGCTTTCCCTTTTGTTCCTTGGGCTTTACTCGATCAGCAGCAGTTATTTTGACTGCTGATGGCTTAGGAACAGACGTATGCCTATCCTTCTTCCCCTCACTGATAGGCTTTTGTATAACTGGTGTTGGAAGAAGAATCTGATTGAAAGGATTAAACTTATAATTTGCAGCAAAGTGGTCTGATTCCCCACAGATGATGCAAGATTGTTTAGGTTTTGACAACTGTTCCCTTGGTGGGGAAAGAGATTTTCTGAATTTAGTTGTCTTAGCTTCAAAACTTCTTACCTGTTTGTTCTTCTTTGTCTTCTCAAAGGCATGTTGCTTGAGATTTCTTTGCTGCTGAAGGTAGTAGAAGCAGGTGCTGGCAGTGTGGTTATATTTCCCACAGACAAAACATGATTTTGCCAGTTTATCCCTTGAAAGATGCACATAATCCTTTCTTTTGAAAAGGTCTTTAAAATTCCAAGGGTGAGCTTTGTTATGCTCAAAAGTAGCTTCTTCTAATGTCTTTTGAACATATGGAATCTTTCTCCAGGCACATGACATATGTCAAACACCTTCCTTGGCTGGACTGAAGATGAGGACTGTCCCTTTTCAGTATTTAGCTTCCTACCTTCTGGAGGATAGCTAATTTTGATTTGTTTGAATGGTGTAGGAACTGGTACTGAAATGGCTGGTACTTATGCTGAATGGACTTCATCTTTAGTCAGAGTGACTTGAGGGGCAGGAGGAGATGAAGCTTCACTTGTTTTAGTGGAGTCTGAGTAAGTTGAATCAGACTCTGATAAGGTGGTGCATTCTTGTACCAATGGTTCATCCTTAGAAGGATCAAGATTTCTGTTGGCCATATCAAGATTTGCCAGATTGAAGCTTGGTTCATGAATGGTCACGTAGTCAGCAGGAGGTGCAACGGCTTGATATTGTTCAGCATGATACCCTACACCAGTTTTTACCATATCATGAATTTGAGCATCCAAAAGTCTTTGCAGCTTTTTGGATGCAAATTCATATTTGTCTACATGAACCTTTTGTTCTGCCAATTCTGCTCTGGTAGCTTTTAATCTGGCCAGTAGATCATCAATCTGAGTTTCAAGATTGGTTTGTTCATGTTTTAATGATGAAATCTCTTTCTTTAGACAGTTAATTTTTTCTTTGTAACTGTCTTCGACCCTTTTGAATTCAGATTTCATTTGATGAAACTCTTCATTTTGATCTATTAGGTTTTGATTATGCTTTCTGTAGCCTAAAACCTTATCAATGCAGGCTTGGGAACATAGATGTTTATATACCTGTGGCGGTATCTCAGTTGTGTCTGCCATAAGAGCTTGGTTGTTAGTAGGCAGATCTTCATACTGAAAGCTCTAGTAAAAGTCAGATGTTCCAACAGCTGCACAAGCTGCAGTTTGAGCTGGAGGAGTAGCTTGTTGTTGTTGGTGTCTTGGTTGGGCTTGGTGAGCTGCTGGGTTTGCTCTAGGTGCTTTGCATTCTCTAGCAAAGTGACCCAGTTGGTTACAGTTGTAACACTTCAACTTGCTTTTATCCAAGCCAACTCTCGTGTTTGAGCTGTTGCTTGGAAAGGGTCTTCCGGTTCTGGAGTAAAACCTTTTTGCTCTTATGGAGAGCATTGCAAACGAGTGCTGTATATCCATTTCTTCCAGATCATCTGGATGGAAGCACTCAAGATCCTCCTTGATAAAGTACATGTTGCTTGAGTTTTCAGAAACAAAAGCAGCAGTGGTTGAGGCTTGAGAAGGAGCTTCAAGAAGAAATGGTGATGTGTTTGTTTTAGTGGTAGGTGTTTGAGGATGTGTGACTATGGGAGGATAGTAGTTGCTAGTACTGGGGCCTGAGTGCTCAGAGTGAAAAGCAGATGAAGTAGTGTTGGATGTGGAGGCTGTTTGGTAGCTTGAGCTCCTTTCTTTGGCCTGAATCATTTCTAATTCATAGGTTTTGAGCATACCAAATAGCTCAGTCATCTGAAGAGTCTTCAGATTCTCAGTTCTTCTGATGGACACTGTGTAGAGTGTCCAGCAACTAGGTAGAGATCTGATGAATTTTTTAAGAATGTCTTCATTCTCCAGCTTCACTTTTGAGCACTGCAACTCACCTACAAGATAAGTATATCTGTTATATAAAACAGTTAGAGACTCACCTTCCTTCTAGACGAAGTTTTCGTACTGCTGCTTGAGGATGTCTCTTCTGTTTTCCTTGATTTCCTCAGATCCAGCAAACATCTTTTCGAGGGCCTCCCACAGCTCCCTTGCAGTTTTGTAACTTCTGAAGTTATGAAAAACTTCATTTGGAAGGCACATTTGGATGGCTCTTAGTGTCTTGAAGTCCACCTCCATCTTCTTGATATCCTCTTCTGAATATTTAGAGGGATCCTTTAGAACTGTTGGTTCTCCAGAGTCAGCAGATGCCACCATGGGAGTGTATGGTCTATCCCTGATGGATTTCCACATTCCGTACTCCTGATAACAGAAGAAGCTTTCCATGCGATTTTTCCACATGTCGTAATCTTCTCCAGATACCAACCTTGGTGGTCGGTTGATGCTACCGATGTCTTCAAAACCGTTGCTTTGTGCCATTTTTGTTTTGAGATTTTGGGTGACTTGATCAGAGAGTTTAGAATAGAACCAGAAGTGATTAAACAAGTGTGAGTTTGTTTAATCTGAGCCAAAGCTCTGATACCACTTGTAGGATCGTGAAATTACAAGATGGTTCTGTTCTTAGTTGAGATTGGCGGAAACAATAACAACCACACAATTACAATCGAGTAGACAGAAAGAATACTGATAAGAACATTGTTGTATTAAGCTTAGTGAATAAACGATTACAATTGAAAACTCTAATTCGAAAGCACACTTACAATGAAGTGTTTACACAGTATTTATACTAACTTAGAATCAAGACAAACCATTGATTCTAAGGATCAGAACGAACACAGACCGTTGATCTTTTATACAAAAGCTAATAATACACGTTAAATCTAAACTAGCTAACTTTATTGAAGCGTTTACTTTATTCATCATTGTTTGCATGCTCGGGGAAGAGCATTGTCGTCCGTCATTGGTTGCACCATTGAGGTTCCTTCTGCTTTGAGTGTGTCAGTTGCTTTTGCAGAAACTTGTCAGTGACGCTTGGCATGGATAGTCAGCTGCAACGATTTGTCTTCAAGGAACATTGCTATCAGCAGCAAACATGAGAATAATGTTGTTGATAAGCCTATCAGCAGCAACTTGTGTTGAATGCTGCTGATAAGCCTATCAGCAGCAACAAGTGTTGAATGCTGCTGATAAGCCTATCAGCAGCAACATGTGTTGAATGCTACTGGTCAGCCTATCAGCAGCATTTGTACTTAGAATAATTTGGTAGCAATCAGTCTTTGGTTCTACAACTATTCTAAGAACAAAGAAGGGCACGAGAAACACCTACGTTTGATTCTGGAATTGCTAGAACAAGAGCAATTGTACGCAAAATCTTCCAAGTGCGAATTCTGGATTCGTGAAGTTCAATTTCTAGGACATGTAGTCAATGAGAAAGGAATACATGTCGATCCATCTAAAGTAAAAGCCATCAAGAATTGGGCAGCACCAAAAACTCCAACTGAGGTGCGACAATTTCTGGGATTGGTTGGCTACTACCGTCAATTCGTTGAGGGATTTTCAAAGATTGCTCAACCTCTCACTGCTCTAACCCAAAAGGGAAAACCTTATAACGGGAGTAAAATCCAAGAATCAGAATTCCAACTACTTAAGCAGAAACTCTGCAGTGCACCCATCCTATCTCTTCCAGAGGGAACGGATGATTTTGTGATGTATTGCGATGCCTCCATTCAAGGTCTTGGTTGTGTACTGATGCAACACGAGAAGGTTATTTCATACGCTTCTCGTCAACTGAAAACTCACGAGAAGAACTACACGACTCATGACTTAGAGTTGGGAGCATGGTATTTGCATTAAAGATCTAGGGACATTACTTGTACGGTACCATGTGCACTATTTACACCGATCACAAGAGTCTTCAGCATATCTTTGAGCAGAAAGAGTTGAACATGCGACAGCGTCGTTGGGTCAAACTCTTGAATGACTATGACTGTGCGATCGGGTACCATCCGGGCAAGGCTAATGTGGTAGCTGATGCCCAAAGCCGAAAGGAAACCAAGCCCAAATGAACTCGAGCATTATATTTTACTATCCATGTAGTGCTCAACTCGAAGCCCTTAAAAAGGAAAACCTACCATTGGAAGCCACGCGTGGTATGGAAGAACAACTCAAGGTTAAATCTGATGGCATTCGCTACTTCAAAGAGCGAATATGGGTTCCAGTGTACGGGAACTTAAGGGAACTGGTAATGGATGAAGCCCATAAATCCTGATACACTATTCATCCAGGTTCCAACAAAATATACCATAACCTAAAGGTGCTATATTGGTGGCCGAAGATGAAAGCCGATATAGCCACCTATGTGAGCAAATGCCTGACCTGCTCAAAGGTCAAAGTGGAATACCAGGAGCCTTCTAGTCTACTTCAATAGCCAGAAATTCCAATGTAGAAATGGGAGCAAATTTCGATGGACTTTATCACAAAACTACCCCGAACTCCTAGCGGATGCGACACCATCTGGGTGATCGTCGATCATTTGACAAAATCCGCTCACTTCTTGGCAATCAAAGAGACTGACAAAATGGAGAAACTTACTCGTATTTACATAAAGGAAGTAGTCTCTCAGCACGGAGTGCCAATTTCTATCAATTCGGATCGTGACGCCCGATTCACCTCATGTTTTTGGCAATCTCTACAAAAAGCTCTAGGCACGCGCCTAGATATGAGCACGGCATACCATCCTCAAACAGATGGCCAAACGGAATGTACCATTCAAACTTTAGAGGATATGCTACGAGCTTGTGTGATCGATTTCTGTAACAGTTGGTAAACTCACTTGCCTTTAGTGGAGTTCTCCTACAATAACAGTTATCACACTAGCATCAAGGCAGCACCATTCGAGGCATTATACGGACGGAAATGCCGATCTCCTATTTGTTGGGATGAAGTTGGGGATAGCCAACTTACGGGTCCTGAACTCGTTTTCGAAACCTCTGAAAAAAGATCGTTCAAATTAAAAACCTTATGGCGCAGCTCGTGATCGTCAAAAGAGCTATTCCGATAAACGTCATAAGCCGTTAGAATTTCAAGTAGGCGACGTGGTCCTATTGAAAGTCTCACCTTGGAAAGGTGTAATTCGTTTTGGGAAACGAGGCAAACTAAATCCTCGTTATGTTGGACCGTTCAAGATAGTGAAGAGAATTGGCCCAGTAGCGTATCAACTGGATCTACTTGAAGGACTTGGTGGCGTACACAACGTCTTTCATGTCTCAAACTTGAAGAAATGTCTAGCATACGAGACACTCGCAGTTCCTCTTGAGGAACTACGAATCGATGAACACGCTTCGTTGAAGAACAGGTAGAAATCATGGATAGACAAGTCAAAACGCTCAAACACAGTAAGATCCCTATTGTCAGAGTTCGTTGGAACTCGAAACGCGGACCGGAATTCACATGGGAGTGCGAGGATCAGATGATGCGCAGGTATCCTCATCTGTTCAAGCACTCCACGTCAAACACTTAAGGTACTATTCTAATTTTCGGGATAAAAATTCTTTCAACTATGGGATGATGTGACACCCTAGAATATTTTTTTTTATTTATTCTAATTTTCGGGACGAAAATTCTTTCAATTAGGCGATGATGTGACACCCGGTCATTTAGAGTTAACCCCATTAGTTTAACCTCGGTAAATTCCGTTATTTTCTTAACTTAGTTAACCCAGTTAACTCTGTTAGTACTAACCCAACTTGTTCAATTAGTCCAGTTAGAATTCTCAGGGACTAAATCTGCCATATCTCTAATCCAAACACATAAAACTACAAGGACCAAAAATGTAATTACCCTAAACCCATTCTTTTGACTTCGCAAAGTCAAAATTTATCACTTTTAGTTCCTGTTGACTTTTGAAAGTCAAATTTGCGACCTTTGATCCAAATTCAAAACCCATAATCGATTTATGTTTGAATTAGTAACTGATATGCACGATTAAGTTATTAACGGCCATCGTTGAGGCTTTAAATATCGACATTAAGCGAATTAAACCCAATTATGGGCATTTAACTCATAATCGTCGATACCATCATCAACAATCATCAAATTCGTTTAAGTTTTATGTTAATTCCGCAATTGAACACACTACACACCTCATTCGCACTCTCCTGAAACTTCTCCACACACCAAACCCGCCGGAGACACAGCCGGAGACGCAAGAGATCAAACCATACGAAGCCGGAACCCCATTTGGTCGAACTCGATCAAATCGAGCACTATTCTGGTAATTGTGTATATGTTTAGATTCGTTTTAACCTGTTGATCAAAAGCACTATCATAATTCGGGCTTCCATTATCAGATTTAACACGATCCAATGTCTAGCGTTAATCGTGAATCCAGTTTAATCGAACACCAGTCTAGTCACGTTTTCAATCCAATTAATTCATATCAGTAGATTCGCAATAACCTAACCAATGATAGCCCTATGATTCCAACATATTTTATTATCGAAATTGATCAAATTGATTTGGTGTTCTTGATGTAGGGTTTCGGCCCTTCAATCCTTATTTAAACTATCCGAAACTAGTTAGTTTTGGAATTAATTTCACACACAGGTTCGTAATCCATGGACAAACAAAACCTCTATACCTCTTTATTCAATCGCAAACGAAATCCGTGGATTTGGGACTGGTTCGAACCGGGTTTCGATAGGGGGAAGAAACCAATACACTTGAATGATATAAGATTTTGAAACCGGGTTCTCTTGCGATGACCCTAGCGGGCGGACTGGGTTAATGTGTGTGCTGGTGTGGGAGAGACCCGGGTTCGAGTATCTCCACGTGTTTTCTTTTTAAATCTTTTTTAGAAAGTGTTATTTTAATATAAAAACCTTCCCCGTATTATTATATTATTATATTAATATGTTTTGAACTCGTAAAACACCCGTAGGCTCGGTTTGATATTATAACCCATTTTTAATATTATTTCCAACTTTTAAAATAATATATTTTTATTATTTTCAACCGGTGACTCTGATTAAAAATAATATATTTATATATTATTTTCGTCACATTAATAAACATCGTGTAACTCTCCAAACTCATAAATGATGTAATTATTTATATGTTTGCGCAAATTTATATTCTCGAATAAAAATAATATATTTATTATTTTTGCCACATAAATAATTATTTGGTTAATCTTACGAACTTAAAAATAATATACGGAGTTATATTATTTTCCTAAGACCACTTTAATAGTGTAATCACACGAATAAATATTTATATACTATTATTCGTAATTAGATACGTTTGACACGAAACACTTTTATCTTAATTATTATATTAAGAAATCCTTATTCCCGTGTACAAGTTCGTCTACTCGTTGATCCTAAGTATGTTCTAGGACTTTCAAATCTTTCGTGTCGTCGTCACAAAAATCCCAATGTATCCCTAACTATTATGCTTATAATTCTAGGGCATACGGAAGCCGTTCGCAGGCAAACATTTGTGGTCCCAATTGCATCCTTGTGTGGTGCTATCTACTTGTACACAACTCAGGTGAGTTTTCACGGCCCCTTTTACCGTTTTAAATTGGGGGAGAAACATGCATACAAACGAACATCATTTTACTTGTTTTCCCGTTGGGGAGAAACATGCATACAAACGAGCATAATTTTACTTATTTTCCCGTTGGGGAGAAACATGCACACAAACAAACATCATTTTACTTGTTTTCCCGTTGGGGAGAAACATGCACACAAACAAACATCATTTTACTTGTTTTAAAGTTGGGGAGAAATATGCATACAAACGAACATCATTTTACTTGTTTTCCCGTTTGGGAGAAACATGCTTGCAAACAAACATCCTTTTACTTGTTTTTCCGCTGGGGAGAAACATGCACACAAACAAACATGGATCACATAGTATTTCACTACCACTTGTTTACTTAAGCGTAACACACTATCATTGAAAGTCCTCACACAAATCGGACTGTTAATATGGATTTAGCGAGGTAATGTTTGGTAGTACTACTGGGTTTGACAAACCCCACCTGCGTTAGTCGCGCTAACTCGATTGGAGGTCGAACGGGTGTAATATTGGCCTAAAAAAATTGCCAGGGTTGATAGACCTGGCGGGAGGCATTCAAACACAAACAGTCAGCTTCGATTGCTAGCGCTTAGAGTAACTTGTACATTGTCTAGCTAGTAATAGGTGTGACTTACGTATGTGGATCCTACAAACACACAAACAGTTTATTTATTTACAAACCTGTGAACTCACCAACCTCGTGTTGACACTTTTTCTTATATGTTTCTCAGGTCGCTAAGGCACATGTTGCACACCTAGGACATGCATAGAGTCCTACTGTCATTGCATTCTTATGCAAACATTTAAAACATTTCACTTGCTTTTATTA
This sequence comes from Smallanthus sonchifolius, assembly GCA_023525975.1. NCBI lineage: Eukaryota > Viridiplantae > Streptophyta > Magnoliopsida > Asterales > Asteraceae > Smallanthus > Smallanthus sonchifolius. The sequence continues at coordinate 72,574,401 of CM042018.1, read as the reverse complement.
AACTAAACTTGGGCGCGTTTGTTTTGCGCAGTAACTATTTGACATAAACCGCTTCCGCATTTAACTTTGAACATTTAATGCTATATAGTGTCGTTTGACGTAACTAATGACTGAGATCTTGGTTTGTCACACGCCTAACGGTAAAACCCAATTAGTGGATTTTGGGGGTGTGACACCGGCAACGCCACCTCCGGCGGCCCTCCCGGCCACGATTAAGACTAGAGGCGGTAGCCCCTCTAGCAACCCTTGCCTTGCCTATGACGACACCCATGGCTGACCAACTCTCCTTTCCTACAGTGCAAGCAGTTGCACGAAGTGGATCTGAACTGAAGATGATGATTCCGGTGTAGATCTGGATGGATCTGTTCCTCTAGCGAGCCACGACATTCCAACGGCTGGGTCTCACGTAGCTAACGACGGCTCAGTTGAGTCTCACGGTGGCTGAAACGTGTCAAGCAGAGGAAGACGAAGGTGGAAGCGGCTATTGGCGGCGGCGTGTCTAGAGAAGAAAGAAGAATAGGACGACGGTGGTGGGCTAGGGTTCCACTGTAGCCATGCCGGCAAAGGGCGCTGATGACTGTGGTTTTGGAACCCGTTGAGGGCGGAGATGAGGTCAGAGTCACACTCACATGTGGTGGGTGTTAACGACGGTGGATGGATCCGGCCAAAACTCAATTTTCTGACAGGAAGAACTAGGGTTCCGGTGGTACCAGTTTTTCTTTCCGGTGAGTCCTTTTTTCCTTTTTCATGTCCTTCCGAGTATGAACCTATACATTTGTCATCGTTGTGTTTCATTTTAAGTTTCCGTTGAGGTTTTCTTTTAAACGAGTCATTGAGATGGCTATGTTTCATTCCCTTGTGTTTGTATGGACTTTTGGACAGGTTTTGGTGAAGAAGGGATGTCACCCGGATAGGCGAGAATGTTCGGGTTGTTCCAACGGCTTCGGGTTTCGGTCCACAAAAGTCTAAGGGGGTTAACGGTATGTATGACAAGAGAAGAAACGAACGGGATGCAAACCGAGTCAAATGATGGCATCAGTCTCCTAAACGGGTCATTTATGAGTGTATTCGCGTACGAGTGGAAGGGTATAAACGCGCGCTAAACCAATTTTCATTTAAGTATAAGAAAACTAAACGCGTGCGTGGTTAAGTTGCGTTGGGCCTAAACGAGTCGTTAACAATAAAAACAAATATTAACCTAACAATAAATATTAACGATTCGAGTTAACGTGTTATTAGCTAGAGGTTCCCTTCAACTTATATATATATGTTAAACGATAAATACGAACATGAACGTATAATCAGTAATTGGATCTTTAATGCGATTAACAATCCTTATATATATATATATATAAGAATAGTAATTATAACTTTCGTCATATAAACATTTACAAGTGTCCGTTATATATAAATCACTGATGCTTATTATTTTGGATAAAATGGACAACGAATACATTTTGTATACACTTGTATATGGGATACTACATTTGGACATTTTGAAACTTATACAAATCGTACTTTAGCGTTATCAACTAAACGTGGGTTTCCTAGACACCGATGATAAATACGCGTATGTTACATATGAAGATAGACATATTATATGTTCATTATTTAGAAACCAAACAATTACTTATAATGTGGTATTTGAATCCGAACACACACACATTTATATATATATATATATTTATATTCAAAATATAAATATGTACTTATCATACAAAATCGGACGATTGTTTGTTGAATATAATATTCGAATATCAGTATAAATAAACATATGACTTTGGCGTTTTGAATATATATTGATATGAACGGTTTCGAAACATAACACTCTATAATATCATTAAACAAATAGTACAAACGTATATGTAATTATATATCTTCATATCTCGTTTTAAACGATATTTCATATATATACATACATGTTTTCGGTTGAGACTCGGATAAATAAAATATGTTAATTGAATATATTAAACTATGTATATTTACGATTATATGTTTACGTAAAGCTGAACAAATCCTAATAAGTAACGTTTATTCAAGAAATATAATACGGTACAAACATATTTTGGGATTTTGAAACTATATAAATATATGAGTATGTATATATTTATAAGGACTCGTACGAATATATTATTAAGTCCTAAAATGATTTTATTAAAACATAGAGTTGCACACATTCTATTAAAAATCACATGAACACGAATTATTAATTCTTACCATAAATGCATATAGTTAAACATATTTGGGTGCGTGACAAACTAATAATTTCGAACATGACTATGGGAACATGATCGAGTTGAGAATACTGATTCGATCTAAGTAACTAAGAGCATTCCCAGCCGGCTCCTTATATTACTTATCCTTAACGTTATCCGTATAATTACACTAAAAATCACTACTTTTTCTACCCTTTCTCTCTCCTTTTCAATTAAATCTACCTTTATCCTTATAATTATACTAAAAACCACTACCTTTATCCTTATATATACAAAAAAAAATTATACCTTTTCTCTCTCATTCACTCATAACCACTTTAAACCACTCCTTGAAATATACAAAACCCACTCACAAACTTATACCAAACCGGCTGTGAATGCTCTAATATTACCGACCGTTAAACAAACACCATATATTGAACCGGTAATACCTTTAAGAATCAACAGAGCTCCACCGCGCACGTGACAACTCGACATGAGTTTAGACTTACTTTATAATATTAGGGTTAGTCCATACATCTCTTTAAACACCTACAAAGATTGTATGACTCGAGTAAGACATAGACCCGCTACTATCGTATTACGTGGACTTTAGTTTCCATTGTTACACGAAGGATGTCATCATTCCTAACAAATTACCAGGTGAGTTTCACGGCTCCCTTTTAATTCTTAAATGTTTTAGAAACATCAGGGGAGAAATATAATTGCTTTACATGTTTGAAAACATGAACATATTTACTTGATACGTTCGAAAAACATGAAACATACCCGTACTCTTTTTTTTTATGATAACAAGAAAACAAGACACGACCTTTATGTTTGCATGAGTTAACATTGAGAGCTCGTGAAGTCCCATATGTGAACATTTTTATAACCATTAGCTATAGTTTTAGCCTGGGAATCTGTAGATAGTACTATTGGGATTGACACCCCCAGTCATGGTTCGATTGGTTTTGGTCGAATGATTGCATAGTGTTCAGCCGTGTGCTCGGGAGGTACGAGCTGGGGGCAAAAATACATGTGTCATGGTTTGGTTATGCCTCATGCATGAACATATTATTCGTATTCCTAGCTACTTTACGGATGGGTCAAACATTACTTGTTTTGTTTATCATATACATTGAATCGTTTCATGCAGATGGATCTGCCAATTGTTTTCATGCAAATTGGTTTTGCCAGTCGTTTACATACAAATGGTTTTGCATTCGTTTACGTGCAAATGTTTTTGTCACTGTTTTAAAGGAAAACAATTTCATATTATGGTCACATACACGCTATCAATGTTTTCTAGGAAAACAGTTTCATATTATGGTCATGTACACGTTATTAATGTTTTCAAGGAAAACTGCTTTTCATTATGAAAATCAAACTTGTGAACTCACCAACATTACGTTGATATTTTAAGTATGTTTTTCAGGTAGTATATAGCTACAGCACGGTCGGAATAGGTTAACCATTCAGATTAAACCCTTAGAAGCCGAAGACGTATAATTGTCAAACCTCAAGTCGATTTTGAACTATATGATTCTTGGACAATGTACCAATTCATTTTAGAATATGCAATGGTGTTCGACACAGTAAAACTCTTTATTTTAGTTTTCGCTATTTTGTAATGTTACCAATCGTTGCATGCTTAATTTATTTATTTATTTATCAATTAAATAAATTTGTTGGTGTGACATTTATGATCTTGTAAGTAGGGATATACAAGAGTCAAGAAGAGTCCGAGTTTAACTAAGCTTAAGCTTAACTCGTGTAAGTTCAAAAATTTCAAAAGCTATGCTCATTTAAAATTCATGAGTAATTATACAAACTCTTGCTCGGATGATCTATTATTAATTATAAAAATAATTTATTATATATATATATATATTTATAATTATAATTATAATTTCATATATTAACATAATTTCTTATCTAGTTATTTTATCATAATTACATATACTATAATACTTATTATATAGTTATGTATTATATTAAATAAATATTAGTATATTTACATATATAAAATAATATGTTCGTTTAGTCTGCAAATGTAATTTATTAAAGTGTTATATTCTAGGATTGAACTCGGGCTTAAGTTCATTTGATCACAAACTAATTCAACCTTTAATAATAGCTAATTTTAAAACAAGCACTAATTAAACATACAAAGGGTTTTTCTAAGAGTAAGTTACATAAATCGTCCTTTATGTTTATACAATTTTTCACTTTATTTCCTTTAGCCCAAAAAATGTCAGACATCATCCTTTACGTTAATTTTTTTTTTTGCAGATTACGTTCTTTAGCCTAACGGGCGTTAACTTTTCAGTTAACTCCAGTCATGTGTCTTGCACATGAGGGTGTTTTGGTATTTTTACCCACAAGAATTGCAGCACCATGGAACCACCACCACCACCACCGCCCCCACCTGCCACCCCCACCTGCGACCACCCTCCACCATTTTCAACACCATCACTGCCACCATAAGCAACCACCGCCCTTCATCATCTATAACCACCACCACCAGGCCCCACCGGTATTTCTGGCCAGCGACAACTACCGCCACCCGCCTTACACTCGTCACCACCTGCAACTACCACCACGAAACCCTAGCTTCTTTAATCGACCACCACGGCCATACACCAGCCACCACCTGCAACTACCACCATGAAACCCTACATTCCTTAATCGACCACCACCGCCAGTTCGCCACACTCCAGCCCCCTCCCCTCTCACCTTCATCATCGTTCACCACCACACCCACCAACCACGCCATCCCCAAATCTAAACTCTAGTTTTTCTGGCCAGCGACAACCACTGCCACCGCCATACACCTGTCACCGGATATATCAAATCTGAACGCCCGTGACTCCAGATCGAGCTCCAGTATCTCGCCGGCGACAACCGCGTAAAATCCGGATCAGATCTGAACGGTGGAGTCGAAGATGGTGGTCAGATGGTGGTTGCGAAGATGGTGGTGTTGCTCGTGGTTGCCAAAGGTTGGGGTGGTGGTGCTCGTGGTTGCCGGAGGTTAGGGTGGTGGTTGGCTGGTGGTGGAGACAGGGTAGAGAGAGAGGGAGTTGAGAGGGAGATAGAGAGAGAGAGAGAGAGAGAGAGAGAGAGAGAGAAGAGGTTATCTCTATATATATTCTTTTTAATTTCAGATTTTTTTTTTGTGAGTAAAAAGACCAAAGCACCATTATGTGCAAAGCACATGGCTGAAGTTAACTGGGAAAGTTAACTTCCGTAGGCTAAAGGACGTTAACCGTAACATATTTAAACGTAAATGATGATCTCTGACTTTTTTAGGCTAAATGAAATAAAATAAAATAAAAAAATAATATAAATATAAAGGACGATTTATGTAATTTACCTGTTTTTCTAATATATGTTCTCATATAAAAAGTATTTAGCAGGTAAAATTTATAAAAAAAATATTAAATTATTAATGACCAATAAATACTTCACATGTGTCTATTCGCATAGAGAAACATAAAATAGCTAGATTCGGTAATAATCGCACTTTGGAAAGCCAAGTAGTTCCAACTGTACTAATTAGTTGGCCTGATCGGACAGCTTTTACTAATTTTGGTAACCTTGATATCTCCGCTTTTCTTGGGATCAAACAATCGCTCTTGATCTGGCCACGAATACCCAACTTCGTAGACCACCTATATATTCCATGCATTGCCTCTTTCTAGCTATTTTGATGCAAAAGAATCTCATTCCATCAACAAAAAACCCTTCAATTTCTTTCAAAATGACGCACTCAATTCTTGGATCTTCCCCTCTTTACAGATCGGAGTTTCCTATATCTTTTGCTTCAACATCAACTGTAATCTCTCTTACCATCTTTCTATTTCTCTTTGCATCTCTATGCTTGTGGTGTAGATGTATATGTCGTATGCACATAAGGTGTTTGATGATATGTTTGCGTGTATTTTGTGACTGATTATTGTTTTTGTTTTGATATCTGGGCCAGATCTTTGATCCCAAGTTGAATTTTTCGGAAATTGAGCAGAAAAAGTTGGGATTTCTGAATTCTTCCAAGTAAGTTTTGTAAAAAGTTCTCTCTCACGTTAATGCTTTGTTTCTTCTGTTACAACCGGTGTATTCAGAACCAGACCGGACCGGGACCTGTCATAGAACCGGTCCTATTATGCCTATTTGAATCGTTTTCGATTGAACTGGTTTGACCGTTGAACCGGACTGAGTGGTTGGACCAGATTTCCAATATTTTTTATTTTTTTTTCTTTCAAAATCTCATTTTTTTAATTAATTTAGTATTCCAAGTTCATATCTTATTTATTTAAGTCTTGTTATATCATTAAAATTGCAAATTTACGTCAAAATACAAAATATTTTTATATTTTACATTTATATATACATAATTTTAGTTTTGTTATTATTTATGACGTCTTAAATCCGGTCTGACCAGTGGACCTCTAAGGTGGCCGGTTCGTTTGTCCGGTCCGGTTATGAAACATTGATCACAATTTTGTTTTCTTGAATTCTCGGCTTGTTTCAAGTGTTCATCATGATGGGTTCATACAGTAACTGTGAACTTTTCTTATGATTCAAAATAAGATTCCTATTTGATGCAGATTGCTAAATATTGTCACAGTATCCTTTAGATTGCATTATTGACTATTTGTGAAAAGAAGTGTGCAGTACCAGAAATGCTTTTAAGATGGTTGAAACAGTTAATTCATTTCATTGGATCTTCATCTTAGATTGCAGTTAGAACTGATCTTTAAATCTTGAATGCTTAGCTATCTCTGTTACAGTTTATTCTTCACAATGATCTTAACTCTGTGTAGACTCTATTGTTAGCATAATAAGTTACTGGGCTGTTTTTGTATTGGGCTTTCATTCAGCCAGTTTAGCTAGATTAACTTAGATAGTCTCCATGTTTATTGTCTAGCTTTTCTTTTGTTTTATTGTGGTTCTTCTTTAATCTTTTAATAAACCCTAACCGTATTCTCTATATATCATTGTCAATTTACATCTATAAACTTCTTGCTTTTAATGGATAAGCTTAATTGGATGAAATTGTAATAACCGCTTGTTTCATATGTCACAAGTGTCTGATTGGATTATTTGATGATTTATTTATAGGAAAGACATATTTTTAAGATTACAGACATCAATGCAACCTTCGGGATTGAACCCAAGAGATAAGCATGTATTTATTTTGGTTTATGTTATCCACAAGGGATAACTAATGATTTCGTTTACTACGAAATATATTGTATTTATTTAAAACAATCCACAATACATATTTACAGGAGTAAGCTGGCTTTGAGATTTCAAGCCTCAAGGGAGGGGGTAGCTCTGGTTCAAGAAACTTCAGAAACTACACCAAAGCTTATCAAGAACGCCAATGATGACAGTCATTCATTCACTGAGATGAAACATAGATTCTTGAGCTTTAAGAAACACAAATACTTGTAAGTGGCAAATATCTTTGACCCAAAGTTTTGAACATAGAGTTTATTGATTCAATTAACATGGGATCATTATTCTTGAACAGGGAAAACCTCGAGTGTTATCAAGAACTTGCTGAAGCACAAGCCCCAAAGGTGTTTATTCATTTATTTTACTATTATTATGTTTAAATTATTCAGGCTTATTGTGTTTGTTTTGCGTACTGACTAGTGTAAGATCAGTTCCTGGTGATTTCTTGTGCAGATTCAAGAGTTTGCCCCTCGTATATCTTAGGATTTCAACCTGGTGAAGCTTTTGTGGTCCGTAATGTGGCTAATCTTGTTCCACCATTTAAGGTATTCTGTGCATTGACACCCATGTTTATTCACTTCACTGACTTTCTTTTTTCTTATTCTGATAATATTTTGGGATGAGTTTAAAGTTGGCATACATTTTAGGAGCTTAATTGAGTTTAAATTTTGATTTTTCTAATTTCACCTGCAGAATGGACCTTGTGAAACAAATGCTGCCCTTGAATTTTCTGTGAATACTCTTGAAGTAAGTATTCTTTTTAATGATAATATTGACATGCCCACAATTATTTTGTGGTTTGTTAATTAAGTGATCTGCATGCATTGCAATTTTCAAGGTAGGCAAGCTAGTTCAGAGAGCTGAAACCTCTATATGATGTCTTGTTTTGACTTCTTTTCACATCATTTTTGGCCTCATTAATATGTCGCGTGGTTTATGTTTTATCTCGGTAAAGCTAAAAAAGTGGGCATAAAAGTGTTTGCGGGTTAACATGACACGCTTCCTCCTGTACTAGAATCACCCGTTCAGACCCGTTACCTTTGTTTTTTGAACGGCGAACACACCCCCCTAAAATTTACTCCTAAAATCCAACTGTTGCCCACTTTGTGGGACTTGAACCCGCACCAATTTGGTGGGGATAAACACCATGTCAGACCCGTTACCTATAACCTGCCCTTTCACCCATTTTGCCACCTCTATTATTGCCATTGTTATGATTATCTATGAAAAATGGTCCTGTTGATTCTCATGGTTTACGTCTTTTGAACTGTAAATCAATTTGAGATGGTTAATCGGCTAACTTTGAGTATAAAACTAATTGCAGGTTGAGAATATACTGGTGATTGGACATAGCTGTTGTGGAGGCATCCGAGCTCTCATGAGCATGGAGGATGAAGAAAATTCAAGGTTTAGCATACATAACATTTTTTTTTCTAGTTCTCCAGGCTTTTACTTAATATATTTTTTTTTGTCATTGTTTGCTATCAACGCTTATTAGACACAGTCTCATAAATCTGCTTTCTTTTCAGTAGCTTTATCAAGAATTGGGTCGTGGTAGGAAAAGCAGCAAGATCAAGCACGAAGGCCATTGCCTCTAACCTTAGCTTCGACCAGCAGTGCAAACACTGTGAAAAGGTGCTTATGATTATGTTTTCTTTTGGAATATGAAATACTGTATTCACCATTTAATGTGTTCCACAAATTGGAGAATAAGTTAATAAGCACATTAAACTTTATACTAAATGCTACATCTAGAAAGATGATGGAATTAAGTTTTGTAAAGGAACTCGTATCAAATTTTGAAATCGAATGTAGTTGGTTTGACTTTTGTCCTGCAACTTCAAAAGTCAGTGCCTGTTTCTGTTATGATGACATTGATTTCCATCCAACTTTCCAGGAATCAATAAATAATTCACTGTTGAACTTGCTTACATACCCATGGGTCGAAGAACGTGTGGCAAAAGGTCTGCTTTCTCTCCATGGTGGCTACTATGATTTTGTGGATTGTACATATGAAAAGTGGACTCTTGATTACCAAAGGGGCAATCCAAATCAGGAAACTGGAGTGTATGCCATCAAGAACCGTGAATTTTGGTCTTGATGGTTGTGCTGTCCTTATTTTTCTTGATTTTAACAACATTATAAAAAAATCTAGATATCATAAGATTGTTGTTTGTACTGTATTACTGGATCCAGTTAGACCAAAGTGAAATTTATGTATCCTTTCTGTGTAACATAAATATAACATTACTTCAGCAGCAATGACTTGTATTAAGAACAGTGGTATAGTTTAATGTTACATTTATAATATATCTTTAGTCTTTGAATTTTAAGAATACTAATGTGACACATCTCATATGAACTTCCATTTTCTTTTGATTTAGTGATTAACACCTTTCCTAGCATTAATGTAAAAGTACATGAAACAAATACAATGATTCCTGATGTACATCTGCCATTAATGCATGACCACCATCTTTAGATAGACTACTCTAGTCAACATAACAACTTGAAAAGAAGCTTTATTCAGCAGTGGTTGAAGCAGTTGAAGTTGGGGTTGAACTTTGAGCAATATGAGCTCTATCACCAGAGTTGTAAGTGTGTGTAATGATGTGTGCTGGTTCTGAGCAACAAGCAACAGTGGGTCTGAATTGGCTTTGATGAGGTTGTGGCTTGGAGGTTGGGTAGGTAATTTGAGGCACACTTGATACCCTTGGTACTCTACATTCTCTCGCGAAGTGATTGCTTCTATTACGGTTGTAACATTTGAGCTTTGACTTATCCAATCCAACCTTAGTTTTGCCATGGAATCCTGGAAATGTTCTTTCAGCTCTTTTGTAGAACCTATTTGTTCTAACACTTAGCATAACAAGCTGATGGAGAATTTCCATCTCCTCTAGATCATTAGGATTAAAGTGATCTAGGTCTTCACTGATAAATGATAGGTTATCACTTTAGCTTGATCCATAACCTTCATCTTGTACGGTGTATGTTTGTTATGGGAAGGAAGTGTTAGAGAGGCTAGGGTTTCCAGTAGTCAAATGAGTAGTGATGTCATTATGGAAATCATATCCTTGAGAACGTGAATTTGATCCATCATAATTGACAACATATGGTTCATGACCAATTAGGGTTGCATTCCCTTGAGAGTATTCATCCACTGATCTGCCTTGGTTCAAGAGTTTCTTCTTCTTCTTCTTCTGGTTAACTTCTCTTTCAAATGTTCAAATGTAAGAAGTTTACCATGAGATGTGTGAGTTATGGTCTTAAATTTTGATGCATGAGTATCCCAATGAGATGGTAGGGATCTTAAGAATTTGTGAGGCACTAATTCATTCTTGTAGTCTTGACACACATCCTTAGCTCAGAGATTAAAGCATATAATCATTTGTATTGTTGAGTTAGGGTTTCACCCTTGCAGTAACAGAACATCTCGTACTGTCGAGCTAGAACTTCAATTTTATTAGCAATAACCTCCTCTGTACCTTCAAATTGTTTAGAGAGACAATCCTATAATTTCTTGGCAGTTTTAGAGTGTAAAAGTCACTGGTATATCTCATTAGGGACTACCATAGCCAAAAGCCCAAAAGCTTTGGCACATGGCTCAAGTTTTTTGAAATCATCTTTTGAGTATTTTCAGACTTCTTTTGGTACATGATTTTCTCATTCCAAAGGCATAACCATGGGTACATGAGGACCATAGATTACAAACTGCTGGCACCCGACATCGTTTATGAACAAAAAATGTTCCATACATCTCTTCCAAATGATGAACTTATGATGAACCAACATTGGAGGTTTAGTGGATGACCTGGTGTTATGAATATCCATTTTAACACAGTTTTGAGAGAAGATTTTATGGGTTTTAAGATTTGAGATCAAAATTTTGAGTGAAAAACAAGCTAATCAGTAAAACAGATCAATTTTGTTCGTCGAATCAAAATTGAAGAAACCTGATACCAATTATTGGGATTAATTACTAGGTTGTATTTAATTGATTTGAATCAAACATAGTTGTATGAGCATAGGATATAAATTGTAATACAAATCAATTGATATGGCAATCACTCGATAACAAATATGAATAGTAATCATCACAATTTCTTTGATTAAATATAAGAACAATTACAGAAACCCCCCCCCCCCCCCCTTCAATATCTCTCTATCTCTCAATTACAAGTTCACACACTAGATTTCGCATACATGTTCTTGTGAATTGCTACAGTGAATGATTACGATTGCGGAATATAACAAACAAGGAATCGTTAGATTTCCCTAACATCAGCAAAGGGTGACTCACACTAAAGGACAAAATAACATAACTGAATTGCCCCTTAATGAAGTCGTGTATCTTTAGTGGATCTTCACTTCCTTTGTAGCTTTAGTGGATCAGACACATAAGAGGATATCACATTTGTTGTTTCTCATCGGGGCACTTAACTGGTTACTAACATTCAACCAGAGCTTATTCCTTTATTACCTTGCACTTATATTAATCAGTGGATAGTCTTTAGAGGATATCATACTTGATCAGAGGATATGCATCAACACTTATACGTTTTAGATTCAACAGGTTCATCATCGCTTCCTAAGTTATCTTCAAATTGGCATTTGCTTTATTATGATCCTACATCTACTTCTTGGTTACAGGTGTTTAGCTTTGAGGATTGATAAGCTCTAATACCCTTAATGCAATGCAACTAGAGAATAGGAAAAGTTAGAGGAAGAGACGGAGTTTTACTATTTAACTGACAAATCTTCTCATTTATTCAAGACCTTAAATATTGTAGGAACCGTCTGCCAAAAATATACGACTAACACTTGTATAAATTTCAAATACAATATAAGAAATAAAGAAAGCAGTAAATTACAATACTTTTACAACAGAAATAAAGAAAAGTACAAAACAGAAAAAAAAACGAATACTAAATTCGTGACCGAGGCTTCGTGTTTAACACGGGTCCCTTAAAACAAATTCCGAGTCTCCCAAGAGAACTCGAATGTTTCCCAGGGTACAACGGCCGAAGGTGTGTGTACAACCGGGGAAGACTCTAAACCTGAAAGAATACCTTGAGAAGAAGAGAGCAAAGTTAGAGAGTTCCTACAAAGTTACTATTGTGTTCTATGGTTTTCTGTGTGTTGAAATGCCAAGCAAGTCTTGGTATTTATACAAGAATTAAGAATTGTAACAGATGATCAAAATTAAAAATGAAAATAAAGAGAATTAAACATCTTTAACGCTCTTTATCCGGTTTTTGAATTCCGATACGTAACTGTCAAATACTTAACTCTTAAGAGCTGGTCAAAGGAAATTGTTCAGCAGTTACAGAGTATTGCTGCAGTGGTAACGGGTTTCTGTGCGTGGATCCTCCCGTATAGCAGGACACGTTACATGGTATGCGGAACGGGATACACCCTTCAGGGCGAGCGTGTATAGCCGGATGCGGACACGCGGACCGGGCTCCACATGCCAGGTCGCGCATCTCCGGCGCTGTGACGTGGACCCTCCGTGTACCCAGGCTTCAGACTTCACCCGCGCTCCTACGTGTAGGATAGCCAGACATGCCGTATGGACGACCCACAGATACTCCGCGTGGACTGGCCCGGACACCATCCGCGTACGTGCGTACCTGGATTCCGGACACCATCCGTGCACGCCGGGCGTTCAGCCCGGATGTCGCGCCATCTCATCCGCCGTATGCCCGGGTACTGAACCCGCGCGGGCCACCTGTAGTCGGTAAAAAATACTAATGTGGCTCGCGGCTCTTAAAAATAGTTACAAACTGCTGTTGCAGTGGGAATGAATTTCTGCGCACGGATCTGTGCACATAGCCAGACACATTACATGGCACGGGGACCGTGATCCACCCACCAGGCCGCGCGCGTATAACTGGACGCGGAGACGCAGACCGGACTCCACACACCTGGCCGCACACCTCAAGCTCTGTGACGTGGACCCACCGTGTAACCGGGCTTCAGACGTCACCCGCGCTGCCACGATTAAGGATGGAGTCTTGAACAGAAAGTCCTATTTATCACCCCTTCTCCGTTGTGTTGGGCCAGATCAAAGTAATTATCTGATTAGAGAGGTGCATGAAGGTATATGTGGGACTAACTCTGGTCCTCGATCAGTGGTCACGAAACTAATGAACTTGGGTTATTAGTGGACCACAATGCATAAAGATGCATCAGAAGAGATACACGGGTGCGAGGGATGTTAGTTGCGTGCACCCATCAAGGCGAGTCTGAAGCATGATCTAGTCATCGTAACTTCAGCATGGTCGTTCTACAAGTGGGGGATGGACATCGTTGGTCCATTCCCTGAAGTAAGAGGAAGAGTCAAGTTTCTGCTAGTAGCGGTTGACTATTTCCCCAAATGGCCTGAAATCAGACCACTAGCTTCAATCATGGGAAAACAGGTGATCAACTTCGTATTGGAACAGATCATATGCCGATTTAGTCTTCCCGGACAGATTGTCACTGACAATGGCAAGAAACTCGCTGAGAAACCATTCAGTGCTTGGTGCACGGAGCTTCACATTAAGCAAATCTTCAGCTCCGTCGCTTACCCACAATCCAACGGCCATGTTGAACGTATGAACCCGAGCATTACATCCGGAATAAAGCAAGGCTCGGGAGGCACGGTAAACATTGGCTAGAGGAGTTACCAAGCGTCCAGTGGGCTATTAGAAAAACGAAGAAAACAAGACATGGCCGTACCCCGTACAGTTTAGTCTTTAGCTGTGAAGAAGTGATTCCAGCCGAGATAGGGGTAACCACGCACCGGGTCAACAACCACGACAAGCAGCATAACAATTTAGAAGTTACGTAGAACCTTAACCTTCTTGAAGAAGCAAGGGATCACGTCAGAATCAGGTACAAGCAAAAGATGGAATCTTATTATAACAAGAGAGTCAAGCATGAAAGCTTGAAGACCAGGGATCTCGTGCTTCAAAACAATGAAGCAAGTAGGCAGGTAAGCCTAAGAAAACTAGGCCCAAATTGGGAACCCTTACAGGATTGTGTAGGTCCCTCGGGTGTCTCGGATCATCATATGCAAGTGTGTTCCTGGTCGAACCAGGTGCGGAATTCCCGTGACTAGGTGGAGTATCAATCAACACAAAGTAAACCGACAACAAAGACACAAGATACTTTCAAACTTCGTCTACTGATAATCACAGCCGGTTACAGAGAGAATGAGTGCGTACATACATTCTGTCACTAACAGCTATATATACTAGACCTGTTGCCTGCACACTTAGCAAGTGCGCAGGGTTTAACTCATGCGTACTTAGCAAGTACGCAGACTTTGTTCTTGCGTACTTGCTAAGTACGCAGGATATACATCATGCGCACTTACTAAGTGCGCACAACACTTAACAGAAACAGACAAGACTAAGTACATACATATGTGATTACAACTCGATAATCAATACATACAGATACTTAAATACAAGTACAAATACATAAAGACAAGTACATAAGCTAAGACAGCATCCGGAGTGTCTGTCACACAAACGTGCTTCAAAAAACTCCCCATTGACAACAGCTATGGATTGTCTTCGGTCTTCAAACTCCACCAACTTTAGCTTCCATCTTCAGCTTGTAGTCAAGGCAGAACTTGACCAACTTGTTGTATCTTGATGCTTGAAGCTTTGTCCAATCGTCCGTGTGGATGCAAAATTTGTCATTTAGGACCGTTAGATCTTTCACAGAGAAATTAATGAAAGTGATTTCATCAAAGACTCTGGTCAGTTCCTTTGGCACCAAGCTTCCACTTTCGGACCTAATCTTTCCCATTACCACTGCCTCACCCGTCTTTGGGTCCACGTACCAGTACCACATGTTACCAAGGATATCCTGAGATAACTTGTTCAGGGGAATCCTAGTTTCACATAGCACTGGCTTATAGACCAGTTTCTTTAGGCTTCTGTTAGTCACGGGATGTCTGAAGCTCTTGTCCCGGATTCTCTTGGGCTTCTGAGGCTTAAACATCTCAAAGTTCCCCGATATTCCCTATTTCTGTAGTGTTCTCCATAAACACATTGTTGATGCATGACTAGTGTCACACAGCAGCTCACGGTTTGCGAGGTTCACCAGATCATACTTCGACAGGGAGCTGAACGCTTCACTAGTAGGTTTCAAGTATTGAACCCCACCAACCCGTTTAATAGCGAACAACTTCTTATCGTCGTCGAACCTCACAGACAAGATCATACCTGTAGCTCCATGTTTGTCTATGATGGATGTCTTCTTCCAGACAGGAGCTTGATCCTTTGTAAACCAACCAGGCGGATATTTACTTTTCCACGCCTCTGGATCAACAGGTTTAGGAACTGTGGGAGATGCTTCAGTCGAAGCCTCAGCAGTACTTTCAGGCTCGACTGAACCTGTGTTAAAATCAGCTTCAAAGGCTGGAGCTTCAAATATCTCTCCATCCTCAAGCTCGTAAACCCCTTCACCGCCCCCTTTGGGAAACTCTACCATAACATCCTCATCTTCTACATCCCATTCATCATCAGACTTGATCTCTCCTTCCTCCAGATTGCTGAGGGTATCGATATGAGCTTCTTTGGAATAGTCTGGCTCAATCAGTAGAATGACCTCATCAGATAGGTCGTTTAGCACCTCAGCCATAGACTTTCCTTTATCACCTCCACCACCAGATGCAACACCGCCTTCATGTTGAGTGGACTCCCCCTCAGCCATAGGCACGACAGAATAAGGAACAATCGCCCATGCTAACGATTTCTGCTCACTTCCACTGGGACCGGCTTCAGGATCCTTGTCCTGGTCGTCACCCTTAGACATATCATCTAGGTGACAAGCCTCATCACTACATGGCCTTGTCGGTTTCTCCTTCTCCTTCAGTAACTCCTTAATCTTCTCCCCCTAAGTAGTAAGAGTTTTGGTTATATCACAGACCAGTTTGACCATCATATCGTGCTCTTTCAATATGTTTAGTTTTGGAATGTTTCACCGGGCTGTTTGTGATGGACATGGTGGCATTGTTGTCAATGAACAGTGGAGTTCCAATGAAGTTTAAGCCGTAGTCTCTCAATTGCTGCTGAATCCACAATATCTGAGAACAACCGCTCGCTGCAACAATGTACTCTGCTTCAAATGTTGAGACAGAAACCGTTGACTGCTTCTTACACTGCCAGGAAACCAGCCTGTCTCCTAAGAATTGACATCCACCTGAAGTTGATTTTCTATCAAGGTTACAACCGCCATAGTCTGAATCAGAATAAGCTTTGAGGTCAAATGACTGCTGCTTTGAGTACCAAAGACCCAATCGGGGTTTCCCTTTCAAGTATCTGAATATCCTCTTGACAACTATCATATGATACTCCTTTGGCTGTGACTGAAATCGGGCCTTGAAGCTGTGAGATACATAAGAGAACCGATCATCCCACGGTATAATTTGCAATCCACATCCTTTCCATCTTTGTCTGGATGCAAACCGTGATTGACAGGGATAGGTGTGACATAAGTATTGCTATCATTCATCTTGTATTTTGACAAGATGTCCTGCACATACTTAGTTTGATGTAGATAAATGCCATCCTCTCTTTGACTGACTTGCAGACCCAGGAATAACTACAATTCACCCATGTTGCTCATCTCAAACTTGGACTTCATCACCTGTTCGAATTCCCTACACATTTCTTCATTTGTAGACCCAAAGATAATGTCGTTGACATACACTTGTATGATTAGAATATCACCTCCTGCTTTCCAAATGAAGAGGGTCGAGTCAATCTGTCCATGGTCGAAACCATTTGACAGTAGATGTTTTGATAACGTCTCATACCATGCCCGAGGTGCTTGATGAAGACCATAAAGTGCTTTGTCGATATTATACACTTTATTGATATTATGCGGATCTTCAAAGCCAGGAGGTTGAGTGACATAGACCTCTTCTTGAACTTTTCCATACAGGAAAGCACTTTTCACATCAAGTTGATAAACCTTGAAGCCGACATAGGAGGCATAAGACAGAAACAATCGAATGGCCTCAAGTCTAGCAACTGGGGCATATACTTCAGTGTAATCCAAGCCCTTTTGTTGATAAAATCCTTGAACAATCAACCTTGCTTTATTTTTCACTACGACATGATGATCATCCGTTTTGCACTTGAACACCCATTTGGTTCCAATTGGTTGTACGCCTCTTATCAAGTCAACTAAATCCCACACATGCAACTTTTGGAATTGGGACAGTTCATCTTGCATCGCCTCAATCCAGCAGTTGTCAGCGAGAGCCTCCTTCATATTCTTTGGCTCCAATTGGGACACTAATGCAGCATGCAAACATGTTTCCATGATACCATTTTCAAGTATCTCAGCGTACAAACTGGTGTTCTTAGCAATTGTTCTATGACGAGTCCGAACACCGGTATGAGGATCACCAATGATGTTGTCAATTGGATGATTCTTATGCACTCTCGTCTCTAGTACGTGTGGTTCCTGGATATTTGTGTCAAGATTCATGCTTAACTCCCCCATATCCAGTGTTCCAGAAGAAGATGATTCAATGTTGATTGGATCAGCTGGAGCTTCATTTCCTACACGAGTGTTAGGATCAGCTGGAGCGTCATTTCCAACAACATGGACAACTTCAACGTCTTCACTATCATGAGTTCCAGATGCAGATGCAACATTGGAATCGGGAGTTACAATAGGTACAGTGGCACGAGTTGAGAAGTTGGAGTCATCGCCGCCATTAAAGAAATCGTACACATTTGCGGCATCATCGACAAATAGATCAGGAAGGTTGAAAGACTTGAATAGCGCATCATAACCGAAACCCCAAGCTGGACCAGTTGGTTCTGGATGAATGCTGTGTTTACTGCAATCCACTTCGAACCATTCCTCGACAGTACGTGTTCCTATATTGTATACTCTCTTTGCATGGTGAATTGGCAACATATCCTAAGAAGATTCCTTCCACTGCTTTTGCATGAAATTTAGATTTTTGATCCTTGTATTGTAGCAATAAGGAACTAGGACTACCAAAAGGAACTAGGTAGTCAAGGTTGGGAGGTCGATTGTTGATCAACTCATAGCAGGTCTTGTTGTGCCTTTTCACAAACAGAACTCTGTTCAAAACGTGACAAGCTGTATTTACTTCTTTTGCCCAAAAAGTTACAGGAAGCTTTGCATCTGACAGTATTGTCATTTCAGTCTCGATCAAGGTTCTGTTATTCCTTTATGCAACTCCATTCTGTCGAGGTGTGTATGGGGCACTAAATTCGTGAAGGATTCCCTTCTTGAGACAGAAAAGCTCCATCAAATTATTCTTGAATTCAGTTCCGTTATCACTCCTTATTCTTCTAACCTTCAACTTGCAAAGAGATTCCAAGCTCAAGTTCAGGTATTGAAGAATGTCAGCAGTCTCGTCCTTTGTACCTAAAAAATGCACCTAAGAAAAACGTGAGAAGTCATCAGTTACAACTAGACAGTATGACTTACCTCCAATATTCCTGATACTTATGGGGCCAAACAGATCCATATGTAATAGCTCCAAAGGGGTATCGATGGAGTTTTGGAGCTTGGGCTTGTGAGACTTCCGTTGCTGTTTGCCCTTTTTACAAGGCATACAGTCATCTGCAACGGTAAATCTCAGCTTAGGAACACCGGTTACCAAACCGTTTTGGACAAGATGATTCATTTTTTGCTAAGAAATGTGTTCGAGTTTCCTATGCCACAAGATTGAGTCAAGCTCTGTCGCTTTGGTAAGCAAACAAGTAGCAACTGATGAGGTGGTTGTTGCCACGCTCATATCGATCTGATAGGTATCATTCGTTCTTGGTGCACGCATCAAAATCCAATCTTCGTGAACCTCAAACCCAGGTTTGAGAATCATGCATTCAGATTTTTCAAACATGACTGAGTACTCCTTATCACACATCTGAGAAACACTCAACATGTTATGATTTAGCTGCTCGCAGTAGTTGACGTTGTCGAAGCTAACATAACCATTTAAAACCACGCCTTGACAAGTAATACTGCCGCCCTTCTCGCCTGCAAAGGCTACATAGCCGCCTCTGAATGGTTTTACATCTTGAAGTAGGGCCATGTTGCCTATCATGTGCCGGGAGCATCCACTATCTACATACCAACGATTAGAGATAGTTCTCTTCAGATGTCCCTGCACGAGTCACAAGAAATTAATTAGATTTGGAGACCCAAGCCATGGTGGTCTTGGGTCGTCCGTCTTTCTCAAAATAAACTACTTCAATTAATTCACAGTCGTGGCTGTTAAAAATGGGTGAATCTTTAGAAGACTTGGGACCAGTAGATTGAGAAATTTTAGATGTTTTGTTCTAGGACATTTTCTTTAGTTTTACTGGAACAGTCGGCTTGCATTCAGAAGCACCAGGTGAACTAGTAGAAGCTTCACCTGATTGAATTCTAGCCAGTTGTTTTAGCTTCATCAATCTCTTGTTCTTCTTCTCCTTTGTGGCTTAGAAAGCTTAAACCCAAGTTTCTCACCAGTTGGTGCACTACCAGAGGTAGACACACAGGGTTTAGCAAGTTGCTTT
This sequence comes from Smallanthus sonchifolius, assembly GCA_023525975.1. Taxonomy (NCBI): domain Eukaryota; kingdom Viridiplantae; phylum Streptophyta; class Magnoliopsida; order Asterales; family Asteraceae; genus Smallanthus; species Smallanthus sonchifolius. The sequence goes on along the minus strand of CM042018.1, from coordinate 72,554,417 downwards.
TTACTTTTTGGAACATATGGCTTAGCCTTAGATGTGATCTTTGGCTTCACCATAGGTTTCATTGGTGGTTTCACCACATTCTTCTTTGGACTTTTATGCTGTTTCACTGGTGGTGACTTGGGGAGAGCAGCTGGTTGTGAAACAGCTGGTTACTTTCCTTGGTTCTTATTCGAGCAGTTCACAATGATGTGACCAATCGTACCACAGTGAAAACAAGTTCTTCTCTCTTTGTAAGTCCTCCTGTAAGGCTCATTCGATTTGAAGTTTGATGACTCGGCATGATGAACAGGAGAAGTTGTTTGGTGAACAGTAGTTTGACTTGATGGAGATTGGTTTTTAGGAATATAATACTTTTGCATATTTTCTTGGTAGCCAAGCCTGTAATGAGCTGAAAAGGCTTCCCTTTTAACTTGATTAATGTTTTTATATCCCCCATAAAGCATCATTTTTAATTTTTCATTTGATTTAGTGATATCTGGTTCAGTCAAAATACAATTATCACGATCAGTGACAATGTTTTTCTTTACTTTATGTTCACCAAGCAACTCCTTGGAGACTACACGTTCAGGGCAGGTGTTCTCAGACCCATCATCAGAAGCAGTGAAAAACTCTTCATCAGATGCGGAGTCAGCCTTACTTAAGGAATCATCCTTGTTAGAGGAATCATCCTGACTTGAGGACTCATCAAGGCAAGACAAATCAATGTCAATTAATCCATTGATAAATTTCCCACTTACTAGTGGAGGAATGGCATTAGTACCCAGCCCTAATCCATTCACTTGTCTTACTACAGACTCGTAGTGTTCCACCACAAACCGAGAATTTTTCAACTTCTCAATATTGCCTTTCAACTGCAAGATCTCATTTTGCAGTTTGGGGATCTCATTGTTTCTCTTTTCCAACCCCTTGTACGCAACATCCAAATGAAACTGTTGATCACTGATTTTAAGTGAATAATCATGTTTATTTTTCTTCAAAGTTTCAATTGAATCTTTGTGTCGTTTTTCGTTTTCTTTGTAGCTTAAAGCTGTAATATGATGGGGTTCGACTTTGTCCTGAAGCTTTGAATTTTCATCCTTTAAGCTCACACATTTTGAACAAGAATCGACAGCAAAAGAGTTAGAATCTACCTCAACTGATGAACATGATGCCTCTCCAATAGCCATGAGGGCAACTGCAGTTGTAGAGTCTTCATGGTCATCTCCAGACGCTTCCCGTTCTTCTACTTCCATCATCTCCATGATCTCAGCCATGAGACCAACCTGTGTTTGAGCAATAATGGCATCCTCCAGATGAACACCCCAATCAAAGCTATCGTTCTGTTGAGCTACCAAAGCGTTCGACGTACCACCTTGACTTTGATTATAGTTGTTGGAGTTGTTGTACCCTTGACTGTTTCCTTGGCTAGGTCTGGTGAAACCCGAGGCCAGTACTTTCTCCTTTTAACATTCACGAACAAAGTGTCCAAAATTCTGACACTTATACCACTTGGCTTTGGATTTATCAAAACCAACCTTGGCATTTGAATGCCCACCAATGAACTTTCTTCCGGTTCTGTTCAGGAAACGCTTGGCTCTTCTCAAGATCATGGCCATATTCCACTGAATATCCATGTCCTCCATATCATCCGGATCCACCTGATTAAAGTCTTCTTCTATGGTTTCAGGATCCGTTAGCTTGCCACCAATTAAGTTTACATAGGCAAGCATGCAAGATGAAAACAAAGCCACGTGATCTTCAGCTAATTTGGCTATTGTAGATTGGTTAGCTGAAGATGTGGGAGAAGGATTTCTTGAGGAATTTTGATGATGAGATCCAGAACCAGAACCAGATCCAGATGCTGTATAGCAAGCATGACCACCACAAACTTTTGAATTATCCTCTTCGTGAGAGTTCCCTGAGAAAAGGGTAATTCCAGAACCCGATGACTTGGCTGTGGAAGACATCCCAAAATACATAGAAGGGTCTTGTATTTGAGGTCTCCCTGAGCTCTCTTTTCGTTTTAGGTTCATATCATGTGCTTGAACCTTTCCGATTGCTTCATCAATAGTCATCTCATAAAACTTTGAGTTCTCTCTCATCAAGGTAGTGTATATCTCAAATTTTGGTGGTAGGGCATCTAGAAACTTCTCAACTAACTCCTCATTTGGATAGATGAGGTCAAAAGCTTTCAGCTCAGTTTGCAGATGATAGAATCTAGGGATGAGCTCATCTATGGATTCATTCTCCAGATATCTGAAGCACTCATACTGCTTCCTAAGAAGATCCCTCTTACTCTTCTTTATGTCACTATTTCCCTCGAATCTTTTCTGCAAAGCCTTCCAGATATCCTTGGAGTTATCATATCCTCTAAAGCTGTGAAATAACTCTCTAGTCAAGGCCATAGTAATAGATCCGTGTGCCTTCTTCTCTCTGTCATAAACTTTCTTTTCTTCTTCATCAAGTTTGGAGATAGGCTTGGGAACTTCCTCATCAAGATATGTATATGTGGGATGCTTATAACCCTCTAGAATGGGTATCCATAGTGAAGAATCGATGTATGAGATATAATGCTCAAAGCGTGCTTTCCAATTTGAGTAATCACTTACGTTAAGCAGCTTTGGTGGTTTATGTGGAGTACCTATCTTGTTATCATAGTTAAGCAGGTTACCAACATTCTGAAGATTTTCCATAGGGTAAAACTTAGTCAAAAACTCATAAAGTCAATACAACTTGCGCACTTAAGAAACTGTTTTTGCGTACTTGAGATTTCCTCTTGCGTACTTAGTAAGTACGCAGGAGTAAACGTTAAGTACGCACGAGACAAAGTTAAGTACGCACAAGAATGGTCTTGGGTACTTGTCAAGTACGCACGGAGACTGTCATTTTAGCCAAAAAGGGTAAGTACGCAGGTTACTTTTTCACCTGCTTTCACCAACTTTTTCCGATCACCGGAAATACCTCTGATCTTCAAATTTTGAAGATATGAACAAATTGATCAAGCCAAAAGGTTAGAAAATTGTTTCTAACAAACCATTAATGATCAAAATACTCAAACAAACAAGAAAAAAGTCGGATTTTGAAGGATTTTTGCTTTTAAACTAGCGCTCAAGAGCTACCTCTACTTTATCAAAAAAATCGCCAAAATCAGTCACTTTTCCTTGTAGAAAGGCTGTAGATTGTGTCGAAAATGCTCCTAGCACACTCACAACACTCGAAATCAAGAGCAAATACTCTGATACCACTTGTAGGTCCCTCGGGTGTCTCAGATCATCACATGCAAGTGTGTTCCTGGTCGAACCGGGTGCGGAATGCCGGTGACTAGGTGGAGTATCAATCAACACAAAGTAAACCGACAACAAAGACACAAGATACTTTCAAACTTCGTCTATTGATAATCACAGCCGGTTATAGAGAGAATGAGTGCGTACATACATTCTGTCACTAACAGCTATATATACTAGACCTGTTGCCTGCACACTTAGCACGTGCGCAGGGTTTAACTCATGCGTACTTAGCAAGTACGCAGACTTTGTTCTTGCGTACTTGCTAAGTACGCAGGATATACATCATGCGCACTTACTAAGTGCGCACAACACTTAACAGAAACAGACAAGACTAAGTACATACATATGTGATTACAACTCGATAATCAATACATACAGATACTTAAATACAAGTACAAATACATAAAGACAAGTACATAAGCTAAGACAGCATCTAGAGTGTCTGTCACACAAACGTGCTTCAACAGATTGCCGAAGCACATAGAGGAGGTTCTAACAAAGTCGAAGACAAGGAAGGAAATAGGCTTCCACGACATTGGAATGCCAAACACTTGTGTCACTTCTTCGTATAAGCAATCGTTGATGTAACCCAAGGGGTATTTTATGTTAAATCCTTCGTATGAAGCAAAATGAATGAATGAAATTAACCTTTGAAGTATATTTTCTATCATGTTATCCTATCGAGGGTGAGCTCCTTAACGAACGAAGCTCCATGGGGTCCGGGTAAAACCTCCCCATGTAAAGGGATGAGCTCCGAGGCCGAAACGCTCAACGGGTCCAGGCCTTGACCCTACCCGTATACATGTTGAGTTCCTAAAACAATGCAACTCCATGGGTATCAAGTCTTACGTACCTATGCAACTGGGTGAGCCCCATCAATAATGCTCCATAAGTAACTCATCAAGCTTATGGTTATGCCCAATAAAACCTTAAACATTATAGCACATAATGGGCTTCTTGTAAGATAGGATATTATTTTGTGTTAGTAATAACTTGGAATTATCTAGTATAATGTCTGCAGCATTATGCCTTGATAAAAACTTGAATTGTGAAAACACAAGCAATGGTATACAAAATAAAACAACCAAGCCAAATGTCTCATGCCTTCAAGAAAAATTGAAAGTTCAAACCAACAAGGTAACTCTTTGGTTTAAAATGATTTCACACCAAAACAAATAACTAAGGCTCTTTTGTAACATGGCATATGACCTAGTGAGGTCAAACAATAATCCTAAACCATAAGAGATTGTTTGAAAGGATAAACATCGTACATAAACCAAAGGCCACATAGGGCATAACCGAGTCAACATCAACGACAAATATAAATTGCCTTGCCTACATAGGCTTACAAATGATATAACCACGCAGGGTCTAAAAACAGTAAAAAGTTTAGACATAACAAACACAAACATCATAGTACCATAATTGTTCAAAGATTATCAACATTCAAAAGAAGCGATCAACTAAACAGACGGTTCGCCAGGTTTCTCAGGATCAGTAGTCTCACCAACAATAGACTACAAGTCGGTCTCCACACTCTCCTCAGCAGAAGCAGCAACAGGCTTGTTAGGAGCATCACTGACCGGTAACCCAGAAGGAGCTTGAGTCTTGGTCTCTGAAGTTGAAGCGGTCTTGCTCTCTTTAGTCTTTTTCACCTTTCCACCAAGGGAAATTGATGCAGTGGATTTAGAGCCTCCGGCTTCTTCACGAACACGCATGTTCCCAAGTGTCTTCAGTATAGACTCAACATCTTCCTTCTTTAACCATTATGGCTCCAATGCTTGCAGCTCCGATAGCGGCCTGTCAAAAAACTTAGATAATTCATTAATGTACGGATAAGTAAGCCGCTCCATCTGCTGAATGGCATCAACGGATTCCTGCTCTGTATCGGGATGGTAGTTGCTGCACTCGGCGATTGGCTTCAAGGGCTAGTTCTTATAGCCAGAAACCAACCGAACATGACGGCCTCGCTTAAGAAGCTTCTTGTACACATCACCAAGAGGACCATTGAACTCACTACTGTGAAGGAGGTAGGTGACAACCTGTTGAAAACCGTGCTCGATGAGCCACCTCATCTCTTGTGCAAGAGTTTCTACACGAACCCTCCATTCCCCAACAACAACATCAACGACTTCCCTTTCAACCTGAACCTTCAACCTCTCACCATCCAATACATCCCTTTCAGCATCCATCTTCGCTTTCTCCTCCTCCAAACTATGCTTCAACGAAGCAAGCTTCTCGCTATCAACCTCGTATTGCTTCTAAGCAGCACCCAGTTTCTCCACAATCTCTTTCTCATAATCGGTTAACATGGAAACTTGACTCTGAGCATCTGACAACTGAGATTTCAAAGCTTTATTCCTCTGAGACACACGGTCGACACCTCTTGGCATAAGCACAGAGACCGTCAACACCCTCGGGATAAAAGTAACCAACCTAGCTGCACTCACAAGGATGCGACCGATAAGTGCTTCATTGCAGTCATTGCGCAAAGCATCCCCATCAGCACGAGTAGCAAAGTTGTAAACCATCTCTTGGCAAATAGCACGACTCTTTACAGAATCACTATTCTTCACAGACCAAGAAGGGAGATAAACATCAGTTGCTTCCAATGGGATAAGCTCAGGTTTACGCTTCTCACTAGCATCCGAATCCCCACTCCCACTTTCCCCATCTAAAGGTTATATCTTTAATGTCGAAGGTGTAGATCCAGTGCACCTAGCAATAAAATCGTCGTCATTATCAAAAACTTCAACATGATTTGAAGCTTAGGAAACCGATGCACGAGAACTAGATGTAGCAAGCCTCTTGCTGGAATGAAGAGGGGTGCTACCCTTCTTGACCTTCAGGCGAGTAATAGGCTTCTTACATTTAGCCTTGGCATGCTTAGCACTACCAGCTTCGGAAACACCAACATAAGGTCCGGCCTCGTAACGAACAGATTTGGTCAAAACCAAGACATTAGGTTGACCCTTTCCCAACTCTTTCTTGCCCTCATCAACATCGAAGGTATCATCCAATTGAAGAAAATCCAAAGCGCTCATCTCTGCAAACAAAGAACATGATAATAAGCAAACAAAATTGAAAGAGTACAACAAAAAGGAAATGAAGACATACCCTTCCCCTTGGAAGATAACACAGGAACAAAGGCTGGGTCCCACAACACACTCAACCCAAGCATCACAAGAAACTTTTCCGGATAGACACGAAGGGGAGAGACAAAAGACTTAAGCTTATTATACAAATCAGGGTTTAGAGATGAGACTTTGGGTTCTTTAGGGTTAAGCCGCTCATCAATTCTCATAGGGTTTATGGCAAAAGGAAGCAAATCATTGGAAACTCAAAAGAAGTGGTCCTTCCAAGAACGACGACAGGATATGGTAACTGACACAAGACCTTCTTCGCACTTCGTCTTCTCAACGGTGTACCAATCACCATTCTTCGTAAGACGAAAAAAGGGGCAAAACATGGTAAGATTCAGTTCGTAACCCAAAGATCGACCCAAAAACTCAAAATGAACGACTTTACTAACCCCAACAAGCGACAATTGGCCAAAATTCAGGCGATAATACTTGAGAAAATTCAGGAAAAACACAGAAAATGGAAATGGAAGATTCGAGAACTTGAAATGGTGGCTGTAGATGGCAAACATACCCTCCGGACACTGATCGATAGTTTTCCCCATTATAGTGGCAGTCGGATTGTACGTAGCATCTATTCCCCACCGCTTGTAAAAATCATCAACGACGGTTTGCGTTATTTTTGAGGACTGAATGCTCAAATCATTCTTAGACATTGTTATAAAAGCAAAGAAAGAGTGGGATGATATACTAACCATAACAAAAATTACGATCGGTAGAGGAAGATCAAATGCTAATGAGAGAAAATTCACTTAGTGAAAGAAAGTGGTGAAGTTGAAAGGAGAAAGTGAGAAGGACGGTTGAAAAGGGGAAGGTATTAATTCAAACTTTGAAATGATAAGAGATAAGTAATGAAGACTGACACAGCTGTCATAACATCACATCACCTCGAAAAGCTCGCGCTGCATTACAGGATTCTCAATGAACGAAGCAGAATTAAACATGATTGAATGAAGCATGATTAAGTGAAGGAGGATTGACAGCACAAATTAAGTCAGAAGCCCTCATTACTACGTAATAAGCACTTCTGACTAGGGGGCTTATGACGTCGGTACGTGCACGAAGCAGATACGTACGAAGCAGAACCATTAACCTCTTCCCCTCGACAATGAGGTGACGTGACACAATGGAAAAAGACTCGTTTGGCATCTTCGGGAAGTCAAAGCTACCAAACTACAATGATTAATGACTTAGAAGAATGGGCATTTGTCTCTTTAGAAGACTATGACCTGTTACACTAAAGAGGTAAAGGTCTCACAACAAGCAAATGAAAAAGAAAGAGATACCCCTGCATATAGTAAGAAGTTGGCGACAAACCAGCTCATACAAGCCCAATTTCAGGTACAAAAGGATTGCCTTGGGCACCTAGGTATTTCATTAAAATTCTCGTCTTCACTTTCACACCATCACATCGTACTCCATAAATCTCAATCTCGTTACCTTATCACCTTCAATGATTAGCTATCTTATTCTCACGCCGAAGGCTGATCACAGGAGACCCCCTCCTTCGGTGAGACTATTGGTGTTTTCATCTTAGTAGGTACCTAAAGCAGTTGCTCCAACCAGGAACGTTAAGACCCACACTCTGACCAATATTTGTTGTAGCAACATATATGGTGAACATATTATTATATTTAGTATAAATAAGACGTCTTTGATAAGTTTTGTAACTAATGATTTTATTGCCACTTCCTTTAGCTATAAGGTCTTTACCTTGAAAACAATCTAAATCCTTAAAGACAACATAAAAAAAGTCATACTGTGATAGCCAATCATGCACGGGCCGTACCATACGACCCTAAATGATACCAGTCATATGACGAAGGCCAACTGATAGCGTGTTTTTAGTGTGGTTATAAAAATATATATATATGCATGATCCTGGTAATGGCTCCAAAAACTTGATGCCAAATACAAGAGACATAATATATATCTTTAATAATGTTCGGTTTAGAATCATACAAAATTAGGTTTCAAATTTATAAACTAAAATGATAAATACTTCAACTAAACACACACACAATAGGCAAATGTACCTATCATAGCGTAATATAGTCTGGGTAAGAACCAAGTATCGAACCATGGACACGGATTCCTTACTCAACCCTCGCTATTGTCTGACTAGGATAATAAGTTGGAAAATGGGTTTTGTTTTAAAAAAAGGAAAATGGAAAGTAATTAGGAATGTTATCTCTTTTAAGGTGTTACTCGTGTTGTTATCATTTGCGAATTAATGTTGAATTTTTGTAAGGTTGGTCAAGTTACTAATACTAAACCTTTCGATGGGGGGAGTTAGAATTTCGTAACGAAACAGTGGATACAGTCGGCCACCTATTCCTAATAAGTCCCGGGATCCTAACGGGGTCTCAAGTCTGTCGGCTGTCCCGTGAATTATTATTCGGACTAAGATTATCGTGTCAAATGACGTACATCAAGTCGTGTAACTTCCTTCGGAAAGTTGGAATGCACAACTCCCTCTAGAGCTACTTTATGAATGATCGGACCTAACATTTTCTATTATTAAAATAGTTTCCTTTACTTATAATAATATTTTAAATAAATAAAACTTCCATTCTCAAGATCATGCCTCTTAGCTCCCGCTAGAAGTCCTTTGCAAGCTAACACAAGAGAAGTAAAGTAATACCGACACGAACCATAAGGTTCAGCTTGGAATCAAACGACTCGTTGAATAACCAAACCTCCAATCAACCCATAAGATTAAACCTATACTAATCGGGCCCTTGGTAGCACCAAGATTTGTATATAGATTGTACAAATTCGAATAAGCTTTCAAGCAAGAAGTCTTACTTAAGAAACTTACAAGATTTAAGGTTATTAAGTTGGTTTAAAAATCACTCATTCTTGTCTTTTTAAGATATATTAGAAGAAAGAGTTTAAGAACATAACATACTAAAAATATCTCATTAATTAATTAAAGTTCAACTAACCCGAACAACGCAAGAGGACTAGGCATGAATGACCATACAAGTGACTCCACTAACCCTTAAACAATGTGTGGAAGTGTTCTAACACCAAGGGAGAGTGGGTATAGGTTGCCTCTTGCTTACTCGAACGAGTAGAATCATTTCATATTACAAGACTTAGAAAAGGAAAGTAAACAAAGAAAAGCTAAAACGAACCAAAACCGAGAGAGTTCCGGCTCTAGTAGAGCACTAGGGCCTTCACAACCCTTGGTCTTGGACACCTAAAACACTAGAATGAGCTTGCTATTTATAGGCGAATATTTTGGCAATGCATGGTTGTGCATTGGATTGCACATGCGTGCAAAGTACCTTTTTCTTTCACGTGCATAATCTGGCAGCTTTAAGGAGTGCGGGAGGGCAAACTGGGAATTGCACGGCCGTGCATTGCCCTATTTTGCTCCCCGTTGACTTTTTGACTTCCAGCTTTGACTTCTTGGGTCTAAGTTCGTTCAATTGACTTCCGAATGCTGATTTCTCCTTGATTTTGAGTGATTTCTTCATGTTTTTGTTCAACAAGGGTAATTATCCTGTTGTGAATCAATTGAATAGATTAAGTATCAATTATTATCATATTACCTCTAATGGTGATGAATTTGGGGATAATTATGCATATGTATAATTTACGCCATATCACCAACTGGCCGTCAGCCGACTTAGCAGTAAAAAACGAATCAGCCACTTTGCAAGTTTGATTAAACACGTTTTAAACTGGCCGTATTGATGGCACCATCTCAGTTTGGTAAGAAATAACAACCGGCCGTATTGATGGCAGCATACGGGTCGGGTCTTATCACGTATGACTCAATGTTATATGGGTCGTATATCAATTTTTGATCGAATGTATAAATTGTTATCTAAAGACTAGTTCTTAGAAGTCAAGTATAAACACATTGATTATGAAATGGGTTCAACCCGAAAAGCGGATAAAGTTTGATAACCTAGGGCACTAAAGAAAACTGAAAACGTTTAACAAAGGTGAGTTTCATGGACATTTTCAAAACTATGATACATGTGTTTAAAAGTGTAATTATATGAACTACACTAAATATCTTGAAAATTTGAGAACATGCTAAAAGCATGAACAACTCAGGGGTATGCGTAGGTATATGATGTGTTGTAACTATATATATATTTTTATAAAGATTTTTACACAATTAGTTTTAAAAGGGGTTTTCACCAAAGACTAATCACACACACACCGGGCAAGTGTACCCGTCGGATAGCAATATAGTAAACGTAAGAACCGGGTATCAATCCGTGGATACGGTGGAATGCAATAGTGAACCAGAACTAAGATTTAATCAAGTGATGGTAAAAAGATATTTTGAAGAGTTTGTTTAAATAACAAGCATGCAAATATATAAAGCTAAAGTAAAATCGCAAGTTAAACAATCAAGGAAGAAAGATCACTTCAGTGTCGAATCTATCTAGAATACATTCAATACGCTCATGGAAACATGGCAATTACACGAAACATAAATTGACTAAATTCTCGTCAAAGACATCTAATCAAATGACTATTTGGAAAGCTAGAATGAATAATACAAACTAACCACCTAAAATCATGTAATGAGACTCACGTGTTGTAATCATGTCAATGTTTATAAAGATTGAACTAGCTTCCGATCAAGGTACACTAATCCAACAACTAGTTGGAAAGATAATATGAGAAACACACTACCCACCTCAAGTTGATTAAACTAGACAACAATATGCACTTCTTTAACATACAATGTTCATACAAATTTTACATAAATTAGGAAAATGTGTCAACAAATCCTAGATAAACATATAACTAAGCATGAAACATCATAACAAACACTTTGTCTTTCCAAACATAAGCATAAGGATACACATTCAAGAATCATAAATCATAAGAAAGACTTCATCTAGTCAAAAGCCATAAACTAGCATACACCAATTCATGAATATAAGCATACACCATAGGTTTTCCAACATAATATAGCATACACAAATACAAGTCTTACAAACAACTTTAGATTCTCAAACACATAATTTCATTGAAGAATAATCACACGATTGTCATAACATTAACACAATGATTGCCAAAAATCCATAAATGTTGTCAGACGATTCTAAACTTCATCTAAACCAAAGTGAACAAGAGTTTTAGCTCATCATGAGCTCAAGAATGACAAATAAGCAGGGAAAAATGGCAAGAAACATGATAGAAATACAAGAAGTAAACCACTCTTCCAAGCCTAGATGTTGTTGTTGATGTATGGTGATCTTCTTGATGTTACAATCCTCCCTTGAAGCTTGAAATGTGGCTGGAACAAAGTTGATTCGAGCAAAAAACAGTGGGTTTTTGCTCTGAATGTTGAATATCTGAGTGAAGAAGAAGCTTATGTATTTATAGGCTGAAGGAGGCATGATTGCTCCATATGGGGAGGCACGACCGTGCCTGTCGCTTGGGCGCGACCGTGCCTAAGGTCTAGCACGGTCGTGGGACAGATGGTTGACCGATCCAGAGATTCTATTGGGTCCCATTGAACGAGGAAGTACGACAATGAGGTCACGGTTCAGACTCACGGGATAACATGCGGCCATGGGGCGTTGGAGCATGGTTGTGCTCGAGAGAATGGCTTGGCACGGTCGTGCCAGATGCAGGGCGCGTCCGTGTCTAGGGTTTCCAAGCTTGGCGCAGCCATGCCAAGTAGGGGGCACGACCGTGCCTCCAACTCAGAAACCCCAACAACTTAATCTTTTATCCTGAAATTCTCTTGTTTGTTCACTTAGCTTCACAAAAACCTACAAAACTGGAAATGAAGCAGATAAGTGTCTAAACGTGGAAAATAACCAAGAATTGATCATGAAATGAGCGAAGTTTTGTGCCAAAAATATGTGTAAATTCTAACACATCAAACAACCCCACACTTGAACATTGTTCGTCCTCAAGCAAAATCAAAATAAAACAAAACTTCCAATGGCATTATGGATCAATTCAGAAAACCGTAAGCATTAATAAACTTATAAAGGTTTGAATTTTTTTTCAAGAAATGCAATGTTGACTAAATGAAACCCAAGGAGCCAATTAAGTAACAATCAATGAGCAAATGAATATGCCTTAGAATTCATTAGCATGCAGCCTTATACCCCTCACAATGTTCACACACACTCGGGTATATGTATGATCATACAAATAATGGTGTATGTATAGAACACTCAAATGCCAAGACAATGAATCATGCATAAGTCATAAGCTTGTTAAAAATCAAATCTGTACCAACTAACATGAAACAAAACATAAATCAAGAGGACTTTGAGCGGGTTGTAACTTGGCTATGGCTAAGGGTAAGGAAGTGGAATTTGAAAGTGGCTAAATGGCTAAAAACCCGGCGGCTATGCTAACTCAAAAACTATTACACTTTCAACATAAAAATAAACTAAATAATATTTTCCTTTAGATAAGAGCTAACAATCGGATTCTTTACATCTTTTCTCACTAAATTGCTTTTATCGGCTATAATTCACCTAATTTTGGTGATTATATATATATATATATATATATATATATATATATATCTATTTGAATTCTTTTGAAGGGAACTAAGTAAATATGCATCTTTCCTTGGCTAAAAACTTCTCAAGAAATAACATTTACACAAAAAATAAACTATAAAATTAACATTAGCCAACCGGATTTCTAACATGGGTAAAAATAAAATACAAAATAAAAGCCTAATGTGGCTATGTGGCGGTGTATATGTGGGTAAAAACAAGAAAAGTACGTGATAGGCTCAACGTGGCTAACTAGTGGATGTGTTCGGGTGAGGGAAAAACAAGAATAAAAAGGCTCACAAAGTGGTTAATCTTAATGCCTCAATCATTTTTATGCAATATTTATGTTTATGATTTTGAAATGTATATTAAAAGCAAGTTCTAACAAGCATGAAACATCCGGCACACTCAAATCCGAAAAAACGAGAGTAAACAATGTCTAAAGCTATCAAGGATAAAAAAAAACTCACGGAAATGTAAAGGAATGGGTGTAAGCAAAATGGTACATGCAATTCATTCGTTTAGCCCCCTAAAACTCATGGTTATCACAAAAAAATTGGGTTTGACTTGATGGAATTTCTATCTTGATTGCTTTCGAAAAGTCAGACCTCTAATATTTACTAAAAACGTGAATGCTAAACGGTTAACTTTTATTCTATTTTTGTGTTTTTAAATTTTTATAAAACTGCTTTAGTGCCAATAAAAATTATTAAGGAAGATTTTGCAAAAAAATGAAGTGATAAAATGCTTAAAAGGACAAACCTCAGGTGAACACATTCCCACCCTACACTTAGAATCATACATTGCCCTCAATGTATAACAAAAAATAATGCAAAGTGAAGAATGAACACCCAATCCCACACTTTAGAAATGTACATTGCCCTCAATGTACACAAAAACATGCAATGCAAAAGTGGATGCAATGCAATGGAGTGTGAAGGGAGAACTGAAATTTCCCTCGTGTCGGTCTCGGTCAAACTCAAATGGCCTACCCACAAACATGACGTTCCAAGCAGTTCCACAATTCCAAGATCTAAGCATGACTAACAAAATCAAACACAGATCAGCAACATCAAGCCAAAAATATATACGGGAAGGGTAAAGATATATCCACATACAACCAAGAGATAAAATAAAAGTACAACAAAACAACCACAACAACGTCGAAGCGTGAGAATAGAGTTTGTACAACATGAGACTAAGTACAACTCATCAAAAGGTGATACCAAAAGGCAATGGGAGGTACTACTCCCATTGCATCCCCTCCAAGTCGATGTCGGCGGCACCACCCCCCTCGGCTCCTCCTGCTGGTGGTGCTGATGGTGGTAGAGTATGATGGGCTGGAGAGTGATGAAGAGGTGGTGATGGCTGGTCCTCTGGCGCAAGGTAGAATGGAACAGGAACTACATAGGGCGCCCCGCCAACAGCAGCAACAACGCACTGGGCCTCATACTGCCAGGTCCTGTAGCACATAAACAAATCATGAGGGATGATAACTGGAGGTGGTGAAGATGGTGGACGCGGTGTAGAAACTTGGTCGGCCTCGGTATTCTCGTGATGCTCATGCTCCTGCTCCTGCTGAGCCATGTGCGCCTGGTGGGCCGCGGCTATGGCCTCCTCCTCGGCCTGAACTACATCTGGATCTGGACTCGGACGGTCTGGATCCCAAATCCTAGCCCACCTATCAACCAATCTCGGACCCACCGGTGTACGTCTAACCACGTGCATGTTCTGAAGGGTCTGCACGGTCATCACTGATGTCTCTGCCACCGGAGTCAAATACCTAATCAACTCATCTGTCAATAACTGATAGTGCCTTGCTAACTCGATCAAAAAGTGACCTCTACAGATGGCACTCGAAACATCTTTCCTAGAACTATTGACCAAGTACCCCGCAATGCAGTGCGCAAGATTACAGTTGCGCAGGCGTACAAGGCAGTACAAGTAAATCAGCTTTCAAAGATTCACAACTGTCTCCCCCTGTCATTGACCAGAAATGGAATACACAATGCAGCGGTGCAGAACACGGTGAAGAGGATCTCGAAGGCTCGAAGCCTTGGTCAGACCCGGATCATACATACCAAAACCAAACTCGTGCCAGAACAGGTCCTTGTCTTTCTCAGACGGAAACTCGGTAATCCCATCGGTGAACAACTCGGCCGGGATCTCATGTCGGGTGTACAAACCAAGTAACCTCCCAAATCGGGCCACTGACATCACGCGCCACTCGCCGCCTAATCTAAACCAAATAGTCTTGGGCTGCTCCAAGTTCGAGCACAGGTAATCAAACTGATATGTGGAGAAAAACTACATCACAAGCTCTACATACTGAACGACATGCAACCTGAACAACCGGCGCCACAGGGCATTACTAGATCATTCCATCGGTCCCTCTGACTGATGGCCTCAATAGCTGCTAAATCCAGGCGTCGCGCGGCCAAAATCTGGTCTCGACGCGGCCAAAATTCGCTCTCGACGCGGCCAAAATCCGCTCTCGACGCGGCCAAAGAACATCCAAACGGGCCTTGTTCACATGCTCATTGAGGTCAAACTCAAGGTACGGGTGATCTCTGTTTCCAGCCATCTACAAGAGAAAGAATAATAAAGATCAGATCAATTATGAAGACGTCAGAAGAATTTATGAAGTTTTTGACCTGATTTATGAAGGGGCACGACCGTGCCTGGGGTTAGGAACGATCGTGCCTAGGTCAGAAATGCAAGCCCATGGCCACGTGGTGACTGACCACGGGTGCCACAACCCGGACACAATTCCGCGCCAATTGTCGGGCACGACCGCGTCTAGGTCAACACAAAGGGGGCACAACCGTGCCCCAACCCTGACCTTCACTTCCTGGGCTTACAGGCCGAGCACGACCGCGCCAGGTCACGAGCGCGACCGTTTTCGTCCAAAATTAGGGTTTTCTGAGACAAAATCCAACTTTTTAACACTGATTATGAAGGGTCTTGTACATGTAACTAACCCAGGAAGTTTCCGAAATCGTTTCTCAACTATTAATCTACTAAAAACCACAACAACATATCAAACAAATAAAAACCTAGAAATTCTATAAAAACTAAACTTTTTACAAGAATCAAAGGTCCTATCTAGATAAAAACGAACAAGATCCGTTAAGGGAACGTACCTGAATCGAGTGGAAGGTGAAAACAACGAAGGGAGATCTTAGGGAAAATCGCGTGGGGAGAGTTCTAGTCGTTGTGCGAGAGTCTTGAGAGTTCTAGGGTTAAAAAGCTTTTTATACTGACCCTCCAAAACAAGAGGCACGGCCATGCCAAGGGGTTGGGCACAATCGTGCCAGGCCTTGAGGCGCGACTGTGCCTATATGGGGCACGACCGTGTGTAAGAACCAGCAGACACAGAACCCTGAGTTTTTATGCAGACTATACCAAACCCGACTGCGATTCTTCCAAACTAAAATTCCTAAAAATTCAGAAGTCATACCTGAGATGTTCCCAACATTATACTCAATCCGCAATATCCATAACACATCCCGATAACCTAAACTCGAAAATAAATGATAAAATCCTGGAAAATTGAAAAATAAAAACAGGAAAATAAAATAGAAGACCAAAGTTAAGAAATACTACCAATGATGATACCGAAATAGGCTAAGTTTATTAACATGTCGTTAGCTAGACTCAAGTCGCCTAATTAATTAGTCCTTGGGGTGGAGGTCCACTACCTCCAATGCCGAGTCAACCGGTCCGTCAATGTATGGCTTGAGATGATGACCGTTGACTTTGAAGATCCTCCCATCTTCATGCTCAATCTCGAGGGTTCGATAAGGAACAATTCCCTAACCGTGTAAGGACCCGTCCATCGAGACTTCAACTTCCCGGGAAACAACCACAACTTAGAGATGCAAAGCAACACATGACCACCCACTCGGAATTCCTTCTTTCCCTTTAAGCGTCGGTCATGTAAACTCTTAGTGCGCTCCTTGTAAATCATGGAGTTTGCATATGCTTGATTTTTCAACTCCTCAAGCTCGTGAATCTGAGTAAATCGGCTCTCCCCCAAATTCACCAAGTCAAGATTCACCTCATTCAATGCCCAATACGCCTTATGCTCTAATCCACCGGAAGATGGCATGCTTTCCCATAGATCAACCTAAATGGTGTGGCACCAATAGGCATCTTATACGCAGTTCGGAAAGCCTAAAGTGCATCATCTAACCTCTCCGAACAATCCTTACGGTTTTGACCAACCATTTTTTCCAAGATCCGCTTAATGCCCCGGTTCGTGACCTCTACCTGTCCACTGGTCTGTGGATGGTAGGCTGTGGAGAGTCTATGGATTACACCATATCGTGATAGTGTGTTCTCCAACTAGGAGTTGTAGAAGCGGGTCCCACGGTCACTAATAAGAGCTTTGGGGGCACCAAAGCGAGAGAACAGCTTCTTCAAGAATCGCACAACCACCCTAGCATCATTACTGGGCAAGGCTTGAGCCTCGGCCCACTTAGAAACATAATCAATAGCCACTAGGATATAACGGTTGCCATGAGAAGCTGGGAAAGGTCCCATGAAATCTATGCCCCATGCATATTCCTCGACGAAATGTTGCTCGCCCTCTTGCAAGCGTCACAAGCACGTATCATATCATGAGCGTCCCGGAATATAGTAGGCCAGTAGAATCCGTCGTCAAAGACCTTCTTCACGGTCAAAGTAGCTCCATGGTGTCAACCTGTCGGACACTCGTGGCAGTGTCTCAGCACCTGACGTTCCTCATCTCCGAGCACACTCCAGTGCATGATCTGATCAGCCCCGACTCAAAACAAATAGGGTTCCTCCCAAAGATAGTGCTTCACATCCGCACAAAACTTTCGCTTCTGCTGATGCGTCAAGCCTTTAATCACAACCCCACTCGCAAGAAAGTTTGCAAAATCAGCAAACTAAGGACACTCCTCATCCTGTGTCTGTACGTGCATGAGAAACTCGTGGGGGAAATTGTCATTTATGGATGACCCCAAAAGTTCAGATGAAGCTGAGCACTCAAGACGGGATAAGTGGTCTGCAGCGACATTCTCAGCACCCTTCTTATCGCGGATCTCAATGTCGAACTCCTGAAGCAGCAAAACCCACCGGATCAGTCAGGGTTTGGCATCCTATTTGCTAAACAGGTGTGCCGAAGAGCTGCATGGTCAGTGAATACAATGGTCTTTGATAGGATGACATATGACCAGAATTTATCGAAAGCGAAGACAACGGCTAGGAGCTCCTTCTCTGTCGTGGTGTAGTGCTCCTATGCGTCATTGAGCGTCTTGCTCGCATAATAAATCGGGTGAAACTGCTTCTCTCTCCTTTGTCCTAAGACCGCCCCAATAGCGAAGTCACTCGCATCACACATAATATCAAATGGAAACTCCCAATCAGGAGCCACCATGATAGGGGCATTCACCAACTTCTCCTTAAAAAAATTGAATACTTTGAGGCACTCGTCGGAGAACACAAACTGGGCTTCCTTTTCAAGAAGCTGGGTCATCGGTCGAGCAATCTTAGAAAAGTCTCTAATGAAGCGTCTGTAAAAGCTCGCGTGACCAAGGAAACTCCGAATAGATTTCACAGAAGTAGGCAATGGGAGCTTAGATATAGTATCAATCTTGGCTCGATCAACCTCAAGCCCCGAGCGTGAAATCTTGTGCCTAAGAACAATGCCCTCCTTCACCATGAAGTGTCATTTCTCCCAATTCAACACCATATTGGTCTCCTCACATCTGGCCAACATCTTGTTCATATTCCCGAGACAATGATCAAAGGAACTCCCAAACATAGAAAAATCATCCATGAAAACCTCCATGGAGTCCTCAATCATGTCATGAAAAATGGCCACCATACAACGCTGAAACGTGGCCGGAGCATTTCACAATCCAAAGGGCATCCGTCGATAAGCAAATGTGCCATAGGGACATGTGAATGTCGTCTTCTCCTGGTCCTTAGGAGAAATCAGGATCTGGAAGTAGCCATAGCCAGAGAAGCCATCTAGAAAACAGTAGAACATCTTCCCCGACAATCTCTCTAACATCTGATCAATGAACGGGAGGGGAAAATGGTTCTTCCTAGTAGCAGCTCATTCCTCTCGTTGGTGATGCCAGTCATACCTCCCTTCTTGGGGACAACCTGAACCGGGCTAACCCAAAGCGAATCAGAGATGGGATAAATCAAACCAGCGTCAAGTAGCTTAATCACGTCTTTCTTCACCACCTCCTGCATGTTCGGGTTCGACCTCTTCTTGTGCTGCACAACTGGCCTGAACTCATCCTCCATAAGAATCTTATGGGTATAAAAAGAGGGATTAATTCCCTTAATGTCCATAATCCTCCATGCAATGGCCTGCTTGTGCTATTTAAGCACTTATAATAGCCTCTCCTTCTCATCACTCATCAAATCAGAGGCGATAATAACGGGTAATCGAGACTCACCATCTAAAAAGGCATACTCCAAATGGCTCGGGAGCTCCTTAAGCTCAACAGGTGGTGGGTCCTTAACAGAAGGTCACTCTTTCGGCTCAGACTCTCTATCAACAATCTCAAACACCTCTGGACACAGGGTAAACTCATAGCCCTTCAGGCTGTACATCTTCTTCGCAAACTGATCCTCACCAACTGGATCAAGTGTCTCTCCTCCTACTATCTGCGTGTCTAAAGACTCCTCCTCAGTTGTGTCCTGGAGATGATCACTCACACAAGAGTAGACAGTCTCAATGAAGTAGAGTGAATCATCCTGATTCTGGGTGTGCTGCATGGATCTCCCAACGTCAAAGGTTACCTCCTCTTCATCCACCCGAATACACATCAATCAAGGCCTTGGCGGTGTCTAGGAACGACCGACCTATGATAATAGGAACATTCTTGTCCTCATCTATATCTAGAATCACAAAGTCTACAAGAAACAAAAAGCGATCAACCTTAACCAACATGTTCTCCACTATCCCTCACGGATACTTGACCGAACGATCGGCCAACTGGATGTTAGGACATAGAAGTGTGATAATAGGCCTTGTAATAGTTTAGATCTTATATGTCTATTTTTTTTTAATGTTTTTGTTAAGTTCTGCAATAGGCGAACTTAATAAGTTCGCCTAGGCCTAGTTTAGGTGAACTTGTTAAGTTCGCCTGTGGCAGAACGTGTCACACCCCGACCGATGGCGGAATCATCGGGGCGGGACATGTAGACTGTTCATAAGCACAAGGTTGACTAAATTGAAATATATTAAACTCCAAATTCCATTACAATCATTCAAACAAAACCAAATCCAAGACAGAAACAATAATTCAAAACATAGACTTCTTTATTTAAATTAGCTAAGTCCAATGCCTAAGTGTAGCACATCTTGATCAAACTCACACATTAGTACCAGAAACATGAATAAAACAAAGTCAACTAAAAAGTTGGTGAGTATAACACAGGTTTGTATATAGATAGCATATAGTTGTAAAACAAATCCTTACATAACATGATAAATAAGGCATTTATGGGGAGCTGCTATTGTGTAACTAAGTACAATCAAACCTTTGTAACTAGCATTCAAATTGTGTTGTCGGTATCAATCACCCCAATCTGGGTGGGTTTGTCAGACTCAATAGATCTATCATTGAAAACCGTCGGCTTGAATAGTTAATAATTGCACATAAGTGTTCAAAAAAGTTAGCACACATAGCACTCGGGCATAAAGCTCAAATTGCACACATGGATGTAAATAGGATTTGTATTTGTGTTGTTTGGGTAAATGTAAGCATGTAATTTGATAGAGTTCATGTTTCACCCCAAAAGTGTAAAAGAGTAAAAGGGGCTATGAAATACTCACTTGTATCAAAATGTAGTAGCTAACAAGAGCGTTGGGTAATTCAAGTGATTTGCAACTCACTAAGTTTGACCTAGAGTGAAATAGTGTAAATTTGGATTAATAATATGTACAATGTCTAAGGACATTCTAAGGTTTTCAATAGGAATGGGAGCATGGATTTGTGAGAAGGGTTGGTGTATTCATTTGCGTTGGTATTTGAATGAATATGTAAGTTCAATTAAATAATGAAAGATTTAAGGTTTAATTTGCATAAATTAACTAAAATAATAATTTAATTATTTTTATTTAGTTATTCATGAAAATGTGTCAAGAGGCATTTTAAATATATATTAGAATATAATGATTTGTGTAGGTTTGAATAAAACAGTTATATATAAAACTTTTATTTTAAATTTATTACTTTTTAATCCATTAGAAATGACTTAATTAATTTGATTAATATTTCCAAGTTGATAATTTAGTTTATGAAACCAATTCTGGCTTTTGAGTTTTATAAAATAATTTTTATAAAAGAAAATGAGTTTATATTAAAATAACAGAAGAAATAGGTTCTGACCCAAGGTAGCACAACCGTGTCAAATGTATGGCGCGACCGCGCTTAGGCACGGGGCACGACCGTGCTTAGGCATGGGGCGCGACCGTGCTTAGGCATGTGGCGCGACCGTTCTTAGGCATGGGGCACAGCCATGTCTGGACAAGAGGCACGACCGTGCTAATCGATTAGCACGATCGTGTCTGAATGTTCCAGAACCTAAATTGTCTAAATCCTGTATTAATATTAGGTGAATTCATCGGGCTTTCAATTGTTGGGTGTTTGCGAATCTAACCATATATTTTAATTGAACGGAGATCATGTCTAGGGTGTAGTTCGATTAAACCAAAATGTAATGAACCCTAGATTTTATTCGGGTTCAATTCGGTAGTATAAGCCCTGTATAGGTTAGGGATTTCATTCACAGGATTGAAATAAGTCTAAGGATGTGTTTACTTACCTTAAACGATATCGAATTGGTGGAGTTCGACTAAACGGAGTTCCGATTTCGGCGCGTTGATCCTTGGCGTCTTCTGCTGGGATTCCGGCACGATTGATGTGGGGAATGTGATTACAGAAGCTTGAAGAATATGTGCAGGGGTTTGATTTCGAGAGTGTTTCGAGAATTGGATGAGGTTGAGGGAAGGAGATGAAAATATGATGGTTTTGTTTTCTAATTACTAATGTGATTAATCAAGAGTGTTTGGTTATTGATGAACGTCTGGAAATGGCACAAAAGACGTTACAATCGCAGACTCGAACAAACTTTGTGATTAAGGTAGTGTTTACATTTCATCTGAGTTTCAGGCGCGACCGTGCCAGTTCTCGGCGCGACCGTGTTTACGGAGCGCGACCGAGCCAGGTCATGGCGCGACCGTGTTTACGGGGCGCGACCGTGCCAGGTCATGGCGTGACCGTGCCGAGTGATATTTTGATAATTTTCAAGACTAGTCCTTGTAGTTTGTGAGATAGCGTAGGTTTGTTTCAGTTGTTATTGTAGCAATGTAAAATGTGTGTATGTACTTTTAACATTATGATAATACTCCTTAATTGCACATGAAAATAGTAAATGATGTGACACAACGTTTTGAATGTGAACATTAGATTGAATTTGTCATTTATTGCACAATATGAAATACTAGGAAAAACATGGATGTTACAGTATCCCCTAGTTGAGGGAATTTCGTCCCGAAATTTAACTAGTCGAGGCTACTGAATCGGCAAAAAGATGGGGGTACTTGAGCTTCATTTGGTCATCTGGTTCCCAAGTGAATTCAGGACCACGCTTAGACTCCCAACGAACTTTGACAATAGGAATACGACTTCGCTTGAGTTGCTTGATTTCACGATCCATAATTTCTACCGGTTTCTCAACGAAGTGCATCGTTTCATCAATACGCACGTCATCAAGTGGTATATGGAGATTCTCATCAGCGAGACATTTTTCAGATTAGATACATGAAATGTAGGATGCACATTGCCAAGAGATGGAGGTAACTCGAGTTTGTAAGCCACTTTCCCAATCCTTTCAAGGATTTTGAATGGGCCAACATAGCGAGGGGCTAACTTGCCTTTCTTTCCAAAACGGATCACACCCTTCCAAGGGGACACCTTAAGAAGAACAAGGTCACCGACTTGGAATTCCAAGGGTTTTCGTCGTTTATCGGCATAACTCTTTTGCCGACTTCTCGCTGTTCGGATGTTGTCACGGATTTGAATAATCTTGTCGGATGTTTCTTGAATTAGCTCAGGACCGGTGATTTGTGCTTCACCAATCTCGTTCCAACAGATAGGAGAACGACACTTGCGACCATAAAGAGCTTCGAATGGAGCCATGTTAATACTTGTATGGTAGCTATTATTGTAAGAGAACTCAATGAGGGATAAATGTGAATCCCAATTGCCACCAAAATCGATTACGCAAGCTCTAAGCATGTCTTCAAGTGTTTGGATTGTTCGCTCGGTTTGACCATCAGTTTGGGGATGGTAAGCCGTGCTCAAATCTAATCGTGTATCTGTAAGGCTCCAAACCCGGGAGGCCTCACTCGTTGGATTTACTCATTCACAAACAGTTCTTAAACATGAGTATCAAATAATGCAGCGGAATCATTCATTCAACATAACTAAAAACTTGTTCATACATGCGGAAGCGTACATTGTCAATTACATAAACTTAACATAAACAACTCATAACGGGATGCCAGTCTTCATGATCGACCGGGTAACTCTTCTCGCTTGCCAAGCATCACCGTCCATCGTCCATACCTGCCTTAATCTGAATGTGCATACTAAAAAACGTCAGCTACGCTGGTGAGTTCTAGCATTTCATAAAAACTTTAACATCAACATTTGCCAAAAACGTATCATTCATTTAGTAAAAACCTTTCACAAAAGCAGGTAATAATTTAACATCTTTAAAAAAAAGGTTTCGTACCCATATCATCATCAACATCATAATCATAAACACCGTTAAACGGATCGTTCATTAAAACTTTTAACATTCATTTAAGTCATACATTATTATCTAAATCTGTGTTACCCTTCGTTCCGTCATTTAGTATGGTATTGCCCCTAAGGCTTAACTGCACGAAGACCGACAATACCATACATTCCGTCAATTCCCTTATGGTATTGCCCCTAAGGCTTAACTGCACGAAGACCGACAATACCATACATTCCGTCAATTCCCTTTTGGTATTGCCCCCAAGGCTAACTGCGCGAGGACCGACAATACCCATTCAGTTGCCCTTATGGCTCTCATGTCCATAAACCGACAACTTCCATCGACGGTTATGACTCTCAGCCATAACATCGTCGGATCATAATTTAACCTTATATGGGGTCACGTTAACCCCTGAGTAACCGTCGTTACTCCCTTTTATCAGTTGTACAACATCATAACCATTGGCATGCCACAAAGACATGCCCCTGTTGTTCTTGTGGCAACTATGGCTCGCTGTCCATAATCTACCACAAGGCTGGGAATCTCATTCCCAGACTTCATTCGTCAATTCCATTCATTCGACAGATTAGATTTGTAATGACTTCTTTAAAACCTTTACCTCTTTCTCTTCTCATTAAACATTTCCTCAATTAAACCGTTCATAAAGCATTCGTAACCCTTTTTGGCAAAAACATTTCAAAACCTTTCCTTTCGTAAACATCGTTTCAACATTTCAAAACCTTTCCTTTCGTTAAACATCATTTCGTTAAAACATCATTTCGTTAAACATCATTTCGTTAAACATCATTTCGTTAAACATCATTTCGTTAATCATTTCGTAAGTATGCACACCAGCCCAAAAACATTAACAAAACATTTAAAAGAGGGCTCTAGAACTCACCTTATAAGCTAGTCTCGGTTGTCCTAAACAAAGGTCCAACAACGTCACTTCCGATCTGAATTGATTAATTAAATACACATCAGACCTAAATCCCGACTCTAACGGTTTACTCGTTCTGTTACAGGTGAATACACTGACTTCACTTACTGATGCAGACCTATCGAAACTACTTAGTTTCGACAGGTGCAGGCCCATCGAAACTTCTAGTTTCGACAACTGCAGGTCACTCGAAACTTCTAGTTTCGACAACTGCAGGTCACTCGAAACTTCTAGTTTCGACAACTGCAGGTCACTCGAAACTCTAGTTTCGATACCTGCAGAACTCAGCTATCTTCTCCAAAAACCCTAACTTTCGCATGCAGGTCCGATCTTGTCAAGATCCGGACTTTTTGCATTCAAAACGTGTATTTTCCCTTCGTGATTCCAGATTTATAACCCTTTCCTCATTTGGTTTATAAAAACCCGTCATTTTCCCGAAAATACCCGAAAACCCAAAAACGAACAAAAACTCAGATTTGGTTCGGGTGTTACCTGATTTCGAGATTCTGATCCGGAGGTTTTGCTCACGAGTTCAGTAGCAACAAGCTCCTTCAATCTCGGGTCGATCCGCCAACTTTCTCTCTCTACGGTTTCTCTCTCTAGATTCTTGCAAATGAGAGAAATGGTGTGTGTGTTGGCTATTTAAAGGGAGGAAACCCCCCCTTCCTTCAAGTTTGCCGGCCCAACCGGCCCGGCCCGTTATGCCTCGTTCTTTTATCCCGTTCGTCCCGGTTCAACCCGTTATTTAAAATCCTCATTTATTTTGGGATGTTACAAGTCTACCTCCCTTACAATAGGTTTCGTCCCCGAAACCTATCATAAGTCAAACAGTTGAGGGTACGACTCCTTCATTTCCGTCTCCGTTTCCCATGTAGCTTCCGATCCCTTCCGGTGCTTCCACTGGACTTTAACCAACTGGATAACTTTGTTACGTAAACGTTTCTCTTTCCTGTCTAGGATGGCCACAGGTTCTTCGATGTAGTTAAGGCTGTTGTCGACCTCGATGTCCGTAAGTGGTACGTGAGCCGATTCATCCGCCAAACACTTTCGCAAGTGTGATACATGGAAGGTAGGATGAATCCCACTTAACTCATCAGGCAATTCCAACCGATATGCGACTTCACCAACCCATGCCATAATCCTGAATGGTCCGATAAACCTCGGACTTAACTTTCCTCTCTTTCTGAATCGTATGATTCCCTTCCAAGGCGACACTTTCAACATTACTCTATCCCCAACATTAAACTCAATAGGCCTTCGTCGTTTATCCGCATAGGATTTCTGACGATCTTGGGCGGCCTTCATGCGTGCTTTGATCTGATCAAACCTTTCCGATGTTTCTTTAACGACTTTGAGACTTCCCAATTCCTTCTGTCCAATCTCACCCCAACAAACCGGGGTCCTGCATCTTCTCCCATACAACATTTCATAAGGCGGCATACCTATCGTCGTGTGATAACTGTTGTTGTAGGAGAATTCAGCTAACGGCAGATGGCTGTCCCAACTGCCACCGAAGTCGATAATACAAGCACGAAGCATATCCTCCAATGTCTGAATGGTCCTTTCGGACTGACCATCCGTTTGCGGGTGGAATGCTGTGCTGATATTAAGCCTCGTGCCCATCGCCTCGTGAAATCTTTTCCAGAACTTCGATGTGAATCGTGTGTCCCGGTCAGATACGATCGTCTATGGCATCCCATGCCGTGCTATTATTTCATTAATAAACACTTCCGCTAACCTTTCCGACGAGAACGTCTCGCGAATAGGTAGGAAATGAGCACTCTTCGTTAAACGGTCCACAATTACCCAAATGGTGTCATGACCTTTAGCTGTGCGAGGTAGCTTAGTTATGAAGTCCATGGTAATGTGTTCCCACTTCCATTCCGGTATATCAAGTGGTTGAATCTTTCCATACGGTTTCTGGTGCTCGGCCTTTACTTGCGAGCAAGTCAAGCACTTGCTTACATACTTCGTCACGTCACATTTCATTCCAGGCCACCAGTATTCCCTCCTCAGATCTTGGTACATTTTATTGGTACCGGGATGGATAGAGTAACGAGACTTATGAGCCTCATCCAAGATTTTGGTCCTAAGCTCGCCACCCATAGGTATCCATATCCGCCCAAAACGTGTCCTAACACCAAGGGTGTTATATTCCAACTTGTCCTGTTGGCCAACCATCCTTTCCTTCTTTATGTTTTCCTCTTTAAGTGCCTCATCTTGAGCCTTTTCAATTTCTCTCATCACATCTGAAGTTACCACCAACTGGCAAGCCTTCACTCTAATAGGAGTAGGCACATCCTTTCGGCTTAGAGCGTCAGCCACCACGTTTGCCTTTCCAGGGTGGTATATGATTTCACAGTCATAATCTTTCAGAAGTTCCAACCATCGTCTCTGCCTCATATTAAGCTCTCTTTGTTCGAAGAAGTATTTCAAACTTTTGTGGTCGGAGTAAATAGTAAACTTCACCCCATAGAGGTAGTGCCTCCATATTTTCAATGCAAATACGACAGCAGTAAGTTCCAAATCATGAGTCGGATAATTGACTTCGTGAACTTTCAACTGCCGCGACGTATATGCAATCACTCTCCCGTTGACAGATCCTTGTGTAGTCTTGACTATACCTCTCTCGTTCTTGATAGACGTTATCTTTTTCAGCATCGTACATCCCTAGTCGGTCTTTCACATCTAACCGTTAGGGTTCTTATATCGTCATTCTATGTGAAATGTCTTATCAAACTCGGAGTCGTCCACAGAAGACTCCTTGGCCATAATTTCAACTCCTCGTTCAGGTTATCCACCTTTCCATCTGGATGGTTCCTATCGATCGTCTCTCAACTATTTGGATCATTGTGTATACCTCATAAGCTGTCCATGGTGCATTCGTCCTTGAAGGACCATACCATGTCGTTCTCGAATGAATCATAATATCCCGTTCCTGAATGATTCCTACTATCAAGTTTCCTAAGGTACCGTACCATCTCATTCCCGAAGGAACCACATCGTCTCGTTCCCTAAGGAACCATATGCTTCATTCCAGAAGGAACCTTATCGCTTCGTTCCCGTAGGAACCGTATCGCTTCGTCCCCGTAGGAACCGTATCGCTTCATTCCCGTTGGAACCGTATCGGGTATCCCCCGAACATATGAGGTATCCCTTATCACACTCAACTTGTCGGGAAGGTATTCATTCAGATGGCACACTAGTCACTCGAACTTTTCATTCATATCTTCATACACAATCTCCTTCTAGTCTTTCTTTCAAACGTACTTGTCAGGTTTTACGTTTCACATCGTTGGTTCATTGAACACCCTTATTCCTACATATCACTGGATGGTCTTAGGGATTGGCATCCCATCTGACCGACAATATATATTCTCTAGCTACTCGTTTCCGTTAGCCTTTTCTGCATGCATTTCTTCTAAAGTCACATTCGTTGGTCTTACTATGGATAGATGACACGTACGGTGACACTTGTACTTTCATTTCCTTTCTAGTTTCAGTGGGTCCCTCAACGGCTTTCCAATTCTAGCAACCCTCGCGGCTATTGATTAGACTCAGCCCTAGTAGAGCGTTCTCTGAGTCGCCTTTAATTTCTTCTTAGTGCCACTGCCTTACTTCACATTGTTGGTCAAAACTTGTCTTTCACATTCATTCTAGACCAACAATCCTTGGGTGAGATCTGGTTTGATTTGGTTTAGTCTGCACGCCCTAATTAACATCGTGGTTCCCGTCTCTTGTTGTTGTTGGTATACCTATTTTCTCGTTTCAGCAGATACTCTTATTAGTTGTCTTGGATTGTCTTCTACATAGAAAGATGCCATTTGTGCATTCATGCACTCATATATTCTTTGGACATACACTTGTGTGGTTATTTCCTTCGTGCTCATGCATACTTTAACAGTAGACCGATTCTTATTCACCATAACGTTTTTGTGCTAAGCGTAGTCCACCCTAGCTCCTTGGCATCCTTCATACGTATGCTCGTCTGACTTAGGTAAACCGAAGTTTCATTCCTCCTTATCTTGTCCGTGGCTCGTACTCGTTGACATCATTCACCTTTGTAAGGTATACCATCTCTGACATCGTTACTATTACTAATGATGTTCATCAATCTCTTTAAATCGCTACTCGTGTGACTATCATCTCGTAGCCGTGGTTGAGTAATTGGATCAACTCTGATACGTAAGCATTAATCAACACCATAAAATTCGCTATCATGCACGTGCACCTGTAAATTCACAATTTCGCGGATCCAAACGAAATTGCCAATTTACCTTACTCGAGCATTCTAGTTCCTCTTATAACACTTCATAATACTCGCGTCTCTTCAAAGTTGAGATTTTGTCCCGGTATACTCCTCGACCCTTCTTACCACTTCCGCGCTAAGTCCACACAACAGAGGACATCTCGCATCACACTCGTACGGTCTCATGCGCACTACCTTCCGGTTCCGCAAGAACACTTGCCTCTTTACTATAAACTTGGTGGGCGGGAATCCTACCGTGTTGTCCGGTACCACTCCCACCACGCCTTCCGCCTATTTTACTCTCCATTACGTTCTAAAAGACAAGGAATCCAATGTCATCACGCTAGTTAACAAATAAAATTCAATAAGTACTGTAAGATGTTAATATACACTGGCCATCTGTAATTAACCATTACACTACCTTTCGATTTCTATTTGACCACCTTTGTGATTCCATCAGAACACAAGTCCTTTCCTAACTCTTCCTAAGGCATACTACATACACATACTCTACTTTTCATACCTGATACTGTGGCTCGAGTTACCCGTACTGGCATCCGCTTTCGGTCCCATTCAAAGTTTAAGTTCAGACATTAGGGGTGTCCGAATCTCTCAAACTATTGCTCTGATACCAACTTGTAAGGCTCCAAACCCGGGAGGCCTCACTCGTTGGATTTACTCATTCACAAACAGTTCTTAAACATGAGTATCAAATAATGCAGCGGAATCATTCATTCAACATAACTAAAAACTTGTTCATACATGCGGAAGCGTACATTGTCAATTACATAAACTTAACATAAACAACTCATAACGGGATGCCAGTCTTCATGATCGACCGGGTAACTCTTCTCGCTTGCCAAGCATCACCGTCCATCGTCCATACCTGCCTTAACCTGAATGTGCATACTAAAAAACGTCAGCTACGCTGGTGAGTTCTAGCATTTCATAAAAACTTTAACATCAACATTTGCCAAAAACGTATCATTCATTTAGTAAAAACCTTTCACAAAAGCAGGTAATAATTTAACATCTTTAAAAAAAAGGTTTCGTACCCATATCATCATCAACATCATAATCATAAACACCGTTAAACGGATCGTTCATTAAAACTTTTAACATTCATTTAAGTCATACATTATTATCTAAATCTGTGTTACCCTTCGTTCCGTCATTTAGTATGGTATTGCCCCTAAGGCTTAACTGCACGAAGACCGACAATACCATACATTCCGTCAATTCCCTTATGGTATTGCCCCTAAGGCTTAACTGCACGAAGACCGACAATACCATACATTCCGTCAATTCCCTTTTGGTATTGCCCCCAAGGCTAACTGCGCGAGGACCGACAATACCCATTCAGTTGCCCTTATGGCTCTCATGTCCATAAACCGACAACTTCCATCGACGGTTATGACTCTCAGCCATAACATCGTCGGATCATAATTTAACCTTATATGGGGTCACGTTAACCCCTGAGTAACCGTCGTTACTCCCTTTTATCAGTTGTACAACATCATAACCATTGGCATGCCACAAAGACATGCCCCTGTTGTTCTTGTGGCAACTATGGCTCGCTGTCCATAATCTACCACAAGGCTGGGAATCTCATTCCCAGACTTCATTCGTCAATTCCATTCATTCGACAGATTAGATTTGTAATGACTTCTTTAAAACCTTTACCTCTTTCTCTTCTCATTAAACATTTCCTCAATTAAACCGTTCATAAAGCATTCGTAACCCTTTTTGGCAAAAACATTTCAAAACCTTTCCTTTCGTAAACATCGTTTCAACATTTCAAAACCTTTCCTTTCGTTAAACATCATTTCGTTAAAACATCATTTCGTTAAACATCATTTCTTTAAACATCATTTCGTTAAACATCATTTCGTTAATCATTTCGTAAGTATGCACACCAGCCCAAAAACATTAACAAAACATTTAAAAGAGGGCTCTAGAACTCACCTTATAAGCTAGTCTCGGTTGTCCTAAACAAAGGTCCAACAACGTCACTTCCGATCTGAATTGATTAATTAAATACACATCAGACCTAAATCCCGACTCTAACGGTTTACTCGTTCTGTTACAGGTGAATACACTGACTTCACTTACTGATGCAGACCTATCGAAACTACTTAGTTTCGACAGGTGCAGGCCCATCGAAACTTCTAGTTTCGACAACTGCAGGTCACTCGAAACTTCTAGTTTCGACAACTGCAGGTCACTCGAAACTTCTAGTTTCGACAACTGCAGGTCACTCGAAACTCTAGTTTCGATACCTGCAGAACTCAGCTATCTTCTCCAAAAACCCTAACTTTCGCATGCAGGTCCGATCTTGTCAAGATCCGGACTTTTTGCATTCAAAACGTGTATTTTCCCTTCGTGATTCCAGATTTATAACCCTTTCCTCATTTGGTTTATAAAAACCCGTCATTTTCCCGAAAATACCCGAAAACCCAAAAACGAACAAAAACTCAGATTTGGTTCGGGTGTTACCTGATTTCGAGATTCTGATCCGGAGGTTTTGCTCACGAGTTCAGTAGCAACAAGCTCCTTCAATCTCGGGTCGATCCGCCAACTTTCTCTCTCTACGGTTTCTCTCTCTAGATTCTTGCAAATGAGAGAAATTGTGTGTGTGTTGGCTATTTAAAGGGAGGAAACCCCCCCTTCCTTCAAGTTTGCCGGCCCAACCGGCCCGGCCCGTTATGCCTCGTTCTTTTATCCCGTTCGTCCCGGTTCAACCCGTTATTTAAAATCCTCATTTATTTTGGGATGTTACAGTATCAAGAGCAGTTTGGAGAGATTGCCAAAATTGAGAAGTGAACCGGGCATCTCGGTCGGATATTATGTTCAAGGGAACACCATGACGGTTCACAATTTCATCAATGTAAATTCGGGCTAGTTTCTCAACCCGATAGTCTTCACGGATAGGCAAGAAATGAGCAGATTTGGTGAGACGATCAATGATTACCCAAATGCAATCATAACCACTCGAGGTGCGAGGGAGTTTGGTAATAAAATCCATGGCTAAGTTCTCCCATTTCCACACGGGAATTTCTGATTGTTCAAGTAATCCGGAAGGACGTTGGTGTTCGGCTTTGACTTTGGAACACGTTAGACATTTGGCAACATAGTGAGCAATGTCCTTTTTCATACCGGGCCACCAATATTGTTGGCGAAGATCTTGGTACATTTTATCCGCACCAGGATGAATAGAATAACGAGTTTTGTGAGCCTCGTTCATAAGAAATGTACGAAGATCATCTCGATCGGGAACCCAAATACGGTTCAAGTAATAAAGTAAGCCATTGGGTTTTGATTCAAGCAGAAGTTCAACACCACACGACATTTCCTCGTACATGTTACCCTTGGTGACTGAGACGTGTTGAGCTTCTAAGATGCGGATTTGAATATCGGTTTGAATTCGGGCACAATGAAGCATAACATGGTCCTTTCGACTCAAAGCGTCGGCTACAACATTCGCTTTGCTGGGATGGTAACGAATCTCGCAGTCATAGTCGTTAAGGAGTTCAACCCAACGTTGTTGCCTCATATTGAGTTCTTTTTGGTTGAAGATGTGTTGGAGACTTTTGTGGTCGGTGAACACCACGCATTTCGTGCCTTAGAGATAATGTCTCCAAATCTTCAATGCGAATACGACTGCACCCAACTCGAGATCGTGCGTCGTATAATTCTTCTCATGAATCTTAAGTTGCCTTAACACATAAGCGATTAATTTGCCTCGTTGCATGAGGACACAACCGAGACCTTGGTTGGAGGCATCACAGTAAACAACTAGATCATCATTCCCATCAGGGAGAGTCAAAATGGGAGCATTGCATAATTTTTGTTTGAGGGTTTGGAAAGCTTCTTCTTGTTTTAGTCCCCATTCATAAGTCTTACCTTTGTGAGTTAAAGTGGTAAGGGGGACAGCAATCTTAGAGAATTTTGAGATGAAACGACGGTAATATCCCGCAAGACCAAGAAATGAACGTACTTCAGTGGGAGTCTTCGGGGAATTCCAATTCTTAACCGTTTCTATCTTAGCAGGGTCAACATGAATACCCTTGTCGTTGATGATGTGACCAAGAAATTGAACTTCCTTTAGCCAAAATTCACATTTGGAGAATTTGGCATATAGTTGTTCTTTCTTCAAGAGGTCCAAAACCAATCTAAGGTGCTGCTCATGATCAGCATTAGTCTTGGAATATGTCACACCCCGACCGATGGCGGAATCATCGGGGCGGGACATGTAAGACTGTTCATAGCACATGGTTGACTAAATTGAAATATATTAAAGTTAAATTTCCATTACAAATAATCCAAGTACAAACCAAATTCAAACAAGAAACATAAAACAATTCATAAAGTTCTTGATTTAAATTGCTAAGTCCAAATCCTATGTTGAACACGTCTTGAATCAATCTCACATATTGGGGCCTAAAACATGAATAAAATAAAGTCAACTAAAAAGTTGGTGAGTATAACACAGTTGTATATAGATAGCATATAGTTGAAAACAAATCCTTTACATGACATGATAAATAAGGCGTTTATGGGGAGCAGCTATTGTGTAACCAAATGTACAATCAAACCTTGTAACTAGCATGCAAAACAAAGTGTGTTGTCGGTTTCAATCACCGCGTATCCTGGGTGGGTTTGTCAGACTCAATAGATCCATCATTGAAAACCGTCGGCTTGAAAAGTTAATGATTGCACATAATAGCATACAAGAGGTTAGCACACCTAGCACTCGGGCACAAAACTCAAATTTTTGCACACATGTATGTAAATAGGATTTTTGCACTTGTGTTGTTTGCGTAAATGTAAATGTGTAATGTGTAATGAGTATAGAGTTCATGTTCCACCCCAAAAGTGTAAAAGAGTAAAAAGGGGTTGTGAATACTCACTTAAAGCAAGCAAGGAGAAGGACGGAATGGAAGAACAATGGCTTGAATCCTTATAACCACTTGGAATCACCTTGATCTTCACTTGGAATCGCAAGAGGTGTGCGTGTGTGTGTGTGGCTAGAGAGCCGAGAAGAGAGGAGAGAAAGATAGAGTTCTTGGAACTCTTGATTTGTGTTAAGTTTCCCTCTTATATATACACTAGGTGGAGTGTAATCTTTGCCATAATCATCATCATTATGACTATGACATTGGAGTGAATTGTTGGTTAAAAGACAATGATGGTGAGGTGGTTGGTTGGTGATGGCGTGAAGCAAGAAGCAAAGGAAGTCGTCATTGATGGCTTTGAGTGTTCTAGTTGATAAAGTGGGTATTCCATCAAGAGAGCTGGTATTTGAATCACCTAATGTGTATACCTCGAATAGGTTATTAGTTGTATTATAAAGGTTGTTCGTTACAAATTCCTACGAGTGTTTACGAACTTTTATAATTATTTGTTTTTCAAAATATATTGCATATATATTTTCAATTCCTAAATGTTGTAATGGTTATTTTTGATTTATTACCAACGTTCGTATCTTGCGGGACATTCATATATACATATATATATATATACACACATTAGATGAAACGGAGGTTGGGTGTTGTCATAAATAAATTTCATATTTATGACGATGTGATTTTTTTGATGTCGCGTTCACACTTGTATAAAGTCAAATTCTCATTATTTGACCTTGGAGTGGAGTACAAGCAAGGATATAATGATGGTGATGTGATCTTTATGTTGCTTGCATCTTTGGTCATAATCTTGATGATTATGACGCCTGAGTGTTGTGTAAGCAAAGCAATCATGATGATGATGTGATCTTTATGTTGCTTGCATCTTTGGTCATAATCATGATGATTATGACGCTTGAGTGTTGTGTAAGCAAAGCAATCATGATGATGATGTGATCTTTAGATGTGGTATAATACCTGAGATTTATACCCGCTTTAATATCTTTATTTATTAAAACGTCTCACTAGACTTTTACTGTCAAGTTCTTGTTAATCACCAACGACCGTACTTTGCGGGTTATCACTGCTTATTTTCCTAGTAATTCTTAAAAATTACTATTTTGATATAATTTCCTTTGTTAGATTCCTTGACTTTACTTAGTCAAAATAAAACTTCAGGAAATATATGTTATGAACGTGCATTTATGTAATATGGATATTGACCTGAAATACTGGGTGTCGCAGTATATAACCGAGTAAAACTTGAGTATTTGTATTGAATCATTGTATTTAATTGTAGATACGAATAGAACAAATCAGTGCACTAGAATTAGGTTTGAAAAGCGCTATATTGAATCGAAATACGGATACTAAAAATTAGAAATGTTACAGAATAGATTAAGATGTCATCGATGAAAACGATCACGAACTTATCAAGGTACGGTTTGCACACATGATTCATGAGGTCCATGAAAACTGCGGGTGCATTGGTTAGTCCAAAAGGCATAACCATGAACTCGTAATGACCATACCTTGTTCGGAAGGCAGTCTTTGGAATATCATCTTCTTGCACACGGAGTTGGTGATAACCAGATTCGAGAAGCAAGTAGAACCTTGAAGTTGATCAAAGAGGTCATCAATTCTAGGTAGAGGATAACGGTTTTTGATAGTAAGCTTGTTGAGTTCGCGGTAGTCAATACACATGCGAAATGATCCATCTTTCTTTTTGACGAATAAGACGGGTGCACCCCACGGTGAATGACTTGGACGAATAAATCCCTTGTCGGAGAGCTCTTGAAGTTGACTTGCAAGTTCTTGCATTTCAGAAGGCGCAAGGCGGTAAGGAGCTCTAGCCACGGGGTTAGCTCCGGGCACAAGATCAATGCGAAATTCTACTTGTCGAACGGGTGGAAGACCGGATAAATCTTCGGGGAACACTTCGGGAAAATCTCGGATAATGGGGATGTCTTGAATGCTCTTCTTTTTGACATCTTTGTGAACGATATGGGCCAAAAAGGCCACGTACTTCTTTCGTAAGTACTTTTGAGCAGTAGTGCATGACATTAATTTAAGCCCTTTGCAAGGCTTTTCACCAAAGACTCTTAGTGTTTCTCCCGATGGTAGAGGTATTCGAATACACTTCTCGAAACAGATGACTTCGGCATGATGATTTGATAGCCAATCCATGCCTATGATGATATCAAAACTTCCTAATGGCATTGGTACAAGATTGATTGGGAATGTATTTCATTAAGTTCTAGAGAACAGTCATTAAGTTCTAGAGAACAGTCATAGATAATAGACTCGATTGTAAGTGAATCACCATTTGCTATTTCGACAGTGAAGGTTTTCTCTAATTGAGATCGTGTCTTGGCAAGTAAAGGTTCAAAGTTAAGTGACACAAAACTCTTATCGGCACCGGTATCAAATAAAATGGAGGAATATTGACTATTTACAAGGAACGTCCCATTGACCACGTCATTGTTGGCTTGAGCTTCGTTGGCGTTTATGTTGAAAGCACGCCCACGAGCTCCACCTTGTTTAGCATTGGCAAATCTTGGGCATTGATCCCGAAAATGGTTTGGGTTGCCACATTCGTAACATGCACGCCCATTTGCAATAGCGGGAGTACCTTGATTAGTCACTTGGGTGTTGGTTTGGTTTTGTGGGTTGACTTGGCCCGCAAGAGCTTTGGCCCTACAAACATTGACCGTATGGCCATATCTCCCACAATGAGTACAAAGGCGACATGGGATGCTTTGGGGATGATGATAGTTGCAGGTGGCACAAAGTGGATAGATTCCAACATATGGCTTTTTGGCCGGTGCTTGAACCATAGGTGCAGCTTGGTTAAGAGGAATAGCAGGAGTGACCACAGCAAAATTTCTAGCCTTTCTCTTCTTATTATGCCGGGAGGGTTCAGTTATGGCTTCTTTGTTGTGGGTGGAAGGAGTTGCAGTGTCGGAAACTTTCTTGGTGCCCTTTTAGTAAGAGTCCCCGCTTTCACATGGTTATCGGTTAAGGTGGCGGATAAGCGAATAGCATCCTCAAGTGTTGCGGGATCCCTTCCTAGGACAGTATCTTGAATTTGCCTAGGTAGTCCCCCAATATACTTTTCAATGCAGCGGGACAAAGGAGTGACCATGTGGGGCACAAGAAGGCTCAACTCATGGAACCGAGTTGTATACGCCAAATTTTCACCACTATCTTGGGTAAGATCCCAAAATTCGGCTTCAAGTTTCTTCACTTCATTTCGAGGACAGAATTCCTCGGTCATTAGTCTTTTAACTTCATCCCAAGTTAAGGCCATTGCTACATCCACACCTCTATTTCTTTTCTCCCCATTCCACCACGTGAGTGCCCGTTTTTGTAGGACACTTGTGGCATGAAGAACACGAAGGTTGTCGGGGCAGTCACTATTGAGAAAGGTATTCTCAATGCCTTCGAACCATTAAAGGAGTCCAGTAGCTCCTTCGGTACCATAGAACTTGGGAGGATTACACGAGTTGAAATGTTTGAAGGTGCATTGAGATGGGTTGTTACCATCATTTCCACCATTACCACCATTACCACTATTACTACCATTTCCACCATTGTTGCCATTGGTGGCACTATTAGCTTGAGTGAGTTGTGTCACGAGTTGTGCAAGAATAGCAGCAACGTCGGTATTGGCGTTGGCCGCGGGAGCACGACGAAGAGGCATTCTACAGATTTTCACAAGACAAGAAAAGATGTAAGAACTTATGAGAATTGTTTGGATTTAACAGAATAAGACAACAAAATAAATAGATAATCATAGTTTGGATTGTACTCAAATAGTGATATAATCACTCAAATACTATGACACATTAAGGTTAATTAAACTTATATAATTTTCAAGGAGACATGCTTTAGCCTATAAGTAAACACTCATCTCGGGAATTCCCAGGAAAGCATACGGGTCCCTCGGTTGATTGGGATTTATGCGAAATGCTTTCCTAGACAGAAAACCCAAAATACAGGTGTCACTCTTCCAGATTGCACGTGTCCTCAAATAATTAACAAAGTTTAAAAACCTTAACGAGGAAATAAAGAAATTTTATAGATTTAGCTTCATGAAGTTTCCACATGCTAAGAAAGATAAAGGTAGAGAAGGAGATAAGAGTATTATGGGGTTTTAGGATATAGGAAATGATATTGTTTATTTAATTTATTATTTAAGTATATACTAATAAGTCATGGATTTTTAATAAATAAGTCATCAAATAAAATAATAACTAATCATAGTAAGCATGTAGCACATAGCATGTAACACATAACATATAACATATAGCATGTAGCATATAACATGTAATCATGAAACATAGCATAGGTAGGTGTCCTAAAGTTATAGTCTAGGTCAAGGTGTTTAATAACCTAATTCCCTATAACCAAGGCTCTGATACCAATCTGTCACACCCCGACTGATGGCGGAATCATCGGGGCGGGACATGTACACTGTTCATAAGCACAAGGTTGACTAAATTGAAATATATTCAACTCCAAATTCCATTACAATCATTCAAACAAAACCAAATCCTAGTCAGAAACAATAATTCAAAACATAGACTTCTTTATTTAAATTAGCTAAGTCCAATGCCTAAGTGTAGCACATCTTGATCAAACTCACACATTAGTACCTGAAACATGAATAAAATAAAGTCAACTAAAAAGTTGGTGAGTATAACACATGTTTGTATATAGATAGCATATAGTTGTAAAACAAATCCTGACATGACATGATAAATAAGGCATTTATGGGGAGCTGCTATTGTGTAACTAAGTACAATCAAACCGTTGTAACTAGCATGCAAATTGTGTTGTCGGTATCAATCACCCCAATCTGGGTGGGTTTGTCAGACTCAATAGATCTATCATTGAAAACCGTCGGCTTGAATAGTTAATGATTGCACATAAGTGTTCACAAAAGTTAGCACACATAGCACTAAGGCATAAAGCTCAAATTGCACACATGGATGTAAATAGGATTTGTATTTGTGTTGTTTGTGTAAATGTAAGCATGTAATTTGATAGAGTTCATGTTTCACCCCAAAAGTGTAAAAGAGTAAAAGGGGCTATGAAATACTCACTTGTATCAAAATGTAGTAGCTAACAAGAGCGTTGGGTAATTCAAGTGATTTGCAACTCACTAAGTTTGACCTAGAGTGAAATAGTATAAATTTGGATTAATAATATGTACAATGTCTAAGGACATTCTAAGGTTTTCAATAGGAATGGGAGCATGGATTTGTGCGAAGGGTTGGTGTATTCATTTGCGTTGGTATTTGAATGAATATGTAAGTTCAATTAAATAATGAAAGATTTAAGGTTTAATTTGCATAAATTAACTAAAATAATAATTTAATTATTTTTATTTAGTTGTTCATGAAAATGTGTCAAGAGGCATTTTAAATATATATTAGAATATAAATGATTTGTGTAGGTTTGAATAAAACAATTATATATAAAACTTTTATTTTAAATTTATTACTTTTTAATCCATTAGAAATGACTTAATTAATTTGATTAATATTTCCAAGTTGATAATTTAGTTTATGAAAACAATTATGGCTTTGGAGTTTTATAAAATAATTTTTATAAAAGAAAATGAGTTTATATTAAAATAACAGAAGAAATAGGTTCTGACCCAAGGTAGCACAACCGTGTCAAATGTATGGCGCGACCGCGCTTAGGCACGGGGCACGACCGTGCTTAGGCATGTGGCGCGACCGTGCTTAGGCACGGGGCACAGCCATGTCTGGACAAGAGGCGCGACCGTGCTAATCGATTAGCACGATCGTGTCTGAATGTTCCAGAAGCTAAATTGTCTAAATCCTGTATTAATATTAGGTGAATTCATAGGGCTTTCGATTGTTGGGTGTTTGCGAATCTAACCATATATTTTAATTGAACGGAGATCATGTCTAGGGTGTAGTTCGATTAAACCAAAATGTAATAAACCCTAGATTTTATTCGGGTTCAATTCGGTAGTATAAGCCCTGTATAGGTTAGGGCTTTCATTCACGGGATTGAAATAAGTCTAAGGATGTGTTTACTTACCTTAAACGATATCGAATTGGTGGAGTTCGACTAAACGGAGTTCCGATTTCGGCGCGTTGATCCTTGGCGTCTTCTGCTGGGATTCCGGCACGATTGATGTGGGGAATGTGATTACAGAAGCTTGAAGAATATGCGCAGGGGTTTGATTTCGAGAGTGTTTCGAGAATTGGACGAGGTTGAGGGAAGGAGATGAAAATATGACGGTTTTGTTTTCTAATTACTAATGTGATTAATCAAGAGTGTTTGGTTATTGATGAACGTCTGGAAACGGCACAAAAGACGTTACAACCGCAGACTCGAACAAACTTTGTGATTAAGGCAGTGTTTACGTTTCATCTGAGTTTCAGGCACGACCGTTCCAGTTCTCGGCGCGATCGTGTTTACGGAGCGCGACCGTGCCAGGTCATGGCGCGACCGTGCCAGGTCATGGCGTGACCGTGCCGAGTGATATTTTGATAATTTTCAAGACTAGTCCTTGTAGTTTGTGAGATAGCGTAGGTTTGTTTCAGTTGTTATTGTAGCAATGTAAAATATGTGTATGTACTTTTAACATTATGATAATACTCCTTAATTGCATATGAAAATAGTAAATGATGTGACACAACGTTTTGAATGTGAACATTAGATTGAAGTTGTCATTTATTGCGCAATATGAAATACTAGGAAAAACATGGATGTTACAGAACGCTTGTCTATAAATAGATGTTTACTTGTTCGGTTTAGAGAGCTTTTGTAATCGACTTTCTGTAAACTCTATGCTCTGGTGCTATTGAAAGAGTGATTATTTACATTGTGGGTGATTGTCATTGTTAGTGTTGTATCATATACCCAATCATTGACACGGTTGGATTCCGCACTCCATGTTCTTTTTACGTCATGTCTCGAGTTTGATCCATAGGAGAGACGAGTGGACCTACAAGTGGTATCAGAGCTCTTGTCGTGATTTTGTGATTGATTTGTCACGAATTGTGTTTGATTTGACACAAAAATGATTAACTTTTGCATATTTTTCATATCCATGGAGTTTTCAAGTTTTTGAGAGGCTTTTGGATCTGAATTCATCAATTTGGAAGTGTTTTTGAAGAAATTGTTCCATTAAAAGTGTTCTATTTCATATAATACTCAATCCTACGGTTCAATTTTATCAAATTCCATCAATTCAGCAAGTTATGATGATTTTGGAGGTTCTGGTTCGTGTTTTGGCTGAAGAGTTTGTCTTCCTGAGTTTGTTAAGCTGAAACAGGCGAACTTAATCAAGAAGTCAGTTACAGGCGAACTTATTAGGCAAACTTAGTGCAAATTCTTGGTTAAGCGAACTTATCAAGTTCGCTTGGATCAAGTTCGCTTGGAACAAGTTCGCTTGAAGGGTGTGAAGCGAACTTATCAAGTTCGCCTCATGGTATTTTTGTTCTAAACCTTTGTTTTTACTTGTGATATTTGTGTATTTGTGGTTATGTCTAACATGGTGCAGGTTACAAACATGTTCAACTATGACAATGAGATTAGTACTTCCCAGAAACCACCAAAGCTGCTAAGTCTTGCTGATTATTCAAACAGGAAGGATCGTTTAGATCAGTTCGTGTCATTCACTAATACCAGTTTATGGATTCCTATTCTGGAAGGATATACTCATCCGACTTATTCATGGATGGATAGTGATAATGTTCCTAAGCCTATATCTACATTAACAATTGAAGAAAAACTGTTATTTGATTGTGAAAAGAAGGCAATGGCGAGCATTTCTATGTCATTACCAAAAAAGATTTATCACAGCTTCAAACAGTTTAAATCTTCCAAGCAGTTATGCGAAGCTTTATAAAAACGATGTGAAGAAAAGTCGAAAGGAGTTATTAAAAAAGCAATTCTTGGTATTCAAACATTTTTAGAATGAATCTCTGGATGATCTAGCAACAAGATTTTTATCATTTACTGAGTGAGTTAGCATGTGCCAAGGTTGTTTATGAACCTGAAGAAATAAATGACAAGTTCTTGGAAGCTTTACCATCCAAGTTTGATGTGTATTCAGTTCTAATCAAAGAGAATGACAAATACAAAACAATGTCTCTTGAAGATGTGTTAGGAAAAATACAATCTCATGACTTAAATTTGAAGAAGAAGGAAACTAATATGAAACACATTCAAGATCCTTCAATGTACTTTGCTAAAACATCTAGAAAATCTAGATTTGGAGTTACATTGTTTTCTTGAGATGGTCAAGACAATTCAAATGAGAATGTTTCTGGACATTCTTACCAATCGGGTTTTTCTACAAATACATCTATTCCTTCATCTGGATCACAACCATCTAATTCACAACATGTGAGTCAGAGGGTAGCTGAAGATTATATAGCGATGTTTTCATCCTTTGTTGCTTCGTATGAAAATTTTATCGGAGGAAAGATTCATGATCCTGAAGCAATTGAAGAAGACTATCGTCATATTGATCTTGTTGATTTAGAAGAGATGAATATTCAATGGAACATGGCAATGTTGATGAGGCAAGCAAAGGATTTTCTAAAAAAATCTGGAAGAAAGTACATCGGATCAAATAGCAGAACAAGAATGGGTTTTGATAAAACAAAAGTTCGTTGTTACAACTGTCAAGAATATGGTCACTTTGCTAAGGAATGTAACAAGCCAAAGGTTGAATTTGATTCTCAAAAGAACAACAATTATCAAAACAATAGAAGTCAACAACAAGGATCTGGCAGTTCTGGAAGTTCAGCAAATGTTTCAACATCATCTGCTTTGGTTGCTCAAGGAGATGATAACTATGACTGGGGAATTCATTTAAAGGATTTAGTTGGTGATGTGAGTCAAGCTTTCGTGGCTGAAATTCATACTGATGAGACATCTGAGGATGATAATTCAAGTGATGAAGAAAGATTAGGGAGTGAAATAGAAAGTTAGAATGATGAATCTTCTGAGAATCTCACTACAGAAGAAACTTCTGAAGAAAATTATACTGAAAGTGATGATGAAGTTCATTCTGAAGATAATGTGTCCACAACAAGTGTATCTGAAGATGAGATTTTGTTGACTAAAAGAGTACCTGAGATGACTGAAGAGATTCCAACTTCAAAAGTCTTCATGGCTGACATATCTGATCCATCAAAGGTAAAAGATGTTATATGTAATATATATTGTTCTAACTGTGTTTTGGTGAAGGACAAAATGATAAAAGTCATGGATGATAACGAAAAATTGATCTGTGATATGAAATCGATGCACACGGTGAATCAGAAAATTAAAGGACAATGATAAGCTATGTATTGACAGAATTGAATCACTCAAGAGAGACATTAATTCTCTGACTTTGAAGATTAAGGATCAGGCATATCGTTTGGATATGTCCTATGCCGAGATTGAAAAGAGAAACGAAATTGTTGCTGAGAAAAACAAAGAAATGTCAAACAAAGAAGCAGAGGTGATCAGATTACATAGAAAACTGGAAAGTTTTGGAATTTAATCACTATTGTTGGGTTATTTCAATGATAATGCT
Source organism: Smallanthus sonchifolius (assembly GCA_023525975.1). Lineage (NCBI taxonomy): Eukaryota > Viridiplantae > Streptophyta > Magnoliopsida > Asterales > Asteraceae > Smallanthus > Smallanthus sonchifolius. The sequence goes on along the minus strand of CM042018.1, from coordinate 72,511,032 downwards.
GATCCTGTTAAGAGAACAACTGAAATTGGATTTGCTGCTCCACCATTTAATGGAAACTATGTTGTAGAACCAGAGATCATTACTGAAGAGGATATTGATCCAAAGACAGTTTTGAAAATTAATCCAGTCACAGGGGAAGAAATGGTCTAAGATTCTGATAGTGATGATGAGATATTTGATGTTCAGAAAATTGAGGGTGTTCCTAAAGATGTGAAGATTGATGAACCAAAAGTGGTAAAACAAGTCACAAGAGATCGATGCATTCTTACAGAGCCCTATGAAGTTCAACAACCAACTATTTCACCAATTTTATCTAAAAGTGGTTTTATAAGTGCTGGTGATATCAAGAAGGAGATTTCAAACATTGAAAATAAATCAATAAGTGATTTCATTAAACAGAAGGTGAATATGGCAAAACCCAAAGTTGTTCAGTCTCAAGTTTCAAAGACTTATGTTGGTGAACCATCTAGAAAGATTTATGTTCCAAAGAAACAAGAAGGTAGTGATGTTAAATCTACTGAAGGTTATTCATCAGGATGTTCCTCAACTTCAACAGGGGTTCCTTATATCAGAGAATACAAGGATAAGAGAGTTTGCTTTCATTGTCATGAAGTGGGGCATATAGTGTTATATTGTCCTTACAAAAACAAGGAGAAGAATTTTCTTACTTCAGAGAAAGTTACACCAGCTGTTGTTCATGGTCAATCAAGAGTAGTAGATTCTGCAAAGACCGAATGTGGGAAAGCCTACATCTGATAATGTGATGAAACAATCTGTCAAGGAAAATTTGCCTAAGCAGCATGTTACTAATCCTTCTGGTTTAAAAAAGAGATGACACATCATGTTCATGATAGATTTGTTGGTTCTAAACCAGAGTTTGTCCAATCTGTTGTTAGAAAAAATGTTGTTTTTCATAAGTTTGTTGAGAATCCTATAGTTGGATTCACAAATAATTTACAACCTGAGGTCAAACTTTCAAGACCTCAAAGGCGAAGAAGGAACAGACGGTTAAGAAAACTTTTAGAAACTGATCAATTTGAATCTGAATTTCAAAATCAATCAAATTTTAATAAGAAAAAGAATGTTTCAAAATCCAGAATGTCTGATTCTGATTTACCTAAATCACCAAGGGTGGATGATAATAGGAACATTGGGAATTATTTGAAGTTGTTTATTTTGATGCCAATGGTAGACCCAAGACCACAATGGCTTGGGTCCCCGTTTCAAACTGATTTCCTTTGTTTGTGTAGGGTCAACCAAGGAGGACTATCAACAATACTTGGTAGTGGTTTCTCCCGACATATGACAGGAAATATTCGTTTGTTTGAAGATGTTATTAAAATTGATGGTGGTTATGTCGCCTTTGCTAGGAATAAAGGTGGGTACATAACAAGCCGAGGAACACTAAAGAATGAAAAGGTGAAGTTTGAGAAAGTCATAGAGCAACTCGAGCACAATCTCCTTAGCGTATCCCAAGTGTGCGACAAGAAGTTTGCTTTCCATTTCAATGATTTTGAATGTTACATCTTGAAGCCGGGATTTGTGATACCAGAAGAATGGATTCTGATGAAAGCTCTGAAAATAAATGACACATATGTCTTTGACATGAGTATAGCTACAACAATGGATTCGATTCCTACATGTTACTCTCGAAAGCATCTGAATCTGACTCTATTCTTTGGCATCGGAAGCTAGCTCATATCAACTTCCGAAAAATGAATTACTTAGTGAAGAATGATTTGGTTACTAGTATTCCAAAAATGAAATTTTCTATGCCTGATGACTATATTCCTTGCAAGAAGGGCAAGCAGCACAGAAAGTCCCACAAATCAAAGAAACAAAATTCTATTGTTACTCCTCTAGAGATACTTCATATGGATTTGTTTGGGCCGATAAGTATTCGAAGCATTGTAGGAAAATCGTATTGTCTAGTGATAACGGATGATTTTTCCAGATTCTCTTGGGTCAAGTTCTTAGCAACCAAGGCTGAAACAACTGAGATAGTTCAATACTTGATTCTTGGTTTGGAAAATCTTTGTAAGCAAAAAGTCAGGCGTATTAGAAGTGACAATGGCAGCGAGTTCAGGAATAGCAAGATGGGTTTCTTTTGCTTACAAAAGGGAATTCATCATGAGTTTAGTGCGCCATATGTTCCTCAACAAAATGGTGTTGCTGAGTGAAAGAAAAGAACTCTGATTGAGGCAGCAAGAACAATGTTGGCGGATTCTAAACTACCGGTTACTTTTTAGGCCAAAGCTGTGAATACGGCATGCCATGTCCTGAATTGTGTTCTGACTGTGGAGCGTCACAACAAGACTTGTTGTGAATTGTTAAACAATTGGAAGCCTAATTTGAATTATCTTCTTCCTTTTGGGAATCCGTGTACTCTTATGAAGATCCGGGATGTTTCTAACAAGTTTAGCGAAAAGGAGATCGAAAGAATTTTTCTGGGCTATGTTGCCAATTCGTTGAATAAACGAGTGTATAACAAGGAAACATGACAGATCGAAGAATGGTTCAATATTGATTGTTCTAATCGATCTATTCCCCAAAAGGCGATTGGTCGAGAGTGGGCATTTGATTATGATAGCTTAATCAAGTTTTTCAATTTTACTTCTGATTTATCTGCTGAAGAAGTTGCATTATTATATGAGTCCTGTCATGGTGACCAAGATTGCGGTTTTCTACCAAGATCAACGGTTCCATTATCCGTTTTATCCTCATCTAACCCTGATCCGAATGTACCATCTACTTCGGGAACTCACGAGTCTGAGAGTGAAGATAATGAAGCAATTTTTCAGGATTCTTCGGTTGATCCGTTAATTGTTGATGATTCATCCTCTTCTCCACATGTTAAAGGGGAGCTTCCTACCATTCTAGAGTCTGTGATACCAGTTACACAAAATGTTCTTTCTCAAAAGGAAAATACTCAAGTTGATGTTCTACCTGTTCCTGAGGTGGCTTCTATAAAAGAATTGAAAGATCATCCGGTGACAAATATCATTGGAAATCTACTGGATGGAGTTCAAACTCGTTCTTAATCTGAAAAGACTTCTTATATTCTAGTGTAGGTCCCGGGAGCCTCATTGCGCAGCGGAAATACACGGACCTGTTCTGTGATTTATGTGGGAACCAAGAAACAGACAGAGAGAAACACACGAACATAAAGAAAAGAATCAACACAACAACGATATGTAATCCATAACAACGAAGTCATCTCACATTACATACCGAAGAAGTACACATCTCTCATCTACGCTCACGGTCCAGGGTTCGGGAGAGCTCGTCCCGACCTGGACACCTCTCGACCTTTTTCCAGAAGCTCCACCTACAAATGAAGCAAGTCTTCTATTTATAGGGGAAGGAACACTACATGCGTACTTGTCCAAGTACGCAGGGTTTGGTCACGTGTACTTGACAAGTACGCAAAGCAAAGCCTAGCGTACTTACTAAGTATGCAGGACCAAACTGGTGTGCATGTTAAGTACTCAGGAACACCCTCCTGCGTACTAGCCACATACACCGATACATAGAATTTAATCCATAGTTACAAAAAACATGCTTCTACATCTAGCATTAGGGATACTGGAGTACTTGATGTTTGCTTATATTCTTGTTTTATTTCTCAGATCGAACCGAAAAATGTGGAGACGGTGTTATAAGATAACAATTGGATTGAAGTGATGTAAGAAGAGCTTGCATAGTTTGGTAAGCTAAAGGTGTGGAATTTGGTTGATCTTCCAAAGGGCATGTATCCAATCGGCACCAAATGGGGTTTTAAGTGTAAAAAGGATGATCGTGGTGTAGTAGTGAGGAACAAATCAAGATTGGTTGTTCAAGGGTTTAATCAACAAGAAGGTATAGATTATACTGAGGTGTACGCACCTGTTGCACGTTGGAAGTAATTCTTTTGTTTCTAGCATTTGCGTCGTTTAAAGGATTTAAGGTATATCAATTATATGTTAAAAGTGCTTTCTTGTATGGAAAGGTTAAAGAAGAAGTGTATGTGTGTCAACCACCAGGGTTTGAGGATCCATTGTATGCCTCACGAGTATTTAAGCTAGATAAGGTTCTTTATGGTCTACATCAAGCACCATGTGCGTGGTATGAAACAATGTCGCAGCATCTTTTGGACAATGGTTTCGATCGTGTTCATCAAGAAAGCAAGGGGAGATTACCTGATGGTTCAGATCTATGTAGATGATATTATATTTGGTTCAACAAACAAAGAGTTATGCAAAGAGTTTGAGAGTGTCATGAAATTGAAGTTTGAAATGTCCGCTATGGGAGAGTTATCGTTCTTTTTAGGATTGCAAGTTAATCAAAAAGAGGATGGTTTCTTTATTCATCAGTCTAAGTACGTGAAAGACATCTTGAGCCAGTTCAAGATGGAAGACTGTACCCCATATGATACTCCAATTCCTGTAAATCACAAGATGAATCCAGATTCGAAAGGGAAGGATATTGACAGCCCCTTATACAGGGCAATGATTGGATCTCTCATGTACTTAACCGCATCAAGACCGGATATAATGTTTGCCGTGTGTCTCTGTTCCAGATTTCAAGCAAAAGCAAAGGAATCTCATCTGTTTGCAGTCAAACGTATTTTCTGGTACCTGAAAGGGAAACCGAGATTAGGATTATGGTTTCCGCATGGTTCTAATTTTGAATTTAATTCTTATACTGACTCAGATTTCGGAGGTTGTTATTTGGACAGGAAATCTACGAAAGGAGGTTGTCAATTTCTGGGTAATCGGCTTGTTTCATGGCTGTGTAAAAAGCAAACCACAGTTTCCATATCAACATGTGAAGCAGAATACATCGCAGCTTCAAGTTGTTGTTCCCAAATTTTGTGGAATCAAAAACAATTAAGAGACTACGGTTTGAATTTTACTTGCACCACTATGTTCATAGATAACAATGCCACAATGTCCATAACTAACAATCCTGTTAAGCACAATAAAACTAAGCACATTGAAATAAGATATCATTTTATTCGTGATTGTGCAGATAAGAGGTTGATTGAGCTGGTGAAGGTACACACTGATGACAATTTTGCTGATCTCTTCACCAAGGAATTTGATCGAATTAGGTTTGAATTTCTGGTAAAAATGATTGGTATGATCAATCCCGAATAAAAAGTTTTCAAAAATAAATTTTCGTGGAAGATTTTATTTTTATTTTCATTTATTGCTTTACTACATTTCTGCACTTTATTCTTTAGTCAAAAAGTTGTTATTTATAAAAATTCCAAACAAATGAAAAAGATAAAAATCGACATCATTCGAAGTTAGAGAAGAAATGATAGTACATCAATTGAAAATCTATCACACATGACCATAGATGACCTGTTGATATGATATGATAATTTGTGTTTGTGTTTTGTTGAACTGGTCAAAATTTCAAAGTCTGGATGAACAAGAAATGATAGTGTCATAAATGCTCTAATCTTGAAAATCTATTTTATGTTTAATTTGGATATGTGTATGTAATTTAGATTGTCAGTAGACTAGAAGCGTTTTTGGACCATTAGTAGTGTAAAAACATAATGATTCTTGATAACAACTGTGATTTGAACCCATTTTATGTCTGGGTGTGTGTGTTAAAAGATCATTATCAGATATAGAGTATGAGGCTTAAAGTGTTTCATGAGACCAATATCGAACTATATTGATTAGCACAATTTTTCAGTTCACTTCACTGCCCATGGCCCGAAAAACATACAATGTGATGTTGAACTAAGATATGTTTCTAACAACATATGTTGGAACATATACTCGCCCTTGGATCAATATCTTGATTCCATTGAATATCTAGATAACAGTTGGACCACATTACCCTATATTATTGAATCAGTTGATTCTTTAATCCTTCATTCTACTGAAGAGTTCTTTTGTTACACTCAATCATGATATACATCCAAAACCAAGAAATTGAATCATTCTGATTCCTAATATCCTTCGGGATCTGTTTCTTTTCCTTTGCTAATTGAGATAGTTTCATCATGGAGATTGATATTATCTTTGCATAAG